>OV815278.1:24716012-29516012 GCA_929108145.2 Limnephilus rhombicus
GTTATCCAATAAATGGTTCCCGGGGCGGCGGTCCCCATTCCTGCCTCCCAAATTAAAAATGCTAATAATGCTGTGTGGAGGGTCTTTTTAGGAGAGGAAGGAGTGAACCAGGGTCTTGAAAAGGCCGGCAAATTATTCCATAAGCGCGCCGTTTAACTCAAGAAGAAAGAAGCGAGACGTTCTCATATGGCAAATGTCAACTGTGTTCATACGATGGGCGCGCGTTTGGCGTATTTCTCGACGTTGCACCGGTGATGTTAGTTCCTCGGAGCATCTTCCAATGTAATGCTGGTAGAACAAGAACAGCATACCTACCTGTCGCCTGCGCTCTAAAGATCACAATCCGCTTATTAAGATAGGGGAATCTATCAAACTATCAAATATTTTTTTCCTTGATCCATCTTATTGATTATAAATCATTATAATGTTCAACGTCTTTATTACTAAATCCAATGTAATATACTTATACTTGTAAATTATAATAATAATAATATTATAGAATTTGATATTGTTAAAACCAGCACACCAGCACCATTACCATTATACCTCTAAAACAGGTACAGACAGCATAAAATGTACGGGGTTCTCTTCATAACATCTGTCAAAAAGTCAAACCAAATGATAAGTTCACAGAGAACAAACAGTAAATCTAGTGATAATGGATTTATTTATTTAAAAAAAGGTACATTTCTAAAAAAATTAACTTACTTTTTCGTAATCCTAGTAAAAAAATCTATCCACATTTTTTACAAGTCGTTATGAAATACATTCAAGTGGCCTGTTGTGTACTCCAATATTTGTGTAAATTAAGTGACCATTTTCCAAGGCCACCTCACAATAAACATCATAGTGCATAGTTGTTTGCCAGCCATACGAATTGAAAAATATCCTATTAAAAATACCTAGCGACGGATTTAACACTAACAGTGTCTCTCTCGCAAAAATAAAGTTGGTTGTTTTCAGGTGGAAAAAATATAATAAGCAGTAATTGTTGAATGAAACACTAGTATATATTGATTCATTTGGCGGGTATAAGATAAGCCGCCATAGCTCAATTGGGAGAGCAGCTGACCGGCAATCAGAAGGGCACGGGTTCAAGTCCCGTTGGCGTCATGTATTTTTTCTCGGAAGATTTTTCAATGTGGATGAGTGTTTCAGGCTGATAATTATTGCTTATAATAATTGATATCCTATTTCTTTAGCTCAAGTATTGAAACAACAACATTCCGATTTCCGTTGCCAATTTGATAAAATAACACGATAGTAATCGACAGAACCAGTGTTAACGTGTCTCTTAAGTCCCTATCAAAATGTATAAACATAATGACAAACATGATTTGGGATTTTAACGATTTATTTTATAAAAATGATGGGTCAGAAATTAAAAAGTTGAAGTAAAATTGTGTCATTATACCTACAAAGAATGTAGGAGATATTTTTAAAGGGAATATGGCATATAAAATTATTAGATGAAGGTTTAAAAATATGGCCGAAACTTTTTTTGCTTGAACCGAATTTTGCTGTTCGATGATCAATTTAAAACAACAAAAATATTTTTCCATCACACGTCACACCCGAGTAGACGGGTATAACCTCGTGGGTCACGGGCCAAGCAACCCGTCTCGTTCCAGCAGCCCGGTAACACACGAAACAACCTGCGTATCACGTGATCCCTTCACGACATGTAGGAGTACTAGATTACTCAAAACATGCTCATGTACGTGCTGTTATACCCTGTAGGTATATATATATTATAATATACCTCCTTGCGTAAGTGAAAAAGAGAAATGTCTAATACCTACTAATACATAATCGTATTAATAATAATAATAATTTGTCTTATTCCGGAATGTGTAGGTTAGTACGATACCACACATCCCATCACGTACTTATAGGTAGGAAAGTAAAAGAAAAACAAAAATTATCCACCTACCCCCATAATGGAACAAGAAAAGACGTAATGGTCTGTATCAGTCTTGAATAATGATTCAAGACTGATGAGGCCAACAAATTTCTCCAATGTTCTTTGGCGCTGAAATCTGTACTCAGGAGTACTAACATAATTGGGTATTCCAGGAATTTTGTTGAACTACTACACATTGTTAAATAATATGAATATGCCCAAGTTGTCAGATAGAAGAATTTTCACTGACTTGGTATTTCTGAATAAAATTCTAAATGATTCAGTTGATAGCCCGGTATTGCTTAAATTGATAAGCTTCCGGATACCACTACGTAATACTAGAAGTCAGGATTTATTTCAGTGCAGAAATTCTGGGACTAACTACCATATGTATTCCTCTTTGCCCAGGATACTAATGGGAGAAACAATTATACCAAGTCAGTGGACAACTTCAATTTATCTTTAAACAAATATAAAATATTGCTACCGAGGCAGTTCAGTTATGTACAATAAATAATGTATATTTCTTATCATTCATATGAAAAAGCCCTGAAAAAGGGCGTTAATCAATAAATAAATAAATAATGTCGTTCTATCCATTAATTAATCTGGTCACGCGGGTTCTAATGAGGACTGTAAAACAAGGGAATAGTTCAATAAATAATGTCGTTCTATCCATTAATTAATCTGGTCACCCGGGTTCTAATGAGGACTGTCAAACAAGGGACTAGTCCAATAAATAATGTCGTTCTATCCATTAATTAATCTGGTCACCCGGGTTCTAATGAGGACTGTAAAACAAGGGAATAGTTCAATAAATAATGTCGTTCTATCCATTAATTAATCTGGTCACCCGGGTTCTAATGAGGACTGTCAAACAAGGGACTAGTCCAATAAATAATGTCGTTCTATCCATTAATTAATCTGGTCACCCGGTTTCTAATGAGGACTGTAAAACAAGGGACTAGTCCAATCGTCAGCATGTTGGAAGCGATGCAGTATCTGGGAAGGCCGAACATTATGTGGCAGGCATTGTTGTCCCGCACTCGAAGCCTTTCCACGCTGCTCTTCTTAAAATTGGCCCAAAGCTCGCACGTACAAAAGGATCAGGATGTACAGAACGTCAGACATAACATAATTTTCAAGCAGGCTGTAAAACCGAAACCTTCTACTGAGCATGATCATTATACATGTTATGATGTGCCCTAAATACTTTACGAAAATAATATTCACACATCAATTTTTTTTCTACTCAACTATTTAAACATGTCTCGTTTAACTGATCAACTTCTAACAATCGTTTTTGATCCCAAACTAACGTTCTCTGACCACACATCACGGATCACTCCAGCATGCTACAAACTACTGGGTTTTATCATCTGAATATCTTAACAGTTTAAAATCCAGATGCGTGTTCGATGACGTTATAAGCAGTAAGCTAAAGTACGCTATTGGAGTGTGGACTTCGCATCAAACAAAATAATATGCATGTATCCTGGAACTAATCCAGAAAAAAACTTCAGGTATGTCTGTCTATATGCGGCCGCATGGAACTCATCCGAGGTTCATGCACCATGAAGACTTACTCGAGGAAACGAAGAGATTAATTCCAGAAACGAGGCGGTATGCAAATCTTGTAATATTTAGTTTTAATATAATTCATAACTCCATTGATTGCTCGTTCCTCTTGGAATGTGTGGCTTAGAAATGTCTGAAAACTACAGCCAAAATGTTCAAGATACCACACGGCAGAATGAAGACGTACTAGCACAGCATAGCATGACAAGAGGAATGGTGATGTTAAATGAAATTTCTGAAACAGTAGGTGTATTAAATTCCAAAATAGACGTAAGACTTTTGTTGCATAATTATTATCTACTAAGATGTTAAGAGTCTCAGAATGAGAAAATTGTACTGTAATTGAATGAGTAATCTATTGCACAATAATAATAATAATAATAATAATAATAAGCATTAACATTTTGGCGGAAAGCTGACGTGGGTAGTTTGGTATATTTATGAGGCTGACTAATATTGGTGTTAATAAAAAAAATCTTTTATTCTGCATAAAATTATCGGCATAATTATGCTGAGTTTTGTGGTGTTTTTAAAAGTGTAAGTATAAAAAAAAGTGTTTAAATAAAAATAAGTATTAAATTCCGCAATCTGTATCAATAAAAAATACTTTTAGTTAGAGAATTGAATGATTGTGTTTGTTTTTGCTTAGAACGGTTGCATTGCCGGAACTTCTTCAGTATCTACCTATGTAAAATTAATTTCTTAACTTTCGCTCGTTAAAATTTGGCAGCCGTTTCTCCATGAAGTTGAGTTCCTAAGCCTGGAAATTTATTCGTCAGAGAGAAGTTTGCACACTGTTTATTAACATGTTTGTGTTTGTAATGTAATAAAGTCGGCTTTTGCAAAAGTTTCTACGAGAAAATCGGTGTAGAGAATTGTAAACACGTCATTATAATAAGAAAATATGTTTCCAGTTTCCAAAAATGCTTGAAATCTACGAAAAAACGAGGTTTAAAATTTTTTTTTACATACAATCCACTATAAATAAAGAAACAAAGTTAATATTTCTTATTAATAATACAAATATTATTTTACGCTTTTGAGGAAAATGTACGAAAAAACTTTCCCTAAAAATGCGAACAAAGAACTTTCGAAAGGAAAAATAAACATTATATTGAAAATATACCTAATTTGTATTAAACTCGTTCTTGTGTTCAACAGCTCGGCTGTGGAATGATTTGCCGGCCTCTGCGTTTCTTCCTTCCTACAGCCTACAACATGGGTCTCTTCAAGACTAATGTTCATTCCTTCCTCTACTCAAAAAGACCCTCCACACAGCATCCCAGATGAAATAAGCCCGAGGGAAATTATTTTCCTCAGGGCCTCCTATGTGGAATTAATGTAAAAAAAGGTGACCCGACATTTGATCCGGCGACATTTGGTCCGGCGACAGTTGGTCCGGCGACATTTGATCCGGCCGACATTTGATCCGGCCGACACTTGATCCGGCGGACAGTTGATCCGGCGGACATTTGATCCGGCGACAATTGGTCCGGCGACAATTGGTCCGGCCTGATCCCTTAGAAGATTTTTTCTTCAATTAAGTATGTAAAGAGGATATACGGCCGTACAACCAAAGTCGATGTATTTATATCTGAAGGCATCTTGAGTGAAAATCCGCTGTAAAAATATTTTCACTAACAATAATTTCGACTCTCCGAAGAAGCACACGGCGATACAAAATACGAAATACTTAAACGTGCAGTCAGTTTAACAAAAAAACCGTAAAAGATTCCTACTTGCGTATAACTTTTTTATCTGAAAATTACACTAGAGTCCCAACTGCTCTCAACCGTCTCGAGCCAGTGAGTGCCAATGGCATCCCCAATTTTGGTATGGTGTGATACTGAGGGTAGTGGGGAGGGGAAGGAGATGTGCAAAACGTACCTGGCTATTCAGATCTAGTCACTTCATTTCAAGTAATCCGACTAAACCTACATATACTGTACACCAGCGAACAAATTACAAAAATCATAGGATATGCATTTTTTAATATTTATATTTTTATTTTTTAGAACTTTTATCAAAACACAAGACTCCCAACTGCTCCCAACCGTCTGGACCCAGTGAGATTATGGCATTCCTAATTTTGATATGTTGTGAGGCTGAAGATAGTGGGGAGGAGAACGATATGTGAAAAAATTTCCTGGCTATTCAGATCTAGTCACCAAACACGTCTAGAGACATTTCAAGTAAAGTTTCAATTCTGAATGAATACTGACGAATAGCAAAATACGACATTCTTATATGTGAAACATCTACTTAAGATTTAGGAGGCGGATATGTTAACCGTCGCCCCGGGAACCATTTATTGGATAACCAACATTCCTCCCATAGGTCATCCCAAGTGGTTCGCTACGTTTGGTGAATTATAAGGGTTGCCCGGGTTCTTGGAGTGATGTTTGTCCAGGTCTTGGGGGCGAATGCTTTTTCTCACCTACTGCGTGGCGGTCCGGATCGGGAGAGATTGCTTGAGACACACATAATCAGGACCTCTCTAGCCGGACTTTCTAGACCAATCGCCTTGCACCGCAATTTTTCTGGCTATTCAGATCTAGTCACCATACACGGCTAAAGCCATTTCAAGTAATCAGACTAAACCTACATACACTGAACAACAGCGAAAATTTTTTTAAAATCAAGTTTTATATATTATATATAACACAAGAGTCCCAACTGCTTCTAACCGTCTGGAGCCAGTGAGACTATGTCATTCCGATTTTGATATATTGTGAGTCTGAAGATAGTGGGGAGGGGGAGGGGAAATTTTGCCCATTATTTTTTTAAGTACCGGGTTGCCACATTCTTCCGTCTATTATTCATGATATAGTGTCAATTCCTAATAATAATAATACACATTAGATTATTATTAGTTCGTGGTAAGCGTGTTTTTTGTCTTTTTTAGACCATTTTTTTTTACCTGCCCACGCCCTCACTGTGCCATCTCAACGCCCCCAAATTTTATCTGGGTCTTCTACCGCCCCCTGAAAGTCTCGTACGCTCACAGGGGAGGCGTTATCGCCCAATTTGAGAACCTATGCTGTAAACCAACGAAGCCAAGTTATCAATCGCACATTGTTTAGACGTGAAGCATTTGCACAAAGCATTTCCGCTTTTATTATCGGAGACCTACAGTGCTGTGGTTTCCCCACAGCTGAACAAACTAGAATTTTTTTAATTCGTTTATATTCTTTGTTGACGCAGCTTGCGGTGAGGATTGCTAGCAATTGAATGGGCTGCTGTATGGGACCGTTCGAAGAAATGCCTTACCAAAAATATTCTGTTGACGCGATATTTAAGATTTTCTATACTGTGTTGTCCGTCATTTCTTGACACTTTTTGTTGACCGTAATTAGCAGCCGAGGATAAACAATGAGTTTGAATTATTGACATCCATAATATACGCAATATGGTCTTAACAAAAACTAATACATACCTGAAATATCTACATGTCTCAAGTGTTTCCATCAGAGATTATGCTTTTATTACAAATAATATATAGTATATTTGCGGCATGTTCCAGAGTGGAAGATACTATTAGTATCGCCCTGGTGTAAGACCACCATTCAGAATTGAAACGTTGCTTGAAAATGGCTTTAGCCGTGTTTGGTGACCAGATCTGAATAGCCAGGTACTTCCCAACCTTCCTCTTCCCCACCTCCTTCCCCTCAACACTACCTTCAGCCTCACAACATACCCCAATTGGGAATGTCATAGTCTCACTGGCTCCAGACGGGAGCAGTTGAAATTCTTGTGCAAAAAAAAAAACGATGAAATATATTTATTGAAGAAGAAGATAACAATAATAATCTAAATAAAAGTATGAAAGAGAACACGACACAGAAAAAAGATAATGGTCGCAACTGGGACTCGAACCCAGCCAGACGGATTGAAAACTTTAGAACACCGTAAGGTGGAATCCTATCCTTGTTCTACGGGTATTTCAATGGACGATGCTCTTTGAGCAATTAACGCCATTGTCCCCTTCGGCACTGGTGCATAGACAGGAAACACGCGTCCAACGTCTGCACACGATTGACCTTTGTCACATGAGAACGGGTCGCATCTACGACTCGATCTTAGTGGAACGAATTTACCGTTTTTGTGTTTCCTCACTCTTACATCGTAAGAAACTGCAAGACCCATTCTTTATCTCCTCAAAAAGACCCTCCATGCGCACATATCCAAAGATGGTGTATGGCCTGAAATAAATTATTTTCCTCAGGGCCTCCTGCGTGGACTTAAAAGATTTACTTGTATAACCCTTCTTACTAACTTTCTTATCTTTCTCTACACTACATCCTTACTAATATGTATATATATATTTATATATATATATATATATATATATATATATATATATATATATATATATATAAATATATATATATATTACTAATACGCACCAGATTTAAATGTCCGGGTTTAATTTTCCCCACAGGAAAAACTAAACCCTTTCACACACACTTCCCAAATGATCATCTGGTCAATCCACGTTATGCAATTGCACTATATGTATTATAATTACAAAACAATACAAGAACAACATGTCAACCTACCAGAGACCACATGGGAAAATAATTCACCGACTCCAGATATTTTCATATCAGAGGGTTCGGCTCTGTGGAATTCCTAATTGAACCTATAAATCCTACTGATCCCTCAATATAAATATTTAAAAAATCTTTTGTAATCCTACATGTATTTAAAATTACCGATTTTTGCATTTTTATATATAAATTCTTTGACAAATCTAATACGCCTAAATTTTGAATCAGAGACCTAGGTATAATGCCAGTAGCCGAAATAACAAATGGTAATATTTTTATATTCCGAGAATGCCAAATTCTTTTAATCTCATTTCCTAAATCTGTGTATTTTCTAATTTTTTCAGAAACAGTTTTTTGAATATTACAGGAATTTGGAATAGCTACATCAATGATATAAGTTATTTTTTTAATTTTGTCATGTAAAACTATATCAGGTCTATTATGACTAATTGTTCTGTCTGTTAGTATAGTTTTATCATAATATATTTTATAAAATTCATTTTCTAAAAATGAATTTGGTTCATATTCATAATATGGTACTATATTACGGCAGTCAATCAAGTTATGTTTAATTACCAAACTTTGGTGGATTATTTTTAAAACCTGATTGTGCCTAAATGTATACTCGGACGGCGCTAATATAGAACATCCCGATATAATATGTTCTATAGTTTCCGGAAAAGCCAAACATTTTCTACATAAATCATCAATTTGATTTATATCTTTGATTATATGCTTCCTATAATTTTTAGTATTAATGACTCTATCTTGAATGGCAAGCATAAATCCTTCTATTTCTGCGCTCAACTCTCCAATACTCAACCATTTGTTTGACGAAAGTTTGTCAACATACGTTTGGTTGAGATAATTGAAGTGTTTCGCATGAATAATTTTATTTGACCAGGAATCTAATAATTCCTGGTTAGTATTTATAAGAATGTTGGCATTCTCGTCATATAAATTTAAAGGTGTAATGTTACTATCTGCCTTGCAAATTATTTTGTGCATTTCTGAGCTATTAGCTTTCCTATGGAAAAAATTTCTAAGCATTTCTACCTGATTGTGTTTCAAAGATGTTATTTTGACTACACCTCTACCTCCTAAATTTCTAGGTAAATTAATTCGTTCTATAGCTGAATTTGGATGATGGCAATTAAACTTTGTTAACGTAGTTCTAATTAATCGTTCTAAACTATCTAAATCTGTATTGGACCATTTAATTATGCCAAATGAGTACGTTAATAAAGGTATTGCCCAAGTATTTATTGCTTTTACTAAATTTTTAGCAGATAGATTGCATTTTAAAATTTTTCTGATCCTAGTTTGAAATTTAATCCTAATATCATTTTTAATACTAGTGTGATCTAATCTATTCGATTGCGGGTATCCTAAATATTTATAAACCTCATCCCCTTTCATACTTTTAATTTTGAAATTTCTAAATATACCCTCGTCTCCATCTACAATTTTGCCTTTCTCTATATGGATCGTTTTACATTTATCTAAACCAAAAGTCATTTTAATATCATCTGAAAAAATTTTAACTACCTTAATCATTTTTTCTAAATTTGATTCAGAATTTGAAAATAATTTTATATCATCCATATATAATAGATGTGAAACTATACTACTCTCTCTTGTATTACCCTTAATTTTTATTCCAAACTTGCTTTTAATTAACATTTTAGACATAGGATTCAATGCTAAGCAAAACCAAAGAGGACTCAATGAGTCTCCTTGAAAAATCCCTCTTTTTATTGAAATGCCCGGTACTACTATTTTCTTACCTTTTAAATTTACTAGTAAATCTGTATTCCAAAAGGACATAATATTTTTCAAAAAGCTAATTATAATTGGGTTAACTTTATATATTTTTAATATTTTTATTAGCCACGAGTGCGGGACACTATTAAAAGCTTTTTGATAATCTATATAACAAGTATGTAAATTACGCTTTTGATTTTGAATTTGTTTTAAAATTACAGAATCAATAACTAATTGTTCTTTACATCCCATATGTTTTCTGCGACAACCTTTTTGTTGTTCAGATAAAATATTTTTTTCATCCAAATGAGTATATATTAAATCTGTTAAGCAAGAGGTTAAAATTTTGTATATTGTCGGTAGACATGTAATGGGTCTATATTGAGAGGGATTATTAATATTTTCGCTTTTAGGTAACATATAAGTAATGCCCTTAGTTAGAAAATTAGGAAAATTTTGAGGTTGTTTGACAAGTTTTGAAAGATTTTTTGCAAAAAGAGGATGTAAAGTAGTTAGACGTTTGTACCAAAAATTATGTATCCAATCGCAACCCGTGGCTTTCCAATTATGAGTATTTTTTATAATTTTGGCTAACAATTCAACCGATATATCAGAAAAACTCATTTGTTCAATGTCTGAACAATTGAGTTCTTCATTTTCTATCCATGAACCTGCCTCATTATGTTTTATATCTTTACTCCAAATGTTTGTCCAAAAATCGCGCATATCTGATTCAGATGGCAACGGAATATTATTATTCGAAATAATATTTTGTTTATCATCAAGTTTGGAATAAAATATTTTCTCATTTTTTTGAAATAATCTATTATTATTTCTTTTATTATACGTATAATTATATCTTTTTAATCTACTAGCTTTTACACCTAATTTTTGTTTTAATAAATCTAATAAATCATTGATTATATTTTCATTATTATTACTACCAATGTTATAACCAAATTTTCTCCCAATTTCATCTACATGTCTCAAAATATTTCTACTTCTATTCCCATTTTTATATTCAATTGCTCTAGCTATACTACTTCTTAAAAATACTACATCATTTTCTAATCTAATCTGCCATTCTGGTTTACTATAACTATATGATCTATCATCAGAGGATGTTAATTTAACTCCTAACCTAGTACATATAGTGATAGCACTAGCGTACACTAACGTATGAAGATCTAAAAAACTAATATCGTCAAATATTATTTTTGGTAAAATTAAATTATTTAATTCAGAAATTAATTTAGATAATTTTTTTGACGTATGCAATTTTGGTAATTTTGGTCTAACTTGTGATGAATTGCATTGATCAACAGTGAAAATTAGGAAATATCGTAGCTTCCCACTTTAATTTAAAAAGAAAATATCAATTACTTATAAAACGGACACGTCTACGACATCTATCGGATTAGAGTAAAGTGAATTCAAATTACGGTAGGGATCTATAATTAGACAAGGTGAGACGAGTATTGATGAAAGGATCACAGATGGTATCAACAAATAATCAGACACAGGGACTCCCCAATATACTTTAGACGTGATATATTGACAGCCAATTGAATTGCAGCAAAAGCGATTAAAAACCAATTCAGCCTATCAACGGGAAGAGGGCCGAACCCATTTTTTAGAACAAAGGAACGACCTTTGGACTTAGCAATTAGTAATGTGATTAATGAGTTTGACGTTCCCACCAAACCGAGAGGTGAATAAACTCCATGGGAAGAAATAATCTGTTCAGGGACAAAAGAACGATGACCCCAAGAAATGTTATCATTAACCGGTACGTTCCAGGGATCAGAAACCCTAGTTCTCGAACGCATTAAAACATATCAGGTGCGGAAAAAAAGGATACACGTAAACACGATGCAAAAGTTTAAGTGAAAGATTGCAAAGCAAGTGACGAAAACGTATTGTAAGATGTTAGGGAGATTTCCATCTATAATACGATTGTTTGTGACGACCGGAGATGATCGATTCGAGGGAAAACGTGCTAAAGGAAATGGAAATGTTGAAAAAACAATGGAAAATTATTGTTATCAATTTTAGACGGAGCTAGGATATTACGATGAAAGATTTAGGGAGGAAACGTCAAAAAAATGAGAGTTTTAAAGAATAGGCGAGGGTACATTTCAGATGTCTAGAGCAGTAACAAGTGTTAGAGAAGAAGATAGAGTGCAGTACGGAGGGGAGTGGAAAATGCTGAAAACATTGCGATAGAAAAACTCAGGAAAAGGAGTCATTTTACGTAATTAAAATGGAGTTTATAGAGTAACATAGTACGCGATTGCAGATAAAAAATGAGGCATTACAATGGTTGTCGATTTCAGATGTATTTTGTTGTGATAAACAAGGAATATTCGAACATGAAAATTGTTTAGATAAGGACGATTAGCCGTTAAAAAGGTAATAAAAATTATCATGGGTCTTATGAAATATTTACGTTAGAGAATTCTCATAAAAGTTAACGACACTGAAATAAAAAAGGATTTATTGCCAGGTGGGTACAGGGACTAATGTATACAACTGTCAAGACATATGGTTTATGGGATTTTTCGTAAGAACGGGACAAAATTTGGGGGACGATCTCTATGAAGCAATAAAAATGACAGGAATTTAAGGGCCGAAGTGGGGGTATCTCCTATAAAAATGTTAAAAATGATATATTTATTAATAACAAATAGAAAATGAAATTTTCCAAGAGGCAGCAAACATCAAAAAACGATATGGTTATATCAGGGAAGTACGGGGAAGTGAGGGGAAAGGAGATACGACAGAGAAAAACAAAGGAAATCTTAGATTAACAGTGAATAAAATAAATACGGCTTGAAATATAAAAATCTATAGAGATATGAACAATAGCGTAAGAATAAATAAGGAAATTCATGGAAAGAGTGTCGTGAATAAAAGAAAAGTCGAGAAAAAAATGGAAAATTCAAATATACGACGTAAATAGAGAAAATTCGGTTTTAAATGGAAAGGTTCATATAGAATACAGAAAAACTCGAGGAAAAATAATAAAATAAAAATGAACGATTTGCGAGAAAGACTTCGACATGAAGATATCTCTGATAGGCGAATTTGGGGACAGATTTGGAACATATGGTAGATGCCGTACGCACGGACATGTTACTAAATGGATGAAAATAGAACTTTAAAATTATTAAATTCAAGCTAATTTTGTATGAACACCAGGACAAAGGAAGTTGGGCCATTAAACATGGATCTTACTAAATCCGGATCTTGTAAGTATGGGAGTACGAGACAGAATTTAATGTATCAAACGCAAAACGTACAAAGAGACCGCATTCGACAATAATGGGGAGGTTTCAAGAAATTACGAGTTGATAGTAATTAGATTGGTTTATTATAGGAGATTCAGATACGATCTTTTGGACCTGAGAGGGGTATAAAAGTCTAGACAAATGCCAGTTGAGGACAGTCTACGATCGTGGTCGAAAAGTTTGTAACTTCGCGGAACGTGACGAAACGGTGGGTGACTTAAAGTTAAAAAATTCTAAGTGATAATTATTTTGATACTTAGAAAAATTTCACATTCTATTCAGTGATCTACAGGAAAAAATACTTTGCAGTTAGAGTCAGTGAAAAATAAAAATAAAGCCAACGCATTAATTACTTGTGAAAAATAAAAGTGCTCGTGATAAATACAATTTGTTTTAGTGGAAAATTCGGATTTTATAATCACTTAATATCGTGTTTTAAACTTAGAAATTTCGCGTTTAATATTAGTGCAATAAATAATTGAAGTGATGTGATAATTTAGCGTGATGAAGTTATAATTAAATACGTGTGTTCAATCTAAGTGAAAGTGTTCTAACAAATAATAAATATTTAAATTAATTATCTTAAATAATAATAATAAAACAAAATAATATTTTATTAATACATAAAAATTTCGGAGGGATAAAAATTTAATTTAACAACAATTTACCATCTCTAAATTAATCGTGAAGTAACTATCATTTAAAGTGTTATCTAACCAACGAGTTTTGAGATAAGATACAGTTTAGAACGATAGAGTTCATACATCATTTTAATTAATTAGATTAAATGGAAAAAAAAAAAATTGAAGTCAAAAAGATTTAATTAAATTTAGGAAAATAAAAATTAATTTAGGGAAATTGCAGCAAGGTTACCGTGTATTTCCCGGTCGGAAAAAACCTTGGTAGGGGTAAGTCTTTTCCGTTATAAAATTTTACAGATTCCAAGGAGAAAGCGGAATGGAGCAAACATTGGTATTTGGATTAATTATTTGACCAAGATATTACTCGCTTAATATGTGATATGTAACTATATTAAAATATTATAAGTATAATAAGTATATTTTTTATATTTATATATGTAAGTATATAAACATATATATATGTAATTTTGTTCCCAAGAAAAATTTTAATCAAAAAGAAAAACACTTATATAAAAAGAGGAAAAGGGTATCGATTCCTACCTCTGAATTCATCAATAACTATTGAAAGGAGTTATGTGTGATAAATTTACAAATCAATATTTTATATTTAATCTTATGTATGTATTAATATAATTTCAGAAAATCCAGAGCATTTGAAATAAGTTATGATATTAGAAATTATTTCAATCAGAAAATTATACAGATCCATATTATAAATTATTTACTGAGACAAAGTATATATAAATGAATAAATATGTATACGTAATCGGGTATCAGACTAGACAATTGCGCTAAGTACATCATTATCAAACAAAAAAAATTTTAGAGTCATCTCACACGTCTCCGGAATGTCTAAAGTAAACATACCTCATACGCTTGAATCTAGGTCACGAGGACGTAGAGAATGTTTACAAAGCTCAAATTGTTTACAAAATAATTCGGTCACTGGGGCACTAGTTCGAATACAGTAAAAAGAAAAAAAAAAAAAATGACCTTGATTAGTGGATATCGTACTTAGGTATTAACTTCTAGGAACGGGATAAAATTATTATATTGCGCAATTATTAGGAACAAAAAGAAAAAAAAAAAAATTTAAACACTAGTTTTAATTTGAACGTAAAGAGGTATCTACAGATCTAAGCAATTGAAAATTAACAGATTTATTATAGCAGTTCAAAAAGGTGTGTTGAAGATTTACATGAAACAGTTGGTAAATCACGGGATAGTTCAAAAAGGTGTATTGAAGATTTACATGAAACATTTGAAAATCACGGGATAGCTTAATAGGGTGTATTGAAGACTTACATGAAACAGTTGAAAAATCACGGGATAGCTTAATAGGGTGTATTGAAGACTTACATGAAACAGTTGAAAAATCACGGGATAGCTTAATAAGGGGTAATGATGATTT
This sequence comes from Limnephilus rhombicus, assembly GCA_929108145.2. Classification (NCBI taxonomy): domain Eukaryota; kingdom Metazoa; phylum Arthropoda; class Insecta; order Trichoptera; family Limnephilidae; genus Limnephilus; species Limnephilus rhombicus. Next base: position 24,731,150 of record OV815278.1, read on the forward strand.
ACATGATTCAATTGAGAATCACGGGATAGTAAGAATTTATCAAAAGTTGAACATTGGAGGGGAGGGAAAGAAAAAAAAAATACAGTTCAACCAACAGAAGGCAGTGTTCGCTTCTGTAACAAGGACCATTAATCAAACCATAGAGATGGCGGATCTCTCAAACAAAACCGTCAACAAAACCAAACAAAAGCTTGGAGTTATGGCGAATCTCCAGAACACATCGCCAGATAAGATCTTATTATACTAATATTTATTTATATTTCACACTATTCTTACGTATATATTCGGTATCAATCTGAAAATTTCGCAGAATTTGATGGGCGAGATCCGAGCTCGGGATGCGTTGCAAGTAGTTTCGCATTGCGAGTTATAAACCTTCCCAAAACGTATGTTTACATATATATCTTTTTATGTACTGTTCATTGAATGAAACGAACTCACTTACAATTAGTGCTTTAGGCCTGTCGGGTCACTCTCGTCTCATTTCTTGAACGTGGAGGGAGGATTCACGACCCGTAACTCCACACAAACCCGTGAGTATATGATTGCATATAGGACGAAACCGGTTCGCCCTAAGTAAATAGTAAACTTTGGAGGAGTAGGAATTTGGAGGTATCTGGGCTTGGGGGAAGACCTGAAGGCAGTGCATGATGGCGAAGGAAGGTCAATTGGGACGCGATAACTTAGGTATCAATCAATTGAACCGTGCCAAAAGACTGTGCGAATTTTGGGTTGACTTCTGATCACCCGGCTTACTTGATGGAGGCAGGAGCCAAATTTTGCCAGAAAAGGGTTATTCTGAGTTCGTCAAATATGCAATTAACTAATTACATTAACCTACTAAATCCATCTTTATATGTACCTTATAGCAGCTGAATCTAAACGGAGGGGCGCCCAGCAGATACGAGATACAATCATAATCAAATTTACTAACATTTAACCATTTGAGTTATATTTAATTATCTGTTCAATTAGTCATGTGTAGTTTCGATTAGTATTGCTTATTCATGAATTCATTAGGATGTAGGGAATCATAATAAACGTCAAAGGGAAGTTAGTTCATTTAGAGAAATTACTTAAGGTTAAATTTGCAAGAGAGAGACCAATACAGTTTGAAATTCAACACTCTGTTTAGAATCAAGAGGGTTACCACAAAATTTAAAGTAATTAAAGTTCTATATCATAAATCAAAAAATTACACAACGTTTGATGGAGTTTAATTACAACCTAAATACGAAAATATTTACGTTCAAAGTCGTAAATAACGTATTTATTAGTTAAGTACATATATCGCTAAAGGTATGTAGTACAAGGGAGCTTTAAGTAGCTTTCTGTAGTTATCAGAGGAAATAAGGGTCCAATTTTATAAAGGCTTGTGTGACGTAGGGGAGGAATTTTCCATCCCTACCACACATATGCAAAGCCTTAAGAATTTAAATATCGATCAGAGCCAAGAGAAAAGGCGAGAATATTACAACTGTCTTGCCGATGAAAGGAGAGTTAAATAAGTATGAAAAGACGAAACATTACGACTGGTGCCAAGTGCCCAGGAGTAAATAAAATACAGACAAATATAAGAGATTAGAGAAAAGACAAACATCACAACTGCACAGCCGTGACAGGAGATCAGAGTTTTACAAGTTGTTTTAGAAAAAAAAAAAAAAAAAAACTTTTATTGGTCAATCTATTGCAAAAAAAAAAAAAAAAAAAATAATAATAATAATAAGTAGGACGTTATGTTAAATGAAGTGATAATAAAAATGAAATAAAAAATCAGAACAGTGCGCCGTTAAATAAACACGAAAAAAATATATAAATTAATAAATAAATATACGAAAATAAATATATAAACAATACATTTAAATATAAAAAAAAAAGTGTTAACGAATAAACTCTACATGTTTTAAAATAATTTATAAAAGTGTCGATAAAGTTTAAATCAAGTGACCATGAATTTGTTGATTGCTTATGAGATTATAAATATCGTAACAAAGAATGTAGGTCAGATGCAAGCGTAAACAGTTTATTCAAGGCAGGCCATAAATTGACGGAATGATGGTATTGACATTCCTGAATCCAGAATGTTAATGATCGTAATGTAAACAATCTGATACGAGATGCCGCGGTGTTTGTAAGCATCGAAAGTGATAACAAAGCATCGAAAAATTTTGAAGTAGGCGACATCGGGGGTAACGCGCATCGCTTTAAGAGATTGTAGAATAAACAAACTCGAAAATGATATCAACACTCGGTTACGGAAAAAATAAACAGACTTTACAGATAAAAACGGGGGAACTTACCTACATAAAGTGACCCTTTGTTTATAGTTAATGTTGTGGGTTTGTATGTGAGGATTATCACATAAAAAGTCATAACATAAAAGATAAGGAACATAAAATAAAAATAACATAAAATATTTGATTGGGGATAGTGTCGAGTTGAGAGCTTTAATATCACAGACGAATGTTTTATAGGTATATACCTATTTAAGGGAACATTTGATCATTCGGACCAAAAAAGGAGGGGATTTGACGAAATAACATCAAGATAGGTATTGCGAACTCTAAACAGATTTTGCGAAAATATCGTAGGTATTGCGGAACTTGAAGGAATGGTTGGCATTCTAAACAATGAGTAATTATTGGTTGAACGAAAATCACGGGATATTCATTAACATTGGAGTAACAATATTCATTCCGTTTTTTGCAATTACCTACATTTAATTGAAATGAAGAGTGATGGTAGAGTTGATCTAATTTGGGTTACAATCATCATGCAAACAAATATAAATAATTAAAAATATTGTGTTTTATAGGGGGACAGGTTCCAAAAAAAAAAAAAAAAATTATAAATATATATAGGTATATTTATAATAAATAGTTGGTATTGAGTTAATCTAATTTGGTAGAGTTGATCTAATTTGGGTTACAATCATCATGCAAACAAATATAAATAATTAAAAATATTGTGTTTTATAGGGGGACAGGTTCCAAAAAAAAAAAAAAATAAAATAAATTATAAATATATATAGGTATATTTATAATAAATAGTTGGTATTGAGTTAAATTCATTAAAAAAAAATTTTAAACAAAAATGGCGGAAAAAAGGAAAGTGGATGCGACGGAATTAGAAGCTAAAGAAATACCGTTGGGAGATGAATTACGGGAGATATTTAGACGTTCAAAGAGGTCTAAGTTACGAGTCGAGGATATGATAGAAGTCGTTCAGCCAGAGGGGGAGACCGACACAAAATCGGAGGAACAGGGCGAAAATAAGCGAGAGTGTGAAGAGAGACTCACACATGGTATGTTACAGGAAAAACCCGAGGAAAAGGAACAAGAAAAGTTAACGAAGTAAAAGGAAAAATAAAAAAATAAAATAAAAAATATAGAAAAACGAGAAAATTGAAAAAAAAAAAAATAAAATAAGTAAATAAATAGAATAAGGAAGGCAACATAATTTACATAAGGTAATTTAGGAAACTAAAATAGAGATTATAAGGTTGTCGCTTAATAAGATAAAATATAAACATTAACCGGGCGACACTCGGAAAATAAAGAAAATGGTTGGGAAACGTGGAACAAGTAGGCGAGCCCAGGCTTTAGTGACAGCAATCGGGGAAAATGTCACAACCGAGACTTCAACAATAAACATAGGAGATATAACTACAATAATTCAGGCAGCTTTGGCACCGCTCGTCAATAAGATGCAAGAACTCGAGAAACAATTGGAAAGCCCAGCAACAGTGGCGGTGATAGGAGAGGATAATGCGCCGAAAAGCGTTCTCCAAGTAGTGGAAATGTTACCACAGCAGGAACGACCATCATTCTCCGGTGGAAATCAAAATCCCATTAGTTTCCTGGAAGATTTAAAAGAATACACTAGAAAAGTGAAACGAACGGATCCTTTAGTCGTCGTACGGGAAAATTTGAAAGGGGAAGCTAAATCGTGGGCAAAATTGTACAATAAACGATGGGAGACTATGTTAGATTTCGAACGAGATTTTTTAGCTACCTATTGGGGAGACATAAAGAAAAATGAAGTTCGCCGTCGTCTTGCAGAAGGGGTATATGATGCCAAGAAAAATATATCCATGCTCACTCATTTCGCAAACTATTGGGAGCTAGCGAAGGCTTTAAAGATTATTGACACACCGTTGGGCATAGTTGACGAAATTATGAGACATTATCCGAAGGAAATTCAATCGCTATGGTTTTCGGGGCAATCAGGAGATGAGATTGTCGCCGCTGAGTTTCTACGAAAACTAGATACAATGGTATGTACACCAGAAGAACGGAACATGAAGAAGAGGAGTGGGGAGGAATCCAGCAAGAAGGACAAATACCGTGACCGTTACCACGCCATAAAAAGGAGGATACACGCAATTGAAAGTGTGGGCGAAAACGCTAGTTGCAGCAAGTGCACCGAAGTTAACAGTTCACCAAAAGAAAATTCTACAATAACTACAGCCGGGAAGGAGCTAATGGTCGCAGCCAACTCGGGAGATAAAAGGAGATTATAGCGCTTTACATTTAGCTAGATATTACACAAGTAATAAGAAACAAAAATCAGGTTTACAGTTAGTGGAAATCAACGGATAGAGTGCGAAGTTTACAAATATTTGTAAATGTTAATAAATAAATAAACGATTGAGAAATACAAATAAAAATATGTTAGGATACATTATAATTGGGGAGGGGGAAGAAAGAAAATTACTAAAATATTAGATTATCAGATTGCTTGCGAGGGGCAGATCGTCGTTAAGTCTTTGAGGGTGAGTGGACAAGTTCTTAATAAGCGACAATCATATTCAATTATTGAAATAGAGTAAGGCAAATAAATTCGTTAATTTTGATTTTGTAGTTGAAAAAAAAAAAAAAATTGACTTTTTTTTTGTGTTAATGAAAAAAAAAAAAAAAAAGGGTTAGATAAGTAAGAACACTCGAAGGAGAGAATTAGAGATATTATATGGCACACAAAAGGGACATTTTGAAAAATAAACAATGCCTAGGAATTTTTTTTTTTTGAAATATTGAAATAAGAAAGTTTATCTATAGATATAGGGTAGACATTAAGTATAGAGATAAAAAGGTAACATTTGAATTAAGGTATAAATATTTTAGATTTCGAAAAAAAAAAAAAAGGAAAAAAGGAACGCTGAACCAATTTGAGGATAATAAAGAACATTTATAAAAATTTAAATATTAGAGTGGACAACACTTAGGCTAGAACAACTTTGGATGAATTAAGAAATTATAATTAGAAATTAAGAATTATAAAATAAAGTTTAAATAAATAAAGAAAAAAAAAAAATGCTGGAAAATTTATATGAAACATGTATACCACTGATTGACGGATTGGGTGAGGTCGTGCGAAAACACACATTTCACAAAAAATATTCATACTTACAAAACAAAAAACAATTAATTGCACACCAAGAGACCACCCGCTTTTCAGTTGTTCGAAAGGCCGCGAGATTGTAAGCAATCTTTACTTAAATCATTGTAAGGGAGGTCTTAGTCCAATTTGGTTGGGGACCACCAAAACACGCGAGTCGAGGGGCGTGTTCCAGCAAAAAGAAATTAATTTTGAATCTATCAAAATTAAAGAAAATTTCATAAAGTAAAATCTACGCGAAAAGAAAATAAAGAATACAATGAGATTCAAATTCAAGATTGTTAACAATCCGAGCAAAAGAGAAGAGGGAGATAGGAAGTAATAGGATGCGGAGAAGAGATAGGGGATAACAAAATGAGGAGGGGGAGATAGGAAGTAATGGGATGCGGAGAAGAGATAGGGGATAACAAAATGAGGAGGGGGAGATAGGAAGTAATAGGATACGAAAAAGAGATAGGGGATAACAGAATGAGGAGGGGGAGATAGGAAGTAATATGACACGGAGTAGAGATAGGGGATAACCAAATGAGGAGGGGAAGATAGCTAGTCTAAATTTGAACACAATTTCGGTGTCTAACGAAAAAAAAAAAAAAAAAAAAAAAAAAAAAAAAGAAAAAAAAAAAAAAAAAAAAAAAAAAAAAAAAAGAAACATTAAAATAAAATACAACGTTAGCCACAGCAAATTGAGTTCAGAGGAGGGAACTGTGATGAATTGCATTGATCAACAGTGAAAATTAGGAAATATCGTAGCTTCCCACTTTAATTTAAAAAGAAAATATCAATTACTTATAAAACGGACACGTCTACGACATCTATCGGATTAGAGTAAAGTGAATTCAAATTACGGTAGGGATCTATAATTAGACAAGGTGAGACGAGTATTGATGAAAGGATCACAGATGGTATCAACAAATAATCAGACACAGGGACTCCCCAATATACTTTAGACGTGATATATTGACAGCCAATTGAATTGCAGCAAAAGCGATTAAAAACCAATTCAGCCTATCAACGGGAAGAGGGCCGAACCCATTTTTAGAACAAAGGAACGACCTTTGGACTTAGCAATTAGTAATGTGATTAATGAGTTTGACGTTCCCACCAAACCGAGAGGTGAATAAACTCCATGGGAAGAAATAATCTGTTCAGGGACAAAAGAACGATGACCCCAAGAAATGTTATCATTAACCGGTACGTTCCAGGGATCAGAAACCCTAGTTCTCGAACGCATTAAAACATATCAGGTGCGGAAAAAAAGGATACACGTAAACACGATGCAAAAGTTTAAGTGAAAGATTGCAAAGCAAGTGACGAAAACGTATTGTAAGATGTTAGGGAGATTTCCATCTATAATACGATTGTTTGTGACGACCGGAGATGATCGATTCGAGGGAAAACGTGCTAAAGGAAATGGAAATGTTGAAAAAACAATGGAAAATTATTGTTATCAATTTTAGACGGAGCTAGGATATTACGATGAAAGATTTAGGGAGGAAACGTCAAAAAAATGAGAGTTTTAAAGAATAGGCGAGGGTACATTTCAGATGTCTAGAGCAGTAACAAGTGTTAGAGAAGAAGATAGAGTGCAGTACGGAGGGGAGTGGAAAATGCTGAAAACATTGCGATAGAAAAACTCAGGAAAAGGAGTCATTTTACGTAATTAAAATGGAGTTTATAGAGTAACATAGTACGCGATTGCAGATAAAAAATGAGGCATTACAATGGTTGTCGATTTCAGATGTATTTTGTTGTGATAAACAAGGAATATTCGAACATGAAAATTGTTTAGATAAGGACGATTAGCCGTTAAAAAGGTAATAAAAATTATCATGGGTCTTATGAAATATTTACGTTAGAGAATTCTCATAAAAGTTAACGACACTGAAATAAAAAAGGATTTATTGCCAGGTGGGTACAGGGACTAATGTATACAACTGTCAAGACATATGGTTTATGGGATTTTTCGTAAGAACGGGACAAAATTTGGGGGGGATCTCTATGAAGCAATAAAAATGACAGGAATTTAAGGGCCGAAGTGGGGGTATCTCCTATAAAAATGTTAAAAATGATATATTTATTAATAACAAATAGAAAATGAAATTTTCCAAGAGGCAGCAAACATCAAAAAACGATATGGTTATATCAGGGAAGTACGGGGAAGTGAGGGGAAAGGAGATACGACAGAGAAAAACAAAGGAAATCTTAGATTAACAGTGAATAAAATAAATACGGCTTGAAATATAAAAATCTATAGAGATATGAACAATAGCGTAAGAATAAATAAGGAAATTCATGGAAAGAGTGTCGTGAATAAAAGAAAAGTCGAGAAAAAAATGGAAAATTCAAATATACGACGTAAATAGAGAAAATTCGGTTTTAAATGGAAAGGTTCATATAGAATACAGAAAAACTCGAGGAAAAATAATAAAATAAAAATGAACGATTTGCGAGAAAGACTTCGACATGAAGATATCTCTGATAGGCGAATTTGGGGACAGATTTGGAACATATGGTAGATGCCGTACGCACGGACATGTTACTAAATGGATGAAAATAGAACTTTAAAATTATTAAATTCAAGCTAATTTTGTATGAACACCAGGACAAAGGAAGTTGGGCCATTAAACATGGATCTTACTAAATCCGGATCTTGTAAGTATGGGAGTACGAGACAGAATTTAATGTATCAAACGCAAAACGTACAAAGAGACCGCATTCGACAATAATGGGGAGGTTTCAAGAAATTACGAGTTGATAGTAATTAGATTGGTTTATTATAGGAGATTCAGATACGATCTTTTGGACCTGAGAGGGGTATAAAAGTCTAGACAAATGCCAGTTGAGGACAGTCTACGATCGTGGTCGAAAAGTTTGTAACTTCGCGGAACGTGACGAAACGGTGGGTGACTTAAAGTTAAAAAATTCTAAGTGATAATTATTTTGATACTTAGAAAAATTTCACATTCTATTCAGTGATCTACAGGAAAAAATACTTTGCAGTTAGAGTCAGTGAAAAATAAAAATAAAGCCAACGCATTAATTACTTGTGAAAAATAAAAGTGCTCGTGATAAATACAATTTGTTTTAGTGGAAAATTCGGATTTTATAATCACTTAATATCGTGTTTTAAACTTAGAAATTTCGCGTTTAATATTAGTGCAATAAATAATTGAAGTGATGTGATAATTTAGCGTGATGAAGTTATAATTAAATACGTGTGTTCAATCTAAGTGAAAGTGTTCTAACAAATAATAAATATTTAAATTAATTATCTTAAATAATAATAATAAAACAAAATAATATTTTATTAATACATAAAAATTTCGGAGGGATAAAAATTTAATTTAACAACAATTTACCATCTCTAAATTAATCGTGAAGTAACTATCATTTAAAGTGTTATCTAACCAACGAGTTTTGAGATAAGATACAGTTTAGAACGATAGAGTTCATACATCATTTTAATTAATTAGATTAAATGGAAAAAAAAAAAATTGAAGTCAAAAAGATTTAATTAAATTTAGGAAAATAAAAATTAATTTAGGGAAATTGCAGCAAGGTTACCGTGTATTTCCCGGTCGGAAAAAACCTTGGTAGGGGTAAGTCTTTTCCGTTATAAAATTTTACAGATTCCAAGGAGAAAGCGGAATGGAGCAAACATTGGTATTTGGATTAATTATTTGACCAAGATATTACTCGCTTAATATGTGATATGTAACTATATTAAAATATTATAAGTATAATAAGTATATTTTTTATATTTATATATGTAAGTATATAAACATATATATATGTAATTTTGTTCCCAAGAAAAATTTTAATCAAAAAGAAAAACACTTATATAAAAAGAGGAAAAGGGTATCGATTCCTACCTCTGAATTCATCAATAACTATTGAAAGGAGTTATGTGTGATAAATTTACAAATCAATATTTTATATTTAATCTTATGTATGTATTAATATAATTTCAGAAAATCCAGAGCATTTGAAATAAGTTATGATATTAGAAATTATTTCAATCAGAAAATTATACAGATCCATATTATAAATTATTTACTGAGACAAAGTATATATAAATGAATAAATATGTATACGTAATCGGGTATCAGACTAGACAATTGCGCTAAGTACATCATTATCAAACAAAAAAAATTTTAGAGTCATCTCACACGTCTCCGGAATGTCTAAAGTAAACATACCTCATACGCTTGAATCTAGGTCACGAGGACGTAGAGAATGTTTACAAAGCTCAAATTGTTTACAAAATAATTCGGTCACTGGGGCACTAGTTCGAATACAGTAAAAAGAAAAAAAAAAAAAATGACCTTGATTAGTGGATATCGTACTTAGGTATTAACTTCTAGGAACGGGATAAAATTATTATATTGCGCAATTATTAGGAACAAAAAGAAAAAAAAAAAAATTTAAACACTAGTTTTAATTTGAACGTAAAGAGGTATCTACAGATCTAAGCAATTGAAAATTAACAGATTTATTATAGCAGTTCAAAAAGGTGTGTTGAAGATTTACATGAAACAGTTGGTAAATCACGGGATAGTTCAAAAAGGTGTATTGAAGATTTACATGAAACATTTGAAAATCACGGGATAGCTTAATAGGGTGTATTGAAGACTTACATGAAACAGTTGAAAAATCACGGGATAGCTTAATAGGGTGTATTGAAGACTTACATGAAACAGTTGAAAAATCACGGGATAGCTTAATAAGGGGTAATGATGATTTACATGATTCAATTGAGAATCACGGGATAGTAAGAATTTATCAAAAGTTGAACATTGGAGGGGAGGGAAAGAAAAAAAAAATACAGTTCAACCAACAGAAGGCAGTGTTCGCTTCTGTAACAAGGACCATTAATCAAACCATAGAGATGGCGGATCTCTCAAACAAAACCGTCAACAAAACCAAACAAAAGCTTGGAGTTATGGCGAATCTCCAGAACACATCGCCAGATAAGATCTTATTATACTAATATTTATTTATATTTCACACTATTCTTACGTATATATTCGGTATCAATCTGAAAATTTCGCAGAATTTGATGGGCGAGATCCGAGCTCGGGATGCGTTGCAAGTAGTTTCGCATTGCGAGTTATAAACCTTCCCAAAACGTATGTTTACATATATATCTTTTTATGTACTGTTCATTGAATGAAACGAACTCACTTACAATTAGTGCTTTAGGCCTGTCGGGTCACTCTCGTCTCATTTCTTGAACGTGGAGGGAGGATTCACGACCCGTAACTCCACACAAACCCGTGAGTATATGATTGCATATAGGACGAAACCGGTTCGCCCTAAGTAAATAGTAAACTTTGGAGGAGTAGGAATTTGGAGGTATCTGGGCTTGGGGGAAGACCTGAAGGCAGTGCATGATGGCGAAGGAAGGTCAATTGGGACGCGATAACTTAGGTATCAATCAATTGAACCGTGCCAAAAGACTGTGCGAATTTTGGGTTGACTTCTGATCACCCGGCTTACTTGATGGAGGCAGGAGCCAAATTTTGCCAGAAAAGGGTTATTCTGAGTTCGTCAAATATGCAATTAACTAATTACATTAACCTACTAAATCCATCTTTATATGTACCTTATAGCAGCTGAATCTAAACGGAGGGGCGCCCAGCAGATACGAGATACAATCATAATCAAATTTACTAACATTTAACCATTTGAGTTATATTTAATTATCTGTTCAATTAGTCATGTGTAGTTTCGATTAGTATTGCTTATTCATGAATTCATTAGGATGTAGGGAATCATAATAAACGTCAAAGGGAAGTTAGTTCATTTAGAGAAATTACTTAAGGTTAAATTTGCAAGAGAGAGACCAATACAGTTTGAAATTCAACACTCTGTTTAGAATCAAGAGGGTTACCACAAAATTTAAAGTAATTAAAGTTCTATATCATAAATCAAAAAATTACACAACGTTTGATGGAGTTTAATTACAACCTAAATACGAAAATATTTACGTTCAAAGTCGTAAATAACGTATTTATTAGTTAAGTACATATATCGCTAAAGGTATGTAGTACAAGGGAGCTTTAAGTAGCTTTCTGTAGTTATCAGAGGAAATAAGGGTCCAATTTTATAAAGGCTTGTGTGACGTAGGGGAGGAATTTTCCATCCCTACCACACATATGCAAAGCCTTAAGAATTTAAATATCGATCAGAGCCAAGAGAAAAGGCGAGAATATTACAACTGTCTTGCCGATGAAAGGAGAGTTAAATAAGTATGAAAAGACGAAACATTACGACTGGTGCCAAGTGCCCAGGAGTAAATAAAATACAGACAAATATAAGAGATTAGAGAAAAGACAAACATCACAAACTGTGGGCTCTATATCTATATATCTATTTATATTATTATGAAGCAAGTTAGCTAATTCTATTACATTATCATCTAGTAAGTTTAAATTTGCAATGTTGATTTCCCTAAGATTATGAATAGCGTCTAAGTTATTTGAATCTACTGTAATATCATTAGATTCTTCTACTAGAATATTATCTAAACTGTCTTCATTCAATGTATCTAATATAACATTACTACTCGTATTAATTTGTTCTAAATTATTCTCTAATTGCAATCTATCTCCTATTTCCTTTTTAATCTGATTTAATGTTACTACAGGGATTAAATTATTTTTGAAAATTGCCCTTTTTTGGTCAGCTAATCTTTGTTCGTTTACTTGGGCAACCGGATAATTTTGTGAGAAAATTAAATGTAATTTTTTCCTATACAATAACATATCTGTTTCTAGTTTCGTCACATAAAAATATGAACGAACGATGAACATATTGACATCGTTCGTCCATTTCATTCTCTGCCTAGGAATACCTGCTTTTGTTTTTTGGGGTCTCAGATTATCAATGTTCATCTATAAAGATGACATAATCAACCCATTTTCATTTCCGTTGGTTGAAAATGACATTTTGTCACCGTTCAAAACAACTTGGAAATGATTATTATTATTATTCCTACATTCCAGTAACCAAGCAACTGTCGTCGTTACCTAATACTGTCATTTGTCAACAAATAATTTTCAATTTGGCCAAATTAAATATTTTAATGTAAACTACCCTTCAATACTACAAATCTATAATAAATATTATATTTTAGAATAATGTTATCAAAATAAAATATATCATTAAATTTACCTGCAAAATATATTTCAAAGTAATCTCAAAATACTGTTGTTTACCTTGGTTACTGAAGCCCTCACAAAAGGAAAAATTTTATATCGTATTTATTTATCTAAATATCCTACGGTTGACTGGCAGTTTATTTATTAGGTTATCTAATATACTTATTTTCAAATATTTTTATGTTTTGGGATCAAAGCTAATTCTTTTCTTTCTGATACAATAAAAAAATCAGAGAGCCAAAATACAAGCAAACGTCGAGGCTAGCGTTGCTAAGCAACCTAGCTAAATAACATATATAACCTAAAATAATATATATATATATATTATTTTGCTTATTATTATTTCTTTTATTTCACTAGTAACATTTCCACTTCGTAAAAAACTTGATTTACGCATGTTGTGAATATTTTTAATTGAAGCATTTAATATCTGTGCACAATGCACATCCCAATGTCATAATTACGTTATTTTTTATTTATTTTTTATTGGCAATGCTAATTAAAAATACATATAAAGTTACATCAGTTACATAGTTACATAAGGTTTTAACAAAGAAATAAAAAATTGCCTTTCCTCACCATAAAGAGACAATGCTCTTGTGTTTGGTGAGGGAGTTCTAGCACAATTAGTAAATTAAAAGATCGTGTAAGTTAGTAATAACGGCTATTGTAAATAATAAGTAGGTTTTAAAATCATGTAAAAATCATGAAGAGTTTAAAAAAATCATAATATAAATTAAAAAATCATTATAAATGAAAGAATCATGTAAGTTAGTAACAAAAATTATTGTAATCAGTAAGTAAAGGATATGTAAGAAAGAACGCAAGATTCATACAATAATAGACTAAGAGATATAGAAGAAACTAAGAAATGAGAGAAAAAGAAGGAATGAACGATTTATAAAATAGCAGACTTTAAGATATAAAGTAAACATATTTAGGACTTTTATAGCAGTTTGAGGTAATATTTTAATTTGGGCTTAAATTCCTGCACATTTTCGATGGTTTTTAGTTATATCACATAATATCATTAATGTCATAATGCACGCCGTGAATGTATCCAACAATTAAATAAATAAAAAGATGTGTAGTTGTGAGATGTTAAAAATACAAACTACACGCATCACCACGGTACAAGTCTGATACGATCTCTAATAATATATCTCTTTTGTGGATACAAAATGTATATTTTTTATTTTCGAATTTATTTATTTAATTATTAATATGCCTATTAAAGGTTTTGTAAAAAAAGGTGGTCTTGCGTAAAAAAAATTTTTGGCTATTTTTTCTTTCGTTTATAAAATAGTATTTTTATTTTATAAAACCATATAAGTATGTACAATTTTTGTGCTAAGTTTCACATTTTCCTCAGTTTCCATAATTAGAATGATTGTCAGAGCTTTTTTTCCCGTAAAAGGTACTTTCTCGCTAGTTGTCCGTAATAGAAAGGAACCAGATGAGAACAACGCTATACAATTATTTTGGGAGGCGGTTATAGTTAACGCCGCTCCGGGAACCATTTATTGGATTACCAACCCACTGCCGTAGGCCGCCACCCAAGTGGTTCGCTACGCTCGCTGGCTTATCACAGGTGCCCGGGTTCAAGGGCTGAAGTTTGCCTAGATCTTGGCAGCTGATGCATCTGCCCACTTACTACATCTGGCCTCTCCAGCAGGAATCTCTCAACCCATTACCTTGCACCGCAGTGGCAGAGATGGATTCATACGTCCGTCACTCTTGGACCCACTGCTCCCTAGATTCCTACTCACCCCTCTTACTTTTTCCATCCCAGAACTTCATGTCCTTCCTTAAAGACCCTTCACACAGCATCCCCAAAGATGACGTAGGCCTTGAGGGAAATTATTTTCCTCTTTTCGTAGGGAGCTATTATAAAAAAAAAACATCGTTTCTTTGTGAGTAGGTATATATACTAGGTGTGGCATTTTTTTTCACGTTAGCGGTTTGTAAATTTTGTATATCTTTTACAAAAGTAATACTTAAATTTCCCCATGTTCGAATTCCATATTCAAAAATAGTTTTTACCAAAGAAAAAAATAATGGAATAGAATCGATAATTGCATTAAATAATTTGTTTTTGACGCCATCCGCAGCAAAATAAAGTATTTTGAATAAGTCACGTAACCATTGGTTGGTCCTTCGCGCCGGATACTATTTTCTTCGCAATTTTAATAATGCGTTTGCCCACCTACTGTATGGCGGGCCGGATAGGGAAAGACTAGTTAAGGGTGTCCTAAACTAGACCTCTCCAGCCGGACTCTCGACCCATTGCCTTGCACCGCAATGCGAGGGTGGATTCGTACGTCCGTCACTCCTGGATACATTGACCCCCAGATTCCTCTCCTCTCATTTCATAAAAAGACCCTCCATACAGCATTCCCAAAGATGACATAGGCCAAGAGGGATTTTTTCCTCAGGGCCAAATATAAAAAAAAATTAGGTGTGACAATTTGTTTCACGATAGCGGTTTTTAAATTTTGTAAATATTTTATATGAGTATGTAATGCTTGTACGAGTGTTTCCCAAAAATCCAAAAGGATTCTAGATTCCATCAAAGAAAAAAATATAAATAGAAATTTCTTTAAAATGTAATACTAATTGCAATATTATGTTTGTTTGTTTCAGAATCTAAAGAATCAAATCATGACCACGAACCTGTGGGTGGAGCAATCTTGGTACGATTACAAACTCCGCTGGGAGCCCAAGGAGTACGGAGGAGTTCACATGCTCCACGTCCCATCAGATCACATCTGGAGACCAGACATAGTGCTCTACAACAAGTAAGACCTCCCCCCACCTTCCCCGTACCTTCAGTATTAGTGTTCCAACTACCTATTCAATGGTGTTGAACCGAAGACCATAATATTTTTCCTTATTGTGTTTTTTTTTTTTAAATAACTTATATGTTGTATTTTAACTCTGTGTCCCTTTGTTATTGATTATCGCTGTTGGGTATTTTTCTTCGTGTTTTGATGTGCTACGTTATTACTTGATTTGATTTTATTATGCATTGATGTTTTCGGGTGTTTGATTCCGGAGTAATGAAATGTTGTGCTCACCGTTGTTCAATAAACTTGATCGTTTTTCTTGTTTTGCCATGGTAAAAAAGTGTTATTTACAAACACAAATAATTATGTTAGATCGACAATCATTCCAATTCCAATCATATAGTTGGTTCCTTGCCACAAAAGAACCTTCTAAAATATAAGCAATACAAAGACAAAAATCGACTCGAAAGCCAATAAAATGTCAATAAATCAATCGAATAAAATGTCAATCACACCTCAACGTCTTTCTCTCAATTATTAAAATAATATTTTCGTAGTATCTGAGATGTTTTTGATCTTTAATAGTTTTTGTATTGATGAATAAGTTTGTGTTGTTGTATTCTTTTAATTTAAAAAAAGACAAACATTTCCTGGGCATTGATGGCCTGACAAGATTTGAATTCTCTTTACTCCCACAATCAAAGCAAAAAGTATTACTTCTATAGGTAATGATGGATAACTAAGCTTGCAGAACATCCCAGTTTGAACCAGACGCTTTCGGCTACAAATCCTTATCCAAATTGTTTTGTTAAAACATGTTAAAAATATATTGTTTACTGAAATTTGGCTTATTTTTTACACTTACACAGACCGTGAACATGTGTTAAATGAAATAAAAAACAATAATTGAAGTATGTGAAAACATAAACTCACAACACGCCGGACCGGCCGGCGAACCCAGCTGATGATGGCGGGTAACACACGAGTCACGAACTCACCGTAGTCAGCCGAAAGAAGCGCGATAATTCACGAACGCAGAGTTTCAGTGCGGCCGAACGTTCGGCAGATTTTCTTCCGAAACCGAAACCGAGCTTTCGGTCGGTCACTAGTTATAAGTTCGCATCCTCAGCCAAGAGTTCTCTATCCTCCAGGAATTAAGAAACATTCTGTGTTTTTCCTAAGTTCTTTGTTCAACGAACTATTTAGGTAATATTTTTTTGTAATCTGATTGGCGACAATATAATTTTACACTCCGTGCAATCACATCCGTGCAATCAAACCGAAACCGAGCTTTCGGTCGGTCACTAGTTATAAGTTCGCATCCTCAGCCGAGAGTTCTCCATCCCCCAGTAGTTAAGAAAAATTCCTGTGTTTTTCCTAAGTTCAATGAACTATTTAGGTAATTTTTTTTGTAACCTGATCAGTAATTAGCGACAATATAATTTTGCACTCCGTGCAATCACATCCATTTTTTAATCAAACCACATGAAAGATCCGAACACGTTCGCCCGCTTTAAAACAATTTATGAATTCTTAATAATAAATCTTGTAAGTCGTGAAATATTTCCTTTCTTGGAAATGAAATCCAAAATGAATCATTAGAATAATTATGGAGATTTAACGGAAATTATACATCTGGTTAAATAAATAATCAGTCGTCTTTTAATGAAAGTCTATAAAACGAAGAGGTTTTTAAGTCTTGTCGTTACTACGTTACCAACGAACAGTGAAGACTAAATTTGTTAAAACAGGAACATGAATAAGTTTATTCTTATTTTTACCGTTAGCGTCTTCCAGGTAATTTAATCTTTTACTTAATTTATTATACAATTTTCTTACAAAAAGTGTATTAGATCTGCGGTCATTATTTAGTATTAATTTAGTTGCATTTTGACAGATTTAAAAAAAAAAATTTGAAGTACACTATTTTCATTGTAAGCAGTTGGTAAACTCTCGTTCATATAATTATTAAAATGTCAAATAACCAACATTCGAATGAATGCAGGCGTTTGCGGCAGGTCAAATCAGTGACATCCCGATAAATGAAATCGCCAAAAACAATATCCCCATCGAAGAGATCTCCATCAACAATGGACTATTTATCTTGACTCCGGTGACTCGTTTGACGAACGAGGCCCCTGCCCAGGCCGCTGCCAGCGCGGGCCCCGCCATCGGTGACCTCAAAGACCTCATCACATCACTCAAAGAAGTTCTGGTTGACCTCCCAGAAAACGTCTCTCTGCACGCTACCGACGCCGTTCAGAAAGCTAATGCCGTTGTTGGCAACTTGCCCACCGACGGCCTACTGGGGACGTCTGTCACGGCTACAGCTGGCATCTTGAAATACGTTGACGAATCCATCGTGCTTCAACTGAAAGCTGGATCTGAAGCCGTCAGGGATGACGTAGTTCAATTGATCAAAAATGCTACCCACTTGATTCACTTTGCGGAACGCAAAATAGATACTGACGCGAATGCCGTGAGTTCATGCTATCATTCTTACTATGTTTGTTTTCAATCACTCATCTTTATATACATTTTAAAATAGCTTTTAACATACATGTTATTTTAACGAATTTCACTGATATTTTATACATTAAATAGCGCATCTGCAAATCAAAGCATATTTTATTTCTGTCCTAAGACGGTGGCGCATATTGATGAGGCATTAAAAACAGCATCTGGTTCGGTAGTCCAGTGCTTGAACAAAATCGAAAGTGGCATAAGAAAGAGAGCCGACGAAGCTAGCGAAGTCATCATAAGCTGCGTTTACGAGAAGATATCAGCATCCAAGGACTTGCTGGAGAGTATCTTCAGCCTCGTGGAGAAGTCCAAGGCACCTTTAGACTCATCAATCGCTGAGCTGAAGGTATGCGCCGGAACTACATCCGAACAATCCACTTTCCCGGAAAAGATGAGCACTGCAACCTGTCTCGTTACCGTAAGCTATTTTTGAATACTTTTGTCTGAATACTCATTAACTTGCGAAATTTCTTGGACCCTGTGTTTTATTCTATTGCTAACAGAGAAACAAGAAGAATAAAACTTTCAATGTAAATATTCATCCTTACCACGTGCCGACTTGTTTTGCCTTCCTGTTTTCTAGGTGAGAATCGTTTATGAGCTAGCTTCAGCGAATACGTTTGCAAGAAGGTACTCATTCCGGTATTTAAACACATTAAATTTTTTAATAGTGATTCTTAACCAAGATATAAAATTACTTTTTTATGTTTCATCAAATATAATGTTCAATTCTGAAAACCGAGAGTAAAAAAAGAGGAACGGCTGTGCTGGATTTTTCATACAAAATTCAAAATTGGATTTGATTCCAAAAACCCAACTAAACTGAATAATTATTTTGTCAATCAAGTTGTTGCAAACATTAATTTTAAATTAAATTATGAATTTAAAAAAAAATCTTACCCAACCTACTATGCCAATATAATGAAACATTAAATAAAAAATAAAATATCATCAAAAACGTGCTTTTTTGTGTGCTGACATAAAATGGTCATTTATAATTTAAATTTAAGCCCATCAAAAGCTTTTTTTAATCTATCTATATTTTACATTTTATTTTATGTACGGTTTTAGGGACAAAGTTATTATTTTGAATATTATCATCAACTCACGTTACTTCTAAAATCATGAAAAATCTAATTATAATGACCTATATTTTATAATTTAAAACATTAATAAATAAAGTAGCACATATCGGTACTAGATACTATCTATTCGCCGGCCTTTGTGTTTCCTCCTTCCTACAACATGGGTCTCTTCAAGACCAATGTTCATTCCTTCCTTTCCTCAAAAAGACCCTACACACAGCATCTCAGATAGCATAGGCCTTAAGGGAAATTATTTTCCCCAGGAGCTACTGTGTCGAGTTAATGTAAAAAAAAAAAATACACATACTTTTAGATTGAGAAAATTATTATTCAGTTTGGTTAAGTATTTTGGCCTTAAATCCAAAAATACGTTTTGTATGAAAAAGGCCGCGCAGGCATTCCTCATACGCCACGAATGGAATGAGCCCACTGGTGATAAACCATTCGGTTTGTTCAGATGAAGTTAACAAACATTTAGCACGTATTTTTAAAATACGCCTTCTTCGATCGAGTTACTTATTTTAACACGTATTCGTCGTGGTTTTCAGATTGCCGCTAACATGTTGGTTCATGAGTCACTTTTGGGTTTCGAAATTTACGTGAAAATGGCCTCAACCTTCCGCAGCCTCGAAGCGCTGGACGCCGCACTTCCCGCCTGCCTGCCCGAACCCCTCCTGGACGGCATAGCCCGGACTGCTCACATACACCAGGACATAGCTGCCTGCCAATAATCTTATTGGTCACATTGATGCACTTAACCCCTAGTGTGCCAACAAATCCACGGTGGATTTCTGACGTTTGTACCTTTAGTGTGCCGACTAATTCACCGTGGATTCGCTAGTTCACCGCAATCGCCCCGGTTTTATTGTACTTTGCAACATAATGGCACAATAAAGTATTTGTTATTACATGTAATATAATATTTTTATATAAATCTAAACTCTCGTTTCGTCAGGTGCAAATGTATTTAATTTATCTTCGAATTTTAATAGCTGTGAAAGTAAAAAATGTTTCCGATTTTGAAAACTATAGTACTGTATTTATCTGCAGGAAAAACTCATGTAATTAAATTTAATTTTGAACGTCGCTTATTTAGCTTCGTGAATAAATAAAGGGGCAATACGTGTTCCTCTGGACATTTCCCAGTTTTCAGTAAATTTAATTTTTTTCTTCAAAAATTATTAGCAATTTATTTTATAAAATGACACATATCAGATAAATGATCTTTTGTAATCCGATTTTTTATTTTCTGCTTTTTTTTGTATGAAATAAACTGTAATAATAGTACACAACTGTAACCCTGTACAAATCCCTAGTACGCCCCACGGTTAAATTTGGCAGCCACCTCTGGTATGGAGCCCCAAAATACCTAAAAAAACCCTCGACTCTGTGCAGAAAAGGGCGGTCCAAACAAACGGATTGCAATCCTTAGATGACAGGCGTCAGGTGGGAATGCTGTCCTTGTTCTACCGGTATTGCAATGGAAGATGCTCCGAGGAACTAGCGTCATTGAACCCCTCGGCACCGGTGCATAGTCGGGAAACACGCGCCCAACATTTGTACACGGTTGACATTAGTCACATGAGAACTGGTGGTTTCTACGACTCGTTCTCTGTGATTCCACCCTCCTACAACATGGGTCTCTTCAAGACCCGTGTTCACTCCTTCCTCTCCTTAAAAGGACCCTCCACCCAGCATATTCAAAGATGACGTAGGCCCTGAGGGAAATTATTTTCTTCAGAGCCACCTGTGTGGAGTTAATGTAAAAAAATAGACGCAATCGAAATAAAACTTGTTTTTTGTCCAGAAGAACAATACCCTGTATGTTCCTCTCTAACTGTGTAATGTTCATCTGGACAGTTCTTATTCCTCTGTACAGTGAAAAATTAATGCTTTCTAAGTCATAAAAACAAAAAAAACAATAACAGCAATACGTAGTTTATTTGAATAATATGACAGTTGCCACAGTCTAGTTTATGTTGTTGCCATAAATACTCCTGGATTATATACTATCATACTAGGTAGGTAAAACCTATTTTAGAGTCATCTTTTTTTTATATAGGTAACAAAATATTCACAAAAAGGACTACTGGAGTAAAATGAATGGCTTATTAGTCACGTGCCAAAGTATTTTTCCTGATTTTTGGTACACGATTCCGCTAACCAAAATAAAACAACATTTTATTGAAAAAAAGATACATTTGTTTATGCGGCATTTTCCAACAAATCGTGGTTAAGCAGTTTTCCCTCGTTCTTCACAATTTACTGCGTGGCACTAAAATATAATTAACAGTTAACAATCATCGAAATTAATATACTCTATATAAGCTGTACATAAGAATATTGTAGATTATTTAGAAGCAAAAAAATGTCCAGAGGAACACGGAGTGGTCATTTTTTACAATTTAAAAAGATTCTCATTTTGAGGTTAAGTTAAAGTTATAATTATATTAATATTACTTCATAGCATGAACCCTGTACATCAGTGGGGTCAGTGATTGAGTGGGCATCGCGTTTGGGTCGCACCCGGGCGCCCCGTGTTCGATTCCTCGGCTGGCTAAGTCCTCAATCACAACACAAGCAACATTTTCGGCTTTCTGTGGTGGTAGTAGGAGATTTTCAAACATCGTTGGGTTATTCGTAACCCGGGAATGTTTGTCTTTCTTTTAACAACAAATAAAAGTTTTTTAAATCATGATAAAATTAAAATACATAGAATTGTGTCAAGTTCTCGTTTTATTGAATTTTTTAAATTAACGAGACTACAAATATTTTTGTCGCTGTTATTTTTATCACGAATTCGTTAAATGAAAACAACTACGCATGAAAAATAGGTTTTGTTTACTGAAATACTACCAAGAATTCCTCACATAATCGTTGGTAACCTTCGGTTTTCCGGTAATATCAACGAACAAGTACTTAAGTCTATTCAGAATACCCTTATTACCTCAGTTTATTGTTTATCCAGAAACTAAAAATATGTTTTCAGGTAGAACGCTTAAAATTACTCACAAAGGTGTTGACAACTATATGCGAGACTAAATTGGGTGCTAATATTTGGGAACATGTGGTTATCAATGGAAATAAAATTCTAATTGGAGCTGATTATCTTATTCAATGTAATCAAAAGCAAAACATGGAGGTAATACACAAATATTGATATGACTGTCTTTTCAAATATTGGAACTTAGACCTATAAAAACACAAGTCCGCGAAGAAGTTGATCATTGTAAAACAATTTCCTATTGGAATAGTTTGTAAAAATGAAGTATATTTACATCGCATTTTGTGTTTTGTTTTTCCGAGTAAGTAAAATCGCAAATACACTAAATTTATTTATTTCTAAACGTTATTTATAAAGTATCGCGAACTACCGAGCGCGTATTTCTAAGAAACGAAATTATTATATATTTTATTACACTTTAAGGGAAACCAATGCGCTCCTGGAATAAGTGAATATCCAGAAAATAACGAAGATGTCATTCCTGATGAAAAGACAAGTTCAAATGACGAAGGCATTTTAAATGCTGATGACCAGAACGATCATGAGATCGGTTCGGCAGGTGGAATATTCGTGCATCAATCCTTAAGAAAAAAAGAACCGATACCCATGGTGAGTCCTGACCAAGGCGTTTGGACTGTAATAAAAGAAGACTCGCCCGAACCAGAAATTAAAAATGATAATATTGTTCCTGAAGCAGGAACAGGTGGTGGAATATTTATTTTAGAATCTTCTAGAATGAAAGAATTCCATCTGAAACTTAAACCTGCTGCGAGTGACGCGGATTATCAAAATAAAGAAAATGACCAAAAAGAAGATGTCCCTGAAACGGGTACAGGAGAGGGGGTATTCATAAAAGACACAAAAAAAGAAAAAGAAGCAGCTCCGTCAATAACAGGCGTAAAAGATGTTCGTGATGTTGGTACAGGCGGAGGAACATTTATCCTAGATTTACCAATACCAGAGCAAGAAGACGAAATTGGTTCTGCTGGAGGCGTATTTATAAAGGATTCTAAAAGCATCGTCGGTGATCAAAATCCGATTAAGCAATCATTTCCTGATTTACCCGAAGGTATAGTACCACCCAAGGTTCCTTACGGCTCCAATGATGTTTCAAATATCAATATTTTACGATTAAATCCTGCAGATATTGCACAGGTCATAACCAGCACAGTGATGAAGATTTTGGCTGAAATAAATAATAATGTCAACAAATATCCGGTCGGTATAACAAGTTGGCCGGATGAATTTGTGGGTAGAGCAAATGCTGTGATTGACACTAAAGCCAAGATTGCCAAGAGAATGGTTAAAGAAGTTGGAAACTTTGCCACAGGAACAATACATAATTTAGACAGCCTTGCAGCAGGTGCTAATTTGATGGCGGTTTTGAATAGAAACTAGACATTCAAAGACAAATATTGGCTCACAGAATCGTATTACGAGGCTGTTTTTTGATTTCAAATTGAATTACTCAGTATTTTTAGATCATATGTAAATTTAAGTGGAGCAGATGTTTAATCGAGCGTGTTATGTTTCTCGTGTGTATTATTATTATTATTAAAAATAAAGTGTACAGCGAAAAATATTATTTTAATCAACCAGAAGAAAATATAATTTTTTTTATGTTTACTATCATATTTAAAAGGGAAGTTTCTTCAATTTGATTGGTCGGTTCAAAACTGTCAAATGTCCCAAAGCTTTGCCAACAGAAATGCGTCAAATAATTTTGAACTTTTGAAATTTTCTGAACTTACCCGCTGACAAGAACTTTCTACAGTTCGAATCAACCAAGTCATTTATCAAAATTATCTGGAATTTTGCCAGGAGCACTCAGATTTATTTGCAGAAGAGTTATGTTAAGGTTCCTAATAATTATTCCTGTTTAAAAGGAACATAAAATCTTTATGGACATTTTATTGAATAATGATCAGAATAAGAGAATGTGAATATAGATTACAAGAAAATGCTGATAAGAGGGTGATAATATAAATCCTGAAAGTTTACACATATTATACGTTATGGCGTGTCCATGGTTAGATGGGAAGTGGTGAGCGACGAAAAATAAAAAAATAAATAAATAAAAGACTAAGAGACGAATTCAATATTTGGAAAACATGTACTCCAATCATCGATCTTGGTCGAAGGCTCCAATACAGTCGATAATTTTGGATGTTTTCTATTTGGGAGAGACGGGTATGGGTATTGGATTACCAACACCTCTTCTATTGGTCACCCCAAGTGGTTTGCTATGTTTGTTGACTTAGCAGGGGTGCCCGGGTTCATGGGCTCGTGAGGTTTGTCCGGATCTTGGCGACGGATGTGTCTGCCCATCAACTGCGTGACAGGCCGGATTGGGTGAGACTGGTTGAGGGAAAGCTTTTCATCTCTCCTACAAGACTCTCTCGGAATGTCACCTGGAACCGAAGTAGGAGGGAAAGATTCATACGTTCGTTTCACCTGGACACAGACATCCGCTTTCAACTTATACCTTTTTCTTATACCTTTTTCCTTACCAGAAGTCCTTTTCCTTCCCTTTCCTAAAACAACAACCATCCATACGTCATCTCCAAAGATGGCACAGGTTCAGAGGTATTTTTTTCTTCAGGGGCTCCTGTGTGGAGCTAACATAAAAAAATATGAGCTAGATTTATTACATTTTTTATCTAGCAGAGCTGATTTATTTAGTGAAATGGTTACTATCACTTACTATCTAAAAAAAAAAACATTTTTTCTTTTTTAAAAAATATTTGAAAAAAGTTTATATCAGACATTCCTACATACCTCCTGGACTGTTAATGAATATATGGTATAAACTATATGCAAAAGCTTTTTTAAGGTGCGTCAATAAATACACAAAAAACACTATATAAAATATTTCTAATAGAAAGTATTACATACTTCAAGTATATTATCTTCCGACAAGGATAGCGACTATGCAAACAATATTAATTTATTGGAATCAGTAAAATCAATTATAAACATGGTTATGATTTTAGCAGAAACCACCAAAATAATCCCAAACTAGAGATAAATATTTGAGACTGACGATAAGTTAACCCTTTTACTAAGCGAATGAGGGCATAGTGTAATATTAAACACTGGTTTAGCGATCTAATGGATGGGAGGGCGCCCTGTCCCGCTGTGCTGAGCTGAGCTATGCTGTGCTGCTCGAGGGTTCGTTGGTGCCTGTTGGCTCGTGGCTGGTGCGGGTAGTTTACCCAACTGAAATAGATGGATTCGGGAACTTGGATTTAATAAACAGCCTTCGCGGATTGCTTTCGGTTGAGAGGATTATTCGGAAAATTCAAGGGAGGAAATTTACGCACTCGCCCGTTTTTCGTCTTCCAATGTATGACTAATACGATCAGGTTGAAAATATCATATTACGGTGTTTCGCAATAACACATACATCAGTTTTAACACCTTGATTGTAATATTATTATTTCTTCGAGGTCACTTTAAGAATACAAAAATCTTGAACATTTTGATGCTAAACCACAGGAAGGAGCCGGCATTTTGTATCTTCGGTTAAAATATCGGCATTTATTTTTTTGTAAATGTATTTTAAACCTAGAAAAAGACACTCTGGGTAACTAATATTTCTCAAGGACTTTCTGATTTAGGGGAAACTCACTTTGACAGAGCAGGTTTGGGTGCGATTGGGATTTCCAATAACAATCTCTTTCCGACGAACACATTAATGACGAACTTTCAACCCCTCAACTAATTTGTTTTTCGTAAAAACTGATATAGATCTCACAGAAATCGTTGTGTCTCCCTTATTATCCTGTTTAAAAATATGGTCTAAACGGTGTTGAAAGAGAAAGTATCACGCTTGATATTAAAATATAAAAGTTGTAATGTAAATGTAATGGCAGGCGTCCTTGTAATGTAAATGTAACATTTGGGCGGGAAACGAGGGCAGGGACCGCCATCACCTTACTGCGGCTAGCTCTTCAGCAGTAAAACTCTTTCAAGGTGTGGAATCTCTAGGTGACTAGCTTTCCTGTAATTGGTTTGGTCTTCGAACATGGAGAGAGAGTAAAAATAAGTGTTGTGAACATACAATTTATTGACTCAAACATTAGCGCCCAGGGTGAAGTATATACAATGATCCAATCGTACATTTAGGCATTTCAAATCTATCTACAGTGTAATCTAGGCAAATCTGTCTTTCTCTTTGCCGATTGCCTTGGGATGCGGCATTTATAATGGTAGAAAAGGCACAAATCAGAACGGTAATGTGGGAACTCACGTGGGAGCAGTTGGCGAGGACATCTTCAGCTTGTGGGGTACAGCGTCCGTGACGTTACAAAAGGCTTAAACACCGTTGCCACAAATGGGCACAAAGCGATAGCACTTCTGGCGTGGTAACTCCATCTTTGTCAAACAAACGTCGTGCTCACCGGGAAGAGAGCGGGCCGGCCGAGGGAATGCGTGTGTATTCGTAAATCCTCGGACGTCTCCAAAACCAAAGTTTCCGACTGAAAAATTCCAATTTGAAAAAAGACAAATGAAACAATGAGAATTTTTTATTAATTAAAAAATGAAACGACAAAAAAGTGAGTTGACGATAACGTTAGGTGAGTCATTTTCAAAAATTTGATCGATCGATATAGGTTTTATCGAAAATGTCGGTGTTAAGATTTCAGGTACTGAAATATTAATATTTGTGATTGTCACCCTAATGGTTGTGGCAACATTTTTTTGTGTTGGCAATTGCCAGGGCGAGTTCGTATTGCCACGGATTTTAATTCCTTCTTCTCTTGTTACCATCCGTCTTGGGCGGGTCGTTTTTGGCAAAACGTCTGCTGCCAGGTTTTCACTTCATGTGGGTTATAAAACCGCGGAGAGAGATAGCATCATTGAGCTCACCCTACATGAGCTACCCTACGGGTCTTTTTATTGTGAGAATAAAGACCAATTATTCAAGAGCTGGAGTTATTATTGAAGAGTTACTCCAGCCACACTTCCCGTTGGAATCTGGTGTTACCACGCCGGATTGCTCTGTCAGGAGAGCGGAAGTATAGATCCCTGAACATTGGTCCTTCGAGCCGGATGATCATTATTTGGATTGATTCATTCAAGCTGGGTGATCATTATTTGGATTGATCCATTTGAGACGGAAGATCATTATTTGGAGTGGCCCAGTCAGGCCTCATCATCATTGGGAGTGGTCCAGTCGGCGTCCTCATCACCATCATTGGATTGATCAAGCGAGCCTCATCACGACGCTCGCATGCACAGAAAATCAGGTTGTAGCCTTCCTTTCATTGTCCTTTCAAATTCCATTTTAATAAGCTAAAAATCTGTGTAGATGCCACATTATTTCGCATTGATTATATCGAATTACATTCGGGTGTTCATAATCAGATGCTTTCAATATAGCATAAATTTATTGGTGATAATAATTTTTATTGTTGTATTCAGTCTGCCGAATAACTTTGCTTTGCCTACCTACATTTCTAGCCACGCGTTTGCAAGTTTCGTCTTTGTATGCCATAGTATTGTGATTGGGTTCTCTATGATCTATAGTATCAATCATTTTTGTTTACGTCGAACCGCGTCAAACTGCCGTATTGTGTTTTCAGTTTTTAAATCAAGTTAGTGTTATTTCGTTAAAAAATGGAACTCGACAGGTTGATTAAACGGCGCGGGGTTTTGAAAGGTTCATTAACGAGATTCGAAACCTATTTAAGCAACGAAAATGATATTACACCTGGCGTATTGTCATCGAGGTTAGACGCCATCAAGCCTTCTCTGATAGAATTCTCCAAAATTCAGCTGGAGATTGATTTATTGAACAAATCAGAAGATAATGACGCGAGGGATAATTTTGAAGGTACATATTTTAATATAATTGCATTAGGACAGGAAATGTTATCAAAATTTAAGAAGATTGAAAATGTCCCAAATATCTCAGTAAATTTACCACCAATCTCTATACCAGTGTTTTCAGGTGACAACCATAAATGGTTGACTTTTAAAAATTCGTTCATTGCCTTAATTCATGATAACAGTAAATTAAATAATGTTCAGAAATTTCATTACCTTATTAGTTATGTGTCCGGAGAGGCACTTGATTTGATTAGTTCTCTAGAAATAACCGGGGATAATTATAGTGCAGCTTGGACAATGCTTATTTCGAGATACGAAAATGTCCGACTTATAGCAAATAGACATTTGAATTTCTTATTTAATTTTACACCGTTAAAACGACAGAATCATCATGAATTACGGAATTTAATTGATCAAGCAAACATTCATTTGAGAGCTTTACACAACTTAAAGCTACCAACAGAACATTGGGATACATTAATCATACATATTCTAACCTCAAAGTTAGATAATCACACACGTAGCCTTTGGGAATCAATAGAGTGCGACAAAATTTATCCTACATTCGTGCAGTTTAGCAATTTTATTTCACAAAGGTCTCAGATCCTGGAAACTATCCAAGGTGACATTGGTGGAATGCAACAGAAATCGGAACCAGTTGCAACAAAACCAAGGTTTTTTAATTTTAAGGAAAGGAATTCTACAAACAAGGTTATGTTAGCGTCGGGCAACGTTAATTGTATGCTGTGTAATGACAGTCATTTCATTTATTCGTGCAAAATATTTGTTAACAAAGAACCAGCGGCACGAAGAAAGCTCGTATCAGAGAACAATTTATGTTATAATTGCCTAAAACCGGGGCACCCTTCAAAGGTGTGCAGGTGGAAGGAAAAATGCAGTGTTTGTGATCGAAAACATCACACTCTGTTACATATCAATACTGATAATGTACAAGCGGGTACTTCAGCTGGCAAGGGTCAGTCGGAGGCACCAGTAAATTTAACATGTCATAGTGACATGAACGGGCGGGAAATTTTACTATCTACCGTAATAGTAAAAATAGAAGACGCGTATGGTGGAACACACAAAATACGCGCACTTTTGGATTCGGGTTCAATGTCTAATTTTATTACAAAGGATACTTGTAAAAGATTAAATTTGCATTGTACAAAGTTGAATATACCTGTTTCAGGTTTGCATAATAATTTAATTCATGTAAAGGAAACAGTTGACATTAAATTTAAATCATTATGTTCTCAATACCGGGATGAAATATCTTGTTTGGTATTAGATGAGATTTCTTGCAATCTTCCGCAGACCTTGATTAATCCAAAAATGTTGAACATTCCAGACGGTATCCAGTTAGCTGATCCGCAGTTTTACCAGCCAGCTTCTATTGATATGCTGATCGGAGCAGAGATATTCTGGCAGGTGGTTCGTACGGATCAGATACAGTTAGGAAAGGATAAACCTATATTGCATCGAACGGAGCTAGGCTGGATAATATCAGGAGCTGTACAGAGGCGTCATAATACGAGGCCAGTTAAAGTTTGTCATATTTCATTAAATTCTTTGCAGAATCAAATAGAAAGGTTTTGGAAGGTTGAAGAATATGAAAATAGTAAGCATCACTCTCTGGAAGATAGTGAATGTGAAAAGATTTTCAAAGGCACGCATAAACGCGATGCAAATGGTAGATTTGTAGTCAACTTACCATTTAAATCTAACGTATCTCAATTAGGAGATTCATTTAGTATTGCTAAAGGTAGATTAGTGTCAATGGAAAGAAAATTCTTAAGACAACCTAGTTTAAAGGAACAATACTCGGAATTTATTGATGAGTATCTTGCATTAGGTCACATGACTGAATGTGAACCTCCAAAACGCGATGAAACTACTTATTATTTACCACATCACGCTGTATTTAAAGAATCAAGCACAACTACTAAAATTCGTGTTGTTTTTGACGGGTCGGCTAAACCCGCTCGAGGGATTTCTTTGAATCGCGCTCTAATGATTGGGCCCACCATTCAAAATGATATATTTTGTCACTTGGTATTTTTCAGAAAACATCAATATGCAGTCACCGCAGATATTGCAAAGATGTACCGCCAAATTAATATCAACCCGGAACACAGAAATTACCAACGTATATTATGGAGAAAGGATGCGGAGGATTGTTCGAAACACTATACGCTAAACACGGTGACATATGGTTTGGCTCCTTCGCCTTATTTAGCAATACGTTGTCTGCATCAGCTAGGTAATGACGTTTCATTTACTCATCCATTAGCTAGTAAATCCCTTAAGGAAAATTTTTATGTAGATGATTTTCTTTCTGGTAGTGACTCCATTGATACTTGTCACTTGCTTAAATCACAAATCATTAATGCGCTTGCTACAGCAGGCATGGAGATTAGAAAATGGAGGTCTAATGCGCCCTCGATTAATGATTCTAAAGATAATTTAGAATTATTGCCAAATGAATCCAATGAAGCTAAGATTCTCGGATTAATATGGGACACCAAACTTGATGAGTTTACCTATCAGGTAGAAAGCATAGACGCAAAGTTAGAAGTAACAAAACGTCAAGTTTTATCATTAATGTCAAAAGTGTTTGACCCTTTAGGACTGGTAGGCCCAGTAATCATTGTCGGTAAGATAATTATGCAAAGATTGTGGAAGCTAAAAACATCCTGGGATGACAAGCTACCCAATGACCTTTTATTGGCCTGGCAGACTTACACGCTGAGTCTCAGTAAAGCAAATCATATTCGGGTACCGAGGAAAATTTTCTGCTTTAATAAAAAATCTTTTAGCTTACACGGTTTTTGCGATGCATCTCAAGGAGCATATGGCGCTTGTCTGCATTTAAGATCTACCGATGAACACGGCATTCACCAATCACAGTTAATATGCGCTAAATCTCGTGTAGCCCCACTAAAAAATTTATCGTTACCAGCGTCTGTGAGTAATGGAAGATTTGTATCTAGGCGGAGCAAGGTAAAGGCACTAAATTCTTTTATGCAGGATGGGTTGTTGAGTGTTGGAGGTCGACTATCACAATCCGATATTACCTCGCTCTCTCAAAAACATCCAATTTTGTTACCACAAAATCATAAGTTGACTGACTTAATAATAACCCATCTGCATTATGAGAATTTACATTTAGGATGTAATGCTCTGCTCGCATTACTGCGTTTACGTTTTTGGCCAATATATGGTAAAAACGCAGTGAAGCGAGCACTGCATAAATGTATTGTATGTTTCCGAGTCCGTCCGCGCGAGTGTCGCCAGCTCATGGGTGACCTTCCTGCTGACCGATTCCGAATCCAAAGATCATTTTATGTAACCGGCATAGATTTTGCAGGTTCAATGTTAATTAAGTCTGGTTTAACCAGAAATGCTAAGAGTGTAAAATCTTACATATGTTTATTTATTTGTTTTTCAACAAAGGCAATTCACCTAGAATTAGTGACTAATTTAACTTCAATGGCATTTATGAATGGATTGAAAAGAT
Organism: Limnephilus rhombicus; assembly: GCA_929108145.2. Classification (NCBI taxonomy): domain Eukaryota; kingdom Metazoa; phylum Arthropoda; class Insecta; order Trichoptera; family Limnephilidae; genus Limnephilus; species Limnephilus rhombicus. The sequence continues at coordinate 24,762,463 of OV815278.1, forward strand.
TTATAGCTAGGAGGGGTAAACCCTCACGACTCTTTACTGATAATGGAACTAACTTTACAGGTAGTTATAGGGAACTTACTGAACTATTTGATTTTTTGAAGGCATCTGATAAAGAAATCCATAATTTTTTGGCCCAGCAGAATATTAGCTGGAGTTTCTTGCCTCCCCGCTCACCGCATCACGGGGGACTTTGGGAAAGTGCAGTTAAAATGACCAAGTTACATTTAAAAAAAGCAATGCGGTCAACTGTTTTGACATACGAAGGCATGAATACCATACTAATACAGATTGAGGCTTGTTTAAATTCCCGTCCTCTGACTCCATTAACATCAGATCCAAATGACTTAAACGCACTCACTCCGTCACACTTCCTTATTGGCGACAACCTGTTAGCATTGCCTGAGCTTGATATCCACCATGTGCCTACAAACAGGCTTAATATTTACCAAAAGATGTCTACCGTTGTTCAATCTTTTTGGCACAGATGGAGCCGGGAATACCTAGCAGAATTGCAGAACCGAGTCAAATGGCAAGAAGGACGTCAACGCAGTTTACAGCCTGGTGACATGGTCATCATCAAAGACAACCAACTACCTCCGCAGTACTGGAGGATGGCGCGAGTGACGGAGATCCACCCTGGCCAAGACGGACGCGTCCGCGTCGTCTCCTTGAGGACGGCCAGAGGTGTCACCAAAAGAGCCGTGACACAGCTCTGTCTACTTCCCATGGAGGATCCTTCCTCCAACCTGGATTAAGAACCAATTACAACGCTAAAAGTGATGTGATGTGTAAATCAAAGTGCCGTCAGGCTCATCAGTGCCAAGTGTTAAACTCATCAGTGCCAAGTGTTAAACACCCACTCATAAGTGGGTGCAGCGCACCAGAAGGTTCTACGTTATTAAACTTTATTTTTTAATGTCAAGTCTGACATAGGGTTATATACTTAGTTATAAGTTTTTTGTTATTATTTTGATATCCATATATTGAATATTGTTTATTTTTGTATGTGAACTCGTTGGGTAAATTCTGAGTACCAATGTTGCAATCTCTTCTTATATTATTGTATTAAAAAAAACGACTATTCCTTAATACTCGTTTTTGGGCGGGAATATGTTAAGATTTCAGGTACTGAAATATTAATATTTGTGATTGTCACCCTAATGGTTGTGGCAACATTTTTTTGTGTTGGCAATTGCCAGGGCGAGTTCGTATTGCCACGGATTTTAATTCCTTCTTCTCTTGTTACCATCCGTCTTGGGCGGGTCGTTTTTGGCAAAACGTCTGCTGCCAGGTTTTCACTTCATGTGGGTTATAAAACCGCGGAGAGAGATAGCATCATTGAGCTCACCCTACATGAGCTACCCTACGGGTCTTTTTATTGTGTGAATAAAGACCAATTATTCAAGAGCTGGAGTTATTATTGAAGAGTTACTCCAGCCACACTTCCCGTTGGAATCTGGTGTTACCACGCCGGATTGCTCTGTCAGGAGAGCGGAAGTACAGATCCTGAACAGTCGGTATCTTAACGCTCTCGAGCATGACTGCAGGCCGTTAACGAACAAACAATAGTTCACAACGACTAAGTGCCTCCGTTCACGGAGATACTTACAAGATCCTCGTGAGCGTATCATACGCGCCGATCGTAAGTACCCCCCGTACGATTTTGCTGGTGCCCGTTCACGGCGCTGTGCGGTGGCTGTCGGTGTCGGTGTGTCGGTTTCCAATCAGTATCACGATACCGACAGTGCTGATCGCACGCGACGCGTCGCATCGTTTGTGTCTGACACTTATTCGTTTGACATTTGACAGAATGGCGTTGGAACATGAAAGTAATGTTAGATTTGTTCTGGAAGTGAAAACATGCATGTTTATATAATTATACATTAGCAGAATACGTAAGAAAGGATTTAGTGGAGAAGGCATGGATTGATGTTGGAAAAAAGTCATATGACATCGCTTGACTGCGTGTTAACTCCACGGCTGCACATGAAAAATGATCAGGTTCAGTATATTTCGGATAGGGCCGTGTACGGAGAATAGCATTAAAAAGTAGTATATCAGCAGGGTACTTGTGGTTTCGTCACAATTACGTAGATTGTAAGTATCTCCATGAACGGGGGGCCTAAAGGTTCCTAATTTATTTGACGTGAACTGTTGTTTGTTCGTTAGCGGCCTGCAGCCGTGCTCAGGAGCGATGACAAGTTACCGACATTTTCGATAAAACTTGTATCGATCGACCATGCTAGGGGGCTAGGACTAATAAGGAACTCCAGTGAAAAATATTATTGCTTTAAAAAAATATGTTCATATAGACCAAGAAACGCTGATTCTGAATATATAAGTTTTATTTCATAATATTAAACGCAGAGTTTTTAAAAATATATTAAAAAGTGCATTTTTAAACCTCTTTCAAAACACAGCGTTAAGTTGGCATTACTGAAATGGTTAACTGTGACGTCACACTTAACCTGTCACCTGGTGATAGTGTGTTGACATTTGAAATGACTTGAAGTGCACACGTACCTATGCAATTCAACATTTCGTGTGTTTGGTTTATTTTCATACTGTTTATAGAGATTTAGATAAATAATAGTTATTGTGTTTATTGAAACATAATTTAGGCCCTCAACAATTAACGAAAAGGGCTATATTTGCGGACAATCTGCAATAAATTTTGCCTATTTGAGGTTAAAGTCGTGTCATATTTGACATTGTATTTTCAAATTGTTTTTAGTATAGGGCTTTTTATACAAGTTACTACACAATCGTCATGATCAGTGTATTATAAATACCAGTGTTTCTGTATGTGTTATACTTAAAACAATGTACAAAATCACGCCTGAACACAAAATTGAAGAATGATGTCACTTGTATTTGCAATGAAAAAGATGATTTATTATTTTTATATTGCACTTTGTTAAAATACAATAACAGTAGCGGTGAAATGTGGACATTTTACCAATGTTTTTCTATATTAAAAGCAGTTAATCTTAAATAAAAACGCCTCAATTTCTCACACAAAAGTCATTGAGTCATCCTATATTAATTTTATTCCGCCATTTTCTTAAATTCAAAATCAGGGATGCTCAGCACAAGAAAATTATTTCCCTAGATTTCGAAGTGAAATTTCACATTTACGCAATTACCTACGTAGCCACCCGATTGTGTAACACTAATCCTGTTATATGTTAATTAATATGATAATTAATTGGAAAGATATCGGAACTTGGTAAATATACTAATAATACCGTGATTTTCCAAATAAAACACTTTTTGCTACGTGAAGTAATAATTTAAAAGTACGAATACACTCACCACTGAATTAGAAACTGAATTCCAAATAAAAAAAAACACTTTGCAAAATAAAAATCATAAGCAACCCGCCGCTCATTTGTACCAAGCGTGGTATTTTGAAGACCCCCCCCCCCCCCCGAACGTGTCACGTAGTATGGGTACGTTCCATAATATCATTTTGAGTTGTCAGTGTTAAAAATAACATTGCATGTAAGTACATGAACAATAATTAAGATTCATAGGAATTACAAAAAATATATATACGTATATATATATATATATATATATATATATATATATATATATACATCCCGCTATCATTGCTGCGTCTTCTAATGGTCCACTTTCATTCAATCCTGCGTCCGACCGTCATTCTGCATCCGGTATACGGACGCAGGATTGAACACATGTAATTTCAAGTTTTCCCCACTCCTGTACCCTCATACAGTCCAAAAACGAAAATAAGCCAGACGCGGTATTGGTACCCAAATCAACTGAAATATGCTATTTTAGTTCAGTGCTTTGTCACCAAGCAGGCAAGCCGCGGCGCTGCAGTAGACGAGCGTATATTTTTAGAAAAATATACGTTTCATTGACTAGCGTATCGCAACTCCTACATTTGGCAACATCGCTTTTCGATAGCATGTCTTCTGTTCTCTGCGAAAACAAAGCAATCATACTAAAATATCGCACATTGCTACGTAAGATTACACTGAAATTCAGCTACATTACCTATCAAAAATTGGCGCCAAATATGATTCCAATAAGGATGGATCTTTGTCAAACGTATGTTATTAATATTTCAATTTCACCAAGACAATGTTGCAATAATATCGTCGTTGTTTACGCATTAAAAAATAGTTTTTTTGCTGATATTGAATTTGCCAAAGCTGCATTTTTTTTAAAGCAATGATTTTACTTCTTACTCGCATAGTGAATAGAAATTAATTTTTAAACTAATATTCAATCACGGCATCCATGCTTATATTTAAAAATAAAGACGAAATTGCCTAAACTAATTTACTAGAAGTGGTATTTTTCTTTTAGTTTCGTTTAGTTCTTCTGACTTTTCAATTTCAACTTGAGAGGCAGACATGGGTACCGCCGCCTCGGGAACCATTTATTGGATAACCAACACCTTTGCCGTAGGTAACCCCAAGTAATTTGCTACATTTGGTGTCTTAGCAGGGGTGCCCGAGTTTATGGGGTAAGGTTTGCCCGGATCTTGGCGTTGGATGCGTCTGCCCACCAGGTGCATGGCAGGCCGGAACGGGAGAGGGAACCATTCTCTCTGACTTCTAACTTCTTCAGCAGTTTTTACTCGTAACCTCGCCTTGCACCGAAGTGGGAGGAATGGACTCATACATCCGTCACTCCTGGACACACTAACCCCCAGATTAACCTACTCAACCTTCATTCGCTTTTCTTGCCCAGAACTTCCTTTCGTTCCTTTCCTAAAAGGACCCTCCACACGCATTTCAAAAATGTCAGCGCTAATGTAAAATGCATATTACTAAACTGAAAATGTCCAGATCTTCAGAGACAACAATTGCACATTTATGAAAAAGCCGGAGGAAATTTTGAAAAAAAAACTACCAAGAATTTGGCGATATTAACCAAAAAAAAAATAAAGATGACAATTTTTTGTAGTGTAGTAAGTAATCAGATGAAACAGAAAGAAGAAATGTCCTGGTTCTAGTTAGTTTAAACAGAAATTACTTTAAAATCATGAATTGCGGCCTCCGTGGTCTAGAGGTCGCGTGTTAAAATCCCGGAGTGCGCAAGTAACATTTTATTTTTAAAATAAACAATATATCTTTGTTAGAACTACTTATATATTTTATTAACGCCGACCGGTTTCGAAACGACCGTTTCTTCCTCAGGGCAAACTATTAATATGTATTTGTGCTCATCTTTTTTTTTTCATTAACTCCACACAGGAGGCTCTCAGGAAAATAATTTCCCTCAGGGCCTATGTAATCTGGGATGCTAAGTGGAGGGTCTTTTTGAGGAGAGGAAGGAATGAACATTTGTCTTGAAGAGACCTATGTTGTAGGAAGGAGGAAACACAGAGGCCGGTAAATCATTCCATAGCCGAGCTGTTGAACACAAGAACGAGTCGAAGATACCACCCGTTCTCGTGTGACAAATGACAATCGTGTACAAATGTAGGGCACGCGTTTGGCGTGTTTCCCGACAATGCACCGGTGCCGAAGGGATCAATTACGCTAATTCTTCGAAGCATCTTCCATTGTAATACCGGTAGAACAAGGGTAGCATTCCCACCCGACGCCTGTGCTCTAAAGATTACAGCCCGTCTGTTAAGATGGGAGAATCTATCAAACGGACCGCCCATTTTTGCACAGAGTCGAGGGTATTTTTCAGGTATTTTAGACCTTCAGACCAGAGGTGGCTGCCAAATTCAACCGTGATTTGTACAGGGTTAGCAGTTGTTGTATACTATTAAAGTATCTGCGGGTCCTGTAAAGTAACGCCCGGTTTTTGAGAGGTTTTATACCCTTTTAACATTTTTATAAGCTTTTATGTCTTTTTTGTGATTAAAAAAAATCACTTCGGTTCCTACATTAAAATTTTTTTTTGAGTTTTTATACAATTCTAATTTTATTTTATTTAAGCAGTTCAATTTTGTTCATCTTTAAGCAAAAGCAAAATAATGCCCATCTTATTGTGTGTGACATGTGTATTTCGTGAATGTAATGGTTGACTGTTGAATATTCAATGACCCATAGAAAGATAAACAATAAAAATGAAATGACTTGATTAAGATAAATAATTATCACATTATGGGCATCAATTGTGGTTCGGAAAGAATTCGAACGATTTACGAGGCAGTTTGTTTATAATTAAATAATTAAGGATACGTATGAACACTTGAGTTATGAAAACATTACTGGATCAGCTGTTCCAAGGACGCTTATCACATAAAAGTCGAACATTTATTTATTGTGGCTTGGACTTTTTTGTTTCAAGTTACGATGAGTCAACGCCGATAAAAATGATATGGTGTTTTGGTGTTTTCTTCACATGTATGACCAGCAGAGCAGTACATTCGACCGGCCAATGGCCGAATTTGTATCGCGTTTGGATCCCACTCAGGCGTTGTATGTTCAGTTCATCTGTGGCTAAATCCTCCATCTCGACACAAGCAACATTTTCTGCTTACTGTGGTGGTAATTTGGGAGGCGGGTATGAGTACCGCCGCCCAGGGAATCATTTATTGGATAACCAACACCTCAGCCATAAGTGGTTCGCTACGTTTGGTGACTTGGTAGGGATGCCCGGGTTCATGGGGTGAGGTTTATCCGAGTCTTGGTAGCGGATGCGTCTGCCCACCAGCTGCATGGCAGGCCGGATCGCGAGAGAATGGTTGAGGGAGTCCCTTTAACTTCTCCAGCCGTACTCTCTGGGAATATCACCGCAGTTATACCGCAGTGGGAGGCATAATACCATTTTTATTCCCAAAACTTCCACTCCTTCCTTTCCCTAAAAAGACCCTCCATACAACATCTCCAAAGATGACTCTTTATCCAATCTTTAAAACATTTTTGGAATTTCGGAAAGTTTCCCATTTCCAAATTTACTCCCTTCTATCCCCTACCGTTACTATGTCTCCTTTGCAATCCCTCCCTCTGCCATCCCTTGTCCTCCATCCCTTACGCTCACCCTCTCCTGTGTGTCCTTTCCCATGCGCCCTCGTTCCACTCTCGCGACCCTCACCCCTCTTGCGTTCCTTTCCACCTTCCCATCTTCCCTGCTTTCTCCCCTTCCGCGAACTCGTCCCTCGTTGAAATTCCCAATCCCAAATTTCACCTTCCCCTCCCTCCATCCCTCCTTAAAGCGAAACTAAATGAAAAACATACATTTCAAACAACTCGCACGCCACTAATTATAATTTTTTATACAAATTTCGTAACGCCAGAGCTCACTATTATATATAGAAAAATTCACGGATGTGCGCATAACAACTCACCAAAGTTTCATCGCTATCGGATGAATGCCAAAGGAAATAATTGCATAGAGCTAGAGCTCAACACTACGTACACAAACCATCGCGGGCATGCGCACGACAAATCACCAAAGTATCATCGTAATCGTATGAATGCTTTAGGTACAGAAACATTCATTTTTAAATAAAGATTTTTTTTTACATTAGCCAGGGGGGCAGGGGGCATTTCCACAGGAGGCCCTGAGGAAGGTGTCCAGGAGTGACGGACGTATGAATCCAATCCTCCCACTGCGTTGCAAGGCGATGTGTCGAGAGATTCTGGCTGGAGAGGATAAAAGACCTCCCTCAACCAGTTTCTCTCGATTATACCCACCACGCAGCAGGTGGGCAGACGCATCGGTCACCAAAACCTGGACAAACCTCACCCCATGAACCCGGTTACCCCTGCTAAGTCAACAAACGTAGCGGACCACTTGGGGTGACAGCATTTATATGATAAGCATTTATATAATTATAATTTAATTCTTCATTCATTATTAAAATAATTCCCCTAAGGGCCTATGCCATCTTTCGCGATGCTGTTTGGAGGGACTTTTTAGGTGAAGAAGGAGAGGAAGTTCTGCGAAGGAAAAGGATACCAGGGGTGAGTAGTAATCTGGGGGAATGTGAATACATCCCTCCCACTGCGGTGCAAGGCGATGTTCCCAGAGAGTACGGCTGGAGAATCAACCAACCAATCCCTCAACCATTCTCTCCCGATCCGGCCTGTTATGCAGCTGGTGAAGAACCAGATAAACCACACCACATGAGCATAGAATATTATAGGGCACCCCTGCTAAGTTACTAAACGCAGCGAACCACTTGGGGTGACCTATATGGCAGAGGTGTTAATCGTAAGGTTATCCAAATGGGTTCCCGGGGCAGCGGTACCTTGACTTCCGAATTGAATCTTTCGGAAGACTACGGTTTCTTTTTAATGAATAGGTCGTAAAATATATCTACTGATAATCGTATTGTAGTAATAAAGTCCTTATATGGTAATCACTGTCGTGATGCGGAATCAAAATAGGGAGAAGAAGATGCATATGAAGGTCCCAGCAATACAGATCTAGTCACTAAAAATAACAAATCACACTTCAAGCAACGTTTTAATTCTAAATGATAAGTCTGAAAAAAATCTCATACCAATTTAATAAATTTTATGTGGGCATTGCCGCCGGGTTGATTAGAGTCCGCGACGTATGGGCCAGTCATCTTGGCGCCTTCATATTCTATAAATACCTATACCGTCGTCCAACCAAAAACTTGAAGAAATAAGCGGCAACGTCGCAAGACGTCGGTTTGTCGTACACATGAAAATGAATATATAATTGGACGCTTCATTGTGGACCAAATTAAAGTAAATATACGCAGGATGCCTCTCTGCATTGAATATGAAAGGAGTTCAGATTGGTGGAACGTTGAAGGGCGGTTTTTTCGTTTTGTATATTTTTAAATTAATGTTTTTCAAAAATGTAAATACCTAACTACAATCAAAGACTGAAAAGAGAGTATATACTTTAGTTAGAACTATGTAAAATCAAGTCCTTCCGATAGACGCAGTAATGTCGATCTGATGAAAGGACGCAGAAATGATAGCGGGATGTATATATATATATATATATATATATATATATATATATACTGGTAATATTTATATATATATATATAAATATTACCAGTAATATTGTCATATGTAATAAAATTTTTGCCAGAGTTCGAAATTTCCCTAGATTTTGTCCTGATTTCCCTTATCCCTAAAAAATATTTTTCTCCCCTAGATCTAGGGAAATTTCCCTCGACATGACAACACTGATTCAAAATTTAAAAAGTAAAAAACTATGGGTGGGTGAAGACCACCATAGATACGGTGCGTTTCTTGGAGTCTTTAAAAATTAAAACTTTGACAATTATTTTAACTATTAAAACTAACTATAATAATAAAAATAAAAATGCAGTTATTTAAGTTTGAAGGTCTTTATTCATTAAAAAAAATAAAAAAAATCGGACTGGAGTTCTCTATTGTCGTGAGTGAAATAAATACTTTTTTCTTTTTACTATCAACAAAAACTGTTTCGAACATGATGTCACATTCGTATTGGCAATTTGTGTTTTTGACACAACGCAATCCTTTAATAATAATCCATTTAATCTTTATTATTAATTTCTGTAGTTCAAAATTTGAATTTTCATTTTTATTTCTACTTATCTTTAAAATATGATCTTTTTTTTCTTTATTTTTCACTTACTTTTAAATATTTCATTATTTTTTTTTAGTATATTTAATCATCTGTTTTAATAAAATAGTATTTGTATTAATTTAAATAAATATTAAATATACGACTACCAACGGGCATTAGCCCAGTATGGTAGCCAAAAAAAAAACAAATATCTGTAACTAATAAAAAATTTATGAAATAAAAAATAAATACAAAAAAATAAATAATAATAAGATTAGCTTTAATTTAGAATTCATATGATGTATGTATATTATATTATGTATTATGGTAAATCATTACACTTCATGGTAGACCATTCTACGAAACTTACTTTTTGAGATAGAGGGTACGCGAAATTCTGCCTTTTCCGACTAAAACAAATATACGATGAAGAAAGAAAAACTTTTACGATACTCGAGCCCTTCCGCCGGTCAAATACATGCCGGGCAAATATTTATGTAAGACATGTTCAAATCTTTTTCCTTTCCCTCAAATGGAGCCAAATGTGTACTCAAGACGTGGATGGGAATTATTCCCCTCTGTTTACATATAAATAGCAAAGTGCGGAAAATAATTCATTCCATGTAGGTCAGACTTCAATCTCAGATTAATTCTACGAATTCTTTTAGTTTTTAAGACAAAGATTACATGAAATTAACTTGAAAAATGTTTGCAGACGAGAAAGATTTTATTTTTTCTTTTTTACATACAACGTATTTAAAGAACAAATAATTTTTTTATTTTTTTTTATTCATTGCATAAATATTACGGTTACATTAATTAGTGGATTTTTCGACCACCATGCTAGACTGATGCCAGTGTTATGGTGGTAAATATTACGTAAGTATTTTAATTAACAAAATGTTTAAGTATTATTTGTGTTTATACACGTACACAAATAATACGTAAGAACATAAATAATGGATTCCGATAAATGTTAAGGCGATGCACTGCGATGTAATGCAAAATTATTATATACAGTTAGAAAGCTATAATAACATTACCCGCACTCACATTCGAAGGAATTGGAAAATTCATTACAATTTTTGTAATACCTCATGTATATGAAATTATTAATTTACTTATTGATTATATTCATTTTTTCATACTAAATCCATTTGTACTTTTTTATTACATAAGTCTTATAATGCTATTTACATGTAGGTATATACTATTTTCGTAATTTAAATAATTTATTTAATTGATATTTAGCATCAAAATTATATATACACAATGTTTGAAAATGTACCAATATTGTCATATGTATCTGCTGACAAACTACACAAGTAGTTTAGCGGGTTTAAACGAAAATAAATAAAAAAATAATAATGAAAATAATCAATGTTAATATTACGCTTATGCATGGATTATATGTAACTTAAATAGGATTTTTTTTTTTAATTCCACACAGGAGGCCTTGAGGTAAATAATTTCCCTCAGGGTCTATGTCATCTGGGATGCTGTGTGGATGGTCTTTTTGAGGAGAGGAAGGAATGAACATTGGTCTTGACGAGACCTATGTTGTAGGAAGGAGGAAACACAGAGGCCGGCAAATCATTCCACAGCCGAGCTGTTGAACATAAGAACGAGTCGAAGAAAAGACCCGTTCTCATGTGATAAATGTCAACCGTGTACAAATGTTGGGCACGCGTTTGGCGTGTTTCCCGACTATGCACCGGTGCCGAAGGGATCAATGATGCTAGTTCCTCGGAGCATCTTCCATTGTAATACCGGTAGAACAAGGATAGCATTTCCACTCGACACCTGTGCTCTAAAGATTGCAATCCGTCTGTTAAGATGGGAGAATCTATCAAACGGACCGCCCGTTTCTGCACAGAGTCGAGGGTATTTTTCAGGTATTTTGGAGCTCCAGACCAGAGGTGGCTGCTAAATTCAACCGTGGGGCGCACTTGCGATTTGTACAGGGTTAGCAGTTGTGCACTATTAAAGTATCTGCGGGCCCTATACAGTACGCATATACGATATTTTACTTCATGGTTACTTTTCCACAAAATTATTTCAAATATCACCTGTCTTGGAAAAGATGGTAGAGGCGTAGATCTAATAATATAATTAAATAATATTTTTTGTTTTTGGTTTGAAAATGTTATCGCTTGGAAATATAATGGTTGCTTTAATTAAATATTGCGAGTAGAATACATCTGCACGTCTTTTTATAAGCCCTGAAAAAAAACCTACAAAAACTGCTTTAAAGTGCAAAATCTCCTACTTACCAAGTTCTTTTCGGATGGTAAACCAAGAAAATTGTTCTACAAATATATATATGTAGAACAATTTTCACGGTTTACCCGCGTAATGTAGTCCTTAAAAGGACTTTTTAACTCCTGACGTTTCGGGCAGATCACACTGTCCATCTTCAGAGGCCTTATGTCTTGAGTTTTTGTCTCAAACTGATAGCTTTCGCATGTCTGTTCGGTCCAAAAGCTAAAACTTAAGTGAGTGCAAGTCACTTCTTATGTCTAGAACGAAGTACCCGGGTTGCAGGTGATTGATGGTGGAGGGGGTGGGGGGCGGGGCTGGCAGTAGATACCTGATTGGTTAAGCTAATTGGAGACACTACTGCTAATTTTGGAAATGCCGTTTTTGGAAATTCTTTTTGGTTCATTGTATATGCTAGCTATTGTTGTTGTAGTCTATTTTATGACCTTCATTAAGGACGTGTTGAACTATGGATGAAGTTTAGCGTTTATTAGTGACATCTACTTTATGTTCTGCAATTCTAGATGATATTTTTCCATTGCAACGTCCAATATTCACCTTTTCACATGCCCCACAAGGTATTTTATAAATACCATGTGACTCAAGTGGAATGTGGTCCTTCGGACTTCTTAATAGAGACGAGATTTTATTTTCTGATTTATAAATAGTTTTGATTTTTTTGCTTTTCAGGATTCGACTGATTTTATCTGTCGAGCCTTTGATGAATGGGAGAATTGCTATAGAAAGGGGTTCTTCTTCCGTTTCAGGAATAGTTTTTTTGCGTTTATTTATGGATTAGTCTATTAAATATTTGGAGAAGCCGTTTGCTTGAAGAGCACTACTAAGAAGACCTAGTTCTTCATGTTACGCGGGTAAACCGAGAAAATTGTTCTACATCTTACACACGTGAAAACCTTAATCATAACATATATATATACATACATATATATGTACATATATATGTACATATATATGTTATTCTTGAAGATAATATCTAGATATTCCCCGCTCCGAAACGCAAATTATATAAAATTCCCTCGATAGAATAAAATCGGGAAGTATGCTCCAAAAATTATTTTAAACACATTTGTTTCAGTTATTTTACAAGTTCTATATATGAAAAAATTCACAGTGTTTCTTTAAAGGCTGTTTAAGACAACCTCCGCGAGATTTTTGCTCTGTTTTAAACGATTCGTGTTTTATTAAACATTTTCAGAATTTTCGCATTGATTTTTTCGCTTTAAATATTACATATCTCTCCACCTTCTTTTTTTTTTCAACGCGGATAGGGCGCCTTAAATTGTCATGCAGTCACATTCTTCGTATCTATATTACGACAATTAATTAACAAACCAAATAAATCTTTTCATTGTCCTATGAATGGTGCACGAAATGAATGTGTTTGAATTATTTATCACAACGATCACAGCCTACTGAAATACCTACTTGGTTTTGTATTGTCTGAAAAGTAAAGAGAATAATATTTCAGGAATTAAAACACACCGCCGCTGAATTTCACGCCCCATTCGCGGCGGATTTAAAACCGGAGATTTGCCGATTAAACTATTTTCCATTTCTCCTAGTCTACCTGCTGCTACCTGCTATTATTGTACTCACTGCCATAGCCGCTACTACCGTTGCAATCAAAAGAACCGCGAAACGGCCGGATCGCTAGCGATTTACGATTGCGTCTGAACGTTCGTTACATTCTTTAGAAACGCTGAATTGCTACTCCTGCGGCGGACGAAGGGCTGTGGAAATCGATGTTACTATCTTTAGACATATGTAGATTTACCTTTAGATACACGTAGATTTATCTAAGGTCTAAGCAATCAAAGGATAAAGCTGTAATCCTCCTAAATGGCGTAGGTATTTTTAATTATTTGTTTTTATTTTACATACAATAGATACAATTGTTATTTAATTTTGAAATATTTATTTATAAATTCACACCTTGAAGGCTTTTACCCTTTATACATTGTGGTGTTCTTTAATCCCAATGATTAAGATACTTGAAATGTGTTCGGAAACTTCCAAATAAAATCGAAGTTCGTTGAGATTACAAGTTGCTTTATTTACGTTTTTCGTGATGTTTATGTTGAATGTTTAACAGGATCAAATGACCTTTCTGTAGGAGGTTCTAAGTTACACTGCAGCTGAACTCACGATACTGATAAATTACGGCAGTCTACCATATGCCTTCGGAAATTACCGTAACCGTTCGTACATTAGACATGAACGCCAATAAATGATACTCTTCTAAGGAACTACTTAACCGACAAAACTACTTTTAACTAGCTACGCTGACGACACCTGTTGAAGGATGTTGAAACTACACGACTTATCCTATACACCACATGCATTGTTTTATGGAAGTTGTCCAGGAGTATAATAATACGTAATTGTATAGTACCTAACATAATAAACAGAGTACCTATGCAAATTACATACATACGACTTAATACACACCGTAAGCAAGTTCAACACAAGTATGAACTTTCATTACCATAGAAAGTTGAACAAAGGAGTTCAATATGTGTGTTTAATAAAAAGAGTACCAAAGAAGTATTCAAGGTGCTATGGAAGTATTACACAGCATCGTGTAGTAACTTTGTTGATAATAATATAAGTACCTGTATAATAGTTATAATAATCTTACAATTATAATAACATAAATATCAAACTGTTTAGGATTACATATCTGTAACACGATGCAATCTCATGTTTGATCGTAGACTGACATTTCATGCTCGTATTGAGATACATGGCTTCTAGCCATTTATTGAGAATGAATTTTAGAGAAACCTGGGTTCCAATAATTTTATTCGATTCCTTAGTAAGAAGTAGACTTGAAACTGGGTCGGTAATTCAGAGTCCATACCAATTAAATATTCCCTCATGTTGGACAAAGTTCAAAAGAAATTTCTAAGATTTCTCTACATGGGTCGGATCGGGAAAGACTGGTTGAGGGAGTTCTAACCGAGACTTCTCCAGCCAGACCTTTCAGCCTCGAGGATTTTTTTCCTCAAGGCGTCCAGTCTGGAGTAAATGTAAAAAAAAAAAACAAGGAAAAATTAAACAATCAATTAAGTCAATCAATTTATTTTGTAATAAAGCCCTTTACTGTACGATTTTCTCATTTCATTAGCTTTCTCAAAAAATAGTTTGTTAGGGTATATCCACAAATTGAAATCTGAAATATTTGGTTACATAAATGATATAATTTGAGCAGGTTTATCCACTGCATTCGTAAGCTAAAGTGACAACCGCTTAGTCAGGTATCTAGGATTTATGGATTTTAAGTTGTTGTCTATCTCCGGTTTGGAGATTGCTCCAAGAGGATTAGAAAAACGAATCAGCTTCTAGTACGGTTGCAGCAAACTTGCGTGGTTGCAAGCCCGTTCCTGAATAGGAGCTCTTTTGGACAAAACCACATAGGTACCTACGGTCATCTAACATATCACGAATTTGTTGCCAGGGATTCTCCGACAGAACATAGGTAAAACAAATTCTTGATCTGTGGAACATATTGATCAGTTCATCATGCTTTAATTAATATGATATCTACGTTTGTAAATAGCACGAACTTTCGTTACAGGAGACAACCTCATTGGCTCTTCTTCTATCGGCTAGATTCCATTTTAGACCTTGTGTTTAGATTATTATAGATCAGTGTTTCTTAACCACATTGAAAGAATCGCCCCAAAAGTAAAATTATCCAGCGCCCACCTCTCGAAACGAAGTTTAAAATATACACATTGTAGTAGGAAATCCGTTTCCGCAATGAATTTCCTACAACGTGAGTTTACGTACTACCGTGTTCCTGCGATGCTCTTTCTGGTCAGAAGATAACGGACGGCGTGGTCTAGTGGTAAGGCTCTTGACTCGCAATCCGAAGGTCGTGGGATCGAATCCCGGCGTGGCAAATAAATTTTATTCGATTAATTTGTGTTATTTTCACAATTAATTCATTTAAAATCATGTATAGTATATTTGCGGCACTTTCCAGAGTGGAACATACTCTCAGTATCACCCTGGTGTAAGACCACCATTCAGAATTGAAAAGTTGCTTGAAATGCGTTAGCCGTTTTTGGGGCCAGATCTGAATAGCCCCACCATCCTCTCCCCCATTTCATTCCCCTGCCCAGTACCTTCAGCCTCACAACATACCCCAATTGGGGATGCCATAGTCTCACTGGCTCCAGACGGAGCAGCTGAGACTCTTGTGAGGTATTACTATAAAAAAAGATCCCTCTCTACCACTCAGTGTTGCCAACCCTCAAAAAAACTAAAAACAACAGCCCGTTATGGCCACAGTACACTTACTTTCCGAACTTGCCTAGTGGTATCGTGCCAATTACACAAAAGTTTTGGCTACAATTCATTACAAATAGATTTCACACCGTAGGTAGCTTTTCAATTTTGGAGGCGGGTATGGGTACCGCCGTCCCGGTAACCATTTATTGGATAAGCAACACCCCTGCCATAGGTCACCCCAAGTGGTTCACTACGTTTGGTGATTTAGCATGGGTGCCCGGGTTCATGGGGTGAGGTTTGTCTAAGTCTTGGCGGCGAATACGTTTGCCCAACTTCTGCGTGGCGGGCCGGATCGGGAGAGTCAGTTTGACACACAGCATCCCCAAAGATGACATAAGCCTTGAGGGATTTTTTGCCTCAGGGCCTCCAGTGTGGAGCTAATGTAAAAAAAAACTGTATGGTGATGTAGAAAATGTTTTTTAATGTATTTGTATAAAACTGTACTCATTAAATACTTCAGCAGTGCATATTTTAACGGGGCCACTGCATAATAGGTTTTCATGTGTGCTGTTCTTTAGATTTCGTTTATTCTGCATTAATTGTAATGGAAGTAGATTAGAGTTCTTTTGAATAACAAGTAAACGTGTTTTTGATTTGAAAGTACGACGCGAATGGAGAATATAAAAGGCAAGGTTGCGTGTGAAGTCCTCTTTACCTTCGGGCCACCACCGTAGCAGTACCGGGAGTATGAGGGAGAGGCAAAGGGAGGGATTATAAAGGAGACATAATAGCGGTAGGGGATAGCATAAGGTAAATTTGGATAATCCATGCTTCTAACAAGAACAGCTGTGAGAAGTTTATGTATTTCGTATAGTTTTTTTTTTTTTTTTACAGTGAATACCGCACAAGAATCTCAACTGCTCCCGTCTGGAGCCAGTGAGACTATGGCATCCCCAATTGGGGTATGTTGTGAGGCTGAAGGTAGTGGGGAGGGGAAAGAGGTGGGGAAGAGGAAGGTTGGGAAGTACCTGGCTATTCAGATCTGGTCACTAAACACGGCTAAAGCCATTTTCAAGCAACGTTTCAATTCTGAATGGTGGTCTTACACCAGGGCGATACTGATAGTATCTTCCACTCTGGAACATGCCGCAAATATACTATATATTATTTTAAATGAATTAACTGTGAAATAACACAAATTAATCAAATAAAATTCGAACCCGCGACCTCCGGATTGTGAGTCAAGAGTCTTACCCACTGGACTACGGTAGTTTAGCGGCAGGGGGGTAGTTTAGCGGTAGGGACCTGGGACTATGGAGGAATGACAAGTGAAATGGGAAGGCGGGGAAGGTGGAAGGAGAACACAAGGACACGTAGGGGTGGGGATGACGAGGCGGGGGACGAGAGAGTGGTAGGGGAGGGGATTGCAAAGGAGACATAGTAGGGTTTCTCATTTGCCGGGTTGCGACTCGGTACCGGGCCATCAAAATAAAATACCGGGTCGCAACATTCCCGCTTTGTTTTAAGACAACGTGGAAGCTGCAAGAAAAAAAGCTTAAGGCGATCCACTAGTTCAGGAAAAAATCGAAATCGGAATTCACGCCGTTTATGGGAGGAGTTTAAAAATACTTGAGAAAAAGCTTTTGGAAAGGTTGGAAAAGGTATTTGAGAGTTTTGTTTTACAGATGATTTCGTAAAGGCCTGTAAAAAATATTAATTCCTGTTTTACGCATTGTTTATTGTAATAAAACGGAAATTTAAAATTGATTTCACGAAATCAAGCGACGCGGAGTGACGCGTCCATCTCCCGCTCAGTTCGGGGCGTGACTGAGGTTTGGCGACTGTGGCGTGAACAGTAGTTCTTCGGTGGACGCCATAGAGTTCACTTTGAAAAACCGAATTCGTCGACTAGCGGCCGTATTGTAAAATAACAACGCGAAAATGCATATTTTATTTTATTTTGGGAAGATTGGGTGTAAATATCAACTTTTTTTGCGATCATTATAAAATAAACTGAACTTGCCACATTACACAATAAAACCATAACCGAAAAGGGGTTTATAAATAGGAGAGTTTGGACTTGAAAGTGTGTTTTTAGACCTTATACTTTATTTTTTTATAGGCTTATTAAAAGACTTATAAAAAAAATGACGGAAGTTTTTAAGGGCCAAGGTATGTTCTACACGCAGTATTTAATTGAAGCATCTACAATACTTCTAAGCGATCAAATTTTCAAAACAAAAACATATGATTATGTATGATTTCGCATTATTTACTATGGCTTCATCTTAATGTGTGGGCACAACGCGCGGAAACAGGGAATTTCAAAGCATTTACTAATTTAAGTGAAAAACAAAAAGAGTGCAACATGATTGCATTGCCACAAGACATCTTAACTCAAATTAAATAACATTTATTAGGACTGGAGAGGAATCTTCAAGAATATTTTCCTCCAATCGACAGCAACAAAGCTTGGATAAGAAACCCTTTTACATTAAAGTTAGATTCCGAAACTAATTTGCCACAAATTGCCAGATTCAGATGTCGACTCGTTAATTGAACTGTCAACTGACACATCACTCAAGGATATATTTGATACAAAATTAAGACCATTGAAAGATTTTTGGTTATCTTTTCATCAAGAATACACAAAATTAGCTCATCAAGCAATAACTTTTTTAATGCCTTTTGTCACAACTTATAAATGTGAAGCTGGGTTTCCAACACTTTTTTACGTTAAAAATAAATAAAGGAACCGACTTGAAGTGGAACCAGACCTTAGTATAAAACTTTCGTCATTTTCCGCGAACTTGGATTCTTTAGTAACAATTAAGCAGCAGCTCCATACTTCGCACTAAAATTTAGCGACTAAATAGGCGATACCAAAATATGTAGTATTAATAAAACATTTTTAATATTAATAAATGTGTATTATTTTACCTAATGGAACCAGCTTGGGTTTAAAAGTATTAAGTGGGTTCCGAAGGGGCAATGTTTTAATTACCGGGCCACGGCAGAACAATGTTTGGGAAACACTGAGACATAGTATTGATTGAGACATAGTACTGACAGCAGTGAGTAAATTTGGAAAATCCAAGCTTCTCACACGGTTAGCTGTATGTCACTTGCATACGCTTCGGAAAATCTACAGATTTAGTCGTGAATGCACCAGACGGGACAACAAAAAATATTCCCGTATATCCAAAAGCACTCCAATAAACAGAATTAAAACGCAAACATTTTCTTTCTTTGAATGGCATCGCAACGCATGCCGGGTACTTGCTAGTTCTAAATAAATAAATAAAATATACAAGCAGACGAATGTTACGCATTGAGCAGTGCTTGAGCCCATGATTCTGCACTGAAAGAAAGTTCACCTCACGTCTCTATCGTGTGAGCCTTTTTTTAGGAACCATTTCTTTACCGACATCGCGTTTGATAAAGCAGCACACTCCACTCGTATACAGCCCCACATTAAATAGTAGCACATAAATTGGTGCCATACTAGACGCACAGTGGTAAAACAGAAAATAAATTCTAATTGCAAACATGAGTTTATGAGAAGTACGTTGGTTTAACCCCGTAAGTAAGAATTGAAGCGTGTCCGCTCGAAATATATGGAATAAATCTATTTTTTTATATATTTCTCAGGCATTAACTATATGTAACAGTTTATGAAGTCTTTGTTTTGAAGAGTTTTATTCACAATGTACATTTGTTAATTTAGTCACTTATTTTTATTTATCAATTTGGGAGTCTGGTATGGTATGTCCCGCCGCCCCGCGAACCATTTATTGGATAACAAACACTTCTGCCGTAGGACTCCCCAAGTGGTTAGCTACGATTATGATTTAGCAGGGGTGCTCGGTTTTTATGGTATGAGGCTTGTTGTTAGTTGCGTGGCAGGCCAGATCGGAAGAGACTGGTTGAGGGAGACCCATTGACTTCTCTAGCAGGGCTCTCTCGGAACATCACCTTGCACCGCAGTGGGAGGGATGGAATCATTCGTCCGTCACTCCTCGACACACCTACCCCTCGTACCCTTTTACTTCCTATAATATCCCCTCTTTTTTTTCCTAAAAATACCCTTGGATGACATACGCCCTGAGGGGAATTATATTCTTCAGGGCCTTCTGTGTGGTGCCATTAAAACAAAAATAAACACATTCGTGTCCATTCATTAGCGTTCTTAAAACTAACTTTAAATAATCCAAGTACAAAAATGATCAGATATATAAATTTCTAGTAGTCATACCTTCATATTGTGCGTCACATTCTTTACATTCTATTAAAATTGTTAAGAATTAAATGTTTATCTATCTATCTATATAAATAAAAATGAATCGCCGAAATGTATGCACGCGCATAACTTCCGAACGACTGCACCAAATTGGATAATTCTTTTAATTTTGTGTTTGTTATTGTCAGGACAAGGTTTGTATAAAGTTACTGGTAAGCTTTGGCGTTATGAAATTTGTATTTAAAAAATGCAGTAGGTGGCATGCGAGCTGTTTGAAAACTGAATGTATGGAATGCGGGAGG
The DNA here is from genome assembly GCA_929108145.2 of Limnephilus rhombicus. NCBI lineage: Eukaryota > Metazoa > Arthropoda > Insecta > Trichoptera > Limnephilidae > Limnephilus > Limnephilus rhombicus. Next base: position 24,783,001 of record OV815278.1, read on the forward strand.
GGGAGGGGAACCCGGGAAGGGAGGGTAACTCGGGAGGAGGGGTAATGGAGTGGGGAGGGGGAAGGTGGAGAAATCGGAGTGGGAACGCGAGAGGGGAAGGGGTCGCGGGAGAGGAATGGGAGGCGAAAGGGGAACGGGACGAATGGGAAAGGACACGTAGGGAGAACGGGACTCGAACCCGCGTCCTTCTGATTTCCGGTCAATTGCTATTATCCACTGAGCTATGTTGGCTTATCTCCTGCCCGCCAAATAATTCAATATATACAAGTGTTTCATTCAACAATTACTGTTTATTACATTTTTCCACCTGCAAACAATCAATTTTATTTGATACGAGAAAGGCATTCATATAAAATAAAGTTGGTTGTTTGCAGGCGGAAAAATGTAATAAGCAGTAATTGTTGAATGTAACACTTGTATATATTGAATTATTTGGTAAGCAGGAGATAAGCCGATGTAGCTCAGTGGACCGAAAATCAGAAGGACGCGGGTTCTAGTCCCGTCGGCGGCATGTATCTTTTCTCGGGAGATTTTTTCAATGTAGAAGAGTGTTTCAGGCTAATAATTATTACTTATAATAATTGTTACCCTTTGTGCTATGCATAAAAATTTTGTCTTAAACATTATTTCATCAATGACCGGTCAGTGGTTGAGTGGGCATAGCGCTTGGGTCCCACCCGAGCGTCGCGTGTTCGATTCCTCGGCTGGCTAAGTCCTCCATCACAACACAAGCAACATTTTCGGCTTTCTGTGGTGGTAGTAGGAGATTTTCAAACATTTTTGGGTTATTCGTAACCCGGGAATGATTGTCTTTCTTTTAAAAAAGAAAAAAAAGTCAATGAAAAATAAATTAATAATAAATGTCTCTTTAATATTTATAGAAAACCCACACAAACTGTGTGTTATACCTTTTACTTCTCTTCATCCTTTGTCCCATAAACTCGCCTTCTTCAACTCAATGATACGTCGGGCTATTTACATCCCCTTAAGCGATGAAAATTTTAATAATGAAATTAACTTTATGAAGCAAATAGCCCCAAACAATGGATCTTTGCTTAATTAATTCTTAGCTTGGTTAAGACGAAAAAAGCAATCATTTTCACATAAAAGTACATTTATAGGGGAAATAATAATAGCCCATCCAGCAACAATAAATATACGTACAACGACCTTATTTGTAAATGCGACTTATCTTAAAAATATCCCGCATATTATATTACTCCAATTTTCTATACTGATTTCGACTTAAAATTTTATTAACAACTAGCTGGTCCCGGCATGCGTCGGTATGCCACTTAATAAAGAAATTGTTTCTCCCTGAGTGTCCTTTCCCATCGTCCCGTTACCCTTCCGCCTCCCCTTCTTCCCCTGCGTCCTGTTCCCCTCTCGCGTTCCCACTCCGTCACCTCCACCATCTCTCTCCCTACTCTACTCCCCCCCCCCCCTTCACCGTCCCGCGAACCCCCCTCCTGAGTTCCCCTCCCCCTCCCAGGTCCCCCTTCCCGCGTTCCCCTTCCACCTTCCCCGCCTTCCCTCTTCCCTTTACCGCTCCCTCGTCCCGCCAACCCTCCTCCCGCGTTCCATATACTCAATCCCAGTACATTCAGTTCTTAAACAGCCCGCGTGCCACCTTTTACAATTTTTATTCAAATTTCCATTTTTCATGTATATTAAATTTGGTACGTAACATAGGTACCTATTTAAAATATCTAAAATTCTTGATTCGATTCAAAATATTAGGGGAGTACCTACTTTAAATAAATTTTTCAACTTTTCAAAAATAGAATCCTGATCGCACAATCATTCATTGTTTTGCAAAATGTCATTCTCTAACACACGAACTGTCAAACGTGCGATGTTTTCTGTTATAATCTAATTTTCTGCGCAATTTTCTTAATTTTTCTCTCCGTAAGAACCATCCTCGCACTTCAAGGAATATTCTAAAAAAAGAATTAGCGAAATCGGTTCAGCTGATCTCGAGATTTGCGCTTACCAACACATTTAGCGATTCATTTTTATATTATAGATAGTGATATTTCTAATAAATTAAAAAAAAAAATAGAACTTTAGAATGCAATGAATGTGACGCATAGTATGCAGGTACTACCCAAGGTTCGTAGAAAATGCGTTTAACAAGGTTAGATCATCGAAGGGGTAGAGTAGCGATTGGCATAAAATTCGTGACGTAGCTTGAAGTCCATATTTCACTGGGAGATTTGTATTAATTGGAATACGAGTGCCAGTGTGTTTTACTTCAAACTACGTCACGCGTTCGAAATTTCGAAAGCGGCCCGACGAGTTTTTTTGAAAAAGGCCCTTTTGAGGTAACCTTGTTAAACGCATTTTCTACGAACATTGGGTATACCTATTAGAAATTTAAAAACTAGAGTCAGGGAACATTAACTCTGTTTACAAAATAATCAATGCTTGCCAATTACTTATTACAGACAGACCAAAGCATCAATAAAAAACAAAAAGACATAAGGTAACATTCAAACTAACTAAGTAACTAACATTCAAATTTAAATTTGTGAGCCTTAGAAACATTAGAAATAAACAACAAAATAATTTAGTTGACCATGTTTCATTATTAGTTTGACTCCTCCCACCATTCTCCCCCCCCCCCCCCCCCCATATAACCATTCCCACCACGCTCACCTAATAATATTTAATCATTTCGGTACTTGTATAATTTTTAAGTTAGTTTTAAGAATGCCAGTAAATGACACAGTCGTGTCGAAACCAATAGTAAATAAATAAAATTAAATATCAAATAATGTATATTGGGAATAAAACTCCTCAAAATAAAATGATCTATTTATATTTATTGCATTATATTATAAACACCCCTATGTAAAGAGTGTGATTTTGTTATATGTAAAATCTAATCTTACATTTGCTACCATTAAATCTAGACACAATTCTCTTTCCAAATAGTAACTCCCCATACAATATAACAAAAGTTTGTGTTCACACTATAAATACAGACGATTTAAAATTTTCTCTAAATTCTTGCAATAGCAGAAATGTCAAGCAGCGGAATAATTTATGGCGAATCTTCGAATGTACACTGAATACCTTGTTCGATGATGAAATAACTATTAGAATCTGTAACTGTGAAATTTCATCCGTAAATTTCTAGTTCTTTCCCATGCAAACATATTTAACCCGTTTGCTTGTTTAGGAATAAATACATCCCAAAACACATAATCGCGTTATACTTTCATAAGACCAAAAACGTCCCGAGCGACCTTACATTTTAAAAGCTATATATCTCTCTTCCTATCATGCAAAAATATGTATTTTTATTTTAACCAGAATGAGAACGAAATAATGCTTCTTATTGTTTTTGAAATGTGAAAGCAATCGTCCGTAGATATTTTACAATCTCGATCCAAAGTGACGGTTTCAGAATTTACGCGCGAAACTGAGGCTTCCGGATTGTGAGGTGCGAATATTTTGAACCAAGCGGACGGGTTAAAGGGAAACGGCTGCGCGACCCTTTTCAAGTAAAACTTAAATTGGGATTTAATTTAATTCCTTTGTCTTAAGGCCGAAAAACCGAACAAAACTGATTTTTTTAATCAAAAGGTACAGAAAATATATTGTACGGATATGTGCTATTTTACTTATTTGTTTTTTTTTTAAATTATAAAATGTAGGCAATTAAATAAATAATTTTTTCATGATTTTAGAGACATTATTTGTGATTTTATGATATACTTAATAAAAAATGCTGTTGGTATTTACTAGGTAAATATGACGATGTATAAAATAAAGATGTTTAAAAAAAAGCCTTTGATGAGTTTAAATTCAAATTAAAAACATTCTCATTTATGTTGGAACACGATTTTGTCGTTCATGAATTAAAATTTCTACCCAAAGAAACGCCCTTTTTATGGCGTTTCATTTTTTCATTATATTATCACAGTAATAATACAGGCAAGATTATTAAAAAAAAAAAAAATAAATACTCACAAAAAATTTGCAAAGCTCATTCTAAAATCATGCGAAATAAAATTCTTTAAGGTAATTTATTATATAAGTTGAGTGGGTATCGCGCTTGGGTCCCACCCGGGTGTCGCGTTCGATTCCTCGGCTGGCTAAGTCCTCCATCACAACACAAGCAACATTTTTGGATTTATGAGATGGTAGTAGGAGATTTTCAAACAATGTTGGGTTATTCATAACCCGGAAATGTTAGTCTTTCTTTAAATTTTTTTATTTATATTAGGTCCATGGCGTCAATGTTGTTTTGAACTAAGATAAACTAATTCTCAAAATGTTGCGAAAATATTAAAATTATTCTAAAAATTTGTTGTGCTTGAGTGCGTAATGTCATACCCAAAATTTATGATAAATAAGCATGAAATTTGTACATATACAATCAAAGGATTTGTAAACTAGCAAACCTAATTTCCTTGTTATTTATTCTGTTACTCTCCAATTTTATAGTACCTTCTATTGGTAGGACGGCAAGTGGTATTCTGAAAGTCAATGTTTGCAATAGAGGGAGTGTACATAGAATTGTGCAAGTTTCGGTCCATTGTTACCGCAGTCACAGTCAGTAGCGGTTCATAAAATATCAGCTGGATTGAGAAGAAGTTTTCACTGCCACTGCTCCCTTTGGCGAACACCAATTCTGGAAATGCAACTTCCAAGAATTATAGTCAAAATAAACACACATGGAGTTTAAAAAAAGTTTATTATGGTAGATAGGAGCTTTATTGTGTCTTAAAATCAATTAGTTATTCTCTGCCTCATTATTGCAAACAAAAAAATGGATTCGAAGATTATATTCCTGGAATATACAAGATATTATTTTTAACAATGTGATGTAAATAGTAGATTGTGGCAAGTTGAGGTCCCAAAAAGGTGAGGTCCAATAAATTTTCCACCCCCCCTTTGTCCCTTGGCCAAGAAATCGAACCCAGCCATCTTAAGGTCACACCCCTCCATGTGAATGCTATAGCTACGTCTTTTGAAAACAAGTAATAACCAATTTTTATAAGAATAACTCTTGTTATCATAACCAAGTAAGTACTTAGAAATTCAAACAAAAATATGAAAAAGTACAGGACATAGAAAAATAAAAATATTACCTACTGGGATAAACGACTTAACCAACTCGGCAATTGGGAACTCTTATTTTGAAGATATTTTGGTCTATCTCACATTACAATATTATCTTCGACTAATTAAACCCATATTTTTGGCTGCTACCCTTATAAATGATCATCAAAATCGAAATTAATTTTTCAAATTTTCGTTCCGATTTATTAGTATTATCTTCTTCAATGTTATAAGTTATATTCTCAAAATATTGCGATAAATAAGTATTCAAATTATTAAAAAATCTTTGTTTTGTGTGTGTGTGCCACGTTCACACGTGTGTCATGGGTATAATATATCATTGGCGTCAGTTTCTCATGTCCATGGTGTATACAAGGGGTGGAGTGAGGTGGTAGGTGAGGAAGTTCTGAAAAGGAAAAGGGTTTGAAGGATGGGTAGGAATCTGGGGGTCAATGTGTCCAGGAGTGACGGACGTATTAATCCATCCCTCCCACTGCGGTGCAAAGCTATATTCCTAGAGAGTACAGCTGGGGAAGTCATAGGGACTACCTTAACCATTCTCTCTCGATCTGGCCTGCTATGCAGCTGGTGGGCAGAGGAATCCACCGCCAAGGCCAGGACAAACCTCACCCCATTAACTTATGCACCTGCTAAGTCAACAAATGTAGCAAATTACTTGGGGTGACCTATGGCAGAGGTGTTGGTTATTCAATAAATGGTTACGGGGCGGCGGCGGTGCTCATACCCGCCTCCCAAATTATGCATCATATGTATGTCCAAACGTGTACAACCATCGATATAAACCACACAATTTTAATAAAAGCGTACAGCTGTGACTTACCGTATCTGGTGGCTCCCTACGACCACAAACACACCAGGCAGCGCAGCCCTAGTAGTAGCAGCAACTTTCATCGGAAATGAATCACATTCTTTACCGTAACTGGCAAACTTCAAATAATGCATTGCGGTGAAGTCAGAAGTCAGTTGCACAATAGGAGAGTGGCCACACAGTGCACTCTGTACGGTATACAGTGTACAGTGGTGTGTACAAGCTAGTGCCGACGTAGAAGGTTGCATTAAAAATAAATGTATCTGGACCAAAACTTTGCACGGGACGGAACTAGTTACTGCGACTAGAATTTGCTCTGCATTTCAACTGCCCCAAATTGAAAAATACTACCTCACAATTTCACTTAAAAGATATTCAGTAAAATGGGCGTTCTTTACTTCGTATATTGATATTCGTATCGTAATATTTTTAATTGACGGCCTCGGTGGTATAGGAGTAAGGCTCTCGACTAGCGATCCGGAGGTCGCTAGTTCAAATCCCGGCGTGCGCAAGAAACTTTATTTGATTGATTGGTGTTTTCACAATTTAATCATTTAAAATAATATAAGGTATATTTGCGGCACGTTCTAGAAGATACTCTCAGTATCTTGTAAAACCAACAATCAGAAATAAAACATTGCTTGAAATAGGTTTAGCCGTGTTTGGTGGTATAATCAGGTTCTTCCCCACCTTCCTCTTCCACATCTCGTTCCCTACCCTGCTTACCATCAGCCTCACCACATACCCCAATTGTGGATGTCATACTTTCACTGGCTCCAGGAGGGTGGGAGCTGTTTGGACTCTTGTGTGGTATTCACATAAATAAATATGAATATACGTATTTTCACTCCTTTTTGCCATTTGGTTATGTTTGGACAACATAATTAAAAATGTCATTTTTTATCAAAATGTACTTAATACTAGCTGACCCGGAAAACGTTGTTCTGCCATATAAATTATTTCTAGTGAATGTTTTGGTTGTTAAATAAAAAAATAATGAATGTATTTGTAATGTTCAGTAATTGCAGGTAATACTGGGCCCTTTCTCTCCAGTATTACTCTAGGATGACTTCTAGGTTTAGTATTAGAAACACGTAGTACTTTGATACAACGGAAACTGTTTATTGGAATATAATAGATACAATGTAGGCTGTGAGCCGTCTGATAAGCAAGAGAGCGCGCGAGAGCTCCACTCGCTATTATATCGTCCCGATCTAGGACGCTTCGGCTAGGTTCGGTATTTCCGAACCTACCCGACAGAAACATATTACCAACACTACACTCTCCCTCCTTCAACTCTGAAGCTACTTAATAAAATATTGCACACTTAACAACATAACATAATTTTAAAGATACACATAAATCAACCCGCGGTGACTGGGTCAAGTTGTTCCGTCTCCTCTGGAAGATGAGGGTGCCTTGCGACTTGAACGCAGTCTACCCGACCATGGTCTCTGTTGCCGTGCCTGCTCCGACACCACTTCCTCCCCCGCCAACCTGGAATCAGGAGAAAAACCAGTCAATCCACGCAACAAGGACGAAGTCTCTAACTCATGAGGCTCATTCCTCAAAATTTCAGACGCGGGATGCTGCGCAATATTGCCATCTTCCTTCCAGCTCACTGACATTTCTCTCATTTGGTCCACATGTCTCTTCCATGTCACATCAGTGTTTCCTATTTTAATAATATAAACTTTTTTACCTAGCTTTCTAGAGACTACACCCTCAGCCCAAACGACTTTATTATCATGACGATAATCTTTTGTTAAACATTTTTGTCCAACTTTAAAAACCCTGGTTTTTACCCCTCTGTAAAACCTAACTTGATCCGATTGAGCTTTAGAAATGTTAACGTTAGCTTCCTTGACTTTTTCCGAAAAGTCTTCTCCATTTTCCACTGCCAATAAACTGTCGAACGTAGAACGCAGCCTTCTTCCTAGTAACAGAACCGCTGGTTCAATACCTGTCGAACAATGGAAAGAATTTCTATAGTCCATTAAAAAATTCAACAGCTTGACATTAAAATCTAGTGGGAATTTACCGTTTATTAACAGTTTCTTGAGGAACATTTTCGAAATTTTTACTGCATTTTCTGCCAATCCGTTTGACTGGGGGTGTTTCACCGGAGAAGTCATAAGTTTAATATTGTTCTCCTTTAAGAAACCTCTAAATTCCTCACTTGTAAAAACTGAGCCATTGTCAGATACAATTAACTCAGGGTTGCCAAAATTAGAAAAAATTTTCCTCAATTCCATAATCGTATGAGTTGAATCTGCCTTCTGCACCTCGATACAGTCTAACCACTTCGAGAATGAGTCATAAACCACAAGGAACATCTTCCCCGCTAGGGGCCCACAATAATCTAGATGTACCCTACTCCAAGCTTTACCTGGATTTGGCCAAACTGTCAATTGACTTTTCGGTGGTGACTGTTTTGACAACGAACAATCTGAACAAGATTGAACGACTTCCTCCAAGTCTTTGTTCAGAGAAGTCCACCAAAAATATGTTCTAGAAAATCCCCTCATTTTCACAATACCTAGATGTGACCTGTGTAACAAATCTAACACTTGCCTTTGGAGAGAAACAGGTATAACTATTCTATGTTGCCAAAACAAACACTCTTCTACGATAGAAAGTTCATTCCTTTTTAACCAATATTTCCACATACTGCTGTCACGATTTACTCGTTTGGGCCAGCCCTGCCGCAAATACCTAAACACTAGCTGTAATTCGCTATCCGCTGCGGTGGCTAACACAACTGCTTGAAAATTAACATGGTCACAATTCTCAATAAAACAAACAAAGTCAGTCCCGCAATCATCCTTAAAATCCTCAACTGTGTCCTTCAACGGTAAGCGAGAAAGAAAATCTGCTTGGTTATTACAAGATTTCACAAATTCCGTTTTGTACGAAAACCCTGCCAGAATGATGCCATATCTCTGCAAACGGTTTGCCGCGAGAACCGGAATATTTTTATGTTCCCCTAGAATTCTTAGTAACGGCAAATTGTCAACGCATAACGTGAACTCCCTTCCAAAACCTGAAGACAGCTTGCTATAGTCCTAGCGAAGATCGCTGGCGCTGATTTAAAACCAAAAACTAGTCTGTTATATTGAAATAACCCTAAATGCGTATTTATTGTTGTATACTTTTTGCAAAAATCAGCTAACTCTAATTGTGAGTAAGCCTGTCTTAAATCTAGTTTAGCGAACACTTTACCCGAACTTACTTTGTGAACAACTTCATTTATGGAGGGAAGTGGGTACCTTTCCAAGTCCGTCATGAGATTTAAAGATCTCTTGTAGTCCACGCAAATCCTAACATTCCCGTTCTTTTTAATTACCGGTACAATTGGAGACGCGTATTCACTGCTGGTTACCGGAGAAATGATACCATCAGCTACCATAGTTTCTAATTCTCTCTCAATTTTTTCCTTAATAGCGAACGGAACCGGCCTCGCATTAAAAAAAACAGGACGAGCTTCCTTGTTCACTTTGAAACTCACTTTATGTTTACTGAATTTTCCCAGCCCCGGCGAAAACACCTCTGGAAACTCGTTGTAAATCAATTCAATTTTGTCTTTGATTGTTGAAACCGAATTATCCATCATTGGAACTATCTTCAGATTAAAAGCCTCCATGAAATCCCTACCCACTATCAATTCCGAGCCATTAATCACAACAGTAAATAATAAATTATTTTTAATATTATTGTATTCTACGGTAAAACAAGCACTACCTACAAGATTAAGTGGTTTACCGTCGTATCCCGATAAAGTACGCTTATCAGGTGACAATGTTACATCCCTAAAATAACGGTTGAAAATAAAATCAGGCATGACCGACATACTTGCGCCTGAATCAATCATAGCGGAACATTTAACTTTATTAATTATTATATTAGCCCTAAACGGATTAATGTAAGAAATACTATTAATAACCTTATCACGGGATTGTTCAAAAATCGGATAAACATTGTGATTCTTACAGAATTTCTTCAAATGACCTATTTTGTGACAATTAAAACATTTTGCATTAATAAATTTACAAAATTTCTCTAAATGAGTACCACCGCAAATGGTACATTTTTTATTACTCGAGAAACCCCTTGGCTCGGGGCTCTTTGACCGCGAAGGCGATCTTCGGAAACCTTGAGTTCTATCCGGATGTGAATGTCTCCCCGGCGAATTCGAGCGTTTAATGGAATTCACGCCGCCCGACGTCCCTACGGAAACTTCTGATTTAATTTCCGGAACTAGATTGTCTAAAGCTGAAACCGTTATTGCTAATTCTTCCATTTTGTTAAACGTTAAACTAGTCCCCCCGAGAAAAATTTTCTCCTTGGCTCGGCCCGGCAACATGCCGATTACGAAAACATCAGCTAAGCATTCCGGTAAACGCGTTCCGAACTCGCAAAACGATGATAATCCACGTAAACGCACTGCAAAATCTCTGACTGATTCACCATGTGATTGCTTGGCCTGATAAAATTTTTCTCGTTCCTTAAACACCGATCGCGGTTTGGAACAATATTTCTCAATTAATTCTATTAACTGATCGAATGCCACGTCTGTAACTTTAGAAGGAAAACATAAGTTGATCAAAAGAGTTAATGTCTCCGCTTCTAGAAGATTTAGCAAATATGCGCGTTTCTGTGAAGCATCTAACTTAATCGTTCTTGTGTCATCACGAATTAGAAGGAACTGTTCCAACCTCAGGCGAAACAAACTCCAATCCCCATTAACGTGGGAGAACCTGGAAATTCCGCCCGACTCCATGATCGCACACACCAAAATAAAACACACCCGGCAACAATAACACCTTCCAGAAAAAACCAAGAAACAAAACAACCTGACACCAGGAACCGGCGCCTATGCAGTCCAGGCGCCCTGCCGCTTCCAGGAATCTCAATGTTTCTTCGCTCCTGACTGAATACCGGGCTGGCCCTAGTTACCCAGGGTCCCGTAATTTTCCTTCTCCACTGTATTACCGGGCTGGACTTCGTTACCCAGGGTCCCGTAATTTTTTCCTCCACTGTATTACCGGGCTGGACTTAGTTACCCAGGGTCCCGTAATTTCCTCTTCTCCACTGTCTCCTTTTATGCCCTGAAAATCTCCTGATGGATGGCACTTCAGCGAAGCCCCAAGTGATTATTGTCACCTTCGGGAGATTTTTGCAAGTCACGATCCCTGCACCGAATCGACTTGCCGCAATCCAATAAACCGTCAACCGTGTATTCCTTTATAGCTGCGCCACTTGTAATGTTCAGTAATTGCAGGTAATACTGGGCCCTTTCTCTCCAGTATTACTCTAGGATGACTTCTAGGTTTAGTATTAGAAACACGTAGTACTTTGATACAACGGAAACTGTTTATTGGAATATAATAGATACAATGTAGGCTGTGAGCCGTCTGATAAGCAAGAGAGCGCGCGAGAGCTCCACTCGCTATTATATCGTCCCGATCTAGGACGCTTCGGCTAGGTTCGGTATTTCCGAACCTACCCGACAGAAACATATTACCAACACTACAGTATTGTAAGTATGTGGGGATGGAATCTATGACAGAAAAATGAATGGAGCGCTGTAGACGATGCCCGCCGATAAAAACAAAAACAAAAAAACCAACCATTCATTTTCCCAATTCAATGTATTTCATTAAAGTAACGGACATATTCATTGTTTGATCACTTAAAAGTTAAACGTAAAGTGAAAAAAAGTAATTTTTTTTTATCCTTAAGTTGGAAAATGAAATAAATAAAATCAGTACTAATTTCGAAGAGCAATTGAGTGTACGATATTATTTGTCAGTCCGTCTTTAGCCAACACAAATAAGCTCGATGGTTTGCCCACGCAAGAATACGATGCCGAGTGAAATACCAAAATGACGCGACGCTTCTCGTGAATGTCCTGCGCATGTGTGGATGAAAGTTCGATGAGGCGAATCTGTCATTCAACGAGATAAATAATTTCGTTCTGTTTGAAATACGAACGACTCGACGCCAACGGTTAAATTTGTTCATACAAAAATACTAAAATCGCAATTTAAAAAAATGGGAGGGTGGGGGTAGGAGAGTTAAAATTTGGGGTTATAAGTATTTTTTTAAGCCAAATAAAAAAAAAAAATTGTCTAAAAAACAGATTTTTTTTCCAGATAGGGACACCCTAATCACCTAGCGGTATGAAGTATATTTTAAAACCTATTCTCATATATTCTTGTGCATTGTAAAGTAGGAACATAAGACTAAACAAAGACAAACATTTATTAGGTCTTATTTTGTTTGAAAATATGATTACAATTTTTTTGCAACATTGCTGATAGGACATACGAACTTCTAAAGGTTTTATTTAACCCACATCTTAAAGATCAAAACGATTTTTTTTAGTTTTTCCGAAAACTAAACAGTTAAATTATTATGAGAATTGATTCAGCGAGTCTTCATTTCCGAGAAAATACTTTCTTCGTTTGGAGCAAAGATCTTTTGAGCCCCAGTCAATGTATTTTCTGTGGATATTTATTATTTCACCCAATCGTTTTCCTTTTTTGATAAATTTAGTGCTGTATCCACCGTAAATGAACGAATTTAGTAACCCATTTCAAATTATCGGGAATGTATATATATTTTTTTACATGACCTTCACACAGGAGGCCCTGAGGAAAATAATTTCCCTCAGGGCCTATGTCATCTTTGGGGATGCTGTGTGGAGGGTTTTTTTAAGGAAGGAGAGGAGGGTTCTGGGAAGGAAAAGGGTTTAAGGGGTGGGTAAGAATCTGGGGTTCAGTCTGCCCTGGTCATCCGCCTCCAAGACCTAGACAAACCTCACCCCATGAACCCGGGCACCCCTGCTAAATCACCAAACGTAGCGAACCACTGGAATATTAAAAGAATGATGTTAAGCCTGTAGTGTAACAGTATTTGAAATGTCTTGATGATAATGTATTAGTACCACCAGAAATATAGAAATATGAAATAATATTCTTAAACGAAGTAAACTGGAATACGTAAGCAGTATTAGGAATCCAACTTACTGCAGATATGAAAAAATTGTAGAACTGATTTAAGAAATGCTGATTTGTTATCTTTCAAATGTCTTGAATACTTCAAGATGAATTCACTTATAATTAGAAGCCATGGTCAAAAATTTGCACACAAAATAATTCACAGTCATTACATACCATATTATATATTTGAAATATTGAAAAAAATGTTTCCCATTCCTATTTTTTAAGACGCCGTAGCATATTTCACCTGAATACGTTTAAAAATAATATCGTCTATTTTAGCCCGCTGACCCAAATGTGTCGACTATAAGATGGAGCATGCTTAAGTAGACTTTTTCATCGATAATTTACAGGGATTCAGAAAAACTGTTCTGCTCTTGCTAAAAAATGTGTAACGAATTTTCAGCCAATTATATTATGTATCACTTTTGTATCTCCTTCCATCTCATGTTTTTGCCTCTCTTGCATTTGTCCTTTGAGGGAGCGTTTATATAATTTTATTTTTGTGTAGACATCATGTTTTAAGAAGCTTCAAAATGAGAGCATCACTCTGACAATCACTCGAGAATTATTCGCCGGAGTTCAAATATGTGTTTATTTGTACAAAAATTGCTGTATATCATCATTGTACAAAGTTTGGTGTTGTACAAATAGGAAAAGTTTGTATACGTTTGCTACTTTTTATTATGTTGCCAGCTGAATATAGTTTGTAATTCTTTCATACTTGCTTACACCATGGTACTTACTTTGATTTTATATATTTTAAAATGGTTTACTTTTATTTTCTTTCATATACTATATTTTATCATTTTATATTCTTCTACATTATTTCATACTCTTTTATTTATATTATTTAAATTTTTTATATGCTTTTACATTATTTAGATGCTCTGTATTTTTTTTACATTAGCTCTGCAAAAGGAGGCCCTGAGGAAAATAATTTTCCTTAAGGCCTATGTCATCATAGGTTTTTTTAAGAGGAAGTTTTGGGAAGGAAATAGGTATAAGGGTTGGATAGGAATCTGGGGCTTAGTGTGTCCAGAAGTGACGAACATATGAATCCGTCCCTCCAACTGCGGTGCAAGGCGATGGGTTGAGAGATACTGGCTGTAGGATAAAAGATCTCCCTCAAGCAGTCTCTCTCGATCCTCCCCAACACGCAGCAGGTGGGCTGACGTATCAGCCACCAAGACCCGGACAAACCTCACCTCATGAACACGGGCAATCCTTCTAAGTCACCAAACGTAGCAAACCACTTGGTGTGAACTATGGTAGAGGTGTTGGTTATCAAATAAATGGTTCCCAGGGCATCGGTACCCATACCCGCCTCCCAAATTGAAATTAAATCGACCACCACAAAACAGGCATGTGCCTAGCATGGTTGTTGAAAAATTCTCAACTTAATTAACGTAATTAACAATGAAATTGAAAGAAGAAAAATAAAAAAAAATCCTTTGATTAGGTTAGAATTTCAAATTTCAAAAATGGATTTAAATAAACTTCTAAGCACTTGCCCACATTTAGCGAAATAGGTAAATTAAAAGTGTATATAATAAGGAAACTAACATATATATTTAGATGCTTAAGAGATATTTTAAACGAAACATTACTTAGAACCACATACTTCGCTTTCTGTCAATCAATTATACAATACGGTATTAAAGGATGGGGCGGTACATATACAAATCAAACACAAACAATTTACATATCACAAAAACTAATAATAAAAACAATAAAAAAACCCTTTCTCATATTCAGAACTGTTATTCAAACAATTTAAGGTGAGAAAATTAAGTGCATTATACTTTTATCATGCAACATTACAAATTTGTAAAGGTTATATTCAAAATTATGTTGCACCCTTTAAAAATAACAGAAATCTTAGACAAACGTCAATACTTCCTACTCCAAAAAGTAAAAAAAAAAACAATAGAACAGTTAAATCATAAATATTTCGGAATTAATTTTTTAATTCACTACCCGAAAAAATCAAAAACATGAACAGTAACATAAAAAAATTTAAAACTCAGCTTAAAAATTATTCCGAAAATTTAAACTGAATAAAAAAATAAATTAAACCAATATAATAACACCCCCCATACACACAAGCCCTGCTTATTTATGGGTGTAAAAGAAATACATATATTATGTAATTAATTATTGTATAAAATTTATTGTAATATATGTATCTTTTTGTGAATGAAAAAAAATATATATTAATATTTGGTGAAATATGGGTTATGAGTTATAAGTATTGACAATACCTAAACATTTTAGTATTTTGTTTGACCTAGGCTCTTCCCATTCGATTTATGAAGGGCTACCCTTAACCCGAAAACATAAACATTATTTACGTGGCCTCATTGGCAGAGTGGTATTCTTAATGGATTCTCTGGTCTTCCCAGTAGATGAGATACGCGGCAATCGTAAAGAATTTAGTACTTTTTTCCGGTAAGGTTATGTTATTGTGTGCTGTGGTGTTGTTCTTAAGTTTAATGAGCTTTGGGTACAACGATAATGATGTAACGGCCGTTGTGTTAACAAATGTGTACTTATAAATTAATCAAAACCAAGTTGTCATCCACAGCTGTGTCACTCTAGTTTTTGTCTATGCCTAGACAAAAAATAGCAAGCAGGCTTAAACAGTTTTTTTAAACAGTTTCTAAAAACATCGTGATTTATTTTTTGGGTGTATTGAGACATCTTTCGGACAGCTTTACACTGTCCGCTGGGACCTACCCTGATGTTGGACACTATAATGCTCATCAAAACGTTGGCGCGACAGGAGGTAGAAGGGGGTAGCGCAACACGGCATAATACCCCAAAAATTAATCACGATAATACTAAACTTTTGACCGTGAAAATCTCAAATCTTATCGGTTTGTGTAACACTTCAAAATTGTTTAAAATGTATCTTGTAGCGCCATAATTAAAAATGCTCCCCTAAAAATCAGTTTACTATATTTAAGCTCCGGCGTTTTTTTTATTTTATATTAATTTTTACATATTAATATTACAAAGATATTGTATGTTGTCGTCCACATTTTCTCACCTGTGTTATGGAGGACATCCATCAATTTTTCTGTTGTTACATATAGTATTTTTTTTAATATTCATATTCAATACAGTAACAATGATTCTTTAATGTTATTCTTTTCTAAATATTTTTCTAATTTTTTATTTGTAGTGCATCTTTTAGTTTTAAAATATCAGTTTTTTGTAGATTGTTGTCTTTTTTTGGAATTTTAATATTCGCAAATGTTAATATAAAACGTACTCGATCTTTTGGCACGGGCATCGCGGTCTATTCTGTAAACACAGAGGCAAATAGCTTATTAAAATATTAAGATTCTTTAATGTAAGTGTGTTTATCAGTGAAAGCGTTTTTCCGCAACGTAAATTTTACTTGTTAATGTTTTGAACTTTCGAAGTCATTAGCGCACGATTGATGAAGAAGCTCATTTGGTTAAGCACAGACTGCGAAATTTCAAAAACTTTGGTTGGGTACATTTTTCTGGATGAAGTATGCTTAACATTAAACTTCTTTAAAAAATTTCATTTGAGACATGAAAATAAGACGCTATCGCCATTGTACAAAAGAAAACTGTACGTTAGATTTTTCATAAAAATGCAATTCCACAAATGCTCTCATAAATCTGAGTGCATTAAAAAGCTGCACACAGGCGCGAATAAAATCATGCTAAAATCTCTCCCGGTTCGTCCAATAATAATTACGTTTGCTTCTGGAGTGTTCCAGAGTTGTTAGATGATTCTATGTAGATTATTCTATACTGAATACAGCTATAAATCACACTTGAAGTGGGTCAATAGGTTAGGCATGTACATAGGTAGATTTTGAACCTGGGGTATTGTATAGATACGCTTATTATTATACTCCTAAACAACGTGTGTATCTATAATAACGTATACATGTAAAAGCCTTCAAGGTGTGAATAAATAAATAAATGTTTGCAAATTGCAACTCTGCTTTTAATGATTAATAAAAATATCAACAAAGTTACTACACATTGCTCCGTAAATACTCTCATTAAGAGTAAATTACATACGTACTTGTATTGTACTTGTATTGTCATATACATTTTAGTATATTATGAAATATTGAATCGAACAGTACTTACGTTAGCATCTTCTTGGTTGAATTTCATATCCCAGCCAGGAGTGCATGTGGGACGCCACGCTTAACGGCCGCGCCTCAAATAACATCTGTGTACGTGGAATTTCACAAAAAGCTACTGTTGTAATTCGGTTTCAAATTTAAAAAAATCGACAGAAGATGTCACTACTTCCGTCAGCAGCTCGCATAAGGATATTTCCCCTTCCGGATTTGGAAAGATTGACGGCAATACTTAACGAAGTTGTAATAAAATACATATAACCTCATTGCGTGTCTCGGTTACTTTGTCATTGTTACTTTGTCTCGGTGAGTCGCCGACGGTGACCAACTGTCACTGGATCACACTGGTTCCGAGGATCTGACTATTTTAGGAACCAGTTCCTATCGGATTTATAAAATGGTCACAAACACTCAAACCGGGCGAAGCCGAACAAAAAGCCGCCCGCAGGGCCTACCAAAAACCTGTGGAGCGGGTTTTTAACTGCCAGTAATCATTATTATACTCCCGAACAATGTACCTATGATAATGTTATTATTATTACATAAATAAAATATGAAAGTTCTGCTAGGTAATAATTATTAAGCGTGATTGGTGTTCACCTTCTTAAGGCCCGGTAGTAAACATTCAAAAAGAAGAAGAAAGGGAGATATGTATATACGAATGTAAGAAGGAGCGCACTAATGTTAAAATTTAATCGCGGAAATAGTGAAATTAATAAATCGTGATTTGTTTAATATACATATTTTTTTAGGAACTTAAAAACTGAAAGTGTTTAAGAGAAATGTTAAATAAATCGGTAGAAACGGGGAATGCGGGGGCGTAAAGCGAAATTTATAAACAAAAAATAAACTATAAAATTATTAGGTGATGATATGGAGTTTGGGAGGTTTAATTTGCCAATTCTATTTCAATTGTTCGGCAGCAGTTAAACGCCTAAACTCCCACATTAACCACGTTGCACCTGCACTCGTAAATTAAAAGCCAGAACATCCCCCCGCACCTCCCCTTCGCAGAGGCCAGGCATCCCCTACTTTACCACAACGCAATGGGGACGTATATAATTAGTAAAGCGAAATTGTGGCGTTAACGTAATTGTGGCGGAAACCGTCCTGCGTTTAGATTAGACCGTTCTGCTAATTTATTACGCAATCGAATCAAATACCAAAATGTTAACGTTTTTTTTAGGCTTGCAATTCCTCATTTTACCTACGATTATATCCAAAACGTTTATTCACTTTTAAAACATTACAAAATTAAAATTTAAGATAAAGTATTAAGATTCAAACAGATTTAAGCAATCTATACATCAATGAAGCACAATCATACTAACAACAACAAAGCTTGTTGTCTGAATTGTGCTTAATTCATATTAAACATATGGATATTCGAAGTGTAGTATTTGAATGTTATTTAAATGTTAGTATTTGATTCTATTTAACAACAAGACAGCTCTAAGGACTGGCATAACCATTGGCAAGTTAGTTCTGCAAGCCGGGAGATAAAAGTCTATGCTGTCGGTGACGGAGATAATCATCGGGAACATAGAAACTAATGCTCTCCATGATAGCCGAGTTATCGAACCTTCCACGAATCAGTCTGAAGAAATGTGTTACAATGAGCGCATCCCTTCTGACCCGTAGAAGGTTCGTACCAAGCATGCCCAAAAGAAAGTGGGTAGGGTAGAGCCACGGGTAGTAGCCATACTTCCTCAGGTAAGGTTTTGTTTAATAATGAGTTACTCTAAGATGTTTGTTGTTCGCGAAATTTGAAATAAATTGTATTCAGTTTCAGAAATACATTTCCGTAAATTTATTCATTTCACATTCCTGGTTATCGCATTACTTATCAGTTATCGTTTTTAAGATGACGATCCCTCCCCGCGTTCAATTTATTCAGTCCCGGTACATTCAGATCTTCAAACAGCTCGCGTGCCACCTATTTTTATTACAAATTTTCCCTTTTCATTTATTACAAACATTCATTTGTGTATAATACAAGAACAATCAATCAAATTCGGTACCTAACACAGGAACCTATTTAAATTAAATATAATTTTTGACTAGATTCAAAGTGATTCAGGTGGTTAGTAAATACTTGAGTACTTCGATTAAATTCATTAATTTAAAGAGTTTATTCGAATTATTTCCTATGCTTAATATAGCAATGAATAGACAACTCATATACAGAGAAACATATATTGATTTATATATAGATTATTTCAAACAAATATGATTTTAAAATGTAAGCTATTTTAAGTTTTGTAACTGATATTCCATTCATAATAATAGTGAACATTTTTATTTTACCATTACAATGCGAAATTGCGTTGGCATAATAGTGCTGGATTATCGTTAAACTCATGAATATTATGCAAATTTTCTCTTCCCTCAAATTGGACTAGTCTATTAAAATGGAACACATAGTGTACGATATCGTGAAATTTTATTTCTTTTCTGGTTATAGGTATAATGGGTACAACTGAAAATGTAATGGTTCAAAGTTTTCGGAATAAATTTAAATCGAATTAAACTAAAATTAAAACATAATTTTAAGATGTTGAATCGTATCAGGACAGACGAAGAAACAATACTCAGGGATGGTACGTTGATCTCTCTCGCTTGCAGAGCGCAAGTGTCAACTGTGCACCCTTAAGTTAAATTGAGACTTACGGAATCCAATACTTCGTTTGTTTGGAAGAACTATGATATAAAACATGTCACTTTTAGTCAGGAAGACGAATGGAAAATCTTTGCTTAAAGTTGCGTTTCATCGATTAATTTAAATTGTATTTGGTAATTAAATTAGTAATATGTATGCGAATTATTAAGTGTCAATAAATAATATAACTAACAAACTAACCAACTAACACGGCGTTTCCCAGGAGTAGGCAGATAAAGTGGACCGATACACAGGTCGATTTTTGCACACACTCCTTGCTTTATTCACATTCATACGTCTCAAACATACACTTCAGTTATTCTGAACCTTGGCTCGTGCCATGTCTTCCTACTTCTTCTATAATTCAAATCGCATCACATTATATATTCTCTTTACCCTCATTCGTCGTTCTAAACTATCTAAGTGTCCCTTTCTTAATCTTAATTTTTTAGATGGTAGGAGTAAAAAAGATTGACATCTTTTTCCGATATTCAAACTTTTTTTTCCCATACAAAAAGACGTACCTACTAAAAATCCATAGTGTGAGGTACGATCTTACTTGCTGAGCACCTACCGCGGAACAAAAGCGGAAAATAATAAATCTGGCCGCACACGCCGGACTAATTTTATGTTTTTACCTCAAAACTACCCCTAAAAGTTGTAATTTTATCTTATTTACTTGTGCTATCATGTAGAATCATCTCCCGAAGTTAATGCACTTTACCCCCGGACATCCTGTATATCACGTACTCACACGCTCACATTTCTCACACGATGACTATCACGACCTTACGTACCCCTCAGGGATCTCATTTCCACAGCATTCAGTTTATTTTCATACTTCCTCAGCCTGTTCCATGATTCACTGTCATAAATCGGTGTAGTTATTGCACTCCGTTTTGGACTGATAGCTACATGATAAATTATATGTTTTTATTTGTTCATATGAAGCGGATACTTTGTGATGTGACATTATTAATTTAAAATAAAACAATAACTTTGTAAACACCACTTTTATTTTTATACTTTATGCCGACCGGGTTTCGCTACAACCGTAGCTTCATCAGGGCAGTATAATACTCTACTATTATACTGCCCTGATGAAGCTACGGTTGTAGCGAAACCCGGTCGGCATAAAGTATAAAAATAAAAGTGGTGTTTACAAAGTTATTGTTTTATTTTAAATTTATATGTTTTTAGTTTATTATTTAACATGGTCGTATTATAAGAAACATCGATTAAGTATTGATTTATTATAAGACCTTTATCAATCAATACTTTGAAGTTTAGACATTTAATAGAGATCAAAATTCAGAATTGAAACGTTGCTTTAAATGAGGTTAGGCGTCTTTGGTTACCAGATCTGAATAGTCAGGTACTTCCCCGCCTTCCTATCCCCCATCTCCTTCCTCTCCCAACCACCTTTAAGCCTCACAACATGCCCCGATTGTGAGGATGCCGTAGTCTCACGGGCTCCAGACGGGAGCAGCTGGAATTAGTGTGAGGTATTCATGTAAAAAAAATATATCTCCGTGTAATTAGATATTGTTCCCTCCTCCCACGCCCTGACCAAAATGTAGGAATACTTATTTGAACTCGGATGACCTGTGGGCTATTAGCATCAGTTCACTGTAAAATATTTCAATTGGACGGTAGAGCCCCGGGAGCGCACAATTCACTATTTAGTTCAATCAGCGAACATTCATAATTCCACTACAAAGAGACTCCGGCCTTTGTCGGTTCGGCCAATGAATACGAAAAATGTTCTAAACCAATTTCGCAGTGATTAAATTTTGCTACCATAGATTGGGATTCAATGAAACCTCATTTCAGACTTCTACCAGAAATGATGAATAGCAAATATTTTGGTATATTGAATACAAGAGCGGATTTTGACTGTTGTAAGACATTTATGCCAGTAAGTAATGTTCCTATATTAAGTTTTTTTCTGGATTTCTCGTTTTTTTTCATTTAGATTTCATGTAGATTTTATTAAATTAAATTAACGTAAAGTTTTGTTATGGATTTTTTAAAAGAGATTGAAAAGAGTTGTAAAAAATTGTTTATAATTTTTCGTTAGATAGCAATTTTAATAAGTTCACATTGCTTTCCAACTTGTTTATTTAATTAAATGAAGACAATATTAGTGAAACTCAATCGAAAATCTGGAAACAGAAACATCAGAAAAATCCAGTCAAGGAAGGAGGTGTAGAGTGCGGGAGCAGGGACCTACGCGATTCCTTCAGAAACTTGTTTAGGATGCTTAGGGTGTGAACATACTAAAAGTCCTGACGTCTAGGTGGTGAGCAAGGGGGGGGGGGGTGGGAGGGGGGGAGGAAGGTCCCAATTTTCGGATTTCCGCTTATATCTCAAAAACGGTGCGTTGCAGAGGAAAATTTTCTAAAATCAGTTAAAGCTTATAAAATTATCCACAACTTTTATTCTATACGTAATTTTCGAAAAATCAGCCGTTTTTGAGTTACACGCTCCACAAATGTAGATATTTAAGGAAAAAAAAAAATTACCTCACATTTTTCATCAAACATTCCTTTACATCGTCTAAAATATTCATCAGAAAAAGAAATTTATTTGAAAGAAGTTGTAAAAAATTTAATTCCCATTTATCCCTAGCTGCATTTAGCCCTAAAAAAGATATTTGCATCTCTGGGACTTTTCGTTTTCCGGGCAAATGCGCTAACCACTTGTTTATTTATTGAATTTTTTATTTTAATTTTATTTTTTGATTAATTTTTACGGCCATAGGGTTCATTTGGTACATATTATGGTCTCTCTGTTATGCTCTATAGAGATTTTGTATTTATTATTAGTACTCGACCTTATCCCTGTACTATACTGTCTGATTAAAAGACTCGTATTTCTTTGAAATCACAGAGACCGTTTATTTTTATTAATTACTATACAAATATGGTTTAAGAGGACACACGTCCTTTTAACCCCCCCCCCAGCTAGATTTTGTTTGCCAAGCTCCCGTAATTAGAATGACTTGTCTGTTTCTGATAGGCTATTTTCGGCACACGTCGTAACCGACACCATGTGAAACAAGTATAGCATAGATGCGGGAAAAATGATAGAACTGGTCATAAACTAATATTATGATACATCACAGTTACAATTTTTACTTAGGGGCCATTCATTTATTACGTAAGACGAACTTTGCTAGTTTTCGACCCCCTCCCCTCCTATTATAAGAAAAAATTAGAATAGGCCGACCCCCTCCCCCCCTGTTTAATATTTATTACGTAAGAATCTAAAGGAAAAAATGAATACACGTTTGGTTTGTTTTAATGTTTATTTTTCAAAGTAACAATTTTTAGAAATGTTTATTTGTACTTAGAAAGGTATAATAATTTTAACTTTGCGCATTTTTGTGATCTTACGTAAAAACTATCGAGACTCCCTCCCACCCCCTTGTCAGAAAAACATAAGACACGGTCGACCCCCCTCCCCCCTTATTAATAAACAATTGTTTTATACAGTTTACTATTTAAATAAACTTTTTAAAAAAATACATAATTATCTTAACATTTTCAGAAATAATATTTTGACGTGAAAGATTTGTTGAGGCATCTATATTTTTAAACTTTGAATTTGTTATATTAAAAACGTAATTTTGATATTATTTGGATATTCCTTTGCTGTATGTAGACGAGAAATTGATGAGTTTGCTACATAATTTGTTTATGAACAGCTACGGCTATGAACACATGAACAGGTTATGCCTATTGTATGCGGTAGGTACTTTTACATTAACTAGGCTCAGAAGTTCGCAACATTCGAACTCCGAATTTACGATTTATCCTTTGTCGATCCTCGAGTTTATATATAATGTAAGTATTTAATAAAAAAAAGTTTATTTGTTCGAAGGGAATATTCAATTGAAAATTATTAAATCATTAAAAAAGTTATAAATTTTTTATTACCTCTGTGGACTTATGGAAGAAAGTGTAACACAGACATGTCATTTTTTACTGTACCTTGACTGAAAGACAAGCATGGAAACCACAGCACATGGGTCTGCTCTAATCTAGTGGTGAGAACTTAAAGAAATAATAAATCTTTTCGTCATGATTTAAACTTCATTACATCCCAAAATAAATTGCACTATAGAGTAGCATCATTTAAAATAAAGTAGTAAAAATATATACAGTACTATTACTATTTATTAGAACAAAGTACTACAGATAAAGACAATACTATTACTATTTAGAACAATTACCACAGATAAAGACAGTACTATTACTATTTAGAACACAGTAGGACACATAAAGACGGTACTCTTAATATTTAATAGCACTATTTAAAACAAAGTAGTTCTGATAAAGACAGTATTATTACTATTTAGTAACACTATTTAAAACCAGACAAACAAATAATGCAAGGTAATGAGTAAGAATAAGAAAGGAACGCTTGGATGATTAGGACATAAATGAAGAAAGGAGTGTAAGGAGAGTATATGACGCAAATATTAATGGTAGAAGAAGTTGGGACGTCCGAGGAAGACATGGCACAATCAAATGAACCACGTCAAGAGTCAGAATAACAGAAGAGAATGTATGAGGCTATGTATGCATGTGAATGATCAAGGAGTTAAAAACACTAATGCAACGCCGTAATGTTTAATTAGTTTTAACACAGATCAAAGTAACGCTTGAATTGCGCTCTAGAACGTCTTACAAGCTATAAAATTTTAGTCGCTCCAAGTTCCCATGATATTTTATGTTTGGATAAGAATTAATGAGAATTCCGAGGGTAGAGATTCTGTGTGTACAGTATACAGTGGATTCGATGTGTCAAGAATGCCCGAAGTCCTCCCTCGGGGCTGGCAAGACAAGAAATGGGCCGTCGTTTCGGGAAAAACAATGGTCCTTAGGTTGTGGGTCTCTAGGCCGTCGAGGGTTGAAGGATCATTGGAAATAATTGAGTTTACAGATAAGGGCGACATCTTACACTAAAGTGAACGACCTTCTCGCGAGGAGATTGAACTATTAAGCACCGTCGTAATTATTATGATCTCGTCACGCTGAAATCTTAATTTCTGGAATGTTTTCCAATTATTATTAAGTGCCCCTAAAAACTGTAAGAAGTAAAATAATTAATTGGGTCTTCGGACAAGTCTTGTAGAGATTTCGGATTTCTTTTATGGTGTCACAAAATTTAGTTATGATCGGTTTCATTTAACAACGGCCTCCGTGGTCTATAGAAAAGACTCTTTACTCTAAATTCGAAGGTCGCGGGATCGAATTCCGGTGTGTAAAAATAAATTTGATTAATTTGTGTTATTTCACAATTAATTCATTAAAAATAATATGTAGTATATTTGCATGTTCCAGAGTGGAAACTATCGCCCTGGTGTAAGATCACCATTCAGAATTAAAACGTTAATGAAATGGAAATAGTATTTGAAATGGCTTTAGCCGTGTTTGGTGACCAGATCTGAAAAGCCAGGTACTTTCCCACCATCCTTTCCACTACCTTCAGCCTCACAACCTATCCCAATTGGGGATAGTGTAGTCGCACTGGCTCCAGATGATAGATGCTGGGACGATTGTAAGGTATTCACGTAAAAAATATTTGGAATAGTGTCGCTGAAGATAACTTTCATATCAAACATGATATTAGAGAAACGGCTGGGCGGCCTTTCTCACACAAAACTTCAATTTGGATTTGAGGTCAAAATACCGAACCAAACTGAATAATATTTTTTTGAAGTAAAACTTCATTACGCACGTTCAATCGAAACTCAGTCAATCGAAAAAAAAACATATGTATCGGGAAAGTTCACTGATTTCAGCGTATTTAATAAATTAAAGAATAATGAAATTTAGGCAACAGGGGTGCCCGAGTTCATGGAGTGAGGTGTGTTTGCCCGCCTACCAGCTACGCGGCTGGACAGATTGGGAGAGGCCCCTTTGGGGAGACCCTTTGACCTCTCCTGGTGGTTTCTCTTGACGAATCGTCTTGCACTGCAGTGGGAGGGATAGATCCATACGTCCGACACTCCTGATCACGCTGACCCATAGATTCCTCCCCACCCCTGTCATGAAATACTTTCTTAACTTCCAACCTCTGTACGATGATTTGAGCCAGGTACTCGATATTTAATATTATTTGTTATAAGTTAGCAACACCGACGTGCCTTCATTGGCCCAGATTTCGGTGGGAGGGGTAAGGGCAGGCTGCCGGGGGCTGTGAGAGCCGTATGCGGTTTCTTTTGGTTTAAGGTTTAAGCTTTTCTACGGGTCGTTCATGGTGCCTTCGCGGTTCGTCTAGTCTAGACCCTTTGAATTCCAACAGTTGTTTAGAACGTGCTTAAAAATTAGAATCAACTCAATGATGTTTGTTTCCTGTCGATGTCGTCTGCCCAGATGTGACCCGGTGATGTTCGTAAATCTTGTATAATTATGTCACACAATCATCCCCTTTGTTGTATTTTAGAATGATTAACTTTGAGGTCACTAAGAGATTTAAGGCTGTTTTCCTAGTAGCACAGAACCATAAATACATTCCCAAGATACTTAAAAAGCGACAAAAGATCTTTTCATTTATTATAACCCTACCTGTATTTATTCTATCAATAACTAAGAGATAATTATTTTGAATTGAGTCTGTGAACGAATTGAGAACACGAGACCTTCCGATGGAGCTAGCTGTGGAGGCTTGTGAGTATAAAGTTGGTTGTGTAAGTATTTAAATCGAACATTGTGTGGTTTTTTTTTCAATTATTTCTGGTTTTCACCCTTCAAGGGTGTTCTAGGCCATAATTTATAATTACAGAGAAAGGAAAGGTGAATTTATATATTAATTTTATTTAAATGTGCAAATTTCAGAATTTTATGGAAGATTGGAGTAGAGTTCAGACTTAGAAGAGATGAAATGTTGAAAGGAGAGGCAATTTTTGATAACGCTTGATAGAAGAGAGGATATTTATTTAGAGAGGGACAATCAAAAAATATGTGATCTAAAGTTCCCACATCTAGACCACAGAACGTACAATCTGGGGAGTCAAGCACATGAATTTTATAAAGGTGAGAAGGAACGGAACAATGTCCGATTCTCATACGAATAAGTAAGGAAATTTCTTTTTTGGAAAAATGGGGGAATTTTTGAAACCACGGTTTTGATGGGATAGTCCTTTGTATTGAGGCGTAACGGGTACCCTTGGATTGACTAGCAATGTTCCAATACTCTGTCCAAACATTGCGGGATCTATCTTTGATGATAGAAAAAATATCAGACAGGGGAATATGGTTTACGAGGGTAACGGTAGGGTTAGACGCTCCTTGTTTTGCCAAGGAATCAGCAATATCGTTACCCACTATGCCAACATGTCCAGGAATCCAAATCAGAGTGATAGTTTTTCCAGAGCTTTGAATGGAGGTTATCAATACTCGAATAAGACATACAAAGTGATCATCAGGATGAAGAAGAGGGTGTGGTTATTCTTTATTAATTTGCTTATAAATCAGTATTCAGGCGGTTTCGATACAGCCGATAGCTGACACCCCTCATACTTTTTTCTGTCCGAGAACTTCGTCTCCTTCCGGTCCTTGAACACAGTGAAGAATATTCAATAAACATCATCGACCTTGTGTGCTTAAGTTAATTTATTTTACACCCACAGTTTTAAAAACGGTGAAATAGATAGATTGTGGTTGAAACAAAGCCACCATACTTTGAGAGCAGACCACATCCGACCCATTACGACACTACATCATAAAACGGGTTTCCATTATGAAATTAATGTCCGGCAAGGCTCAATGACAACTATAAATGTGTTGGGATGATTTTATTGATATTACGGTTACCCTTTCTCTGATTGTCTTTTAGGGTGGTTGAGCTTATTCGGCAATTCACACAGGACGTGCCACGTGGGGGGTGGCCAGTCGTTTCAAACACCCTTAAATCTTTTATTTTATGGATAATACAGCGCCCTTGAGGTGGTATTTCACAAAAACGGCCATCTACAAGTTATCCAACTATTATTATTATTATTATAAAACTAAATCAATTAATTTTAAACCTTTTTTATGTGAATACCGATTTCCAACTTTTTTTTTACATGAATGCTGTACAAGAGTCCCAATGATTTCTTATGGAACCAATGAGACTATGGCATCCCCAATTGGGGAATGTTGTGAGGCTGAAGGTAGTGGGGAGGGTAAGTTGATAGGGAATAGAAAGGTGGGGAAGTACCTGGCATTCAGATCTGGTCATCAAACACGGCTAAAGCCATTTCAAGTAACATTTCAATTTTGAATGGTGGTCTTACGCCGGGGCGATACTGAAAGTATCTTCCGCTCTGGAACGTGCCGCAAATATACTATATATTATTTTAAATGAATAAATTGTGACATAACACAAATTAATCAAATTAAATTTATTTGCCATGCCGGGATTCGATCCCGCGACCTCCGGATTGCGGGTCAAGAGCCTTACTGCTGGACTACGCCGGCCGTCAACTGCTACTGTCTGGATCCAGTGAGACTATGGCATCCCCCATTGATTGGGGTATGTTGCAGGCTGAAGGTCAGTGGCGAGGGGAAAGAGGTGGGGAATTATCTGGCTATCCAGAACTGGTGACCAAACACTGCTAAAGCCATTTCAAACAACGTTTTGATTCCGAAAGTGATGAAAAATTCTGAATAGTGATCTTTCACCTGGACGATACTGAGAGTTTCTTCCACTCTGGAACGTGCTGCAAATGAACAATATATTATTTTTAATTAATTAATTGTGATGTAAAAAAAATCATCAAATAAAATTTAATTGCGCACGCCGGGATTTGAGCCAGCGACCTTCAAATGGCTAGTTGAGAGGCTGATATAAGTATGCATTTTCATCTGACAGACTTGACGCGTGATGTATTAAATAGGCAAAAAATGATTTTTAATAAAGTCATCAAAACAAACAGTCGTAATTTATTTATTGTTGTTATACGCCCATAGGGGCTTTTACATAGATTATAAAATAATATTTAAGTTATCGAAGATTACACATACATAGAATTTATAACAAAAGTTATAAAAGTGCAAAATTTTAAGAATATACAAGTAGTTTTGAAGAATATAGCGTGAAACCAAAGATATTGAAATATAATAGATGTGCTGTCTGCAGGTGCGACTGCGCTTCCGGGTGTCGCGGATATTGTTTACCAATTAACAAATAAACCAAATGAACGAACAATTAACGAATAAACCAGACGAACGTTAAACTAAATGAACGAAGTCTTTCCGTATTCACACTATATTGTTAACCAATACTAATGCACCCCTTCAAAAAATCAATGAAATGAACAAATTCTTTTCGTATGCAAACTACCCCGATTAGGTCGTAGTCCGCCGACAGTTGCGCGGACATCATAGCATATCTCTTTTGTATTTGAATATCTTTGCGTGAAACCGTGAAATATTTTAAACAATATAATATTTGACAAAAACGTAGAACAAAATGTAATATAAAACATTACAATAACACATCAAATCATTAAATATATTATACCCATGTTACAATAATTTGTAGGATTCCACAAAGTGTTGGTTTAAATTGCATTTTAGATTATAAAGGGAATCAGCGAATATATCTACAATACCACCAAACTTGTTGCCTAAATCATGCATTCTATTGGTAAGTGAGTGCGATTGATTCGTCAAACTTAAATAATTAATTAATAACCTATTGGAATGTTGAGAATTTTGTAATGACATTATTATTAATTAATATGTTTCCTTGATACAACCAAATTCTAAGAACTCCGTAGGCACAATTTAAAAAATGTTTTTGAAGTTTTGTAAAAAGCTTCGATCGTCAATTTCGTACTTAAAAGTTGGAGAGTTGTTGAGCCTTGGGCTACGGTTTAAGCCGAAATTTACATAACCGGCAATGGGTAGTTGGAGGATTAAGTGCAGGCCTCAGTTCTAAATGCTACCATTATACCGTGGCTAAACCCAGGCATAGGCCCGTACACTGCTACTGGGCCCAACTTCCCTCGCAAAGTCACACGTCCCATTGTTGGGATAAAACTTTAATTAAATTCGCAGCATTAGAAGGGTCTACATTTTCCTGCCAGGGAGAATATCTTCATGACGATGAAAACAAAGGGATGTGTTCCATAGAATATGTTTAAGTTAATAGTCTTACGCGAAGATTAACCACGAACATACTTTTAATTTTGTCAATTGTAAGGTTAACATAACAAACAAATTATCATCGTAAAAGCAAATATTTCAAAACCATTTAATGAAAATGACAACGTGTTCTTACGCATTTTCAACTTCAGTAGAAAGAATAATACAAGTTAAACATAAGTTGAACATATATGGATAAGAAATAATTGAATTCCAGTACCTATATAATGTCCATTTACCATAAAATAAAAATAAACCTTATAACAATCAAATAGAAAAACCAGGACTATACACTCACATAACATAATCCTCAATAAATACTACTTTTGGACAAAGAACAGTGCACAATTTAGGACCAAAATTGTATGTTATTCCAACAGTAATTAAAACAGAAAATAGACAATCTAGCTTTCAAACACAAATAAAAAAATGGATCACGTCAAAAGAAAGAGATTTCCTAAAAAAATTAGCTGTAAAATAAAGAATAACAAATACACAACGCTAACAGAAGCAACACTCTTAATAAAACTCTTTATTTATTTTCACATCAGGGGTTCAAACCACCATAGAAAAATGTAAAACAATTTCCGTAATATCACGTAGACCTCAGAACAGGTATAACACGTAGTAGACCAAAACGTATTCCTGTCAAGGCATCCCTTGCCACGTGGCAGTTTTATAATCCTACGAGTCTCCTGACTCATTAGGGTCTCAGGAGACAATTAGAGACGCAAAAAGATGGGTCAAGCAGAATCGGCAAAGTGTTCTTTCAAATCACGTGGACCGTGAAACCTAAAAGGGGACCGTGTACTACTCTAGGGTACTACTAACTCTACTACAGAATGGGTACTACGAAGGAAGGAACGCGGCACGCTGCACCATAAAGTAGGTAATCCATTATATTTTCAAGAAATAACAAATTCATAATATTCACTGACAGAAGAAATAGACTTGCCCTAACCTGTAATCCGGGTCATTCGGATCCTTTTGACGAGCTGGAGACAAATCACGCGACCATATTTTTGTCACCATGAGGGTTGAAGAATACTTTGAATAATCTACGACATAAATCGTACGTTGATCGCACATTAAAATAACTAGCCCTTGCGTAGAAAAGTAAAGTTCGCTAAAGTAAGGCAAACGTTTGCAGCGCGGTCTACTGCGGGACTTTTCTGCGCAGAATCGGAATATTTGCAAAAACAATTGCAAAACCTTCAAATTGGGTTGGTTAGCGGCGCTAAAAATGAGCAAGATTGTTATAAGTGTCTAACTAAATAATTTAACAAAATATTCGGTTTTGGAAAAAAACTTTTTTCACCCCATTTCGGATGCGTAAGTAGTAACGTTTTAAGGCATACATCAATTAGCGCACCATTGTAAAAAGAACTAATAATTCGTAAGCAGATTTTATTTTCGCTCACAAAATGGTGATATTACGATGCAAGGTGCTTGTATACAGTCAGATTCATTTATTGACAACGCTGACAAGGATTCATGGTTTGTTACCCTCGCCCTTATGGGCATCTCTGTCTCTTCCTTACTCTGTGATAATATTACATTTGAACGAGCTTAAAGCTCGCCATATCTTAAATACTATCAGGTTCAACCTATAATCAAGCCAACATAAATATATTATCACGTATTTGTTACAGTAT
Source organism: Limnephilus rhombicus (assembly GCA_929108145.2). Taxonomy (NCBI): domain Eukaryota; kingdom Metazoa; phylum Arthropoda; class Insecta; order Trichoptera; family Limnephilidae; genus Limnephilus; species Limnephilus rhombicus. Next base: position 24,814,501 of record OV815278.1, read on the forward strand.
TAAGTATAATTTGTTAGAGTATTAAGTATAGTATAACAGATGTTTTTTATATTCACCGTCCTTCTCAATAGAGATCTCAAGGTTTGAGGAGTGTAATCTGGCAGTCAGTGTGTCTGGGAGTGATGGACGTGTGAATCCATTCCTCCCACTGCGGTGCAAGGCGATGGGTCAAGAAAGTCCGACTGGAGATGTTAAAAGGTCGCCCTCAACCAGTCTTTCCGATCCGGCCTGCGAGGCAGTAGGTGGGTAAACCCATCCACCTCCAAAACTTAGACAAATCTCACCTCATGTATCCGGGCACCCCTGCGAAGTCTTCAAATGTGGCGTGACCTATGGCAGAGGTGTTGGTTATCCAATAAATGGATTACAATATAAGCAAGGCGGGAAAGAACTCTCGAAGATAGGAAAACTAAATATTATTTTTCTTTAATTTATTTAAAAGCCTGATACCTCAGGAGATAATATTATATACTGCTGCAGTGAGTAGGAAGCACCAAGATCTGTCCTCATGTATAAAGAAAAGAGCATACCATTTTACAGTAAAAAAAATGAATACTTCCATAAAGTACAGTGCCATATGTTCCACAGCACACAAAACCGAGTATCAATGGCACGTATTTACAAGACGACGCGACGCTACGCGACGGTTATTCCGCTACTTCCAGCCTGATCCCAGATTTAGTCACTCGCGTTGGTTGCGGAATCCGACGGTTGTGGTCGGATCCACTTATACAGCTTATAGCTTCCACATTACTTGTCTTCCGTCCCAACCCTCTACCCTCTAGGCATGTACCTGATAAATGAGACACTTTTCTTTACATACGTGAGCAGATTTTCTGCTGAAAATATTTGCTCCGTGATAAACATGATAACAAGTTTTGCTAAAAATCTACATTTGTCGGCAAAAATCGACTACTTTCCAGATCATGAATCATGATTGCTATATAAATATAAAACATGACATTTGTTCTAAAAACATTAGACATTGTCAATATTTATAACGCTCTGTGAGTTACACAAAACAGTAGGTATTGTTTTTTTGTTTGGGTGTTAGCTTAAGTAATGTGACGTTAACCGTTTAATGTTAAATATCTTTAAATAATAGCTTTAATGCTGCCTTGAGCAATCAATTTATTGGATAACCAACCCCTTTGAGTTAGGCCACCCCATTTGGTTCGCCATGTTTGGTGACAAATCACTTTGTATATGTCGGCGGCCGATCGTAAAATCAGGCAGATCATGATGCCCCTAGCTACTTCGTGAAGTGCCTGGCGGCAGATCGTGAATTTGCGATTATTGACGAAGATTATTTTGAATTATTATTAATATACTCGTATTATGTAATACAGCTGTAAATGTTCCCAATAAAATAAAATAAACATTTTTATTACTCTAGCTCCGCACAGGAGGCCATAAGGAAAATAACTTTCCTCAGGGCCTATGTCATATTAAAGGATATTATGTGGAGGGTATTTTGAAGGAAAAAAATGAGGGGAAGTTCTGGGAAGGAAACAAGTATGAGTGGTGGGTAGGAATTCGTAAGTCAGCGTGTCCAGGAGTGACGTACGTATGAATCCATCTCTCCAACTGCGGCGCCATGAGTCGAGTGAGTCCAGCCGGAGAGGTCAAAAGGTATCCCTCAACCAGTCTCTCACGATCTGGCCTGCCACGCAGCAGGGCAAGCACATCCTAAAACCTAGACAAACCCAAAACCTGGACAGACTTCATCCCATGAATGACACCCCTGCTAAGTCTCCAAAAGTAGCGGACCACTAGGGGTAACCTGTGGCAGAGGTGTTGGTTAAAAACAAATTGTTCCCGAGGCGGCGGTACCCATAGTCATCTACAAAATTTATTTTGAAGCGGTACCTATATCAAAATTTACTATTTGTCGTGAGTGCTACTGAATATTATGACTTTAGTTAGTTGCTTGTTTGTTTGTTTATTTGTTTGTATGTTTGTGGCTTAACGGATGTATTGCGACAATGCGGGTGCGGGTGTCGGAAGTGCGGTAAATTCCGGAAACATAAAATTGGAATGTTTTAAGTTTTGGTCGAAATCCAGGATTGGTTTACGAACATGTGAAACAAATTTGGGTCGGAAATAATGTTTAGACAAGTTGGAAGGTTGGTAAAGGTAACACAAACTCATAGATAAAATTAAATTGTACAAATAAAGTTTATTGTACTTTTTAATGTGAAACCGCGCAAGTGTTTCAACTTCCTGGAATTAGTGAACTTCCAGTTATCATCTCCATTTGGAAATCTAAAGGCCCTCGACTAGAAATCCAAAGTTCGAGGGTTCGAATCTCAGCGTTCCCAAGTAAATTTCATTTGATTGATTTATATTTTTTCAAAATTTATTCATTTCAAAAAATGTAGTATATTTGTGACATGTTCCAGAGTGGAAGATGCTCTCAGTATCGCCGTGGTGAACGACCATAATTCAGAATTGAAATGTTGCTTGAAATGACTTTAGCCATATTTGGTAACCAGGAATTTACCCACTTTCTTCTTCCCTATCTCATTCCTCTCCCAATTAATTACCTTCAGCCTCACAACATACCCCAATCGGGGATGCCATGGCTCCAGACGCGAGCATGTTCGATTTTGAATTTGTTTTATCTTCACTGGGCTGTATTGAGGGTAACTTCAGCTGTGCAAAAAGGTGCATGTTAATAATAAAAAAAAATAATTTGACGATTTATATCGCGCCGTTTTTGTGAAAAATCACCTTTAGGGTGCTGTACAATTTTAAGTTCCTAGGCTCTACCTATATTAATTATTTACAAACAGAAACAGGAAACGTACTTACCTGGCAGGTCGTACAAAAACAAACCTTTATTATTATAAAGTTCAAACTTCAAAGAAAGGCTACACCGTGTGTCATAACCAAGAAATGCGTACCTTATAAATCATCGTATTACTTACATTAAAAAAAAATATTACCCAAGATCCATTCTAATATAAAATCATGTGCGCCATCTACACGCGGTAAATGTGAAACTTTCAGAAAACTAATGTAGACAAGAGTGGGGAGGCTACGCAGAACCCCAAAAAGAGGAAACCAATTTTTCTATCTCATTCTCTCGCAGGCTAAATCTTATAGATGTATATGTTTGTCTCTTTTTATTGTCGCTTTTTCGTTTCATCGAGTTTCAAATCACAACTGTGCTATAGAAGTTTTCCCTTCAAAAGTCTAGCCCATGTTACAAGACAAGTAACTCTCCAGATGGTTGTTGAAATGGAACGGTTTTTATTTTATTGCAATAGCAGTTTAAAAAAAAAACGCACTTAAAATATATATATTATGTCTCCCAGACCAAAAATATCCCAAAAAATTCTGATATAACATAACGCATAAAATATGGTTATCTCTGAAGTGAAGAGGCCATGTATTTATGTTTACAAGTTTTTACAGTCACTTTATATGACAATGCATCCCATAAGGGTATTAAACCCACCCTTCGCTGCTCACGGGGGCAACGGGGGGCGGGTTGGGAGTTGGGGACGCGAAACTCTTAAACCCGTCAGACGCTTATCTCTTCCAATGCCGCGGAAGATAAAAACCTCATAATACACACCAAATTTTGAGAATATTTAAAATTTATGCTGAAAAGAATTATTTTTTTCTGAAAGTGGCTGTTTTTAATCGAGAAAAATTGATTTTTACTTTATCAACAGACAACTTGAACTTTGACAGACAGTTAACAACATTTTTGATATTATCAAAAATAACATTAAGTGATACCGGATTTTAGATAGATCTAGGAAAGTGAATTGCTTGCGTAATGTTTTTTTACTCGGAACTCCTTTAGATAAAAAAAACCAAATAGAGCTATAAAAATGCTTGGTTTTATATGCAGAACAGCAAGTGATTTTAAGTCACTAGAATGTTTGAAAATATTGTACACTTCTTTAGTAAGAAGCCAGGTAGAGTATAATTCGCCCATTTGGTCCCCATTGTATAAAATACATTCTGACAATATTGAAAGGGTACAGCACAAATTTTTAAGATTTGTTAACTTTAAGCTCAATATTCCAATTCAAAATATTAACTATGTCCTTTTGATGAAGCAACTAAACTTAATTACGCTGTCAGATAGGCGGATCATCTCTGCCCTTGTACTATTAAATAAAATCATTAATAATTGCATTGACAACCCTGAAATTCTCGCCAAAATAAAATTTAACGTACCGACCAGAAATACGAGGCAATGTGCTACCTTATTCTGTGACAATTTTAAAACAAACTATGAGGCTCATACACCTATAAATAGATTACATCATTTTGGTAATAAATTTGGGAATATTGTAGACATGTTTGCAGATTCTGTATTAGTTATAAAAAGAAGTCTTTATAATTACTTTAATGAAATGTATGATTTTGATTTTAATTGATTTTATTTTTTATTATTATTTTAATCATTATAATTGTGTACTACGTATCTGCCTAACTATTATTATCTATCCCTGTAAAAGCCCACTAGGGCGTAGATAAATAAATAAATAAAGAATCTACAAAATATGATTTTTTTATTACATTCAATGAAATTGTTGAAAGTGACTGAAGCAAAACTTTTTGTTCTTGTATGTATTTTTTTATATAAAATTGTAAATTATCAGCCCTGATATATTAATGTTGACAATGGTTGAGGGAGTCTCTTTAATTTCTCCAGCTTTAGTCTCTCGGAACGTTGCCTTGCACCGTAGTGGGAGGGATGCATTCATACGTCCGTCACTCCTGGACACACTTTCCCAGATTCCTATCCACCCCTGATACCCATTTCCTTCCCAGAACTTTCTCACCTTCCTTTCCTGAAGATATCCTCCTACAGCGTCCCCAAAGGTGACATCGGCACTGAGGGGATTTATTTTCCTCGGAACCTCCTGAGTGGAGCTAATGTAAAAATATAATTATTACAAGCAATAATTGTCAGCCTGAAACACTCATTTACATTGAAAAATCTTCCGAGAAAAGATACTTGCCGCCAACGGGACTTGAACCCGTGTTCTTCCGATTGCCGGTCGAATGCTCTGACCACTGAGCTATGGGGGCTTATCAAATACCCGCCAAATAATTCAATATATACTAGTGTTTCATTCAACAATTACTGCTTGTTATATTTTTTCCCACCTGAAAACAACCAACTTTATTTTTGCGAGAAAGACATTGTTAGTGTTAAATCCCTCGCTAGGTGGCGTCGAGACAAATTATGTCTGCATTTGCGAGAAAAAATAAAGTTGGTTGTTTTCAGGTGGGAAAAAATATAACAAGCAGTAATTGTTGAATGAAACACTAGTATATATTGAATTATTTGGCGGGTATTTGATAAGCCCCCATAGCTCAGTGGTCAGAGCATTCGACCGGCAATCGGAAGGACACGGGTTCAAGTCCCGTTGGCGGCAAGTATCTTTTCTCGGAAGATTTTTCAATGTAAATGAGTGTTTCAGGCTGACAATTATTGCTTGTAATAATTGTTACCCTTTGTGCTATGCATAAAAATCTTGTCTAAACGTTAGTTTATAAATTTAAAAAAAAATAATAATAAGTAAAAATATATATACGAGGTTCCCTAGAATGAAATCTCACAGGCTACAATTCCGATATAAATAGAATACACACCGTTGGTAGCTTTTATGGTAATGTTTCATAAATATTTGCTAAGGTTGCATGTAAAACCACGAAAAATCAACATCTTTGTGTAAATTATTATTTTTGATAAAAAGGGTACAAAGGGTAACAATTATTATAAGCAATAATTATCAGCCTGAAACACTCATTTACATTGAAAAATCTTCCGAGAAAAGATACTTGCCGCCAACGGGACTTGAACCCGTGTCCTTCCGATTGCCGGTCGAATGCTCTGACCACTGAGCTATGGGGGCTTATCAAATACCCGCCAAGTAATTCAATATATACTAGTGTTTCATTCAACAATTACTGCTTGTTATATTTTTTCCCACCTGAAAACAACCAACTTTATTTTTTCTCGCAAATGCAGACATAATTTGTCTCGACGCCACCTAGCGAGGGATTTAACACTAATGTCTTTCTCGCAAAAATAAAGTTGGTTGTTTTCAGGTGGGAAAAAATATAACAAGCAGTAATTGTTGAATGAAACACTAGTATATATTGAATTATTTGGCGGGTATTTGATAAATGACGCCAACGGGACTTGAACCCGTGCCCTTCTGATTGCCGGTCAGCTGCTCTCCCAATATATATATTTATCTATAGCTCAATTGCTTATAATAATTGTTAATCTTTGTGTATTTTATAATTAAGAATTTAAAAGAACCTTTCCACCGCGAGCGTACTATTTAAAGAGATAATAAAAGCTTACTAGATAAAATAATAATCTCACGATTGTTAAAATTATGAATAGGTAGCTTGTATCTTGAAGCTGATCCTGCGCATTCAGTGAGAACCGATATCCTTTGATTCCAACTTGAAAGCTCTTAAGATCTAAGGGGTTGATCTAAGGTGTAGATAATATATGCTTTATTATGCATCAACATGGCACCATTATTCCCATACAGAAATTAATGCCTAATACGTGCAATAGTGGAGCCCACAGACTTCTGGGCAGAGTAATCAGGCATCTAGCTTTCAGTACGTTTACAGGACCTATCTATCCCGATACAGGCGAACCCTAGTGGGGTTAATAATTACATGCTAAAAATATATGTATATAAATTGTGAAGAAGCAATTAATAAATAAATAAAATCTATATATACATAAAAATCAAAATATGTTTGTTTCTGGGTTTGTATGTATATCCGCTATGCGTTGCTAAACCATTCATCCGATTGCGATGAAACTTTGACGATTTGATGTGCGCATGCCCGCGATGGTTACTGTATACAATAGTGAACTCTGGCATCATGAAATTATGCATTGCTAAACCGTTCATCCGATTGCGATGAAACTTTGGTAAGTTATTGTGAGCACGTCCACGAAGGTCTGTATACTGTATACTGGTGTGCCATGGCGTTGTGAAATTTGTATAAAAAAATTGCAATAGGTTGCACGCGAGCTATTTGAAAACTGAATCTACAGGGACCGAATTTGTGGAATGCCGGAGGGGGGTGGGAAATCGGGAGGGGGGTTCGTGGGACGGGGGAAGCGGGAAAGGGGAGTGAGAGGGAAAGCGGAGAAGGCAGAGTGGGAACGCGTTAGGGTAAGGGGATGCGGTAGAGGAATAGGAGGCGTAAGAAGAATGGGACGAAGAATGGGACGAAGAGAAAAGACACGCAGGGAGAAACAATATATTTATTACAACGCATGCCGGGATCTACAAATCCAGAAGCTAGCATATTTTGATTTTTATATATATAGAATTCCCCCTAAAACCATGCGAGCGAAGCTGCGGGTAAAAGCTAGTACAACATAAAACATATAAGTAAGTCAATAGCAGTCATGTAATTATTAAACAATTAAGTTCAAATTAATATTTAATGTAGGGAAAACAGATTTCCAAGCAACTCACAAAATAGAGAATATATTGTCACAAACATTTTTTCAGTAAATCCGTTCAACCGGTAATAAATCAATTTAGGCACATTCAAAATTGAAATTTAGAATCATATAAATAAGTCGTCTCAAAGTGGTCAAACCACAGTTTAAAAAACGCCTTTGTAAGCTGTCACAATAATAATAAAAAAACTAAAACACATTTTGTACTTGCAGAACATAATTAACAACTAAAAATTACAAAATTTAATTCAAATTAAAAATTTTAAAAATCTAGCCCTGGCACCGAGGCAATAGGAATTACTTTTTAAATACACCGACTGAGAGAACAGAGTCGATAAAAAGCTAATTTTTAGGAGTAGTTTTATTTTATTTCTAGAATGAAAGAAAGATCCACCTCCTAAAGATGAACTTTTTATTGACTCTGTACTCCTTGTTGGTATATTTAATTAGGTGCCCGGCTCCGTGGGATTAGATTGCTTTGTTGAATCGTCTCGCTATTGAGTCGACTTGGATATCCTAGACTAAACGATAAGGTCTCTATCGACCACTGTGCTCGGAAGTATGCTGTTTCAAGAATAGTAAATAAGATTCAGGAGCGATGGAAAGTTTTCTTGAAATGTTGCTGAATCTTGAAAGTCCAAAAGTCATCTACATACATACATTAGGGAGATAATTATTAATGAACTTTATAAACGAATCACAATCTCTAACTCGTCTTTGCCAAAATTACATTAAAATTCATCGAAAATAGGCTTCAAAAGTGAGACTACTTATTTAGATAGCTGTAGTTCCAAATTATTCTCTAAATTTTCTCGTTATTTGTTTTTGGGGTATTATGCCGTATTGCGCTACCTCCTTTTTTAGCCAACGTTTCGAACAGTGTTGCAGGGCAGATCCGACAGATCCGTAGATGTGTGATCTGCAAGATCTGACACTGCAACGCTGTCCCAAACGTTGGCTAAAAAAGGAGGTAGCGCAACACGGCATAACACCCCAAAAACAAATAACGAAAATATTTTTTGCAGTGAAAATCTTAAAACGTGTTTATGAAAAATTATTTTGTTAATGTTTAGATTTTCTCTTCAAAAAATAATCGCACACCATTCTAAGAAAAAAATGTTTTAGTTCTCTATTTTAATGTAAATCGAGTTTTCTTCTTGATTTGTTAATTCAGTGCTATTGAAAGAAATTCAAAATAGAACAGTTTCACAGGCAGGTTTTGAATTATGGTTAGCAATGGATAACTGTGACTACAGGCATGTACACCGAAAAAAAAAGAAGTTTTTGTGAATTATGAATGTAATGTGTGATTTTCTTTGTTCGTGGTTGTGGTTTTACATAATTCTGTATTGAACTTAATTAACGATACGCCCAGTCTTATTTTTTGTCTTAATATGACATCTTCAATCACCACCCGAATAAGCTCCATAAAATACAGATTTTTCTTATTCGTCATGAGTGATTTGTTAGTTTACACAATTTTCTTATAAATTTCATTATTTTATTTATTTATTTTATTTTATTCGTAAGAAACAAACAGCTTATATACATACAATAGACATAAAAATATACACGTTAACTGCAGAGAAGCCAAAAGAGTTTCTTATGCTAATATTGTATCTAGATGGAGTTTTAATTTATCTTAAGCTAAATTTAGACTTAGGAAGGGGAGAGGAGGGAGAATATAGGATAAGGATATGAGATGCTCTCGATACCTTGCACACCCCGTATCAATCCAATATCGCACGCGTTACTTCTATTCGATATCTACTTCTGAAGGTTTAAATTAAAAATGTCTACGTTGTGAAACAATTCGTTGTATTGCGCACATATTCGAGGAATCGGGGAATTTTTTCTAAAGTTTGTTCTACAAGTGGGCAAATGAAGTAAATTCGATTGTCGGGTTAATCTTGAAGGAATATGGAGTTTTATTAAATTGGTAAGCTCTGGTGAGTCCAGGCCATTGTTTAAAATTTTAGATTAAGAAAGGGACCCTCAGATGGTTTGGGCATGTAGAGCGAATGAACGAAGGAAGTAGTGTAAGAAGAATATACGACGCGAATATGAATGGTAGAAGAAGTCGGGGACGCCCGAGGAAGACATGGCACGATCAAGTGAATCAGATACTTGAGTCGGGTCATGTCAAAAGTCAGAATAATAGAAGAGAATGTATGAGACGATGTATGAATGTGAGTGAGGCAAAGAGTGTGTGCCAAGACCGAGTTGTTTGGCGGTCCGTCCTCTCTGCCTACTCCTGCGGGGAAACGGCGTGATAGTTAGTTAGTTAGTTAGTAAATAATAAAATTTGATCAAAAATTAATCGTTTTGATTGTTTATATTTTGTCTTCTAGGGGTAAAGTCACAAGGAGGAAATCCATAATCATACAAAGGGTATAAAAACACACTCTAAGGATATTAACCAACGATTCCTGAGCACATGTATTTTGAGTAAAAAAATTAGATATAAGATATAATTTTGCTGTCCGATGATATTTTTTTCAAATAAAATATTTTTTCAACACACGTCGTAGCTGAATAGTCGGCTACTCAATTGCGACGTGTGATTGAAAAATATTTTTATAATTTTTAATTGAAAAAAAATATCATCGGACAGCAAAATGACATTTACATTTTTTACTCCAAATATGCTCAACCAGCGATTGCTGGTTAAAATCCTTCGAGTACTTGCTGTTACACCCTGTATACTACAAACATTTGTGTAAACTGATAAAATGTAAACAGTAGATATTCAGAATAATCAAATAAACAAGTATAACTTCTACAGTCAGAATTTTTTCTAGGCTTATATCAAGAAGTTTTCAATAAAAAATGCCCTGGATTTGATCTTGGAGGCTCCTTCTTATAAATCTTCAAAAGTATGAAAAAAAAACAATATATCGTGAATGAGAAAATCTAAAGCACAATTTCGTAAATATTTTCATTAGTCTGTAAACGAAATTTTTGCGTACTTCAGTTCCCCAGTCTGGAAATATTGGGATAACTTCCATTATGTGCTGAGGACGGATACACAAACAGGGTTTATCAAAGGAGGCCTCGGATAGAAGATCCATTATGCCTTGTATAAGAGGTCGGAATTATAAGACAAAGAGAAAAGCCTCTCCTCGGGGATGTTATAAGAAGGATGGATGATGGTTGTGGTTCATTTTGCATTTTTATGGTTCGAGTTCCTTTCTTTATTATTGAATTTATCACATATAAGTTTTTTATATGGGACGACACCATAAAATTTGAAATTTTTATTCGATTAGTTAGTTTTTTTAATAAATTAAATACATTTTTTAATTTTATTTATTTTTTATTGTTATTAAGTTTATTTTGTAGAACTCCATTTTAATTTTTTATTTATTTTATATATTTAATAATATTATTATTCAATGCATAAAAACAGTTTATTAACAAGTTCTGCTTCTACTTCGTAATTATTATTATGCGTTACAGCTGTTTCGCCCTCTGAAGGCATTATCAAACTGTGGTTATTTGACCACCTACAGACGATGTATTTATGTCATTTCTAGACAGGTAAGCTTTTTATTTTTATTACCTGTGCCCCTAAACTTCTAAGTAAAATGACTGAAATATTAATGGTTAAGTTTCCCAATTACTGGATTGTTTAAATTTGACTGAAGGTCGTTAATTATTCCATAAAATAAAACCCGCGATGATTCATCAGGATTAACCTTATAATACAATTGATATTTGAAATGGTCATCATTATGCTCTTGAATAAACCCACGATGACTCATGTATTTACTTCAATCTGTTAGAGCAGTTAGAAATTAATAAATACTCTAATAATCAGAAATCTATTTAATTAATAAACAAACAAATATAATTCGCTCGTCACCTTTAGATATATTCAAACCTAGTCCAAATACCTCACTGTGCTATGAAGTAAATACTTGAGTCATCGTGGGTTTATTCAAGAGCATAATGCATTGTCTGTATGTGGAACAACCACATTTTGATAATGCCTTCGGAGGGCGAAACAGCTGTAACGCATAATAATAATTACGAAGCAGAAGCAGAACTTGTTTTATAATAAACTGTATTTATACATTGAATAATAATATTATGAAATATATAAAAAAAATAAATACAGATTACGCAACATTCCGAAATGACACGATGGCGATCAAGATTTTTATTCCATTAAAGATCTTCTTCACCAAACTTCTTCTTCGCCCTTCTTCGTCACCCTTTCATATCGTGTACACATTTGAAAATAAATGGATTAGAGTGAATAAAATTATATTGATTTAGAGCGAATAAAATTTAACGGTTTTTGTTTTCTAATTGCTGGTAAAATGGCTTTGCGCGCTATATTTTTAAATTACCTGTCAGCTTCCAGCTCAGGCTGTAGCTTCTGTAGTAACGGTTTTGGTATTTAAAATGTGATTTTTGTGTTTAATCTGGACCGAATTTTTTCTCCAGATTTTTGTGACGTGAGTTTTGAAAGTATCGTTTTCGATGTTTAATTTTTATGTATTTTTTATACCTATTAATAAAAAGTTGTATTTTTGATATACAGTGTACTATTTAACATTTTTATGAGAAACGCGCCCTCTGAGATCTTTTATTCTTTCAAATAAAAGTAGCAATAACTTCCAGTAAGTACTTATATAGAAAAACAAAGCACTGAAAATCTTCAAATAACTCTACCAATTGTTATCAATCATGAAATACGTTCTACCATTGCCAGTTTTAATTCAGGTCTGAAAGGGTTTTAGCTACCCATCACAAAAACACAACTGCAATTCTCACAATCAAAAAATGATTTTTTTTCCAGATGGGTGAATCTGTATCTTTTGTGTTGTCAGTGCTACGAGACAATTATGACAAAATGAAAAAAATCCTTTGTATCCACCAGAAGGTCTCCGTCGTGCGTTATCGGCTGTCAAATTTCTGTAATTTTCTATGGCATTGCATGTGTTGATGTCAGTTGGCGCTATTTAAAACACGATTTACTTTTTATTAGTTATTATAACTACTTACATATAAGACTATTTTGCGTTCATAAATGACTATCGGTTTGTCTTATTATTTTGATGACTGATTTGCATATTTTCCCTAGACCACCATATCTTAAGGCGGTACAAAATCATAATAATTTTTGTATGCTCAAAACTCACATATTAATCATTTCCGGCGAATCCGTAACTATAATAACTTTTTTTTTTATTTCCATGCCGCACAAGAAATGCGAGTTATTTATATATTAGATTAATAAAAACAGTACCTTGCCATTAAAATATTTTACGTACAACGATTTCAAAACTATAGATTTTATTTTTCTATACGATGAATTAATAATTTCGGGAGGACAACATGGAGACACATTTTAAATATTTGTAGCACGTTCTTCAGAATTAATTAAAATGAAAGCGGCAGAAAGGTCGAGTCTCCAGGCCTGCTAGAGTGAATTCGACCGTACAATACGCCGTGCCACGGCGTATATATTTTTATTTTTTATTTTTTATTTAGTAACTATATAATATTTTTTACATTTTTATATGAAACATGTTAGTTAGATATATATAGTTAGTTATATATATATATATATATATATATATATATATATATATATATATATATATATATATATATATATATATATATATATATAAAATATATTCGTAGTCCTCCTCACTAGGAGATCCTGTGCTGAGGGGGACTATGCTTTGGATAAGTTTTTCAGCGACTTCTATGGTTTAACTTCATTAATTTGATAAGGTTTTCCAGAAACTTCTATGATGTTTTAAGTTTACTAGTAAGTTCATTTTCCGATAGATTCTTCAGCCAACATTTAATGTCCTTAATGTAGCTATTATTATTTTTTATTTGTTTGATACTAAGTGGGAGTTTGTTATATAACTTTACTGCTAAAAATGCAGAACTTCTTTGACCAAATGAAGAGTTACACTTTGGTATATGTTTTTGGCACACTTCTTTTGCTTTCTTCACTTACGTCGTTAAGATTCCCACATTATTTATCTTCTTCTTCTTTTTTTGATACGGCAAATTCGACAGTAGGTCCGTCCAGTGCACGGGTCGCGAGTCGCAATTTGTATGCACGGTTTATTTACTTACGTCGTTAAGATTCTGAATATATTTTAGGGTATATTGTCGTCTCAAGGAGGAAAACACGGCAAACGCGCCGTCATCCCAGGGGTTAGCGTAACTACTTTTAAGAGTTGGTGTCTTAACGCTCAGTATTCAGCTAGTTAGCGCGATACGGGAATTGTCAAAAATTTGTCGTAAATGGCCGACTTAACACGCGTTAGGTTGTCATAAAAGATACAGAATCACCCTTTTTGCTTTGATAAAATCGGACATCCATTATCGTACTGCTCCTTCCCTCGGGATTTTATGTCTGAATAATTAAGTAAAGATACCGGTGGCGAACGTAAACTCTCTTTACACTACGAGTATATCTTATTTGAAAAAACTCTTCGGGAAAGAGGGAATCTTAGGTGATTTGCATAAAAGCATTAACTAAGGTTAACATATTTTTCCCTCGAGCCTACTTCTAAAATGGTATTGAACCAAACAAACCATTGACATTCAAATACACTAGATAATCCATCGCACCAGACACCAGTTTATATATAAGCCACAGAGGCTGTGTGCATTATATATACAAATAAGTATGTGACACAGTTTCAAAGTGTACGGTGAGAAAACCACTGGACCGTTTCATATCCTTGCTGGGGAGTGAGAAGTTGTGTGGAGTGGAAGAGAAATTTCACAGATAAGTGATTTTCATCATTTATATATGAACGTACTTAACCGGTAATGCATTTTGATAACATAACAAAAAAAATACAGCTAATATTTTTTTGTACGGAAATAAAATTGATATGTATTTTTATTCATCCACTGGAGCGCCAAAACATTTACAAAAAAATGCTTTGGGTATTTAAGTTTTTTATACGTTTGGTTTTGGACTCGCCTGCACTAATTCAATAAAAAAATCATACCTCCGAATATTCACACGAAAACAGACTATAACTGTCGTTTAATGCCAATAAAATTATCCTACAATAATAAAATGGTATTAGTTTGTTTGTTATGAATCATCCTGATTGAATTGACAAAAAAAATCACACAGATAACGATATTAATTATATTAATTATATAGAATTTTAAATACATGTAGGATTACAAAAGATTTTTTAAATATTTATATTGAGGGATCAGTAGGATTTAAAGGTTCAATTAGGAATTCCACAGAGCCGAACCCTCTGATATGAAAATATCTGGAGTCGGTGAATTATTTTCCCATCTGGTCTCTGGTAGGTTGACATGTTGTTCTCGTATTGTTTTGTAATTATAATACATATAGTGCAATTGCATAACGTGGATTGACCAGATGATCATTTGGGAAGTGTGTGAAAGGGTTTAGTTTTTCCTGTGGGGAAAATTAAACCCGGACATTTAAATCTGGTGCGTAAAGTTTGTTTGTTATGAATCATCCTGATTGAATTGACAAAAAAAATCACACAGATAACGATATTACAACTACGATTTAATAATAATACAAAACGGTAAATATCTGGCGTTTGCAAACTAGACTCCACTTTCGCACCTTATTTTTAATTCCAGGACTTAGAAAAATCTTTAAAAAAGCAGAGAATTCAATAAAAGATATATTAATACACAATAAATAACAGTATTTGCCTAAAATAAACATCCACCGGATTTTTGAACGCAACAACACAACGCCATGAAAAAAAAATACTCGTAACTGGTAACATTTGTTTGTCTGCTTAGTTCATTGGAAATGGATTACTGCCAATTGATTATATTTTATCGATGAAAGCATTAACTCAGTTTACAACTTACAAACATAACGAGCCGTGGGAAGGTACAATAATATATTCTAATTCATTAACAAAAGTAGGCACCCAAATTGTTTGGCATTAAAATCATCATTATAGTATAGGATCCCTATACACGGTGTCCGGAAACTCGTAGTACAAGCGGAAAACTGGTAAATCTACATCACATTCGGAGTCGATTTGTGATATAACTTTTTTGATTTGATCTTTCGTTTTCAAGTAAATCGGGTCCGAAGTTGGAATTTTTTTGGTTAAATTTGAAAAAATTGTTCACTAGGGGGTTGATTTCAGCTGTGTAATGTCTTATAAAATGCATCGAAGGGTAAACCAGGATCAAAAGTTTTTTTAACCCTTTAGTTGCCGAAAAAACGGAAAAATGGAAAAAATTAATATTAAAATCGAAATGCTCAGATCGAAAAAAAAAAGTTTTTTAGGTTCTCTACGTGATTTAGATTCACCAGTTTCCCGCTTGTACTACGAGTTTCCGGACACGTTGTATAAAACGACCTTCACCGAGATGTTTATTTGATGAAACGTATTTTATATTTAATTTAATATGTCAATAAATATATTGCATATGTGAATGATATTATGACTGTGTAGAGTGGATTAATGTGTTTGTGTAAAAATGACTGGCGAAGGACCTTGATTTTGCGTTACTATCACTGCCTGAAATGATAAAATACATGTGGCATAGAAAGGAAAGGACTCAACGAAAAGGGTAAAAGAACTTGTATGGTGGCAATGCACTTGTCGCTTCCTCTCCCATCCAACAGGCACAAACAGCAATAGGCGTGAGTTGGTTTATTTCGATAATACACGGCGGAGTTATTTTTAATAGCGGATCACACGTTTATTACAGACTGACTGTGGGTAAGCTTGACGGGTAGGCAATTGGGATAGGTAGGAAAAAGGAACTTGCAACAATATTAATGCCAATCTCAAGCAGTGACAGTATGTATGCGTGCTATGTAGGTATGCGTATTTGTAGGTATATGTATGGGCGTAACCAATATAGGTTGCCTAACAAATTTTAGTCCAGGGTACGATTAATTAGTAATTATAATTTTTTTTAAACATTTCACTGGTTTGAAATATATTTATTGACATATTAAATTAAATATAAAATACGTTTCATCAAATAAACATCTCGGTGAAGGTCGTTTTATATCGGGATCTTAGACTATTATAATTTATCTACCCACTTCAGTCGACAATGCGCTGAAGCAGTGCGACTAAAAAACGCGGCTTACCGAGCCTACAACACATCTAGAACATCCGAAGACAGAACAGCTTACAACAAAATGGAAAAGGAAACCAAGAGAATCATAAATAGGTCAAAATTCGAGCACGACCAGCAGATCAGCAGAAAGCTGACTGCATGCCCGCATGGCAGCAGGCAATTCTGGTCGCTTGCGGGCTCAATAGGTCGCAATTTCTGCAAATCCAGTCTGCCACCTCTTACCAGACCTGACGGCTCACTAGCAAACACCGCCACCGAAAAGGCTAACTTACTAAGTAAAATGTTTGCGGATAACTCAACCCTCGATGACCAAGGTGCTGTCCCGACGTCGGTTCCTCACTGCGGTTTTCGTATGAAAAAGCTGAGGATCCGGCATCGGGAAGTACTCCATGTTTTACGAGGGCTTGATGTTAATAAAGCTAGTGGGCCTGACGGAATACCTGCCCTGGTACTGCAAAGGTGCGCTGCAGAAATAGCTCCAATTTTGACGAAGCTTTTTAAACTGTCCCTGAAGACTGGCTCTGTGCCCTCTGGTTGGAAAAAAGCGGTTATCCATCCTATTCCAAAGAAGGGTGACCGCTCCAACCCGGCCAACTACCGCCCCATAGCGATCACATCAGTTCTGTCTAAGGTGATGGAACGTGTGATCAACGACAAACTGCTCACATACCTCGAGAAGAACAAAATTATTAACGACCGTCAATACGGATTCCGGCGGAACCGCTCGTGCGGTGATCTTCTCGCGTATGTGACGCATGTTTGGGGGCGATGCCTGGAACGTTTCGGTGAGACCCAAACGGTTGCACTGGACATATCCAAGGCCTTTGACCGGGTTTGGCACCGAGGACTTGTCAACAAACTGCATTCTTACGGACTTCCCGCATCCTTGTGTACGTGGATTGCCGACTTCTTGAGGGAGAGGTCGATTCAGACGGTAGTCGATGGTTTCACCTCTTCCTCTCACTCGATAAATGCTGGCGTCCCGCAGGGATCGGTTCTGTCTCCAACTCTGTTTTTGTTGCACATCAACGACCTTTTGTCATGTGCACCAATTCACTGCTACGCGGATGACAGTACAGTTCATGATAGCTTTTTGTTTGACAAGCCCCCAAAGGGCTCACAAACTCCAACAGCTCGTAAGGCTTTGAAGCAAAGAATGGACGGTTACCTCGAGAGTGTTTTCTCTTGGGGTAAAAATAATCTCGTTGAATTTAATGTTTCAAAGACCCAATCTTGTCTGATTACGTCTAAAAGGGATCGCAATGAAAATCTAGTCTCTTTCAACGGAAGCAATCTTCCGAACAGGCCCTCCATTGATTTGCTTGGTGTAACCCTAAGTGACCAGCTCAGGTATGGGGGCTCCATCGAAGCCAGAGTAAAGTTAGCCTCCCAAAAACTGGGCGTACTGTACAGGGCCCGCAGATACTTTAAAAGTACACAACTGCTAACCCTGTACAAATCGCAAGTGCGCCCCACGGTTGAATTTGGCAGCCACCTCTGGTCTGGAGCTCCAAAATACCTGAAAAATACCCTCGACTCTGTGCAGAAACGGGCGGTCCGTTTGATAGATTCTCCCATCTTAACAGACGGATTGCAATCTTTAGAGCACAGGCGTCGGGTGGGAATGCTATCCTTGTTCTACCGGTATTACAATGGAAGATGCTCCGAGGAACTAGCATCATTGATCCCTTCGGCACCGGTGCATAGTCGGGAAACACGCCAAACGCGTGCCCAACATTTGTACACAGTTGACATTAGTCACATGAGAACGGGTCGTTTCTTCGACTCGTTCTTATGTTCAACAGCTCGGCTGTGGAATGATTTGCCGGCCTCTGTGTTTCCTCCTTCCTACAACATGGGTCTCTTCAAGACCAATGTTCATTCCTTCCTCTCCTCAAAAAGACCCTCCACACAGCATCCCAGATGACATAGGCCCTGAGGGAAATTATTTTCCTCAAGGCCTCCTGTGTGGAGTTAATGAAAAAAAAAAAAAAAAACTTCACGGGCGCCAGCTCACCAATCGATAATTGCTTTAAAAATAATATTAAATCGGTGTTTTGAATTAAGGGGAGATTACAATTTGGGAGGAGGGTATGGGTACTGCCGCCCGGGAATCATTTATTGGATAACCAACTCCTCTGCCATAGGTCACCCTGCCAAGTGTTTCGCTACGTTTGGTGCCTTAGCAGGGGTGCCCGGGTTCATGGTGCGAGGTTTGTCCAGGTCTTGGCGGCCGATGCGTCTGCCCACCGCGTGGTGGTTAGGATCGAGAGAGATTGGTTCAGGGAGGTCTTTTATCTTCTACAGCCGGAATCTCTCGACCATCGCCTTGCACCGTGGTTGGAGGGATGGATTCATACGTCCGTCACTCCTGGACACACTGACCCCCAGATTCTTACCCACCCCTCATACCTATTTCCTTTCCAGAACTTTCTATCCTTCCTTTTCTTAATAAAAATCCTCCACCCAGCATCTCTTTGATGGGAAATTATTTTCCGGAGAGCCTCCCATTTGGAGCGAATGTAAAAAAAAAATAATTAAAAATGCAAAGGCAAACATATAAAGCTCGACTGTTACATTCGTGTATTACACAGTTGGCTAAAAGGAAATATATGACAATTTGTGGTTAACATAAAATTTTTCGCAGTCTTCCAATCTACTTTATATTATGTCAATGTCTGAAAGCTGATTTACTTAATAATTATATTTTTAATTGTCAAACGTTTGCTTATGAAATAATTTTTTTAACAGAAATGTTTTCTCGACATTTCGAGCAATTTTTTTAAATATTTTATCTATTCCCTGGAGTTTCAATCGTTATTTTTAAAATATTTTGAACATTTTCGCGTTTCCTTTGAAATAATCTCGCTTGAAAAGAGTTTATAAATATAATATTTGGATGCGGTTTCGCTGGAATATTCCCAGAGGTTGAAACATTATTATGAAACGACGCACGTTGGAAATAATAAAAAAATGGGGAGATGATTTTTTCACAGTTGAATATTCTTTCAGTATCAATCTGGTGTACGAGATCAAAATAATCACATTCTTCCAACTCTTCTAGGGCAAGCCGTGAATTTTCTTCTAAATTTTCATTTTATTTTTTTAATTAATTCGTCAATATTTTATTACAGCGGTGTTCATGTCGCAGGTCAATCGTAAAATCGGGCAGATAATGATGCACCTCATGATCTGCCGCCATTTCATGATGAGACATTTCACGATGAGACAGATCATGATGTGGCGAGGCACATCATGATCTGCCTGATTTTACGACCGGTCTATGACATATTCAAAGTGATTTGTTTGCATTAAATTAAATTAAATTTTTTTACTATCGATTCGTGATTTAGTGGTTCACTAGTGTATTACGGTTTAAAACATGTTTTTACAAAACGCGTACAGTTTGTTAAATAAGAGTAGAAAACATAGGAGAGCGCCACTGTTGTTCAAACGGCAATACTAAAAAAAAAGTCACGGTGAAAATGTAAAGCTGTGTAACCTACATTTTTATAAAAAAAATTAAAAAGGGATTTTTTTTTAAATTTCAATACAGATACCTACTTATAGGTATATTATTATTATACCTTTGCATTTTTGTGTTATCATAAAGAAGAATAACGATATTGTTATAAAATATAAAGCACAATTTAGAAATTGCTCACTTTTATTTAATACTAGCTTAAGTACCTAATCATGTCTCTAATTTTAGATCTGAATATATATAACTCATTGAGATCTAAAAGTAGTGTAACTAAATTCACCATTAGCGATTCTTCCTTTTTACTTACTGATAAATTCAAATTTATTATAAAGAAAGCAAATCACTCCGCCAATTTGTGTCATTAATTGGTTACCTTAAGGGCCCGCAACCCGGATTTGTACCGATTTATTACATATTTCCCTTAAACACGGTAAGTTTTAAATTTCTTAAAAAAATATATGTTATTCTTGAAGATAATATCTAGACTTTGCCCGCGCCGAAACGCAAATTATTTAAAATTCCCTCGATAGAAAAAAATCGCAAAGTATGCTCGAAAAATTATTATTAACACGTTTGTTTCAGTTATTTTACAAGTTATATGTATGAAAAAATTCACAGTGTTTCTTTAAATGCCGTTTAAGATTTTTGCTCTATTTTAAACGAGTCGTGTTTTATTAAACATTTTCGAAATTTTCGCATCGATTTTGTCGCTGTAAATGTTAGCGCTCTCCTCTAACATTCGTAATTTCGTATCTCTCCATCTTCTTCTTTTCGAGCCCGATTGTAGAGCCTTAACAACAGTGCTTCTTCTTGGTTTGAAGTTTTTTTCTTTAAGAACACTGTATACACATTTAAATGTGTATACAGTGTTCTATATTTTCAGTGTCATTGAACTTTAAAGGAATATTAGATATTTAATTTGGTGTTGCCAGCCTACAAATTATATAGTTCCATTTTTTATATTTCCTACTCTTATTTGACAGACTACACTTATGTATTCAATTTGTCCTTCCTCGTTTATTTCACGATATTAATTTAATTAAGTACTAGTTTAATAATCTATTTTTAAGAGAACTTTGTTTCTTCTTGGGAATTGATTTATTTATAGTTCGAACGTCGTTACGATGCATTCTCAAAGCAACCTGACAGTTAATCCCCCAACAGTTGGCCCCACAAAATGATTTTTTTTCGTACATTATTTACCAATTGCAAACCTTTTTTTATACTAATACCTCACATGGGTCGCAGCTGCTCCCGTCTGGAACCAGTGTGACTATGGCATCCCCAATTGGGGTATGTTGTGAGGCTGCATTTAGTGGGGATGGAAAGGAGATGGGGAAGATGAAAGTGGGGAAGAACCTGGCTATTCAGATCTGGTCACTAAATACGACTAACGCCATTTCAAGCAACGACTCAATTCTGAACGGTGGTCTTACCTCAGGGCGATACTAAGAGTATCTTCCACTCTGGAACATGCCGCAAATATACTATACATAATTTTAAATGAATTAATTGTGAAATCAAACAAATTATTCAAATAAAATTTATTTGCCCACGCCGGGATTCGATCCCGCGTTCTTCGGATTGCGGGTCAATAGCGTTACCGCAAGACCACGCTGGCCGTCATCTAAGCCTAAAATCGACTACAAAAATACCTTTAATAATAAGTTGGATAGTTAAAATAATAATATGGTTGGATGAAATCAAACGAAATTATTTACAGTATCGATTTTTTGTACTTGTTCACTGGTTTACACAGTCTACGTCAGTGTTTCTTAACCGTATTGAAAGAATCGCCCCCTTTACCACGGTAAAATTATCCAGCGCCCCCGCCGAAACGAAGTCTCCCATCTCGCCCCCTCCCCCCGTTGTGGCGAATATCATTAGCTCCATATAGTGATGAATCTGAAACAGCTATTATGCTACAAAGGGGGGGGGGGGGGGAGTAATGGGATAGAGTGGGGCGGGATGGGATTCCGTTGCCAAATGGCAAATCGCTGCACCTAAAGAAAGTGTGTCAATATATCAGTGTGAATAACTCGTGAATGAGATTTAGATGATGCCCACTCGAACTTCTGCAGCGCCCCTGAAATGCTAACAATTTAAAAAAGCCCCCTCAGACCTGCAAAACGCCCCCGTTAAGAATCACTGGTGTATGTAGTTTTATCCTTAATGCATATGAATATTATGTAAATTCCGCACAAGAATCCCCAATTCTACCAACCGTCAGGAGCCAGCGAGACTATGGCATTTCCTCATTTGAGTTTGATGTGAGGCTGTGGGGAGTGGGAGAGGAAGGAGATGGGTAAGAGGAGGGTGGGCAGGTACCTAGCTATTTAGATCTTAATAATAATAAAATATATTTATTAAAAGAAATTTAGAACATTTATAACTAAAAACAAGTACATCTTCGGTGTTAATAGTATTACATGAGTTCAAAAGGTAGAAAACAGAAAAAAAAACATATGAACGTAGGTAATATTTAAAGAACAGGGATTTACAGTTATAAGTTAAGGTTTCTCACAACCTGCCTCAATAGGCTAGCCTGGGTTGAGGCAAATCATCCAACATGATTAAAACCATTTCAAGCCACGTTCTCAATGGTGGTCTTACATAAGGGCCATAGAAATGTATCTTCCACCCTGGAACGTGCCGCAAATACGCTGCATATAATTTACTAGGGTAGGCTGAAAAGTAATGCACACATGCTTGTAAAAAATGAACAAAAACAAATAGCAAGATCGGGTAAAAAGTACATTAAAGTACGATTCTTAAGCTTCAAAATCATATATTTATTTTTTCACATGGTCCCCGTTAAGGCTAACGCATTTCTCCCAACGTGTAACAAGTTTTTTTCATTACGTAACTAAAAAATTCTTCCGACATTTCTCGAATCCAGGACTTGAGGGCTGCCTTCACCTCATCGTCCGAGGTGTAATGATTACCTACCTTTGAGGTGTCTCTTGAGTTGAGGAAAAAAAATCGCAAGGCGAAAGATCGGGAGAGTGAGACGGGTGAGGAATCGGTTCAAACTTCAGGTTTTGCAAAGGTTCTAAACGACGCTGCTTGTTCTCGTCCTCGTACCCATCGTCCACATATGACACACCTGCCCTGATGATGGACACTGTAACGCTGTCCGATACGTTGGCTAAAGGAGGAGGTAACGCAACACGGCATAACACCCCAAAAATAAATAGCAGAAATTAAAAATTTCTTTGCGCATCCAGGATTTGAACTCACGTCCTCCGGTTTGCTTCCCCTCGACCACGGAGACTGTCAAATGTGTAAATTGGTAATTTCGATACCGGCTTAGATAATTTTTTTTTACATTAGAATCCCTCAGGGCTTATGTCATCTTTGGGGAAACTGTGTGGAGGGTCTTATTATGGAAAGTATGAAGGGTGGATAGGAATCTGAGGGTGAAGGTGTCCTGGAGTGACGGATGTGTTGATCACACTCTTATTCCCATTCAGGTTGAGAGAGTCCGGCTGGAGAGATCAAAATGTAGAGGTCTCTCTCGATCCGGCCCGCTATGCAAACGTATCCACCGCCAAGACCTAGACAAACCTCATCCCATGAACCCGGATACCCCTGCTAAGTAATCAAAGGTACCGAACCACTTGTGCTGATTAAGACAGGGGTGTTGGTTATCCAGTAAATAGTTCCTGTGACGACGGTACCCGTACCTCCCAATTAGAGGTTTTTTTATTATATGACGAATTAGCAGACCCGGCCGCGTATTTACAATCCCTACCGCGATTCAGTCACGCTAGCGACTGAAACGCGGTAGGGTTTGTAATGCGTAAATCACCAACAAACACTACCGCGCTTCAGTCCCGCTAGTGACTGAAATGCGGTAGGGATTGTTATGCATAAATCACCTTACAAACGCTACCGCGTTTCAGTCGCCTACGCGCTTCGTTGCTCTATCTGTTTCGGCGAGGGTGACGACCGTAATTATAGAGAGGTTAGCAGAGAGGATGGACAGCGTTTTTTTGTTAGCATTTTTTTTACATAGAAAATTTATATATTTTTTTAATTTATAGGGTAAGCAGAGAGGATGGACCGCGTTAATTTTTTACTTAATTTTTTTTTTTACATTACATACAACGCGTGTTTTTTTTACTTAAAATATAAATTTTCTATGTAAAAAAAAAAAAAATTACTAAAAAATTTCAGTAAAAAAATACGCGGTCCATCCTCTCTGCTTACCCTTCTATAATTACGGTCGTCACTCTCAGTAAAAAAAATACGCGTTTTTTTTACTTAAAATAAATTTTCAATGTAAAAAAAAAATTCTAACTAAAAAAACGCAGTCCATCCTCTCTGCTAACCTCTCTATAATTACGGTCGTCACCCTCACCGAAACAGACAGAGCAACGAAGCGCGTAGGCGACTGAAACGCGGTAGTGTTTGTAAGGTGATTTATGCATAACAATCCCTACCGCATTTCAGTCACTAGCGGGACTGAAACGCGGTAGTGTTTGTTGGTGATTTACGCATTACAAACCCTGCCGCGTTTCAGTCGCTAGCGTGACTGAATCGCGGTAGGAATTGTAAATACGCGACCCGGCCACACGTTGCTGTGGCTAACGAAACACAACGCCATTATAAAATCCACACCACTCGCTTGCCAGCTACCCGCTGCAGGCTGCTTGAATTGAATATGTATTTGAATTTCTCGGCGTTTCTCTACTAAAATAAGTAAATATTATACATATAAACCTTTCTCTTGAATCACTCTATCTATTGGTGAAAACCGCATGAAAACCGTTGCGTAGTTTAAAAGATCTATGCGCACATACATTTTGAGCGACTTCATTTTATACTTTGTAATGATGATAGTGATTATGCTTTATATTCTGTGAGCAGCAATAATTTTTTATTTATTTAATAGAATATTGAAAAGCTTCATTTACATTTTAGCACCGCCTACGACAAGCGCTCGAGCTTCCACCATTAGCTTAAAGGTTAGCTTGGAGAGATCGGAAACGACTTCCGCTTGTGTCGGGAAACGAAATGACGGAGACAATGGCGCCTATTAGGTTTGTTGACAAGTTTGGAAAGTAGCGCAATGCCACCATAAAATCTTTATGTCCGTATTTAAGCATGTTTGTTCCAAAATCCCTAATATGAGTATGCAAGCCAAACGACGACGGTGAATGAGAATATAACTAGAGAAGATTAGCTAAGGAAAAATATTGGCAAAGAGTTGTATGATTTTATATAGCCAAATATGTATTTAATTAAAATTAAATGGGATGTTTTTCTTGCCTTGACGCGAGTAGGCGTTATAAAGGGGCACTTTCTTTTGTATCACAAACCATGTTACACAAACCTAGAATTCCCATGAAGTCTGCTACGCTTTGCTCTAGCATCTTTTCGTACAGTAACAAGAATACCAACATAACAAAATGACATTTGAAAATAATGTTTGAAAATGGACGGTCTCGTTTCACAGAATGAAAGCTAATTTTAATTTTACGTAATCGAAATTTAGAATGAAATATTTTCCACTTCCCCCAATGCAAATAGTTGTCTTTTAATGTAATTAATGTGAATCAAAAGATTTTTTTTAAAAAAAGTGCGTATTAACCATTGCCAGCGATCTCAAAAATTTACCAATATTTCATTCAAAAATATTTTGAATTTAAGGATTAAGGGCCGGTAGTAAGGGTTCAAAAAGAAGAAGAAAGGGAGATGTGTAAATACGAATGTAAGAGGGAGCGCGCTAATATTAAAAACAGATTATTAGTTAGCGAATACAGTGTCAAAATTTAATAAAATCTCTCGACAAATGCTTAAGTTGTATTTAAAAATACCCATAGCTATAACACTTTTTCATAGCTTTTAACCCGTCTGCTTGGTTCAATATATTCGCACCTCACAATCGGGAAGATCCGGTTTCCCGCGTAAATTCTGAAACCGTCACTTTGGATCGAGATTGTAAAAAATCTATGCAAGATAGCTTCCATGTTTCAAAGATAATATAAAGCATGTTTTCGTTCTCTTTCTGGTTAAAATACATTTGTTTGCATGAGATGAAGAGAGATATATAGCTTTTAAAATGTAAGGTCGCTCGGGACGTTTTTGGTCTTTAAAGTATAACGCTGTTACGTATTTTGGGATATACGATTATTCTTAAACAAGCAGACGGGATCATGTTAAAAAACAGAAGAGAATTTTTTTTAATAATTTTCGGAGAATACTTCGCAATTTTTTCTACCGAGGGAATTTCATTAATGATTTATTGTTTCGGCTATACAAATGTACAGATATTATTTTCAAAAATAACATATATTTTTTTAGGAACTTAAAAAAAATAATCGTTCAAGAGGAATATGTTATAAATCGGTAGAAATGCGAAATGCGGGGACTTAAATTCATGACTAAACGAATGGTCTTTAATCAAATGATTCGGTATATTATATTATTTATCTAACCGTTGTGTTGGCGTTGGTAAAATAATACATTCGTGGTTTTGAAACACAAAATAAACACCGCGGGAAACTTATGCATTGTTGTTGTAATTTTACATTTGCCGGGTAATGGTGTTTTGTTTTAATTTTATCAGTCCACCGTGGTATGATTGTACGTAATTTCACTGTACTCGTACATTAAATTAAAAACAAAAAACGATTTCAAGTTCTGTAATACTTTGTTTTAGTTTTGTTGAGTATGTAGTGGTTATAAGATTTTTTGAAGTTTTAAGTTTTAAATTATTTTATAAATAGTGCACCAGTTCGCATTTTGTGAAAAAGATCGACCATTATTCGAAATTTTTAAAGCTGGGATGGTTCACATTATCTTCAATGTTTATACTGTAATACGAACGAATTACATGGCTTTCTGGTAATACGAAATTAGACAGTGATTTTTTTTAAGATTGCCTTTTTAATGGATGTCAGGGTAAAAATTGAGAGATTTCGTTCGTAATGCCATTAAAAAAAGTTATAATTTTGACAGCTTGGCCAAACTTGGCCAAACTTCTCAAACCATGTACAACGGTACCAACAAACAAGTTGTTTGGTTTTGAAATGAGAATAAGCGTCGTTCCTATCGAGTTGTTGTTTATTAGTTCCTACCTCCTCTTAACCATCACCTTGCTGAAAAGTATTCGTTATTTGGAACAATGGCAAGAAAAATCGCAGAAAATTAATTTGAGTGCGTTAGTTTTGAAAAGAGAAGAAGATTTTGAGATACCTTGGAAACCAGTTGTCGGTGTTTTTCGTAAACACAATCTCGTATTTTTTTAAACTAAAAAGACAGAATTTGACCACATCGTAAGTAAATAATATCGTTTTGTACCTACTCATTGCAGTGGAACCAGATAACCACGTATATTTTGGTTGTGTAGTGTGCTCCTTCGCAGAGATACAATAGTAAGTGATTGCTTATCACTTTTCCTGGCATCCCTTGTTTATCCTACGCATAGATATTATTACTTTAATTGGTGCGTAACATTCTCGAGAGTGGATCTCAGATATGGGGGCCAGAGGACATTGTCTATGTACTAATGGTCGACAAAATACAAAAGAAATTTTTACGATACCTCTATATGAGAGAGTTAGGTTTTTACCCATGGCTGTTTCCAACAGCATTTATCTCAGGAATGTTGGGTATCTGCAGCCTTAGTCCCAGAAGAGATGTCGCATTACTGCTGACGGCTTATAAGCTTCTTAATGGTTTTATATCGGTACCAGATATTCTGGATGAAATAGGATTCTATGTCCCGGATAATTTCACGCGAGGCCGCCAACACAGGCTTTTGATTCTTCGTAGATGCAGAACTAACTTACCAATAGTGATGCCCCTGGGACGACTCATTAGGTTAAATGTATATATTTTTCACATTTCCTACAACGATTTTAAGCGTGAAATGGAATGCGTTTGATGGAAAAAATATTTACCATGACCCCCATCCCCGCTATCTTGGAGTAACTTTGGACAGGAGCCTGAATTACCGGAAACACATGGAAACAGTGGGCAAAAAAACCAGGACAAGACTAAACTTAGTCAATAAGCTGGCTGGTACTAGCTGGGGATGCGACGCCAACACGCTCAGAACGGCATCCATTGCCCTGGTTTTCTCAGCAGCTGAATACTGTGCTCCAGTATGGGCCAGAAGCGCCCACACTTCCATGGTCGACGTTCAGCTTAATGCCACAATGCGAACCATCAGCGGAACCTTAAAATCGACTCCTCTTCCTTGGCTCCCCGTACTTGCAAATATAACCCCGCCAAATATCAGGCGAGAAATTGCAACACTGAGGGAATACAAGAAGGCGCTGCAAAAAAGCGAAATACCCTTGCACGATGATGTCGTTTCTCACCCGGCATGCCGCTTAAAGTCTCGAAAACCCTTCTGGACGGAAGGAGAAAGACTCCTTCGAACACCTCTCACCCCAGAAGATAGGTGGAAGCTTGAGTGGCAATCAGCCAACGTCAAAAACGCCCATCTCGTGCAAGACCCCACTGAGAGACAGCCTGGGTTCTCATTGCCTCGCAAACTCTGGACTGCCATCAATAGGATAAGGTGCTCCCATAGTCGTTGTGCTCATATGATGCATAGATGGGGCCTTAAAGAGTCGGCGACGTGTGAATGCGGTGCGGTGCAGACCACCGAACATGTGGTCAACGAATGCCCGCTCCATTCATTCCCCGGCGGGATTGATGAGGTCCACAGGGCAACGCTTGAGGCCCTAGACTGGCTCGCAGACCTAGATGTCCCCCTCTGACCCCCCACCATACGAAAGAAGAAGAAGAAGAAGAAGAAGCGTGAAATAGCACTTATGTTTTAACGAAATGTATTACTTTAACTATAAATGTATTTATTATGTATCTCTTCTTACCGCTTTTACAATGTATTGGTTTTATGCTGTTTTTGCAAATAAATAAATTATAACCAATTCGAGAAAACACCGTTTCGTCTCGTTTCGTTTTTAATATTTACAGTCCATTACGAATGCACCTGAAGCTGTAATTCGTAAGCAGTTTTGAATGTAACACAAGTTGTGTGACAAAAAAATGATTTTCCGTACTATTTTGATACAATTTCTACTACAAAATAAACATTCTCACATTTTTACGACAATAACACGATCGTAAAACAAATTGAATACACTATTTCTTCATTGAGACCACAAGCCCAAATACATCCCAAATATTACTAATCTCGAGTCCGCAAGATGTCGTTATGTGCTTAAAACTAATAAGTTATCGGCGACAGACTATTTGTTTGTTTGCCCCGT
Source organism: Limnephilus rhombicus (assembly GCA_929108145.2). Lineage (NCBI taxonomy): Eukaryota > Metazoa > Arthropoda > Insecta > Trichoptera > Limnephilidae > Limnephilus > Limnephilus rhombicus. The sequence goes on from OV815278.1 coordinate 24,843,818, forward strand.
CCCCAAGAGAGTGAATAGGGAGGGTAGTTGGGCTCGGAGGCCACGGTGTTAAGCGCAAACTCAAACAATGAGAAACACTTAACGACAACTTGAGTATTCTTAGGTCTGGCAGAACAAATAATACGGTTCCTACCAATGTGCTATTGATCACGGGCACGCTGCGGACATATATTGGATTAACCCATTCACGCGTGCTTTCTGCTGGGACGCCTTTACTTTTGGCCTTTCTATCGAATCATTTTCACTTTATTTCCCCATCTAAACATGTGAATTACTGTAAAAATCTGTGCTTAAATGTTAGCTACATAAATATTGTATGTAACGTATTTATTCATTTGAAAAAAATAGTTTTCCCACGGTGAAATTCCCTAAACATAATGTATTAAACCACGGTTTAATTCATTACATTATTATTTATTATTTATTTATTAACGACCATTTTAGGGGCTTTTACATATGGGTAGTAAAAGTGAGACAGTATTTATTGTACATAACTGAACTGCCTCCCCGTGAACTCGGGCTCCGGGCTATCTATGGCAGGGGTGACGGTTACCCAACAAGTGGTGCTCGAGGCGGCGGTACCCATACACGCCTCCTAAATTGAAATTATTGTTTCCTAACAATTAAATAAACAAAAAACAATCGTAAAACAATTACTGGCAGTTTACTAAGGGCCTTACTGATAAAAATAATGTAGGGTACGGTTGTTTAGAATTAAAAACATTTTTATTAGTAAGGGGGTTGGGATATTTTAATGGTTGTTTAAAATTAAAAACATGTTTGTTAGTAAGGGGCAGTGGCTGGGACTTTTGAGAGTGCTAGAGTGCTGATGTTTAAAAAATAGCATTATTGATGCAGAAAATCAGTTTTTTGTATGAAAAATTTCAGGAAGTTTCAGTTTGGCGGTGTGCCGCACCGATTTCCTGAAATATCTTACAAAACACCGATTTTTGAAAAAAAAAATTTTTTTTTCGCATACGACAACATCCATGATGCCATTTTTTTTTAATATTAGCACCCTAACTCACCCAAAAGTCACGAGCCACCACTGGTATTATTTGTATCGCGCCAATTTTGTGAATAACCACCTCAAGGGCTACACTAATAATCTAAACGAAATATGAAAGAGAACAAGACACAGAAAAATAGAAAAGATAATGGTCGCAACTGGGACTCGAACCCAGAACCTCTCTTCTAACCGGGACGTGCGCTTTTACCAATTCAGCCATTACCACCTTCTGCCAAATCGCTATAATTGTCAATCTCATATTTTAAAATGTTAGAATTAACAATATTATCTTCGACTAATTTAAATAACTTTCAAAAGTTATAAAAAGAGATTTGTTCTTATAAAAAATTGAAAAAGCTTTTTTGTTTATTTTTTTTTTCTCAGATATTCTAGAATAATGCCATATTTCTGGATTGACTCTGGGAGAATAAAAATGATTTGAGAAAAAGGTAAAAAAGTATGGAAAAGAAAATTATGTTGGGATAAGCCGTATAATTTTATGGAAAGGGATCGAATATGTATAAGGTATTTTTGTATTAAATTTTAAGAATCGTTTCAATTTCATCTTAGAAGAATCAATAGTTTTTTAAATAAAAACTTGGGTTATTTACTCTTTTATTTAATTCTTTTATTTAGTTAATTACTTCTTTATTTACAAATATTAATCTTGTTTTATAACTTGAAAATCGTTTTAAAAATCCGCGTAGAACTACTTTGCAAGTTTCGTAATATTTGCCAAAGTTCATGTTTACTCGTTGATGGCAGAAATTCATCGATGAAAATTCGATCTGGCAAAATGGACATGACCAGTCAACAAGACACATCCGCTGAAATAACTGAAGGATCCTGAGATTCACCGCGAATAAGGACGCTGATGAAATGTGAATCCAAAAAAATAAACTCCATTATCCAATTAGTCATTTGAGTGCTCAATGTATTAAAAACAAGAAATTGAGAAAAATTATAAAATCATAAAAATAATTTAATCATATTCCCGATATGTTTTTACTCAAGACTCAACTCAAACTCAACAAATACTTTTTATATTCTCTATGAAGGATTCCGGTGAAGAAGAGTCTTTACATCAAAGTCTAATAAAAAATCTCTCAACAATCTTTTAAACCATATTATCATCGTCTATTGCAGAAGACCGTAAGGTTTATTTGAACAGTTTATTACACAGAATTTTAACAGTAAATTCATCAAATCTGAATGTGGAAATTAAAGTTCTGTGAACATTTTATTTAAGAGGGTATTACCAGAGAAAACCAGAAATATGTCATTTTCAAATCAGATTTTAGACGCCTTGACTCTTTTCCACAAAAAATTATAAATGGATTACGAAAGATTGTTCTTTTATCTAGCTTTCGCATGTTTTAAATTTTGAGAAAAAAATGTTTATTTTTAGTATAATAAGGTTATACCATAAGCCGACGGCAGATTTGTTAAATTTTCAAAAAAGATTTTGTAATATATCACACGCATTTCAAATCATATAATCATGCAGTAAAATAAATCAGTACATTATCTGGGTATCGCATGTTTTAGAATTTTAATTATAGTTTAAATAAAATCATTAAAAAATATATACGTACACGTGTTTCTTGACGAAAATTGGTCCGTTTGTGTATTTATTTGCGCACTTAGAAACTAATATATTTCATGTTTTTTTTAACTTAGACATTATTGAAAAATGATAAATACTTATAATCAAAAAATAATTACAAAAAGTACATTATTTTAATAGTTTTATCATCACGCCTTTCAACATTTTCGGATGTAGGTATAAATTAAAGCAAATTTGGATTGAAATAAAATCGATATTGAGTTATAATTTTAAATAGCTGGTACGGAGAATAATTAATCTTTCTCATTGTAACCGCCCTTCACGATCGTAAGAACAACTTTCGACGAAATGTGGATTTTCGGCCGCTGGCTTGTTAAACGCTCTTAACGTCTGTTATTATTTAATAATGTGCCGGTTATTTCATAGTACTTGGATAATAATATAACTTGAATAGGACTTTTCACAGAACTTGAATAATAACAATGAAATTCAAATTTTGTGAAACAATTAATCCAGTTTATATTATGTTAGCTTGCTTTAACGCCTTTGGCGTACTTGTTTCTACGGCTCCGTCAGGTTCCTCTGTCGAGTTCTTACCTCCTTCCTAAGAAGACATCATAAAAAAGGTTACCCGGTTATTGGCCTAGTTAATTCAAAGTATAATCTAACTCTGGTGAAAATGATTCAGCTTATGTAGGTACTTGGAGGGAGGACGACTATCGCTAAGATGTTTGCCGTGCAACGAGGGGAACTCACTTCAAAATCGACCAAGTAATGTAAAAAACGAAGAATTTCTGCGTGTTTTGGTGTATAAATAAAAATAATACCATTGGTAAACACTTGGTTATTTCGATTTAAAATGACGGACACCTTTTTCGATGACCCAGTATTATATCAATCCGATGCGGTTTCACAAAAGCTTAATAATGTGCCATATTCTCTAGAGTACTGTCGACTGTCGTCATCGGGGGCATCAAATGATGTGTCCTGACGTGCCCCATAACCGCTCGGTGGGCGGGTATGGCCGCCCTGCATACCGCCCGGTGTGCCCGCGCCCGTCAACACGCCGCCCACCACCCGCCACCTCCCGAAGCTACCTGCTTGCGGCTTGAATTAAACCACCGATGATTGCTCCATGGAGAACGTGTTGCAATAGCCAATGAGGAAACGTTTCGTGAAAACATTCATACTAAGAATATGGCCGAGTGGTTCGGATCGCGTCACGGGTTCAATCCTCTCGTAGCGGACATTGCCTTCCATCACTGCTGAAGCAACGAACTCCGTTTATTATTTTACGTTTTTTTACAATTTGCGAGGCGGGTATAGGTACCGCCGCCCGGGAACCATTTGTTTGATTACCAACACCTCTGCCATAGGTCATCTCAAGTGGTTCCCTACGTTTGAATACCTAACAGGGGTGCCCGGGTTCATGTAATGAGGTTTGTCGCGAATGTGTCTGCCCACCAACTGCGTTGCAGACCGGACCGGGAGAGACTGGTTTCTCTCGAGCAGGACTCTCTCGGAACCTCGCCTTACACCACAGTGAAAAGGATAGATTCATATATACTTATAGGTACCTTTTCCCAGAACTTCCTCTTCTTCCTTTCCTTAAAATACCCTCCACTCGGCATCCGCAAATATGATATAGCCCCTGAGGGGATTTAAAAAAAATATTTATCTATATAAGGTATGTTTAAATTATATTATTCGATGCCTGTCTCACTAGGGTATACTTGTGTCGAGACAATTATTTTCCTACGGGCGCTCTTGTCATACCGGTGTCATAAGAAAGACTTTTACCAATGAATCATTAAGAAGATTTTATGATTTATTTATTATTACGATTTACTTCATGTACCGACCTACATTAAAATAATTATAAAAATGCATTTTAAAGGTTTTGCCGCAACCTTGGAGGAATTATTATTTCTTATGATATTTATTTATTTATTTATTTAATTATTTTCATATTACATTTGGTTATAAAATGACGTATTGCCCATCTCACTAGGTGTGAAACGCCTGTGTTGAGATGGCAATTTACAGAGTGGTTATCTAAGATTTTGTAGTAATATTATGAAAATGGCATATAAAATATATTGTAATCCCTATTTCTAATAAACTTCTCCCCTCTTACCCCTCCCCCCTAGTTCTACCCCTTCCTCCACGTGGAGTTTCATATTTAATTTTGGTGTAAATTATTTACTCCTGATGATGTGAACATTGTTCACGAAACACGTAGAACGTAGAACGTGATTGTGTATATATTAATAAAGTGAAGTAAATTAACGTTTATCAATGTAAACTCTTGTTTTTTTATGAAATATATAAATCCATCACAAAGGGAAAAGCTTTCAGAAGAAGTTATGTTATGTTAAGTCATATTATAATATATTAAAATAAATATTATTCCTCCATATCCGCTACCGTGACTTGAACGCAACGATTTCTATACGGCATTTTCTTAAAAAATATAATTTTTCATAAACTTTTCCGGGTAGTTTAATTTTTATCGCAACACCGTCATCGCAATCGTTGCAAGATTCTTCCCGAACTATTTGACGACCTCCGTAGTCCAGTGGGTAAGACTCTTAACTCACAATCCGGGCATGCGCAAATAAATTTTATTTGATTAATTTGTGTTATTTCACAATTAATTCATTTAAAATAATATATAGTATATTTGCGGCATGTTCCAGAGTGGAAGATACTATCAGTATCGCCCTGGTGTAAGACCACCATTCAGAATTGAAACGTTGCTTGAAAATGGCTTTAGCTGTGTTTGGTGAAGGGATCTGAATAGCCAGGTACTTCCCAACCTTCCTCTTCCCAACTCCTTCCCCTCCCCACTACCTTCAGCCTCACAACATACCCCATTTTGGGGATGCCATAGTCTCACTGGCTCCAGACGGGAGCAGTTGAGATTCATGTGCGGTATTCACTGTAAAAAAAAAAAAAAACTAAATACAAACTTAATAGTGTCTTGGATAAATATGTCGGTTTTTAATTTGGGCGAAATCTATTTACTTTTCTACAAGCTGGGATAAATATTTTTTTTTCTGGAATTACTTAACGAGTAAAAACTTAAATTGTAATATTTATTCATAGAATAAATTTCCTGGGTACCTACAATTCAAAGCAACCGAATCTTTTTTTGACACTTCGGTTTCAAGTTTTCAATTGAAAGTCGCTAATATTGTATTCAATGATTAAAAATTTTTTTTTTACAAATTCAGCCATGATCACCTTCCATCAAACCGTCATAATTGTCAATCTCATATTTTCAAATTTCAGAATTAACAATATTATTTTCGACTATTTTTTTCCATATCATAGGCAACTACCTTTTTCCTTGGAAACAATCTTTCTAAGAACTGGTTTGTAACCTCGGTTCGGATAAATATACCGATTTTATTTATATGGAACATATATTGACGTTTTTATAAAAGTCTAAATGAATAATCCATTTTTATAAGAACAACTCTCTTTTTATAACTTTTGAAGGTTATTACCATCAATGTAATACATCATTGAAGAAGAAGATAACACAAATAATCTAAACGAAAATTTTAAATCGAATAAGATACAGAAAAATAAAAAAATAACGGTTGCAACTGGGACTCGAACCCAGAACCTCTCGTCTAACCGGGACGTGCGCTTTTACCAATTCAGCCATTCCCACCTTCCATCAAATTATCTTACTAATATCTTTAACCGTTATTTTTTTTCTATTTTTCTCTTTCATATTTTCGTTTATATTATTAGTAACAAAATAACCTTCAAAAGTTAAAGAAAGATAGTTAGGTATTCTTATAAAAAAAATAAATATGTATTCAATCAAAATTATCTCAAGTATTAGACAAATGTATTAAAAAGGTGAAAGTATATTAAAATTATTCCCAAATCAGAAAATATACTTTAGAACCTTGAGGTAATACAACCGCTTTCCCGCCCTGGTATAAGTAACAGATGGTTACTCCTTCAGGGCTCTCACAAGGACTCTAATTTGTTTTTAATAAACGAAGCTACTTATGATGCACGAAGCTAAACCCTCAAATGTCCCTGTAAAACAGGAGTTAGTCTGAAAATGGGGTGATGGGTTAGTGTAATGAATGATGAACATAACATGAGATAAATACAGAGAATATGATTAATATTATTTTATAAAACTTTACAGAAAAATATAAGAAAAAACAATGCCATCACTCAAAACAATGGAAAAATAATAACTGTAAAAATATTAAGATTACAAGTAAAGTCACCTGAAAGATACAGAGACTGGGGTGGAGTAGACAATAAAAAATATATAAAGTGATAAGAACCAGTCAAATTATCAGTTTTCTAATAAAAAAACAACCACTCTGTCCCTCTACAGTTAAACAATCGGAAATTAAAACCGATACAATAGTATTCAGGATTCATACAATAGGATTCAGTCTGGCAATGTTAACTGAAAGGTGGACTTGATTAAAACGGATCAATCGGGATTGTAATTCCGTCAACTGTTTGATTACAGCTGAACAAACAATTTAACAATATTTAATCAACGGTGTCTGCTTGCAATTAGAAGGATGCTTGCCTTGGAGTAAAAAAATACTTTTCAATAACGCTGTGAAGTTAAACGATTATCATATTTTTAATCAGGAAAGACTTTTCTCGCACATATTATTTACTTATGAAGGACTTCATAAAAGGTAGTGGCTCTCTTGGCTAAGGACTCTCCCATCAAGAGGCCCTCTATCTATTTTGAACCCACGTGTTCTAATTAATGTCTAATTTGGGTATGAAATTATCACAAATAGTAAAGAATTATTGGAAGGGTTAAATTAATCATTTTGGTTTTCTCTACATATCTCTACATATTATAAATTAAAGTCGTCCGACGCGTCTGTCTGTCTGTCTGTATGTCTGTTCGCAATAAACTCAAAAACGACTAAACGGATTTTCATGCTGCTTTCACCTATAGATAGAGTGATTCATGAGAAAGGTTTAGGTATGTACGAATAATTTGTCAGGTTTTTTGTAAATTGGTTGAAATATATAAAGGAGAATGTCTGTATGTGGTGAACGAGCGGGCTGGCAAGCGTCGGTGTGGATTTGATCTGCATGCAAATCAACAGATGGCGGTGGTTATAAAGGTTGGGTAACCATCCAGTAGTTGGCGTTGTGTTTCGTTAGCCAGACCAACGCGTGGCTGGGTCAGCTAGTAAATCTATAAAAATGAACTTATCACTCTATTGTCAGTTCATACAAAGTATAACCGCCTTCGTGATCGAGTGGTAAAGCTCTCGACTAACAATCCGAAGGTTGCGGTTCAAATCCTGGCATATGCAAATAAATTTTATTTGATTATTTCACAATTGACTAAAAAACATAATTTTATATATTTGCGGCACGTTCCAGAGTGGAAGATACTATCAGTATCGCCCTGGTGTAAGATCACCATTCAGAATAGAAACGTTGCATGAAATGGGTTTCGATAGGTTTGTTGACCATATCTGAATAGTCAGATACTTTTTCACCTTTCTCTCTCTCTCTCTATCTACGTTTAGGTAAAGATAAAAGACGGGTTGTTCCATAAAATTTGAACAAATTTTTAAATTTTCGAAGTAATTAATAACAAAACTGGAATAGAAATTTCATGATACCTGCAAATTAATTTTGAAATTTGATGAATGGTTCAAATTCTGTGAAGCAACCGTTTGATCATTAACTGAGTTTCAAATCTCAGATTTATAAAGAAAAGTACTAGAGAAGTGTGCGACTGGTACCAATATCACGTAAAGCCTCTCGACCTATAGGAAAGAGGATAGAGGAGGTTATGTAATCCCGACACGTAGTTGCGTAAGAAAAACAAAACAAGAAACGGAACTATCCAGCGAATAGTTAAACGGAAATGAAAAATCATACCCCGCCTTCGAGAAACTTCCGGAACTCCGGGGGTGAGATTTAAACTCAAGCCTCTAGTGGCCTTTATTTATTTATTGAAAACGAAAACGAGGAAACATTTCACAAAACATGGTTTGAAAACATTACTAAGCGATGCACAAAATACATATTTTATTACTCTGAAATCGACCACTTTATCATTTAAGTGTTTTTGCTTCGTTCATTCTAATGGTATTTTAAATTAGTGATAAATTTGACCATCAATGTTAATAAACAAAAATCTAAATAAACATCTGAGAAGCATATTAATTAAGGACCAAGTTGGAAACCCTAACATCATATTAATTAAGGACCAAGTTGGAAACCCTAACATCATTATAAACCCTTCAATATGTTTAAATATGGAACTGAATAACTTATACAATACTAAATGTTGTGTTGTTTTGTTTGAACCCCTTTGAAAGTCCCGCTTTCCACCCCGATATGATGTGTTTGCCCCCGAGGATGTTGGGGAGATGTGTTGCATGTTTGCGGACTACTGACGAAGAGAGCATAGTAGAACCATATTGTCTTGCAGCGCTGACGGCAACTTCGAGGTAACCCTCGCCACCAAAGCCACCATCTACCACCAGGGGCTGGTGGAGTGGAAGCCGCCAGCGATCTACAAGTCCTCGTGCGAGATAGATGTGGAGTATTTCCCTTTCGACGAACAGACTTGCGTGCTAAAGTTCGGTAGTTGGACCTACGATGGCTTTAAGGTAAGGCCGGGGGGCCGCTGGAGAATGCTTTCTATCCCCATAGCCACAGCTGTCATTCTTCATGCTGTACATACTAAACTAATACTTACTAACTGTATACTGTTACTGTTACTGTTCTGTTCTGTTTCTCAACTGTACATATTATGTATATAATAATATACTTTTAGTTTTTCTGTTGATGTTACGGTCGAAGATAAGCGGCATCTTTTGCCTCTTGGTGATTTAAATTCCACACACAACATTTTGTAAAATATTTTTCGACACATTGCATTGTATCTCTACGTTCGTATTAAATTTAATAGCTATCCGTTTCACGTTTTTGATTAAAATCATAACCCGCTTATCTTCAGCCGTTTCAGATCGTTTGTGAGGGTTTGAAATTGATTGCACGGTAGATTGGAGAAATTTGGCCTCTTCCATTTATTATTTTCCGGAAGCTTCTATCTGGGTTCCATTGGTACAAAACAACACAGAAATTTATGAATATCACTCAGATACGAGCTACACTTATCTGTATATTTATATTTATATCGAATTTGCCAATTTGGATTAATTTGTAAGCTTGCTTTTTTATTTACTAATTAGTTTTATGCGAGTGGTTTTATGTTAATTTGTCCATTTTCTTTCAGGTGAGCTTCCAACAACCCCAACAGAAACTACTCAATCTACACCCGAATACTTTTACACAGTCAGAAATCAACACTCAACACATCTACTATCTAACAACGTTTATAGTCTTTTCTCTTGTTTCTATTTTACTATTAACCTTCTCCATTTATATTAATTTTGAATTGTAATAAATCATTCCTATTTCATGCATTAGTAGGTTATATCTTATATAATTTCATCTTCTTAATCAATTATTATTACTATAAATATTTTATGCATAAATGCATTCATTGCCACAACTTTCTAGGACTTGGAACCAAATTCAATTTCGAAGTTATTAAATTATTCTGTACCGTGTTATCTTTCCTCTTCCATCGTAGATTCTTATCGGAACCTATATCAGAGTAAACTCAAAGTTCCGGTGGAGAAATTTGCTCCGCCAGCGCAAGAAAGTTAGGAAATGAAAGGCCAACTATTCCGCCTTGGAATGCTGACAAACTTATTCGGTGGCAGTACAGTACTGTAACACTGCAACACTGCAGCAGTAGCTACCACAGTAACACTGCCCTCACTGACCTCAAGCTCTTTTAAGATATATTATTAATGATTGCCAAATAAACCATTTCCGAGAAACTGGGATTGAACTCAGAAATCTTTTTCAAAACACAACTTTCTAAAGAATTTAAAATGTAACAATTATTATAAGCAATAATTATCAGCCTGAAACACTCATCCACATTGAAAAAATCTTCCGAGAAAAAATACATGACGCCAACGGGAATGTATTTTTTTTTTTGTCCCGTTGGCGTCATATATTTTTTCTCGGAAGATTTTTCAATGTGGATGAGTGTTTCAGGCTGATAATTATTGCTTATAATAATTGTTACCCTTTGTGCTATGCATAAAAATCTTGTCTTAAACGTTAGTTTAACAATTAAAAATAATAATTGAATTTCTTCTTCTTCTTTCGTATGGTGGGGGGTCAGAGGGGGACATCTAGGTCTGCGAGCCAGTCTAGGGCCTCAGGCGTTGCCCTGTGGACCTCATCAATCCCGCCGGGGAATGAATGGAGCGGGCATTCGTTGACCACATGTTCGGTGGTCTGCACCGCACCGCATTCACACGTCGCCGACTCTTTAAGGCCCCATCTATGCATCATATGAGCACAACGGCTATGGGAGCACCTTATCCTATTGATGGCAGTCCAGAGTTTGCGAGGCAATGAGAACCCAGGCTGTCTCTCAGTGGGGTCTTGCACGAGATGGGCGTTTTTGACGTTGGCTGATTGCCACTCAAGCTTCCACCTATCTTCTGGGGTTAGAGGTGTTCGAAGGAGTCTTTCTCCTTCCGTCCAGAAGGGTTTTCGAGACTTTAAGCGGCATGCCGGGTGAGAAACGACATCATCGTGCAAGGGTATTTCGCTTTTTTGCAGCGCCTTCTTGTATTCCCTCAGTGTTGCAATCTCTCGCCTGATATTTGGCGGGGTTATATTTGCAAGTACGGGGAGCCAAGGAAGAGGAGTCGATTTTAAGGTTCCGCTGATGGTTCGCATTGTGGCATTAAGCTGAACGTCAACCATGGAAGTGTGGGCGCTTCTGGCCCATACTGGAGCACAGTATTCAGCTGCTGAGAAAACCAGGGCAATGGATGCCGTTCTGAGCGTGTTGGCGTCGCATCCCCAGCTAGTACCAGCCAGCTTATTGACTAAGTTTAGTCTTGTCCTGGTTTTTTTGCCCACTGTTTCCATGTGTTTCCGGTAATTCAGGCTCCTGTCCAAAGTTACTCCAAGATAGCGGGGATGGGGGTCATGGTAAATATTTTTTCCATCAAACTGAACACAGAGTTTTGCGTTTGCCTGTGAATTACTGAGATGGAAAGCTGTCACAACTGTTTTCGACCCATTCGGCTTTAGTCGCCAATTGAGGAAAAATTCTTCCATAGCCTTGAGGTCAGAATTAAGGATCTCTTCTGCTGCATTGAGGGTTTTGGCTTGGACTGTGATGGCGAAGTCATCTGCGTAAGCAAATTTTCTGCCTTCAGTGTGAGGAAGATCTCGTGTATAGATGTTGAAGAGCGATGGGGCCAGTACTGAGCCTTGGGCAAGGCCATTATTCAGGTGCATTTTTTTGCTTTTTAGCCCTCCTAGAAAAAAAAATTGAATTTAAAATGGTTTTAGAAGCAGCTTTTTGTTGTTAAAACCTTTACAAAAAAGCTTACAGAGTACAATGGAGAAGTAACAAATAAAAACTAAATGTATGCATTACGCAGTTATTGATATACTGGATTCAAAATGACGCCATCTCCACCCAAATAGAATTCGCTTTTACAAAAACCAACTAATATATTTTAAAATGTGTATAATATCAATATTTTACACGTTAATCTTGGACCGCAATAACATATAACCTATTTTGAAAGCTAAGTAGCCAAGTGTGGGTTAATAACCTGTGTTACCACGCAAAGGCTCATTATTCCACAGTGAGAAAAGATACCGCACTTTAGCAAGTAGCAGCAACATCAAATACTTAACCTACTAGCTGCTAGCTGGCTCTAAGTAGCTGGTAGCTATAAGTAGCCTGTAGCCAGCCAGTAGCTGTAAGCTACTTCGCGATCTCAAAAGCAGATGAGCGCTAAAATCTCTCTTGTTGGCTTCTAATTTCCAATGTAGATAAAGGTCTGTTCTAAATGATTGTTCGTGAAATAAAGTTTCGGTCGTTACAAAAAATGTATTTAAGATTGATTTTCGATGTAAGCACAATAATATCATTATTTATATTTAATAAAAAATAAATAATTTTTCAGTATCATGTTTTCGTGACTGAAATTTGTGAATATGTAGATTATTAGATTAACCTGATAAAATATTTAAATAGGCACTTAAATTGTAGAAGTAATGAAAAATGTTATAAAATATACAGTAGGGTATTTAGCTCGGTGGATCTATGAATATTTTATCGATAATATCGGTGACTTGTATTCGTTCCCGAGAATTACTGCAGGTTGCCAACGAACAAGCAACCATTAATAACGACTAAGTATTCTTAATGTATTCGACGTGAGGTATAGTTTGTTCGTTGGCGATCTGCAGTCGTGCTCGAGAGCGATGACCAGTTATCTACATTATAGTTAAATCCTTTACCGATCGACCGTGCTAGCTATCCAGCTTGCCTTGCTTACGTGCCCCAAAGTCAAACGGTGTTATTTTTTAAAGTTTTCTCTCAAATCACAGATTCTTTTAGAAGCCTGACTGATGAGGCTTGATTTGGGCCATATGAAGTTTATTGAGCTCTACTTTAAGCAAATATAAAGCCTGAAACAAAAGCAGTGTTTAAGTGTACTTAAATTGCGAAATACCGTATTATAATATTTTAAATTCAAATACGAGAATCAACTTGAAATCACTTATGAAAATCTAGAAGATAGGTATTCCTAAAAATGGTTTGCGATTATAAAAAAAATGTCCTCATCCCAGGTTTAGCAATGGTTTCCAAACAAACTTATTTTTAATCAGCTGAAACTGAACTCAATTCTCACTCACAACTTGTAGATTATGCATATTTTATTTATTTTAAAGTCAACCAATATGCCACAACTCTGGACTCATTATCCATATCCCGATTCAAATTGAAGTGGTGTAAAAAAAGGATGTTATCAACCTAAGGCCGTTTATTTTGTTATTTGTTCAAAGATAGTCTGTTCTCTGTTTTACCGCCTGACAAAAAACATTTCATTTGACAAGCCCAGTCTCTTTTTCTCTTGTTTCTCAGATTTAAATAAACTAGTAAAAAACTTAGTAAACTTAAACTTAACTTTTTTTAGTAAACTGACCGTAACGGCCCGTCCACACATGTTTCCGTTTTACTGTTCCGTTTTATTGTGTACGTTTTTTTTTTCGTCGATGGCGTATGTAGTTGTATGAGCGACTTCACACATGGCACAGTATTCTGTATACAGTAAAAAATATCGTTCCGTAAAAAAATGACATTCCGTTTTGTCATCGAATACTGGACGACGGAACAGTAAAAATATACGGATACGTAGAATTTTAACGGATAGATACTGTGTGCGTGGCGGGAGGTGTGTGCGGGGTGTAGGAGTGGGAGCGATGCGACAGGTTTTGTTTGACGTACATTTTCTATTGTACATTCCTAGAGAACGCGCGCGTGCATTGTGTGTAATAATTATTATAATCACTGATCAACCATGTCAACCAAGGAGTGGGAAAAGTTAATAGACAAGGAAATGTTAATTAATTTGATGGAAAATGTTAATTATTTTGGTAAGCACCCTCTCTAGATCTTTGGGCCATAAGTGGATGCTGCCAATAACGTCGAATCTTCCTTCTCCGACGATAGTACCAATACAACACGCCAGCGTCCATCCTTGTAGAATAGCGGCGGTATACTGTTCACACATCGCATCCAGTAATGACGGATTCGTTGAACGTTATACGGTGCCTATGTGTGAGCAGAGCATAAATTTATGACGTATCCGTTAAAAACGTACCAGTAAAACGGACTCCCATGTGTGAACGGGCCGTAAGTTAGCATTGTACGTCGTTTTTCTGTCCATCCGATGCACAGAAAAGCTTCTGTCGGACGGGTGGTTTTAATGTGTTTTTTAAAACGTAAAAAATAATCACCTTAGGTGATACTTAATATAATTCGAAATCTAAGCAAAAGGTTCTTTTTCCTAAAATAATTAAACCAGCGCTATATATGAAAGAGCAGGTTATGAATTATTTTAATTATTACCTTAAAGCACTTTTTACTAACAACATCATTCATTTACTTCGATGTGTGAAAAATGGCGTGTTATCCATGCACAATAAAATTTACTTTGTGAATATTTAGGAGAGACAAATAATTTTATCATTGTATATATGGTGTTAAGGGACGTACTTGACTAACTTTAACCAATAATGATTCCTGACATTATTTGGAGTAAAAAATGTAAATGAAACATTGGACTTCGGTGACATTTTAAAGTTTTTATTTTTCCATAAATACAAAAAAAATGGTAGATGGTGGACAGATGGATGCGGGTGAGGGGTTGGTCGGTCGCTTGGCTGAGTTACTAGTGACGACATGTGGACGAATTCTTTTACATTTTTTACTCCAAATAATTCCAGGAAACACTGATTAAAGTAAGTCAAGTAGGTCCATTAACACCCTGTATGTCGAATAAAAGATAGTTTGCCCGTGTTTTGCAATCATTTTAAATCATCGAACATAAAGAGCTTGATCGAAAAAATAAAATCTACTCAAAACACCGAATGCGATTATCTCAGATCGGAATTTTAAGGTAACCTATCTTTTCCACCCAAGCTTCAATAGTGACATTATTTAAACACATAAACACCACACAAAACACAATCCCAAGACAAACAAAGACCAGCAACGCATTGCCACGACATGCGACACCTCTACACCTCCACCAAGATAGTTATGTGTGTGTTGTGTCCCTATGTTGCAGCGCGGATGGCAACTACGAGGTCACGCTGATGACGAAGGCGACCGTCTACCACAACGGAATGGTGGTTTGGCAGCCCCCAGCCGTCTATAAGTCCTCCTGCTCTATAGACGTCGAATTCTTTCCCTACGACATGCAAACCTGCGTGTTGAAACTAGGCAGTTGGACCTATGATGGCTTCAAGGTGACCGTGACGTGGAGAATGGCAACTATGATGCATTCTATGCAACTGCTTGCTGGCTCGATTTAACCTCGATATTCAACTATATTCATTCATTATGTCTGACTGTTTGTCTATTATTATTATAATCAGTGTACTTTTTGATTGATGATCGATGTGTCCATTGGTATCATGATTGTTATCTCTGTTACAAGACTAAAAATAATGTTGACCGAGAACGCGCTTCGGAGCCACTTTCATTCATTCACCTTAACAACGATGATCATTTTTCTACTAAAACCATATACGATTCTAACTTCATTTTTTTCGTTTGAAAATAAAGGCAAGAGAAATTCAACTGTTTTAACAACAAACCACATTTAAGCACAAATTGTGTTGTCGGTGCTTTTATAAAAGTTTTAAAGATTTTTGTATATGGAATGCAAAAAGAAAATATTATATGTACCTACGTACATATCTAAGAGATTTTAACAGCTATATTAATTTATTTTTTTACATGGTTTATTTTTTTGGTTCACTGAATTTGGATACAAAATTTACGATTAATTGCGTTTATTGAATGGATGATTTATTTCTAAAACTAAATAATAATTATAAAAAAAGAATAATACCTTCACTTCGTAAAATAAAATAAAAATATTCATCAGTATAACATATTTACCATTAATAAAGAATTTATGGAAAGAAGTTTGTCGTTTATAGATATTATTTTTATCCGAAAATTCTTTAGTAATAGAATCTAATTAAATTTCTAATTAACACAGACCCGTAAAAAATCACGAGATATTATTAATTTTTCTTCAGGTTACATGGCTGTTAAAAGTAATATTGTCTTATTTCTTTGTAATACTATTTTCTTATTTTGTTGACAAATTAGAGACGATCAGAAAATTATCTTACGAATTACCAACCATTGTTAGTAAATCTAATAAACTAGTAAAACAATTAAAGCGCAGATCCTTGAAATATCATGAAATCTGACATTAATTGTCAAGATTACCCCAAAGTAATGCAAACAAAAGAAAAACACATTTAGAATTAAAATAGTCTTTTGTTAAAAGAATAGTATATTATAGGTAAGTGCTTCGTCGCTTGTCTGAGTTTTTGGCACAATCAGTTGAAAATGTCACTTAAAATCTAAACAAATCCGGGTTCGTTGAACCAGAGATTCAATCACTCACAGACTCACCCACAATAGAAATTGATATGTTTTATTATTCTTTCTATAAATCACTCAAATTCACGTTCGTTATTTACTTAGAGATATTATTTCTAATTACAATTTAGGTGTAAAAATTAATTTAAGTGGAACCTCATTCGTTTTCACTAGTTTTTAATCAACTGCGTGACCTTGTTGTGTTATTTCCCAACTTTTTCTCCTTTATAAAGCTCCGTTGTAAGCGTTTAACAGGAAGAATAAAATGGTGTGCGAGGGAGATACGTAGGTAAATATGAATGCTAAAGGGAGCACAATAATATAAAAAAAACGATAACGATTAAGCGAAAATTGTGAAAATATTTAATGAAACATGACTCGTTTAAAATAGAGCAAAAACCTCTAGACACTCGTAAAATATATCATTTAGAGACATCCTGTGAATTTTTTCATTCGTGTAAAAAGTTAAATAAGAGAACAAAATTTGTTTTTAATAATTTTCGGAACACACTTTGCAACTTTTTACTATCGAGGGAATTTCATATAATTACCGTTTTAGTTCAACAAATGTGTAGCTATATATTATCTTTTTTAAACTATAACTTAAAACTTAAAGTCTTATCAATCGGTAAAAATTCGGATTTCATAATAAATTTCTCCATAGAAAACATAATTTAGATTTAAAAGCCAAAATATTTAACCAAACTAAAAAATAAATTTGTTAATCGAATGGTATAGTAAATATCTTATACGAATATGTGGTACTTTATTTATGAGTTAAAACTTAAAATATAAGCAATTAAAGATTGAATTTTCATGATTTTAGAGGTAACCTTGAAATTTTTTTGTGAATTAATTGTAATAAAAAAAAATGACCTACTTCCTGTTTTAAAATAATGAAAAAATTAAAGCACTGTAAATAGAGCGTTTTTAAGTAGACACTTTTAATATAATTTGTTCTCATCAAAATTGTTTCATTATTTTATTTTATATATTATAACCATTTATTGGATAACCTATCATAGGTCATAGAATCGGGAGAGACTGGTTGAGGGAGACATTTTGATTTCTCAAGCACGACTTTCTCGGAATATCGCCTCGCACCGCAGTGGGGGGTTGGATTCATGCGTCCGTTACTCCAGGATACAATAACCCCCAGATTTCTACTCACCCCTTATAGCATTTTCTTTCCAAGAACTTCCTCTCCTTTCTTTTCTAAAGAGAATCTCCACTTTATGATATAGGCCCCGAGGTGAATTATTTTCCTCAGGGCATCCTACGGGGAACTAATGCTATTTTTTTTTTTTTTTTAAAGAAAGACAAACATTCCCGGGTTACGAATAACCCAACAATGTTTGAAAATCTCCTACTACCACCACAGAAAGCCGAAAATGTTGCTTGTGTTGTGATGGAGGACTTAGCCAGTCGAGGAATAGAACACGCGGCGCTCGGGTGGGACCCAAGCGCTATGCCCACTCAACCACTGACCGGTCAAATATTCAAAGCAAAATTAAAAAAAAATATATAGCATTAAATCATAAAAAAATCCAAATTTCCTCCGAAATAACGCTAAATTCTGTACCCTGAAGGATAAACAACGGAAGTCCATAACAAAGTCTATAGCTGTGTGTGGTTTATCCTTTAAGGTACAGATATTGATTTCTTTAAAGGCCTTTAAAGAAATCAATGTCTTATTTTATAATTTGAAACACTAATAAAGTAGCACATATCTGTACCAGGTATAAAAAATAATTTTTCATTTTGGTCAAGTATTTTGGCCTCAATTTTAATCGATTGTTTCCACTAACTATTTAACAATCTTAATTTACGTTTCGTATAAAAAATGTGTTGATTTCTCTTGTATCTATATTCGAACGCTTTCTCTTGTCAACATTGTTTTTGGGGTTCCTTTTACAATTTGCGTACTGATGACTTGTATCGGACCCATGACTGCGTGGTTGGTGCCTTGTGTTTGTTCTTAGACTCGTGTATATGGTTGGCGATCGTCTCCGTTGTGTAATTATTATTATAAAGAATAGTTTATTATTTATACTAGTGCGGCTTCCGGACTGGGAAAGGTATAAAACGGCGCCGTGTCACATCACATTGCACTTTTGAGAATTATTTATTTTCTTTCATTTGGTTTATGTTTCGCATTTATTGTAGTCGGTAATTATTATCGTTGGCCCTTTTCACATTTGCAGTTTCATGTTGTGATTGCGAAAATTGCACCTTTTCTAATCCGGGGGGTTAATGCTAGAGTACCTATGTCAGTTTTGTTAATTTGATGTAGGTACCAGAAAGTACCCTAAAACGTCTCTTATTTGAATGCCATTAATACATGTCAGATATTCCATGTTCTAGATTGATCAAATTGTGACCTACCTAACGTAGAACACAAAATATTGTTTCGGTGATTTTTTATGCATCTTCGTTCCAGAGCGCATACTATATATTAACACCTGTACCATAGGTCACCCCAGGTAGTTCCATATGTTTGGTGACTTAGCAGGGGTGCCTGGTTTCATGGGGGTGAGGTTTGTCTAGGCCTTGGCGGCGGATGCTTCTGCCCACCTTCCATGTGGCAGGCCTGATCGAGAGAAACTGGTTAGAGGAGGCCTTTATACCTCTCCAGCCGGACTCTCGACCCATCCATTGCACCGCAGTTGGAAGGATGAATTCATACGTCCGTCACTGCTGGCCACACTGATCTCCAAATTCCTATACACTGTCAAGCCTTTTTCGTCCCAGAACTTTCTCCATTCCATTCCACCTTGCACACAGCATCCCCTAAGTGGAGCTAACGTAAAAAAAGATTTTTACATCTGGCATGGGCTTTTCTTTAAGCAAATACTCTTACCATTGGCATACGTAATAAAAAAAAATCTACTTAACACATGAGCCTGTGAACAAAACTGCAATGTCAATTTGGGTTAATATTTTTTGCCTGCTTTGTTATATAATAAGACAAATACAACAGATTTATTTAAATTCGCACATGCATATTATAACAGATCACACTTACATTTAGTTTTTTTTTTCGAGTTTGTTTGAAATAACTTTTTTATTTTATTTTTCGTTCACTGCGGTCTACGCCTAAAAAATTAAATTTGGTTTTCGTAAATTAATTTTGCCAAGAAAATTATTGACGTCCTTGAAGACAATATTATCATTTTCGTTGTGGATTTGATTAAAGCAATGTCTTTATTCTTCGTTGTCGATTTTACAGAGAAAGTAACCCCTCTTTGCATGCCTATTTTCAATTCACAGACACTTTTTTTAAATAACTGAGCTTTGATGCAATTAAATTAGTTTTTTGTGTAACATTTTTTTCTAATTACCATTTTACCGCTTATTAACATATATTGAATCACTACACGAAAAAAAGCAACCAGTTTAAATACCTAAGTAATTCAATAAAAAGTTAAACACCTAAAACACAATGTAACTGATTTTTCAAACATGGCTAACCAATATTTATTTTATTGGCAATTAACAAAGTCAAAAAAATATCCTAAATTATTATAAAGTGTAATTTGTCGTAACTCCGGGTTTATCTCACAACCCTTCAAATGAAACTTCAGGGTTAATGAAAAAGTTTGTACTTTACTGTGATAAATAACAATGAGCTTAGATGGCTCATTTAGAAGGCGGTGGAAATTATTCTGAACCTTCTCCTTGAGGTTGCGATAGTATTTATTAAAGTTTCATTCCCTGAATTATCGACAGCTAACCTATGGGCAACCCCTTAAACTAATATCTAGGAGAGCTATATTCCATCTATGTATAACTTCTTAAACTAATATCTAGGATAGCTATACACCATCTATGAGTAATTTCTTAAAGTAATATCTGGGAGAGCTGTACGCCATCTATGTGTAACTTCTTAAAGTAATATCTAAGAGAGCTATATGCCATCTATGGGTAACTTCTTAAAGTAATATCGGATAGCTATATGCCATCTATGTGTAACTTCTTAAAGTAATATCTAAGAGAGCTATATGCCATCTATGTGTAACTTCTTAAAGTAATATCGGATAGCTATATGCCATCTATGTGTAACTTCTTAAAGTAATATCTAAGAGAGCTATATGCCATCTATGTGTAACTTCTTAAAGTAATATCTAAGAGAGCTATATGCCATCTATGGGTAACTTCTTAAAGTAATATCGGATAGCTATATGCCATCTATGTGTAACTTCTTAAAGTAATATCTAAGAGAGCTATATGCCATCTATGTGTAACTTCTTAAAGTAATATCGGATAGCTATATGCCATCTATGTGTAACTTCTTAAAGTAATATCTAAGAGAGCTATATGCCATCTATGTGTAACTTCTTAAAGTAATATCGGATAGCTATATGCCATCTATGGGTAAGCTCTTACATAAACTAATATCTAGTAGGTATAGCCATACGCCATCTACGGGTAAGCTCTTCAACTAATATCTGGGATATCACACTTTTCATGACCAAACCTTTTAAATGGTTAGTAATAACTGAATAATTAATTAATTATTTTTTAAAAAGAACGCTTTAACCCTCCGATAGTATTTTTATTTAAAATTATTTATATAAGTACGTAGGTATGCAATGAGAACATTTTTGTCTACGTCTACACTAATTAACGCACAGATTTTATACCTTTTCCAATAGGACATTATAAAACTAAACCACACAAAGACAACAGCGGTTAGAGCTTATATTGTAAATTGTACTCAAATAGTGTATCAATGTCTAAATTATTGATGTTTGTCTAGATACTAGATTATTAGAAACGTTAATAATTGACGTCTGTGCTTGTAAACCACTAAAACTAATCAATGACTAAAAATGTTATTGATGCACCCACTGTACAAACAAAATTCATTTTGACACATTTATAAAAAAAATATCTCTGTAAGTTATCTAAAATATACACTTTTACACTTCTCATTTGAATAAACACTCCACGTAATGTAACTACATGCTATGTGTATCGTTGTTTATTTTCAGTTCTGCACGATCACCGTTTATGAATGTTATTTAGGAAACTATATGCATTTACTATCATTCTTGTTTCTTCATTTTGTGCTGATATATTTAATTATGCAATAATGCACGAACGCTGTATTTTTCAGTTATGAAAATAATTATATGTTGTTATGGAATGAAACAATTATGTGATTGTTTACTAAGCATGGTCAATGTGCATTTATTCTTATTAGTTACCACAAACTTACAGCACGTTTCTTATGTTATTATCGTATGTGTATGATTTTTTGTTTATTATTTTTTTATTTATTTCGCAATAAGCAAAATGAAAAAATCCAAGTTTGCAATGTTTTTGCATGTGTATATCAAAATATTTTATTTATTTATGCATGAACCTTGTTTTTATGTTTTCCTAAATACATTTCGATGTTGTGTGTCTACAAAAATGCTTTAACATTATTTTCAATAACTTTTCTAAATATTATTTGTGTTCTAAATAAACATAATTTTTATTTTTAGGAATGTTTGTTTATCATAATTATTTTATGTTATTTTTTATTTTATTTGGAATGATTGTTTTCACTTACTATTTAACAAATTAAAAATAAATCTAAAAAATTAATAATAATATACTTTCTTTATAAAGATGTCATTGTTTATATTTAAATGCAAAATTATCACACAGCAAGATCATTATTTATAAAACAGTATTCCCGAAGTTTCATATTGTTTCATTTGGCAAACAAAAACACACAAATGTTCCACAAACGTTGTAAATGATAAAAAAAATATCGCACGTAAATATCACAAGATGTTACAAAATATTTTTTTTAATGAAAGATTCAACAAGAGATATCAGAAAAATACTGTAAAACTTCACAACAGAAATTCTTTAAATTATTGAAAATTTATTTTTCGTAATGTAGAATGCCTTGATATCTAAAATACTTTCAGACTTGCGGCGCGTGACTTAAGTCTCGTGGAATCCAAATGGCAAAAAAAAATCGACCCATTGGGAAAACATGACTAGGGACCTTTCACGTGATAAAGGCATGTAGGAAAAACATCCACCACCCTCCCCCCACTTGGCGGGCAATGCCACAGATGATAATAAATCATTCCCGTCAGCTTCTTCTCGGTCCTCTCCCCTCCCCTTTAACTCTCCCTCTGAGAAACCTTCATTAGAAGGCAGTGCTGGTAAAATGTTTACCACAAGCGACATAAAAGATAGATATGAATATCATATTCCCCGCGGAGTGCCCAAAATCGGGGAGATCTATTTTCTATAGATTGCTTTTTCAATCATTCATCTTAATTAATAAAGTAAAAATAAAGCTTTTCTCAATATTGTCTGATTGCTACTTGTAAAGGTCGGAGAATGGGAAAAAAACGATCGTTCAAAATAAGAAGAACCAATAAAATACAACGAATTGGTAAAAAAAATAAACAAATTTTTATTTAAATGAAACAATATTGCTTTGACGTTGAAGACAATATTAACGGCTCTCAAACAAAAAATGTAAAGCAAAAAAGATTTAGTCGCATCAAGGAATCGAACCCAGGACCACTTCCTTGCCACTGAGCTAATTTGACCATATCAACCTAACCTTTATCATACTTCAACAACAACTACCAACAACATCTTAATTTTCTCATTCACATTATTATTATTCACATTTTTCGTTATTAATGAGAGTTGTTAATATTGTCTTCAATGATTAAACATTACAATTTGATTTTAGATTTTCAGGGCCAAAAGTATTTTTGTTGTTTATTTTTGGGGTGTTATGCCGTGTTGCGCTATCTCCTCCTTTAGCTAACATTAGTGTGTTCATCATCACACATCTGCCCTGATGATGGACACTTTAACGCTGTCCGAAATGTTGGCTAAAGAGGAGGTAGCGCAACACGACATAATACCCCCCAAAAAACATTATTTTATTATTTTAACGCCGACCGGTTTCGGAATAACCTTTCCTTCCTCAGGGCAATTTACATACTAACAACGTTATTACACAATTATTATGAGAGTGGGGGGAGAAGATAGAAAGGACGGTGAATGGGAACATAACTAATAAAAAAAATAATAAAATGGGGATGTACGGTAGTAAGTTTTGTTTGTTAATAATAGATTCCTCATTGGTTTATGAAAAACAGGATTTCATAATCGTCACGTTTTAAAACGGGCGCAATTAAAATATTAAATAATTAATAGCGCCTCCTCAATACATTGTCCACCCCTGACATACCAAAATGAAATGACTGCGGTGTTTTGAAATGGAAGAGCAAAGAACGAAGATTCCACAAAAATGAATACAAATGAATGTACGTGAGGTTTCGCTAGAACGTAAAATAAACAATTTGTTAGAAAATGTTATTCGTACATTATTAATTTATCATTCAGCCAAAAACAATTCATTGAAGCACAATAATTCTTTTATAAACTAACATCAACCCTTTCACATGTTTCAATTGTTAACACATTATGTAATTCAACACGGAAACAAAAACCAATTTTGTACTCAATTCCTTTAAAATCATCACGTTGTTTTTTTTTGTTTTTATAAATAATATATTTATTTAAATGGTTTAATCATAAACACGTTAGTCTAAGAGCAACCAAGATAAATAATAATATATGATTAGAAATATTAACATATGTTCCCAAAAAATTAAAATAGTTATTCAGTACGTCACTTGTATGTGTTACATGAATCAAAATGTAACGATTATTTTCCTTGTCACCTTTTCTCGTCTTACTCACTCTAGGCCCTTTCAGCGAGTCGGTATGTTTGACGAA
Organism: Limnephilus rhombicus; assembly: GCA_929108145.2. Classification (NCBI taxonomy): domain Eukaryota; kingdom Metazoa; phylum Arthropoda; class Insecta; order Trichoptera; family Limnephilidae; genus Limnephilus; species Limnephilus rhombicus. Next base: position 24,868,232 of record OV815278.1, read on the forward strand.
CTCTTGCTGCGAGGAATTATCAAAGTTGGTCAATAGTGTTTCAAAGAGGAATTGTTTTTTTGCAGTAGATTTAGAACGAGCTCGCAAAGAGAAGAACGGGGTCACGAACCACGAACCAAAGCTCCGTTAATAAAGGCTAACAACTACCCCGCAGGATGCTGTCCTTAATTGCCTAAGAACCTTCTCTAGATAAAGTTTCATAAAAAAATAAATAACTTTTAATATTTTTTGATATTGCCTCTTTTAATAGCATTTTTGTATTTTCAGATTTTGTATGATGTGTATTATAAGATATGTTTTATTTTCAGATATTTGTATAATTTTTATTGATTGGAATATATGTCTTGATACAGCGTTTATTAGATGTATATTCTAGTTGCATTCAAAGATATGAGAAAGCTTTGTCTTAAATATAATATATGTGCATTTCGATGTTAGCTCGATGTTTTACTAACGTTGTAATGTCTGTATTGGACCATGTATTTTATTTGATATATCATGTTCATATCAAAACCATCACCGTAAGTATACAAATCCATATTTTACAATAATGTTAGCTGTGTTGTAGGACTGTAATGTAAGGAACTTTTGCATACTTTATTATTTGCATTTTATAAGAAATATTTTTATCTGCACGGTTGTTTTAATTTTGCTCCCCGTGCATCGAAATAAAAAAAGGTTTATTCTTTTTTGAAACACCTAAACACCTTTTTTGGTTGGTAATTTAATTACTTTAAATGATAATAAAAAATGAGTAAATAAAGTAGAAATAAAAAATCTAATCCTTAGATGTTAAAAAAAACCGTAAAATAATGTTTTTATATTTGAATCTTAGAAAATTCCTTAGATACCTTAGTTGCAAGTTTTTTATAAATTACACTTTCTAATAGTTATTCTAGGCATTTCATAAAATGTCAGTAGAAACGCATGGAATATTTTCTCAATATCAAAACATTTATAACATTTCATCCAAAGCACCTTGTAAATAAGTCAAAACCCTGCCTCAATCTATTATCTCTAATTCTAATCTGAACACATATTTTCTTGCGAATGTAGTTTTCTTTTCATGAAATAACCCCTTGCTTTGAATTAAAAACAAATGTATGTTTTAATTTGGGAGGCCCGCTCCGGGAACCAATTATTGGATAACCAACACCCGTGTCATAGTCACATCAACCCATAGTTTGGTGATTTGGTTCACAGGGTGAGGTATGTCAAGGTTTTAGCGGTAGATGCGTTTTTCCACCTTCTGCGAGAAGGGCTGGATCGGGCGAGTCTGGATCAGGAAGACCTTTTGACCTCTCCATAATGACTCTTTCGACCAATCGCCTTGCAACGCAGTGGGGAGATGAATTCATACGTACATCACTCCCGGACACATTGACCCCCAAATTACTGCCCACCCCTTATACCCTTTTCCTTCCCAGAACTTTCTCTCCTTCCTTTCCATAAAAAGACCCTCAACAGAGCATCCTCTCATGTCCTAGGCCCTGAAGATTTTTTTCCCAAAGCCACCTATGTGGAGCTTATTTAAAAAAAAAACGTCACATTTGTTTTTGATAATCTTTCTATTTAATTTATTTCCAATTTGAATTATTAATTTCCAAACTCTTTGACTTCCAATATTTAACAGAAAGAAAGTGCGCATGAAGTACGCTGTAAGTACACTAGTTAAAATACATCCTTTACAATAATGAGTGTATTTCCACACACAGGTTGACCTGAGGCATATGGACGAGCAGGCTGGCAGTAATGTGGTGGCAGTGGGGGTAGATCTGTCGGAGTTTTATATGTCCGTCGAGTGGGACATTCTAGAAGTACCTGCCGTAAGGTAAGACATTAAGGCTTTACTTTCACATTCAGTATTACCTAAGTTTTTTAATCAGGGCAGGCGGTATGAAAACAGCGAATTAATCGATGTTAAAAACTACTACTGACGTCATAAGTTTTAAGTGTTGATTAAGAATAAGAATGGCTTAGCTTCTGGCTTTACCCGATGTTGCTTTCAAATATTAAGGGCCTTTAACCAGCCAGCGGCAGAAAATCCACACTTCGTTGAAAGATGTTCTTACGCTCATATCCCTATATCCGGTTCCAATGAGAAAGATTAATTACTCTCCGTACCAGCTTTTTACATAAAACTATTAAAATTATGAACTTCTTGTATTTATTTTTTGATCGTAAGTATTTACCATTTTTCCATAATGTCTAAGCAAAATAAGAGTGTAAAAAAAATCTTAAATATATTAATTTGTAAGACCGTAAATAGATAGACAAAATAGAGAAATTTTCGTCATAAATAAGTGTTCGGATATTTTTTTAATGATTTTATTTTAACTAAAATTAAAATTTTGAAACATGCATTTACAAGATAAAGTATTGATTTACAATAATGTCTGACATGGTATGAAATATGTCTTATAAAATAAGATTTTTCGTTTAAGAATTTAACAAATACGCAAACGATCTGTAGTAAAACCTTATTATACTAAAAATAAACTTTTTTCTCAAAATTTAAAACACGCGTTTACTAGATAAAAAAAAACAATCTTTCGAAATCAATTTATAATTTTTTGTGGAAAAGAGTCAATACGTCTAAAATTTGATTTAAAAATTACATATTTTCGGTTTTCTCAGGTTATACACTCTTAACCGCTTCATTTATGCATATTAAAAGCCAATTACTGGATTATATAAAATTTTCAAATTTTTTCGACCGAAGACCAACATAATATGTTGATGATTTCGCTAGTAAAGTTGAACTAGTTAATAGAGATACTAACAGATGACACAAATTACTATAATTGATTTGTACTGAAAGGCACGGCCTTTTTCGATACTAACACAAACGAAATTGTCTCATGAGCCTCGCACACACATGTACATTTTTTATGTCGAATAATGATAATATATCTTATTTGTTTGCCTATTTACATATTTAGTATACCATAAAGTGTAATTTGTGTTATTTCAATATATGTGTACAACAATATACGTGTGTATAGTATAGTTGCGGCACGATCCAGAGTGGAAGATAATTTTAGTATGGCGCTGGCGTAAGACAACCATTCAGAAATAAATTTAAAAAAACTGTTTTAAATGGCTTTAGCCGTGTTTGGTGACCATATCTGAATAGCCACGTACTTCCCCACCTTGCTCTCCCCCATTTAGTTCCCATTCCAGCAATTTTCAGTATCACTACATACCCCAATTCGGGATAGCGTAGTTTCAAAGGCTTCAGATGATTGAGAGCAGTTGGAACTCTTGTACGCTATTCACATTAAAAAGAAAGAACTTAAAATACTTAGATCTCACAAACGTGTACTTTTCCCCGAGGCTTATCGTCCATACGTAGAACTACAGTGGTAGAAATTAATGACCATCGTCGGGCATTTGAAATATTGCGTTTACCACCAATTATCTGTATTGATTATAATTGAAACTTGATTCCACAAAGCTAATTATTAGTAAGTGAATGGTGGCTGCTGAGAGAAGGGAATAAAAGAAACATTTCTTACGTTTGAGCACAGAATGAACACCTATTCTTATCACGTATCTTCCACTGAGGCTTTCATTACCGTCTTGTTCTCCCTCTAAGCATCACTCCATCACTTGTGAATAGAACCTCCTTTCACCCCCTCTCCACTCCCTTAGACTTCCCAAGGACGAAAGAATTCTTCACTTCAAGTGAATGTCTTATGACTATAGTTCAAAACTGCGTTAGTTGCATAACTAACGCAGTTTTTATTTGTCAACATGTTTTGCTAAAACATGATTGCTAAAACATGATAATATATATTTTTTCAAATCGTTAATGGTTAATTTTTTATTTACTTTTTAACTAGTTTCTATTTAGGCTAAGTTTGTTGGTACATGTTTGCGATTTAAGTGGTAATTACAGTAAGTTATATGAGATATAAAATATACTATTAAGAGGAAACAGGGTCGCCGAGAGATTTGAATAATAGATATTTAACCAAACTGTTGCTGTCACTAATGAGGTCGCTAACGTCTGTTTAAACAAAATTTTAATGATTTTTGGAGGGTCCTAACTCCTTTAAGAGGTAACTTATCCAAAAAATACGTAACGAGACGATAATGGTCGATATCGAAAAATTTGCGCCAGTTTTAAAAATTAGAGGAAATTGAGGAGTACGTTTGTATGGACAAAACGCGGTCCGTTTTTCTCTTTTACGCATAACTATGGTGTCAGAGTTTTCACAGTCCTCCTCACTAGGGTTTCCTTTTCTGAGGCAGTCTGTAATTTTTTTCACATTAACTCCACATAGGAGGCCCTACGTTGAGTGCCCCTAAATAATTTCCCTTAGGACCTAGCGAAACCTAGGAGGAACTAGCGTCATTGATCCCTTCGGCGCCGGTGTATAGCCGAGGTACATGCCAAACGCGCACCCAACATATGTACACGCTTGACATTTGTCTCATGAGAACGGATCGCTCCTACGACTCGTTCTTGAGTTCAACAGCTCCGCTGTGGAACGATTTGCCGGCCTCTATGTTTCCTCCTTCTTACAACACGGCTCTCGTTAAGACCCGTGTTCACACCTTTCTCTCCTAAAAAAGACCCGCCACACAGCATCCCCAAAGGTGAGATAGGCTCCGAGAGAAATTGTTTACCTCAACGCCTCCTGTGTGGAGCCAATGCAAAAAAAAAATCATAAAATAAATCGATTTCTGTAATCACAATCAGTGTCATTTCTTGGTAAAATATGTTTGTAGTGTTTGAGAGAGCGAATAGCTTTATCGAACCCAGCTTTCGATTAACGCACAAAACTGAATTACCAGGATCCTATTATTGTCCCCTGGCGTCCTCCAATTTGGGATATGGTGGGAGGCTGAAGGAAGTGGGCAAGGGAAAATGAAGGGAAAGTTTGAGAAGTTAGCAGATATTAAGCTTACCGCTCTTCAGTTGTCATATTTTCCGCTTGCTTTATTGTTAGTATTTTTACGTCGCTGAGTTTTATTTAATTCTAACTTATTAACTTCCGTAATTTCTTGACATGAAAAGTCTTCAAAAAATCTCATTCAGCCACCTTCCATTAAACAAGCTTTTGCGCTTTAGTTAATTGAGAAACTCAGAGGAGAGATCAAATGTTTTATGTCTAATTATATTTGTCTTTTGGGTTCATCTACTTCACCCTACTTTGTGATAAATTATTGATTCACTGTAAAGTAAAATTTATTACATCTTTAATTATTGCATATTCACTTTGTGGTGTCAATTTAATTTAATTAAGCCCTATCAGGTGACACTAAATCATTCGCTAAGTTTGGTGAGGCCAAAAGCAGTTTAGTTTGGCTTGGACTATTTTAAATATGTAGTTTTTAGATAACATTTTATATTTCAAATTGAGAGGCTGGTATAGGTACTACCACCCCGAGAACGATTTATTAGATAACCAACATCCTTGCCATAGGTCACCTCAAGTGGTTCGCTAGGTTTTGCAGGGGTGCCTGGTTCAAGGGGTGAGGTTTGTCCGGTTTTTGGCGGTGGATGCATCTACCCACCAGCTGCGTGGCAGGCCGGGTTAGCAAATACTGGTTGAGGGATACCTTTTGACTATTCCGCCAGACTATCTCGACCCATCGCCCATCGACGCACCGCAGTGAGAGAGATGGATACGTCCGTCGCTCCTGGAAACATTGACCCACAGATTCCTACTCAAAGCTCATGCTTTTTATTCTCAGAACTTCCTCTTTAAAAATACCTTCCACACAGCATCCTCCAAAGATGACAGGCTCTGAGGAAAAAAAATACTCCCGTGCGAAGCTAATGTAAAAACAAAACCACTTTGTATACACCACGATATAATCAAAATGTTTCGAAACAATGATTTCTTCGTCAGAATAAACGTTTATTGAAAATTAATGGTAATCGTGTTTTGGTCTGTAGGTACTTATTTGTCTATACTCTGAATATTCTTATATTTATTAATTTTCATAACACGCATGACGAAGAAACCATTAGTTTGGAAACACGTCGATTATTTTGATTAAACCGTGGAGTACACAAAATCATTTATGTTCATACAACTTTGTTACAAATTTAGCTTAATCTCAGAAAACACGGGTAGGGATATAAAAGCTTCTAAAATAAGAGTGATAAAAGTGAAGACTACATCAGGGTTCTTATTCTGTGTCTTCTTTGCTTTTCTTTCTCGAAACTCATCAAAATTTACACAAAGCTATGGCGTAAAGCTAACACCAAACAGAGCTTTTACTGTGATGACCGCATACATTTTGTAAGTGACTATTATTTAAACGAAATACTATGAAGTTTCTATTAATTTAGGGCTATTAAATACTGTTGATGAAGACAACAAAAAATTAAATCTGAACCCCGAGAATTTGTATTATTATAAAATTTTCAGATTCGACCAATTAACCTGATAAAATAAATTATCCGACCGTGACAATTATCATTGAAGAGAATTGAAGAGAATATCCGACTCTCAATCGAAAATTGGAAATAGAAAGATTACAAAGAGATACGGTCGCTTCTAGGAATGGATCCGAAGACCTTAGCCTTGTCTAACCACTGAGGTAATTCGACCATATCCCATTCGGTCGTATTTAAATGAATCATACTTCCACTAAGAACTTCCAACATTAAGACTCTGCAACCGGGCTCGAAAAGAAGAAGATGGAGAGATACGAAATTACGAATATTAGAGGAGAGCGCTAACATTTACAGCGACAAAATTGATGCGAAAATGTTTAATAAAACACGACTTGTTTAAAATAGAGCAAAAATCTTACGGGCATTATCTTAAACAGCTTTTAAAGAAACATCGTGAATTTTTTCATACATATAACTTGTAAAATAACTGAAACAAACGTGTTTATATTTTTGGAGCATACTTTTCGATTTTTTTCTATCGAGGGTATTTTATATAATTTGCGTTTCGGCGCGGGCTAAGTCTAGATATTACCTTTAAGAATAACATATATTTTTTTAGGAGCTTTAAAACTTATCGCGTTTAAGGGAAATATGTAATAAATCGGTAGAAATCCGGGTTGCGGGCCCTTAACTTCACTTTCATAGCGCATATTTTTATTGACTGCCATCTTTATAGTTTAAGATTCTACCCGAACTGGATGCAATTTAAATAGTGTCTTGGATAAATATATCCATTTTTATTTTAATGGGCGACATCTATTGCATTTCTATACAAGTCTAGGACACATATTTTGCTTTTATTTGTGGAATAACTTATCAAGTGAAACTTCAAATCATAAAATTTCACCACTGAAGACAATATTAATGACTCTCAAACAAAAATTGGAAATAAGAAAATCATAAAAAGATTCAGTCGCATCTATGAGCAGCACCCCGGCAAGGCCAAGATCCGGGGTTCAATTCTAAGAGGCGACCGAATCGCTTTCTAATTTTTCTGTTTCAAATTTTCGTCTGAGAGTCGCTAAAATTGTCTTCAATGAATAAATATTACAATTTGAGGATTTACTCATTGCGTTATTTCAGAAAAATAAATCTTTTGCAAGCCTCAAATATCCGAAAAGGTAACATTTTGTATTACGTAATATCTGAGATATATTATAAATTATTCCAAAGGGGTTAAAATAATTCTGGAAACTTTCCTTAACTGAAACTTTCGTCCAACATTTTTCAGGACCATCCATTATAACACAATGGCTCCCAGTTTTATGGCGCGAAAAATATATCCAAAGAAAGGCAAAGAGGTTCGTTGCACTGTGCTTTAAGCTTGAAGTTTATTTGAGTCGGTGTTTTCTCCCTGTCTGCTCCGGGGCAACTTACTCAGGTATGGGGCTGTTCACTGTTCACTAACTTGGAATAAGAAAATATAATCAAATGAAAATTTTTAAAAGCTTTTCGAGAAAAAACCTCTTCTGAAAGCTTAAGCATTTCATGAAACCTGCTTGACGTAGAGTATATGCTTCCGTTTATTAGCATACCTAATTATGTTTTTGTTTTAACAACGTGTCTTTACGTCAAGATTTCAGAATCAGAATTAGCGTGCTAATAATAATAAAAGGTATCTACCTGTTTACGTAATCTGAGAATACAAAAATGTTTGAATAATAACGAATACTTTTGTTATGTACTGTTTTTTACTGTTACTGTTAAGGAAAGGAAGGAGTAAATTTGGGTCTCGAAGAGATTTTTGTATAAACATACTTGTTTTAAAACAAACATTAACGCGAATAAGTCGTAGAATAGACAAAAGGGTATCATCGCATTTTGAAAATTAAACTTCACAAAATTATGATAATAAAATAAAAAATTACTTTTACTATAAAAGTAAGCATTCAAAAAGATGAAGAAGATGGTTTGAAAGAGATTATGAAAGAGGGAGTGTCCTTATATTAAAAAATATGATTAACGATTATAATAAGGAACTCCAGTGAAAAATATTTTGGCTTTAAAAAAATATGTTCGTATAGGCCAATAAATGCTGATTCTGGATATATAATTATATGATAGTATATGGATTTAATAATATGAAACGCATTATTATATAGGTATAATATATTTATTTAATAATATTAAACGCAGAGTTTTTAAAAAAATATTAAAAAGTCCCTTTTTAATCGGGTTAGTTGGCATTATTGAAATGTTAGTGGTGACGTCACTGTTCGACGTGTCGTGACGTCACCGTAAAGTCATTGTATGGGAATGTATGATATGACACAAGCCATCGTGCTAATTTATTCGTTTATTTACATTCTGTCCATAGAGATTTAGTTGTTGTGTTTATTGAAACATTATTTAGGCCTAAATAATGTTTCAAAAATAATGGTATCTCTTATTAGTTTATCTCTATTATTGAAAGTATTCAAAAACTACTGCACAAAAAAATGGTAATGCTACTTCTAGGGAGAATACTTCGAACATCGGAATTCAAAATGGCGGCAGTTGATCAGCTGATTGCCCGATCCTATGGTAATTTTTCAGGAGTGATGACGTCACATGATTTACCGTACATACGGTGGTTTTCGGGGTGTCTTGAAAAATAAAACCTTGACAATTATTTTAACTATCAAAACTAACTCTAAAAATAAAAATAAATATGCAGTTATTTAAGTTAGAAGGTTATTATTCATAAAAAATGGACTGGAGTTCTCTATTAGTAGGGGTCAGCGGAAATATTTCATAAAGCATGACATGTTTTAAATAGAGCATCTTAAGCAGCAATTAAGGAAACTGTAATTTTTTTCATACATAAAACGTATTAAATAATAAAATTAGACATGTTTTTAATAATTTTAAAATCGTATTTGCGGTTTTTTTCTAATGAGAAAATTGTTTAGAAATTATCTTAAATAATATATTTTTTTTAAAGTTTATAAAAATTCAAAGTGTTCAAGGGAAATATATTATAAATCGGTATAAATTCGGAAAGCCGGGTCTTAAGAAAAACGAAGGCATTTATTTATTTAAATTTTCCCACGGAGGTTCATTTGCCAAATCACCTTATCTTTTTCATGAAGATGCAAACTAAACGTTCTTCAAATTCACTTACACCGCGGGAACGAGCAACAGACTAAATGCGAAGCACTTACGATGCTAAATTTGAAAATCGAGTTCCCAGAATTCTTTTTCGCGCCGTTTTTTGCTGCGCTAGCGGAGAAATCATAACGGGAATTACATCCATATTTCAGCAGAGGGATGGCACAGTTCTCTTAATGCGAACGTCGTAAAACTTGGATGGAATCTGATGGAGGAATTTACTAGCGGCCTGTTCCTGCAAAGAGGAGGGTGTTATTATTTTAGTGTAGTCTGCTCTATGGACACGGATGGCACGACATATCTGGTGGTTGAAAACCTGGGGCGTATAAACAGCCCAAAAACTTGGCAGGCTTTATACCCTTAAAATAGTGATGTACGAATTTACTTCGCGGACAAAATATATCAAAAATGGTAATCTGAATTTGCTTTTGTGTATAAAAATGGCACCAGCCTGTAAAGCGGACGTCTTCTTGCGAAGGCGACTCCTTAAACTTCTAGATAACAAAACACCTAACACAATTAGAATATAATCTTTCGTGAGAAACAAATTGGGATCAGGCACTGCTGAAAACCAGCTGCATTCAAGGAGAAATCCTGAAATACAGTTGAGCAGTGACCTTTTCGTCAATAGAATCAATAAAAAAGAACAAAATATGTAATACCGTAAAATTCTGAATTCCACAGAGCCGAACCCTCTGATATGAAAATATCTGGAGTCGGTGAATTATTTTCCCATCTGGTCTCTGGTAGGTTGACATGTTGTTCTTGTATTGTTTTGTAATTAAAGTACTTATATAGTGCAATTGCATAATGTGTATTGACCAGATGATCATTTGGGAAGTGTGTGAAAGGGTTTAGTTTTTCCTGCGGGGAAAATTAAACACGGACATTTAAATCTGGTATTTTATTTTAATCTATTGATGAATAAACGTTTCATTATTATTATTAATATTTCCAAGTAGACCCGAAGAGAACAAATTTCCCAATGTCAGAACAATAAACATTTTTTATTGAAATATAAATAATACGAGTTACATTTTTTAAAGAAAGACAAACATTCCTGGGTTACGAATAACCCAGCAATGTTTGAAAATCTACTACTTTATGCATATATATTTCACAAAATATTATATTGGTCATGTATACCTTATTAGAAAAGATGAGTTATTGTGCCTGAAAAGGGAGCCACGATTACTTAGGTTGTATGTTATAAGGGAACGTACCCACACTACGTGACCCACTTTTTGCAATTTTTACCCCCCCCCCCCCCACGGTGACTAAAAACCTAGGACCCCACGCTCATTGTGACCAAGCGTGGTATTTTGAAGACCCCCCCCCCCCCCTGTACGGGTCACGTAGTATGAGTACGTTCCCTAATATGATTTGTATAATATTTGTTTTGATTTTAATATGTTTTGATTGGTTGAGCGCAATTCAGAAGGGAGGGTATTATAGTTTTTTATGACTTGATAAATATAATGGTTTTGCATTTGGGTTGTTTTAAAATTAGGTGTAATAAATTGGTTTCCATTTGTCATTTGTTTATAAAATTCTTGATGTTCATTGTTATTTTGTATACACATTTTTACAAAGGAAGCTTTGCTTAAATATATCGTAGAGATTTGGTACTGGAAACAATTTAAAAAATGATTCTGTTGAAAAGGTAGATTTTTTTTAAAAATTACTTTAATGATGATTCTGTGTGAAACTTTTAAGATCTACCCAAACCAATGTTGGCGTGTTGTACCTGTTCAAAGACTTTAATATTGTTTTCACAATGTATTTGATACAACTTTGAATAGGTACAGGCCAGACACCCATTTTTTTTAGTATAAAATAATATCAATTTATTATAGAAAGTACACGAGACCAAAAAATTAAGTTTATATTACGCTGCTTAACCAATAGTTGAAAGCCATTTCACCTTCTCAAACCTACCTAACACACAACGCAATGAAATGTAATATTTATATGTAAAAATGTTTTCAAAATATATTATGTATGTAAAAAATGTTAACAATAAGGTGTAAACTGTAATATATAGATATAAATAAATAAATAAATATTTTGTTCTATGTTATTGTCAAATATTACATTGTTTAAAATATTTCAGGGTTTTACGCAAGAATATACAGGTGGTTTTTTCTTCAAAGACTACTTGTATATTCTTAAAAAAATTTCACTTTTATAAAATTTTTCACTTTTATAACTTTTGGTAAAAATTCAATGGATGTGTAATCCTCGATAGCTTAAAAAATATTATTTTATAATCTATGTAAAAGCCCATACGGGCGTATAACGACAATAAATAAATAAATTCATTACACCAAAAATATTGTATTCCTGCTATTAGAAAACAAATAGAATTCAAACAGTCGTAGAATAAATAGTCAATAAATGAGTCACGCGTGTAATATCCGTGGTTGAGACTTTAAATCACTTTTGATGCATATAACGCGAAATTTGAATAGATCTGCATTTATATTTATTTTGATTATGCTATTTTCCCGCGTAAGGGCTTAATTGGATGAATCGGAAGGTTGAACAATACTATTTACGCAAGTAGGTAGATAATTCGTTTCTTTCGATTTTATTTAGGTATCCAAAGATTTTGTTTTAGCACGTACAGATTTTTCCAATTTTTATTTGAACTTCTGCTAGGTATCCAACGGACGACCTTCAATATAAAAGTCAGGGATCCTACACCTCCGCTTCGGAAGCCAAATATACATACAAAATAATGGTTTCCTATTGTATATTCTAGCTAGACTGACTTTGCCCATCCTTGGAAATGAAATTGCAAAAGTAATGGAAGTGGAGATAAAGATATTTTTGTTCATTACTTCCATTCATTGTTGTCAGCTTACTCCCTTTGGCTTATTAAAACCTGGCCCAGCCGATTTTTTTTCAATGCGATTTTTTCAAAGATAAAATTTATTTACCTTAGCGAAACTTTTGTTACTTATATGGTACATTAGAACAAGAAAAAATACTATTGAAAGTTTGATTTGATATAGCAGCCGCAAGCGGATGGTTTTACCAAGTCTGCGGGAATCCTGGAGTCCTTGGAAATCATTTGAAACATGAAACTAAAAAAAATCGTTGTAATAAGAATGTAGAATACGCATGAATCACTGTTAGCAAAAAATATATTGTTTGTAAAAATGGCGGACATAAAAAGGACGCTCTTCATTTTGCAATAACTTTGTCCTGTAATAATTTTTGCATAAGTCGAGGAATATCCGCATATAAATTAAAATTTCTAGAGCAACTATTCCAGGCAACTTGAAAAACGTGGTTTGAAGAAAAAAGCGTTTAAAGTTTTTCTTGTAACCGCGCCGTTCCGTCTACCTGCTTGACGCGCGTCGCTTCTAGCTGTATTTAAAGATTTTTTAATGTATCTATTTATAAAATACTAGTTACATAGATTAGACATTTACATAGATAAGGTACAATAAATCACCATACTAGGCGGCTGTCTGTTTCATGGTGACCAATGGAGGATAATTATTTTTAATGAAGTCTAGTGTAAACATATACTAAAAGAATGTAATGATGTTGAAAATTAGTAAAATTATAATAAAAAATTACATGGAAAAGAGAAAAAGAAGTACGTAAGGATAAGTTAGCGAAAATGTATGTGCGTGCATACGTACATGTATATGCAGGTGCACACATCCACACACATAAACATACATACACACACACATGTGCACCTACGAATATGAATACATATATATACATAAACGCATGCACATAAAACCAACACATACACATCAATGTCATCACATTGAATTTGATGTTATAACTTTGGGAATGTATTCATCTCTTATAATTCTCCACCTACCCGAGAAACGACTCAAACTGTATTTCCGATTTAACGCGATTCCCAAGTTTTACAAACTTATAAGTTACGCAAACTTATTGGTAAAACTGTAACCATGTGTCTACATCTCTTACCGTAACATTAATTTTAATAATGCTTCGTTAGTACGTCTCGTATTATTGGTATATTCTCGAAAATTCAAAGTCACCTAAAGTGGTTCGTGGAATGATAATTTTGCTAACTTTGTCGATAGTTCAACTAAAGTACACACTTAGGACCAAGTGAGATCATCTCGCTGGGTTACTCAGAACACTTTCAACAAAGCAATAAAATGAATGTTTGTTTTGAATTCGTTCACCGTAGTAAATTATATCATTGTATTATTAAACAAGGGATTTTTTGTAGAATAGAAGAAAATTAAAATGTAAAATACCACTTGTGCATGTTTTTCATTTGTTTTTTTTTTGTTCTGCCCTACCGCCACTCTCCATAAATGTTCTGCCCTACCGCCACTCTCCATAAATGTTCTGCCCTACCGCCACTCTCCATAAATGTTTTTGTTCTGCCCTACCGCCACTCTCCATAAATGTTTTTGAAATGATCTAAAACTCTATTACCTAGAAAAATAGATTTATTATTTTAAATTATCTCCACAAAGTAAAACACCGAAATATTTGGAGATTTATTTCGATTGTAAATTCCGAGTTTCGTATTCCGAATGCAAAATGAATTTATGTTTTAGAGTCAGTTGGAATTCATTCAATTTTATAAAAATACTGCAATAAAATTATAAATTCTGCAAAATAAAAATAAAAATGCGACATTCAGGTTTAGCAGAATGCGTTCGCAAATATATTGTTTTCAAAATCGTGCATATATTGTGCAGAAATCGGCATTTCTATTGATGTGAAAAGTTTTTTCGTGATAATTATATTAGAAGCAAAACATAAAACAATCATCAACTTATGTCAATGGTGTTTTCAATGTCACGATGACACAATGACACGAGAGTTGATGCCGCGACAAGTGCCCCTACAAAAATATAATTATTAAAAAAATAATAATTTTTGGTTCATTATTTACCAATTTCAAACCTAAAATCGAGCAAAAAATTCCATTAATTATATTTGCCTGAAAATCAAATAAATTTATTTACGCAAAAGAAGGTTATTTACCGCAGCCGTTCTATCCTCCGTATCATAAGGGCCCCGCAAATGTACGCTTGTCTTGCACAATATTAAATGCTTATAAAGAGATCTCAGACTTGAATTGATCTTGGTAGACGAAACTTTAATGAATAATTAGGCGAATTGTCAAGATCGTTCCAGAGATAAAAAAATATTTCCAGCTAACTGTTAAATTTCCATTCTTCCCTAGGCTAGCTCTCCCATTAGCTCAAAACATGTCAACTCCACGGATAATCAACGGAACAGGTTATCACAAAACATTATATTTAGAGTTGGTCATAAACCCTACATTTTGGTTGCGACTCCTTTCTGACTAAAAGTCTGGTGTGCTGCCAGGGGATATCTGCTTTTCGGAAATAGGCGTCTGATTTCTGACACTCCTCGAGCCCCCTAAAAAACTTTATTTATGCTACAACATTTAACAAAGTACAACATTTATAGAGCATCTAAGCTAGACACTTGGAGCCAGCTAAAGGAAGCGGGTATCGAAATGTGACGCTGGAGAAAAATGCTTAAGATTCCATGGCAACCAGACGCACAAATGTGTCCATTCTGGAAGAGCTAGGCATCCACGAAAGGCTTTTAACTTTTGCGTACAGTGTATTTTAAGATATATTGGATACGTTGCTAGCCAAACTGAGGACGCTAATCTGAAGAAACTCACTGTCACTGGCAAAGTGGAAGGTATGAGAAGCAGTTTAAGGCACCAATGGGCTGGAATGACCAAGGACCACCGAGTTCAGTACAATCGTGAGAATTGGAGTAAGGGTTGCGATCCTCAGCAATGAGGAACTGATTAGAGAAAAAGAAGCTAGCACACCTATTACCAATAAAATTAATTGATTTCTTTTGATACGTCACTGCACAGAGAGAAATCGATTTTGACTATCACGCCTTATTGATAAAACATCGATTTAGAGAAGTTTTATCGATTTGCTTTGATAAAATATATCATGACGGTACAAAGAAAAAATGCGGGTTAATGACAATGCAAAACGTGCACAATTTTAAGTTTAATAATTCATTCTTTCAATTTGCAAATAGAAAAATGAAAATAGTTCTACATTGTTTTTCATTCGTGTTTCTTGAGAAATTATTCGTAGACAATTGGAATGTTGTGGTGGTGTCATTTCTAATTTATGTCGGATTCCTGATATATCTAAGGGAAATCACTTAACAACGAATTAAATAAGGTAGCCAAAAATGCCAAAAGATGGCACTAGTTCCGTTCAATGTTCTCTACATGGAACATCGCCTGGCAGTTATACTCCCAGATTTGTGTTTTAATGCGTCTCTCCGATCTCCGACCAAAATACTCCGGATATGGAGCTCTGGACTCCTCGGCCTGTTGACCAAGATGATTGTTATTATCAGCATTATTATAATGTAATTTATTAAACCCAAAGATATTGATAAAACCTAATATGAAATATTTTTGTAAATGAATGAATGGCAGGTAATGTTGGTATTTGTGAATACCAGTAAAATAATGAGGAAGTCCTTTTAGTCAATTGAGTACATTCCCTTGAGTTTTAGGGACTTTTCACAAAAATAGTGCAATTTTTGTGAAAAGTTTTCCTATTAAATCACCCGTAACTTCTGATAAAATATCAAGAAAGCGAATGAATTGTGAGTTGTTTACCATGGATTTATCAGGATGATCCATATTGTAATGTAAAAAATAGCAATTAATTTTTCTCTGTGTGGGAAACATCAACCAATGGTGCTCATTGTAAAGCCTCCCTCTATAAACCATGATGATAAAGGCTTTGTCGTTTTTGTTTAACTTCACTGTAAATCATATTATCCAAGACCCGTATTTCTCCGTGGGGTCTTAGGTGGATTTTGCCTAAATATCTTAAATTTAGACTTAGGTACCTATATTATAACGGAGCTTTAAGCACAAAATGAGATTGTTGTTGTCGTGTAGCAAAGACGAGTGAATAAACATTTACGTTAAGTGCTTCTGAGTAATTTTCTACTTGAATAACATACACATCATAATTGCAATAACAAATTTGCTGATAAACATGTTGATTCAGTATTTAAAAAACAAATTTTATTTTTTATCGATAATTTAATATTTTATTTGTTCGTCTTTATCATACTTTAGATTTTTTTGACATGAACCCCACTCAGTAGGTCTTGAGGCAAAGGGCCTAAATCATCTTTCCAGAGATAAAAAATATTGTACGGGGGTTTTTTTGAGGAGAAGAAGGAGTGAATACGGGTCTTGAAGACAGCCGAACAAGAACTAGTCGTAGAAACTACATGTTCTTGTGTGACAAATGTAAACAGTGTACAATGTACATACATTATTCGCGCGTTTGGCGTGTTTCCCGACTATACACTATACATTATACACCGATGCCGAACCGATAAATGACGCTAGTTCCTCGGAGCATCTTCCGTTGAAATATTGATAGAACAAGGATAGCTTTCCCACCTAACGCCTGTGCTCTAAAGATTACAATCCGTTTGTTAAATCTATGAAGCGCCCGTTTCTGTCCAGAATGAAGTTTTTTTTAAGTAACCTGCCATGGGTGTAGGCATGCTTCTATATTGTTAAAACGAATAAAATAATTATACAGATTCAAAAATTCGTTTTAATCAAAACTTTTCTGTAACGAAAATGTTTTGTGTTTTAACAAACCGTATATAAAAGAATTTATTTTCGATGTATTGGCGGGGAAAATCTTTCCGAACGAAACCATGAAAAATCTAGTCAAGCTAGTCTAAAACCCGTTTTCCCAAACTCCCGGAGAATTCCTTTTATGATTCCTCCCTTACTGATTACATCCATCCCTCTGAAGGGGAAGTTACCTTTGTTTTATCCCGGAACTGTCATTTCAACTGATCGCGTGTGATGAATATGAATTCCAACGTTTGACGTACATGACGTAGATTGACTCAAACGTTGAAGGAACGTAGGCATAGTCAATAGTCACATTGTTGTCGGTTATAATAGACAGCCATTGATTGATTTACCACCAAACGCTTTTTATTTATTTAGAAAAAAAAACAGCTTATGGACTGTAAAATCACTCCTTGCCTCATTCACACTCAAGATTCGTTTCATACAAACTCTTCTGTTATTTTTCCCGACTTCCCTTACACGGTCCCGCGACTTTTATCTCGCGACAAAATATCCCCGACAAAATATCTTACGGGAAAAACATCCCCCCAACAAAATATCTACTAAAACCTAACATAACCCAACCAAACAAAGAAATGGGACAAAAAATACAGACATCCTATAAAGCTGTTCAAAAGTTTTGTAATATGGTTGACTGAAAAGGAAAGAACAGACATTCAAAATATCCTAAAGAACTAACAGGAGTAAATTTTATAGACATTCACTTTTCATATAATTACTCACTAAATTATATGATATTCAAATATAATAAAATATGCAGGGTATTTCTTGCTAGCAACATTAATTACATAATCATGTACCTACTGTATTTACATTTTCTTATCTCCATCTTATATTGCGTATGCAACCTTTTTATGGAAATTTATCCAATAATAAAAACAACATGTAAATATTTAATATAAAAACAATATTATGTGTATGTATGTGAATATATATGCATCTATTTTTATATTTATATATATATATATACACACATATCTTTGTCGATACATATCTTTTTAATAAATATAATATGTTATTTACCCGCATCGGAACCTAGTGAGGTGGGTTAAAGAAAACTATGTACATAAATGAAAATAAAATAAACGCTCGGGTTGCCGGCACTGATAATTGAAAATTAAATTGAAAGACAATAAATTATTGTTCAAAAATGTAAAATAGGAGAAAAATAATACAGACATCCTGAAAAGTTAGGTTAAGTTAGGTTTTGGTAGATATTTTGTAAGACTATGTTTTGTCCTTAGGATATTTTACATACTCGGACTAATTCATTTACATACTCGATGGAACATAGATTGCATTCAGTGGGCGGTATTTTCTTAGAAGTAGTAGGTGTGTTCAACTGCACGGAATATAATCGTAGTTACAAACCGTTACTGTTCCAAAAAATATTATGTATAAAAATATTATAAATAAAAATTTTCAATTTGGGAGGCGGGAATGGGTACCGCCGCCCGGGGAACCTTTATTGGATAACCAACACCTCTACCATAGGTCATGCCCGGGTTCATGGGATGAGGTGTGTTTAGGTCTGATGACCAGGACACACTGAACCCCAGATTCCTACCCACCCCTTAAACCCCTTTCCTTCCCAGAACCCTCCTCTCCTTCCTTTCCCTAAAAACCCCTCCACACAGCATCCCCAAAGATGACATAGGCCATCAGGAAAATTATTTTCCTCAGGGCCTCCTGTGTGAAGCTCATGTAAAAAAAAAAAAAACAGGCGTGGTGTACTAATATAAATAAATAAAGAAAATATGTTCTCTTTTTACTCCTTTTTTCATTCAT
The DNA here is from genome assembly GCA_929108145.2 of Limnephilus rhombicus. Classification (NCBI taxonomy): domain Eukaryota; kingdom Metazoa; phylum Arthropoda; class Insecta; order Trichoptera; family Limnephilidae; genus Limnephilus; species Limnephilus rhombicus. The sequence goes on from OV815278.1 coordinate 24,887,197, forward strand.
TTGCCCTCATGCCCGAACCATCTAAGAGTTCCTTTCTTATTACCGAAATATTACTATAGAGTATAGTTTTATTATTTACATAATGTATCGTGGGTATACTGGCAAGCTAAAATAATTATTAACATCTAAAAATGAATAAAACTTTTTCCAAAGTACAAAATAAATAGATCTCATTCGATTAATCAATGAATTACACTCTAACGTCTCAACTTAAGCCCTCCATTATACCTACTCAAAATAATTTATTTTACTGACAAAATATATTCTAAATAACGCCGCCCTTCATTACGGTGTACTTTTCCCCTGAGATGTCTCTTTTGTGCTGTAAGCTCTTGAAGCAGAATATTAATAACAACGATCGCGGAAGAAATCCCTTATTCACAGAACGGATGGTTACCGGAACAACCAACTTCCGAAAGGGAAAGCAATCTGAAACTAGGCTGACAGCAGTGGGGTGACCAAGATTTCAGAAGTAGTAAGTTAATTATCTTCAGAGATTTCATCTCGATGAGATAACAAATTCTCTTGCAAAGTTTTGTTTTAATGGCCAAGTAAGCTGACAGCCATAGGTACTAAATAAAACTAAATCTTAAACTGAGGGTGGCTTATGCACCGCTGAGATTTTACTTTAGGAATATACCGTAGAGAAAACGGTTCCATGACAGATGATCCCTCCCTACTTATATACAATATGCAGTCGGTTTAGGTAAAGCACGGTTTATCTACTTAAAATATAACTAAGTGTCTCCGAAGAGGTGTTCGGAAAACGCGTACTGCCGAATAATAAAATTATGGAATATATTTTCATTCAAATATACCAAGGACGGCCGCCGTGTTCGAAGGGTACAGCACTTAACTCACAATCCTAAGGTTACGGGATGGAATTTGTCTTATTTCATAATTAGTTAATTTAAAAATAATATATAGTATTTTTGCAGCACGTTCCTGAGTGGAAGATACTCTCAGTATCGTCCTGGTGTAAGATCACCATTCAGAATTGAAACGTTGCTTGAATTGAGAAATGGCTTTAGCCGTGTTTGGTGAACAGCCAGGTACTTCCCCATCTTCCTCCCCCCGTCTCCTTCCCCTCCCCTCTACCTTCAGCCTCACAACATGTCCCAATTGGGGATGCCATAGCCTCACTGGCTCCAGACGGGAGCAGATGGGACTCTTGAAAGGTTGACATAAAAAAAGAAAGAACTACCTACTTGTCTTTATTATATTGTCTTTATTATAGCTGACCAGGCCGTGCGTTGCTGTGGCTAACGAAACACAACGCCATTTACTGGATGGTTACCCAACCTTTATCACCACCACCATCTATTAATTTGCATACCGCCCGCATACCAGCCCGCTCGTTAACCACACACAGATATTCTCCTTTATATATTGTATATTTCAACAAATTTACACAAAATCTTGACAAATTATATACCTAAACCTTCCTCATGAATTACTTATCTATTGGTGAAAAACGCATGAAAATCCGTTCAGTAGGTTTAGCGTTTATCGCGAACAGACAGACAGACAGACGGAGGAGTTTAATTTATAATACGTAGAGAAGAAGAGAAGATATACCAAAGTGTAAGTACTAAAATTTGGCACGGTAAATAAATTCGTTTGATATTCATACCAACTTATTATTATAGGTATTTTTGAAGTCGACTTTAGGTTTGAAATTGGTAAAATTGACGAAAAAATATAATTTTATAATAATTATAATTTCGGGGCGACCAACTGTCAGGTAACCAGAGAAAACTGCAGCAATAAGCATTGAACAAAAGTTTTTCAATCGAATTTTTTACACAGGTCTTTACAGACTAGGTACCGAAACTATACCCAATAAACTGTACCCCTGTTGTGTACGCAATCTACGGGTCACGTGACGCGACTGACCGTCGATAACATATTTCGATCACATATAATATTCTCGAGGACTGGATTGGTTTACTGGGCGCAGATTGACTATAATATCTTCCAGAAAAGGTCGAATAATTCCCTCACTCATAGCGAACAACGTAGGGTTATACCTACGATTATATAACTGGAGAAACTGCAATGAAAACTCTAAGGACGGGTTGTTTCACAGAACTTGAACAATTTATCAAATTTAAAATTCATATTTTGTCAAAGTTCTATTCAAGTTTTGTTATTATTTCATCATGGGCCGGCTGTTTCACAGTACTTGGATAGTAATAGAACTTGAATAGGCCTTTCCATAAATGTGACTATTAACTTTTAAATTTAAATCAAGTCCTGTGAAATAACACTTTTATTTTTTTCTGATTTAGTATTTGAAGATATTAGGTATTTAAATTTGATTTCAAAGTTTGGTGTCCTCACCTCACTACTAAACTAATTGTAAATTGTAAGTGAAATTCAACTTTTTAAAAATGGAAGTAAATTTCAACAAATTTAAACCACTTCTTGTATAGTTTGTCAAATAAGAGTAGAAAACATAGGAGGGCGCTACTGTTGTTCAAACTAAATATATCATCTCATGGTGGAAATGTAAAACTGTGTAACTTATATTTTTGTAAAAAAAATAAAAAACACATATATATATATATTTTTGTAAAAAATTAAAAGGTATAGAAGTGAAAAAAATATTTTTTCATTGCGATAAAGATACCCACTGATCTCAAAATTAGAATTCCATATCGGTGTATTACATTTTTGTAATTTTGTGTTAACATAATGAAGAAAAACGATATTGTAATAATATATGAAGCACAGTTTAGAAATTGCTCACATTTATTTAATAATAGCTGTACCTAGCGTTGCCCGGGCTTTAGATCATGTCTCTATTTTTATTTCGGAATATATTTAACTCATTCAGATCTAAAAGTAGTGTAACTAAACTCACCATTATTGTTTCTTCCTTTCAATCTATTTTTAACTTCAAATTTATATTAAATTTAATGAAAGTAAATCATTTCGTAAAACACCATTTAATCAAATTTAAGTCATGTACCCTAACAACAGTACTTCTCCGATTTTATTTTTTTTCTTAAAGAACATTTTTTTTTTTAAATGTGATTTACAGTGTTCTATTTTTTCATTGTAATTACGCTTTAAAATAATGTTTGACTGTTAAATTGGTGTTGCCAGCCTACAATTTTTTTGGTTCCATTTTTAATATTTTCACTCGTATTCACAAGTTTAAGAAAACGCATGTTTTAATAGATAACGAAAAAATACACATTCGACTCAAAAAACCAAATCAGTCAGATTTTTAACCTGAAACTTCTCCACAAAGGGGGTTCCCCTTAACCACTCCGTCAACTGTGTGTCCACTTACGTATTTTTATACGAAAAACTTCCTTATTGTAGTGAAAACTTCTTTGGCACCGTTGTGGTTTGAAACTCGATGAAAATAAAAATAGCAACACTAAAAAGAAACAAACACTAACATCTATAGGATTTAGCCTGCGAGAGAATGAGATAGTATAATCGGACATCTATTTGTGGGGTGTTTCGTAGCCTATCGGTCTCCTCTTTGTGCGGTGCTTCATATTCTCCCCACTCTTGTCTACTTTAGTTATCTGAAGGTTTCACATCTACCGCGTGTGAATTGCACACTCTGATTTTTATTTTTTTCCTAGCCATACCTGGCACACTGTATGTATATTTATGGTGACCCGACAGTTGGCCCCCCGAAATTATAATTATTATGAAATTATAATTTATTGTGAATTATTTTCATACTTCAAACTAAATCATATTAATATAATTAAAATGCACAAAAGGCGGACATAGAGAATAAATAATCTGCAGTTTTATTTAGTTAATAAATGCTGTATGCCACGGAAAGAGTTTTACAAGTGTGACACATCCTCTACTTATATTATATTCTTCCATGGGCAAAACGCTGACGGAAAAATCTCAAGTAATACTCGGCTGGGATATTGGGGTAGCTTTATGAGATGTTTTTTCGGGTGGGTTGTTAAAATTCTCATCATAAAACCTGGACGTAGCGTGAGGCCTACTTAGTATGTTAACAGCATGGCTCAATTTCTACTCAGAACAAATAGGCGGGAGTAGCTACGCAATGCTGATATAACCGTACTTACATCCGAGAAGTTTATTTTTGTGTTTGTGAGTTGTACATTTCGTGAAAGGGAAACTAAGTATATTATGTCATAATTCCGAAAGATGAAGGATGTCGAAGCAACTTTGAACGTGCGGAAACACGGAAACTTTCTAAAAAATTCTGTGAATTTTTGTATTTTTATGGTCTGCACAAATTAATGATTATCATAGACATCAGAATGAATAGACCTGAAGAGACAGGTGAGGGGTAAAACCAAACTATGGGGGGCGAAGAGAGGAAAGATACTGTGATTCGTTGAAAAATCAATCTGTCAGTATATAGGCATCTCGCATTATAATTTCACCATTTAGTTCTTAAAATCAAAATCTGCTTTGAATGAATAGACCTTTTTACATGGAAGCGCGAATTGCTGCCACGTTAATAACATATTTGCTAAGGCCAAATGCTTGCCCCAAAAACATTCGCCGCAATTCACATACCAATACTTCGTTGCCGTGTTTAGTAACGACACTTTTACAAATGTTTCATAATTTACTTACCCCTGTAACCAGCGACGAGGACACTGGAGAACCGCCCACATTCGCTATGTCTATATAATATGTACCTATAATGTATAGCGCAAGCTGCCGTTTTTGGGGTGATATTTCTTAAAACGTATAGACGTTACTTTCGCGCTGGTCACTACAAGAATGATGACGTCACATATTTTAGATTCTCTCCCCTCCATGGGGAGGGGGAAATATTACGTTTTTATCACTTAGGGCAGGTCCAGATATATTTATATGTCCGTGATGATTATGTTAAAAAAGGTTTGAAACTATAATACAAAGGTTTGATCACTGATAATAATGCAGGTAATTGTCAATAGATGTCTCTTAAGTTACTATGATTTATCGATAAGTTTGTTGAGTACTAACTACTTGCTTTACCAACTGAAATCATTTTCATTTGTTTGTGTTTTCATTTTATTTCATCTAATTTTCGAACTCTGAGCTAACAACGACTTGAGACCATGGCGCCCAACTGTTTAGTTAAATTATTATATTGGAATTGGTTGAATAATAAAGTGATTGACCTGATATACCTTTTTTAGCATCTGATATACCCGTTCTTACCCGTTCAGGTGGTTCATTTTCAGTCTTTCTGGGTTTGAGTTATATGCACATTTTGTGAAAGGAAAACTAAAGTATATTTTGTTATAACACCGAAAGATGAAGGGTATCAAAGCAACCATGGAAATAGGAAATCTGTTTGATAAATTCTATCTTAATGTATGAAGTGTTGAAATATCAATGACAGGAGGTGTAGTTTATCGATAACTGGAAGAAGAAGATAACTGAATTCATTTTGTAAATAAATTTGGATTATTTATTTATTTATCTACGGTACAAGTACCTTTAAATATTTAAAATAAATCAATTTTATAAATTAAGATCACCATAACAATTATAGTATAAAGATACTAAAATTATTCAAATTAACTTTAATTTAAAATGAGATATAGAAAAAAAAACTATCGAAATGATTTTTTATAAGTTATTTCGGTGCTATTCAAATTATCCTCTAATTCTGCTTGTTATTTACCTAAGCTGTGTATGCGTGGTATAAAAGACTTTATAAACGAATTAGTATTATTAATTGATGATTATCGTTACAGTGAAATATATTTTTAATTCTTATTATTAATTTATTGCGAACAAACTTCCGGCTAGTTTGATTTCAGATTTAGATTCCAAACCCAAAAAAATATAAAAAAAATTAAGTGATAGATCTTACAGCTGTTCTGTTTCTACGCTTCGGGTTTATCCTCCTTCCCTCCACCCCTCTTCCCATATGTAGGCAAGCCCTGAGGTCACTTAACTTTCTGCTCACTGTAATAATATATGGAATTGCCAAGTCAAGGTGATTTGATGTTTGATGAGCCTTTCTAAAATGGCCTCACAGTAAACGTGTGGAGAATGTTTAGAGAATAGAATGGCAGTACCTATATACAGGGTGTAACAGCACGTAACTGAAGGGTTTTAACCAATTCTATTCCTGGGCATATTTGGCGTTAAAAACCTTTTCTGTATGATAACATTTTTTTTCGATCAAAAACAAAATATATTTTGGCAGAAAGCAGTTACTTGGTGGTTTGACACATGAATGAAATGAAACAATGACTTTGTTCACAGGCATAAAAATGATTTAATTTATTGATACCGACTGATTTCGCTTAACGCAAGCGTTTGCAGGATACATGTGTTAAGTTTAATTATTGAAGAAGAAAATAATACTAATAAATCTAAGCGAAACATGGAACAGAATAAGACACAGAAAAAATAAAAAGGTATCAAATATACTGAATCCTCCACTAGACCGCGTATCCATCACACTATATCGATTAAAAATGACATAAAAAAATTCCAATTTATAAAACCACATTCGGACAAAGAAACTACACTTATTTTGCAACAAAACTCCATAACATTCTTCCCCAAGACATAAAAAAAATAAAAAAAATTAATGAGTACAAATCAACGAAAACATCCTAACGAAGACACTAAAAACGACATAGAAGACACATAAACTATAATTGAACAATATTAGTGCGCCACGGCACAGGAAGAAGTACAGTATCTTTACCATGATATTCTGTACACTTATAGAATTATTTTATGTGGTCGCTTAAATAATAAAAAATAAAAACTGTCGCGACTGGGAATCGAAACAAGGATCTCTGTCTCAGCCGAACAACGCCTCAATCAACTTGACCATTCGGACTTACGTAATTTTTGTCCATCTCACATTTCAAATTCAGAATTAACAATATTATCAGGAACTAATTTGTCCCACGTATTAAGTTGAGTGTTTAACCAGCCAGCGGCCGAAAATTCACATTTCGTCGAAAGTTGTTCTTACGATCGTGCCGGGCGGTTACAATGAGAAAGATTAATTATTCTCCGTACCAGCTTTTTAAAATTATAACTCAATAACGATTTTATTTAATTCCAAATTTGATGTAATTTATACCTACATCCAAAAATGCTAAAAGGCGTGTTGATAAAACTATTAAAAAAATGTACTTTTTGTAATTATTTTTTGATTATAAGTATTTATCATTTTTCAATAATATCTAAGTTAAATAAGAATGTCAAAAATCTGAAATATATTTGTTTGTAAGTGCGCAAATAAATACACAAACTGACCAATTTTCGTCAAGAAACACATGTACGTATATATTTTTTATTGATTTTATTTAAACTAAAATTAAAATTCTAAAACATGCGATACCCAGATAAGATATTGATTTATTTTACTGCATGATTATGTGATTTGAAATGGGTGTGGTATAATACAAAATCGTTTTTGAAAATTTAACAAATATGCCAAAGACCTATTGTATAACCTTATTATACTAAAAATTAACATTTTTTTCTCAAAATTTAAAACATGCGAATGCTAGATAAAAGGACAATCTTTCAAAATCCATTTATAATTTTTTGCGAAAAAGAGTCAATACGTCTAAAATCTGATTTAAAAATGACATATTTCTGGTTTTCTCTGGTATTACCCTCTTAATTTTCATTTTTACCCGAAACCGGTTGAAACCGGTTAATATTAATAAATTTAATAACTTTCGTTTTTATAAACACAGGAATTGTTTAATTTAAAAAAATATATATTTATTCCATCGCACCTCGCCATTGGGTCTTGTGATCCAGTAGCACGGTAACAGAAGAGACAGAGCGTGTATCACGTGATACATTGCGACATGTGCAACGAGCAGTGTGATAAATGGCGATAAGCGATAATGGATTTTTTTTATTTAAAAAAATGTTAACGTACTGTAAAATGACATCTGCATTTTTTATTCCTGGTTAAAGCTGGTTAAAATCCTGTTGCCATATCATCAAACACCCTTCGTTCTCAGGATTACAATGGAGTATAGAGCAGTTGGGTATACGAATATGTGCAATCGATATCGAATTCATCTTCAGTCACCTTCAAACGTAAAAAAACGATATCTTGGAATAGATTGAAAGCATCTCGAAAACACTTGATTCTGCAGTGCCGCACCGGGTGGGCGGGAGGTAGCGAAGCTGTGGTGGAGAGAGCGTCCACGCGACGTGCGGCGTGGTGTCTCCGCCGTGTAAAACAAACGCCACGCCCGCCACACCTCACCCCGCTCTTAAACAGAGCACTTAGGCCACACTCGCCCCACACAACCCTATCTCCGGCCTCAGGGAAAGGGGTGGATTTTTCTTAAAACACGACAAACGCCAAAATAAGTAGGTATTTTTATGTTATATTAGAGAAGCGTCACTGATCTCTTTGTCGCGAAAAGAAAACACTTCAGGTTTCTGGAATACTATAAAAATTTGCCAGTATAAAATGCAATAAAATCCAAATAAATGCAATATTTCTAAACGTATCCGAAAACTAAATACTGCTTTCGAAAGGTGGTGAAATACGCCTTCAAAATTTTATAATTAGAAATTTTTATATGTATATACAAATCTCGTGTCATGGTGTTTGTGGTCGCACTCCTCACACATTTTTTTATGTTTATTTGGTAGGTATGAGAATAAGTTTTAAAGTATTTTCATACCGCTAGGTGATTTGGGTGTCCCTTTCCAGAAAAAAAAAACTATTTTTTTAACCAAATATTTTTTCTGTATTTTTTTTGAAACGTGATTTTTTTTTTACGCTGATTGAAACAACGAAATATGCTTTGAAATTTAAAAGATAATTTGGGACAAGATTAAGAAATAACGATAAGAAATTTTCTTATGCGGGTAAAAAGAAACAAATAATATACACCCGATATGCCCAGGTAGAAAATCACCCAAATAAATTAAGGATCCATTCATAAAATTCGACCTTCAAACCTAAGGAGAAAAATTAACGAGATTGAAAAGATGGAGCATTCAGCCAAAGCATTACAAAACAATATTTATAAAAATAATATAAGATTTGTGGAATTTTAGTACTACCAAATAACAATTGAAATTACAATCCATAAATTAATCAATTTACTAACCGTTAATCGAAGAATCGATAAGGCCTACGGGTTACTGTTTAATTAATTATGAATTTAATCAAACTTTTTGATATAACATTACAAACTCGCGCAGACCCGTGAAAAATCACGGGATATCATAATAATTGTACGTAAACTGAAAATATGATGATGTAATTTAATTGATGCTCATGGTAGCATCAATTAAACATATATCAAAATATCAATTGTGCTAGTACTCCCTCCCTAAACACGAGAAATTCTCAATTAGAGAGGTATTATTACCACCATTAAAAAATATTTGCATTACATGTACATAATTTAAAAAAATGATTGTACTTATACCTAACTTTGTCAAATTGTAAAAATGGAATAAATAAATAAATAAATAAAAAAAATAAAAATAAAAAATATTAAAAATATTAAAAATATATATATTTGCTTCAAAGTTAAAAACACTTTTCAAACATAGAATTATTAATTAATTTTGGAAGATACGTTCCTCTCAAGGTCTACGTCATCTTTGGGAATGATGTGTGGATTTCTAGGAAAGGAAGGAGAGGAACTTCTCGGAAGGAAAAAGGTATGAGGGTGGATAAGAATATGGGGGACAGTGTCCAAGAGGGACAGACGTATGAATCCATCCCTCCCACTGCGATGTTCCGAAAGAGTCATGATGGAGAGGTCAAAAGGTATCTCAATCAGTCTCTCCTGACACGTAGTTGGTAGGCAGAAGCATTCGCCGTCAAGACCCGGACAAAACTCACCCCATAAACCCGGGCACCCCTGCCAACCCTTGCCAATTTCCAAACTACTCGGAGTGATCTATGGCAGAGGTGTCGGTTATCCTATAAATGGTTCCCGGAGCAGCGATACCCATACCTGCCTCCCAAATTGAATGCTTGTCTGAATCGTTCCCACATTCAGTTCCGAATTTGAAAATCAAATAAATATCAGTTCTAGGAGCTTATTGAACCAGATTTACACATAGAGGCTTGACTCCAAAATAATTATTTTAAATAATAATACCACTAAAAACAGTTTACATATTGTAATATATTTACACGAATAAAGGACAATTTTGTCCATTTCCTTCTACCGTGGGGCGAATCAATCTTGTCGGACAGTTCAATCTAACATTACTCTCACACACGTAGTTTGTAATGCGAACCTGTTATATTGATGGATATTACATCTCCCCATTGTCTTCCATCTGAAATAAAATATTTTGTATCGAGAATTCCGTTAGTGATCGTATTCAACAGATCTTTTGTTTCTTTAAACCCAATAAATGATTTATTTGATGTAAAAATATAATAAAATGATATTGCTTTGGTTTTACTTACTGCTTCGTAAATTTAAATCTGGAAAGTTCGTGTACGTAGCCATCAAACGGATTTACTTCCACTACAAATATTAAAAAAAATGTACACATTGTTACTCAGAATTTTTTCGGTTATTATTTGCAATGGATGGGGGTGGTGATGGCTTGTTTGCAGGGGCCAACAGATTTGTTAATTTATAAAATATTTGTACATTAATTAGGCCTATTTAAATGTTTTTATATTATTTTTTTTTGTAAACTGCATGGTAACACATTAAAACATTTTCATATTAGGTCCTTACATATGAAATTGGCGTTTTGTATGGGAGGAACATAAAGTCTTTTTTTTTTAAATTATAATATATTTATTTAATCAAAGTATGTACCATTGCTTACTATGCACTTTTGCCATCTCATAGGTAGTTCATCGATCCCTTTACTAAAAAAACCATTCGGACGGTAATCAATAAAATCTTTGAAGGCGGTTTGGACTGCCCCATCGGAGTTGAATTTTTTCCCTTGCAAAAAGTTATCCAAATTTATAAAAAATGGTAATCTGTTGGGGCAAGGTCCGGAGAGTACGGTGAATGTCCAATTGAAGCTCCTCTAATTTGGTAGCCGTCTGTTGTGCAGTGTGTGGTCTAGCGTTGTCATGAAGCAGCAGTGGCCTAGAGCGAGTAACCAGCCTCGGTTGTTTAGCAGCTTTTCCATCATGGTTTTCGGTTGCTGACAATAGACATCTGCCGTAATCGTCTGGCCAGATTTGAGAAAGCTGTAGTGAACGACACAAAAAAAAACACAACCGTGTTTCCTTTTGCGGCACCGTCGCCATACCCAACATTAATCCTTCGAGCCGTTTCTGCAACACTGGAGCCACAGTGGAACTCGTACTCGTAAATAACGCGATATTTAAAATTTTCCATTTTGTAAACTAAGTGACGCAAAGAAAAAAAATAATTAAGGAAAAAACAAATTAATTATAATTTTCGAAATACAAATACATGAGTAAATAGCTGCATAAATTTGAATTTGGAATTCCTAACCAAAGCGAAGATATTTGAGATCAAAGTTGCCAGTACGGCAAAACGCCAATTTCATATTTAAGGACCTAATACATATGATACATCACATCACCATATTAGGCGGCTGCCTGTTTCATGGTGACCAATGGAATACAGTTACTTTGTGGTGTCTAGTGTGAACAAATGGATTAAATATAATATGTATTTAAATAAATCAAACAACAATTATTAGAACAATATGCAAAACATAATATACAATTAATTTCGGTTGTTGATGCTAGAAGCGCCTATGCCAATTTTGGAAAATTGATTTATTTTCCAGAAAGTACTTAATAGCGTATTTTCATTTTTTTTTATTCTCGAAAAAAATATGACGATGTAAGTTTTTAAGTTTATTTTAACGTTAACGAATACATTTTCCACAACGATTTAAAATGCGTTGTTGACGCAACTATGTATATACACACACCTTTCTTCATTCTACCTACTTACCTTATATTACCTACCTGTAGAACAATCATCTGTTATGTGCTATCCAATGATCATCTCCTTTTGATCTCTCGGTGCATTCAATATCGACTGTTAAAGAAGTCTATTAGGAACCAGTGCAACGATTAACTCAAAACGGAGTTGATCTCTCAGTTCTTAATATCGATTCAAATGCAGACTTGTGCATGTGCTCAGTCAAATGATTATCGGTGACACAACAAGAACAGGTCAGTCAGATTCCCTTCCAATGGCTACTGTTCACATCCCCATAATTGTGTCATTGAAACGCCTTATTTTTTTGATTATATTCTAAATTATTAATTACAGTCCCAATTGATTTGCCACCACATGCGTCATAATCGCCAAAGACAGTCGTCTTACCAGACAGTGGCGTGTTCTATGTCATAATGACATTGTAGCCAGTTGGAAACGTTTAGGAATGTGTGGTTTTAGATCGTTTTTAAAATCAAGAATTATAAATAAGAAGAACTATAAATCTTCACACATTTTTAATCGTATTCGAAGTTTTGTGAAAATACCTCATTAAATGCTAATGAATATCTGTCAGGTGCTCTAGGAAATCGTCTGTCTAAATATCTAATGAAAATTCAAAATTTTGTTTCTGACCTAATTACGCCAAGAAATCGATAAACAATCTTCATTCCTAAGTGATTCATAAAATTATTCAAGCAGTATTTAGTAATACTCGTAGTAATAAGTATAACTATAATATAAGTATAACTCGTAGTAATAAGTCCTAGATTAATTATAAATTTAGGTTTATGTTTATTCAAGTTGCTATTATGTTATCCTGGTCGATATTTATTTCTAACAATATAAAAATGGAATTTTTATATTGTTAAAAATTTTATTTAAATTATTTTGCCTGTTCAAAGGAATTAAATAAAATGTTTGGGTATCAAACCTTGAACCTACAATGAATTTATGATGTTGTTATTTTTTTACAATAGCTGCACATAGGAGGTCACAAGGAAAATGATTCCTTTCAGGACCATCTTTGGGTGTATGCAGGGTCTTTTCAGGAAAAAAAGCATAGGAAATCTTTTTAAGAAAAAAAGGCATGAGGGGTGGGTGGACATCTGGTGGTCAGGTTGTCCAGGAGTGACGCACATATTAATCCATTTCTCTCACTGGGATGCAAGGCGAGGTTCCGAGAGGGTCCCGCTGGAGAGGTCAAAAGGTCTCCCTCAATCTGTCCCTCCCGATCCGGCTTGCGGCGCGGTTGGTGGGCAGACACATCCGCCGCCAAGATCCGGACAAACCTCACTTTAACTGCTAAGTTACCAAACATAGCGACCACTCGGGGTGACCTATGGCAGAGTGGTTGGTTATCCAATAAATGGTTCCCGGGGCGGCGGTACCCATAATCACTTCCCAAATTGAGTATTTAGCGGTATACAGTTAAGCAAAGCTGCATTCCAAGCAGTTGATCGGGTTTCGATTAATTTTTTTTATGTAGGTGTAGGTGTACACATTTTTAACTTTTATTTTTAAGAATACATTTATTTTGTTTTTTGAAGAGTTTTATTAAATGTACATTTGTTACTTAAGTAACAAATGTACATTTAATAAAACTCTTCAAAAAACAAAATGTCTAGAAATTGTTACATAGTTAATGCCCAAGAAATACAAAAAAAAATACATTTATTAATTGCTTTATGTCATAATCCGTAATTCTTCACGGGAATGTACTAGTAATTTTATTGTATTGTATATTTTATTTTATTTACCTGTTACAATTCAACCCTGCCTGTAAAAGATCCCGCGTCGGAGCGACGTAGAACGATTTAGCCTAGATTTTTTCGTATGGGCATCATCCTCCAACTCATTCTTGTTTATTCTACATTCTTTTCTCTTACCTTGTGACATTTCTAACATAGCCTTCCCATTTCTTCCACTACGGTCCTTATTTTTTCTCCCTCGCTTTGAGAACTAAGAATATAATGTTTCAGAATAAAAAATAAACCAAATTTATAGTAGACTTTTGGCATACATTACATGACAAACATAAATAGTTAACCGCTTTTTGGTTTCCCTCTTTATTATCCCTAGAAAAATAATCATATTTTGATGTGCGGCAAAGATAATCATACGTAAAATTGACGCATACGTTTTAACTAGCTGTAATATTTTATTTTGTTATTGATGTGAATAACCAATCGGTATTATATTTTTACAAACAAATGATTTAAGAAATACAACAATTTGTGAATATATATTTATTTGTTATGTGAAAAAAAAAACGAAACGTGAAAATTCTTCGATAATAATATAATCAGCCATATTGAAAAAATTAACTAATATTATAAATAATAATAACACATAGTTATATAAAAATCAACCAGATACAGCTTTGGAACGTATCAATATTATGCTTTTTGACTCGTGCGGTCGTTATATCTCAAAACTGGCGACAACTACCTCAGCAACGCGCGCGCCCCACGGAAGGTCCAAGCAGCGAGTTAGAACGTAAATTTTACGTAGACTATCTTTTCAGGGTTAAGCGTCAATTTGGCAGGTAAGTGCCAAAAATAAGAACTATTGAGACTCCGAAAGAGATCATTAGTTCTTTGACTTCGTTATTTAATATTAATATAGAAATGAGGGGTCATGAGACCTTCAATACATAACACACCTAACACTACCGGTCTGAGTTTAGGTCATTTGAATCCCATTCGCGCCACCCAACTTCCCTTATTGTAATTCCAAGAGAAAAAAAATAATAGTTTTAAACAATAAAAGAATTTTAACAATCAACGAATATAAAAACAAATCGTGGAAAGGGCGACACGACACGCTAATTCCGCACTAGTGACGAAAGATAACGAATTCATTTTTAACCTTACTGAGAGGGATGACACATCGCGCTATATTATAAGTTATTGAGCTTAGAACTTCTATAAGATTCCGCCGGAAGGAATCAGGCCTTGAGCCGACAGTGATATCTGCTGGTTCAAGGCCGTGCATCAGCATAAATGGGCTGCTCCCAATACTTAATTAGGTAAGTAGCAGGAGAGTGAGCCACAGATCGCTGAACTGCGAGCTGCGTGTCCAAAACTAGATAATCTACGATGTCCTCCGTTCATAGACATGGATGTCGTATTAGGTATGAGAAGAATTCCAGCTGGTGGTAATATTTTTTTTCAGAATACAAAGGGTGTTTTGAAGAGAACTATTTTTTACATAAATACCAGTGAGCAGCATCATTCCTTACTTTGGTTTTGAATTACAAAGCCTATCTTTATATTACGAATCTGAATATTCTTGCCCTCATGGCCTACGCTTCTTTTACCACGTTCAGGCTTTAGTATTAATGCATAATTTATTATGTGGTCTTGTACTTGTGGTCGTGTACTAGTGACGTTTTTATAAATTTTGTGCTCGTGTAAATAAGTCAATTTTGTATTTTGTAGATTAAAGGGCATAATATAAGTTATATTTGCACAATTTTCAAATTTTCAATAAGTTTATTTCTTCGCATAGTTTAATATTGGCGTGATAAGAATGCACATTTCAGAATTGAATTGAATTGGGAATAGATGTGGCCGAAATTATCTTTTATTAGCCTGATCTGTATAACCATGTACTTCTCAACCTTTAACATTACCAATTGAGGTGTACACGATTATGTATGTAGTTTCAATATCCTTCAACAGATGGTCGTTAGTGTTGGTAGTTATATGGAGTTTTGAGGTGTCTCAACAGATGATGTAAGTTAAGTAGTACCTTAGTAGAGTGGCAACTGTTGCCGTTCTTGTCTAATCAACGAACGGTTACGGAAATAGCCGAATCTTAATAAGTTTATTTCTTCGCATAGTTTAATGTCGGTGTGATAAGAATGCACATTTCAGAATTGAATTGAATTGGGAATAGAAATGGCCAAAATTATCTTTTACTAGCCTGATCTGAATAACCATGTACTTCTCAACCTTTAACATTACCAATTGAGGTGTACACGATTATGTATGTAGTTTCAATATCCTTCAACAGATGGTCGTTAGTGTTGGTAGTTATATGGAGTTTTGAGGTGTCTCAACAGATGATGTAAGTTAAGTAGTACCTTAGTAGAGTGGCAACTGTTGCCGTTCTTGTCTAATCAACGAACGGTTACGGAAATAGTCGATGATATAAGTGACATCTGGGCACCTTCAGTGTCAAGTTAACTAGTCTGAGAGCATCTAATAGAACGAACGTTTGATACAGTTAAATATTCGTTGTAAACCACGCGATGACCTCGAGTTTTGTTGAAGATTGCGGAACACATATCAAGTATTCCCAATCACTAGGATTAACATTACAACAATAATTATAGGTGCTATTGTCCCACTACCCCTGTGCTGCTGGACTGGAGTTCGCATTCTTTATCAATGAAAATAATTGATTTCTTTTATTGGAAAAGTAATAAATAAAATATCAGAGTAGGAACTGAAGCAGAACAGTCTAGAATAAATCAGAAAAACGTTCGCATATTTTTGTTGGCGTTTTGTTGGCGCACTTTGTGTGTTCTCGGTTTGGAAGAAAAAAATCAACATTGAATTTGTATTCGATACGTGACATGAAAAAAAGGCCAGATTTACCGTACGCTATACTATAGATGTAGTTTGTAATATGCCAAACTGAAACATTAAACTTCTCATGTATTAGAGCAGAAAATAACATCGTGTTTTATATTCGAAGCCAATGTTTCCATTTTCAGGACATAAAACTTGAATGAAAGAAATAACATTTTCGGAACATTTCGACGATTTCCGTTTAACATAAAAAGTCCGAATTCTTCCTTTTACTGAACTTTTTTTCTTACTTTTGGCGAACCATTTCGGAAATCCTGGCATGTTTTTCAATTAAAATTTAACATTGTTAATAGTTGTGCTTTTTAGAAACTTCGAAAATTCGCGGGCATTTTTTTGTAATAATTTAACTACTCAGTAAAAAATATCACAATTCGGAAGATCGAATTTCCAAATTGGCTGAATCATTCACGAAACCAACTTATGAGACTTTTATGTTTAAAAAAATTGAAACCAATTTTTTTTTCATTTGTTTGTATTTATTATTATTTTTGTAACATAAGTGCCATAAATAGGCTCTGAGAAAAATATTTCCCCAAGGGCCCTTTTTGTGTTTGTTTGGGGATGCTGTGTGGAGTATCTTTTTGTGAAACCGTTCCTTCAAAATAAAGGAGTGTATAACTTTATGACGTCGTTTATTTAACAAAAATCACAGTTAAACTGACATTTTTCCAAAGTTTGATTCTGTTTTATATGGTTTGAAGCACCATGAAATACATTTAATTTTTTCATTTAAGGTTAATGTTAAACGGGACGTACGTTATAATCTACGCCTTCACAGATAACGCCAATTTAATTATTTTTAGTTTGAAATACTTTTTGCAACTTTTGCTTAAAATATTAAAATGAATTAATCGATTGCGCCCGTACACATTCAATGCGAATATTAATAAATAGTCTGGTCCAAAAACAAACTCAAATCCTTAAGAATGCCTAATAAACACAATATTGGAATGAGTCACTGATAAAAAAATTCATTTTTTTAGCCTTTCATGAGTTTGTTATTAAATATGTAAGGGCGCAAACAATTCTGTGGGTTGCTTCTAAATGGACCAATGTCTATGCAGAATTTGGTATTTTTAGCAAGTTTTAACTCTGTGGTAAGCGATTTTATGGTGTAACATTGGCCCCCGAAAATCAAAAAATTTCGAAATCGAAAGAATTTTTTGGAGTTTGGAAAAATAACCCAATTTGGTGGCAAAAATCGAAAAATATATTACGAAAAACTGACACTGGCCCTTTTAGAAGAAAGCCACAAAATTAATTTAACTTATTATTTTAAAGCATAACTTGCAAAAAGTGTTTTTACCTAAAATAATTAAATTAGCGCCATCTAAGTATTTTTGATTAATCTTTTTTAGTGTATCCTTAACTGTATTGGCTGGGCACTGGAATATATCATTGACATTATTAATTGAAACTGGAAAATAATAATACGTCCCAATGGTAAAAAAACATGGTTTTAAAATTGAGAAAATAGTTTTGACAGTATTTTACACTGTTGGTTTTCATAAATACTAGAAGAAACTATCAGTAAGTAAGACCTTGGTGAAAACCACCATTAATAAATAAAATTATAGTTACATCGCTCACGATCATTTTTCTCGACCTAATCTGAAAAATGCGAAAATTCACAAATTTTTCCCGAAAATCACAAACCTGATTTGATCCAACAGTCCGGTATCCTGCAAAGGTTCCACCCGGATATCCCCACTAGATGTTGACAATGGGCTGTTCCCAAATGATCGCGATGGAATCTCTCGGATCAATTTCATTTTACGGTCTTCCATCCCTTATACTCGCTACTTCAAGGTGCTCGGTACTTGATCAACCCTCTGCACCCCGTCACAAGGAAGGTCTTAAGTGCACTCTTCTTTTAGTGTGGGAAACTTACAATTTGAATTATTATTGCGTTTTACAAGGATTTTAACCAGCGATTCCTGAGCATATTTGGAGTTCAAAAAGTAAATGTCATTTTACTGTTCGATGATATATTTTTTCTATTACAAACGAATATTTTTCAAGCACACGTCGCCACGTCGCAACGGGATCACGTGATGCGAGCGCTGTTTCGTGTATCACCGCGCCTACCCTACTACTTAGTTGCGACGTGTGATACAAAAATATTTTTATTGTTTTTAATTGAAAAAAAATATCTTCGGACAACAAAATGACATCTACATCGTTGATTCTAAATATGTTCTGAATTGCTGATTAAAATCCTTCGGATGCTTTCTTGTGTGTAGGTATATACTATATATGAATATTATTTATAATATAAGTGGTACCTACTCAAATGTACGTATTAAAATCTTTTATATTGTTTGCACAGGATTGCACAATTTAATCCTAATCTTCCAAATTCAGTGACCTTTTTTTCTGTAAATAAGCATAATATTTTCTCGCCCAGGAATCGAACTCGTGACCTCCCCAATCAGAGATCATGACACGGATCAATAGGTATGCAGGTGAGGTCATCCTTGTCTCGATTAAATCTTCTCTTTGGTTTTGTCAGTAAACATATTAGGGACGCCACTGTTTATCTATTGGTGTTTAATTTTCAATCGTTCTAGGCAATTTTTACGCTTAGCATAAATTCTTTCCTGTAAGATAAATACCTCCCTTAATACCCTGTGTGGTACTGGTTAGCATTCTTTATGACTGTTATTATTATTACAAAAATTAAAATCAAAACAAAAAGCAATCAGAATTCTCGCTGATAAATAAAATGGATTCCCTCTATACAATAGCAGCCGCACACTGACGTGCTTTAACCGAACAATGGTTCTGCCGCCAGAAGTAACTTTTGTAACATCTCAGTTATAATTTCACACAAATGGGCGACCATTTCCTTTTGTGTTCTTGAATTTCCGTTTCGGCTCCAACAGTTTATATCCAATGTAGACAGTTCTGACGGCTAACGAGGAATGAGCGCGCATTGTTCCCGACATGTGGGAATTTGTAAGGTGGAACACACCACTCCTAATGTGCAGTAGATTAGTGCATAATCACCTTTCACTTGTTCTTACGGAACAGTTGTTATTTTATACTCTAACGTACGAGGGTTATAAGGCTTTGTTTTCTACAAAATACCGCCTTCCGTAGGCAATTCCTTTACAAATGTTTCCAGAACTTGATAATGTAAAAGTAGATAGCCAAAAGATGTTAACTTTCGTAATAAATGTTCTTCAGCTGATTTAGAGAGACTCATTAATTTCTTATTTCAGTCATTTTTAGTTTTTACGTTCACGATATCATTTTCGAAACAATCGAACGAAATTCACGGGAAACTAAGCAAGCATCCCAAATAATTTATTTTTATTAATCATAGGTTGAGGGGTAAGGCTCTCGACTAGCAATTCGAAGGTGGCGGGTCCGATTTCCAGCGTGTGCATTCTATTTGATTAATTTGTGATATTTCACAATTTATTAATTAAAAAAAATATGTTGTAAATTTGCGGCGTCTTCCAGAGTGGAAGACATTCTCAGTATCGCCCTGGTGTAAGACCACAATTCAGAACTAAGACGTTTTTGAAAAGGCTTTAGCTGTGTTTGGTGACCATATCTGAATGGCCAGGTAATTTCCCACCTTCTTATTCCCCATTACCTTCCCCACCCCGCTACCTTCAGCTTCACAACATACCCCAATTGGGGATGCGATAGTCTTACTGGCTATAGATGAGAGCAGTTTATAAATACTTATACCTCACACAGTTTCTTGGGAGGTATTCATAAAAAAATGTAATAAACAGAAATTTGCTTGAAATGTCATTCTATGGGAGTGCTTTTGTTCTGCGTATCGGTTTATGGAAATAATTCTTTTTTAACAGAATATTATAAATATACCTACCACATCTTTTTAGAGAAACCAACAGCCCAAGCATTAATTATCATTGGCTGCATTGAGTTAAATATTGACTGAATGACGGACGATCAAAACAAATGTCTGCAGTATAAATTTATTGCCGTAAATTTTTTTGAATACCTCATCGAACTCATCTCCTTTTGTATTGTTTGTAGTTCTATATTATACCATTTATTTGTTCCTCTTATTTTAGTAGTTTGGATTGGTGTTAACTTATCAATTACTTCTTGTAGATTATTTATTAATGATTTAGACTTTTCATTGTATTCCATTTGATGAAGTTCATCCATATCACCCAGAAGTTCAATTAATCTTTCGCTGCTATATTTTTTAGTTTCTGTATTTTATTATTTTGCTGGTTTTCGTCTTATTTCTTTTTATGTTATCTGTAATGTGGATAAGGTTATGATCGGTTATTTTTGGTTCATCAAGAACTTTTACGTTCAAATCCAATCTATTTGATATGACAAGGTCAATTAACGTACTGGATTTATCTGTTATTCGTGTCTCACTTTTAACAAGTTGTTTCATTCCCAAAGTTCGAATAATTTGTTTTAGTATTTTAGTATATGTATCCTTAAAGTTTTTGAAATTTATATTGAAGTCACCAGTTAAGATATTATATTCTTCTTCTTGGAGATTTAGGTTGCACCAGTTCTCTATAAATGATAGAAAGTCTTTGGTACTTGCATTTGGAGAATGGTAAATTACTCCATAAACCCCTTTCTTATATACCGAAGATATCCTTATTGCTAGTATCCAGCAATTCTTTTCGTACTGTGTGTTGGAAATGACTTCATATATTATGTCTTTTCTAATAATTATCACTGCTCCCCCTGTATGTCTACTATAGGAATCACAACGTACTGTAGTATATCCCTGAAAAGTTATTTCACTGTCTTCAATGTCGCATGTTACGTGCGTCTCGCTTAACATTACCATTGTGGGATTATTTCGTTCGATCAGCATCTGAACCTCCTCACTATTCGATATCAAACTTTGAATATTTAAACATAGAATTCCTTGCAGTTGGTTGCTTTTTATAAAAAAATTGCCTTTTTCTTCTCTAATTCTAATTTTCTTTTATATACCGGACATTCAAAGCTCCAAGCCGGATGATTTGACTCTAGGTTTATCTTCAATTTGTTTTTGGTATTGATACAATTTATAAACCTTTCTGTTCCTCTAATAGAAGTACATGCTTCACTTCTGTGACCTCCTGTGCATTTAGGGCATACAAATGAGTCTTTTTTGCATTCACTTCCTTTATGGTTGAACCCGTAGCATTTGTAACACCGTTTAATGTCAAATGCATCAAATACTCGGACCCTTTCCCATCCAATATTTATTTTTTGCATTTGTAACATTGTTTCATGTGTTTGTGAATCTACTTCCAAATAAATTATGTATTTTTCTCCTGTTTTTAATTTTTTGTTTTTTATTGCGGATACTTCCATTTTTTATGGTTCTTCTGGAAACTCGTTCTGAATTTTTATGTTCTGAACAATTTCTCTTTTATCCATTTTGTGTGATATTCCAACGACTTTTATTGATGGGAATCTTTTTTCCGGGATCTTCGTTGTATATTTTTCGCAGAACTTTGTTTTTATGTCTTCCTGTAGTTTTTCAATGTGCTGGCTGTTTCTGCATGTAACAACAATTTTCCCATTTTTGCATTTTTTATTCCCATCACTCCGGTTTCAATTGGGTTAATATTTTTTTTTAATGTCCTCTTCGGTTTTCTCCGTTGTCTGTTCTTCTTTCGGAGGGATAATAATTTTTTTCCCAAATTTTGACATGGCTACAAGTAGGTACTCACATTCATATTTAAATGGTGCTATCAATATCTCTAAGCCCATATTGTCAGCATGTACTATTTTTCTCAATATTCACTAACTGGGAGAAACATTTACCCGACAAAAGCAATAAAAGGAGAAGTCTTTGAACTCTGGGAATATCGTCGAGAATTGAAAATTCCCCGGAGAGAACAAATAAAAAATATAGAGTTCACACCAAGGTTACACGAAAGAAAATCGTCAGCACTTTCAAAAATTGCACCGTACTTTTGGCATTAGTGTAAAACTTAAGCTTAAAATGACGAAGAAGATACCTACACTGTCTAGCTGGTTTATAGCGGGGCTGTAGAACCTTTAATAATAGTTTTTTTTTACCGTAGCACACTCATTTTTTACATTAACCGCTTTTCGGCAATGCGCTGCAAAGTCAAGGCTTAAGATTTCAAAGTATTAGTCAAACATAATATTTTAAAAAAATAGATTTGAAGCCAAAGAATAAGAAAGAACAATCAAATTATTTGTCAAGTTTCTTTTATTTTTGTAAACTTTAATCGTAAAAATGAACAATTACATTTAAAAGGCGGGTTCAAAAATTTCGCTAGTCCGTGAGCTCCCAGCCTAATGGCCATGTTTTGTTAAACTCCCATCGTTACATCCGTACCATTAATTTAGTTTTCTTTAGGTAGGTACTTTAAACACTTTTTGACAGTGAAATACAGCGATTGTTAGCCGAATTAAGACCATCATGAAATAAATTATTGCACGACGCTGTTTTTTGGGCACATTTTTCGGTAATCGGCGCACATTATTTTTTCAATCAAAGACAATTTGAACAAATGTGGATACGCAGCGTCGGACTCTGCCGCAGTTATTTTTGTGAACAAGGCAGTCGTGTATAGTCTAGGTCGATGTGCATAATATTTTGAAATTATAAAGTATTATAATTTTGAATTTTGTTGATTATCTTGCAACTTACATATATTTCAAACAGGGTAGTGATATGAGATATAGGTTACATAAATAGCTTTGAAGTTATTTGAATACCTTTTGCAAATGTCAAGTTTTCCCTTGCGTTGTTGGTTTGTCCAAATCGTTTATAAGTTCAAGTTTAAAGAATTTTTGAACGTAAGAGTTGGTTTGGGGCATGGTGTTCTTGGCGTTATTCGCGTTGAAAATTTGTATTTTATGATTTCGTGAACAATTTCTATAATTATGGTTTTACTTCGATCTCATGTATCGAGATAATTTAAGAAAACTTTTTTAAATAAACATCCTCGAATTTTAATAATTGTGATTTGTTTTTGGGTATTAATTAACGATTGGACACTGTGTTGAAATAAATTAAGATAATACTTAATTTAATGAAGACAATATAAACGAAACTCAATCGTCAATTTGGAAACAGAAAAAAGATATTGGCACCTCTGAGACTCGAACCCAAGACCTTCAGCTTTCCGAGTATTAATGTATATTTGTGTATAGATGAGTGAGGATTGTTTTTGCATATATCTGCGGAACGTCAAACACATTCATAATTTTGAAGATTAAGTTCGAGTCTGTAATTAGAGGTAGTCTAAGAATTAATTTTATAATAGTTTTCTGTGCCTTTATGATTGGGTCTAGTGCTGATGCAGTACCGCCTCCCCATGCTTTGATATCATACTCAATAATAGGTTGACAGACTGC
Organism: Limnephilus rhombicus; assembly: GCA_929108145.2. NCBI lineage: Eukaryota > Metazoa > Arthropoda > Insecta > Trichoptera > Limnephilidae > Limnephilus > Limnephilus rhombicus. Next base: position 24,911,024 of record OV815278.1, read on the forward strand.
AAAATAAATCATTTTCAAGTAAAGCCATAACATTGACACCCTCCAGGCCTACGCTGTGATTCCACCCATATATATAAGTACCCACCCGTATAAAAGTAACCCATATTAAAAAAAAAAATCATCGAAAAGAAATGAGAAAAAAAACACCACATTTTTTCCCCTTGGTTCTGGTGGCAAGTTTTTCTTTGACGGCGTTACCGCCCGGCATTTGGCAGTTGGCGGTGAATGCAATTTTAATATTCTATTGAGCTGTCGTTGTGAAAAGAGTCCAGCTTTTGATCTTGGGAATTCTTTAGAAAGAGAACCGCGTGTCCTCCACCTTTCTCAGCTGAAAAAGCAATTATTTGTTCTTTGTTTTAATGAAATCTCGCCTTTTGACACGGCCGTCGGCCATTACTCCCTCCCCGCCATCTCGGATTATTGAAGGATTATATAAAATGTCTTCATCGCGAGACGGATCGACGGGAATAAATTACGAAGGGAATTTTAGGAGGCATTAAACGCCTCGTAACAACCGGCAATGGCAAATCACCAGACGTATTTCATTTCGCGGAATTTTAGGGTGAAGTTATCTAGAAAAGGTTTTTATTTTATTTGTATTTACTTTTTTAAACATATAATACGGAATAATTAAGATATCTATGTATTGTATGATGTGGGAAGATATGAGGGGCAGTTTCTGTTGGGGAAATTTCAATATTCAATAACTCAATATTCAATATTATAAATGGAACTTAACTGATTTAAATTATATTCACTATTCTATGTACAATTACTTTATACACAACTGTATGCTTCCAAAATAAACATAAATAAAAAAAATATAAAAAACTCGGCTAGATGTAAACTTAGCGCCGCCATGATCGTCTCGTTTTAAAAATAAATAAATAAAATATTTACACCAATACTACTCCGTCACTTGTGGCAGCTGAACGTCGCGAACTGCGAACGCGCGAAGCTAACTCACGATTTTCGACTTTTCGGATTCGACAAATTGTTAAGGGTTTATACATATATTAGAATTCATTATTAAAGTGTTGTTTTGAAGAGGAGTTGTATATGTAACTCGTTTTGAGCTCTAAGTGCGTATCTCAAAAACTCGAAAAGATACGAGGATGGTTATGATTAGAGATTTTCATAGTTTCATTAATTTTGGGTTTGAAGCAATCATACATAAAGATAGCAGACAATAAAATATGCGTTAAGAAAATGAAGATAATTTTATCTTCTTAGTCGAAAATTACCAAATCGGATAGGGACACCTTAGATTAATAATGCTGTTATTATTGTACCAATGTTATTGTTATTATTAATGCAACCAATCTATTGGGTGATTTTATTCTAATATAAGTGTAGGTATGTTCACAGTATTATAAATTGACGTAAAATTACTGCCTCAATACAGGCTAGCCTAGTGAGGCAGGTTACGAGAAACCTAAATTTATAATTATAAATCTCTATTCTTTAAGTACCTACTGTTTATATGTATATTGTTTTTTTTTGTTATTAACTTTTGCACTTGTGCAACTTTTAAACTGTACTTTTACTGTACTTATGATGTACTTTTTTTTGTAGTTATAAATCTTTAAATTTTTTGTTCAATAAAGATATTATTATTATTATTATTACTAATGACGGCAGAATAACACTTCGAACAAAATATGCGAACCTCTCGGCACAGGTTCCCCTAGTGAGGTGTTCACAAAACACTGCTAACATGTTTACATACATACAGACACTCACTGATTATTAACATTTCCTTTAATAACGAATTCGGATGGAAAGTTTCTTCATTATGGGGATCTTCAAGTTCGAAAATGTTTTCTTTTATGCAGTGCTAAAAAAATAATAGTAAATGTTGGCGGTGGCGTAAACATAAATGTAAATCTTTATAATTTTTTTTTTTTTTTTTTTTTTTTTTTTTTTTTATTATAGCGACTATATACAAAAATTTTACATACAAAATGAAATGTGAAATTAAGTACAAAATATTGTATTTCTTAGTCCTCCTCACTAGGGGGTCCTGTGCCGAGGAGGACTAAAGTTATTTAAATATAGTTCATTTGTCTTCTATGTCGTTTTTAGCGTCTTCGCTAGGGTTTTCTCATTGACCTCTTTAAGCCATATTTTTATTCTTGATTTGTATTCAATTGGATTTTTTATTAGTTTTATGTCTTGGGGGAGGATGTTATGGAGTTTTGTTGCAAAGTATGTATAGTTTCTTTGTCCAAATGTGGTTTTATAACTTGGAATATTTTTTATATCATTTTTATTCGATCTAGTGTTATGCATACACGGTCTAGTAGAGGATTCATTATTTTTGAAGAGCTTCAATAATATATTTTTGGAATATATTTGTTGTACATTTGGTACGTCAAAGTTATTGAAAATTTCAGTTGAAGGCGTTCTAATTGGTACTTTCAATATGGTCTTTATGATTCCTTTTTGAATCGTATTCAGGCTGTGTAGGTACGTATTTGCAGCAGATCCCCATCCTATGATTCCATATTCAATTCGAGAATGACATAACGCATAGTAGACCTTTTTCATATCCTTTTTATTTAGCACGTTTCTTAGATTTTTGAAGAAATATATAAGGCTTGTGAGTTTTTCCGTAATACCTTTGATGTGTAGGTCCCATCTAAGATTTTCGTCAATTATTACTCCGAGATATTTTATGTTTTGTGTTTTTTCGATGACGGGGCAGTAACATTGTATATTATTTCCATGGCATTCATGTAATTTTAGTTCTAGTGATTTTATTGGTTGGCCCCTTGAGTTCATTGAAAATGTTATATATTTTGTTTTGCTTATATTAAGGGTAAGCGAGTTGATTTTAAGCCAATTTTGAAGTGCACTAAGCCCTTTTTCAGCCTCATTAAATGTATCAGTCCAATTTTCTTCTTGAAATAATAAAACAGTATCATCAGCAAAACTGATTACGTTTCCTTTAATGGTAAGGTTAGTTAAATCGTTGATGTAGATAATGAACAGAATCGGTCCCAGTACACTTCCTTGAGGAACGCCATAGTTTAAAGATAGAAGTTTGCTCTTTTGTTTGCCAATTTGTACTTGTTGTTCTCGCCCTGTTATATATGACTCCAATAAGTTAATTGTTGATTCGGCCATTCCTATTTTTTTTTAGTTTAGTTAGTAATATTTTATGGTCTATTGTGTCAAAAGCTTTTTGAAGATCTATGAATAAAGCTAAACATTTTTTCCCATCATCTATGTTTTTTATGGCCATGCTTGTTAGATTTTCTATGGCATCATTGGTGCTCAGATTTTCTCTAAAACCATATTGGGATGGTGATAGTAATTTGTTTTGTTCAAGAAATTGAACAATTTGCTTCTTCATTACAGTTTCCAAGATTTTTGAAAAAGAGCTTAAGAGACTTATGGGTCGGAAGTTATATATATCCTTTTTGTTACCACTTTTATGTATGGGTATAACTGTAGCTTTTTTAAGGCATGAAGGGAATACATTTGTAGATATAGACAGATTGACCAAGTATGTCAATGGGAAGGTCAGTTCATTTTGTAGTTGTTTTATTGTTTTATTTGAGATTATGTCATTTCCCGATGATTTATTAATATTAAGGGATACAATTGCATTTCTGATTTCAGTACTGGTTACATCAGTTAACTTTAATTTATCTATCTGGTTCATATTTTCCTTTTCTTCTGGTAAAATGCTAGTTATTGGTTGTCTGATTTTCTTTGCTAATTGTGACCCTATATTAGTAAAAAATTCGTTTACGTATTCGAGAATTTTGTCCGGATGCTTTGCGAAAGAGATTTGGGTATTTTCAATTGTTAATTCTTCCATGTTCTTGTAATGGGATGATTTTGCATTTGTAATTTCATTAATGATCTTCCATAATTTGCGCGGGTCATTGTTACATTCGTCTATTTTCTTCTTATAATAATTTTCTTTGACAGTTCGTATAACATTTTTGCAAATATTTCTGTACCTTTTGTAGTATCGTTGTATAAAAATATCACAAGGATTTAATTTAGATTTCCTATGTAATTCATCTCTTTTTCTAATGCAATTTATAACGCTTTGAGTTATCCATGGCTTAAGATGTTGGTTTTTATGCGAAATCTTTTTTTCTATTGATTTGGTATTTGATACGATGGTGTATGTTATATATTCAGTGAATTTACTCCAGGCATTATTTGCATCAAGGTTTTCCAGTAGGCTTATCCAGTTTGTATTGAGTAACTGTTGTTTTACATCATTCCATTTGGTTTCTGTCTTTTGCACGATAATTGGGTAGGGCTGCGATCTTTGTATTTTCTTTTTTGTAATAGATAAAATTGTTGTATAGTGGTCGGTTATAGTAGAGGTGAATATGATAGATTTGGTTGATTTAATAGTCTTACTGAACATGTGATCGATGCAAGATTTGTTGTCATTAGTTACACGCGTAGGTTTATTTATCATACTTTGGAGTCCATGGGAGGCCAGTGTTTGTAGATAATCAGTTCTATTGGGATGACCATTTTCTAATATGTCAATATTTATATCTCCGATAAGGAAGACATTTTTTGTGTTTTTTAGAAGATTGAGTTCATTAGAAAGCGTTTCAAGAAACTGATTAATATTAGTTGTAGCTGGTGATCGGTACAGAGCTAATATCGTGGTTTCATCACCCACTTTGATCTTTAAACAGTTTGCATTTGAGAATTTTATTTCATTGACTTCAGTTTTAATGTCATCTTTAATGTACGCTATCACACCATCATTTTTTGTGTAATTCAAATTGGTTGCATATGACGTGTAATTATTAATTTGCAAGGGTGAATATTTATCCTTTATCCAGCATTCAGTGAGGATAATTATATCTAGATTTATTTTTAGATTCTTAATTAGTATTTGAAGTTCATCGAAATTTTTGTTGATACTTCGTATATTTTTATTTAATATATTAAAATTGTTTTTAAGAGTTGACAGTTCATCTGGTTTGTTTGTAGTTATTGTTTCATTATCATTTAAAGTTGTTAAAGCCTTTGGTTCAGAAGTAATTATTGTGGTATTCATTTTCACAATATAAATTATTAGGTGGATTTAGTAATGTTTTTTTTTAATATAATTTGCTAAATTATTTTTACCATATCATCTAGGTGCTTTATGTAGATAATTTTATCATCTTGTTTTTTACGAATCATAATTTTGCCTTGTTTGTACCAAACGTATTGATAATCTTTTTCCCTGGCTACTTGTTTCGTTTTCCATAATATTTCTTTATGGTACGGGCTCAATTCTTCGCCGATGTAGATAGGAGATGTCGTCAAATCCTTTATTTCATCATAATTTATTTCTTTTTTCTTTTCAAGGAGGGAATCTCTTTTTCTTTTATCTGAAAAGATCGCAAGAAGTTATCTGGCAACCAAATCTATTAGACGACATCTCTTCTCCCCTCTTTTTTCGACAACTTATATGTCTAGCACTCTAGACGCTGATATATTTCAATTCTAATGGTACCCATTTTGTTTTAATCTTCCATCTCGCTTAATTCTGGCTTTATGTGATTAGTTGAAAGCACTTTGGTGCTTTTTAAAATGGAAAATTCATCGTTTTAATTAAAGCTTCATGAGGGAAGATTTTACTTACAAATGGCTAAATCATTAATTTTATTGTGTTTATATACCTAACTTCGTAAATAAAGCTCTTTATTCATTTGAAACTTTCATTTAAAGAAGTAAATATCCTAATTCAGTTTGCGCACGAATTTAGCACTAGATTTTTGATAGCATTTTCGATTCAATACTGTAGGTATACGACATACGACAGCCTTCTACCAAAGTACTTTAAAATTAAATTATATTTTGGGAGGCGCGCATGGGTACCGCCGCCCCGGGAACCATTTATTGGATAACCAACACCTCTGCCATAGGTCACCCCAAGTGGTTCGCTACGTTTGGTGACTTAGCAGGGGTGCCCGGTTTCATGGGGTGAAGTTTGTCCGGGTTTTTGCGGCAAATGCTTCTGCCCACCAGCTGCGTGGCAGGCCGGATCGAGAGAAAATGATTTGGGGAGTCGCTTTGAATTCTCCAGATGTACTCTCTCGGAATATCGCTTTATACCGCAATGGGGATGGTGGACTGTCACTCCTGGACACACTGACTCACAGATTCCTACCCACCTCTCATTTTTCCTACAAACCCCCAGATTCCTACCTACCTACCTTTTTCCTTCCCAGAATCTCCTCACTGCCTTTCCTAAAAAAAAACCTCCACACAGCATCCTCAAAGATGACACATGCCCTGAGGGGAATTATTTTCCTCGGGGCCTCGTGTGTGGGGCTAATGTAAAAAAACATATATATATATATAACAAGGATATTCATAGGCATTTATACAAGGATATGCAATGAAATCAGGCCAACAAAAAATAACAAAGGGAAAACGCAAAATAGTTCACTGTACAAAGGGATTAAGTATTTATACTGCGCTGCCGGAAACTTACTTTGTCCCAATTTGTAGGTTCAAGTTATATTATAGGAGCCACAGAAGAAATTTTGTATATTTTTTACGTTAACCCAACACAGGAGGATCTGGGTTAAATAACTTCTCTCAGGGCCTAAGTCATTTTGTGGATGAATTGTGGAGGGTCTTTTTAAGAAAGGAAGGAGAGGAAGTCTAGGAAAGAAAAGGGTGTGACGGATGGGTAGAAATTTGAAGGTCAATGTGCCCAGGAGTGACGGATGTATGAATCCAACCATCCTACTGCGATTCAAGACGATGCATTGGGTCGAGAGAGTCTGGTCTCTCTCAACCTGCCAATTAGTGGGCAGACGCGTCTGTCGCCAAGACTTGAACAAATGAACCCTGGCACCTCTGCTAAGACACCTTCGTAGGGAATTGGGGTTTCGAGGCGGCGATACCCACAACCGCCTCCCAAATAGTTTATTTCTTAATTAATAATTTGTAAATTTTGATCAATAATAAATATATATAAATAAATTAGTTAAATAAAATTAATACATAAAAAAACCCTTTTTTTACAAATTGGAATAATTAATAATGTACAAAATGTTAATAATGCTGGTGAGCAACTGGGCCTAACAATCAACGTCAATAAAACTAAATGGATGACATTTGGATGACTAGATTATTCTGAATCAGTGATACAGTTGAATGTTTGCATTGTCGAAAAGGTGGAAAGATTTAGATACCTCGGCAGTATTCTCACGGAGACTCTTGACCCAGAAGTAGAGGTTAGGTGCAGAATTGAAGCAGCAAGAACTGCGTTCATTTAAATAAAATCCCTCTTCTGCAATGACAATATTAGTTTAAAACTAAGGCAGAGAATATTAAAATTTTATGTGTGGTCGGTCTTGCTGTATGGATGTGAAACAAGGACCTTGAACAGGTTGAAATGTGGCTTCACCGGAAAATGCTCAAGGTCTCATGGACCGACATGATCGCCAACACAGAAATTCTCAGGCGGGCTAGAACAGATAGAGAACTGCTTACATTAATAAAAATCAGGAAAATTTCATATCTGGGTCTTATATACTCCGAGGGGAGAAGTATCGCTTGGTCCATTTAATATTAAAAGGCAAGATAGAGGGTCGCCGAGGGCCTGATAGGAGACAAATGTCTTGACTGCGAAATACACGAGAGTGTACCGGCATTAGAAGTGTGGAGGAGCTATTCCGGGCAGCGCAAGACAGAGAGACATTTTTAAGAGTCATCGCCAACGTCGGGGGGATCTGATAGGGCACACAAAGAAGAAGAATAATATACATAGTTATATCAGCTGTTTTACTCACACAGGTTTCCCGTGATGTATTTTCACAAATTAAATTTACCGTTGCGTTTGTGGACGTACTTATGATGATGGTTTTAATTAATAAATGCGTTTTGTTAATTACACGGTGAAAATAAAAGGTAAAATAATTAACATCAACAATATTTTTAGTGTAAATTTCATTCGGGCTCTAATAAAAACAAACACTCCGCCGCGGCGCTTTATTTACGTAAAAAAGTTAGCTTTAAATCTGCATAACTTGCAAGTAATCCTCGCAGGTTTACACATAAAATTTTCGAGTAGTTGTGGCAAGGCAGGGGGTGTGGTGGAGGGGATTTGGGGCGCAGTAAACACCCCGTAGAGAAGCGCGAAAGCCTACATCGGCGCTGAAAGCGGTCTAACGCGTCCCCGGGGCGGGCTTTGGCCGTACTCCCAATTATTTGGTTGTAGCCGCAACTTAACCAACTGAAAACAGGCAGAGTTCTTGAAAGAAACCTCAACCATAACCGTGTTTTTGGAGCGTGATCACATTTACTTCGAGTCTTCATCTTTTATATTATAAATTTGTATACACACAACTTTTTTAAGCTCATACCAAGAATCTTTATTACTTTTTTGTTAATTTGTGGAAATACATCTTAATTTAAGGTTTATGTCTTTAATACAAATGGTTTACAAAAATTTATATTTTATAGTTATTAAGTTTATTTTGTAGAACTCCATTTTAATACGCACCAGATTTAAATGTCCGGGTTTAATTTTCCTCACAGGAAAAACTAAACCCTTTCACACACTTCCCAAATGATCATCTGGTCAATCCACGTTATGCAATTGCACTATATAAGTATTATAATTACAAAACAATACAAGAACAACATGTCAACCTACCAGAGACCAGATGGGAAAATAATTCACCGACTCCAGATATTTTCTTATCAGAGGGTTCGGCTCTGTGGAATTCCTAATTGAACCTATAAATCCTACTGATCCCTCAATATAAATATTTAAAAAATCTTTTGTAATCCTACATGTATTTAAAATTACCGATTTTTGCATTTTTATATAAAATTCTTTGACAAATCAAATATGCCTAAATTTTGAATCGGAGAACTAGGTATAATGCCAGTAGCCGAAATAACAAATGGTAATATTTTTATAGTCCGAGAATGCCAAATTCTTTTAATCTCATTTCCTAAATCTGTGTATTTTCTAATTTTTTCAGAAACAGTTTTTTGAATATTACAGGAATTTGGAATAGCTACATCAATGATATAAGTTATTTTTTTTAATTTTGTCATGTAAAACTATATCAGGTCTATTATGACTAATTGTTCTGTCTGTTAGTATAGTTTTATCATAATATATTTTATAAAATTCATTTTCTAAAAATGAATTTGGTTCATATTCATAATATGGTACTATATTACGGCAGTCAATCAAGTTATGTTTAAATACCAAACTTTGGTGGATTTTTTAAATTATTATTATTTTCTTATTTTATTCTTTTTATTATTTAATAAAAAAAAAAAATTAAAACAAGTCCTGCTGTGTGATTTTTATTATGACGCATGGCAACTGTTTCGTCTTCCGAATGCATAATCACATCGTGATGAAGTCACTTAGATACGATCTATTTATATTATTTCTATTCCTTGCTTAAGATTTTTTTTATAAATGGTCAAATTATGTTATTATGTTAACTGGTCCCAACCGCTGGTAGTAGGTACTCTTGCAAAGATACAGGAACATGTGAAGAAATTAAATATAACAATATTTGTCAAAATCTGAGGAAAAACGTCAATAAACGCTTTGGCGTAAAAAAAGTTTTCATACCTTTGTTGTTAAAAAATAGCAATTTTAGTTACAAGCCAAAATTTTTGAAATGTAAAGTTTTCCTATTAATTGTACTGTTTACAAAAAAGACATCAGGGAAATCTTACATGGTAAAAGCATAAATAATTTTGAAAATTTACTCGGAAATCAACAAGGGCATCATTGCATAGTATAAAATGAAGTCGCTCAAAATGTACGTGCGCATAGATCTTTTAAAGTACGCAACGGATTTTCATGCGGTTTTCACCAATAGATAGAGTGATTCAAGAGGAAGGTTTGTATGTATAATACATGCTCATTATATTAGATAAAAGCCGAGAAATTCAAATATTCAAATCAGGCAGCAGGCAGCGGGCAGCGGGCAGCGAGCAGCTAGCTGGCAAGCGGGTGGTGTGGATTTTATAAAGGTTAGGTAATGGCGTTGTGTTTCGTTAGCCACAGCAACGTGTGGCCGGGTCTGCTAGTTAATAATAAAAAAAAAGAATTCGTTAATTTGATGGCCTTCAAGGTCGAGAGGTTAGGATTTTGACCAGCAATTCGAATCCAACAATTCTTCTTCAACATCTCAATATTATACGCACATGAGACGAATTTAAAATGTGGGATTCATATACGAGTACTCCGATGCTGTTGATATTTAGTTATTAGTTTAGTTATTAAACTATTAAACATTGCAAAATTAGACTATTTGCAGACGATACCTTAATCTATATTTCGTGTGAAGATTACGTAAAAGCAATTAACAAAATAAACGAAGACCTACAAAATATAGCAAAATGGCTGAAATTAAACAAGTTGAAACTGAACGTAAACAAAACAAAATATATGGAAATAGGCAATAAAACACGTAACACAGGGTTAAATTTGACAGTTAATGGTGAAAAAATGGGAAAAGTAAACGAAATCAAATACCTGGGTGTAATACTCGACTTAAAACTGACTTTCACAGCAAACTTTGAATATGTGCTAAAAAAGGTATCAAAAAAGGTCAATTTTCTTAGAAGACTAAGACATACATTAAATAGAAACACTACGGAGCTTATTTATAAAACTATCGTTGCTCCACATTTGGACTACTGCTCTACGATGTTATATTTGGCCAATAAAGGAAATTTGAACAAACTAGAAGTTATACAAAACAAAGCTATGAGATGTATACTGGGGAAAGGCAAATACGCAAGGATTAATCAAATGAGAGAGGAGCTAAATTGGATTCCAATAAAAAAGAGACTACTATTTAATGTGTTAATTTTTGTGCATAAAATTATGAAAAACCAAATGCCAAAATACTTTAAGGATGAAATTGTTTTTAATAGAGACATTCATAATTACCAAACAAGAAATACAAACAGAGTTCGATTGCCACAAATGAAGAAATCAAAATCACAGAACTGCCTAATGTACAGAGGACTAAAGATGTATGATGAAATGCCTGAAAGTATGAAGAATGAAGAAAGAATGAATGTATTTAAAAGAAATTTTATGCTTACTGTAAAAATATTTAAATTTATCAAATGAAATGTTACATTGTGCTTATTTGTTTATATTCATGTAGTATAAACTAACTCAATAAATTTAAATTTATCAAATAAAATGTTACATTGTGCTTATTTGTTTATATTCATGTAGTATAAACTAACTAAATAAATTTAAATTTATCAAATAAAATGTTACATTGTGCTTATTTGTTTATATTCATGTAGTATAAACTAACTCAATAAATTTAAATTTATCAAATGAAATGTTACATTGTGCTTATTTGTTTATATTCATGTAGTATAAACTAACTAAATAAATTTAAATTTATCAAATAAAATGTTACATTGTGCTTATTTGTTTATATTCATGTAGTATAAACTAACTCAATAAATTTAAATTTATCAAATGAAATGTTACATTGTGCTTATTTGTTTATATTCATGTAGTATAAACTAACTCAATAAATTTAAATTTATCAAATGAAATGTTACATTGTGCTTATTTGTTTATATTCATGTAGTATAAACTAACTCAATAAATTTAAATTTATCAAATGAAATGTTACATTGTGCTTATTTGTTTATATTCATGTAGTATAACTAACTAAATAAATTTAAATTTATCAAATAAAATGTTACATTGTGCTTATTTGTTTATATTCATGTAGTATAAACTAACTCAATAAATTTAAATTTATCAAATGAAATGTTACATTGTGCTTATTTGTTTATATTCATGTAGTATAAACTAACTCAATAAATTTAAATTTATCAAATGAAATGTTACATTGTGCTTATTTGTTTATATTCATGTAGTATAAACTAACTTAAAAATTAAAAAAAAAAAATTAAAATAATATTGTGTTTTTAATTATTGGTTATTTAGTTACTTATTTTGTTATTTATTCGTTATTTAGTTATTATTAGTTAGTTATTAATTAGTTAAGTTAATAGTGTTTTTTCATCTAGTAGAGCTGATTTATTAGGAAAAACTGTTATTATGTGCAAAAGAGCGTTGGTTCTATGTTCTCTTCCAACTGAGAATCTGTAAATTTTTTCTTTCCTTCCTTATACAATATTTTAAATACGTTTATACCGTTCATACTAACTAATCTACTGCACTGTTTATGAGTAGGTATATAGTATAAACTATGTAAAAGCCTCGGGCGTAAGTAAATTAATAAGTAAATAAATTTGCAAAAATATTATTTTTTAAATAAATGAAGATAATATAAGCGAAACTCAATCGAAAATGTAGAAACAGAAAAATCAGAAAAACATATTGACACCTCTGCGACTCGAACCCAGGACCTCTTGCTTTCCGGGCAAACGCGATAACCACTGCGCCACGGTGTCGATATGAAATTCGGTCATGTTTAACTGTACCATACTTCGACTAAGAACCACCTACATTATCTTCATTTTCTTTAACGCATATATTATTGGCAACTATCTTTATGTAAGATTGCAAGATTCAAACCCGAACTAAATGCTCTCTAGATAGTGTCTGGATAAATTTTTATCCATTTTATTTAATATGCGACATCTATCGAATTTTCTGCAAGTCTAGGATAAATATTTTATTTTTTATTTTAACTTTATGAGTAAAACCTCAAATTGTTATATTTAAATAAATGAAGATAATATAAGCGAAACTCAATCAAAAATCTGGAAACAGAAAAATCAAATATTAAATTAAATAAAATGGATAAAGGTTTATCCAGACACTATCTAGAGATCATTTAGTTCGGGTTTGAATCTTGCAATCATACATAAAGATAGTTGCCAATAATATATGCGTTAAAGAAAATGAAGATAATGTAGGTGGTTCTTAGTCGAAGTATGGTACAGTTAAACATGACCGAATTTCATATCGACACCGTGGCGCAGTGGTTAGCGCGTTTGCCCGGAAAGCAAGAGATCCTGGGTTCGAGTCCCAGAGGTGTCAATATGTTTTTCTGATTTTTTCTGTTTCCAGATTTTCGATTGAGTTTCGCTTATATTATCTTCATTTATTTAAATATAACAATTTGAGGTTTTACTCATAAAGTTAAAATAAAAAATAAAATATTATTTTTTGATTATTATTATCACACTTAATTTTCGAAATAAGGGAACTGTTTAGTTTATCATTTTCTGTGGACAAAACAAATTGATTTGCAAAGTCCACCGGACTATTCACAATTGTGAGACATCGCTCAACAGTACACATGTTTGTCATCTAATTGAATTTTACAAAGAGAGCTTCTGCTGTCATTCATATTCACGGTGGGTCGACTTCCGGCCTTTGACAACGTAAAATTTTGTTTGAACTGTGAATTCTACAAAGAATTTTAATTTGATAGCGATATTTTCCGTACAGCGCTTCAAAAATGTGATACAATTTTGATGGAATTCTGGGAGCCTCGCGATGAAAATGAAAACATTATTAATTTATCTTTTAAAACAAAAATCAACATTGTGACGGTTGTGGTGAAAGAGTGATGGAGGGCTGACATGTTAGATTGTTAAAACAAGGAGAAACTTTCAAATAGCCACACCTGTAGATACTTTTATGATAACAATACATTTTTGATTATTTGTATAGCATCTTGCAAAATTACGTCAATAGTGTTTTAGGTTTTGATTTTATGGTATTAAAACTGGCTTGCGTGGAAATCCGAGAGTATTACAATTCATAACTTATAATTTTTCTTATTTATCAAAAAAAATTGACCACGTAAAAAAAAACCGTATTCGTTATGTAAAATGTATATATTATCGAAGGATGTAAGAAACATATTTTTTTAAATAAGCGTTTTCCGTTTCCTTCTCTGTTTATTTTTTCCAAGTTTTCAAAATTATTTTACTAAACCACAGAATACGAGGGGTGGTTAAAAAGTAGAAGAAGACAAATGAACTATATATAAATAACCTTAGTCCGCCTCGGCACAGGACCCCCTAGTGAGGAGGACTAAGAAATACAATATTTTATACTTAATTTCACATTACATTTTGTATGTAATTTTTTTTTATATAGTCGCTATAAGAAAAGAAAAAAAAAATTACTTGGGCAAGAAAACGCTTGGGCTTAAAATTGGCTTGGGCAAGAAAACGCAACTTTTTCAGGCAATACTCAATTTATTTCTCAACACAATCTCCTTTTAGCCCTACACACTTCGTTCAATGAATCTCCAATTTTTTGATCCCCTTCAAATAATTTGATGTCTCGAAGCCCTCGAAATAGGCCTCTATTTCACCGATGACCTCCTCATTCGACCCAAATCTCTTGCCACTGAGACATTTCTTCAAGTTTTGAAATAAATAATAGTCGCTGGGGGCCAAATCGGGAGAACACGGAGAATGAGGAACAAATTGGTAGTGCCATTCATGGAATTTTGCCATTGCGACTGTGCGCCGGCGCGTTGTCCTGGTGGAATAGCACTTTTTTCTTCGCCAAATGAGGACGCTTTCGGTTTCAAATCGGTCCAACAGTTGTGCATAATATACGCCGTGATAATTTTTAACTTTTCAAGGTAGTCGATGTGAATGATACCGTACGTATTCTAAAAAAATTGCATGAATTTGTTTGCCGACAGTCCCACCTTGGCTTTCTTCGGCTTCGGTTCTGTTATTTCATTTACTGTTATTACATTCTTTCACTGCTTCGATTGTTCCTTGGTCTCTGGGTTTGATGGGTCCGTGTTTCGTCCACCGTTATGAAACGGCGCAAATAGTCCTTCTCATCGCGATTGAACATAGCCAAACACTCCTTTGAAATGGTCAGACAAGCGCGTTTGCTGTCAACTGAGAGCACATACGCCACCCATCTGATAGCGAGCTTCCTCATTCCCAAATACTCGTGTAAAGTGTTGAGCACCCATTAGGTTGAGATGCCCGAAATCTCAGCTATCTCGTGCTTGGTCACTCATCAGTCATCGATTATCATTCCATGGATTTTATCGACTCTTTCTCGAAAAAGTGGCGGCCTTTTTTGGATGGCCTGGACGCTCATCATCAAAAATGCTTTTACGGCCGCGTTTAAATTCAGCTGTCCAATATTTTATTATCTACATCAAAAGTGCAGAGTCCCCATAAATGTCATTCAATCCGCCATTGATCTCATCGTTTCAACCGCCCCTAGTACTCGCAGTAATCAGTCAAAAATTAGGCAAAAATCACAAATAAGATTTGTTTTTGCTGCATTCTCACAGTTATGTGATCTAAGGGAATGCCGTATTTTGACGAGTACATAATTTTTTGTGTGGTACAGAAATTTCTCCTTAAATCTAATTTTCGATTTTTCAGAATATGAAATTATATTAATCTCTAAAAATCATATTCATGTTTTACAGAAAACATGATCACAAAATGAAAAGCATCAGCAGGTTTATCCATTTTTTAAAACATTTTAACATCGGAAAACAAGTAACTTTATTTAATTATTAGGACAAATTGTAAAAGCTTTTACAAAAATTCTAATGTAATAAAGTATTTCCTAAAATTGAATTTAGCGGGAAATATATAAGTTGTTATAGGTGTGCAAATTTTTTTATTCCCTTGTCAAAATTCTAACTTGTTTTTTGCCTTAGCACCACACTAATGAAAATAATTTCCAAGAAAATGAAAATAATTTGCACGAAAATAATTTTAACACTTACAATGTCTCTCTCGCAAAAATAAAGTTGGTTGTTTTCAGGTGGAAAAAATATAATAAGCAGTAATTGTTGAATGAAACACTAGTATATATTGAATTATTTGGCGGGTATTTGATAAGCCCCCATAGCTCAGTGGTCAAGAGCAGCTGACCGGCAATCAAAAGGACACGGGTTCAAGTCCCGTTGGCGGCAAGTATCTTTTCTCGGAAGATTTTTCAATATTGATGAGTGTTTCAGGCTGATAATTATTGCTTATAATAATTGTTAAAATAATTTCCATTATGTTAATTAGTGTGGTGCTAGGTGGAGGGCCTTTTTAGAAAAGAAAAGAGACGAAGTTCAGGGAAGGAAAATATATGACTGGTGGGTAGGAATCTGGGATCAGAGTTTACAGGAGTAACGAACGTATGAATTGAACCCTCCCACTGCGGTGCAAGGCGATGGGTCGAGATAGTCCGACTGGAGAGATAAAAATATCTCCCTCAACCAGTCTCTCCCGATCCAGCCTGCCAGTTGGTGGGTAATCCCGCTAAAAGTAGAGAACCTCTTGGGGTGACCTGTTGCAGAGATGTTGGTTATCTAGTAAATGCCTCCCGGGGCGGCGGTACCCATATCACCTTCCAAATTAATCACTAAAAACAAGATATTTCTTTAATGAAAAAAGGTGGACTTCGATTCAATCATCAAAAGAGCAGAGAGATTTATTTGAAATGAATAGTTGAAAAATGAATTTATTATTATAGCGAGGACTATTCGTGATTTCCGAAGCATTTCATTTTGCATGCGCAAAGTATTCAATCGATCAATACTTTATTTCTTCCCGTTTTCGTGTCGAAAAAACATTCCTCACTACTGTCATCACCCCTTCTCCGTGAAAAGTCCTTTGATAATACCTAATAAATCCATCAAAACGAATTCGTTCTCGCACATCCACGGGGTATTGGTAATCAATTTGATTGAGATACTCTAAGAGAAGCCTTCCTAGGAACTGAAGGCTCTAGACTCTAGAGTCTAGAGCAGTGGTCGTCACACTTTTCTGGTCAAGGGCCAAATAGGACAATGTGAGGTATCACCGCGGGCCGCACAATTGTGAATTGGCAGCGGGGGGGGGGGGGGGGGGGGGGGGGTTGATGTTGTACCTTTTTGTTAAAAAGATAATTCTTTCCAAGTTGCTACCTCCTTCCTTCCTGTATTCATGATATAGTATCAATTCTTTAATAAAAATAATAATGAAAATATTAAGTGATAATTGTGTAGATCTGTAATGGAATCTTTCAGTTCAATTTTCATCCACTTCCCGAACTATCGAAATACGTTGAATGATTGTTGATTGTTTATTTATCTCAATAAAAAGTAAGTTTATATTAGGTTTTTCGATGCCTGTTTCACCTGTGTCGAGACAGGTGGATTACAATACTTGCAATAACAAAAATTAACCAATATTTATGTTTATTTTGCTTTATTAGTACGCGACTAGCATGTTTTTTTGTCTTTTTTAGACCATTTTTTCCCTGCCTACGCCGTCACTGTGCCATCCCAATGATATCTAATTTTCTCTGGGTCTTCTACTGCCCCCCTGAAAGTCTCAAACGCCCATAAGGGGGCGTTAATGCGCACGTTGAAAAAAGTACATTACGCACGATTATAATCGACTTAGGATGTGGTCAAAAACCAGCTGAGCATTTTAAAATCAAATTTCAATCAATTAAAATTAATTCTTCAAACTTCGCAAAATTACTTTGTGGCATCATTAATTATATAATGAATAACAGATCACTTTGTATAAACCACTGATCTGTTATTAATTATATAATTAAAATTAACGTTTTAAAATCATAAGGTACACAAAATATTTGAAAAAAAGCTGGATTATATAATTGCACGTGAAAAAAAAAATATTTAAAAAGAAAGCGGCAGGTATTTGTGCGGGCCGCACAAATACCCGCCGCGGGCCGCATGCGGCCCGCGGGCCGCAGTTTGACGACCACGGGTCTAGAGGCTAGCTCCAGACCCTTCCCTACAGGGTGCGACCCACAAAACATTTACTACTAATACTCCAGGAGTTGATTCGGTGGGTCATTTCAAATGGTTCCATGCCAACTCAGAATCAAGTCAACTCAACACCTCTTCGAAATATCATTTAATGCTATGAAAAAACAAATTGAAAAATAGCCCGTTACATATTTAACCAATTTTTTTCATCACTTTTAATGACTTTTCAAAGAAGGTGTTGAGTTGGTTTCATTCTGTGTTGTCCGGTCACCATTTCAAATATGTCATAACCACTCGAGCGATAGCTACCCAAATTTGGTCAGCACCGCTAAATGAATGAATTATTTTTTACACCTAAAATATGGGATAAATGGTGAAATACACGTGGATTAATTTTTCTTTACATTTGTAAAAAGTTAAAATATTTCCTTACTAATATTCGGATGTTTTTTAGGAATGCGAGATTTTGGGAATCAATCGCTCAAGGCGTTTTTTTCGAATATTTAATTAATTTGTTAAAATATTGAGAAATTTCTGCATTACTCGTGTAATTGTGATAAAAGATTGATAAAAAAAATTAAAGTTTATTGAGTTAGTTTTTTTTTTAAGTTCTTGGTGATTTGATTTTTAACTGTAAATATACTACTTCACAAGTAGCAAAAAATGTAGGTCTGTTTGCTGAAAATCAAAATCCTATTTCAAATTGTTTGCACTAGCTATTTCCCGCGGCTTCGCTCGCCAGATATTAGGGGATTCCCACTCCGCCTCCTCCACCTTCCCACTCTCCACTCCACTCCCCCCACCAACCCCCTCCCCCGTCCCCCCTCCCCCCGCCCCACCCCCACCACCTAACCCTCCTGCACCCCTCCCCCTTTCTTCCCTCTCCCCTCCCCACACCCCCCTTCCTAAACCCCTCTCCCACCTCTCACATTCCACACATTCATTTCCGGTACAATCAGTTTTCAAACTGCTCCCGTGCCACCTATTACAATTTTTTATACAAATTTCATATTGGCAGAGCTCAACGGTAGTTTTATACAAAATAATGGACAAATAAAAGAATTATCCAATTTTATGCAGTCGTTCGGAAGTTACGCGCATACACACATTTGGGGGTTAAACGTCACGTACGTTATAATCTACACAGATGGCGCCAATCAAATTATTTTGGGTTTTTAATACTTTTTACACGTTGCGCTTTATAATATTAAGGTAAATTAATTGTTTGCGCCCGTACATATTTAATACGAATATAAATAAATAGTTTGTCCATAAACAAACCCAAATCTTTCAAGGAAGGCTGAAAAATACAATATTGGATTGAGTCACTTATACAAAATTGAATTTTTCAGCCTTTCATGAAAGATTTGGGTTTGTTTATGGACAAAACTATTTATTTATATTCATATTAAATATATACGGGCGCAAACAATTAATTTACCTTAATATTTTTAAGCTTAAAGTGGAAAATATATTAAAAACCTAAAATAATTTAATTGACGACATTTGTGAATGCTTAGATTATAACGTACCTTACGTTTAACCATTACCAAACTGAGCAACAGTGCAATATCTTTAGCCAGTCCTAGATACGTATAAACCCAAAATAATTTAATTGGCGCCATCTGTGAATGCATAGATTATAACGTTCTGTTTTGTCACTGCAAACTGCTAATAATAGCTGCTGATAACTAAAGTTATTAGTTATTACCTTACCTTTATTAACTAACCTTTCGACTTTGTGAAGAAAATTTTCTCAAGTCCAATTTGAAATTATTTTTGTTTTTAGTATTAAAATATAGAATGAGTTTTCAAATTGAACAACGTAATAACAAAAATGCATCTTCATTCAAATTAAATACCTACAACTTTTTTTGAGATAGTTTCACATTTCAACACTTACGGCTTACGGCCGCTCTTTCCAATCCTACTAATCAATTACTAAGCCGAAACTAAGGTTCAACACTGCTCAAATGCACAAATACGCTCTTTTCAATACACAAGATAACAGTATTTAAAAGAAATTTTGTGTGTTAATAATAAATACAATATTTAACCCTTTAATATTAATTTAACAACGAAAGTTTTTACTTTCACGCCATTTTGGGCGAGGCCAAAGTGGGCGGGGTAGTTTAAGATATTCAACGATCAAATATTTGGAAACAACGAGAATCGAGCGTTACCTTTTAAATACTTTCAAATTGCTTAGCTGATGGTAGACTCAGATTGGTCTTCCGAAGGAACAGCGGTCTAAGTGTTCAACACTAACACTAAGTATAATTAGGAAAAATTGCCCCCTTTCTTTGGCATCGTAAAGAGAAAACATAAAATCAGCGACAACAATTCACATCTTTACTTTAATTTTTTATATTTTTTTTCATTAAATTCATTATTTACTACATGCTCGTGCAACACGCTCGTGTTACACTTGCAATTACACATCTGCCCTGATAATGGACAGTGTAATGCTGTCCGAAATTTTGGCTAAATAAGGAGGTAGCGCAACACGACATAACACCCCAAAAATAAATCACGATAATTCGTTTGGTCGTAAAAACGTGTTATAATTTCTGATAATCAAATTACTTAAGTTTCTTGGCGTAAAAAACTGTACAAATTGGGCAAAACCATAGATAAAATGATTAAGTAGTCAGTACTACTGACTTAGAAGCTATCATAAAAACGTTGACCCGAAAGTTGATGCACAGACAGTTGACCAGTAGCTTTGTGTGAAATTCCACGTACACAGATGTCATTTGAGGCGCGGCGCGTCCGACAGCCTATTAATACTGTTCGATATAATATATTTTTTTGCATTATTTACCAATTTCAAACCTAAAATCGACTTCAAAAATAACTTTAATAAATCAGTTGGTATGGATGTCAAATGATTTTTTTTACAATGTCGATTTTTTTATACTTCTTATTTGCTGGTGTACAGTATACGAGTATAAACAAGCAGTTTTATCCTTGATGCATTTGAATGAAAACATGCTTTCTTCTTTTGTAATTCAAAGGTACCTTCTCTCTACACACCCTTTTGGAGACACTAATAATAGTTAATATTTTGTGTAAGTATGTATACTGTATTTTCCCTAAACCGACTACATATTGTATATAAGTATTCCGGGGCCAACTGTCAGGGGATCAACTGTCATGCAAATCACTAAAATAAAGTAACTTTCTGGCTAAACACAACCGTTATGCGCACGAATCTAGTGGACACTAAGTTGACACGTGACGTCTTTTCGGAAGAAGCATTCAAAAGAGACAGGAAGATTTTAACGTTCGTCATTTTGACGTAAAAATCGCTTGGCAAACGGAGTCTACAGTCACGATTTCAAGCGCAAAAGTAGTTTTTATTTATTTTGTGAAATTTTTTATAAGAAACTAGCTGACCCGACAAACGTTTTTCTGCCATATAAATTATTTCTTGTGAAGATTTTGGATGTGTAATAAAAAGTAACTAATGTATTGTAAGTGAGTGGGGATGGGATGTATGACGGAAAGAGGAATGGAACGCTGTAGACGATGACCGCCGATAAAAGCAAAAAAACACCAACTATAGTAGGAAAATAAAATAAAGAAAATCAATATGAATTTCGAAGAGCAATTGAGTGTACGATATTTTTTGTCAGCCCGTCTTTAGCCAACACAAATAAGCTCGATGTTATGCCAACGCGAGAACATGATGCCGAATGAAATATCAAAATGACGCGACGTTTCTCGTGAATGTCTTACGCGTGTGTGGATGAAAGTTCGATGAGGCGGACGTAGCGCCATCTGTCATTCAACAACATAAATAATTTCATTTAGTTTGAAAGACGAAAGACGGTTAAATTTTTTCATAAAAAAATATTAAAATCGCGATTATAAAAATGGGAGGTTAGAGGTAGGAGGGTTAAAATTTGGGGTTATAGGTATTTTTTGATGCCTTGCTTTTATTTGACTTTCGTCAGTTAACATTATATGAGACCACACTTTCGTATATGAAACGCATTTCCTGGATGCTGCCAATGTGGCAGAGTTCAAGTTGTATGTGGACGACCTGGTCTATTCTATTGCAGATGAGTCCAGCGCCGTACGTCTTTTTCGAGAATTAATCTCGTTATTCAAGTCCGGTACCTTTGATTTGGTCAAATGGACTAGTAATTCTCAAGTTGTACTTGAAAACCTTCCAGATTATCACCGCAATGCGGTGAACTTCACTGTTGGTTCTAACAATGCCTCTAAGGTGTTAGGCCTCTCGTGGGAACAGTTGTTGATGACAGCTTCTTCTTTACGACTTCGAATGTTCAGGAGATATGTACAAAGCGGAACATACTCTCTATAGTCGCCCGCTTATTCGATTTCCTCGGCTTGGTCGCCCTCATCATTTTGTACGCTAAATCGCTTATTAAAAAGCTATGGCTGTGCAACATTGGTTGGGATGATAACCCCCCTGAGAGCGTTATTCAAAGGTTCTCGTCACTCACACAGGAATTTCCTTTAATAACGACGATAAAAATCCCGCATCATGTTGGTGTCCTAAAGGACAGTACAGTGCTCACTGTCGCTTTCTGCGATGTGAGCCTGAATGGTTATGGCTGAGTGATATATTTACACATAACTGATCCATCTGGGAATATTACCGTGAGTTTGTTTTGTGCAAAACCAAAGGTCTCTCCCATCAAAGTGACAACACTCGCTCGTTTGGAGCTGTGTGCCGCGGTCTTGATGTCCAAACTAATACGGATGGTTCAATATAATTATAGTTCGCGTCTTACTATTGCAGGGACATACGCGTTTTCAAATTCTACCATTGCGCTTTCATGGATACACTCGTCGCCGCATCAATGGCTCAATGTCAGGAGAATTTTTCTCTTGGGAATTTTTATCATGTCGCCGGTAGCGAAAACCCTAGTGACTGCCTTTCATTGACTGACTGGCATGTTTCCTACCCAGCTCGTTTCACACGAACTATGGTGGAACGGCCCATCATGGATTTGCAGCCCACCTTCGGAATGGCCAATAAAACCTTTTCATCTCACAAATACCGGTGAAACGCCTGAGCACAAAACTAATGTGCTCACTGCAATAGTTCAGCGTAAACAATCGGTCCTGAGTGAACTAGCTCAGCGTATACCCACATGGGATAAACTTTTAAGGATAGTAGTTTATGTCCTCCGGTTCGTAAAAAAAGTATCACCTTCTTCTAAAATGGTCAACAATCTTACGACTGCTGAAAAGGCTATGATTCGTTCTGTGCAGAGTATTCATTTTATAGAAGATATTGCTGCATTCCAGAAATGCAAATTATCCACATACAATTCAAAAAAGCTTCGGAATTTATTAATTTTTCTCGATGAGGATAATTTGTTGCGTATTGGGGGGCGGCTTTCTAAATCGGATTTACCATTTGAGGTTAAACGTCCGGTTTTACTTCCTAAACATGACTGTGTTGTGGATCTTATCGTTGATCATTTCCATGTCATGTACTTTCATATAGGCCCTGGACTTTTTATATCCATCTTACGGCAGCGCTATTGGATATTAGATGCCAGGACTGTTATTAGGGCAAAAGTGCGGAAATGCAATTGCTGCTTCCGCTTAAATCCGTCGCATCCTACACTAAAAATGGAAGATTTACCTTCGTATCGTGTTGTAGAAGCAAAGGCTTTCGTTCACAATGGTGTAGATTACGCAGGTCCCCTCCGTATCACGCTTGCTCGTCTGAGAGGACAACATTCACAAAAGGCATAAATCTGTTTTTTTTTGTATGTCTTGTAACCAAGGCCATTCATATTGAGTTGGTCGCTGACCTAACTTCAAATGCTTTCCTGGCTGCTTTCAGCCGTTTTATTTCTCGGCGTGGCCCTGTGTCGTACTTGTATTCAGATAATGGCACCATTCATTCAGATAATGGTTCATCCTGGTACTGATAAAATCATTCGCGTTGCGACAGTAAAGACAAGCTATGGATTTTTTAAACGTCCTGTTGTTAAATTATATCCCATCCCAACGCAATAATTGTATCATTATTTTATTATATGTTAATATTTTGTTAAAGTTTAGTTATTCCGGACTTAACCGTAACATTATTTATTTAACTCTTAGTTGACTTAGCAACATGATTTTTATTTTAGTTTTAAAAATTTTTCAACTTTGTGATTTTATCCTTATTTATTTTAATTTGAACTTTGTTTTTTTGAAAGTTCCGCGAACTTCCAAGGCGGGGAGCATGGTTAGGTATTTTAATATGTTTATTTTGTTTGTTTTAAAATTTAAATAAATATATTTATATCACAAAAATGGTAGTAAGGTACTCTTTGGATTTAACAGAGACACCTGACATTGTTTTTAAAAATAGTACATAAACAAGTGAATAACTGACATCGCCTGTTTTATGGAAAATTTTCTAGTTGTGTATCGTTGACAACTAACTCTTGTGCAAGTTTCAAGTCACAAAAGAATTACCAATCTGGAATTTAAGTGGACAAATTTACGGAGGCCTCCCCAGCTACAAAATACTGCATACAAGGTTGGTGAATCTGTTATTTTCCCTGGAGTTTTCGATTGCCATTCTTTGTGATATATATTTGTTCGCGCAAGTAGATTTTCATAATCAAATCTGTGATTATTAAGCTCAGAGGGTCTGGGGTTATTTACACACCTCAGGCTCGCATATTATAATGCAGGTGGGACTGTGCTTTCTGGCATCGCCGATATTTATTTATTTATTTGTTAACTACATGGTAACACGTTAATTACATGGTAACACCATACTAGGCGGCTGCCTGTTTCATG
This sequence comes from Limnephilus rhombicus, assembly GCA_929108145.2. Classification (NCBI taxonomy): domain Eukaryota; kingdom Metazoa; phylum Arthropoda; class Insecta; order Trichoptera; family Limnephilidae; genus Limnephilus; species Limnephilus rhombicus. The sequence goes on from OV815278.1 coordinate 24,935,512, forward strand.
GTAACCAATGGAATATAGTTTCTTTGTGGTGTCTAGTGTGAATAAATGGATTAAACATATAAACATGTTGAAAATTCGAAAAATTATAGTAGAAAGTTTATAATGCGAATAATTTTTTTTAAGGAAACTAGAAAATAGAAAAGAAACGAGAAAAGTTTTGCACAAGATTATAAGATCATATTCAAAAACATAATTCTTATTTATAGTTGTGGTTGAGTGGGCATAGCGCTTGGGTCCCACCCGAGCGTCGCGTGTTCGATTCCTCGGCTGGCTAAGTCCTCCGTCACAACACAAGCAACATTTTCAGCTTTCTGTGGTGGTGGTAGGAGATTTTCAAACATTGTTGGGTTATTCGTAATCCGGGAATGTTTGTCTTTCTTTAAAAAAAAAAAAAAAAATATATATATATATATATATATGTGTGTGCATGCATGCATTCATGTGAAAATACATGTACACATACATACACTCTGACATACATATATGTATCTATAGGCGTACACAAGCATGCGTATACATGACACACATACATACATACATACGCACATACATACATACATACGCACATACATACATTTACGTATACATACAAAATAACACACGTATTGTTAACCAATACTACTGCACACCTTCAAACAACCAACTAAATGAACGAACTCAAACTATATTGTTAACCAATATCACTGCACACCTTAAAAAAATTACCTACTTTCCGTATTCAAACTATTCCCATTAGGAAGTAGTCCGCCGACGATCGGACGGACATCAAAGCATATCACTTGTATTTCAAAATCTTTGTAATACATACACAATACAAAGATGTGGCCTATTGAGTTTTCGTGTTTTGAAATACTGATATTCTTATATGATTTACCCAGAGTACGAGATGTTGGTTTGTCACAGCACCGAATGTGTACCTATCTATGACGGTTCTTTGTTTACTGGGAGATTGAAACGCAATAAAGTTTCAAAATTCACTTCAGTTCGCTTGTAAGACTCTTTTGCTTCACCGACAGAATTATTCCAAGACGACAACTTCGTAACTTTATATCCATACGTATCTTTGAAGATAAATACTAGTAAATCTAAACGATACATAGAAAATTAAAAAGGTATCGGATGCAACTGGGACACGAACCCACGATATCTTGTCTTACCGGGACAAACGCTTTAAATAACTCGGCCATTAGGACTTCTTATAATTAAGTCATTTTTGTCGATCCCATATCTAAAATTCAGAATTAACAAAATTATCTCGGAATAATTTATCCCGTATTTTTGGCAGCTACCTTTTTAAATGATCACAAAGTTTTCGGATAAAGATATAGGATTTTATTTATATGGGATACCTATTGACCTTTTCTAATGACCTAAATGGATATTCAATTTTTATTGGATTGACTCTTGTTATAATAAATTTTGAAGGAGAACATATTAAGTAATAACCTTTTAATAGGTATAAACGCATCAAAAATATATAGATTAAAACTAATATATTTATCAAATATTTTTTTTTTTTTTTTTGAAATTGAAATTTTTTTATTTTTTTTTGGTACAGTACATACAATAGATACATAAATATAATGAAAGTATATAAAAAATAAAAAAACTTAATACAATTATTTAATACAAATATACATATTTTTTTTAAATGTACTCCCATAATAAGCAAATGCTTGTGTGTATGGGAGGAAGTATTATTTGTTAGGTTATTTTGATTTTTTTTTAATTTAGTATATATTAAGAATAAGAGAAACATATGTGTGTATATGTATATATTTTTTTAATTATTATTTATTTTTTTTAGTTAAGGTTTTCAGTATATTTTTTTAATTGTGTTTTGAAATTTTTGTAACTTTCCTTAAGGGATCTTATATTTTCTGGTAATTTATTAAAGAAATTTGTTCCTAAGTATTTATAGTTTTGTTGACCCAAAGTTTTTTTACAAATGGGAATTGGTAACGTGTATTTTTGCCTAAAATTTACTGTGTTTTTGAAGGGTATGGATTTGTTTAGGATATCCTCTTTGTAAACTTGTAAGGTTGAATGATACAGGAAGAGAGTATTTAATTTTCTGACTTTAAATTCTTTGAATATGAGTTCAGATGGATATAGAAATGATTTTTTTAGTATTATTTTAATTATTAGTTTTTGCGCAATGTAAAGAGATTGTGTGTGAGTTTTATAGGCGCCACCCCATCCTATTATACCATATTGGATTATGGATTGACAGAGTGCGAAGTACGTCATTCTCAGTAGTTCTTTACTTAGAATGTGTCTCAAACAGCTAAAAATATATGTCAATTTTCGTACTCTGTTTTTAAGAATGGTTATATGCGGTATCCATTTTAGACATTGGTCAATAGTGATTCCTAGATATTTGGTTGAAGTTTTCATTTCAATATTGGTACACAATAAGTTACAGTGGTGTTGTTGAGTGTGTGGTGCAGAATGGATCCTTATGTTTATTTCATTCGGCGTGTTTGTTTTTTTTATGAAAAATGGTATGTAATGTGTTTTTTTAGAGTTTAATGTTAGTAGGTTATTGTCAAACCATGTTTTTAATTCATTCATGTCTATGTTAGCCCTTTTATTCAGTTCTAACCATGTGTTTGCTTTTAGAAGAAGCACTGTGTCATCTGCATATGAGATAATTTGCCCGTATTTAGCAACTTCAAATATATCATTTACATATAATATGAACAAAAGTGGTCCTAGAACTGTGCCTTGTGGTATTGAGAAGTTACTACTTTCGGAATCACTTAGTTCATTTAATATTTTTACTTGTTGTGGTCTATTTTCCAAAAAGCTTATAATCCAGGATAGCACCAGTCCATTTATTCCAATTGATTTGATTTTTTTTATTAAGTTAGTATGAGATATACTATCAAATGCTTTTTTAAGGTCAATAAATATTCCAATGCATTTTTCATTTGAGTCTAGGGTGGTATATATATAGTTTGTTATTTTCGCAATGGCATCATGGGTGCTGGTGTTTTTTTTGAAACCATACTGTTTAGAATTTATAATGTGATGTTGTTCTAAGAAGGCCCAGATTTGGTTTTTTACAATTTTTTCGAATATTTTTGATATATTAGATAAAAGGGATATAGGGCGGTAATTTTGTGGGTCTTTTGGGCAGTCTGCTTTATATATCGGTGTTATTATTGTTCTTTTGTAATTATTTGGAAATACACCTTTTATAAGGCTTGTATTTATTATATGAGTAAATGGGCAAATTAGATATTGTTTCATTGTTTTTAATATGTTTACATCTATGTTGTCATAACCGGGAGCAGAGCCCCCCTTTAAATCGTCGATAACTTTTCCAACATCAGTTTCTGTTATTTTGTTGAAATTATTATATTGGTGTTGGGTAGTGTGGGGATTATTTTTATTATTGTTGGGAGATGTTTGTATAGCGTTTGCCAGATTTTTTCCAACATTTACAAAATAGTTGTTTAAAATATTGCAGCATTTTTTAGTGTCGAGTTGGACATTGTAAGTTTTTTTCCCATCTGAAATTTCGGATATACAACTTCTCTTTTTATTTTTATTTATTATTTCGTTTATTGTAGTCCAAATTTTTTTATTATTTCTGGCCTCTATAATTTGTTGGGAGTAGTAGCTATTTTTCGTTTTCCGAATTAAAGTTGTTAATATGTTTTTATATTTTTTGTAATATGAAATAATTGATTTTTTAGCATTCGGTTGATGAGCTAGTTTGAAAAGTTTATTTTTTTTCTAACTGCTTTTACTAATCCGTTAGTGATCCAGGGTTTAATTTTTTTTGTTTTTGAGTTTTGATGCAAGTTTTTAATTTCAGAGGCATTTATAATGTGTTCTGATAATTTTTTTTCAAAAAAATATGTATATATATACTAATATATATTCATTTATAAATATTTTTTATTTATAAATGATAATCATTATTTAAAAAACGTACATCTGGCTAGGTATATTGAAAACCTTTTAATTCTACCAACGACCTTCCTTATTGACTTAAATAATATCACATTTTGTAAGGTACACCCTGTGAGAGTTCAAGCAGGGTTGAATAGAGGCAGTTGGTTGGCATGGCAACCTTCGTCGCCGGGGTTAATTTGGAATACGCTGTGCGTGCTAAGCAATCTAAGCGTTCCCCTTAAAGAGGACGCCGAATTGAATCACTGAATCCTTGAATCAATTTGAATATCACCGATAATACCCCTATCTAATGCACTTCATCAGTGCTCCGAAGGAATATAACCACAGTGATCTAAATACCGGTGTTTTCTACTCTCACAAAATGTACGATATTCAGAATTTTAATTTAGACATACCACAATGAAGTACTGGTACCTAACCAGAAGAGTTTTTCCATGGATCTATGATTGAAAAATAGTGTTAAATTAATAGGAAGATAAATAAAAAAGCAGTGCAAAAAAGATGAAGTAAAAATGTTAAATGAAAGGACTAAAAGATGAAAAACGCGTATCAAGCGAGTAAATCACAACTTCATACGTATGCGTTATGATTAATAAAAAAATAAAAAATTTTGGTAATTTTTAATTACTTTAAATTCAGTTGACTGATCCGGCCCATTGCCATTTGGAGTACACGTGGTTACAACGGGCCGATGGCGATGGCGGTTGAAATGAACTCGTCGAAAATTATGAAATGTATATTTAAGCGATGTTTACACATTTACAAGTGAAAGGTAAGACCAAGGGCGGATCCAGGATTTTTTTCTGGGGGGGGGGGGGGGGGGGGGGGCAGAAGGGGCGGACGGGCAAAAAAAATCAACAATTACTCTTAGAAATAAACTTGAAGTACTATACTTCAAGTTTATTTCTACAAGTTCAAGTATGTATAGGAAGGTTTGTAAAATGTCAAAACAATAGAAAAATTAAATGTTTAATAAAGACAGTTTTAGCTTCTAAGTATGCCAATGTCCACGGTCTCGGTAAAATTTTCGAAAAGGCACACTTTGACAGTCTAATATCCATACTCTTAGGGTGATTCTTTATCTTTTGCGACATGGGTGAACGCTTGTTATCCAGTCGGTCATATATGACACATTTTGACACTTTTAGTAAATACGGTTTTCCGTAATTATCTGGCAAACGAGCTAGATACTCCGCTTGTGTTGAAGCTCCGTACTAAGTGTTCAAAAATAAGAAGAATATGGTTGAAAGTGAGATTTGTAAGTACGATTGTTAGAGGGAGCGCGCTAATATTAAAAAAACTATTATAAGTAAACGAATATTGTGAAAATATTTAATAAAATAAGACTCTTAAAAATAAAGCAAAAATCTTTCACCAAATGTCTAAAATAGTATTAGGAGAGTATATGACGCAAATGCGAACGGGAGAAGAAGTCTGGGGCGCCCGAGGAAGACAACACGGCACGATCAAATGAACCAGTCTAGTGAGTCGGGCAGCGTCAAGAATATCAGAAGAGTAAGTATGAGATGATGTGATGAATACGAATGAGAAAAGCAGCGTGTGTCAAGACCGAGTCTTTTGGTGGTCCGCGCACTCTACCTACCCCTGCCCAGAAATTATATGATGATTAGTTAGTTATATTAGGAGAGTAGTCAGCCCTATAATAAACCTCGAGGAGAATATTTATTTTTAAAATGTTAATAAAATTACACACCCACATTTGGTGAAAAATTATGCTGCGGTAAAATGACGATTACCACCATAGTATAGGTAAGTCTAATGATAAGAGCTGCGTAATAATATTATAAGATGACAACGCTGTTTTTTAACGCCTGTCAACGTCCTTAAGAAATAAATATCCTCTAAACTATTACAAAATAATGTACCTACCGTATAGAAATATATAATGATGCACATTTTTAATAAATGAGTTAGGATTCGCATTTATTTAGATACGCAGAGAAGTCAATAGATGTCGCACATTAAAATAAAAATGGAAATATTTATCCAAGACACTATCTAAATTGTATTTAGTTCGGGAAGAATCTTGCAATCATATATAGATATGGCAGCCAATAAAAATTTTCAGGCCTCGGGCCTATTTTTTCGGAAGGTCAAAATATTTCCGCTTTGTCAATACAATCCAAATAAACAGAATATTTCTGAACGCATACGCAAACTAAAAACTGTTTTTGAAAGTTTATGAAATATGCTTTCAAATTTTATTAATGAAAATAAACATATAATTTTTGAAACATAAAATTTTTAATGGGTATATAAAAAAGTTTAAAAAAAGGTTCACCTTACGTTTTTTCTAACTCAAATCACTGTTAAAAAAAAAATCACTTATTTTTTATTAGAAAAATGTATTATAAACGTTATCGTCAACTCACTTTTTTGCTTTTCATGTAAAAATAGTTAATAAAAAATACCAAATTTTTTAAATAATTTTTCAAATTGCGGTCGGAAACTTTGGTTTCATAAAGACATCCTTTTTAATTATATTGTGGTTAACTTTTAGATTTGAAAAAAAAATTATAGCTTTTTCCTTTTCTAATGCCGTTTAGATCATATTTCTAATCATGATAGTAAGAGAGACACAACGATTTCCACGAGACCTACCTGAGTTCGTCCCAAAAGCAAACAAATTAGTCTAAGTTGTTAAAATTTCTAAAGCATCTAGAATATCTATCTTAAAGATCTAGATCCCCCATCATTAAAAACGACCATTTCACAGCAACTCTAAAAATGTTATTTCGTTTGTAATTTTTATTTTTTTATTAATAAAATTCCTTTATTATTTATTTACAGTTTTTTTACATTTTTAAATTAAGTCCCGTTAAACTGATTGATATCAGTTTGTCAACGGGTTCTTTTGACAATTACTTTTTTTTAAATTGAGACAGGTCTTCGACCAAGTCGAAGAGACAGGTACATAAAATATACAGGTACATGAAAAAAAAATTGTTAATAAAATTTATAAGAAATACAGAACAGAGAAAATGAAAGAAATAAAAGAAAAGACAAGAAAAAATAATAATGGAAAAAACATTAAAACGAAAAGCGGAAAATAACAGAAATTAGTACAAAAAATTTCTTTCACTTAACCATTTTTTTAGCGTACATTTCCTTCTGAAACTCAATTCACAGCTTTTTATTGCGTTGGGTAACATGTTGTAAATTATTGGAACAAGGTATTCTAGAGTTCTTTGACCGTATTTATTTAGGTATCTGGTATTATAAGTCCATCATTTGCAGTTAGTCTTGTATTATGAACATGAACCACTAGTTTATTATATTCAGATTGAGATGTATGCTGACTCGCAATTTTAAGCCACAATATAGCACGAACAGATAATACATTTACAGAGTTGTATAATAATGATTTTGGTATATCATGTCTTTGTTCGTATTCAGTTTTTTTTAATAATAATTTTACCAAAGAATATTGTACGTTTTGCACTGAAAGAATTTTTTTTTTTGTTGAATGTCCCCATGTGGTTATTCCATATCTTATTAGGGATTCCGCCAATGACAGATATACTAATCTAAGAGTATTTAGTGGAACAAAAAACTTCAGTCTATAAAGTTTGCTCACTATAGCTCTAAGCCGTGTGCAAACTTTTTGTATATGTATATCCCATTTAAAATTCCAATCAATTGTTAAGCCTAGATATACGTATTTAGAGACTAGTTCAATATTTTTACATGAGCATGGTTGTATCACAGAATTATGGATGCAATTAAAATCATGAGAAACAATTTTAGGAGTTATGGTGATGTTGGCATGAGGGTATCTGATGTGCATAAGCTTTGTTTTTTTAGCATTGATTATTAAACCTACATCATGTGACCATTTTTGAAGAGTGACAAAGTCTATTTGCAGTAAAGTACTTGCGATTAATAAATCCTCATGTGAAATAACTAATGCAGTGTCGTCAGCATAAACATAATGTTTTACGTGAGAGAAAATCAATTTCATTGCAGTAACATATATAATATACAAGGTAGGGCCTAGTATGGACCCTTGTGGTACGCCTGCGAATGCTATAATGATCTAAAATTTTTACACAAATCTTTCTATTTTCAAAGTAATTAACAAATAATTTAAGTAGGTTTCCTGTAATTCCAATTTGTTCAAGAGTTTCAAGTAATTTTCTATGATTAATTGTATCAAAGGCCTTTGAATTATCAATAAATAATACGAGTACATGTTTCCTTTTATTAAAATCATTATTAATTGTATTTGAAAATTCTTGAAGTAGAAGATCTGTGCTCTTTTTTTTTCTGGAAACCATATTGATGGGTATCAATAATGGAAAAATTTTCAAGGTACTTAATTAGTTTTATAGATATATATTTTTCTAGGATCTTTTCAATTGCAGGTAAAATACTGATCGGTCTATAGTTTTCAATTTCACTGTGTTTACCACCTTTGTAAATGGGTCGGATGACGCTACATTTTAGGTCTTCTTGTATAATTGCCTCCTTTAAAATCATATTAATTAATAGAGTTAAGATAGGTCCTAAAATATCGAAATGTTTTTTAATATCAGACATTCTAATTTTATCTATCCCCGGCGACTGACTATTTTTTAAACTTCTGACAACTTTTTCGATATCACAGAGTTTTTCTTGTGTTAAGAGCATGCTGTGTGGAAGTCTATGTTTTTGAATATTCAAAGCTTTTTTATCACATCTATGTAATAATTGCCTAACATTTTCAGAATAGAAGTAAGCGAAATTGTTAGATGTTTATTCAGTCGTTTGTTCTTTTAAGAAATAGTTTGATATTACTTGATCACAATTACTTTTGCTCTTTCTTCCTAACAATCTGTTTATTTCATCCCACGTTTTTTTGAGTCTGCAAAATAATTTTTAAATTTTGAGTTGAAAAATTTTAATTTGCATATGCTGATTAATTTCGTAACTTTATTCCGATTGCATTTACACTCTCTTTCTTAAAATTTATTTGTAGGATTATTTTTCCATCTTTTGAAAAGTGTATCTTTTAATTTGATTTTTGATAGTAAATCATCATTTATCCATTCACTTATGGCATTTGGTCTGGTTTGAGGTTTAAAAGACTTTACTACAGTACTTTTTTCATAGATTTCATTAAATTTAGTTTTTATTTTATTATACAGAGCAACGCAATTCGGTTCTTTCAAAAGGATATTCCAATTATACATTTTTATTTCTTTATCAACACGTTTTTGAGAGAGAGTTGTGATTTTTTCATTTTGAATATTATTTTTGACATCATGGCTATGAACATTTAGTCCTGTTATAAAATGATCAGCAATTATCGAATCAATAACACATGCGGACAAGTTATATTTATTAGACCTAACATATATGTGGTCAATACAAGATTTGGTTATTTGACCAGCAACAATTGCTTATCTTGTCGTAACATTAATACATTTAGTTAAGTAATTACTTGTAAGTATATTTTCATAAGCCATTATATTTGTATCACTTTGATTCAGTAAGTTGAGATTAATGTCCCCAAAAAATATTACATTATCATTAGAATTTACATAATTACGAAAAAAAGAAGAAATTTCATTTAAGAATTCCTTTTTATTGAGGTTAGGTGGTCTGTATACTGCTAAAATATAAAAATTACATTTATTTGGTAGTGTCAGTATTCCAAACACATTTTCAAAGTGAATGGTTTTAACTATTTCTTGTTCAAAATGTAAATATTCCCTTACATACAGCAAAATACCGCCTCCTTGTTTATTGCTCCTGCAATAATAATACGATTTGTAGCCTGGAATATCGTATAATTTAATAAGCTCCTCGTGAATTGCAGTTTCACAAAGCATTATAACATCAATATCTTTCAAACAGTTTTTTAAATAGGCATGAAGAATATCCCAATACTTGTTTAGAGACCTAATATTAATTTCTACGCAGATTAGGTTAGTATTGCATTTATTTGTATTTTGGCCGGAGATCCAACATTCAATTCTACATCATTGTCATTATCAATATAGTTGAAAGCCATATCGATTTAACATAAAAATATTACACCCGTAACATTCAGTATAATGCTTAGAAGTTGAAATATAGCATTTATTAGTAGCAAGGCAAAGTACATAATAGCATAGGTGTACAAAACATACTTGAATATAGTCGACATGTAAACAATACACATAAAAATAGATTTTAATACATATAAAAATAGTTTGGATCTTATAAAGAAAAACCATCAAACTGTTTTTAATAACAGTATTAACTTCGTATATTTCGGTATTGTGGTTTTTGTGTTTAGTATTGTTTGATAATATGTCCAGAGAATATTGTTGTAAAGCTATGTACAAAATAGTATTGAGTAATTCAAAATAAAATTGAATTATGTAGATATGTAAGTAGAAAATATAAAAAGAAATGTTTGTTTTAGGACACTTTGGGAAGAAACTAATCAAATAGCTATTTTTATAATATTCATATTATGGTCATATCTTTCAATATTACAGTGTTTGAATATTCTACTGCTTAATAATAATACGAGAGAATGAATGAATGAATGAATTAAGTAAGAGTGATAAGTTTTTGGGAAGTTCTTTTGCTCTTCGAATGTTTTGGTAGAAGTTTTTTCGACAAACTCTGCTTAGTTCGCACCAATACGATAATCTCGACCCCCCTGTGTTCACGGACTCCCATAAATTTATCCTCAACTTTTTCCTATATGAATTGTTTCAAAAAGCGAACAAATTAGCCTGAGGGGTTAAGAAAATTATGATAAAGTTGGTAATTCTTAGTCGAATTATGATTCAGTTAAATATGATCGAAGAGGATTAGGTCTAATTAGCGCAGTGGTTAGAGCAGAGCCCTGGTAAGGCCACCGTTCTGGATTCAATTCCTAGATGAGACAATATCTTTTTCTTATTTTGTAAATATTGTCTTCAATTATTAAACATTTATTACCGAGCGAAATAAGCAAATCATAAAAGGTTCAATCTATTGAGTTTAATTTCTATTTATTAAGTGTATTCAAATGCAAAATGCTTTCTTATACAATCAGATTTTTGAATGAAAATGCTTTCTTATACAATCAGTTATTGCCACCAAATATTAGTCGATATTTTTTTATTTCTAGACTCACTCGGAGTTTAATAAAATATTTACCATTGTTAAAGCCTTACACTCATTCTCTGGGAGAAATTGAAAAATATTTACCATTAAAAGTCTTACATTCATTCTCTGGGAGAAGTTGAACAAATATTTTTCGGTGGTACTCGTATGTCAACATTTATTCTACTGTGCATTTTGAATACGGTATATTTTGTACTTTCAAACGTCCTAGGAATCATGAAGACAGAGCAGATCGATTTAATAACTTAGTCGGGTCGTGCCAATTTCTGAATAATGGACTTGAATGGATTAGAAAATACGAATGAATCAAAAAGAGCTTCCTTTTCGAAAAATTGGCTTTCCACTTCAGACAAAATATGCTCTTCTCGCTTTCATGCGGTTATCATTGCGGGTTTTGGCTTAGAAATTAGTAATCACGTTGAAAGGTTGAAGGAATGCTACGGAAAAGGTTCAAGAGGAATGAATAAGGAATTAATAAAGAGGTATAATCCTTTGGTAAATATGCAGTTAGTCCACCTCACGGATAATACGGAAAGTTCGTGTTGTCGAAGTTTGATGCACGGATAATACGGAATGTTCCTTTTTAACTAATAGACAATCAAATATGACATTTGTCGGAAGTACCAATCTTATAAAATAAACTCGCATTTCATCATACTTTTAAAAAACATCCCAGGTTTTGAATGGTTTGTTGGAAAAGCAAGGTTTGTCTAGCGGGTTCGTGTGATTATTTTAATATATTTCTTTCCATATTCTACTATTATAAATACAGGTACAAACTTGTCAATGGTGCACTCACTTTGTTTTACGTAAAAAATATTTTTTCTATGATTGGCAGCATTGATGAAATGTTAAAATAAAAAAGATGAATTAACATGGCGATACCGCGCGAGCGAATTAATTTTAACAAAATTAAAATGTTAAATGCATATTTTTAGCATTTTTTTGGTCTCCCCCGACATAAATACTCACTTTTCGTAATAATAAAGCTAAATCTAACTGTTTGGATAAAAGTTATTCCGTATTAACGAGTAAGCGGTTTAATGCATAAATAATAATCCCTTTTTGTTTTTGTATATTGACCGAACAACTTCATCACACCGGTCGTGGCATTAATTGACATTGGCATTAATATTTCCTCTACCCAACCCTGAGAACATGACCCATGATATGGTTTCGTGGTACATATAGTTAACAATTTAGTTTACAATATAATAAATAAATGCTTATTGTGGGACTATGAAATTGTGACTCCCGAGCGCAGAGAGAGAGAGACAAGTAAAGTGATTCATTATACATTGTGTGAAAGGACGTAATTGACTTACATGAACAACTGATTCTTAACATCTGAAAGTATGTTGCCTGTTGTATGCTGATGATGCGGTGCTGATTTCTAACACTATGGAAGATCTACAGTCTCTCGTATCTAGGATGAACGAAGTATGTATGAAGAATGAGCTAATGATGAATGTAAGTAAGTCTAAAGTCATGGTGTTTGAAAGGGAGAGTACGAAAACAGTATGCAACATAGTTGTGAATGATGAATATTTGGAGCAGGTGGATGAGTTTGTGTATCTGAGTAGTATGTTTACGAGAGATGGGAAGGCTGAAAGAGATATTGAAAGAAGGGTGAATGCCGGTAACTCCATTAATGGTGGACTGAATGCCGTTGGCGCTAATAAAAAACTGTCAAAAAAAGCGAAGCTAGCAGTCCACAATGGAGTACTGGTACCTACCCTGATGTATGGCAGTGAGGCATGGAACTGGCAGAGGAAGGATGAAAGTAAACTGAATGCTGTTGAAATGAGATCCCTGAGACGTATGTGTGGTAAAACAATGTATGATCGTGTGAGAAATGTGGATATCCGCAAAGAATGTAAGGCTGATGTAAGCATAATGAGTAAGATTAAGAAAGGGACCCTCAGATGGTTTGGGCATGTAGAGCGAATGAACGAAGGAAGTAGTGTAAGAAGAATATACGACGCGAATGTGAATGGTAGAAGAAGTCGGGGACGCCCGAGGAAGACATGGCACGATCAAGTGAATCAGATACTTGAGTCGGGTCATGTCAAAAGTCAGAATAATAGAAGAGAATGTATGAGACGATGTATGAATGTGAGTGAGGCAGTAGTTAGTTAGTTAAAGGACGTAATTGACTTACATGAACAACTGATTCTTAACATTATTATTTGGAGTAAGACATGTAAATGAAATTTTGGTCTCCGGTGACTCATTTGATATCTTTAAAAAAAAATTCTTCAAAATAAAACAAAAAAAAGTTTTTTCAAATGTAGGTTCGAACCCGGCATGCGCAAATAAATTTTATTTGATTAAATTGTGTTATTTCACAATTAATTCATTTAAAATAATATATAATATATTTGCGGCATTTTCCAGAGTGGAATATACTATTAGTATCGCCCTGGTGTAAGACCACCATTCAGAATTGAAACGTTGCTTGAAAATGGCTTTAGCCGTGTTTGGTGACCAGATATGAATAGCCAGGTACTTCCCAACCTTCCTCTTCCACACCTCCTTCCCTCCCCACTACCTTCAGCCTCACAACATACCCCAATTGGGGATGCCATAGTCTCACTGGCTCCAGACGGGAGCAGTTGAGATTCTTGTGCGGTATTCACTGTAAAAAAAAAAAAAGTCACTAGTCACTCAGACTACTGGCCGCCTAACCCCTCTCTAACCCATCCCTATGTAACTATCCAAAACCTAGAGATTTTTTAATGTTTTTAGTGGTGCAACTCTAAGTGACCGCTCAGGTACGGGGGCTCCATCGAAACCAGAGTTAAGTTTGCCTCCCAGAAACTGGGCGCACTGTACAGGGCCCGTAGATACTTTAATAGTACACAACTGCTAACCCTGTACAAATGTGCAAGTGCGCCCCACGGTTGAATTTGGCAGCCACCTCTGGACTGGAGCTCCAAAATACCTAAAAAAAACCTTGACTCTGTGCAGAAACGAGCGATCCGTTTGATAGATTCTCCCATCTTAACAGACGGACTGCAATTTTTAGAGCACAGGCATCAGGTGGGAATACTGTCCTTGTTCTACCGGTATTAATGAAAGATGCTCCGAGAAACTAGCGTCATTGATCCCCTCGGCACCGGTGCATAGTCGGGAAACACGCCAAACACGCGCCCTACATTTGTACACGGTTGACATTAGTCACATGAGAACGGGTCGTTTCTATGACTCGTTCTGAGGTCAACGGCTCGGCTGTGGAACGATTTGCCGGCCTCTGTGTTTCCTCCCTCCTCCAACATTTCACTCCTTCCTTTCCTCAAAAAGACCCTCCACACAGCATCTCCAAAGATGACATAGGCCCTGAGGGATGTTATTTTCCCCAGGGCCTCCTGTGTGGAGTTAATGTAAAAAAAAAAGCGGAACAAAAAAAATGTCACCGGAGAACAAAATTTCATTCGCATTTTTTACACCAAATATTGTCAGGTATCACTGATTAACGTAACATTCTGTATAAGACCGGTCACTGGTTGAGTGGGCATAGCGCTTGGGTCCCACCCGGGAGTCGCGTGTTCGATTCCTCGGCTGGCTAAGTCCTCCATCACAACACAAGCAACATTTTCGGCTTTCTGTGGTTGTAGTAGGAGATTTTCAAACAGTGTTGGGTTATTCGTAACCCGGTAATGTTTGCCTTTCTTTAGAAAAAAAAACATTGTAGTAGGTCATATCACTCTCACATCTCAGATCGCAGATTTTTATATTTTTCTTTATTTATTGCTTTTTTAATTACACAATTTGAGGATTTTTCGACCACCACGCTAGGCACACGCATCTGTAATTTTTGTACTCGGTTAATCAGTAAAATAATCTCTAATAATACAGAGCATAACAGTGGCGCAGCCGGTAGGATATGCAGTTAAAGAAATTGAAGGGCATGATGAAGCAGTAGTTACTTCATCATAGTTTCAGACATCTCGGTATCGGATAACACTAAATAAGTCCCCAGCGCTGTCTTCAGACTGGGCAGCCGGGGCTGAGCTGGGGGGTGCGAGCAATATAACTTCTCTTGCCGCTCTCCGCTCGGCTCGGGTTAATGCTGATTGCGAGAGCTCTATTAAAGCGTCTGATAATCCGACTAATTAATTAGTTCTCGGAACTCTTCAGTCTAAAGGCACTACATCAGGACTTGGAATACGCCTATAAAGATTAAAATATGTAAAAACGGAAACATTGAAATTGGCGAGGATAGAAATCTGTAGGCATTTTAATTTTTTAATTTATTTTATTAAATTTTTTTTTATTGTTTAAATTATAACATTGTTACAGTAATATACATAATACCACGGCAAAAACAAAATATTGAAATACACATTTTCAAGGATTTCTACGCCAATAAGATAGCTAGCTCTTGAGCTTGGTGTAGGAGTAATTTCATAAATTATATAATAGAGTGCATAATAAATATAATATTAAGTACTAGGATGTTGTAATGTTAAAATTACGACGTCGCATGAAATGAAGTTTTGATAAGTGATTGATACGTTAAATAATATGTCAACAACAGCCTTTAAATCATTAACAATTCTATATACGGCGAACGGGAGTATACGATTGCGATTACGGGAGTATACAATTGCGGAGTTATCACAATAAAACGGTGGATACTATTTCAATGTTGGTTTGCGAGGTATACGGAAAGAAATACATCTATATAGTTAACGTAGACATTATTTGGAGGACCTAGAATGGATCGAAAAAAGAAAAGTTTTTTGTTTCGAATCGCTAGAGTGCGAAAAATTTACCCCTTATAATAAGAAGAAAATGGCGTAATTTTTTTTAACGGTTGAAATCCTTATTCAGAGGTTATTTTGAAAATATTTATTTAAATTCTAGATATACTTCAATGGTTCAAGTTCAATAAAGTTAGTTAAATTAGACATAATTAAAAATAATTTCCTGTGCTGCAATTTATTTATTTATTCAATAATATCAACGGAATAAATACACCATAAACATATATAATGATTACATGTCACAAATCTAAAGTACCTACAACAGTTAATTGTGGCATTTGATTGAGAAATAACACCAGACATACAATTACAAAAAAAATATTGATTGAAAAGATTTGATAGCATACAGCCCTCTTGTATCTACCTTCCATGCAGTTAAATAGATCTGCCACATCTTGCTCATCTATTACTAACTTCATGCAACCTAGGTACAAGCGAGTATTTCGTATTATGTCCTGGTTTTGTTTAATTTAAACAGGATTTTAGAACGAGTGTCTCTCTCGTGGGTATATTAAATTCAATGAGGTTAATTAAATCAGGACTGTCTATTGTACCATTAACTATTTTGAACATAAATATTTTGTGTTCGAAAAAGGGGAATTTACACAATATTCAGAAGTTTCATTGTGCAGCCCATCGCCTTTATTACATAGTACTTATTGTTTTTTGCAGAAATGAGAAGTTCTACACGTGCTGTGACGAACCGTACCTAGACATCACCTTCAACATCACCATGCGGAGAAAGACTCTCTTCTACACAGTCAACATCATCATCCCCTGCATGGGGATCTCCTTCCTCACCGTGCTTACATTCTATTTGCCTTCCGACAGCGGGGAAAAGGTAACTATTATTCTAACAAATATCCTCCTTCTTCACCAGCTTTAACACAAGTTTCTCCAAATGACTCTAGATTTTCTATCAGTCACCCATTGATCGTGTGATCTCAATTCTGGACGACATGTGACAATGCATAAGTTTTTTTTTTTAATTATGCATTACACCTCACAAGATCGTCCCTGTCTGCATTAAGTTAATTTTAATGAAATAAAACAAATGCTTTGTTTATAACCAGGAAATTTACATAATTTATTACGACCGACCGGTTTCGCTTAACACGAGCATCATCAGGGTAAAAAATAATTAGATTAAAATTTATTTTCCTTGGGGCCTTTGTCATATTGGGGGATGCTGTGTAGAGGGTATTTTTAAGGAAAGGAAGGAGAGGAAGTTCTGGGAAGGAAAAAGGTATAAGGGGTGGGTAGGAATATGAATCCATCCCTCCAATTGCGGTGCAAGGCGATGGGTTAATAAAGTCCGGCTGGAGAAGTCAAAAGGCTTCCCTCAACCAGCCTCTCTCGATCCGGCCAACCACGCAGCAGGAAGGCATCGCATCTGCCGCCAAGACCTGGAAAAACCTCACCTCGTGAACCTGTGCACCGCTGCTAATTAACCAAACGTATCGAACCGCTTGTGGTAACCTATGGCAGAGATGTTGGTTATCAAATAAATGGTTGCCGGAGCGGCGGTACCCATACTCACCTCCCAAATTGTGTTTTATATATGTAGAATGTATACGTGCAATATATACATGTAGAATGAGAAAAAATATAACATAGAATAAAGGAACGGCGAGATAGCATAAAATTAAAATCTAACGTGGTAATAGAGAGAAACAGACAGATGAATATCTGAATAATGGGTACCTACCATATTATGTTTAAAAGAAAAAAACGTCTCCTGAATAGAATTAAGGGATAATGGGGATTTTTATGAGTTTCTGGGAAATATATCTACCTAATATTGTGCTATTGACGACCTCCGTAGTCCAGTGGGTAAGACTCTTGACTCACAATCCGGAGGTCGCGGGTTCGAACCCGGCATGCGCAAATAAATTTTATTTGATTAATTTGTGTTATTTCACAATTAATTCATTTAAATAATATATAGTATATTTGCGGCATGTTCCAGAGTGGAAGATACTATCAGTATCGCCCTGGTGTAAGACAACCATTCAGAATTGAAACGTTGCTTGAAAATGGCTTTATCCGTGTTTAGTGACCAGATCTGAATAGCCAGGTACTTCCCAACCTTCCTCTTCCCCACCTCCTTCCCCTCCCCACTACCTTCAGCCTCACAACATACCCCAATTGGGGATGCCATAGTCTCACTGGCTCCAGACGGGAGCAGTTGAGATTCTTGTGCGGTTTTCACTGTAAAAAAAATATATATATATTGGAAACATTTAATTGATTATTAAGAATTTGGCTTTTGGTTTTGCTTCTAAATTATTTATTCGTGATTGCCATGATTCATATCAATCAGATGATTGGCGAATTCCGAAAAGCAATTATCAGTAAGCATTTAAGATGCTCTTTAATTCGAATGTTAACATTGCGTGCTGTTTTACCAATGTACAATGCTGAACAATCACTTCAATACAATTTATAAATTCCCCAGTGACTAAGTTTGTCGTCTTTATTCCTTGAATGGCTTAAAAATTTGCCTAAATTATTGTTTGTATAAAATGCCGGTCATAATTTAGTAGGAAGATTTTTTATAATACACAAAACACACGTCTTAAAACCAACTTACAAATACCCAAAAAACAACAACTGAACAACGAAAATTACACAACAATCCACCTGACAAAACAATAAAAAATACAAAAAAAACAATAAATTAAAAATATTGGCTTAACATTGAATCGTCGACAAAGTTGGTGAAATAATTAGAGAATTCGCACAATCATAAATCTAAATTAAAAGTTTTATTCTATCCACAAATGAACCCATAGAAATTTACCTTAAATTTACCTATTGTTAAAATAAAATAATTTTAAACTAGCCTGTCTCTAGTCTCTACACAGAATATACCTAGTGAGACAGGCGTAGTAAAAAATGTAATCCCCATCTATTTAGGAGATAAATAATAAATACATAAAAGTGTAAAGACAAGGAAACTGAATTGGTCTTCAATAGCTCCGGATTTGGAATCCCCGGATCGTTCCAAACGACTTACACAAAAAGTGTCGAAGAAACAAACCATTTACATTAACTTTTTACGAGTCTTCCACTCGTGTACCACTTTTGCATAGAGGATCAATACTGCTAACTCCTTTGAGTAGGCTCTATTGAAATTCTTGTAGAGCAGACTCAATATGTCCATATTGAGTCAGTAAATTGGATATGGGGATTGGTCTTTTAGTAGTGGATTAGCAGCTGTTCACTATTGAAGAATCTGCCGACTTATTCCAGTTTCTCGGAAGCCAGATTTAGTCGGTATGGAGCCCGATACTTGAGCCATTCTGAGATATTTACTCCAAGCATTTCCATGGATATTCCTCCTGTCATCCGATTGTCGCCCCACATGTCCAGTGTAATCCCATTTAAGTGTGAAGATCGTGGCAGTAACATCGGTTACCTGCTCACTGTCGGCTTTGAAGCTGTTCCTTAGTTATCCTGTCTCGTATCTTGGAGACAACGAGCGTTTTATGTGAATATTTGAGTTACATTGCAAATTGCAAGATCTAATTTTGGAAAAAAGTTATGATGATTTTAACAAAAACTCAAATATGACATCCATTTAAAAACAATCGAGTGATGCATGTTTTCTAAAATTCCACCACAACGGATATCAGAGGGTCTAGCACAAAGAAATCGACAACTTTACGATACCGGATCGATTCACATTCAATTAAATTCAAATCAGACGGTTTTATATCGATATCTCGAGAACGGTGTTACTGTTGACAGCCGAACCGATATCGACAGGGAATACATAAGAAATCGACGTATGCTGGCAACATTGAAGGTGTTTTCTATGAATTGACATTCCGAAAGGTCAGACGCCAAACACCAAGATAAAAAATATATCAATAAATTGACAATGTGGAATTGAAATATTGACATTAATAAGCATTGTCAGTCCGCATTTACTTTTGATACTAATAAGGGAGTTAATTAGTTATTGAGGTCTTTAGTGATATTTAAACCACTTTCATTCTCCAAGATAGGGCAGAATAAGCTGTGAAATAATTAAGTATACGCTTATTCGCTTACACACCCACACGATTTCTTTCATATCTAAGAGTTTCGCTAGTTCACCTCCATTCATTAAAAAGCCAGATATTTTGCATAACGAATGGCATTTTTCAAAAATTTGTGCGTATTTATAGTTAACGAGACTTATCTGATACTACGGGCCCGCGTTCCATTTTGTCAATCGTCGGTCGGAATATGTCTTATCAATTAATTATTGTTGACCGTGCCCGCAACTAACGCCAACTGACCATAGATGACGAATTTAGGCAATATTGTACTGGCATAGGGTTTTATCGATAATGTCGGTAACTTGTCAATGTTCCCGGGCATGACTGCAGATTGCCAATGAATAAACAACAGTTCACAATGACTAAGTTTTCGGAATTTATTCTATCCACCGTGTTAGATACCCTGAGTTTTAAACTTTAAAGCTGCATGAAATTGCACAAGTCGTAATAAGCCAGAAAATGTCTTACGAGAAAAAAGATTTTAAATTTACATAAAATAAACTGTCACAACATTTCAACTTTCTCATGGCATCGTTGAGAAATCGATTATAAATGAACGATAAAAGCTTCAAGGATTATAATACGAATTGGAAAATCAAAACCGCAGACAGGCTTAAAAAATATTCAGCGCTTTGGACTTTCATCGAATACTTTCCATGACGAACCACAAATCCAATTAAAAAACTTTCAAAACAATTTTTCGCATAGATAGCTGCCACTATTTGAAATATAACAGCATAACGTTTGTTGTTGATTGTCGTCATACCCATTTTTGGTTTGTTGGGTCCCGCTGTTAAGAGGGCATTACCAGAGAAAGCCTGAAATACGTCATTTAAAAAAAAGTTTTTAGACGTATTGACTCTTTTCCACAAAAAATTATAAATGGATTTCGAAAGATTGTTCTTTTATCTAGCATTCGTATGTAATAAATTTTTAGAATTTTTTTTAATTTATAGTATAATAAGGTTATTCCATAGGTCGTTGGCAGATTTGTTAAATTTTCAAAAAAGTTTTTGTATTATACCACACCCAATTCGAATAATGTAATCATGCAGTAAAATAAATCAATACATTATCTAGCAAAGTTATGTATTAGAATTTTAATTTTAGTTTCAATAAAATCATTAAAAAATATGTACGTACATGTGTTTCTTGACGAAAATTGGTCCATTTGTGTATTTATTTGCGCACTTACAAACTAATATATTTCAGATTTTTTTAACATTCTTATTAAATTTAGACATTATTAAAAAATGATAAATACTTATAATCAAAAAATAACTACAAAAAGTACACTATTTTAATAGTTTTATCATCACGCCTTTCAGCATTTTTGGATGAAAGTATAAATTAAAGCTAATTTGGATTGAAATAAATTCGATATTGAGTTATAATTTAAAAAAGCTGGTACGGAGAATAATTAATCTTTCTCATTGTAACCGTCCTGCACGATCGGAAGAACAACTTTCGACGAAATGTGGATTTTCGTCCGCTGGCTGGTTAAACGCTCTTAATGGCTTTCGATACCCTTGACATTTACTGAAACCGTTGTTCGAATGATAGTTGACATAGATAATTGACTGCACTGATTGTAATGTTGATAACACCAAATTAAATCATGTAAAAGTGATCAACAATTCAAATCGTTATGCTTAAATTCCTCTTTTTATAAACAACGTATCAAATTATGTATTAAACGGAGTACTCCCAAAATTCGAGAGGCTCTATTGACGTTGCGTTTTAGAAGGCTTGTCAGTAAAAATACTTATATTTGTTTTTCAAACCAGATTTGTGTTCTCCAATTGCAAATAAGCTGATATTATTTAATCGGGTTCGAGTTTCATCGGCGGCATGTACCTTTTCTCGGGAGATTTTTTCTATGTCGATGAGTGTTTCAGGCTAATAATTATTACTTATAATAATTGTTATTTAATATCTCCTACTACCATCACACTAAGTGGACAGAATTGAACCCGACGTGATGCCAACTCAGCCACTGACCGCCCGATTCAAGGATATCCATTGACCTATATATTATACGTCAATGAGGATACCAATTGTTTATTCGGATCTCTTTTTACAATAATTAAAAATACTTTTTTGAGTTACAGGAACATAATTTCCCTAAGGGCTTGAATCAGGCAGGGAAAGGGAGGAGAGAAAGTACTGGGAAGGAAAAATGTATGAGGGGTGGGTAGGGTGTGTTCAGATGTGACGGACGTATGAATTCATCCCTCCAACTACGGTGCAAGGGATGCGGGCTGGAGAGGTCAAAATGTCTCCCTCAAGTCTCTCTCGATCCGGCCTGCCACGCAAAAGGTGGGCAGACGCATCCGTCGCCAAGATCTAGACAAACCTCACCCATGAATCTGGGCTAAGTCACCAACCCGCTAAGTCACCAAACGTAGCGAATTACTTGTGATGATTTGGGTGTTAGTTATCCAATAAACTGGTGGAACCCATTTACGCCTTTTAAATTGTGAACAATTATCATTGAAAAGTTATATTGAAAGATATTTTATTTTCCCATTGCAAAGTTCAACGCAAATCTGAAACGTACTTCATTATTTTTAACAAAACAGTGTGTTGACGATGGTTCCATGCCAACTCAGAATGAAACCAACTCATGAACACCCCAGAAAGCTCATTAAAAGCTATGAAAACATAATTTTAAAATAGCCGGTAACCCTAACCTAACTTAACCTATTTAACCATTTTTTTAACATCACTCTTAATGACCTTTCTGATGTGCTTCTGAGCTGGTTTCATTCTGACTTGTCCGGTCACCGTTGTCATTAAAGTACATAGTAACAATGTTAAAGGCTGCGCCAATTTCAGTGGGACGGCAATTTTTAAATTTACAGAATTTGTGAAAAAGTTGAGGATAAATTGACGGGAGTCCATGAACACAAGTGGACCGAGATACCGCATTAGTGCGAACTAGGCAGGGTTTGTATCCCACCAAAACATTCTAAGAGCTAAGAACCTCCAAAAACTTATCACTCTTACTAAATTCATTACAAACCAAATAACATATTTAGAGTTGCTGTGGAATGGCCGTTTTTAAAGATCGGCGATCTAGATATTTAAGATAGGTATTCTAGCAGCCTTACTAAAAAAAACCACAGCGCGGCCGATTAACTGTGTTATTGCAATAACATAAATAAAGCTCGTATACACTAAAACAAGTTTTATTACCAATCACGTTTCTTACGTGGTCACGCTGTTAAAACGCATTGAAGATGTGACAACGTTGTATATGGTTTTAATTTACTAGGAAACAATGTTGTTTTAATTTTTCTCCGCAAGGGGCATTATTGGCGCGACTATGCATTAGTTCTACGGCCCGCGACAGCCCGCGATGACAAAACAGCTCGGTGTGTTTTATGGCGGGATATCGAAAATTTTGTGATTTTACTTAATAATTTCTATTGTAGTGACGAATTTACTCTTCTGTTCACATAATTGATATATTTACCATGTTATTTGTGTGGTTTACATCAGTTTAATCAAGTTATTGTACAAATGCCGTACTTTCAAAGTTGAACTGTCAGAATATTGTTTTTTATAGGTTACTTAAAAGATAAAATTTTCATTTATTTTAATTTAAGATCTTTATTTTAAGAGAATTTCTTAAAAGTGATAATTTTTTATAATATTAAAATCTAATACATGAGTTCGAAAACGTATCAAAAAAATTAACGTCTTTAGAGATGCAAGAAATCTGTTTTAAATTTCGGTATTATTTCTAAGTTTTTTTTTTGGCAATAAAAAAAACTTTGAAATTTTTATTATTTTTTTATTGTATACACGATGAAAAAGTGAGGTGATAGTTTCCTTCCAAATTTATTACATAAAAGGACTGTGTTTTTTAAATTTTGATTTTATTTAAATTTCTCTACATTTTGGTCAAAAATGTTGTGGGAGGAAATTTTTTTCCATTTTTTTCCGAGTTTGAATCTTAAAATATGGCAGTTTTTGAAAGCTAAAGTATATTTCAAATACTCAAATCTAAAAGGTAATTTTATCTAGTTTTCATAAATGGTATTTGTTTTTACGACACCTTCAAAAATAAGTAATATAATGAACATTCAAAATACTATGGAAAAATTACAAATATCGTTCGGACGTCAATGGTTAAAACAGAGATAAACTACCCTCCCAGGCCGTGGAAACCATGTGTATTTCTTTCAATGAACAAATTTTTAATTAGTAATGTTTTCACATCCGCGGCCGTTTGTCAATTGAATAAAATTTTCACTGGGTTTTTTAGTAAGGCTGTAGATTTTTTAGGAATGAGTAGAATACTCAGACCTCTGACTAGTTTGTTTTTGGGAACAGCTCATATAGGTCTTATGGAAATCGTTTAATCTCTCTTACTGACATTCTGAGAAATATGTTAAGTGTATTAGAAAGAGAAAACACCATGCTATGTATTCAAATATAAAAGTTAACCACAAAATAATTATACGAACACCGTTATGAAACCAAAGTTTCCGACCGCAATTTGAAAAAAAAAAAACATTTGTAATTTTTTTATCATAAAACGACGAAAAGCGTGATGACGATAAAGTTTATCATACACTTGTCTAATAAAATATGAGGGTGTTTTTATTATTTTTTCGTTATCAGTAATTTTAATTAGAAAAAAACTGAAGTGAGCCACTTTTAAAAAACAAAAAAAAATTAGGTATGTTTGAATTGAAAATTTTTATATTTACTAAATTACATGATTGTTTAGAATTAAAAAAATTTAAGCCGTACTTCACCATCCATCGAAAAAATCGGTTTTCGGATACGTTAAAAAATATTCCAATTACTTGGATTGTTATTGTGAGGGTTTGATTGTATTGTGTCGAGTCCTGAGGGGTTAAATCGATTTTGGAAAAATCACAGCTGAAACAATACGGAAGTGATCAATTATCATACCAGCTTTTCAAAGCACCTTCCATTGAAATAACAATACAACACACTGACGTCCCTTATCCAAAGATAGCATTAGTACAATGCTAAGATTTTTTTCAGGTATAAAGCCAGCCTTGACTTGTTACTAAACTCAATAGTAAAGTCTATTTGTACAGGACCCATCTACGAGCCCTGACAGTACAGTATATAGTACACCCTGCTACTGAGAAATAAACTTGACTCTAGCTTCAATAGAGTCCCCTATCTGGGTTGCCACTTAGTCAAGTCAATGGAAGGCACTTAGGAAGATTGTTTCCGTTGCAGGAGACCAGATAATCGTTTCGACCCGTTTAGGTCACAATTTTTTTTCTAATCCGCATAGATGTTCTGATATATTATCACTGATTACATAATAAGGAACTCCAGTGAAAAATATTATGGCTTTAAAAAAATATGTTCGTATAGAGCATAGGTTCCCAACGTGGGCGATAACGCCCCCTTGGGGGCGTTTCAGACCTTCAGGGGGGCGGTAGGAGACCCAGAGAAACACATAGCTAGTTTGCTAGCACATATCGAAGAAGTCGAAGACATGCTAAAAGAATACGAACTGCACATGGTGATGATGAGCGAAACCTGTATTACCGAAGAAATTAACCAAAATGAAACAACATTTCAGGGCTATTCGACAATTAGATGCTACTCATTTAGCAGCAGGCATACAGGTGGAGTTATCACATTAATTCTGTAGTGTATGTGTGTGAGTGTGTAAAAAACATCTCTTACAAAGTCACAACAAATGCGGTACTAGATACAAATAATACCTGGATACCTACTGGCTATTGAAGGATTTTAAGCTGGGAACCTATGCAGCTATTTATCATTCCCCAAATCAAAATGATACAAAATTATTAGATTTTTTTGAAGAATGATGCCGTTAGCAAATAAATACAAGAGACATGAAAATCATCTGTGGAGATTTTAATATTCAATATAAAAGCACAAGATTACAAATCATCATAAATTGCCTGGGTAGGAAGCAACTTGTCAAAAATTATACAAGAATATGAAAAAACTCTAAAGCCATGATTAATTTGGTAATTTCAAATGACTTTTACGCGGAAGTTAATGCTGCGGAAGAATTCAAAATCAATCTGATCACGAAACAATTATTACAAAAATTAGATATAATAGTCTGAAGCCTCAGGGAACACGAAGTATAATATATATAGGGGGAGTACGTATATTATCGGACAATGTATGGTATCGTACAAGTGTTATTTCTCTTACTGGCGTATAGATAGGGGGATGCAAGTTAGTTTATAATATTGCCGCACTAATTCTGGATGCCCGGTGTTTGCATGACTCTCGCCAAAGCCGGTTGTGTCGTTTTGTGGCCAAAAAACGAACTTTGACCACCGCATATTGTGTCCGCAGCTTTATTCGAAGACAAATAAAAGGTACTTTATTAATTTAATTACATTTTTTACATATAAGACGGTACACTACATTTCAGTGGCAATCAAATGACGATCTTATGTTTTAAAATTTGTGTCCCACACCAGGTAGGCGGTTATTTTGTTAACTCCACGTCGTTTGGTTAATATCGGACATGGCTGTTACGGATGATATCGGACACACGAATAAATGCTTATTTTTTTATTTAAATTAATTGGTATACCTACACCAAATGAAGTGTATCGTATTTTTATACACCTTATCATAAAAATATATTGTATTACGAAAGCAATATACAAAGGGTTTGCTATTGTTGATTTAAAAACATTATTTTCAAAAAGTCAATATGTTTTTCATCCATTTTTCCAGATAATGTCGAGGTTCAAAAAAAAGTGGGAGCAGGGGCTCGGGGTGAATGGAAGGATTGCAACATGAAATCAGCAGTGTAATACGTTTGTGACGCTGTCGAAGCTGTCTTACATTGTGATGTCCCTAAAAGTACACTTAGTGACAGCTTGTTGAAATTGAAGAAAGTATTTAGAATATTGAGGAAATTAGGTTCACTTCTGAAAAGTTCAAAAATTGTAAAGAATGAAGCCAAAACACAAGTACCGGGTCTACCAATCAAAATAAAACAAGAAAAACTACCAGGATACAGTATATGCCAAAAAGATTTTCAAATGAGTAAATCAAAGAAGAATCCGTCCAAATACAAAAAAAATGTTAACACCATCAATTATAAGAAAGCGGATAAACTAAAACTACATAAGGATTATAACAAAGATGAAGTTTGAATTTTATCTGTAGAGAAAGCTTCGAAGAAGACTGAATTCAATGTCAAGGTTGTCACGGATGGGCTCATGAAAATTGTACCGGTCTTGAATCTTGCCAGCATTTTTAGTGAATTGTGCCAGAAATAATTATAATTTTCTTTTTTAAAATCCTTTTTTTTTATAAAAAAAACATGAATATTTTTGTCCACTTTTGTGTCCGATACCACCTTTGATGTCCTATATTAGACAATTATTTCAAATACTTTGTTGCCCTTTTTCTTGTATTTCTCTTGCTTGTATTTTTTTTAAATAAAGGTAGTGTCTTGATAAATGTAAAATCTTTCGTATTTAATCATTAGTAACCGTTTTATTATAAAACAAAAGAAATTACGGTGTTAAACCAAAGAGCTAATTTGTCCGATACCACCCGTCGAATTCCGATAATAAACGAAAATTTCGTAATTTTAAAATCTAAATTTTGGGAAACTGTGATGGTTACTGATTTTTAAAATTAGCATAGCATGTAGATCTGTCCTTTCCACTTATGATAGTTCATAAATAGTTTATATTGAAGCAATAACCACAAAATACAATTGATCAACACTATGCGTCCGATAATATCCGTACTCCCCCTACAGGAATAAAAAGAACTATAATAAGTCTATTTTTGAGAGTGATATTTCATGGTGGAATTCCATTATAATATATTATAATAAAACGAATATAAAACTTTATTCCACTTAATTTTATTGGACCGTAACCGGTTTCAGCTCGTCAAAGCCATCTTCAGACTGGTACAAATATTTACTAGTCTACGGTTTATATACACAACATATTGGGGAGGGGGAGGGGGGTGGTCTACAAGGATTTTAATCAATTACAATAATTATATTTGTTGCTAAGTCATTTTAGACTATCGAATTTCTAAATATTTTGGTTATTCCAGTAAGCTAATTACATTAGGTTTGCAGCTCACTTCAATGATGATTAGGGAAAAACCTTACAAGTAATATGAGTTACTAATGACCTAATTTTATTGTCAAATCGTTATTATATTTATGAAGTTTGGTATTTTTTATTGCTTTTTGAAGGGATACGTGTTTACATTGGAGTTAAAATGGTCTAAACTAATTACATATTTTAATATCGAAAATTATTATGAAAATTAGACTGGATACAAAATCGGGGACTTAGCAAATGAATCTAATTGCTTTATCTTTAAAAAGTTACTTTATGAAGGGGTACATGTTTACATTGGCGTAGGAATGGTATAAACTAAATACCTATTTTAATTTCGAAATTATTATGAAAATTACAATGGATACAAAAGCGGAGACTTAGCAAATGATTCTAATTGCTTATTCATTACAAAGTTAGATTCTATTTTTTTAGTTAAGCGGGTAATTTCTAAAGATTCTAGTCTATCCAGTTTATGACCTTTATTGCAAATATGGAGAACTTTAACATTTCTGTCTTTATCAAATGAATGTTTATTTTCTAATAAGTGTGATGCTACATTCGACAATTCTCCTTTGTCATTCACCCAGTTTGTAAAATGTTCTTTAATTCGGGTTTTGACTGACCTCCCAGTTTGACCTACGTAATACGATGGGCAGTTGGCACAATTCACTTGGTAAACTTGAAAACTCAGGCGGGGAAGGTGGAAAGGGAACGCGGGAGGGGAAGTAAATGCGGGAGGGGAACAGGAAAACAATTTATTTCTTTAAAAATGGTATATCAACGCATGCCGGAAACCAGCTAGTAGTATATTAAAAGATACAAATAAATAGTATACCTACGAAATCCCTAAATCTTCTAAAAAAACAAAGGGATACAGCTTATAAAGCCTGTAAAATACAATTTCCAGAAGAAAGGTGGGATACCTGTAAGAAACTTAGAAACATGTATAGGTACAGAAATAAAACATACAAAAAATTCGTATTCGAGGCTAAAAATTATTACCTCTCAAAGAGATTCAAGAAAAATGTGGACTACACTTAAAGAAATTATAAGTGGCAAACAGAGGGAAAACATTAAGGAAGTTCGGTTCCCGATGGAGTTGAAGATGATAAAACTAAAATAGCCAAATTTAATACTAAGTGTCGAAAACATAAATAAGAGTATTTCATTATTCACAGATACTTCTTCTCAATCATCGGAAAGAAGAGAGAACAATAATATTTTCAGGTAACAGTGAGTATTTAATGAAAAATTTTAATACAATGACTCAAAAATCATCGACGTCTGGAATTAATATAGGCATAATTAAATTTAAGTAGTTGCACTAATAAATTAATCTGTGTTAAAGGGAATTTTTCCGCAGTCGTGGAAAACTTCCATAATAACACTAGTGCCCGAAATAATAAATGCTAAAATTTCTAAGACCTCAGAAAAATAAATGGATAACCTACATATGAACAAATACTAGAATCCACGGTTAAAGAAGAGATGAGAAAATTTATTGAAAAAAATAACATTCTTGTAAAACAGCAGGGTTTAGAGACAAATATTCATAATGGAAAACCAGTATGGATCAGAAGAAAAATACAATAGCAGTGTTCTTGGATTTTAGACGTGTTTTTGAAACGATAGACAGAGAAATACTAATAATAAAATTAAAAATAGAAAACAAAGAAACAAAATTGGAGATGCTATATCTGAAGAACAACAAGTAAACCTCGGAGTTTCTCAAGGATCTATATTGGGACCGCTCCTATTTATTAAATATATATATATTTATGATATAGAGAGGTGCCTAAAGTATTGTTCTATCAAACTTTTGCTTATGACAAACTTTTATATATTATACCAAATAATATCGAAGATGCATTGTCAAAAAAAGCTTTTTTTTAAAGAATACTTCTATATTATATATTAAAGTTTTTTTTCTTCGATTAAACTGAAAATAAATGTAACTAAAAGTAAATTCATGGTATTAGAGAAGAAACTAAACGAAATTACTACCCTTAATATAGAAAATCAAAATATTGAAGAAGTAGAAGAAATTAAATACTCAGGAATCATAATCTATAACAACTTAAAACTAAACACTGACTTTGAAATGTGAAATTAAAAAATTGCAGAAAAGATTAAAATGAAAAAGAAAAGTAGGATAAAGGGAAAGTTAGACGTCAAAACACGGAAATTGGTCTACAATACCACTGTAGCGTGTCACGTGAATTATTGCACAAGTGTAATCTTTCTGAGCAATAAAACCCAAGTAAAAAAAATAAAAATAATTCAGAACGGTTCAATGCCAACTCAGAATTAAACGCCGTCAAGTTGGTAGTACTAAAATGTTTAGTGGTGACGTCACTGCTCATCGTATCGTGACGTCACCGTAAAGTAATTGTATGGGAATGTAGGTATGACACAAGCCATCCTATTAATTTATTCGTTTATTTATATACTGTTTATAGAAATTTTGTTGTTGTGTCTATTGAAACATTATTTAGGCCTAAGTAATTCAATTTCAAAATAAAGGTATCTATTATTAGTTAATCTCTATTATTGAAAATATTCAAAAACTACTGCACAAAAAAAAGTAATGCTTCTCTAGGGAGAATACTTCGAACACCGAATTTCAAAATGGTGGCAGTTGATCGGCTGATCTTATAGTAACTTTTCAGGAGTGATGATGTCACATGATTCACTACACGTACGGTGATTTTCGGGGATCTTGAAAAATTAAAACTTTGACAATTATTTTAACTATTAAAACTAAATCTAAATATAAAAAATATGCCGTTATTTAAGTTAGAAGGTCATTAATTAAAAAAAAAATGGACTGGAGTTCTCTAGAAGAGAATTCACTATCAGCATTATCACATAATCAGAGAAAACGAGGAAGGTCATTTACCCCAGACAGCTATAAGATCGATTATTGAAGCTTCAAATCTGCAGAACCAACAAAATTATTTACTAGGACATCGACATGCTATAAGTGATTTAAAAATAATAGAGTTTCCCTAGAACACTTATGCGGAAAAACACTGTGTTATGTGAAAACGTGATTTCTGAGATATGAAATTTCACATTGAAAGTCAAGTGACAGTTGATCCGGCGACATTTGGTCCGGCGACAGTTGGTCCAGCGACATTTGATCCGGCCTACACTTGATCCGGCGGACAGTGGATCCGGCGGACATTTGATCCGGCGACAATTGATCCGGCCTGATCCTTTAGAAGATTTTTTCTTCAAGTAAGTATGTAAAGAGGATATACGGCCGTACAACCAAAGTCGATGTACTTATATCTGAAGGCATCTTGAGTGAAAATCCGCTGTAAAAATATTTTTACTAACAATAATTTCGACTCTCCGAAGAAGCATGCGGAAATACAAAATACGACATACTTATACGTGCAGTCAGTTTAACAAAAAAACCGAAAAAGATTCCTACTTGCGTATAACTTTTTTATCTGAAAATTACACTAGAGTCCCAACTGCTCTCAGCGTCTCGAGCCAGTGAGTGCCAATGGCATCCCCAATTTTGGTATGGTGTGATACTGAGGGTAGTGGGGAGGGGAAGGAGATTTGGAAAACGTACCTGGCTATTCAGATCTAGTCACGTCATTTCAAGTAATCCGACTAAACCTACACACACTGTACACCAGCGAACAAATTAAAAAAATCATATGATATAAATTTAACTGTAATTCACCAAACGTAGCGAACCACTTGGGATGACCTATGGCAGGAATGTTGGTTATCCAATAAATGGTTCCCGGGGCGACGGTAAACATATCCGCCTCCTAAATCTTAAGTAGATATTGCACATATAAGAATGTCGTATTTTGCTACTCGTCAGTATTCATTCAGAATTGAAACGTTACTTGAAATGGCTTTAGGCTTGTTTGGTGACTAGATCTGAATAGCCACGAAAAAATTTCACATATCCTTCTTCTCCCCACTATCTTCAGCCTCACAACATATCAAAATTAGGAATGCCATAGTCTCACTGACTCCATACGGTTGGGAGCAGTAGGGACTCTTGTGTTTTTGATAAAAGTTCTAAAAAATAAAAATATAAAAAAATTTAAATTATATGATTTTTGTAATTTGTTCGCTGGTGTACAGTATATGTAGGTTTAGTCGGATTACTTGAAATAAAGTAACTAGATCTGAATAGCCAGGTACGTTTTCCACATCTCCTTCCCCTCCCCACTACCCTCAGTATCACACCATACCAAAATTGGTGATGCCATTGGCACTCACTGGCTCGAGATGGTTGAGAGCAGTTGGGACTCTAGTGTAAATTTCAGATAAAAAAGTTATACGCAAGTAGCGATCTTTTATGTTTTTTTTTTGTTAAACTGACTGCACGTATAAGTATGTCGGATTTTGTATTGCCGCATGCTTCTTCGGAGAGTTGAAATTATTGTTAGTAAAAATATTTTTACAGCGGATTTTCACTCAAGATGACTTCAGATATAAGTACTTCAACTTTGGTTGTACGGCCGTATATCCTCTTTACATACTTACTTGAAGAAAAAATCTTCTAAAGGATCAGGCCGGATCAATTGTCGCCGGATCAAATGTCCGCCGGATCAACTGTCTGCCGGATCAAATGTCGCCGGACCAACTGTCGCCGGACCAAATGTCGCCGGATCAAATGTCGGGTCACCGTTTGTATATTTGCAAGATCCAACGCAAGCTAAATGCAATCTCGATAGCCTCCTAGAAAAATATATCTATTTCTATTTTAATGTGCGACATTTATTGACTTTTAAGTACTGTACTCAAAAGTCAA
Organism: Limnephilus rhombicus; assembly: GCA_929108145.2. Lineage (NCBI taxonomy): Eukaryota > Metazoa > Arthropoda > Insecta > Trichoptera > Limnephilidae > Limnephilus > Limnephilus rhombicus. Next base: position 24,968,246 of record OV815278.1, read on the forward strand.
TGAATGTGTACTTGTAATTCATAATCTGCTCTTTCATAGAAGATGGCGAATTATTTTAGGAATGAAACATGAATGCCCGTGGCGTGTTTTATAACAGGACCAAATGTGTTTTTTATAATTTTAGTAGCAATTTCAGATAATTTACATTGCTATTTTTTCTATCGAGAGAATTTCATGTAATTACTTTTCAGCTCGGCAAATCTATAGAGATTATCTTAAAAATTAACATAATTTTTTTAAGAGCTTAAAGTGTTCAAGCGAAATTCGGAATACAGGGTTTTATGTGGGCAATCATAAACAATTTTAGCCTATTTGGGTACACTGGCGATGGAACACAGACTGTTGTAGGTATGTAGGTCAGTACTCAGCAGGCAGAGGTAGAAGTGTAAGTACTATAAGGCCTGCTACGCTAGTCCCGTCTTGAGAGAGCTTTGTCATTACTATCCCCGCAGATCCGGTGCATAATTCACCCGGAGAAACTACCGTACATTCCGCGATACGGTGGTAGTACTGGGACTGGTTTATACAGGGCCCGGAAACTGACGGTTTTTTCGGGTTGACATTCAGAGCTTACCGACTACATTTTACACAAATGCTACTTTTAAATTACTATTAAAAATTCCAATCGCCGCCGAACGCCGGCTGACACTATTTTCGTAATAACTTAAGTATTTTTTCTAAAATGATATTTTTGTAATTTGCACTGTCTTACCAGATAATTTTTTTATCTTACAATAATAAAGTATGAAACTTTACAAAAATATAGCTCATACATCAGTATAACATTTAGGCTATATATATATAATGGTAAACTCTGGCGTTATGAAATTTGTATAAATGAAAATGTGTGTATTTCATATATTTTAACGGCAGGGAGGAAAGGCAGGGGAAATGGGAACGGGGGAGGTGGGGTTCGCGGAGAGGGAAGAGATGTGGGAGGGGGAAGGCGCGGAAGGTGGAAGGGAACGGGGACGCAGGGAGAATTGCAACTCATGCCGGGGACCAGCTAGTATATCAATACATCTTTCATAAGTAGTTTCACCAGATTAGCTGCTTCTATTCAAAAAAATGTTTTTTTTTTCTCTCCAACATTATAAAAAATAATAATATATTGAAGATATTTGTAAATATTCGTGAGTTTTGTTATATTTTCCAGCCAAATGAGCGTTATTTACAATAAAAATAAATAATATGATGTTTTCCTGTTAATAAATACATTGACTTTCGAAAATTAATCAATGTAATTTTAAAATATTTTTATTTGAAAATTAGGACATTACAAGCTATACTAATATAGAGATACATTATTTCCTTGTCAATAATAATAAGTAACGTGAAATTGAGGTAAGTGCGGTGAGCCACTGGCAAAATCCAAGGTGGACTTATTGGCTAAGTGGTTCCGGTTAAAATTATGCACAAAAATTTTATAAAGTTTCATCCGGAAACAAAATTATGCATTTTTGTTTCAGTTATTATTTTTTTTCGGTGCTAACTTTAACATGTGCTAATAAACAGAATAAATAATTTTAAAAAAATTACAAAATAATTATATGCAGTGTAAATGTGCTAATAGATTCAAATGAACTAAAATTTATAATGTAAATTTATAATAATGTAGTAGAAAATAAAATGTGAACATTTTTTTTTACATTAGCTCCGCTCCACACAGGAGGCCCTGAGGAAAATAATTTCCCTCGGGGCCTGTGTCATCTTAAGGGGATGCTGTGTGGAAGGTCATTTTAAGGAAGGGAAAAATAGGAAGTTCTGGGAAGGAAAAGGTATAAATATAAAAAGGAAGGGGAGGGTAGGAATCTGGAGGTCAGTGTGTCCAGGAGTGACGAACGTATGAATCTATCCCTCCAACTGCGGTGCAAGGCGATGGGTCGAGAGAGTCCGGCTGGAAAGGTCAAAAGGCCTCCCTCATCCAGTCTCCCTCGATCCGGCCCGCCACGCAGCAGGTGCAGGACAGACGCATCCGTTGCCAAGACCTGTACAAAACTCACAGCATGAACCCGGGCACCTCTGCTAAGTCACCAAACGTAGCGAACCACTTGGGGTGACCTATGGTAGAGGTGTTAGTTATCCAATAAATGGTTCCCAGGGGGGCGGTGCCCATACCCGCCTCCCAAATTGCAAACTTACTCCCAAACTAACTGTAAGTCTATTCGGTGCTAATCAGAATATCATTTTTTTTTTATATGTGACACCTCACAAGAGTGTCTCTGTACAGGATGTAAAGACAGGGGAACTATATCGCCATCCTGTTGGACAGTGTTTTGGCTGGTTAAGGCAGCGGCTGTAGGAAGGGATTTATTAATGCGGGCCTTGCAGAGGCCCTGATTATAAGAAGAAGGAAAAACAGATGCGGTAGCTCGTTCCACAAACTGCGGAACAGAAAAACAGATTTACACAAAACGAGTAGAAGAAACGACCCGTTCTCATGAAACCAACATCAACTGTGAACGGAAGTTCCGCTCTTATCCATCGAGTTTCACCGGGGATCAATATTGCTAGCTCCTTAGCTGCTGTTAAAAATCTGCTACTTTTGCATTTTGGTTAACTAAGCGTGACATAAGAAAGTTTATAGACAAATTTGTATTTATATTGTTTTTGTGTAAAAGATATTCTTAAATCAGTCTCCATTATGCAATGCTATCATTAAAAGAATTAACCTTAAAAAAAATATCATCACTTACCAATTTTCTGTCGGATAGGTTTATTAATTTTAGATTATTCACTATGCAGCTAAATAACTTCTTTATAAATATATTTTCGTATTTTATTTAATCAAATGTAAAATTTCGTGTCAAAGTCCACTAGGGCGTTAATAAATAATAAAAACTTTAGTGCTGTATTTTTTTTCAATGGAATCTAGATTCTGGAACTTTGTAATACGAAGAATAAATATATGAGTTGTTATAATATTTTTTTTTTACTTTCTGAGAACGGTGATAAATGATTTAGAAGGGGAACCAAATTAATTTGAAAATGTCTTGCATTCAAGCGTTCTGTAAAAAAAGTTAATTGAAGAGTTCTATAAAAAAGACCGCTCAAAAACACGCCGGGTTTGCATCTTTATTTTGCACATCACAGCAAGGCTTTTTCTAGTGTTTTATACGCTCCCATTGACCGAGTTACGTGGAACGGATTATATAGCAATATATTCACTGCTGTTAACATTGAATACGTAATACGGGCATGTATGGCCCAGGACAGAATAGTTTGTTTAAATGGCAATTAGTTTGAAGTGATCTACCATTCCATCCCATATAATAACTAGGTCCTTTGTTGATATCATTGTTACACCCTGTATAAGCGTCAAATCATTATATCCACCGGGCCGGCCCCACTCTACATCTGCATAGTGCGCATTGTGCAGGGTACACGTACAGTACCGGGCACATCTGGGCCCATGTTCAGTTCAGTGTTCAGTGTTCAGTCAGAGGGGAAGAGGAATGAGGATTGTTGGACTGTAGACTGTAGGACTATCTCATGGCGGTTATTGCAATTAGTTTGCAGGGAGGGGGGCAAGAGTCTTGGCCTATAATAATAATAATAGGATAATTTGTATAGCATCATTTTAGTGGAAAATACTCCAAGGGCGTTATATATATTTGTTTTCGAGGCGTAAGGCCAGCTTCTTTCTTCTGACTTATTGTTTCAAAAGCAGGGATTGAACGCACAGTCGATTTGCAGGTTATGTTTGTAATGAAACACTTGTGCTCATGTACTGGTGCATTGTTAATTGCGTGGAACAGTTTAGATATTTTACAATAACGTAAAATTAATTATGATGCTAGACTCTAAGGAAAGGAATGGATGAGTCTTAGAAAGCGATTAATAACAAAAATTTCAGAATGAGATGACGTTTTTGCTTCTAGTTAAATCACGGACAAAACGATCCAAAGAAAAAAGTAAAAAGTTGAGACAAAATGCAACACGTGCGTTTCATTCAAAGTAAAGGAGTCCATAGATGGAAATTAATAAAAATGAAGCTTAATATAATTAACACATAGAAAATAAAGTTAAATATTTCAAATTAGGACGACACAACACTGAACAATGAGAACCTACTAAAGGCCCTTCGTGTGTCTGGGTAAAATATGACAAAAATTATGAATAAAATAAAATATAATTTTGAATAAAAAAAAATACTAAAATTCAGCATCAAACTGTGGGGGGCCATGACCTGAAACAAGAAAATTATGCAAAGCATTACTTTGAAGTTATTGTTTTGTGGATTAGTTTTGAGCTATGGTGTATTTTATTTACCGAAACACATTCCTTGAAAAATAAACTATGTATCAAAACATCATTACTTGCGTTAATTTGGTAAACTGATAGGTTTTACGACGTTTTTGTCAAGTAGGTATCACGCATCGGACTTTGACAGTTTGAATCGCGGCAAAATTTGATATCCAAATTCCACAGATAAATTATTTAAAAATATTCTGGTGTTGCTAGGGAATAAAACTTTTGGCTATATCATGAATGATGTTGGCGCAAGCGATTCTGACATTGTCCTTAAGGGGTCAAAATCGCATAAATTTTTTTTTCCAAATTTGTTTCGGACGCGCCTGCGCGTCTCCGGCCAGTAAGAGGTCAAGCAAGTTTTAAATAAATAAATGGAATTCTACCAATTAAAACACAAAAAAAATAGTATAATAAATACACATAAAATAATCCAGACCAGATACTCTCAGTATCGCCCTGGCCTAAGACAACCATTCTGAATAGAAACGTTGCTTGAAATGACCTTAGCCGTGTTTGGTGATCAGATCTGAATAGCCAAGTACTTCCCCATCTTCTTTTCCCTCATCTCCTTATCCTCCTCAATGTTTTCGACCTCACAACATACCACAATTAAGAATGTTATAATCTCACCATTTTCAGACGGTTTAGAGCAGTTAGGATTATTTATGCATTAAACCGCTTACTCGTTAATACGGAAAACTTTTTATCCAAACAGTTAGATTTAGCTTTATTATTACGAAAAGTGAGTATTTATGTCGGGGGAGACCAAAAAACATGCAAAAGATATGCATTTAACATTTTAATTTTGTTAAAATTAATTCACTCGCACGGTAACGCCATGTTTATTCATCGTTTTTATTTTAACATTTCATCAATGCTGCCAAACATAGAAAAAATATTTTTGCGTAAAACAAAGTGAATGAATGCATCATTGACAAGTTTGTACCAGTATTAATAACAGTAGAACATTGAAAGAAATGTATTAAAATAATTACACAAACCCGCTAGACAAACCCTGCGTAGCCAAACAAACCATTCAAAACCTGGGATGTTTTTTAAAAGCATGATGAAAAGCGAGTTTATTTTAGAGAATTTATTTTATAAGATTGGTACTTCTGACAAATGTCATATTTGATTGTCTATTAGTTAAAAAAGGAAAATTCCGTATTATCCGTGCATCAAACTTCGACAACACGAACGTTCCGTGTTATCCGTGAGGTGGACTAACTGCATATTTACCCAGTTAGGGACTATTGTGTGGTATTGACATAAAAACCAATAAAAAAATCAGAGATTTATTAAACTTTATTTTAAGTATCATTTGAATGGCGCAAGAAAGCTTTTATCCTGTGGCTGCGCAAAGTGATATATTGTGATCACGTCATTATTTTTTTTTAGTTAAAAATAGTTTTGCATTTGTCGTGGAAACATTGAATAATAATTGAAATACCCTTGCTCTAGCAACGCCCACACAGATATTACTTCGACATTTTCCAATCGAAGTTTAAGCGATAGAATATTTTTCCCTACAAAAAATGTAGCATCGGCGGTTTTATTCAACATTTTCAAATCTTTATCATTCAGCAAATATTTCCACAGCCTTTTCATAAAACTTTACCTTACGCAGTCCGACTTGGCCGCAGATATTACATGTGCTAGGAAAGCCATCAGCCTGCATTTTAATCAAAAGGTTTATACTGCGTAGGGTCCCAGGGTCTAGTCTCCGGACAGTCTACCGTCAGGTGTAAAGTGAGCAGCTTCGCTGACTTCTCCCGTTTCCAAACCCAGAAAACCGTACAGTAAGAGAGGTTATGTTTGCGAGGTTATCCCTTGAGGTGATATTACACAAAAACGGCGGTCTACAAATAATCCAATTATTATTAAGTAAAAACACTTTGTTTAGTACTGCGAATATTGTTGTAAAACTTTACTTTATTCAGATGAATATTAAGTTGAACAGAGTTTCGATTCTATTCCGAGCATTGGAGTTGTAGAAAGAATGACATTGCAAAAGCAACAAGCGTATTTATAGACGAAGAGAGAAAATTTACGAATCCACAGACAAAGAGTGCTAATAGACAAAAATGCATTGAAATGTTTCGTAAAGGGTGACATAGACGCGAAAGTTATGAATAAAGGACTCTGCACATCGAGATTAAGCAAAATGATAAAATGAGAAGTGCTCAGTGCAAAATGAAGTTAAATATTTGAAATAGGACAATCACAACACACAACAATAATAATCCAAAAATTAATTTTAACTAGGTACTCTTTCAAACGGATTCACACAAAAAAAAACTGTTTTTACCTGGTTGAAGAATGTACCCAGGCGACTTGAAAAGTTTAGTCTCGACCAGAAGATAACATTTCTTGTCGAATCTTTATTTAAAGCCTAAAAACCTCTGAAACAAGAAATATTTTGGCTCAAAATATGTATCGCTAAGCAATAGGTAATATTTCAAATAACCTTGTGGCTGATAAGGTAGCAATAACTGACATAATATTTTAATTGCATTGAAATGCATGACGTTAGTTAGTTTATCTTAGACCGGTTCTATGACAATTGATCCGACGACAATTGGTCCGCAGAAAGTTGGCCCGCCTATAGTTAATCCTCCCGACAGTTGATCCGTTTGACATTTGACCCCCCCGGACAGTTGATATCTCTGCTAATTGATTTCTCGGACAGTTGATCCCCTAAAAGATTATTTCTTCAAGAAAGCATGCAGAGGATGTTCGGTCGTACAACCAAAGTCGATATACTTATATCTGCAGGCGTCCTGAGTGGAAATTGTCCGGCAGATCAACTGTCTGAGGTATCAACTGTCGGCGGGCCAACTGTCGGCAGGTCAATTGTCGTCGGATCAATTGTCGGGTTACCTTTTAGACCGCCTGAAGTAGCCGCCTAAATGTAGCTTCGTTCTTTCAAAAAAATTAGAGTCCTTGCGGGAGCCTTGAAGGAGTAACCATCTGTTACTTATACCAGGGCGGGTAAGTGGTGGATTACCTCCAGACCGCCTGAAGTATCGGGGCTCTACAGAAGCCCGAGTAAATCTGACTTCAAGAAATTGGGCGTCTCGTATGGTGCTAACAGATTCTTCAATAGTGACCAGCTGCTAACCCTGCTGAAAACAAGTACGTCCAATAACCTCCGGGCTGAGTACCAAAATACCTGATAAACCTACTAGTACTAGACTAAGACTTGACCTGAAATCCTTGTCCAAAGGAGAGCGGTCCGTCTGATTGACAATCAGTTTCTACCAGACCGATTGCCGTCTCTAATACACGTGATATTATGATAAGGAGCTAGCAACATGGATCCGTGTGCAACGGTGTAAGTATACGCGAAACCCGACCTACATTAACCTACCTCACAACACTGTCCAACCGTGTGGCGATATTATAGTTCCTCTGTCTTCACAATGTAAAGTCTATTGGGAGTTGTCACATAAGAACAAAAAAGGCCAACCTTATGTAGTCTACTTCAATGCTTTTGCCTAGGTCTAAAGGCTGCCGCCTCTACCTTAGAAAAGTCATAAATGATTTATTCTTACACCAAAGCTCTCAGTTCAACCGCCCGGAAAGATAGTTCTGCGTGGAAGCGCTTTCTATCACATGTATTCTGGGCGTAACTTATTCATTTATGTAATCAGCTTAACTTTGTTTTTCTATCCACCCCATACTTACCCCCAGCACGCAGCACGTCATACTTCCTGAACCTTATGTAATCCTGGTGGAGGAGTAATGTTATTCCTTTACAGGTTTCGCGCGCACTGTTATGTAAACACTCGTAGGTAGTAAAGTCTGAAATATGGATATCAACAAGCATAGTTGTGTTTAAGAAGTAAAATAATTTGTATAACAATGATCATAATAAGCAATTAGGTTATGTAGGTGATCGGTCAGTGGCTGAGTTGGCATCATGTTTGGGTCCCATCCCGGCGTCGTTAGTTCAATTCTTAGGAGGGGTAAGTCCTCAATAAACTGTAATTAAAAAAACAGTGTCAAGTTCACAAGCGGTAGAAGTGAAACCTTCAGATAACTAAAGTAGACAAGATTGGGGATGCTACGAAGCATCGCACAAAGAGGAGACCGATAGGTTACGAAGCACCGCACAAAGGGGAGACTGATTATACTATCTCATTCTCTCGCAGGCTAAATCCTAATAATGTAACTGTTTGTCTCTTTTTAACTGTCTGTTTGTCTCGTTTGTTCCTATTTTTCGTTTCGTCGAGTTTCAAATCACAACGGTGCTAAAGAAGTTTTCACTTCAAAAAAATACCCAAGAAAAACTCCAAAGGTGGGTTAGATCAGGGTCTCAATGTAGTCAGAAAACCTAGAAGTCCAAATCTATCTCCTTCGGACTTTCGCAGATAAAATCAGGAATCTGCAACTTACGAGTAAGAGAGAATCCGCTCTGGAATAATTAGAGTAGACTAACTACTCAGTACTCAGCGTACATGCGTACTCAGAAACAAGATCGATTTTTGCTTGGACGTTTGTCGTGCAACAACGGAAACTCATTTCATACAACAAGAAAAAAGGTTTCAGCGTGCTTTGGTGAACAAATAAATAGTACACCGTCAATATACACTTATTTAATTGATTTTAAAATCAAGGACATCTTTTACGATGATCCGTATAATTATTTCAGCAATTCATACAAAATTTTCATATTTATTTGATTTTACATCCATTTCCATAAATTATAAAAAGAGAATATATGTAACTAGCTGACCCGGCCACGCGATGCTGTGGCTAATAAAACACAACGTCATCTACTGGATGGTTATCCAACCTTTATAACCACCGTCGTCTTTGAGTTTATCGCAAAGAGACAGACAAATGCCGCGGAGGACTTTAATTTATAATACGTAGAGATGGTGTGAAAGATTATAATAATGTGCATGAAATGCTTGGGGTAACTAACGTATTTAAGTTAATAAGGATTAATACTGTATCCGTCTAAATAACTTATCTATTATATATCTATAATAACTAAAATATTACCGAAATGTACGTGACCATTTTTTTAGAAGATAGAATGGGTATAGTAAGCTATCCGTAGAAGATAGATATATGCCTTCGCGGACTCTATAAAAGAGGGATATCCCACCATGCATTGTTTTGTTATATCCCAAAAGGATTAGGCAGCGTTTTCGATGAAAGCTACCAGGCGGCTTGACTTTTTCCGACACTTCTAACAAATATCGTTTTGTTTCAACCAATTTACACAAATCCTTGACAAATTACATACCCAAACCTTCCTCACGAAACACTCTATCTATTGGTGAAAACCGCATGAAAATCCGTTCAGTAGTATTCGAGTTTATCGCGAACAGACAGACAGACAGACAGACGACGCGGGGGACTTTAATTTATAATATGTTGAGAAGAGATGACTATGAGCTATCGTCACAACAGTTTTTAAAGCTTACAGTATTGTAAAACTATAAACAAAATATTTTAAACAACATTTACATGTAACGGTGTCTAAAATAAAATAGAAACCTTAACCATATGTATCTTGCTTCTCAAAAGACCAAAGTCAGTTTGGCGATATACTTCTTTTTTACCTTTTCTCCTCAAAATTAGGTTATGTTCTTAATTCTAAAATAACCTACGTAATATGTAAATGAAATCCTCCGCTCGGAAGAGATCCCAGTAAGGATATATTATATCAACCTGTTACAAAAAATAAACAATAAAATATTTGTTTATTTATTTAACATTGCGTTCCGGGTAATTTTTTCTTCACTTTGTATTTCTTAGCAATGTTCTCCAAATAGAAGTGCCATAGTCTACTCTTGTACAGGAATTTTCACTTTGTATTTCTTAGCAATGTTCTCCAAATAGAAGTGCCATAGTCTACTCTTGTACAGGAATTTTCACTTTGTATTTCTTAGCAATGTTCTCCAAATAGAAGTGCCATAGTCTACTCTTGTACAGGAATTTTCACTTTGTATTTCTTAGCAATGTTCTCCAAATAGAAGTGCCATAGTCTACTCTTGTACAGGAATTTTCACTTTGTATTTCTTAGCAATGTTCTCCAAATAGAAGTGCCATAGTCTACTCTTGTACAGGAATTTTCCGAAGTCTTAAAAGTCTAAGAAAAAAAAAAAAAAAAAAAAAGTTTCCGACTAATCTAATCTCAAGAATAACTTATAACTCAGTTTCCTAGTGATACTCCATTCTTTAAATAAGTTAAATTTTGTTTTGTTTTTAACAACTAATTACAATAATTCTAGATCTAGATACATTATCCAAATAATAAAATTGTTTGATAGTTGATAAATACTTATAATTACATAACACCGAACTTACAACTTATTGTTTTTTTTTTACATTCACATTGTAATTTAAGAACTTATGATATAATACAGCATTTAAAAAATGTACGCTACTCTTCCAGACACAAGCTAATGCTTCCATGGAAGAGTGGTATTAATTAAGATATTTGAACATGAATGTACGCAAATTATTAAAAAAAGAAAAAAAAAAATGCTCTACAACAAACTATTTAAGTTTATGTTTACAATAATACTAGCTGGTACCCGGTATGCGTTGCTATGCCATTAAATAAAGAAATTTTGTTCTCCCTGCGTGTCCTTTTGCATTCGTCCCCTTCCTCTCCCGCATCCCCTTCCCCTCCGCCTCCTCCATCTTCCTTCTCCCCACTCCACTTCACCCCTTCCCCCGTCCCGTGAACCCCCCTCCCGAGTTCCCCTTCCCCCTCCCAGGTTCCCTTCCCCCCTCCCGGGTTCCCCTCCCCCCCGCCAACCCCTCACCCCTCCCCCCCAATCCCTACCACCATCCCCACCCTTCCAACTCTTACTTTCATTCCCGCTACATTTAGTTTTCAAACAGCTCGCATGCCACCTATTGCATTTTTTAATACAAATTTCATAATGCCAGAGCTCACCGGTAGTTTTATACAAACCTTGTCCTGACAATAACGAACACAAAAAAAAAAGAATTATCCAATTTGGTGCAGTCGTTCGGAAGTTAGCGCGTACGTAGATTTCGGCGATTCCTTTTTATTTATGTATAACATATATAAGATAAGATAAGATAAACAAAGTTACTACACTTCTGTAACTACTTACATTGTACCTTTAGTAAAAAAAAATTATTGCTCTGAATTTTCTTTTAGTCTTCGGGTATTTTACCCCAAATATTCAGTTAACATTCTTTGAAGCTTCACTGAGTGGTTGGCTAAGGGACACGGAAGCTAAGTGTAGTTTATAGTCAGACCGAAAGCCATTCACATTTTTTGTTGGTACTTGCCAATTGATTTGAGATTTATTGTATTTCTTATGTTCTCTATTTTATGCAGGTGCTTGCAGGTTTTTTATAGATGCAATTCCGCGTCATGGAGTCTCATGAATGAGTTTTTCTTTTACCCTGTTTAATTTATCTTTGTCTTACTAACCTATTTTTTTGCATTTTGTTTTTCCTGTTAAGCACTTGCATACTGCTTACTAACAACGTATGCATGGACACTGGAGGTCTAGATTCGTTCAAAATAAATAAATGTAGCTTCGTTTAATCAAAAAAAATTAGAATCTTGCGAGAGCCTTGAAGGAGTAACCATCAGTTACTTATACCAGGGCGGGTAAGAGGTGGATTACTTCCACTATACCTTTAGTACTTTTTTTACTCTAATTATTCTTACACTTACTGTACTCCTTTGCACAACTTTACATAATAACGAAAATACGTACCTACTTGTATTCTACCTATATATCTGTCATATTCTGCTAATTATGTTATGTAATATACACATTATTATACCTCTGAACAACGTACCAATGATATAAATTGACCGGTCAGTGGTTGAGTGGGTATAGCGTTTGGGTCCCACCTGGGCGTCGCGTGTAAGCCCTCCGTCACAACACAAGCAACATTTCGGCTTTCTGTGGTGGGTAGTAAGAGATTTTCAAACATTGTTGGGTTATTCGTAACTCGGGAATGTTTGTCTTTCTTTTTAAAAAAAATGTATGCATGTAAAAGTCTTCAAGACGTTTGTTTAGATTTAAACCCAGGACTCAAACCAATTATGGAGTTGAGTTACCATCAAAGGTTGGATTGCGATCCAAGAGTTGTCTGATTTGTTCGTTAGATGTCGATAGAATCATTTTATTTTTGTCCCTTTCTCACACAACAAACAAGGTAAATATAGATGTACGAAACCTTTATAAAAAGGCTTGCATCGGTAAAATTAACTTACTTCTTTACGAAAACTTGCACTAAGAATTTAAAATACTACTGAACCCTTGTCCGTTGGGTGGGGAAAGTTATTGTCGTCAGTTTGTAAATATTCAAATCATAACAATAAAAAATCAAGAACTTAAAGTTAAAACCAAAAAGTGCTTCATTTATAAAAAACCAGTCTACCCAAAGAAATTCTCCTGAGTGAAGACCTCCAATTTTTACAACGTTAATAAATACATAAATAAATAAATAAAAGAAGCCGCACGAAATTGCTCTAGTTCCATGTTTACGGATTCTATCTTATTTTGTTTAAATGACATTCTTAAAACCAAACGTTTATTTAACTTGACAAGGACTTGTCGTAAATAAGCATTAGCAGGAGGGAAGGACAAATAAACCATAATACGGCGGCACACAAAACCAATACGGTTTGGGAATGAATGGAGACAATTTATTGGGCGAAATATATCGGGGAAATTCATCTTGAACACGACAAAATGAAACTTTATTTTGAACATCCTTGGCAAAAGTTTCTATGGTTTTCATTGTGAATCACTTCAAATAAAATCACTTACATCTTTGTTAATAACGTAAATATTAGAGTATCTTCGAGTTTATAGTTTAGATAACATATCTTACTTAGTGGGTATGTATGGAAGTGTCATTTCACCACGAGTGTGAACTTAATATGCAGGATTAAATGTTATGTGGTTTGGGAGGAGGGTATGGATACCGCTGCCCCGGGAACCATTTATTGGATAATCAACACCACTGGTCACCCCAAGTGGTTCGCTACGTTTGGTGATTCGTCTAAGTCAGTGCTTCTTAACCGTATTGAAAGAATCGCCCCCTTTACCACAGTAAAATTAACCAGCCCCCCCCCCTTAGTTCGGGTAATTCGTAATCCGAAAATGTTCGTCTTTCTTTAATTTTTTTTATTTAAATAACAAAATTCAAAAACGCCCCCCCAGACCTTCAAAACGCCCACAAGGGGGCGCTGGCGCTCCCGTTTAGAATCACTGGTCTAAGTCTTGGCGAAAAATGCGTCTGCCCACCAATTACGTGGCGGGCCGGATTAGGATAAACTGATAAACGGAGACCTAGACCTCTCCAGCCGGACTCTCTCGAGCCATCGCCTTGCACTGCAGCGGGAAGGATTGATTCATACGTCCGTCACTCCTGGACACACAGATCTCCAGATTCCTACCCATGCCTCATGCCATTTTCCCTCCCAGATCTTTCTCTCCTTTCTTTCCATAACACAACACTCAACACAGAGCATTCTCAAAGATGGCGTAAGCCCCTTATATTATTTTTTAAAATTAAATTATTTTTCTCAGAGCCTCCTGCGTGGAGCTAATGTAAAAAATAAATAAATAAATAGGGAAAAGAACTGACTTTTTTTCCTTCCCCAATATTCACACAGGGCCAGTATCCGTTCGTCTCGAAAAAATTACGGGAAAAATCTATATTGATCTGTTTTTGTATGATTTAATCTCACAGGTGAATTTCGCCCGATCGTGTTAGGATTTGCATTGCGCCTGATGAAAAGTTTAATATATTATCTGTAGAACGATGTGCACCCTTTTTGTTTAGTTTAATGGAATAGGTAGGGGAAACCGGGGTAAAATGGGGTATCGGGCGGGACGGGAAAGTTGCGCTACGGACGACAGAGACGCGTGACCTTCGAACAAATCGTTCGGTTTGCTGTGCTGCCCTATACGTACTTACTTAGTTTGGATTTTACCGAAGGTTGAAAAAAAAGCTTTCAAATTCTAATTTTAGCCCTGTTACACCAAGATAAATCCAAAAAATTATCTTTACAGGTTTCAAAGTATTATTGACTGACTAAAAGTCTATATGGTTGTTATAAAGTTATGTTGTTATGGTTGTTACTTAAAGGAAAGATATACCAGACTATTGTAAGTACTATTGTACTATTGTACAACTCCTACTCTAGGCAACTCGAAACAGCAGAAATGTGAATGCCTAAATGGTCGGCAGGAGAATCACTAAAAGATAAGATTAAAAGTTCACGCATTCGTGGTATCCTGGGTGTCACAAACATAAACGGTAAGCTGGAGGAACGACAGTTGAGATGGTATGGACACATAAGACGGAGACCATCAGACCACACAGTGAAGCAGGCAATGTCTATGGAGCTTCATCGACAGTCATCCAGAGGAAGACCGAAAAACTCCTGGATGACTCAATGCTCCTAAATGAAGGCGATACTCAGAACAGAAGTTACAACAACCTAAGAACGAGAAGAGCCGACCCCAACAGCCTACATAGGTAATGAGTTGGGACAGCGCAAGGAAGAAGAAGATTGGCTGACTAAAAGTCTAGTGATAACTCAAGGCCGGAAAATATAACGGCTTTAATACTCGTGTTTCAAAGAACGCTTCGTTGGGGCATAATGAGTAGGGCACAAATTGATTTCATCTGCGAATGGTGGGTAAATATAAACCAGCCGGCAGTCCTGGAGTAACGATTCTGTGAAACAAGCCGTTATTGCGATCCTCAGAATCTATTATTGGAAAAGCGTTAGGGGAGAACCGCACCACATGATTTGTGCTGAGACTGTCGTTATAATGACGTTGTCATCTGTGAACTTTGCGAATAATTAGTACCCCGTAATGCCCCTGTTTCATTTCCCTTTTTTCGGACACATTGAAAATTGTTTTTAATTTAGAAAAGTTTTACATTAGTTACTTTGCAGATAAATAAGTAAATAAAATTACAAATTGACAAATAATTGTGTTATTTCATTCGAACTCTCTCAAATTGTAATCAAAGTTTAGCTACCCCCCTTCTGCCTCGGTTCCCTTACACGAAAAACAGGTTACTTCTACAATGCGCCTCTACATCTAAGGAATATTCAGTTTCTGCTTTTCATAATTTATTATGATTATAAAACTTCCTAGCTTTGTCTGGGACTACAAATTGGAAATCTTCCGTCTGGAATTGCTTCAGTATGAATACGAACGATGTAGTTTTACAGGTATTCCAGGCATATGTCACAACTTCGATTTTTATGGAAAAGAGTAGCAAGAGTTTGCGGTATTAAGCGTTTCTTGAATGCAGAAGCCAATTATAACTGGATCGCACACTTTGGATCTTTCCACAGTCCACCATCTTCTTTCAATTGCACTTTGAAGCTATTTTTACATTTTTATTATAACAGCTCAGCCCAGAGAATTATCCAAGTTTTTTAATATCTGATTTAATAAGAGTCTCGTTTCAGGACACGTTACACCAGTTATTTTTATGTTTATCTCTGTTTTCTTCAGCATCTATCAGGTCAGGTTGTACGTATATCAGTGAAGAAATAAACACTATTTCTACTTGTATTCATCTGCAGATCGCGTCCCTACACTATCTCACACTTACTCTCAGGGAGTATACTTTCATTTAGTCTGTCGAAACCCCAGACAAAACAAATACTGATACATTTTCTTAATACTGTCACACGGCTCTCGGTCCATAAAGTACCCGCACTCGAGCTTAGTCGAGCGGGGCAGAAAGAATTTCATACAACTACTTGCTTCTTTATTATTTGTCGTCTGACTGTGACTGTGCTTTCTTTGATAAAATCATATTTTTATCAGCAACAAAGCAAGACAATTTTTAGCTTTGTCTTCTGTTTCAACGAAATTACGTGATTTTTTAATATTTCATTCTGGAAGCGCTAAAATTTTTTATTTAAAAATGTTATTTCACGATCAAGGGAAAAATCACCCATTGACAAACCACTAAGAAGTTGTTTATTGGAACCTTTCTCTTTTGTTCTATATTTTTCTTGTTAGTTAAAATATTTTTATAAACATACTTTTTTTTAATTACATCTAACCCAGGAGTGCCGTTTTTATCACATAGTCTACATTGTATGAGAATCGTACCTACATCTGTGTTATTAATATTTTCCATATCACCCAGCAAAATAAACATTTTATCCACCCATAAGCTTCTTTTCACGATAATATAACATTACCAGACATATGTATTACGTATGAGGCGTACCTGATATATTAAATATATTTAGGAGACTGTTAAAAATTTAATTCTAAACATCTAATCATATCGAAAAGAACAAATCTTTACGCGAACACACCAGAGGGACTTGGTTAAAAGTTGTTCATTTTAAGGTTAAGGACAATCCCTAATCCTTAAGTAGAACCGGAATCGCCATTTGTTAACAATAAAGTAGTTCATTTTATGGTTAAGAACCATTCCTTTTTAAATGAAAACAAATGGATTTGTAAAACAATACTTATTTAATCAGAATTATCTATTTTTAAATTTTTTTATTGTGTTTATTTCTTGCTAGAGCAATCCCGATAAGTTACAGAACTCAATTTAGGACAGGAGGAACAATTCATGGAAGAAAATAGTTAAAATTTTACATAGGAATTTAGATATTAAAAACATAAGTTTCACATACAATATAGAAGAAAAATAAAAGACTGGTTGAGTAAAACAAACAACAATAGAAAACAATTTTAAAGAAAAAAGGAAAAATGTTATACACATGTGGATGATTACAACTAAATGGAAAAGAAAAGAAGAGAAAAAGAAACAAGACAATTGAACATGACAAGAAAATTAGTTTTACATAGTTTCATCCTTAACGTACCTAAAAAATATTCTTTTAAAGCATTACTCTGATTTTATTTTTATTTTGCTGGATTCCCTTGTATCTGGTAGCGAATTATATAGTGTATAGGCAACATAGTTCAGAGATTTTATCCCATATTTTGTAGTGTGTGTTTGAGGTATGCGGATTTTATTGCTATTTCGAGTATTGTGAGTGTGGATGTCTTGATTGTAAATGTAAATGGATGGCTTGATGTTAGTGTGAGTTGATTGTTAGGTAATTTGTAGGATGGTGCTTGTGATTTCATATTTAGGAAGGACTGTGATTGGAAGAATTCCGGAAACTGAATAAATGTCTCTGACATGGGTGTCCCATGGAAGTCCAAAAACATTTCTTAGAGCTCGGTTTTGAACCACCTGCAGATCAGCTATCAATTTCTTTGAGACAAATCCCCAGATACAGCAGTGATAAGAAAGGTGTGAATGTACCATGGCGTAGTACACTGATATTAGTAAAGGAATGGGTAGTATGGATATGCTTCATAAGTATAAGGTTATTGTTAATCTTAACCTGACAAAGTAATTTGTTTTCTTTTAATTAAAGTGTCGTCACAAAGTGATTTTGCAAAGATTGAAAAAAAAATCCTTATCCTTAAGTAGATTCGAAATCCCGCTGTTAACGAAAAAGTCGTTAATTTTAAGGTTAATGACAATTCCTTATGGAGAACCAGAATCGTCCGTCTGATAGAGTAATGTAACTAAAGTTTAAGATTTTCGCGACCAAAAGTATTTTCGTTATTTATTTTTGGGGTGTTATACCGTATTGCGCTACCTCCTTCTTTAGCCAATGTTTCGGACAGCTCACATCTGCCCTGATGATGGACACTGTAACGCTGTTCGAAACGTTGGCTAAAGAAGGAGGTAGCGCAACACGGCATAACACCCCAAAAAGAAAAAAACGAAAAAAAAAGTTTTACTTTGTATAAGGCACTTAATTTACCATACTTTTAGTCGCTGGTTCTTAGCGGACTTCGAGTAATAGAATTTCCATTGAAAGCATTTTCCTTGATAACATCAGTGAGGTTCCAAACGCCGCAGATACAGTATCTCCCTGTAGGAGTAGGATAAATCTTATACAGCTACCTACACCAGGCTACACCCCTCTAGCGGTTAGCGGACACATCCAACCAAATGACTGGAGTTCCGCTGCATTTAATCTACTCCAGCTAAGTCAGCCTTTCTCGTCATTCGCTGGGGGGGAAGTAAAAGCCGGAAGTCATTTAAAATAACGAGCGTCAAACTACCGCTGCACTTCCTGAAAATAAAATGTATGATTTATTTTTATTTCTCAACGGAACATCTTTCCCTTTGCCATTTTTTTCAACTCATGTTTTCTTAAAATACATTAATAATTTTTATTACTTTAGATAACGTAGTAAAAATATTTCATAATAACGGAATAAAATAACGCCCTGGAACCACGAGATCCTTTCTAGTGCGACTTGTAAGAAGAGATTTTTTTGTTTCGAGTTTACGTAGATAATAACTAATAACCCTTTTTATGTAGTTTTGATGAACATCAAGTACTTAAATTTTTTTATAGCTAATCGCTTGAGAACCTACAGGGTTTACGCATAATGACTCTAATTAAGAATTTCTGGGCCTTCACAAGCGGATCTAAAATTATTTTACCTGATAAATCCGTAAACTTTATTTTATTTATTTATTTATAAATACAAAAGAAAGTACAAATTACATATTAGGAAGCTTTGCATGTCCAACAAGGAAGGTTTCCCGTTCCAGGACAGACAAATTGACAGGTTTAGTTTATATTATTCCAAGAAATGTACATAAAAACACAAAAATAGAAAAAGTAACCTGGTAGCATACATTATATTCCGATTTACACGAATTAATCTGGTAACATATAATATATTCGGATTTACAGTGTATGAGATAAGTAGGTAAGTTAGTAGTATTGAAAAGTGTAAACCAGGTAACAAGTTGGAGGAATTACAATAAGATTTACAACATAAAGAGATGAAGTTATGATAGGTTAGTGTTTAGAAGTGTAAACTTATAATACATATTACAATTATAAGAGAAACTACATTAAAGTTTACAGTATTAGAAATATTTTTTTGTATGTAATAATATATATTAAAATTTATGCTTTTTACGACAATGTGTAATAAATTATGTGGAAACATGATTATTTTCACTGATTTAAAACAACGGTTTATAATAATGTTTGGATCATTTACATCAATGACTTCAAGGACGTTTAAGGATTTTCATAATTCAGATGAACGGATGACGACCTCCATGTTCGAGGGGTAAGGCTCTCGACTAGAGATCCGGAGTAATTTTTATTTGATTGATTTGTGATATTTCACACTTTAAAGGGTGTTCAGACATCTAATATAACCGCGAGCAGGTAGGTATCTGTTGAACCGCGAGCGCTTATGTTTCGTGCCGTTCACACGGCGCAGATCAAATATTTCTTCCTATGGTAGGAGAGGGAGCCAGATAAATTAGCGAGCGGCCACGGAGTGCGCATTTTTTGTACTGAATCTATCAACTTGACATCTGTCATCCACCGGTCTTGGCAGCTCCGTAATTAAAATGTCCCCCTTTCCTGTTTTCGTGGGAGTGGGGGGCGCTTAACTGTTGGCATATCGCCTCAGGAGCGGTTACGGCGTAAGATGTGCATTTTCTATGGTTGATATGCGCATAAAGCGCTTAGGTGTGAACGGTCTGAAGGGATTGTATGGAGAGCGATATATGGCGTGCTATGATCTTTTATATTTATATGCTCAATGTGAACGGGCTCTTAATCATTTTGAAAATAATATAAGATGTATTTACGTTCCAAATCTACGTTCCACACTGGAAGATACTATCGGCATCGCCCTGGTGTAAAAACACCATTCAGAATTGAAACATTAATTGAAAAGGCTATAGCCGCGATTGATGACTAGATAGCCAGATACTTACCGACCTTCCTCTTTCTCATCTCCTTTCCCTCCCCACTACCTTCAACCTCACGACATACCCCAATTGGGGATGCCATTGTCACACTGATTCCAAGCGGTTGGCAGCAGTTGGGACTCTTGTTCGGCATTAATAATAATAATTTGAAGACAAAAAAATTGAGATCAGTAAATTATTGAACTTTATAAACATACAAAAATTTCAAAATTAAAGCTGAATCATTTTAGGATTGTTGAGCACCTTGTTGATTAGGATAGGCACGTCTTATTTATATAATCAACATTTTTAATAACCTATCAGCATCTCTCACGATTATGGTTCTGATTACGGCTCTGCCATGATTATGACTCCGTAAGACCATTCAAAACACTTTTTTAACGCCACACAGGATGCCATGAGGAAAATGATTTACCTCAGGGCCTTTGTCTTTTTTGGAGATGCTTTGCGGAGATAATTTTTAAGGAAATGGAGGAGAGAGAAAGTTTTCATAAGGAAAAAGGAATGATGGTTAGGTAAGAATCTGGGGGTTAGTGTGTTTAGAAGTGACGGACATTTGAATCCATCCATCTGGTTCGGTGTAAGACGAGATGGGGAGGTGTCAAAGGGTCTTCCCAAACCTGCCATGAATCCATCCCTCCCACTGCGGTGCAAGACGATGGTCCGAAAGATTCCTGCTGGAGATGTCAATATATAATAATATTTATTAAAAATATTGTTAAGTTTTCATTTCAAAAATCACTCCACAAAGTGAATTTGAAAAGATTGAAGTAGCATTTACATTTTTGTTGGGGTGAAGATCTCAATCAAGTCACCCCTTTAATTTAATTAATTCGAGTCTATCTTCAAGTTGCTGGTCTTAAAAAAGCTATTGTTTTTTTTGTTAATCGACTTGGTACTCTCATCTCGGATCTATATCCTTCATTATTCTGAATGTAGTTGTTAAAATGCATTACTAAAAATATACGTATCCACTATCAATTTATGTATATCCATTTATGCGTTTTTTGGCCACTTTTTGGCCAATTTGTGTTCGAGCAGTAGCCGGTTACAATTCGTTACCCTCGAGCGTTAGACGGCTGAAGTATGACCAATTTGGAGTGATATTTTAAAACATTTATTAGAATTATTTCAAAAGTTCCCGCGCATTATATAATTCGAATAATCACAAAGATAACTTAGTATTTTCACTTTTCAACCGGAAATATCTTGCATCGCTTCTGAATTATTTTTTATTGACTTTCGCCACCCGGAATCATTGATCGTGTGTAACATGTTAAAAAAATGCATGTTTGATTTCAAATTTAAATCTGTGATTATCAACTAGGCTATAGATATCATAAAAGAGGTCAAAACATTTTGTATTCTTCACATAGGTGCTAATTAAGCCAATTTTAAAATAAATAATACACTATTTCTCCTTGTTCTTCTTCTTGTGCCCTGTCCGTTCAACGAACGTTTGCAATGTTGACTTTGTTTAATGCGGCCCGGAACAGCTCTACAGTAGACTGGCCAAACCACTGTCTCAGGTTTTTCAGCCATGAGGTTTTCCTTCTTTCAGGGCCCCGTCTTCCGGCAATTTTTCCCTGCATTATGAGATGTTAGATCTCCTACTTCTCTGGATGTCTCATCACATGTCCAAGATATTGAAGTTTTCGGATTTTTATAGTTTTAATTACTTCTTTTTCTTTATTCATCCGAACCATAACATCTTCATTAGTAACCTTGTCCATCCAGCTTATTTTAAGTATTCTTCTGTAGATGTATATTAGTTGACCTTCAAAAGCCTTTGATACAGTTAGTCACGACATACTTCTCAAGAAACACAAGAAAATTGGTGTAGTTGGTCCTGCTCTTAATCTACTCAAATCATATCTTAGCAATAGAACGCAATTTGTTAGCATTAACAATCAAAATAGCAAATACGTTCCAATAAACTATGGAGTTCCGCAGGGGTCCATACTAGGTCCACTACTGTTCCAAATTACATAAATGATATTTCGCAATTAGTTTTAAATGGTGAAATCTTTTTATATGCAGATGATTCAGCAATTTTTTACTTGGGTAAAGATTTAGATATCTTACTAGAAAATGCACAAACAGATCTAGAAAAAATCAACAGTTGGCTCCAATCAAATATGTTAACAATGAATGTTAAAAAAACAGGATACATGATCTTAAGCTTATCCCGTAAAACAATTCCTCCTCATGTACCCTTAAAAATTGAAAACAACGAACTTCAAATCCTGATCCAGGAAAAATATCTTGGGCTGTGCATTGATCAGCATTTGACATTTAAACAACATACACAAGGTATTAAAGATAAAATCATCCCCTTAATTAGCGTATTTAGCACGATATCATATCTGTTGCCAAATAAATTTTAAAAAGGTTTATATTATAGTCTCGTACACTCACATTTAAATAACTTGATTGAAATCTGGGGAAACGCATGTGAAACATACATAAATGAATTACAGGTAATACAAAACAAGGTAATCAAAAAACTATTTAACTACAAGCCCAGAATATCCACAAAAATATATATATGGAAACAAAACTACTAACATTAAGAAAACTATATGAATACAATACATGTCTCCTTATATACAAAATAAACAATAAACTCGTACACACAAACACAGAATTCATTAAAACGTCCCAAGTACACAAACACTTTACGAGACAACACGATAACATACATTTAAACACCATCCACACTAACTATGGTAAACAATCCATTGGTTACGAGGGAGGCAACTTATATAATTGCCTCCCAAACGACATTAAAAACGAAAAGAAGCTGGGTAAATTAAAAAAAAATAATAATATTTATTCTTGATAAACAAAATAATGATGTTGAATAGCGCTGTATTGAAATGTTAACTTTATTTTAATTTGTATAATTATTTCTAGTTAAATGAGTGAAAATGTAATTTTCTTTTAACTGGAATAAAAAAAATATATAAAAATCCACATCTCGAATGCCTCATTAGTTGCCTAATTAGTTCTTCAGTAAGCGTCTATCCTTCCATTCCATGAAATAATATCAAATTCCATTCCATAAAATAATAATTCACGAGTTTATAGTTAACTCTGACTCTCTCTAACTCTTTAAGCAGTTTATGTGTCTGCATTCAAGTTTGGAGTATGATTTTTTTAATGAGGGCGGGAAATTTACAAATCGGACGCTCGGAAATCCCCGACGCTGTTATTTATAAAGCAAAGCAAGTTTTCCACAACGTATTTAGTAAGACGGCGAAATCGTAATAATATTTGTGAAAGGGATGACAAATCTCAGTGGTCCCAACTGAATTCTATTCCTTCCAAATAGAATTATTAGTTTGTTACAAACTTTTTCACGCAACGGGTCTTCGTTGGGTTTAAGGGCGAGAATTGCGAAACTGCTGACGATTCGTTGGGAAGTTACACCAAGTGGACACTAATTTAGTGTTTTCTTAAAGAGCAAATGGACAAAGAGATATTTTTTGTTCATTGAACGTGGCGAAATCCTGTTTTAAATCGACCGTTTTGCAGTTCGTCTGTCTGTAAATTTGTTTGTACGTTCCGTTACCGGTTCAAGATGGTGACCGTTGTAACAGTAAAGCTTCTAGTTTTCAAATGTGAAATCGTCGAGTGTATTGTAGTGCCTTTTCCAATTTATTCAACATTATGAGTACCGACTTGCCTGAAGAAAGTTTGAAAAAGGAATTGCCATTGAGATAGTAACGTTTCCTCAGGCAAATAGGTTTATAATTATTAAGGTAGGCATTTTAATACCTACTTTTGGTTTTGATTTGAAATTTTGGTTTTAATTGAAAATTTGGGTTTTGATTTTTTTTCCAAACTGTATCAATCGTCTGGAGCCAGTGAGATTATGGCACACTCATATTGGGTAAGTTATGAGGCTGTAGATAGCGGAGAGAGGATAGAGTTGGGGAAGAGAAAGGTGGGGAAGTACGTGGCTATTTAGATCTAGTCACAAAACACGGCTTAAGCCATTTTAAGCGATGTTTTAATTTTGAATAGCGCTCTTACACTAGAGCGATATTGGGAGTATCTTTTACTCTGGAACGTGCCGCAAATATTCTATAATATAAATATATACTATAAAAACAAAAAAAATGTAAATTGTGCAAACACATGTTCAAATAAAATTTACCTGCGCACGCCGGGATATGAACCCGTAATCTTCGGATTGCTAGTCAAGAGCGTTACTCCTCGTACACGGAGTTTGAAGGTCGTCATAATATAATTAAAAGGTAGTTTTTTCTAAATCAAAAAAATGTTAACTTAATACGAGCTCTTTTCTCAGAAGCAATTTTTTTCACTGCTTTAATAAAAAGGTTCTTTTTGTTTTTTATTCCGTCCTGTAAATATTACAAAAAAATGGTTGTCTATAAGTCAAAGGGAAATTATAATGCTTTTCTCGCAATAATAAATTTTATTATTTGAGGAATTTATGAAAATCATATTTTTAATTTTGAAAAATTCTAAAAGAAATACAACTTTAAATGGCACCCGATGTTGCCAAATCAAGGCAACTCTTTAAAAAGAGTGTCAATTTCATTTGACAATTTGAAAGGCGCATGATTAACCCGAATAGAATTTTGCCGTTCTTTCAATTTTCGCGATCACGATTTTCTCGAAGTTTTCCCTTAGATATTCGATATCGTGAAATATATGAATATTTCTGAAACTTCTTTCCGAGTTTTCTTATTCTCCTCTCGAGTTTCCTTGAAATGAAAGAATAATAAAAATGTGTATTATTTAGCTTGATAATCTTTTTCAATCTGATATATTGGCATAATATATAATTTTTAAAGAGATGCCACATATAACCTTCAAATCGATGGATTCAATTTTTTTTTTAAGATGCAATTTTTGTGTACAAACACAATGTCTAAAATTGTCGTACGATACTAAATACAAAAGAGGAATAGTTATTTGGTGAGCTTGATACGATACCAATTCTAACAAAACTAGTTCGTGAAAACATCGCATTTTAGAATAAAATACTAGCGCAGACCCGTGAAAAATCACAGGATAGTATAATTGTACGATTTGTGAAGGACATATGACTAGGTATATCCAGCAGCAACATTTACCGAACTTGAAAATTAACATTGTAATTTGATGAATGGTTCAAATTCTGTGAAACAACCCGTCTTTAATAACAGCTTTTTCCGTTAATAGCTTTTTATGATTAGTTATGTCAGTTACCAAATTGTGTTTGAATTCTTTTAATTTCAGTTCCAATTTTGAAAAATCATAAACGAAATAATTTTCTGTTAAAATATTACATTATGCAGGTGCGTGCCTTATTGCTTGTCTAAATTTTTCACTGTTCCAATTTTGAAAGTAACACTTAAATTCAAAGCAAATATGATTTCATTAAAATAGAGTTACAATTTACGAGGAGGGTATGGGTACCGCCGCCCCGGGAACCATTTATTGGATAACTTACCGTTGGTTATCCAATAAATGGTTTGCTACATTTGGTGACTTAGCAGGGATGCCCTGGTTCATGAGGTGAGGTTTGTCTAGACCTTGGAGGCGAAAGCGTTTGCCCTCCAACTGGCAAAGTCTCTTTGACTTCTTCAGCTGTACTCTCTTTTGGAACATCGCCTTGCACCGCAGTGGAAGGGATGGATTCATACGTCCGTCACTCCTAGACACAATGACCCTCATATTTATACCCACCCCTCATACATTTTTCCTTCCCAGAACTTCCTCTCCTGTCTTTCCCTATAAAGACCTTCCACACAACATCCCTAAAGATGAAAGAGGCCGTAAGAGATTTTTCTCAAAACCTCATGTGTGGAGTTAATTTAAAAAAAAGAATTACAGAAAGAAAAACAATAGTTTTTTTTAATAATTTGAGAGCGCATTCCAAGTTTCGGTGTACTAAATATTCTTACCAAATATTCTTACTCTTGTCCGTGGATTATTTCAGAATTGGTCCAGCCGCCCCCAAGATGAGATTATTATTATATTCATCATTTCATCTCAGCGCACCGGGGCTGAAACACAAATAAATTAAATTGTCGTTTTCTTATCTCGCAAGAGAAATGAGATGAGGTTCTCTTTGTCTTGAAAAATACACAACTATTACTTTTCCCGCATTCGTTATATGAATGTCTCCCGACGCAGAGGTGTCCTCGCTTATTCAAGATAGTTTCTGTCAACCCACCAAAAAACACAAGCAAGGGATGGTCGGACCCGTGTGCGTGTTTGTTAAGAGGAACGACTCCGCAGCTTTTTTCCATACAAAAATTAAATTTGAAGTTCTGGAAAAAAAGAAAACCAAAATGAACAATTTCTTTAAATGAAAAGTTGTAGCAAATATCTTTTTTTTTTTAAATTATTCAACGAGTACAAATAATCAGAGATCTTGGAGTACTATTAGATTCTAAAATGTTATACAAGGAACATACTGATTTTCCTAATTTAACAAATGGATTGCGATCTATAGAGCACTGGTGTCGCGTCGGGTGGAAATGCAATCCTTGTTCTAGCGGTATTTCAATGGAAGATGCTCCGAGGAACCGGTGCATGCATAGTCGGGAAACACACCAAACGCGTACCCAACTTATGTACACGGTTGTCATTTGTCACGTGAGAATGACTCGTTCTGGTGTTCAACAGCTCGGCTGTGGAACGATTTGCCGGCATTTGTGTTGCCTCCTTCCTATAACATGAGTCTTTTCTAGACCAATGTTCATTCCTTCCTCTTCTCAAAAAGACCCTCCACACAGCAGCTCAGATGACACAGGGAAATTATTTTCCTCAGGGCCTCCTGTATGGAGTTAATATTGAAAATATTTCAGGAAAAGCTTATAATATTTGGGTTTTATTATACGCATTGCAAAGCCTTTCTCTTTAGCAAACCCACTAATTCTGCTATTTATGCCATAAGCAAGTTCGTATTGAAAATATTCAAATTCATTTATAAAACACCTATCGTATCGCTTTAGTAGTGGACAACATTGACCGCTTTATGCAAACGCAGATAAATCTCTGATGCTCTATTCTTATACAAAATCGTGAACTGTCTTGTTTGATTCATCACATCTGTTTGACAATAATGCACTTTGTTGTCCCGAATACAAAACCATATCGAAACACTTATTTAAAATATTACACTGTAAATCCACAAACGCGGAAAACTCTTCAATAAGACGTATCTGTAAAACTCACAACGCCTTACGAGGTATAGACATTGTCAAATGTAAGATAATAACTTGCAATCTAGTCCATTAAAAACGTAATAATAACACCATGTAACAAGTGCATGTTCTGGTACAATATAAGAGTAGTGTAATTTTATACGGCAGAGCAGAGACCAGAGCTCAGGATAATGGGAAATGTAGTTTTCTGTCGAGTAGGTGAGAAATCAGAAAATAAAAAGAAGATGAATTTTATAAAACTATATTGTATCCAACCAAAAAACAAACATGAGAGTGCAAATTTCATACCAATGGAAGGTTAGCATTAAATTTATACCAATGTAATATAAAAATACAAAACATTAAACATACCAGATGGACTCCTGAACACGCTAATCTAACTAAACGGATATAACGCCGGATGACGGCCGCGAACTTGCTTCATAGAGAGAAGACGAGAAGGGACGGGACTTCCAGCCTCCTTAACCGGGGACGGCGCGGAATCCAGAGGTCCTAGGCCTTCCTTCTATTTGGGAAGAAGGCCGCTACACCTCCAAGGAGCGAATTTAGCCTCGGGCTATCTCAACAAGCTCCATTAAAAAAAGCACGTGGCCCCAACCGGTCACCAAGACTTGCGTATTTCGGTAGAAATATCAGTAATCCGTGACTTCACGACGCGGGGTCATAATGGCATATTATTGTAGCCAACACAAGGATCAAATCACTTTACAATTTCGTGTCCAAAAATATTTCCATAAAATGGCCAACTACCAACATCGGAAAAAGTGGGATTTGCGTATCATCCACTATAAATAAAACCATACACGAACTTCTCGTGTTACGTAAAAACACCCCGCGCCTTTTAAAGTTAAAATCAACTTAGATCCACATGATTTAATGAAATTGAAACACCTTAATGGTGAGTGACCAATTCACGAACAGCTAGCCCATCGCTGCCCGGGAGGAAGTGACCATAAACAAAAAAGAATCTCTCTTTCCCAAAAAATTACCAGTCTTCAAAAAAAACACCATAGAAAAAATAACCAAATAGGCAAGAACTGCACTAGTCACATAATATTTATGTGACAACCAATAAAAAAACAGAGATGAAAGTGAAGGGAAAGCACATACAAATCAATAGCAATGACAATATAAAATGTAAAAAGTACATATAGAAGACACTACAAGTCAAAGCATGAATAAGCATTTAAATATTGCGTATCGACTGCTGAAAGTCATTTAGGTTTACACCAAAAAAATCAATGCTTTGACTTGCGTTGACAAGTCTAGACATTCTGGATAAGGGAGAATGGTTGGTTGAGGAACACCAATTGATTATTTCGGAGTCTACGGGAAGGGATGTTGAACAGGATGTGTCGTAACAAAGCAGGTGTATCAGTAATACTGTTGATAATTTTAAATATGCAAATTAGATCAGAGTCCTTTCTACGTTTTTCTAAAGAAGAAATGTTTAAAATGTGTTCAATTTCATCATATGAGTACTCGCCTTTTTAAAGAACCAAGCAATTCCTCTTAGGAAACGATGTTGTACGGATTCGATGTGACAAATGTAGACAGCATAGAAAGGAGACCAAATGACACTAGCATATTCAAGGTGAGGGCGAACCAGCGAACAGTAAAGAGTTTTAAGTGTGCTTATATGTTTGAAGTCGATGCTATGAATGAAGCCGAGTAATTTAAGTGATTTAAAAATAATAAAACACAGCTCATTAAATCGATAACTTAAAATACTTTTATTGTTGTGAGAATTACACTCCCATTATCCTTGTTTATTTTATTACTTTGAATAGTAAAATCAAGCGAAAACTGTATTACTTTATTTGTTTATATTTCTATGTGTTTCTTCATAATGTTTATATTTTCTTTTTATCAATTGTAACACATTGTGTAGATACAAATACTAAAACAAATTTTAATTTAATGGATCTTAATTGGTCTTAAACAAACGAATGCCTTTGTTTATAATTTAATGTTCTACAGTTTGTTTCCTAAATAAATATTAATAAATTTTAAAATTTTAAAAATCTGTTTCGGATGTCAGCTATTTTATTATCTTCTTTACCAGTCTTACATAAAACATTTAAAACTAATAATCGTACCAAGAATTTTCTTAAACTGTTCTTAAATGTTTGTCAGTGTCAATAAGCGGAAGGTGGTTGCGCTAAGTACGGACGCCGTTACTTGTTACGACTTGCACGTCGTTACGAATAACGATGAGCGAACGGTTAGTAACGATCAAACGACACGACCTACCTACCAACTAAAATATCGGCTGTTGGGCGGGGAAGGTTGTAATATGTTCGGGTGGCAGAGATGACAGCCTTTAACCTATGAATTTCGAGAACCGATTACGATCATTTGAGAATTTTAAACACTTTGAAAGTCATAAATTCAGAGAGGGGGCAGTTTCAGTGAAGAAATTTCCCCCACTTATTGCAATAAAGTTCTTCTTGTAGGTATTATAGTATCTACGAACTTTACATGTTTAAGAGAAACAGTTTAAAAGAAAGAAAAGTTCGTAAACGACATTTTCCCAGAAGTTCTATCCACAGAACACTCTCCACAGTCCAGTTGTTTTACCGGCAGTAAGTTGTAGACAACTGAAGTATTCCTATTCGTTTTGTGAACCTAAACTTTTACGGTTTATGTAAGGACTAGAAATAAAAACTTTACTAATGCAAAAACAAAAAAAAAATTACAATGTTTTATTATCTATCTAAATAAATAAATAAAAATGAATCGCCGAAATGTATGTACGCGCATTACTTCCGAACGACTGCACCAAATAGGATAATTATTTTTTTGTTGTGTTCGTTACTGTCAGGACAAGGTTTGTATAAAACTACTGGTGAGCCCTGGCATTATGAAATTTGTATAAAAATTAATCGTCGAAATGTATGTACGCGCATAACTTCCGAACGACTGCACCAAATTGGATCATTCATTTTTGTTGTGTTCGTTATTGTCTGGTGAGCTCTGGCATTATGAAATTTGTATGAAAAAAATTCAATACGTGGTACGCGAGCTGTTTTCAAACTAACTGTACCGGGAATTAATTTATGGGGGTTTGCGGGACGGGGGGAGGGGGAAGGGGGGGAGTGGAGTGGGGAGAGGGAAGGTGTAGGAGGCGGAGTGGAAACACGAGAGGGAAAGAGTACGCGGGAGAGGAATGGGGGGGGGGGCGGAAGGGGAACAGGACGAGTGAGAAAGGACACGCAGGGAGAAACAATTTCTTGATTAAATGGCATAGCAACGCACGCCGGGTACCAGCTAGTTATGGATAAAGTAATAACAATGGCAATAATATTTGGACAATTCGTACAGCGGCTTTCTTGTGAAAAATCACCCTATGGGCGCTGAACAAATGAATGATGTATTTCTGCAATGCTCTATCATACGATTATTAGAAAAACCATCATAAAAACTTATGGCTAACAGATTGCATCCACCGGTGTGGATCACTAATAGAAAACTATATTTGATCAATGAATGTGATGTAGCGTTCTTCAAACCGAGTTTGAAAATGCCTTCAGAGTGCGAAACAGCTGACACGCGTAATAATTACTCGTACATAGCAGAACTTGTTTATAAATAAACGGTTTTCATACATTAAATAAAAGTATTATTCAACATAATATAAAAGAAATTAAAATCAAAATGGAGTTCTACAAATTAAACTTGATAACAATAAAAAAGACCACTTAAAATTAACATTGTTTATTGTTTATTAGAGAAATTTAGATACAGTTTGTAATTGAAGCACATGTTATTTAAAATTCTTTAATTTAATTCTGGTATATATTATTTTAATGTAAACATTTAATATGTCCTTTAATTAACGTGTTTGGGAAAGGAAAAGCAAAATTTTATGACGGGCGATAAAATAACTAGAAGGATTTGATTGCAATATTTATCTTCCTAAATGTGGTTCGTTCCCCGGTAAAAGTCAGATTGAATGTAAGGGTTCGAAATATGGTAATTTATTTATTTATTTATTTAATACATGAATTATCAACAGTACATATAGTTTTTTGTGATATTTCACCCTCCATGCTAGGGATGACCCTGTGTTATGGCGGGTGAAGTTTACAGTTAGTGGAAATAAGAAAATGAAAGTGTAATTAAAAGTAACCCTAATTGTACAACTATTTTAAATGTTTAAAAAAACACTAGAGCACTTGTTTCAAGGTTGTCGTTCAAAGTATTTAAAAAAATTAACGTGTAAAAGCCCACATGGGCGTGAAAAATTAAATATATGAATATATCGTAAAAAATTCCATGTTTAACACTGCCAAAGCTCAAGGATTTTTAATGACGCTATTCGTCAAGTTAAAGCGCAGTCAAGTGAAGCTGGCGAACAATTATTCAAGCCACGTTTTTCTTCGTTTGCCTCAACCACAAACCAAAACACGGCCTAGTTAATGATATCGTGGAGGTCGCGAGTAGCCTCGCAAGTAGTGTTTGCAATGCTCATTCGAATGCCAATTTTTTGTTTTGTTTTTGTCTAAATCAATCTAGAACCACAGCCGCTAAAACCCTTGTCAGACTACGCTATACGCATCAAGCCTTTTTTGTGCGCGGCTTATACAGATAAGTCGTATTGCCACACGAAGCTATAACATTCATATCCCTCCCTTAGCATGTACTAGAGAGGGAGTGGGAGCATCATTTTCAAATGTATCCCGGCTAGCAGATCACGTCACATCATACTACGCCACGCCCATACTTATAACATATCATCTATCTCATTTAATATATCTGTATGGGATTGTATGACGAGCGACATGGTGAAATAGGCCACACCCAAAAAACATCAAGCAGTGAATTACATCATCAGCGCATGATATTTTATTTATATTATATCTTCTTTTGTAAGAATTTATCTTCCATCAAACAGGATTAAAAAAAAAAAAAACTGTGCTTAATTATTGAAACTTAAGCGACTGTTTGTGTGCAAATATTCCCTACTAAAGTCACCATATTACATCATCTCTGCGCCTTCCATTAGCGTCAAGAATTTGGTAAGCAAATAATTATCCAAAGGCAGTAACTAATCGGTAATAGTAATAAAGATCAGATAAAGCATAATTTACTGATATTTCACCTCAAGTGCTCTTTACGCTAATGTGTTAACCTATTTGAACACACTTACCCGTAAGACCTACGCAGGGTTGCTCATATTACATAAAATTTATGCAACGGTTGTGTTTACACAGAATAATTTAACATTATAAGGTAACTTTAACGTTACATTAAAGATTTAAGGTGAAAGTTTTAATCTACGTTTTTTTACGTCAGCCCACAACTATCCTGACGAAAATAATTTCCATCAGGGCCTGTCACCTTAGAGGATGCTGTGTGCATGGTTTTTTTTACGGAAGGAAGGAGAGAACGTTCAGGAAAAAATTATGAAGGGTTAAAAGGAATCTGGAGGTCAGCGTGTCCAAGAGTGACGGAAGTATGAATTTATCCCTCCAACTGCGGTGGAAGGCGATGGGAGGAGAGAGCCCGTCTGGAGAGGTCTAAAGACCTCCCTCAATAAGTTTCTCTCGGCCCGCCACGCAGAAGGTGGACAAAAGAATTCGACGTCATGATCTAGTCAACCCGGCTTAGTCACCAAATGTAGCGAACCACTTGGGGTGACTTATGGCAGGGGTGTTGATTATTATCCAATAAATGGTTTCCGATACCGATACCCGCCTCCGTAACTGAATTTACCGCGTGTACACGTATAACAGCACACATATAAACATTGATTCAATAAAAGTATTCAAGGCCTGATACACGGAAATTCCGTTAATAAATATATTGGTACTTCACCCTTACAAAAGTAATGGAAGAAATGGTTCTTCCAAACAAGCAGAAAAAAGAACAAAAACACAAAAGAAGAGTTGTCTTGAGCAGCACACAAAGGACAAAGAAGTCACCATCCACGAATAGCTTGAATTTTTCACAGTTGAAAAATTGTCTGTGATATTTTGTGTTGTTTGTGATATAACGAACTTTTAACAAAATGTGACATAAATTACATTACACCACGGGAGAATTTGATTCATTCAAGTATTTCGAGTAAAAAAATGTGCTGCGTTTTTAAATGGCGGTACTCAACCCGCATTGACTTTTAACTTGAATTTTAACAATAATAAGTAACAATAATAAGGTAATATTAGGGCTTTAGGAAAACTTCGTAAACACGTGGTGAATAGCTTTAAAAAATATGTTAAGACAGTTGTAAAACTGATGTTTCAGGCCTAGCCTCTCAGGTTAATTTGTTCGCTTTTGCGAACAGCTAATTTAGGTCTTATATAAATCGTTGTCTACTTTACCGTTAAGATGAGAAAAATGATCTAAACGGTTTAGAAAGAGACAACACACTGCTTTATATTCAAATATTAAACCACATAAGAATCGAAATGTACTCATGTTCGAAACCAAAGTTTCCAATAAAAAGGGTAGTTGCCTATGATATGGAAAATAAATTAGTTGAAGATAATATTGTTAATTCTAAAATTTGAAATATGAGATTTGCTATTATGACGGTTTGACAGAAGGGCGCAATGGTTGAATTGGTAAATGCACGTCCAGGATAGACGAGAGGTTTTGGGTTCGAGTCCCAGTTGCGACCATTATCTTTTTCTGTGTCTTGTTCTCTTTCATATTTTCGGTTAGATTATTGAACTAAAACTTCTTTTCGCACGCTTGACTTGGGGAGTAAGATGGTGAATGTGTGACGAGAGCGTTATGAAAAGTGTGATTGGGCGGGGCGAACGGTCGGGGGAGGCGAACGGAAGTTGAGAGGGAGATATAAGTTAGTGAAGTTTTACTTCAGTCGTGTGGTCTAAAGCATACTCGTTTTTATTATTATCTTCTTCTTCAATGATATAAAAAAATTTTATCACGTTTCAAAAACAGTTTTAGTTTTAGCTTACGTTTAGAAATATTACATTAATTTCGATTTTATTGGAAAGCGGAAATACCTTCTCGCGGAATATGCTCGAGACCTGAGGGGATAGCCAGGAAAAAAATCTAATTAGATATTATACAGGGTGTTAAGGGACGTACTTGACTTTTTTATGTTTTTTTTTTTTTTTTTTTTCTACAAAAACATAAAAAAATGGTAGTTGTTGAACAGTTGGAGGCGGGTAAGTGGTTCGTCAGACACCCGGCTGAGTGACCAGTGACGACGTGGGGAAGAAATTTTTTCTTGTTTGATTTTGAAGAAAAAAATTTTGAAAAAAAAAAGTCGTCAAAAAAAGTCACCGGAGACCAAAATTTAATTTACATTTTTTACTCCAAATAATGTCAGGAATCACTGGTTAAAGTAAGTCAAGTACGTTCCTTAACACCCTGTATAACAGGGTATTATGTTTATGTGACAAAAGTGATGCCTTCCATAAACAGATCACATCTCATTTATATTCCCATAAAATTTGTTACCGTCATTTTTCACTTTAATGTTAATAGAAATATATTTCAAAGCTAACCAATCTTTTATTTATCGAGATAAAGTACACGGTCAAGAGAGGACATCAACCCGAAACTTTTAACTATCCGGAAAACTGCTTTTCTCTCTCTGGCACGACTACGTGAACCAACACGTAACGGGTTTAAATTTATTCGATAATATCGTCCAACTTTAAACTGCTATAACATAGTTAATACGGGGCCAAATTTATATTATATTGGTTGTAAGAACTCTCAACACCCCTATTCTTTATACAAACAATAATATCATAAATACAGAACTTTGTATTGTTTATTATTTTTTGTAGTTAATTTTTTTTATTCTACATCTAAATGAAAGTTCTTTATTTGTCTCATATTATTTCCTATACCGTTCATCCAATTGCGATGAAATGGTGGTATCGGTGAGTTGTTGTGCGCACGCCCGCGAAGGTTTCTATTTATAATGGTGAGCTCTGGCGTTTTTAAGTGATATATATTTTTTAACATTATTTTTAAGTGATATTTTATATAAATATATATATATATATTTTTTTAAATTGCTGCTTTGTCCTATTTTTTTCTTTTCTTAAATATTCTAGTTTACATTCAGTTACTTTTATGTTTCTAAATACCTATCTGTGAACATTAATAATTGGTCCGTTTTTTATTATCCTCTTACGTATATTATGTTATTTGCGGTTGGCTCCAATCAAATATCCTAACAATACATGATTTTAAGTTCAAACCGTAAAATAATTCCTCCACATATACCATTAAAAATTGAAAATAACGATTTGCAAATCCTGAAACAGAAAAAAATATCTTGGGCTGTGCATCGATAAGCATTTAACTTTTAAACAACACATTCAAAATGTAAAAGATAAAATCACACCCTTAATTAGCGTTTTTAGTCGGTTATCATATCTATTACCAATTAGATTAAAAAAAAGTTTATACTATAGTCTCGTACACACACACCTAAATTATCTGATTGAAATCTGGGGAAATGCGTATGAAACATACATCAATGAATTACAGGTAATTCAAAATAAGATAATCAAAAAACTATTTCACTACGAATCCAAAACATCCACAAAAAATTATATTTGGAAACAAAACTGCTAATATTAAGAAAACTATACGAGTACAATATATGTGTCCTTATATACAAAATAAATAATAAACTCATACATACAAACACAGAATTCATTAAAACGTCCCAAGTACACAAACATTTTACACGACAACACGATAACATACGTTTAAACACCATTCATACTAACTACGGTAAACAATCAATTAGTTACGAGAGGGGCAATTTATATAATTGCCTTCCAGATGATATCAAAAACGAAAAAAGTGTGTGCAAATTCAAAAAAAAAATGTTCATGTTTATTCACAAAAAACAAAGTAGTGATAGTGAATAATATCGTATGGTAATATAATATCATGTAAATGTTAGTATTGCAATCTAATGTAATCTAAGGTTATGAAATGTAAAAACTATGTAATATAATGTAAAAAGTACATAATTCAATATTCTAGTTAAGTAAGTGAAAATGTTATTTTCTTTTTTACTGGAATAAAAACTTATGAAAAAAAAGAGGGCATTACCAGAGAAAACCAGAAATATGTCATTTTCAAATCATATTTTAGACGTATTGACTCTTTTGCACAAAAAATTATAAATGGATTTCGAAATATTGTTCTTTTATCTAGCATTAGCATGTAATAAATTTTGAGAATTTTTTTAAATTTTTAGTATAATAAGGTTATTCCATAGGTCGTTGGCAGATTTGTTAAATTTTCAAAAAAGATTTTGTATTATACCACACCCATTTCAAATAATATAATCATGCAGTAAAATAAATCAATAATTAATCTAGCAAACGCATGTTTTAGAATTTTAATTTTCGTTTCATTAAAATCATTAAAAAATATGTACGTACATGTATTTCTTGACGAAAATTGGTCCATTTGTGTATTTATTTGCGCATTTACAAACTAATATATTTCAGATTTTTTTAACATTCTTCTTAAATTTAGACATTATTGAAAAATGATAAATACTTATAATCAAAAAATAACTACAAAACATACATTATTTTAATAGTTTTGTCATCACGCCTTTCAGCATTTTCGGATGAAGGCATAAATTAAATATTTTTGAATATAGCTATTACTTTGTGGTTATCCATTATAAAAAATGAAACAATACAAAAAATATTGTCATATAGCCCAATCATGGATTTGTTCCCCTACCCACCCACTCTACACTAATACCTACCCACCCAATCTACATTATTAACTAACAACGGCTCCACCCCTAACATAATAAAACATTGTTCTAAACTGTCAAATTAGTATAAGCTTTCCCTGACGAAGGAACGTTTGTTCCGAAACCGGTCGGATTTGCACATTTTATAAGTAGTTTATACAAAGTTGTATTGTTTCATTTTTTTTTTTGTATAAATTAAAGCTAATTTGAATTAAAATAAATTCGATATTGAGTTATAATTTTTAAAAGCTGGTAAGGAGAATAATTAATCTTTCTCGTTGTAACCGCCCTGCACGATCGTAAGAACTTTCGACGAAATGTGGATTTTTGTCTGCTGGTTGGTTAAACGCTCTTAAGACTATTTATGTTCCTTAAATAAATAAATAAAATAAAATAAATAAATAACTCCACACAGGTGTGTGGAGTTTGATAATTGCAGATTTCCACTAAATAATCCACACTATTACCATTCATTAGTATTCTGACCAATGAGGAGTGTACGTTATTATGATAGTTAATTCCTGCATTGATAAAACTATCTTGACTTCTAGTAATCTGGTATTGGTGAAAACTTAAAAATAAAACATAACGAAATAAAAGGTATTTGTCATTCTATAAACAAAATACATATTTTAGTTTAGAAAGAAATGGAAAGCATAAAAATTATAAAAATACGTACACACTTTGGTGAAAATGCCCAGATAGCACTCCACACTAGTTTATTTCTGAATTGTTAACAACCAAGTGAGATTGCGACTGAGCGGCGTCCGTACATCCCTTTGTTCGTGGTTCGGCTTTTGGAGCCAGCAATCGGATTTCCCTTTAGTTTTATGCAAAAAACAGCGCGTGATTAATGTACCGCTAACCCACGAGTGGCAGTTAAGCACTTTTAAAATGTTCACTAGTGAACAAACATGTAACAGGAATAATCGTACCTACAATAGGTAGATTTTACTGTCTGTAATAAATCACTCTGAATGACGTGCACTAACTTACTATATTATTTGGATTAATAAGTGATGAATATCTAAATAGTAATATTGTTTTCGGTTAATTGCCATCAAGCATCACCCAAAATAATTAAAATGTATTTAATTTTTTTTATTAGAATACAAAATTTAAAGCAGACTTAAATATTGAACATATTTTTTTCAATTTGGGAGGCGGAAGTGGGTACCGCCGCACCGGAAACCCTTTCTTGGAAAACCAACAGCTCGGAAACAGGTCGCCAGAAGTAATTGGCTACGATTGGTAACTTAGCAGAAGTGCTCGGGTTTATAGGGTGAGATTTGTCTAGGTCTTGGCGGTGGATGCGTTTGCCCGCCTACTGCGTGGCAGGTCGGATCGGGAGAGACTTGTTGAGGGACACCTTTTGATCTCTCCAGCAGGAATCTTTCGAATTCTTGCGCCGCAGTGGGAGGAACAGATTTATAATTACGTCATTCCTGGACACGTCGACCCCAGTTTCCTACCCACACCTCATAAACTTTTCCATCCAAGAACTTTCTTTCCCTTAAACGACCCTCCACATAGCATCTTTCGTTTATATTAGCTCCATACAGACGGCCCTGAGGAAATCATTTACATTTGGGGTCTATGTCATCTTTGAGGAAGCTGCGTGGAGGGTTTTTTTAGAAAAAGGAAGGAGAGGAAGTTCCGGGAAAAAGGTATGAGGGGTGGGTGTCCAGGAGTGTCGGATGTATCAATCCATCCCTCGAACTGCGGTGCAAGGCGATTGGTCAAAAGAGTGAGAGAGATTGGAGGTCAAAAGGCCTCCCTCAACCAGTCACTTTCGATCCGGCCACCCACACAGCAGACAGGCAGACGCGTCCACCACCAACACCCAGAAAAACCTCACCCCATGAACCCGGTTGCCTCTGCTAAGTCACAAATCACTTAGTTTGACCTTTGGCAGAGGTGTTGGTTAACCAATAAAATACGCGCCTCCCAAATTGCGCATCTCCACGTGTTCAGTTACTCTAAAAATTTACCAGTGTAATTTGCGCACAGCATACAACCACTATTAATTGAAGGATTTTGCAGCCAAATTATATTTTTTTCAAAAGAATTCATTATTTATTCAGAGAAAAGTGTGGGAGGCCTCTGTCAGAATTTTAGTCCGTTTATGTAACTCCCTTTTTTACTTTTGTGTAATGGAATTAATCTTCTCATAACTGATTTATGTCACTTAAAATTGTTTTAAATTTATTCACCTAACATTTTCGAACTTGTGAATTAATTGGATAAAACTTTTGATTGCGAATTTGAATATGAATACTTCTTCGATAATTATAATCTGAGAACTCATTCAAGCTTTGGCCGTTGTTTGGCAACTTCTCAATTAAGATAAGTGTTGTTACTCTTCATGTCCCAAGATGACTTTAAAGAGATCTCTTTTGAAGTTGAAGATCTTCAAAAAAGACATTTGAGGAAAACATAATTAGAAAGATTATTTTTGGTCCTCTACTTGTGAACATATTTTAATGAAGGCTGAATAGAGAGGTTTAAATTGAACGAACTAAAACGCGTACGTAGAACAGAATTCAATCTCTCAAAAGTTATGTAGAAAAATAGAAAGGGAAACAATTATAAGTCAAAATCGTTTTAACCACTCAGGTATTTTGCGATTATGCTCGTTTTTTGTCTTAAATGAACTGTCAGATTTTGTTATGGTTAAGGAATAGAAGTAGGGTATGTTATTAAACAGATTGATAGGGTTATCTAAATATCAGGGTATGGTGTTAGGTATTAATATAAGGGTTATGACACTGGATGTGTTTGTGTGAGTTGTACCTACTTTGTGGTCATGTAATCATGACATATACACCTCTTATTGAGTGGGTGTATTAAATGTTATAGTTACAGGGTTATACATAAGGGTACACAGTTATCAGCTTTAATCCCATGGGATCTTGGACGCCAAATCTCGTTGTTCGAGATATGCTGTACTGTGTCGGTAGGCATGGATTACTCCCATCAGAGCGTGGGCACTGTTATTTTTGTCAATGTTGTGAAACTTGGAAATATAAAATAAATAAGTGGATGAATAACAAAGATTTATATATTTAAAGATTAAGCATACCTGTGGACCGTATCTAACGAGCTACTAGCTAAAACCTATAACGTTGCTGCGACGAATCCAGATGCATAGCGAGAGGACCCTACCCCCCCCACATTGCATTATCGCCAGGTTTTTCGATCTTCTCCATCCATCTTAGGTAATTGTTGAGTATGGGAACGACATGCCCACGGCGTCCTCCATTATAATATGGTTCAGGTCCAATCAGGTTGGAAATATACGGCGTGGAATAGGCGGTCGGGTTGTGTGCCGTTGTATTATTAGTGATTCATCTCGTCGAATGACGGATGGTGTATATAATCGAAGATTATTTGTTAACTAACTTGTTCGGTCAAGCCGCCATTTTAGCACATCGGGATTCTACACTTGAATACCCGTAAAATAAAGATTCTCCAGTCGCGGTCACATTGTACCGGCTGAGATTTAAAGGAAACTATCGTTCACATATTAAATTAACTTGAAAAAACCCGCCGATTAAACAATTTTTATTTTACATTTAAATCCACTTGTTGACTGTCGGATTCACGTCCTGCCCTCAAGACGTGAATCCAAAGAGTAAAGGAAATCGATTATGGTCCCCCTATCGTTCGAAAGTTTAACTAATCGGAGAAAAAGTGAAACTATTAGTGGCCAGTAAAA
The DNA here is from genome assembly GCA_929108145.2 of Limnephilus rhombicus. Lineage (NCBI taxonomy): Eukaryota > Metazoa > Arthropoda > Insecta > Trichoptera > Limnephilidae > Limnephilus > Limnephilus rhombicus. Next base: position 25,008,933 of record OV815278.1, read on the forward strand.
TAATTGGAGTTATTAATGTAAACAAATATTAATAATCCTGGGGTAATTTAGAACATTATTGTCATTATTAAATTATTTTCATAACAATTTATAAAAAAATTGTGTTATTTCCGCTTCGCAACTAAAGCTATATAAGTGAAGCATTTCTGAACGTAGCCGAATACAAAAAATTGTTTTTGAAAGGTTATAAAATAAGCTTTCAAATAATAAATATTAACATTTGTAAATATTAAAATTTAGAATGCAAACGTAAAAAATTGTTAAAATAACTCACGTGATGTTTTTATGTGAAAATGGTACTAAAATAACGAATTATGTAAAAAAAAACACTTATTCTATTGTAAAAATGTGTAGTAAACAATTTTGTAGCCTCATTTTTTTACGATTTAATTTCGTACATTTAATAAAAAAATTAACAATGTCTAACGGCGCGTAGGCGATTTGGCGGGTGAAAACTGTTTCTACAATAAATATTTTTATGTACTTCTATGAACAACTTTGAATAGAGATATAAAGCTTGATTCAATATGGATATTTTACTTTTTGTTTAAGGGTTGTCACTAGAACAATAACAGAGTTATAATGATTTCTGTGAGAACACACGCGTTAGCTTGAAAACAAGTATTGTACTTCACTGCTATTGTTATATTATCGTGTAAACACGCCTAGGGGTCGGAGTGGTTAACAGGTTTTGATAATATAGTCTTTATTTTAATGCAGGTTAAAAGTCGGGTTCATAAGTAAGATATACTGTTTTCAACTTTTATAATTATTGTCTTTGGAAAACGTTATTTAAAGTTTGGAAATTTTTCATGTTGGTAAATTTTGTTGTGAGACTGAAGGCAGCCTGAGAAAATGAGAAGAGAAAGAGTAAGGCGGGGAAGTATCTGGCTATTCAGATCTAGTCACCAAATTTTTTTCTTTCAGTAAATCTAATTTATTTAATAACTCAGGATTTGTAAATGAACAACATATATTCAAGAACTGAAAGTGCAAATTGTATTGGTATATTGCTTGTATTAAGTATGCATAAATAATTTTAAATATGTTTATGTCACACTTATCTACATCACTATTCTCGAATAATTTATATAAATTATGTAATCGTATATAAAAACCTTTAACGGCGTAAATAAATAAATTTAAAATAAGGCTTCAGTGGTGATCTTTTTCCAAGGCATCACACTGGAAAGTGCCGCAAATATACTTTTTATATGTATTTTTGAAAATGAATCGACTGCGAAACGAAACAAATTAATTAAAGAAAATTTACTTAATTTACTATCGCACGCCGGCATTTGAATCCGCGACACCAGATTCCTAATCGAGATCCTCACCCCTCGACCACGGAGGCCATCGAACATAACATTACGAAACAGTGCAACATCTCAATGAGTTATTTCACTATATCGCATACAATCGCAATTCTAGTTGGACGTACTGTACGGGGCCCGCAGGTACTAGTATACAACTGCTAATCCTATATAAATTGCCGTACGAGTACGCTCCACGGTTGAATTTGGCAGTCACCTCTGTTCTGGAATCCTGAAATACCTGAAAATACCCTCAACTCTCCATTGAAACTGATTGTCCGTTTGATTCTCCTATCTTAACAAACAATTAGGGAGGCGGGAATGGGTACTACCGCCCCGGGAACCTTTATTGGATAACCAACACCTCTGCCATAGATTACCCCAAGTTGTTCGCTACGTTTAGTGATTTAGCAGGGGGGCCCCGATCTCGGGGTAAGGTTTGTCTAGGTGTTGGAGACGGATGACCAGGACACACTGAACCCCAGATTCCTACCCACCCCTTAAACACTTTTCCTTCCAGAACTCTCCTCTCCTTCTTCCTAAAAAAATCCTCCTACAGCATCCCCAAAGATGACATAGGCCCTGAGGGAAATTATTTTCCTCAGGGCCTCCTGTGTGGAGCTTATGTAAAAAAAACGGATTCCAATTTTGCTGTCCTTGTTCCACCGATATTTCAATGGAAGACGCTCCCAGTAACTAGGGTCATTGATTCTTTCGGCACATTGTACATAGCCGGGAAATACGTCAAACACGCGCCCAACATTTTTACACAGCTAACATTTGTGACATGAGAACGCTTCTAGTTATTTCTTCATCATTTTCTTTACACAAAAACACCCTTCACACATCATCCCCAAAGATGACATAGACCCTGAGGGAAATTATTTTTCGCTGGGCCTACGTATGGAGTTAATTTAAAAACAACAATACACACGATACACAAGCCCTCCACGAAATACGCAAGACAAGATAGCAAGTAGCGAGTAGATGGGAAGGAGTGTAGGAGGGTCGGTGGGTGATGGGCTGGGTAGGTTGTATGTGGGGTGTGTTGGTCGTGTGACCGCAGAGCGGGCGGCCGCGTTACAAGCCCCGTCGCCTTATTAAACCGGACCCACCCCAAACCCAACTTCCTGTTATGATAATTTAATTAAAATATTCGCACCCCTTGAACGATTCCGGCCTAAGCCATAATGGTACTCCGGTTTATGGGTGGTGTTTAATACCCACGTAAAGCTTTTATTTGCAAACTATATCTCACGCAGGTCCTTGCCTCCACCGTACCAATAACGTAATATTTACAATTCATACATAAGACATATATTTTGTATTATTGTAATCTCATTTTTTTGTCGTTCCATGTAAAAATAATTTATTAAACAAATTCCCAGAGTTTCATAATTTTTTTTCAAATTGCCATCCAAAATTTAGGTTTCGTAAAGTTGTACATTTCACTTGGTTTATGATTAACTTTCAGATTTGAATATAAAGCACGGGGTTTTCTCTTTCCAACACTGTTTATATCCACTATGATAATAAATGAGACACAACGATTACCATGAAACTTATACAAGTTTTTCCGACAAGTGAACAAATTAGCCTGAGGGGTTAAATATATCACTACCGGGGTTAAACAACCACTTAAAAATATTAGCATAATTGAAAACACAAATTATTTTCCAATATAATTTCAATTTGAGTTTCATTCATCAAGGCATTTCAGTTTTAATTTAGCCCATTTGTTTCGTTTCCCATTGATGAGCTCGATCAAATTTCACTAACAAGCTTTTAACTAGACACTTGTAACTGGAATGAAAACATTTACTCGATAAATTTTCGATCAAAATAAACATTTGCTCTGTAACGTTATTTTCCGCGAACCAAAAACAAAGGGAATCATTTTGATCGATTTATGTAATTTTGAATATACTTATAAATAATTTTGTAAAGCTTTGTGGCTCAAATCATTTGGTAGAATTTTTGGAAATATCTGGAAATTAAATACATTTACAGCCATAGTATAAGGATATATGATACTGGTATCATAGAAAGTAACCAGGTAATACAATATGTTTACCTAATATTTGAAATAAAATGCTTATTTTGGAGAACTTAAATTTGTTAATTAGAAAATTTTCGTCCCCGGTTTATTTCGCCGCTTATTGTTTTTTTTTATACATTAGCTCCAAACACGAGGTCTGAAGAAAATAATTCCCCTCGTGGACTACGTGGAGAGTCTTTTACGAAAGTAAGGAGAGGAAGTTCTGGGAAAGAAAGGGGTTTGAGAGGTGGGCAGGAATCTGGGGGGGGGGTCTAGGAGTGACGGACGAATGAATCCATCCCTCCAACTGCGGTACTAGGCCATGTTCCGAGAGAGCCCCGCTAGAGAGGTCAAAAGGTCGTCCTCAACCAGTCTCCTCGATCCGGCTTGCCACGCAGTTGGTGGACAGACACATCCGCCACCAAGAACCAGACAGACCTTACCCCATGATCCCGGACATCCCTGCTAAGTTACCAAACATAGTGAACCTCACACCTATATCCGCCGCAAAAGTTGGAATAATATTCATGAATTACAATCAACAAAATCGTGTGCTTCAACAATAATTGACTATAGACGATTGCATGTATGATTTTTTTAGAATAAGTCGCATTTTCGATTCGTAGTGATTGACTACTGATTATTGGCATGCATTTGTATTTTTATACTGCCCTTAGAAAACCGCTATATTTTGGTATAAAAGAAACGGGCATCGAAAAAGTTTACCGATTTTAGTTCGTAGTAGAGTAATAATAATTATATTGATTCAAAGTACACAACAGCACTAAACAAATCAAATATAAATAAACAATAGAGAACGCCTGGTGGATGGAGAAACGAGCAGTTACCGTAAAAACTGTGTAATATATTTAGAAACCTCACACAAAACATTTAAAAAAAATGCGTAACACAGAAAACTAACCCCGATAAAGTGTTAAGAATACCGAAAAGCGTGCTTGGGAATATTATCATCCTGAGTAATTTCTAAGACAACTAACCGCCCCACGGGGGTGAGATTCTCTGGCAAACAATACGGCGACCACAGGAGGGAGACTCTATAACAATTCCATGCATTAAAGATGAGGCGGGTTACCTGCTGAGGGTGGAAAAGCACAATTCCGGTAGATAGACACAGAAGGAACTTTTAGAGGCTTTCAAATACCTCAAAGACAGACAATTTGAAAAATATTTTAAGATATCACAAGACGAAGAAAAACTGAAAATTAAAATCATTGTATAATATGTGTCTAGCACAGTTAAATCCATAACTACACAACATCGGGTCGATAGGGGTAACTACCGATAATTTTGATGTCTGCCTATTATGTCTGCCTATATGTATGGCCGCACTACTGATAGCCAGACTGATATTAACAAGGAATAAATATGAAATCGATATAAGCTGACAACACTGGCGGATCTTTTTATCATATACGCCCTTTTGGGCTTTTACATGTTATTACATTTTCTGTGATTAAATGAATGAAGGTTACAATAACAGTTTTAAAGGTTAAGATAACAAAAAATCATGATTAAAGTGGGTATAACGCGTGTACCTCTCTAGATGGTATAGACGGTAAAAGATGTGGGTTCTTAATATATATTTTACAAGTGAGTACATAACAAGGTAGATTTAGACACATAAAAACACACAACCGCTTTACACAGCGCTAAAATGAATATTAAATTCTTCTTAAATCAATTACACAATCGTCAGAACTTCTGTTGAAGAATTCTAATTCAGTAATGCTACCGTGCAAGATTGCCGATTTATAAAAAAACTTTGAATGAATTTTTTTGATTGATTGTGGATTTTACTCCTTCAGGATCAACTTGATAACCTAATCGGTGTCTACAAAATATTATTTAATTGTGCGTGGTTATTCTAACTTGAACTGGAAAACATCTAAGGGACAGCCTACGCAGCAGACGTCACTCTATTAGGTACATTAAATCTTTGATGTACATTTAGATCTGCCGATTACATTTTGTTGATATATTTTGTAAAGTAAAATCATCAATCAATTTTTAGGGTATTATTACAGCGAATTTGGGATTATTTACATACCCCAAGCTAACATATTGTGATTCAGTGGTTCACGCAAAGATCAGTTCATTACACAACAATAGTAACAGTGAACGAAGAAATGAACCACCCTGTTATTTTACACTGTTTATTTAGGTTAACTTTTATCATGGTGAAACAAATTATGACGAACGCTGAATTGTTTTAAGGTTATCCATCACAAGCCGCGATAATACGGGCCGTTGCGCCTCGTCCCAATCTACATAGCCTTCTCCACTTACCTTATATTACTTATCCTTTTCGCGTTGACTTTGCCTACCCTTGTCTTAGTCAAAGTGGCCGCCGGTAGCTTAGCCAAAGCTTGGATTATACTAAGTACTGTGGATTCGATACGCTTATGAAATTATTTATTCGCATTTAAAATCTGATAAATTTAAATAATTATTATGTGACTTTTATTTGCCTACTTTATTAACCTTGTTTCAAACATTATTCATCTAGTGGATTTTTAGGTGTTTTAGTTATTTTTAATTATTTTTTTTAAGTTTTTTTTTATGCCTCAAAGGAGCGCCTGTTTATGTACAGATAAGGGAACCGGATGGACAGCTTTGTGAGCAGTGGCGGCTCGTGACTTTTGGGTGTGCTAGAGTGCTGATATTAAAAAAATGGCATTATTGCTGTTGTTGTAGCCGAAAAAAATTTTTTTTTTTTTTTTAAATCAGTTTTGTATGAAAAATTTCAGAAAGTTTCAGCTTGGTGGTGTGCCGCACCGATTTCCTGAAAAATCTTCATACAAAACACCGATTTTCGAAAAAAAAAAAAAAAAAAATTCGCATACGACAACATCCATGATGCCATTTCTTTAATATTAGCACCCTAAATCACCCAAAAGTCACGAGCCGCCACTGTTTGTGAGCCGAGTTATAGTAGACGCTGTAGCTGTAGGAAGAGATAAAGTGGAATAACATATTTATTAAAACCAGAAACATAGCAACCAAAACATTTGCATTAAAAAAATAAAGATAATGTTAGACGGCCGGCGTAGTCCAGGGGTAAGGCTCTTGACTCGCACACCGAAGGTCGCCGGATGGAATCCCGGCGTGGTAAATAAATTTTATTTGATTAATTTGTGTTATTTCACAATTTATTCATTTAAAATAATACATAGTATATTTGCGGCACGTTCCAGAGTGGAAAATACTCTCAGTATCGCCCTGGTGTAAGACCACCATTCAGAATTGAAAGGTTGCTTGAAATGGCATTAGCCGTGTTTGGTGACCAGATCTGAATAGCCAAGTACTTCACCACCTTCCTATTTCCTATCTCCTTCCACTCCCCACTACCTTCTGCCTCACAACATACCCCAATCGGGGATGCCATAGTCGGACTGGCTTTAGACGGGAACAGTTGGGACTCTTGTGCATTATTCATATATAAAAAAAGTTAAATATGACCGAAGCCAAAAGTAAAGCAAAACCCGGCAAGGCTGAGGTCCTGGTTTCAATTCCTAGATGAGACAGAATCTTTTTCTGATTTTTCTGTTCCACGCTTTTTGTTTGAGAGATGTTTCTATTTTATGGACGATTGATAAAACCCCCTTTCGATACGATATTGAATATTTAAAGTCAGTTATTAATATTTGCGAGCACGGTCAACAAATGATAAGAGACCCTCCGACCGACGCGCGACGATTGACAAATTACGCAGCGAACAAATTACGAGTGTCAGATAAGTTGTCAATTTACAAAATATTTTGAAAAATATCGTTCATTGTGCAAAATACCTGACTTGTTATTGAGTGGAAGCGAACTAACGAAGCTCTTTGAATTGAAAGAAATCGTATATTGGATCCGAAGTCTTAAATAAAATTTGACGTGGACGCGCTCAATTTATTCCGTTCGATCTTGGAGAAAAGAAAGTGGTTGTAATATGAATAAAGATTTCATTAAATAATAAAGTGCCAATGTTTATTAAAATCAGTATTTTAATTCGAAATTGGCAACTTATTAGTATTTTTAATTTTTACGAAGTCATGTTACCATCTTATATCGATATCTTATTTATTCCCTGTAAATATCGGTCTGGCTATCAAGTGCGGCTGTGCTCGCGAAAACGACATAAAATCATCGGTAGTTACGCCTACCGATCCGATATTGTAAAGTTATCGATTTTACTATGCTAGACCCCCTGATATATTTAATAATTATTTATATCAAATATATGTGTTACCTCTAAAATGCAGATAAGACCAATAAATTTCCTGAAATTCCATTCCATGAAATTTAAGCAACAAAGTAATCTGAAATAACACTTCCTTTTTAATTATTTAGCCGTTGAACTTAAGACATAACAAAGTGAAGGATTCGTGTGGCATGCATAATGGATAAAACAAGTTACGTCGCGTCGCTTCCTACAGCTAGGTACTAGTTACCAGCTCGAAGATGGCTACTGGCGAAGCTCGTATGTTTAGGGGAGCACTTAAAATTGCAGTGTTGCCAGCTTAAGTAAATTGGGACCATATTATGTTTTCGGTTTTGTCGGTAATAGAGAACTCCAGTCCAATTTTTTTTAATGAATAATGACCTTCTAACTTAAATAACTGCATTTTTTTAGAGTAAGTTTTAATAGTTAAAATAATTGTCAAAGTTTTAATTTTTCAAAACCCCCCGAAAACCACCGTATGTATGGTGAATCGTGTGACGTCATCACTCCTGAAAAATTACTATAGAATCGGCCAATCAGCTGATCAACTACCGCCATTTTGAATTCCGTTGTTTGAAGTATTCTCCCTAGAAGAAGCATCACTATTTTTTTTGTGCAGTAGTTTTTTAATATCTTCAATAATAACTAATAAGAGAGACCTTTATTTTTTAAACATTATTTAGGCCTAAATAATGTTTCAATAAACACAACAACTAAATGTCTATAATCAGTATGTAAATAAACGAATAAATTAATACGATGGCTTGTGTCATATCATACATTCCCATACAATGACTTTACGGTGACGTCACGACACGTCGAACAGTGACGTCACCACTAAAATTTCAATAACGCCAACTTGACGGCGTATTTTTACGCCCCGATTAAAAATGGACTTTATAATATTTTTTTAAGAACTCTGCGTTTAATATTATTTAATAAAACTTATATACTCAGAATCAGCGTTTATTGGTCTATATGAACATATATTTTTAAAGGCAAAATATTTTTCACTGGAGTTCCTTATTGTGTGCAAAATGTTACTAACTACTTTTTATTAGAACCTCACACGAGTGTAACGTTACCCGGAGCTGACAGGGCTATGTCACCCCTGCAACACACAATGCATTAGAGAAGAAATGTTTTTTTTGTCTTTGAAGTGCATTTACACTCACTTGTAAAATTGAGCAATTTGATTTAAGTATTGAAAAGCTTCTTTCTCTAAAAAAAACTTATCTTGGAAAATGAGCTTTCCAGACAATAACGAGGGCTTTTAGATATTCACGTCACTTAGCCTTGTGATATTTTTTTTTTAGTTTCACTTTTATAAAACGATTCAATGTTTTATCTGTAACGCAAAAAAATATCATATTTTAGAAGATTCTAAAAAATAGAAAAATATACACAAACTAAACTTAAAGCACAGTAAACCGTTGCTTTTAAGGGAGGGATCGTGATTTATAGTTAAATTTTACAACGATATTAATATTTTTTTAATATCCGTCATTTTAATATCATGTGTTGTATCAAAAACTGCTTACGAATTACAGCTACACACGCACTTGAAAGTGGACTGCAAATACTAAAAATGAAACGAAATGAAATGGTGTTTGCTGGAGTTGGGTGATAATATGTGTAGAAAAAACAGGGTGTGTAAGAAAAAGGGATAACCAATCACTTACCAACGTATCTCTGTGAAGGAGCGCATAACCCAATATACATCTAATAATAGAATTCCACCAATGGGCCTCGAGGTAATTATCGTCACAACAAAACGAATGAGCAAGAAACAATGATATTATGACTTAAAACGAGATTGTGTCGACACGAAATACGAAAAACACCAACATCTTGCTTCCAAGGTAGTTCCAAATCATCTTCTGTTTTCAAAACAAATTAACTCAAATATTCAATATTTTTTTGCCACCTTGCCAGGGTTACAAATTTCAAATACTTTTCCACCAAAGTGATGGTTAGGGAGAGGTAGGAAGTGGTTAGATGTCATCCCGGTAGGAACCAAGCATATTCTCATTTCAAAACCAAACATAATGCATTATTAATGGTCATATTTTAACATAACTGTATAGTCACAGATATCATAAAATAATTTTCAACATTAATGGATGGATGTATCATTATTACTATTAGTAATTGCAAGCCAAGTTTCAGGAACGGTCTATTTAGATTAATAAAGCCAGAATAATCTAATATACCGAAGTCCGAAGTTGGCCTGTCCCAGTTACAAATATATTAACATGAACATATGTTTTGTACAATTCCCGTTGCCGTTGTTATTGCTGGATTGGAGTTAACAAACCCAAATTTAGGTACTTGGATACACTGGTTAGTGTAAAATAACATCTAATTTGAAACTCGTGCCAGCGCCACTGTACCAGTAATTTCCCCGTCTTCCTTACCCCACTTCAGACAATAGTTTCAAAGTCGTGTTGCTCATCAACGAACATGTTATTATTCTGTCTCTGGGAGAGGTGGTTTTTATGTGCATACCGCATACCAGCTGCTCCCAACCGTCCGTAGCCGGTGAGACTATGGAATCCTCAATTGTGGTATGTTGTGAGGCTGAAGGTGGCGAGGAGGGGAATGAGATGGGAATAGGAAGGTGTAGAAGAACCTCGCTATTTAGATCCGATCACTAAACACGGCTAAAGCCATTTCAGGCAACGTTTCAATTCTGAATAGCGGTATTACACCAAGGCGATACTGCGATTATTTTCACTCTGAAACGTGCCGCAAATATAATATATATTATTTTTAATGATAGATTGTGAAATAACAAAAAATAATCAAATAAAATGTGTTGCTCACACCGGGATTCGAGCCCGATTGAATCCGGATAGCCGTTAGATCCTTCTTACAGCATTTTGACCACATAATTGAAGTTATGCCAGTCGGGAGCGCGGTCTTGTTGTTAAATAGAATCACTTCGAATGTCGTTATGTTTAACATCAATAAAGCACAATTTAAACGACAAGCTTTGTTGCTGCTAGTCTGATCGTGCTTCATTTTTGTATAAATTGCTTAAATCTGTTAATATTTTCTCTCCTTTAAAACGCGTTTAAATTTTAATTTTGTAATGTTTTAAAAATTAATAAATTGAATTGAATTGAATTTCCTCATCATCTCAAAACTTAGATTAACCAACTGTATAAAATCAATGTAAATCGTATGAGCTTAGGTCTAGTCAAAACTGCCAGGATGTCTAACAATACTTGCGTCTTTGGTCTTTAAATTTACAAAACAACACACAATCAAAAATTCATATCGTTAGAATTTTTGCTTTTTGAGTTATTAGTGGGAAGGATAAAAAGGTGAAAATTATTTTATATCTACCCGTATTGAGAATAGTAGAATGAAGCATTAAAAAAAATTACGTAATTAAAATTTAATAATAATAATAATAATAATAATAATAATAATAATAATTTCACATAAAATTATACAATGAAACATATATGGAAACTTTGACTAGCCAACTAGGAATGGATCCTGTTTTAGGCCAGTCAAATTGACAAATTTAGTTCATATCATAATTTCATATTACATTGATTAATTATATAAACATATTATTTATTGAATGAAACAAGTGTTACGATTGAATTCCTCGTAGAAGCTTTAGTTAAAAACTACAATTTTGAACTCATAAAAAAAGAAGAATAAGCGAAGAGAAAAAACAATGTCTTAAAGTACAAATTTAGTATTGAATGCTTGTTTAACAATAGATAAATGTTTGGTCATTTAAATCGCTTGCAAAAATTGAGAATCGAGACATTCTTCAAGCGTGATGACAATATCCATATTATAATTAACGTGGATGTTTAAAAGTGATTACAAAAAATAATTATAATTATAATTAACGTGAGTGACGTATCCCTTAACTTTACGAGCGGGTGAAGAAACTCAAAAAGAATGTGACTCGAAAAGGATGCAGCAAATGAATAAAAACAATTTGTATATAAATATTTCATAAGTTAGCTAGTGTATAAATAGTGACATGACAGAGTGGTTGATAACAAATTGTATTTATTTCCCTTTCCTTGCTTCATTTTTTCATCCTACTAAGATATTTTCCCTTAGAGCACTTAATATAAAATAAAACCTGTAAAGTAAATAAAATCCAGATGGTAATGTTAAAAAGAAAGATCACCGCAGGACTTGAATGTAGAACAATGGGAAGGGTATTGATAAAATAATAGACAATTATGTTCTGAAGTTATAAGTACGTGTTTATGTAATATTACGTATAGTACGCAATTTTGTATAAATTATATTTGTACGTATTTTGTATAAATTATAGCTTACGTAATTTTGTATAATAAAAAGAAAGATCTCCACAGGAGTTGAATGTAGAAAAATGGGAAGGGTATTGATAAAAGAATAGCAATTGTGTTCTGAAATGATAAGTACGTGTTTTTGTAATGAATGGAACTATGAGTGAGTGTTTTTTATTATTTTGTTTTTTTTTTTTTTTCTTAAATATTTTTAATTTTGTTTTATTTTATATGATGAGACTATCTATTGGTCAACATATCTTCGCTTTTGATCCTCCCTAAATCAAGGAGCCAGTCGTTGATCAATTTGCGCAAAACATTTGCACTTTTAGTTTTCCAATCATTAGGAATGATATTGAATAATTTAGGTCCTAAGTACGAAAATTGCCGTTGGCCGAGGGACGTCGTGATTTTTATTGGGACTATTGGATTGTTCCTTGAAAGTCGAGTGTCGTGAAGGTGGTCAATGGACGGGAAGTGTTGACGTTGTTTTTGAGCATGTAATATAATCTTTCTAATATACAATTGTCTAACATCAAGTACTTTTAATTCCGTGAATAATGCATCACTGGGGTACCTGAATGGTTTTTTAAGGATGACTCTTAGTATTGATTTCTGAGCTTTAGCCAGGGAGTCTAATATTGTTTTGGCACATCCACCCCATCCTAGGGATGCATATTCGAGTAAAGAATTACACATGGCATAGTATATTGATTTCATATCTTTAACAGAGAGAATATTTCTGATGGTTATAAAAAGGTGTGTAAGTTTTCTGACTTTTGAGGCCGTTGCGTTGATGTGTTCATCCCATCTCAGATATTTATCTATGGTGATCCCTAGATATTTTAAACTATCCACGCATTCAAGGTTATTGCAAGTACAAGTGTTCGGTTCATTGCAAATGTGAATTGTAATATTTAGTATTACCTTAGGTTGACCCGCTTGTGTTGCACTAAAACGTATAAGTTTTGTCTTGTCCGTGTTAAGAGTAAGAAGATTGTAGTCTAGCCAATGTTTGACATTGTTTATTCCAATTTCTGCTTTTCTATGCGCTTCATGCCAGTTTTTGCCCTCAAATATTAAGACCGTATCGTCAGCAAAAGTGATGATATGATCGGCAAGGTTACTGTTGCAAAGATCATTAATATAGATATTAAACAATATCGGTCCTAAAGTACTTCCTTGTGGTACACCAAATTCGATATTGGCTGGATCGCTTAGAGTACCACTAATAATAACTCTTTGGCTCCGATTTTCTAGATAGCTTCCTAACCATTTAAGTAACTGCCCCTGTATTCCGATTAGCTGTAATTTTTTCAAAAGGATTTTGTGCGAGATGGTATCAAAAGCTTTAGCCAGATCCAGGAAGATCGCGATGCTTTTGATTCCTCGATCGATGTTATTAGAAATTACTTTAGTCAGATTGCCAATGGCATTTTCAGTACCTAAACCCGGCCGGAAGCCATATTGTCTCTCAGAAAGGATGTTATTATCTTCAAGATAAAAGTTAAGACGATTTTTGACAATTTTCTCTATAATCTTTGAGACTGAATTGACCAAAGATATGGGCCGGTAATTTTGAATCGCAGATTTATCTCCGTTTTTGTGCAGTAATACAACAACTGAATGTTTTAGATGGTTAGGGAATATTCCTGATTTGAGACTTAGATTGGAAATGAACGCTATCGGAGATGCAATGAATGACTTAGTTACTTTAAGCAGATTAGTCGAGACTTTGTCTGGTCCACAAGCGTTAGATGGCTTTAGGTCGTCAATTATTTCCAAGACTTCATTCGTCGATGTTTGTATATTGTCTATTTTATGGACGAGGTTAGAGGTGACCAACTTGGCAAGTTCGATTTCTGTTTTATTGCATTTATCGAGAATTTTTTTGGCAAGTGTGGTTCCCACCGATGTGAAGTATTTATTAGCAAAATTCGCCATATTTTTAGGATTAGAAGAGTTTACGTTACCGATATCTAACGATTTAATTTCGGAAGACCTGTTTATTTTTGTTTTACTAATATTACGAAATGCTTCCCACATACGTTTTGGAGAATAAGAATTTTCGTAAATGAACGTTTTAAAATAATTTTCCTTTGTATATTTAATAATCTTTTTGCATAAGTTCCTATATTTCTTGTAGTGAGTTTGTACTAAAATATTATCTGGAAATTTTTTGGCCTTTTTGTGGAGTTGGTTTCTTTTGTGAATCGATTTTACAAGGCCAGGAGAGATCCAGGGCGTAAGTTTAAACTGGCTGTTCGATATGTGTTTGTTACTTGTATGTTTAGATATATATGTATGTAGAATACAAATGAATTCTTTCATCGCAATGTCAGTGTCAATTTGATCAAATACTTTTTGCCAGTTTTCTAAATGCAAGTCCTCAATTAAATTATTAAAGTTTAATCGAGGGACGTACTTGATTTTAGCAGGGGGGGGCGGCTTATCTTTAAAACACAGGGCTGTCGTATAGTGGTCAGAAATTGACGTGTGGATAACGAATGAGTCAGTGAGGTTAATATTTTTTACGTTGATGTGATCCAAACAGGATTTGTACGTGCCCTGTTCTCGAGTTGGTGTATTGATTGTCAATATGAATCCGTTTTCTGTGAGCAGACATATGTAGTCATTGAATTGGTTGTGAAATGGAGATAAGGTGTTAATATTAAGGTCACCTATAATGATTTGACGTTCAAATTTATTGGAATTGCTAATAACAGTTTGGAGTGAATTCAGAAAAAAATCTATGCTCTGGAAAGAAGGTGATCTATAAATAGCAAAGATACATAAATTATTATTCAGAAAAATTCTAAGGCAGTTACCTTGTGATAATATAATTTCTTCGACTTGTGCTAGTATACCGTCTTTTATGTAGACAACAATCCCGCTAGATTTATTTATATTTTTAATTGAGTGATGTTCCGTGTAAGTTTGTATTATTTTAGAGGTGTAGTTTTTATTGATCCAACACTCTGATAAAATTAAAACATCAAAAGTATGATTGAATTGATCTAGAAATAACAGAAAATCATCAAATAATAATAATTAAATAATATCATTATTATTATCCGCTCATTGCTTTGCTAAAGCAAGCAGCACGTGGCTGTTCTCTACGGGATGGACCGTCAATTTGAAATCAGTTTTAATTATAAAAAAGGCAATTAATTTTTAAATAAATAAGCCTTCCCAATGTGGCGTAACCTTAGCCTTAAACGCTGAAATAGCTGTCACAGTAGTAAAAAATGTAAAATACTGGCAGAACTTAATAAAAATATTATTAAATTTGATTTTACTAAAATTTTTATTCAAATATGAAATGGAATTCTGTGAATTAAAGAAAATAAATAATAAAATAATATTATTAATGCTGTGATGAATAAGCATGAATTTGATGCTTATTCATTACAGCATTAATAAGATTATTTTACTCAATCGAATCGAATCGAATATGTATTTAAATTACTTATTTTTAAAAATTTATTTTTTGATTTGGTATTCGTATTCAATTTGTGAGTTGGGAATGGGTGTCTCCGCCCACTTATTGGATAACCAACACCTCTGCCATAAGTCACCCAAATGGTTCGCTACGTTTGGTTACTTAGCAGGGGTGCCCGGGTTTATGGGTTGAGGGAGACATTTTAATCTCTCCAGCAGGACTCTCGGAACATCGCTTTAACGAAGTGCGACGTATGGATTCAAATGTCTGTCACTTCTGAACATACTGGTTCCTACCCAGGTTCCTACCCACCCCATGTACTTTTATCCTTCCCAGAACATCCTTTCCTAAAAACACCGCCTACGCAGCATCCCCACAGATGATATAAGGGAATGTTTTTCCTCAGGATCTCCTATGTGGAGCTAATGTAAAAAATGATCTAGAACCTTAAAAACCTTTGGTTACGTTTTTAGGTTTTCACTGCCAAAAGTATTTTGGTTATTTGTTTTTGGGGTGTTATGCCGTGTTGCACTACCTCCTTCTTTAGCCAACGTTTGAGACAGTGTTGCAGTGTCCATCATCAGGGCAGATCTGGCAGATGCGTCGGATCAGAACCCATCTGCCGGATGATGGACACTGCAACGCTGTCTGAAATGTTGGCTTAAGAAGGAGGTAGCGCAACACGGCATAATACCCCAAAAACAAATAACGAAAAAAAACTTAGAACCTTTCTTAACGATCGTAAAGAAAAACTAAAAGTCTTACAACTAATCTTTTGTAATAGCTAAAATGTATAAAGAGAGCAGGTACACAAGTAAAGAAATGCAAAAAATTAACATTCTGAACAAAAATCGCATATGCAGAATTATTATTTTCTGATCAAATTATCCACTTTGCGATAAGCACAATTTTCAGTTCGTTGAGAACGAAATTTTTGTGGACGTGGTGCTGACTATTTTAGGAAGAATATGGAGAGATTTCCATGAATACGGTGAAAACTTTTTTTTTTCATTTCGTACATTTGATATAATTTTTCGGTAGAACATAATATAGGCATTTTCCAATCTCTTTCTTCGTTTTCCCTGTTTCCCCTATCTTCCTTTTGGGGATTTGAAATTTTACATGTATGTATTCACTAAGATTCTACAGTGGGCTACGAAGGTTCGCTAATTTGAAAGTAACAAATGTGCTTAATCAAGCTTCATTTGTAGAACTCCATTTTAATTATTTTATTTCTTAATAAACTCAATAAAATTATTATTTTATTTTTAAAAACCGTTAATTTGTAAACAAATTCTGTCATGTGATTATTATTACGCGTGCCAGCTGTTTTGCCTTCTGAGGGCACCACATTGTGGTTAGGCAACTTAGAATTAAGTTGCCTAACCACGTTCGATTAAACTAATCGTTTAATCAAACTTTCTAGGTCAAATCGAGCCGTTTACTATGATCGATCTTTTCGTGTAACTGGCCCGCTCATTTGGAACAAACTTCCCTCAGCTCTTACTAATATCCAGAACTTGCCTGAATTCAAAAGAGCTTTAAAAACAAACTTATTTAAAAAATCATACCTTTCATGAATTTTAACTCCTTTTCAATATACTTTAATAAGCCATGTTCCTCAAGTTTCTGGTAATTGTTTGGTTTCGATTACCTCCTTACGGTGCACGTGCGTGTTTTATGTGCACTCTGAATTTGTATTATTTCTAAATGTTAACTGCCTCCTGTTCTATATAATTTAGTTTAAATGATTCTTGTTGAATGGCACCGTAATGGTTTATCATTATATATTGTCCTGTGCCAAAACAGCACTCACTATTGTTGTTAATATTGTTCTTTAGGAATTGCTTTGTATATTTTTGTATATTCGTTATTTCACATTATTTAATTAATTTTTTAAGGACTCGTAAGGAACACTGTAGGTTAATTTTAAGTTTATTATAATTAAGCGCACTTGAAGTGAAACATCACAAAACTGCGCTATATAAATACTACGTTATTATTATTATTATTATTAGAGATTATTAATCATTGATGTCGCGAAACTGCGACTCCACTGTATCTTTGGCGGTTAAGTGCTGCATATCAAAGTCCTATGCAATTCCCGAAGGACCAGTGCCGAAATTACTTTGCTCATTAAGTTATATGGGACGATATGCATACACTCGCAAACCTGATGAATAGTGTCTGTCGATGGTTCAGATCTGGGCTTCTGAAAAATTAGATAAGCCCAGATTGGATAAAGGAAAATAGGACTCACCGTTGCAGATGGGACCTCACTGGTCTCCAGATTGTGGTGTACACTTGAGAAATTAAATTTTAATTTTGAAATCGTAATATTTCTATCAGAAAGATGTTATGATATACCTATGCGCCCTGTCTGAGATGTTAATTTACACTGAGCTGCAATAAGCACACTGTTACCTATCCAAAGTTGGGTACTTTTTCTTGCAACAATTGCCTTTTTTCATGGTAACATTTAGGATGGGAAGATTATGTAGGTGGGATAATTTCAGGATTTTGACTTTTGCTTCCTACCAAGTCTGCGAATGCATACCTAACCAATCTCATTTATAATTCGCGAACAATCGTCTTAAAGTTAACAATAATAATAAAATACAATCACAATTTGCCAAACAAACTTTACTTGATAAACATAAACGTCACTCCCTCAATGATAATAATAAGCCAAAACCGTTACACATACAAAATAAAGGCCGTAAACTCAATCTTTGGGAGCACTTGGAAATTAACAAAAATTCTAATAATCAGAAAGCTAGTTTGGAAAATGAATAAAAAATATAGCTAGCCACTCTTAGAAATATTTAAGCCAAATTTTAGAGACCATTAAAATACTTAATTATGCTGGGAAAAAGAAACCCCTGAGTCATCATTTGGTAATAACTCGTTCAACGACCTTTAGTCAAATTTGAACAATGCAGTAATTGGGAAAACTTTTAGGGTTTAATAACCATTAATAATTTTTAAGGATCATTAAAACTTTGAAGAGTTAATAACATTGTTATTGAATATGAAAAATTAATGAAATAAGTAAAAATTAATTAAACAATTTTTGTTGATTCCAGGTGACGTTGTCAATATCCATCCTCATTAGTCTCCACGTGTTCTTCCTCCTCGTGGTGGAAATCATTCCGCCCACCTCCCTGGTAGTACCGCTGCTCGGAAAGTACCTCATCTTCGCCATGATACTCGTTTCCATCAGGTGAGTCTCCATCACACCTATTCTATATTAACGCTATACAGAAGGCCCTGAGGAAAATCAGGGCCTATGCCTTCATTGTGGATAAACGTGTGGGGGTATTTTTAAGAAAAAAGAAGAGTGGAAGTTCTGGGAAGGAAACGATGTGAGGAGTGGGTAGGAATGTGGGGGTCAGTTTGTCAGCTGAATGATGAATAAATCCATCCCCCACTGCGGTGCAAGACGTTGGTTTGTTCTAGTTCGTCTTGAGGGATTGAAACTAGTCTCACATGTCTGCTGTACTCTCTTGACTTACCATATCGCTCGCCATACATTTCCATTGGAAATGGTGAAAGAAGCCAAGCCCGCATATTATATTATGGGAGTTTAGCTTATGAATGAGACTAGCATAAAGTCTCCCTCATCGTTCGAGAGATTCCTGCTGGAGAGGTCGTAAGGTCTCACTGTCCCAATCTGACCCGCTACACTGTTGGTGGGCAGGCGCATGCGCTACAAAATCCGAACAAACTTCACTCCATGAACCTGGACACCCCTGCTAAAACACCAAAAACGTAGCGAATCACTCGGAGTGACCTATGGCAGAGGTGTTGTTTATCCAATTGAATAAACAAATCTGCCTTCCAAATTAAGTACATAAGATATTATGTATGCACATATATTATGTACTGTTATTCATACATAATTATTAGTCCACAACACCTAGTATCGAGGTGTTTGTCCAGGTTCTTTGTCATAAGTAAGGGTCCAATGCTGACGAGATGTCAAAACAGATTACGATTTAATAGAAAATACGTCTGAGAATATATTATTATAGGCGTCAATATTTTAATTACGAGTTACGAGCAGCTAACCGTCTAAAAATAATAATATTATTTGGATAATTTGTACAGCGCCTTTTTTGTAAAAAATCGCCTCAAGGGCACTGTATAAATTTGTATTAGCTACAATCATACTTCTAACTATATACTAGGCAAACCATTATTACAACTTATAGCTTACAATTGCATCCGCCGGTTTATCGACCACTGTCACAAAACTATAATACGTATACCTAATGCATTTGGCCAAAAAACGCGATGCTGCGTAAAAATGTATCGAATAGTATTAATAGGCTTACGTCTGCGTGGTTGAATTTCAGAACCCGGCTTCGAGTGCATGTCTGACGCCACGCCATTTCCGCTGCGCCACAAATAACATCTGTGTACGTGGAATTTCAAACAAAGTTACCGTTGTAATTGGGTTTTGAATTCAAGAATTCGACACAAGATGTCGCTACTTCCTTCAGCGGGTCGGATGGGGACGTGTCCCCCCTAGGTATAACTGCTACGAATTTGTGAATATGTAGTATTTCTCCGGATGTATGGAAAGATTGACGGTAATACATGTGTAGTTGTATCAAGCGTCTATATATTACATATGACGTCATTGCCTGTCTCGGTTACCTTGTACCGGTGACTAGCTACTCTGAATAACAGTGGATCAGAGGAACGGGCTATTTTTTTAACCAGTTTCTATAAATGGTCAGCAACACTAACTGGGCGAAGCCAAACCAAAAGCCGCCCGCAGGAGGTTTCTAATTGCTGTATATAATGTTTTATTTACACTATGTACTAGCAGAAAATCTACAGGACCATACTGATATTAACACTATTTATTGTTTATTTAGAGAAATTTAGATGCAGTTCGCACGCAGAGGACATAATTGGGAACACATATAATCAATCCTGATATATATTTGAATAATAATAATATGTTCTTTATATTTAAGAAAGTAAAGTCAAATATTTATAATGGGCGGTACATTTGATCAGTATATTTATCTTCCTAAATGTGATTCGGGCCACGGTAATAGAGACATATTGATGTGTAAGAATTCAAATAATGTTAATCCAAAAAGAAAAGTGTGATTATTACATATTGTAGGCAATATAAGAATGATACTCTCTGATAAGCATGTTTAATTTAAGGGTATGAGAGTCTGAAAAGGTAGGTTTTTAGTTTGGACCTAAATTCTGTTGGGTTTGTTATGCATTTTAGTCCCGGAGGGAGTTTATTTCAAGCCTTAGGCCCAGATACTCCGAAAGCGCGATCTCCAAACGTTTAGGTTTTATTAGTTTGCCTATAGCTGATGACGTTGCTGATCTAAGGTTTGACTGCCTCGGACCAGTATTTTACGGGACGCATTGTTTAGGGTCGGGCCATTTCATTGATTGATTTAAACACCATCCAGAACAATTTGGACAGAACCTTACTGCAATGGTTTCGTAAATGCACGAGTTGTTGTAGTTGAACTGTACAGCGTTGTTATAGTTAGTACTTTTTCAATCGACGAACAAAGGTTTTTACTTTGCGATTTTAAAGTGTTTAGTGTCAAATTACTTTGAACGAGAGCCAAAAACACATTTAATCGTGCTAAATGGAGTTTTAATGTTTTGCCTTTCCTAAACACGAAACCTATGGGTTCAATAAAATATGTACAAATCCCCTTGGGTCGGAAGAAAAGCGAACCATGTTCATTGCCTTTTGGCAAACTACTTTTTTTGCCAAAATGAGTGTCACGACAGATATGAGTTTCTAGAGGCAAATGGTGACATCTGTGCTCTTAAAAAGCACTATCATAATATAAACCCCATGTTTTTATGATATATGCACACTTTTTCATTGGAGCGGGATGTTCTTTTTTAATATTTCAAACAGTTTTTATAACTACAAAAGTTCACGAAGCCGGGTCGTGTTGAAATAGACATTTTAGGTATAAATTTTATGTTCTAAGCCAAATAAGGATTTCAAATTTCATACAAGTCGAGACTGTTTTGATACAAAAGATTTAATTCAATTTCGTTTCGTCCTTCCCAATGAACTCGCAGCTTTTACGCGAGATCCGTGGCATTATTTGAAGAGTATTTAATTTGTTAGTTTCTGTGCTTTTACATGGAATAGGAGCTTAATTTAAATAATAAGCACAAGATATTTGATTTCAAATATTCTGTATTAGACATTTTTTCATATAAGTAAGTATGGAAGTTAAAACAAGTAAATTTATAAGTTAAAATAAAATAATAACTTTGTTTACATAACATTCCCTCGGGTGAATTTGTTCGCGTTTGGGAACAGCTTATATTATAAGACTCCTGTAAATCGTTATGTTTCCTTTACTATCATGGTGAGAAATATGATCCGAACCCGTGGTCGTCAAACCCGCAGCGGCCCGCACAAATATCTGCCGTTTTCTTTTTAATTTTTTTTTTCACGGTGGGCGATAACGCCCCCCTTGTGGTCGTTTGATACTTTTAGGGGGGGGGGGGGCGTAGAAGAACCAGAGAAAATTAGATTTTGAAAGATTCCATTAGATACAGATCTACTTATTTTTTTTATATTATGTTCTTACGTTATTATTATTATTAAGAATTGACAATATATCATGAATACAAGAAGGAAGGAGGTAGCAACCCGGTACTTAAATACAAAAGAATTGTTTTTTTATTTTTATTTTACTTGCTAAGTGAGCGGCCCGCGGTGATACCTCTCACATTGTAGGGATGCAAGGTTTTTAAAAATATCGATATATCGATATCGATATATATCGAATTAAGTCGATATTGATATATCGATATATCGGTCTAGTTGGCCGATACATCGGTCTAGTAGGTCGATATAACGATATTTCATCTTTTTTTAAAGCTTATAGAAAAATCCAATGTAGTTTTAGTTATATCAAACATTTCTCGATTATGTATGTGCATAATATTTTATATTTACCTATGTGAATAATCACAAAATTTGGATAGTCATATAAAATGTTTTATTTTATAAAGTAATAAAAAAAAAAATTCCAGTATTATGTACCAGCTATCGAACTTAAAAATAGTAACTTTGTCAGTCTGCTTCCTTGTAGCCGGTTTCTGTTTTGAGTTATAGTGGCTCCCGCCTTTGAAAAAAGACGTTCAGAAGGAACACTCGTTGCCACAATTGGTAGACACAGAACAGAATCGACCGCACATAGACCACAAACAACACTCACCTACCACAGATTAGTATAGAGAACAGAATTTTTTTTTTAGACAGTCAGTATTGCCTGTAATAGCATTTTATCAGATTTTGTGGGTATTTTAATTTGGGCGGGTTTTTCGATATTCCGATACGATATAGAGTAGATACGATAATATAATAATAACGTAGTATTTATATAATGCAGTTTTGTGATATTTCACTTCAAGTGCGTGCGATAGATAGTAGATACGATATAATAGATAGTAGATACGATATAGTCCGATACGATATAGACATGCGATATATTGAGTTTTTCGATATTGATATATCGATATCGGCGTATCGTCGATATTGATAAATATCGATATTTTTAGGTGTCCGATACCGATATTTATCGGTTTTCCGATATATCGTTGCATCCCCACCTACGTGGACCTTAACCAAAAAAGTGTGATGACGGTGTTATTTCTATGTTCAATTTAATTTTTAACCTGTGTCTAGGTTAATAATTCTACAAAGTAGCAAAGAATAACACAAAATAATATGGGTATTGAAGAACAATATTGTTACAATATTGATACAAAGATATTGAAATACAAAAAAACAATATCTTTGTGGTACCCACTAAGCAGAAGGCGTATTATCATTATTTGTATTATTTATTAGGATTTTATTGTAAAGCGGAAATACTCCAGGCAGAATATGTCACAGATCTGAAGTGTTAAACAAAGTTTTGTTTTAAATTAAATAATGTCAAATCATAAATTAAAATTAATATCATGTCTAAATTCGTTTCCGAAAGCAGCTGACAAAATTTAAGCATCATGTACTATGTTTTATTTAATGAATCGCGTTATTTTTAATCAGTAAATTAGCATAATAATAAACATTTTCAATATCCCAAATAAATACAAAATCTGTATTATAGGGTTTCCAAAGTCTCATCAATCACTTGCGAAATCATCATCAACAAGACAAATTCCCTAATGAAAATTATTCCCCACATTACTCAAGTCAGGTTATCTGTTCAGAAAGAGGAGAGCTTGTCAGTGTGATAAGCTCTAGGATCATTAACTTACATGAGGGTACACGGGGCTTTCCCTCCCATCCCCCACCCGCCCATCAGCCCAGCCAAACTTAGCTAATTAACTACTCCAGATCAAATCTCCGCCCTGATTGTGCTCCTCAGCTGACTGGAGGGCCGATTTATTGAAAACATTCTAGCAATCGATTTCTGTGAATATTTCACTGTGTTTTTGCATTGTTAACGCATACAACTAAAATATAAAGCGCATTAAATATTTCTTCTTACGGAGCAAAATCGATTTTTTTACATTAGCTCCACACAGAAGACACTTAGGAAAATGACTTCCAACAGGTCTTATGTCATTTTTGGGAAGGTTATTTTGAAGGAAAGGAAGGATAAATACTCGTATATGTTGAGGAGTGGTAGGAATCTAGGGATCAATTTGTCCAGGAGTGTCAGACGTATGAATTCATTCCTCCCAGTGCAAGGTGATGGCTTGAGAGAATCGATCTAGGGGGGTCAAAAGGTCTTCCTCAACCTGTCACTCCCGCTCCGGCCCGCCACGCAGTAGGTGGGCAAAATCTCTACCTCTAATCTCTATCTCTATCGGCAATATAATAATATAGACGTCACCCCATGAACCCGGGCACCCCTGCTAAGTCACTAAACGTAGCGAATCACTTGATGTGACCTATGGGTCTCCCTCAAAAGGCCGCTCACGTTGTTGGTGGGTAGACGCGTTCGTCAAGAAATGAACCACCCTATGAACACGGGCACCCCTGTTAAGTCCCGAAACGTAGCTTGCCACTTTTTTGTGAAAACCGCGAAAGAGTTCCAACTGCTCCCGTCTGGAGCCAGTGATACTATGACATCCTCAATTGGGGAATGCTGTGAGGCTGATTGGAGAAGGGAAGGAGATGGTGAAAATTATGGTAGGGAAGTTTTTTAAATTTTATTTAAATTTTTTTATTATAGCGACTATATAAAAAAAAATTACATACAAAATGTAATGTGAAATTAAGTATAAAATATTGTGTTTCTTAGTCCTCCTCACTAGGGGGTCCTGTGCCGAGGCGAACTAAGGTTATTTAAATATAGTTTATTTGTCTTCTATGTCGTTTTTAGCGTCTTCGCTAGGGTTTTCTCATTGACCTCTTTAAGCCATATTTTTATTCTTGATTTGTATTTAATTGGATTTTTTATTTGTTTTATGTCTTGGGGAAGGATGTTATGGAGTTTTGTTGCAAAGTATGTATAGTTTCTTTGTCCAAATGTGGTTTTATAACTTGGAATATTTTTATATCATTTTTATTCGATCTAGTGTTATGCATACACGGTCTAGTAGAGGATTCATTATTTTTGAAGAGCTTTAATAATATATTTTTGGCATATATTTGTTGTACATTTGGTACGTCAAACTTATTGAAAATTTCAATTGAAGGCGTTCTAATTGGTACTTTCAATATGGTCTTTATGATTCCTTTTTGAATCGTATTCAGGCTATGTAGGTACGTATTTGCAGCAGATCTCCATCCTATGATTCCATATTCAATTCGAGAATGACATAATGCATAGTAGACCTTTTTCATATCCTTTTTATTTAGCACGTTTCTTAGATTTTTGAAGAAATATATAAGGCTTGTGAGTTTTTCCGTAATACCTTTGATGTGTAGGTCCCATCTAAGATTTTCGTCAATTATTACTCCGAGATATTTTATGTTTTGTGTTTTTTCGATGACGGGGCAGTAACATTGTATATTATTTCCATGGCATTCATGTAATTTTAGTTCTAGTGATTTTATTGGTTGGCCCCTTGAGTTCATTGAAAATGTTATATATTTTGTTTTGCTTATATTAAGGGTAAGCGAGTTGATTTTAAGCCAATTTTGAAGTGCACTAAGCCCTTTTTCAGCCTCATTAAATGTATCAGTCCAATTTTCTTCTTGAAATAATAAAACAGTATCATCAGCAAAACTGATTATGTTTACTTTAATGGAAAGGTTAGTTAAATCGTTGATGTAGATAATGAACAGAATCGGTCCCAGTACACTTCCTTGAGGAACGCCATAGTTTAAAGATAGAAGTTTGCTCTTTTGTTTCCCAATTTGTACTTTTTGTTCTCGCCCTGTTATATATGACTCCAATAAGTTCATTGTTGATTCGGCCATTCCTATTTTTTTTAGTTTAGTAAGTAATATTTTATGGTCTATTGTTTCAAAAGCTTTTTGAAGATCTATGAATAAAGCTAAACATTTTTTCCCATCATCTATCTTTTTTATGGCCATGCTTGTTAGATTTTCTATGGCATCATTGGTGCTCAGATTTTCTCTAAAACCATATTGGGATGGTGATAATAATTTGTTTTGTTCAAGAAATTGAACAATTTGCTTCTTCATTACAGTTTCCAAGATTTTTGAAAAAGAGTTTAAAAGACTTATGGATCGGTAATTATATATATCCTTTTTGTTACCACTTTTATGTATGTGTATAACTGTAGCTTTTTTAAGGCGTGACGGGAATACATTTGTAGTTAGTTATAGACAGATTGACCAAGTATGTCAATGGGAAAGTGAGTTCATTTTGTAGTTGTTTTATTGTTTTATTTGAGATTATGTCATTTCCCGATGATTTATTAATATTAAGGGATACAATTACGTTTCTGATTTCAGTATTGATTACATCAGTTAACTTTAATTTATCTTTCTGGTTCATATTTTCCTTTTCTTTTGGTAAAATGCTAGTTATTGGTTGTCTGATTTTCTTTGCTAATTGTGACCCTATATTAGTAAAAAATTCATTTACGTATACGAGAATTTTGTCCGGATGCTTTGCGAAAGAGATTTGGGTAATTTCAATTGTTAATTCCTCCATGTTCTTGTAATGGGATGATTTTGCATTTGTAATTTCATTAATGATCTTCCATAATTTGCGCGGGTCATTGTTACATTCGTCTATTTTCTTAAAATAATTTTCTTTGACAGTTCGTATAACATTTTTGCAAATATTTCTGTACCTTTTGTAGTATCGTTGTATAAAAATATCACAAGGATTTAATTTAGATTTCCTACGTAATTCATCAATTAAAATTGAAATTGAAACACTTTTTAACTTTTTTCCACTTATTTATTTCACCAGTACCGGTTTCATCCTATTATGGACATCTTCAGGCTGGCAATTGACATTCTTTTGTTACAGAATTTATACAAAATTAGGTAGGTAGGTACAAAATTTTATTTTGTATAAATTCTGTAACAAAAGAATCAGGGACATCTTCAGGCTGGCAATTGAGATTCTTTTGTTGCAGAATTTGTACAAAATTAGGTAGGTAGGTACACAATTTTATTTAGTATAAATTCTGTAACAAAATAATGTCAATTGCCAGCCTGAAGATGTCCATTATAGGATGAAACCGGTACTGGTGAAATAAATAAGTGGAAAAAAGTTAAAAAGTGTTTCAATTTCAATTTTAATACAATAGAATTCCACCACGAATAACAGTACAATAAATAAACTCATCTCTTTTTCTAATGCAATTTATAACGCTTTGAGTTATCCATGGCTTAAGATGTTGGTTTTTATGCGAAATTTTTTTTTCTATTGATTTGGTATTTGACACGATGGTGTATGTTATATATTCAGTGAATTTATTCCAGGCATTATTTGCATCAAGGTTCTCCAGTAGGCTTATCCAGTTTGTATTAAGTAACTGTTGTTTTACATCATTCCATTTCGTTTCTGTCTTTTGCACGATAATTGGGTAGGGCTGCGATCTTTGTATTTTCTTTTTTGTAATAGATAAAATTGTTGTATAGTGGTCAGTTATAGTAGAGGTGAATATGATAGATTTGGTTGATTTAACAGTCTTACTGAACATGTGATCGATGCAAGATTTGTTGTCATTAGTTACACGCGTAGGTTTATTTATCATACTTTGGAGTCCATGGGAGGCCAGTGTCTGTAGATAATCTGTTCTATTGGGATGACCATTTTCTAATATGTCAATATTTATATCTCCGATAAGGAAGACATTTTTTGTGTTTTTTAGAAGATTGAGTTCATTAGAAAGCGTTTCAAGAAACTGATTAATATTAGTACCTGGCTATTCAGATCTATTTAAAATACAGCTAAAATCAATTCAAGCAACATTCACCAGGACAATACTGAGATTATATTTCACTGTGGAAAGTACAACAAATATGCTACTCGTACATATTATCTTTTTTGAATAACACAAATTAATCAAATTTTTTTTTTTTGCGCAGCCGGGATTTTAATCCAAGACCTTTGAATTGATAGTCGAGAGCCTTACCCCTCGTCCACGGAGGCTATCAGGCTTGCCACTTGTAATGACCTATTGCAGAATTTGGCCAATTGCAGAACTACTGGATATCCAGTGAATGGCACCCATATCCGCCTCTCAAAAAGAATATTAAAAGGATATGGCCTGTGTTTTCCCAATGACCCTGTATTTCTCGGCACTCTTCACGGATCAGCCGAGAGGCAATTTCCTTTCGGCGCAATTTTGGCTATTATTGACTCGAATCGAGAATGCCACTCTCCGAAGAGAATCAATCATTGCAAATGATATCGATGGATTATACAGTTCGAAGATCCATTGTATTAGAATGGGATTCGGAATACCAGAGTAAAATGATTGATTTATTTATAGTTAATACAATACATGATAAGTAAGTCTGTACTTTATTTTAAGAAGTTTAGGTAATTGAAAAAAGTGGTACATAGCAGTTTTTGCAAAATTTATCATTTTTATTATTATTATTATTTTTTTTAATTATTTATTAACCAATATATACGAAATACAATATATATATTTTTTTGGTATATATCACCTCACTAGGCTGAGCCTGTTCTGAGGTGGCAGGAATTTAAACTAATTTTGATATCTTAATGTTGGATGAAAAGTAAGATAAAAATTAAAATATTTTAATTTAAGTAGATAATAGAATAAAAGAGCAATCAAGAGCAAAAAATGAAAAAGAAAAGAGATAAGAAAAATAGAAAAAATATGAAAGAAACAAATAAGAGACACAAAATAATTGAGAGGAAAAGAGAAAAATTATTGCAGTATTTATTGTAAATTATTGCAGTATTTATTGTTATTTATTGTAAATCTTATTGCCGTACTTTTTACAATAGCTCCATCTGTTATCTTTGGGGATGCTGTTAGGAAGGAAAGGAAGTTCTGGGAAGGAAAAAAGGTATAGGGGTGGGTAGGAATCCATCCCTCTCACTGTCGGGAAAGTCCAGAATGAGAGGTCAAATGGTGCCCCTCAACCAGTTTCTCCCGATCCGGCCTGCCATGCAGTAGGTGGAGAAAAAATCATCCGTCGTCAAGACCTAGAACTCACCCCATGAGGCACCCCTTCTAAGTCACCAAATTTAGCGCACCACTTGAGGTGACCTATGGCAGGGGTATTGGATATCCAATAAATGGTTTCCGGAGCGGCCGTACTTATAATAGTAGTAACTAAGCGTGTGTAAAAAAATTATACTTAAACAAGCTTTTAGAGCTATTTTTCCAAAAGCAATCTTTTGATCACATCGTGATTTATTTTTAGTGTATTATTCCTTGTTACGCTTTCTTCTTCTCTAGCCAACATTTCGCACAGCGTTACATGTTACGTGTCCAACGTCAGGGCAGATGCTTTAAAGAATTATTATCTTTAAAAATCATCTTTCATAGAGAAGGTCGTTATCATCGATTGATAGCCCAACTAGCAGGCTGATAGACCGATGTTGTACCTACCGACCAATACCCCTTTTGGAACAACCTGTGTTCAGAAAAAAATTGAAAGAAATAACTCTTTCAAACATTAATAAATCAACAGTTGTTAATTTACTTTTCAAGGAGAGGACATCAGAATAATAAAAACTATTTAATGAAAACAAATAACTTTGTAAAGTTTTAATCAAAATAATCGACACGTTTCAAAACCAATGGTCTCTTCGTCGGGATAAACGTTATAAGAAACTATTGGTTATGAAACATATCGATTATTTTGAGTAATGTATACACAACGTTATTCATTTTCAATAAAAAACACATAAATTTGTTTAAGACCACTTTTATTTTAAAACACTCTCAGCCTTACTAAAAAAAAAACACAGCGCGACCGATTAACTGTGTTATTGCAATAACATAAATAGAGCTCGTATACACTAAAAGACGTTTTATTACCAATAACGTTTCTTAAGTGTTCACGCTGTTAAAACGCATTGAAGATGTGGCAACGTTGTATATGGTTTTAATTTACTAGGAAACAATGTTGTTTTAATTTTTCTCCGCAAGGGGCATTATTGGCGCGCCTATGCATTAGTTCGTCGGCCCGAGACATGACAAAACAGCTCGGTGTGTTTTATGGCGGGATATCGAAAATTTTGTGATTTTACTTAATAATTTCTATTGTAGTGACGAATTTACTCTTCTGTTCACATAATTGATATATTTACCATGTTATTTGTGTGGTTTACATCAGTTTAATCAAGTTATTGTACAAACGCCGTACTTTCAAAGTTGAACTGTCAGAATATTGTTTTTTATAGGCTACTTAAAAGATAAAATATTCATTTTAAGATCTTTAAAAAGAGAATTTCTTAAAAGTGATAATTTTTTATAATATTAAAATCTAATACATGTGTTCGTAAACGTATCAAAAAAATTAACGTCTTTAGAGATGCAAGAAATCTGTTTTAAATTTCGGTATTATTTCTAAGTTATTTTTTTGGCAATAAAAAAAACTTTGACATTTTTTATTATTTTTTTATTGTATACACGATGAAAAAGTGAGGTAATAGTTTCCTTCCAAATTTATTACACAAAAGGACTGTGTTTTTTAAATTTTGACTTTATTTAAATTTCTCTACATTTTGGTCAAAAATGTTGTGGGAAGAAATTTTTTTCCATTTTTTTCCGAGTTTGAATCTTAAAATACGGCAGTTTTTGAAAGCTAAAGTGTATTTCAAATACTCAAATCTAAAAGGTAATTTTATCTTGTTTTCACAAATGGTATTTGTTTTTACGACACCTTCAAAAATAAGAAATATATAGAACATTCAAAATATAATGGAAAAATTACAAATATCGTTCGGACATCAATGGTTAAAACAGAGATAAACTACCCTCTCAGGCCGTGGAAACCATGTGTATTTCTTTCAAAGAACAAAATTTTTAATTAGTAATGTTTTCACATCCGCGGCCGTTTGTCAATTGAATAAAATTTTCACTGGGTTTTTTAGTAAGGCTGTCTGTGTTTTATTTTAAAACATAGTGTTTTAAAATAAAAGTGGTCTTAAACAAATTTATGTGTTTTTTATTGTAAATTATGGCGAGCCACAAAGTTAGTGCTTTTTACCAATATTTTATTCATTTTCATTAAATTACAATGACGCCACAAACTGAATTTGATTTATTGAAAAAATACGTGTTTATTTATTAAGTTCCCAGTTTTTTTTTACATGAGATCCACACAGGAGGCCGTGAGGAAATAAATTCCCTCAGGGCCTATGTCATCTTTGGGGATGCTGTGTGGAGGATTTTTAAGGGAAGGAAGAAGAGGAGAGTTCTGGGAATGAAAAGGGTTTAAGGGGTGAGTAGGAATCTTGGGTTCAGTGCGTCCTGGTCATCCGCCTCCAAGACCTAGATAAACCTCACCCTATGAACAAGGCACCCCTGCTAAGTCACCAAACGTAGCGAACCACTCGGGGTGACCTATGGCAGAGGTGTTGGTTATCCAATAAAGGTTCCCGGGGCGGCGGTATCTCGGTTCTCCGCGTAAATTGTTCAAAACTTTATGGTAAGTTTATTAGGAAAACACACGAATATCTTCCGGGAACAACTACGCAAACATAACTTATAAATTAATTAACTCATAAACTTCCCTTTGGGAATGGTTTTTTCTTTCAAAACTACGCATTGTATCGAGAAAAACTTAAAAAAAAACACAAAATATTTGTTAGTTTGAAGGAAATCTTTCGTGCTGTCATAAATAAAGAAATGATAACTTCCATATAACTTCAATCGTTAATAATTTACAACTTACCTATATTTTTATCAATCCTCTGCCTGATATACATATATTTTTTTATTATTCTCTATTACTTGGCACTTTTATTTTGTAAAAGGCAATTTGTAAAAAAATTTAAAAATATACCTACGCATACATGTACAGTATCCCCAAGTAAATTACAACGACTTTTAAAAAATCCCAATTATAATTACGCACTGGATACGCCATGTGGGATTTTTGTGGTCAGACGTTATGCTATTAAAATATATGTTATTGTTTAATTTAATTTTATTTTATTACTGATTATTTTTATTTGCTGTTCATAAAAATTCTTTCTGAAAAATATGTATCATAATGTATACGAGTATGTATGTAACAAAATAAATATTAATAAAGAAAAAAAACAATAACATTTTCGTGATTCCTTTACGCAATCATTTATTTAAAACCATAATAGTAAAATGTAAGATTAAGAAACGGGAATCACTCTTAAAAAAAAAAAAATACTGGTAAAACTCTTTGCAAATTAAACGTGTGAATATCGAGAAACCGCCCGGTTTTCCAAATTTACCAACAGACGCAACAAAATTGATTTTGATCAATCACATTTTTTATGTTAGTGTTTTAACATCGATAGACGTGGGAAATTCATAAGTACATACTTTTTTTTTTTGCAATCCTGATCCGAAATTCCGTAAAAAATTTCTCTCACGTAAGTAATAAAGATCAGTGAAGATCTTCGGGTTTTCTAGAATTGCCACTTTACTTTCTGGGGACATGTTCAGAAGTGAACGCACTCTCAACCTCTAGACTCCAGACTTTATGAATACCTATTCACCTTCTATTCGAAATCGTTGACTTCCAACTGATTCTAAAAGCATCTCTCGTTCGGAACGCGGTTCAAAAAATCGTACTTAATTTTCTCGGGTGAACGTTATCAGAGTTTATGAGAATGAATAATTATTATTAAAAATAAAACTCACTTCAAAGTGTTCATAGTATTTGGCTTTTGGTGCTTATGACAAGCGCAAATATTTGGTTGACAATGCAGCCGTTTGTACTCAATTAAAATGATCCTCTTGTTTTTCGCTTGTAACAACATACATAGGTCTATGTTTGAACCTATTCATTTGAGGTGGAATTTCATTATTATAATCGTATTACCGGAAAACGTATGAAAAATACCCCACTTCAAATAAAGCACAATACAATTTGAATTGTATCGTTTTATCTCATTTTCATCTGCACAGCAGCGGAAAATTCGCAAAGGTTTTTAACGAAACGTGCGGAGGGTTCTTTGATGAAAGGATTTCATTGTGAAATATATTTCAAATTGTTAAATTGGTACGTATTTGTAATAATTCCAGGCATTTCAAAAGGAAATATTTTGTCAACCCAAAACAATATAAACAAACAATGTTTTTTTTTTGGAGTAACTTCAATAAGTAAAACCTCAAAATAAAATATTTAATCGTTGAAGAATATATTATTTATTATTATATATAAAGAAATTATTAATACAAAAAGAAAACAAAATGTTTGGTGATTGGATACAAGAAGGCATCCAGTGAAAGCAAAATTAAAATTGATGATGAATGTTACTGAAATGAAATACTTAGGAGTTATATTAGATTCCAAACTAACATTCAATAAGCACGCTGAATATACACAAAAGAAAACTGGGAAAAAATATCGTTTTTGGGAAGAATTCGGCAAAAGCTATCTAGTAAAACTGCAATCACTACCTACAAATCGATTATTGCTCCACATTTTAACTATTGCTCAACTACCCTTTTCCTATGTAACGAACGAGAACAAAATAAGTTTCAAATTCTCCAAAACAGGGCAATGAGAATAATACTAGGGCGAAATAGATTTTCAAAAGTAAATAAAATGTTAAAGGAACTGAATTGGCTAACCGTGAAACAGATGCTGACCTTGAATACGTTGATATTTATACATAAAATAATTAACAACATTTTACCAAAATACTTAAAATTATATTCAACAAGGACATTCACAGATATAACCCAAGGACGTGCAAAGAAATCAGGCTTCAAAAAAGGACAAGGCGAATACGCAGAACAGTTTACAAAGGGATGAAGTTATATAACAAGCTACCAGAAACTTTAAAATCCACACCAATTGGAAAGTTCAAGACGTATTGTAGGAGCTACATAAAACTACATAAAATTTAGTGTGCAATATGAAACAGAATAAATTAATTACAAATTTGTAAACTTAAATGTACAAATTACTAATATAAAATAAATAAAATAAAAAGCCAATCTCAAAGGAAAATTTAAAAAAGAAAAATCTGAAAGGAGCTGAACCCCGGTGAGGCTAAGGTCTTGGATTCAAGTCCTAGATGCGACTGTAACCTTTATTTATTTATTTAGTGATAATATATTACAAAATCATAATAATGACATTTATAATATATTATTCCCAATGATCAAAAACAATCTTTTGGGTTTTTTTTCAACTCATTGGGAATAATGTGTTACTTACCATTTTTTGTAATACATTATAATTAAATAAATAAAACTCATTTTGGGATAAAAAACATAATAGACTAGAAACACTTGAAACAGTTAATTGAAGAATATTTCATAAATACATTTAGAAAGATATACAAGAGTTAGAGAATTCCAAAGAAATATTGTGGCACTGTCTACATAACTAAAATCTTATCAAATATTTTCGGTTTCAAATTTTCGATCGACAGTCTCTAATATTGTCTTCCATGATTAAACAATTGGTCAATATTTTTTTTTTCATTAATGTGTGAATACCGCATTGCTGTGGGTAAGTGAAAATTGCGTTTTAGATCGAACACTATTTAGATACTGATTCCTTCATTAATCTTCTGTGACTGAATCCGAATTATGAAGAAAATTGAAACACAAGGCAGATCTTGTTCCTTCTTTTATCAATAAATGCGGATAAAGTTCGTAGACTGTACCCTATCATCTTATCGTACCAGGTTTGAGTCCCATGGCATGTATCTTTTCTCGGGAGATTTTTTCAATGTAGATGAGTGTTTCAGGCTAATAATTATTACTTATAATAATTGTTACCATTTGTGCTATGCATAAAAATCTTGTCTTAAACATTAGTTTATCAATTAAAAAATAATAATTAATATTTGACGAGTTACAGTATTTCACCAAAAAATGTAGAAATGTAGTGGGAGGTTTGGCACTTACAATGCCAAATGCTCATGTGTTGTTTGAAGAGATTTCTTCAAACAACACATGAGAGCTTAATATTACAATAAAAAAACAATTAATAATAATTAAAAGAATATATATTATTATTACTAATTTAATTATTTTAACTTAATATTACACTAAAAAAAAATAACAAACAAAAAATTTACTTTCTCTAACACTCTTTCCAATTTCTTTCATAGAAAGAATATCAAAAGTGACTACAAACATGTACTCTTGTGCAGCCAAATTTTATTTCTATTTTTATCTCCAGAAGGATAATACTTAACAAATTTTGTTTCAATTTCATCTCAAGAAGATTAATACTTGCCAATGTTTATTTCAATCTTCTTTAAATTATCTTTTTATTCTTTATTTCTTAGCTAACTTTTAATTCTTATATTTTTATTTTTATCTGTTTTTAGTTTTATTTATCCCTTACTATGTTATTTTTTTTCTTTCCTCTTCTAATATTTTATTATCTGTTTATATAAAATAATATTTCATGTATGACTACCATAACACGGGCAATAGCCTAGTATGGTAGTTAAAAAATGGCAAAAATGTATCATGTAAACATTTATGAAATAATAAAATAAAAAATGCCTTTCTCATACAAAAATAAAGTTGGTTGTTTGCAGATGGAAAAATGTATTAAGTAGTAATTGTTGAATGAACTACTAGAATATATTGAATTATTTGGCGGGCGATAGGAGATAAGCCGACGTAGCTCAGTGGACAGAGCAGTTGACCGGAAATCAGAAGGACGCGGGTTCGAGTCCCGTCGGCGGCATGTATCTTTTCTCGGGAGATTTTTTCAATGTAGATGAGTTTTTCAGGCTAATAATTATTACCTATAATAATTGTTATTATTTATTTATTTAACGCCCAATGGGCTTTTACATTTTGTTAGTACAAATAATTCATGACAGATTATTTAACATATACAGAAATAATAAAAATAAAATTTCATAAAAAAGCACAAAAGTCATAAAAATACAAAAATACAGCGATTTCATAGGTTTTCAGAAAAACAGATAGGTTTAGGAATAGTTTTGGAATAAGCTTTTTACAAGATCAACAAATTTCGCCAAGTTTATGTTAAATATGTCAATATCACCTAAGTACTGATTTCCCATAGTGTGAAATCGTTGTATCGGAGAGTGGGCAATGTAGTTCCGCTTATGAATGCTACAGTAGAATAGTGTATTTTGTCGTGTAGTTACTGTCGATATTCGTAAGTTTATGAGTTGCAGTAGTTCGCAACAGTCAAATTTAGAGTTAAGTATTTTGAATAAAATATTAAGTCGTTTATTTTACGTCTGTCTTCTAGTGTGTGTATTTGTAAAACATTTAATAATAAATTATATTTCAAGTCTTCTAGTGGGATATTTAATTTAAAATTTATAAAACGCAGAAATTTTTTTTGTATTCGCTCAATGTTATTAATGTGAATTTTGTAAGATGGAGACCAAACTACCGAGTTATATTCCATTAGGCTTCTAACTAGAGATACATATAATAATTTAATGACTTGTATGGAATTAAAGTTTTTGGTTGTTCTTAATACGAAGCCTAGTGTTTTCATACCTTTGTTTACAATTTGGTGGATATGATTGGCGAAACTTAGTTTTTCATCCAAAATAATTATCATTAAGATATGTTTTTCCCTATTTTGTTTTGCCTTGTATTATGTTTAATGCTGTAACAACGTTACAAATAAACAATTTAAAAAAAAAAGTTAAATTGTCTCAACCGCTGTTTCTAGTGTACTTTTTTTAAAGAAATAGATATTAATGTGACTAGTCCAAAAGGCAGAATATTCCTAAAAATATGTGAAATTACTCACCGCATTATTTATTGGTGCGGCCAAACCGAAAATTAAATTTGAAAACCACAACAACTGCCAAAATATCCGCTGTATTTTGTTTCGCGTCATTGTAGGATCTGACAGCTTTGTCCTTATAAAAATATTTCTGTGAGTATTTAAAAACAAACCCTAAAAATAGACCCTAAAATTTTTAAATAATTACGATTTTACCTACCCGTAGTTGTAATACGAGTATCTCCTTGAATTTGATGTGTCACAAATTTTACAAGGTCTTTCGACATGCGATACCGCGCTTAAAATTCGGGTTCGTCCCAAATAACAATATTATTAATACGGGGTCGAAATGTTTTTGGTTTTTGAAATTTGAAACATGCAATTACGTTCCTTACATCCAACAGTGTATCCTGATCATGGTCCCGTCACGGGAGTTCCTCCCATCAAGCCGTTCAAGAATCTGACTTCCAAGAA
Source organism: Limnephilus rhombicus (assembly GCA_929108145.2). Classification (NCBI taxonomy): domain Eukaryota; kingdom Metazoa; phylum Arthropoda; class Insecta; order Trichoptera; family Limnephilidae; genus Limnephilus; species Limnephilus rhombicus. The sequence continues at coordinate 25,046,018 of OV815278.1, forward strand.
CACTCTCTCTAGTTAATCGTCTAAGAATAGGTACATCCTCAAAAGACACTAAGAGAAAACCTCTCAAATTCATACCTACCCATGAATCAGTAATTTGCGCACGTTAATAATATACCACTGTTTACATGTTTGTTTGGTTTTGCGAACTTCCGTAATGTAAACACGCATACCGTGAGCAGTAAATATACTGAGCGCCTAGTATTTATGTATGTCGAAGCTGCTGATACTATCTTCGATGAAATGCCTGGAAGATATGGGGTTGGTAGATACACATCTGGGGGCACCTCCCGCGCTGTCTGTATTTCTCCGACAATTGCTATCTCCATAAGTGCCTCGCATCCAAGATTCAAACCCCTCCAAAGGCAATAGCTGGTATCGCTACCATCTGGCGGCTCCCGAATGTTATAATGCTGGGGTGGCAGGTGGCAGGTGGCAGGGGAGGGGAGGTATACCGCAGTGATTCTCGTTATGTTCAATATGTTCCTATGCTCTGAATAGAGCCTACCCAATGAGGATCGGAAAATTTTAAAGCTTTAAGCTTAAAATTTGAGCACAACTAAATCCAGGTAAAAAAGGTAAAACCAAGACGGTGCGAAGACGACCAAAATAACATCAACGTAGAGAAATGCTGCTCCAATCAGCACACCGTTGCCTTGTAATGACGAGTAACCCGCGGCCTGCTGGCCGCATGCGGCCCGCGATTTCGTGTGGCCTGCGAGCCTTTTCGTACAGCCCACTTGGATAAATAAAATATTTTAAAAATTGCGGCAAAGAACATTCAACGGTTTCAGCTCCTTTTGCAAATGGATTTAGCAGAAAAGTGCCTTACCACAAAAATTTGAATCAGCTGCTCAAAATAATAAGATTTTTCTGAAATATTTCTACAAAGACAAAATTTCCTGGTTCGATCCTGAAGAAAATTTTATAGGTTTCCGTTGATATTATGATAAAATATATAAAGCTTTCAAAATCAGTATTACAAAATACTAAAGTTTTCGAAACAAACTTCGTCAGGAAAAAAAATACCTTTGCGGCGCTGCGCATTTTGTTGAGATCTATGTTTGATGCATTTTAAAGGTTTCCGTTTTATAAAATATCAAAGGTTTTCTTGAATAATTTTTTTTCAACTTACCGAACGATAAATATTTTGCAAGGTATTTTTTAAATGTTCTTCAATATTTGAGAATTATTAAATTTAACATAGCTTATCTTTAGCATTTATCTTTTTGGCCTTGGAAATATAAAAATTTGAAAAACTAAACTATGAAAGTTTTATTTGTATATTACCGTTTTAATATGCCCGCGGAACAAACTGAATATAGATAAATCGAATCTTCAATTCAAAAGGTTGATCATTACTGATGTTAAATTTTTTTTTTTTTTAATTTTGTCGATCTACGGAGATTAGAAAAATACTTGCGAAGGGTGTGTGTGTATATTTTGTGTGCACAGCCGGTTTCATACAGACCTTCATTTTGGATTTGAGGCCAAAATACCCAACCAAACAGAAAATATTTTTGTAATCCATATAATAAATCAATATCTAGTACGGAAATCTACTGCTTTATTTATTTCTGTTTTGAATTGTAGTGCATTACAGATTTCAATTTTTCATGATTTTAAAGGAAACTTTGACAATAAGGAACTCCAGTGAAAATTATTCTGGCTTTAAAAAATGTTTATATAGACCAATAAACGCCGATTCTGAATATGTAAGTTTTATTTAATAATATTAAACGCAGAGTTTTTTTAAAAAAATATTAAAAAGTCCATTTTTAATCGGGTCGTAAAAACACGCCGTCAAGGTGACGTCATTGTTCAACGTGTCGTGACGTCACCGTCAAGTCATTGTATGGGAATGTGATATGACATAAGCCATCGTATTAATGTATTCGTTTATTAACATACTGTTTATAGAGATTTAGTTGTGTTTATTGAAACATTATTTATAGGCCTGAATAATGTTTCAAAAATAAAGGTATCTCTTCTTAGTTTATCTCTATTTTTGAAAGTATTCAAAAACTACTGCACAAAAAAAATATTAATGCTATTTCTAGGGAAAATACTTCGAACAACGGAATTCAAAATGGCGGCAGTAGATCAGCTGATTGCCTGATCCTATACTAATTTTTCAGGATTGATGACGTCACACGATTCACCATACATACGGTGGTTTTAGGGGGGTCTTGAAAAATTAAAACTTTGACAATTATTTTAACTATTAAAACTAACTCTAAAAATAAAATTAAAAATGCAGTTATTTAGGTTAGAAGGTCATTATTCATTTTAAAAAAATTGGACTGGAGTTCTCTATTGTTTTCGAGTAAATCATCAATGTGAAAAACAAATCATTTTACTATACCTACCTATTTGTTATAAGATGAAATATAAAACAAAATATGAATATAAAACATGATTAAATATAAAACAAAAATAAAAAATGATAAAAAATAAAAACATTTTGATGGGCGTGAATTTAAATTATAAATGACCGTTTTACGTCGCAACCGGTCGGAACACAAATTTTTTGTCTAATAATTAAATTAATATCCCAAAAACAATTTTTTTTTACAAACTTTTATTTTACTTTTCATTGTAATACGGTAGACATGGCAAGATTTTTTTTAACAATTATAATTAACTCACAAAAAAAACTTCAAAATTGCCTTCAAAATGAAGCTAAATTGATTTCTTGAATTACATAATTTAAATCATATTATTAAAGAAAAGAAAACAAAATAGCACATATCCGTGACAAACTGACGTATGAAACCATCCCTCCCACTGCGGTGCAAGGTGACATTCCGAGATAGATGGAGAAGTCAAACGGACTCCCTCATCCATTCTGTCGATCTCCCGATCCGGCCTGCCATGCAGCTAGTGGACTTGGGCTATCTTGACTCACAATCCGAAGATCATGGGCAAATAAATTTTATTAAATTGATTTGTGTTATTTCACGATTGATTACTTCAAAATAACATAAAGTATACTTGAGGCAGGTTCCAGTATCGCCGTACTCTGAGTATCGCCCTGGTGTGAGACAAATATTCAGAATTCGAACGTTGCTTGAAATGGCTTTAGCCGTGTTTGGTGACCAGATCTGAATAGCCTTCCTCTTCCCCATCTACTTCCCCTCCCTGCTACCTTCAGTCCCACAACATACCCCGATTTGGGGATGGCGTAATCTCACTGGCTCCAGACGGGAGCAGTTGGGACTCTTGTGCGGGACTTGCATAAAAAAAAATTAGAAGAAATATTTTAATTTATTTTTTATTCTTCATTTTAAGCACCTGCTAAACTGCCAAAGCAGTTTGCCAGCAGGTCAGTTTTATAATATTAATTTAACTAAACCACACATATAACACAAAATCACAAAGTTGAAAATAAATAGCTGAAGAAGAAAAAACTTTTAAGTAATTCCACACAGTCAAATTATTAATAGTCATATTTATACATAAGATCATCATTCAATTTGGGAGGTGGGAATGGGTACCGCCGCCCTGGGAACCTTTATTGGATAACCAACACCTCTGCCATAGGTCACCCCAAGTGGTTCGCTACGTTTGGTGATTTAGCAGGGGTGCCCGGGTTCATGGGATGAGGTTTGTCCAGGTCTTGGATGACCAGGATATACTGAACCCCAGATTCCTACCCACCCCTTAAATCCTTTTCCGTCCCAGAACTTTTCTCTCCTTCCTTTCCCTAAAAAAAACCCCTCCACACAGCATCCCCAAAGACGACGTAGGCCCTGGGGGAAATTATTTTCCTCAGCGCCTCCTGTGTGAAGCTCATGTTAAAAAAAAGGTAACAAACAATAGAAATATTAAAAAAAGTCTTGATATCTTAGGCATTTTTTAATATATTTTTTGAGATCGGTGGTGCAATTTAATTCAGTGTTTAAGTTAATTAGCATCTTATTAAATATGGTAGGGACAAGGAAAGCGAATGTCCATTGTCCGTATTTATTTATAATTTTTGGAACGGATAAACCCCCATTTTTACTAAATCTAGTCCCATGTGCATGATCTGCTTTTTCTTTGTAAATTGAATCCGACAATAGTTGTAAGGTTTAATGTAGACAGTATTGTAATTACGTCATCATTTAAGAATTGTTTGATTTCTAATGACCTTTTCGGCGTTATCAGAAATAATCTTTTTCTCACTGCAATACGATTGAAACTTACTGCACCGGAGTTGGGAGATGCCGAGTCTACCCGCAGTATCTCTGCTCGTAATCCATAACGCTCCAGCGAATCTAGTTTTACTCGATTTTCATCGCAAATAATGGCGCTGTCAGTTTTTCCCTAATAGCACAAGTTTTAAGTGCACAATGGAAGTCTGGCGGAGAGAAATGACAATTTAAAAGAGTAATTTTGTATAAAATTCGGTTTTTATTGTTCACAAACTTTATTTTAAAATCATTTCATTAACTGAGTATGTATATGGGGTTTTTAGACAAATATTTTTTTATATTAGTCCCACACTAGAGGCCCGGAGGGAAAAAAATTCCCTCAGGGCCTATGTCATCGTTGGGGATGCTGTGTGGAGGTTTTTTTTTTAGGGAAACGAGGAGAAGTTCTAGAAAGAACTAAATAAACGAATTCTTTCCGTATTCAAACTATATCAAGAACCAATACTAATGCACATCTTCAAAAAATCAAAGAAATTAACTAAAAATTAACAAATATATTTGAATCCATCCCTCCCACGGCAGCCCATGGTGATGGGTCAAGAAAATCCGTCTGGAAAGACAACAAGTCTCTCTCAACCAGCCTTTCTCGACCCAGCCTGTGAACCAGGGATGTTGGTTATCCAATAAATGGTTCCTGGGGCGGCGGTACCCACACCGGCCTCCCAAATTGAAATATAACCGAGTTGTTGTATTGCAAACAATGTATTATTGTTATACACACTGGCTTAGTTTGAATTGTTTTCAAAATAACTTTGGGAGGCGGGAATGGGTACCGCCGCCCCGGGAACCTTTATTGGATAACCAACACCTCTGTCATAGGTCACCCCAAGTGGTTCGCTACGTTTGGTGATTTAGCAGGGGTGCCCGGGTTCATGGGGTGAGGTTTCTAGTCTTGGAGGCGGATGACCAGGACATACTGAACCCCAGATTCCTACCCACCCCTTAAACCCTTTTCCTTCCCAGAACTCTCCTCCCTTTCCTTAAAAAAAACCCTCCACACAGCATCCTCAAATATGACATAGGCCCTGAGGGAAATTATTTTCCTCAGGGCCTCCTGTGTGGAGTTCATGTAAAAAAAAAAAAACTTTCAATAAACAAAATAACTGAGTGCTTTATCAAATTCCTAAAGTAGTGTTGGCCCGTATTTCATTGTAATCGTGTTTATAAAATATGAATCGGATAATATAATATATTTTAATCAATAACGAAATATAACGTAACAAATTTTGTATTTTACACATTGAAAATCTACAAGTTTGCAGTGAAAATACACTTATCTTTGTTGGCAATTCATTGGTTAAATAAAAATCTTAATAATTTATAAAATTGTGTCAAAGTTAAAATGTAATACTTTTGAATAATCATAAATATAACGAACATCGATGGGTCAATTTTTCACAATGTAATGAATTCATATGAGAACTAGTAGTTTCTATGTACTATACTGGCTTGCTGGTACATCTCTGAATATTTACGTAAACATTGAAACCGCCATATTATAATGAATAGCTTCATCCCCTTATATCCCCTAATTATTGGTGTATATTTGTAGCAGCCAGCTTCTGCTATCTCATGCTCTGGATTGTTTCTGAAAAATATTGATCTTTCCAGAAGCGTTGCCCTTATTAAAATGTTCGGATGCCGAACTAACAAGAACGTTCCGGCCACCGCTCGTAAAACGCCTAGCGCCGGCATTACGTGACTGTATAGTAGGTACCTATCACATCGATACTGAGCTGCAGATCTACCTACCTCTCACGCGTTCCAGAAAAGGTACGAACCATTGCGCGCCTGAAATGCACAGTTCGGGCTCTTTCGAGAAATTCGCCGAGGGAAGAATTACTGCCGCACAAAGCAACACTCCGTCTTGTCGGGCTATACAAAGGCGCCCGGCAACACACACAGTATTCAGTGTTACGGTGTTTTCATAGCGTTCAGCAAGCTCGTCTCAAGCAACCGCAGTTATCCTTGACCCAGTGAGAAACTACGTTCGTTTTGTTTACCTAAGTGCCGGTAGTGTAATAAATCTGTTTCGCTGTCCATTCCTGAATTGATTTGCAAATTGTAATTTTTGGTAGAACTCAATAAAGACATTCAACTCGTAACCTCATTGTTCTACATTGACAACCTCCAACCACGAGTTCTACATATTCAATACAAAAACCATATCCCATTATTAAATATTGGTGTATTATCAACACGATACGATATCCCATTTTAATTCGAAATGTTTATTAATAAAATAATTTCGATAGCGAATTCTCAATTTTGTTTGGAAAGCAATAATTTCAACAAATGCTTGAAACAATAGCGATGTATTTCCAACTCTGTAATTCGTGTTAATATTACGGAATTCAGAATTTTGATAATAATTCGTTTCGATCCGATTGAATAATTAATTTCCAACTTTAAAATTTAGTTGTTATGTTTAAGTTAGTATTTCTAAACATCGAAGAAGTTTCCCGTTGAAATAATTCATATCGTCGTGACTTTGAAAAATTCAATAAATCCGGCACCCGGACAGTTCAGTCTGCAAAAATTAACAAAAGTTTGGAGATTTTTCTGTCCACCTTTTTTAATTTTATTTTATTTACAAGAAAGACATACATTCCCGGGTTACGAATAACCCGACATTATTTGAAAATCTTCTACTACCACCACAGTAAGCCGAAAATGTTGATTGAGTTGTGATGGAGGACTTAGCCAGGAATCGAACACGGTACGACTCAAACGCTATGCCCACTCAATCACTAACCGGTAAAAAACTTCAAAGCATTATTTAATAAAAACATGCAAGGGGTGATTTTTCAACATTTTTATAGGTATAACGCGGTAAATAGGACCTAATAGCGTAAAAGTTACAGGTAAGTAGTGCTGGGAAGGACACGATTTAAGAATGAGTTTATATGAGGTACTCAAATAATGAAATGACGTTTTAAGGTATCCTAACCCAAATGAGGTGAGGTGTGATGTGTGAAATATGCTTATTTTATACATGGTGTAAACAACCAAAAAGGAGCTAAAATCTTGTACAGCCAAAATATATTTTTCGCGTAATAACATTTTTGAAATTCCGACAAATTTCGCATACAGGAAATGTAGTGTCGACACACAAACACCTCACCACCTCGCCACCTCACCATCTAACCACCTCAAAGCACGTGTAGAAATAAAATAAAATATTTGTACGAATATAAAACCTTTTGTAGTAAGACTAAGAAAAAGTTGGGACAATTTTTTTGTAAAGTGGCTGGATATTTTTTTAACTTTCTGCGGCGGGACATTTTTTGTAACACATCTTGTACGAGGTACTTAATACTGTACATAAGTACAGCTTATTTTTCCATTCTAGAATTCAGATCAAGGGTTATCATTTTAATGATCTTTTCTAACTGAACATTGAGGATAAAAAAGAGACTATAATTAGTTGTGTTGAATATTTTCCGGTGAAAAATGCAATAGGTTTGGATGCTACTTATTGAAATATTGAGACGGCCACATCGTACCAGGTATCTTAATGGAAGCTACGAAAAATCAAGACGATTTGAAGTAAAGTTTATTTACTTGGGTGCATAAAGTTTATTATTCAAGGCCACACACATTGCATGAATGGGAACAGTTACTAAAAGTTCTACAGCGCATAGAGAATGAACTTATTATGAAGGTAATTCGCAGGAAACTCGAAACTTTAAAGCACCGTAATATAAAGGCACATACTATTTATATAAGTTAATTTTCTGTCTAACGAAGGCTAACAAAGTATAACAAAATGACTGAAAATAAACAAGTTGAAACAGAACGTAAATAAAATGGATGCATTATTCAAATTCTGTAAAATAACTGGCAATTAGAAATAAATTAAATAGAAACACAACATAGCTCATTTTTGAAACTATAGATAGTATCTCCACATTTAGATTAGTGCTCTATCCTATTAATCTTATTAATATTATAAAGGTGAAAGTTTGTATGGATGTATGTTTGTTACTCTTTCACACAAAAACTACTGAATGGACTTTAAAAATTCTTTCACTAATAGAAAGCTACATTATTTGCGAGATCTATAGGCTATATATATTGGTAAGCTCTGGCGTTTTGAATAATCTCTGGCGTTATGAAATTATTTAGCATACGTTTTCTGTCAATAACAAAATCGATTTATTGCAAACGTCAACCAATTGTCGCCTTGGAACCGATGTTTTTTTTTTTTTAATTTTTAATTAGGCAATTCACCCTACAAAGAGAGAGGGAAGGTGGAGGAGGCGGAGTGGGGTTGGAGAGGGGAGGAGGGAAGGAAGGGGAAGGGGCAGGGGTGGTGGAAGGTGGGGGGAAGTGGAGTGGGGAAGGTATGGGGTGGGGGAGAGGTGGGTGGAGAAGGAGGGGGAGGGAGAGGGGGGTTGATGGATGATTGGAGTGGGGAGAGGGAAGGTGGAGGGGGGCGGAGTGGGGGAGGGGTGGGTGGAGGGGGAGGGGGGTTGATGGGGGGAGTGGAGTGGGGAGAGGGAAGGTGGAGGGGGCGGAGCAGAGGAGGGGTGGGTGGAGGGGAAGGGGGGGTTCATGGGGGGAGTGGAATGGGGAGAGGGAAGGTGAAGGAGACTGAGTGGGAATCCCCTAATAACATGCGAGCGAAGCCGCAGGAAAAAGCTAGTGTTATTATATTTGGCCACTGAAGAAAACCTAAAAAAACTAGAAATTATCCAAAACAGAGACCTATGAGATGTAAACTAAGGAAAGGCAAATACAATACTGTTTATAGGAACCAATCAGAAAATCTGCAAATAGTAAACATTAATCAAATGAGCGAAGACTTAAAAAAAAGTAACAGTCTTAATTTTCATAAAAATGTTTTGTATAAAAATGGCAAAAATCTAATGATGAAATTTTTTTTATGAAAATATACATTATTCTGAAACCAGAAATGTAAATAGAATTAGATTGCCGTATGGAAGAAAAACAGAACTTCATAATGTACAGCGGACAAAAAGTGTATAATGAAATGCCTGAATGTTTGAAGCATGAGTGTATTTATAAAAATGTATTATTTTTGATGTAAAAAGTATTTTGATTAAATATTACGAGCGATGAAATGCTACACCACGTACATATTTGCTTACACGTATAAAATGTAATATAAACTAAATCAATAAATAATTTAAAAAAAGCGGATATGAACTTCAAAGAATACGATAGTAGTCGGTTAACGTTTCTTTGCTCAAAGAGCTACGATGATCCCCTCATAAATTCAGAGAAAATATCTTTATAACGGCACCCAGTTCCCATTCCCTTAAAAAATAAAAGATCAAAAGTTTTATCATTCGTTTCCAATTGTTTCCAGCAAAATAATTCCATGTTGTATTCATGTGTTCCGGGAAACAATTATTTAGCCCGGCAATAGTTTATAGGAATAAAGATGGCGGCAGGAACCGGAAACTTCCATGCGCCGTGACTTTAACAGCTCCGACGCGCTCTCGTGAGCAAACTGCGAACTACACATTTTATTAACTGCTAAAGTTTTGTTGACAATTTGCAAACAGGGCGAATCATTCTAATAACTATGTTACTGTTATTAACATAATAAACTATACGATAACATGGTTAGTTTCAAAACTTAATGTATTTTAATTGTGATTAGGTTCGTTAATCACCTTTATTATTACGTTGTAAACTTGTAAGCAAATTGCTTATTAGTACAGGTTGATTATCAAAGTATACTCATCCGTCAAACAATAATATCTAGAGGTTTGGTTAACTTCTTAGTTCATATTATTACAGTAAAAGCGGAGAATGCGTTCCTTGAACAAGGTCTTCATAAAACAAGTAATAATAATAAGTGTTTTATTATCTACTTTTTTTATTTCAAGTCCCAAGCTGGGGATTTCATTTACATATTGAAATTTTATTATATGGATAATAAGAAGTAATTATAAATATACTAGCAGACCCGGCCACACGTTGCTGTGGCTAACGAAACACAGCGCCATTACCCAACCTTTATAAAATCCACACCACCCGCTTGCCCTCTGCCCGCTGCCTGAATTGAATATTTGATTTTCTCGGCTTTTCTCTACTATAATAAGCATTTATTATACATACAAACTTTCCTCTTGCATCACTCTATCTATTGGAGAAAACCGCATGAAAATCCGTTGCGTAGTTTAAAAGATCTATGCGCACATATATTTTGAGCGACTTCATTTTATACTATGTAATGATGATGATTTCATAGTGAGATACGTTTTAAGATTTTCACGGCCAAAAGTATTTTCGTTATTTGTTTCGTTATATGAGACATCTACCGGATCTGCCGGATCTGCCCTGATGATGGACACTGCAACGATGTCCGAAACGTTGGCTAAAGAAGGAGGTAGCGCAACACGGCGTAACACCCCAAAAACAAATAACGAAAATATTAAGTAGTGTTTTTTTTCCAAAATACTTAATTATAAAATAAAATGAATTGTTTGTTTTTGATGTTCAATTGAGTTTGGTTTCTGTCTCTATTCGGTGTCAGTATATTTTCTTTTATCGTTAATTTAAAGGGAGGGGGGACGGGGAATGTAAAAGGGGAATGCAGGAGGGGGAGGGAAACGTGGGAGGGGAGGGGGTTCACGGCAGGGGCAAGGCGGAGAAGGTGGAAAGAGAACGCGGGAGGGGCAGGGGATGCGGAGGGGGGAAGGAGGGATTGCTAAAGATACATAGTAGCGGTACTGGATAGCAGGGGGTAAATTTGTAAATCTATGCTTCTCATACGTACGGCTGTGCGCGGCCTGCTCACGCGTCGGAAAACCTTCTTATTTATTCGTGTACGCACCGTTCGTGATGCACAAAAGCACTTTAATAAGTTTTTTTTTAATCTTTCATTATTTTATTTTATCTTTTATTTTGTACAATCTATTTTATGTAATTATTTAATGTGTTGTATACTTTTATATGGCGGACGGAATATTGCACTCACCGCACGGTTCGGTTGTAATAAACTAAGTTGGTTACGCCCATACACATACCTACACATACGCATACCTACATAGCACGCATACATACTGTCACTGCTTGAGATTGGTATTCATATTGTTGCAAGTTCCTTTTCTGCCCATCCCTATTGCCTATCCGCCAATCTTACCCAGTCTGTAATAAACGCCCGCCACAACATAACCATTGTGTTCCGCTATCGGTGACCGCTATTAAAAATAACTCCGCTGTATACTATCAGAATAACGAAATTCACATAGTTATGATTAATAATAAACACAATTAAAATACAAACACTTCCTTTCTTTTAGTGGCATTGCAACGCTTGCTGGGAACTATATTTATGCAAGATACTATCTACATTAGATAGTTAGATAACAACCAAAAAATAATCGTGTAAATGAAGATAATGTTGGTAGCTCTTAGTCGAATACAGCTAAATATGATCGAAGGGCAGAGCTTATTAGCTCAGTGGTCAAAGTAAAGCCTCAGCAATTTCTAGATGTCACCGAATCTTTTTATGATTTTTCTATTCCACCTTTTTCGTTTGCGAGTTGTTAATATTATCTTAATTTTTCCACTATAGAAATATTGAATATTATTTTATTTGTTTACTTTGAGTGCCAACCTGGTAATACTCCTTTCTTAAAAACATTTCCTTTGGTATACACAACGCAGTGGATAAGGTAAATTAGTTTAACGTGATCCATTGTTCCACCCTCGGGACCTGGAACTTTATACATCGGACATTCTTCAAGGAATACGTGCTCTGGAAGCAGATATCGTTGAAGAAAGCTGAATCAGATTAATGAAGGCAATATATTCCCGAGTACCCGAAAGTTGATACATTAACGAAAGATAAGTTCAGCTCTCTGTTCTCTAATGTGTTTTGTAACAAACAAGTCTGAATATTATTTTTTTTTATTTTTTATTTAAGTTTTTATTCCAGCAAGACTGGGAGGGTAGTGCAATCCCAGTCTGCCATATTACATAAACAACTATAAAAGAAAAGAAAAAAAAATAGTTTAAATATTAGGTAGGTACCTAATTAAACATAAAATGAAAACAAAATTCATCACACAAATAACAAAAAATAAGCATAAAATTAAAATAAATAATAAGTAGACAGAATTAAAAATAAAAAGATATTTTGGGATCGTCCATCATGGAGGTCGCCTCATCATCTGCATCCACCGCTCATTTAATGGGGAACTGAGCCACTCGGATGCAGCCACGACAATGATATTGGTTGAAGTCCGTATCCTGCTCCAGAAGCTGGCTAGTCGGTGGCGAAGTAGGGCTGGGAATGAGTGCACCCTCCCCTCGGTGAACATCGTGGAGGCACTGCAGAACCTCGGTAGTTGCATAAGTTGCCTGTATGCATTATTGTAGCACACCCTCAGTTTGTCCCATTGCGCTGCTGGGTATTGTGTCCACAGTTCTGACGTGTACAGGGCAGTACAGTATGTCTTGAATAGTAATTTTCTGACATCTTCGCTACAGTGGTAGAACCGCCTTGAGAGCATTCCGGCCCGTATATTAATTGCTCTTCTTTGTCGTTCCATATCTTCTATATCCTTCATGTCTTCGGTTAGGATATGTCCCAGATACTTAACCTGTGAGGCCACAAGCAGTTCAATTCCTTCTAAATATATTGGAGGAATATGTGATGGCTCCTTATTGTGTTTGAAAGCGACAATAGATTAAACAAATAATACAGCTCTTTTCGAATCTTTTCTTCGTTATTCATTCTTCAGCGGTTATGTATGTTTTCAGCAATAACTCATCGTTCGAGCTTAAAAAAATAGATCTCTCGCTGTTTTCTATGCCTTTGTTACGCTCGTTCATATATTCTCACCTTTAAAAACATTATGTACGAGTTGAGAAAATAATGCTTTTATTTTTTGTAAAAAAACAGTATTAATATTTTCGTTTCATTATTCTTCAACGAAATACCCGGATGATGAACACTATAAATCTGTTCGAAATGTATATCTATTGAAATGCGAGGAATCTATTGAAATGTGGAGGAAAGGCAAAAACGGCTTATCTAGCCAATTTTTTTGTGATACCTCCCCTGTTCGTTCAGTAAAAGTCTGGGGAACTACGTGACCAGTCACCTCCCGGTTGAGCAGCGTTGTGACGTGGCCGTAGAAAGATATTTATTAATGCCGATCTTAAAGATTTATTAATGCCGATCTTGTCCATTCAGTTTTACGCGCTGGTGAACCGGAGATCAATGCTGCAAGCTCCTTAGAGCAGGCTCTATTAAAATACTCAGAATGCCTATGTTGCGTCTGTCTATTAGAGACACAGTATGTGACGCAGGCCGCGCAGAGCAGGGCAGAGAAGAATTGTCACCGCAGGGCAGACGAGGCAGAAATAGTTGACCATTGGAGGGGACCCCACCACTTTCCCAACGTCGCGGCGTTATAAGGAAACATATGGTTTCCTCCTTCACCGCACACGTCAAGACTCTAGATCTATTTGAACGACTCTAGATCCTCCAATGTCCATGCATACAAGGTTAGTATGCAAGTTAGTATGCAAGGTTAGTATGCAGTATGCAAGTACTTACTTTAACATTATACAAAAGATAAATAAAAGTAGCAGCCCGTGGAATAATTCTTCTGAAATCCAAAGAAAAAAATATATACAGATAAAGGTGTTAGTAAATAAAAAGAAAAATAAGAGCTGCGCCCGGTTGAGGAGACCTGGATAAGAGAAATAACGAAAAAGTTAATAATAGAGAAAAGAGAAATAACGAAAAACGTAATAATACAATGCAAGTTTTTGCAATAATAACTGAGAGAAGATAAAATGCATAAAAAGAAAATATGCAGAGAAGGTATTCCACAAACCTCCAGGCAGTCCCAATGACAATGCGGATGGCTTTCGGCCCAACCGCAGATGAAACCCGGAGTCCGCGCCCTTTAGCCGACTCCCCGATTTTGCCACGAAGAAATATATGTGGGAAAGAAGAGAAAGTTGACCAGCTAATTCTACGACGCAGGTGACACGGCTTAGTTCAGCTTATACCTGCTCGGGCGCTGGTTGTTAAAAGGAATCTGGTGTTCTGAGCCCCATTCTGATTCTGAAAATTAATAATTCTTTAAGTCTTTCAAAGCGCAAATGCCTGAAAAAGCAAGATTGATGGGAAATACTTCCCGCCTGCGTACAGAATCTACGCAGCGGCCACAACTCCGTGCAGGGCAGAGCAGATGCGTATCTACGCGGCACTGCCTGCCCCGCAGCGCATGTCGTTTCAAACAGGTTCAAATCTTCCCTGCTCTATGCTGGTGTGTACCCTGCTTATGCAATGGAATTTCAATCACACGGACCGCCCTCCGTTGCACATTGAAAATCAATCTTTTTAAAGAAATAATCATTTTTACTACCGACGATTTTCCCATATGGCTGAAAACTGTAGGTCTTTTATTTAAGTCTTCTAAAGTTTTTGTTAGATTTCTGCTGCAAGGATATAACCACTTTAAACTGTCTGCAACTTTCACCCTTATCTTTATTATCAAAAACTTAATATTCCCATTGGCACAAGGGCAAACAAACATCGAACACAAACGTCATGATAAAAAATAATGTAATAATATTCCAGTATTTTATTTTTTACAAAATGACCAGTTTCTAGGTTGTTCTCTCTCCGTGCTTCGTTGCTGCATTGCTGTGGCATTAAATTTTCCATATTGAGGACTTATAGTAAAAATTAAAGTACTTATGATCCATTCAATTCTGCATTAATTCAACAAAGGCTTACTGAAATTAAATAAAGCAAATGGAATATAACTGCACGGGGGTCTGCCTTGAGCACTCATGCAGAACGATTCAATAAAGCCTAAGAAGGAGTACTAAAGACAATAATTATAAAAGTTTAGGTTATAACTCCTACAGACGAAAAATGTAAAAAAAAAACTATCAAATTTTCAATATTCAAAAGTTTATTCCGCCCAACATAAATACTCAACCGGCAGTTAGTAAAATATACTAGTTATTTCCCAGTTTGAATACATCTTCTGGACATAGAAATATTAAATTTCATACTACACAACTACGTAATGCTTCACCAAATCAAACAAAAAAATTACAATAATGAATGTCTTTAAAAGTAGTAAAAACATGGCTTGGAGAACATAATGATAATTAATTTTACAACATTATGACAACAATTTAAACATACAGCTTTACTAAAAAACCCCGTGAAAATTTTATTCAATTGACAAACGGCCGCGGATGTGAAAACATTACTAATTAAAAAATTGTTCATAGAAAGAAATACACATTGTTTACACGGTCTGAGAGGGTAGATTATGTCTGTTTTAGTAATAATGTCCGAACGAAATTTGGAATTTTTTCAAAGTATTTTGAATGTTCTATATATTTCTTATTTTTGATAGTGTCGTAAAAACAAATACCATTAATGAAAACTAGATAAAAATACCTTTTAGATTTTTGTATTTGAAATACACTTTAGTTTTGAAAAACTGCCATATTTTAATATTCAAACGCGGAAAAAATTGGAAAAAAATTTCTTACCAAAATATTTTTTATGAAAGTGTAGAGAAATTAAAAAAAAAACTAAGTTTAAAAAATACAGTCCTTTTATATAATGAATTTGGAAGAAAACTGTCACTTCATTTTTAATATCGTTCATACAATTAAACATTATAAAAAAAATATAACAATTGTTCCGAGAGAGTATTAGAAAAATTCTGACACTTTGAATTCACTTCCAAACAATATAAACGTTGATAACTCGAATTTGGTATTTATTAACACACGCCTTTCATTTTATTAAATATTATTACTTTTATGGAAGTTTTATTAAACTTATGTGGATAAAAAATAATTTATTCGAAATAACCTATATGTTTATTTTAACCAAATTAAAGTAACAACAGAGACATTATAAAAGCACAGAAACTGACAAAATTGTCGTAAATAATAGAAATTATATTAATTTATGATAATAATATAACATTGAATCTATCATAAACAGAAATCATGTTTGAAAACGTTAAATAACTGCGTATGATATTTTACACGTCACGAAAGTAAAAAAGCCGCGAATTTATAGAAAAAAATGGTCGCTAATGATGGCGCGCATGCGCAGATCAAGCAAAAACAATGCAACTAACCTAATAATGTGATCATCTTATTAGTAACCATGTAAAAACGCAGTAAAAAATATGCAGGTTAACCATCGTTAAGGCGTTTTGTTATTAGTAAGGCTGATAGAAACTAAATACAAAAATAGGAAAACTAAAAGCTGCCTCAGAACAGGAAACACAAGAAAGTGACTTTAGAAACATTATATACACCCCACGAAAGACCTTTTTAAAGACATCAAAGTTCTTAATATAAAATCCATATACGTAAAAAATATTACCTCTTATTTTATATTCAAATTTACAAAAAAAAATTATAGATTCAAAATATAACACAAGATATTCCAAAAAATCCAATTATATTATTCCAACAACAAAAAATTCAATGGCACAGTCCCAGTTTAACTTTCTTGCACCTAAAATTTTTAATAACTTATCAATTGGAATAAAGTCTAAAGCCAAATATCTCACTTTCAGAAAGGCGCTTGCTGACCTTCTGATGAGTGACTATGACAGTGTTTACAACTTGTTTCACATACTTAGATAGTGATATAAATCTATTATTTATTCTTTATTCTTCTTTATAATTGTTTTTATTTTATTAAAAACCGAGACGTGCAAACATAGCATGCGTAAATTATAACTTTATAACACAGGCATATGTATGTATAAATATGATGCAGTTATTATGCAGCCTCCTTTAGATGTTCTTGTTTTTGTCACTATTTGCTGACGGCTTGTTTCTGCCATCAAACTTAAGTGTATATATGTATGTGTATGTATATGTATGTATATGTGTGTGTATATATATATATATATATATATATATATATATATATA
Source organism: Limnephilus rhombicus (assembly GCA_929108145.2). Classification (NCBI taxonomy): domain Eukaryota; kingdom Metazoa; phylum Arthropoda; class Insecta; order Trichoptera; family Limnephilidae; genus Limnephilus; species Limnephilus rhombicus. The sequence continues at coordinate 25,063,140 of OV815278.1, forward strand.
TATATATATATATATATTTATGCATACCCACACATATATATATGTATGTGTGGGTATGCTTAAATACATGTTTATGTAAGTATATATATGTATGTATGTGTGCACGTATGCATGTATGTGTATTTATGTACATACATAACAGCGACCTTACTTATTTGTGTTTATTTTCCAGGCATCTTTGGCAATATGTGAGTTATTGGAAACATTTCTACCAATTTTCTAATTTTTTTCTAATTTTACTTAAATATGTTTACCTACACTTACTAGACTTCATTTAAAAATAACTATCCTCCATTGGTCACCATGATACAGGCAGCTGCCTAGTATGGTGACCTAATGTATCTTTTCAAGTAAATGTATTAATCGTGTAACGTGTACTTATAAATAAATAAATAGAATTTATGCTTTTATTGTGCTTTATACTTAAATCGTCTACAAACTTGGCTATGGAAACTAATAAAAAAATTAAAAAAATTATAATTACAACCAACCTACGATCCGCTGTACCAGATCCGTGTTCACTGCAATTTTTACATAAATAATGGATAAAAAGATTTTGCGTATATTTTTAATGTAATTATCATATTAGTATTTCCGTAATAAATATTCATCGCGGGACGTGTTTCGGAATACCTGGTTCGTTAATCCCTTTACTACGGCCCCCGCACCATGTCCACGGTCGACAGTCGACATTCCGCTCGCGCCAATCATTTGGCTGAATTTTTTTTGCGAAGCACACGAACGGTTGAACAAATATTTCATTTTAAATACTGCATTCAATCAAACAAATTCACGATTCCGTAACCACTTTTTCATTTAAACGTGTCGGTGAATAACAATTGCATGAACGTTTATGAGAATATGTAGGTATTCGTTTGTTTTACTGACACGCTTGACGCCCCGTGGTCAAATGACATACCGTTATTTGTGAAGTACGTTTCTAAAGGTTTCTGGTTAAATTCTTGCAGCAAACAATAAAAAAAATAGTTCAGATATTATTTATTCTATAGTTAAGATTTATGGAACTATATGTAATGATTTTCAATTCAAATCATTGGGATAACTTTAAATTTATTCGGGAAACTCCAATAAAGTTCGACGTTTGTCGAGATTTTAAGTTACTTTATTTACGTTATCGTAAGGCTTACAATGAATATTTAACTGGATCGGACGTCCATCCTATGGATGCTCTAAGTAATTCTGAAGCCAGAAAACCCGATACTGAGAGAGCCCAGCTATTTATCGTGTATCATCGGCTATTTCCGTAACCGTTCGTTCGGACATGATAGTCACCACTCTTCCAAGGCACTACTTAACTGATGAGACTACATCTGTTGAGACACCTCAAAACTATACATAACTAGTTATACTAACGATATTTGTTGAAATTATATAATTCTGTGTACCACATTCGCTCCTTACTAATCCAAAGCTACCTAGCTAAATTGTATTTTAAACTGGCTGGTTCCCGGCATGCGTTGCAATTCAATATTCAAAGAAACACATTGTTTCTCACCATTCCCGTGCGACCTCGTCCCTTTCCCGCTTCCGCTTCCTAGCTAGCTTTATAAATACAATTATAGCTTAAATGTTATTCTGATGTTTGAGCAATATTATTGTAAAGTTTCATTAAAATCCATTCAGTAGTTTTTGCGTGAAAGAGTAACAAACACACATCCACACATCCTTACAAACTTTCGCGTTTATAATATTAGGAAGATATTTATGTTTATATCAACGATTTTAAAGAACATAAAAAATAAGTATGATTTAATTGTTAAATTCAAATAAAATCAAATTTAATAATGTTGTTATTAAATTCTGCAAGTATTTTAGATTTCTTTTATTGTAACAGCTGTTTCGGCGTTCAAGGCCGTTAACTATTTTTTTAGGAACATAAATTCCTTTAATCCACAGAATTTTCGTGTAATAAATAATATAATCCTCCTAATAAATTTTATTAAATAATCCTCGTTTCATGTATCATGAAGAGAAATCCATTTGCAGGTATTCTGGCCATATTGAGGTGATTAAAAAAAAAACGACGCTATTCAAATTATCCATTCATCATTATTATTTATCATCGTCGCAAATAAAAACAGCGATTCCTTCAATTACGACAAATTCTTATTGTGTTTGTCGTAATTGAAGGAAAGGTGGAGGGGAAAGGTGACTGAACGTTATTTTGAACGGGAGACGAATTGAACTGGAGTGAATGTCCCTTCTCTATTTTATGTTAGAAGGTTCGACAAAACGGTTATTACCCTAATGAAAATGCTCATAATGAAAAAATATCAACCATTTCATAACGCCATCAAATGGGGATCTTTCTTTTACCGCCGCTATACTACCTTACCTTTATACTTTTTACGTTTCTTTTGCCGCCGCTAACCGAATTTCTGCCGATTTCCCAGTGAAAATTTTATTCAATTGACAAACGTCCGCGGATGTGAAAACATTACTAAAAATACACTTGGTTTACACGGCCTGAGAGGGTAGTTTATCTCTGTTTTAGTAATGATATCTGAACAAAATTTGGAATTTTTCCAAAGTATTTTGAAAGTTCTATATATTTCTTTTTTTTTAAGGTGTCGTAAAAACAAATACCATTTATGAAAACTAGATAAAATTACCTTTTAGATTTGTGTAATTGAAATACTTTAGTTTTTAAAAACTGCCATATATTAAGATGCAAACGCGAAAAAAAATGTTTTTTTTTTTTACCAAAACATATTTGATGAAAGTGTACAGAAATTTATAAAAAAACAAAATTTAAAAAATACAGACCTTTTAAATAATGAATTTGGAACGAAACTGTCACCTCACTTTTTCCTCGTGCATACAATAAAAAAATGATAAAAAATTTAAAAAATTTTCTATTGCCAAAAAACTAACCTAAAAAAATAATACCGACTTTTATAACAGATTTCTTGCAACTCTAAAGAAGTTAATTTCATTGATACGTTTAGGAACACATGTATTAGATATTAATATTTAAAAAAAACACCACTTTTATGAAATTCACATAAAATAAAATACTTTAAATGTAAATTTGAATTTTCATGTCTTATATAAAATACTTATTGACATTTCAATTTTCAAAGTATGATTATGGTTATTATGACTTGACTAAAACTTATTAAAAACCACAAAAAACACGGTAAATATATCAATTATGCGAATGTAATAGTGAATTATTCATATTAATAGATATTACGATCAGATTTGTGTAATATTTCACACACACCCGCGAAGTGAGTTTTTTTTTTGGCGGTTTCAACGCAAATGACGAATGCGAAGGCGCTGCCATCTAGCGGTTCTGTAGGAAAACAAACAATTAAATTATGTACAGTATGAAAAATTGCATTGTTGCCAAACTTAAAATACATTTTAAGATCAAATCTTATTAGTAATGTTATCGTGTTTTAGTGTATTTTGGTTTTATTCATGTTGCTGCTGCAACACAGGTTATCGGCCGTGCTGTGGTTTTTTTTAGTATGGCTGTTTAAGTTTTAAAGCTCTTAAAAAATATATGTTATTCTTGAAGATAATATCTAGATATTTCCCGCGCCGAAATTCAAATTATATAAATTCTCTCCATAAAAAAAAAATCGCAAATTATGCTCCAAAAATTATGTTATAAGTATGCTTATTATAAACACGTTTGTTTCAGTTATTTCACAAGTTATATACAAGTTTTACAGTGTTTTTTTGAATGCTGTTTAAGACAACCCATGCGAGATTTTTGCTCTATTTTAAACAAGTCGTGTTTTATTAAACATTTTCACAATTTTCGCATCGATGTTGTCGCTTTAAATACTAGCGCGCTCCTCTAACATTCGTAATTTCATATCTCTACATCTTCTTCTTTTTGAGCCCGGTTCCGGCGCTTTAACTCCACACAGAAGGCCCTATCAGATTATTTCTATCAAGCCTTATGACATTTTTGTAGATGCTGTGTGAAGAATCTTTTGAGGAGAGGAAGGAGTGAACATAGGTCTTGAAGAGACCCATCGTGTAGGAAGAAGACGCCGGCAGACGTGTTGTTGAACTCATGAACAAGTCTTAGAAACGAACAGTTCTTAAGTGAAAAATGTCATCCTGCTAAAAACTAAAAATTTGGCGGGTGTGGTATGGTACCCCAAGTTGCACTTAGTAGAGGTGCCCGTGTTCATGGGGTGAGGATTGTCTAGGTCTTGGTGGCGGATGCGTCTGGCCACCTGTGTGGCGGGTTAAATTGGAGAAACTGTTTGGGGGAGACTTGAGTTTTCACCTCTCGACTGGACTCTCTCGGCTCTCTCACCCAGAGATGCATTTGTAAGTCCGTCACTCCTGGAAACACTGATCCCCAGTTTCCATCCACCCTTCTTGCCTTTTTCGTTCCCAGATCTTTCTCTCTTTACTTCCCTAAAAAAACCCTCCACACAACATTCCCAAAGACGACATAGGAACTGAGGGAAATTAGGGCCTCCTGTGTGGAGCTAATATAAAAAAGGCTACCTCACACAAAAAACTAATACGTATTATTAAAATTAAATTAAAATTCGTTTCAATAACCCAACCCAAAAAGATTTTCTAAAAAAATCTGGTTATTTTCAAGATTTAAAAAATAAAACCTCTTAAAACTATCTTTAAAGTTTTTTCCAGCGCGCGATCTAATAAATCAAGGTAGATGTAATAATTTCACCCTGGCGACCCAAGTACACGAGTGAGTACTAAAGAATTAGTTTAATAAAAAAGCCGTAATTTTTTGTGAAAATTTGTTCACTTTCAGCTTTATATTAAATTCACCTGAGAGATCTGCACGGCGAAGTACGTAATAATTTTACGATTCAACGGCTTTTTTAAAACAGTGTACGAAAAGAATTTCGTTTTTTTATTTCTGTAAAAAATGCTTAAAAGAAAAACGAATTGAGAATATCGTTTTCGTACTAAGAAAATAATATTTACAAAAATTGTAGGGAACCATTATAAAATCTTACTACATTCGTTTTGAAATACGCGAGATAATAGATCAAGTGCTTATAAAATATATTAATGTTAAACACAAGCGTTTTAGAAGTAGAGTGAATATTATTCAGATGATACATACAATTTTTTTAAATTTATTAAATGTGAATCCCGCATACGAGTTCCATCTGAAGCCAGTGAGATTATGAAATCCCCTTTTGGGGTATAGTGAGGCTGAAGGTGGTGGGGAAAAAGGTGGGCAAGCAAATCTTTCGCCCTATAATATACTATAACTTATTTTTTAAATTAATTAATGGTGAAACACCTCAAATTAATTAAATAAATTTTACTTGCCCACGCTCGAATTTGAACCCATGACCTGTGGTTTCTGAGTCGAAAGCCTTAACCCTAGACCACGGAGGTCTTCAGATTTCAGATATTTTCAATTTTTATAAAATAAAGGTTTTCGTGAATAGCTTTTTTTAAAGAATGACAAATATTCTCGGGTTACGAACAATTTTTTTTTATTTGTGTTGTGCTGGTAGACTTGGCATGTCGAGGTCAAGTCACCCAGGGACTCAAGGGAAGACTCAGACCCGATGCCATCTTAGTCACTGACCGGTCATACATACTAGAAGAAAATAATATGTGCGATCATTTATGTATCGTAATACAGCATAAAAACGATGTTTTCTTTAAAAATTCCTGTTAGAATCTTGATTTGGGAAAGAGATTTTACTTTTATTGATTTTAATATTATGTTAATAATTCTTTTAATCAATAAAAGTAAAACCCCTTTCCCAAACCAACATTTTAATAAGAATTCTAAATAAAATACAGTTTGTACGCTATATTACGGTACAATAAATGATTCAACACATTCTCTTCTTCTGTAGTGTATTATCCTCATGCACCATCATTAACAAATCACAAACACCTCCGCCTTCTTCTCTCAAATCATTCTTTACCCCCCTCTCACCCTTCTGTTCTTCTCTGCAATAATACACCTGTCAAAACAAATCCTTTGCGTTGATTTATTATACTCTCAAAACGGAACATATTCAAATTCCGAGACCCCAAATCCTTTGTATTCCCGTCACTTCATCAACATTCCTACAACATACATATTTCACCGCGCAGGTATCAAACTGCATAGAATAATTAGGCTGGGAGACCCGTGTTTAGTAAGCAAATAAGTGTAAAGGGCTAATGATGATTATGAAATGTATCAGTCCCGGTACATTTCAGTTTTCAAATAGTTCGCGTACCACCTATTGCAATTTTTTATACAAAGTTCACAATGCCAGAGCTTACTATTATACATAGAAATCACCGCGGGCATGCACACATCAAGTCCCCAAAGTTTCATCGCAACCGATTTAATGAATGGTTAGCAACGCATAATTTCATGATGCCAGAACTCACTGTTGTATATAGAAACCATCGCGGCCATACGTACATCAAATCCCCAAAGTTTCATCGCAATTGAATGAATGGTTTAGCAATGCGAACTCATGTTAAAATTGATTATTATTATTGAAGGTAGGTATGCTTATTTTTTTTTTCGTGGAACTTTTGCAAACATTATTATTTGCAAATTATTATTATTACATGCATGTAATTCATTACAATAAATGCTTATCACTTTATAAACATTATACATTAACAAAAATCCGCAAATTGTGTAACCATCAAAGCAATGAATAAAGATAAAAAAACATCTACATACAAGTATACTCAGAACTTTTGCTTTGACGCAGGACGGAGAGATTTTAAAAAATATCGAAAAGTCTGTATAATGTATTCGCTGTTCAGTTGCACTAGCGGTGAATGACATGTATAGTTAGTACTTCGATCATCACAGTTGAAAAGATGGTGGAGTCGAGTAGATTTAACAGATTTAACGGATATTTATAACACTTTACACTTGAGGTTACCGAGAAGTCTCAGGGTAGAAAGTAGCGGTATTTTAAATTAGACATTTTAATACATTAAATTACTACTATACAAGTAGCAGATATCAATTACAGGCTATCTCAATTTGTATCGAACATATCAAAGAAACTTTCTTTGTGCTTTTTCCAAACAGCGTAAGTTATTATAAATAGGAGATGCATATTCTGACTGCATTCTCACAAGAGAACAGTAAAGTATTTTCGTTGACTCAACGTTACGAAAAGTCCTCGTGTTACGTGTTATAAAACCTAAAATTTACATTGCCTTGTTGGAGGTTGTGTCACAGGTAAGTTTCCTGTAAAAAAGTTAAGTTTTCAGTCGAAAAACACCAAGATCTTTAAATGTTACTAAAAAAATATATTATTATTAATTAAATACGATTATAGCCTTTTCCAAAGTATATTCTAACGTTATTATAGCCTTCTTATAACTAAATTTCGTGCAGTTGAACACATCTACTCTAGGTTTAACCACTCGAGTGACAGACAAATTTAAACCTTTTTCCTCGGATTACTCGTGATTTTTTGGTGATCATTTGGAATATTTTCCGCCTACATTAAAAAAATCAAACCTTAACTTAATTATTCAAATTAAGTACAAATGCATCTAGGAAAAAATTGCCTAAAACTGGCAGCAAAGCAATCCGAGGTAATTTAAAAAGTGTCATATTGTGGCAAAAAGCATTCCAGTGGTAAAGCAAGTATCTAAATGACTGGTTCACGACGAGTTCATCGAAAACGAATTCATCGAAAATCAATTCATCGAAAATCGATTCATCGAAAGCAAATTCATCGAAAATGAGTTAATCGAAAACCAGTTCATCGAAAATCAATTCATCGAAAACCAATTCATCGAATGATCAATTCATCGAATCGCCAATTCATCGAAAAAATATATTTTGTTGATATTTGACAGAAATGCCTAGCGGACCGAGAAGTTAAAAAAGCATTGGTCAACCTAAACTAACCTAACCTAACCTAACCTAACCTTACCTAACCTAACCTAACCTAACCTAACCCAACCTAACCTAACCTAACTTAACCTATTTAAACAATTTTTAAATATTTTTTTATCATCACTCTTAATGACCTTTCTGAGTTGTTTACGAGTTGGTTTCATTATGAGTTGTCTGGTCACCGTTCCTTAGACATCCCTTTTTTGCAGTATCAGACAATCGGAAATCGAAGAGATAACCTATAAATTTTACATTGTCACTACGAAACTGACAGTTGCTAAACACATTTAACTCAGTTAAACAGACCTTGTTGGGTATTTAATTTTGACAGCTCTAATATCTACAAAAAAAAATGTTTTTCGATGAATTGGCGATTCGATGAATTGATCATTCGATTAATTGATTTTCGATGAATTAATTTTCGATGAACTCGTTTTCGATGAATTTGCTTTCGATGAATTGATTTTCGATGAACTCGTTTTTGATGAATTTGCTTTCGATGAATCGATGAACTCGTCGGTTACCAAATGACTCAGTTCCGATATTGTTGTTACAATAAGAATTTTAGTTGTGTTTGAGTGTGACTACCATAAGTTTAATCGTTGAGAATTGTTTAAATATTTAGTAATTTTGTTTGTACATATTTTATATGTGCATTTAAAGAATTACATTAAATTGTTTAGTCTACAATCGTAACTTAATTATTAGCATTTCAAAAGTTGCGAATTATTTTATTAGTAATATTTAATTATTTAATTAACTACATAATATTTCTTCCTGTAATGTTCATTCTTAAGTCTCACATTAACTCGTAAGGCATTACTCATTACGTCTTACATACGTAGGAAAACTAAGAAAACTAAGAAAATTTACCACATTATTTAATATCTTCCCATTAGAAATAATTTCTGGGTGTTAAACCTTCTGTGTAATAATATGAAAGTTTGTGTTTTTAATTAAATTTTAATATGCCTTCCCGTCGCGTTTCAAAAAATAAGCCCAAGTCTGTCTAATTGGCTTAATAATTATATTACCAACTGTCTACCTTCACTTTCCTCTCCTGGATATTATTTTCTCGCTAAAACGTAGCCCGAGTCAAAAGAGGAACCTTGGAAGAAAAATTTTCACTGAACTTGTCGTAACCAATTTATTCAGAATTTTGTACACACCCAATATTCGTCATGGGTTAAATCCCGATATAATATAACTTTATTTAAAAATTAAAACTTCTTTACGCACGCTTGACTTGGGTAGTAAGCTGACGAATGCGTGACGAGAGCGTTACGAAAAGTGTGATCGGGCAAGGGGAACGGTCGGGCGAGGCGAACGGAAGTTGAGAGGGAGATATAAGTTAGTGATGTTTTACTTCAGTCGTGTGGTCTAAAGCACACTCGTTTTTTTACATAATTCCGCACAGAAGGCCCTGAGAATAATATTTTCCCTCAGGGCCTACGTCATCTTTGGGGATGCCGTGTGGAGGATCTTTTGAAAGAAAGGATTGAGAGGAAGTTCTGGAAAGGAAAAAAATATGAGGGGTGGGTAGGGGATCCGAGGGTCAGTGAGTCCAGGAGTGACGGACGTAAGAATCATCTCTCTCACTGCTGTGCAAGGCGATGAGTCGAGAGAGTGCGGCTGGAGAGGTCAAAGAGTCCGTCAACCGGCCTCTCCCGATCTGGCTCACCAGGAAATTGGTAGGTAGACGCATCCGCTGCCAAGACCTGCACAAACCTCCCCGCTAAACCCCATTACCCCTGCTATGTCACTAAACGTATTGAAGCACGTATGGCAGAGGTGTTCGATATCCAATTAAAGATTCCCAGGGCGGCAATACCCATACCTGTCTCTGATTATGGGTATTGTCTAGATAAACAGGAATATTCGTCCAATTTAGTAAAAATTCAACACTTTTTCTTCTGAAGATAGAATAAAAAAAATATATACCTACATATTACATTTAAAACAGTTGGGGCAAAAACTGGTGGTGAGTTAAATGGCCATTAGACAAATTAGTTAAAAATAAAAATAAATTAGTTAAAACGATGTTAGGCTTCCTCAGATAAATTTATCGGAACACAAAACCATATTATAAAGAATTGAAAATGTTTAATGAACTCCCTGTAAATGTTAAGAAACTGTCTTGCAGTTTTTCCTGGGCTATGTCTCAATGTTGTGAAGTCCAAATTTCAGTACGTAGGTAACAGATTATTATTAAAGTAGTGTTATAATAGATATACACTAGACATAAGACATAAGATGTTAAAAAACAAAAGCTAAATAAAATACACAAAAAAAAACACAACACAAGTTCTGCCTGAACTCGAACATAAACGGTAAACTTCTTGTTCATTGATCCGATTAAAGAGTATGAACCATTAATGGTTCCAGAAAGCGATCTACAAATAATGCGAACCAAGTATCGAGGATCTATATTAGGGTAGAGAGGCAAGGGAAAGTAGAACGTTCTGGAATTCAAAGAAAAGAATAATTGCAAAGGAAACGGTTCACTGCAAAGGACGGTATTTTTCTGAGTACAATTTTAACCCCTACACCCTTTTAAAACAGAGATGAAAAAACTCCTTCCCTCAATGCAGAAACGGGCATCATAACAAAGGGGCAAATTTTAACAAAGGGAATCTAATCTTTAGACCACAGGCATCGAGTGGGAATGCTTACCTTGTTCTACTGATATTTCAATTAAAAGTGCTTCGAGGAACTGGCTTCTTTGATTCCTTCGGCACCGGTGAACACTCGGGAAACACGCCGAACGCGGTCCCAATGTTGACATGTGTCGCAAGATAACGGTTCGTTTCTAGGACTCGTACTTGAGTTTAAAAGCTCCTATATGGAACGATTAGCCGGCCTATTTGTTTCCTCCCTCCTACAATATGGGAATCTTCAAGACAGATTCTATAGTTCTACACTGGTTCTATACAGGTTCTTCCCAGGTTCCTGAGGCAAATTATTTTCCCCGGTAAAAAAAAGTAAAAAGTAGATCCTGAAAATGATTGCTATGAGTAAGCAAAAATGTAAAACCCTAAAAAAATATAAAAGTCAACATTTCCCATATACGTCACTCTTTTTTCATCAGCTGGCAGCCTCAGCCGCTCCAACGAAACTTTGAGGGCAATTCTCCCGAATTAGAATGCTTCCTCTGAGCTTCCTTTTGCCCGATAGAGCGGAACCGCGCCCCGGTTACCCGTTATTACTTTCCCAAACACTCAACTGGGCCACCGTGCCTACCGGTGTTGTCGTATACATATATCCATGGCTTTTTGAAAAAAAAAAAAACAATTGGGATAGTTTTTTTACCGGTCAACAAAATCATGTACTTTTTTAGCTTCCGAATTCAATAATGTAGTTTTTAAACTAAGGGTTCCCTTATTCACTACTTTTCTTTATCTAGTACTGTCTTTGTCAATAAATAATATAAATACATAAAAATAAAATTAATATTACATCAAGTAACTTTATTTAGGAACCTACACTATACTGTAAAATGTGGAAAAATGATTTATTTGAGAATGAATTTATTCTCTCTCATTTGATAGATCCGAAGAATCAATTTTTATTATTATTTAATTTAATTCTTTAAATTGATTAAAAAAGAAAATAACAACTTTTTCTTTTGATTTTATATTTTAGTTAAATTATTCAAAGCAAAGTTATAAAACGATTGTTTTAAATAAAGCATTGTAGATAATTTTCTCGGTACGAATGTTTTCTTATTTAAATTCTCAATAAAAGCTTACGAGAACATCTTTCAAAATTTATTTTTAAGACACCGCATCATTGGACTGCTTTCAGGAGGTCCAGCATGGTTGATCTTTGGTCAGTTATCAATTTTTGTGATCACGGTCAACAATTGGTAAGAAATAGTCCGACCTACGATTGATAAATTTTAGCCCGAAAAATTAAATTAAATTACTTCTTCAAACTTCGCAAATACACTTTGTGGCGTCATTATTGATTTAATTAAAACAAATAATTTTTTTAAATTTTTAATCTGAAATTTCAAAAAATCCTTTTCCCACTCCCTAAAGCAGACTTTTGATACTTCATTATGAAATTTTGCACAATTGAGGTTCAAAATAAAATTGACGTTCAAAAAGGAAAAACACTGTCAACTTGATTTGGAAACTCCGTCTAAAGCCCAGGCAGAACTTAAGATAGTAATTATATAAACGAGGCAAGACTCTTAATTAATTTCGAGAAAAATTACATTTTAGAAACATACTGCAGTATTTATGACAATGCAATGAAAAGCATTGCAGTAAAACAATGCTATTAAGTATATGCATTCTCAAGAAATAGTGTGATTCGTAAAAAATAAAATAACATATTTACTATTCGCAATTCGCAATATTTTGCAAATCGCAATTTTCCATTATTACATGATTTCCGCAAGGCATTTCTCTCACCTTCAACAAATCGCGAGCCCTTCACGGTTTCCCTTGTTTTCCACGTAAACGTCCATCACTGTATCCCTCTCCCAAAAACTCATCGATCAAAAAACTTATTTGCCCCCCTTTTAAAATGGAGAGCGTTCAGAAATAAAGGATTGGCGAAATATCAATTTCTAAATAGTTAATCCGAGATGCTTACAGTGGTTATACACGAAGGGGCAGTTATTTCACAGAAGTTCAAATGTAACATTGTTATTGAAACTATCTGTATATTATCTGACGGTAAGGCTCCCGACGAACAATTCGAAGGTCGCGGGTTCAAGTCAAAAACCGGATATGCGCAAGTAAATTTAATTGTTTAATTGAATTGTGTTATTTCACAGCTTAATAATTTAAAATAAAATATATTTATTGTACATGGAACGTTAATAAAATTAAATGTTCAAGTCTTAAGAGACTTATTGCCATTAAATAAACGTACATTTCGTCAGTTTGGTTGGACAGGATTCTAACTTAAGGGCCCGCTACCCGAATTACTACCGATTTCTTACAAATCTTCCTTAAACACGTAAAGTTTTAAAGCTCTTAAAAAAATATATGTTATTCTTGAAGATAAACGCAAATTATATAAAATTCCCTCGATCGAAAAAAATCGCAAAGTATGCTCCAAAAATTATTTTAAACAACAACCCAGTTTGTTTCAGTTATTTTACAAGTTTTATATATATGAAAAAAAATCGCAGTGTTTCTTTAAATGCTGTTTAAGACAATGCCCGCGAGATTTTTGCTCTATTTTAAACGAGTCGTGTTTTATTAAACATTTTCGCAATTTTCGCATCGATTTTGTCGCTGTAAATGTTAGCGCCCTCCTCTAACATTCGTAATTTCGTATCTCTCCATCTTCTTCTTTTCGGGCCCGGTTGCGGAGCCTTAACTTTACATTGATATATGAGTTGTCGACGTTCACAAAGTCGACATATCATTATCTATTTGCCAATTTCTGATTTTGAGGTTTAGTCTTGTACAGTATTTTAGTTTAATAAATTTTAAAGGAAAATATTTAAGTAGGTCGTATACTTACCATTTTAGAACAAACCTGAACTAGCAGATAAGCAACCAGTTAGGGCATAATAATTCATTGCACATGGTTCTAACGTATTGCAAGCTAGAACCGTGTCCTATTTGAATATTTTCCATTGAAAAATGATATTGGTACTAAAATACTTTTCATAAGATTGAACCTCAAGGTCAAAAATTGTTAAATAGAATGTGAAATTTGCAAATTTTGACACTTCTGAACATGGTTAGGGGAAGTTAAAAACCTATATAAAGTTATGCCTATATAACTATAATGCATCTCGTAATCAACTGTCAGATATAAACAAAATGGCTATTGCAAAGGGTTAAAGCGACGTTAGATGCTTGTAAAACAAATGGAAGATTGATGCTGAACTTCGTCGTACAAATTGGTAGGAAAGACAACATAGATAGCTCTGAAAAAAATTTTTTTTTTGGAAATGATCAAAAGAAATGGTTTTGCTTTCAAAGGTCATTTTCGAGAAAAAAAAGTCATTTAAAACCTTGTACAACCAAGGGAACGGGAGTTTTCTAAAAAAACCTCTCTGGATATTGACGTATTACCACTCAGAATAAAAGTTGTACGAAGGATATTTTATGTACACGGAGACAAAGAAATCGATCCATTCCTACAAATAAACCGTGGGTATTTCTTCACGGATTTGAGATGAAGTGTGGATTAGCACTATTCACACATTTCGACTCTTCAGAAGCAAAGTTTACGATTAGACTTTTACTCCCGAAAACTTTTTGTCCGGGAGGACCGAAAAAAATTCAAGACAAGTCTAACGGAACCTTTCGTTTTCCAAGAACTAAATACTGATTAGCCTTATTAAAATAAGAATAAAAACTTTTCGATAAACTTCCGATGAAAAACAAGAAAGTGAGAAACGATTTTCACTTATTTCCTTTGCCGGGAGAGATTGTAATATATATTAAAAATGAAAGATTCCACCCCATACTGTGCATATCTACTTCTTCTTTTTCGTTTTGTTATGTCTAAACATGACAAAACTTGACAGGTCGTGAGCCACTACCATGGCAATCTGTCAACAATGCAGTGCTGGTCGCCAGTGCTGATCGCCAAGGCATTCGCGTTACAGTTGCATTGTTAACAGGCTGCCATGGTAGCGGCTCAGGAACTGTTAAGTTTTCGAGTAATCTCCGATATGACAAATCAGAAAACATCGATTTTGTTCAGGAGGTTGATTGCGATTGCGTCGACAGCTGATTTTTTTTCAGTTTCTCCATGAGCGGATGGCCTTACGTAAAAATGAACCGAAAATCCATAAAAGTAAATCGATTATACCTACCTAGAATGTTTTAAACTTATTCTTATTTTAGTGTGTTTTAAACTTATTTGAATATTTCTTTCGAAGGAAGCAAATACTTTGGGGTGTGAAATTATATCTTTCGTATAAATAAAAATCTCGTGTCACAGTGTTTGTGCTCGCACTCCTACGTAACGGTTCGACCGATTTTTAAGAAATTTTGTATGTATATTTGGTAGGTACGAGAATAGGTTTTAAAGTATACTTCATACTATCTAGTTGATTAGGTGTCCCTATAAAGAAAAAAAATTCTATTTTTTTGACAAATTTTTTTTTGCACTTTTTATTTTATTTGGCATCAAAAATACCTATAATCCCAAATTTTCACCATCCTACCCCCACCCTTCCATTTTTTAATCGCGATTTTAGTATTTTTGTACGAACAAATTTAACCGTCGTTCGTATTTCAAACAGAACGAAATTATTTATGTTGTTGAATGATAGATCCGCCTCATCGAACTTTCATCCACACATGCGCAAGACATTTGTATATTTCATTCGGCATCATTTCATTTTTGTTGTTGTTGTTATTTTAATTTTCATTTAATGGTTATTACCAATTACAATTGAATATTATATATAATTATATCATAATAACCAACATTAGCATAAGAAACTGTTTTGGCTTACCTCATGTTTAACCTCTTGTATAACTCATCCTGTATAAAAATTGCTGTTTGTTTCTTACAATAAATAAATCATGTTCTCGCGTGGGCAAACCATCGAGCTTATTTGTATTGGCTAGAGACGGGCTGGCAAAAAATATCGTACACTCAATTGCTCTTCGAAATTAATAATGATTCTCTTTATTTAATTTTTCTACTTATACGTATACTACGTATTACTTTTTTTCACTTTACATTAAACTTTTAAGAGATCAAACAATTAATATGTCCGTTACCTTAATGAAATACATTTATTTTATATATTTGTTTCTTTACATGGTACCTAGGTCTTATGTTAACAATTCAGTTCATAACCTGTATTGTCAAGCCTGTATTGAATTGAGAAAATGAATGGTTGGTGATTTTTGTTTTGTTTTTATCGGCGGTCATCGTCTACCTGCAGTGCTCCATTCATCTTTCTGTCATACATAGATCCCATCCCCACACACTTACAATACATTCGTTATTTTTTATTTAAGAACCAAAATATTCAATGGAAATAATTTATACGATAGAACAAAGTTTGAGATAAACCATTTTTATTGAATTAATAAATGGCAACCAACCAGATTTCTCTTACCTCAAGCTTCACCACTGCTTATACAGAGTGTTATGGGATGTACTTGATTTACTTTAACCAGTTAATCTTGAAATTTTCTGAGACCAAAATTTCATTATAAATAATATCAGAAAAAGTAATGCTAAACTAAGTCAAGTGCGTCACATATCACATGTAGGTTAACTAAGTTTACAATGAATATGTAAGCCCTAATGAAACTTGAGATAAGCACAATCTGATTAGATCGGTATCGACTATCGGTCAACTAGAACAGAGGCCCGAATTCGGTTACAGTTTCGGTTTCGGCTTAGTCTAATTTCGGTCGGTCACTAATGATAAACACCTCTCTCATCTCGTTCCTTTGCAGCCCAGTTTTCCAGCTTTATCTGCGGGGTTAGCGGGATACCTTTCACCCCGATAGTGAAAGCAAAGCTCCCTCCACGGTACCGTGGCTCCAGCACATTTCCCGGCAACTTGGTGAAGTTGTGTGGAATTCTCTGAACGACCGCATTATCGCAAAACGCCTTATTTTCTAGTTTTTTTTCTTTCTGGAATGGGAATGCTTATGGCGATTATATAACTTTCTAAATTTGAGAAGAATGTGGCATTTTCATGAAATTTATTCTTACATACAGTTAAGCACTCCAAGTTCACATTTAATTCGAATGACAATACAATTTTTTCATTATATTTATATATACATTTTATATCAATCGTATTGCATCCACTCCTATTGGAAAAGCAGTATTGCAGGTACCTGGATACGAGATATCTGATGTTCAGAGTGTCCAAGAGTAAGGTGATTCTACATAATGGTAGAAGTAAAAAAGAAAATGGTCTAATAGTAATACTATTTTATTTCACACATAATGTTATAGAAAAGAAATTGAGTGAACATAATTTTTTTATTAATGTCTATATGTACAATATAGTATTCACAAGCCTACTCTCTAGAGATAGCTTGTTCCGAAGCAGACTGTAGATAATTATGTCTGTGTGTTATATCATGATTTTCTCATCTTCATGTTTGTCTAACTGATCTTCATGTATGTTGATTTCCTCATCTTCATGTTTGTCGACCTGATCTTCTTGTTTCCTGACTTATTCATCTCCATGTTTTCTACAAGTGCTGATTTACTCATTTTCATGATTATCGACCTGACCTTCATGTTTGTTGATTTCTTCATCATCATGTTTATTCTCTATGTACGTTAATTTCCTCATTTTTATGTTTGCCGACCTGATATTGTTGATTTCTTAATTTCCTAATGATTCCCTATGTTTGTTGATTTCCACATCTTCATGTTTATTGGCTGTAGTTGTGATGGTGTTACTTCATAATTGTTATGATTTCTTATTCTTCGTATTTACTTAGACATATTTTGATGTTATTTTTAAACTTGTTTTTCTCCAAGGTATTTTTATTTACATTTAGAATGACATAAATTTTGTAGCATGGAATCAGTGAAAATTTCAAGCAAAAAGCGTTTGCGTGGTTTGCGTTTGCCTACGCGTGATTGCTAATTTCATGTTTCAGATGTTTTAGAAAAATGAATTCTTAGGTGAGGTTAGGTTACTTATTTTGACATAAATTTTGTTAAAATACAATGCACACCATTGTCCACAATTGCTTTATATTCTGATTACTTTTCCATATAAGTATAATTAACCAAACAATTCTTACTAAGCGATCGGTAAATAGATGACGTATCGTCACGAGACGTCGGATATTTACGAAGCGCCCGAACTCCGCTGAAATTTCGGGTATTTATGAACATGGTGTCCCTCGTATGAGTAACCACATCCTTAATATTTATTCATCATAGCCAAAATGACTTCGGGAAGATGGCGCTAGAAATTCATTTACGGCGGCAAATGGCGGGAAAAACTTAAGATGATTCCCTTGTTTTTGCCGCCGAGGTGTTTTCTGCCATTCTCCCTCTCGTGGAGGGAAACTATTCTGCCGGGGATTTGGCAAGAAATCTGCCGAAGATTAATGAATTTCTTCTTTCATAATAATATAAGTCTAATGGATGAAAGAATGGAACTTTTTTTGAGAATTATTATACGCGAACAAAAGATTAAACCCAGATTATGCTAGTTATTTAAAAAGTTTGCCAGGATTGTTGTTAAACTACTTTATTTTCTATTAACATATGGTTTATCGTCATCATTTGACTTCTCTACTTCTGCGTCGTGTTCTTCTAGTGGTCTTTCAGAGACCATCGGGAGATCTCGTTTGGGTCACCTCTTGGTATGTATCAAAAAAGGCAGTCTATTGTCTCACGGTTAATGAACATTAATTAGCTACTCATGGCCCGGTTGGTGAAATACTTCTTTTATATTATTCTTCGTGCTTTTACAAGCATGTGACATATGTAATAATTAATAATTTTGTGGTAAAATTCACAGTGTTTCTATAAATGCTGTTAAAGACAACCCTCGCCAGATTTTAAACGAGTCTTGTTTTATTAAACATTTTCACAATTTTCGCATCGATTTTGTCACTTCAAATACTCACTTTTATGCGCGGTTGCTGGGCCTTAACTACTCAGTGCTGGGTATTGTTGTTGCGATTAAAAATAATTTTATAAATCAAGGTTATCCAAATATCTACCATTAACAATTTAAAAAATAAAAGTCAAGTAGGGAAAAAGTCTTCTATCTGAGAGTTTTACAATTTTAATTCATTTATCAAGTGTGTGTAATGTGTAATATATTGTTTCTATAGATAGATCAAGTTTATATTTAATGTACTTTAGGAATTAATACTGAATTTTTTCAATGAAATCGGAGTGGATTTTAAAGTGTGAATAGAAGAATCAATTCAATTTTTTCAAAGAATTCAACTTAAATTTGTACTAGAGAAATATTTTGAAAGTCTCTGTCATTATGGAAAATTGAGCCAAGCAATTTTAATCCTTATAATAGTGACTGTGTTAATGTGAAAGAAAATTAAATTTGGAATCGAAAATAATTCGAAGATCAGTATTTTTATTGACAGAGGTGGGAGGAACCTTGTTAATTGATAGTAAAAAGGTTGAATAATTCTGAAAGATATAATTATTAGGCATTTACTCAGCATTCACACAGCATCATGCTACAAGAAACAAACTTGTAATCCCTACATATTCCCATACTATATTCCTAACACTGAAAACAGAACCTGAATTTAAATCATCTTTTTTTTCTGTTTCACAAAACATACATGTTATATCTCTTCTTAACACGACCCGTTATTTTGAATAAACGGCAACAAATTGATGAAATAAAGATCTCTCTACGGCGGAAAGATTGGCGTTAGGGTAATTTAGCACCAACCCCAAACTTCCGTGTAACCAGCCATTTAAAAAATAGGCACGAAAAAGCCCTAGCTAAAGTAGTTATATCTCAAGCTTTATTGATAAATAATCAAAAATTCATCACTCTGTTTGGCTCTGCGCCCCCACCCTTTAACGACTGATGCACGGAGCACAGAATCTGCGAGGAGAAAATAAATCAATAGGTGCGGATGTCAGTGCTCTCAGAACACCACTAACCAGCCAGCACATGACAGTGATAGATATCGTTGCGATGACATGTCAGATGCCTTTGTACGAGTAAGTGACATGTCTCGATCCTTTACCGCGAAATGTTCTAAAGATAACAAAATTCTCTGACGTTAACCATGACTCATGACTTACTTTTCCTTCGTATAAGTAGGAATGCTGTTCATCTGCCATGTTTTTCAAAGAACTTTAAATGAATTAAACCAATATCGTTTTAATTTGTGAATTTCTTTGAATTAAATCATGTATTTACATTTCAAAGGCATTTTCGTGGAAGGATTAATTGGGCCATAACCTACAGATCTTGAGCCAGGCTTTGAAAAGGAAATTCGGGCTTCGGATGGATTTGTTTAACGCGTCCTCGTTTTTCATACATTTTATTTTAAACCCTAAAAACGAAAGCTCCCTAGGCAGTCTTGGCACTCTAGGCAGCGCAGACTGGTGAAAAAATTAAAAATATAAATACATTAATTCCAACGAAAAAACCGAACCGTGCCATGAATGAATAATTATTTACAATTTTCGTTCTGAATTCACAAACAAAATTCTTTCGCAAATTTGAAGCAACCTTCTTAAATTAATGTAACGTTTGTGAATTAAATATAAAGCATTAAAAAGGATCTGTTTATTTTCAATTTCTTGGAACATTGAAAGAAACATTTTATTTCTTAATTTCCTAAGGAACGAGCACGGGGTTTTATTGTTCGTTATAAATTTATTTCGCGAATTAGAATATTGAGATAATGTACAAATGAGTGTTTTAGCGACGACCTTCGTGACTTGGAAATTTTAGTATTGAATTTTGTTGTTATAGTTTAATTTCTACCAAAAATTAATACAGATATCCATTGGCGCGAAAATTTCAACACGCCACGTCGACCTATATCTTTTAAAGGGTAAATTTTAAATCTATATATATAAAAATGAATCCCTGTTTCCCTTGGTCACGCCATAACTTCAGAACGACTTTACCTACTTCATTAATTTTTTTTACTTTGTAGAAGGTTCTTACGGAAGGAAAAATTAAGAAAATTGGATAATTTCAGAAAAAATAACGACTATTTCAACTTTTGCGCGCGTTTAACAGTTCGCGCGTTTGACGAATGTGAATTAAGCAGACAGCTGTTTTTTTTTTGTTACAAAGGAATTGTTTATGGATTTTTGAAATTATAGATATTTTAAATAGGTACGAAATAAGATTGATTGTTCTTAAAGTATACGAAATTTAATATTTGTAATATACGAAAAATGAAAATTTGAATAAAAAATTGTGATGGGTGGCACGCGAGCTGTTTGACAACTGGGACTGAATACACGGAACGCGGGAAGGGGGTTGGCGGGAAGGGGTAGCGGGAGTGGGTAGGCGGGGGAGGTGGAAGGGGAACGCGGGATGGGAAGGGGATGCGGGAGGGTAACGGGGACACACGTGAAAGGACATGCAGGGTGAAACAATTTATTTATTTGAATATGGGATTGCAACGCATGCCGGGAACCAGCTAGTGTATCATAAAAATGTGTCCTTTGAAAAACTTAAAGAAAAAATGAAGTACCTATTTAGTTTCGTTGGTAGTGAGTATTTAAATGTTTAACTTTCATTAGAATAACTAATTCTCTTCATAAAAACTACCCATCAATGTAAAATATCGGTGAAGAAGCAGACAATACTAATAAATATAAACGAAAATACGAAAAAGAGTAAGACATAGAAATATGAAAACGTCGCCTTACCGGGACAAGCGCCTCAACCAACTCGGTCCTCAAACCTCTTATTTTTAAGTGATTTTTGTCAATCTCATATTTCAAATTTAGAATTAACAATATTATCTTTGACTAATTTTTTCCCCATATTTTTAGCAGCTTTCAAATGATCAAAATAGGTGTCTTTTATAAATAAAATCGGATATGTTCATCCGAGACACTATTAAGGTTACACTCCAGTTATTTTAAATATTTGTGATCATTTAAAAAGGAAGCTGCAAAAATATGAGAAAAAAAATCGTCGAAGATAATTTTGCAACTTATGAATTTGAAATATGAGATTTAAAAAAAATATATTTATAGTAAAAGGTTTCTTTGTCTGAGTTGCTTGGAAGGCTTGTCCCGGTAAGACGAGATATCCTGGGTTCGAGTCCCAGTTGCGACCGTTACCTTTTTATTTTTCTGTGTCGTGTTTTTTTTCATATTTTCGTTTAGATTTTTCTGTCTTTCAACTAACGTAATTTGAATGAATCTTTCTATAGAAACAATTGACTGATAAAATTTACAAATATATAGTTACTCTACTCCTTCGAAGAGTAAAGATGGCGGCTAGATGTGGATGCTGAGATTTCAGCCATCCGATTCGCAAAGTGCAACTTCGATGAGCCCTTTGGGAACCGATCAATTGGACATTATTCACTAAATGCTCCGTGGTTTAAACAAAGTTATTCTCAATTATATTAGACGGTAAACGACCGA
This sequence comes from Limnephilus rhombicus, assembly GCA_929108145.2. Taxonomy (NCBI): domain Eukaryota; kingdom Metazoa; phylum Arthropoda; class Insecta; order Trichoptera; family Limnephilidae; genus Limnephilus; species Limnephilus rhombicus. Next base: position 25,085,041 of record OV815278.1, read on the forward strand.
CCCCCGAATCCATCAATAATTTATTTCGTCCAACTCTGGACCGAATGTTACAGTTCAAAGTAAAGCATATTTTTACTTTCTCATATAGCCACTATAGCCAATGACGTTATAATACATCTACACATGCTATTGTCTCACAAACTCAAAACTAAATATGGCAAGTAAGAAACACTCTCATTTTCCCAGCAAATTCATAATTCAAACGTTGTTCAAGTATGACAAACATAGATATTAAAAGAAATGTGCGAATGAACGAAATAAATGGTAGGACCGGGCGTTATTTTCGTTTTCTAAAGTTCCTTCGAATGCTGCTTATGAGGCGTGAGGCCTGGGCACTAGACGGATTTTAAGTATTCAAGCTATAATAGAGCAACGACAGTTTGCAAATGGCGTCGATTGTTAATGTACTTCTTGCAACTGCTGATTTGCATAATGTTTTACAGCGAGCATATAATTAAACAAAATGATTAAGATATTTTAAATAGTAAAGTTTACTTGGCGACCACATCGTAATTCGGCTCGCGCGTCCAGACCCTGTACTTTAGCAGGCCTTCCATTTTCTAATGACGCATAAAATTTCAGGATGAAAAACAATTGTATTATTTGTATTGTGTCTGTAATAAAAAGTTATTTGCGTGTGTTTACCAGAGTTTGCCGAGTAGTGAACACATTTTCTCATCACGCACTTTGGCACTTTTTTAATGCAATTTACTTAGAGGCAGCACAAGACCTTACGCGACGTGTGCCAGTTTAGTACTAAAACTATGAAATCGAAAACAATACAATTGACTTGTTTTTGACTTGCCACTTTGAGATTTTTACAATGCGTCTGTATATTATAACGTCACTGGCTTTAACGCCATGCGCTAACACTAGACCAAGTTGATCATAACTACCAACAACTTTAACCTATTCAAATTTATTTGCCCATTTAAACAATTTACTGATTCACTGTTTCATTGTCGCTGCGCTTTGCGACAGTAAATCATGATTATAACTAATTCGAGAATTGAAATAATGCCAGAGCAAAGGGCGGTTTGTAACACTACAGTAAGCAGTAACACAGAAATACAGTAACGAAAAACACAGTAAACAGTAACACAGACCTCCAGGCAACCGTTGTAATCTCGCTGGCTATAAATCCAGTCACTTTATTTCGGATGTGCTCGCGGAACCCCAACTTCCTGTGAATCTTTTTTTTCTGTATCTTTCGATGTATTTTTTATTTTCGCATTCTGAGCCCCGGCAGTTCAAAACAGGACTATAAATCATGTCATTCGCAAATTATTATTGCTTCATTTTTAGAAAATATATTTTTCTTCTGGTGACGTTATTGTATGGAAAAAAAGATTGGAATATAATATGCAAATTGGTGATTACATAACTATAGTAACTACCTTTTTCATCGCTGATGTGTGCGTAGCATTCAAGTTATAGTGTTTATACGTTGTAAGTGGGTGTACATCATAATAATTATAATGTGATCAACTACATGGAATATGGTTACGAGAAGGTTATAAGAATTTATAATTAATAATAATAATGGTTATTAATTAAAAAATTATATTTTTTAAATATTTATATTGATGGATCAGTGGGATTTATAGGTCCAATTAGGAGTTCTACCTAGCCGAACCCTCTGATATGAAAATATCTGGAGTCGGTGAATTATTTTCCCATTTGGTCTCTTGTAGGTAAACATGTTGTTCTTGCATTGTTTTGTAGTTATTATACATATATAGTGCAATTGCATAGCGTGAATGATTGATTGACTAGATAATCATTTGTGGAAAAGTGTGTGAAAGGGTTTAGTTTTCCCTGTGGGGAAGATTTAACCCGGACATAAAGTCTGAAGACAAAAATAATAATAATAGTTAACATAATACTTTAAATTTTTTAATGAGAATTCCTCACAAGAGTCCCCGCTGCTCCCGTCTGGAGCCACTGAGACTATGGCATCACCAATTGGGGTGTATTGTGAGGCTGAAGGTAGTGGGGAGGGAAAGGAGATGGGGAAGGTAGGGAAGTACCTGGTTATTCAGAGCTGGTTCCAAATTTCACCAAGCACGATTAAAGCCATTTCAAGTAAAGTTTCAATTCTGAATGGTGGCTTTATACCAGGGCGATACTGAGACAATCGTCCACTCGGGAACGTGCCGCTAACATACCATACATTATTTTAAATTAAGTAATTGCGAAATTATAACTGTTCCGTAAAATTATTATGTCTATCATCTGTTGTAAAAATCCTTACAGGCGTATTACAATAAAAATAATAAGTTATTCCAGTGCAATGTAAAAATTTGTTACACGATAGCCAATCAAATCCTAATTGAAAATTTGACCACTCAATCATTTGCAACATCTTCAATAATTTAGAATACCGTTTCCCCAATTCTTATTTCATACATAGGTAATTTAGTAGTATTCGTCGCGAAAAAAATATATTCCAATGAGCACATAAAGTTTGAGACACAAATAATATCAGCCAAAGGCGGTTTGCGTTTGAAAATCACAAAGCTGTCACATAACGCCCAGTTAATAAAAATTAAGATTTTGTTCATTCCATTCGACATAACAAAAATAATTGGGTATTAGGTGTTTCTCAGCAAGCGGTACTGGAAATTAGATCAAAGTGCACAAAGCAAGTTTTTTTTTAAATATATTAATTAATATTTTCATTTCACAAGTTTATTGACATATTATACAAAACAATCAAACATCAAAGCGAAAAACAAAATTCGAACATTGTCGTAAATAATTTATAGGGAAAGTGGGTTACGCGAAAACACAAATAATTTGACCGAAAGATATTTTGACAGCCTCCGTCAAATTTCAACATTTTTACCTGACAATTTTTCAAGAAGGATAATCTTATTTATATACTGTATTCAAATAGCGTTTAAGATAAATCTTTTGAATAATGTAGTATCTACAAAATCTGAAAAAGACACAATACTTTTTTCATATGAATATCATTCCACAAATCATATTCATATGAATTATGAAGTAAATATTGCATAATTTTTTTAGTTTCTTCTAATGGGGGCTTTTAACCAGCCAGCGGCCAAGAATCCAAATTTCGTCGAAAGATGTTCTTACGATCATACAGGCGGTTCCAATGACAAAGATTAATTGTTCTCCGTAGGTACCATCTTTTTAAAAATATAACTCAATATCGATTTTATTTTGTTCCAAATTTGCTTTAATTAATACCGACATCCAAAAATGCTGAAAGGCGTGATGATAAAACTATTAAAATCATGTAATTATTTTTTGATCATAAGTATTTGAAATTTTTCAATAATGTCTACACAAAATAAGAATGTAAAACAAATCTTAAATATATTAGTTTGTAAGACCGTAAGTAAATAATTAAATAGACAAAAAGAAGTTTTTTTGTCACAAAACACGTGCGCGGATCTTTTTTTTAATGATCATATTTAAACTAAAATTAAAATTCTGAAACAAAGCTTTTACAGATAATATACAGGGTGTTAAGGGACGTACTTGACTTACTTTAACCAGTGATTCCTGACATTATTTGGAGTAAAAAATGTAAATGAAATTTTGGTCTCCGGTGACTTTTTTTGACGACTTTTTTTTTTCAAAATTTTTTTCTTCATATTCAAACAAAAAAATAATTCTTCTGCATGTCGTCACTGGTCACTCAGCCGGGTGTCCGACGAACCACTTACCCCGCCTCCAACTGTTCTACAACTACCATTTTTTATGTTTTTGTAGAAAAAAAAAATGTCACCGGAGACCAAAATTTCATTTACATTTTTTTCTCCAAATAATGTCAGGAATCACTGGTTAAAGTAAGTCAAGTACAGCACCCTTATTGATTAACACCCTGTATTGATTTATTTTGCTGAATGAATATATCATTTGAAATGTGTGTTTTATAATACAAAATTTTGTTTGAAAATTTAAGAAATCTGCCAATGACCTATATTATAACCTTATTATACTAAAAATAAACATTTTTTCTCCAATTTTAATACAAAGCTTTACTAAATAAAAGAACAAGCTTTCGATATCAATTCATATTTTTTTGTGGAAGAGAGTCAATACGTCTAAAATTTGATTTAAAAATGACATATTTCCGGTTTTTTTGGTTATTCCCACTTAAAATAATGTGTACCCTCCGTGATTAATCCGATTTATTATATCAAATTATTTTTCGGTCCCATAATATTTTTCAGAAGCGCGTACAGTTTCACAACGTCATAATTCCGTGCCTTTTTCAAATTCAAATCAGGTTTTCGCAAAATAAAATCATCCCCCTAAGATTTAAAACCTTTTCCGGTTGCCAAAACAAAGAGGGCTGATAAGTTTGTTAAAATATTTGTATACATTTTGAATGCTTTTACGAAAATATTTGCCGAACACTCATGGAAAAACGTCGCTTGTTTTGCGTTTGACATTGGGGAAAACAAAAGGTCATGATATACTAAATACACACTTTGAATTGAAACTTTGGGAGAGTTTTTAGTTACTTCGTATGCAGCATGAAAGAGAACAGTCGAATAGATTGACATCATTAATTTATCTTCAATGATGAGAGAAATTGAACAAGTATGAATTATAGGATTTCTTCTATCCATCGTGCTGGATTAGATGGTGAAATGAAACGAGAGAAATGAAAAGAAGTCGCTGACCAACGCCGAAAAATTGCACCGCATTATTTATTTATTTACGGTAAAACTACATTTAAATTTACAGAATAATGTAATAAAAAAGGATTACAAAAAGATATATTAATATTTATAAAGCTGTCTAAAATTAATAAAGCAGTCCGACAGAAGATTGTTTTCATAACTGGCAATACCATATTAGTAATATAATTTTTTTTAAACATATGTTTGCGAAATGTCTGTAGGAATATGATTAAAGACATTCGGCAATCTAGTATCTTCTCTCTTTTTCGTTTTCATACAATATGTGTGAGAAGGAAGATTTTTATGACAGCTTTTAGGTCAATCGTCGATGTCGTGCATACGATCTCTTCATGGGACTAGTAGGTATAGCAGCAATTTTTAATAGCACCGAAATACCTTACAAAAAAGGAATTCGCATATTTTTTTTAAAAAGATACTATTTACATAGTTTACATTTTGTTTTCTACAGCCTGATTTTAAATTTGAGTTAATTTAAATCATACTCGTATTAGTACATTTACACTGTATAACTGTTTTATAATCCATTTGAAAAAAAAAGTTTCATTCCATATTTAAAGGTACTTGTACCGTCAATAAATAAAAATATTATTATGAAGTAACACTAATATTATCAGCAAGAATAAACTTATGAAATAACACTAACACAACCCACTGACAATAAAACATAGTCAACAAACATAATATGGGGAAATAAGCAAACATAGTCAACAAACATAAGATGGGGAAATAAACAAACATAGTCAACAAATATAAGATGGGGAAATAAACAAACATAGTCAACAAACATAGGATGGGGAAAAAAACAAACATAGTCAACAAACATAAGATGGGGAAATAAACAAACATAGTCAACAAACATAAGATGGGGAAATAAACAAACATAGTCCACAAACATAAGATAGGGAAATAAACAAACATAGTCCATAAACATGAAGATGAGGAAATCATGATGCATAACTTTCGGTCCGCCTCGGATCAGAAATCCCTAGTGAGGAGGACTGTGAATATTATTTTCTATACCTTTTGATTAAAATAATAACTTTTCAGTTTGGTTGGGTATTTTGTCATTAAATACAAATTTAAACTTTCGTATGCGGCAGCGATTTTCCTTTAATTATTATATTGAATAAAAGTTAAAATAGAAAATCAATCGCCTTGGTTTTCTCTTCGCCCACGACAACGGGAAACTGAATTCTTCAAAGAAAATGGAAGCGAAGTGCGGCAGCCTGCGTTGTTTTTCCAGAAGATTCCCTTATAGGCTATTATTTATACTGCGGGTTTATCACTGCACGATAAATTGTACGTTTTTGACGTGTGCATAAACTGTATGCTCGTGAAAGCGACTAGTTAATCGCCCATTATGAATGTCCACCGCGCGAGGGACGAGATTTTACCTCCCGACCGCGATAAAGTTTATGGATATGCAGCTAAGGGGTACCAAAACCCTCTTTTATATTTTATGTATATACGGGATACAGGTAGGAGTGTAATAATAGAATATAAAAAGTGTATTTTGAAATTGATTTCATTTCATATTCGTATTAGAGTCACACAAACTAAAAAATAGATTTCAATGCAACAATAATTTCAATCTCATTGAAATTGGTTTCTCATCTGTAGCCATTAAATTAATACAAGAGTATTTGAGAGACAGAAAGCAGGTAACAAAAATAAATAATCAATTTTCAAAACCAATGGAAAATAAGTTAGGAGTACCACAGGGATCGGTCCTTGGACCTCTATTGTTCATACTCTAATGACATGGTGAAAATATTTTCAAAATGCAAAGTACGACTATTTGCCGATGATACACTAATATACCTAATTGGAGATAACTATGAAGAACTAATACACATTTTAAATAATGAACTAAATGATGTATCAAGATGGCTAAAAATAAATAAGCTTAAATTAAATACAAAAAAAACAAAATGTATGGTGATTGGATACAAGAAGACATCCAGTGAAAGCAAAATTAAAATTGATGGTGAAATTATTGAAAATGTTACTGAAATGAAATACTTAGGAGTTATATTAGATTCGAAACTAAACTTCAATAGACATGCTGAATACACCCAAAAGAAAATTGGCAAAAAGATATCTTTTTTTGGAAGAATTCGGCCAAAAATTTCTAGAAAAACAGCAATCACCATATACAATTCAATTATTGCTCCACACTTCAACTACTGCTCAAGTATACTTTTCCTATGTAACGAAAGAGAACAAAATAAGTTACAAATTCTCCAAAACAGGGCAATGAGAATAATTCTTCGACGAAACAGATTTTCAAAAATTATTAAAATGTTAAAGGAACTAAATTGGTTGACCGTGAAACAGATGCTGACCTTGAACACGATGGTATTTATTCACAAAATATTGAACAACACGTTACCAAAATACTTCTCAAATAAAATTTTATACAATAAAGACATTCACAGATATAACACAAGGACGTGCAAGGAAATTAGGCTACAAAAAAAGGACAAAGCGAATACGCAGAACAGTCTACTGTACAAGGGAATGAAGTTGTATAACACACTACCAGAAACTTTAAAGTCCACACCAATTGCAAAGTTCAAGATGTATTGTAGGAGCTACATAAAACTTGAAAAAATATAGTGAATATGAAATATTATTATCAATTAGAAATTTGTAAACTTAAATGTACAAATTACTAAAATAAAATTATTATTATTATTATTAATCAGATATGATTTTAGATTTTAGATTTTCACGGTCAAAAGTATTTTTGATATTTGTTTTTGGGGTGTTACGCCGTGTTGCGCTACCTCCTCATTTCAGACAACCTTTAACTGAGGGTGAAATTTATATTTTAAGTAAAAAAAACGCGCATTTTTTTTTCTGAAAACATAAATTTTCAATGTAAAAATTAATTTTACGTAAAAAATGTAAGTAAAGCGTAAGTAACGTGGTCCATCCTCTCTGCTTACCCTTCTATAATTACGGTCGTCACCCTCAGTCAAAAAAAAATCGCGTTATTTTTTACTTAAAATTAGAGATGTCCCGACTAGTCGGCGACTAGTCGGTAAAGCCAACTATCCGGCCACTATTGTAGTCGTCGATTAGTCGGCGACAAATCGGCAAAGAGCGCCGACTATCCGGCTTCTTACGTTGTATGTATTTCTCAATAATATGAATGTCCAATTGTTCAAAAAACATCCATACACGAGATTTTCTTTTTGACATGATTAAATTTTAATTCTACTTGTTCACTTCAATGAACAATAACAGTATTATCTTTAATTATGCACAAAAAATATATTTTTTTTACACTAAAACACCGCTCTCGACCATTACACAAGCAAAAATGAAGGAACAATGCGAAGTAAACAAAACATGTTCCGACACGCTCGCAGGCGGCGTATGCGATTGCGCGCGAATCCGTAAACGAAGCCGTAAACGAAGCATTACGGAAATCCCCGAAACCGTAATTGGCTTAGCCGACTAGTCGGTCTTATTACAACCGACTAATCGGCTAGTCGGCTAGTCGGCGAAAGTCATAATCGGCACATCTCTACTTAAAATATAAATTTTCTACGTAAAAAAAAAAAAATTAAGTAAAAAAACGCGGTCCATCCTCTCTGCTTACCCTTCTATAATTACGTTTGTCACCCTCAGTCAAAAAAAACATACGTTTTTTTTACATCAAATAAATTTTCAATGTTAAAAAAAATGTAACTAAAAAAACGCTGTCCATCCTCTCTGCTAACCGCTCTATAATTACGGTCGTCACCTTCACAGAAACAGATAGAGCAACGAAGCGCGTAGGCGACTGAAACGCGGTAGGGATTGTAAAGTGATTTATGCAATACAATCCCGTTTCAGTCGGTAGCGCGACTGAAACTGTATTGTAAATATGCGACCCGAACAGACGAGAGGTTCTGGGTTCGAGTCCCAGTTGCGACCATTATCTTTTTCTGTGTCTTGTTCTCTTTCATATTTTCGTTTAGATTATTATTATTATCTTCTTCAATGATATATTACATTGATGGGAATAACCTTCAAAGTTATAAAAAGAGAGATTTTCTTATAAAAATTGAATATTTTGTTCTGTCTATTTAAAGGTGCTAAAAACAACTTTTTAATGCAGATTGACGCTGCGTTTGAATTATTGTTGATTGACCAAAAACAAGACTGTCAAAATTGTATAAAAAAATAGACAAGGCGTCGTCGTATTAAAATTGCCGAGTTATAAATTCGATTTCATAACATGAATCACGAATTATTTCAGAAATAATTCTGTCTTCCAGCAATTTCCATTTCTAGTTCCATAAATAATATGATGGAACTACCCAATACCAACAGTAGTAAATCAGTGTTCTTTTCAATCTCATATCTAATTCACCATATTTCATTCACCCTGAAAATAGAGCAAAATATGATAATCTTTAGACAAATCGTCTGCTCGGATTCCGTATTTCTTGTAGTTTCGAATGTGTATTATAAAATCGAAATATCGCTTTAAAATCTCGTATTTTTATGTTCCAATGTAATATTTCGCCGCCTTTGTCTGAATCAAATACCCGAACCATCGTAAAGTGTAAGAGAAGCTTCCTTCACCTGATATCGGCAGGTCCGGATTAAGTAATAGGTAATCATTTAATATATATTTTTGAATGTAGCTATTACTTTGTGGTTATCCATTATAATAAAATGAAACAATGCAACTTTGTATAAACCACTTATAAAATGTATATGACGAAGGAACGTTTGTTCCGAAACCGGTCGGATTTGCACATTTTATAAGTGGTTTATACAAAGTTGCATTGTTTCATTTTATTTTAATCATTTAATAATTTGTAGCAGATGTATGTGTGGTAAAACAATGTATGATCGTGTGAGAAATGTGGATATCCGCAACGAATGTAAGGCTGATGTAAGCATAATGAGTAAGATTAAGAAAGGGACCCTCAGATGGTTTGGGCATGTAGAGCGAATGAACGAAGAAAGTAGTGTAAAGAAGAATATACGACGCGAATGTGAATGGTAGAAGAAGTCGGGGACGCCCGAGAAAGACATGGCACGATCAAGTGAATCAGATATTTGAGTCGGGCCATGTCAAAAGTCAGAATAATAGAAGAGAAAGTATGAGACGATGTAGGAATGTGAGTGAGGCAAAGAGTGTGTGCCAAGACCGAGTTGTTTGGCGGTCCGTCCTCTCTGCCTACCCCTGCGGAGAAACGGCGTGATGGTTAGTTAGTTAGCAGATTGTTTTCATAAATACCTAAAGAACAATGTTAAATTAATATACAGGGTGTTACAGGCAGTGGCGGCTCGTGACTTTTGGGTGTGCTAGGGTGCTAATATTAAAAAAAAATGGCATCATGGATGTTGTCGTATGCGAAAAATATTTGTTTTTTTTTTCAAAAATCGGTGTTTTGTATAAAGGTTTTTCAGGAAATCGGTGCGGCACACCGCCAAACTGAAACTTTCTGAAATTTTTCATAAAAAAAAACTGATGTTCAAAAAAAAAATAAAAAAATTTTTTTCGGCTACAACAACATCAACAATGCCATTTTTTTAAATATCAGCACTCTAGCACACCCAAAAGTCACGAGCCGCCACTGGTTACAGGACCTTGACTTATTTTAAGCAGTGATTCCTGACATTATTTGTGGTAAAAAATGTTAATAAAAATTTAGGTCTCCGGTGATATTTATGACCATTTTTTTTTCCTTCTTACGGGTTCATGGGGTGAGGTTTGTCTAGGTCTTGAAGGCGTATGACCAGGACACACTGAACCCCAAATTCCTACCCACCCTTTTAACCACTCTCCTTCCTTTCCTTAAAAAAACCCCACACAGCATCCCCAAATATGACATAGGCCCTGAGGGATATTATTTTCCTCAAGGCCTCCTGTGCGGAGCACATGTAAAAAATAAAAACTAGGTAGGTATTGAAGTGGTAGGGTCGGGTTGAGGGGTTGGGCTGTTACTCGGCTTAGTGAATAGTGATGATACGTGAAAGAAAGTTTTTTTTGCTTAGTTTTGAAGTAAAAAACTTTTAGTCACCGGAGACAAAAATTTTGCTTACATTTTTTAATCAATTTTTGAATCACTGATTTAAGTAAGTCAAGACTGATAGCCTTATACACTGAAGACGCAGGAATAGGTTAGGGGAAAGAAAATTAAGAAGAATAACAGACTGAAATTTTATGCGACATTAAAACAAAATTGATATTGACTTCGTTTTCGTTCGATTTCGTCATCAATAGGATAAGGCAATTTGGGAGGCGGGAATGGGTACCGCCGCCCCGGGAACCTTTATTGGGTAACCAACACCTCTGCCATAGGTCACCCCAAGTGGTTCGCTACGTTTGGTGATTTAGCAGGGGTGCCCGGGTTCATGGGGTGAGGTTTGTCTAGGTCTTGGAGGCGGATGACCAGGACATACTGAACCCCAGATTCCTACCCACCCCTTAAACCCTTTTCCTTCCCAGAACTCTCCTCTCCTTCCTTTCCTTAAAAAAAACCCTCCACACAGCATTCTCAAAGATGACATAGGCCCTGATGGAAATTATTTTCCTCAGGGCCTCCTGTGTGGAGCTCATGTAAAAAAAAAATAAAAAAATAAGGTGCTCCCATAGCCGTTGTGCTCACATAGATGGGGCTTTAAACAGTCGGCGATGTGTGAAATGCGGTGCGGTGCAGACCACCGAACAAGTGGTCAACGAATGCCCACTCCATTCATTCCCCGGCGGGATTGATGAGGTCCACAGGGCAACGCCTGAGACCTAGATGTCCCCCTCTGACCCCCCACCATACGAAAGAAGTAGAAGAATTTCGTTTCACACTGCTACATGGGATTTTTTAAATCTGTAGACATGTGGTGACGTTACAAACATTTATTATAATTGGAGGACTTACAAGCATACCTCAACAATGGTGGAAAAGCATATTATGGCTATCGATTCTTTCAATTATTAAAGAGGTTCCAGTCTGGAATGAAGTGCAACCACAAGTGTCACAATTAAAACATTTATGTGGTATACGTATAAACACGGTTATACGTAGGTAAAAGTATGTGAAGTGTATGTCACGGGGCTTGAGGTGTGTAGTCATATTGTTTGATTTTTAACAGATCTTTCATTATTCACTTCTTTTCTTAAGAGGAAATTCGTTTGCGTTTTGCGTTTTTGGCAATTCGATTCTAGCTGCGTGCAGCTTTCTATGAAATTTTACAGAGCTGACACGTTTACAGAGCTGACACGTTTACAGAGCTGACACGTTTACAGAGCTGACACGTTTAACAACATAATAAATGTCCTCTTCTGCTTATCACAATTTGTTCAACAGCTGAAATGGTCTCAGAATCAGAATTTAACGAGAATCTTACAACTTTCAAAAACATAAAATGGCGCTGAATTACCATTTGATGACTTTGTTGCATGTAAATTTCTGCGAAACAATTGGGCCTCAACTTTCAACTCCTTCGCTAAAGTGTCACTTTCTTGTAGCCATAGATATTGATGTGGTGGGTGGGACTGCGCTTCCGGATGTTGTCGATATTGTTAACCAATTAACGAATTAACTAAATGAACTAATAAACTAAACGAACGTTAAACTAAATGAAGAAGTCTTTCCGTATTCAAACTATATTTTTAACCAATATTAAGGCACACCTTAAAAAAATCAACGAAATGAACAAATTCTTTTCATATGCAAACTACTCCGATTATGTAGTAGTCCGGCGACAGTCGCGCGGACATCATAGCATATCTCTTTTGTATTTCAATATCTTTGCTCGTAGCACAGCCGTTATGTTGAATGCCCAATTCGCTCCTGCTTGCGCAGAGATTCTGTTTCAAAACACCGTTTAAATGATTCGTAAAATGTATTATATTGCTTCTAAATTCGACACTTTTATGCCCACATCAGGCCGAGGGCGGGCGCCCGCTTTGCTCCGGCATTTTATTATTCAAACGGAGGATTTCAGTGCCGATCGTTAAATTTATGTTTGCATTTTCACTACAAAGTGCTCAGATATCTGACATCTTGATTGTATCTTTCTTACTTTTTGTGCGTAAAAATAAATTATTATAAAGTTTATTTTTTCTTACAATGTCTCACATTGTCATCAATGACGGAAAGTTCATTTTCATTTTCAAATTACATAAATAGAAGATAGAAGGCACAACCTTACAAAAGAAAAAAAGGTTGTAAACATTTATAAAAAACAAAGATTGTTCATTTCATATTAATAAAAAATAAATCAATAACTATGTTCAATTTTTCCTAATACAAAAACAAAAATCGTGGTTTTTGTTGCATTTTTTCACATTTTTCATGCATATTTCAGTATTTTACGTTGTTTATAATCCGGTCTCTAGTCATCATCATGTGGTAATAATTTAACAAATATAACATACTTTCTAATTTATTTTTTATATTAAACGTATTTTCAAACGCAGTTCTTCTCATTCAGAATTTTCTAAGGTAATAGGACGGCCTTACATACGAGTGTAAGAGATTTCTGGGTGCTTGATTTTTTCGTTATTAAAGTAAAGTATTTTTTTCTTTTGAGTTCTTTGTTAATTTAATGTACTTAAGTATAAAAATAAATATATTCAAGTATTTGTATAGTTTGCTTCATCGTCATAAAATTTATCTCCTTTCATTAATCATATCCGTGTATTTATGTTGGGCTTGAGTATTATTCGAATTGCTTTATTTTCATTTTCATATTTTTCATGCGATGTTTCACAAAAACGGCGCTATACAAATCATCCAAATAATACGGCACCAGATTTAAATGTCCAGGTTAAATTTTCCCCACAGGAAAAACTAAACCCTTTCACACACTTCCCCAAATGATCATCTAGTCAATCCACGCTATGCAATTGCACTATATAAGTATTATAAATACAAAACAATACAAGAACAACATGTCAACCTACCAGAGACCAAATGGGAAAATAATTCACCGACTCCAGATATTTTCATATCAGAGGGTTCGGCTCTGTGGAACTCCTAATTCGACCTATAAATCCTACTAATCCCTCAATATAAATATTTAAAAAATCTTTTGTAATCCTACATGTATTTAAAATGACTGATTTTAGCATTTTTATATATAAATTCTTTGACAAATCTAATATGCCTAAATTTTGAATGAGAGAGCTAGGTATAATTCCAGTAGCCAAAATAACAAATGGTAATATTTTTATAGTCTGAGAATGCCAAATTCTTTTAATCTCATTTCGTAAATCTGTATATTTTTTTTCAGAAACAGATTTTTTAATATTACAGGAATTATTATTATTATTATTACGTTTTCTCGGTCACCAAACCAGTCACAGCCTACCTACATTATGGTGTTCAAGAATTGTTGAAAACTTCTTTAGCACCGTTGTGATTTGAAACTCGATGAAGCGAAAACGCGTCATTAAAAAGAGACAGACTCGTCCATCTATAGGATTTAGCCTGCGAGAGAATGAGATAGAATAATCGGTCTCCTCTTTATAAGGTGCTTCGTAGCCACCCCACTCTTGTCTACTTTAGTTTTCTGAAGGTTTCACTTCTACCGCGTGTGAACTGCACACTTGTATTTTTATATCTTTTTTGATTTGGTAAAATATATAAATGAAAGGTTTTAAATATCTGTCGACGTGTGTAATTAATGTGCTGAAGTGAAACTTCTTTAGCATCTATGTGATTTGAAACTCAATGAAACGGAAATGACACTAAAAATAGACAAACACAAACATCTATAAAATATAAATATTAATACAAATACCCTCGACTCTGTTCAAAACCGCGTGGTCCGTTTGATATATTCTCCCATCTTAACAGACGAATCGGGTGGGAATGCTATCCTTGTTCTACCGGTATTACAATGGAAGATGCTCCGAGGAACTAGCGTCATTGACCCCCTCGGCACCGGTGCATAGTCGGAAAACATGCCAAACGCGTGCCCAACATTTGTACACGGTTGACATTTGTCACATGAGAACGGGTCGCTTCTTCGACTCGTTCATATTTGTTCAATGTTCATTCCTTCCTCTCCTCAACAAGACCCTCCACACAGCATTTCAGATGACATAGTGTGGAGTTAACGTTAAAAAAAAACTATATGATCTATACTTACAGTACCTACGAAGTGGCAAGCTCATTGGCCGTTTTGATTATGAACTCACTTTTGAAGGCTCCTATTGGTTGAGATTGTGTGGGTGAAGTTACACTTACTCTACCGCGAGCCGCGGCAGAACTGCACTCGATATTTTTAATATTTTTTTTTATCGAACTCGTTTTTAGAATGAATTTCATTGGTAAAATTGTACATTTGATACTCTCTGCATTGAATATTGTATACAATTTACAATCCTAATAATAATATTTCGATGATTTTTATACCACTTTTTTGTGAAAAATAAGTGAACTTTGCCTTTTGTGAAATTTTACCAAAACTGTGTACGTTACGCAAAAATTACGATTATAAAACCATTTTAAATATTTGCACCCTGTCCTTTTCTTGAATTTTACGAAATGGGAATAATTTTCGTGGAAATTGTGTTCCCTGGTGTGACTAAATATTATTTCAGCGTTCCATAAAGTATTAACGCACCGAGCTGAATGGAGTCGTGTCTCGTATTTATTAATACAGAAGCCATTGTTTGGAAGAAATATGTGTTTCGTGGATTAGTTGTTGTATGCAATCTTTCATTGGTGTCAATTATTAACTGCCTCGTATTTTAATAGCAGATTTTAATAACAGGATTGGCACATCCTTATAATATGTGTTTTAAGGGCCCGCAACCCGAATTTCGACCGATTTCCTACATTAAACACGGTAAGTTTTAAAGCTCTTAAAAAAATTTATGTTAATCTTGAAGATAATATCTGGACATTGCCCGCGCCGAAACGCAAATTATATAAAATTCCCTCGATAGAAAAAAATCGCAAAGCATGCTCCAAAAATTATTATAAACACGTTTGTTTCAGTTATTTTACAAGTTATATGTATGAAATGAGTGTTTCTTTAAATGCTGTTTACGATAATGCCCGCGAGATTTTTGCTCTATTTCAAACGAGTCGTGTTTTATTAAACATTTTCGCAATTTTCGCATCGATTTTGTCGCTGTAAATGTTAGCGCTCTCCTCTAACATTCGTAATTTCGTATCTCTCCATCTTCTTCTTTTTGTGCCCGGTTGCAGAGCCTTAACAACTTGCATAAAAGTATTGGTTTGTTTACAAAATTAACTCGTTTTTTTCACGTGTTTCACTAACTTAAACAATTCTCAATTATTAGTTAGCTGTCTTATTAATGTGAACCTAATATTCAAAGAGCGAAATACTTGAATAGGGCTATGTCAAAAGTCAAAATAATAGAAGAGCATGCATAAGACGATATGTGAACGTGAATGAGGTAAGAAGTGTGTGCCAAGACCGAGTTGTTTGTCGGGCCACGTCGTGCGAAGAAACAGCGTGATGGTTAGTTAGTTAAAATAGATCCAATTTATGTGAATTTTCATTATAACATAAACTCAATTTGGTAGGCTGTTATGGATAACACCGTGTGCTCCCGCCTCGGGAAGCATTTGCTGGATAACCAACACCTCTGACATAGATCACCCCAAGTGGGTTCAAGGGTTGAGGTTTATCTATGTTTTGGCGGCGAAAGCATTTGCTCACCTGCTTCGTGGCAGGCCGGATCAGGGGAGACTGGTTGAGGGACCCTCGTACATTTTTCCTTCCCATAACATCCACTCCTTTCTATTTTTTAATGACCCACTACACAGCATCCTCAAATATGGCAGGTTGTTAGGAAACTTTTTTCCTCACATCCACCTCTTTGGAGATACAATAAAATAAAAAAAATGGTGCAGAATTTAAAGTTTCCGGCCGCGCTCTTCATACAATTGTATAATATTGTATATATACTCTACCATCTCCTAGACGGGTATGAGGGTATGAACAAAGACTTACACATTTCAAATTAGAGAGTCTAGTTAAAAGACGAAACATAGATGACCTCTTAATGCTTTAAAAATTGTGAGTAATCGAGTAGGTAGTAACCTAGTCAATCAAATCAAGTTATTCGCTAGGCCCAAATCTACCAGAACCCTTAACATATTTTGGACCAAATTTTTTGCCAATAATACTGGATATTTTAATCATATGTCTAGAATTTCTCGATCATACAACGATCTTGAGGAAAACACGAACTAATCCTTTTGTTATTATGTCTGCGAATTTCCTTGTAGCAGGATGTGTTTTTATTTGAAAAATATTTTGGAGTAATAATGGAGTTGCTTATAGTGATTTTATTATGCAACGTAGCTTACGACAAAACTGTAAAACTGTCTATTTAAAATCAATGTCACAAGGGTGCCCGGGTTCATGGGGTGAGGTTTGTCTAGGTCTTGGAGGCGGATGACCAAGACACACTGAACCCTAGATTCCTACCCACCCCTTAAACCCTTTTCCTTCCCAGAACTCTCCTCTCCTTCCCTTACCTAAAAAAACCCTCCACACAGCATCCCCAAAGATGACATAGGCCCTGAGAAAAATTATTTTCCTCAGCGCCTCCTGTGTGGAGCTAATGTAAAAAAAAAAAAAAACTTAAAATCAATATTACAACAAGACTGTTACATGACGTTAGTAATAGATTTGCAGATGTGGCAGATCTATTTAACTGCACGGAAGGTAGGTACAAGAGGGCTATGCTATATCAAATCTTTTCAGTCAATATTAGTTCTATTTATACTATAGATTTTTGTATGTAACTGTCTCTCTGGTGTCATTTCTCATTCAAATGCCACAATTATCTGTTAATCTTTTTTTTAAATTTTATTTCTATATTATTATTTTTGATTTTGTGACATGTAATCAGTTCTTATGATATATGTATACCGTTGAAATTAAATAAATTAAATTAAATTAAAGAGATAGTTATGGTGGCTTTGTACACTTCACATGTGATTTTTATATCACTCTTTTACGCGCTGCCGCGGAAAATAAAGCCTTTATTTTATTTAACCTAATAACAATATAACTGCTATTAAGAACATGTAATAATACCTCCCACAATGCTATTGAAAAGCCGTGCAACATTACCCGCGGGGTTGTCTTAACAAAGTTGAATAAAAAGCGCTGTTTTCAGCACTTAAGCGAATTAACACAGAATTAAATACCTTTTTATAGCCGTTTCATTATATCGGGCGGAGAAAATGCTTTGTAAATGGTGCGTGTGGTGGAATATAATCGTACCGAGTTTATGTGATGTGCGTAAGTCTTTAAGTCTGACAAGGTTGATTGGGTGCGAATTTGCATACATGTAAGCCCCGAAAGGGTCCAGGACGGGAACCCAACCGGACCCGAACCACACACCAGAGTTAACTAGTTGCCAAGAGTCACTCTTTTTCATAGAAGATTATGATATTTAGATAGGGATGGTAAAGAAAGTGGGCCAGTTTTAAACAACGAGAAGCCTACGTACAAACCCAGACCTAGCATCTAAATTTTATAATAAGTATCTACGAGCAAAGGTCACGAAAGCTATTTTTGATTCCAATTGTCGAAATGTGCTCGCTATTTTTGAATATTTATAAGAGATCGTTAAGAGAGTTCGGCTTTGCAGTTTGGAATCAAATACCGCGATTCACAAAATAAGGATCGTATCAACCGATCAAATTTCTTTTCAAAATAACCACGTTGTAGAATTTCCGCTCTTGGCTATAATCAAAATTAACGTTAATCACCGTTAATAACGTTATTTCTGTTGTTGTTTTACATACCTACTTATTGTTATATTATCACTTTTTACTGTACATCGTTATTGGACGGTTGGTATTAATGTAAGTAATTTTTATTTTATTTTAACCCTCTGTTGTTTGGGTACAAATATGACATAAAAACCAAATCACTTTCTCTACGCCCAAAAATCGCGGAATTTAATTCTATAGTAGTATTATTCGGGGTTTAAAGATCTCTGCCCACTCCACCGTTCCATACCATGACCGTAAACGTAGCGGCGCATGCAAAAAAATATTCTTTGTATCGATCAGTATGAAACGCTGCCCACTAGCCCGTCCCGTCACCGACCAACACGGTCCGCCGGTCCGCTCTATGCATGGCACCCGACGGTGTTAGGTTATCATACGCGTATGATCCCCGTTCTAACCGCGTTGCCACTCCGTCAGTTCGTGATTTGTGTTCAGTTCTATGAAACGTGCGTCAGCGGGTAGACCTATTGAACGGGGATGGTACGGACACTAACCGCGATGTATACGGGTATCATACGGTCACTATACCCGTTACGTACGGGTATTATACGGTGTTAGCACGTTCTAGTGGGCATAGTAGGGCGTAGCGTGTTTATTTCGTGGCAGATACGTTCATAGTACGGTCATGGTATGGAAAGGTGTAGTGGGCAGAGACCTTTAACTAGATATTTTTTTTTTAATTCAGTCAATTCCACATTGGAAGGTTCTGAGAACAGCCATTTTTTTTTTTTTTACATGAATACCTCACAAGAGTCCCAACTGCTCCCGTCTGGAGCCAGTGGGACTAAGGCATTCCCAATTGGGGTATGTTGTGAGGCTGAAGGTAGTGGGGAGGGGAAGGAGATATGGAAGAGGAAGGTGGGGAAGTACCTGGCTATTCAGATCTGGTCACCAAACACGGCTAAAGTCATTTCAAGCAAAGTTTCAATTCCGAATAGTGGTCTTACACCAGGGCGATACTGAGAGTATCTTCCACTCTGGAACGTGCCGCAAATATACTATATACCTATTATTTTAAATGAATAAATCGTGAAATAACACAAATTAATCAAATAAAATTTATGATGAGAGAGGACAATAAAAATCGAAACTTTAATCGAAATGGATTTAGTTAAGGGTGTATAGAAACAGTGTTTATTTATTTAATACAAACGGCATAAGTATGCCATAAACATTAATTACATGTCACAAATTCATATTCAAAATATTAGTAACAGTGTATGTATAACAGTTAATTGTGACGATACATTGGGAAGTGACACCAGAGATACATTTACATGCAAAAATCTATAATAGAAATAAAATTAATAGTGACTAAAAAAATATGATAGCATAGCCGTCTTGTACCTCTGTTCCGTGCAGTCAAATAGATCTATCACATCTGCATATCTATTAGTAACTTCATGCAACCTAGGTAAAAGTGAGTGTTTCGTATACTCAGTCCGATTATTGTTACATTTAAAAAGGATTTTAGAACGAGTGGTTCTCGTGGGAATATGAAATTCAATGAGCTTAGTTAGATCAGGACTGTCTATTCTACCATTTACAATTTTGAACATTAATATTAAGTCTGATATAATTCTTCGATCTGACAGTCTTAGTAAATTTAATTCTTTCATCAAGTAATTATAATTTATGTTTTCAATGGGAATACCGAGGTTAAAATTAATATATCTTAAGAATTTGTGTTGAATTTTTTCGATTTAATCTGAATGTATTTTAAAATGGGGGGACCAGATCGAGGAGTTATATTCGAATTGACTACGTACTAAGGATGTATACAAAATTTTTAAAGTTGGAATATTCTTGAAACCTCTGGAATTTCTAAGAACGAAGCCAAGCATTTTGATACCTTTATTATAGATTGAGTTTATATGGGATATGAAGTTTAATTTATAGTCGAAAGTTATGCCCAAGTCACTAATTTCTTCGACAGAGGTAAGGGTAGAGTTGTTAAGTTCATAAGGATGAATAATTGATTGACTTATTCTGTAAAAACTTATTGAATAACACTTATTTATGTTCAGATAAAGTTTGTTAATAGAGCACCAACTAATTAATTTGTTTAAATTATTTTGTAGACAGGCACAATCTTCAGCGGTTTTGATGATTTTAAATATTTTTAAATCATCTGCAAAAAGCAATACATCTACACCTTTATCAAATATGTCAAGAATATCATTTATGAACAATAAAAACAAAATTGGGCCTAAATGGGACCCTTGAGGTACACCACTGGTAGCTATAAATTGATTGGAATAGAACAAATTAATTTTTACAAGTAGAACTCTATCAGATAGATAGCTTGCAAACCAGTCTAAAAGTTTTCCGTCAATACCGAGCTTACGTAGTTTAACCATTAGAATTTTATGGCACACTTTGTCAAAGGCCTTGATAAAATCTGTGTATATGGAATCGACTTGAGTTTTGTTAGCTAATGCATTTGATATAAAGTTTTCATATAATGAGAGATTTGTCAGAGTTGACCTGCCAGACAAAAATCCATGTTGATTTGGAACAATGAGATGGTTAATATATGGGGAAATTTTATGAAGAAGTAATTTTTCAAAAAGTTTCGGAATTATAGATAGCTTACATATAGGTCTATAGTTAGTGACATCACTTTTATTACAGTGTTGGAACCTGTTACCGCGCTCTTATTGTATTGTCATTACTCTTCCCAATATCCTTCTGTCAAACAACATTTCCCGATTGGAAATATGTACAATTTTCCTGGAAATATGAACTATGGTTCCATTTTCCGGATGCAGTGCATCAATCAACGTTGTATCTGGTATTTTACCGGTCACAGTCAAAAATAATGTCGAGTGCCGGTTTATAAATCGCGACTTCACTGGCGTGAAATGATAAAGTTACATAGTAGGTATATTTTATTATTATGATTGCCTGTTGTATGCTGATGATGCGGTGCTGATTTCTAACACTATGGAAGATCTACAGTCTCTCGTATCTAGGATGAACGAAGTATGTATGAAGAATGAGCTAATGATGAATGTAAGCAAGTCTAAAGTCATGGTGTTTGAAAGAGAGAGTACGAAAACAGTATGCAACATAGTTGTGAATGATGAATACTTGGAGCAGGTGGATGAGTTTGTGTATCTGGGTAGTATGTTTACGAGAGATGGGAAGGCTGAAAGAGATATTGAAAGAAGAGTGAATGCCGGTAACTCCATTAATGGTGGACTGAATGCCGTTGGCGCTAATAAAAAACTGTCAAAAAAAGCGAAGCTAGCAGTCCACAATGGAGTCCTGGTACCTACCCTGATGTATGGCAGTGAGGCATGGAACTGGCAGAGGAAGGATGAAAGTAAATTGAATGCTGTTGAAATGAGATCCCTGAGATGTATGTGTGGTAAAACAATGTATGATCGTGTGAGAAATGTGGATATCCGCAAAGAATGTAAGGCTGATGTAAGCGTAATGAGTAAGATTAAGAAAGGGACCCTCAGATGGTTTGGGCATGTAGAGCAAATGAACGAAGGAAGTAGTGTAAGAAGAATATACGACGCGAATTTGAATGGTAGAAGAAGTCGGGGACGCCCGAGGAAGACATGGCACGATCAAGTGAATCAGATACTTGAGTCGGGTCATGTCAAAAGTCAGAATAATAGAAGAGAATGTATGAGACGATGTATGAATGTGAGTGAGGCAAAGAGTGTGTGCCAAGACCGAGTTGTTTGGCGGTCCGTCCTCTCTGCCTACCCCTGCGGGGAAACGGCGTGATGGTTAGTTAGTTTATGATTGCGAGTTTCTAGACTTGAGAGAAAACCAGTATTTTTTAGCATTATTGTCTTCAACTTTGAGAAAATCGCTCGAGTATTTCCAAATTTATAAAATAACTTTCATACTTTAGCTACTCATTTTGTCACTTATGATTTATGAAGACATCATAAAAATATTAAATTCATTTGTCTGGGTATCCTGCGTAACTCTGGTTCAATTATATCTAATTTGCTTGAATTTAAATATCACTTTCAAAATTAAAACTGATTGTGTGAGGAATTATAGTATTTATATTATTTTAATTATAATTATTACCTCTGCCATAGGTCATCTCAAATGGTTCGCTACGTTTTGTGACTTGGCAGGGGTGCCCGAATTCATGGGGTGGGATTTACCTAGGTTAGTGGTTCCCAAAGTGGTTCCTTCGGATCCCAGGGGTCCCCAGGATCATCCAGGGAGTCCGTGGAAAAAAAATGATTTGGAGGTCCCTGAATGACGTCAGGGGATCCGCGGCAAGGTTTTGACACATTTTTTTTTTAAATGAAAGTTTCGTCGGGGGAGGAGCATAATGGAATGGGATGAGGCGGGGCCCCCTCCGTTGTGGTAAGTTTGTCGTTCCACCGTATCTTATTCCGCTCCCTCCGAAATATGTCGTAAATATGCTGTCCCATCCTATCCCATTCTGCTCCCCCCCCCCGTTGTGCTATCCGCCCCGGGGTCCGTGGGCCGAAACAATTTGGGAAAGAGGTACGTGGGCCAAAAGAGTTTGAGAACCACTGACCTAGGTCTTGACGGCGAATGGGTCTGCCCATCTACTGCATGATGTGACGCATCGGGAGACAATCGATGAGAGAAATCCTTTGGCCTCTTCAGCCATTCTCTTGCACCGCAGTGGGAGGGATGGATTCATACGCCAGCACTCCTCGATACACTCACCCTCAGATTCACACCAATGATAATTAAGACTAAGACTAAGGCCGGGTTGTTTAAAAAAATATATAATTCATATATTCAATATTTGATGTTTATTTTAAGGTTCTGTGCAAGTTCTATTAATAGGTTCTGTTATTATATTATAATGCTGAAATAATTTCAGAACTTGAAGAGAACTTTGACCGAACGTGAAAATTACTTCAAATTTTGTTCCTGAAGTGCTGGGAAGACCCAAAACCCATAGAGCACGCCTGATTACGGAAGCAATTGAAATCCACAAAAAACACAATAAATATTAATAGATACGACGGAGCTGAGCTCAATAGTTTTTGGTATCCGTTAATTGACGGCTGCACCAAAGCTAAACGCAAAAAAACCATTGTGAAGCATACTGTGATAACTGCTCGTAGTAGAGTGGAGGTGGCGACACGGAATCGCTTCTAAGTAATAAGCACACATTTCACCACTAACAATTACATATCTGCCCTGATGATAGACACTGTAACACTGTCCGAAACGTTGGCTAAAGGAGGAGATAGCGCAACACAGCATAACACCCCAAACATAAATAACAAAAATTAATTTGGCCGTTAAAATCTGAAATCATATCTAACCCATCCTTAGACTAGACTAAAATTAAATGATATGGGCTCAAATAAGCCCATATTTCATTCATAATTAATTTAATTCATTCACTGAATAAAAAAATTAATAAAAATCATAATGTTTTTATTAATTTATTTTGTTTCATGTTCCAAAATTTGATTTCCAGAAAAAAATTCCAGCTGGGTAATTGCCAGTAGGTAGCTACAATTATAATTAATAATCATTTAAAAACAAAAACCTCATTCAGTCTTTGAAAGCCTCAACCTACCGTCAAAATTGACCAAACCAAATACGAACACGATATTAATAATAATCATTAATTCAAATATGTTAAGTAGGCACTTAGTGGGAATGTAGTCTGCTTATTTATAATGGTCTTTATCTGTAATGTGTCAAGCTGTAGTCGGATTTCCTGCAATTAGGTGTCTAATGGCGAGGGAAGATATCCGTCTCAGCTCGGCGTGTCAAGCTGCGGTGGAGGCGGAAGGGTAATGGGGCAGATGGGGCCTATTAGGAAATGTTTCATATGGATTTCAGATTCTAATTTTTCAATAACGTTCGCGTCAAAGTTAAAATACGCGTCCAGCGTTCGAGATTTCTGGGCGTCCGATTTAGATATTTCCCGCCCCCATTAAAAAATTATATCTACGAATTTTAATACGGAAACATATAAACCGCGTTTAATTCGTAAATTGTTTTTGTGTATAATTCGTAGAACTCGATTAATTTTTTTTTTTTATATTTTTATTTAATTATATTATTATCAAGTTCAGCAAGTATTTTAGTTTTTTTATTATTTTTGTTACAGCTGTTTCGGTTTACAAGGCCGATTGCCGTCAAGACAAATGAAATGTTAATAGCTTATTTATCAATAACGCAATTATCTGGTTGTAAAGTGAAAATGCTATGTTATCTTTATGATTAAATTAAGCATACAACGCGCGGGAACTTTGAAATAATTCCAATAAATGTTTTAAAACATCTCTTCAAATTACATACATTTTGGCTAGCGAACGCTCGAGGGAGTCTGCAAACTAGCCAAAATGTGGCCAAAAACACTCCAGTGGTTAAAAGAAAATCCTTTTTTCTTTCGACATGAGAACCAAATCGAGCTTTTAAATTATAGTGTCGATAATATGTTGTGGAAGTTTCTTCTACGCTTACCAGTCTAAAGAGTTTGCTAGGATTGAATGCAAAAATGTTTGATTAATTTTTTTTAGTATCCACGGAGATTATATATGTAGTGGTGAAGATTTCTTGAGAACCAGAGCAACTATATTGTCCAGAAAATTTTGTAAGTCTCATTCAAGTCACCCCTTTCTCTCATTTCTTTTAATGTTGGTAATTTTATAATTATTTGGTAGGCGGGTATGGGTACCGCCGCCCTGGGAACATTTTATTGGATGACCAACACCTTTGCCACAGGTCACCCCAAGCGGTTCGCTACGTTTGATGACCTGTTTGGGGGTAGTGTTTGTCCAGGTCTTGATGGCGGGTGCGTCGACCCACCTTCTCCGTGGCGGGCCGGATTGGGAGATGCTGGTTGAGGGAGACCCTTTACAACCGGTTACCGCCGTCCGGGCCGCTCGGTAATACAGGGGCCAGACCCTCAGGCTCACGACTGAGGGTGGGTTGCCTCATCAACGAGTGTAAAAACCCCGCCGCGCCGCTGCTGTTGTGCCGGTTCGTGACCGGAGGGGACCCAGTAGTAGCGTTTGGGGCGCATTGGGCGACCTCTCCAGCCGGACCCTACCTGCCCATCACACTTAAAAAACCCAACAAATAAAATCATGAATTAACAACCATCAATAATTAACGTCATTTCAGCGGCGAGAAGTATGCGTCCCCGGTGCGGGCCAAAACTGTTGGTGAATTACAGCAACATTCGCGGCCTGCAAACCAATTTAAACTCACATCTTTTTTCTCAACGCCCCAACCTACCTTTCCTGTCTGAAACGCAGATAGCCGAGTCTATAGACGCCTCCTATCTGGACTGCCCGGGCTTCACCCTCGCAGGCAAGTTCAGACCTAAAGGAGGTGTCTGTCTCTATAGTCGAGGTGACGTCAACTGTGTGCGACTGTTGAATCTGGAAAACTCCAGATTCGTCGTAATGTGGGTACCGCGTCAATCTTGCCAGTACGGTAAGATTCTACGCATGTTTATACCGCTCACTGAACCTTAGCGAATCAGATACGTCCGAGCTCTTCAAACATTTAAGCGACACTATCGATGACTTCTTGCCCCGCTACCCTACAGCAGAGTTTGTGGTCCTGGGGGACTTCAATGTTCATAACAAACCTTGGTTGAAGTTCTCAGGATCAACAGACTCGGCTGGACGACAAGCGGAATCCTTTGCCCTTTGCTACGGATTGGAGCAAATGGTTCAGGAGCCTACAAGGGTTCCTGATGTCCAGACTCACCGTTCCAATCTGTTAGACCTATTTTTAACCACTGTGCCGCACGGTTACAAGATTGAAGTCACAGCGCCTTTAGGATCGTGCGACCACTGCCTGGTGACGACATCAATCTCTGTAAACTTCAGACCGCCAAAAGAGAGGCTGAAGAGAAAAGTGTGACACTATAGGTCAGCATATTGGTTCGGTCTGCGGGCACATTTTAATGCTTTCCCGTGGTCAGCTGTCTGTTTTCGGACTTCGGATCCCTCAAGATGTGCCCAGGAAATTGGTGAAGTCATCACACCCGCGATGGATGGCTTCATCCAATCTACTGTTAAGGAAACTGGTATAGGCTCAAAGCCGTGGTTCAGTCGACAATGCGCTGAAGCAGTGCGATGAAAAAACGCGGCTTACCGAGTAGGCTCTCGTAGTAGCGTAGTAGTATACTCTAGTAGTAGCCTACAACACATCTAGAAATCCGAAGACAGAACAGCTTACAACAAAATGGCAAAGGAAACCAAGAGAATCATAAATAGGTCAAAATTCGAGCACGACCAGCAGATCAGCAAAAAGCTGGCTGCATGCCCGCATGGCAGCAGGCAATTCTGGTCGCTTGCGGGCTCAATAGGTCGCAATTTTTGCAAATCCAGTCAGCCACCTCTTACTAGGCCTGACGGCTCACTAGCAAACACCGCCACCGAAAAGGCTAACTTATTAGGTAAAATGTTTGCGGATAACTCAACCCTCGATGACCAAGGTGCTGTCCCGACGTCGGTTCCTCACTGCGGTTTTCGCATGAAAAAGCTGTGGATCCGGCATCTGGAAGTACTCCATGTTTTACGAGGGCTTGATGTTAATAAAGCTAGTCGGCCTGACGGAATACCTGCCCTGGTACTGCAGAGGTGCGCTGCAGAAATAGCTCCAATTTTGACGAAGCTTTTTAAAATGTCCCTGAAGACTGGCTCTGTGCCCTCTGGTTGGAAAAAAGCGGTTCTCCATCCTATTCCAAAGAAGGTTGACCGCTCCAACCGGCCAACTACCGCCCCATTGCGATCACATCAGTTCTGTCTAAGGCGATGGAACGTGTGATCAACGACAAACTGCTCACATACCTCGAGAAGAACAAAATTATTAACGACCGTCAATACGGATTCCGGCGGAACCGCTCGTGCGGTGATCTTCTCGCGAATGTGATGCATGTTTGGGGGCGATGCCTGGAACGTTTCTACTGTGTACGTGGATTGCCGACTTCTTGAGGGAGAGGTCGATTCAGACGGTAGCCGAAGGTTTCACCTCTTCCTCACACTCGATAAATGCTGGCGTCCCACAGGAATCGGTTCTGTCTCCGACTTTGTTTTTGTTGCACATCAACGACCTTTTGTCATGTGTACCAATTCATTGTTACGCGGATGACAGTACAGTTCATGATAGTTTTTTTGTTTGACAAACCCCCGAAGGGCTCACAAATTCCAACAGCTCGTAGGGCTTTGAAGCAAAGAATGGACGTTACCTTGAGAGTGTTTTCTCATGGCGTAAAAATAATCTCATTGAATTTAATGTTTCAAAGACCCAATCTTGTCTGATTACGTCTAAAAGGGATCGAAATGAAAATCTAGTATCTTCCAATCAATCTTCCGAACAGGCCCTCCATTGATATGCTTGGTGTAACCCTAAGTGACCAGCTCAGGTATGGGGCTCCATCGAAGCCAGAGTAAAGTTAGCCTCCCAAAAACTGGGCGTACTGTACAGGGCCCGCAGATACTTTAATAGTACACAACTACTAACCCTGTACAAATCACAAGTGCGCTCCACGGTTGAATTTGGCAGCCACCTCTGTGCAGAAACAGGCGGTCCGTTTAATAGTGTCACGTAAAGAACGGGTCGTTTCTTCGACTCGTTCTTATGTTCAACAGCTCGGCTGTGGAATGATTTGCCGGCCTCTGTGTTTCCTCCTTCCTACAACATGGGTCTCTTCAAGACCAATGTACATTCCTTCCTCTCCAGAGACCCTCCACACAGCATCCCAGATTACATAGGCCCTGGGGGAAATTATTTTCCTCAGGGCCTCCTGCGTGGAATTAATGTAAAAAAAATGAGTTCCTATGGTCTATCTTCATAATTCTGGTTTCATGGTTTATTTTTAAAAGTTTTTTAAAATAGTAATCACTTTGACATGTTATGTTACGTACACAGTAAGCACGTGAGTAAAAAAGTCATGAGAAAAAGCCGCTTGCGGTTCCTCCGTTCCCTTCTCACAATTTGTTGCTCAAGAGCATTATGTTTGACGACCTTCGTCGTTGAGTGGTAACGATCCTTGGCTACGCATTCGGAGGTCACGGGTTTAAATGCCGGCGCGCACAAGTATATTTTTTTTTATTAATTTGTGTTATTTAACAACACTTTATTAATTTAAAATAATATATAGGTAAAATATATGCAGAACGTTTCAGAGTGGCAATACGATTTCAGTAGTGCCCTGGTGAAAGACCACCATTCAAAATCAATTCAAATAGTTTTAGACGGGTTGGGTGACCACATCATAAGAGCCAGTACTTCTTCGCCTTCCTCTTTTCCATCGCCTTCCCCTCCCAATTATTTTTAACCTCACAACACAACCCTAATTGGGGATGCCATAGTCTCACTGACTCCAGACGGTTGGGAACAGTTGGAACTCTCGTGCAAAACCTGCACACAAAACAAAATCTTTTTGAACATTACAAGTTTTTTTTTTTATTTAGGTTCCAATTATAGAAAATCAGTTGCATTTAATTTTGAGTCAGAAGACGATTCAAATTCGATTCCCGTAGAACGCACTAAATATGTTTGTTTTTATTTATAGTATGTATTTATCGAATCCTAAATAGAAATTTCACTTCGATGTTTTTGTGAGAGAAAAATTAATATTTTAATTCTGAAAAGTAATAAATTGTTTAATACATGTATTGCACAGCGCAGGTTGACCGGCGCCAAAGCCAACTATTAAACCAAAAACACAACAAACTTTCATAATAATCCTGCTCTACATTTTCCACGAAATATAATTATACAGACAACAGCCCGCACCGGGTCATGTACATGTACTCGTAGTATACTGTAGACACTGTGGTAGATAGCATAGGAGGTATTTATAGGGGACCTGGGGCGGAGAGTTTCACAGAGAGCGCGAAAGTAAATAGTTTTCCATTATCACTCATGGGATATCTCTAAAGCATCAATAATCAGAAATACTAATTTATAATGTAACCTATATTATAATATACGTTTAAGGAGATTTGTTTCGTATAGAACCTATGAAAATATAATTTTTTTACCAAATGTTTCTTTTAACATAGTCCCAACTGCTAGAGCCCGTGACACTATGGCATCCCCAATTGGGGTATGTTGTGAGATTAAAGGTGAGGGGAATGAGTGGGGAGGGGAATGAGTGGGGAGGAGAAAGAGATGGAGAGGAGGAAGTTGGGGAAGTACCTGGATATTCAGATCTGGTCACCAAACACGACTAAAGCCAATTTAGGCGACGGTTCAATTTTGTATAGTAGTATTACATCAGGGTGATACTGTACATATATTATTTTGAATTATTTAATTCAGAAATAAAGCATATAATTTTAATGAAACTTATTTGACCACGCCAGGATCTGTACCCGTGACCTTCGGATTGTTAGTTGAGAGATTATACCTCGACCACGGAGGCCGTCTTTAATTAGTAAACTCTATATGAGTAGGTAAATGAAATGTGTATTTATTTTTTTTAAGTTATTAGGGTTAATAGTGACGAATAAAGTCGGCACAAAGCACTCTCTTTAGGGTAAATTGCCTATTTTTTAAAAAGTCGGATTCCGTGGTTTTTCAAGGTTCTGCAATTTTCTATTTTGAATAAAGTGCTATTTACTAAATATAATTCAGACTTTCTCGTGATTTTAGTTTAGCAATGTAAAGTTTATTATTACCGTTGGTTGCAAAACGAAATATAATTATGATCCGATTTCCGAGATGCCGAACCCTCGGCACTCCCATGTGGATTGTGGATGGAAGTGATTTGGTATTACTTCAGAACGAAGATTAGAATGAGCTAAAATTCTATTTTTTTGGCAAAGTTAAATTTCTCTTACGTCCTAGTGTTGTCGTCAAATTAATAGAATTATTTTTTTATTTTTTTATTCTGGTCTTTATACTTTTTATATTAGATTACTTATGAATAAACGATGGTTATGTTAGTGTTAATAATAATTCGTTATGAATAAACGATCTCTCACCCGTATTAGTTTAATATATCCACAATAGAATTATACGTTTTTCGAGCTTCTAGTTTAACCTGAGTTAATAATTACAAATAGAGTCTTAGTCAATCCAATTATTTAATAACAATGTACAACCGTAGTTTTAATAAACCTTTATATTCTATTACATTACGAGTTTCGTTTCATACAATGGTTGACTTCGTTATTTTATGCTCTATAATAATCTACGTGTTACGTTTGATTATTAATCGATATCAAATTACTTTTTGCTACATTTCACTGACGTGAGACCAATCCAGTTATGAAAACCCAGTTAATGTTCAAATAGTAATTACAAAAATCTACTCAGTCAATAGATAAATCATTTCTACACAAAAATACAATATTAAAGAATTATTTAAAATATCACTCAAATGAAATAATAATACAAAGTGAGCCAAGAAACACGAGAGACAAGAGTGATAATTAGCTGACCGTATTTTAGAGCAATTATTGATATTAGAGCAAATTTTTTTTCTGAATCCATATGAATTGAATTATCAACGAAAATGTCTGCTTCAGCACAATTCATCTTATTATATAATCGACACATTTTGGTCAGAGAAAAGAGCAGGCGATATTATTTTTAAATATATTGTGATACATGTAAGGGCGTCTTACGAATTAACAGGAATTGGGAAAATTTATGGCAATATGGCTAAGACATTATGCGGTAACAAGATGACCGTGAATTATATTATGGAAGCAATAGTTAAATATGTTTAATGTGAATACCTCACAAGAGTTCCAACTGCTCCTAACCGCCTGGAACCAGTGAAACTATATTATATATTGTGAGGCTGAAGGTATCAATTCTGTGGTCTCACACCAGGGCGATACTGAGAGTTAGAAATTTGCCCATCACTTAAATTTCTACTTAAATATTGGTTAGCATGATGTAAACAGATCGATGGACCTTTACGGACTTAAGCCATTAAAAACTAGAAAAGACTCTGTAGATGTAATATATCTCCATAAAATTATCAATGGTATTGATAATTTTATTGTTCGCCCTGATGTTCTATCAACCTCAGATAAAATGCTTTTATATTCAGAGTACGTAATACATTTTATAAGAATTTTAATGATATAGACACATTCCCGAATAATTTAAGAATCTTTAAAAAATATGAGCTAACATTAAATAATTTTAAATACCCTATTGCAAGTTATCATGTTGTTGCTGCAAATCCTTTCCAGTTACATACTTGCCATATGTAATGTATTCATTTTTTGTTCTAATTCTCGTCATTTGTAGATGATTATTATTATTGCTGTTGTGTAGAGAGGATTAATTTTCAATACATTATGTTTTGAAATTTATTAAGCAGGTTATTAGTTTATATATACTTTTAATTTGTCTTTTATTTGTGTTTTACAACTACTTCGTTTAATATTTACAATGTTGTATTTTTGAAAATATGTTAGCCCACGGGTACAGGACCCTTAGTTTATTTTAATTATAATTTTAAGTTATGTGAAAATCTGTTAGATTTTAGTGTGTTATTATTTTTATCGTGATCTGTTGATTTTCCTTAATAAAATAAAATAAAATTAAAATTAAATATTACCTTCTACTTTTCAATGTACTGTGAATTTACCTATGATTATTTTTAATTGATTAAATTGAGAAATAAAACAGATCAATCGAATAAAATATACTTCCACGCGCCGGGATTTGAATCCGCGACCTCCTGATCGCTTGTCGACCACGGAGGCCTTCATATCTAAATGAACAGCTCTGCTGAGCTGAATTCAACAATCCGAGCGGAGAACTTGAACATGTACGGAGAACAGGCTGAACATGGAACATTATGAACGCAGAACGTAATAATTGAACACATCTAGTATGTGAGCGTACCACGACTTGGTTCAGCGTTTAATATTTACCCTGGAGATTTCATTTCACCGGATCGTGTACTTCCGTCGATGTATAAAATATTCACGAATTTCATGTTAAAGTTTTTAATTAAATTATTCGGTTCAAGATAGCATGATCAATTTTGCATCAGGCGGTAGTAGCTCGGGCGGGCGGAGAATTTTTATTTAAAACTAGCTTTTTCCCGCGGCTTCGCTCGCATGGTGTAAGGGGTACATCCCCACCTCCCCCCCCTCTCACTGCCCTCCCTCCCCCCTCCCCAACCCCCCAGCAATCAGAACCTCTTCGGAGGCGCGATGATTCTACTGGCTGGAGATTTTCGCCAAATGCTGCCAGATATTCCTTGAACAGCTGCTGATGACATAAATGCTTGCTTGAAGGCATCAAATTTATGGAGATACGTGAAAAATCTCAAGTTAACAATGAATATGCGAGTGGCGTTACAAAATGACATATCGGCGGAAGTGTTTGTAAATGCATTAGTAGACATTGGCAATGGGAAATTTCCTGTTGACACTTCTACTCGCCTCATTTCGTTTCCACCGATTTTTTGTCAATTCACTACGTCAAAAGAAGAATTAATATCGAAAGTGTTTCCAAATATTGGTGTGAATTATAAAAACCATGCTTGGTTGAGCGAACGAACAAATGATGTCAAGACAAATGCATTCATTTAAGTCGATCGATTCCATTATCGATCCAAATGAAGAAGTCAATTATCCTACTGAATTTCTAAATTTATTGGATTTGCCAAAATTACCGCCACACAATTTACAACTCAAGGTTGGATCTGTGATAATTATGGTACACAATCTGAATCAGCCAAAGTAGTGCAACGGAATAAGACGCGCTGTTAAAAAATTACGAAAAATTTGATTGAAGCTACTATTATCATTGGAAAATTCAAAGGCGAAAATGTGCTTTTTCCAAGAATACCACTAATACCAAATGACCTTCCCTTTAAATTTAAACTTGTCCAGTTTCCGGTGTCTTGCATTCGCAATGAAAATAAATAAATCCCAAGGCCAATCGTTAGAAGTGTGTGGAATAAACCATGAATTGCCGTGTTTTTCGCATGGGCAGTTGTACGTTGCGTGCTCGAGAGTCGGAAAACCATCGGCGCTATTTGTTTTCTCTCCAGAAGGAAAAACGAAAAATGTTGTACATTACAAGGCATTACAATAGTTATGGTCGAATTATTTCATTGTAATTTTTTAAAATTTTATGGTCGTATTGTAAACGGAAAATTTTGTCTCATTTTTTGTCATTAAGTACGTAACGTGTAACATTGGATATATCGAATTATTGATAATCCAACTGATTTAAATTCACCGGAAGAATTACATTTCCTTGGTCCGCGACTGAACACCATCCATGTGAAGTCGAGGCAGGCAGAAATAGTACAATAAGGCTTTCAGGAATTTCGAAAATATTCACGAAAAAAAATATATGGCGGTACGAAGTTCGTCGGGTCAGCTAATTTTTAATACATATACCTAGTTTGCTGTAAGTATTAAAAACGACTGTACCAGGTTGAATCGCACAATATATAAATATATATATTTTTTTTTATAAAAGCTAGATAGATTATTATCATTTTATTAAAAAAGCCGTACTTACTCGTACATCAAGATCTTTGCCCCGCTTCATTCGCTACTACGAATTATGTCACTCTATACGCAATTTTGACATGGTCTGTCTCAAGTACCTATGTATTCTGTATTCTGATCGTTTGATTGTTCGTGACATTTTTCTGCGAGACTTGAAACCATGCAACATTTTTTTCAATATATCACCGAAATATGACAATTGTGTTCGGCACTTGGATTTTCCAGACTGGCGAATTTCCTTTAGAATTTAATGTAAGAAAAGTTATGTCAATCATTTGCACCTCGTATTTGAGGAGCGTTTCCCCAAACAACATTTAATTTTTTTTTATTCTTATTCTGTGTCTACGAAATTCCTAATTCAGATTTTCAAAAATCAATATCGAACGTTATTAATACCGTAGCGTCTGCGTGGTTAACTCAGCTACGAGTGCATGTCTGACACCACGCCATATGCGCCGCGCCATAAATAAATCTGTGTACATGGAATTTCAAGCAAAGTTTCTGTTATAATTCGGTTTCGAATTCAAGAATTCGACACAAGATGTCGCTACTTCCGTCAGCAGGTCGGATGGGAACGTCTCCCCCTAGGTATAACTGCTACGAATTTGTGAATATGTGGTATCTCTCCGGATATCAGAAGATTGACGGTAATACCTACATGTTGTGGCTATATATTACATATGACGTCATATCTCTGTCTCGGGTCTCGGTTACTTTGTCCCGATAACTAGCTACAGTGGATCCGAGTAATGGGCTGTTTTTGGAATCAGTTCTTATTGGATCTATAAAGTCGAACCAAAAGCCGCCTGCAGGGCCTAGCAGTAAAAACCTGCGGAGCGGGTTTTTAACAGGTACTTATATTTAAATGCTTTATGTGTAATAGTGAGTGATAAATTTTCAAAGTGAAATATGTACGTAGGTACCTACAACTATATAAAAGTTAAATAACTTGGTAGGTATTTATTATTATTATTTTTTTAAAGAAAGGCAAATATTCCCGGTTACGAATAACCCATTTTTGTACCCGACAAATTTGTAAAATCTCCTACTACCAGAACAATCAGCGGAAAATGTTGCTTGTGTCGTGATGGAGCACTTTGCCAGCAAAGGAGTTGAACACGCGACATCCGGGTTGGACCCAAACGCGATGCCAACTCAGCCACTGACCGGTCAAGGTAAATAATGTGAAAAAACCATTATTATCTTATTTCAATATATCTAAGTAGGACTCCATATAAAAAAGGAAGCTTTATTTCTGATTCCTCACAAAAAATCCGAGATATTTCTTATTCAATTTGTTTGAACAGTTTTATTAAAAAACGTGTAAAGATTTAAAAATAAATAAATATTTTAATTTGTGCGGTTTAGAAACCTTTGATATAAAAAAAAAATAATTTACTTTAAATAAAGACACACTTCAACCTTTATTGACCACGTTTCCTCGTTATTTTGACTCCTCCCACCGTTTTCTTCCCCCTCCCCCTCCCCCCAAAATCTCCACACCCCCGACCCCCGACCCCCGCCTAATAATAATATCGAATCATTTCTGTAGGTACGAGTACTTGTATAATTTTAAAGTAAGTTAGAACGTTAGTAAATGACACGGATGTGTCGAAACCGGCAGCAACCAAATAGCATTTACTAACAAATTTTCCATTGTGAATAAACTCTTCAAAACCAAATGACAATAATTTTAATTTAGAAATTAAATGAAACAGATATTTCGCTTCACGAAACTTATTTTTTTTAATGAAGGTATTTCTCCTTTGTCAATATTTTTCATATTTAGCCTTTTTTTCAGACAATTTTTATTAGACATTTTTTGTCAATATTTTGTCATTTTTAGACTTCTTTTTAAATAGCGACGGCTGTCACAAATATAATGTTATTATTCGACATGTTCAGTTAATTAGCCACTTGCATCACATTATTTAAAAAAAAAAACCGGTTTAGGCAAATATTCTAAGACATTCTGTAGGTATTATAATTTTTTTTTATCGTATTTTTGAAACCCTGGGGATTTTTTGAAAATTTCGATCCGAAAAATCAGACCATTTTTTATAAACCGGAAAGACGGGACATAATTTTATAGGTGTCGTTTAAAGGTGTGTAGAAAATAATTTTTAAAAAAATAACGCTTTCCACACGAATGGCACAGGAGAATAACGAGGCATACCAAAAATATTACATCTCATAAATATTTTTTTCCTTGATCCATCTTATTGTTCATAAATCATTATAAGGTACAACGTATATATTACTAAATCCAATGTAATATACTTGTACTTGTAAATTATAATAATAATAAGAATATTATAAAATATGATTTTGTTAAAATCAGCACCATAACCATTATACCTCTAAAACACGTACCAACTTCTAAAATGTACGCGGTTCTCTTCAGAACTTCTAAAATGTACGGGGTTCTCTTCTGTCAAAAAGTCAAACCAAATGATAAGTTCGCAGAGAACAAACAATAAATCTAGTGAACGAATTAAAAAATTCGCCTGAAATCAAAGTGATGCCATATTAAAAAAATAAATCAATGTGGAATTTTACAAAATTAATAGAAACATTTTCGGAGACGGGACATTTTCATGTAGTGACGTCACGAGCCCAAATAATGGATTTATTTATTTAAAAATAAAAAACTGTACATTTCTAAAAAATTTTACTAACATTTTCGCAATCTTAATAAAAAGATCTATCCACACGATTTTTTCGAAGTCGTTATGAGTTCAAAGCAAGTGGCCTATTGAAAATGCATTTAAAGATTATCGTGTGCATTACTCCGAATGATTTTACACTAAAAAATATCCTACGAAAAAAAAGTACATATTTCCCTTCGTGAAAACGCTCATCCATTTCCATCTTTCTTGGTCTCGTATCCATTTAATACCTATTGATTTGTGTGTATATAAATAATAAGCCTTCCCAAAGAAAGCGTCCTTTAGAGATAGATATCTAGGTACACGTAGAAAAATGGTTTTGCGTATTCATTCGGAATTCTCGCCTGTTTAGTCGTAATTACTGTTAAAAACGGGACTGCAGTTGTTACGAATGAATTAATAGGAATTCTAGACCGCATAAAATATTCGGACGAGGACTGCCGAGATTTCCTGATAAACTTTTAGTAAATTACGAATATATTATCATGACTGCTCGCAATTTTGACGCCATCTGCATAACAATACTAATATTTTTATATTACAATTACGAATGTCTTAAGAGAATTCATGATATTTTACCCGTAGTTACTAATATTTTATTCGTCCTTGTACAAAATTTTTGACAGGTCTCCCTGATATGTCAGTAAATAACAACCATTTATTCGTTCTTACACCAAAGTTACTAACATTTTATTCGTTCTTATACGAAAACTCTAAGGTCTTACTGATATATTATAGGTACCTAATTACGAACGTTTTATTCGTTCCCACACGAATTCTCTGTTGGGCCTTCCTGATATTCCGTAAATAAAATACTGATAAGTGGTTCGTTCTTGTACGAATACTTTATTGGGTCTTCCTTTGTTAGTTTATGCGTACTGTCATGTTAATTTCCCTTGACTTACTGATAGAATATTAGGACTTCTAATATTTTTAAAGATTACACTGATATTACATCTTTCCGGTCCAAACTGGACTATGACTGGAATTATGTAATGTCGGAGCTATCATTAAAAATGTAGCTAAGACGTCCTATAATGTCATTCTATCAGTAAGTAAAGGGAATTAATTAACATGACAGCATACATAAAAAAATCCATAAAAATGTAACAAATCAAAAATACTTACACTCTTTAATATCTTCCATGGAGCCTGGGGGGATTATGGCATCTCATTTGTAGTATGTTGTGAGGTTGAAAGTGTTGGAGAGAGGGTAGGATACGGGAAAGAGGAAGGTTTATCAGATAATGATTCATAAAGAAGTATTTTTTTATTGTGTATTTAATTATTAATCGCAAATGACATATTGTGTAAATTATAAATTTCAACAAATGTCGAATCTTAAATTACTAAAAATAGATTAAAATAATTACAGATTATACAATACCATACCAGAAGTACAATACCTAAAGCAGTCACAGCCTGGTCAAGGATGATTTCCAATGATAATAATAGGTAGTTAGGTACTTGGATGATTTATGCAACACGGCCACCTCAGTAGTTCAGGGATAAAACGCTGGTGGCTGCCGTGATCCATCCGGAATTCAGAATCCTCCTCCGTTATATTCAGTACATCCAGATCTTTAAAATAAATATTTACATATTTATTATTTATAATGACAGGAATTATTGTAAATGGCCGCAAATTGACGCGGGGTCGTACGCAAAAGTAAATTTTCATTTTAAAAATTGAAATTTTGAAAGCATTATTTTCCAAAAAGGTGTCTTATATATCTAGTAATTAAGTTGAATCTAAAGGTTTTTCTTTAAAATATTCTTTTTTAGCACTCGAAAGTTATATAAGGGTAGCTATTGTGCCAGAACTAATAATACGATAAAATTTACTAAGTACTTATAACAATAATATTGAATAATAATATAGGTACTTACTTCTTGATATTCTGCAATCTCCATTTTGCTAACTAATCCAGAGTGTGTTGATTCATTTTAGTAGGTTATTTATAGCTCTAAAATGAAAATAAACTAATGGTAAATGTTTAAGAATAACAAAAACAACAATGGCTGTCACAGCGAGTTAGCCCTATATGAATGCGGCAACGCACTTCGCTGCATATTATGTATGGAGAACGAATAGTTTATAATGGTTCGAGAAATGTTGAATTATTAGGACGTTCGA
Source organism: Limnephilus rhombicus (assembly GCA_929108145.2). Lineage (NCBI taxonomy): Eukaryota > Metazoa > Arthropoda > Insecta > Trichoptera > Limnephilidae > Limnephilus > Limnephilus rhombicus. Next base: position 25,123,726 of record OV815278.1, read on the forward strand.
ATATCTTATTATAAAAATGACTAAATAAATTATTAATCTTAAAATTTAGAACTAATATAAAAGTAGTGCATCGTATTTTTCAAGGGGATCGCCAGGATATATTGTCATAGCAGACGGATAATATATCTTTAGATTGAAGTTTTATTCGTTAGACCTGTTAGTTTATCATTATATTATTATAGTAAACACGGATTACGTAGGTACATTATTATAGTAAACACGGATTAAGCACATTTCCACATTCGATTACCTGCGCCATAAGCTTCCCTTATGGGGAGGCGGAGAAGTGCTTTAAAATATTGCACTCGTCCCTCCCGGAACATTTCCGTAGCACTACAGTATCTCGATAGGCAGAACAGTTGGCAATAAGCATTATTGTAAGCGACTTTTAGCATATGCCATTGGGATGCAGAGTAATCTACTCACTGTTCTGACAGTGTACAGCGATGTGAAGAATGCGATGAATGGTATGCTTTTGACGTTTGTACCGCAAAAGTCAAAACTCCTTGACAGCATACCTGCACAACTGGATATCACTTTTCTTCGTCTTTCAATATCCTCAATGTCTTCCAAGTCGTCTGTGATAAGATCCCATGATATTTGACTAACATCCATTTTGGCATTTAGCTAGTGATGGTGAGGGTGTTTGCATGAATTCGTTTTTACATTGAACACCATAACGACTGATTTTCACGTATCATATATAGGTACTGTTATGATTTTTTTGAAAAAAATCTTCACATATTTGGTAAAGTTTATTTGGTGCGCTAAGTGATGGTGCTATAAGAACTACAGTGGAATCCGTTTATAATGATATCGAAGGGAAATGACAAACACGTCATTCTAAGCGGACGTAATATAAAGCATTTTGTAGAAAATAAACAACCTCCTGTTTTTGTTAGATATATATGTATGCATTTATTTTAATAGAGAGAAACACAGCATAGGTATTAAGATTTGCGACAAGCCACCCACGCGCCGAACGTCGTCGGGCGTCACGTGACCCCCCCGAACACTGCCGAAGGTGTTAGGAATCATGTCGATCACTATAACCGTTCTAATTTTGCATGAAATTAGGACATAATTTATTTTAAAAATGGGTCATAATAAGCGACATGTCACTACAAGCGAAGTCATTATATCCGACTTTTTTTATAAAGAATTTTATATGAAAACCAAACTTCGCTTTGTAATTACTTCATATTAAGCGGTTGGTTTATATAGACGGAGTCATAATAAACGGATTATACTGTATATCATCTACTTAATTAATAAATATCTTGTCTAGGATATAATAAGATATTATGTAATATAACTAATATTCTCATGTAAATATTGAAACACGTCCATGTCGTTTTGAAATTCACAATTTAAATGGGTTTCTGGAGCAGCCCCACATTTACCTACACATACCCAAATATATGTATACACCTAGTAGTTTCTCGCACTGTCAGGCATTATCTTCTATCCGGTTATCAGGACAAACAAGGGAAGGCAGATATAGGGCACAATGATACTGCGAATAGGGATGTTCGAATCAAATTGGATGTTCTTCATTTTGGTCCATTGAATAAAGAAGAACTCAAGAAATGTCTCGTGGACGTGTTCGTGATTGAAATTTTTGGCCAATCGGCCCTTAAATTTCCAATACAAAACTGTTCCATCTTGATTACGAAATTCAAATGAGATGAAGATCTACGATTCAGACAAGATACAAGTTAGGCGAGTGTGTGTGTAAAGACAGAGCGCTTGCTAAATGGAACACATGTTTCCTTTCAAATTTGCTTGGAAGGCACTTCTAGTTTTCTTCTTTATTCTATGTCTTGGTCTTACTGCACATCGATGTGATGTATTTCATCTTTCGGAAAATGTTGCATTTATATCGGTAGCTTAGATCAGCAGTTCCTTAAAGGTGTTGTTCGCAGGGTTCCTTGGAAGGGTCACAAAGGTTCCGAGAGTTAGAGCGTGGGGCGTGCTGCAGAAACAAGGATTTTATTTTAAATAATTATATCGTTTTATTATAATATATAGATTTGTTAATAGAACAATGTAAAAATTCAGTTCCATTCATCGCATTAAATATTTCTAAACAAACAATTAGTTTGATAATAAGGTTTGAATGTTCACAATTGACCAGTTATTTTGAAAAAAGTGGTACGTGAAAAAGTAGATTATGACATTATCTTTCACTGTATTGATCATATACATATGAAAGTCAAATAAATTTATACGTAATAAGGAATTTCAATTAGGTGAAAGCAAGGAAAAAATATAATTTCAGTTAATACACAATACGTTTTGCGTATTTTAATTTATTCATTTATAAATTTTGAGTACAATATACGTAAAAGAAAAAAACTTTCATTGATTAATATTTTTTGGTTATACCTACTGAAAAAAAATTCCACAAAATTTAAAATTTAACAAAATCAGCCACGTTGCAACATATTAACAAGTAACACAATCCCGAAATAAAACTATATCACCACAATAATCGCAAATGCTTATGTCAAGCGCCGGTCGCACCTTTAGTTTAAGCCGTCTTGAATTGAACGTCTGCTACCGGCCGTCACCAAAGGCCTTGAACTGTCATATGTTGTTGAGATTAGTGATTTTGTTAATGACGTTGGCTATATGGTGTGAAATTTGAATGGATCTGCGCAAAGGAAGAATAATCAGTTTCATATTTAAAATCTACTAAACATCTGCAGAAGAACGACGAGATCCCAAAGAGAAGCCAAAGTACTGGCTACTTCTTACAAGTAATAATTAAACTTATGATCTGATTTCGCTAGAAATTAATTTATGGACGAAAACAGAGTATTGACTAACAGAGATTAGACAGAGAGAGAGAGTAGACATTCAGAGGAAAAGAGAATATTTTTTGTAGTGGTTCGTCACCATGGAGATAGGCTACTTGTATTACGAGCTTAGAAGCTTCGGGACTTGCGACGAGAGCGCAGCTTCTAGAAGTGACCGGTGACTGGACCACTCCACAAGTTGCCGCGATTACATAAACGCCGCGCGTGCGGTGGCTTGGTTTCGTTACAATATTTAAAATATAAATTTTTTTTTTTGGAAAATCGTGTAGTAGCTGCCTCCTTCTCATCATAGCTCTATTTTCGTTCCGCACGTAACAAATTTATTTACTCTACGATGGAACATTTGAAGCAAACGTGCCACGGCACCCTTGTTCAAAACTCAAGACACCGCGTAACTAGACCATCGCGTCAAAATATACAAACCATTGCTACGTGCCGTCTTGGATTACGGCGAAAACAAAAAGATTTTTTTGCATAAACACATAAAATATTTTTAATGAAATGGAGGACTACTTCTAAGCTACCTACACTTTTCGAGTTATTTCGTCCATCGTGCAAAAGGGGTAAGTTAAAGTATGGAATAGTAGCAGGTTTTGGGGTGTTTTTGGAGCCCTTTTTACATTTCCTCAAGGGGTTTTCGTGGAAATTGTTGTGACGTGGTGAAGAAACGCGTCAAAATAGCGCTCGTGGGAGAGTTTTCAACAAGATGCTGTGTCGCCTTCGCTATCGGCAGAGCAATTAAGTAAATTGGTTAAACATTGCGGAGGTATCTCGTTTAGAATAAGACATTTACGAGCGGCGCATTCCACCAAAGTCATCAACATAATACGGCATTACGCGGTGAATTAATTTAATAGAGTACATGTTATTACGAACCAAAATTTTACGCGACAATTAGAAATATAAAGAAGAATTTGCAATATGATATTACACAAATTAAATGAGTCTAACGATATCAAATACAGAAACGGACATATTCGTACTATTTTTTTGTGAACAGTAGACCTAGCGTCTTAAAGTTATTTTACTGTATTACGTCGTATTTTCAAATATCTTTTCAAACTAAAAAAAAAAGGTTGACTGAGCTTTTAAGGCTCTGAAACCGGGCTCGAAAAGAAGAAGATGGATGTTAAGTTATGTATTTGATATGGAAAACACTGTTATTATTGTATTAAAGACTTTTTATTGAAGAGGTGTTTACACCATTGACATTAATTGACATTAGTTCTCAATAGACCACAGATGACAATAATTATAAGTAGTTCATCACTAGTGATGTGCAACATACAACAATAGTGATGTGACATCCCCTTTCTTTATTTATACAATACAATAAAATTTAAATACCTATCCGGTGGTTTGACAACTCTTCCATATCTGGTAATGTAAGGGTTATTAATGTTATTTTCTCCCACCTGTCTCTCATCTCCAGCTTTTGCCTCTTCAAGTGCCGGATTAGATTGCATGGACAGATGATCATTATTAACGTTTGCATTATATCTCAAGTTTTAAGTGAATTCTATTTCGTCTGTACGTGTTACCATAATAATCTTGAATAATATAGGACCTATTACATTTTAATTTTTCTTTGACCATAGCTGGTAACCAAGTACTTTTGGGATTTTTCTTAAAGTATAGATTATCTCCTGTTTGTAATATAGACATGGGTTTTGCATTCACATTATAATATTTGGAATTTTTTGCATTATTTTTTTCAATACACTTTCTGTGATCAGAAAATCTTACAACCTTTGGTTGTAATTTAATTTTAGCTAAGGGAATATTCATTCTCAAAGTTCTGGACATTAATAATTGAGCAGGTGACGGCAAATTAGCTTTGGGTGTGTTTCTATAATGTAATAAAGCTATATAAGGATCTGTATTTGTTTCTTTAGATTTTTTAAGAATGTTTTTTATAATTCTAACAGAACTCTCTGCCTGACCATTAGACTGTGAATGATATGGACTAGTAACTACATGTTCTATGTCCCAATCGTATAAAAATGATTTAAATTCAATCGATTGAAAAGGAGGACCTCCATCAGACACTAAAGACATTGGTATTCCATGACGTGCAAAAACAGACTTTAAGTGAATTATTACATTTTTTGCAGTGGAATTATTATTGAGAAAAGCAGTTTCTATATACTTTGAATAATTATCTGTTACAAGGTATGTTTGATTATCAAAATACATTAAATCAATACCTACTTGTTGCCATGGAAACTTATTCATTTCATAAGTTATCAGTGGTTCCTTCTGATTTGAAACATTAAATTTATTGCATATTTGACATTGCTCAATTAAATTTTTTATATCTACAGAAATACTAGGCCAAAATAAAGAATCTCTTGCTAATCTTAGACATTTGTTTATTCCTTGATGTCCTTCATGAATTTTATTCAACATTTCTTTTCTCATAGACTGAGGTACCAATAATTTATTACCCTAAATATTAACTCATTAATAACATGAATCTCGTCTTGAATATTATAATAACATTTTAAGGTGCAATGGACTTTATCTTTACTATTTGGCCAACCTTCGAAATAATATTTTTTTAATATTTGCATAGTTTCATCCAAAGCAGTAGCATTACTCAATTTTTTACGATATTCTTCACTAATAGCTAAGTTCATATAGATTGAATTTACATGACAATTGGGGACGGTAATTCTAATATAGCTTTGGCTTTCTCTTTGTCGACTTTTACACCTTCCTTGCTAAAAATATAACCTAGGAAACATACTTCCTTGACTAAAAATTTACATTTTGACTTATTTAATTTTAAATTGACTTCTCTAGCCCTTTCCAAGACTTTTCTTAATCTAATGTTATGAATTTCTTCAGTTTCTCCATAAATCAGAAAATCATCGACAAAAATTAAAATACCTTCCAGATCTCCAAACAAATCTACCATAATCCTATAAAAAATTTCTGTTGCTGCATTTATTCCAAATGGTAATCTTAAATACCTGTACCTTCCAAATGGAGTTTGAAAAGTGCATAAATCACTACTTTCTTCATCTAATTTTAGTGACCAGAATCCAGAATAAGCATCCAAATGTGAAAAATATGCAGCACCTATAAGTTTTGACCTAATTTCATCAATATTTTTTAAAGGAAAAGATTCTCTCATTATGCAGTTATTTAATTTTCTGGGATCAAGACAAATTCTCAATTTACCTGACTCTTTGAAAGTTATGACGACAGAATTTACCCAAGAAGTAGGTTTAGTAACCTTTTCAATGACCTTCATCTTGTCCATGCGATCTAATTCTTCACGAAGACTGTTTTGTAAGGCAAATGGGAATTTTCTCGGAGGATCGACGCACGGTACAGCATCATGGCGAAGCTTGAGATGAACGACAGGTGGTAGACATCCGAGACCCTGAAATATGTCATTATATTCAGTTAATATGGTGTTACGATTACATCGGACATTAAATACTCTTTTTACAATCCCAAGTTTTTCAATAGTGGGAAGACCTAAGACAGATTGACAATCTAAACTTGTTACAAAAAATATTATGTTACTTATATTTCCATGTATTTCACACATAAGATCACAATGACCAATAATGGGTATTTTATTTCCACCAAAACCTGACACTTTGGTAGAAACTTTTTGTAAAATAGTATTGCATAAATTTAACTTTTTAAAGTCTGATATTGAAATCACGTTAATGTCTGCTCCTGTATCCAAAATACAGTCTAATATTATGTTATTAATAATTATATCTAAATGCCATGCTTGACTTGAAAACTTACTGTTGTTAATATTTCTTATTGTTGCAATAAAATGCCCCTCAGGGCAATTAGCACTGTCATCATTGAGTACTAAATCTACTGACTTTAAATTTCTGATTTTCTTGTAACAATTATTTTTAAAGCAGAATTTTGCGAAATGACCAAAAGAATTGCATGACCTGCATTTGATGTTTATAGCTGGGCATCTGAAGCGGTGATGTTGTCCACATCTTCCACATGGATTGTTGTGACCACTTGATCTTGACGATGGTGACGGTGACCCTTGACGATTGGTAAACCCATGCTGACTTGACGTTGAATTACGATTTGATGATGACGGTGATCCATGACGATTGGAAAATCCATACTGACTTGACGTTGAGTGAAAATGACGGTGTGATGATGGTGACGGAGATCTTGACTGTCTTGATGTACTTTTGTGATTTATTTGAAGAATGTTTTCTGTGTGTATTTGTTGATTTATTTTTTCAGCATTGTTTTGTAACATTAATATGGTTTTTGCGATTTCTATCGTTTTTTGCAATGACAATGCAGAATCTTGTAGTAGGCGTTGACGAATATGGTTCAAATTTGTACTCATCTTTGCAATAAATATATCTCTTACCAGAGATTCTCTTAGTTCTTCGAATTCACATTCCAAACTTTTGTTTTCTAGGTCCAGTAGAAAATTGTTGATGTCTTCAGAATTATTTTGTTTTCGTGTAAAAAATGAATTCCTTAACATTGTTAAGTTTTTATGTGGTGCAAAATAATTGTCAAACTTTTCCTTGACTTGTTTTAGCGTGATAGATTCCATATTCATGTTAAATGACTTGAAAATTTCCATACCTTTGGAGCCAATGGAATGAAGTAGAATTGCTATTTTTCTTTTTTCTGGGGCTTCTTCCAAACCTGATGCCACCAAGTATATTTCATAACTTTGCCACCAATTTTTCCATATTCCATCGTTATTTACGCTATTTGATGATACGTGTAGATTTGACAACGCATTAAAATCATGTTGTACGTACTTTGGCGAATCCTTCAACATCTTGATTTTTCACCACTAATTTTTAATATATTATTAATGTTAACATCCCACTTCTGACACCATGTTAAGTTATGTATTTGATATGGAAAACACTGTTATTATTGTATTAAAGACTTTTTATTGAAGAGGTGTTTACACCATTGATATTAATTGACATTAGTTCTCAATAGACCACAGATGACAATAATTATAAGTAGTTCATCACTAGTGATGTGCAACATACAACAATAGTGATGTGACAATGGAGAGATACGAAATTACGAATGTTAGAGGAGAGCGCTAACATTTACAGCGACAAAATCGATGCGAAAATTGCGAAAATGTTTAATAAAACACGACTCATTTAAAACAGAGCAAAAATCTCGCGGGCATTATCTTAAACAGCATTTAAAGAAACACTGAATTTTTTCATACATATAACTTGTAAAATAACTGAAACAAACGTCTTTATAATAATTTTTGGCGCATATTTTGCGATTTTTTTCTATCGAGGGAATTTTATATAATTTGCGTTTCGGCGCGGGCAAAGTCTAGATATGATCTTCCAGAATAACATATATTTTTTTAAGAGCTTGAAAAACGTGTGAGAAATATGTAATAAATCGGAAGAAATCCGGGTTGCGGGCCCTTAACCATTCTTCCCAGTGATCGGAGTCAACCACGCTGTCAACTTTGCTAAATTCTGATTTTTAAAACTTTACGAGTTTTACATTAATTTCAGAAAAATGCGAATACGCCCGTATGTTTGTTAGTAATTGCCACCAAAAGTTGATAAAATGCATTGTCATTGACAAGATCTATCTGTTCCAGCTCGATCGGGTGTGAGAAAGTAGGTTAATTGACACTTTCAAGTTTCCACGGCATTCATTCATTCAATTAAGAAAACAAAAGAGAATTTCAAAAATATTTGTATTTGAAAAAGTATATTTCTAATTTTCTCTTTTTTAATAATTATTTCAAACAAGGAATTACAAAATTTGTCCAAAGAGACGTCACTATCTCAATGACAAATATTTCTTCAGGCAGGCAAGTACTTTGAAAAAATGCGAATAAAAAAGTCCAAATAAACACGACGATTTCACTTTTGATAAAAGAATCTTTACTATACCATTAAAAGGCCACTATCTTGAACGAAGTAGGAAGGGGATCGTACAAACAAATTAGTCGCTCAGTTAGTGAATAGTGTAGCAATACATTATTTCCACTCCAGTCTATCGGATCTCGCGCTGTTTCATAATGGAACTAGTAATAGATCGCTTGGATTTCGAAAGACTAATTTCGGTCTGGGTTTGGTAAAGACGATTTTAATAATTTATTAAAGTCAAATCAATCGATATTATTTTATATATCTTATAAATTTAGACCAAAGCACATAGGGAACTTGTTAAACAAAAATTGAAATGTCTTTTATAGTTGATTTCGGCGACAAGAGGTCGAGTCATTTCTCAGACTTGTTATTTCGTATGTGAAACTGTAGGATTGTGAGCTATACTCTCTCATATTGTCCTGGCATTATTAAATGAAACCAACTCAGAAGCATCTCAGAAAGGTCATTAAGAGTGATGATGAAAAAATATTAAAAATTGGTTAATTAGGTTAACTTAGGTTCGGGTTACCGGCTATTTTAAAATTATTTTTTCATAGCTTTTAATGACATTTCTGGGGTGTTTCTGAGTTGGTTTCATTCGGAGTTGCCATGTAACCATTATTAAGACCCACATATACGAATTTATTCCTGAAATCCTTTGTTTTACCCGTCTCAATACGTCACCAGTCCGGAAAGTTTTTTTTTTGGCTGCCACCTCTGGTCTGGAGCTCCAAAATACCTAAAAAAAACCCTTGACTCTGTGCAGAAACGGACGGTCCGTTTGATAGATTCTCCCATATTAACAGACGGACTGCAATCTTTAGAGCACAGGCGTCAGGTGGGAATGCTGTCCTTGTTCTACCGGTATTACAATGGAAGATGCTCCGAGGAACTAGCGTCATTGATCCCCTCGGCACCGGTGCATAGTCGGGAAACACGCCAAACACGCGCCCAACATTTGTACACGGTTGACATTAGTCACGTGAGAACGGGTCGTTTCTATGACTCGTTCTTGAGTTCAACGGCTCGGCTGTGGAACGATTTGCCGGCCTCTGTATTTCCTCCCTCCTACAACATGGGTCTCTACGTTATCTCCACACAGAAGGCCCTGAGGAAAATGATTTCCCTTAGGGCCTATGTCGTCTTAGGGGATCCTGTGCGGAAAGTCTTTTTAAGGAAAGGAAGAAGATGAAGTTCTGGGAAGGAAAAAAGTATGAAAGGTGGGTAGGAAAATGGGGTAAATGCCCAGGAGTGATAGACATGAACCCATATGAATCACCAATTGCGTTGCATGGCGATGGGTTGAGAGAGTCCGACTGGTGAAGTCAAAAGGCTTCCCGCAACCAGAATCTCTTGATCCGGCCCGCCACGCAGACGCAACTGCCGCAAAGACCCGGACAAACCTCACCCCATGAACCCGGGCACCCATGCTAAGTCACCAAACGTAGCAAACCACTCGGGGTAACCTATAGCAGAGGTGTTGGTTATCCAATAAACGGTTCCCGCGGCGGCAATTTCCCCATCCGCCTCCCGAATTGAAAGATGGAAAGTTGAGGTGACGTTCTAGCAACATGACGATTTGGAATGATGCTATTTCACCAGGGCAATTCTGAGAATATCTTCCACACCGTACAGTGAACATCGGTACCAAAAACAAATTATAGCAAGTGCGCCCCACGGTTGAATTTGGCAGCCACCTCTGGTCTGGAGCTCCAAAATACCTGAAAAATACCCTCGACTCTGTGCAGAAATGGGCGGTCCGTTTGATAGATTCTCCCATCTTAACAGACGGATTGCAATCTTTAGAGCACAGGCGTCGGGTGGGAATGCTATCCTTGTTCTACCGGTATTACAATGGAAGATGCTCCGAGGAACTAGCATCATTGATCCCTTCGGCACCGGTGCATAGTCGGGAAACACGCCAAACGCGTGCCCAACATTTGTACACAGTTGACATTTGTCACATGAGAACGGGTCGTTTCTTCGACTCGTTCTTGTGTTCAACAGCTCGGCTGTGGAATGATTTGCCGGCCTCTGTGTTTCCTCCTTCCTACAACGTGGGTCTCTTCAAGACCAATGTTTATTCCTTCCTCTCCTCAAAAAGACCCTCCACACAGCATCCCAGATGACATAGGCCCTGAGGGAAATTATTTTCCTCAGGGCCTCCTGTGTGGAGTTAATGTAAAAAAAAAAATATATGAAATCAAAATTTCCAAAATTATTGCATGAGAATATCTACAGATTTAGGCCATTCTTCTACATTCTACAGGAACACGCAAAAATCCGACACTGATATAATGTATCATTCCCGCCGCACACACGCTTTGTCACGCACAGTCCAAAATTATTGCATGAGAATATCTACAGATTTAGGCCGTTCTTCTACATTCTACAGGAACACGCAAAAATCCGACACTGATATAATGTATCATTCCCGCCGCACACACGCTTTGTCACGCACAGTCCAAAATTATTGCATGAGAATATCTACAGATTTAGGCCGTTCTTCTACATTCTACAGGAACACGCAAAAATCCGACACTGATATAATGTATCATTCCCGCCGCACACACGCTTTGTCACGCACAGTCCAAAATTATTGCATGAGAATATCTACAGATTTAGGCCGTTCTTCTACATTCTACAGGAACACGCAAAAATCCGACACTGATATAATGTATCATTCCCGCCGCACACACGCTTTGTCACGCACAGTCCAAAATTATTGCATGAGAATATCTACAGATTTAGGCCGTTCTTCTACATTCTACAGGAACATGCAAAAATCCGACACTGATATAATGTATCATTCCCGCCGCACACACGCTTTGTCACGCACAGTCCAAAATTATTGCATGAGAATATCTACAGATTTAGGCCGTTCTTCTACATTCTACAGGAACACGCAAAAATCCGACACTGATATAATGTATCATTCCCGCCGCACACACGCTTTGTCACGCACAGTCCAAAATTATTGCATGAAAATATCTACAGATTTAGGCCGTTCTTCTACATTCTACAGAAACACGCAAAAATCCGACACTGATATAATGTATCATTCTCGCCGCACACACGCTTTGTCACGCACAGTCCAAAATTATTGCATGAGAATATCTACAGATTTAGGCCGTTCTTCTACATTCTACAGGAACACGCAAAAATCCGACACTGATATAATGTATCATTCCCGCCGCACACACGCTTTGTCACGCACAGTCCAAAATTATTGCATGAGAATATCTACAGATTTAGGCCGTTCTTCTACATTCTACAGGAACACGCAAAAATCCGACACTGATATAATGTATCATTCCCGCCGCACACACGCTTTGTCACGCACAGTCCAAAATTATTGCATGAGAATATCTACAGATTTAGGCCGTTCTTCTACATTCTACAGGAACACGCAAAAATCCGACACTGATATAATGTATCATTCCCGCCGCACACACGCTTTGTCACGCACAGTCCAAAATTATTGCATGAGAATATCTACAGATTTAGGCCGTTCTTCTACATTCTACAGAAACACGCAAAAATCCGACACTGATATAATGTATCATTCCCGCCGCACACACGCTTTGTCACGCACAGTCCAAAATTATTGCATGAGAATATCTACAGATTTAGGCCGTTCTTCTACATTCTACAGGAATACGCAAAAATCCGACACTGATATAATGTATCATTCCCGCCGCACACACGCTTTGTACACACAGTCCGTAAATGTCGTTACTGAATTCAGATACCAGCGTCGCCAATCAGCTCTCAAATCGTCAAAACTTGTTTTCATATTCTCACTCACAACTCACAACTACTATATCTTTTTTTGTTTCAAAATGTCTGACACAAGTGTCGATGACGCTACCATTTTTGATGGACTATCTTAATATTTATTAATTGTCGTTGAAAGTCTCGGTGACGTAAGTGGTGACGATTTCTAATGCTGGTCACGGCATACTATCGTCACCGACGAATTTACAAAATGTCGGCAACGATATCTGTGAACGAACCTCTGAATCGTCGAGTATTGGATACTTGCGCATCCCTGTGGAAGAATTGCCTTACATTCGAAATAACCCGGATATAGAGGGTTTTTTTTTCAAATTGCTTTAAATAAGCAATCCACATATATATATATATATATATATATATATATATATGTTTTTTTAATTTTTTTATTTTTTATTTAATAAATGTTTACATGATACATTGTTGGTATTTTTTGACTACCACACTAGACTATTGCCCGTGTTGTGGTAGTCATAGGTAGGTTTATTTTTTTAATATTCACATTTTTAAAAAATTATATGGACGCACAAGCATCCCAATTGCTTCCGTCTGGTGCCAGTGAGACTAAGGCATCCCCAATTTTGGTATGTCATGAGGCTGAAGGTAGTGGAAAGAGGATGAGATGGAAGGTGGGGAAGTTCCTGGTTATTAAGATCTGGTCACGAAACACGGTTAAAGGCGTTTCAAGCAACGTTTCAATTCTGAACGGTGGTGCCACCAATGCGAGAATATGGCCACTGAGAATATCTTCCATTCTGGAACGTGCCGCAAATACACCATACATTATTTTTATTTAATTAATTATAAAATAACAAAAATTAATCAAATAAAATTTATTTGTGCACACTCGGATTCGAACCTGTGACCTTCAGATTGCAAGTCGAGAGCTTTACCCCTCGACCATTATGGCCGTCTATTTTACATATTTTATAAAATTGTAGTGGAAAAGGTTTTTTTATAGGTATTCTGTTTAAAGTAGGTACATACACTATATACAGGGTGTTAAGAGACATAGTTACTTACCTTACTTTAACCAGTGATACCTAAAATTATTTAGAGTAAAAAATGTAAATGAAATTTTGGTCTCTGGTGACTTTTTCGAACACCCTTTTTTATTCATTTTTTTTCTTCAAAATCAAACAAATAAAATTTCCGCATGTCGTCACTGGTCACTCAGCCGAGTAACCGCTCAACCTCTTACCCCGCCTCCAACTGTCCAACACTTACCATTTTTTTAAGTTTGGAAAAAACATCAAAAATGTCACCGGAGACCAAAATTTACGTTTCGTACTCCAAATAATGTCAGAAATTAGTGGTTAAAGTAAGTCCTGCACGTTCCTTAACACCCTGTATACATTTTTTTTTATTTTTACTTTCACCCGCAGCAACCTTCAGACGGTTCAAAATCGCTTCCTAAGATAAATCCCGGATTAGCTTGGTATCTCTTAGCCCAGCCTCACATAGGGCACGGTTCCGTACGGGGGAACATAATACCGGCATTAGGGGCTTAATGAAGAATTATTTGCGACATCTGTCTCAGCACTCCCTGCTCTGGACACGTCCGAGGCGCGGGGAAAAGAATTAATGGGCTCAACAAGGAAATACGAGTTCTGAAGGTTCCAAAACTTATATAACCTGAGAGCAACCTCAAAAGGTCTAATCTCGTACAAACCTTCATACTCAAACCGTCGCCACGTTTTCTTGATATTGAGTTCATTCTTTCTTGTGACTTTCTTTGCAAAATATATACTTTCACATAAAAACAAATTACGGTAAAAAAAAACTAATTTCGGTTGTGTATGTGTTTGTTACTCGAATTAAATGAATTCGTGGTAGCGCATTTGCCCGGAAAGCGAGAGGTCATGGGTTCGAGCCCCAGAGGTGCCAATATCTTTTTCTGATTTTTCTGTTTTCAGTTTTTCGATTGAGTTTTGCTTATATTGTCTTCATTTAATTAAGTATGACAATTTGAGGTTTTACTTTAAACATAAAATAATAAAAAATAAAATATTCGTCATAGACTTTCAGAAAAGTCAATAGATATCGCATTTTAAATAAAAAAGGATACAAATTTATCCAGACACTATCTAGATAGCATTTAGGGTTTGAATCTTGAAATCATACATAAAGATAGCAGCCAATAAAATATGCGTTAAGAAAATGAAGATAATGCTAGAATAAAGATAACAAACTTGTTAAGTGTATTAGGGGCGCCATCGCCATACGATGTGTAACATTTTTGAGATTAATGAAGATTGTCATTTGTCTATTACGAAATAGCAAAGAGTTTTAATAGATAATGTGAAAGGTTCTTAGTCGAAGTTTGATATAGTTAAAAATGACCGATATCGACACCTTGGCGCAGTGGTAGCGCATTTGCCCGGAAAGCGAGAGGTCATGGGTTCGAGCCCCAGAGGTGCCAATATCTTTTTCTGATTTTTCTGTTTTCAGTTTTTCGATTGAGTTTTGCTTATATTGTCTTCATTTAATTAAGTATAACAATTTGAGGTTTTACTTTAAACATAAAATAATAAAAAATAAAATATTCGTCATAGACTTTCAGAAAAGTCAATAGATATCGCATATTAAATAAAAAAGGATACAAATTTATCCAGACACTATCTAGATAGCATTTAGGGTTTGAATCTTGAAATCTTTTTTTTTATTTATTTATTTTTTTATTAGCAAAGTTTTTTTTGGTACATTTACATATGGGTAAATACATAATAACAAAAAATGTAAGTAACAAAAAAAAAATCCCACAAAGGCGAAGCCTGTGTGTGGGTATTATATTATGTGGATAATAGTGGTAGTTAAAATAAAATTATAAAAAAATAAAAAATATATATATAAGCATAGAGTCTACAGTGATCAACATGAATGACTTCGTAGGAGTTTAAAAATTTAAAAATATATGTAAGATAAACACACAAATTAAAATATATATGCATAGTGTCTACAGTGATCAACATGATTGACTTCATACGAGTATAAAAATTTAAAAATATATCTAAGATAAACACACATTTACACCCATACTTAAATAAACATGTACATACGAGTATATATGTATATATATACATATATATATATATTTCCTGTTTTTATTCTAAATATTCAGAAAGACTCCACATTTAAGAAGCTGATTGAATTACAGAAAAAATTTATTCAGTTCCAAATTATTTTTTACCCAGATTTTAACATTTTTTTTAAGTACGTTCAGATTTTGATCCTTGCTGATGGAATGGGGTATGGAATTGAATAGTTTTGGGGCAATGTAGGTAATGTGTCTTTGGGCCAGTCTGGTTTTGCAGTGAGGCACTGTGTACACGCACGTGTTATATCTCTGGCTAGAACGATATGTGATTTTATTGAAATTGTTTGGACGTGTAAAAATATATTTGAGACATTGGATACAATAGATCCGCCTTAGTTCTAGTATTTCAGTTTCTTGAAATAGCTGATTGGTAGGATACATCTTGGACTTCTGGTACATTACCTTAATGATGGACTTCTGAGCAATTTCCAATGGTTTTATATGGTTATTGTATGTTCCTCCCCAGGCGATTATTCCATAGGAAATGGACGAAAGCACCAATGCATCATAAACAAGTTTCATGGTTCTTGTATTGCTCATACGTTTGAATATGTAATTTAAGTATCTCAGTTTATTTACAGTTTTTTCTACATGGTAAGTCCATTTGAGTTGGCTGTCTATAGTTACACCTAAGTACTTGATATATTTTCCTAATTTTACATCTTCGCAGTTTGTGCATCTCGCAAAGTTACAATTAACATTATGGAACTTCAAGTTAAGATTATTTTTAGGGGATGACTTTTGGGAATTATAAAAGGGAATAAAAATAGTTTTATCATAATTTAGGCTAAGAAGATTTCTATCTAGCCAATCTTTGACTATTGCAATGCATTTGTTGGCTTTACTGATTGTATCTTCCCAAGTTTTACCTTGTACTGTGATTGCAGTGTCATCGGCAAAAGAGAGAATTTTACCTGGTATTACAATATTGCAAAGGTCATTGATGTAGATTAGAAAGAGAAGTGGTCCTAAGACAGTTCCTTGAGGAATACCATGTTTTGCTAGACCATAAGTGCTTAAGCTTGATCCTATTTTTGTGCGTTGTTGGCGATTTAATATATAGCTTTTTAATAACATGAGACTTTTGTTTTTAATTCCAATGTTAAAGATTTTCTTTAATAGAATTCTATGGTTGACTGTGTCGAACGCTTTCTTTAGGTCCAAGAAGATGGTTAGAGATTTAGTGTTAGAGTCTAGATTGGAATATATGTTTTTGGTTAAACTAAATAAAAACCATATTGATTAGCTGAGAGGATTGCCTTGGATTCTAAAAAGTTCATAATTTGTCGTTTTAAACACTTTTCGAAGATCTTAGATAATTGTGAAGTTAAAGTTATTGGTCTGTAGTTGTCTGTTTTACATTGGGATCCGGATTTATGTATTGGAATAATGTGAGCGAGTTTAAAATTATTGGGGTAAATGCTGTGTTTGATGCAGTTATTGAAAATGTGATGTAATGGAATGATAATATGTTCTTTAATTGATTTGATGGTGGTATTGCTTATGTTATCTGGGCCATTTGCAGACTTCTCTTTAAGGTTGTCAATTTGTCTTGAGATTTCAAGTTCTGTTATTTCTTTGAAAGTAGAAAGCTCAGAGGTAGTATCATTAGACTCTGAAAGGTCGGGAGGAATTTGATTCGAGTAAATACTAAGACTCGGGTTATTATCTATTAGGGTTGAGGCAATGTTTGTAAAGAAGTGATTGAAATTATTTGCGATGCTCTCAGCGTCTTCAATGGTGGTGTTATTATCGGTAATGATTTTTTGGGGAATTTTATCAACCTTTTGATTCCTATTTGAAATTTCATTTATTACGTGCCATGTTTTTTTTGAGTCGTTGTGAGCATTATGTAGTTGTGTAGAGTAGTATTGTTGTTTTCGTTTTTTTATGATTGTGTTTAGGTAGTTTCTAAATAAAATGTATTCATTACGTTTGGTGTGGATCTGTGCTTCGTTTTTGGTTGTGCAATGATTTTCAAGATTTTTGTAGATTTTGAAAAGTTTGTTTCTGTGTTGTATTGAAATTATCAGTCCACGTGTAATCCACGGCTTTATGTGCTTGTGTTTACTTTTTGGTGGTGTTATTTGTTCTTGACTTTTTAGAATATGTTTTTGAAGTACTTCGTAAAAGGTATTCAAAGTTAAATTTGGGTCATCATTAGATAGTACCGCGATCCACGATTCTTCGTTCAGTAAGTTATTTAGAGTTGAGTAGTTGATTTTAGTAATTGTTTTGTTAAAATTATTTGGATCAGCGGAGATCCATGAGATCGATGAGGGCTAGGTTGGAGTATGGTGGCCGTAGAAGGTAGGATAGTGGTCAGTTATGTCAATTTTTAGTGTAGCGGATTTAAATTGGTAATTTTTGTTTGATTTTAGGAATATATGATCAAGGCATGTATCATTAGGATGATTAGGTCTGGTGGTGTTATTTATGAACGATAGATATCCTGTGGAATGCATAACATTTAGATATTCGTTCGCGGCCGGATTTAGTAAGGCGTTTTGAATATTTATATTAATATCACCCAAAAAAAATGCAAAATCGAAATGGTTAGAGTTATTGTTTTTAATAAAAGTTTTAATTTCTTGAGTAAACAGTGTCACATAAATAATTATGTGACTAATGCAGTTCTTGCTTAGGTGGTTATTTTGTCTATGGTGTTTTTTGGACACTGGTAATTTTTGGAAAAGAGAGAGCTTCCTTTTTGTTTATGGTCACTTCCTCCCGGATCAGCATGGGCAGCTGGTTCGGAAATTAGTCACTCACCATCTAGGTGTTTAAATTTACGTTTAATCATGAGAATCTAAGTCGATTTAAAACCTAAAAGAACGCGGGGTGTTTTAACGTAACACGCGAGGTTCGTGTACGAGTTATTTATAGTGGATGACGTGAAAGTCCCACTTTTTTCCGGTGTGGCTGGTTGGCCGTTTTGTGGAATTATTTCTGGAAAAGGAATCGTGAAGTGAATTGGTCCTGGTGTTGGCTACTATAATATGCCTTCACGACCCCGCGTCGCAAAGTCACGGTCTGCTAACCGTACTACCGTATTACGCCAGACTTGGATACTGTTGGGGGCCACGTGCCTTTTGATTGGAGTTCGTCGAGATGGCCCGTGGCTGAATGCGCTCCTTGGAGGTATAGCGGCCTCCTGCCCAATTAGAAGTACGACCTTGGTGCTCTGGATTCCGCGCCGTTCCCGGATGGGAAGGCTGGTGTTCCCGTCCCGTCTCGTGTTCTCTCTCTGCGAAGCAAGATCGCGTTCGTCTTCCGTGGTTATTTCCGTATAGTTAGTTTAGCGTGTCCATTAGGAGTCCATCTGGTATGTGTATTTTTTATATTTCCTTTTGTTACCTTGGTATGAAGTTTGTACACTTCCTTGTTGCTTTTTGGTTTGGATTGAATACATTTTTATAAAGTTCCTCTTCTTTTATTTGACTGAAAACCCTACCTACATGACAGATAACTACTTGGCCCACTATCCTGAGCCCTGGTCTCTGCTCTGCCGCAAGGTTACATTTTATACGAACATGATACGTTTCAGTGGCGTCCAACGTTTCAATGGCGTCCAACGTTTCAACAGGTTTGTAGATAAAGAGGGTGAGCGGTATGCCGTCAAAATAGAGTATTTTTTCCCTTCGGAGGTAAAAGTTGCGTGGGCAGCATTGGAATATTTGAAGTTTGGGTTTTCTATATTGATGTTGGATATGGAGTGTACATTGTAAAATATGGTTATGCCATCATGAGAGGTATGTCTAGTCGGAAGTGAAAAGGTAGTATAGTTCGGTAAGTTGAACGGAACGCATTCGCGCATTTGTGTTTCAGTGAGTGCTATAAAATCTATTTGGAAGGATAAAGAATTTAAAAGGATACAGAAGTCATCAAAATGTTTCCTAATACTTCTAATGTTCATGTTTAGTATGTTGAACGATGTATTGTTGAATAATGTGTTGACATCTTCGAAATTGTCACATTCATGAGTTTCAGGGATGGTGTTTTTTTCAGAAGGGGCCATTTTTATTGAGTCCGGATGGTCATCTTTGAAGATACAAAAGGGAGTCCAGGTTATTGAAGTGGTATCTCGCTTGCGTCTCTGACATGTATAATAGGAGTATCCTTGTTTTTGCGTAGAAGAACATTGCCGTTCTTCGTCCAAGCATATTGGTAACCCATCGCCTTTGTTGCTCTCGCTAGCCAGAGCAGTTGTTTATTTTGTGGCGTTAACTTTTCGTTAATGTAGATGGGGTTTTCAGAATTGGAGTGGTTAATGTCTTTGGCGGAGAAATATCCCGCCTTCTTTTTTTGGGAGATGATCTTGTCTTTTGCTTCTTTCGTGGCCATCTTTATTGTTATGCATTTTTTTAGGGCGTTAGTGTAGGAATTTATTATGGTATTGTTTTCAAGTAGGTCTTCACACCCTATTTTTTTAAAGATGCGTTCTATCGCGATTTTAGGATTTTCTTCTTTCCTTGATTCAATTCCATTGATTTCAAGTGATGTATCAAGGGAATTTTGCAGAGATTGGTTTACAATATATTTTAAATTTTTATTTTCTTTTTCAACTTCTTTAATTTTTTTGTGGAGTTTAATTCTCTCCACCTCATAATCGTCGATTTTTAATGAAAGAAAGTCGATGGTCTTGGTGAGTTCGCTCAATTGGTTCTTAATGTTTTTTACGTCTTTCAATTCAGTAGAGAATTTTTTTTTCTATGATTTCTGACATTTCTTTCTTAATGCTGTCGATGTTTTTTTGGTTTTCAATACTTTGATTTTCTATTTGATATATTATTTCTTTTTTTATTACGTCCATTTTTTTTTCTAGGAAATGGATGATTTTGTCTTCATTTTCCAAAGAAGTTGTCTTGCCTCTGGTGCTTGCCATTGTGGATTTTTTGGTGCTAATTTATTGTCAAATTTGATTATTTGTAATTTTCAAACGGGTTTCCCAAATATCACACTTTATAATACGGTTAAAATGAGATTTTGTTTACGTTTGGTTAATAGTACTGGAAAGTATTGATAGATGGCGCTAATTGGTATTATTAATGTTAGCTTGGTGTTTATGCTAAGAGATGGCACTGCAGTGTTTTATAAATTGTTTTTGGTTTTCAATAATAATTTAGAACTTAATTAATGGATTAAATTTTGAGGGAGCTCACTTAATTAATGGATTAAATAATAATTAATTTTGAGGGAGTTCACTTTCGTTTCCTTCGGCTTTTTTGTTAGTAATGATTTGACAACTTGTCGCAAAATATCACAGAACCACGGCGATTAACACTAAATTGTGTTTATTTTATTTTTAATCACTTTTTGGGCACTGTATTTAGTCAAAGGATATTGTTAAATTAGATATTTTAATTAGGATTTCCCAAATATGACACGTTATGCTTAGTTTTCTATATTTTTATGGGAGCGTAATTTGGACTTGTTCACTGTTTGACGTTTAGGTATTAATAAATCATACATAAAGATAGCAGCCAATAAAATATGCGTTAAGAAAATGAAGATAATGTTAGAATAAAGATAACAAACTTGTTAAGTGTGTTAGTGGCGCCATCGCCATACGATGTGTAACATTTTTGAGATTAATAAAGATTGTCATTTGTCTATTACGAAATAGCAACGTGTTTTAATAGATAATGTGAAAGGTTCTTAGTCGAAGTTTGATATAGTTAAAAATGACCGATATCGACACCTTGGCGCAGTGGTAGCTCATTTGCCCGGAAAGCGAGAGGTCATGGGTTCGAGCCCCAGAGGTGCCAATATCTTTTTTCTGATTTTTCGGTTTTCATATTTCAGATTGAGTTTCGCTTGTATTGTCTTCATTTAATTAAATGAATGCGGTTTAAAAAAATGTTTATTTAAAAAAGTTACATCGTTTACAGATGTTTGTTACATACAACAATGTATATCATTATAATTTCTTATACATAGTTTAATATGTACACTATGTACTCAGGGCCGGCACTATGCGAGAGCCATTGTAACAGTCCGCTCCGGGCGCCGAATTGAAAAGGCGTCAAGGCGCTGATTATAATTAACTCACCATTTCAGACAGTCGTATCCATAACCTCAAAAACTTTTCACCTTCACCTTCAATGCCCGCGACATTGTAAATAACTAATTTGTAAAAAAAAAAACAAAAAACTAAATAAAAAAATCTTAATTGAAAGCTTTTTTAAAGGTCATTTCATGAACATTCTCCAACCATAAAGAGTACTAAATTCTCCAGTCTTTCGAAATAAATATCAACTCTACTTTTGTCACTAATCTTTTAATAAATGTAATACTAATAATGATGGGGGTAGCATGTAAAATCGGGCAATATCCAGTGTTTTAAATAGAATGTCCTCCGCGTGCAAAGCCATATCCTCTCCTAGCATAAACTTTCTAATTAAAGTGTGTTTATCGGAAGTGACCTGCCAGGTAAGCATGTTTCTATATCTATTTGTAAATAGTAAAATTATAAAGAAACTAAGATATTAATTCTTAATAAATTGTACAGCGCCCTTGAGGTGATTTTTCACACAAACGGCGTTATACAAATTATCCAATACATCGCCCTTGACATTATTTTTCATTAAACAGCGCTACATAAACATATAAATCATCCAAATATTATCGATTGCAGCGATCATCTACCTAGGCTTTCGCTGGTTTTTAGCAAGGGGCGCCAAAATTTTATTCGTGTCAAGCGTACTGTTTGGCTCAAGGCCGGCCGGGGATCTGGGCTAATAAAGCTAGGTTTGTGTGTAAGGGGATGCATTTGTTTTGAAGTGTTCAAAATTGGAATGGATTATGTGAAGAATGTTTGCAAAGCATTTGTTTTGAAGTGTCCAAAATTGGAATGGATTATGTGAGGAATGTTTGCAAACATTTGTCTTGAAGTTTCCAAAATTGGAATGGATTATGTTAAGAATGTTTGCAAACATTTGTCTCGAAGTGTCCAAAATTGGAATTGATTATGTGGAGAATGTTTGCAAACATTTGTCTTGAAATTGGAATGGATTATGTTAAGAATGTTTGCAAACATTTGTCTCGAAGTGTCCAAAATTGGAATGGATTATGTGAAGAATGTTTGCAAACATTTGTTTTGAAGTGTCCAAAATTGGAATGGATTATGTGAGGAATGTTTGCAAACATTTGTCTTGAAGTTTCCAAAATTGGAATGGATTATGTTAAGAATGTTTGCAAACATTTGTCTCGAAGTGTCCAAAATTGGAATGGATTATGTGAAGAATGTTTGCAAACATTTGTCTTGAAGTGTCCAAAATTGGAATGGATTATGTGAAGAATGTTTGCAATCATTTGTCTTGAAGTGTCCAAAATTGGAATGGATTATGTGAAGAATGTTTGCAAACATTTGTCTCGAAGTGTCCGAAATTGGAATGGATTATGTGAAGAATGTTTGCAAACATTTGTCTCGAAGTGTCCAAAATTGGGATGGATTATGTGAAGAATGTTTGCAAAGCTTGTTTCGAAGTGTCCAAAATTTTAAAGGATTATGTGAAGAATGTTTGCAAAACATTTGCTTTGAAGTGTTCAAAATTGGAATAGATTATGTGAAAAATGTTTGCAAAGCATTTGTTTTGAAGTGTCCAAAATTGGAATGGATTATGTTAAGAATGCAGACAAACGATTAAGCACCTACCGAAATTTATTTAACGAAATTTTTTTTAATGTTATTATTAAATTAGAACTGATGTATCGAGAAATCAGATAAGCGATAAAGTATCTACCTACAATATAATACTTTTAAAAGAGAAAACTATTTTAATTCTTTATTTGAAATGTTTTTTTTTTTAATTTCTTAGATTTGATCTTGACAAGTAACGTCAGACTTCGTGGTTTGTCAAGGTACGCTTTTTAGCTAATATGTAATTATCATTCAGACAATAATTATAATATCCCGTGATTTTTAACAGGTCTTTGCTAGTGTAGTAATAATATTGATCTTGGAATTAATTTGAATAAGATCACTGGCTCCGATAACCAGATATGTATAGCCAATCTTCCGCGACTCCGTATTACTTCCATTCATCTCCCTTCAATCTTACAATATATCTAGTTTGGAAGTTTTAAAATTCTACTATCTACCGGCAGTATTCTGATACAAGAATTTTCAAGGTAAACTTCCATATTTTAATTTGTTAGTAAACTAGTCCGAGCGAGAGGTCGTTCGGACGACATCGACCTTCCCACGCGTCTTGTTTAAAAACGAAGATGATAGAAGATAAAAGAACGATAACGTCGCGCACGATCACTAGTATATTCACGACAACCATTGAAAATCCAAGAGCAAACCTTCTTAATATCGATTGAATCTATTGACTTTTATTGCCAATATGAAAAGAAAAGCGATTTATCTGAAAGTGATCAGTCAGGGGGGACCATGTCGCATATAGACGTAGGGGTGGTTGGCAAGGGGTGAGTAAGGAGAGACAGCGATAAGGGCTTATTGCGGGCAACGCTGAATAATTCAGCAGCCGCGGACCCTTAACGAGAGAGGACACTTTGAAAGGAAAAAACACGTGGGAAGGGTCGCCACTCAAATGGTTACTAATAGAAAAACTTCCCGACATCTCTACATCGGCCATTGCCATTGCGAGAAACGCCGGTTACATTCTGATATACTGGCCTTGACAAGGTCGTTTGACAAAAGTGGCAATAAATTTTAACATTTGGATCATTATTAATAAAAATGTTTTTAATTTCTTACAACTGATTTATTTTATTTTTGTTATTTGTTTTTGGGGTGTTATGCCGTGTTGCGCTACCTCCTCCTTTAGCCAACGTTTCGGACAGCGTTACAGTGTCCATCATCAGGGCAGATGGATTATCGGATTAAATTTGAAATTCACATTCCACTCACGTAAAACATTTAAAAAGTCACAAATTTGTGATTTTTAAACGGCTTGAAAATACGTTAAATAGATGCATAATTGAATTGCTACAACTGTCGTAAGTAAATAAACACGTAATAAAAATCAATTGAAACAATTATTCTAAGCAAACACACGGCTGACAGTACAAACGAGAATTTTTTGTCAACGACGCGAATAAATATTTTTTAGAACGTTATAGTAAAGCATAGACGCTATAGAATTGAGACATCTATAAAAAATGCTTTAAATGATTTAAAGTTATAATGAAGTCTGAATTATAATGTTAGTCAATCGCGGGAGTATTTAAAAATATAACAATTTTTTTTTAATTCATCTAGGGAAAATTTGCCTAAAACAGGCAACAAACCAATCCGAGGTATTTAAATTGTGGCAAAAGGCGCTCCATTGTTAAACATAGAAATTGTTACATTAAAAATGTCGATATTATTTGTATATTTCTTTGCTAAACTATGTAAGCGAGGAATTAGCGAGTTCGCTACATAATTTGTCTTTGAATGGTGACATTTAAAAAGGTCCTAGTGAGCCGAGTAGGTAATCTTAAATTGACTACACTCAAGAGTTTGCATCAGTCGAACTCCGAATTTACAATTAAAAAAAAAGAAATATAGGTCAATTATCCTTCGCCGATCCTCAAGTGTATGTATTTTAAAGTTATTTAATAAAAAAGTGTAGTTAACTTGTTCTAAGGGATATTTAACTTAAATTAATAAATCGTAAAAACCTCCGTTAAATTATTTTGAAATTTTTACATAAATTTTGTGGTGAAGTGTCAAATGGTACTGTATTCAAGTTGGCTACGAACCAATGAGATAAATATAATGGTCATGCCAGGAAGTAAATTCAAGTTTTAAATGATTCTCAGCAAAAATCCTACATGCTATTATTTGTAATGTGATTTATGTGGTGCACAAATTCTAGTGTTTTCATCAAATATAACTTTTATTTTAGTTAATATCTTGAGCTGTATATGGTGTATCGCATTATAAGTATCGGAAATTCGTTTTGAAAGAAAGTTATTGCTTTACATTTGTTAAAATATAAAATCAGATTATTACACACCGATTATACAATGCATTTTAATTTGATTGGAGCTGATGGCAATAATTTTTAATAAGCAAAGAGTATAAATTTAAGAATTTTTTAAGTATAATATCACATAATGTTATGTCGTCAATAAACAGTAGGAAGAGTACAGGACCTAAATGGCTACCTTGCGGTAGACCGCTAGAAGCGTAGAATTCTTTAGATTTTGGCCGCTAGAGGGGTAGAATTCTTTAGACATAAGTAAAATAAATGGATCGAGATGATAAAATTCTGGCGTATCGTATTACATTATGCACATCCTTGTAGTATAAAGTTTACAGAATCTCTGCACTTATAATGTACGATGTACATAAAATACAACGTACACAACATGAATAGGCGACGTGAACTAAAATTGGTTTATGGTTATTGTTCGTGTTCAAACTCGGATCGTGTGAAATTTGATCCAACTGGGTCACCAGAATTTATGTATTTGTGGAACATACATTGTTCGCAAAGTTTTGGTATTTTTATTTTTACGGTTGATCCTAGGTTCCGGCTTTAGATTTTGGGAACTTCGGTAGAGATGAATTAAAGATGTTCGTTTTGATCTCCGTTTATTTAATTGAAAATGTTACACAGATTACGAATGCAAAATTAACATTGAGTGCTGCTCTTTAAGGAAAATAGAAGTCGCGTCTCGATATAACTGACTGGTCCTTTGGTCGTCCTCTGGAAGCGAAGATCTCGGATCTTCAATAGTATTCCGGGATGAGGTTCGGTGTCGTGCGGGCGGAGGCTTCTGGAAGTACGGGAGATCCATTGAGAAGCCGGCGACGCGTGTCGCGACCCGTGGTATATCTAGGCCATCGTGAGGCCTGCGATTCGTATCGCGGTGAGTTCAGTACTGACTGACTGGTAGGCGTCAGGTGCATTGTTTATATAGATGCTTGCGCTGTAGAGAATCTTCGAGACGGTTCCTGTAAAGATTCGAAGGTCAGCATTTATCGCCGAGCGCCTGGAATTCGCTTATCAGCGAAACTTGATACCATTGTAGCTTCTAGCATCTTCGTTGGTCACTGCGCGGTGCAGGGCTGCCACAGATTTATGATAAGGTAGCAGGGCCGCCACAAGATCATGTACATAATTCATGATATTTACCATTTATATGTAAAGTAACGTAATGCTGATTATAATGTAGATAAGTGTTCAATAATAACAAAAAAAACGTATTTATAAATAAAATAACACTTTCAAACCCAGACAAACTTTAAAAGTATATAAATTAACCGAAAATAAAATAATTCATAACCAGTGAAAATGGAGGAAGCGGTTGATCCGCATGCCTTCATTACTAAGGCGAAACAAAACATAAGCGACTTACATACAATCATAGAAGAAAATAAACTTACCAAAGAAACCAAATCAAAAATGATGAAAGAAATAAATAACATCATGGAAATGATATCCCACATGGCAATAGAATTAGCTAAATTACAAGAAAAATGTGAAATTCAAGAAAAAAACCAAACACAAAAAAACTCATTTTCATACTCTTCGGCAGTAAAAAACTTAATACCACAAACGCAAGAAAAACGATTTCCTATAATTATAAAAAGCTTAAAAGAAGAAGACACTGAAAAAATAAAAGAGAAAATACAAAAAATCAAAATATCGCAGTTGGGAATTAGAGTAAGTGAAATTAAAAAAACAAAAAAAAACATTATAATAACATGCCCAGAAAAAGAAGAGGCAAAAAAATTAAAAGATAAGATAAATGAAGTCGACAAAACCATAATAGCGGAGGTACTTGTGAAAACGGATCCATGCGTAATATTCAAAGGACTTGACAAAGACTATACCGAAAAAGAATTCTTAGAAGACATAATTGAACAAAACAACGACATCAAAATGATATGTGAAAAATACCAAGATAAAAACATATTACAAGTTAAAGCCATCATTACGAACAAAAAAACTAACAACAAAAACTTAATTCTCCAAACAAATCCAGAATTGAGACTACATCTTATAAATAGAAAAAAAATTCATCTAGGATTCATGAGAATCTATGTAACCGATTGTAACGTTCTTACCCAATGTTTCCATTGTCAAAGATTCGGACACACAGCACAAAAATGCTACAATAAAATGAATAAACCAACATGCAAGCACTGTTCAGAAGATCATCCCATCTCCGAGTGTAAATCCCTGGAACTACCGCCCAAATGCGCCAACTGTCACGCAGCTAACAAGAAGAAAGAAATAAACTCCTTCAACAGTAAAATGAATGAAATAGACCACCGAACAAACAGCGAAACATGTAAGTTTCGTTCTTACATGCTTAAATTAGCCAAAGAAAGAATAAACTACGACATTGAATAAAAAAAATTATATATAATATTGCAAAATACAACCAAAAATGCATTAATTAAATGGATGATTTCGTAAATAGTGAATTAGAATTAAATATTAAAATTCAAGAATATGAATGTATTTGTACTGATTCATGTAACAAAATTATTTCTAAAAACATCAATGATATAATTATTATGCACATAAACATCCGTAGCATTCAGAAAAATTTAGATGAACTAATTTTAAAAATAAATAATTTAATTAAAAAGCCGGACTTCATAGTGTTAACCGAAACATTTACGAACGCTGAGTCACCGTCTTATCACTTACCTGAGTACAATTATATTTCTACCAAAGTAGATATCAACAAAAATTCGGGAATAATAATATTTGCAAATAATAAATTTAGTATTGTTAACATTATAGAACACCCAATACATTTGGTAAACTGCATCGAAGTACATTTCAAACTCGGCAAATCAATATATCATTTAATAGCTATCTATAGAACGCATGGCTCGAGTATTATTACGTTTATTAACGACCTCAAATACATATTATTAAAATTAAAAAATAAACTCTGCTTCGTGGTGGGTGATTTTAATGTGAACATTAATGAAAAAATAGAAAATAATAACACAACTGAATACATCAATTGTATGACTGAACAAAATTTCATATCTTGCATAAATAAAAATACTAGAGAAATAAAAGAACATACTCCATCTTGTTTAGATCACATTTGGACAAACGTAAACATTAAAGATCTTCACAAACTAAAATCAATTGTTTGGAAAACTAACATAACTGATCATCATTCATGCTTACTTCTGTATAATAATAATATTAAACATAAAAAACATAATTTAATACCCAAAAAATCAACAATAGACATGACTATTCTCTCCGAAAAACTAAAAAAGGAAGATTGGAACAATGTTTTAAAGAGTGATGATACTGAAATATGTTCGACTAACTTTGAAAAAATCCTGTCACAACACATTAAAAATTCGACAACTGAAATAATAATACACATAAAATCAAAATTAAGATGTTTAAAACCTTGGATTACCAAAGGACTTATAATATCTATCAGAAACAAAGAAAAACTTTATAAAACAACTTTAAAAAATCCCAATGATGAAAATGCATATAATTTTTATAAAAAATATAAAAATAAATTAACTTCTTATATTAAAAAAAGTAAGGAAGAGTTTTTTAAAAATAAAATATTATCTTCAGAAAATAATCATAAACAAATGTGGAAAACTGTGAATATGGCCATAGACAATACAAAAAAAACTCAAAATATTAAGTACATCGAACATGATAAAAAAATTATAGATGCCAATTTACAGCCTAAACAATGTGCAAACATTTTTAATTCCTTCTTTGCAAATGTTGGAAAAAATCTTGCAAAAAATATTCATAAACCTTCTAACCCGGAAAAACATAAAAATAAAAATTTACAGAAACGTAATATACTTTCAACATTTGAAATAACAACAGAATGTGAAATCTTAAAAATAATAGAAAATATGAAAGGAGGTTCGTCTCCCGGTTTTGATTCTATTACGACACACATGTTAAAATCTATGAAATCTTACTTAATAAAACCCATCACTCATTTAATAAACTTGAGTTTAACGAAAGGAATATTTCCAATGAACTACAAAAACACAATAATCTCACCTATTTACAAATCTGGTGATCCACACCAAGTAACGAATTATCGCCCAATTTGTCTAATTTCTAACATAGGAAAGATCTTTGAAAAAATAGTAAAAAAGCAATTGGTAAATTTCCTAGATAGTAATAAAATACTAAACAAAAACCAGTTTGGTTTTATTAAATCACTCAGCACACAAGATGCAATTGCTAACGTAACTTCATACATTTACGAATCATTAGATAAAGGTAAAAAATGTGCGGGCATATTTATTGACCTCAGAAAGGCTTTCGATAGCATATCCCATGAGATACTATTAAAAAAATTAAATGATATTGGCATAAAAGGCAACGCGATTAAATGGATCACCAACTACTTAAAAAACCGCCCTCAAGTGGTAAAAATCAATTGTATTAATAGTGATCAAGAGATTTCAAGCTTTGGAATCCCCCAAGGTACAGTGCTTGGACCAATCCTTTTTACCATATATGTAAACGATATTTTTTTTCAACATCTACATGGTCAAATTACATCATACGCCGATGATACAGTTTTAATAATAAGTGAAAATACTTGGGAAAATGTAGAATTACAGGCCACAGAAGACATCAATACGCTTAAGAATTTTTTCGACACTAACTTACTATCACTAAATAGTGAAAAGACATTTGTAATTCCATTTGCAATCCATCCAAACGACGCTCCCAAAAATTTTAACATTGTCATACACGATAACACTAAAATTCACAGCCAACATTATTGCAAATCAAACTGTACAATATTAAAAACAACAAATAAAATTAAATATCTCGGCGTAATTATCGATAAAAATCTGAAATGGAAGGAACAAATATGTCAAGTAGTAAACAAAATCAGAAAATTAATATATATATTTTTAAGAATTAGAAATTTTCTGTCGATAAAAAATCTATATTTAATCTACTATGCCTTAGTTCAATCCACTCTACAATACGCTATTATTAGTTGGGGATCCGCGTATAAATGTAACCTTCTTCCAATAGAAATTGTACAAAGAACAATTATTAAAATTATATTAAAAAAATCCTTAGACTACCCAACTGAACGCCTGTTTGAAGAATTTCAAGTTCCCACATTTAAAGATTTATATATTAAAAATTCAGTAATTCAAATAATAAAAGAAAAAGATAAATATCCATTTTTAAATGAAAACAGAACTCGACTTAAACATGTTTTTCTATGCCCAAAACTAAATACGTCTTTTGCACAGCATCATTATACTTATCAGGGAAGAACTTTTTTCAATCGTCTACCAGAAGAAATCAGAAGCATCAATGATAAAACCCGAATACTGCTCTCTGTCAAGAGACATTTTAAAAATATTCTTAAAAAAAAAACTACTGTCAACTAATCTTACAAATATCTTAGTTCTCCATAACATTCTTTCTTTAAAAAAAAAAAAAAAAAAAAACACACCATTATCAAATAAATACTGCAGCTCACATATATTTATGTACAATTCATTATTTAAGTACTAACTTATACCTAACTAATAACTAATAGCATTTATGTACACTCCCCTTCCATACACAAGCAAATGCTTTTAATGGAAGAGTAGTAAAAAAAAAACCTGTAAAAAAATATATTTTGTTGTAAAATTGTAATTATAATAAATGTTTCAATAAATAATAAAAAAAAAAAAAAAAAAAAAAAAATTAGTCCAGTTTTAGATATGGACCTATTTCAAATTTCATATTTTTTAGATACTAGCACAATCGATCAATAAAACCCCATTTCAAAATGATATTGACTAAATTCGTCATCGTTGGTCAATTGGCGTTATTTGCGAGCACGGTCAACATATGATTCCGACAGTCTGAGTATCGGACAAGCTGTCGATATACAAAACTTTTTGAATAATGTCATACGTTTTGCAAAATAACTGGATTATTAATGAATGGAGGTGCACTAACAAAATTTAAGAATTGAAACAAAATTGTATACGCGTCCCATAGACTTAATTAATTCAGCTAAGACACGATAAATTTATTCCGTTTGATTTTGGAGAAAAGAAAGTGGTTTAAATATGACTAAAGGCCATATTAAGCAATTAAATTCCGTTTGTAAAAGAACATTAATGTTAGTATTTCAAAATTTTCAAATTGGCTATTTTTAATTTTTCTTAGCGGTTCGACGTTTAGAAATGTAAACCCATAGACACATACGACGTGTTGCCATCTTACATTTATTTATTAGGTATTTGTTTCATTGTAGATATAGGTTCGGCTATCAACAGTGCAACCATGCTGGGGATATCGATATAAAATCTTCGGAAGTTAAGCCTATCGATCCGTTATTGCAAAGTTATAGATTTAACTCAACTAGACCTCCTGGCTCTTCTCACACACATGATCTGTTAAAAATGGTTCCATGAGAGTTGATCCGCCGACAATATTGGCCCCCCAGCAAACGTAACGAGTATATGCAAAATTAATTACACAAAATATAACTAAGTGATCCCGAATGGATGTGCGGAGAGGATGTACCGCCGAAAAACAAAGTATAAACCATGTTTTCATTCAAATGCGTAAAATAAAAATTAACTTGTCCATGTACTGTGTACCAGCGCATAGGTACAAAAAATCGGCACTGTATATAAATTCGTACCAACTTATTTTCGGGTTTTTTGATGTCGATTTTACGTTTGAAATTGGTAAATAATGCACAAAAAATTATTATTTTATAAAATCATTTCTCAACTGCCATTAAAAATGTTTGTTATAAAAATGTATAATTAAATTATGTACGTACATCCATTCTGAATTCCTTTCAAAAGTTTTGACAAAAAGAAAGTAAAATGTGTGTTACCGTGCTACGAGTATTGTGGGACTGAAGGTAATTGGGATAAGAGGTGGGAAAAGAAGTTGAATAGAAATAAGGGTATAAATTTCCTCGCTTTTCACACTATTCAGATCTGATTACTGAACTCAGTTACAGCCTTTTAAAGCTACGCTTTGAGTCTGATTGGTAGTTTATCACCCGGTTGATACTAATGGGCGTTTTAAACTATGCTTTTTACATTTATAAAAAAAAAACCTTTTATAATACCGAATCCATGTGGCTTTTATGTGATTCCGGTTGAAAAAAGGACGTGTTCTATTTTAGTACAGTTTATAATAAAAAGACTTAAAGAAAATTAAACATCTATCGTCTGTCATTGTTTCATGTTGTTATATTTCGTGGAAAAGTTGCATTTTTATTTCGTCCTTAATTTAAAAAAAAATAATAAAAGGACTATAATACGGTGTATTACTGATTGTTAGCGTATGTTTGTTCGGTATTATGAATTTGGCGTATTTTTTTATGATTTCTTGACGGCAACGGCAAAGAAAAATTAGAAATTTGACGGTCGGCGTTGTCTAGCGGTAAGGTTCTTGACTCGTAATACGAAGGTCGCGGGATCGAGTCCCGGCGTGGGTAAATAAATTTAATTTGAATAATTTGTGTTATTTCGCAATATATTCATTTTGAGTAATGTATATTTATATATAGTATATTTGTGGCACGACCCGAGAGTGGAAGATATTCTCAGTATCGCCCTGGTTTAAGACTTTAAAAGAACTATTCAGAATTGAAAAGTTGGTTGAAATGGCGTTAGCCGTGTTTGGTGACCAGATCTGATTAGCCAGGTACTTCCCCACCTTCCTCTTCCTTCTCCTCCCCACTACCTTAAACCTCACAACTTACCCCATTGGGGATACCACAGTCTCACTGGCTCCAGACGGGAGCAACTGAGATTCTTGTGAGGTATACTATAAAAAATAAAAAAAAGACACGTGATATCTGGTTTTGTTGGCGTCGTCCCAAAATACGATTTCTTACATAATGACTATTATTTGTTTGCAAACATAAGAATGAAAATAATTTTAGAAACGCTCATCCTAAGTTGAAAACAGGTTATAATATTATAAGCAAGCTGGAAAATAAATAGGATAAAAAATAGCTCGATTTATATTCATATCTATTGGGTTAATATTTAAACATTTTCTCGCAATTTCATTTTGAAAAGGAAGCAAAACCAATGTTATTTTGGAATCCGGAACTCTTTGTGTGGAGTATAAGTGTGGGCCTTGGTAGAGATGGCACATTATCTGTCTGCGCGAGAGTCGGGTGGTTCGCGTGAAATGGTTTTGTTCTATTCCCGGAAAACTAATATTTCCTCGGCAATGATAAAAGAGAACATTTATCAGTTGGAAAGTATC
This sequence comes from Limnephilus rhombicus, assembly GCA_929108145.2. NCBI lineage: Eukaryota > Metazoa > Arthropoda > Insecta > Trichoptera > Limnephilidae > Limnephilus > Limnephilus rhombicus. Next base: position 25,157,531 of record OV815278.1, read on the forward strand.
CAACGCCCTAACTCGGTTACTGTAAGGTTTGTTATTAGATTATTCTGTTGATAAGTTGCAGCCCTGAGTAACTTTGCTTTGATAAAAAACTGAAGAATAGTTTGGTTTTCGACTGTCCAACAAAAGATAATACACGGTGAGCGGTCAATAAATACAATTTTTTCGACCATCAAGACCGTTTTCTCGGATAAGTCTGAACGAACTAATTAATTAACGAAAATAAATATGAAGAGCGGTTTAATATTTTCAGACCTGAATTAAAACTGCAAGTGGTAGAACGTATTTTAAGCTTGATAACAACAATAGAGAAATCCAGTCAAATTTTTTAATTTTTTTTAGTGAATAATATCCTTCTAACTTAAATAACTGCATATCTATTTTTATTTTTAAAGTTAGTTTTAATAGTTAAAATAATAGTCAAAGTTGTAATTTTTCAAAATCCCCCAAAAACCACCGTATGTATGGTGAATCGTGTGACGTCATCACTCCTGAAAAATTACTAAAGGATCGGGCAATTAGCTGAACAACTGCCGCCATTTTGAATTCCGTTGTTCGAAGTATTCTCCCTGGAAGTAGCATTACTATTTTTTTGTGCAGCAGTTTTTTAATATTTTCAGTAATAGAGATAAACTAATAAGAGATACCTTTATTTGTGAAACATTATTTAGGCCTAAATAATGTCACGACACGTCGAACAGTGACGTCACCACAAAAATTTCAATAATGCCAACTTGACGGCGTGTTTTTACGATCCGATTAAAAATGGACTTTTTAATATTTTTTTTAAAAACTCTGCGTTTAATATTATTAAATAAAACTTATATATTCAGAATCAGCGTTTATTGGTTGTACGAACATATATTTTTAAAGCCATAATATTTTTCACTGGAGTTCCTTAATATCAAGTCATAAAGTTATTTGAAAACTTTTTTTTTGGTTAAAAGTTATTGCTACTTTCATTTGAACGAACGTTAGATCTTCTCTGTTTCACTTAAAATAATAAAAAAATCAGTATATATACAAAATACAACATTTTACAAAATTATAAAAAAGTTATATAAAAATTAAAAATCTAAAAAATACCTTCAAAACTTATATCATAAATTAAAGCACATTTCAAAATATAAAAATGACTGTAACGGGAGATAATCCATTTGTTGGTTTCAATTTATTTGCTGAGTGTTGAAAATATTTTACTTTATTTCAAAAGGATGCCAGATTTAAAATTCGACGCACATTTGTGAGAATAATCCACAAGCCCTTAAAATCCATGCTGATGCACTCGAAGCATAAATTACCACACACAAGCCATCATCACCGCTAGAAAGGCCATTAAAAAAACTTGTGTGCAATTTGAATACTCGCCACGTGCCATTACTCTCCCCCACTCCTCTAACCTCACCCTACTGACTCCACTCACTCCTCCCACTTTCACAGTTAGTTTTAAAATGCCGGGACTTGCCCAAGTGAAGGAACGTGCTTTGTGATTAAAAAAGTCCCTTGAGAGAAAAGAGAAAATAGAATTTCCACATCAACTCTTCAGGAAAGCCGATAGATAGCACGGGAAAGTCAATAATAAGTATTTTTGCCAGGGATTGAAGGAAGAACAAATCTATCTTCATCGGGAACCAGCGGCTCTTGCGCTCCGATTCGTTGTTTTATCGTGCATTCACTGAATTTGTCAGTGTTTGCTATTTGCTGGTTTATCTTTGATATTAACTTACTTTGATTTGGTGAAAAGTTAATAATTGAATGAAACTTTTATTTTCTTTTAAATGTATCGAAGATACCTAATCAATCCTAAAGGGAAACATCAAAAACCATAATTTGCTGGAAAAAAAAATATTAAATACTGCATTATAATTTTGACATTTTAAGAAAATATAATATGAAATAAAAATATGAAAGATATTATTTAAATTTTCAGTTAGGTTTAGGGGCTAGGTTTTGTATACAGGGTTTTCAAGGACTTCTATGGTACAAACTTGATGGTTTGGGTAGGGCGTAGGGTATTTTCAGTAACTACCAAGAAGATGTTCTTAAAATAATAGTCAATTCTTTTTCCGATAATTACTTAAGCCGAAATTTGGTGTACCTACTCAATGTAGTTGTTATTTTTTGTTTTAATTTGTTTGTGTGTGAGTTTGTTATATAACTATATTTATTTATTTATTTTTTCAGGTTCTCCATAAAACAGTTATACACCAAATTATTACGGAGAAGATTATAAAATATATGAGAAAAAAAAGGCCGAGGGGGCAGTTTCACTATGTTGAGACATATGTTTGAGACATATATTTGAGGGCAAAAACTGGCATGAAGCGTATAGAAAAGCAGAAATTGGAATAAACAATGTCAAACATTGGCTAGACTACAATCTTCTTACTCTTAACACGGACAAGACAAAATTTATACGTTTTAGTGCAACACAAGCGGGTCAACCTAAGGTAATACTAAATATTACTATTCACATTTGCAACGAACCGAACACTTGTACTTGCAATAACCTTGAATGCGTGGATAGTTTAAAATATCTAGGGATCACCATAGATAAATATCTGAGATGGGATGAACACATCAACGCAACGGCCTCAAAAGTCAGAAAACTTACACACCTTTTTATAACCATCAGAAATATTCTCTCTGTTAAAGATATGAAATCAATATACTATGACATGTGTAATTCTTTACTCGAATATGCATCCCTAGGATGGGGTGGATGTGCCAAAACAATATTAGACTCCCTGGCTAAAGCTCAGAAATCAATACTAAGAGTCATCCTTAAAAAACCATTCAGGTACCCCAGTGATGCATTATTCACGGAACTAAAAGTACTTGATGTTAGACAATTGTGTATTAGAAAGATTATATTACATGCTCAAAAACAACGTCAACACTTCCCGTCCATTGACCACCTTCACGACACTCGACTTTCAAGGAACAATCCAATAGTCCCAATAAAAATCACGACGTCCCTCGGCCAACGGCAATTTTCGTACTTAGGACCTAAATTATTTAATATCATTCCTAATGATTGGAAAACTAAAAGTGCAAATGTTTTGCGCAAATTGATCAACGACTGGCTCCTTGATTTAGGGAGGATCAAAAGCGAAGATACGTTGACCAATAGATAGTCTCATCATATAAAATAAAACAAAATTAAAAATATATGAGAAAATAAAAAAAAAAAACAAAATAAAAAAAACACTCACTCATAGTTCCATTCATTACAAAAACACGTACTTATCATTTCAGAACACAATTGTCTATTCTTTTATCAATACCGTTCCCATTATTCTACATTCAACTCCTGTGGAGATCTTTCTTTTTATTATACAAAATTACGTAAACTATAATTTATACAAAATACGTACAAATATAATTTATACAAAATTGCGTACTATACGTAATATTACAAAAACACGTACTTATAACTTCAGAACATAATTGTCTATTATTTTATCAATACCCTTCCCATTGTTCTACATTCAAGTCCTGCGGTGATCTTTCTTTTTAACATTACCATCTGGATTTTATTTACTTTACCGGTTTTATTTTATATTAAGTGCTCTAAGGGAAAATATTATTTTTTTTATTTTTTTATTTTTTATTAGTAATAGAAGGTACATAAATTACAAATAAATTTTATACAGTAATTAATTACATAGTAGATATATTTGATGTACCCCCATATACCCCTATAACTTAGTAGGATGAAAAAATGAAGCAAGGAAAGGGAAATAAATACAATTTGTTATCAACCACTCTGTCATGTCACTATTTATACACTAACTAACTTATGAAATATTTATATACAAATTGTTTTTATTCATTTGCTGCATCCTTTTCGAGTCACATTCTTTTTGAGTTTCTTTACCCGCTCGTAAAGTTGAGGGATACGTCACTCACGTTAATTATAATTATAATTATTTTTTGTAATCACGTTTAAACATCCACGTTAATTATAATATGGATTTTGTCATCACGCTTGAAGAATGTCTCGATTCTCAATTTTTGCAAGCGATTTAAATGACCAAACATTTATCTATTGTTAAACAAGCATTCGATACTAAATTTGTACTTTAAGACATTGTTTTTTTCTCTTCGCTTATTCTTTTTTTTATGAGTTCAAAATTGTAGTTATTAACTAAAGCTTCTACTAGGAATTCAATCGTAACACTTGTTTCATTCAATAAATAATATGTTTATATAATTAATCAATGTAATATGAAATTATGATATGAACTAAATTTGTCAATTTGACTGGCCTAAAACAGGATCCATTCCTAGTTGGCTAGTCAAAGTTTCCATATATGTTTCATTGTATAATTTTATGTAAAAAAAATATTATTATTATGTCAAAAGATAGTTACTGAACTCTGTATAGGTAACATTGAAGATTTCAATGCTCAATGCATAAAAAAGTGTGTGGGGTCTCCCACGAGTATACGCGTTAGGGACATATAGGTTAATCTCCTTCAACATAGGTGGATTCAGTACAGTACCGGAGATCAGCTTAAAAAAATGTTTCCCCAAAAATATTTTACGGCGGGCTTCTAAGGTATTAAGATCGATTATTAATATATTTTAACTATATATCGACCGGTCAGTGGTTGAGTGGGCATCGCGTTTGGGTCCCACCTAGGCGTTCCGTGTTCGATTCCTCGGCTGGCTAAATCCTCCATCCGACTCAAGCAACATTTTCGGCTTACTGTGGTGGTAGTAGGAGATTTTCAAATATTGTTGTAACCCGGGAATGTTTGTCTTCCTTTAAATAAAAAAAAAATGTATAGTATATTTGAAACGTGTTTTTCTTTTGTAGAAATTTCTTATGGTTGGTCTCGACAAGTTAAGTCAGATATTGTGATTTTTCAATGGTCTCCGCTTTTTAGCCTACGTGCAATAATTATCACTCCTAAAATTTGATATTCCGTGATTTCATTCCGAGGTGTGCACTAGTTTAGCAATAATTACGAAAAACGCGGAAAGTAATCTAACATTTCATAAAAAATAAACTAAAAAATTCGCGTTCTTTTAGGCCGTTTTAATTTAATTGACGCGAAATAAAAGCAATAAATATTATCCAACGAATACCAGTTTATTTTTACTATAATACAACGCATTCATCCCGATGCGTTTAATAAACATGTCTGTCCATTAATAATACTTATTCTGCAAAACGGGTCACTGCATTTGAAATATTATTAGTTTTGCGAGTAAATTATTATTAAAAATATATTCCATCATATACATATTACTGACTGCACACGAATGAAAATAAAATGAATTCAGAGAGGACATCACGAGAAAAGTTTATGAGTTTGAAAACTGGAGTAATCATATATTTTGCAATATCACTCCTGGTTTCACCTTTCGTTTCAATATCACCTTGAAAATATTTTATGTTTGTTTTCTAGGTAGAAATTACCAAATCTTAATTATAATGTAATGTTTTTCCTTTAACAGTGTGCAGTGTGCATGTCCCCGGTACAACAAATAAACGCTACCTTTCACAGGTTGCCACCAGGGACGTTGTAAACTCATATTTTCATATAAGATTTTTATGTTTGATATTTTTAATCCCTGTTTTAATCTTTCATTTTGATATCACTCCGGTTTTTACTTCTCGTGTCAATATCCCTCCAGTTTTAATATTTTGTTTGAATATCACTCCTCTATCTTTAGCAATATAATTCCCTGTAATAGTATTGTAATATGTATTGATTGATGGGTATTAGATGCTACAATAATTGACCCACTAACAGGCACGGAAAGTGGTATTGAGAGTAATCACTAGGATTTACTATTCACTAAATTTTATGAGGTTAATTTGTGGTATTTCAAAAATTTATTAATTAAAAAATAATACATAGTATATTTGCGGCACGTTCCAGAGTGGAAGATACACTCAGAATCGCCCTGGTGTAAGACTAACATTCACAATTGAAACGTCACTTGAAATGGCTTTAGCCGCTATCCTCTTAACCATCTTTTTCCCCTCTCCACTACCTTCAGCCTCACAACATACCCCAATTGGGGATGCCATAGTCTCACTGACTCCAGACGGGAGCAGCTGGAGACTGTGCGGTATTCGTATAAAAAGGGAAACTTTACAGTTTTTTTTGTTTTACGTTAGCCCAAGAGGCCCTGAGGAAAAAAATCTCTCAGGGCCAGCCATCTTTGATGCTGAGTGGAGGGAAAGGAAGGAGAGAAAGTTCTGGGAAGGTGAAAGGTATGAGGAGTGGGTAGGAACCTGGGGTTCAATGTGTCCAGAATTGACGGACACCCATCCCTCCTACTGCGGTGCAAGGCAATGGGTCGAGAGAGTCCGGCTGGAGAGGTCTAGATTAGGTCTCAACCAGTCTACACAGTACTTAGATGATAACATAACATTCACTAAACTTGATTAGCATCTTTGAAAATTGATAAACCAACTAACCATCACGCCGTTTCCCCGCATGGGTAGGCAGAGAGGACGGACCGCCAGACAACTCGATCTTGGCACACAGTCCTTGCCTCGTTCAAATTCATACATCGTCTCATACATGCTCTTCTATTATTCTGACTCTTCACATGGCTCAACGCAAGTATCTGATTCACTTGGTCATGCCATGTCTTCCTCGGGTGTCCCCGACTTCTTCTATGATTTACATTTGCGTCATATATTCTCCTAACACCCCTTTCCTCGTTCATTCGCTCTACATGACCAAACCATCTGAATGGTTCAAAGTCAGTGAAATAAAATATTACTTAATTTTTATTAACCTCACTCAACAAAGATGAAATGCCAGTATAGGGACATTAGAATATTATATAGGTATTTACTGATAAAAAAAATGTTAGTAAAACGAAAAATCTCTGATTGGAAAGCGTCATCTAACTTGTAATGTAACTATTTCAGTATCTGCGTGACGGTGGTGGTGCTGAACGTGCACTTCCGGTCCCCGCAGACTCACCGGATGGCCCCTTGGGTCAAGCGCGTCTTCATCCACATCCTGCCCAGGCTCCTCTTCATGAAGCGGCCGCAGTACAAGTTCGACACCACCAGGTGAGCCCTTCACCTTTCTCATCACCAAATTCATGTCACCACTAATCGTTGTATCTTCCTTACTAGCATAGTGAAAAATATGATGTAAACTGAATTGGAAAGAGAAAACACAATGCTTTGTATTCAAGTCTGAAAGTTAACCACAAAAGAATTAAAATGTACACCTTTATGAAAATGAAACCAAAGTCTCCAAGCGCAATTTGAAAAAAAAATGAAACTTTGTGAACTTCGTGAACTAACTAACTACAAAAAAGTGAGGTGATGATAACGTTTATAAATCATTCGTCTAATAAGATATACTCGTATGTATGTGCTTTTTCATTACCAGTAACTTTAGTTACATAATATATATGAATATACATGTATGTGTGGGTATGCATAAATACATGATTATGTAAGTATTTTTTTTAAATTTTTTTTATTTAAGTTTATTTAGGAAACATACAGTTGTAAATACATTCATTTTACATTTTATATTGAATATAGTATAAACCAGTGAAGTTCCATTTATGATTTAAAAAAAAAGGAAATGGTTACTGATTAGGAAGCAAGTAGATAGTAATAATATTATAATATAGTATTAGTAAAAAGTGAGTCAAAAGAAAAAATAAACAATGAAGAAATAACAAAGAAATAATCGTTTTGGTTTAAGTACATTGTAAGGTTAATTTAGTTTTAAACGTTTTAAGAGAGCAGTGGAAAATATCGATATCTCTTAGGGCGTTGTAAGATTTGCAGATACCCCCGAGCAAAGAATTTTGTGCATATTTCGATTTGAAATGCTGTATAAAAATAGGGTATTCGACCTGGTATTGCGTTCAGGGCAACGAAATGCAATCCTTTCTAATAGATCTGGTGAGTCAATAAGGCAGTTCACTATCTTGTATAGAAACAGTACGTCAGAAATGTTTCTCCGTTTGTAAAGAGCAATAGGTTTACACTGGTGATTTTCGAAACGATACGAAAGGTGTTTCAAAAATTTTGTTTGAATATTTTCAAAACGCTTAATGTAAGTTTGGTATTGTGGATTCCAAATGACAGATGCAAATTCAAGATGAGATCTTACATACGCCATATATAGTAGTTCAAGTGTAAAAGGTTTGTTGAACGGTTTTGTGATGCGTAGGATAAAACCCATTTGTTTGTAGGCTTTTTCTAAGATGTATTCAATGTGATCTTTGAATAGTAATTTGGAGTCAAGTAATACTCCAAGATCTCTAATTTTATCCACTCTTTCAAGCGGAACGTTGTTCAGATGGTAAATATGGACGATTGGCTGATTTTTACGTGAAAACGTTATCGCATTACATTTCTTTACATTGAGAAATAGTTGATTTTCTATGCAATATTCATTAATTTTATTAATATCTTCTTGTAATTTATTGCAATCATCTTCTGAGTTTATACATTTGTATATTTTCATATCGTCAGCGTAAAGAATAAAATCAGAGTTACAGATGACATGTTTGATGTCATTTATGTACAAAGTAAAGAGCAGGGGTCCTAAATGGGAACCTTGAGGTACACCCGAAGGGACGGTTATTTCCTGTGACATGTAACCTTTGAGGGCAACAGCTTGACTTCTATTTTTAATGTAAGATGAGAACCATCTGAGAAGATTTCCACTTATACCAATTTTTTCAAGTTTGCTTAGGAGTATATCATGATTCACTTTGTCGAAAGCTTTAGAAAAATCAGTATAGATAGAGTCAACTTGTTTCTTTTTATCCATAGTATTCAGATATATATGTATGTATGTGTGTATGTGTGCATGTATGTATGTACATACATAACAGCTACCTTATTTATTTGTGTTTATTTTCGAGAAAACTTTGGCAATTTGTGAGTTTTTGGAAACATTTCTACCAATTTTTAATTTTTTTTTATAATTTTACTTAAATATGTTTACACTTACTAGACTTCATTTCAAAATAACTATCCTCCGTTGGTCACCATGAAACAAGCAACTACCTAGTATGGTGATCTAATGTATATTCTCAAGTAAATGTATTTATTATGTAACATGTACTTATAAATAAATAAATAAAACGTTAGGTGAGCCATTTTTAAAACTTTACTAAGTTTGCTTAAAAAAATATATATTTAAAAACTTGCACGGTTATATCTAAAAATTAAATTTATAGACGAACTTCGTACCGCCTCAGAATCAATAGCTGTTGAATTAAATTCAGTTTTTTTATTAAATTAAAAATTACGCAATGAAGCAATTATCAATACGCAATTGTCCGTGTTTAATTTTTGTCAGTATCAGAGATGGCGTTGTGTACGGATTTATATTTTTGTGATTTTCTTACTTTTAAAATTACTTACGGGAATTCGGGAGGCGGATACGGGTGCCGCCGCCCCGGGAACCATTCATTGAATAACCAACACCTCTGCCATAGATCACCCCAAGTGGTTCGCTACGTTTGGTGATTTAGGAGGGGTGCCCGGGTTCATGAGGTGACTTATGTCCGGGTCTTGGCAGTTGATGCGCCTGCCCACCTGCTGCGTGGCGGGCCGGATCGAGAGAGACTGGTTGAGGGAGGCCTTTTGACCTTTCCAGCTGGACTCTCTCGACCCATTGCCTTGCACCACAGTTGGAGGGATGGATTCATACGTCCGTCACTCCCGGACACACTGACCCCCAGATTCCTACCCACCCCTCATACCCTTTTCCTTCCCAGAACTTTCTATCCTCCACATTCCTTAAAAAGATCCTCCACACAGCATCCCCTAAGATGACATAGGTCCTGAGAGAAATTATTTTTCTCCTCCTCCTCCTGTGTGGAGCTTATGTAAAAAATGCGTTTCATTTCAGAGATTTATTATAATTATTGTATTTTTCCTTTGGAGGTGTGCAGACATTCGTTCACCATTTGTCTCATTTTCGACTATTGACATTGAGTGTGTAAGAAAGAAGGGCAGCATTATATGATTAAAAACAAATGCACAACAATCAACGCATTGACATTTGACGTTTTTGAATGTTTGGAATTTACGCACAGTTCAATATTATACCCCTCACAATATTGCTGCAGTTCTTTCAAAATAGGAGAATTCGTTCCATACAAAATGTATGGGGAAAATAATTTTCTTTATAACTATTTATTTCGTTAACTTTTGTGATGTTTTAATAGTTATTATCCTATCCGGGGCGGAGACAAATCCAACAAATCAAAGATCATCAAAATCAGCCCAGTCGTTCCCGAGTTATAAATAGTGTAACTAAGATATCATCACTTTTCTAAAATAGTTTTTAGTTTTTGGATACGTTCACAAATATTCCAGTTATTTGGAATTTAAAGCAAAACGGAAATATTCCGACGTATCGACAGAATATGGTTGTTACTTTTTTAAAAACAGAACCAAGTCTTTTTATCTATACGTCGTACCTACTCGTCAAAAATATATATTTCCAACACAAAAATGTAACAAATCACTTGCGGAACATCTTTACATATATCGAGCGAAAAAATACTTCAACAGCCTACCCGAAAATATTAGAAAAATGGAAAACGATAAATGCCTTCTAAAAACGATTAAAGATCAATTCAATGTAAAAATAACAAAATGATGAATTTATCTTCTTAATCGTTAAACTTTTTAATTTGTTTATTTTTGTATTTTTTTAATGTTCATTAACATTCTTTTAAAATTGCTTTTATAATTTATTATTGTTATCGACATTCTAAAACTGATTATTTATTATTTTAAAAAAATAGAACAAAAATCAATCTTAACCCGTGATGGGTGCCGGTGTGGGCAATCGACCATAGATGCACAAATTTTGTAATCTGGCATCTCCAATCTCGCTCTCGCAACAATTGAAGAGAGATGTGGACATGATCCTCCTACAGTACCTACTCCCTACCTTCCAAACAATAGTACCCCCGGGTGACGGGTACCGAATCTCGGGTACGACGCGATGGGTACTTCCGACGTACGGTGGCCTTCTATGGCATTTCTTCTATGTGTAAAAGTACCCGATCAACTCTTGAACCGATCACTTTTCCAATGGGTCGTGATTGATCCGTGTCTTGTAAAATGATTGATTAACCCATCTAGCATGGAGTCATCATTATTCAGCGAATCAGATCAATGGTGTATTGTTACTTTTCTTACAATTTTCAGAATCAAAGCTTTTTGTTGGTATATACTGTTCGATTTGGTAAACAACATTTCAAATTAAAAAGCTGAATGGAGATTTCCTCCCGCTTTCAGCAAGTTTACTTTAAATACAAAACTGAAGAATTTGAAGTAAAATCTACATCGAGGCTGTAAACTCAATTAAATTGAAAGCCCTATAAAGTTTCATTCGTAGGAAGCAATTCTATCCGTATTGATAGACCAAGAAATTCAAGAAAAGCATTTCCTCATTAAGTTTACATTAACAACTGGAGCGCTTTTTGCCACGATATGGTATTATTTAAAATACCTGGGAGTGCTTTGCTGCTGAATTTCGGCAAATTTTCCCTGAATACATAAGACATTTTTTTTGTAATAATTTCAAACTCGCCCGCGGTTCAATTCGCCATTTCTCGACCAAAATTTCTTTCAAAAGTTTGTTCAGAAGGAACATTAAACACTTCTAAACTTAAATTCAGGTTTGTTATACATATAATATATTATAATAAAACGAATATAAAACTTTATTCCACTTAATTTTATTGGAAAAAAAAAAAAAAAAATTGTTATACGTATATATTTGTAGATTGTAATATAATCAAATAGACCATTTAAAAGAAACTTCACAGAACATATTTAATGTGAACGCAAAATTGAACTTCCCACGAGAGTTTATAGGTAGAAAATCCTGAGAATATTTCTGTTGCAAATGTTTACGATTTTATAATATTTTTTTATTAATTCTACGAATATGTGAGAATCGACAAAAGATGGGTGAACTCATTGGCTATATAGAACTATAATCAGTTTGGATGTCTGCATATTAAAATTCGAAGGTATGATTTTTTTAAGGCGGGCGGAAAATATTCAAAACGGTCACCAAAAAATTTCAAGCAATCCGAGAAAAAAGTTTCAATTTCGGCCGTCGCTCCAGTGGTTAATGATCAACTATTGTCGCCAAAATAAATTTTAGTCTGTACTAGATATTATAATCAGATTCCACGTATTTGGTTACTGTAATGATTAATAATTATTATCTTCCATTACTGTTTGGTGATATAATTGGATAAATGTTCAGCAAACTTGTAATTAGACCGTTTTTTGTAGTAATAATGTAGTTGTTATTTTTTTAATTAATGTTCATAACTATTAAACTCTGATATACGTAAATTATTTACATAAGAAATGTGCAGCGCAGTTTTATATCATTTCACTTGAAGTGCACTTTATTAAAATTAACTGTAAAATAATTATTCGATAACGCCATTCAGAGGTCATGTTCATAAATTTCTCCTACAGCAGTGCTCCTCACACAATAGTAAACAAATAATATGATATGTATTATAAGATAGGATATTCTAAACAATTAGGTGTAAGAACACGCCAGTTTGGGTGTTAGAAATATTTGAGGAAGGCTTTTTCAGAAGACCGGGCCAAAATAAACAGAAACTACTTTAACAATTGCGCACAGAAATATTAAGAAACTTTTCCATCGTTTCGCCATTCTAAGGCATCAACAAAATATGACTCGGTCACGAACAGTACGTATTAGATTTATTATTCATACTTTAGATTTTCTTTGGAAAACTTTAATATTATTATCGTGAAAAAACTACGTAACTACGTTTATCCAATTGACCTTTGGAATTTGTGTTGCAATTTTGAGAGACATTGATATATTTGTTGATAATTGTGAACCCCGTGTGTATGTATATATAAATATATTTATATATTTTTTATAAACACCCGGTAAACTACGAAAGTAGTTTGTTAGCGGGTTAATTTCACAACATTAATTATAACACCATATCACATAAATAACGATAAACCACAATATATAAAATAAATATAGAAGAGTAAAATTATAAGTGACTATAATACAAAGGCATAAAAACACGGATAGAAATGTCACAGGCACACAACATACTCTAACACTCATGGGCATATTTAAACATATGATTACACGCATAAAATCAAATGTATAGGTGCTGAGACACAATTTCTAAATGAAAATCTTTGGTCTATTAACCATTTTTTTTAGTTCAATTGTGTGATTTGATTCGCTTTTAATATGCATTGGCATCTTATTACATTTGGTAGGTACAAGATGAGTGAAGGTTCGTTTCCCGTATTTATTTAAAAATTTTGGAATGGAATGGACACACCTTTATTTTGATTAAATTTTGTGTCGTGTGCATGATCTACTTTTTCTTTATTTATTGACATTAGATTTAGGCATAAAATTTTAAATCATGATATCCCTCGAACAGATAGATTAACTGACTCACATAATCATTATATCTCTTCTTTGTACATAAATACTTTTAGCGTAGCCGTCGGGTTTTGGATTGTTTGAATGTAACCTATATTTGTCTAGCAGTACGATTTTCTCCAAGATGTTATTCCGTATCTGATAGTAGATTTTGCTAGTGACAAAAAGATTTTTTTTTTTTTTTTCCAGGCATGAAATATTTAATTTTGTAATTTCAACCCGGGATAGGTCGTAGACATTTGCATATATTACATATGTGAGTATCCTGTTTCATGTGCCTATCTACAGTTGTCAAAATTTTGTTTTTTTTTCGTGAATGATTTAATGCAAATCTTAGAAGTGGAAATTAACCCATTGTTCTATATTCGGTCGAGCTGAAACTCAGAAAATAGACTATATATATGCGTTCTATCATTTGTGGCACTAACGCACACACACGCGCGAACACATGCACATTTCTGAAATCAGATGACATTATATTTTAAAATTTACACAATTAATATACGAAATACATTTCGGTACCATCCAATTGGGGTTTGTCTTCGCTCATTTTAGTTAGACCATGGGGAGGAAAGTTCACTCCACAGCCAAACCAAAAAAAAATATTTTAAAATACATTTTAAAAGTTCACAGCTGTTGAGAGACAGTTCCTAGGGAGAAGGTTGTATCCTCAGTCAAAACAAAAAATAAGTTTTTTTTCTTTGAAATTAACTACAAACTGGCCCCAGAGATGGCCTTACTAGGTAGAAAATATAGGGAAAAAACTTTGTTTTTTTAAGGGGTTGATTTAAATAATTCTTATTATCCGTGTTATTCCCTCCGTACCAATTACTTAAAGCAAGTTTTCATTATCTGATCAATTAATTACTCGTAAATTATTATTATAGTTGTTGCTAACTGGCTTCATCTTATACCCGCCATCAAGGCAGTATATTATTTAGTAACAACGAATAATACATTAGAATACATTATGACAGAACAAGTGATATAGATAGACGTGACACACTGACGTGAGATAGGTTTGACTAGCGGGCAGTTGGGTTTATTGGCGAGGGAGAAATTCTAAATTTTTAACGGGTAAAAAAAGACTCGGGTCCAGTTGTTTCGCAGAAATTCACGTGTGACAAAGTCATCAAATAGCCATTCAGCGCAATTTTATTATAACGTTTTAAAGGTCACCGTTAAACCCCGATTCTTGGTGCGTTTCAGCTTTCTACCAAATTGTAATAAGCTTACAGACTTAACAACATGACCGTTATCCCCGTGGAGGAAATAAGGGTCCCCTTCTGCTGATCACGATTTGTTCAAAAGCTTAAATGGACTTAAAATCTGCCCTAGGTCACTCCAAGAGGTTCGCTACGTTTGGTGGCTTAGTAGGGGTGCCCGGGTTTATTGGGTGAGGTTTGTCCAGGTTTTGGCAGCTGATGCGTCTGCCCAACTGCTGGCCTGTGGCGGTCCGGGTCGAGAGAGAATGGTTGAGGGAGGTCTTTTAACCCCTCCAGAGAGAATTCCTCGACCATTACCTTGTACCGCACATGAAGGGATGGATTCATACGTTCGTCACTCCTGGACACACTGACCCCCAGATTCCTACCCACTCCTCATACGTATTTCCTTCCCAGAACTTCCTCTCCTTCCTTTGATAAAAATACCCCCCAAGCAGCATCCCCAAAGACGACAGAGGCCTTGAGGGATTTTTTGCTAAAGTAAAAAAAAAAAATATATGAAATTGGGAGGGCAAAATTGTTTTTTTTATATAATTACCATTAAATCACAAATAATTGTCAAAGTTGTCTCTAAAATCATAATAATAATAATTCTAGTGGAATAGCTCAGAAATGCACAAAATAATTTGCAAGGCAGATAGAAACATTACACCTTTAAATTTATACGACGAGAATGCCAACATTCTGATAAATACTAACCAGGAATTATTAGATTCCTGGTCAAATCAAATAATTCAGGCAAAACACTTCAATTATCTCAACCAAACGTATGTTGACAAACTTTTGTCAAACAAATGTTTGAGTATTGGAGAGTTGAGCGCAGAAATAGAAGGATTTATGCTTGTCATTCAAGATAGAGTCATTAATACTAAAAATTATAGGAAGCATATAATCAAAGTAATAAATCAAATTGATGATTTATGTAGAAAATGTTTGGCTTTTCCAGAAAGTGTAGAACATATTATATCGGGATGTTCTATATTAGCGCCGTCAGAGTATACATTTAGGCACAATCAGGTTTTAAAAATAATCCACCAAAGTTTGATAATTAAACATAACTTGATTGACTGCCGTAATATAGTACCATATTATAATTATGAACCAAATTCATTTTTAGAAAATGAATTTTATAAAATAAAGTATTATGATAAAACTATACTAACAGACAGAACAATTAATCATAATAGACCTGTTATAGTTTTACATGACAAAATTAAAAAAATAACTTTTATCATTGATTCCAAATTCCTGTAATATTAAAAAAACTGTTTCTGAAAAAATAAGAAAATATACAGATTTATGAAATGAGATTAAAAGAATTTGGTATTTCTCAGACTATAAAAATTTTACCATTTGTTATTTCGGCTACTGGCTTCATACCTAGGTCTTTTAATCAAAATTTAGGCATATTAGATTTTTCAAAAAAATGCAAAAATCAGTCATTTTAAATGCATGTAGGATTACAAACGATTTTTTAAATATTTATATTGAGGGATCAGTAGGATTTATAGGTTCAATTAGGAGTTCCACAGAGCCGAACCCTCTGATATGAAAATATATTATACATTATAATATAAATCATAAATATAATACGTATCTGTACTATACATATAAACACCAAACAATAACTATTCAGTTTGGTCAAGAATTTTGGCCTCAAATCCAAATTTAAGTTTAATATGGAAAAAGGCCGCTCTGCTGTTCCTCTCAAACATTGCAATACGTCAGGCATCATCATCGTAGCAAAACGAAAATAGTTCGCCGAAGAAAGGTGTACGTTTTGACAATGGTTTCCATTCCATCCCGTTTTATCCAGGTCCTACTACTTCTGATGATACGACAAGGTTTAGCACTCGTTCGGGCAAAACTGTCAAGAAACACGATAGATATAATCCAACAGATTTTAATTAATTGTTCACTGTACACATTCGACTTCGTCTGAATAATACGTATATACGTTTGAATAATACGTAATACAAGCCTATTGACCTTTTAAAAAGCAATATCTTAAAATGTGTTTCATCTTTGTTTATCTGCTCGCAAACAAAGGCCCTTGAACCATTGCATTACTGTATTTTTTTATTCACGGATGCGAAATAGAGATTTATATTTTGATTAAATTTTCCACGAGAGATTCCCGAGACTGTTCAATCATCCGCTGAGCAAAATGGGTTCAAAATTTAAAAAACGCAATGAACTCCTTATTCTGAATTACTTTGACGCTATCATGATTTAATCTCCGAAGGAGGGAATACTTATTTTCGTCTCTTCCAGTGCAATCTTCTTCACTAATTAATTTTCTCTCTTATTCTTTGTATAGAGCGGCGTTCTGCAGAATTAAGTTTTGCACACGAAAATTAACACAAACACGAGCTCTTTTGTGAAAAGTGAATTCAAATTTATGAAAAGGAAGTTCGGTTCAAATTTAAGACATGAGTGAAAAATAGCAAACAACGTTTCCGTGTTTAAAAAATACCTTCTTTTCAATTCAGAATTCCCAGTTTAAAATAGTATATTAAAATATAAGTGGATAAACAGGTCTTTAAAACACGCGCGATTTTTCGAAATACAGCAAGTGTTTTAAAGACCAGTTATCCACGAATACTTTACGCTATTTTTTTTTTTATTGGTACACTTTGAAAACATAAATATTGATATTATTATTAAAAATTTGAAAATAAGAACTATTAATGAATTCGTGATGTGACATCACAATATCTTGTTGTCATGGAAATGAAAAACACAAACATTAATTTGCAATCTGTCACATAAGATTAATAGTTGACATCACAGTTTTTACTAGTTATTGTGTGTTGTAAAATGAGTTCTAACATTGATAATTTAAATACCAAAGCAGAATCGCGGTTAATACCTGAAAAATCCAAAGACGTTTATAAAAAAGAATATCAAAGGTTCATAACATGGATGGAGGAGCAAAACGTAGTAGATGTAGATGAACGAGTTGTGCTTGCTTACCTTCAGAAAATGTCGGAACAGTACAAAGCATCGACTATGTGGGCCATACATTCGAAATTGCAATGTCTGTTGAGGATAAATAAAGGGGTTGATTTAAAATCTTTTGTGAAAGTGCATGCATTCATGAAGGCAATTAGCAAGGATGACGTTGCTAAGAAGGCGTATGTATTCAAAGTGTTTGTTTTATTTGACGTTTAAAATATTCCTGTCAGATTTATAGTTAAAAGTTGACATTTAGACTTCACATTTTGTTGATTTGTTGATGTTGCCATGGTAACTTTAAAAAACGCGCGTTCCATAAAGTGCGATTTAAACACGCTAGAGCGTACTTTAAATGAGTAAAAAAGGGCACCAATAAAAAAAATTCTTTAAATTTTTCTCAATTATTTTTGATACTTTCAAAGCCTGTTTTTTATATCGCACATGGGTCCCAAAGGCTCTATTCTGGAACAAGTCTATGGCATCCTCAATTGGCTAGATTGTGAGGCTAAAGGCAGAGAGGAGGTTATAGGATATGGCAAAGAGGGAGGTGGGAGATGTCTGGCCGGATCTGAATAGAACTGGTCACAAAACACGTATTTTTGCAGGTTTTATCGCACAGAATCGCCTGAAAATTTGAATTCTTACTGAAAATTATTGACTTTATAAGAATCCATAAAAAATCTGCTTAAAGCAGCATTTGTGGCTAAAGTTTCAGGGCAATTCTGAGAGTTTCTCCCACTCGTGCCGTAAATGTGCTAATTATTATTAATTAATGATGAAATAAGACAAATTAATCAAATAAAATTTACTTGCGCCCGCCAGGATTTGAGAGACGATAAACGATAAACGAGAGCCTCACCCCTCGACAACCGAGGCTGTCACGCGGCCGCTGAGAGTCCGAATATCTGCAAAACATTTATACAATCTAACTATCAAAATACATCGTACACTTTGACCTTAAATTCCCTTCATTTATGTCTAACATTTCCCATTTAATTTACTTTATTTTATTGAAATAAAAAAATATTATTATTATCAATCATTCGAATAAATTATATCTGTAAACTTCACCTGCCGCAACACAGGGATATCTCTGGCGTGGCAAAAAGGGTGAAATAAAACCAAAATAATGTTTTACATGAACATTTTTTTTATAAATGAAATTTAAAAAAGTAGTTTGGTAACACGTGGAATCTGAACGTACATAATATTTGTTGTACTGGGCTAGTGGAACCCGCAAAAACTCTATAAATTCAATAGAACAGGCGCACATGGACAACTCAATCCTGGACTTTACCGGAGTTGTTCAGGTAAAGTCCAGTTTGTAAATGCAGCAAGAGCTTTGTGGGAACAGTAGGAATATAGTCAATAACGTATTACTATTGGATGAGTAATGATTGCTTGTACCAGTCACTTATCTATTTATTGGGCATGTATTTAACGATGGTGCAAGGACATTTGTTTAACAACAGTCATTATTTTAATAGGGTTGATCATCCTAATCTCAAATTGAAAAAATGATATTCTTTTTAAATGGCTGAAAAGGCCAGAAACTTATTAAAATTAATTGCTTCAGTCTTACGTTTGAGGATGCGTGCTAAGGGTTGAAAGTGGGATGTGATACAAAAATATCACATATACGGTACCCGGATGTAAAATCACGAGGTACGAAGAGGTACCATCGTAAAAATGTGAGAACTTGTTACCTTGTTACGTTCGAAATATTTGTTTTGCACTTATTTTAATATTGTTTTTTGCTACTTTTTGGCAAAAAAAAATTAACTAACTTACTTACTATTATTAATTACAAACGTTATTCTGCCATATAAATTATTTCTAGTGAATATTTTGGTTGTTAAATAAAAAATAACGAATGTGTTGTAAGTGTGTGGGGATGGGTTCTATGACAGAAAGGGGAATAAAGCGCTGTAGACGATGACCGCCGATAAAAACAAAAAAAAACATCAACTTAAGTAGGAAAATGAAATAAAGAAAATCAATATTAATTTCGAAGAGTAATTGAGTGTACAATATTTTTTGACAGTCCGTCTTAGACAACACAAATAAGCTCGATGGTTTGCCCACGCGAGAACATGATGCCGAATGAAATATCAAAATGTCGTGACGCTTCTCGTGAATGTCGTGCCATCTGTCATTCAACAACATAAATAATTCCGTTCTGTTTGAAATGCGAAAGACGATTAAATTTGTTCATACAAAAATACTAAAATCGCGAATAAAAACTGGGAGGGAAGGGGTAGGAGAGTTTTAACTCTCCTTAAATTTTAATTTGAGGTTATTTCTGATGCCAAATTAAAAAAAATACATAATAAAAAATTTTAAAAAAATAAGATTTTTTTTTCTGGATAGGGACACCCTAATCACCTAGTGATATGAAATATAATTTAAAACCTATTCTCATACCTACTAAATACATTTTCCAAAATTTCATACAAATCGGTCAAGCCGTTTCGGAGGAGTGCAACCACAAGCACCGTGACACGAGATTTTTATATATAAGACTAGCAGACCCGGCCACACGTTGATGTGGCTTACCCAACTTTTATAACCAACGCCATCTGTTAATTAGCGTACATGTCAAATTCTTGCTGCTTGCCAGCTGCCCGCCGCCTGAATTGAATTTTTGAATTTCTCGACTTTTCTCTACTATAATATGCATTTATTATACATACATACCTTCCTCTTGAACTACTCTATCTATTGGTGAAAACCAAATGAAATTCCATTGCGTAGTTTATAAGATCTAAGCGCACATACAGCGGGAGCGACTTCATTTTATACTATGTAAAGATTTATCAAGACATGCGGGTAAGCTCAGAGTAAAACCAGCCGAAAATTTGTTCTATTCAGATAATAAGATTACAATTTCCCTCCATTTATGTAAAAATTACTCTAGTCTAGATCCTCAAGCCTTGCCCAGTGGAAATTAACGTAGATGGTGTATTAGTATTTATTTACGCACAAGTAAAATCCGCAAAAATGCAAGGATCTAAGCGTAATGTGTAAGATTAAGAGCGGTACCCTCAGATGGTTTGAGCACGTAGAGCGAATGAACGAATAAAAGAGTGATGAGAACATATGATGCAAATGTAAATGGTAGAAGTCGGGGACAGTCGAGGAAGACATGACGCGATCAAGTGAATCAGGTACTTGAGTCGGGTCAAGAGTCAAGAGTCAGGATAATAGAAGAGTATGTATGAGACGATGTATGAATGTGAATGAGGTAAGGATGTCTGCCAAGACCGAGTTGTTTTGCGGTCCGTCCTATATGCCTACCACCTAGTTAGTTATTCACTAGTTAACAGTAAAGAATTTTCAACATACAAATAAAAATAGGGTAGGGATAAATAAAATCCCATAAATAATTCGTCTCAACGTGGAATAACCACAGTTTGATATTGGCCGAGAATGCCGAAATAGTTAATAATAATGATTTTTATTTTAGTAATTTGTACATTTAAGTTTACAAATTTCTAATTGATAATAATATTTCATATTCACTATATTTTTTCAATTTTATGTAGCTCCTACAATACATCTTGAACTTTCCAATTGGTGTGGACTTTAAAGTTTCTGGTAGTGTGTTATACAACTTCATTCCCTTGTACAGTAGACTGTTCTGCGTATTCGCTTTGTCCTTTTTTGTAGCCTAATTTCCTTGCACGTCCTTGTGTTATATCTGTGAATGTCTTTATTGTATAAAATTTTATTTGAGAAGTATTTTGGTAACGTGTTGTTCAATATTTTGTGGATAAATACCATCGTGTTCAAGGTCAGCATCTGTTTCACGGTCAACCAATTTAGTTCCTTTAACATTTTAATAATTTTTGAAAATCTGTTTCGTCGAAGAATTATTCTCATTGCCCTGTTTTGGAGAATTTGTAACTTATTTTGTTCTCTTTCGTTACATAGGAAAAGTATACTTGAGCAGTAGTTGAAGTGTGGAGCAATAATTGAATTGTATATGGTGATTGCTGTTTTTCTAGAAATTTTTGGCCGAATTCTTCCAAAAAAAGATATCTTTTTGCCAATTTTCTTTTGGGTGTATTCAGCATGTCTATTGAAGTTTAGTTTGGAATCTAATATAACTCCTAAGTATTTCATTTCAGTAACATTTTCAATAATTTCACCATCAATTTTAATTTTGCTTTCACTGGATGTCTTCTTGTATCCAATCACCATACATTTTGTTTTTTTTTTGTATTTAATTTAAGCTTATTTATTTTTAGCCATCTTGATACATCATTTAGTTAATTATTTAAAATGTGTATTAGTTCTTCATAGTTATCTCCAATTAAGTATATTAGTGTATCATCGGCAAATAGTCGTACTTTGTGAAAATATTTTCACCATGTCATTAATATAGAGTATGAACAATAGAGGTCCAAGGACAGAATAATAATTACTAATTGTCACAATAATAAAAATAAAAATACTTGCAGAACTTGATAATAACTTTAAAACATTGAATTCGACATACTTTATTTTTAAAAAATCAAATGGAGTTCTACAAATTAAACACCGTAGCAATAATTATTTAGATCTTAATACATTTTGTAAGGAATAATTTAATGCGCGGTATGCCCGCTAAAAAGAAAAAGATGGAGAGATACGTACATACGAATGATGGAGAGTTCGCGGTAATATTAAAAACGATAATATTTAAGACAAAATGTGAAAATGCTGAATAAAACACAACTCGTTTAAAATAGAGAAAAATTTCGTTGCAAAACCCTTTGATTTTTTTTCATAACTTGTAAAATATTTTTCGGAGCTCATCGATCAACACTCTTAACATCATGTCAATTAAACAACTATATTCTAAAACTATACTCATTTACATTCATAAGTACAAAACCCAAGAAATAACAACTAATACGTACATTAGAAACACTAGATCTCATGGTCAAAAACTTATCCAACAAGTAACTACTAATTTGGGCAAAAAAGCTTCTTATATTATGGCATTAAACTCTACAATAAAATACCACTCTCACTCAAAAACCTCAACATTATGACATTTAAATTTCAAATAAAAAACTGGATACTAAATATAGGGAGATCAGAAATAGAAAATATACTGATATCAAATACAGACTAAAACCAAATTTAGTAAACTGAATTATAAAAAAAAACACTATCTTATTTACTTTATAATTATTTTAAAAAAATACTACATGATATATATGTTATGTCTAATTCATATTAATTTCTTATAATTAAATTATAATATGTAAATAAATCCTCAGCACGGGAGATCCCAGTGAGGATATCATTATCTCCACTGTTACTAAGAAATGAAGACAATAAATCAGTATTATTATATTATTATTATATATTATAATAATTTTCGGAGCATACTTTTCGATTTTTTCTACCGAGAGAATTTCATATAATTGCCGTTTCTGCGTGGGGAATGTATGGATATTATCTTCAAGAATAACATATATTTTTTAAGAGCTTTGAAACTAAAAGTATTTAAAGAAAATATGTAATAAATCCGTACAAATGCGGGAAGCCGGTCCTTAATCATGAAGATTGTGAATTGCTCATTTGCGATAGTTGAAAATTTCAGAGCGTTTTTCCTCGTTTCTGGGTATGAAGTATGAAGGGTGTCCTTGCTATTTTAGGTGGAATATAAAAACAGATGAAAACGAAGATCACAAACTCGTTTTTTTCTGCTGGACGACCACAAATTGTTTTTCTTCATTACTTTATCTTAAGAAGCAAAAGACTAAATAGCGGAAATGTTGAATGTTGTTGAATAATATTTTTCTCAACTGAAAGAACGTAATGGGTTTGAACGTTTCATTCCATTGTAATATTGTTATTTTTGCAACGTCAACTGTAATTTTTTACTCAAAAACCATTTTTTGCGCTTAAACTACTTTACGTTTTTTTAAATGATGATAATATTATGGAAAGTGTGTTTCGCATACGTTTTTACGTCCAAAAGTATTTTCGTTATTTATTTTTGGGGTGTTATGCCGTGTTATCTGTCGGATCTGCCAGATCTGCCCTGATGATGGACACTGCAACGCTGTCCGAAGACCCCCAAAACAAACGAAAATGTGTTTCGCATGTTCGTACGCAAAAGAGTTGGTGAAGTATTTTACTGGAAAGTAAAGGCTTTTGAGATCAAGTCCTTGGCAACACCGTTATCTTTTTAGGTGATATTGTTGAATCTATTAACATTTAATAATTTTATTTTTATTTTATGAGTTATTTATTTAGTTAGTAAAGACTTAAATTCCAAAATATTTAAACTTTGATTATCCGACAAGAAAATTCCTATTTTAGGACAGTTAAATTGACATTAACCTCGGTTGTTGCGAAGTTTAGTCAATATAAGAGTATCTACTCGACTCACCAGGCGTAAGGGCCTATTTCAATGCCCCATTCCCAAACAAATTATGCTAATTTCTTGCTAACACAGTTTAGCAAATGAATATACAAACTGTAGTGACAATTTTAATGTAAAAATTAATTTCGAACTTTAAAACATATATAAAAAATTTTTCATTTCAAAATATTGGTTCCTTGCCACCTCAGAAACACCTTAGAAAGGTCATTAAAAGCTATAAAAAAATAATTTTAAAATAGCCGGTAATCCTAAAGGGAACGCACCCATACTACGTGACCAAATTTTTGCAGTTTTTAAATGATCCTAAGCCCCCCGCCGCTCATTTGTACCAAGCGTGGTATTTTGAAGACCCCCCCCCCCCCTGAACGGGTCACGTAGTTTGGGTACGTTCCCTAACCTAACCTAACCGATTTAACCAATTTTGTATACTTTTTTATCATCAATCATCACTCTTAATGACCTTTCTGAGGTGCTTCTGAGTTGGTTTCTTTCTGAGTTGTCCGGTCACCCAAAATATTTTAAATTTATGTTAATTTATCGTCATTATTATTTTTCTTTTAATTTTTATCCAATTGTCAACAATTGTAATGTAAGAAATTATTCTTTGAAACCTATGTAATACCTGTTTTAAAAAAAGCATGTACCCGATAAAAACTAAAAGCCCCACAGGCGTATAAATAGGTAAATAATAAAAAAAAAATAATAAAAAAAAAACAAAACACTTACACGATCAGTTGATTAGAAAATCAAAATACACATATAAGGATTTATAAAGCGAAAATGTATTCATGTATTCATAGAAATAAATTTAATATATTCATGTAGCGAAGCATTTTCTATGAGAATACCGCGTAAGAGTCCAAACTGATGGCCAGTGACCTATAGCATCCCCAATTGAGGTACTCTGTGAGGTTAAAAATAAGGGAGAGGGGAAGGAGATGGGGGAGAAGAAGGTGGGGAAGTACCTGGATATTCATATCTAGTCACCAATCAAGGCTAAAGCCATTCCAAACAAGGCTTCCATTCTGAAAAGAAATTGTCGGCAAAAACATTATTGTCGTTTGATATTCTACAATTTGATAATTGATCTTTTTTAATATTTAAAAGGGCTTACATTCCATCCGTATTCGTACCTCGTCGGCTTAATCGGATCCTGAAGTAATCCCCTTTGCAATAAAGTTAAGCCCATTGAATTCTTTCAATACTGGTTTGGTGATTGATCACGTTATTGGCGTAGTTTTAGTTGCTAACGCTTAATCAACGGAAAACCTATAAAATCGATGCCTTTTATATTTTAAATACAAGCTGGAATGAAATTCTGAGAGCACTCAAGTAATCGAAATATGTTTTGCGCGGTCGCAATTATTTTTTTTAAACAAAAAAAATAATAATATGCGTTCATCCGTTTCTAATGAAAAATAAAGTTTTTAGTTGTATACACTTAAGTAAAATTTTTTCTAAAGCAGTTAACAATTTAATGTTAATTTTACTCAAGCCTAACGAGGGGAAAAGCTTCAATGCATTCAAAGCGTTTTTTTTTGTATTCAGGGCCTTTAACCAGCCAGCAGCCGAGAATCCAAATTTCGTCGAAAGCTTTTCTTACGATCGTTCCAATGAGAAAGATTAATTATTCTCCGTACCAGCTTTTTAAAATTATAACTCAATAACGATTTTATTTCAGTCATAATTTGGTTTAATCTATACCTACATGATTGATTATACCTACAAAGGCGTGATTATAAAACTATTAAAATTATGTACTTTTCGTAATTATTTTTTAATCATAAATATTTATTATTTTTCAATAATGTCTATTATAAGCATAATAAGAATGTAAAAAAATCCAAAATATTTTAGTTTGTAAGATCGTAAATAAATAGAAAAACTGAAGTATTTTCTTTACAAAGCACGAACGCGCATCTTTTTTAATGATTTTATTTAAACTTATATTAAAATTTTGAAACATAGCTTTCCCAGATAATTTATTGATTTATTTTACTGCATTTTTTTTTTAAGAAAGGCAAACATTCCCGGATTACGAATAACCCAACAATGTTTGAAAATCTCCTACTACCACCACAGAAAGCCGAAAATTTTGCTTGTGTTGTGATGGAGGACCTAGCCAGCCGAGGAATCTAACACGCGACGCTCGGGTGGGACCCAAGCGCTATGCCCACTCAACCACTGACCGGTCTTGAGTATATGATTTGAAATGTGTGTTGTATAATTCAAAATTTTGTTTGAAAATTTAACAAAATTTATACAAAAAAAAATCATTTTTTTCTCAAAATTTAAATCATACCTTTACTAGATAAAAGAACAAACTTTCGAATCAATTTTTTTTTTGTGGAAAAGAGTCAATACAACTAAAATTATATTTAAATTTCAAGACATATTTCCGGTTTTCTCTGGTTATTCTGCCTTCATAATGTAAACAGATTTGTAATAAAAGAATTGAATTCACATTCAGCTTCGTAACCTAATTAACGTTTGGTTTGGTAATACACAAACCTACATAGGCAAATGGGCTGGTACGTTCGTAAAGTTGTATATTTTGTATCAAATAACTTTCATACAAAATATTTCAATTTCATGAAAAGTAGTAATGCTCTGTCCGAAAACATCAGGTCCCCTTAAGTGGTTCTCTAAGTTTGGTGACTTAGCAGGGTATCCAGGTTCATGGGGTGAAGTTTGACCGGGTCTTGGTGATGGATGCGTCTGTCCACAAACTGAACGGTAGGCCGGATCGGTAGAGACTGGTTGAAGGAGGCCATTTGACCTATCGATCAGGACTCTCTCAGAATATCGCATCGTTTTGCATCGCGTAGGTATGGATTCATACTTCCGTCAATTCTGGAAATTGAAATTCAAACTATTTGCAGTCACTTATATATATTTTTAAAGCGGACAAATAAAAAAACTACATCAGATATATAGGCAGCCCACTAATCGCGCATCGGGTAAGAAAGATTATCTCATCAAAGGGGTATTTTCACTAACTATGAATACCGTTAAAAATGTGTGCAAGTTTATTTTTCTGATTCAGATCATTGTATAAAAACGTGTAAATTTAATATTTTCATTCATTGATTTGAAAAACCCTACCTTCCAAACGGTTTCAACTGGCTGCATCATCATTTAAATGGCAACTGTCTGGTAAGACGGCTTTCACCGACGTTTCCGGTGTGACGTCAACGCCGCCGAATTCACGATTAAAAACGAACATGTCGTTTTAGCGGCAGATCGAAAATGTCAAATTTTAAATTGTATAGAAAATATATATGCGCCAACATAAAAATAAAATAAAAAGACAATCATGTTCGCAACAGTGAAAATACCCAAACATACACCTCGATCTATAGGTGACACCGAAAGAGACAAAATATTCCCTGGTCCTGATCCACTGGAGCGACAGCGCATTTTAAAACTTTTTCCTCCGTTTGCACGATATTTTCAGAAGATCATTTTTTAAATTAGTCGCCAACATAAAAAAATCATTCCTTCGAATTTTAACATGAAGACATAAACATTTATTATAGTGCTATATAGCCAATGAATTAACCTGTATTTTACTGTTTGTCTCATATTTGTAGAATTTATTAAAAAATCGTTAAGTTTATAACCGCGCGAATCCTGCGTGGTTGTTACTTTGAAACTGCCGTGAACTTATTGGAATCAACATAGAATATTTTCAATTTCTATACATTGTCTGCGGTACACTTGATAATAAGATGTGCATCTATGGAAAAAGAACTTAATTTTAACCGTAAACAGGTGATCAGATATTCTTAAAAAATATATTTTTTAACATTGTTATAAAATAGTCTACTAAGTTTGGATTTACGACATCTATGGTCATGATAGATAAAGCATTTCAATAGCTTCGTTTTAAGTCCGAAATAAGAAACGTAGAAGCTTCAAATACATATATATTTTTTAATTTTGCCGAATCAAGTAGATAATTGCCGTTCTTATCCGAAAAGCAATCGGATGGTGCCAATATATGGCAAAATTAGCTCCAGTGGATAACTGTTTAAGTAACACTATAATAATATTATCTAGAAGCGGACAGACAAATTAAATGCAATTATTCTGTAAAACGCTTTTAATTTAATTAATGTACTCGTAAAATAGTTCATTTCATTCAACCTCATTGCTCCCGCTATTCAGGGGTAATCATTTAGTTCTCTGGAAAGCATTACCAACCCACACTCTCTTGAGAATTGTCTGTTATAGTGGAGTAGTTATCTCATCAATTTTACATGCATTACGTCTTACTGCAGTCCTTGACTTCGGGCTGCTATTCCTCTTGCTAATCATTATATTAATATGCACAGCAGAACATGCTCCACTATTTGATGAGAGTCCGTAATACTCATATTGTCTGGAGGTCTAGCACGGTCGATCGATGAAACCCTATGCCAATTTTATATTGACTAAGTTAGTCATCTATGGTTAGTTGGCGTTATTTGCGAGCACGGTCAAAATATGATTCCGATAGTCGGTTGACATACCGCCAATTTTAGCGCGATCTCATAAGTGTCAAATAAGCTGTCAACATACAAAACTTTTATGAAAAAGCACTGGCTTATTAATGAATTCACTTCTCAGAGTTGAAAGCTCTCAGAATTGAAAGAAATCGAATACGCGCTCGATAGGCTTATTTATTCATCTAAGATGTGATCAATTTATTCCGTTCCGCTCCGTTACGCCTATTGATCCAATATTGTAAAGTTATCGATTTCACTGTGCTAGACCCCTATAATACGTTGAAAAACAGAAGAATGAAGTAAATTGCTGTTCCACAAGGTTATCAAAAATCAATTAACGCAGAAGATTTAAAATGAATGTTTCCAAATTGGGTGCACATTATGAGCAGGATTTGAACTCGAAATCTTCTGCTATACGGGCGAGAGCTATCGCATCATAAATAAAACATTCCCGACCGAGTTGTTATTCAAAGACACAAAAATATTCAATATCCGTAAATCATTTATATATATATATATATATTCCGAACTATGAAATATGTATTTAAAAACAAAAATTGTTTCGTAAAAAACGAAAATAGAATTAGCAAAAGAACTAATAAAATGTGTTTCAAGTTCCCCAAATCAAAATCAAATTAATGCAAGCACATAGCAGTTTTATTGACCCTCTTACATTTAATACTCTACCAAAACAATATCAACAAAATATCACTTTACATAAAAGAATTAAAATTATGGCTAAATGATGCAGATGTTGAAACACTTTTGTTATAAACTATATGTAAACTTTCATGCTTCACTTTTTAATACAATTTTCTGTTAGGTACTTCAAGACTAACTTTATTTATCTTCATGAAACCGTAACAAAAAATCAACTAACTTGTATGTGTCACTTTTTTACTACAATATTTTCAAAGATATATACCTATATTTTTAAACTTTTACTTTGAAATTTACATTTTTTACTTGTACCACTAACTTACACGCACAGGCAGCGCCTTAGTGGGTTCCCATTATCTACTTTTGTCTGACATATATTTTTTACTTTTTTACATTATTTGTATCTTGTGATACGTTATATATATTTAGAAAATATGTAAAAAATTACTTTTGAAATATGTCAAGGTATAATGGGAAAAAATAAAGGAAAAACAAAAAAATCGTAAGAGTGTGGTTTCAATAATATTAGCATTTTTCGAAGTTTGAAAGAAGCGAGGATGATGACCTTATAGAAGATTTCCATACGACATCGAGTCCTTGGTTAAATGGCATTACTTCCTTTGTTGAATTCCACGAAATGTCCTTTGTTGAATTCCAAGCCCCGCCTAAGCATGCAATTGACCCGATGTGTCAATGGGACAATTTTAAGTAAAAACCGGTATTTGGCAATATATAACTTAGAGCTTTGAAGTGCCTCTCTTCAGTCAATTCAATTACAGATGCTCAAACAACTGAATTGCAAGTAATACACCCACATCCTTCTTGAAACTTTCAGATTAATGAAGGCTTAATTAAATGTGAAATATCCGAGAAAACCACCATCAAATATTACAACTCATCAAACCGCAGACAAAATGCTGTAATATTATAATTTAGGTATTTGCCTTCGGAAGATTATTGAAATTTTATAGATGAAACTGGTCTAGTCTATCTGAAGTAATTATGAAAGGAACTAATAATATACAAGTTTCCGCGAAAAAAAATCTGATGAAAATGATAAAATTGGTATTAAATAATTTTGTACAAACCTTTTAACGAACAAAACTAATAAAAGTACCGTCTTGGCATTGACCTTCCGAAAGTTTCGGTACGTAGAGTATGATAGCGAAACATAATATTATTAACATTCATATTAACCCTCGGGGCCCAGACATACTAATATCAAATCTTCAAATATTTCTGCTTGTTAGTCAATTTAAAACACATTCGCTGTTTTTGAAAGTAAAGCAAATTGAAATGCTGTTTTTCAAAGCACATTAAAGACTCTTGTGTGTGACTAATGTGTAAACGGACGTAATGCAAATATAATATTAAAATTTTGAACGCAAACATGATAAAGTATTTAAATCGCTTACCGCTTGTTTTTGAAGTGAAACTTCTATAGCACGGCTGTGATTTGGATTTCGGATGAAACGGAAACGACGATTAGTGCACCTGCGACGCATCAGCTGCGCACATCGGCCACTTTGATAATGATGTCACTTTTAAAGGCTGCTATTGGTTGGGATATGAAACGGAAATTACGGGAGGTCTGCGCTCATCGGTCGCTTTATGACCTCACTTTTCAAGTATTGGTTGGGATTGTTTCGGTAAAGTTTCAATTCTACCGCGTGTAAACTGCACTAGATTTTTTTTTTAAATCCCTTTACCACCTTATATTAAACTAAAAAAAACACATTTCATTATTTCGTATAAAAAGGGTTATTGTCACGTTAAATAGTTTTTCAAAAGTAAATAAAATGGAAACTATTTTGGCTAACAGTGAAGCAGGTGCTGACCTTGAACATTGTAGTGATTTATTTTAGGGGTATTATGTCGTGTTGCGCTGTCTCCTTCTTTAGCCAACGTTCGGATAGCGTTGGTGCGTCCATCATCAGGGCAGATGTGTAATCGGTAGTGGTAAAGTGTATGCTTATGTGTGTAGATGCGACACCGTATTTATTTATTTATTTATTACACGCACTAACATTCTAGTTATTTTGAAAACTTCAAAACTAATACAATAAAGAAAATATAATACAATGAAAAAATGTAACAACAAAAGCATATGATAAAGTGAAATACATTGATAAAAGTGATAAGAAGTCTCACATAAATATAAATTCAATATAAACAAAATTTGCCGAAATTATACAGGTCTAATTGTGTCTAGAAATATAAAAGAATTAGAATAAACAATGTATATAATGGTTATTTTTAAGATAAAAAATATCTCACAGAACAGAATATCAGGAATCGGGGAACTTTGGTAAGACAGACAGACATATTGCCAGCTACAATCCTCCACCAGCTGGTATTACAGTATAATTTAAAATGGATTTCTGCGGTTTTGGTGCAGCCTTCTATTACCGGATACCAAGAACTGTTGAGCTTAGCCCCGTTGGCTCTATTAATATTAATGGGATTTTTATAAATTTCAATTGCCTCCTATTTATTTACGCCTATTTAGACTTTTAAATATATTTAAGAATAGTTTTTTTTTTCTTTCAGCCGACAAAGTACTTTTAACGTGTTAGTCAATTTAAATAGCTTGATCAAAATATTCCCCTACTTGATGAAAAAAACTTCAGTAAGGTATGGTTATATATTAAAATTGACGTACTAAATATGTCAACAACATCGGAGTATTTGTTTCCTAGCTGTTGAATCCGTCGCATAGGAGTATAATATTGGGACGTTGGTGTCGAATTGCTACAATAATATGGTAGGTACTGTCTTGTAACTGACCTGCCTGGAGTTTGAAAAGGGATTTCATATAATAAATTAGGGGTATCAAACATTGAATCGATAATTTTATACAAACAGGTTAAATCGGAAATAATTCTACGATCAGATAATTTTTACTAAATTTAATGAACAAGGAATGCCCATTTAAAAATTTACATATCTTAAAGGTTTATTTTGGATTCTTTCAATCGCATGTGAATGAACCTCATAATTTGGGGACCAAACCGTGGAATTGTATTCTGTATGAGTAATAAAAGGTACATCTTGAATTCTCTAAAACTATGGATAAGCAGACTTACTAATCAGTCAATTCTGTGGTATTATTCAAAGGTGTGTTTTTATTCGCTCCCATTACGAGTACAATCATATTATTATAAAACACAATA
This sequence comes from Limnephilus rhombicus, assembly GCA_929108145.2. NCBI lineage: Eukaryota > Metazoa > Arthropoda > Insecta > Trichoptera > Limnephilidae > Limnephilus > Limnephilus rhombicus. The sequence continues at coordinate 25,189,871 of OV815278.1, forward strand.
CTATCACCTTGAAGGTAAAACGAAAATCGCCGGGCTAATACATTTATCAAACGTACATTAAGTGCTTATCACAATATAAATCTTCCATTTCAAAGCCTACAGTGTTGATTTACAGCCCTCGCAAATGCGGTGGAAGTCCAATGACTACTGGTTGGAATTTGGAATAATTATTATTACACAGAAGTTAAGAACCTGGTCCTATTATCGACTTCTGTTAAGTTGGCTTTTGCAAAGGCTCTGCACAGTATAAAAGTTTGCTCTTAACACTTTTCTCATTTATCAATAGAAATCTAAAATATACTTGTAAGTAAAGTGGTAGAGTCCAAAAATTTTATTATTTCAGATTTTAACTCTATTGATTTATCATGATATTATATCTGACTCTGAATACAAGAGGAAAGTGAAACATGAGTCCAATACTAGATTCGCAAAGAATGAAGATTTTTTATAAGATCAGGAATACCCCAAGGCTCTTATTTAGGCCCACTCCTCTTTTCCATATTTATTAACGATATTTCAGAAGTAAGTAATTCTGCACACTGTTCTACTCACTGATTACCTAAAACCATTATTACTTCTAGAATAGTTATTGCTTATATAATATAAAAGTTGACTATAAATTTATTTAAATACGCATTAAAATGAACGATTTTGTGATGTTTTTAAAATAATGAACTGAATTGAATTGAATTAAAAAGGCATGCTTGTACCAAAATATAACAATAATTACGGACGACGAACCCTGATCAAGTAATTATACCATAACGTACGGGTACAAGGTACGAGTAAGAGTATATTCATAGACCATGAATACCGTTAAGCATGTACGGAAAATTTAAAGTCTATATTTATAATTCTGATCATCGTTCTAAAAATGAGTAATTATAATATTTTCATTCCTAAAATTACTGATTCTAAAAACGGTCTGAAACCGCACATTCTTAAACGGTTCAAACTGGTTTCAACGTCATTATGACATAGAAAATGCGGCTAGCTAGGAAGACCGTTGTCACCGACGTTGCCCAACTTAATAACACCACATTAAACCAAAAATGGCACATTTTAAATCGTTGTAAAATATTTATTCTACAACAGAAAAATAAAGTAAAAATTTCACCACCATAATAATTTTTTCTAAAAAAATTTCGCCGATGAAAAAAGTGAAAATACCTCATTTTTATATAATTTCATTAGCCTGCCAGGCTTTATGTAAATTAGCGATAAGTATTTAGTGGTTCAGAATTATATCACATTCTGTTTAACTCATTAGTAGGCAGCAGGTACGTTTGTTTGTGACACGAATGAATTGGGTTAATTCATTTCCCAGAAGCACCGGGAGCTATGACTGCTGTATGCTGAGTATGAACTACGGGCTAGGAGTAGGTTTAACTAGGAGCCAAACGGACCAGTCTGTCAGAACGTGCCACAGAGAAACAGCCGACCAACTAAAAACTTACAACTCCCGCGTCGACTGTGCCATTGCCAATGAACGATTCCTAAATTTATAACAAACTTTCACTACGCCTGCCACAGACGTGTGCGCCACTTCTCAGAAGGTTTTATAAACTAATTCTAAACTGGAACAGAAATTATTATTTTCCCAACAACTACAATATTTATTTTCCAAATATTTCTGGCTTTCACCCTTCAAGGGTGTTCTAGTCATCATTTCAAATTATCAATAGAGGGGGAAGGTGAATTTATAAAATATTGTTTTATTTATGGGCAAATTTAAAAATTACATGGACAATTGGAATCAAGTTCAGACTTGAGTAGAAGAGATGTTGAATGTAGGAGAGGAAATATTGAACAATGATAGGAGAGAGGATATTTGTTTATAAAGGGACAACCAAACAATATGTGATCTAATGTCCCCATTTCTAGATTACAGAAAGTGCAATCCAGGGAGTCAAGTTCGTGAATTTTAAAAGGATGAGAAGGAATGGAACAACGTCCAATTCTCAATCAAATAAGAGATGAAATTTCCTTTTTTGAAAAAATGGGGTAATTATTGAAACAACAGTATTGATGCGATAATCCTTTGACTTGAGATTGAATCTCCTTTGGATTGAATAGTAATATGTCAAAATTTAAATAATATTACTGATCTATCTTAGGATAGAAAAACTATCAGATAGGGTTATGAGATTTACGATTGTAAGAATAGGGTTGGATGCTCCTAGTTTTGCCAAGGCATTAGAAATATTGCTTCCCACGACGCCGACATGTCCAGGAATTCAAATCAGAGTTACAGTTTTTCCGGAGTTCTGAAATCAGCACTCGAATAAGGCTTACCAAATTATCATCTATGAATACATGCATTACTAAATTTTAGATTTTCAAACACGTTTTACAAGCGCAGAAATGTATTTTTATACTTAAACTTATACGTTCAGGTGGCGAAAAGACGAATTAATTAATAATCTATGGTTTTTACAAACAAATATAAAGTGTGTCTCAATGTGGGTTTGTTTTTTAAATAAAAAGTTTTATTGAAATTTTGCACACCGGCCGGAATCAAGCAAATCCTGAAACGCCTTAAAGCAGAGTTTTGTTACTTTTTGATGAAATTTTGCACCCCCTTACGTTCACAATGACAAGAAAATTACCGTATACATCTGATTTCAAACTGCGTAATGCCCGGGTATCGCCGGAGACTTCAGCAACTAGTTTTGCAATAAATTTATTGTGACAGCTTTACTGTGAGATATTATTTACTGTATCTGGAAAGCGGATCGTTTATTTAAGAAGTGAAATCAATGAAAACGTTTCTCAGATTTAAAAAAAAAACGATATGCGTTTTAAAATTTCGTTCTACAAGTCCTTGCGAAGCGTCCTTGGTGAAGCGACAATAATAAGGAACTCCAGTGAAAAATATTATAACTTTAAAAAAATATGTTCATATAGACCAATAAACGCTGATTCTGTATATATAAGTTTTGTTTCATAATATTAAACGTAGAGTTCTTAAAAAATTATTAAAAAGTGCATTTTTAACGTCTCGTTAAAATACACTGTAAAGTTGGTACGATTGAATGGTTAGCGCTGACGTCACACGTCACCAGTCATTGTATCACATTGTATTGAAATCATTTGAAATGTAGGTATGGCACAAACCATCAGTATTAACAACATTTCATGTTATTCTTTATTTCATACTGTTTATAGAGATTAAGTTGTTGTGTTGATTGAAACAATATTTAAGCCTTAATAAGTCAGTATCAAAAATAGAGGTACCTCTATTAGTTTATCTCAATTATTTAAAATATTCAAAAACTACTGCACAAAAAAAATAGTAATGCTGCTTCTAGGGAGAATACTCCGAACAACGGAATTTCAAAATGGCGGTAGTTGATCAGCTGATTTTCCGATCCTACACTATTTTTTCAGGAGTGATGACGTCACACGATTTACCATATTTCCGATGGTTTTCGGTGGGTCTTGAAAAATTAAAACTTTGACAATTATTTTAACTATTAAAACTAACTCTAAAAATAAAAATAAAAATGCAGTTATTTAAGTTAGAAGGCCATCTTTTAATATATAAAACAAGGTCGGGTTAGTTACACTATTTATAACTCGAGAACGGCTGGGCTGATTTTGATGATCTTTGATTTGTTGGATTTGTCTCCGCCCTGGATAGGAAAATAACTATTAAAACATCACAAAAGTTAACGAAATAAATAGTTATAAAGAAAATTATTTTCCCCGTACATTTTTATGGAACGAATTCTCCTATTTTGAAAGAACTGCAGCAATATTGTGAGGGGTATAATATTGAACTGTGTATGAATTCCAAACATTCAAAAACGTCAAATGTCAATGCGTTGATTGTTGTGCATTTGTTTTTAATCATATAATGCTGCCCTTCTTTCTTACACACTCAATGACAATAGTCGAAAATGAGACAATGGTGAACGTATGTCTGCACACCTCCAAAGGAAAAATACAATAATTATAATAAATCTCTGAAATGAAACGCATTTTTTACATAAGCTCCACACAGGAGGCCCTGAGGAAAATAATTTATATTGCGACCATATCTGTAAAGTGGGTGCTATAAAATCGCGGTTTAAAAGTTCGAGAACTTACTTGGCTCGTTTCGTCGGTAACACACGACAGCTTCGCTCATACCGTGACGCTATGTCGTCAGCAGAGGAAGCCTTGTGATATTTTTAATTTTTAATTTAACTTTGAATTTACTAATTGAGCTAGAACTCCCTCACCAAACACAAGAGCATTGTCTCTTTATGGTGAGGAAAGGCAATTTTTAATTTTTTTGTTAACCTTATGTAACTATGTAACTGATGTAACTTTATATTTATTTTTAATAAGCATAGCCAGTAAAAAAAAATAAAAAAAAAAAATAAATTGGAATTATATCATATTGCATTTTTAAAACCAAAAAATATGTCGAAGTGGGTGGATGAGTGAAGCACTCACTGGCTTACGAAAATAGAGCATTTATCATACGTGTTTACCGCCACCTCGGGAACCATTTATTGGAAAACCAACATTCCTGCCGTAGGTCACCTCAAGTGGTTCGCGAAATTTGGTGATTTAACAGGCGTGGCGGTTTTTCTGGGTCACGCTGGTGGATGGGTCGGGCCACCTACTGCGTGGCAAGTCAGATCGGGAGAGACTAGTTGAGGAAGACGTTTTGATCTCTCCAGCAGAACTCTCTCGGAACATCGTCTTCCTCGCAGTGGGAGGGACGGATCCATAGATCCATTACTCCTAGACATATTGACTTCCAGATTCCTACCCAGAAGTTTTCCTTCCCAGAACTTCCTTTCTAACAAGCCCCTCCACATATGACATATGCCCTGAAGGGAATTATTTTGTCCAGGGCCTTCTGTGAAGCTAATATAAAAAAAATCTATTTTCTTACATTTTTTGTAATTTACTCGCAGAAAATACATTTGCTTTAGATTTTTTATGCGATAAAGTAGAAACTATTAACTATGTATGCGTAGGTACCTACCTTCCGTGAATTTTAATTACATCACACACACAAATTCAATACACAAGGTAAAGCAATAAATAATTAATTTCGTTATTCATTCTAATTGTATTGTATAATCTATTCGCAATTAACTAAAACCCCCCCTTTTCTCCCCCCCCCCCCGCTCCGTTCTGCCCGTAAAACCGCAACCCCTTTAGAATTCAGTGCGGCCCGTTTCCCAAACCCTCCCCACCTCGCGCAGCGCGTCGTCGTGATAAATCGAATTTACCAATTATATATGCACGACCACGAATCGTCAAACACCAGAGTTCCCAGGAAATTAACGATACGTCAAACTTCCGTTGGGTACGGAACACGTGAGGGAACCTACAATCTTCCTACATACAAACTAGGTACACTCAGAGACGTGCACTCCATATAGGCACATGAGCACCACCCACCCTACCGTACTCACATAAAATATAAATAGTATAAAAAATTTTCATACGAAGCGGATACTTTGTGATGTGACATTATAATTTAAAATAAAGCAATAACTCAGTAAAAACCAATTTCATTCTTTTTATTTTCTTAATACCGACCGGGTTTTGCTAAAACCGTAGACTTTTCAGGGAAGTATAATTTAGCGAAAAATATTTTAAAATTTAAATCACCATTATTAAAAAATGTTTTATTATGGAAAAGATATGTCGATGATGTATTTTGCATATGGTTAGGGACCGAACGCCAACTTATTTCCTGTCTGTTACTAAAAAACTCCTCCATAAACAAATTCAATTCACCATAGAAAATGGAACCAATTCTGCCTTAAACTTTTTTGATCTTACATTATCAATAAAAATAATAAAATTGGTTTTAAAATCTACCGTAACTGTTATAACCATTCACAATTCCTCTAACCACCCCATCTCCCACAAATATTCCACTTTCCGTTCTATGATCCATTGGCTGGTTTTTATGCTCCCCTTATCAAATGCGATTCAAATTAGTCAAAAACATCCTAAATTAAATAAAAAATATAGACATTATCGACAAGTAAATTTTTATTCAACAGCCACCCTCATTATAAGAATATAACAAATAATAATAACCAACCTTATCATTGGGGTAAAATTTTCAATCAATAACTTTTCGCAAAAAAGCATAAAAAATCTCCCATCACATATTAAACCAGCATTTTACACCGGTAATAGAATAGGTAAGCTTTTAATGAACGGGATCAAGAGGACCGTTAGACCACTCGGGTATTTATACACTTTAATAATGCAGCAATTGTCCCGCATTTTATATAAGCAAAACGGTACGCACTATTAATTCATGTGTCAAAGAACACCTGAGACGTTTACATAGTACTCTATGGCTTCCCCGAATTTGCGAATCATCGCATTGAAACATACCATAAATTAAAAACACAGAGGTCATCTTATTGCGAAAAAACGGAATATGATTGGATAATAAGAAGCACAATAATTGGAAGCACTAGAGCTAAGGAAAGCCAAAAACATTAATAGCAAAGTAATTAACAACCAAATACAACTAAATAAAAGTCCGATACTTACTTTGTTTCCCATTGACAAAGAACACCCACATCCTAATTCTCTATCTACTACTCCTACTACTTCCTTCAGTGGAGCTCAGCCGATTTTTTCAACCTACTGTGAAAGCAAAATATATTAATGAAACAATTCAACTTTGTTTGAACCACTTATATAATGAGTAAATCCGACCGGTTGAAATTTAAGTTTTTTTTTCAGAACGTTTGTTCTGAAACCGGTCGGATTTACTCATTATATAAGCGGTTCAAACAAAGTTGAATTGTTTCATTAATCTATAATGGATAACCACAAAGTTATAGCTTCATTCAAAAATGCAAAATGTATTATTTATAACACAGGTTAGATTTTTTTAGAATATTGTACTGCCCTGAAAAAGCTATGGTTGTAGCGAAACCCGGTCGGCATTAAGCATATAAAAAATGAAAGTGATGTTTATTAAGTAATTATTTTATTTTAAATATTAAAATTATTACAAGAAAAATAATGCAAAACTATTCGCTAACCTCACGCGCCCTACCAAACATGTAAGTGACGAAAAAGGTCGTGCCTTTCGGTACGAATCACAAATGTAACAATCGGTGACATCTGTTGGTACCTCTTCTAATTTATAATACTCAACCAACGAAATAAAAATTATATTATGTTGACGTTCTTTACTGCAATATTGTACAGTCGAAAAATTATGATTTTTTTTAATATTCATTAATTGGCTTGGAGTATGCACGAATGAAGCAGTTTTTTGGATTTTTGAAGTGGCAGGTGGCTGTTGATCCCAAACAGCTTCGGCTAAAGCAGCCACTTAGCTAAACCTAATGTAAGATTTTTTAAATTAATTAACGTCTACCACGTTTAAGAGAAAGCCACAAACCAAAAATGTATGTATTCTTAGTGTGCATTACATCGCCACGAGTTTGGGTAAAGGGCATAAAAAAGGCAGGTAAATGGAGTCTATTGGTCCCTATTTCAACCCCTAAAGTGGTTTTTATTTATTTTGTGAAAAATTTCACAAAAAAGAAAATGGTAATCAATGAAAACTGTCACAGATCATTTTAGCCTTAAAACTGTTTTTCTTAAAAATTGTTGTTGCTTGTATGCGTTCATACATTTCTAATTAAAAATATATATTTTTTAGTAGTTTCTACTTATATTTTTCAAAAAGTAGTTAACAAATTTATTTTATTTTTTAAATAAATTAAGACAATATAAGCAAAACTCAATCGAAAATCTGGAAACAGAAAAATCAGAAAAACATATTGACACCTCTGGGACTCGAACCCAGGACCTCTTGCTTTCCGGGCAAACGCGCTAACCACTGCGCCACGGTATCGATATGAAATTCGGTCATGTTTAACTGTACCATACTTCGACTAAGAACCACCTACATTATCTTCATTTTCTTTAACGCATATATTATTGGCAACTATCTTTATGTATGTTCGAGTCCCAGAGGTGTCAATATGTTTTTCTGATTTTTCTGTTTCCAGATTTTCGATTGAGTTTTGCTTATATTGTCTTAATTTATTTAAATATTACAATTTGAGGTTTTACTCATAAAGTTAAAATTAAAAAAAAAAAAATAAATAAAAAAAATAAAAAAATAAAATAAAATAAAAAAATAATTATTTTAATTCTACTCAATGGAAACGGTTCGAAAAGCTTCAGTTTATCGAAAGCAAACTTTTGTGTTTATCATGTAAACCGATTCGTAGTAAAGATTAATCGAAAATAGTAATTTAGCAATAATCTTCACCTTAAGAACTGAGTACACGTACATTCCCTCGCTGATATTCATAATAACACAGTAAAAGAAGACTTCAAATTATCAATAATTTCGTCGCATTTGCACAGGAGAGACTGGAGGAAAGGGATCGGCTCAGATTTAATGGAACCAGTATCTAATCCAAGTACCTACGTGTATTAAGTAAGATTAATAACTGGGAAACTTTGCTATTCCACATCGGAAACTTTCTTAATCTTTAGTATCTTGTCTGGATCGTATATTTAATTAAACTGGGAAAGGTCGTCTCTAGTGTGGCCGATGTTTCAGAGAGTATACTGTGAAGCGTAGGAGTAATCTAAGGACATTGGAAATTAAAAGTCTGTAATGAAATTGAACTTATCTTATCCGGGGAAGGATTTTTATATCGGGGAAGGGTTTTTATATTTTATGTAAGGTAAGAAAAGGGGATAGGGGGAGGTTTTTAGAAATCTCATGTAGACAGTGACCTTCCTCTCATTTGAAGGTCAATTGTGCTAAATTTCACCAATCATTAGGGGTGTATTATGCCATTTATGTTTTGGAAGCGGGTATGGGTAACGCCGCGCAGCCCCAGAAAAATTCATTAGATTACCAACATCTCTGGACACCCCTGATGGTTCGCTCCGATCAGCGACTTAGCAGGGGTACCCGAGATGAGGTGAGGTTTTTCCAGGTCTCATCGTCTGCCCATCAACTGCGTGGCAGGCCCGATCGGGAAAGACTGATTGAGGTAGATCGAAACATTGCCTTGCATCGCAGTGAAAGGGATGAATTCATCGATGGGTCCATCACTCCGGAAACACCGACGCCCAGATTCCTATCCACCCCTTATACCTCTTGCCTGCCCAGAACTTCTTCTCCTTTCTTTCCTAAAAATACCCTCCACAGCTACCCCAAATATGACATAGGCCCTGAAAATAATTTCTTTCTGCTGCGTGAAGGGTTTTGTTGAGTCAAATGTAAAAAATATATTTATTTTGTTATATGTATATGGAAAAGTAAGTAACTAGTCATCACGCCTTTTCCCCGGACGGTAGACAGAGAGGATTGACCGCCATACATCTGTCTTGGTACACGCTCTTTGCTTCATTAATATTCATCGTATCGTACATATTTTTATTTTCATTTAATAGAAAATATATTATAAGCAATAATTATCAGCCTGAAACACTCATTTACATTGAAAAATCTTCCGAGAAAAGATACTTGCCGCCAACGGGACTTGAACCCGTGTCCTTCTGATTGCCGGTCGGACGCTCTGACTACTGAGCTATGGTGGCTTATCTAATACCCGCCAAATAATTCAATAGATACTGGTGTTTCATTCAACAATTACTGATTATTATATTTTTCCACCTGAAAACAACCAACTTTATTTTTGTGAGGGAGGTATTGTAAGTACTAAATCCCTCGCTAGGTGGCGTCGAGACAAATTATGTCTACATTTTTTGGTGGAATACTTTTAACTTGTTAAATATTAATTATTATTTTTAATTTATAAACTAATGTTTAAGACAAGATTTTTATGCACAGCACAAAGGGTAACAATTATTATAAGCAATACCTGTCAGCCTGAAACACTCACTTACATTGAAGTTCAAGTCCCGTTAGCGGCAAGTATCTTTTCTCGGAAGATTTTTCAATGTTAATGAGTGTTTCAGGCTGACAAGTATTGCTTATAATAATTGTTACCCTTTGTGCTATGCATAAAAATCTTGTCTTAAACATTAGTTTATAAATTAAAAATAATAAGAAAATATATGATGAAATTAAATTAACCCGGGTAAGAACATTTCCAAAATTATACATTCTAAACTTCCACTGCTAGCTTAATTCAGTTTTTTTTTTTTTAATAATCGTTCTTAAGGCGATGCACCACGTCGTGTAAAATTCTAAATCGGATTGCTAACAATAACACCCCTCGTACAGACTTATGCCAGAAAAAAACGTCGCAATCGTGTTTTATTCTATTTTGCGAAGTTCCTGCACAAATATTTAAATGTTTTACAATAAATTTCAAAAGCATTTCATTTTACACATTGTACAATAAAACTATAACCCAAAGGGGGTATTTAGAAGAGTTTGAAGTTTTAAGCAGTTTTTATACTTGATACTTTTTTCTGGGCTCGTGAAAAGATTTGACTCGATTATTTCAAATGCTAAGATGTATGACAATTTAAGAATTTAATTAAAACATCTTCCAAATTTCTAATTGATACATTTTCAAAACAAAAACACGTGATTTTGCTTGCTAGTACTTCGCTTTAGACATTTTTTCAAATGTAAATTCGGCCCAAGAATCCCAACTGAAATATGGCATCCGCAATTGGAGTATATTGTGAGGCTTAATAGGATGAGAAATGGAAGGAGATGGGGATGAGTAAGGTTGTAAAGTACCTGTCTATTTAAATGTAGTCACTAAACATGGCTAAAGTCATTTCAAGTCATTTTTAGATTCTGAATGGTGGTCTTTCACCAGAGCAGTACTGATAGTACCAAAAACTATGAATAATATAATTATTGCACAAAAGTTCGTGAATTAACATATATTTTTAGTTCTCATCCTGCGCCACTCATTTGCATTTGCACCTACCACAACCCGCCACTGCACCAACGCTATTAATGCACAGAAAACAAAATTAGATTACTCACATATGCAGATCCTGAAATTGTAGGAAATGTGATTAATGCCAGAAAAAAGTTTACACCAACTCTGCAACTGAAATGAATGGTTGGAAATGAATGTTCGGAATGAAAGGTTCGGAATGAATTAAATACAAATTCTATAACGTCGGCGTCATTATTGCTCCGAATATGTTTTAAAATGCAAAGGCTTTTGGACAAGGCAACATACGACCCAATCACAACATATTTGAGCTAAAATGTTTCACCAGTTTCGTTAAAAAAATCAGAAAACATTCAATAAATCATATTTTCTAAAATTGTTGTAAACATCATCTAGTATACCATATTTTCTCAACCTTATTTTGCCCACCGCCCACTTTGAGAATATATTTTTTTCTAGTGCCCCTTAATTTTATTTTACTTCACAGGGGGGTGGGGAAGGAAGTAATATTCTTTTATTTAATGTAATTATTATTGTAATTCAAATAGCACAAATTACAGTGGAAATAAGTTTCATGTTTGTTTTATTATAATATAACACTCAGTAATTGCTTTTCAGAAAAAAAACGTATCAACCCACGTTGAAAAAAGTTTCATTAACTTTTCATCAAAAATGTTTTAAATACGAAGTTAAGCTAAATTAGTTGAATCACATTTATTTATTTCAATAGTGTAAACATTCATGTAAGGCCCGGCAGTGATTCCGTGTCCCAAAAAAACATGTTTCAGGGTAACAACGGTACCTGCGTATATGATCTGTAAAAATGCTTTATTACAAACCATTATTTCTTAATCTTCCTTTGAATGATAGGAAAAAATATGTTTTTTTCAAAAAACACGCCTTACAAATAAAATTAGTTTGATTTGATTTTTACATTGTTATTAAGCATAATTTGTAGAACTCCATTTAATTTAAATAATAATAAATATCTTTAAAAAATACTTTTTCAGGTTCACGAAACTGGAGAGAAGAAATTCTTCCACAATTCCAACAATTACATTTTTCTACATTTTGCAGTAGTTCGTGTAGATACCTGCTTAAATTTAAATGATAATATTATGATGTTCATGTTTTATTAATGTATTCATATTATTAATTGAAGTTAAAGAATTACAGTATTTTCCCCTCGCTGAAAAATCGTAACTTACTCAAAAGTATCAATTGTTGGTGACAAGTAAAAAAACACGGCTTGTTTGACATGATTTAAAAAAAATCATTTTGTGAAATGACCCAAAAAACCATTTATTATTTATTTATTTATTTGATGCAATATATTTACATTTTATACACAATTCAATGATGTTGGCCTCACTGGGTGATTTACCCGTGCTGAGGCCTCCATTTCAAAAAGAAAATTATATACAATACATATAAATATATATGTACATATATATATACATATATGTATACATATACATACATACATACATATATAATATTGGTGAAAGATTAAAACATGATTTCAAAAACATCTGGAAACACTGGGCCTCCGTATATGAGCGTAATGATCTACGCATTTGCCTTTCGCTGCTCAAAATATATTAACAAGGTTTTTTTTATTTACTGCACGAGTTGAGTATGTGCCCGTCAGGTCTGGACGTTGTGATGTTGATTGATAGCTGGACCTTATACAAATGACTTTACATCTGGGACTAGGAAAATTCTTTAAAAAAAAATTAATGTTTTGCAGTAGTTTAAAGTGAGTTATTTACATTTTAGTCATGTTGAAACAAGTGCAATACATTCTTTTGCCTTAGAAAAAGTTTCGATTCAAGAATTTCCATTTACTATTATTGTTGTGTAGTCGGCGTTAGAAATACTTTTTTCCTGGGATTACAAAATTACATAAATCATTTACATACATTAAAAATAGAATCGGGCCAAGTACAGTACCTTACGGAACTCCATTTTTTATCTGTGCTTCTTAACTATACATATTCCCAATTTTAGTTTTTTCTTTAACATTCTTTAAAAATAACAACAAATTTTTTTTTTTTTGCTCCACGAAGTATTCGGTATTCCACATCAGGATTTTTCATGAACTGCCTCTGTAAATCAGTTAATCATTGGGTCTAGGTAAAATAATATAATTTCATCGAATATTCCCGCTTGACATTCAATTTCAAGTATATTAGATGATTTTTAATTAATAGTGATATTGATCAATTTTATTTCTTTATCTAATATTTATCAACGCCCCGATGGACTTTTACATGACTAGATATATGTTTTACATGATATTACTACATACAGAGATGAAAATAGTTTTAAATGTTCAGATAACAAGAATGAAAAAAAATCTGAAAGATATTTAATAAAATACAAGAAAGAAAAAACAAAGAAAAAAACAGAAACTAGTTTTTAAATTCTGAAGGCATTAAAATAATAACATTGGTTCATAATGCATAATAATCTACAAATGTTGGCCTCCGCGGTCGAGGGTTAAGGCTCTCGATTAACAATCGCAATTAAATTTTATTTGGTTAATTTGTGTTATTTCATATTTAATTAATTTAAAAGAATATATAATACTCGTATATTAGCGCCACGTTCCAAAGTGGAAGATACTCCTAGTATCGCCCTGGTATAAGACCAGGTACAAGATCATCATTCAGAAACGTTGCTTGAAATGGCTTTAGCCGTGTTTGGTGACTAGATCTAGTGCTTCCCCACCTCCCTCTTCCCATCTGCTTCCCCTCCCTGCTACGTTCGGTCTGACAACGTACCCCAATTGGGGATGCCATAGTCTCACCGGCTCCATACGGTAACATTGGGACTCTTGTGCGGCATTAACATGAAAAAAGTGAATATTACAGAAAAAAGGGAAGAACAAGTTTTTGCATTGTAGATAAAAAGTTAATATAAAAAATACGCAAAAGCTCTTGCGATTTTTCTATGTGCTCCAGGACAACTCAGAATCAAGTCAACTCAACATCACTTTAAAAAGTCGTTAGAACCTATGAATTTTTTTTTTGAAAAATATGACGTAACCTAACCCAACGTAACCTTTTTAAACTTTTTTTTTGAAATCGTATATTTTTTTCATCGTGATTTTTCAAAAGAGGTGATGAGTTGAGTTGACCGGTCACCGTTTCTAAGTAATAAAATAATGTAACGAAAAAACATCATTAAGGAATCTCAAACACCGGTAAGCTTATAAGTTTTAAAAATGTCGATATTTTAAGTGAATTTGTTTCTAAATATATGAAAGCGGGTTGAAAGTGTGTTTATAAAAAAATTTTACATACAATAATTTAAAACATAGATTTTTAATTGTAAATTAGAACCTACATAACGATGATTGATAAACTAACTAATATAGACGGAGGAGTTTAGAATTAAAAGTAAAACTCCGTACAAAATGAGAATGCCAAGCACACGTAAAGTTTTTTCATAGGTATCCACGTAAGAATTCATTTTATCGCAAAGAAATTAAATTGCTTCAAACATTTAACGTTTAACAAGTTTATATACCATTACGCGACTGTCTGCGGAGCACCATCAAATATTTTACGAGCGCACTCTCCCCTATCTTTCATCCTTGTCTCAGCCATAGTTACCAAGATATTCATGTACCAATTTGGACAGTCATAAAAACTCCAAAAAAGGAGAATATTCAAACTTGGCGAAAGAGAAACTTTGATAATTAAAATAAGTATAATCTAACCCTCTAGCAATGTTTTCTTTCTCATTTTAAAAATATCTACCAAGCTGAAACAATTACTTTTAAACGTCAGATTTGTAAAAAATTACATGGCCGTCTTATACATATAGGGCTGGCAGAGTGTTCATTATGGAGGCCACCTCGGGTCACCCCATTATACTTGATAAACCTACTTCTACGAAAATCCGTCTGATTCACAATCTGTTGTTAACAGACAGATTGCCACCTCTAATGCACAGACACAATGTGGGCATGATGAGTCTCTTCTACAAGTTTTTTAATGAAGCTCTACGGAGCTCTCAGAATTGGTCCCATTGGAGCACGTGCGTGAAACTCTACTTTAGTTTACTGAAGGTTTGAACTTGTCTACTTTATTTTAATGAAGGTTTCACTTATGCCGCGTGTGAACTGCACACTCTTAATTTTATTTTTGTAAAATCAACATCCAATCTTTAAACCATAACTCTTGTTTGGATTCCTGGACATGTTGGCGTAGTGGGTAATGATTTTGCGGATTGCTCTCCAAAACAAGGAGACTCCAAACCCATTGTTACTCTCGTAAACCATATTCCCTTTCTGATATTTTTCCATCATCAAAGATAGATCCCGCAATGTTTGGGCAGAATATTGAAACATTGCTAGTCAATCCAAGGGTGCCCTCTACGCCTCAATACAAAGGACTATCCCATCAAAATCGTGGTTTAAAAGATTCCCGCATTTTTCCAAAAAAGAAATTTCCTCACTTATTCGAATGAGAATTGGACATTGTTTCGTTCCTTCTCACCTTTTTAAAATTCACATCCTTGACTCCCCAGATTGTACATTCTGTGGTCTAGATGTGAAGATCACATCTCCATTCAACATTTCATCTCTTCTAAGTCTGAACTCGACTCTAATCTTCCATATAATTCTGAATTAATATATAATTCACCTTTCCTTTCTCTGTAATTTTAAATGATGACCTAGAACATCCTTGAAGGGTGAAAGCCAGAAATAATTGAAAAAAATCTTTAAACCACTCCAAAATGAAAAGGCAGAAGAAAACTCAAAAGAAAGCGAAATCTAGCGGCTTCTAAGAAGCGAACACTTCGACAAAAAAAGTGCTTACTGGTCTACCCACTCTTGTCTACTTTAGTTAACTGAAGTTTTCACTTCTACCGCGTTACAAATTGCACACATTTTTTTGTTATGTTGCAAGTAGATATCGTGTATAAGTGTTCCTCATAACAATGAATAATATCAGCAATTTATTAAATTTAAAACCAAGGAATAAAGTGACTGAATAAAAACTTTTTTACTATCGCCAGTAATTAATGATTAGCCGTCATGAAAAATCGCCGAATTTCTAAATGAAACATATTTCCAAGGTAAATTTACGAGCCTCATTTGACAATAAAAAGAGAGGAAGTCGCGCATAAACGTGGAAATTTCTTCCTTCTCTTCGTAGTATTTCATCTGCTCGAATCATCCCGGAACACAGTTAATATCTCAAATACTTTACCGAGTCGAGGGCTAAACCAACACTGAATTTATGAAACCGTTAACTCTAGTAACTGCCAGTATACGTCGCATGTTATAAACGTTCAAATAATTTCTCAATTTAGTTCTACGGAACCTGTGAAATGAATATTTATTTATTTAAAGGCCCATTGGTATAACAAATTTGTAAAGAATTTTAGGGGGAAATCTATATACATATCTGTACCCGAGAAGCATACGGATGCAAGTCCAAAATTTGAAGAAATGAGTTTTTGATGCAGACGAAGTAAATTATCATGTTTATCAGTGGCAGAAAGATTCAGGTCCTATCATGAGAACAATAGGATTTTCAAAAATGTGTACGGATGCATCTACCTTTGATGCAACAAATATCTTAGAAGCAGAAAGATGTACATGGACTTGCATCTTTATGATTTAGTTGCATATTGAGTATTATCACTCAAATCCGGATGCAAATGGATTTGACTTCCTCCCGCCTCCAACATTAATATGCTTTCTATGGAAGTAAACAATTTTCAAACTTCGATCCGTTCATAATACAAGCACCACACGTCATAACAAAATATTCCACTTCATTTTGAAGCAGAAGGACTCAAGTCCGTATTTTTGTTTGACTGAAGTCAGCGTTTTTTTTAAACAATATTTTCAAAGTCTTTAAATACAAAATATTTTATTTTATTTGCACGATTTTAAAACAAAACTAATTGATTTAATAATTACTTCTTTTGTTATCTATCAGCATGGATATCCGAAGAAGTTATGAGACCATAGTTACAGAAAAAAATAGTTTTTTTGCTTTCCTGAACATTCACCTTTTTGGACTTGCATCCGTATGCTTCTTGGGTACAGATATAAATTAAAATATGCTAGTTTCTGGGTTTGTAGTTCCCGTCATGCGTTAATAAATATATTGTTTCTCCCTGCGTGTCCTTTCCCTTCGTCCCATTCTTCTTTCGCATCCCCTTCCCCTCACGCGTTCCCACTCTGCCTTCTCCGCTTTCCCTCTCCCCACTACCCTCTCCCGCTTCCCCCGTCCAACGAACACCCCTCCCGATGTCCCCTCCCGCCTCCCGCATTCCACACATTCAGTCCCTTTACATTCAGTTTTCAAACAGCTCGCGAGCCACCTATTGCAATTTTTTATACAAATTACATAATGTAAGAGCTCATCAGTATATATATAGAAACCTTCGTTGACGTTAAAATTTTCATCGCAATCAGATGAACGGTTTAGCAACGCGTAATTTCATGATGCCGGAGCTCACTATTGTATACAGAAACCATCGCGGGCATGCACACATCAAATCCCCAAAGTTTCATCGCTATCGGATGAATGGTTTAGAAACGAATAGCGGACATACAAACATTTTTAGATTTTTATACATATATATAGATAGATAGTAGTACTAATTGTCATAATAATCATACAATCATAATGATACAATGCAGATGCTATTCCCCACCTACTACGTAGCGGATCGGGAGAGACTGTTTGAGGAAGGACCTCTCCAGCCGGACACTCTTGATCCATCGCCTTGCACCGCAGTGGGAGGGATGGATTCATAT
This sequence comes from Limnephilus rhombicus, assembly GCA_929108145.2. Lineage (NCBI taxonomy): Eukaryota > Metazoa > Arthropoda > Insecta > Trichoptera > Limnephilidae > Limnephilus > Limnephilus rhombicus. The sequence continues at coordinate 25,207,508 of OV815278.1, forward strand.
ATTTGTCACTCCTGAACACATCGGCTCCTGATTCCTACCCAACCTTCATAACTTTTTCCTTCCCAAACCTTCCTCTCCTTCCTTTCCCTAAAAAGACTCGACTTAGCATCCCCAATGACGACATAGGCTCTAAAGGATTTTTCTCCTCAGCGCCTCCTATGTGGAGATAACGTTAAAAAAAATGAATATTTAGCCTTGCCTTCCATTGGTTATTCTGAACAGTTTTAAAATTATTAATAACTATAATATTGTGTTTTTCAAAAGAAGCAAATTTGTGACTTGACATTTTAAATAAATGAAAAGATAATTACTGGTTTTAAGTAACTTCATTTATATATTTTCACTTTCTACCGGTTTCGTTACCTCCGCACCGTCATCAGGACTGTTATAAAAATTATGTTTTCAACAGTCCTGATTAAATTCAGTTTAATTTATTCATTTTAATAACATTACATAATTACAATTTCAAGGCGTTTTTAAAAGAGAAAAATATTTTAGATTTTTTTATTATTACATACAATTCTTGAAAGTACGCTTTAACGTTTTTTTTACTACCATACTAGGCTAATGCCCGTGTTAAGGATGAGATAAACTTATTTAGACTAACAGCAACAAAGCTTGCCGTTTGAATTTTGCTTGGAATATCGATATGTTTAACACGTGAGTCTATTTAACAACAAGACAGCTCTCCCGACTGGCATAACCATTGGCTAGTTAGTTCTGCAAGCCGGGAGATAAAACAGTATGTGCTGTCGGTGACGGAGATAACCATCGGAAACATAGAAACCAATGCTCTCCATGATAGCCGAGTTTTCGTACCATTCACGAATCAGGCTGAAGAAATGTGTTACAATGAGCATATCCCTTTTGACTCATAGACGGTTCATACCGAGCATACGCAAGAGAAAGTCGGTAGAGTAGAGCCACGGATAGTAGCCAACTCCCTCAGGTAAAAAATCTCGAAATTTCTTCTGAACCTTCTTCAAAATGAGGGAATACTTCACTTGGTGTGGGCTCCAAACCACCGATCTGCTATCAAGTCTACTCCTAACCAAAGTATTGTATAGTACTGTGAGAACCCGAATGTTTCTGAAATTTCTCGCAGTGCGTAGGACAAAACCCAGCATTCTCAGTGAAGTACTACACGTCATTACGATATAAGCATGAAAAGTTAACCTCTCGTAGTATGCCGGTAAAACCAAGTATGACACACTCTAGTGAAAGAAAGAATGAAACATTTAGAGATATTGAATTCAATCTGATTCTGTTTACTCCAGTCAATAATTCTATCAATGTCCGATTGGAATAAAATGTAGTCCTCTAATGTTTGTATTTCCAAGAAATGTTTTAGGTCATCAGCGAAAAGAAGTGACCTGGAATGCAGAATAATTTCCGTTATATCATTAATAAAAATCGAAAAGGGAGCGGTCCTAAGTTAGATCCCTGGAGAACTCCTGAGAAAGCAAGAAATAATTTTGACAAGACTATTCCATGTGATTCAAATTAATACAGAATGATGTAATAATTATTAATACGGAATTCAATAATACAAATTAATATAGTGAAAATTAACTTCAAATAATGAATTGTTAAATTTTTTTGAAACAACCCACCTTAAATCAAGGACATTTCTGGTCACAAATGAAGCAACTTGAATAATATCAATTAATTTTCGTGCACAACGAATTTTACGAGGCTCCGTATTGAAACGTAATATTTAAAAAAAAATAATGCTTTTATTATCTCATAAGAATAAAAGGGGTATTATTTTTATGAATAAGATTTTAACGTTTTTTTTTCATACAGTAGCACAAAAAAATATAATTTTTGTCTTCAGGAGAGCTACCTTTTTACCGATTTTCAGATATTATGTGAAAAAAAAAATCGACGACATAAACAAATAGGTTTCTTCAATCCCTCTAGTATGAATAAATTACCCATTGTCCTACCCAATTTGAGAATGTCACTCGAAGACAATTTCTATTCCAAGGCGCTTTAAGCAAATTCCCCCAGGTTAATCCAATTACCAATCTGCAGTGAATTAAGTCTGACGTGAGTGTTATTGGAACGGAGGCGAAGAGGTGGGACCTGATTGCAAATATCTAAGGGGGCCTCTTGGGGGGACCTGCGAGTACAGACGCAAGGGTGGTAGAGAGAAGAGATGAAGTGCTTATTTCTTGCATTTCATGAGATATCGAAAGTTAGTTTTGTTTTTGTTGTAAACTGGTTTTCAGATGTAGAAACTGAAATAAATTGAGGATCGGAAATCTGGAGAATATATCGAAAACCAATGATGTTTTATTATTTCTTTCTACAAAATATTATTTTCCCAGTTCTTACATTTTAATCTAAATCGTGTACGACTACCATAATACAGGCACGTAAAATTTAAAAATTAATTATCGGTGTAAGGTGTTCCTACGCAGTATTTCGACGCAGCACTTGTTTTAATGCTTATAATTAGTGTTAACCGATTTATATTACGGTTCGCATGAAGAAATTTGGCTATCACGAGAAATGTAAATCGTTGTATTGTTGATATTTGGCCCTTTGAGTAATGAGTCTGCCAACCACTGGACTAGACGATGAAATTAACAAAAAAGTCTTTCAATCAAAATGGAAAATGTTTCTGATATATTGGTGTTCAGTTTCGAGGGCGCCAGTTGGTCGCACAGACAAAAATCACATTTAAAGCTTTGATTGATCGGATAGGAAAAATGTGGGGTGCCTTCACAGTATTAATCTAAAGAATTCTATCAAACACCTACAGAGAAGGGGTATAAAACTAATTCGGAGTTTTTGTCAACAAGAAATGACATCTTTTCGTTCCACAAGTCTTAAGGTGCCGTAAACGAGCAAGATAAATTGAAAATTATACATATTATATTCTTGCGGCGCCAGGTGTTAACTTTAACTGTTAATTGCCGTAAAGTATTATAACAAATTCGCTATAGAAAATAACCGCCTATGGTGGCGAACAGAGTTGCACATAAATATATAACAGAGCAAGAATAAAATAGATTTGACACGGCTCTATTGTTAATATAATATTGGTAACCGATCCAACTCACCGCCAAGACCGGGCAATACGTCGCCAAGTAGGCAATACACGATTATATTGAGCAATAATTATATTGAGCGTCTTGCATGGCGGAGTATTTAGTTTCGAAGGTATTTCGTTTTTTACTTTGTTTTTGCTTTAGATGTTGTTTTTGATTTTGTCTTCTATTTTGTTTTTGATTTTATTTTTGATTTTGCTTTGATTATGTTGTGCTTACTTAGATGTTCTTTATAATAAATAAATAAAAATAATATTAAATGCCCAACCTGGCGGGAAATTCAAAATAATTAAATATTTTACTGTAGATTCTCAACTAGATACTTACTTCAGATATCTTTAATATCAGACTGAAGAGAGATAGCTTTTAAATGTATTATTTTATTAAAAAATGATTTTTATTAAATCTTTAACTGGCAGCCCTGAAACAGTTCGCTAATTAGCAATACCTGCTCAATAATTTCAAACAAACATAACTTTGAAGGTAACAATAAACTCAATGCAAATTTATTAGTGACTATAAATACTGTAGACAACTTTTTTGGCGAGAAGTCCCAATCCTATTTAAATATTATGTTCTCTGTTATTATAACATTGATATATTTTTTTTAGTATTGCGACAGTAGTTTAATAACACATAATAGTATCCTATACCTAAATACTTGCTTTTATCACACATACTTTGTTAAACGTTCATTCCTACTTTGTTATTAATAATCCCCTGTGTACCACTGTTTACTAATAATATCATGTACTCACTGTAAATATTGACTGACATTATAGAAATCTTGACGGAAACACCATACCGGCAAAAAAATTGTCGTTTACCAGAGCCTTTAAATCAGTCGGCCAAAGTTTGTTGTTATAAACATTTTAACTAGGAGCATAATAAAGGCCATCTAAAACTCTTGTGCCGGAAATTTTTAAGCTAATAGAACACAGCCGGATATATATTTGCCCACACACACACCTTACTTTTAAACCAATGCACCGCAATGTAATGCAAAATCATACGTTTCTGTTTTCAAAATTTAATCGCTTAGAAATAGTATTATTGCTTCAATTAAATATTCGGACATTATCACAATTTTAATACTTCGACTGTAAATAACTTCAATTCAATTTTCAACAACTAATTACTAATTACCTTCGATCAAGTATTGTTAGGTCAATGCTAATTACACATCAAACATTAATTGTGAGTGATTACCAAAAAACAACTTTCTTGGTCGAACCGTATCCACATACAGGGTCGGTTCATCGTCACGACGCCTGTTGTCATAAAGAGCCATTTAAAAACTTTCAACACAATCCCTTTTATTAAAAATATTAGACAATCTGGTGCACGTAAAACTAATAAAAACTAACGCGAAGGTTACATTTTCAAAGCGCCTTAGGACGACTGTATTGAAGTGTATCGAGAGATTGGCTACAGGCTGAACACACTTCTAAAAAGAATTCAATGACTCGATATAGAAAACCAATTTACACTTATTATTTTCACAAAAGTGGACACCTACTCTAGTTTGTACAACATATAGATTCCTATCTCGAAAGCTATCAAACTCGGCGTTCGATTATTTCGCTGTGTCTTAAATAAACCCGACAACGGTTTTGGCCTAACTTAGTAAGGATATAAAAACGTGGAAGAAAGGACATAAAAAAAACTATAAAACGGTAAAAGTTATATGTATGGTTGGTTAAGCCAATATCTATAGATATCTTCAAAAATAAGCAATGCTTACTAGGACCGCTATTCGTGTTTACCTAAATTTATTTCGTGCCCTCCATTCACAATTCTCCATTATCCACCCTTTTGTTCTAGTAGGAAAAAGTGTTTCGGGACGCTGAAAGTTTTATATTTCGTTTACTTTTATTATAAAAAAACACATTTCGCTGTCGCAATGGTGTTCGTTTTACCCCCCCGTCTGAAAGTCGTGTGTTTTGTCGGCTCAAAAAAAAACAACTCGCGTTCACTGCGTTTTATTTACTTAAACAACAATGCTTATTGCTCATCTGGCGCAGCCGGTAGGAACGGCTTTATACAACATTCACAATTAATAAAATATCTCTTTTTTTTCATTTTCAGAAAACATAAATAAATAAATTTAGAAGAACATTATATAAAACAAAAAAAAGCTCCTGCCATTTCAAGCAAACTTTCAATTCTGATTGGTGGTCTTTCAAGAGTATTTTTCACTCCGGAAAGCAAAATTAAGATTAGGTTACAAGCTTTAACCAAACCTTATTTTGGTAAGATTGATAAAACAAGAGATCATTGAGTGTTTCAACGAGTGCCACCAATTTATTGACCATAGCATTTTGTCTAAACAGTTTATAAAAATCAGTTATTTATCGTATTACGCTGTCGTGTGCTAACGCAAAATTTTTTGTCGTGCGCCAGCTGATTCTTTTTTTTTCTAATAACTTACCTGTTCCTTGCAAAATGATATTTTTGTTAATTGTACTGTCTTACCAGAATGTGTTTAAATATTCTTTAATGAAAAATCCGCTTATCTTGAGGTGATGCAATATCAGGTGATTTTGGTTTGAAAATTAGATCGCTTAGAACTATTTTAGAATACTGCGAGCGATATTTCCCATAGAAAAAATCGAGTAATTTTTAAAAAAAATAGTTTTTTTAACCCCAGAAAAACATACAAGTATCGGGCCTATAAAAACTGCTTTAAAGTTCAAAAGCTCCTACTTACAAACACCTTTCCGGTAATGATTTTGTTGAACAATGTGGGAAATTAAATTCTTTAGAAATATTTTTTTGGCGATTTTTTTTCTATAAATAAATTATAGCAGGTGACTGGTGTTAAACGCAAATTTGAACCTCTTCGCCATCTATACACACACACACCAACTAAGGAATGTTATTGTTAGTGGCCTGATCCAGAATTTTACTCGACTTTGTACATCACCACAATATGTTTGCAACTAACAAGTGGGTTACAAACTTTCTGGATAAACTACTGTATTCTGGAGATGCATCTTCAGAGAAATGGCTTTTACTACATTGAATTACAAAAATTATTTTCTACATGTTACTTTAAATTACTTACATCGTACGCTATTAATATATCTTTATCGAGATCTATTACAGAAGTTCTAACATAACATTGACCCCTGTTTCTTATTGTATGTCTGTAGCAATACAGCTCCATGGTAAGGTGAGGTATTGTACGCAGCGCAGCCGAAACAGAGGGTCTCGTTAAACTTATTGCCACGCCCGCCCAGTCTAGTTTCTTCTTGAGCAAAACTATGCTAATCCCGGCACTTTACAAACCGTAAGCTTGCTACATAAATTGCACGAATAAAGTAAACCTACCATACGATACCAAGATTTTCTTAAGCCTAAAGGTCGGGCAAAATTATATTCACTGATGTCAGAAGGTTGTACAAATTTGGAAACTGTAGAAAGAGAATTATTCGATCTAACTAGCCTCAAGCGTCTCGTGTACTTTTGCAATTTAATTTATAAACTTTGTGACAACCGAAGGCTAGAATCAAACCATTGACGAGTTTAGTTGAAATATCGCCCAGATCTGACATAATTCGAACCTGTTAGAGGTGAAGTGTACTAAGTATTGGCACGTCTGAACTTTATATTTACAGCCACAAAGTTATTAGAAAATCAAACTTTTGCTTCTTATTAGAGTAACTCTCTTTTATAATAACGTTTGAATGTTATTCCCATTAACGTAATATTATATCATTGAAGAAGAAGATAATACTAAAGACACAGAAAAATAAAAAGGTAATAAATTTTGGAATACACAAATTAATCAAATAAAATTTATTTTTACATGACAAAATTAAAAAAAATAACTTTTATCATTGATGAAGCTATTCCAAATTCCTGTAATATTAAAAAATCTGTTTCTGAAAAAATTAGAAAATATACAGATTTAGGAAATGAGATTAAAAAAATTTGGCATTCTCAGACTATAAAAATATTACCATTTGTCATTTCGGCTACTGGCATTATACCTAGGTCTCTTATTCAAAATTTAGGCATATTAGATTTGTCAAAGAATTTATATATAAAAATGCAAAAATCAGTAATTTTAAATACATGTAGGATTACAAAAGATTTTTTAAATATTTATATTGAGGGATCAGTAGGATTTATAGGTCAATTCCACAGAGAATTCCACAGAGCCGAACCCTCTGATATGATAATATCTGTAGTCTGTGAATTATTTTCCCATTTGGTCTCTGGTAGGTTGACATGTTGTTCTTGTATTGTTTTGTATTTATAATACTTATATAATGCAATTGCATAGCGTGGTTTGACTAGATGATCATTTGGGGAAGTGTGTGAAAGGGTTTAGTTTTTCCAGGGGGGAAAATTTAACCCGGAAATTTAAATCTGATGCGTATAAAAAGCTAATAATCTCTCTCTTCTTTTTTTTACATGAATACCGCACAAGAGTCTCAACTACTCCCGTCTGGAGCCAGCGAGATCATGGCATCCCCATTTGGGGTATGTTATGAGGCTGAAAGTAGTGGGGAGGGAATGAGATAGGGAAGAGGAAGGTGGGAAGTACTTGGCTATTCAGATCTGGTCACCAAACACGGCTAAAGCCATTTCAGGCAACATTTCAATTCTGAATGGTGTTCTTACCTACACCAGAGCGATACTGAGAGTATCTTCCACTCTGGAACGTGCCACAAATATACTATATATTATTTTAAATGAATCAATTTTGAAATACACAAATTAATCAAATAAAATTTATTTGCCACGCCGGGATTCGATGCCGCGACCTTCGGAATGAGAGTCAAGCACCGCTGCACTACGCCGGCCGTCAAATTGAGACCGTGAGTTGGTTGAGACGTTTGTCCCGGTAAGACGAGAATTCTTAGATTCCAGTCTTGTTTTTCGTGTCTTGTTCTTTTTCCTATCTTCATTTCGATTTATTATCTTCTTCTTCAAAATTTTATTGTCGAAAATAAATAAAATACTAAGAACAGTTCTATCAAGTTTTGGTTTTTGAAAACATGTTTCCGCAAACAGAATGTATCAAGTTTTCTTACGTATACAACAACCCCTTGTTTACAATCACAATAATAAGGTTTTGAGCAAAACATTGCCAAACATCGGAAGCTTAATGCAAAATACACAAATTTGTCTAAAATACCAAACACTTGGAAATACTCGCAGCGGGTCTTTCGTGTTGAACCCTTCAACCACATTCCAAATAGGCTCCTAGAGTGCCCTTCCTTCCTTTTACTACGCACTTTGGTTCCGTTGGTAGGTACCCATCAACGAAAGGACTTAATGTTGAAACGAGTGTATGCCCCGACATAGACATGGGACCGACCATTAGGACGTTAGGTAATTGAATGTGGGTTCTTGATATCCCCATAATTTTCCAATGGGGTTATGAAAAATTCAAAGGATAAAGTGGTTGAAAAAACGCCTAATTAATTACCCGGGCCGCATTCCTCGTGATTTCATTCAACATCCAATGAGAATGGTTTCTTTTGTGATTGAATAAAGGCCCAACGTTGTTTGCAAACAATTTTCTCTTTGGAACGAAAAAACTCTGTGAAAATGTGAGAGGCATCAAATTTATGTACATATTTAAATAAAGAAATTAAATGCTCTATTATGAATCCGCCAGATACTTACCTAAATAAGTTATGATAGGAGATTTATACAAAGGGAGGGCATCAAAGGGGGAACCATTTATTAGATAACCGACACCCCTGTCACAGGTCGACCCAAATTATTCGTTACGTTTGGTGAGGTTTGTCCGGGATGCGACCGACTGTATGGCAGACTGGATTGGAAGGTTCTAGTTGAGGGAGACATTTTGACCTATATAGTAGGACTTTATCAGAACATCGCATCACCTTGCACCGAAGTGGGAGGTAAGGATTCATACGTCCGCCACTTCTGGATTCACTGACCCCTGATTTCTACGTATGCCTTATACCTTACTCCTTTCCAGAACTTATCCTTTCTTTCCTAAAAATACCCTCCACGTCCGCAATACCATCCGCAAAGATGGCATAGGTCCTGAGACGAATTATTTTCCTTAGGACCTCCAGTGTGAAGGTAATGTAAAAAAAATATCACACGATTTCACGCGTTTCATTTATTTATTTATTTATTTATTTATTTATTTATTTACGCCTATTTAGGCTTTTACATACATATATATAACAATATTAACGAAATTATACTTATAAATAGTGCAGGAAACTACTGCTTAAAACACTTGCACAAAAATAAATACAAAGTAAAAATATTAGGTATTGAATTTGAACCAAACAGGATGTAGGTACAAAATACAAAAAATCCGAAATAGTTTTTTTTCTTTCAGCCAACAAAATACTGTCAATGTGTTAGTCAATTTTAATAGCTTTAGCAAAATATTCCCCTATTTGATGAAAAAAACTTCAATACGGTATGCTTATATAATAAAATTGATGTACTAAATATATCAACAACATCGGAGTATTTGTTACCAAGCTGTTGAATCCTTCGCATAGGAGTATAATATTGACTTGTTGACTTAGAATTGCTACAATAATATGGTAGGTACTGTCTTGTGACTGACCTGCCTGGAGTATGAAAAGAAATTACATATAATAAATCAGGGGTATCAAACATTGAATTTATGATTTTATACAAACAGGTTAAATCGGAAATGATTCTACGATCGGATAATTTTATTAAATTTAATGAACAAAGTACGTTATCGTAATTTAGGCATTCACTAGGAATGCCCATTTTAAAATTCACATATCTTAAAAATTTATTTTGGATTCTTTCAATCGCATGTGAATGAACCTCATAATTTGGAGACCAAACCGTGGAATTGTATTCTAAATGACTCCTTACGAGTGACATATATAATGTTTTTACAGTATTGACATTGTTGAAATCACTAGATATCCTTAAAATAAATCCCAACATTTTCAAAGCTTTATTGGTTATTATTTCTATATGCTTGATAAAGTTGAGTTTCGTGTCAAACCAAATTCCTAAGTCATTGATTTCCGAGACCGATACTAACGACATATTGTTAATGGAATAATCGAAAAATATTGGATTCTTTATTCGATAAAACCTCATAATTTGACATTTGCTTATGTTAAGTTGCAAGCGGTTATCATGACACCATATAATAAATCTTAACAAGTTATTTGACAATATATGGCAATCATTAAGGTTTCTGATTGCTTTAAATAATTTCAGGTCGTCTGCAAACATTAATACTTGAACATCATTGAAAATATATAACACATCATTAACAAATAATAAAAACAGGATTGGACCTAAATGTGACCCCTGAGGAACACCACTCGTAGCAGTGAATTTGTACGAAAATGTACCATCAATTTTAACAGCCAGTAATCTGTTGATCAAGTAACTGTTAAACCACTTATATAGTGAACCACCTATACCGAGTTTTTGCAGTTTATTCAGCAATAACTCGTGATTAACTTTATCGAACGCCTTACTCAAATCGGTATAAATAGAGTCAACTTGACATTTACTAGACATGGAATCAGATATATAGTTTTGATACGTTAATAAGTTAGTAAGGGTAGATTTTCCAGTAGAGAAACCATGTTGATCAGGAGAAATGACGTGGTTTAATCGGAAAATAATTTTTTTAAGAAGAATTTTTTCAAAAACTTTAGGAATTGTTGATAAAAGGCATACAGGTCTATAGTTAATCACCTCGTGTTTATCACCTTTTTTAAAAATAGGTGTTAGGTAGCTGAATTTCCATTTAATAGGAAAACATCCTGTTCGTAAAGACTGATTAAAAAGCAAAAATAAGGGATACGCTAGATTGGTAGCACAATTATTCAGAAAAACAGGAGGTATTTTATCTGGTCCACCGCTTTTACTTTGATCTAGTAATTTAAGTTCAGTCAGTATATCATTATATTCTATGTGGATACAAGATAAATTAAGATTATGATCAGTGGTAAAATTTGATACTGTACTAGCAGAAACTGGTGTATCACATTCATAAACACTTTTAAAAAAATCAGCAAAAAGGTCAGCGATACTTTGAGTGTCTTTGGCCTTTTTACCTGCATATTCCAAGTTGGCGGGTATACCAAAGTTGTTATTTTTCATTGATTTTGCATAGTTCCAGAAATACTTTACATTATGATTTATTGAAGTTTCAACATTATTAATAAAAGAATTGTAGCAAATTTTTGATAAGATTTTGCAATCTTTTCTAATGTTTTTAAATTCAATATAATTTGATAAAGACCTGTCTTCTTTATATTTCTTATGTAAAACTTTTTTAAGGCCAGTTAATTGAACAAGTTCTTTATTGAACCATCTCGGATATTTTGATTCTTTGAAATGAATAATTGGGATTAGATCTGAAATAATTTTATCCAACAAATGATAAAATGATTCAATATTTTTATTAATATCGCCTTCTTTAAGAAATGACCAATCTTCCTTGTGGAGACGATTATTTATGTCCTGATAATTCGCATTTTTAAAGTTAAACGTAGGAGTTGAAATTTTTTGATTGCCTTCTTTAATACAAGGGATAATTATTGCTAGTGGGGGATGGTGGTTGTCTATCGGAAGAATAGACTCCAATGATTTATTTATAATCACATTGCTCTCATTTGACAAAACTAGATCAAGAACACGATTATTAATATTACGTACATGGTTGAATTGGGTTAAATTAAAAAGTAAAGACATATCTATTAAAAAGTAAAGACATATTTTCTTTCTTTTCTCCATTAATTTTCTTTCTGATATTACCGATTCCAATATTCTTAAGTACCAATTAAGTACGCTCTCTTTTAAATGAAGAATTCGTTTACATGCAGCAAGTTAAAGCCTGTCCGCTTTTTCTCCGGTGCTCTATTTCCTAAACGCCCTGTTTCATTGGACCGGATAAAACGTGGATTTAAATTGACAATACTAACTCTCGTGTGTTGGTTTTCCCTCCGCATGCGGCCGGCTATTTAATCCTGACCAACATTTTTAAACCCATGCACGTAGCGTCGCGTTGCAAAGCTGCATTTCAGACTCATTTCGGCGACTTTCAGGGCAGCTTTTCCGTTGCAATAAAGTGGCAAAATTCGTAAATTGAAATTTAAATATTTTAATTAACCACGTTCACTTTCACAATCACTTTCTTTTTAAGGGCCTTTAACCAGTCAGCGGCCGAGAATCCAAATTTCGTCGAAAGATGTTCTTACAATCGTACAGGGCGGTTCTAATGAGAAAGAACAATTATTCTCATGAAAGGCATCATGATAAAACTATTAAAATGATGTACTGTTTGTAATTATTTTTTGATCATATGTAATTATAATTTTTCAATAATGTCTTAAGCAAAATAAGAACGTAAAAAAAACTTTAATATTTTTGTTTGTAAGACCGTAAATACATAGAAAAACTGAAGTATTTTCGTCACAAAACACGTGCGCGGATCTTTTTTTCAATGATTTTAAACTAAAATTAAACTTCTGAAACATAGCTTTCCCAGAAAATTTATTGATTTACTCGATGATTATATGATTTGAAATGTGTGTTGTATAATACAAAATTTGGTTTGAAAATTTAACAAATCTGTCAACGACCTACGGCATAGTAAAATTAAACACATTTTCTCATAATTTAAAACATAACTATTAGACCACCATTCAGAATTGGAACGTTGCTTGAAAATGGCTTTAGCCGTGTTTAGTAACCAGATCTGAATAGCCAGGTACTTCCCAACCTTCCTCTTTCTCACCTCCTTCCCCTCCCCATTACCTTCAGCCTCACAACATACCCCAATTGGGGATGCCATAGTCTCACTGGCTCCAGACGGGAGCAGTTGAGATTCTTGTGCGGTATTCACTGTAAAAAAAAAAAATAACTTTACCAGATAAAAGAACAATCTTTCGAAATCAATTTATACTTTTTTGTAGAAAAGAGTCAATGCGGCTAAAATTTTATTTAAAAACAACATATTATACATATGTCTGGTTATTCCCTCTTATCAAATCAAATTACTGTTTGGGGTCATCTTTACAAACAGCCAACTGTTTAGGGACATCTTTACAATCAGCCAACTGATTGGGGACATATTTACAAACAGCAAACTGTGCGGGGACATCTTTACAAATAGCCAACTGTTTGGGGACATCTTTACAAACAGCCAACTGTTTGTGGACATCTTTACAAATAACAAACTGTTTGGGGATATTCTACATAAAAGTGTTACAAGAAATCCTAAGCATAAATGTACATGGGAGACTATCTGTATTCCCACTTTAGGAAATAATAAAAATGAAGACATATGTGATTATAAAGAAGAACAAAATAATAATTTTTGAAAAATTGTACAAACATTCCGGGTTACGAATAATCTGACAATATTTAAACATCTCCTACTACCACAACAACAGTTAACGGCAAATGATGCTTGTATTGCGATGGAGGACTTAGCCAACCAAGGAACCGAACATACGACACCTGGGTGGGGCCCAAAAGCGATACCACTCAGCCACTGACCGGTAAATGAATATATAATATGCTTATTCGAAGAATACAAAGTTCTTAAATTCAAAAACGTATTTGTAAAAAAAATCAATTACACAAATTATAACATAAAGAGGTAAATAATTTTTCATAATTGAAAATCGTACTCGACTTAAACACATATCTGTAAGCCTAAACTGAACTCTTATTTTACCTAACACCATTCCACATAATAATATATTAAGGAAAACTTTTCTAAAATAAATTGCAAGAATAATAATAATACATAATTTACAAGAATCCGAAATATATATCCGAAAATAATATTACACTGAGTATTATCATGCAGGTGTCTCTTAAGTACTGGTAAGCTTTTATTAAATATGTTGCTATTTGAGGTGAATTTATTTATATGTGTGTGTGTAAAAGCGAGGAATACGTGCATGAATGTGGTAGTTGGTCCCGGAATTTTAGTCGCAGAAAAAAATATTTTGCCTGGTTACTCGATTAGGTACCTTGAAGTCTACCTATACCTAATTTGATTTGTTATATTTATGTGAATTTTAATGGTTACTTTATTTTTTATTCTATTTTCATCCAATATTGTTTTTCTTATTTCTCCTTATATTTTTTGAAGTGAACACTTCTTTAGCACCGTTGTGATTCGAAACTCTATGAAACGGAAACTAGCGATACTAAAAAGAGACAAACACATACGAGATGGAGAATGTGATGGAAATTAAATATTTATTTAATTTACGGGTACTCGGTTCCAACTTTGTTCTCCTGTCTCCTTTGTTGTAGTGGTAGTGGCATAAAGCGCCTGACGAGCCTCAGCGGCCAGACATTTAGCACACTAAGGATCGAATCCTACGCAATGCAAAAAAAAAAATTGTAAAATCAATATCCGATCTTCAAACTACTCCAAAATAAACAGGCAAAGAAAAACACAAAAGAAAGCGACATCTAGCGTTTCTGAAGAAGAAAACATAAATACTAATAAGATGACCAAATGTATAGGAAAATGTGCACTGGAATTTTTGCATCGTAGCCTCCCCACTCTTGTCTACTTTAGTTTTCTGAAGGTGTCACTTCTACCGCACGTTAATTGCATACTCTGAAATTTTTGTTTGTATCTTATTATCTTGATAATTTTTTTTTCGTATTAAGGATGTCATTTATTTATTCATTACTTCATGCTTTAAAACTAGTGTATAATTTTCAAAAGCTCACTTACACTCTGTTCAATCAATCAGCCCAGCAGGGCGCATAACCAAATAAAACAAAATAAAAATTTCTAACATTTTTATTTTTTATAAAGATAGACAAACATTCCCTGGTTACGAATAACCCAACAATACTTGAAAATCTCCTACTACCACCACTGAAAGCCGAAAATGTTGCTTGTGTTGTGATGGAGGACTTAGCCAGCCGAGGAATCGAACGCGCGACGCTCGGGTGGGACCCAAGCGCTATGCCCACTCAACCACTGACCGGTCAATTAGCATACAGAAAATTCCCCACAGTGAAAAATAAATCGTAAGGTTGTTTGATCGAGTGATTTGAATCGTAGAAGTCGGGAACGCCGAGGAAGACTTCACGCATTATCTCCGCACTGGAATGAGATACGAAGTCAAATTAAAGTTGACATAATGTAGATTATTAATACTCTTCAATTATTCAAATATTAAGCGCAACATTATAAAGTTATATATTTCTCTCTTCAGGTTCACATCAGGCCGTGTGGTCCTGCGAACAGTGAGAGCGAGCGAGGGCCAGCCTAACTTCTATCCCTACCAGGCCACGGCACAGGAAGAAGACGATATATTCAGTCCAAGAGAGCCTAGCAGAACTCCCTCAAAAGACGACCTCACACAGTTCAGGTAAAAAATAACATGTTATGTCTTTGTGCTGTGGTAACCTTTCGTGTGTGATTAAAACCAAACAAGGTGTTTTGCAGATTGTTTATTTATTTATTTGTAAATGAATATTATTTATTACAAGTTAAAAAGTGGTCCAAAAAGCTGTAACAAGACAGCTTGTCTGTAGGTTCTACCAAATCAATATATCTTAATATTCAATAAATAATTCATCATTTCAGAACATTAATTTTGAGTTCTAGGGATAATATTTTTCTTTTAAGGAAGTTGGTAAATTTATCTTAATTATAAATACATGAATAATACACAAAATTTCTAAGTACGTTTAGAGTATTAAGGATGAATTTGACTTAATTAAAGAACCAGGTATATTTTGCTAATAATAAATACAAGTTTAATACTTTTTTTTTACATGAGCTCCACACAGGAGTCCCTGAGGAAAATAATTTACACCAGGGCCTATGTCATCCTTGGAGATGCTGTGTGGAGGGTTTTTTAAGCAAAGGAAGGAGAGGAGAATTCTGGGAAGGAAAAGGGTTTAATGGGTGGGTAGGAATCTGGAGTCTATCTGAGACCTAGTCAAACCTCACCCCGTGAACCCGGGCACCCCTGCAAAGTCACCAAACGTAGCGAACCAATTGGGGTGACCTATGACAGAAGTTATCCAATAAAGGTTCCCGGGGCGGCGGTACCCATTCACGCCTCCCAAATACATAATATATATCTTAAGGGCCCGCAACCCGGATTTGTACCGATTTATTACATATTTCCCTTAAACACGGTAAGTTTTAAAGCTCTTAAAAAATATATGTTATTCTTGAAGATAATATCTAGACTCAGCCCGCGCCGAAACGCAAATTATTTAAAATTCCCTCGATAGAAAAAAATCGCAAAGTATGCTCCAAAAATTATTATTAACACGTTTGTTTCAGTTACTTTACAAGTTATATGTATGAAAAATTCACAGTGTTTCTTTAAATGCTGTTTAAGATAATGCCCGCGAGATTTTTGCTCTATTTTAAAGGAGTCGTGTTTATTAAACATTTTCGCAATTTTCGCTTCGATTTCGTCGCCGTAAATGTTAGCGCTCTCCTCTAACATTCGTAATTTCGTATCTCTCCATCTTTTTCTTTTCGGGCCCTGTTGCAGAGCCTTAATGTACCTACTTAAAAATAAAGAATTCATGTAGCTACATTAAGTTATTAAAAGTTAAATGGATTGATCATTTATTAACCACAGCTTGTCATTTTGGGGAAGGACCTCTAAGCTAGTCTCAAATTTTAAGTAATTATAAGGTTTGTTAAAAATAACTGGTACCAACTGTTAAAGAGCTCGACCTCCATTAAAACGTCTGTTTCATTACACCGCGTCTACGCGAACGCCAGCTGCGTAATAACGATGAAGTCTTTAGCCAGTGGCGGACTAACGGGGTGGCGGAAGGGGCGGCCCACCCCGGGCCTCTGGTCATGGGGGGCCTCCAATCGCCTCCATGTTCTTGATCAAATCCTAAACAAGGCTTTAAGGCACCAGAAAAAATCTAATTTTTTATTTCATTTTCTGAAAGATGTATTTGTTAAGAATGCTCTCACTAAATGTTTTAAAAAAATTCGAAAAATTCACGGAGATACAGCATTTTATGTGAAACCGTTTGAAACAGTTTGTATGTTGAATTTTTAAAAAGCAGCACAAATTTGAATGCATTTTTTTCAAAACTCAACCTAGTTGAGAACATATTAAAAAAATTGCCACGGTAACTGGATTTTCAAAAAAATTATAACTTGATGCATGCAAATCAGATGTAGATTTTTTAATATGTTGTCAACCAGGTTTCGTAACAAATGCATCTTTTAGAAAATGAAATTAAAAAATTACAATTTTTTTTACAGAGTCGTGGTGCCTCAAAATTTGCGTAATACCTATATAGAATGTTTAATTAAGTCGAATTTAATTTTCACTTGCAAGATTTTAACTAAAAAAACATAAACACTTAAAAAACATCAACTTCTTAAACTAGGGGACACCTCAATTAGCTTTGCCGTCCCGTGCCTCTGATGGTTTTAGTCGGCCACTGCCTTTAGCATAGAACTTTTAAACTAGATAACTCACCTACTCACTTTCTGAATCCGCTGAATTTCTGGAGAAATTCTGATCATACCATGAGGAGGAAAATTGGGCAAATCATCCTGCGCACCTTGTCAGCCGCTAATGTTTTTAATTTTTCTTACGTATTAGACAATGGTGTAATATTTTAAAACAGCAATGTGTTTTAAATGTTATGCCCTGCAAAGTGTAGTAAAAATTGAGCAACCGCAAAACTGACTTGATTCTCACGTCCAGTGATGTCTTATATTGTTTAACCGTGTTGGGTTTCTGACTTTTTCCTGATCCATCGATGAAGAGAGCGTTCGTCTTATGTTTCTCCTATTTTTAGCTCTGTGTAAAACGTTAACGAACACTGAATAACAAACAGATAGCGTAGGTAAGAATCCTAAAATTATCAGATCATGTTATTTTCCAGCAATTTGGCTGACGTGGGTCCCTTCGGAGGAAGCTGTCAAATCCACGGGCCTCCGCCCTCGGAGCCCTCGGACTGCGAGGGGACGGGTGGCGCGGGCGGCGGAGGCGGCGAGGAGGAGTGCTGCGCCGGCCCCGGTGCCCCGGGTGACTGCAGCCCCGTGCTGCGACCCCCCGCCTTCCCGCACGCTCACTGCCCGCCCGCCGTGCACAGAACGTGCTTCTGCATCAGGTTCATTGCGGAGCATACCAAGATGCTAGAAGACTCGACAAAAGTAAGATACTGTTGTGAATGATTCTTCAAATAAATTATGCCTTCTTCACGCCAAACACTTTCCCCTTACTAATAAATGAGTTTTAAATTTTACACATCTTATAAACAACGTCGTTAGTATGGGTTGTTTTTATTATCGGTTGTATAAAAATTAAAACAATTTAAACAAGAAATTCTTATAATCGAGAATAAAGTATATAGGACAATCCGGAGACTAATTTCCGAACCCTTAGGCCCTCCGTTCATAGAGATACTTACAATCTACGTAATTGTGACGAAACCATAAGTACCCTGCTGATTACTACGTCTTAATGCTAGTCTCCGTACACGGCGCTATCCGAAATATACTGAACTTGATCATTTTTCACGTGCAGCCGTGGGGTTAACACGCTGTCAAGCGATGTCGTATGTCTTTTTTTCCAACATCAATCTATGCCTTCTCCACTAAATCCTTTCTTACGTATTCTGGTAAAGTATAAACATGCATTTTTTCCACCTCCAGAACAAATCTCACATTACTTTCATGTTCCGACGCCATTCTGTCAAACGTCAAACGAATAAGTATCAGACACAAATGATGCGACGCGTCGCGTACGATCAGCACTGTCGGTATCGTGATACTGATTTGAAACCGACAGCCACCGCGTAGCGCCGTGAACGGCACCAGCAAAATCGTACGGGAGTACTTACGATACGCGCACGAGGATCGAGTATCTTGTAAGTATCTCCGTGAACGGAGACACTTAGGCTCTCAAAATCCCTCTGTTGGTAAAAACCTAACTGCTATAAGGGCGAACCTATACACTAGAGACATCTCTCAGATAAAAATATAAACTCTATGAGCTACGAATACTATATCCATCTATGCCACGTAGCTCGAACTATCGTTGATACTACTCAAAGAAAGTTCCATTGAGATTGGAGATTGCCGATTGATCCTTTCTATCTCTCCATCTGTGTGTATCTATCTTGGGGATAAGAATACAAACCAGTTGTTCAAACAAGACTTGTTTGTTACTCCTAGTGGATATTTTAAACAAATCTATATATTTCATGAAATCTATGACAGCTATCTATAATTAAGCAAATAATACGTATTATACTAATATCAAATCTTTTGTGACATGAAGATTGGTGCAGACTGCGGAAATTGAATCAAACAGCTCCATCATCAATCTAGCTATGCAATCCTTGCATTACGATGATCGCATGTCATATATGTCCTAGACAAGGCATCGGAGTAAAAATATGACATCCTGATATCATGTCAACTTAAGTGGGTTGATCGTGAACTCTGTATACAAAGGCAGGCTATTTGGTACCAGCTTTCCATGGACAACAACCTACAAAAATCATCCTGAAATAGTACGGTCTGAAAAGCCATGAATGGTCGAAACTAAAATAGCACCTTCAAGGAGAACCTACTAAATCTGTGTGCCCATCCGAATTATGTATATCGTAAAACAAGTTTTCTGCAAACCATGGAAGGAAGTTGCAAATTGAATATACGTGTATGTTCATAGTAAAGTGATATTAACAGGTACTAATAAGATAACTGGGAACATGGTTCGAAGTTTTCCTTAAAAACATTTGGCTTTCACCCTTTTCAAAATAATTAAAAATTTAAATTTCTTTTACTAAGGGCAATTTGTGAGGTGTGTACGGGTACCGACGTGCCGCCCCGAGAACTATTTTTTAGATAATCAACACCCCTACCATAGATCACCCATGTGTTTCACTACGTTTGGGGACTTAGCAGGGATGCCCGGGTTTATGGGATGCCCACTAGCTGCATAGCAGGCCTGATAGGGAGAGAATGTTTGAGGGAGTCCCTTTGACGGCTCCAGCCTTATTATCTCGGAACAAGGACTTGCACCCCAGTGGGAGAGATGGAATCATACGTCCGTCTCATACTCCTGACACACTGACCCCCAGATTCATACCCACCCTTCATACATGTTTCCTTCCCAGACCTTCCTCTCCTTGCTTTCCTAAAAATACCCTCCACACAGCATCCCCAAAGATGACTTACGCCCTGAAAGGAATTATTTTCCTCAGGATCTCCTGTGTGGTGCAAATTTTAAAAAAAATCTAGTCGGTTTGGTGCGGTCGACATTGCTTACAAGTCGAATACATCCTACTAATAAAACGAAGGTTAACTAGATAAAGAAGGACCACGAAACGCAAGAGACGTTAACTTTATTTTTAATTCCAGGTAAAAGAAGACTGGAAATACGTGGCCATGGTGTTGGATCGCCTGTTCTTGTGGATCTTCACGTTGGCCGTCCTGGCGGGCACCGCGGGCATCATCCTGCAGGCGCCTACCCTGTACGACGACCGCCTGCCCATAGACAAGAAGTTCTCCGAGTTCGCCACCACCACCGTGGTGCGCTGCCCGCCGCAATAACAACCGCCAATCTTCCTCAATCTCTATGGATATGTTTTGCAAATTTGGAACTTTTACAATGTTGACAGTTTATCAACTAGCTCGAATTAAAATATACTAGGTAAATACTAAATAGAAAAATGTTAAATTAGAGTAAAACCATGTTCATACTCATAGTTCTGATATTAAGGAAATAAAATTTGATATTATAGTGAAACTAACTTTTATAGCGTACGATGTTAACTTTCGTACAAAAGTGTGTATGTTTATCTGTATAGAAGAATCTAATTAATTTTTATACAGGACGAATTTGATTTGTGTGTAGATACGAACTACGAATGTAGTTTATAAAATTCGATACTTATATTTCATAAATGAGTTTTTTAATACCGGTAGGGTTCATTCATTTATCGAAAACATAGTCGTAAGAAAAACAACGAAATTTTAAATTATGTGAAGTTAAAATTATAACTTGTAACAACTGCGACTAAAAACGTTGTTTAAATCAAATGTTAATTTAAGATTATAATCAGAGATTTACCAAATGAATTACAAAAGGGTCAATAAGTACTTAACCAAAAACCAATAAATGAATTTGCTAGTTCCGTTTCTAGTATAACTTGGTCCCTCGAAACAATTCAAAATGCATTCAACGATGATGCTACAATTTATGTGCGGAGATTTCAAAGGAGATAGACCGTGCGTCGTTCGGAAATATTTAGAGATCTCTTTTTCAAACTAAGATAAAACAAAAAATGTGTGCCCATTTGCACAAATAGGTATAATCCACAAAAAATAAAGCTGAAGTTGTCCAGAATGCCATGTACATACGTTAGATTAGTAAACACGTTAAAAATACATAATAACATTATGTCATAATGTTTAGTATCCGTAAGAAAATAAACTCAATGGAAAAATTATGTTTTTTTGCATTGAAAATAAAAAGCGATATGTAAATAAGTTTATAAGAAGTACGACCGAGTACGCGATGTATATAGTTCACAACCTTTAATATGCTGTTTTTTTTAATATCACGAATACATCTTAAATTATACATTTATATCAAAAAATATTCGACCTTATGTTTTTTTAAAATTGAATACTGGAAATAATCTGACGATTCATTTAGTATGATTAATAATATATGAAACATGCGCCGAAATATATGAATAATATGTACTTAACAAAATTATTGCTAACATTGTCATTGATACCCCCCACCCCTCCCACCGAATACTGAGAGAAAGGGCACACTGCATCTTAGGCTGATTATACCCATATAAATACGTTTTGATTCTCTTGTTTTCTCCTTTGAAAATATACCGATTTTTTAAATTTGCTCACCAACTATATACGAATAAATTATTTTATGTCTGCACATACGTTTGTTTTCAATGCATTGTCACATTTTTATGCTAAAGGTCTGATGACAGCGCTCAAATTCGGAAAATTTAAGAATTTTTGGAGGGCCCTGACTCCTATGAGAAGAACCGAATAAAAAAAATCAAACCTAGAGTTGCATCTATATGCCAGTGGTTGATATCAACATTATAATAACTATTGTTAACAAAACCTGGAGTTGCATCTATATGCCATTGGTTGATATCTACACTATAAGAACTAATGTTAACAAAACCTGGAGTGCATCTAAATGCCAGTGGATGATATCTACATTATAATAACTAATGTTAACAAAACCTGGAGTTGCATCCATATGCCGGGTGATGTTATCTACATTATAATATTAACAAAAACAAAACCTGGAGTTGCATCTATATGCCAGTGGTTGATATCTACATTATAATAACTATTGTTAACAAAACCTGAAGTTGCATCCATATGCCGGGTGATGTTATCTACATTATAATATTAACAAAAACAAAACCTGGAGTTGCATCTATATGCCAGTGGTTGATATCTATCTACATTATAATATTAAAAAACAAAACCTGGAGTAGCGTTTATGTGACAGTGGTTGATATCTAAATTATAATAACTATTGTAAACCAACCCTGGAGTTGCATCTATATGCCATTGGTTGATATCTACAATATAAAAACTAATGTTAACAAAACCTGGAGTGCATCTATATGCCATTGGTTGATATCTACACTATAAAAACTAATGTTAACAAAACCTGGAGTGCATCTAAATGCCAGTGGATGATATCTACATTATAATAACTAATGTTAACAAAACCTGGAGTTGCATCTATAGGCCAGTGGTTGATATCTACATTATAATAACTATTGTTAACAAAACCTGGAGTCGCAACTACATGCCAGTGGTTGGTATCTACATTATAATAACTACTGTTAACAAAACCTGAAGTTGCATCCATATGCCGGGTGATGTTATCTACATTATAATATTAACAAAAGCAAAACCTGGAGTTGCATCTATATGCCAGTGGTTGATATCTATCTACATTATAATATTAAAAAACAAAACCTGGAGTAGCGTTTATGTGCCAGTGGTTGATATCTACATTATAATAACTATTGTAAACCAAACCTGGAGTGCATCTTTATGCCAGTGGTTGATATCTACATTATATTAACTATTATTAACAAAACCTGGAGTTGCATTTATATACCAGTGGTTGATATCTAATTTATAATAACTATTGTTAACAAAACCCGGCTTTGCATCTATTTTTCCAGTGGTGGATATCTACATCATAATAACTATTGTTAACAAAACCTGGAGTTGCATATATATACCAGTGGTTGATATCTACATTATATTAACTATTGTTAACAAAACCTGGAGTTGCATTTATATACCAGTGGTTGATATCTACTTTATAATAACTATTGTTAAACCTGGATTTGCACCTATTTTTCCAGTGGTGGATATCTACATCATAATAACTATTGTTAACAAAACCTGGGGTTGCATCTATATGCCAGTGATTGATATCAACATTATAATAATTATTGTTACCAAAACCTGGAGTTGCATCTATATGCCAAAGGTTGATATCTACATTATAATAATTATTGTTAACAAAACCTGGAGTTGCATCTATATGCCATTGGTTGATATCTACATTATAATAACTAATGTTAACAAAACCTGGAGTGCATCTATATGCCAGTGGATGATATCTACATTTTAATAACTAATGTTAATAAAACCTGGAGTTGCAAGCAACTACATGCCAGTGGTTGGTATCTACATTATAATGACTATTGTTAACAAAACCTGGAGTTGAATCCGTATGCCGGGTGATGTTATCTACATTATAATATTAACAAAAACAGAACCTGGAGTTGCATCCATATGCCAGTGGTTGATATCTACATTATAATAACTATTGTAAACCAAACCTGAAGTGCATCTATATGCCAGTGGTTGATATCTACATTATATTAACTATTGTTAACAAAACCCGGAGTTGCATTTATATACCAGTGGTTGATATCTACTTTATAATAACTATTGTTAACAAAACCTGGCTTTGCATCTATTTTTCCAGTGGTGGATATCTACAACATAATAACTATTGTTAACAAAACCTGGAGCTGCATATATATGCCAGTGGTTGATATCTACATTATATTAAGTATTGTTAACAAAACCTGGAGTTGCATTTATATACCAGTGGTTGATATCTACTTTATAATAACTATTG
Organism: Limnephilus rhombicus; assembly: GCA_929108145.2. Taxonomy (NCBI): domain Eukaryota; kingdom Metazoa; phylum Arthropoda; class Insecta; order Trichoptera; family Limnephilidae; genus Limnephilus; species Limnephilus rhombicus. Next base: position 25,231,743 of record OV815278.1, read on the forward strand.
TTAAACCTGGATTTGCACCTATTTTTCCAGTGGTGGATATCTACATCATAATAACTATTGTTAACAAAACCTGGAGTTGCATCTATATGCCAGTGATTGATATCTACATTATAATAATTATTGTTTACAAAACCTGGAGTTGCATCTATATGTCAGAGGTTGATATCTACATTATAATAATTATTGTTAACAAAACCTGGAGTTGCATCTATATGCCAGAGGTTGATATCTACATTATAATAATTATTGTTAACAAAACCTGGAGTTGCATCTATATGTAAGAGGTTGATATCTTCATTATAATAATTATTGTTAACAAAACCTGGAGTTGCATCTATATGCCAGAGGTTGATATCTACATTATAATAATTATTGTTAACAAAACCTGGAGTTGCATCTTTATGCCAGTGGTTGATATCTACATTACAATAACTATTGTTAACAAAACCTGGAGTTGCCATGTGTTCTGTATGCCAGTGGTGGGGTTGCATCTGTATAATATTTAAAAATATATTGGCCCCCGTCAAAATCCTGAGAGAAAATAGATTGGTGTGTCACGAAACATCTCTGCTATTAATAGTTGAGAGCGCTGAATTTAAAGAACTTAGTGAAACATTTTTTTTTTCAATCTTAACAACGGACCTCGTCTTCGTTTGATAGTCATATTTTTCCAGTATTCAATTAAGAAATCTTTCTTCGATGGTCCATTTAAACAGAATTGTATTTTGTTAAAAAAAAACACTAAGAAGTGTAAAATAAATTATTATATTATAGTAGAAATTATTGGTTTACAGTAGGTGCTATTTAAAACGGAATTAATATGATATAGTAAGGAGTAACTCTAATTTATTAATAAGTACGAAGAACCTTAATAAAGTATGCGAACTGAGTTCAATAAAATAATGATCACCATTTAATATTATTAAAAGTAGAAACTTTCTCCTTCAATTTACTCCTCGTAATTTTTGGCATTCCGCTAAATGTAGAGCATTTTTGGTACTATTTCAAAAAGAGTTCAAATTTTATTGGTTCCTAAATTCTCCCCTATAAAACTATGTATTTTCAAACCTAAAAATATTCTTGTTTCAAACAATTTATTTAAAAATGAAATGACCATAGCAATAATTTGATTAAGATGATTATATTTAATCACTAAAAATAATATTAATCGTTGGTTATATTATATTGTGGAAAGTTGGAAATCACTTGCGATTATTTTATTTAGATGTGAATCTCGAGGCTCTATCATTGTTTATTAACGTTATTTAAAGGCCTTAATAAAAATATATATAATTGGCGCGTCGCTATTATTTTTATTTATTAGTTGTGTCAGTGTTGTAGAATATTACATAACTTTAATTTATTTGGCACTTTAAACACGTTAAAAGGTAGATAAATTTAGATTGAATACTAAAATAAATAACTAAAAACTACCTATGAATGTAGAGTATCTTTTAAATTTCTTCTCCATCCTTTAACTTCTACTTATTTTCATATTAAAAAGTAAAACAGAAAAAAACATTGCAATGTAACTTTAATTTTGATTTGAAACCAAACGAGCTAACCAAACTGAATAATTATTTTTTAAGCATAATGTATAGCTGTATATTATGTTATTGGTGTCTTAAATAAAGATATAATATAAGCCATTACAAAAATCTACTTTTCCTGATTTCAGAGTTAATAGTATTTATTAAAAAAAATAATCTTTCCTATCTACTGTGTTAATGCAATGTAAAATAAAACCAAAAATAAAACGTTTTTTTGGGTAAATTTTTAATTTAATATGGTAGGCTGAAAAGTAATCCACACATGCTTGAGCAAAAACAAATAGCAAGATTCGGCAAAAAGAACTATAAAGTAAGATTCTTAAGCTTCAAAATTATATATTTATTTCTTCTAACACAGCAAACTTATTCTGATGTGTTAGAAGAAATAAATATATGAAAACTCATTGCCCTTCTCTCCTCTACTCACTCTCATATTTCCATTGGTACCATTGTCTATGTCTATTCTTTTTCAATTGACACCATTGTCTATGTCTATTATTTATAATTAGTATCAATAAAAACCCTGAAGAAGTGAGTGTTGCTCACGAAACACGTTGGTTTTTGTAAAAAATACAAGTGGTAAAACCTAAGTATTTTATTAATTTGAATAATATATTTATTTTTAAATTTAGTCATTAAGGCTAACACATTTCTCCCAACGTGTAACAAGTTTTTTCATTACGTAACTAAAAAATTCTTCCGACATTTCTCGAATCCAGGATTTGACAGCTACCTTCACCTCAACGCCCGAGGTGTTTCGATTACCCTTAAGGTGTCTCTTGAGTTGAGGAAAACAAATAAAAATCACAAGTCTAAAGATCGGGGGAGTGAGAAGGGTGTGGAATCGGTTCAAACTTCACGTTTTGCAGAGGCTCTAAAAGACGTTGTTTGTTTTCGTGTGTGAACCGGCGTGGTACCCATCGTTCACTGATTTTACGGTATCCTAATGGTTCAACAATGAAGCCGACACATTCCTTGGATTTTCAAAAATGATTTGGTGATACTGGTAATTTTTAATCAAATTGTGGTCGAGTTTGGATTGTTTATCGTCTGTGTCAATAATCGGACGTCCCCTGCGTGTTTCATCAACAATTATTGCTTTTCCAGGCTCACAATTATAAAATTTTATTATCCATCGATTAACAGTAGACCTATCAACAGCATCGTCACCATAAACATCCTTTAAACGACGATGAATCTCAGTGGAGTCACTTTTTTAGGAATCAAAAATTTGATAACAGCACGCTGTGTTTACCTTACGTTGACATAACACTAAAACACGTCTCCATACTTCCGCTTCTCAAAACATACTAGATGAATTCAACGACCTCAAACTTGCGCGTACGTATAGAGGAGGAATGTCACTTCCATATTCCACCTGGCCTGCTTCTGTGGATAATTTTTTTCGGGCTGTACAAGCATGTCTGCATCACTTTTCAGCCCACCTCGTAACCTAAAATCGGTGAAATTATATTTTCCCCCTACGAATGTTTTATAATTTTTTTACATCTTATCATATTTGATAAAGAGAGCAAAATAATTTTTAATAACTCCTCGTTGCCTTTAAAATTAATATACCTTTTTTATTTTTAATGGCCTGCATTTTATAATTGAAACTGAAATAGATAAATGAAATAAAATCAAGATATTTCCTTTAGCTTTTGATTTAAAAAATATTTTCTGGGTGTTTTGTCGTCAAATCCAAAATTAAGTTTAGTGTAAAAAAGGCCGCGAAGCTCTTCCTCTTGTGCATTCAAAAAATTAAAAACAGTTTTTGCAAAGACTTGTTTATTTTCAATCAATATGAAAATTCATACCAAATAAACGATACGCTAACAGCGTGCTGAACGGAGCACTTGACGGACGAAGAAGTGTTTGATCGCGTGTAGCATGGAAAGGGAAAACGAGAAAACTGTAAGTCCATTTCCCTGCATATAAATAGTTCCGTCTCCCTTGACATATAAGGACATGACACGAAAGTTAATTATAAGAAAATCTATTTATTGAATTACAAGAGGTAATGGTTCGAGATGCTCATTCTCTCACGCTCATTTAATCTGATATTTATATTTAAACACATTTTTTAACGTAGTGGTCTGTTATTAATTGTTTTGTGTTTAATTCGTAGAACTCCGTTTAATTAAAAAAAATAATAATTTTATTAATGTCTGCAAGTATTTTAGATATGTATTATTATTAAAAATGTGATTGGGCCACGTTGAAACGAACTATTTTTATGATTCTATTTACCCATAAATTTCAATTTCATGGTGCCTAAAATGATTTATTAATGGCTTAACCGATTTACTAAGTAAATAATTGAAATCTGTTTTCTCCACATTAAATGATAACGTTTTTTTAATTGTTTAATAATGTCGTAACTGCTGTCTTATTTAAATGCGTTATATTGTTTAGGTCTCGTGAACATACTGAGAAGTGATAAATAAATAATTTTCCTTATTTTATTCATTAATGTTATATTAGAATCATTCGTTCGTTTATTGATTGCCATATATTCAAGTAAATTTAGAAGTTTGGTCGACAAATAGAGTTATTATCAAGCCCATTCCTTATTGTTTGGAGATTTTTTTTTTGTTTAGAGTATCTAATTTAAGTCTAAAAAGGGAAAAGATATTGGGCTGAAAATAAACAAGTTTTATAAAATAATACAGAGTTTCAATCATTGCAATGAAATTATATTAATAAAAGTGCTAACTAAACTAAAAATTAAATTACCTTAATAAGCATAATATTTTTTTAACCACAAATTTTTTGTCAACCACTTCCAAAAATCATTTAATATTTAAGATTGAAAACACTACTCATAATAAATTCTATTATGAAGTAAAAATGCACAGGATGTTGAAGATGTCGCTTGATTTCCTTTAACCAGCGATTTCTGAATTTATTCGGAATAAAATAATGATAATAAAAATTTTCCATTTTCGTAGTTTTTTTTTGTTCAACTAAAAACATAAAACTTTTTACTCCAAATAATGGCAGGAATTAATGGTTAAAGTACTGCTTAACACCCTGCATATATTTAAAAAAAACTTATTTGGTCTGGTAACAACTTTTTAAAGGTTAATTTATACGAAAATATAAGTTTAATTAAATTTAAATATTAGCAAAACTCGAAAAACGAAAATCTGAAAATAATGTATATTGGCACTTCTGAGTCTAGAACCTAAGACCTTCAGCTTTCCGGGCCGCGGCTCTACCAACTGAGCTAAGGTGTCCCCATCCGATTCGAATATTTTTAACTGTATCATACTTCGACTAAGAACCACCAAAATTATGTTCATTTTCTTAACGCATATTTTATTGGCTGCTAACTTTATGTATGATTGCAAGTTTCAAACCCGAACTAAATGCTGTCTAAATAGTGTCTGGATAAATTTTTATTCATTTTATTTTTAATATGCGACATCTGTTGACTTTTCTGCAAGTCATGGATATTTCTGCAAAGATGAATATTAATTTATATTTTTAACTTTATGTGTAAAACCCCAAATTGTAATATTTAATTAAATGAAGACAATATTAGCGAAAATCAATCGAAAATCTGAAAACGAAAAATCAGAAAAAGATATTATCACCTCTGAGACTCTCGAACCCAGGACCTTCGGCTTTCCGGGCCGCAGCTCTATCAACTGAGATAAGGTAAGGTCTAAGGTGCCCCTATCCGATTTGGTCATTTTTTACTACATCATACCCGGATTAATAATCAGATTCTCGTTGGAGTTTCGCTAATATTGTCTTCATGTAATTAAATATTACAATTTGAGGCTTTACTCATAAAGTTAAAAATAAAAGTAAACAAAATATAAGTACCTACTGTGAATCTCACACTAGATAGATCTTTATTCTAAAAATACATATTTCTGCCTTTCTGCTAATCGTAAAATCAATCTCTTATACTTAATAAAAAATTATCTTTGAAATGTCTATTCCTTAATGTAATTTGCAAAACATGCTATTTTTACAGATTTTTTTGAATGCCGGGTAATTGTACATTTCGCAAAAGATTTGAAATAGTTATACGTGAAGATGTGAAATATTATACCTACATTATTATAGTATGATTTCCATTGAATTTAAATACAGCAAAATATATTTTTAATTAAACCCAGAGAGAATAATTAATAACGACGAATTTTAGAAGACATGTATAAAAATAACAGTTTAGATACTTTATTACAAATAGTTCCTGTATGAGAAAATATTGAAAAATTCCCACCGTATGTTAAAGGGCAAATAAATTTATTTACCTAGCTTAAAAGAAAACTAATTATCAAAAATTATTGTACGATAATTTTAGTAGTAAGCACTAGACCAAAATTATTTGCGATAAAATAAAGGATAGGGGTGTAAAGTAGTAGAAGCCTCGTCGAAAACATAAATCATTGTAAGTTTTTAAATCGATGTTAAATTGTTGAGAATTCAGTTAATAAAAACATTTACAAAGCAAGCCTTGTTTTTTTAACTTCTGACATGACAACTTTGGAGATGCCGTGTGGCCCAAGGAAGTGAAGAAAGGAGATATTGGAAAGGAAAAAGGTATGAGGGGTGGGTAGGAATCTGGGGATCAGTATTTCCAGGAGTGACGGACGTATGGACGTATCCCACGCTATGGGTCAAGAGAGTCCAGCTGGAAAGGCGAAAAAGCAGAAACCTGACGCCATGAACCCGGGTACCACTGCTAAGTCAAGTAACCACTTGTGGTGACCTCTTGTGGTGACCTACGGTAGAGGTGTTGGTTATCCGGTAAATGGTTCCCGGGCGGCGGTAAAATATTATTTCGAGTTCACTGAATTTGATTTTACTGGGATTTGATTAGAAAAAATAGTCCGGAGGAAGTGAAACTTTGGCATTAATTCAACTCATTATGAGACTGAATATAATGTTAATTAGAAGGAGATGAAAAAGATAGAATAATTGGTAAATTCCCACAAACTGAAGGTTCGGCGTTCGACATTGTAAGGCAGTAAGTTTTTTTCTAAATGACGAAGGTAAGCGTTTTTCACAGAGTTTGTAAATTATTAATTCATTTCTAACTGTAAGATTAATTTTAAAAGGCCTTTCCAACCCATTTCAAGCCCTTATCTACTCCCCTCTAACCCGATGTTTGCCATATTGGGTGAAAAGGCTCGGTGGGACGCGGGGGGCAAAGGGCACTGGGCGATCAAAAGAGAAAAAGGATGTGCATTTTTTTAAGGACGACCCAGTTTTCGAAATACACGAAGAATCATTTTTGCAAAGGAACGTAGCCACTGTTAGTTTTCGCTCGGTTTGTGGTTTATGTACGAGCACATATTCAAATTAGTTTATGGAGGGAATGTAGGCTCCCACCTAACCTTCACCGTATTTCAACATTCGTAAATCGACCGCAGTAATACGAGCATCGGGTGAGTTTTGAGTCTGGTGGTGAATATAAAAAAAATATATACCTACCTATTCTTAATGTTTCCGGATAAAGAAAAATATATTATTATTGAAAATGTGAATATTATTTTCTGACGCCAAAATAACTTAATTGAGTCCGGTTGATAAAGAGTTCCTATAAAAGCGCAATTATTTTACGTATTGCCTAAAATAAATATAATAAAAATATGTTATATTAGAAATAAAAACAGAAATTTAAAAAAATTATTATAAAATTAATCAATTAAAATAATAAATTATTACTGATCTCATTTGAAAAGCTAGTTAATTTTTCGCCGCAAAAACAGAAAACATTTAATGGATTTATTTGATTAAAAAATCAACGAAAAGTGGAAACACAAATTAAGGCACGAAAAGATAGTATTTGTTAAAAAATCATTCTTACGAGCTGTAGTAACGCGAGGCTTGGGTTCAAACTTTTAAAGCAGATTTAAATTTTGGATTTGTACCATAGACATATGAATTTGTCTATGATTTGTACCTACTTAAAACTATGATTTGAACTGGATTCTTTGATAAAACCATCGAAATGGAGCATTTGTGTGAAAAATCTTTATCCAAACGGGAAACGGGGCGAAATGTAAGGCATGGTCAAACTTTGTAAGACGTTTTCTCAGGCTCTATGGCACCGAACCGGCTGAATTTTTTTTTTAAATAAGCATTTGTGGAAAAATCATTATTCTTACGGGGTGAAATGTAAGTCTTGTTCGATCTTTGAAAGCCGTTTTCTCAGACTCTACGGTACCGAACCGACTGAATTTTATGATTCTTACCATGAATCATGGTTCGAATAGAAATAATTGACAAAATTTGCAAAAAGTAGCATTTGTGGAAAATTCAACCTTCCGGAGCTAACTTCGAGGCTTTGGGTCGAATTTTGATGGCCGTTTTCTCCGTTCGATGGCCGTTCTTTCGGATCCGTGGCCCCGAAATGACTGAAATTTTGAATTATTACTAATAAATCATGGTCCGAAGAGGAATCATAGACAAAAATTGCATATGTTATTATTATCTGACGGCCGGCGTGGTCTAGCGGTAAGGCTTTTGACTTGCAATCCGAAGCTCGCGGGATCGAATCCCGGCGTAGGCAAATAAATTTTATTTGAGTAACTCAATTTATTTGATAATTCATTTAAAATAATATACCTATAGTATATTTGCGGCACGTTCCAGAGTGGAAGATACTCTTAGTATCGCCCTGGTGGAAGACCACCATTCAGAATTGAAACGTTGCTTGAAATGGCTTTAGCCGTGTTTGGTGACCAGATCTGAATAGCCAGATACTTCCCTACCTTCCTCTTCTCCATCTTCTTCCCTTCCCCACTACCTTCAGCCTCACAACATACTCCGATTGGGGATGCAATAGACTCACTGGCTCCAGACAGGAGCAGCTGAGACTCTTGTGAGGTATTCATATAATAAAATGAGAAAATTCGATATTTTTACGGGTAAAATGCAATGCTCGTTGTCAAACTTTAGGGCCCGTTTTTTCAGGCTCTACGGCATCTAGTAAACTGAAAATTCTGATTTTCGTAATAATTTTTATATATTTTTTTTATATTCATCTTTAATAATAATTCGATTAAGTACTCGGCGATTGCCGAGCACTCAATCGAAACCGGCCATTACTCTGGATTTGTTCCTGAGGTCCTGGGAAGACCAAAACTTATAGAGCACGCCTGATTACGGAGGCAATTGACATCTACAAAAATCCATTTAATATTAAAAGAGACGACGGAGTTAAGCTCAATAGCTCTTGGTTTCCGGTAATTGACGGCTACACCAAAGCTAAACGCAAAAAACTATGTCTTAGTATAAAGTAATGCCAACACATGGTAAACCATTTTGTTTTTATACCTTTATATTGACTAAATTTGCCTTAACCATTGTAATTCTAATTCTAAAATTCTTACCATTATTATTTCTTATTTTTAGAATTCGTTAAGAGATGGAGCCACTTCCGTCGGCAATTCGTAAACCGACTTGCCCCTGGCTCGCATAAATACCACGATTTAGTGAACTTTCTATTCCGTTCCGCGGCAATGACGCCACTGCTTATCACGAGCTGGCGACACGGTATCGCTTCGAAGCACACACTTCACCTCTAAAAATTACACATCTACCGGCGAGTACCCAATGTACTTGGTCCACTTCAACAAGGAAGTTAACATGGGCCAGCTGAGGGCGGCCGTCAAATACCTATGCCACTGCAGGATCCGCCTGCAAAAACATCGCAGCAACCACTTGCAGCACGGGACACAGTGCTACCGCTGCCAGAACTTCGGGCACGGGTCCCGCAACTGCTCACACACCGCAAGGTGTGTGAAATGCCTAGTGGAGCACGCCTCCGCCGAGTGCCCCAAGACCACCAGGGATGAGCCCGCCGCGTGCTGCAACTGCGGAGGCCCCCATCCCGCCAACTACAGGGGCTGCCCGAAGAGGGTAGCCTACGTCGCTTCGCTGCAGCAGCACCAGCGACAGAACCGGCGCCAAGCACCAGGAACCAGCGGGCCACATGCCCAGCAGACCTCGAGGACCGACGGACGCAGCTGGGCCAACGTAGCCCGCGGAACCACGGCCTCCCAACAGCGCGAGGAGCAGCGTGAGGAGCAGCACGAGGAGCAGCCCCGCTCGCAGCCCCATACGCAGTCCCGCACGCAGAAGCCCGCAGGAGAGGCATACACCGGCGCAGGAGACGCACAACTGATGATGGCCCTGCTACAGGGATTGAGACGGGTGCAACCGCAGTTGGCCGCAGCTGGCTCCAACGAGTTGGAGAGGGCATGGATCCTGATGGATCTCATCACGTCCACCATCAATGTCTGATCCCCAGATGGTGAACGTCCTCCTGTGGAATGCCCACAGCATCCGTTTTAAAATTGACGAATTGCTCGCTCTGGCAAACAATACTAACATTGACATTTTTCTCATTACAGAAACTCATCTCAAACCCGACATTCCCCTGAGAGTGCCCGGCTTCGAAGTACACCGAGACGACCGACTAGAGGGCGCAGGCGGAGGCACCGCCATATTCGTTCGTCAAACCATTATATCTACAAGAATCCCTACTCCGAAGTTGAAGCATACTGAAGCCACGATTATCGAAGTCACCATAGAGGATAGAGCGCATACCATCATCGCCGCCTACTGCAACCATCCCAACCTACTGGTTAGAGAAGATCTCGATAAATTACTTAATTTGCGCCCTATTGTCATTCTAGGAGGAGATCTGAACGCCAAGCACAATTATTGGAACAACTACAGAGGCAACGCGAATGGGAAAACGCTCTTTTCACATATGCAGACGCACAACTACACGATAATGGCGCCGGACAAACCGACTTACCACTCAGCACACGCAATGTACCCAAGTACTCTGGATATCGTACTTGAGAAGAACGCCAAGACCATCTCGCCATTGCGCACGCTGGACGAACTATCGTCGGACCACCTGCCCGTGAGCTTCAGTATAGGAGGAACGACTTCAAGGAGCCCCAGAAAGCGGCGAAACTACAAGGACGCCGACTGGGAAGGATTCAAAAAAGAGATTAACGAACGGATACATCTCACGTCGGCAACCCTGCGCTCAAAGGAAGAGATTGACGAAGCCGCAAGCACTCTGACCGAAATCATCCAAATTGCACAAGACACTTTCATCCCCCTCAAAGACGAACAGACATACACGATCAAGCTTCCCGAGCACGTCTTATCGCTCATTAAGGAGAAAAATCGCCTGCGACGCATCTACCATCACACGCGCGACGGCTACTTCAAAACGGCCTACAACACACTACAGCGGGAAATCAAGCAAGAGATCACCGACCTCAGACGCGAACTTTGGACGAAGAAAGTTACGTCACTCACGCCAAAGGACAACAGCCTATGGAAAATGGCAAAAGCGCTGAGACACGAGGATCACGCGATTCCCCCGCTAGAAAAGCTAGACGGATCAGGGCTGGCACTTTCACTCGAAGAAAAAGCAAACGTGCTCGCCGATGGATTCGAGAGAGCCTACGCAGCCACGGACGGCCTATCGGACCCGGAAACGGATCGACTAGTAGAAGAGTCTCTACGAAACCTCGAACAAGCCGAGCGGACGAACGCCGCCGATATCCACTTCAGCACACCGAGCGAAGTAGCCGTCATTATCAGGCGATTGAAAACAAATAAGGCGCCGGGAAGCGATCAAATACATAACATCCTACTGAAACATCTACCTCAGAAAGCCATCATCTTCATCACCAAACTGTTCAATGCCTGCCTCACCATCGGACATTTCCCTGAGATCTGGAAAACGGCGACCGTGCTGCCTTTTTCCAAGCTAAACAAGGACAAGAAGCAGCCGACAAACTATCGGCCGATTAGCCTACTCTCCACGCTGAGCAAGGTATTTGAACAGGTGATTCTCAACAGACTTCTACCACACCACGAAGACACTTTACCAGACGAACAATTCGGATTTAGGAAAAGGCATTCCACCACCCATCAGCTATCCAGAGTAGCGGAATTCATCGCGAGAAGATTCAACGAAAATCGCTACACCGCCGCTGCATTGCTAGACTTGGAAAAGGCATTTGACACCGTTTGGATAAAAGGGCTCCTGCACAAACTACACAGACTGAACACGCCCATATACCTAACGAGAGTGATACAAGAATACCTCAAGAACAGATCCTTCCAAGTCTTCATCAGGAACGCGCTGTCGACACTACGTGAGATTCCAAAAGGCGTGCCTCAGGGAAGTCTACTGGGACCTCACCTCTTCAACATCTTCACGCACGACATCCCCCATGACGAGAGATGCAACCTTTCCATCTATGCAGACGACGTCAAACTTTACGTTTCCTCGACGCAAGCAGACATGGCAGCCATATACCTACAGAGGGCGCTCGACGCACTCGTAGAGTTCTACAAAAAAAGGCGACTCAAACTGAACGAGGCGAAGACCGAAGTCATAATGTACTCGAGGAAAAATAAAATAAGAACACCAGACGTCAACATCGAAATGGGAGGACACGTCCTAGAATGGAAAGATGAGGTCGTCTACCTGGGCCTCACAATGGACTCACGTCTCAACTGGAAATCTCACGTAGCCAAGATGCACGTGAAAGCCAGAAAGGCAGTCGGCGCGATGAAGCCAATCTTCAACAGAAGAAGTCCGCTACTTCCCAGAACCAAACTCCTGATCTACTATTCGCTCATTCGACCGGTACTGACTCATGCTATCCCCGTGTGGGGCAGCATCTCCCACTCTGACCACACAAAACTACAGACTTTACAAAATCTCTGCATTAAAATCACGTACAACACAAGACTCAGAACAAACTTGAAAAGACTACATGCAAGAGAAGAAATACCGACCTTATTTGAATACACACACAGACTGACCGACCGATTTTACAAGTCACTTCAACATAGTAAAAATAAACTCATCAGAGAAATCGGTCAATACAATGCACCTAGCGATCTCCCTTTCAGGTACAAACACAGACTACCCAAACATATTCTGATGGACCTTAATCACATTTGGCACAATCCTGAATCAGACGCGGATGACTGAGCGATCGGTAGGTATTCCCAATCACCAGACCCCTCCCCACAACTTATGTCTATATATCTATGTATATATTTATATAATAATATTTATTTTATCTATATGTATGTAAGTTTATCCTAAAAATGCCCATAAAGTATATATCACATAAAAACAGACACCCACACCCATCACCACAAAATGCAGGATTTCATCTACTGAAATCACTGAAGGCCGCACAGTTTCATGTTGACTGTCGGCCGACTCCTCCCGGATAAGGTTTTTCATGGTTTCCTTATTCCCAAAGGCAAATGCGGAAGAGCTCCAAATAAAAGGACATGACCGACTCCTTCCCACTCCCAACATAACACAAACACACACGTATGTATATATTTCCCTTGCTTGATGCCGGTTGCTTTGTTGAGCTATGCAAAACATGCAATTTTAGTAGGGTTTTTACATAACAATTTTTCCCTACCGACAAAATACATGACCTCTAAGTCTATAATAGCCAGGTACTATTTTTAAATACCCACATGAGGTAAAAATTGCAAGGCGCATATGACGCCGTTCTATTTGTATAAAGAACATTAACTTTAAATTCAGTAAATTTAAATGATTCATCTCCTCAAGATACATAAGAATCTAGTAAATGAAAAAAAAAAACACATCTACCGGATCTGCTCTGATGATGGACACTGCAACGATGTCCGAAACATTGGCCAAAGAAGGCGGTTGCGCAACACGGCATAACACCCCAAAAACAAATAACAAAAATGCTGTTGGCGGTGAAAATCTTAAAACGTATCTGATATTTAGTAATATTTACTAGCAATATTTATAATTATATTTAGCCATAAAAAGAACTATAATAACATCCCTTAAAATCCAATCACAACAAATAAATAAAACTAAACAATTTTTCAAAACAGTAAATATGTTATACAAAACATATTGTTAACTTACAACCTAAGTAAGAATCGTGGCTCTCTTTTCTGATAAGGTAATGTTATGAAGCGATTGTATTAATCGTAAGTTAGGTACTATTTTTTAAATGCATTTTTATTGGTTAGGTTGGCAAATCTGGGGGAGTTTTCGTTCAACGCGTCGGTAGGCGGTGTTTGTTTTTTTCCGTGTCCGGACTCTGGTTTTGACGGCGGAATGTGCGGTATGCCGTGAAAACAACGGTCACTTAATTATTAAGTTTTAAATACGATGTGATTGAAATCCAAGTTTTGGGCATCTGCATCCGGGGGAAGGAAACACGTTGTGTTTTTTTTTAAAAAAGAAAATATATTAATTTCGAAGATTATTCACGTAAAATGTGAGTTTTCGCGCGGGTCCCCAAAAGTGAACACGAGTTAATGGCGGTGTTCGATTGTTATGTTTAAAGTACCTCTTTATCCGAGAGATCGGTGTAAATAATTACCCGCCGCGCCTGTCATTGAATGCAGGGCAAACATCGAATTCCCACCGGGGGTTTATTTATGGAACAAACCCGAGATTACCGCAGGGTTGAACGATACTCCGCCTCGATGGTTGACGAGCCTTCCTATACAATTTGGAGGAGTGTTTGGGTACTCCTCCCTTTCTCTGAGGGTCCAGGTCCATCATCCCTTCCGGGCGACCGCCGTGAAGGTCGCAGGCACATGCTGGGCCGTAGAGGTTGGGACCTCCCTTGCCACCAGGAGGTGGTGTTGGTTCACGCGACATCGGGGGTCACGGCGGCAGTAAAACTTAATTAGTGTAGCTAGGAATAGCATAGATTACGACATTGGTCCCGGGGTGAGTCCATCCAATTTGTTTTATTATATTTTATAATTTCAATACAGTGTACCGATTGTCAACTCTACTCTGTGTTTTATTATGTAGAATTCCTTGTGCAGCCTTTTCAGGAATGTTATAAAACCATGACCCACACTCTGAGAATTGAGTACCGTGATCTCCGCTAGTTGACATACCCAGACATTAGACTGGGTTTGGCGTCCAAGATTTCCTGAGAAGAAATCAAAGTTGACTGGCAGAATACACCCGAGCCCGACCAAGGCTCAACGTTACTTTTCCCTTTAAAATATTACACACGCACATAACAATATGTCATTACATTCATAAATCATAACAATATGGCGCTCCATACGCTGTCTGGTCACGATTTATAGCATTCCTGAAAATGTTTTCTTCGCCCTGTAATGTAAAGAGCCCAAAAAATTATTATTCATCTGTTCAGTGGAGGTCTTAATTTCGTTTGTTATTATTATACTTGGTCGCTGTCATAACCTATGATTGCAGTGACGGTGTTTGGAAATGACAACGAATCTCATTATTTCAATTCGCTGGCACTATTACCGGCGTGAATTCGTAAAGAGATACTATGCGTAATAATATTGTGGGTACCTTATAAATGATTAATCTCGTATTTATTGGTTTTTTTTTTCAATACCACACAGTTATGCATAGTATCTGAAATACCTACCTCCTATAACCTAAAATGGATTGTCATTTTCATTGTTATTGTTTGAATGCATAGAAATCGGTCATAGACTATGGACAATGTGCTAGGTAGAGCTCTATATTTTTTTTTCTTTTCGGAACTAATCAGTGCTAGCTGTTCTAAGAATACCTCGGATTGTCTATGACGGTTTCTCGTTACATTTTATCTATGACTTCGGCTTATGTTGTGTTTACATGTCAAAATACCTGATAGCCGAAGACAAATCAATTTATTATGTGTTTAAATAGGAATGGAGGATGATTATTAAAGATTATTCAAATATTTAAGATATTTATTGAGATTTTAATGACAATGCGGGTAATTCATTTTTGCTTCGAGTGGGAAATTTGTATAAGGCTTTGTCAAAACCTAATATAAATTATACTTGTAAATTGTTTATTTACTAATGTCTAACTGACGTTTTAAATTTTATTTAAATGAGCTACTTACATATTAATTTAAATGGACAAAATTTTTTATATTTAAATGAGCTACTTACATATTGATTTAATTAAACTAAAAAAAAATATTCATTTAAATGGGCAACATACACATTTAAAAAAAAATAATATAGCAATAACAACAACAACGTACAACTACAACGTTCATTAACAGCAATAACAATAACAACAACATCAAAAACAAAGAATAAAGTAATTTTATTTTATTTTCTTCTCTTTCTTTCCAATTCTTCTTTCGTGTCAAGCTTATCACATTACCGTTACAATGTCTACTCCGATTCCAAATGTAAATAATGCATCCAAGGATGAACTTATAAAGGAATTAACTTCACGATCCATCGAACCGGAGGGCACTGCCCAAGCGTTGCGTTCGCAAGCGCGCGCCTTTAACAAAACTATGAAGAAATCATTAGATGTGGTTAGGGAGGAAAGTGATTCGGATCTAGATTCTGACAATGAAACAGAGGAGAAGGTCACGGTTATTAAACATACCAAGGTTATTTATAAAGACTCATCATCGCGGGGGCTTACAAATTGGGATTTCAAGTACGATGGTAAAAGCTGCGTGAGAGATTTTCTGCTTTTGGTCGAAGAGCGTTGTAGGACACGCAACATTTCACACAAAGACTTAGTTAAATCTTTCAGTGAAATTTTAGACGGGTTAGCACTTCTATGGTATAGGTCAATTTATAGTCCAGACTTAGAATGGGATGACTTATCCAGCTTATTAATAAAACAATTCGAGGGACAGGATAGACAATTAGATCTGGAAAATGAGATTCTAAATTATAAACAGCCAAAGGGAATGTCAGTTTTGGAATTCACTTTGAGACTTAAAGCGCTTAACAATAAATTGGATTGCAAAATTCCTGAGGTTAAACTTTTGCGGGTAGCCATGAAAGCATTGTTGCCTATGTATGCTAATTTGCTGTCATCCAGAGACTTTTGTTCGTTTGAGGAACTTACGAGGTGCGCTGCTAAACTCGAGTCGTACACTGAAGCCTCAATATCCACAGCAATTCCAAAATTAGTTGACACTCAAAATAAGCCCAGTAACTTTAAAAAATTTAACTCGTTCCCCAATAGTTACAATAAGCCTTTCACTAATACAAACAATTACAGGTCATTCAATAATAATAACAATAATAATAATTTTAACCCTTCTAGGAATTCAAGACCTATGGGGAATAATACGAATAATTTTGCTAAACAGGATATAACAAATCAACAAAATAAATCTCTTGTTTGTACTTATTGCAAGATCAAAGGTCATTCATTAACAAATTGTTGGAAAAAAGATAGCGACAATAGGAAATCGCATGTTAGTAGTATTAACAATAAGAAACATACCAATGATCCAAAAAACTAGAAACGAGTCAATCTTACCGCGCCCCTTCTTGTGCACAAAGAAAGAGGGAGTGGAAGCGTTGGCTCCGCCTAGTGCAACAATTCCTTTCTAGCCCGTCTCCTCAAGCGGTGGACGCACTGCCACAGGAGAAGGTTAGTACAGAGGATGAGCGTCCTTATGCCGACATTTTTATTCTAAATAATAATTTTAAAGCACTGCTAGACAGTGGTGCTTCCTTGTCTTGTTTAGGGGGGGATAGTTATAAGATTTTTTTAGAGTTAGGAGTAGAATTAGTAAAAACAGATTTTAGCGTTACGACAGCAGACGGTACCAGCCAGCCTGTTTTAGGGTATTTAACTTTGCCGGTGACGTACAATTCAACCACAAGAGAAGTTATCTTTTACGTCATTCCAACGTTAACACCTAATTTCGTATTGGGGGTGAACTTCTGGAAACAGTTTCGGATCGCGCCGGAACTGTTCTCAAAAGTTCGCGTACCTCAACAAAAAGGTCAAATCAATGAGGTGAGAGCAATTCGGCCTGCCTCTTCTCTAACAAATTCGGAAAACAAAGCCCTTTCGGACATTGTCAAAAAATTCGAATCCATTTCTTACGAAAAGAAGGGATTAGGGTTGACTCATCTAGTCCAACACAAAATACATACAACAGGTCCGCCTATTAAACAACGTTATTTCCCACTGTCTCCGGCAAGACAACGTCAACTTGACGCAGAAGTAGATGAGATGTTAAAACTTGGAGTCATCCGTCCTTCGCGATCTCCATGGTCGAGTCCAGTGCTCATAGTACAAAAAAAGACGGAACGGGTCGTTTTTGTCTGGACTCCAGGAAAATTAACAATGTTACAACACGCGATTCCTATCCATTACCATACATAACAAGGATCCTAGACAAGCTAGGCGGTGCCCGATACATCTCGTCTATAGACTTATCTAAAGCCTTTTGGCAAATTGCATTAGATAAGGACTCCTGTCAGAAGACAGCGTTCGTTGTACCCGGTCGTGGATTGTTTGAATTCACCCGGATGCCCTTCGGACTTAAAAACGCACCAAGTGAGCTGCAAAGACTGGCCGACGCTTTGTTCGGTCCAGAATTTGACGACAATGCCTTCTGTTATTTAGACGACCTGATCTTGGTATCAGAAGACTTAGAATCACATCTTTGCTTATTGAACCGTGTCTATGAACGACTACGAGACGCAGGTCTAACCATAAATCTGAAAAAATCGGAGTTCTGCAAAGCCGAGCTCAAATACCTCGGGTACATGGTTGACTCGCAAGGTCTTCGTACAGACCCCATAAAGATAGACAGTATAAAAAACTTCCCGGTACCCAAGAACGCAAAGCAAATCCGAGCCTTCATTGGATTATGTGGTTACTTCAGAAGATTCATAAAGGGTTTATCGAGCATTGCCGCCCCTCTTACAAGACTCACTGGTTCGAAAAAAGGAATCAGCAACTTTGCTTGGTCTCCAGAGGCCGAGACGGCTTTTAACGTGTTGAAAAAAGCATTGACATCAGCTCCGGTTTTAAGTTGCCCGGATTTCTCAAAACCTTTCGCGATACACTGCGACGCCAGCTCCGGCGGAATTGGCGGAGTTTTAATTCAGACCATTGATGGGCTGGAGCACCCGATTGCATATTATTCAAGGTGTTTAAATACTCACGAACGCAACTACGGAATTACAGAGCGTGAACTATTAGCAGTATTGGATTCAGTAACGCACTTTAGACCTTACATTGAAGGAGCGCATTTCACAGTTGTTACTGATCATTCAAGTTTAAAGTGGTTAGGTTCGTTATCTAATCCTAGTGGCCGTCTTGCACGATGAAGCTCACGGTTATCGCAATTTTCCTTTGATGTTGTTCACCGTAAGGGAACTCAACATATTGTACCGGACGTCCTTTCGCGTATGGATGTAGCTCTTATATCGGGATCTAACCTTAGTGATACCACTGATAAATGGTATCTAAATGCTTGGAAAGGTTGTCAGGAATTCCCTCAACGATTTCAGAACTTCCAAATTAAAGACAACGAGTTGTATCGTCACACAAAAACCCAGTTGGACTTATGCGAGGACACCGCATGGAAACGGGTAATTCCTCAAGAGGATAGGAAAAATATTATTTCAGACTCCCATGACTCCGCGCGCGCCTGTCACCCAGGGGTCTTCAAAACCTATAAAAAGCTTCAACTTAGGTATTACTGGCCGAACATGTATAAAGATGTCAAGGAATTTGTAAATCGTTGCCAAACTTGTAAAGCCCATAAGATAAGCACGGCACCTCCTAATGGAATATCCTCAAACCCTAAACGTGTCACTAGACCTATGCAAATGCTGTCTTTAGATTTAGTAGGTCCTTTACCGCGGAGTTACTCCGGCTTTACGGTAATATTGACATGCGTTGACGTTTTTTCCAAATTCACTTGGTTATTTCCGCTGCGCAACGGCTCCGCGAAAAGCATAGTTAAAAATTTGGAAGAGAACGTTTTCCTGGTTCACGGGGTGCCTCGTACGATAGTGTGCGATAACGGTCGCCAGTTCATCTCACGGGAGTTTAAAGAACTACTACAAAGTTACAATATACCACCTCCGTTTTACAACTCTCTGTATACCCCACAGAACAACGTGGTTGAGAGGTATAACCAGACATTAGGTACTGCTTTATCAATTTTGGTCGAATCAGACCATCGTAACTGGTCAAAATTTTTGCCCCAGGTTCAGTCCGCGATGAATAACACTGTCAATTGCGCGACAAACTTCACACCGTATTTCCTAATGCACGGCCGTGAGCAGATACTTGATGGGGATTTGCACCGTAACCCTATTCATGATAGGGATAGCGACGCGCAAAAGGAAGCTTCGCCTTCCACATATGCACAAAAGCTGCAAGGTTTGGCAAACGTGTATGAACAAGTTTCAGATGCTCTACTCAAGGCATACAAAAAGGGGGCTAACCACTACAATTTGCGTAGGAAAAACGTCACTTATCAAGTTGGTGACGTCGTGTGGAGACGAAACTTTGTTCAGTCTAACGCGTTAAATTACTTTTCTCAAAAATTGTCCCCACGATTCGTGCAAAATGTAATAATAAAAAAAAAATCGGACTTAGTGTATACCTTGGCAGACTTGAATGGTAAAGTGTCTGGCGACTTTCATGTAAAGGATATCGTCAAATTGGACAACATACCTATGTAGTCCCTCCTCTTCAGTACCTTAGAAAGTCTGGCCATCTTTCTCGGGGACTGTTGGATTTGAGGAATTTTATACTATTCTTTTTCTCTTATTTTTTTTACAATGCACAGAACTTCATCCGGCCTGATCAACCGAGATGGAGATTCCATGCGTTCAGACAGTCATTAGTCCTGTCATAGGCTCATTTCTACGGATATGGGGTAATTACTTCACGGGGGGTGTTTTGTAAGTTTGACATTGGTAATGATGATGCTGGTTTGTTTCTTACAATAAAATCCTCAACTCTGGTGCTAATGCTCGAGTTGACAATGTATTTAAAACTATATATCTGCAAGTGTATGTATAAATTGTCATAGTATTAACGCTAAAACAGACGCAAATTCGGATATCGGCTGAACAGATGATTAAGTTAGGATTATTAGTTGTAAGTCTTGTATCCTGAAATACGCGGGCATATCCGCACACTATCTCTGCGAGTTTCAGGCATACCTTTTTTTTTTTGAGTTATGTTCATGCTTTTGATAATGTCATTATTTGTTGTTCCAGATTACATAGAAAACACAGAGACGCAGGGATTGTATCTCTTTGTTTTCTAAGTGATTTTAAATGAAGAATTATTGTTATTCACCGTCAGTGCATTGACACTATTAGACCTTATTTTGTCAGGTTACGCAAGTAATTGCTAAAATTCAAAGTATTTTTTTTTCTCGCTCTTCTTCTGTTTTATTGGTAAATTGTCAAAATATTGTTTTACTCTATAAACATAGGCTGCGTCAGCTAAGCCTCAGCTTTTGCAAAAGCGTTTTAATTTTGTTTTTATTAGTTACAGAAAATGTTTTGTAATGCCCACCTGGTTTATAAGATTTTTTTTTTTTGAGATTTTATAATGTGGGACGATATGGTATCACATATCCTTCCACATTTTAAGCCAACATAGGAAGTAGAATCAATTATATTTGTATAAGATTTTGGATGTATTCTGTTATTATTGTCCTGAGAGACTTATAACATTGTTATTATGTACTATATGGTTGAACAACGGTTTACAGTGAAAACCATAAAATTTGTTCTTTACTTACCGATTACGCCTTCTATAGAGTTGGACGTATACTTGCACTAAATTATAGCTGCACATCTTATTAACAAATGACACCTTCTAAAACAGTTGGTTGTATACTATTAAAAATTATTTGGCACCACCCGATGCGTTGGTTGTATACTATTAAAAATTATTTGGCACCACCCGATGCGTTGGTTGTATACTATTAAAAATAATTTGGCACCATCTGATGCGGTGGTTGTACACTATTAAAATTACCTTTACAATGTATAATTGTTGTTGGTTAAATATTATTCACCCAAGGACCAGAATAGGAGGTTAGTTAGGAATACTCTTCCAAAAGAGGGTTAGTTTTTATCCTAAAAGATATAAATTCAGTGAAGTGTAGATGGTAAACCCATCAAATATTTTCGGCCTAAGAGAGGCTATATAAATTCAGTGATAGTGTTTGGAACAGTGATGCCTAATGCATAGAATTTAACTTGACGTATTTGGAGGAGTGATTTAATCATAAAAATGTATGTTTTTTTAATTTTAAGACTTATCTTTTAAGTTAGTTTATGTGTTCTGTTCCAGATGATACGTCAATGGTAGTGCTCGGTAAGAGTGAATATTACAACCACCCAGATTTTTTTTTTCCCAGTGCTGAGGGTGCTTGTTGTCCATTCACGTATCATCTTACAAGAAGTTGTTCTTAGGTTATATTGGTTTACTAGTTTTTAAGTTCGAGAATGGTTGCATCGTAAACCTACTATCCGGCCTGCACACAGGATAGGCGCGATTGGGGTTACGATGCACTCATTCGTCAAAAGAGTATTATTTAAGGATTTTTCTTTTCTTTTTCATTTCTGATAATTGTATTTTGCATTTCACATTTACTGTTTGTTTCTTTTTATTTTATTACCAGGTACTCCTTGGGACCAACGTAGATAGTTAGGGCATGTTTAGATTTTTGGTAGTTTTGTTTGAGGGCAAACATTTTTGTGGGAAGGGGGGTAATGTTATGAAGCGATTGTATTAATCGTAAGTTAGGTACTATTTTTTAAATGCATTTTTATTGGTTAGGTTGGCAAATCTGGGGGAGTTTTCGTTCAACGCGTCGGTAGGCGGTGTTTGTTTTTTTCCGTGTCCGGACTCTGGTTTTGACGGCGGAATGTGCGGTATGCCGTGAAAACAACGGTCACTTAATTATTAAGTTTTAAATACGATGTGATTGAAATCCAAGTTTTGGGCATCTGCATCCGGGGGAAGGAAACACGTTGTGTTTTTTTTTAAAAAAGAAAATATATTAATTTCGAAGATTATTCACGTAAAATGTGAGTTTTCGCGCGGGTCCCCAAAAGTGAACACGAGTTAATGGCGGTGTTCGATTGTTATGTTTAAAGTACCTCTTTATCCGAGAGATCGGTGTAAATAATTACCCGCCGCGCCTGTCATTGAATGCAGGGCAAACATCGAATTCCCACCGGGGGTTTATTTATGGAACAAACCCGAGATTACCGCAGGGTTGAACGATACTCCGCCTCGATGGTTGACGAGCCTTCCTATACAATTTGGAGGAGTGTTTGGGTACTCCTCCCTTTCTCTGAGGGTCCAGGTCCATCATCCCTTCCGGGCGACCGCCGTGAAGGTCGCAGGCACATGCTGGGCCGTAGAGGTTGGGACCTCCCTTGCCACCAGGAGGTGGTGTTGGTTCACGCGACATCGGGGGTCACGGCGGCAGTAAAACTTAATTAGTGTAGCTAGGAATAGCATAGATTACGACATTGGTCCCGGGGTGAGTCCATCCAATTTGTTTTATTATATTTTATAATTTCAATACAGTGTACCGATTGTCAACTCTACTCTGTGTTTTATTATGTAGAATTCCTTGTGCAGCCTTTTCAGGAATGTTATAAAACCATGACCCACACTCTGAGAATTGAGTACCGTGATCTCCGCTAGTTGACATACCCAGACATTAGACTGGGTTTGGCGTCCAAGATTTCCTGAGAAGAAATCAAAGTTGACTGGCAGAATACACCCGAGCCCGACCAAGGCTCAACGTTACTTTTCCCTTTAAAATATTACACACGCACATAACAATATGTCATTACATTCATAAATCATAACAATATGCATAATAAAAAACTATCTTTAATATAATATTTTGTAAAATATATATGTAACACATATTTTTTACATCACCATAAAAAAAAAAATTAAAAAATAGCATTTGTGGAAAATTCATTATTCTTATGAGCATAAAATGAGAGACCTGAGTTCGGACTTGAAAGCCTTTATTTCGGGAATACAGACTTATAAATGGGTTTCAATAAAATGGTGCTTGATGTATCTTGATTGATAATCCCCAAGACTTGGTGTCTGATTTATATTTCAAATAATTCGTGTTTTGTCTAATAGTCAATGAAAGCGCATTGTACAGCTTTGTTGCAAAGTATCTAAAAAAAATTTGGCTAAAAGTTGTTTTAGCGAGAGGCACAAGTAAGAGGCTATGGTTCTAGTATCTTGAGTAGTTTGGACATTTATTTATTTATTTAAACGGCACATGTGCCATTAATATAATAAAATTAACGTATGAATAGTACAACAACGCGCATAATGCACAGTATAAGTGTAATTAGAAAGTAAAAAGTGAAAAGTATTAAATAAAAATTAAAAATTTAAAGAAAAACGAAAAAAAAAATTAGTTGAAGGCAAAATGTATAAAATTTAAAATAAATAAAAACGGATGAAAAGTACAAAATTCACCACTTAATTAAGTAATGCTCAAGGAGACAAAAAATATAAATAATTTAGGGATTTTAAATATAAATCTACTGAGAGTGTCGTATACATTAATGATCGGTAGGTATCATGAATTATGATATTTGGATAAGATAAATTTTACATTGTGCAGGTAGTTTATTTTATGGGTACACAATACATTATGGTTATTTGTTACTTTCAGACAAATTTTGTTTTATGCATCTATTTTACTAGGACAGACCACCGGCATTATCGATGTAAGAATAATAATCATTATCTAATCTGTGCAAGTGATGTATTATCGAATTTTGTTCTGCATAAGACGATCTGAGTCGAGTTGGGCAACTCGATGCACAATATTTATTAAAAAACTAATTCAGGGGAGTCAAAACAAGTTATAGTTTATTTTAAAAAGAAAGATTAGGTCATTAGATACTCTTCTATATTTTAATTAATCGGACTGATTGTAAAAGAGAATCACAATTAAAGCTATCGGCAGGAATTCCGATTATTGAAATCAATTATTCTGAGACATTTATGGTGGATTCTTTTAATGAAAATTGCTGACTTTTTTTTTTTTTACCTGAGCTCCACACAGGAGGCCCTGAGGAAAATAATTTCCCTCAGGGCCTATGTCATCTTTGGGGATGCTGTGTGGAGGGTTTTTTAAGGAAAGGAAGGAGGAGAGTTCTGGGAAGGAAAAGGGTTTAAGGGATGGGTAGGAATCTGGGGTTCAGTATGTCCTGATCATCCGCCTCCAAGACCTAGACAAACCTCACCCCATGAACCCGGGCACCCCTGCTAAATCACCAAACGTAGCGAACCACTTGGGGTGACCTATAGCAGAGGTGTTGGTTATCCAATAAAGGTTCCCGGGGCGGCGGTACCCATTCCCGCCTCCCAAATTTTTGTTCCAAAAACAGGAAATATATTCCAAATAACTTCTAAATAACGTTCTAAAAAGTGTTTTCAAAATATGTATGTTTTTTAACCTTTAAATATTCTTATAATAAAGCCTATAATAAAACACTGCTTATTATCTGAGAACTGGAATGACTTTTTATTTGCGAGAATACAATTAAAGTACAATTTGGTTTTAAATATGTGTCACAAGATGGCTCTAGTAGTATATTTTATTTTTACAACACTCCCACTCAAAAAAGAGATTACTTAAGAACATATTACAACAAAAATAAAATTGAATTTAATGAAGACAATATTAGCGAAAATATTCATCCTTGACTTACAGAAAAGACAATAGATGTCGCATATTAAAAATTAAATTGTTAAAAAAAATTTACAGGCCTTATCTAGATAGCATTTAGTTTGGGTTTGAATCTTGCAATCACATATAAAGATAGCAGCCAATAATATGTGTGTCAAGAAAATGAAGATAGTGTTG
This sequence comes from Limnephilus rhombicus, assembly GCA_929108145.2. Taxonomy (NCBI): domain Eukaryota; kingdom Metazoa; phylum Arthropoda; class Insecta; order Trichoptera; family Limnephilidae; genus Limnephilus; species Limnephilus rhombicus. The sequence continues at coordinate 25,256,995 of OV815278.1, forward strand.
GCGGTTCTCACTCGGAGTATCGGAGTATGGATATAGTTAAAAGTGACCGAATTGTTATAGACATAGACACCTCAGTTTAGTTGGTAGAGCTGTTGTCATGTAAGCAGAAGGTCCAGGGCTCGAGTCCCAGAGTTGCCAATATCTTTTTCTGATTTTTCTGTCTCCAGATTATCAATTGATTATAGCGAAACTATAATGAATGAAGACAGTTTTAGCGAATACTGTCCTCATTTTATTAAATATTACAATTTTAGGTTTTACTCATAAAGTTAAAAATGATAATAAAAAATAAAAATGCTCTTTAACAATTGATATGCTATTCAAATGTTTATGATGTTTTACTGTACCTAAGCTCTTAGTGAGCAAGTCTGCAGGCATGTACGAGTATATTGTACACAAATAATCGAAAGTAACAATGTTTTCATTTATCATTTCTCTATAATAGTGACATCTGACATCAATTATGCTAAGTTTTATTACGGAAAACAGGGTTTAGCAACAGTTTCTGCGCACTCATACAATCAGTACATACTATCTTATACGATTTTTGGTCACTTCTTTTTGAAGGTTTCTTAAATACTGTCTCTTGGCAGCCATCTGAAATAGATACATATTCGGCTTTGTACTAGAAAGTGCAATACATTATTGTTTGCTTCAGCTCCAAGATATAACAGATCCTGGAAAAGTGTAACAAAATCCAGAATATGATCTTCTATCATTAATATCATGACTACAGTCTGCATCTACATAGCCATCAATATTAAAAATTTTGCCTTTACTATATTTCGACGAAACGACTTTTGAAGTTCCACCCCAAGCCTTAAGACAAAACGCCTGTAAAAAAAATTAAAATGATTGTTTTCTTGGAAGATTTTTTGATTGATTCGTGTACAGTCCATGGTTTTTAGTAAGAATCCAATAACATCTAAATCTTTTTCGCTCCGCACCGAAGGAGTACAGACGCATAACTTTGTGACAACTAAAACAATAAATATAGTTTACTTACATTAATAACTCCCCCAGCTGTAGCGTTTTTAAATTCATCAATGTTGTAAAACTAGTAGAATCAGGTGTAAGATAAAATAATAAAATGATACTATTACGCAATCTGTAAAGAATAAACTCAACAAGACTCATGTATGTAGGTAGGTCTGTGTTTCTGAATAAAACTCGTTAAGTTTAAATAAACGAACATTCAAACTAGGAGACAATGATAGTTAAGTTAACACATGAGACTCTAAAATGTTTTACTCAGGCGTGGCGAGAAACGTTGAGGACGCTTCCGGCTGGTTATAAATATTACAATTCAAATTTGATTATATAATGTCTAGATAGAGTGTTGCGCTGTAATTACGACTAAAACAACAGGCCATATTGAAGTAGCGGATGATTTCTGGACTAAGGCTGCAACTCGATGAATGGCTAGTAAATTCCAGAGCCTTACGAGCGGCGGCTGGCCATTGTAAAAGTAATAACTCGCAGAGGTAGCTACTTGCTACCACTACCCCCCTGCTAAACAAAATTTCCACCGGACATTTCTGCTAAGCCTCCTGGTGGAGCAGTGCCTCTCCCTGAACTTCTAAAGATGATGAGAATAAAAACGCTGAGTGAATGGCAGATGAGGTGGGATAGATCGAATATGGGAAGATGGACCTTCTCCTTCTTTCCATCAGTTAAAATCAGAATGGAAGGGGCATATCTTTTAATGGACCACCATATCACCCAATTGCTTTCTGAGCATGGAGAGTTTAGAGGAAGACTTCACAGACTGACTCTATCATCCCATCCCAATTGCGCTTGTGGTGATACCGACCAAACAGCCGAGCAGGTTTTGTGGCACTGTGAGATTTTGACGGATGCTCGAGACGAAATGATTGATGGTTTACAAGTTATTACGAGACCTGCTTGGAATACAGATTTCGTCTCGAATAAGGTGAACTTTGAGTGCCTGAGGAAATTCACGAAAGTTTGGGTTGAGAGATGGCCTGTTCTTAGAGTCGGTGAGTAGATGTAAAATAACTTTGGTACCAGGTGTATTTTACTTCTAAATTCACGGACACTCTTCATGATTCCTTTACATTTACCGCTTGGATTTATTTGTTATGATTTATGTGTTTTGCGTTTCTGTAATATGTTATTTCTTTTATTTTATTAACATTTATTTTATTATATATTATGAGTTGTGTGTTATATTTTACATTTGCGTTATGTTATTTTGTTCACTATATTTTCTAAACTGTATATATTTGCCTTGCGATTTATTTTGTTAATAATTACTATACTACCTCTTAATTTACGCCATGTTCCTTGTTTTGTTTTATTTGTCTTTAACTGTTTCAATGTTTTACTGGATGAACTGAACTCAATTTTTTTTTTATTTCCCTATCCCCATATGGGGGTGTGCTAGACCTCATCCCTGCTTCATCTTTAATTACATTATTAATTTTGCAGATCTTTCTCAAATCTATCTGCGCCTCCCCCAATGACATGTGCAGGCTTGAGGCTTGATCAGACGACCTTGACTGTCCTTTGTCCTGCCTCTGACTACCCAACGCTGAATTTTCTTTTAGTCTTCGGGTATTTTACCCCAAATATTCAGTTAACATTCTTTGAAGCTTCACTGAGTGGTTTGCTAAGGGACACGGAAGCTAAGTGTAGTTTATGGTCAGACCGAAAGCCATTCACATTTTTTATTGATACTTGCCAATTTATTTGAGATTTATTTTATTACTTATGTTCTCTATTTTATGCAGGTGCTTACAGGTTTTTACAGATGCAATGCCGCCTCATGGAGTCTCATGAATGAGTTTTTCTTTTGCCCTGTTTAATTTATCTTTGTCTTACTAACCTATTTTTTGCATTTTGTTTTTCCTGTTAAGCACTTGCATACTGCTTACTAACAACGTATGCAAGGACACTGGAGGTCTAGATTCGTTCAAAATAAATAAATGTAGCTTCATTTAATAAAAAAAATTAGAATCTTGCGAGAGCCTTGAAGGAGTAACCATCAGTTACTTATACCAGGGCGGGTAAGAGGTGGATAACCTCCACTGCTAAGCAGGCGCGGCCGGTGCCTTAGTGCACTCGTGCAACGAACCGCCAACAAAGTTGAAAAACAATTTACAGCTCATCGTAATATTACTTAATGTTTTTAATTATAAAATTAAACAAAATATTTTAAAAAAATCTTAAAAATTGCAATTAATAACATACTAAATGTAAGAATATTACGGCAAAAACATTCCACCCGCGCGGTTAACATGGCTAGGAACGAGAAACCGAGGTACATGCCAATCTGCGCGTTAGACCTAAGCGCCCTGTTTGGGTAATATAATTTTATATGCAGCCCATACGAAACATCTCCGGACGGTGGTTTTGACAAAACGTATGAAGAAAAATACCCCCGATAGTCCACCGCACGGACAGCGGAGATATCCGAACGAAGAATCCAAGAGTTACGAACATAGGGCTCGAGCGATGTAGGGATTGAGGAAGTATTAAGTAAAATCATAATATTTCTCTTGTAAAATGCAACCTCGGGTCAACGGGTCACGTATCAGCTATGCGTGCGATATTATCTTGTGATAGAGTCCTGCGGATTTACATACATGGCATTGACTTTATTGTTTGCTTTTTTTGCAGAAAGTAACCTTTTATTTGTGTGCGTTTTTTTTTACTTATTGCTAACTTCATATCGACGCTCATTGGGTCAGTAAACGCCCGCCACCATTTGAATCTTACGCTGCAAATTAAAATTGCTTGTGCTTGTGTTAATTATTGTGATATTAATTAATATCCAAAGGTCTTTCAAAATAAATACCTACTCTTTTTTGCCACTAATCCTCTAATACTAATAGATGTAATGTCAAAAGAAATTAACCGTAGTGCAAAATAGCAAATAATTTATGATTTTTGAAGTTTTTTAATGCAGTGTTGCCGCTTCCAAAGCCTTTTTTTTCTTATTCGAACTATCCCCGATCTTAATACAAGGGTGATTGAAGTCTTCGCTCGGCAAAGGGATCGAAGAATTGATCTTCTCTATAAATAAGTATGATACGTGCATTCATATAAATTACATACATTACGTTTTTGATGAAATCGGTGAACCACCAAAAATTTAAGGCACCGGCCGCGCCTGTTGCTAAGCCTCCTAGTTTAGTTCTTGCCTCCGTCAAAGTAGCACCAACTAAAGAATTCGCCTTTTTATAATTACAAATAAAACCGGTATATTTCGCACCTCAAAGTCTAAGTTTGTGTTATTTGGGTTGTGGGACTTCTTCCCTAACCATCTTTAATAATTTTAGTGTTACTCAACGTGTTTTTAATAGTTTTTTTAGTCAAAATTAAATTCATTTTGACATTCAAAATCTGTTTGCTTAAAATTTGAATTTTGTTCTTTCGAGCCAGGAACTTAAAAGTCCCTGACAAAAAAAGTGTTTTAAATAAGTACTTATCATTTCAATTCGTAGTATGGTTTGGTGTTGATACTTTAATACTTTTAATTTATTTGATTATAAAAAAATAGAATTTATTTGTGATTTTTTTTTTGTTAAAATTTTGTTTTGGTTATTCTTCTAAATTTTATAACTCCTGACGGTTTCTGTCTATTTTTTTTTAACCATTTCATCCGATTCGGTCCTCCTGTTAGTTTTATACAGATGAAGAAGGATTACCCCAATCTACCGCATAGTAGTCGTGTGATTCCTTCAAGTGGTACGTCCATTTTGTTAGAACGCAACACGATATTTTACAGCCGATATTCAATCAGATGGTGATGATTTCACACACAATAACTGATGGGAAAATAAGATAAACAAGGACGCTCGGTCCGCAATATTAAGCTCTATTGAGGAAATGAGAAGATGTCTAACTAGTCTAGCCATTTCACATGCAGCGGCTGTTTCTAAGGCTGAAACTTTATCAAAAGTCTTTGAAACTCAAAATGGAATTTCAGAAAAATTAGACATCATTTTAAATAAAACACGTATAATTGAAAATAATCCTGAACTGTCCAAAAAAATCTTATGCTGGAGTTGCTGCTGGAGAGAACCAATCAAGGAAACTGGTTTTAAATGGTTCTGAGAGCCCTACTCCCTCTCTACCACCAACTATACTCTTTTAACCATGTATTTCTAAGGGCAAATCTTCTGAGATGATGCATAAGAAGATTACGTCAGTTTTAAATCCTAAAACTGACGGCTTCCAGGTAGTACGAACAAGAAAAATTAAGGGTGGTGGCATTGCCGTACAAACCACCACTCCAGGAGGAGTAAACAATATAAAAAATCTGCTGAAAAATTGTCCGCAACTGGCATCAAAATTGTTAGTCCTCAAGGCCGACTCCCCAAAATTGTATTATATGACGTTCCCAAAGGTGATGTTTCTTCAGATTCTTCTCTTTTTCATGAAATTTTTAACAACAACATCGAGGGTAAGTGTAATATTACAAGAGGATCATGTTAGAACTATGAGAAGAGTCTCTTTATTCGGCAAAAGAGATAGTTCTAGCTTGAACATGATTCTTACATGTCATCCTGAGGTAAGAAAAGTACTCATAGACAGTGGTTTGTGCTTCCTTGGGTGGAACGCATGCCGTGCCCGCGACTACATTGGCAAGTCATATCAGTAAGGCTTGTACGCAGGAGCATTCCACTTGTCGCCACTGTGCGGCAACTGGCCACGATGTGGAGAATTGCACTAAGAAGGCGCAACCTGCTGTCTGTGCTACTTGTACACGTTTCAAAAAACCAGCATCACATAATACTGGAGATCGGCTTTGCCCAAAATTGCAGCTATAGAAGCCCAAGTCAGATTAACCGACTATTGATTCTAACAACCTTCTTTCCCTTGGTCAGATAAATCTGCAGAGGTCTCGAGTGGCCACGCTTGAGGCTTTGCAGATTATGACTGACAAAAAAAATACATTTTACTTATTCAGGAGCAATACACCTGGTTAGGTAGAACGCCTGTACAATATCCGGGTGCGGTACTCGAAATTGGCCCAGCACCGGGGGGGGGGGAGTCCTGGTTAACATATCGTTAATCAGTCTCCTCCTTCTAGTGGGACTGTCAAACGAGTACCAAACTTGTATTTCTCTTAATGTTGGAAACACTTAAATCATTTTGATTCCAGTATATTTCAAACATTGTAATCCAGTAGGACCTCATATCTTGAGTCTGAAGCGCGCGTTAAACGCGCTTAAAGGACGTAACATAGTTATTGGAGAAGACTTTAATTCTCGCTCACCAATGTGGTTTGACACTTCTGGACCACGGACAGAACGCTCAGACGCCGTCGAAGACCTTATAGAGGCCAAAGGTCTTTCTCTTATTAATGAATCTGAGAGTATTTTTACTTTCTCTAACACACATGGTGAGAGCAATATTTATTTAACTCCTTGCTCTGGATCGATTGTGACCAAGATTTCTGAATGGAAGGTCCATGAATGTGCTATTATTTCTGATCACAGATTAATAACTTACTTAGTGGGTGTCAAGAAGACTGAAGCTCCAAGATCCTCCTAGAACTTCAAAACCACTCGGGCGAATTGGGATAGCTTGGGGATGTTCTACGTGATACTTTAAGGGGTTTTCATGACGTAGCGGCAAGAGATCCGGACAATTTGGGGAATTTTTTCAACGCGCCCGTGGTATCAGCTGCAGAATCGGCTCTGGGAAGAACAAATCCAAAGACGATTATTAGGTCTCCGTGGTGGTCGAATGAGCTGACTTTGCTTAAGGGTGCCTATAAGAGAGTTTACAGAGCTTTAGATGTTTCTAGACGAGTTGGATATACGGAGGGGGAGACGTCACTCTTAAAAGACAACTTAGTAGCTCTCGTAGAGCTTTCAAATCGGCTGTACTTTTGGCAAAACGAGCTGTTTGGCATAATTGGGTTAAAGACGTTGGTAACTCTAACCCATGGGAAATACGAAGCGCCATTGAAAAAAACGGGTAAATGTTCTGATCGGTTTTTATCTAGTGTTATCGACAATGATAATGGGAACGTTGAGAGTGTTGACGTGGCGACCACTCTCAATACACTTCTGGGAAAGTTAGTTCCTTTATATTCAATCATCGGGGAATGCGACCACCACCAACAGATTAGAAATCAATCACGGATTCCTCCAATCCTCTCCCAGGAGGAAAGAATTTCAAAAATAGGTAGAGCTGAGATTGAAGTAATAATTAAGGGTTTGGGTCCTAGGAAGGCACCAGGGCATGATAAACTGAACAGCATAATAGTGAAGTATATATGGATCCATGCCAAGGAAAAACTCTTTCAGGTCATGGAAACCTTTTTGAGAAGGGGAGTTTTCCCTACTGTGTGGAAGAAAGGCGTGCTCAGGATTGTTGCTAAAGGGAACGACAAACATAAGACTGATGTAAGCTTATGGGTTGTCCCCAGGGTTCTCCCCTTGGACCGGACTTCTGTAATAATTTATTCGATGACTCCTCCAGGTTATTCTTACTGAATGCACTATTGCCATTGATTACGCAGACGACAAATTGTATTTGGTCTCTGGGGACAGTAGAAAAGAAGTTGAAAATAAAGCTTAAGAAGGTTTGAATATGATTCTTAACTGGGGAAAGGAAAACAGACTGACTTTTGCTTCCCATAAGACCGTGGGTTTCCTTATGAAAGGCTCCCTCAGTAGAGGTAGAAACCCTTTCATAAAAATGGGAGAAACCGCAATCCATTTTGTTGAGAGTACTAAATATCTAGGCATTACATTAGACAGATCATCCTCGTTCTTGACTCACGTTAAAAGCGTTTCTAGTAAGGCCCAGGCTCTCTTCTTAAAACTGAGAAGAATCTCAACTGCTAGATGGGATTTACGTTTCTCTCCGCTCCGTCTATTATACAGATGCATATATGTGGCACAAGTTTCATATGGTGCCTGTGTATGGGCACATCGAATGGGTTCACTCATTCATTCTGCGCTTATGAGGACACAGCGAATCCCCTTACTGGCGCTTTCAGGAGCCTACAGAACAGTATCATTGGATGCTTTGCCAATTTTGGCCAGCATTTTGCCAATTGATTTAGAAATTAGGGAAGTTTTTAAAATGAAATGTCTGAAAAGAGGAAGACCTGTAAACCACCTTGGTATTGAATTAATACCTGGTTGAGCAGTGCCTCTCCCTGAACTTCTAAAGATGATGAGAAAAAGAACACTGAGTGAATGGCAGTTGAGATGGGATAGATCGAATATGGTAAGATGGACCTTCTCCTTCTTTCCATCAGTTGAAATCAGAATGGAAAGGGCATTTATATTAATGGATCACCATATCACCCAATTGCTTTCTGGGCATGGAGAGTTTAGAGATAGACTTCACAGACTAACTCTATCTTCCCATCCCAATTACGCTTGTGGTGATACCGACCAAACAGCCGAGCACATTTTGTGGCACTGCGAGATTTTGACGGATGCTCGAGATGAAATGCAATCATTTCATCTCGAGCATCCATCAAACGTTTGGTACACAAATCTCGTCTCAAATAAGGTGAACTTTGAGTGCCTGAGGAAATTCACGAAAGTCTCAGTTGAGAGATGGCCTGTTCTTAGAGTCGCAGATTAGCAGTAAAATCAAGTAGGTAACAGGTGTATTTTGCTTCTGAACCCTCGGACACTCTATTTATGACTCATTTACTTTTATTGCTTGGATTATTTATTATGTTTTATCTGTTTATTGTATATTTGTGTTTATCTGTTTTGTGTCTATTGTATATTTGTGTTTATTTTTTGTGTGTTTATTGAATATTTCTATCTATTGTGTTTATTGTTTATTATGAAATATTTAATTTATATTTATATTGTTAACTTTATTTTTAAAATTTAGGTATTTACCTTGTGAATTGTTTTGTTAATGATAATTATGTAACATACCTATTTATGCCATGTTAATTCTGTTTTGTTTGTTTTTAACTGTTATTTATTTTTTATTTTATTTATTTATTTATTATAGATAGATACAAAAGAAAGTACAAATTACATATTATGAAGTTTTGCCTGTCCAACAAGGAAAGTTTCAGGACAGACAAATTGACATGTTTAGTTCATATTATTCCTGAAATGTACATAATTACATAACAAAAACAAAAAAAAATCATTTTTCTCTGAAACTAAGTTGTGTAATAAAGAAAATGTATATAATAAATATAAATAAAAGTACACATACATTTTTTTGTGAAAAAGTAGAAAAAGTAAACTGGTAGCATATATTATAATCGGGTTTACCGAATAAACCTGGTAACATATAATATATTAAAATTTACAGAGTATGAGATAAGTAGGTATGTTAGTAGCATTGAAAGGTGTAACATGTACCTGATAACAAGATGGAGGAATTACAATAAGATTTACAAAATAAAGATATGAAATTATGTTAGGTTATGTGTTTAGAAGTTTGAACTTTTAATACATAGTACACTTATAGGAGAAACTATATTAAAATTTACAATATTAGATATAATTTATGTATGTAATTATCTGTATGATTTTTTTAAGCGTTGTAACTACAATGTGTAATAAATTATGTGCATGATTATTTTCACTGAATTAAAACATGAATTCAGAACATATTATATTATACTACAATACGAATATACACCATCTTGAACTACTCCTGCTAAAATATAAAAACAATAACTATAAATATAGATAGAAATATAAACTATGAAACATAAACTATGAATATAAATACATAGTACCTGATTTAGCGCTACTTTGGTGAAACTGGTGCATTACTTCGTACGCCATATTGTGTTATGTATTATTTATTTATTATAAATCATAAATCATTACCGTAGTAAGGTACCAAGTTTCACACAGAGTTAGCGTGCGACGTACATGTGATACGCTTTACAGCAGTGATGTACCTAAACTGAGCAGACAGGCTTCAGGGGCGCATAACCATAAATCTTAGGTTTAAAAACATCAGAAGGTATAAAAAACATCAGAATGGATGCGAAACATTGCGAAGCAATACCAGAACTCAATGAAGTGTGGTAGGAATTTTGGTCTAGTGATCAGGAAAGTTAGGTGATTTTGTTTAGCAGTTATACAGCATACGTTCACTTTCGACTCTCCCTAAGTTCAGAATCCAATCATTGACTAATTTACGCAGGACGCTTGCACTTTTCAATTTCCAAGAACCGGGTATAAAGTTGAACATTTTTCTACCGAGGTAAGAATATTGTCTTTGAGCAAGGGATGTCATAGTAGCAAGTGGAACTATTGGATTCCTCCCTGCATGTCGGGTGTTGTGATAATGTTCTACGGAGGGGAATAGGTGACGATATTTTTGTGTGTATAATATAACTTTTCTTATAAATAGTTGCCTCACATCCAGAACTCCTATCTCTTTGAATAAATCATTACTGGGGTATCTAAATGGTTTTTTAAGTATGACCCTTAGTAGTGATTTCTGTGCTTTGGCTAAGGGGTCCAGTATTGATTTGGTACATCATCCCCATCCTAAAGATGCATATTCAAGTAAAGAGTTGCACATGGCATAGTACATTAGTTTTAGATCTTTTGCGCATAGAAATTTGAGATTTAATTGTTTATCTATGTTCTTTATCTATTTATACAGGTGCTTACAGGGTTTTTCACATGACGCAATGCTGTCTCGTGAGCTTCTTGAACGAGTTTTATTTTGCTGTAACTATTATTTTGCTTGTATTACTAACCTGATTTGTTGTTTTATGTTTTTTCTATTAAGCACTTGCATACTGTTTTCTAACACCGTATGCAGGGACACTGGAGGTCTAGATTCGTTCAAAATAAATAATGAAGCTTCGTTTAACAAAAAAAAAATGGAATCTTGCGAGAGCCTGGAAGGAGTAACCATCTGTTACTTATACCAGGGCGGGTAAGTGGTGGATAACCTTCACTGCTAAGCCTCCTGGCGATCGACAGAATGTATCAAGGAAGTTGCTGATCATGCATTTTGATGTGACCCAGGTAGACAAAAAGTAACCAAAAGAGCTTCGTGAAGTAAGATGTCCAATGTCCAAGCAGTCAAAACCAAAATGAAGAACAGTGCTGCAGACTCCGGAAAGACTGATTTTCTAGTTCCAAGAATGAGGGGTGTATTTTTTATTTTTTACATGAGCTCCACACAGGAGGCCCTGAAGAAAATAATTTCCCTTAGGGCCTATGTCATCTTTGGGGATGCTGTGTGGAGGGTTTTTTTTTAGGAAAGGTAGGAGAAGAGAGTTCTGGGAAGGAAAAGGGTTTAAGGGGTGGGTAGGAATCTGGGGTTCAGTATGTCCTGGTCATCCGCCTCCAAGACCTAGATAAACCTCACCCCGGAACCCGGGCACCCCTGCTAAATCACCAAACTTAGCGAACCACTTGGGGTGACCTTTGGCAGAGGTGTTGGTTATCCAATAAAGGTTCCCGGGGCGACGGTACCCATTCCCGCCTCCCAAATTGAATCCACGCAGGGTTCGAAATAGAAGAAGTGGCAAGAAGAAGAAGGTCCCCTAACCCATGTCGAAGATTCCGTCCCATAGGCTGCATGCGGCAAGATGATATCCATGAGTCCAAGTTCAAAATTGTGCATCAAGAGAAAGGCCGCTCCCTCATGATGATGATGATGAAGATGATTTCCAGGATGCGCCCAGAAAACCTCATCCGAAAATAGAACTTCTGACTACCTAATTCTATTATAAAAGGTTAGTGGAAACCAATTGTGCTTGCCGATGTCAGATTGTCAACTGGAGAAGAGCCTTTTCTGAGGTGAATCGTCTTGTAAACGTCTTGAGAAGGAATCTGGAATTTAAAATTCTTGATGTTGTTAAAGGAATTCATTGAACATCAAGGGAATATCTTGTATACTTCTTGAATTGTAATTTGAAATGATAATATAGACGTTGTAGCAGCAATACGTTGAACTTCCAGGAACATCTTGAAAACTTCTGGGATTGTGATAATTGAGATGATGAATCTTGAGAGGTGATGAAGTTCTTCCAACTGAGAATGCCTAACTGATAACTAACCTAAAGCTTATAGAATGGATAACTGTAGAGCGAGAGAAAAGTCAAAATGAATGAAAAATTATGGAGTTGAAAAGAGTATAAATAACCGAAAAGAATGTAAAATTACATAGACGAAATTAATTAAAAACCAGTATACCACTGAAAAACTGAATGCCCGAAACAAAATTAAATAGTAGGATAAAACTGACTTGAAATATTAGTATTTATAAAGTATTTCTATAGTATCTATTTCACTAGTATTTCATATAGCAATATTAAAACTGTGTAACACCGATATTAAAATGTAACATTATACAAAGCTACAACAGATTTAAAATATCAATAATTTCATGAAAAGGAATTCTAGAAAAGAAAATTACAAATCATTGTATAGATATTTGTGTACAGGCCACGATTCCTAGTAAGAATCCAAAATTTCAGTCGGTTCGGTTCCAAAGGGCCGACGTCATGACCGATCCTTAGCGATAGTTCTAAAACGATGATTTTTTTTAAAATTCTTCTTTTGCAGATTTTTTTATTGATTCCTATACAGACCGTCATGACCTACCCCAAGTGCTAAAAACGACCGACCCTAAGTGTGAAAACGATGATTTTTTTGTTAAATTTCTGCTTTTGGCAGATTTTTTGATTAGTTAGAATCTATAATTTCAATGGTGACCCGACAATTCGTCCTGCGATAATTCATCCGGCGACAGTTCATCCTGCGACAGTTCATCCGGCGACAATTCATCCTGCCTGATCATTTAGAAGATTTTTATTAAGTAAGTATGCAAAGAGGATATACGGCCGTACAACCAAAATCGATATACTTATATCTGAAGGCATCTTGAGTGGAAATCCGCTGTAAAAATATTTTTACTAACAATAATTTCGACTCTCCGAAGAAGCATCCGTGAATAACAAAATACGACATACTAATACGACATACAATAGGTTATACTTATAGGTTAGGTTGAATTGTCAGGATGAATTGTCGCCGGATGAATTGTCGGCGGGATGAACTGTCGGCAGGATGAACTGTCGGCAGGATGAACTGTCGGCCGGATGAACTGTCGCAGGATGAACTGTCGCCGGATGAATAGTCGCAGGATGAACTGTCATGGAACCGATTTTTTGATAGATTCTTAAACAGATCATGATTTTTGAAAAGAATCCAAAGTTTCAGTCGCTTACTTTCCATAGGGTAGAAGTTATGACCGACCCCAAGGGCTAAAACGACCGACCCCGAGTGTTAAAATGATGTTTTTTTATTTTAAATTCTTGTTTTGGCAGATTTTTTTGATTGATTTGTGTATTACAAACCGTGATTCTTGTTAAAAATTCAAAATTTCAGTCGGATCGGGTGCATAGGGCCGATGTTATGACCGACCCCAAGAGATAAAATGTCTGACCACAAGTGTTAAAACGATGATTTTTTTTGAAAATTCTTCTTTTGACAGATTTTTGATTGATTCGTGTCGTGATTGTGTAAGAATCCATAAATTCATTCGGTTATTTTCCATTCTTTCATTTTTAATTTTGGATTCTTTCCAAGAGTAACGGTCTGTTCACGAATCTATCAAAATCTCAGCCAAAAGAAAACATTCATAAAAATCATGGTTTTAACACATGGCATCGATTATAACTATGGCCCTATACAAGCGCACCGCCTAAAATTTAGGATTCATGACAAGAATCACAGTCTGTAAACGAATCAACCAAAAAATCTGCCAAAACAAAATTTAAAAAAGAATCACGGTTTTAACACTTAGGGTCGGTCATTTTGTCAAAATGTGGAAAATATGGATACTTACGAAGAATCACGGTTTGTTCTCGAATCAATCAAAAAATCTGCCGAAACATGAATTTAAAAAAAAAACATCGTTTTAACGCTTGGGTCGGTCGTTTGAGCACTTGGTGTCGGTCATAACTTCGGCCCTATGGACCCGAACCGACGAAAATTTTGGATTCTTAAAAATAATCACGGTCTGACCACGAATCAATCAAAAAAATCTGCCGAAAGATTTTATTATTAAAATCATCGTTTTAACACTTTGGGTCGGTCATTTTATCACTTGAGGTCAGTCAAACCTTCTGCCTTATGGAAAGAAAATAACTGACGGAAAAAATGGATTCTTTCCAAGAATCACGGTCTATTGCCGAAGCAATCAAAAAAATCTGCCAAAACAAGAATTTAAAAAAAAACTTCGTTTCAATTCTTGGGGTCTGTCGTTTTAGCACTTGGGGTCGGTTATAACTTCGGCCTTATGGAACTGAGATTTTGGATTCCTTCCAAGAGTAACGGTCTGTTCACGAATCTATCAAAATCTCATCCAAAAGAAGAATTTTCAAAAAATCATCATTTTAACACATGGCATCGATCATAACTTTGGCCCTATGCAACCGCACAGACTAAAATTTTAGATTCTTAACAAGAATCACGGTCTGTACACGAATCAACCAAAAAATCCGCCAAAACAAGAATTTAAAAAAAAATTATCGTTTTAACATTTGGGTTCGGTCATTTTATCACTTGTGGTCGATCAAACCCTCGGCCGTATGAAAAATCACCGACAGAAAATTTGGATTCTTTCCAAGAATCACAGTTTGTTCACGAATAAATCAAAAAATCTGCCGAAACATGAATTTAAAAAAAACATCGTTTTAACGCTTGGGGTCGGTCGATTGAGCACTTGACAACAGTCAAACCTTCGGCCTTATGGAAAATAAACGACGGATAAAGTAGATTCTTTCCAAAAATCACGATCTTATGCCGAATCAATGAAAAAATCTGCCTAAACATGAATTTTAAAAAAAACATCGTTTTAACAGTAAGGGTCGGTCATTTTATCACTTGGGGTCGGTCATATCTTCGGCCCGTGGAAAACGACCGACGGAAAATTTAAATTCTTTCCAAGAATCACGGTTTTTTCACGAATCAATAAAAAAATCTGCCGAAACATGAATTTTAAAAAAAACATCTTTTTAACACATGGAATCAGTCGTTTTAGCACTTGGGGTGGGTCATAACTTCAAAGTAAGCGATTGAAATTTTGGATTCTTACCAAGAATAACGGTCTGTTCCCAAATCTATCAAAATCTCAGCAAAAAGAAGAACTTTCAAAAAAATCTTCGTTTCAACACATGGCATCGGTCATAACTTTGACCCTTTGCCACCAAACCGACTGAAATATTGGATTCGTAACATAAATCACGGTCTGTAAACGAATCAATCAAAAAACCTGACAATGGAAGAATTATAATAAAAATCATCGTTTTCACACTTGGGGTCGGTCATATCTTCGGCCCGTGGAAAACGACCGACGGAAAATTAGATTCTTTCCAAGAATCACGGTTTTTTCACGAATCAATCAAAAAATCTGCCAAAATACGAATTTTTAAAAAAACATCATTTTAACACTTGGAATCAGTCGTTTTAGTACTTAAGGTGGGTCATAACTTCGGCCTTATGGAAAATACGCGATTGAAATTTTGGATTCTTACCAAGAATAATGGTCTGTTCCCAAATCTATCAAAATCACTGCAAAAAGAAGAACTTTCAAAAAAATCATGGTTTCAACACTTGGCATCGGTCATAACTTTGGCCCTTTGCCACCAAACCGACTGAAATATTGGATTCGTGACAAGAATCACGGTCTGTACACGAATCAATCAAAAAATCTGACAGAGGAAGAATTATGAAAATCATCGTTTTAACACTTGGGGTCGGTCATTTTATCACTTGGGGTCGATCATATCTTCGGCTCGTGGAAAACAACCGACGGAAATTTTAAATTCTTTCCAAGAATCACGGTTTTTTCACGAATCAATCAAAAAATCTGCCAAAACATGAATTTTAAAAAAAAACATCATTTTAACACTTGGGGTCAGTCGTTTTAGCAATTTGGGTCGGTCATAACCTCGGCCTTGTGGAAAATAGGCGACTGAAATTTTGGATTCTTAACAAGAATGACGGTCTGTTCACAAATCCATCAAATTCTCTGACAAAGAAGAATTTTTAAAAAAATCGTCGTTTTATCACTTGCGGTCACGGAAAAAATAGATTCTTTCCAAGTATCACGGTCTATTGCCGAATTAATCAAAAAAATCTGGCAAAACAAGAATTTAAAAAAGAAACATCGTTTCAACACTTGGGGTCGGTCGTTTTAGCACTTGGGGTCGGTCATACCTTCGTCCTTATAGAAAATAACCGACGGAAAATTTGGCTTATTTCCAAGAATGGCGGTCTGTTCACGAATCTATCAAATTCTCTGCGAAAAAAAGGATTTTCAAGAAAATCATCGGTTTAACACTTGACATCGGTCATAACTTTGGCCCTATGCAACCGAACTGACTGAAATTTTGGATTCCTTACAAGAATGACGGTCTGTTCACGAATCTATCAAAATCTCTGCCAATAGAAGAACTTTAAAAAAGCAATCGTTTCAACACTTGGCATCGGTCATAACTTTGGCCCTTTGCCACCAAACCGACTGAAATATTGGATTCGTGACAAGAATCACGGTCTGTACACGAATCAATCAAAAAATCTGACAGAGGAAGAATTATGAAAATCATCGTTTTAACACTTGGGGTCGGTCATTTTATCACTTGGGGTCGATCATATCTTCGGCTCGTGGAAAACAACCGACGGAAATTTTAAATTCTTTCCAAGAATCACGGTTTTTTCACGAATCAATCAAAAAATCTGCCAAAACATGAATTTTAAAAAAAAACATCATTTTAACACTTGGGGTCAGTCGTTTTAGCAATTTGGGTCGGTCATAACCTCGGCCTTGTGGAAAATAGGCGACTGAAATTTTGGATTCTTAACAAGAATGACGGTCTGTTCACAAATACATCAAATTCTCTGACAAAGAAGAATTTTCAAAAAAATCGTCGTTTTATCATATATTATTTTTTGAAAAAATAGATTCTTTCCAAGAATCACGGTGTATTGCCGAATCAATAAAAAAAAACTGCCAAAACAAGAATTTAAAAAAGAAACATCGTTTCAACACTTGGGGTCGGTCGTTTTAGCACTTGGGGTCGGTCATACCTTCGTCCTTATAGAAAATAACCGACGGAAAATTTGGCTTATTTCCAAGAATGGCGGTCTGTTCACGAATCTATCAAATTCTCTGCGAAAAAAAGGATTTTCAAGAAAATCATCGGTTTAACACTTGACATCGGTCATAACTTTGGCCCTATGCAACCGAACTGACTGAAATTTTGGATTCCTTACAAAAATGACGGTCTGTTCACGAATCTATCAAAATCTCTGCCAATAGAAGAACTTTAAAAACCATCCTTTCAACACTTGGCATCGGTCATAACTTTGGCCCTTTGCCACCAAACCGACTGAAATATTGGATTCGTGACAAGAATCACGGTCTGTACACGAATCAATCAAAAAATCTGACAGAGGAAGAATTTTCAAAAAAATCATCGTTTTAACACTTGGGGTCGTATATAGGTCGGCCCGTGGAAAATGACCGACGGAAAATTTAGATTCTTTCCAAGAATCACGGTTTTTTCACGAATCAATCAAAAAATCTGCCGAAACATGAATTTTAAACAAAAACATCAATTTAACGCTTTGGGTCGGTCGTTTGAGCACTTAGTGTCGGTCATAACTTCGGCCCTATAGACCGAACCGACGGAAATTTTGGATTCTTAAAAAGAATCACGGTCTGCACACGAATCAATCAAAAAAATCTGCCGAAACAAGATTTTATTATTAAAATCATCGTTTTAACTTTGGTCGGTCATTTTATCACTTGAGGTCAGTCAAACCTTCGGCCTTATGTAAAGAAAATATCTGACGGAAAAAATAGATTCTTTCCAAGAATCACGGTCTATTGCCGAATTAATCAAAAAAATATGCCAAAACAAGAATTTAAAAAAAACTTCGTTTCAACACTTGGGGTCGGTCGTTTTAGCACTTGGGGTCGGTTATAACTTCGGCCTTATGGAAAATAAGTGATTGAGATTTTGGATTCTTTCCAAGAGTAACGGTCTGTTCACAAATCTATCAAAATCTCAGCCAAAAGAAGAATTTTTAGAAAATCATCATTTTAACACATGGCATCGATCATAACTTTGGCCCTATGCAACCGCACAGACTAAAATTTTAGATTCTTAACAAGAATCACGGTCTGTACACGAATCAACCAAAAAATCCGCCAAAACAAGAATTAAAAAAAAAATTATCGTTTTAACATTTGGGTTCGGTCATTTTATCACTTGTGGTCGATCAAACCCTCGGCCGTATGAAAAATCACCGACAGAAAATTTGGATTCTTTCCAAGAATCACAGTTTGTTCACGAATAAATCAAAAAATCTGCCGAAACATGAATTTAATAAAAACATCGTTTTAACGCTTGGGGTCGGTCGATTGAGCACTTGACAACAGTCAAACCTTCGGCCTTATGGAAAATAAACGACGGATAAAGTAGATTCTTTCCAAAAATCACGATCTTATGCCGAATCAATGAAATAATCTGCCTTAACATGAATTTAAAAAAAAACATCGTTTTAACAGTAAGGGTCGGTCATTTTATCACTTGGGGTCGGTCATATCTTCGGCCCGTGGAAAACGACCGACGGAAAATTTAAATTCTTTCCAAGAATCACGGTTTTTTCACGAATCAATAAAAAAATCTGCCAAAACATGAATTTAAAAAAAAACATCATTTTAACACTTGGAATCAGTCGTTTTAGCACTTGGGGTGGGTCATAACTTCAAAGTAAGCGATTGAAATTTTGGATTCTTACCAAGAATAACGGTCTGTTCCCAAATCTATCAAAATCTCAGCAAAAAGAAGAACTTTCAAAAAAATCTTCGTTTCAACACATGGCATCGGTCATAACTTTGACCCTTTGCCACCAAACCGACTGAAATATTGGATTCGTAACATAAATCACGGTCTGTACACGAATCAATCAAAAAATCTGACAATGAAAGAATTATAATAAAAATCATCGTTTTCACACTTGGGGTCGGTCATTTTATCACTTGGGGTCGGTCATATCTTCGGCCCGTGGAAAACGACCGACGGAAAATTAGATTCTTTCCAAGAATCACGGTTTTTTCACGAATCAATCAAAAAATCTGCCAAAATACGAATTTTAAAAAAAAACATCATTTTAACACTTGGAATCAGTCGTTTTAGTACTTAAGGTGGGTCATAACCTCGGCCTTATGGAAAATACGCGATTGAAATTTTGGATTCTTACCAAGAATAATGGTCTGTTCCCAAATCTATCAAAATCACTGCAAAAAGAAGAACTTTCAAAAAAATCATGGTTTCAACACTTGGCATCGGTCATAACTTTGGCCCTTTGCCACCAAACCGACTGAAATATTGGATTCGTAACATGAATCACGGTCTGTACACGAATCAATCAAAAAATCTGACAACGGAAGAATTATGATAAAAATCATCGTTTTAACACTTGGGGTCGGTCATTTTATCACTTGGGGTCGGTCATATCTTCAGCCCGTGGAAAACCACCGAGGAAAAATTAGATTCTTTCCAAGAATCACGGTTTTTTCACGAATCAATCAAAAAATCTGCCACAACATGAATTTAAAAAAATAATCGTTTTAACACTTGGGATCAGTCGTTTTAGCACTTGAGGTCAGTCAAACCTTCGGCCTGATGGAAAATAACCAACGGAAATAGTAGATTCTTTCCAAGAATCACGGTCTGTTGCCGAATCAATGAAAATATCTGCCAAAACATGAATTTAAAAAAAAAACATCGTTTTAACACTTGGGGTCAGTCGTTTTAACACTTGGGGTCGGTCTTAACTTCGGCCTAATGGAAAATAAGCGACTGAAATTTTGGATTCTTTCCAAGAATAACGGTCTGTTCACGAATCTATCAAAATCTCAGAAAAAATAAATATTTTCAAAAAAATCATCCTTTTATCACTTGGTGTTGGTTATTTTATCACTTGGGGTCGGTCATAATTTGGCTTACTTCCAAGAATGGCGGTCTGTTCACGAGTCAATCAAAAAATCTGTCAAAACAAGAATTTAAAAAAAAACATCGTTTCAACACTTGGGGTCGGTCGTTTTAGCACTTGGGGTCGGTCATACCTTCGTCCTTGTAGGAAATAACTGACGGAAAATTTGGCTTATTTCCAAGAATGACGGTCTGTTCACGAATCTTTCAAATTCTCTGCGAAAAGAAGGATTTTCATAAAATTCATCGTTTTAACACTTGGCATCGGTCATTACTTTAGCCCTATGCAACGGAAGTGACTGAAATTTTGGATTCTTAACAAGAATAACGGTCTGTACACGAATCAATCAAAAAATCTGACAAAAGAAGAATAATAACAAAAAAATCCTCGTTTTCACACTTGGGGTCGGTCGTTTTAGCACTTTGGGACTGAAATTTTGGATTCTTAAAACGAATCACGGTTTGCACACGAATCAATCAAAAAAATCTGCCAAAACAAGATTTTATTTTTAAAATCATCGTTTTCACACTTGGGGTCGGTCATTTTATCACTTGAGGTCAGTCAAACCTTCGGCCTTATGGAAAATAACTGACGGAAAAAATGGATTCTTTCCAAGAATCACGGTCTGTTGCCGAATCAATCAAACAAATCTGCCAAAACAATAATTTAAAAAAAAACTTCGTTTCTCATAACTTTGGCCCTATGCAACCGCACCGATTAAAATTTTAGATTCGTAACAATAATTACGGTTTGTACATGAATCAACCAAAAAATCCGCCAAAACAATAATTTAAGGGGATTTAAAATATTGTCATATGTTCCTCCCCAGCCAATTATACCATATTGCAATATAGATTGAACAATTGCATAGTACACTATTTTTAGGTTTTCTAAGCTAAGAATATTTCTAAGTCTAATAAATATATAAATACATTTCCTAATCCTTTTGACGAGTTCACAAATATGTGTTTTCCATTTAAAATGTTGATCTATATATACACCAAGATATTTGATTTTGGGAGTTGGACTAAGTATAGCACAATCTTGATTGCAGTTAGTTTTATTACATTTACTTTGGTGTATTATGATGTTTAAATTTGGTTCTAATTTGAATTTATTGATAGAGAATGGGATAAATTTTGTTTTTTCAGTGTTTAGAGAGAGGAGATTTTTATCGAACTAATTTTTCAATATGTTAATATCAATATTCGCTAGGTTATTAACAGTATTCCAATCGGTACCTTCAATTATTATGACAGTATCGTCAGCATAAGATATTATTTTTCCGTTTGGTTTTTGTATGAATATGTCATTAACATAGATAATAAACAGTAACGGTCCCAGGACTGTACCTTGAGGTATGCCGAAATGACTCATTTTTGGTGAACTAAGCACACCATTAATTTTTACAGCTTGGGGACGTTTGAAAAGGTAGCTTTTTATCCATTCTAGTGCTGAACCATTTAATCCAATGTTTCTTAATTTACTTATAAGTTTGTCATGTGATATACTGTCAAATGCTTTTTTGAGATCTATAAAAATTCCCATTAAATGAACTATGTACAAGGCTACTTAATTTTGCAATTGCATCTTGTGTGCTTCTACCTTTCATAAAACCAAACTGGTTTTCATTAATTATACCATTGCATTTTATAAATTGGCTCATTCTTTTTTTTAACTAGTTTTTAAAAAAAAATTGGTATATTTGAGATTACTGATATGGGACGGTAATTGTTTACTTCTTCTGGATTACCTGACTTAAATATTGGGGTAATAGTAGTTTGTTTGTAAATTGATGGAAATACTCCGCTTTGGAAACTTGTATTTATTATATGCATTAATGGTTTAGAAATTTAATTTTTTATGTTTTTTTAAATATCAACTGTAACTGCATCAAAGCCCGGAGCAGATCCTCCTTTCATATCGGTTATGATGGAAACTATTTCCTCCTCTGTGGTGACTTCAAATGTTGTCATTTTATTTTTAGCATTTATATTACAGTCTGGAGATGTTATAATATTTGGATCAATGTGAATGAGATTGGCGAGATTTTTCCCTACATTTGCAAAGATTGTGTTAAGTATATTTGCAGCTTTTGTGGGGTTTTCTTTACAGCATTTTTTTGAGTTATCATGAATAATAGCATTGATTTCGTTATTATTGTTTTTTTTTTTCTTGTCAATTATTTCATTTACAATCGTCCTTACTCTTTAACTATCATTTTCAGCTTGATCCAACTTCCGTTTATAGTAACTTTCTTAGTATGTTTTGCATTATCAATTTCTCTACTACAATAATTGGGCCGAGCAGCCCTAATGGATCGAACGTAGATGCTATGCATGATAGTATATGACGCTTGCTTACAGTTTGGTTCGTTGGTTTTGCTATTCTATATGAAAAGTTATTCGAGGTGTTGTTCCAAATTAAGTGTAAGATTTTCTCATGGCTGGATTTGTCAGAGGCCGTTTTCTCAAAATTGCCTTTTTCGGCAATTCCGGCTTGGCCCGCCTCGGATGACAAATCCTGCACATTCGACCTCCACTTTTGTAAGGTCATACCAGCAGATTGCAGCAAGCTCACTTTTCAAAAAATTGAAAAGTCACCAGACGTAAAATAATGTATATACACACATATACGTTTTTTACGTATACGACTACACACATATACGACTTTTCAATTTTTTGTTGTTGTTTTATAAATATATATTTTTAAAAATCGCCATAAAACTGGCACGTCCGAACTCTTCAAACATTTAAGCGACACTATCGATGACCTCTTGCCCCGCTACCCTAGGCAGAGTTTGTGGTCCTGGAGGACTTTAATATTCATAACGAACCTTGGTTGAAGTTCTCAGGATCAACAGACTCAGCTGGACGACAAGCGGAATCCTTTGCGCTTTGCTACGGATTGGAGCAAATGGTTCAGGAGCCTACAAGGGTTCCTGATGTCCAGACTCACCGTTCCAATCTGTTGGACCTATTTTTAACCACTGTGCCACACGGTTACAGGATTGAAGTCACAGCGCCTTTAGGATCGTCCGACCACTGCCTGGTGACGACATCAATCCCTGTAAACTTCAGACCGCCAAATGAGAGGCAGAAGAGAAAAGTGTGGCACTATAAGTCAGCAGATTGGTTCGGTCTGCGGGCACATTTTAATGCTTTCCTCGATAAATGCTGGCGTCCCACAGGGATCGGTTCTGTCTCCGACTTTGTTTTTGTTGCACATCAACGACCTTTTGTCATGTGCACCAATTCACTGTTACGCGGATGACAGTACAAACCATGATAGCTTTTTGTTTGACAAGCCCCCAAAGGGCTCACAAACCCCAACGGCTCGGAGGGCTTTGAAGCAAAGAATAGACGGTTACCTCGAGAGTGTTTTTTTTTCTTGGGGTAAAAATAATCTCGTTGAATTTAATGTTTCAAAGACCCAATCTTGTCTGATTACGTCTAAAAGGGATCGAAATGAATATCTAGTATCCTTCAACGGAAGCAATCTTCCGAACAGGCCCTCCATTGATATGCTTGGTGTAACCCTAAGTGACCAGCTCAGGTATGGGGACTCCATCGAAGCCAGAGCAAAGTTAGCCTCCCAAAAACTAGGAGTACATTGGAGGGGACCCACCACTTTCCCAACGGCGTTATAAGGAAACATATGGCTTCCTCCCTCACCGCACACGTCAAGACTCTACTTTTTTTTGAACGAAGCTACATTTATTTGAACGACTCTAGACCCTCCAATGTCCATGCACACGGGGTTAGTAAACTAGGCGTACTGTACAGGGCCCGCAGATACTTTAATAGTACACAACTTCTAACCCTGTACAAATCACAAGCGCGCCCAACGGTTGAATTTGGCAGCCACCTCTGGTCTGGAACTCCAAAATACCTGAAAAATACCCTCGACTCTGTGCAGAAACGGGCAGTCCGTTTAATAGATTCACCCATCTTAACAGACGGATTGCAATCTTTAGAGCACAGGCGTCGGGTGGGAATGCTATCCTTGTTCTACCGGTATTACAATGGAAGATGCTCCGAGTAACTAGCATCATTGATCCCTTCGGCACCGGTGCATAGTCGGGAAATTATATAATTAAATTTAATTAATAAAATAAATTAATAAAACCGGCCATTACTTTGGATTTGTTCCTGAAGTCCTTGGAATACCCAAAACTTATAGAGCCCGCCTAATTACAGAGGCAATTGAAATTCATAAAAATCCTATTAACATTAATAGAGACGACGGAGCTAAGCTCAATAGTTCTTGGTATCCGGTAATTGACGGCTACACCAAAACTAAATGCAGAAAACCATCTTCAAGTATACTGTAATTCCAGCTCGCAGTGGAGTGGAGCTGGCAACACGGTATTGCTTCGAAGTACTTAAGCACACAGTTTACTACTAACATTTACACATCTGCCCTGATGATGGACACTGTAACGCTGACGCTGAAACGTTGGCTAAAGGAGGAGGTAGCATAACACGGCATAACACCCCAAAAATAAACAACAAAAATACTTTTGGCCGTGAAAATCTAAAATCATATCTGACGAACCTCTAAGGGGAGGAAGTTCACAGAATGGTACGACGATTGGAGACTCTGAGGAAGCGATGGAACCTTTTACTGGGCAGCCTGGCTTTCCTTAAGAGATATAAGGAGGAATCGATTGTACCAGTACACATTCGTATAAAAAGACATATCACATCCCGGAAAGCCGATAGGGTATTCCAAAGAGCAGAAGCAGCGCTACTAAGGGAAAGAATCCACAATGTGCGCAGCGAACTGGATGGAATATCTCGGGACCTTTTCCATTTACATTTGCACCTGAGTGCAAACCTGATCGATGACGATTGGTAGAAAGTTGACAACATGACTTATCAACAAGCACAGAGATGTAAGCAGTCAACAGATGCGAGACAGAAACAAAAGTTCGAGAGGCTTAACCAAAACAAAAAAGGTGATCGAAAACAACTTGATTATAACAAAGTTGTTATTAACATTTCGACCCTTGCGTTGAGCCCACAGGCGACTTCTGTGCTTGCCAAGGGGATGAACTACGCAGTTGCTCCCAAAAAGATACATGTGGAATCTATCGTATGTGGTGTAGAGACAGCACTACATTCAATGATGAAAGTCCATAAAATGTCAGAGACCCAAGCAGAGGATATACGACAAGAGACTTGTCATATTTTGAAAAGGGCCAAAATTCCCCGCCCAAACATCACAAAAGGAGAGTTTGCGGCCTTAAAAGAATTGCGCACCAATGAGGAAATCTTAGTTCTGCCTGCCGACAAAGGTAATGCCATACTGTGGTGATTAATACGGTAGACTACATTAAGAAGATGGAAGACCTCCTGTGCGATGCGGGTACTTACAAGAAAATTAAAAACAACCCCACCAATAAGATTGACCTGAAGACAAGAGAGCTAGTTAAAGCTTCCAGTATTAGGAAAGAGGATCGATCTGGGCTTTTTGTTAAAGCCTCCAGAACTCCGGTCTTCCAAAAATACACAAAAAGGACATCCCAATGAGACCAATCGTCAGTGCTATTGGCGCACCTACTTACAAACTGTCCCAATACCTCTCTAGACTACTGCAGATGCAAACTGGAAAAACTGAATCTTGGATTAATGATTCCAAAGACCTGATCAGTACACTTAAGAAGGTTAAGACTGATGAAAGGGATATTCTTGTCAGTTTTGACGTAGTTTCTCTTTTTACGAATGTGCCTCTAGAAGACTCCATGACAATGCTCAGGGAGATATATGAGGAAGACATTTGCAAACTTTTTGAACACTGTCTCAAAACAGGATATTTTGCATTTCAGGGTGAACTTTTTGAGCAAGTGGAAGGAGTTGCGATGGGCAGTCCGTTGTCGCCAGTTCTAGCTAACTTCTTTATGGAGAAGTTTGAAGAAGTGGCACTCGACACAGCTTCGGCTGTTCCAAAGGTATGGTGGCATTATGTCGATGATGTCTGTAACCGACGTGTTACGTACCCTCGTTTGTTTTTTCAGCAAAAGTCATCGCTGACGGCATCCTCTACATTTAGTGGTCATTTCTGGCCACTAAGCTCGTTAGTACCGTGCCGCCAGCGACGATCTTTTCGCCGAAATATTTATGTAAAAATTTTATCATTATTACCCTTTTTTATTATGTGCAATGCCCCGGTGCAACAAATAAATACTTGCGTGCTAAGGTTGCCACCGGGAGACATTTTAACTTTATCATTTACAAATGTATACTTGTTATTCTATTATGTTAAAACCCTGCGAGCCAGACCTCCAGGGAAAAGAGCAAATCGAAGTCACTCCCTTTGCCTGCTTCGCCTGCGAGCCAGACCTGCAGAAGGCCAACCTTTAAAATGTATATTTTTTCACTTAATTTAACTCACACAACCCGCAGGACAATTAAATAAACATATTTCATTCCAGAGTCCTGCCGGGCATTCAGGGAAAGAGAATTTAAGCCTCTAACCCTTAAACTCGCAATGCTAGAGCGTGTTTAACGCAGAAAAAAGACTTAGAAAAATTCCTTACAAAAATCCGTTTTTTCCCATTTCAAAAATCCAGGGACCTCGCAAGACGATGAAACAAACAGATTTCAGTAGCTAGTCTTGCGAGGAACCTGGGAAAAATACTAGATTCTTTATTTAACTTCCCACAATTAGCCAAACATTAAAAACCTTACACAAAATTGTAAACTTGCCTAAAAATTGCCACAAACTCACCAAAACAAAAATCTAGGGATAAATAATGCCCATATAAATATGTTAGAATTAAGATATGTACATGTATATACCAATTTTACCCTTTATAATTATTTCTAATTCACAATTTTAAGCGACCACTTTCTCGGGCGGCACCGACAAAATAAGGTGTGACGGAAACGCCGCCCTATTTATACTTACGGGCAAGGTCAAACCTCCTACCACAAATTTGTACCACGTGGTCACATTTTACCCCAAATTTGGGTATAAAGGGACCCACATTTGTAACAATAAATCAGTTCATCTCTACTTGACAACTCGTGTTTTATTCTTCGGAAGTTTTTCATCAACCAGCTGCCTCCCGCCGACTTCTGCCTGTCTTCAGTCCTGGTGCCTACCTCCTCCAGACTAGCCGGCCCTACTTAAGGCAACCGCCAGGCGCCAGGCTCAGGCAGAAGAATCAGCACATCCAGTGTCCTTCACCCACCAGGCACTGGGTGCTAGGGAGGTCAGCCCTTTATTATTTTTTCATCATCCCATCATTCTGAACGTGCACTAAGACCGGTCCCTTTTTTACAGTTCTTGTGAAGACGCTGATACGTCTGTTACAATGTCTTCGCCATTTGGCCTCATGGAACAGAGAAACTGAACGAATTCCTAGACCATCTTAATTCACTTCACAGTAAAATTAAGTTCACAATGGAGCTGGAAAATAACCACAAAATCCTGCCTTTTCTAGATGTGGAAGTGATGCGAAAAGAAAATGGTAGCCTAGGACACACAGTGTATAGGAAACCAACTCATACATTAAAAAGAAAGAAGTTGTAAACTTATCTTTACAACTTCTTTCAAACAAATTTCTTTCTTTGATTAATATTTTGACGATATGAAGGAATTTTTGACGAAAAATGTGAGGTAAAATGATTTTTTTCGAAAATATCTACATTTGTGGAGCGTGTAACCCTAAAACAGCTGGGATTTCTAAAATTACGTTTGTAATAAAAGTTGTAGATAATTTTATGAGCTTTAACGTGTTCAAAAAAAATTTTCCTCTGCAACGCACCGTTTTCGAGATATAAGCGGAAACCCGAAAATTGGGACCTTCTCCCCCCCCCCTCTCCCCCCCTAGCTCGACACTTAGACGTCAGGACTTTTAGTATGTTCACACCTTATGCACCCTGAACAAGTTTCTGAAGGAATCGCTTAGGTTTCTGCTCACGCACTCTACACCTCCTTTTGGACCATTCCTTGACTTGCATAACTAGTAAATAAACAAGCTGAAAATTATAAAAATTATAAAGATAAGTCGAAAATAGAAAGGAAAAAAATACTCGTATAAGGATTAGATTGTTAAAATATATATAATTTTTTATATGCGTGTATACGTACATACGTACGCACAAACAAATACAAACATGTATATACAAAACAACACAAATTAATCAACTAAACTTTACTTGCGCACAGTGGGATTTGAAACCGTTAGTTAATATCAAAGATTTAATACGCCTCGATCTGTGCAAAATGATTTTTTAAACATCTCAGGCCTCGAAAATATTTTTTCAAGGCTTCGAGGCTTTATGAGGCTTCACTGGGTGGTTGGCTAAGGGACACGGATGCTGAGTGTGGTTTATATCAGGCTGAATATTTTTATTTATTTTTATTTAGATTTTCCGTGCCACTTGTGCGAACCACAACAGCACAGCATCACTATACATTCAAGGGTATAAAATTATTTAATAAATTACCCCTTGATATACGATCGGAAGAAAGCTACGAAAAATATAAAAAAAAAATTAAATTAAAATATTCTAGTACCACCTCATAACTTAACTTATTGTATATTGTATTTAGAAATATGTATTGAATATTTAGAAATATTTTTTGCCTTATCAATACTTCAAATCATTTATTAACTAACCTTTAATTTATTACTTTTATCTGTATCTTCCATGGAACTATGATTCTAAGGTATCTTCGCATAAAATCACTAATGTTTTTTGTTGAATAACTAATATTTTTTGTTTTAATTTAAACAAATGAAATTTTTTTTTATTTTTAGTTGTCCTCTCCTAAACACAAGCAGCTGCTTTATTAGGAGAGTGATTGTAATGTTGTTGTATATTATGTTGTAAATTTGTATCAATTTGTTTTTTTACTTTTTATAACTCGGAAATAATAATAAATAAAAATACAATTTGCATTTTTTATTGGTACTTGCCAAATAATTTGAGACTTAATTGTTTATCGTATGTTCTTTATCTTTTTATACAGGTGCTTACAGGGTTTTTCACACGATGCAATGCCGCCTCGTGAGCTTCTTGAACGAGTTTTATTTTGCTCTATTATTTTTGCTTGTATTACTAACCTGATTTATTTTATTATGTTTTTTTCTGTTAAGCACTTGCATACTGCTTTCTAACAACGTATGCAGGGACACTGGAGGTCTAGGTTCGTTCACAAAGACATAACGTTTCATAAAAACATAACTTTATCCCTCTTTATCATAATTCCCCTTATCCCTCTTTGTCATAATCCCCGCACAGGTTTCATCATGAATCCCCCTTGATGACACAACTTTATTCCTAATGATTAAACCTAAATTATTATTAATGAGTCCCCCCTGATGATTGAGACCCCGGCCGCCTGGTGCGCTCCGACCAGCGAGATCCTGGTAGGGGTCTCCATCCAGGGGGTCAGGTCAGGATCTGGGATGGCGGAACACCTCAGCATGGAGTTGTCGGGGCCCTCAGTCCTCATGGCGAACATCTGCACGGTGGCCAGGGAATCCGCGTTCTGGCAAATGATGCCAGCCAAGGTCGTCTTGCGGATCTCCTGTAGTTTGGCTGAAAACAGGTATAAATATATGCATGAACTTTTGATGAAAATGTTTATCTTTGGGGTTGTTTCACGAGTACCTAACACTGAAAAACTGAAAAAAAACCGGTTGGCAACTGAACTTAGACAAGCTTAGATAAAGTTAGACAAACTGCTTAAAAAGTAGTTTATCGGGTTTTGTCTTATATTTGTAAAGTGTAAAATAAAATAAAAAATCGCTATCCACAGAAAAGGAACTTGTGAATTTCACTGGCGGTCCGCACACAAGCAACTTGTTAAAGAACAGTAGTTGTCAAGGGTGACGCGGTGGTGACTAGCAGTGCTGTAAAAAAATAATTTCGTATTCTTCTACAACTTCATAATCAACTTACTTTTTTTATTCATCAGTATGTAGGTAAGATTGTTATTTTTGGAGTCAGAAAAGGTACCCGGCCCGGCGTGTTCACTTGACAGCTCCCCTCACGCCGCGGCCCCGCTCTCGCCTCTCGCCTCGTCAAGTCACTTGTGCGACACAAGCACATCTCACCTCTAACTGTGAATGTGGTTACAAACCTACCTTGACTGACACCGACTCCAAAAATAACAATCGTACCTACATCCTGATGAATAGAAAAAGTAAGTTGATTATGAAGTTGTAGAAGAATACGAAATTATTTTTTTACTTTTTAGTGAATTTTTTGAAGTCGTTTTTTGTTTTGTTAAAATTTTTGTTTATTTCACTTGCCATGTTGACAGGTTGCCATGGTAGCGGCTCACAACCTATAAAGTTTTCGAGTAATTTGCGATATGTCGGATCAGAAAAATATTGATTTTGTTCGGGATGGTTGATAAATTGAGTTGTCAACCAGTTTTTGGTTTCTGCATGAGCGAGGGCTCTAATAACGAGAAAATAATATTAGATGTGTGGGGACACCATTGTTTTTCGCCATCAATTTTTGTAGCGCCCACTTTTGCCAAATTCATTGCACTGCCACTGGCTCTGTAAAAACACGCCAGAAGATACCTACCACCTAGATCGCTTAAGGCGCCGTCTGTACATGCCGCACAAACCTTGTGACATTTCGGGAAACACATCGAAGGGCCTCGAGTCAACGGCCGTTCATCACTACGGCAGCAGAACGTTCGAGCACTTTCTTCGCTTTGCTCGAATTAGCAATATTACCTGACGCTCTGGGAAGCTTCTCGGGAGGAATGCAGATCCCGCCAATGTGGGGGATTTTAATAAAAATGCACTTTCTAGATGAAAAAAGTGTGGAAAAGTTGAATAAAAAAGAAATTAAGGTGCGCTTGGCAAAATTGAGGGAGATACAGCCGTTTAAAAAATGAATAAAATGACACTTCGCGAACTTAAACTACGCCATTTTGTTACTATTATGTTGGTATCTCAGACTTGCTATTAACCTGTAATCGGCCGGACACGCTCATTTGCGCGCAGCTTTTGCGCATGTGCGAAAAAAATATTTCGAAATAAAAAAGTTTGTCTGCGAATTTGACCCTTCTATGTACAGAATTTGTATGAAAACAAGGTCAGAATCGCTTGCGCCAACATCATTGATGATATAGCCGACTATAGAACCGGTTGATACGATTGTAGCCGACTTCATGTGATAGATGAGACTCGTAATTACGAAATTTTTCTAGCGGACTTTTTTTAAACTGTTTATCACCTTCCAAATTAAAGTAACCTAACCTAAGACTACGCTAAACATGGTTTGTGTAACATGGTTTGTGCCCCTTTATAACGCCTACTCGCGTCAACGCAAGAAAAACATCCCAGTTTTCAAATAGTTTAGCGGCTACGCTAGGTTTGTGTAACATGGTTTATGTAACATGGTTTGTGCCCCTTTATAACGCCTACTCGCGTCAACGCAAGAAAAACATCCCAGTTTTCAAGTAGTTTCGCGGCTCCGCCAGGTTTGTGTAACATGGTTTGTGACCATTATTAATTCTGTTTTTCATCATTACGCGCCTTATTATATATCACACGAAGTTGGCTACAATCGTATCAACCTTCGAATAGCAAGTCTGAGATACCAACATAATAGTAACAAAATGGCGTAGTATAAGTTCACGAAGTGTCATTTTATTCATTCTTTAAACGGCTGTATCTCCCTCAATTTTGCCAAGCGCACCTTAATTTCTTTTTTATTCAACTTTTCCACACTTTTCTCATCTAGAAAGTGCATTTTTATTAAAATCCCCCACATTGGCGGGATCTGCATTTCACCCAGCTTCTCTACCGGTCAGCTATTAACGCGCCGCAACTCACGCGCTAGCTCAGTCTAGTCTCAATTCGTTGTTCGACTCACACACACCGAGAATTGATTACAATAGTGCAATGCCGCAATGTGGTACAAAGCCGGGCCACCGTGCAATCAGCATCATGTGATTTGCAAGCAACAAGCAACCAGTAACCATCAACCAGCAACCAGCAATCATCAACCAGCAACCAACAACCAGCAACCAGCAACCAGCAACCAGCAACCAGCAACCAGCAACCGGCAACCAGCAACCAGCAACCAGCTGCACGCCGGCCCCCGTGTAGAGCAATGCGCCGGCTCTGTGATCTTCACCGCCGTAGCTTCCTGATCATCATCGTGCAGCAACACCGAGCAACACTCACTGCACCACCGTCACTCCGCACCGCATCGACCTTCGCTACGTAGCTACAATAAAGACTGACTCGCTACTTTGACCAACTGATTTTCATTTATCTCCCATCTCTGCCGACACAGGAGTCCGCTCCCTCAGATATAAATATACCTAATGAGTTGGACACAACCTGCTTCACTAATCGATCCTGAATTGAGGCAGAATTTTGAACAAAATTAATTAACACATTCTCTTTGTTTTATCAAACATAATGTATAATTGATTATTTCCCGTTTATTGCATTTCAACTGTTTAGTAGCGATTCTAAATTGGTTCTAGTGAGGCAGGTTACGAGAAATCTAAATTTATAATTACAAATCTCTACTCTCTAAGTAACTACTGTTTATATGTTTATTGTTTTTTGTTATTAACTTTTGTACTAATGTTACTTTTAAAATATTGTAAGATGTACTTTTTTTCTTGTTTGTTATAAATCTTAAAATTTTTGTTCATAGATATTATTATTATTATTATTATTATATTTTATTTGTCCTGTTTCATCGGTATACCTATAGTTATTTTTTTGGGCTTTAGTAAGTATCCCCTCTCATAATATTTGTTTTTAAATATGTTTTGGCATAAATTTGTCGAATAACTCATACTTGAAGTTTATTAAATACATATCTAGTTTTTAAAGGGACTTTAAGCACTTTTGTAATTATTTTTTTCACCTTTGGTAGTGAATTATGGCCGAAATAGTTATACCGCCCCGCGCGCCGGCAATATCCTAACAAAACCCGTCAAAGAGTTAAATTAAAATATTTTTTTGTGTTTTAACTTCTGCCTAATATGACTTGATTTCTTCAAGGCTAATGTTGAAAATGTCAAGAGACCTAGAGGTATCATTTAGCAGCACCATACCTCTTGTCATGCAATGCTGGGCCAGAACGTCCGTTCTGCCATGTGAAATACAGAGCAAGTCATGGCGACAACCCTGACGGTAGTTAACTACTACTACTATGATACAAACAATGTATAGCGTTCCAAGTGGTATGGGCTGTCAATGTAATAGTTTAAGGTTTAAAAAGCTGTTTATTGTAAGGGTCTCGTTCCTCCTAGATTAAAGACTTTCGTAGCGCGCTTCGGAGAGCAAATCCATGTTGTGCATAAATCACTGGTATTCACCATGCATTCGCATATAAAGATACCTTATAATTTGTTTTTAATTTATACTAATAATTCTATGTATTTTTGCTGGTATGGGGCCCAAACAGCAGAAGCGTATTCTAATTTTGATCTTATAATGCAATTGAACATCGATGTCATTGCTTCGGGCTTGGGAAATTGTTTACTTATTCTTATCACAAATTCAAGAAGTTTGTAACATGATGATGCCAACTACACTATATTATATGAAAAAGTAAGTTTGGGATCAAATGTAACCCCGAGGTCTCTAATGGATTTCACTGATGACAATATTTCATCATTTAGTTTATAACCAATATTAATCGGGTTTTTGGAACACGTTTACGTCACAGTGAAAAGTTTTTTCTCATCTGCCCATAAAGACATTGCGTCTAAATCAAGTTGTAATTTAAAACAATCTTGAATGTCGCGTATCATCCAAAAGCAAGCAAGTGATACTTTGGATGCATTCTTGAATATCATCTATTATTATCAAGAATAGTAGAGGTCCCAAGTTTGACCCCTGTAATATTTTCGTTTTCTCTCTTGCAATTTACTCCTGGGCACTTGGCACGAGTCGTAATATTCTTCTTTTTATCGTTGTATTTAATTCTTATATAACTCTCCTTTTCTTCGGCAAGACAGTTGTGATATCTCGCTTTTATCTTCATCTCTTTAATATTTTCTTTCTACTTTTCTCTTGGCTCTGATCGATATTTAAATTCTTAAGGCTTTGCATATGTGTGGTAGGGATGGAAAATTCCTCCCCTACGTCACACAAGCCTTTATGAAAATTGGACCCTTATTTCCTCTGATAACTACAGAAAGCTACTTAAAGCTCCCTTTTACTACATATCTTTAGAGATATATGTACTTAACTAATTAATACGTTATTTACGACTTTGAACGTCAATATTTTCGTATTTATGTTGTAATTAAACTCCATCAAACGTTGTGTAATTTTTTGATTTATGATATAGGACTTTAATTACTTTCATTTTTGTGGTAACCTTTTTGATTCTAAACAGAGCGTTGAGTTTCAAACTGTATTGGTCTCTCTCTTGCAAATCTAACTTTAAATAATTTCTCTAAATGAGCTAACTTCCCTTTATCGTTTATTATGATTCCCTACATCCAAATGAATTCGTAAATAAACAGTACTAATCGAAATTACACATGTCTAATTGAACAGATAATTAAATATAACTCAAATGGTTAAATGTTACTAATTTGATTATGATTGTATCTTGTATCTGCTTGGCACCCCTCCATTATG
This sequence comes from Limnephilus rhombicus, assembly GCA_929108145.2. Lineage (NCBI taxonomy): Eukaryota > Metazoa > Arthropoda > Insecta > Trichoptera > Limnephilidae > Limnephilus > Limnephilus rhombicus. Next base: position 25,291,561 of record OV815278.1, read on the forward strand.
ATTCAGCTGCTATAAGGTACATATAAAGATGGATTTAGTAGGTTAATGTAATTAGTTAATTGCATATTTGACGAACTCAGAATAACCCTTTTCTGGCAAAATTTGGCTCCTGCCTCCGTCAAGTAAGCAAGGTGATCAGGTTTCAACTAGAAATTCGCACAATCTTTTGGCACAGGTCGACTGATTGATACCTCAGTTATCGTGTTTCCGTCGCCCATTCCTTGTGCCACCATGCACTGCCTTCAGGTCTTCACCCGAGCTTAGATACCTCCAAATTCCTGCTCCTCCAAAGTTTACTATTTACTTAGGGCGAACCGGTTTCGTCCTATATGCAATCATATACTCACGGCGTTGTGTGGAGTTACGGGTCGTGAATCCTCCCTCCACGTTCAAGAGATGAGCCGAGAGTGACCCGACAGGTCTAAAGCACTAATTGTAAGTGAGTTCGCTTCATCCAATGAACAGTACATAAAAAGATACATATATATATAAACATACATTTTGGGAAGGTTTATAACTTGCAATACGAAACTATTTGCATCGCATTTCAAGCTCGGATCTCGCCCATAGAATTCTGCGAAATTCTAAGTTTGGTAACCGAATAAATACGTAAGAATAGTGGGTAATATTAATAGACACTAGTAGAATAAGATCTTATCTGGCGATGTGTTCTGGAGATTCGCCAAAACTCCAAGCTTTTGTTTGGTTTTTGACGATTTTATTTGAGAGACTCGTCATCTCTATTGATTTGGTTAATGGTCTTTGTTATAGAAGCGACCACTGCCTTCTGTTGGTTGAACTGTATTGCTTTCCCTCCCCTCCAAGGTTCAACTTTTGATAAATTCTTACTATCCCGTGATTTTTATCTGCTTCATGTAAATTTTCAATACATTTTATTAAGCTATCCCGTGATTTTTCAACTGCTTCATGTAAATCTTCAATACACCTTATTTGACTAACCCCTTATTAGACTATCCCGTGATTCTTAACTGTTTCATGTAAATGATTGATACCTATGAGAGTAATTATTACATAAATTTTTACTCGAATCTTCCATGTAATTCTTCAATACCCTTTTATTTGATTAGCTATAATAAATCTGTTTATTTTAAATTGTTTAGTTCTAAAGATATCTCTTCACGTTCAAATTAAAGGTTGTGTTTAATTTTTTTCTCATAATTGCGCAATATCATAATTTTGTCCCGTTTCTAGAAGTTAATACCTAAGTACGATATCCACTAATGATAATTGTCTTTTCAAGATCCAAGGTCATTTTTTTTTCTTTTAAACTATTCGAACTAGTATCCCAGTGACCTACTTATTTTATAAACAATTTTAATTATGTAAACATTCCCGACGGCCTCGTGACCTAGATTCAAAGCGTATGATGTTTGTTTACTTTAGACATTCCCGAAGGCGTGTGCGATGGCTCTAATTTTTTCTTTATTTGATAGTGATCTTCTTTGCGCAATTGTCTAATCTGATCCCCGATAAGTATAGTCATTATGTATATATGTATACATATATATTCAATTATATATACTTTGTCTCAATAAATAATTAATAATATACTGATATAATTATATTATGATTGAAATAATTTCTAATATCATCACTTATTTCAAGTGCTCTAGATTTTCTGAAGTTATAATAATACATATATAAAAATTAAATACAAAACATTGACTTGGAAATTTATCAAACACATAACTATTTTTAATAGCTATTGATGAATTCAGAGGTAGGTATTCGGAATCGATAACTTTTTTTCTTTTTATATAAGTGTTTTTCTTTTTGATTAAAATTTTCTTGGGAACAAAAAATATATATATATATATATATATATATATATATAATTTTTTGTTCCCAAGAAAATTTTATATAAAATATAAAATTTTATATATATATAAAATATACCTATTATATTTATAATATTTTAATATAGTTACATATCACATACTAAGCGAGTAATATTTTGTTATAATAATTCATTCAAATACCAACGGTTGCTGCATGCCGCTTTCTCCTTGGAATCTGGAAAAATTTTATAATGGGAAAAACTCACCCCTCCAAGGTTTTCCCACCCGGGATCTACACGGATAGACCTTGCTGCAATTTTCCTAAACTAATTTCTATTTTTCTAAATTTAAATAAATCTTTTCGACTTCAATTTTTTCTTTTCGTTTAATCTAATTAATTTAAATGATGTATAAACTTTATCGTTCTAAATTGTATTTTATTTCAAAACTCGTTGGTTAAATAACACTTTAAATGATAGTTACTTCACGATTAATCTCGAGATGGTAAATTGTTGTTAAATTAATTTTTTATCCCTCCGAACTTTTATGTAGTAATAAAATATTATTTTGTTTTATTATTTTTTTTTTCTTTAATCTTTTTATAATTTTACGAGTAGATTTATTTCGACTACACTATTTTTTAATTAATAAAAGACTAGCACTTAATTTAAACCACTCAATTTAATTAAAGATTTTCGTCGAAACTTTTCCGGTTAACTGAATGCACTTATTTAATTATTATCCCTTTTCAATCTGCACTATTTTTAGATAATTAATTTTAATATATATTATTATTTAGAACTCTTTTCGTTTAGACTGGACTCACGTATTTAATTATAACTTCTTCATATTTAATTATCACATCACTTCATTAAGTAATTTGCGTAAACGTTATTTTTATTTTCACTGATTTTTTAATTTTCAAATTTTCTGAGTGTCTTGATCTTTTTATTGCAAATTTTTCAAGTCTCAAGATTCCAATCACTTAGAAATTTCCACAACTTTAAAATTACCAAGCGTTTCGTCGCGTCTCACGAACTTTCAACCTTTTCAAAAACGACCGCAGACTGCCTGCAACTGCCATTTGTCCTCCGTCTTATACCCCCTCTCAGGTCCAAAAGAGAGTATCTTAATTTCCTGTAATAAAACAATCTAATTCCTATCAACTCGTAATCTCTTGAAATTTTCTCATTATTATCGAATGCTGTCCCTTAAACGCTACCGCGGTTGCACCTTTGATTCTTGTCTCGTACTTTCATACTTACAAGACCCGGATTCAGTAAGATCATGTTAAATTGCCTTAACTTCCTTTGTTCTGGTGTTCATACAAAATTAACTTGAATTTCATAATTTTAAAGTTCTATTTTCATCTATTTCGCAACATGTCCATGCGTACGGCATCTACCATATGTTCCAAATCTGTCCCCAAATTTGCCTATCAGAGATATCTTCATGTCGAAGTCTTTTTCGCAAATTGTTCATTTTTATTTTATTATTTTTCCTCGAGTTTTTGTGTCTTCTATATGAACCTTTCCATTTAAAACCGAATTTTCTCTATTTACGTCGTTTATTTGAATTTTCCCTTTTTTCTCGAATTTTCTTTTATTCACGACACTCTTTCCATGAATTTCCTTATTTATTCTCAGGTTATTGTTTATATCCCTATAAATTTTTATATTTCAAGCCGTATTTATTTTATTCATTGTTAATCTAAGATTTCCTTTGTTTTTCTCTGTCGTATCTACTCTCCCATAGTTTCACTGTACCCTCCTCACATAACCATATCGTTTTTTAGATGTTTGCTGCCTCTTGGAAAATTTCATTTTCTATTTGTTATTAATTAATATATCATTTTTCACATTTTTATAGGAGATCCTCCCACTTCGGCCCTTAAATTTCTGTCATTTTTATTACTTCATAGGGAACGTCCCCCAGACTCCGTCTCTATCTTACCCAGAATCACATAAACCATAAGCTTTGACAGGTGTTTACGTTATTATCTGTACCCACCACGCAATAAATTTTCCTTTATTTCAGTGTCGTTAATTTTTGTGTGAATTCTATAATCTAAATATTACGTAAGAGCAATGTTAATTTTATAGCCCTCTTTAATGGCTAATAGCGTTAATCTAAACAACTTTCATGTTCGAATATTCCTTGTTTATATCAACAAAATACATGTGAGATCGACAACCATTGCAATGTCTCATTTTTCCCTGCAGTCGCGTGCTATGCTACGCTATAATCTCCATTTTAATTACGTAAAATGACTACTTTTCCTGAGTTAATCTATCGCAATGTTTTTCAGTATTTTCCACTCCCCTAGGTATTCTATTCTAATTTACTCTCAAACACTTGTTACTGCACTAAACCTCTGAAATGTCCCCTCGTCCACTCTTTATAACTATCATTTTTTTTATGAAGTCTTCCTAAATAGTTTCTCCTAATATCTTCGCTCCGTCTAGAATTGATAGATAACAATAATTTTCCATTGGTTTACAACATTTCCATTTCCCTTAGCACGTTTTCCCTCGAATTGATCATCTCCGGTCGTCACAAACAATCGTATTATAGATGGAAATTTCCTTAACATCTTCCAACACGTTTTTGTCACTTGCTATTCAATTTTCCATTTAATCTTTTCCATCGTTGTTTACGTGTATCTTTTTTCAATCTTTAATTTTTCCAGATTATTTCGAGAACTACGGTTTACGACCTCTCAATTGCTCTTATGTTTACCTTCAAACGCGGGTTCAATGTACTAATGTCCCTGAATCGGCTCTTGTTTCCCATGGAGTTTATTCACCTCTCGGTTCGGGGAGAACGAAAAGATAATTAATTATATCCTTAATTGCCGAGTCTAAAGGTCGATCTTTTGTTCCTCGCTGGTGTACGCCTTCCCGTTTATTGATTGGTTTGTTTAATTCTTTATTGTTTTTGCTTCAACCTAATTGGCTGTCAAGATATCAATATTTGGAATCGAGCCTAAAAAAATGGGATCTCCCTGCCCGTGACGATTTCTTGATACCATCTGTGATTTTTTCATCAATACTCATCTCACTTTGTTTAATTATAGATCCCTACTGTAAATATGAATTCACTTTACTCTGATCCGATAGATGTCGTAGGTGTGTCCGTTTTATAAGTAATTGATATTTTTCTTTTTAAATTAAAGTGGGAAGCTACGATATTTTCTAATTTTCACTGTTGATTAATGCAATACATCACACCCCTTAGGTTTTCCTGAATATGCAGGGAATTCCCTGGACACCGATGCATACACAATGTGTTCTGTTTTTTTGTTCACTTTGATGAGACGGTGGATAGCATTTCTTTAGGTGTACTGGTGCTTGAATTAGTATTAAAGTATTTATTAGAGTTTAAGGATACCTACCTCTGCTGAATGTCTGTGGCTGTTCATTGGTCTCGTACCAGAAACGGTCCGCCCTCTTGAGACGCAGGAACTGGTCGGCCAGCAGGCAGGTTATGGTGGCTCCAAGTATCCGCCCCCGCAGGGGGACCTCACTCAAGGCAGCAGTGTATAGGTCCACGTCTTCCACGCTCCTGAGAACACACATATTGAGGAAAGTTGAACAGAAGAAGTGTCGGCATTTCATCTCTTTAAGTGTACATACGTTTAGATTTATTTAACAACATAGTCTACCGGGGTCAGTAACTGAGATGCAGAAAGCACATGTACGACTTCTGTTAGTGAAATCGGTGCCTTACTCGTTTTAAAAAGTTCATTAGTCTAAAACTTCTGTGCTCGATCTTTATGGGTAAATTGGCTTTGATAAAAAAGTATTGTGAAACAAATTGATAAGGCAATTAGGGAGGCGGGTATGGATACCGCCGCCTCGGGAACCATTTATTGGATAACCAACACCTCTGCCGCAGGTCACCCCAAGTGGTTCGTTACGTTTGGTGACTTAGCAGAGGTGCCCGGGTTCATAGCGTTAGGTTTGTCCGGGTCTTGGCGGCGGATGCGTCTGCCCACCAGCTGCATGGCAGGCCGGATCGGGAGAGAATGGTTGAGGGAGTCCGTTTGACTTCTCCAGCCGTACTCTCTCGAAGCATCGTTTTGCACCGCAGTGGGACGGATGGATTCATACTTCTGTCACTCCTGAATACACTGACCCCCAGATTCCTACCCACTCCTAATACCCTTTTCCTACCCAGAACTTCCTCTCCTTCCTTTCCTAAAAAGACCCTCCACACAGCATCCTCAAAGATGAAGAATTACTTTTCTCAGGACCTCCTTCCTGTATGGAACGAATGTTAAAAAAAAAAAAAAGTTTCACTTGTAATCTACTTTCAGTTTTAACACTTGACGGGGGCCGAATACTGAAATTTATCCAGGACAAAGACAAGCTAGTTTTGCACCGCGATCCAGTATTTCCTCCACACAAGAGGACAAATGATCGTTGATAGGTATGTGTTGTACGTTGATAGGGTGTGCGCAATTGCGCAACGTTCTAATATACATAATAATCAACGGGAAAATGTAAGCTATTAATCCTAAATAGAAAACTGGTGACTTAATCGAAGGTTCGGGAATACGAATCATCCTCACAACACAACTAATATGAAACCAGGTTAATTCACCCTAAAGCTGAATTCTTGAGATTGGTCTGCGGAGTCACACTACGAAGGAATTCCACGAATTAACAAATTCATTATATACACCACCCTGTTGGTAGTAAAGTACACTGTGAGGGGGGTGAGGGGGTTGAGGGGGTGAGGAGGGTGAGGGGGGTGAGGGGGATTCGAACAACGCGTTACGTAACATATTTTTCTTTATTTAGATAAAAAACTAGGGAATTAAAATCTTCCAAGTTGGCAATCCTTTTCGTTCTCGAAATCTCGTTTTATTTATTACCGCAAATGCGATTTTTTTTTTTTTTTAACTTTATTTATTTCCATTTCTTTGTACATATAATGTATAATAGCAAATATTGTAAAATAACATAATATATAATAACAATTATGAACAATAAATGAAAACCCACTAAGGCACTGCCTGAGTGTGGGTAATATTAAAACAAAATACTATATTTCCAAGTACCCAAAGTATAAATAAGACTTAAAGAAACATATTAATTACAAAGATAGTATAAAAAATAAGTATTACATAGGTAGAATAAGTGAAAAAGGTTTTTTCAGCTATTATAAAAATAAAATAAAAATATGGAGAAAAACATACAATTTTTTTTTTTTTAGTTATTATAAAAAAAAAATAATAATAATAAAATAAACAGAAAAGATATTGTACTACAGTTTAGAAGTTACAGCAAATGAGTTGTAGAAGGATGGATAAATTTATAGAAAAAGCGTTTCAACATCTACATTATTCAACCATAATTTTACCTCTTTTACATATTTTATCATTTTATTTATCATTTGAGTTTGTAGTGGTAGAAGATTAAATGTACGAGGACCAATGAAACTGCTATGTGTCTGCAATAATTTATTATTAGTTTGTGGGGTATAAAATATATTATTTATTCTTTTGCTCGTTCTGTTTTCATTTATTTCGAAATTATTTTTGTTTTTAAACACATATTTCAAAGTTTGTAATATAAATAATTTACATATATTAAATATTTTAGTTTCTTTGTATAATAAGTTGGTCGAGAATGTTTTATTTTTGTTATATATGACTTTAATTATGTGTTTTTGAATTATTTGTAGAGGCTTCATAAATGTATTAAGTGCACCACCCCATCCTATAATGCCATAAGTGATTGATGATTGCACCTGGGAAAAGTAGATCATTTTCAATTTTTCAATGTTTAGTACTTCCTTAAGTCTATAAAATATGTAGGTCAGATATCTTAATTTAGAAGTGATTTGATTAATATGTGATTTCCAATTAAGATTTATATCTATTGATACTCCTAAATATTTTATATTTTCGACATCAGTGAGTTCGTTGCACACGAAGCACATTTCTTGATTGCAACTAGTATTATGGATTCTAATTTTAAGGTTGTCTTTAGGTTTATTTTTAATGGTTTTATAAAAAGGTAAGTAAAATGTTTTGCTATAGTTTAAAACGAGTTTGTTGTATTTGAGCCATGTTGAAACCAATGAAATACAATCAGTTGCTTTCGAAAAAGTTTGTTTCCAATGATTACCATCCACTATTATTGCCGTGTCATCTGCGTAAGAAACAATTTTACCAGGGATTACAAAATTACATAAATCATTAATATACATTAAGAATAAAATCGGGCCAAGCACAGTTCCCTGTGGAACCACATTTTTTATCTTTGACTCTGAACTGTAATTATTCCCAATTTTTGTTTTTTGTGTTCTGTCTGTAAGATAGTTAGAGAGTAGTTTTAGTGTGTCTTTTTTGAAATCTAGTTGATTTATTTTTGTAATGAGTAAATTATGATTTACGGTGTCGAAAGCTTTTCTTAAATCTAGGAATATGGCAAGACATTTCTTTTTTTTATCGATAGATGAGTATATCTTTTTTGTCAGTTCATATATCGCATCCTCGGTGCTTAGGTCTTTACGAAAGCTGTATTGGTTTTTCGATAGAATTTTATTTTTTTCTAAGTGTTCAATGACTCTAAATTTGATGCATTTTTCGAATATTTTCGAGAGGTTTGAAACAAGAGATATTGGTCTATAATTGTCTAATTTTTTCGTATCTCCAGATTTATGAATAGGTATTATAGTGGAGATTTTAAATTGCTCTGGAAAATGACCATTTTTGAGGCATAAATTAAAAATATGTTGCAATGGAGTTAGGACATGTTGTTTTTTTTTTTTTTAACATATCACAAGATAATCCATCATTTCCCTTAGAGTTGGATGATTTTAGGTTATCAATATATTTTTCAATTTCATTAAAAGTAACAGGAGAAAAATATTCTATGGAGTTAATTGAATCATTATTTGAATCTAATTGAGAAGATGTCTCCGTATAAGCATCATTAACATTAATGCCGGATGATTCAAGTACTACGTCTACTACATTTGTAAAATAGTTATTAAAACTTTCTGCAATGGTCGATTTGTTAGTTATTATTTCATTATTTATTATAACCTCATTTACAATATTTGAAGACATACTTTTTTTGTTGGCAATTTCATTTATAATATTCCAAGTTTTTTTAGTATTATTTTTAGCATTTTCAATTTGTATACTATAGTATTTCTTTTTGCAGTTTCGTATCAGCCTATTGAGTAAGTTACGATACATTAGATATTTTGTTTTCAGATAAGGCATTGTTCTGAGATTATTCTTTTGGCAATCTATTTGATATTTAAATATTTCTCTATATAATTTATCTCTTTGTTTAATTGATATAATTAATCCAACTGTTATCCAAGGTTTAATTTTTTTATATTTATTATTAGTGACAATTATTTTACTTTCACTTTTTAGAGTATGATCTCTCAGAGTTTTATAGAAATTCTTTAGTGCGAGATTTGGATTTTCTATTGATATCACATTTTCCCAGTTTTCTGACCGAAGTAAAGAGTTTAGAGTTTCATAATCAATGTCTACTTTTTCTAGATTTTCAGAATTTCGGTTTTGAGGAGTATTTTTGAAATGCTGTCCATAAAAGGTCGGGTAATGATCTGTGATATTTGTTTCAAGAATTGAAGAGATGATATTAACCGCCTTGTGCGACTTGACAAATATGTGGTCTAAACATGCCGAGTGACTTAAGGTTACTCTTGTTGGTGAATTAATGTATGAAATATGTCCAGAGCTTGATAAACAATCAAGATACTCATTTTGACAATTTACATTTGTATTATTATCATTAATATTTATATTGATGTCTCCTGTCACAATGGAAAAAGTGAAATTGTTTCTATCAAGTTTACTAACAAAAGATTTTAAATCTTTTACAAATAAACAATCATTTAATGAAGGGGATCTATATATGGCTAGTATATGATATTTATAGTTGTTTTGACAAAAAGTTACTTTTATTGCATTGGCTGTTTTAAATTCAATAAATTCACCGGCAACATTTTTCAGAGTATTATGACAAAAGACAGTAACTCCATCATGACCAGTGTGCTTACAGGCAGATGAAATTGTTGTATATTCTGAAAAGTTATATGGAATTACTTGTTTCATTTGGGTTTCACTTAAAATAATTACGCTTGGAGAAAAATCTAGGTTATTAATAAGTACACAGAGCTCATCGAAGTTTTTCTTTATACTCCTAATATTCATGTTTAAGATCGAGAAATTAACATTTTTAAATAGGTGATTTAGTTCAAATGGGTTTTTACATTTATAATTTTCGTGTGTATAGTTTTCTTCAGACATTTTGAAAGGTTGATAGTAGTTTGCTATGTCGTTTTATTATCCTTTATTCGGAGGGGATGTCTTCTGGCGTTCTTATGAGTAAGATTGGAGATGTTTCGTTTTTTCTCATCCATATTTTTCCATTTTTTGCCCATATAAATTTGTACCCAAGTCTTGACGATTTAGCTAGGTATAGTAGGTGTTTATTAAATTGGGTCAGTTGTTCGTTAATATATATTGTGTTGTTTTCTTCAAAATTTATGTTTTTTGCCTATAAAATACCATATTTTTTTTATGTGCTATAATTACGTCTTTACTTTCTTTGTTTTGTAGAGATACTACAATGGCAGTATTTTTGTTCATAGGGTTTTTATTTTTGCTTCTGAAAATATTTGTCACGTTAATCGTTTCTTTATCACATTTGAGTATGTCTATTATATTATTAAATACATTCGTGATATTTTCATTTTCCTTAAAAGGAACACCCTGTATTTCAATATTGTTTTGTTTTTCATTTTTGCTCCATTTTATTAATGTGTAGTTTTATTTCTTTATTTTCTGCTTGAAGTTGTTTAATCAGAATTTCTTTATTTTTGTTTTTTTCTTCATATTCGTCTAATTTCTCACAGCAAAATTCGACGGACTTCTTAAGTTCTTTTATTTGCTCATTAAAAGATTTCATAAGTTGATTGGTTAATTCATTAAACTTTTTTCAATGCATTTGATCATTTTATTAGTCATTGTGTCTTCTTCTTCCGAGTCGCTAGATGGCGCCTTTTTTTGGGTTTGTTTCTTCTGCTTATTCATTTTGTAAAATGGTTCGAAGATCGGATATATTTAATTTAATAAATAAAATGTACGATTTTTTTATTAAAAATAAAATTTTCTGTCGGCTTCAGTAGGATTCGAACCGAGGTCGCCAGAAATGTCCGCGCAAACTTGGTCAGCTGTTTATACCACTGACCCACGAAGACCGTGAAGTGATCCGCGAAAATAGCGGACTATAATAGCAACTGAGCACCAAAGAAATAAAAAATAATTGTTTATTGTTGTGTTCACTGATTGCTGTTAATGGTGAATGATCACTTCAATTATTCAACTGTCACTTCACTATATTATTAGTTCACAAATGTTTATTAATTTTTCTTAGTATATAAGTTAGTTTAAAATTGAAATCCTTCACTGCAAAAACTGCTAAAACTTTTTACTTTGTGTTTCATTGGTTATAAACCATATATTTTTAAATGTTTGTTCGGAGCGATTAAGATGCGTGTATACCGTGAATACTTAGTATTGTAACTAAGTATTCACGATTAAAACAAGAAAATAGATATTTAAGAGACTTTCCAGTACTTTGTGCAACTTAACTGTGACTTTCAGGTAAAAATTGTCACTTAGGCGTTACGTAACGTTTGGGGGGGTGGGGGGGGGGGGGGGTGGTACGGAAAAATGTTACGGCGCGTTACACGGGGGGGAGGGGGGGGTCAAAAATCTTCAAAAATTACGTTACGTAATACTTGAACGCCCCCTTAGTAGTTCTACCAGTTCCCTCAGCAAGTTTCTGTTCATGTTGAATGGTTGGCTGGTTCCATATTGAAAGGTTAGTTGGTTGGTTGGTAGTCTCTATGCCCTAGACCAGACCTATAGTCCAGAACCTACTGGTCTGAATCCATTTATGAGTAATTTGGATTGTCTCATTGCGGGTGCTTTCAGGTTAAGTTTCTTCTATAGAATTATTAAAAAGTAGAACTGACTTGAATATGCTGGATATCCGCCGGAGCGAGTCTGGGTCCAAGATGCCCTCAAGGTCCTCCCAGCTGCTAGGGCGGGAGAGGCCACAGTGCTGCCGCCATGCGGGGTAACCCGGCAGGCCGTGTTCCCGCCCGCGCTGGATGTTCAGCGACACCAGGTCCAGCCCGAGCGCTGAGGACACCTGCTTCTGCGCCGCGGGGGCGGAGGGAGGCTGGGAGTCTGTCTTGAAGAGGTGGGTGGTTAGCTGAAACAATGGCAATTTTTTAAATACTTGAACCTGATAACCTATGCGTAGGAACTACGGAGTAACTGGATAAAACACAGAATACAATAGGGTGGTTGTTTGTTTGTTCTTTTTCATCAATATTTTGTTTTGTTCTTTTTGTTAGAGTTCTGTTTTATCACTGTTCTATTTTGTCACTGTTCTGCTTTGTCACGGAACGGAACTTAGAAAGTGTGTCGGGTACATAAAATAAAAATAAAACTAGAAGTGCCTTCCATGTACGAGGGTTGTCCAAGAATTAAAGACCGTTCTAATTTAAAAATCAGGAAAAACTAATATTTACCAAAAAAATCGTTCAACATTTTAGGTACATATTCCCATTATTTTTCGACATACTCCACGATATATTTTTCGGCATATTTACGATGGATGCGCTTGGTGAGCCGTGGCACTAGGTCCCTGATTTCCTTGTCGTATAGCTCGGCCGCCAAAAATGCTACCACCTCTTCCTCCAAGTCCTAGTCAGTCTCCAAAGGTTTTTAGGCAAATCTTGCTTCAGATGAAGAAAAATATGCAAAACATGTCATTAATTGTCTTCTTAATTCCGGGATTAGGTAGTGAACCCATGTTTCACCCCAAAAAAGCTTCGCCTTGGTGGGAAAATATGGTTTGAAGAGACCCTAGCACTTTCCATAAGATTTTGCTCTTCAGCATGGATGGCATTTTGAGAACCCAACGAGTACGCAATTTGCGTATGCCATTTTTCCCTCAAAATCGTTTGTGTAGTTGCCTTACTGATGTTTGGGATCAAAATTACGAGCTAACGAACCTCCACAGGGCGGACTCTTAGTTGAGAAAGCGAATAATTGAGCGCACCTTGCAGGCGGCGGCAATTCGACAGCGGAGCGTCCATCTCAAACGAACGCAAAAAGTTGAAACAGTTACCAAGCCAGTTTACCGCTGTTTTTTAGGAGAATGTTTGAATGCACGCTAGTGCCATCATATTTATAGAAATACTTTCCAAGAAAACGAGGAAAGGTCTTTCATTCTTGGACAACCCTTGTACATTATTTCAAATATATACATATTCAAATGTATACATCCTTTTCATTTTGGGAGGAGAGTATTGGTACCGCCGCCCCGGGAACCAGTGAGGTTTGTGCAGAGCTTGGCGGCCGATGCGTCTGCCCGCCTATTGGGTGGCGGGTTGGATCGAGAGAAACTTGTTGAGGATGGTCTTTTGACCCGAGCGTCGCGTGTTCGATTCCTCGGCTGGCTAAGTCCTCCATCACAACACAAGCAACATTTTCGGCTTTCTGTGGTGGTAGTAGGAGATTTTCAAATATTGTTTGGTTATTCGTAACCCGGGAATGTTTGTCTTTCTTTTTAGATAAAAAAAAAAATCTCTCTAGCCAGAATCCCTCCACCCATTCGAAGTCTTGCACCGCAGTTGCAGGGTTAAATTCATACGGCCGTCACTCCTGGACCCACTGACCCGTCCTTCTTATCCTTTAAAACCCTCCACACAGCATCCCCTAAGATGACATAGGCCCTGAGGGAAATTATTTTGAACAACGGTTGCCACCTTAGTATCTTTTGGTTCTAGACCATTTAGAAGGCGCTGAGACGCTCTTACAAGTGCCTGTCATTGTACATCGCCATCCCATTTCAATTTCATAATAAATGAATAATCATGGTGAAACACAGTTTTGTTTATAGAATTTAAGGCCCTGTAGCGAGGCAGCGAACAGCCACAAAATATCATTTTTGTTAGATTTTGCACGTTGGTACCACCGGTCACCACTGGCCGCTAGGTGCGTGACAACGCATTTTGTTTTGCGAAACCATTCCGGTTCTAGTATTCGCCCCAGTTCGCCCTCTCTACCCGCTTTGCCTCAAAGCAAGTAAAATATTAAACTTGTACAAATTATTGTAACATAAAGTTTCTGTTGTAAATACATTGTGACTCGCGTGAATATCAAGAGTTATTATTTAAACACCTCCGCACATATTTAAACACGCATCCAGTTTTCAGACGTGGGCAAGGTCTGTGAACTGCCAGATCTGGATAAAACATATTCGCCAAACAGGTGACACAATCGCCCAAATTGGTAACTCACTCCATTGCCCAAAACCCGATTGGCCAGACTCTAGATCACAAAACTCGTCCACATGGCATTTCATATATAGATCGTCCAGTTGATTAGTCAGACATCAAGTCATAATCAAGATTTATTGTCACGTGTCTGTGTTTTACATATTAAATAAGCTATAAAATAATATCGGAAGGCATTATGGTATATTACAGTTTACACCTTATTGTTAACATTTTTACATATGTAATATATTTTGAAAACATTTTTACATATTAATATTACATTTCATTAAGTTGTGTGTTAGGTAGGTTTGAGAAGGTGAAACTGTTGGTTGGTAAAATTGTATGTTTCGTGAACACCTCACTAGGAGAACCTGTGCTGAGGTGTTTACGTGTTTATGATTAAGTGTGACAGGTACAGGTATTTATGTGTTGTAGTAGAAAGTTAGTTTTTTTTCTTTTTTTTTACATTTTAATGGTAATTGTACACAGATTACTTAGAAGAAAAAAAAATATATATAAGGTATATATGTATATTATAAGTACATATGAATAGTTGGTAAATTCTTGATAGACATGTTTATTTATTTTACACTTGTTATAGTTTGGTTATGTTTGGTTAGGGATTAAAGTATTTTGAATAAAGTGAATATCTTGATTTTTGATCCAGGCTGTGATATGTTTTTTGTGGATGTTTGTAGATGTATTTGCAATTAGTTGTTGTTTCAGAGTAATGGGCATATAATTAAAAAGTTTGGTTGCATAATACTGAAAATGTCTTTGTCCGTGTGTGGTGTGTGTTATTGGTATGTTCAGGGTTATATTTGTTAATGACCTGGTTTTTATTATTATTTTGGGTTGAATTGGAATATGGAGTTTGTTTTGGAGGAAGTATAGCAAAGCAGATTTGGCATAAAGTTGTTTTATTGACATGACTTCTAATGTTTTGTATATTTCGGTTGAATCTGTGTAGAAAGGCACTTGCAGAATTAGTTTAAGGCCCCGTTCTCCGCACAAAAAAAAACCATTTCGGACGAGTCGTGAAATTTACTTTTAACGCATTCGACAGGAGGTGTATCTGCAGCGCGCGGGTCAATAGGAAAGTGCGCGCATTATTATTACAAAAAGGTCTGGTTTGGAACTTGGCTAATAATTCTCTGCAAGATGCGTTCCCAGAGAAATTGATAATATTTGTAGGGCTGCCACAATTTTAAAATACACATAATATTTATGAAAATATCTGTTATTTTCTCAATGTATTACGTTAGATTACCTATAAAGTGTAATGTACACTTGAGGTGACCGTTCACAAAACAAAGCTATATAATTTATTATAACGGAACTACTATTATCATTGGATAAGTTTTAAGATTTTCACGGCCAAAAGCATTTTCGTTATTTGTTTTTGGGGTATTATGCCGTGTTGCGCTACCTCCTTCTTTAGCCAACGTTTCGGACATCGTTGCAGTGTCCATCATCAGGGCAGATCCGGTAGATGTACTATTATCATTGTTTCTCTTTAATTTCTCTTATCAATTTGGGAGACGGGACGGGATGGGTACTGCCGCGCCGCCCCAGAAAACATTTTTTGGATAACCAACACCCCTGTTGTAGGTCACCCAAGTGGTTTGCTATGTTTGGTGACTTAGCAGGGGTTCCCGGGTTATGGGATGAGGTATCAATTTGGAAGGCGACCATTGCCGCCCGGCAACCATTCATTGGATAACAGAGGGTGAGGCTTATCTATTTATTGGGTACTACTTTTTTTAAAAGAAAAAGAGTCATAATTCGTATTCCCGGTTTACGAATAACCTGACAATTTGAAAATCTCCTACCAGCATCATAATAACCGGAAGATGTTGCTTGTGCATTGAAAGAGGAATTGAATCCGCGACATCTTGACCCGACCCATTTTTCAATTTTCAACTAAGTAAAGTGCACATTTTAATCATATTTGTTTATAGTCCAGTCAATTTTTAATTTGAGAGGTGGGAATGGGTACCGCCGCCCCGGGAACCTTTATTGGATAACCAATACCTCTGCCATAGGTCACCCCAAGTGGTTCGCTACGTTTGGTGATTTAGCAGGGGTGCCCGGGTTCATGGGGTGAGGTTTGTCCAGGTCTTGGAGGCGGATGACCAGGACATACTGAACCCGAGATTCCTACCCACCCCTTAAACCCTTTTCCTTCCCAGAACTCTCCTCTACTTCCTTTCCTTAAAAAAACCCTCCACACAGCATCGTAGGTGAGCATAAAGATGACATAGGCCCTGAGGGAAATTATGTTCACCAGGGCCTCCTGTGTGGAGGTCATGTAAAAAAAAATGAATGGTCCAAAAGGAGGTGTAGAGTGCGCCTAAGCGATTCCTTCAGAAACTTGGTCAGGGTGCTTAGGGTGTGAACATACTAAAAGTTCTGACGTCTAGGTGGTGAGCTAGGGGAGGGAGGGGGGGGGGGGGAGAAGGTTCAAATTTTTGGATTTACGCTTATATCTCGGAAACGGTGCATTTCAAAAGATTTTTTTTAGAATAAGTGAAAGCTCATAAATTATCTAGAACTTTTATTCTATACGTAATTTTCGAAATTCCAGGCGTTTTTGACTTACACGCTCCACAAATGTAGATATTTTCGAATAAAATCATTTTACCTCACATTTTTCATCAAACATTCCTTCATATCGTCTAAAATATTTATCAAAGAAAGAAATTTGTTTGAAAGAAGTTGTAAAGAATTTCATTCCCTTTTAGATAATATGTATACATTTGCAAACTAATCTTCAACCAGTAAATATTTACAGGAATTTTAAGTTTTTTAATTAATGTCGTAATTTTTTTTATCTTTTTACTGACACACCACTTTTGTTTGTAACAGATTGTGGGACTTGGATTTCATTTATTATTTCATCATTTAGTTCCTAAAAAAATTAATTTAATGAATCTTCACCAACTTGAACAGCATCTTAGCAAGTTATTGTGGCGTCTCCGACGACTCCACTCCACAAAAATTGACATTATTTCACTGGTTTGTGGGAAGGAAGGATGTGCATCAAACCACTGACTGAGTTTGGCACAACCTGTTTTTGCCTACATGCACCTTTTCGCTCTTTATTTATATCCGGGGGTAAAGTGCACAAACTTCGGGAGGTAATTCTGCACGACAGTACACGTAAAAAAAGATACGAAACTTTTTTCAAAACGTTCTAAGGTAGTTACGGGTAAAAAAGTTTTGTTGTTCGTATGAAAAAAATAATATTCTTCTGTGGAAAAATAATTTTGTATAGGGAAAAAATTAAATTTAGAAAAAAGTTATTTGTCTTTTTTACATTCACCATCATGTACCTGTAAATTTATGAAGTGGCAGCCCTAAAAGCTATCAGCAAACTACAGCTTTGCTAGGACAAGTTAACCGATGGAATCTAAATTATTAAACATTTATAAAAAGGTCAAAGTAATTACTTATAACAATGTAGTCGGTTTTAGTAAACAAGCGAAACTTTTATTTACTTACATTTACGTAACACATTTTGGTTTTATTATCCAACGAACATCTAATAATAGGTAGTAATAATACGTATGATGATAATTACATATTTCCTTGTCCGTAACAATTTGGGACGCGGGTAAGGGTACCGCCGCCCCGGAAACTATTTATTGGATAACCCCAAGTTGTTTGCTACGTTTGGTGACTTAGCAGGGGTGCCCGGGTTTGGATCTTGGTGGCGGATGTGTCTGCCCACCAGCTGCGTGGTAGGCCAGATCGGGAGAGACTGGTTGAGGGAGATCTTGTGACCGCTCAGGCAGAACTCGTTTGGAACATCGCCTTGCACCGCATTGGGAGGGATGGATTCAAAAGTCCGTCACACCCAAACCCACTGACCCTCAAATTCCTACCCACCCCTATAACCTTATCCTTTCCAGAACTTCCTCTCCTTCCTTTCCATTAAAACACCCTCCACACAGCATATCCAAAGATGACATATGCTCTGAGGGAAAAAAATCCTCAGGGCCTGTGTGGAGTTACTGTAAAAAAACAAGATAATTTTTGATAGCAGATTTTTGTTAGCAGTTTGATCCGTAAAAATGTATTATTTATTAGTATGTCCTATAATTTTAATAAATGAGCAAAATAAAAGCTTTTGCATTCAATGGTCATTTAAAAAAAGACGTAATTTAATTTTAAAAAACTTGCCCGGGAATTTCAGTTTCCGAAGCATTGGAAATAGATTTATTTCCCAAAGTACGCATTCTGTAAAAAATAAAACAATAACTGTCACCATTCTTATATAATACACAAATAAATTAAAAATTTATTTTTATAATAAATGTGACATAATAGTAAATAATACGAGTATGTATTATATTAATAAAATCAAATTTTTATTTTTTTCTTCTTACCTTATACATTCCATCATACGTTCTCGATTTTGGAGATAATGTTTAAGCTTAGAAATACGACTTTTTTGTTGTTGTCTTACCATTTTCGCAAAATAATATTATTATTTACGTACGTGTATATTAAACAAATCATGAAACGTAGGACTACACGTCCGTGTGGCGAGCTGTCTGGACTGCGAATGACGAATATTTGAAAGGCACATAGGTTACACGCACGTTAGATAGAGATGGCTTGTAAATATTATCTTTAGAATTAAAAAACGTAAGCGCCTGTTGTTAAAATATTTAATTAATCACGGTTTATTGAAAAAAGAGCAAAAATCTCGCGATAATTGTCTTTAGTTTTATTTAAAGAAACGCTGTGAATTTTTTCATACATATAACTTGTAAAATAACTGAAACAAACGTGTTAATAATAATTTTTGGAGCATACTTTGTGATTTTTTTCTATCGAGGGAATTTTCTATAATTTGCGTTTCGGCGCGATAATTGCCTAGATATTATCTTCAAAAATAACATATATTTTTTTAAGAGCTTAAAAACTTCAAATGTTTAAGGGAGATTTGTAAGAAATCGGTAGAAATTGGGAGAACCGAGGCTTAATTATCGCCTTTTGTATATTTTGAATTGGGTCAATTGCTACATTTGTAGCACTTCCCCAAGCCAGTATTCCATATGTCGCAATGGATTGAAAAAGTGCAAAATATATGGATCTGAGTATTGTTAGTGGGAAAATGTTTTTAATGGATTTTATTAGGTGCATGACTCCTTTTAGTTTATTTGTGATGAAAGTTATGTGTTCAGTCCAGCGTAAGTGTGTATGACATTGTACATTAGTATGACATTTTGAAATTTCCTACTAGTGACCATTTCACCGCAAGTTTTTGTGCATGATAATTGATTTGGTAGTGTTTATGAGTAATCTGAGTATTTTACTAGATAGAGGGTACACTTTTACATATAACTGCATACTCAAACTCAAAACTTGATTTTTCATATATGTCTGACTTATTAACTGGACGATCGATATTGTTATATATTCTATGGTCGAGCATGTCTCGCTACGCCTAAATAGGTATGTGCATCTTAACCTGGGTTCGATCGAACCCCGGGGGTTCGGTGAGCCAAACTCAGGGGTTCGGTGGAAGGCAAGACACACCCCGAAAAAAAATTACGAGGAATACTGTCACTATCCCATCCCTCCCCATCCTATCCCATTACGTCCCCCCTTGTGGTAACCCGCCGCCACTAATGTCACGCCCCCCTTTCTAATTAAAAAAGGTTCAGTAAATGCGCATATGAAACTGGTAGGGTTCAGTACCTCCAAAGAGGTTAAGAACCACTGCTGTAGATATTTACATTATTATACCTGAAAAATTTTCCCCACATCACGAATAATAGAATTAAATATCCCTATATCGGTTTGGACTGCATCAAATTCAGTGAATTCAATAGCAATGACTCTTATAAGATTATTATATTGATGTGAAAGAATAGGCTTACCTCTGGTGTAAAGAAAGAGTCCGCCTTCTGCACGTCTGTCTGCATGGCCCCCCTAATGGCGTTGTCCACTCCACCCTCGGAATACAAGGAGTAGGGGTTGAACAGCATCTTGTGTAGGTAAACGTACTCCGGGGAGTTGGTCTGGCTGTTCACCACCTTTATTTTGGTCTGCAAAATGGTGACTCGGAATTAATACGGTGAACTTTTTTACACTGTATATTACACTGGCGTGAATTAATTTCATGTACCAATTGCACTGCCAGAATTAAACATGGACAGAATTATGCGTAGAAATAATTTATTGTGCCTACTTAATAAATTACACTGGAATCAGACAGCTAAAAAACTCAATTTTTTTATTACGTTTGAATTTTAGGGT
The DNA here is from genome assembly GCA_929108145.2 of Limnephilus rhombicus. Classification (NCBI taxonomy): domain Eukaryota; kingdom Metazoa; phylum Arthropoda; class Insecta; order Trichoptera; family Limnephilidae; genus Limnephilus; species Limnephilus rhombicus. The sequence continues at coordinate 25,311,990 of OV815278.1, forward strand.
GTTAAGCGTGCACATATTTTATTTTATATAAAAAAATAACATAAGTTAAGTTAGTTTAGGTTTTTTGGACGTATTTAATTCCAGTAGGTGTAATTCTCTCCATTTGTAATTTCGGTAAATATTCCCCTAACCGCCGTACTTTTATTAGGCACAGGTTTTGGAAATTACACAACGTTTCAACTTAATTACTGGTGTATGATTTATTTGTCTGCGGATATTGAAGAACCTTGTGTGTGTTTTGAAAGTATGAAAGACCACTGCACAAGTAAAATGAATGCACATAAAGGAATAAGAGAAAAAGGACTTACAGCGCTGACACTTCTCTTCTATCTCGGCTGGGTTTGTCAAGCACTTCTATGACTATTAGTCGCGATATTTTACTTGCAGTATGCGGGATTAAGTTTGCGGATGCGGTTTGCGGAATATTGGAGGTGTTTAAGACTGATTGCTGGTAAGGTTAAATGACAGCTAGATAAGGATGGATTGGAAAGGAACATGTGACAATTTAAGCTACAAGCACGGGGTTTATGATATATGATTATATTGACGCAACTGCGTTCTTAAGAGACTTAATAATAATTAAAAGTGATGTACAGAAACTGAAAGATGAATCAGACCACGATAAGAATTTGGCGATTAAGGAACAAATTGATTTATTAAAATCAGAAATAAAAAGTCTCAAACTTAATGTCAATGAACTAACAAAACCATGTAATAACATGATTATCGTGCCATCTGTTGACGAAACGCCAAAGTCTCATACCAAGGTCAAACCCACGAAAGATGAAATCATCGCAATGCCATCTATGGATAAAGATCCAAAACTTGACCCACCTCTAACCGAAAAACCATTTAATCGCCCGAAATCATTTGCAGATGTCGCCAACACCATCCCTTCAAATGAAAACGAAAATCAAGATAATCAAGAATGGAAATCCATGAAAAAGAAGACGTATAAAAAGCCACAACCACCACCAAAAAAAAGAAAAAACATCATTTTGGGCAGTAACGAAAATGCAGAAATCAAAGGTTTGCAGAGGACGAAATATGCTCTCGTCACAAGACTGGAGAAAACAACAACCTGTGAAGATGTTATCGCTTTTCTCAAGCAAAACGGTATTAATGCGGTCGCCTACGAACTACAGACAAAATCTGGCGAATATCGAGCATTCAAAGTTGGGACTCCTGAGTCAACATACGAAAAACTTATGGATGCGAGTATATGGCCGAAATTCTCAGTTGTGAGAAAATACATTTTCCGAATGCCGACAACGCAAACCAATGATTGAAAATAATATTCAAAATGGATCACATAAGTACCAAGACTCTAAAAATTATCTCATTCAATTGCAGATCAATTCGTCGAACAGAACACTTCATAAATGAATTATGTGGTTGTAATGACATCATTGCATTACAGGAAACCTGGCTGTTACCTACAGACTTGGGATATCTGTCGTCAATACATCCAGAATTTCTCAGTCATGGAACATCTGCGGTGAACCTCTCAGACGCTCCATTAATTGGCCGCCCCTACGGAGGCGTTGCAATTTTATGGCGCAATACAATAAAAGCCATTCTGATTGACTGTAGAGATCCAAGAATCACGGCTATTGAACTGGAGTCAGCAAATGGAACTCTCCTTATAGTCACGGTTTATATGCCGACCAATTCAGCTGAGAACTTACCGGAATTCGCAGACTGTCTGGGAAAAATACACGCCATTATTGAGGAACAAAACAGCTCCAACTCCATGATTATAGGAGATTTCAACGCGGATCCGAGGTCACTTTTTGGCCGTGAACTTGCACATTTCTGTATAGAAAATAGCTATACATACACCGATATTGTGCATTTAAGCTCTGATACATTTACTTATGTAAGTGACGCCCACGGAACCACCAGATGGCTTGATCACTGTATTATGACACAGGGGTTGAATCGTGCAGTGAGGAGCGTAAAAATCACAGCCGATGCGACGTGGTCAGATCATCTCCCACTAACTGTGGAAATAGATCTAAATCTAACCCCCATTATTTCCAACAGACAGAATCGATCAAAGGTTTTTGGAAAATGGACGGCGAAATCCGAAAATGATATTAAAACTTACAACGCCCTTGCCAATAAACTATTGTTAAAAATGAAACCCCCAGATGCCGTAAGATGTCAAAGACTTAACTGTGATAACGAAACTCATAAACTTGAACTAGATTCTCTCTACGGTAATATTGTCCATATACTAAGAAACTCCGCCATAAAAGCATTCAGAAGGAAAGAACCCAAAAAAAATGTTTGAAATTGTTCCTGGGTGGAATAATGAAGTCTCCACTTTGTACCGCCATTCAAGACATGCATTCCTCTGCTGGGTTCAAGCCGGAAGGCCTACGGAAGGCCGTTTCGCAGAAGGAAAACTAGTAAGAAATCTTTTAATATTACTCTCCGAAAATGTCAACACTCGGAAAACAAAGCACGAATGGATAGCATAGCTACGTCTATGCATAACAAAGATTTCAGAAAGTTTTGGCAAAAAACTTCAACTGTGCTGAAAGCCAAGAGCAAAGTTCCACTATGCGTCAACAACATTACGGGTGATGAAAACATAGCCAACGAATTTAGAGACTTTTTCTCTTTAAGCGAGGATCAAGGAGATACCATGAAACCTTCGATAATGACATGCCCGCCTGCGGCCAATGATGACCTGGTCATGAATGTTACTCATGAAATGATTGAAAGCGCAATTAAGCAAACCGCCCATGGGAAAAGTCCAGGATACGACGCCATTGGTATTGAGCACATAAAATACGCAGGAGATCAACTTCATACTATTCTAGCCGCCCTGTACTCAAGCCTCCTAAGACACACACACACATGCCGATGGATATGAGCAAAACTATTATCGTACCAATCCTGAAATCCAATCAGCTGGATGCATCGGTATTAGGAAATTACCGACCGATTTCCTTGGCGACAATGCTTTCGAGACTATTTGAAAAAATCTTATTCGCGCTAGTTAAAGAGAAACTATTTACCCTTGATAACCAATTCGGCTTCAAGAGCGCCTCATCAACCGATATGGCCATTTATGGAGTAAAACAAACAATAGCCTATTACAAAAAAAGAAAAACCACAGTCTATGGGTGTTTTCTTGACCTAAGCAAGGCGTTTGATCGTGTCTCCCATCAATTATTATGGGAAAAACTCATAAAGCGAGATGTTCCAGCAGCAGTGGTCAATATGCTGGCTATTTGGTACGGACAACAGGAAAATCACATTCAATGGGCAGGAGCTTCTTCAAGACCTTTATTCCTTAAGAGCGGTGTCAGGCAAGGGGGAAATATGTCTCCAACTCTATTTAATGTGTACATTAACGACCACTTACAAGAGTTGAACGATACACGAATCGGTTGTCATATCTGCGGACAAGGAAGTAACAACATTAATTACGCCGATGACATGGTGCTGCTTGCACCTTCGATTAAAGCGATGAGACGACTTGTGCAAATATGCGAAGAGTACGCAAACTCTCATAACCTGTTGTACAATTCTAAAAAGTCAGTCATCGTCGCTTTCAAACACAATAAGGAGCCATCACATATTCCTCCAATATATTTAGAAGGAATTGAACTGCTTGTGGCCTCACAGGTTAAGTATCTGGGACATATCCTAACCGAAAACATGAAGGATATAGAAGATATGGAACGACAAAGAAGATCAATTAATATACGGGCCGGAATGCTCTGAAGGCGGTTCTACCACTGTAGCGAAGATGTCAGAAAATTACTATTCAAGACATACTGTACTGCCCTGTACACGTCAGAACTGTGGACACAATACCCAGCAGCGCAATTGGACAAACTGAGGGTGTGCTACAATAATGCATACAGGCAACTTATGCAACTACCGAGGTTCTGCAGTGCCTCCACGATGTTCACCGAGGGGAGGGTGCACTCATTCCCAGACCTACTTCGCCACCGACTAGCCAGCTTCTGGAGCAGGATACGGACTTCAACCAATATCATTGTCGTGGCTGCATCCGAGTGGCTCAGTTCCCCATTAAATGAGCGATGGATGCAGATGATGAGGCGACCTCCATGATGGACGATCCCAAAATATCTTTTTATTTTTAATTCTGTCTACTTATTATTTATTTTAATTTTATGCTTATTTTTTGTTATTTGTGTGATGAATTTTGTTTTCATTTTATGCTTTAATTAGGTACCTACCTAATATTTAAACTATTTTTTTTTTTTTCTTTTCTTTTATAGTTGTTTATGTAATATGGCAGACTGGGATTGCACTACCCTCCCAGTCTTGCTGGAATAAAAACTTAAATAAATAAATAAATAAAAATAAATAAATAAAATATGTAAATATGTGTAGGTAAGTGTAGCTATGTATTGTGTAAACGACCAACCATGCTCCCATGCCTGGAAGGGGATGAAAGAATCCACTTCCATAAACCATAAGAGTGTATTATGCGTCACTTTATAAACAAAATTAAAAATTGGTAAAACTTAAAGCTAAAAGAAGGGCCATAGAATATATGCAATATCTGATGACCAAATCAACGGACTATGTTATTGCGAAGGTAAAGGGCAAAGTTTTACCACTGCCCTGCGGTATGCGCCAATGTTTGTCTTTACATCGGCAACGCGAATTACTCCGTCTGCACCGGGAAAGACATTGACTATTATGCTAATGGGCCATTGAAGAGGCGCAATATTGTCACACTTTATGATTACGACAGTGCCTATAGTTACCGGATTCGCGCTCGTGTTCCATTTTTGACGAGATTGTAGAGTATTTAGGTATTCTATGTGCCAACAGTTCCAGAAAGTCTGGATGAGATGATCCACGAGTTGCTTCCTTTGCAACAAGTTGACTGACTCATTGGTGGAGTCAGCAGCGGGTAGGGATTTTAACGGAGCAAGAGTTAAAAAATGCGAACGGGTAAGAGGTAACGGAGCTGAAATACCGATAATGCTCAGCACGGACAGCGGACGTGAGTTTAGAAGCGCTTCAATCTGAGAAATAACTGTCTGCATCTCTTCATACGTGAGTAAAGATGTGCCCATTATTTTATTTAAGTAACTCTTAAGACATTCTATGTTACTTTCCCAAATCCCACCGAAGTGTGGAGAGTGAGGAGGATTCATTTTCCATTCGATGTGGTTTTCCGGTAGATTATCTGAGAGTTCCTTCTTATAATTAGGCGACTCTATGAGTTCAAATAAAGATTTTAACTGGGATTTAGCTCCCACAAGTTTGTTCCATTATCAGAGTACATACCGCTCACAGTACCACGACGTGACATAAAGTGTTTGTAAGCGTTGAGGAAGACTTCTGTGGAAGATCTGAAGCGAATTCGATATGTACCGCGCGGGTCACCAAGCAAAAAAATAGGTAAACATAAGCCTTTTGACGGCGAACACCCCGACGTCTCTAAGGTATTATTTGAAGCGGGCCAGCGTATTCAAGACCTGTGTGTAGAAAAGCTTTGGCTTCGCGAACGCGGCAGGCGGATAAATTATTTTTTTTATTATTCTTTATTTATAAAAATATTTTAGGTATATACAGTTTTTACAGATTTTTCGACTACCACACTAGGCACATGCCCGTATTATCTCCCATTATTCGGAATTGCGGTTTGGGATTAATATTAAAGTACGGATTGCACCAATGCACGCGCTTCCTAACCAGATTACGCAAGGAAAGTATCCAGAACCTTTGCAAAGATATGAGTAAGGTAGGACCCGTGTATAGGTTCTTGATATGATAGTAATCTATTATTAAATCGACTACATAAGAACGAGCGGGTAATAAATTGGGATGACAACTGTCAAAGTCTAATTCAGCGTTTTTCAACCTGCCTCCTACTCTTAGAACACCGTCATAAAGAACCGATTCAATTTTGCAATAGGGCGCCGAAGTTTCTTCACATCAGTCATTGCCTTCATAACTTCGGAGAAATGTTCTTGCTGTATCGATTTTATAACAGCAAGTTCTGCAATGACAGTATGAGTTAATTCGAATGTTCGCGGTAGTTTCTTAATGAAACGAAAAATTAAAATAAAAATTCGAATAAATTTTGGCCAAGAATTGATTCAAGAAGCTAGTGTGCAAAATAACGGCGGTGCAATTGTTTTGAGGTGTATGGTATCTTGTAGTGCGGGTAGTAAATAACATACGATAATGTTATAATGTTTATTGTTGAAGAGGTTTATCTGGAGAGAGCGCACAACAGCCAGTACTTCCCTTTTATACATCTCAATACTCGCTGTCTCGCTCTCATGCCGTCACACTCACACACATACATCACAAGGTGGTTATTGTTATGAATTGCCATCAAAAATTTTGTTTTCATTTCAAACCGTTGTAGAGGCCAAGCACTTTTAGGTAACTGAGCAAAAGCGGGGCCCTTAAACCATAATGGATGGTCTTTTAGCTGAGCGGGGGTTAGACCACGCGACAGGCAGTCAGCGGGATTGTCTTTGCCTTTTATATGATGGAAGCATTAAGACTCCAGATGATCTTGTATTTGTGATACGCGGTTGGCAACGAAGGTCTGCCATTTAGCGGGCGGTGAATTTATCCATGCTAGCGCAACCGTTCTGTCACAAAAAGCTAAAGTCGTGTGAATTATCGAATTTGATGCGTAGGTGCAGTGGCAGACTAAGGGGGGGCGGGGGGGGCGGTCCGCCCCGGGCCCCCAGTCTTGGGGGGCCCCCAAACCCCTCCATGTTCCCTTGATCAAACCCTAAACAAGGCTTCCCAACATATAGGGAAATTCCCCAACATATAGGGATCATGGACATTCGACTGAATTAGCAATGCGCCAAAACTGCCAACGATATTTTTAATATACCATTTTTTATTTGTTCGGGAGTGTTCGTTTGAACTTCGGATTTCCGAGCGGATGAAAGGATACAAATCAGTTTAAGCAACGATTTTTGGCGGAATTGTCTTCAAAACGTGCTGAGAGCGACGCAAGCGACAAAAACTATAACTATTTTATCCAATCTGGAAAAAATCGCTAGGCCTGCTATGCTCTTAAGACACCACTGTAAATTTTTTTATTTCATTTTATGATGGATGCACTTGTTAAAAACCCTCTCACCAATTTTTTTAAGGAAATTCGAAAAATTGACGGTGATACAGCAGTTTATGTGAAACCGCTTGGAACAGTTTGTATGTTGAATTATCCTTCAGCAAATTTTGAATGCGTTTTATTTTTTAATGGATTTTTTTAATTTATTTTTTTATGACAAATTTTCCTCGTCTGGTATCATAGTCAGGGCCGGATTAAACATGTCGGGGCCCCTACTCAATGCACGTCTCGGGCCCCCTTTTCCATAGGGGCCCCTAGCCGATGCGTGGCTCCTAGGCAGTGGCCTACGCTGCCTTGGGGACAATACGGCCCTGCCAGGGCTGGCTTAAACATGTCGGGGCCCCTGGGTAATGCACGTCTCGAGGCCCCTTTACCCGATGCGGGGCTACTAGGGAGTTGCCTACACTTCTTATGGATATTACGGTCCTGGTTACAGTGACTCGGTTTTTGAAGGCGGTGGCCTACACTGCCTTATGGACAATACGGCCCTGCCAGGGCCGGCTTAAACATTTCGGGGTCCCTAGGCAATGCACGTCTCGGGCCCCCTTTACTCTAGGGGCCCCTACCCGATGCATGGCCCCTAGGCAGTGGCCTACACTGCCTTGTGGACAATACGGCCCTGCCAGGGCTGGCTTAAACATATCGGGGCCCCTGGGCAATGCACGTCTCGGGGCCCCTTTAACCTAGGGGCCCCTACCCGATGCGGAGCTACTAGGGAGATGCGTACAATTCTTATGGATATTACGGCCCTGGCTATAGTGACTGGATTAAATATGTCGGGGCCCCTAGGCAATGCACGTCTCGGGGCCCTTTACCCTAGATGCCCCCATCCAATGCGGGGCCCCTAATCAGTTGCCTACACGTCTTATGGATAATACTGTAAAGGCTAAAGTGAATGGATTATCGAACGGTTTAAAACTTGGTGCATGGTGCATGCAAATAAGATGTATAGTTTTTCCAATATGTTGTCAACCAGGTTGAAAAACGTAGTTTTGAGAAAAACGCATTCAAAGTTTTGCTGAAGGATAATTCAACATACAAACTGTTTAAAACTTTCTTTAAATTTTCTTAGAATTTCCTTGAAACTTTAGGTGATGAGCATTATTAAAAATGCATCTTTTAGAAAATGAAAAAAAAAATTACGATTTTTTTTTTACAGTGCCCTGGTGCCTTAAAACCTTGTTTAGGATTTGATCAAGGGAATAAAAATCTTGCAAAATTACATCAACTTTTTAAACTGGGGGGGGGGGGGGCCTCATTCAGCTTTCCCGCCCGGGGCCTCTGACGGGCTTAGTCCGCCACTGCGTAGGTGTTACTGACTGTACTCATTATTCGCGCAAATTTCCACATAATTTTAGATGCAAAAGTGAAAAATGATTTGCATAATAAGCTAATTGTGGTTTTGTTAGTATTTGGACAGTAAACATGTAAGTACACAACGCCTCCAAATGCGCGTTCGCTTGCGTCAGAAAACTCGAAAAGTGTTAATACACTTTGGTATTCGGCACCTAAAAAGCGAGGAATTTTAAAAGATTGCAAAAATGACAATTCCTTTTCCAACTGACCCAAAGCGTGACAACGGTGTCAGGCGGAGTATCGTCCCAATCCAGGTTGTACTCTAATAAAGATTTAATTACAAGTTTAGCTAATAAAACAACTGGTGCGACGAAACCCATCAAATCCCAAAGACGAGCAATCGTCGATTGGGTGTTTCTAATAAATTCCATTTTTATTGAAAGTAAAAAATTTCCCGTATAAACTGATCACCCTGCCACTATTTTGGTTTTTTTGTAAGGATTGTCTTTAGCTTAAGTTTCGTTTCAATCTATATAGGAATGAATGACTACGCATGAATGACTTAATTGACCCAAAAAAAGAACCTAATAACCTATCTCGTGAATGTAAATAGTTGTTTCTTACATTCATTGTTGAAACGAAGTGTAATTTCCATAATCTGTGCCTAAAATTGCGGCGGTTAGGAATGTAATTACCCTAATTCCATCCATGTGTAATTCCGTCCGCGTGTAATTCTGGCAGAAAAAAATTGGTACGTGAAATTTCATCACGTAACCAGAAAAATGATGATCTTAATTTTGGGTATCAAATAGTATCAGAAAATAACTGTAATTTTTTTCTTTCTTTATTCATGACTAACTGGTTTCCAGAATGCGTTGCAATGCCATATTCAAAGAAATGCATTGTTTCTCCCTGAATCACCTTTCCCAGGCGTCCCTGTCCCCCTCCCGCATCCCCTTCCTAGCTAGCTTTATAATATATTGTAAAGTTTCATTAAAATCCATTCAGTAGTTTTTGCGTGAAAGAGTAACAAACACACATACACCCATACAAACTTTCGCATTTATAATATTAGTAAGGTATAACTTTTTACAGTTTTTGCAGGTTTTTCGGCTACCACACCAGACACATGCCCGTATTATGGTAGTCGAAATATGAATATATAATTATATAAATGTAAGATTTGTTACTTGTTAATATATGGTTTTGTTAAGTACAATGTTTTTGTGTAACGGGAATTCTTTAAGTGTTTTCTCAGTTAAGTATTAGCACAAGCATAAACCAATCTTATTGTAGACTATTGATTTCGCTTAAATGTAATTTAAAAACAGGTAAATAAATAAATAAATGACTACTTGAGGAGATAATGAAGATGAATCATCTAAATATTATTATTATTATGATAATTAATTACTATAAAATGATTTTTTTTTAAACTTGAATGAAAAAAAATAATAGCAGAGCAAATTAACCCAATTTATTGACATCAGGCATTCTTTATAAATAACCAATTCTGAACACTTATTATGTATAGGTACAACAACCCTGTTAGCTGTTAGTACATATCGACCACGAATATATTAAATGCTGTAAAGGACAAAAATGTTAACTGTTTAGGAGAGCGAAAAGATTGTTGTTTTATTTAAAAAAAAATAATATAGCCTGTTTTTGCAGATCCATAGTTATGAATTTTTATTATAAAATTTCATTGAATAGATCAGAAATCCCAAACTTTTTTTCTCGTAGTTTCGGTGGACCCCCTGGTGCTACATTTCTACCATATTTCCAAAACTCGTCAAAAATGTGAAGATTAAATATAACGATGGAAATTTGCATCGCGGCTGAGTTCCAACCCTAAATTCGAAGTGGTAAAATAAAAAGAAAAATTGTATATTTTCTTGTATTCTATTTATTAAAATAATATGACTTAATGTAATTAAAATAAAGCAAAAATAACTTCAACACTGCAGTTCAACAATAAAGAAAAGTCTTACTTTTACTGGGAGGGGTGTACTTGTACTATTTGGCTTCAGTTTTGTAAGGAATAACCGCAAATCTTCCCGTTCTGTGATGTACAATCTGTTCCTTTTTGTTAATAGGTTTGACTTTATTAAATTTAGACTATCCCCTTGTAAATGCACGTTAATGTCAGTAAATTTTTTGAACAAATCTGTCACCGCGATGTCTGCTTTCAATTTGATCAGGTTTTCTTTTTAATCTGAATCTTTACTTTTCAGAAACTCTAAAACTGATTCCAAAAGTGAGTAAAATCTTGTTAAACATGCATTTGTTGTCGAAAGGACAACAAGCGTACTTCAGTATGTAAGAGCAATCGTTGGAAGTCTTCATCATTTTCGTCGCACAATTGTGCAAATAAACTGGTATTCAACGCATTGCCACTTATTTTGTTAGCTGCTTTAATCACAATTGATTTTTTGCTTCCTTAATTTTTTTGAGTAGTTTATTATCCGCCTACATTGATAGGTAAAACCAAGCTAACATTTTTGATCTTTACTATCGAAACCAGATAAATTTTCGTGGATCCTCACTTACAACTTGTGAACCCCCATTTTTTATCACTAAGTAAAGCAAATACTTATTGTCCTAGAAATATTTTGGAGACGTAGACCGAACGTAAAAAAACAGAGAAAATTGACATATTCAACTCCTTTTTTTCTAAATTTCCGCCATCGATATTATATAAACTGTCTGTGTATGTGTTACTGTAAAAGCTCGTACTATGGTAAATTTTAAGATTTTCCAGTAAATCTTAAGATTTACCAACTTTGAATATTGGTAAATCCTAAAATATGGTATCAACGTACAAGGTGTAAAACTTAACCACCTAAGATTTGCAGACAATATTGTCCTATTCGAGAAAAACCCAATGCACCTAATTAGAATGATAGAATCACTAAACGAGGAAAGTGTGAAAGTCGGCCTATGCATGAACAAAGACAAAAAAAAATTGCTTACAAACTCTGAACCAGTAACTATAAACATTGACAACCAACCACTCGAATATGTGTCAGATTACATCTATTTAGGACAGATAATATCTCACAAAGATCAAACCACTAAAGAAATCGAGAGAAGAGTAGCAAATGGATGGAAGAAATGCTGGTCTTTGAAAGAAGTCTTGAAATCTAAGGAGCTAAGTATGCAAATAAAAAGGAAAGTCTTCAACACGTGTATACTTCCAGTCATCACCTATGGATGTGAAACTTGGGCACTCACCAAACGCCACAGAGAAAAGTTGGAACGCTGCCAGAGAGCCATGGAGAGAAGTTTGACAGGAACAAGGAAACAGGACAGAGTGAGAGGTAGCACAATAAGGGAGAAAACTAAAATTGCCGATGTAGTTACCCGAATAGACCAACAAAAGTGGAGATGGACAGGACACATGATACGCGATCCACAAGAGAAATGGTGCAAAAATGTCACTGACTGGTATCCCAGAGATGGCAAGAGAAGTAGAGGACGTCAACACATAAGATGGGAAGATGACCTAAAACTCACTGCTGGACATCAATGGAGAAGAGTAGCGCGTGACAGGTCCCAATGGAAAATGTTAGAGGAGGCCTATGCCAAGAGGCAAACTGAGCTTCGGGATATACTATAACAAATAAGATCATGTCTAATACATACCTAACAGAAGTCCAGAATAAAAAGGCTTATTAATTAATTACGCACCAGATTTAAATGTCCGGGTTTAATTTTCCCCACAGGAAAAACTAAACCCTTTCACACACTTCCCAAATGATCATCTGGTCAATCTACGTTATGCAATTGCACTATATAAGTATTATAATTACAAAACAATACAAGAACAACATGTCAACCTACCAGATTCCAGATGGGAAAATAATTCACCGACTCCAGATATTTTCATATCAGAGGGTTCGGCTCTGTGGAATTCCTAATTGAACCTATAAATCCTACTGATCCCTCAATATAAATATTTAAAAAATCTTTTGTAATCCTACATGTATTTAAAATTATCGATTTTTGCATTTTTATATATAAATTCTTTGACAAATCTAATACGCCTAAATTTTGAATCATTATTATTATTATTATTATAAAGTAAATACTTATTGTCCTAGAAATATTTTGGAGACGTAGACCGAACGTAAAAAAACAGAGAAAATTGACATATTCAACTCCTTTTTTTCTAAATTTCCGCCATCGATATTATATAAACTGTCTGTGTATGTGTTACTGTAAAAGCCCGTACTACGGTAAATTTTAAGATTTTCCAGTAAATCTTAAGATTTACCAACTTTAAATATTGGTAAATCCTAAAATTTACGGGCTTTTACAGTAACATATGCAGTTGATGATTGATATAGTTATATGATTGATTGATTAGTAGATGATTTTTTAACTTTATCAATAATTTTCAAGAGTTTTTTTTCAGTTTTCTAAAGTATAACTAATATATATTAGCTAAGTAGTTTGACCCCTGGAATTGAATCTGAACCCCCCCCCCCCCCCTCATTGGTTGTGTAAGTGTAAACCAGAGCATTTTTTTGCAGTTTGATTGTCAGATATCAAATTCTAAAAATATTATCTAAAGAAAAACCAATAATACAAACCAGTAATATACAAGGGCTGTCCGTAAAATAAGGTTTTCGAGTGCTGCGGTCGCCAGGAGTTGTTTGTGATCTTTGGTGAGCATTTTTGGGACCCATCTTGCGCAGACCTTGTGGTATTCCAAATGTTTTGTCAAAATCTTGTCAATAGTGGTCTTACTGATATCATTGATCATGTCACAAGATCCCGAACCGTCACCCGTCACCCCTGCAAGCATTGCTTTTTCCACTTTGGTTGGCAATAGTTTCGTCTGAAAGCGATGGCTTTCCAGTACGCTTTTCAACATAGACGTCTGTGCGTCCGTTTTTAAATTCTCTGCATCATTTGCGAACGTTTTTCATAATCATACACTGTTTTCTGTACACTTCAAGTAGCTGAGAATGAATATCTACCTGGGTTTTGTTCTTTACACACGAAAAACGAATTACAGATAGTAATTCACACCTGGCGGGTGTAACGGGTGGAAGCTCCATTGCGCACGGCTGCCAAGCCGAGACTAAGCATCGCAGAGAGCACAGGTAGGTGGGGATTTGACGGAGGGACATAGGATACACGCCAGTGTTGCTGGATAGCGCGTAAACTCGTTCCTCGCAACCGCAGCACCTTGGATATCTTATTTTAAGGACAGCCGTACATATTATGAATAGACTTTAAATTTATGTATTTTGCTAATTTAAAAAACTTACCGGAAATAATGAGTGTGCAAATCTGAAAGCAGCTGAAGCAAAATTGTTGGCGATATTTGGTTCCATTGTGGCGTTGTAGCCTTTGTAATAACCTTCCTTTTTGGGTGATAGTTCCAGCTTTTCCATCAGTTCTTTACCTGGAAATACAAGACTATTTGTTATAAATCTCATGCGTTCGTGAAAATGGGCTTTCTATAAATCGTGCTCCAAAGTTCGTGCTCCATTTGAAACAGGTTTTGAATCGCTACATTACTACAAAAATATTATTTAATTAAATGAAGACAATATTAGCCAAAATAAATCGAAAATCTGAAAATAGAAAATGGAAAATCAGAAAAAGATACGGTCACATTTAGGGCTCGTACCCAGAACCTTCGCCTTGCCGGGGCGCAGCTCAACCAACTGAGCTAATATATCCGATTCGGTCATATTTAACTGTATCATACATCGACTAAGAACTACGAACATTATCTTCATTTTATTGGCTGCTATCTTTATTTATGATTGCAAGATTCAAACCCGAACTAAATGCTATTTAGCCTTGGATAAATTTTATTAATTTTTTTTTTGAATATGGGACACCTTTGACTCTTCTGCAACTTTAGGATGAATATTTATTTTTATTTTTAACATGAGTAAAACCTCAAATTGTAATATTTAATTAAATGAGTAATTAATTTAATTAAATGAAGACAGTATTAGCGAAACCCAAACGAAAATCAAGAGGTCTGCTATGTTTTTGGCATAAAGTTGCCTAATAATGTCCAAGACACAAATTCTCCTGTAGATTTACGTACCCAATAACTTTTTCAGAGTTTGGCAACACCAATGATCATGCCTTTGGGAGAATGACTACACCCAACCATTGTTCTTCTGAGGTAGACATTTTTCAGTTAAACTTCAGTGACGTCAAGATTGCAATAAATGTTTTTTTAATACAAGATTACGTCTGAACTGGTGTTATAAATGTAATGGTTCTCGATGTAATGGTTATTGATGTAATGGTTATTGATGTAATGCTTATTGATGTAATGGTTATTAATGTAATATTATTGATGTAATATTATTGATGTAATGGTTATTGACGTACTGGTTATTGATGTAATGATTATTCGTGTAATGGTAATTGCTGTTTTGGTTATTGATGTAATATTATTGACACCTTTTTGTGATTGTATTGGATTCACTATTTTTCACAATAAATCAAATTATTTATCTCTCACTAAGACAGAGTATCCGCGACTTCTTGCGACTCACCAAACAACACAGGCAGGAACTCGTTGTAGGTGATGTGCTGAATCTGTGCCGCCACTATGGCCCTGGCCTCATCGTACAGCAGCTGATCCCCCCAGTGAGGGTTGAGCCCCCTCAGGGTGCGCGCTAGACGGTTATGCTGCCGAACCCAAAGCAGGTGCATGGTAGTCAGCTGAAGGTTCTCGTTGGTACGTAAATCACCTGGAAGGGAAACAAAATGGTTGCAAATTTTTCACGAGCCTTGTGTTTATCAACATCTCTGGCCAGTTATTTCACAAAAGTTCTATTGTGACATTGGCATCAATTGGCGTATATCAGCGCAAATTAAAAAAAAATCAGAATGTGCAATTCACACGCAGTAGAAGTGAAACTATATAGTCGCTAGATTCGCTTTCTTTTCTATTGCCTGTTTATTTTAAAGAGATTTGAAGATTGGATAAATAATGATTTTACAAAAAATTTATTTTAAACATACAAATTTTATCCAAAACTCTTGACAAGAAATTTCCTGTTTTTGTTGTTTTAGAACAGTATTTTCATGGAAATCGATCATTTCCATCTGGAGAGCAGCTTCATTGCTCCATTCATCCCTAAGATGCAGATAGTAAATATTAGTGAGGATGTCAACGACATTCTCAATTTTCTTAAGATATGTAAAATTCCGTACCCCTTACCCACTGCGACGACTGGCGACCTTGCGCTCCGCGCCCGCCCATCCGTTGGCGAATCGACGGCAGCAAAGACAAAGCGCGGGAAAAATTATCAAATTACGTACTCAAGTTGCATAGTAAAATATTTTGTATTGTTAACACAAGGTCCGCACAAAATAGGTCGGCGGTCCGCCGTTTGGTGACCCCGGATATTCTAACCACAAACACAACACATTTATGTATTTATTTAAACGCCCGTAGGGCGTCATTTGGAAGGCGGGAATGGGTACCGCCGCCCCGGGAACCTTTATTAAATATCCAACACCTCTGCCATAGGTCACCCCAAGTGGTTCGCTACGTTTGGTGATTTAGCAGGGGTGCCCAGTTCATAGGGTGAGGTTTGTCTAGGTCTTGGAGGCGGATGACCAGAACATACTGAACCCCAGATTTCTACCCACCCCTTAAACCCTTTTCCTTCCCAGAACTCTCCTCTCCTTCCTTTCCTTAAAAAACCCTCTCTACACCATCCCCAAAGATGACATAGGCCCTGAGGGAAATTATTTTCCTCAGGTCCTCCTGTGTGGAGCTCATGTAAAAAAAAAGGGCTTTTACATAGAATGCAGCACACCATTCAGAATTGAAACGTTGCTTGAAAATGGCTTTAGCCGTGTTTAGTGACCAGATCTGAATAGCCAGGTACTTCCCAACCTTCCTCTTCCCCACCTCCTCCCCCTCCCCACTACCTTAAGCCTCACAACATACCCCAATTGGGGATGCCATAGTCTCACTGGCTCCAGACGGGAGAAGTTGAGATTCTTGTGCGGTATTCACTGTAAAAAAAAAAAAAACATGTTTTTTTTTTATTACAGTGAAAATAATGAGTTTACAAAATACAAGTACCATAATATATGTTAAAAACAAAATATAGGTTCCATAAAGTACGAGCGTTAACAGAATATAGGTTACATAAAATATAAGCATTAACAAAATACAGGTAACATAAAATATAAGAAAAAAATATAATCCATAAAATATAGGAGTTGACATAAAGTAGTTAGTGGTTAAAATTGTTGTTCATATTAGTTTATGGGATTGGTAGAAATACATAGTTGGCACATACGGCGCGGCGTTTGAAGTTTGCTAAGTTCAAATTATTACATCCATACATCCATATTGTTTAACACTAGAGTACATGCGTGGGCTACATATGTAGCCCAGGGTATTGTTTTTGTTCATAGCTTCGTGAAATCGCGTGATTTAACTTCGAGTCGCAGCACAAGGAAAACTTGCTCGAAATTTTTTGCTACAGGATTTTTTGAGAAGTCTGAAGTTTTGTTAATATTTTAAGTTTAAGAAAGAGAAGTTTTTTATTTCGGTTTACTTAATAAATGTCATTTATAATAATAAATGTGTTTTATTTAAAAATTAAAGGATTTTCTTTCAGTATATTTCAATTTAAAATGGGCTACAAGTGAAGCCCATGCGAGCACTCATGAACGTTTTAGAGGCGCGTGTACCGTAGTGTTAATTATTTGTTACCAAGACTATGTAAACGTTGTATTGGAGAATGCAAATCATAGTTGGAATGAGATATACGTATGTGTATAAAATGTTAATGTTTGTCTAGTTGTTCGTCTAGGTACATGTAGATTTATTAATTGCAGGAGTTGACAACAGTCGCATTTAGAGTTTAATAATTTTAATAAAAAGGTTAGGTCGTTTATTTTTCGTCTGTTTTATAAAGTTGGAATATTGAAAATATTCATCAATGACGGTAATTTTTATGCTATAAAGGGATTTATATTTAAAATTTAGGAAACGTAGAAATTTTCTTTGAATTCTTTCAATATTATGAGTATGAATTTTTTAGAAGGGCTATGGAGTTATATTCTATTAGGCTTCTAACAAGGGATGTGTATAATAGTTTAATGATTTATAACGATTCAAAGTTTTTAACTGTTCTTAATACTAATCATAATGTTTTCATACCCTTATTTGCAGTTAGCTGAATGTGGACCGCGAAGTCTAGTTTCTCATCCATTATTATGCCAAGATCCCGCATTTCCGTTACTCTTTCTAAATTTATGTTATTTATTGAATAGTCGAAAAACAGTGCTATTTTTTTTCTGGAAAAGGTCAAAGTTTTGCATTTTTCTACATTTAAATACTGATTGTTTTGTGAGCACCAATTTTTTAGCATGTCTATATTGGATTGAAGAATTTCAGGGGGATTAAGGAGAGTTATTTCTTTATATAATTTAATGTCATCAGCGAAAAGCAACACATTGACATCTTTAAAGCAGTTGACTATGTCGTTTATAAAAACAAGAAATAAAATTTAGCCAAGATGACTATCTTGCGGGACGCCATTAGCGACAGAAAATGGTTTGGATATATAAGATTTTATTTTAACAAATAAAGTTCTACCTGATATGTAACTACTTAGCCAGCTTAACATATTTGCTCTGATTCCCAGAGCATGAAGTTTTCGGATCAGTATTTTGTGGGACACTTTATCAAAAGCCTTTGAGAAATCAGTAATCAACTTGTTTGTTTTTAGAAAAAGACTCCAATATATAGTTTTGAAAGAGTATAACGTTAATTGGCAGTTTTTATCATAGCCCCACGGTGGGCATCAACTGATAATGTTAATTATATATTAAGTACTGTGTGAGTTCGAACAGGGAGCTTTTATTCAGGAGAAAAATATAACACAACAATAATAATAATAAGTACACAGTATGAGTATAATGATATATAGACTGAGGTCTGACTATCTCTAAGACTTCTCTACCATATCAATGTGGACAAGAAAATATCTCACAGATGATTCTGGGTATTGAGTCTTAGGACTGTCTTCTGGTTCTCTACTTGTTCAAGGCCGCGCTCTCGTTTATATAGGGCGGCCGTGGTACATCCTTTGGTAATTAGGTGACCGGGAGTGGGGAGCTGCTCGGTGATTAGCCGATGGTTTGATTTGTGCAGCCAATGCTATTCCTACGGCATGCTGCGTTTGTAGATAAGGACGCTGCATCAGGTGTGAGCGAGAAAGTGTCTCTCGTTATAAGAGTAATAAATTTGTTGCAGTTGATCTACCTCTAATGAAGCCATTTTGTTTGTCATTTATTGATTTTGGGTAATACAACTTTTATGCATATAGGTCGATAGTATGAGGTATCAGTCTCATGGCCTTTTTTAAATTTTGGGAAAACATAGACGGATTTCCAGTAGACAGGAAAATGTCCAGAAGATAGTTGGTTAAAGAGAATGGTTAGTGGTTTAGACAATACAGAGGAGCAATGTTTTAGGAAAATTGGCGGGATGGAGTCTGGGCCTGCAGATTTGTTAATGTTTAAGGAACATTCTCTTTTTCTTCTTCAATGGCGCTACAGCCCATTTCGAGCCTTGGCCTCCTTTAAAATAAGCCTCCACCGCCCTCTGCCCTCGGCCGTCGTCTTCCAATCTGCAACAGGTAGTAATCCTCTTGCATCCTTTCTGACATCATACCCCCATCTCAGTCTAGGTCTGCCCGCCTTTTGTTTACGGAACATTGGTAATACAATAATACATAAGTTTATTTTTGCAAAAGATTCTTCTGTTATGAAGCAGTCTGTTAAATGTATGGTTTTTTTAAATGTGTATGAGGGAATTTTTTCTTCTGGTGTTTCAACATTGTAAACATTTTTAAAGAAATTTGAGAAAAGATTTACGATATGTTGTATGCTGTTAACACATTTGTCGTCCATATGCATTTGTGGTGGATTGTCTGTACTGTCGTTGTTTAGTGTTTTGATAAATTTCCAGAGATTACTCGAGTGCAAGGCTGTGTTCTCGATAGAGTTTATATGTGTTCTATAACAGATTTAACACATCTAACAGAAGCATCACAGAATAATATAAAACAATTTAATTGTAAAATGTAGACCTCAAAACACATATTAATATCTAGTGAAGTGAGTATGTAAAACAAAAATAGATAATTTTTAATTCTCTTTTAAAGAAATAAATAAAATAAAATAATTACGTCATTAATTGTACATCTCTGACATCACGCCTTATGCAAAATCATTTTCGTATGTGAAATTTGTTACAAAGCTACTGTCGTAACGCACACTGCACGCAGGCCACCCACGTTTTTTACTGCTAGTATTCATTGAATGAAATAGCTCTCGGCGATTTTTCTGGCCAGTAGCAACTGTCCCATATTTGGTTGGATCTAGCCCAATGGCTAGAAAAAAAACTGTTAGATAATGCGGTTTGACATGTCACAATTAAGGTATTTTTATTGTGAACTAGCGAGTTCCCGGCATGCGTTGCAGTGCCACTTATTAAAGAAATTGTTTCTCCCTGCGTGTCCTTTTCCATTCGTCCCGTTCCCTTTCCGCCTCTTCTGCCCCTTCCCCCCACGCATTCCCCCCACAACCTCCCTCCCGCGTCCACCTCCCCTCTCTCGCGTTCCATATATTCAGTCCCGGTGCATTCAGTTTTAAAACAGCTCGCGTGTCACCTATTGCAATATTTTTATACAAATTTTTATTTTTCATGTATTACAAACATTCATTTTTATATATATTACTAGCTTTTTCCCGCGGCTTCGCTCGCATGGTAAAAAGGGGGTTCCCACTCCGCCTCCTCCACCTCCCCCCCCCCACCCTCCCCTATCTCTCCCTCCATCCTGCTTTCCATATATTCAATTCCAGTACATTCGGTTTTTAAACAGCCCGCGTGCCACCTTTCACAATTTTTATTCAAATTTCCATTTTTCATGTATATTAAATTTGGTACCTAACATAGGTACCTATTTAAAATATCTAAAATTCTTGATTCGATTCAAACTATTAGTGGAGTACCTACTTTAAATAAATTTATCAACTTAAAGATTTTCAAAAATAGAATCCTGATTTAAAATGTCATTCTCAAACACGCGAACTGTCAAACGTGCGATAGTCGTTAGGTTTTCTGAAATTATTCAATTTTCTGCGCAATTTTCTTAATTTTTATCTCCGTAAGAACCATCCTCGTACTTCAAGGAATATTCTAAAAAAAGAGTTAGCGAAATCGGTTCAGCTGCTCTCGAGATTTGCGCTTAGCAACACATTTAGTGATTCATTTTTATATATAAGATAAGATAAGAACAAATAATAAAATTTGGTACCTAACGGAGGTACCTATTTAAAATGTCCATAATTCTGGATTAGATTCAAAGTATTCGATTTTGGTTAATATCATAGGTGAGTAATTCAATTAAATTCATTAATAAGAGTTTATCGGAGCATTTTTGACAGTTTCGCAGGAGTTTTTGTAATGATTAAAAAAAAATTCAGATGTAATCATTGTGGTTGTAATAATCCAGAAACCTTTGCGATGGTGGAAAGAAGATATTTTGAAAGTTTCAAACATTTCCTATGCTTAATACAGCAGTACACAAAGGTATATTATTTTATTTATATTTTCTCTATTATTTAAAATGGTATTAACTAATGACACAATGAATAATAACATTTTGTTTGATCTCTCAACACTTTGTTGTTAATTCATATATTATTTTTTCCACAGATTTCCTCTATTTATCATTGTTATTTAAAAGTTTTATTAATTTGCATTTACTTAACTGTTTGATAATAACCGATAGTTATGTGCGTAACTTTATTAAATTGTGAAATTATTAACTCTGATACAGGCAAGCCCTAGTGGGGTTAATAATTATTTGCTAAACATTGTATTTTAATTGTGAAGAAACAATAAATAAATAAAATATAAAAAGCAAGCAAACATACATTCGTTTTTATATACATAGATACCACACAAGAGACCCTACTGCTTCTGTCTGGTGCCAGTGAGACTATGAAATCCCGAATTGGGGTATGTTTTGAGGCTGAAGGCAGTGGAAAAGGGAAGGAGATGGGGAAGAGGAAGGTGAGGAAATACCTGGCTATTCAGATATGGTCACCAAACATGGCTGCCGTTTTAAGCAACGTTTCTATTCTGAAGAAGGGTGGTCTTACACAAGGGCGAAACTGAGAGGATCTTCCACCAAAAAAAGTAATTAAATTGTGAAATAACAAAAATCAATTAAATAAAATTTACTTGCTCATGCCGGAATTTGAATCCACGACCTCCCGATCGCTAGTCAAGAGCTGTGCCCCTCGACTACGGAGGCCGTCAATACATTGTTATACACAGCAGGTACACAAGATGATGTATCTTTTTCCTCGTCCGATAAAAGTACAAACTTGTACAGATAAATCTAAAACTCATCAGTTATCCTTTTTCGACATCTAGTAAGCAAAATGGGTAATTACCTGAAAGAAAGCAGTATTTTCCCCGACTGTTGTGCGCCTTCTTATTGCAGCTATCATTGGGGTCCTTTGAGGCAGGCAGCAACTCCCGTCCATCAGCAGTCTTCATCATCAGCAGCTCTCCTCCCTCGAAGGTACGCAAGGACTTTGCCAGTTCCTCGTAAGGTCCGTAGATTGCGGAGCCATCAATGAACGCTGAAGCTTGGTTCAGATGTTCTCTGGGACCTGAAATGAAGATAGACAGGAAATTACGAATTGGAGCCATATCATAATTCCCTTGTCAAGCTCTACGAGACCATAAAGCAGGGGTCTGGAACCTGCGGCCCGCGAAGCTTTTTAGTGCGGCCTGCGAGCACTTTCGGTGCGGCCTGTTGAAAAAAAAATTACACTCAGAAAGCACTGCAAAAAAATTACACTCAGAAAACGAGAACGGTTTTCTTTCACAGTGTTTCGGCAACATTTTAAAGTTTTTATTACTAAATCCAGAGAAAGTTTTAACACAGCTGGCAGGTACGTGCTTATGTACGCACCTAAACTAACTAACTAACCATCACGCCGTTTCCCGCAGGGGTAGGCAGAGAGGACGGCCCGCCAAACAACTCGGTCTTGGCACACACTCTTTGCCTCACTCACATTCATACATCGTCTCATACATACTCTTCTATTATTCTGACTTTTGACATGGCCCGTCTCAAGTATCTGATTTACTTGATCGTGCCATGTCTTCCTCGGGCGTCCCCGACTTCTTCTACCATTCACATTTGCATCATATATTCTTTTAACACTACTTTCTTCGTTCATTCGCTCTACGTGCCCAAACCATCTGAGGGTCCCTTTCTTATGTTTCTAGAAATCAAGATAGACATAAATTCATGCGTGATCCAACATCCTTTGAGTTTTATTTTAATTACTTATTATTATTAGGTAGGAAAATTAATATCGAAAAAATATATCAGTATTGATGATAATTTTATTCAGGAAGGGAAAAAATAAGATGTGCTTTATTTATGGTTCTACACCAACTCAGAATGAAACCAACTCAGAACCACCCAAAGATATTCAAATACAAAAGAGATATGCTATGGTGTCCGCGCAACTGTCGGCGGACTACGCCCTAATTAGAGTAGTTTGCATACAAAAAGAAATTGTTCATTTCGTTGATTTTTTGAAGATGTGCATTAGTATTGGTTAACAATATATTTTGAATACGGAAAGAATTCGTTCATTTAGTTTAACGTTCGTTTGGTTTATTCGTTAATTTAATTTATTTGTTACTTGGTAAACAATATCGGAGACACCCGGAAGCGCAGTCCCGCGTAGTAAAAACTGCATATAGCACATCTACTTGAACCACCTTTGAAAAAATAATTTTAAAATAGCCGGTAATAGAGTTGGTTTCGTTCTGAGTTGGCCGGTCACCTTTCTTTATATATTGCTACACTTCTGCCATAAACAATAGTTAAATAAATATAAAATTAAGAGTACAATATAATTTAAGCTGGTGGACCCCTACGCAGATCCATCCATAAGTTAAAACCATTCTTGTGTTCATAAAGCAAAGTCCTGTTGTGGATTCGTTTGCTGACGCAATTCAAAGGAAACCATCTATACGTTTCTATTAAGAGGGAAGGTGGCTGGTGAGAAATCTCGATGGTAGGTATTTTCAAAAATTATCGCTGGCGCACCGCGCTTACAAAAGAACTAGCTGGGAAAAAATGTTTAGCTTTATTCATAGATCTTCAAAAAGCTTTTGACACAATAGACCATAAAATATTACTAACTAAACTAAAAAAAATAGGAATGGCCGAATCAACAATTAACTTATTGGAGTCATATATAACAGGGCGAGAACAACAAGTACAAATTGGCATACAAAAGAGCAAACTTCTATCTTTAAACTATGGCGTTCCTCAAGGAAGTGTACTGGGACCGATTCTGTTCATTATCTACATCAACGATTTAACTAACCTTACCATTAAAGGAAACATAATCAGTTTTGCTGATGATACTGTTTTATTATTTCAAGAAGAAAATTGGACTGATACATTTAATGAGGCTGAAAAAGGGCTTAGTGCACTTCAAAATTGGCTTAAAATCAACTCGCTTACCCTTAATATAAGCAAAACAAAATATATAACATTTTCAATGGACTCAAGGGGCCAACCAATAAAATCACTAGAACTAAAATTACATGAATGCCATGGAAATAATATACAATGTTACTGCCCCGTCATCGAAAAAACACAAAACATAAAATATCTCGGAGTAATAATTGACGAAAATCTTAGATGGGACCTACACATCAAAGGTATTACGGAAAAACTCACAAGCCTTATATATTTCTTCAAAAATCTAAGAAACGTGCTAAATAAAAAGGATATGAAAAAGGTCTACTATGCGTTATGTCATTCTCGAATTGAATATGGAATCATAGGATGGGGATCTGCTGCAAATACGTACCTAAACAGCCTGAATACGATTCAAAAAGGAATCATAAAGACCATATTGAAAGTACCAATTAGAACGCCTTCAACTGAAATTTTCAATAACTTTGACGTACCAAATGTACAACAAATATATTCCAAAAATATATTATTGAAGCTCTTCAAAAATAATGAATCCTCTACTAGACCGTGTATGCATAACACTAGATCGAATAAAAATGATATAAAAAATATTCCAAGTTATAAAACCACATTTGGACAAAGAAACTATACATACTTTGCAACAAAACTCCATAACATCCTCCCCCAAGACATAAAACTAATAAAAAATCCAATTGAATACAAATCAAGAATAAAAATATGGCTTAAAGAGGTCAATGAGAAAACCCTAGCGAAGACGCTAAAAACGACATAGAAGACAAATGAACTATATTTAAATAACTTTAGTCCGCCTCGGCACAGGACCCCCTAGTGAGGAGGACTAAGAAATACAATATTTTGTACTTAATTTCACATTGCATTTTGTATGTAAAATTTTTTTATATAGTCGTTATAATAAAAAAAAATAAAAAAAAAGCTATCGACGTGTGGGTAAGACCACGTGAGTGTTTGGCTCGTACAACCTCTCGCCCCCTCTGCGTCTCCTGCCTACAGTCATCCGCCGATCTCCTCGCATGCTTGTAAATACAAACGCTATGGTTAACCAATATTCTGTTTGGATAAGGCATGTTTCGACTTATTTCGTCGCTAATGAAGTTTTTGAATCGGCCTTAGGGTGTACCGCTCTCCATAAACAGAAAAAAGGGCGCATTATTTTTAAACGCATGAGGTCTCTAAAGTTGCGTATGATTTGTAGCTATTCGAAACGTAAAAATAAATAAAATTAGTCTTCATTATTAGCTCACTAAAACGACCCAAAGTTTAGGAAAAAACTATATTTCATGATTTGGGAAAAATAAAATATTGGGTTTTTGTTTTGTAGCAAACTTACTTTTTGGGAGCGGACTGCTGACCGGCGATGACTGGATGTGAAATGAAAAGTGTGCTGTCGATGTATTGAGTCAGTCTTTATTGATGAGCTACGTAGCGAAGGTCGAAGCGGAGCGGAGTGACAGTGGTGCAGTGAGTGTTGCTGCTGCGTTGCTGCTGATGCGTGATGATGGTCAGGAAGCTGTGGCGGTGAAGATCACAGGTCTTCAGGGAGCCAGCGTGTTGCTTTACACCGTGGCGGTGCAGAAGTGACCTTGGTCCAGGCGGTCGATCGACGTCATGTTGACGGATATGGCGGCTATGTGTCCTTTGAGTCGGAGCACACACGTGACGCAGGAAGGAACCTTGAGAGGCGATGAGGATGACCTCTGGCAGCAGAAAGCGATGGGTTTCGAATGCCAGAGAACGGGTTGCACCTATGTGAACAGCAAGCGCGTGCTTGTTAGTTGATAGGTCGGGTGACATCTCATGTCGAGGCGCGATGGGCCGGACAGCGAGATGATGGTTGGAGATGGAGGCCTCGAAGGTGTTATGGAGATGTTCCTGGAGTCACACTGGATATGCGTAAATCACTTGATGCTGATTGCGCGAGTGGATGCCCGGCGAGGGTTTGTAACGTGTTACAGCACTGCACAATTGTAATCACTTCTCGATGTATGTTACTCGACCGATGAATGGAGACTAGACTGGCCTAGCGCAGCGTTGAGTCGTTTCATTTATATAGGCGACCGGTAGAGTAACTTCCCGGAGGCCAGGTAATGTTGCGAATTCACACAAAGTGAAGAAAGTGCTTGAACGTTCTGCGTCCGTTGTAATGAGCGGCCGTTAATTCGAGGCCTTTCGCGTAAGTGGCGGAATAATTAACCACTGTAGGTAGATATGTACCGGCATTGAAGGGGACCCACCACTTTCCCACGGCTGTGTGAGGAAACTGATTGTTTAACCTCCTTAGCCGCACCCGTCAGGACTCTAATTTTTTGTAAAAATGAAGCTACATTTATTTTTTAAACGAATCTAGACCCTCCAATGTCCCTGCATGCGTGATTGTTAGTAAAAAAGAAAAATGTATGCATACTTACATTTGCAGTAATTAACAAGATATTTTTCTTATAAAGCTGATTATCCTAAGATTAACGAGTTTCTCGCTAAATCAGACTGGAACTTCATTAGTAATTGTAATAACATCAATGATATAATAGAATCTTTTTACTGCATAATTAACAAATCAATTATTGAAAAACATATCGATCTCTTGTTACAAACAATACCTGGAAAATATTGAGAAATCGTTACAAAATAAACCTCAAAATTTATTCAAATTTGCAAACAATCTTAATAGTAATGAATCTGGTATTCCGTCTATCATATACTACAATGGTAAAATTGCTGAAACACCTCAAGGAATTACTGACTTATTTGCCGAATGCTTTGGCAAAGTAAATGATGTAAACTCATCTAATAACCAAATACCTCAATTCAACTCAAATATTTCAATTGATTTCAATGACCTTGTTATTGATGAAATCGATGTTCAGCGTAAAATTACACTATTAGATAGTCAGAAATCCGCTGGCCCAGACACCATACCAGCAATTTATTTTAAAAAACTGTGTATCTAGCTTAAAAGGCCATCTAACCAATATACCATTAGCATCAGGCCTTTTCCCTCAAAAATGGAAGATCAGTTTCCTTAGTCCCATCTATAAAAAGGGTGATAAAACGGATGCTTCTAACTACAGACCTATTTGCATACAATCAGATACCTAAATTGTTTGAATCCGTAGTTCTATCAAAATTTATGTTACAGGCTCGTAAAATCACTTCCCCCCATGAACATGGATTCATATCCGGAAGATCTACACTTACAAATTTAATTAAATACGAAAAATATATTTCAGACAATCTAAATTCAAAATTGCAAACGGATACAGTTTACACAGATTTCAGCAAAGCATTCGACAAAGTTTTCCAAAAAATCTTATTATACAAACTAAAAGTATATGGGATAAAAGGAAATCTACTAAAATGGTATGAGACCTATTTAACATCTAGAAAACTATACGTTAAACTATCTAACCATACGTCAAACTAAATTGAAGCTTCAAGTGGGGTGCCTCAAGGTTCTCATCTAGGTCCTATTCTCTTTTTGCTATTTATCAACGACATTGTTACAATATTTTAAGGTATCCATTTCCTATTGTTTGCTGATGACTTGAAAATATACACTATTATAAGAAATTTAATGGAATGTGTTGTTAAAGCAAAACAATCACTTTGTTTGTAACCACGATTTATTGATTTAATTTTTATTTACCGACCGGTTTCGCTTAATACAAGCATCTTCAGGGTATAGATTAAAACTGGAATGTGTTGTATTGCAAAACAACTTGGATCGATTATATAATTGGTGTAACATAAATGATTTATTTCTAAACATTAACAAATGTCAATCTATAAGTTTTTCTCGAAATAAAAATCCAATCCTCTTTCAATATAGAAATAACCGAAGCTAAAAGAATACCGGACC
Source organism: Limnephilus rhombicus (assembly GCA_929108145.2). Taxonomy (NCBI): domain Eukaryota; kingdom Metazoa; phylum Arthropoda; class Insecta; order Trichoptera; family Limnephilidae; genus Limnephilus; species Limnephilus rhombicus. The sequence continues at coordinate 25,339,840 of OV815278.1, forward strand.
GACGTACTGATGCCCCCCCCAAACTGCTGGTTCAGTTCAAGAACAAAACTGCACGTGACAACCTCATCGCCGCGAAAAGAAACATAAACTACGCTTCCATCAAAGGACTTACAGACGACAAGATTTACATTGGAGAAGAACTCTCCCCATATCACAAAGAACTTCTATGGCATACAAAAAAATTTGCTAAAGAAAAAAACTATGCCTATGTCTGGTACAAAGAAGGGAGAATCATGATGAGGCGCATCACGAACGATAAAATTATTTATATTAAACATGTAGATGATTTAAAAAAAATTACATAAAATATCGGGTAATTACCCTTACATATTTCCACACAATCTACACATCATTCAAAATGGATAATACTACCACAACATCTAACAAAACAAACTTATCAATATACCATCAAAATATTAGATCTATAAACAAAAACTTTGACCAATTCCTCATCGAACTCGACCTTACTAAAATCAAATATGACATAATTATCCTGACAGAATGTTGGCTAACACCTTACTATACTCCTAAAAACATCCCCAACTATACCCACCATCAAACCTCAAATCACTACAGACAAAACGATGGCATAGTAGCATATACATTAAACAACACTCTTAACTCATTTAATGTCAAAGAAATTTATATTACTAACTCAAACTGTCTTCAAATAACGTACAATGTCAACACATGTATCATTGCACTTTACCGCTCTCCTTCTCAACCTAACATCTCCTCATTTTTGCGCGACATAAACTGCTATCTCACGGATCTACACATAATAAAGAACTTAATTCTAATGGGGGATCTTAACATTAACATTTTAAAAAACAACGAACATCCCCAATGCCAAGACTATCTAAACACACTGATGTTCCACGGAATGGAAAGCACAATAAATTCAGCAACACGATGTACGCCAAACTCCTCCTCCTGCATCGACCATATTATGGTTAAATCAACCAACCAATACACCTCCGAAATCCACATGTCATCAGTCACAGATCACTACGCTACCTCTTTCACAATGAGTTCCAAACACAACGTACAAAGCAAACCTCCAACTAAAACAACGAAGAAAACAATTAACTATGACAATCTTAACAAAACGATTAACTCCAAATCGTGGGACACACTCTATAACAAAACTAACATAGAGGAGGCCTGGAACTACTTCTCTACCTACCTACAAGATATCCTTGTCCAAAACACCAAAATCACCACAAACACCATTCCTAAAGCGATCAAACCTCTCAAACCTTGGATAAACCATACTATAATCAACTGCATTCGGAAACGCAATTCCATACACAAAAAATGTGCCACAAACCCATATGATATCACACTCCATAATTTCTACAAAAGATACCGTAATATCTGCACACAAGTCATTAGGAAAGCCAAAAATCTATATTACAACAAAAAAATTTCCGAATGCAACAATGACCCTAAAAAAATATGGAAAGTCCTCAAGGAAGCTACCAATTCAAATAAAGCCACCGACACCTTAAACTCTCTCAATATCAAAGATATCACTGTAGACTTTACATCGAACCCCTACACAATTGTCAATTACATAAACCAGTACTTCACAAACATAGGTCCGGAACTAGCAAAAAAAATCCAAATAAATAACGATACGCTTGGTCCAAATGACCACGCGACCAATGATGATTTCCCAACCCGCTTTGTTCTTAAAACGATTACAGAGAAAGAAGTTTCTAGAGTAATAAACTCGCTCAAAAACTCTTCATCAACCGGCATTGATGAAATATCTAACAATGTTCTTAAAAAAATTGCCCCTGGTATACTTCAACCATTAACGCATCTACTTAATATTAGCATCCGCCAAGGGGTATTTCCCACCATTCTAAAACAAGGTCTCATTATCCCTATTTTTAAAACTGGCTCCAAACTTGATATTAGTAATTATCGTCCTATTACGTTGCTAAATTCCCTCTCAAAAGTATTCGAAAAGATCGTCAATAATAGTCTCATGGAATATCTGGAAACCAATAACTTAATATCGCCGCGGCAATTTGGATTCAGAAAACATAAAAGCACCAATGATGCTATAGCCACGGTCACTGACCATATTTCTGGCCACCTGGATAAGGGCTTGAAATGTCTATCTGTATTTCTCGACCTATGTAAAGCATTTGATACAATCTCACACAGCAAACTAAAACGCAAAATGTTTAATATAGGTATTAGGAACAAAGAATTAGGCCTCCTCTCCAGCTTCTTATCTGACAGATCCCAATGCGTTAAACTCAATACCACAAAGAGCCAGAATTTGCCCATTAGTTACGGGGTCCCTCAAGGCAGTGTTATAGGTCCAACGCTCTTCCTAATATATATTAACGAGTTATGCAACCTAGATATCGATGCCACTATTGTCAGTTTCGCCGATGACACTGTCCTACTCTTCCAAGCAAAAGATTGGCTTACCGCATATTCCAAAGCGGAGGAAGGAATTCAACAGGTAAAATATTGGCTTGACTCGAACATATTAACTCTAAATGTACAGAAAACCAAATACTTACTGTCTAGTCTCACCAATATCCCAAAGTCAAACCCAGCCCCGCCATTAAAAATACACAAATGTAAAAATTCATCTCTAAACCGAAACTGTGACTGCCCATGCCTAGAGCAAGTAAACATTATCAAATATTTAGGAGTAACCTTCGATACACACCTGAATTGGAAGCAACATATACATAATACTACAAACAAAATCCGAAAATCTATATACTTTTTCAAACAAACACGCAATTTCCTTCACCTAAAACTTTTAAAAACAGTATATTACTCATTGTGCCAATCTCACATCGAATACGGAATTCTAGCCTGGGGTAATGCATATTCCAATGCCCTTGATCCCATCATGAAAGCACAAAAACTAATCATAAAAATAATTCTTAAAATGCCGCTTACTACCAGCACTGATACTATCTTTAATTCCTTCAACGTTATGGACATAAAACAGCTCTACTCAAGATCCACATTACTTAATTTACACAAAAACAACAAAACACCATACAAAGCTACACAAACAATACACAATACCCGAGCCAAAAACAACGAACTTCTCCAAACTCCTTTTTTCAAAACCACCTTCGGGCAAAGACACTCTAAATACATAGCTTGCAAACTATACAATACACTACCAACTACGATCAGACAAAGTGACTCCTTTACAAAATTCAAACAAGATATTAAAAAATGCATTATAAGTATTGGACGCCACACTATCACAAATATCTGTAAAATAAATCACACATAGACATAAATAACTATTCACATACAACCTAACCCATATAAAACAAATGAAAATAATGGAATCCTGTCAAATTTAACCTATAAATAGACTAGGCAGAAATGATTTCATTACTCCATCTCCAACATTTATAAAATAACTCTCTTTAAAAGATTTATTACCCTTCCAATCACCCTTCTGTTTTAATTCTATTCATAATATGTATTTTACCTGAAATATCCTTGTAATTACTATATTCATTTATATACCTGTACGCCTGTCTCGACACAGGTATACCCTAGTAAGACAGGCATACAAATAAAACCATTGTAAACATATTTTATTATAGATAAATAAATAAAAAAATAAAAAAATATATCACATTAACAATGTGAATCTTTCTACAGTAACATTAATAAAGGATCTGGTTGTCGTTTTTGATAACAAGATAACATTCGTCCCCCACATTGATGCAATCACGAATAAAGCACTTAAATGTCTCGGTTTTAAGATCATAAGATAAGTTTTAAGTGTTAAGATCGTCCAAAGATCTAATGCATACTAATACACTCAAAACCCTATACATAACACTAGTCAGAAGCATTCTTGTGTATAATTCCTCTCTCTGGTCGCCATTATACAATGTAGATTCACACAAAATTGAAAGAGTACAACAAATTTTTAAGGCATATAAATTACAAATTAAAAATTCCAATAAAAAAATTTAATTATAATTATTTAATGCAAGTGCTTAAATTACCCGAATTGTCACAGCGAAGAAAAATCTGTGATGTTTTATTGTTATTTAAAATTATCAACAGATATTTGGATAGCCCTGAACTTGTGAACATGATAAATTATCAAGTACCTAACAATTACAACACCAGACTCCATGCTCCATTTAACGTAGTTGCTTCTCGCACTAATTTTATGTTTAACTCTTGTCTTCAGAGATTGCATCGTGTGGGGAATGAAACTTGCTCTGTCGATATATTTTTTTATAAAAACATCGCTTCCTTCAAAAAGCGTATATGTATGCTGATGCAAAAATCCTTAAATGATACAGATTGTTAACAGTAACAAATTTAATACCCATTGCTCTGTAACTACTTTCATAGTACCTACTTACTTCTTTATACATTTATGTAATTGCTGTGTACCTTTTATTTTATTTTTTTCCTGATAATAACAAACTAACATAAAAATCCTTAAATGTATCACATTGTTAACAGTAACAAACTTAATACCCACTGCTCTGTAATTACATTCATGATAACTACATTCATTGTACCTACTTACTTATTTATATATGTAATTACTGTGTACCTTTTATTTTTTTTCTTTTTCATAATAATAACAAACATACGTACATTTATGATAGCAAAAAAAATAATAATTTAAAAAAAAAATAAACAAAAAAATATTAATTAAAAGAAAATTACCTACTTTTATATTAATCGTTAAAAATGTTTTACACCACTGCAATAACGGTATGCTTCGAGTATATTTGGAATCACATTTTGTGTGATATTGTGACAATAATTATTGAATCTAATGTAGCGTGAGCCCAAATACGAATCCGCTGGTTGTTGAACTCCTTTGTAAACAATTACTTGAATACTGATACCTACTTATGTTAGGCCTACTTATATCTTTCTAGCTCTGTTTATCATTTTATGTACTATATACTTATGATACTGCATACTTGTTATAATGCTCCTGTACAATTTATTTTATATGTAAAAGCCATCAAGGCGTAAACAAACAAATAAATAAATAAATAAAGATAAAGACACATCATAGATGTGTTCGCCTGTTGGTTCAGCATTTGAGTGAAATAATAAATAGAAAGAAAAATATTTTATTTATTTATTTATTTATTGATTTATTGTGAAAAACAGTATAATCCATTTACATTTCACTAATAACAGTTTATAAGTTACAGTTTATAATAAGTAAGTATATACATTTATTTGCATGGGTAAGTACATCAATACTATCTGATTAGCCAGATTTGGTAAATAGTATGCTTATTGCTGTCTTAAATTCTCTTTGGTTCAAATTGAAAATGTCAATCACAGAAGAAATGTGATTTAACAAAGTAGTTATTCTCCCCAAAGGCATGATCATTGGTAGGTTGGTCCTGCCCCTTGGAAAAATAAATAATCTGTGCTGTCTAGCTCTGATGAAATTATCAGGGACATAAAAAGAAATTCGTTCCAGAATATCTGGATTGCAAATGTGCCCATTTAGCAGCTTGTGCGCCACTAACACCATTGCAATATCTATCCTGACGTCTAGACGTTCTATCCCCAGCATTCCAGCGAGAAAATCAGAGGGATACAATAAAGGGTAATATCCGAACTCTCGCATGTAGAGGTATCGCATAAACTTATTTACAAGTGTAAGTATGATTAAAACCAAAGAAAATATGTAAAAAGAAAGATATCGGGGGCAGTTTGTCCCACTACCACGGGGCAGTCCCGGCAAGAATGAGCGGGCGAGAATAAACGTCCCTTAGCCGGTTTCCCAAGAGTACCCTTGAAGAAGTGTTTGTGGAGGGGGGGGGGGAGATACTCCCAAAGACCCTGGGGAATGAAGTGAGCCTCGGATCACCGGAGACAGGACTGAAGGGAACCCGACTCGCGCAGATGTACCGGCAGTGCCTTACGCGGTGTGAGCCGTAGGTATTTCTCGTTTATTCTTACGGCGCCAGTGGCGGCGCAATGAATTCGGCAAAAGTGGGCGCTACAATTCAATAAGGGCAGTAAAAATAACACAAAAAATATTTTGTCCAATATACGTAATCTAATTGTTAAAAATGTAAAAGGGATATAAAACACGTTTCTGGATAAAACTAAGATATTAAACAATAATGTAGGTACACCAACTGTACTGAATATCCAGGCACTTCCCCACCTTCCTCTGCCTCACTTCCTTCCACGCCCCATTACCTTCAGCCTCACAACATACCCTAATTGTGTATGCCATAGTCTCACTGGCTCTTGTGCGGTTTTCACATAAAAACAACATTTTTTAACAAAATACAACAAATAAAATATAACGGTTGGACAAAACTGAATGTTAACGTAGTTTAAAGGCAGTGATTACTTAAAATCTTGCTTCGAATTCAAATTTAACATTATATTTTTAGAATGTAGTTTGGCGCTATTATAACCTTTTCAAGGATTATAGCCAGCGACGGAAGGAGATACACACATCTTTCAACATTTTTTTTCATTAGCTCCACATAGGGGATCCTGGGGAAAAAATGCCTCAGGGCCTATGTCATCTTTAGGGATGCTGTGCAGGGAGTACTTACAGGGAAAGGAAGGAGAGGAAGTTCTGGGAAGGAAAAAGGTACGAGGGATGGGTAGGAATCTGGGAGTCAATGTGTCCAAAAGTGACAGAGAATCCAACCCTCCCATTGTGGTGCAAGGCAATGGATCGAGAGAGTCAGGGTGGAGAGGTCAAAAGGTCTCCTTCGACCAGTCTCTCCCGATCCGGCCCGCCATGCAGAAGGTGGGCAAATGCAGAGACGTAGCGAACCACATGGAGCGACCTATGGCAGGGGTCTTGGTTATCCAATTCACGGGGCGGCGGAATGCATATCCGCCTTCCAAATTTCAAATTGATATTGTGTGGAAAAAAAAATTAGGAAGGGAAACTTTTTACACTTCCTCAAATTCAACAAACTACATAGTTGGTGATGACGACTCTAGTCTCGAGAATAAATAATGCACAAATGTCAACAATAAAACAAAAAATAAAATAATACAAAAACTCCTGCTTTGAATTTTTGCAACGAAATAAAAGTACTTGGAAAAAACCGACTACCTAAAGACTTTTTACCAGTTAACACAATAAAAAAAGATTGAAGCGTTTTACGCTTATGAAAGGCTATAGTTAATAAAGTAATAATTAGCAGGTAATAAAGTTCAACAAATCAGAAAATTGAAAAAAAGTCCATGTGTTCAGTCCAAAAATTGTGCATCATACTGTTGCAAGCCGGAGAAGGCCAATACCAATGATCCAAATTTAGTTTGCAATCTTCAAGATTATGGAAAATGGACTGATTCATATCCAACAATTATTACAATTTCTAATAAACGTTATCGCCAATTGTATCGGCGATAACATTGTTGAATTGCTCTTACCGAGTAAATTTTTCCATAAAAGCGATCGTAATAAGCAGGATGTTTTGGAGCAGTAACCCTTGGAATAGTGAAATGGCAATCCATTCATGAATATAAAGAACATCCAATGCCATAGTCCTGGTAAATATGCGAAGCACTTTATAGAAAGAAAACATCTTCGAATGAGAATATAGGAAGATATTGGATAAGAAAACTAACGTATAACGAAAACACAAATGGAAAGAGGTAAAAGTATGGTCAATTGGAATTAGAACCAGATATGCCACCTGAATTGTTTAAAATAAAAAAAGAGGAATTTTCCCAAGAATTTTCTTCACCGAATAATGAAAAACTCGAAAGGAATACGGTGGGTCAAAGTGATAATAATTTTTAAGCAATAGAAACTTTGGAAAAATATGTGAGCTGCAGGCAAAAACTTCAGTTGCTAGTATTAATCATGTTACAGTACTCGCAATTTAAAGGAAATGTGGCAACAAATTATGGAAAATAAAATGAAAACCAAGTAATAGAGCAATTTACAAAAGAAACAGGATTGCATGTGCCTGTGGACAGTGTAACGATGAAAACAAAAACTTTTTAGCGGCAAGTCCGGGTGGCCTAATCGGTAAGGATACTATAATTGAAGTTAAACGCTTCTTCAAACTTAGCAAATACACGTTGTGGCGTTATTTTTAATTAAATGAGAACAAATAACTTGTAAAAACAGCACTATGTAATAAATATTATCAACACGTTTCGAAAACAGAGTGTTCTTCGTCAGGATAAGATTAATTTTAAAAGACAAACAAGTATAGCCACATAAGAATTATAGACAAAATATTAAAGGGAGGGGTGATTAATTACTTAAAAATATCACAAAATGCAATTATATAAAATGAAATATAAAAATTATTATTAAGTTAAATGCCCTTATAGTATAGCAAAATCACCGGAAGAGGGAATTAGAAAATTGATTACTGTAAGGTTGAACTCATGGAACTAAGATTGAAGGGAAGCGGCAATACTTTCGGAATATTACGGGGATAAGCGAAAAACCTATGTAGCTCTGCAAACTTGAAGCCGTCCAGTGGGAGAAGATAGAAACGGGGAATGTGGCTAGCGTGCGGGGGAAGGCGGCGCTATGGAGATAAGGGCCGAACTGAGAATGGGAATCATTATTATTTTAATATTTTTTAAACTTTCGTTAATTTTTTATCACATTTTGGACATAAAATATAATAGCCCAATTGAAAAATAAGTAATGAAATGAGGAAAGGGGAGTAACAAGGAAACTGGAGACATGTGTTGTTTATTTTTTATTATTCCCTATACAAGTTATTTTAAGTTACCTTTATCTACTAGGACGTAACTCATTTTTTGCGAAATCAATATTATGATTGATTTGTGAAGCGCTTGTCGAAATACATCGGCCTCACTTTTCACTTGATAAGTGCAAGTGGGTAAAAAAACTAGTGTTATGAACTCGCTGTAAGCTGTAACTCAAGGCGCCATTCCTTGGTGCTATCATTGCTTAACTCATCAGTTTGAAATAGATTTTAATTTATCATATAAATAGTAAGTATTGTTTTTTATACGTATTTTATAAAATCAACAGACTTGCAGTGAAAACTTTTGTGCATTCTATTCTGATGTAAGCTGGTGCTTGAGTTTTAAGAAAGGAGTGCTCGATATTAATCTAATAAAAGAACTGTATTTACAGTTGTACAATGATAACAAAAAAATAAGTGAAAGGAACAAACACTGCTTGACTTATTTGCGTGGGCAAATAAATTTTATTTGATTAATTTGTGTTATTTCACAATTAATTTATTTTTAAATAATGTACATATTATATTATACTAGCAGATCCGGCCACACGTTGCTGTGGCTAACGTAAAACAATGCCACGCCATTACCTAACCTTTATAACCAACGCCATCTGTTAAATAAAATCCACACCGCCCATTTGCCAGCCCATTGCCCGCTGCCCGCTGCCGCTTAACCAGATATATTATATATTTCAATCAATTTACACAAAACCTTGACAAATTATATACCTAAACCTTCCTCATGAATCACTCTATCTATTGGTGAAAACCGCATGAAAATCCGTTTCGGTAGTTTTTGAGTTTATCGCGAACAGACAGACAGACAGACGCGGCGAATGACTTTGTTTTATAATATGTAGAGATATACCATATACAAGGTGTCCGAAAACTCGTAGTACAAGCGGGAAACTGGGGAATCCTCATCACATTTGGAGTCGATTTTGTGGTATAATTTTTTTTGATTTGAGCTTTCGTTTTCGAGTAAATCGAGTCGGAAGTTGATTTTTTTTTTGGTCAAATTCTTATAAATTATTACTGACGTTCATAGTACCTAACTAATAAAAACTAATTAAAAGAAAACAAACAAAGAAATCCGGATTTAAAGCATTATTTTGAAATTATCCATAATTTTATTCCGTGTAGTACGGTCGTTTCACGGTTAAAAACAGCTGTTCATTATTTTCGCGCTTTCAAGTCAAAGTGCAATGCGAAATTTGCTGTCCCTTTCTGCGCTCGGTTCTATCAACACAATAGAAGGGGTAAGCTACTAATCCGAATGACTTGGCCTTGAACTGTGAACTTGCGAACCAAATTCTGTACCCGAAACATACGGAAGCAAGTCCAAAAAGGTAAATGTTCAGGAGATGTTGTATGATAGATAAGAAAAAAACTAATTATTAAATCAGTTAGTTTTGTTTTAAAAAGGAGCAAATTAAACTAAATTTTTATAGTAAAGCCTTTAAAAATAATTGTTTAAAAAAAAACGCTGACTTGAGTCAACTTTTCAATTTGGGAGGCGGGAATGGGTACCGCCGCCCCGGGAACCTTTATTGGATAACCAACACCTCTGCCATAGATCACCCCAAGTGGTTCGCTACGTTTGGTGATTTAGCAGGGGTGCCGGGTTCATGGGGTGAGGTTTGTCTAGGTCTTGCAGGCGGATGACCAGGACATGCTGAACCCCAGATTCCTACCCACCCCTTAAACCCTTTTCCTTCCCAGAACTCTCCTCTCCTTCCCTTCCTTTAAAAAACCCCTCCACACAGCATCCCCAAAGATGAAATAGGCCCCGAGGGAAATTATTTTCCTCAGGGCCTCCTGTGTGGAGCTCATGTAAAAAAAAAACAAAAACATGGACTTGAGTCCTACTGCCTCTAAATGAAGTGGACTATTTTGTTATGACATGTGGTGTATTATAAAAGGAATAAAGTCCATGGTACACCCTTCTGCTTCTATGATAGTTGTTGCATCATGGTACTTGCATCCACATGCAATTTTGAAAATCTATTTTTTCTTCATAATGGGACTTCCATTCTTAACATGATAATTTACTTCAAGTCTACATCAAAAACTCATTTCTTCAAATTTCGGACTTGGACCGTTTTATCCTCGGGAACGGAAATAAAAAATGGTTGCTGACGTGGCACACAACAAACATGGCCGCCATTTGACTACAGTCGTGTTCGAACCAATTTGAACAAGCTTTTTTTATTATTTTTTTATAATGTAATAAAATTTATCAATTTAGAAGGCGGGTATGGGTACCGCCACCGCGGGAACCATTTATTGGATAACCAACACCTCTGCCGTAGGTGACTCCAGGTACTAATATCTACAGCCTGTATGTCGGACGAATATCAACAGCTCATATGTTGGACTAATATCTACGAACTTCAGAGTGTTGACTAATATCTACAGAGCTAAGATCGGACGAAAATCTATGACGGTCCTAGTGTTGACTAATATCTACAGAGCGTAGGTTGGACTAATATCTACAGAGGGCAGCTGAGCAAGAGGTTGTACGGAGAAGCTTAAATTACTTCAATTACGTAATTACTAATTACGTAAAGGCTTAATTGTTTAAAGTACATGAAGTTTTTGCATAATATTACGTATTTTGCTGTTTACGAGGACAATAATTTATTGAACATAATTTATTGGTCATAATACAAAGATATTTATTTATTTATTTATTTCGAAATACACGGCACCTCAACCTAAACTAACCTAACCTAACTCACATAGAAATAGTTATGGTAACAGACTACATAATTTAGAAGCACTCGAAATAAAGAAAGCTGTTAAAACAAAAACCCAAATCCTTAATAATCAGCTAAATGTGTCCAATAGGTCGATATTAGGGGTTTTTACATACATACATAAATAAAGTTTTTTTAAACTGCATTATTACGTTTTCCAATATGGTATACATAATTGCAAATCCAACCTATGCCAGTGCCGTAGATATTCGTGAACTTTGGTTCTCATAGATATTAGTCAGCAATTGAGCTGTAGATATTCGTACGCCCTTTGGTTCTCATAGATATTAGTTAGATTTTTTCAGTTTTTGGAATTCCTGTAGATATTAGTGGACGCCTTCGTCGTAGATCACCCCAAGTAGTTCGCTACGTTTGGTGACTTAGCAGGGGTCCCCGAGTTCATGAGGTGAGGTTTGTCCGAGTCTTGGCGGCTTTTATTTGTCTGCCTACCAGCTGCATGGCAGGAGATCGTGAGAGTGGTTGAGGCCGTACTCTCTCGAAACTCGAGCTAGTTTATACTTCCATTCAATAAATAAAGTTATAGATTTTAAACTGAAATACTCTGGCATTTTTAGTTGCTGAAACTTGAACTGATACCAGTAAGCATAATTTCACTTCTTCAGTATAACCAAAATTTAAAACAATTGACAAAAAATACAATTAATGAGTATAAACATCATACATTAATAGTGCGGTAATGAATCGGCTGCCGCGGAGCGACGCAGAGATGGTGCACCAAGCATTCACGGTTGATATCTGATGTTTTCTAGCCATAAAGTACACATTAAAATATATAACTTTACAGCTCTTAGAAAGGGCTACAATCTTTGTAGGAAACATTTTTTCATAAAATGTCGGTCTGAAAAGTTCTGTGACAAAATGTAAAATTACATGCCAAAAAATATACAAATTTTTACCATTTCATACGAATTACAAACAAACGGTAAAAGTTACGACGAAAGTTAACTGAATATTAATTGTAGACAATGTTACAGCAAAGAGAATAAAAAAAAATTCAACCCGATATGTTGTTTAGTAATCGAGATAGACGTGATTTACAAAACCCTTACACTTTTCATGTTTGGGCGGGCACAGGCGGGGAAGCAAGGGGCGTAGGAGCGGGGACTTTTGGCTAAACACTTGTCTAAATGTTAGTAGTCGATGGTGTTTCAATTGGTGTTCTACGACTTAGGCTGACTGGACTATTAAAATCATATTCCACAGCCATGGGAGGAATGAATTCATGCGTCCGTCACTCCTGGATACACTGACTCTCAGATTCCTACCCATCCCTCATACCCTTGATAGGTTTACCTATTTTTGTTTGATGTCCGCAATAATTAACTCTGCAAAAATCATACCTATGCTGCTAAAATAAATTAAATAATATTCCCAGTGTTCAGCGATAATTTAATAGGACTGACCGGATATTTGTTACGCCACAAATGTATTTCGTTATTTTTCGTCAGTTTGTTTTGTCTCTTGTTGATTGCGGTCGTTGACGTATGATGAAGATTGCGGTCGATTGATATCTTTTCTTATTGAACGGCTTACAAACCCTTCATTTAACAAGGTTTAAAATAAACTGTGTGTTATTTTCATATTTAAATGTGATTAATTAAATACCCCAGATACGATTTTAGATTTTCACGGACAAAAGTATTTTTGTTATTAGTTTTTGGGATATTATGCCGTGTTGCGCTACCCCCTTCTTTAGCCAATGTTTCGGACACTGTTACGCTGTCCGAAACGTTGGCTAAAGAAGGAGGTAACGCATCACGGCATAATATCCCAAAAAGTAATAACAAAAATTAAATACCCTTTCATTTAACAAACATTAAAACAAAGTTTGTGTTACTTGTGTGTTATTTTCATATCTAAACGTGATTAATAATACTTGTGCGAGATCAATAAAACACCATTTCATCATAACAAACTCTAAAACAAAGTGTGTGTTATTTTCATATTTAAACATGATTAATTATTGTGCATTACGATGGAATAATGTCTTGGACGCTCACATGCTCCGCTCGGGGCTACTATCTACATAACAAAATAAACAGGTACGCTAATTAACCATATTGTTTAAAAGAGAAGAGGTGGGAGAATAAATGTTATTTTTTATGCATTAAACCGCTTACTCGTTAATACGGAATACTTTTTATCCAAACAGTTAGATTAAGCTTTATTATTACGAAAAGTGAGTATTTATGTCGGGGAGAACAAAAAACATGCCAAAAATATGGATTTAACATTTTAATTTTGTTAAAATTAATCCACTCGCGCGGAAACGCCATGTTTCATCGTTTTTATTTTAACATTTCATCAATGCTGCCAATCATAGAAAAAATATTTTTGCGTATAACAAAGTGAATGCATTATTGACAAGTTTGTACCTGTATTTATAACAGTAGAACATGGAAAGAAATTTATTAGAATAATTACACAAACCCGCTAGACAAATCCTGCTTTGCCAACAAACCATTCAAAAACCTGGGATGTTTTTTAAAATGATGATGAAATGCGAGTTTATTTTAGATAATTTATTTTATAAGATTGGTAGGTACTTCCGACAAACGTCATATTTGATTGTCTATTAGTTAAAAAGGTAACATTCCGTATTATCCGTGCATCAAACTTCGACAACGTTGAACGTTCCGTATTATCCGTGAGGTGGAACATCTTCCATCTGTCATCATGACATTTCCGCCTTTTAAAAATTTTAACCCTAAATAAGCCGAATTTTTTTAAAAATATTTTTTTTTTTAAATTTTAAATTTGAAAATGCTTAAATTGAAAATCTTTATGTTTATTTGGGTTGTCTACGTGATGTAGGTTCACCAGTTTTCCGCTTGTACTACGAGTTTCCGGACACCGTGTATATCACAAGAATCCCAACTGCTTCCGTCTGTAGCAAATCAATTTTAAGCAACATTTCAATTCTGAATGGTGGTCTTACCTATGCCAGAGCGATACTGAGAATGTCTTCCACCTGGAACGTGCCGGAAATATATCTTATAATGTTTTTAATTATAAAATGTTGAAAACACAGATCTATCGAATAAAATTTATTTCGGGATTTGAACCCGCGACCTCCGGATTGCTAGTCAAGAGCTTTACCCCTCGACCACGAGGGCATGTCAATGTGACTTTTACATAACAATACAGTGATTATAAACTTTGAATTAACATTGTAAACATATGTAAAAGGAGTGGTAAATTAGTACGAAAAAAAATCTAAAAATAACAGTGCAAAAAAGACGAAGTAAAAAATTTTAAAAATGAATAAGCTAAATGATTAAAAAAACATATACCTATGACATGTGTGAATCACAACTTTATATTTGTGAGTTATGATTAATAAAAACATAAAAGTTTTTTGGTAATTTTTAATTATTATAATATTAGTTAACTGATTCGGCCCATTGGCAGTCGGAGTTCACGTGATAACATCGGGCTCATGGCGATGGCGGTTGAAATGAACACGCCGAAAATTATAAAATGTATATTTAAGCTATGTTTAAACACTTACATGTGAAAGGTAAGACCGTCTTTCTTCTTAAAGGTCTTCATAGAACTACTTTTACAGAATTTTACGGCACAGTGGACCATTTTTCTATGTTTTATAAACGTTTTTCTGGGAGCTCTATGCGCGACCGAGGTGTAAAAGCCAATGTCAGCCATCTAAAAACCATTCGGTAAAATTTTTTAAAAGGCATGCTTTGGGCTGGTGGGCACACTTTACATGCCGTCTCTCTAGTATCCATACTCTTAGGTTGAACTCGTTGCTCTGGTAAGGTTGAACTGAAGCACAATTACTTTTACCAAGTATAAGGCCAGTTACATATTACTCGTAATTACTGTTATTTTGTTGTATAGGTTTGCCATATGAAAAAAATGAGAGGGATGATTCAATCTGGCAAAAAATCGAAGCAGTGTTAGAAAACTTCTATCACCGATGTCTTTTACCAGAAATTATTGACGATATCATACCAAGAAATTTACATTATTTAATGACACGAATGCATAGTGTTTCACAAATGATATAATAACGTTTTTCTCAAAATAAACAGAATTTATGGATAAAAAAAATTTCCCTCATTTTTAATTTCTCAGTAGAATGCAAAAAAAATAATTTTAAATAAAAAAAATCATGCATTTAAGGGTTAAGTTAAAAGCTACTTGGTGTTCTAAACACGATGTAAAAATCCGAGACGCGAAATTCTCTGCTGACTCAATTCAAGAGATACCATCCTTGATTTCAAAGAGCAGTTATAAATTTATTGCAGAATTTGTGTAAGTATGATGATTTTTTATTGTAAGTTTACTATCCTTTGCCCTTTACTAAAGGTTATCTTATCTTAAAAATATAAAAAATACGGCAATGAACTAGGTCATTTATCATACAAATTAATTAAAACCAGAACTAAAAATCTAATCAAAGTTTGTTACCATAAGCACTTAGACTTGATCAAACAAAACTTAAAAGCTAACCCAAAAGATTTCTGGAAATTCGCAAAAAGTAAGTATAAAAACACAACCGATATACCAAAAGAGTTGCACTTAAATGACGAAATGACTACCCAAGGTCAAGTTATCTGTGAGCTCTTTTCTAGGCATTTCCAACCGGTTTACAAACCACCCAATGCAAACTACTTTCCACAATTCCCTGAAAACTTTTGTAATTAAAGCCTCGGTACGATCAATATTTCGCCTACAACGGTTTTAATTAAACGTAAGAATTTAAAAACCAATAAGGGATCAGGTCCTGATGGTATTCCTCCCATTTTTATCAAAACATGCAGAGATTTCCTCGCCAGACCACTCAGCCTGCTTTTCAACAAGTCACTACACGATGGTATTTTTCCAGTCAAATGGAAAACGGCTTTTTTAACTCCCATCTTTAAGAAAGGTTGTAAGAGCGATATAAAAAATTATAGACCCATCTCTAAACTTGACTGCATAGGAAAGTTATTTGAGTCAATAATATATGACTGTCTACTGGCTCACGTAAGTAAATACATTATCATTGAGCAACACGGATTCTTTCCCCGGCGTTCTACAACCACAAACCTTCTTGTATACTCCCAATTCATCCGCGACAGCATCGAAAAGCATTTACAAGTAGACGCATCTACACGGATTTTTGCAAAGCATTTGACCAGTTAAATCAGTCACATCTTATTAAGAAGTTTTAAAAGTTTGGCATTAGTGGAAATACTCTGAAATGGTTTGAGAGTTACATTACTGAAAGAAAACTACAAGTAGTTATAGGAGGATACTCTGCGGATATTTTTACTGTAACATCGGGAATTCCGCAGCGCTCTCATCTTGGACCCCTGCTATTTTAAATTTTTATCAACGACATAGTATTAAGAATAAAATTTTCGAAATATCTCCTTTTTGCCGACGACCTTAAGCTGTACAAAAAAATCACATCATTGGAAGATTGCGTCGATTTGCAAAAAGACCTATCATCACTACACGAATGGTGCACACTAAATGATTTGTATTTTAATAAAAACCAATGTGCTGTAATTTCCTTCACAAAGAACAGAAATAAAATTTCAAACACATATCACATTAACAATGTCGCTTTATTAAACATAACTTCAATTAAAAACTTAGGCGTGATATTTGACTCATCACTTAGCTTCAATAAACATGTAGATACAATTTCAAAAAGTGCGTCACAAATATTAGGATTAACGCTTAGAATCACAAATTGCTTTAAAAGTGCAGAATTAACTTTAACATTATATAAATCAATTGTGCGAAGTATTCTCGAATACGGATCCACTATTTGGTCTCCCAATTATGAGATTCATAATTATAGAATCGAATCCATACAAAGAAAATTAACCCGTGTTATTGCTTATCGCGAAGGTATATCTGATCAATTTGGAACGTATAAAGACCGAATTCTACACTATAAACTACACTCTCTGACAGGAAGACGGAAACTTTCTGATTTATTGCTTCTGCACAAAATTATACATGCATCAGTTGATACACCAAACATTTTATCCCAAATTAACATTAACACACCGTCAAGAAATTCAACAAGGAGGATGCAAGATATTTTTTATATATCTACCTACCACACAAATACAGGATATTTCTCCCCTTTACCACGAACATTAAGACATTATAACACCATACACTGCTCTAATAATGAAATTGACATTTTTAATAACCCATTCAATCACTTCAAAAAATATATTTTACCATCAATCGTATAAAGCTGATATTGTGATGAAGCCCTTTATTCAAAGACAGGAAATATTGTACCTACTAAATATTGTCCCATCAGCACAGGTGCCAATAATAAATTGTTGGTGATTCTTTTGTACTCTACCTTTTACTCATTCTTGTTCGTCATTCACTTTTGCATATTTACGAGTAGCTAATTATTACTGATATTATTTTTGTTATAATTTTTGTAATTTAAATCATCCATGTATATAAATTTTTGGGCATAATACCTGTTTTATGTACTTAAATAAAAAATAAAAATAAATAAATAAATTATCATTATAGAAAATATAGATAGTAATAAAATAGGTAAGTTTTTAAAAAGATCCAGTGGCAAACTAACAGGGGGGTGGGGCGGAAGGGCGGCCTCTGGTCTGGGGGGCCTACATGTTTCCTTGATCAAATCCTTATCAAGGCTTTAAGGCACCAGGACACTAAAAAAAATTGTCATTTTTTATTTTATTTCATTTTCTGAAAGATGCATTTGTTAACAGTGCCCTCACCATGCTCTCACCAAATGGTTTTTTTACAGTATTTTATGTGAAACTGTTTGAATGTTGAATTATCCTTCATCAAAACTTTGAATGCGTTTTTCTTGAAACATTTTTAACCTGTTTGACAGCTTATTAAAAAAAAACTATAAATTCGATTTGCATGCAAGAAGCCTTATGCTGTTGAACATCTGGTCACCTTTTCACCACACAGGGGAATTTTGAAATCTAAAAAAATGGCGAACCAGGAAAATTTTATTTTCGATTTTTTATGGTAAATTTTCAGCGTTCTAAGAAAAATAGAAAGAAAATACAAAAAAAATCTTTCCGTGGTGCCACAGTGACTGGATTTTCAATCAGCTTAAGATTTATTGCACGCAAATCGGATGTATAGTTTTTCTAATATATTGTCAACCAGGTCGAAAAACGTAGTTTAGAGAAAAACGCGTTAAAATTTTTCCGAAGGATAATTCGACGTAGAAACGGTTTCATATAAAACGCTATTTCTCCGTCAATTTTACGAATTTCCTTAAAAAATTTGATGAGATCGTTACTAATAAATGCATCTTTTAGAAAATGATATTAAAAAAAAATATATTTTACAATGCCTGGTGCCTTAGAGTCTCGTTTAGGATTTGATCAGGGGAACATGGAAGCGCTTGCAGGCCCCCCAGGACCAGAGGCCGGTATGAACTGAATTAAAAATCTTGTAAAATTACATACATTTTTTAAACTAGGGGCGGGGGGGCTCATTCAGCTTTTCCGCCCCGGGCCTCTGACGGGCTTAGTCCGCCACTGGCTGGCCCTATCGCTTTTTCATCGATACTCGAGATCTTCCTCACAATGAAGGCAGAAAATTTGCTTACGCAGATGACATCACCGGCACAGCCCAAGCCATAACCCTTAAAGCAGCAGAAGAGATCCTTAATTCTGACTTTAAGACTATGGAAGAATGTTTCATCAATTGGTGACTAAAGCCAAATGTATTGAAAACAGTTGTAACAACTTTCCATCTTATCAATTCACATGCAAACGCCAAACTCTGGGTTCAGTTTGATGGAAAAAATATTTACAAAAGCGCAATACCTTTGCACCATGATGTCGTATCTCATCAGACATGCCGCTTGAAGTCCCGAAAACTATTTTGGATGGAAGGAAAAAGACTCCTCCGATTACTTCTCACCCCAGAAGATAGGAGAAACTTGAGTGGCAGTCAGCCAACGTGAAAAATGCCCATCTCGTACAAGACCCCACTGAATCTTGCCTGGTTCTCATTGCCTCGCAAACTCTGGTCCGCCATCAATAGGACAAGATGCTCCCATAGCAGTTGTGCACATATGATGCGTAGATCAGGCCTTAAAGGGGCCGGCGATATTTGAATGCGGTGCGGTGCAGACCATATGGTCAACGAATGCCCGCTCCATTCATTCCCCGGTGGGATTGATGATGTCCACAGGGCGAGGCCTGAGGCCCTAGACTGTCCGGGGAGCAGTAGTTGAACAATTTCTATCCATTTCGGATTGCACGCATTTTTTTTAATAATTAAATTTTTTTTTTTTTTTTGTTGCTAAGGGACACGGAAGCTAAGTGGAGTTTATGGTCAGACCGATAGCCGTTCACATTTTTTGTTGGTACTTGACAATTGATTTCAGATTTATTGTATTACTTATGTTCTCTATTTTATGCAGATGCTTGCAGGTTTTTACAGATGCAATGCCGCCCCATGGAGCCTCATGAATGAGTTTTTCTTTTGCCCTGTTTAATTTATTTTTGTCTTACTAACCTATTTTTTGCATTTTATTTTTCCTGTTAAGCACTTGCATACTGCTTACTAACAACGTATGCAAGGACACTAGAGGTCTAGATTCATTTAAAATAAATAAATGTAGCTTCGTTTAACAAAAAAATTAGAATCTTGCGAGAACCTTGAAGGAGTAACCATCTGTTACTTATACCAGGGCGGGTAAGTGGTGGATAACCTCCACTGCACGTAAAGGTGATGAATAGATCTGAGCGTTCCTAATATTTTTCCTGGAGTTGTGCAGACATACGTTCACCGTTTTTCTCATTTTCGACTGTTGACATTTAGTGTGTAAGAAAGAGAGGCAGCAAAACAATCAGCGCGTTGACATTTGACGTTTTTGAATTTTTGGAATTCACGCAAACTTCAATATTATACCTAACAGAACATTGCTGCAGCTCTTTCAAAAGATGAAAATTCGTTCCATACAAAATGTATGTGGAAATGAATTTTCTTCATAACTTTCTTTTTCGTGAATTTTTACGATGTTTTAATAGTTATTCTGCTATCCGGGGCGGAGACAAATCTAACGAATCAAGTATCATCAAAATCGGTCCAGCCGTTCTCGAGTTGTAAATATTGTAACTAACCCGACTTTGTTTTAAGATTACATCTATTACAATTTCGCAAATTTTGGTTATTCGATATAGACTTTGGTACTTAATACGTTAATTGTGATATACTTTTTGTTCCATATAAAAACAAAATAATAAAATTTAAAAATCGTAGCTGACCTAAGAAACAGCTGGGAGCCGGTGCAGACCTGACGAACTCCATGCAGGTGAGGTTGTACGTCTCATAGTTGGGGTCCCCTGGTCCGATGGGCACCGGGAAGCACTCTGGGTGAGACTTCAAACCGGGGACCTTGTAGGTGCTGCAGCATGAGATGGCAGACCCGTTCGAACCTGGAAGAAAGTCAAAGTAAATTGGCACGTTGATTAGAAAAAAAAACTAAATCAATAATTAACTTTTTCCAGTCAGATTCTTGTTGAAAACCTTTCGGATTCCATGAATTTGTTTACGAAACCATTGAAGACTTTGGAGAGATTCAAGAAGAAACATGGTCGCGGAAGGTCGCCGAGAAATGTGAGTAATTTAATAGTAAGGTATTTTACAAAAGTGTTGAATAATGTGTTAGAAGAAAATATTCTATGTCTGTGCGTTTTTATTTTTAAAAAATATATTTTCATCTTTATATACTGAAGGTCTGTTGATGGCGTTCAAAACGACAGATTGGAGTGTCCTAACGCCCATAACTACGTGACTTAACAAAAAAAATGTGGGGATATGCTAGTGGTTGATATCTATTGTATTCAAAAAAATATTTGTCAAATAAAATCCAGAGAAAATTGAGGAATACGTATACATATGTGGACAAAACGCATCCCGTTTCCTGTTGCTGCCAGTTCTTCAAATACTTACAGTTTTCTTTTACTTTTTCCACCCCCAAAACCACGTGGTTAAGCTGGGTCCAGACAGTTGCGTGACACTATAAGGATATCATCTGGAATCCAATCCTTCCCCAGAACATTAGGATGCGTAGATTAGTTGGGTTAGGTGAGTGAAGAGAGATTATGTTACCATGATTGATCGCGGTGGAAGTGATGTCGTGGTCCAGGAACTGCCCCCAGACGGCGAGCACCATATTGAAGTCGTGGTCTGCCCTGTACACAGGTCGGTGCACGTGGATGCTGACCTGTCGGGCTGACGGCAGCTCCAAACCATCCTGGCCAACCCTGGGACTGGAAACTCCTAAAAATAATGCATTACAACAACCAATTTACGCTCAGTCTAATGGAATTTGAACAAAATGTAAGAAATACGATGTTGCAGAATGAAAATATTCTCAGCATTGCCTTGGTGACATTAATATTCAAAATGAAAATTTTGCTATAATTAGCTTTAGCTATATTTAATGTTTAATTTACAATAGCCAGATGCTTCTCGATTTTGAGTTTACCCTCTTTAACTACGGCTAAATGATTTGAGATCTTTTAATGATTCAGAATTGTGTGAATGTCGACATTCAAACAACAGAATACATCCTAGAAGAAATTCCCCATCATTAGTTTCTCGGATGCACATCTGTGCTGAACCAAGTGAATCCCCTTTCCGTGGATTGGCTAAATAACCTCATTATCCCACTTTTCCCTCCACCAACTCCTCTCAAATATACGAAGAAGAAGATTATGGCCAAAGATCATGAATCATGACGTTCTCGAGATCGTGTTGTCATATGCTTATTTGCCAAAATAATTATTAAAAGCTTGTACACTACCATCTGCATAGTCTGGTGGCATGGCCCTCCTGTAGAGGGTAAATGCGACTCCCCAGTCGTCAGTATGCTCCAGGTTATTGCAGGTTCCGTTGATTGACCTGTACTTGGTCCTGGAACACATTGTACTCTGGGGTTTCTTGCATTCCGGCAAGGACCACGAAGCGTCTATTGTGGGCCCTCTGCCTATGCACCAATTAGCCTTGTGTGTTTTACTGGAAAAAAAAGATTTTATTACATGTCATATTTGGTTATAAACGATTGCTTACTTGTAATTGCTTACTAATACAACATAAACGATGTTAAAAATCTCTGACAAGTTCGATGTCAAGGCGGGGTATGGACTTCGGCTTCTTGTAAAAGCTGCAAGACCCTTCAAGGGCAAAGAATGTTTGTTTTAAAACGCCAGAACTGAATGTCAAGTAGGACATTGATCTTTCATGTCCACTCTTTGAACACCTTCTCTAAAAAGTTATCACCTGGATGACTACCTACTACAAAGGAGCTGATCCTGTATGAACCATTTGTGAGATTTAAAATGGCTACACAGGGTTTTAAGGAAAACAGAAAGTTTTCTTTATATCGCCGCATACGTCACGACTCTAACCTTCTATATATATATATATATATATATATATATATATATATATATATATATATATATATATATATATATATATATATAAAAATCAAAATATATTTGCTTGCTGAATGTATGTTTCTTATGCGTTGCTAAACCATTCATCCGATTGCGATGAAACTTTGGGGATTTGATACGCGCTTGCCCGCGATGGTTTCTATATATAGTAGTGAGCTCTGGCGTCATGAAATTATTTCCTATACTATTCATCCAATTACGATGAAACTTTTGTGATTTGATGTACGCCTGCCCGCGATAGTTTCTATATATGATAGTGAGCTCTAGCTTTATGAAATTATTTCCTATACTATTCATTTTTCGATTACGATGAATTTTTTTGATTTGATATGCCTATGCCCGCGATAGTTTCTATATATAATAGTAAGCTCTGGCGTCATAAAATTATTTCCTGTACTATTTATCCGATTACGATGAAATTTTGATGATTTGATTTGCGCCTGCCCGCGATAGTTTCTGTATATAATAATGTGCTCTGGCGTTATGAAATTATTTCCTATACTATTCATCCGCTTGCGATGAAACTTTTGTGAATTGTCGTGTGCCTATCCGCGAGGGTTTCTGTGTACACTTGTGAGCTCCGTCGTTATGAAATTTGTGAAAAAAAATGCAATAGGTGGCGAAAGGGGGGTTCGTGGGACGGGGGGAAGCGGAAAAGGGGAGGGGGGAAAGACGAGGAAGGTGGAAGGGGAAACTCGAGAGGGGAAGAGGGGGTGGAAGGGAACGGGTATGAATGGGAAAGGACACGCAGGAAGAAAAAATATCTTTATGTATCATTGCAACGCTTGGCGGCAACTCGATAGTTATTTAGAAGTCTGATTTCCTGTTGCACCCTGTATAATCAATCAAACAATGTTAACATGTAGTCAATGTGACCCTTAAGCTTGCTTTACAGAGCAATTTTACAAAGTTTCGTCCAATTTCACGTAGGCAGCGCCTGAAGTCTTGTTCAGCTTTCAGGCGACTGCAATATTTATTTTTAATAAACGCATAGGAAGAAAATGCCTTTTCACGCAAATACGTGTTGTGAACAATATAAATATGTTTGGAGCTACAGCTGCTATTGTGGGATATTCCTTTGAAACTTCGAGCCAGAAACCTACCAGAAACATTTTTTCAAAGTATGTTTTGAGCTTAAAGTATGTTTTGAGTGGATACCACGTTTGGTTTTTTGACAATGGTATTTATTCATACTAGACACGCCCTGCCATACTAGGTTTAGAGTAAAAATTGACCTCACCAACAGAAAAAAGTCAAACTTCAATACGCTGATGGTTTTGCTTTTGTTCTTAAATATATAATGCTGCAGCTCTTTCGTACACACCAAATATCAACGGTCGAAAATGCGACAAAGGTGAACGTATGTCTGCACCCCCCCCCCTCCCCTCAAAGGAAACATACAATCATCGTCATAAATCTCCCTCATGTAAAAGAAAATGAAGCACAAATCCCGTCGCCGTAGCTGAGCCGTAATAAGATATATCTGTTTCCTCTAATGGAAAAAAGGATTACTTTGGAGGAAACAGACACACGT
Source organism: Limnephilus rhombicus (assembly GCA_929108145.2). Lineage (NCBI taxonomy): Eukaryota > Metazoa > Arthropoda > Insecta > Trichoptera > Limnephilidae > Limnephilus > Limnephilus rhombicus. Next base: position 25,364,336 of record OV815278.1, read on the forward strand.
ATATTGTGTGTCTCATCTTTTTTCTCACCATATTTAATGTATAAGAAAGAGCAGCAGCATTATTAGCATAAATAATGTACCGTTTTTTGTACTGTCACGGTACCGTAATCGTGGATCGTCACGGTAGTAATAAAAACAATCAATGGGCCACTCAACCGAGGTGGGAGTTGTGGATTAGTGGCTGCGACACTCCTCGTGCGACATAAGCGCACTAGCATTCCGGAGCTTCCTCTAAGAAATTTTGTTTTAGGGAAAAAGAGAGAGAGGAATCTCCCGAAGACCCTAGGGAAATACCTGTTCCAGTGGGCATGGCATGAATTCTATGGCATCCTAAATTGGGGTATGTTGAGGCTGATGGAAGTTGAGAGAGGAACGAACTGGGGAAGAGGAAAGTTGCGAAGAGCCTCTTGAATTGATTTGGTTTGATTTATTATACGCAACTAACTTCTTAACGAAGAACTTTGTGGCGTAATCCTTGGCGTACCCCGCTGCAGCGAGCGGCGCGGAGGGCGGTGCCGCGGCCATGGCGCGCTGGGCCCGGTGCGCGGCGCTCCCCGGTGCCAGCATTCCACCCCCGTCAGCCCGGCTCACGGCGGCTGCCTCAAAGCGCTGGCGGGCCCACAGCGCTGCACCGCCCGCAGCCCCCGCCGCCCGCAGTTCGGCGTCCAGCAGTTCGCTGCCCGACCAGTTGTTGGCGGTCCACGTGCTTATCGCCACATCTGAAATTTAAAAAGCACGAATTTGTAAACCGCGTATTTATGATACCATCAAACACGTGACAAAACAAACTATTGAAGAATATTGAAGGTAGAAAAAACCCAAACTTTTCACCAAATAGTTTATAGTGTTCAGTCCTGTTCTCTTTTGTCCAGATGCCCAGGGCAATCCCTGGATGATTTTTATTTTTTCGTTGTGTTGAGGATGTTTTTTTTATATTTTTGCTTTACTTTAAAATGGGTTTGTTTTCCCAGGTTAACTCCAGGAAAACCCTTGGTACAGGTCTTCTGATAAAGGTGTTCAAGAAACATACAAATAAAATAACAGTAATGTATTCGCATGATAACCTTACATGGCATTAGTACTGGGCGTTGACGATAATTCTATCCAACGCCAACGTCGTTATCGTTGGCAATTTTCAACTGTTGAAAATAACGTCGACGTTGACGCAACTATAATAGGAGTTCGACACGATACTAACAAAAAAACAAACAAAAAATATATCAATATCGTATTAAGGAATCCCTTTTAATGGGTGGTTCCCCGAATCATTGATGTATTATTAATTATTGTTATCTCTATGCCCCACGCCCACACACGTAATAATAATCCTATAATAACGTTGAAAGTTGAAACTGTTGGAAGACGTTGGTTTCGGTGTTGAAATGTTAAAAGGCATTGAAGATATATTTTGCTTGTCACTGATAAATTCGCTTGTTGCTTGGCGCTACGTATTGGACGGGAAAATAAAAAAAACGTGCAGTAGGTACGTACATTACCAAAAGACCATGTCTAATTAAGTATAATATCGTTCACGAAGTGTGATCTCTTGACCCTTTTGACTTTTGACAATAGGTTCAAAACGTCGCTGTTAGGCGACCGGCGTTGATAATTATCAATAGGTTATTTTTTGCTTGTCGTTGATAAATTTGATTGTTCTCTGGCGCTGCGTATCGGCCGTATTGGATGGGAAAATAAAAAAAAAACGTGCTGTAGGTATGTACATTACCAAAAGATCTTGTGTAATTGGGTATAATATCGTTCACGAAGTGTGATCTCTTGACCCTTTTGACTTATCATACCAACACTGTTGAAAACAATAGGTACAAAACATAGTTGTTAGGCGACCGACATTGACAACTATCAATAGGTTATTTTTTTGCTTGTCGTTGATAAATTTGATTGTTCCATGGCGCTGCGTATCGGCCGTATTGGATGGGAAAATAAAAAAAAACGTGCAGTAGGTACGCACATTACCAAAAGACAATTTGAAATATCGAGTAATGTTGTTCACGAAGTGCAAACTCTTAACCCTTTTTATTTATTAGGCAGTTGAATCGTTGACTGCGTTGAATAATATTCGCATGTTGGTATTATATTTCAACTGTTGGCGCTAATTATTTTCAACAGCGTTGGATGTTGAAATAATATAACTATTGTTTCCAACGGCTAGTTATATTTTAATACAGTACTACATGGCATGTAGTATAGTGTGCACCTCATTTGTAGGTACAATACAAGAGTGAAAGATTTTTCAAAAATTGTTAATTTTTGAAAAAATTTTGTTAAAAACACTTCGAAACTCATTATAGAATCCGTGTATAAATCAATCCCCTGATGATTGCCCCAGTTAAAATCTTTTTTTAAAAGCACTCTGGTCTTCAAAATGACTATTCCATTATTGCACTCCAGAGGGGCGAAGATCCTTAAGTTGCGATCTCACTTGATCTATTTTTTTTATCTATTTAATAGAATCTACAAAATAGATAAGTGAGAACGGGTTTTCCGTGTGATAGAAACCCAAAGTTGAATCGACTTCAACTTTCGTTCTCTGAATAGACGATAGAACAGATAAGATGGGAATGCAATATCAGTCATGAAACCAATCGATGAGGTTATCCAAGACTTATTAAAATTATAGTAAATATTTTGAATTACCTTGCCTGGGCCATGCCAGAAGCAGGAGTGTGCCCATTGAGAGGGTTCCATCAGTCAGGTTCCCCGTGGTGCCGATTCCATTGTTTACCAGGTCTACATCTTTCATGGTGTAGGACATTGTGATGATTAGACTCACTGCAAGCATTAATCTGAAATAAACAACAACAAAAAAGTTGTACTTTGCCATTTTCATTTTTATGCATAACAGAAATAATCTTGGAGGATTACGAACAACGAAAGTCTTCATCCGTTATTAATTGTAACTGTAACGAATATGTGAATGATGTCTTATATGTTGTTGTGTGGTGCCCATAATATAGCACATCGCAACACAGTTGAAGAAACACCCCGCTTCCACAGTTCTGGAAACCGTAGAAAAACTAGTTCCTTGTTTTAACACAGCGCGGCGCGCTATGTAAACTTTCGGCGCGGGAAACAAACATTCTGGAAGCAATAGGAGGTATAAGTAACGTGACCAGCCGTCCCGTTTTCACCGGGACTGTCCCGTTATCAGGCAACGTATCACGGTGTGCCCAAACACTGCTTTCAAAATGTCCCGTTTTCGAAAAGAACACGCAGTACAATTTAAAAAAATATGAAAAAATGACATATTAATCTTCTAGTACTAGAAGATTAATATTAATTTTGGAGAAATGTCTCAGTATTTATGACAACTCTATTCAGAAAGGAAAAAAAATTATATGCTTTTTTTAGATATTGCCACTTCTGCCACAAAAAATAGTTAAATAAAATCATTCCACGTAAATTATTGTAAATAGGTAGTTAAATGAATATAAAAATTTTAAAATTTCATAGAACTTATATTTATAGAAAAATGCAAGAAAACCATTCACCTGTTCTAAGTACAATATAATTGAAGCTCGTGGCCTGGAGGACTCCTACGCAGATCCATTCCTAAGTTAAAACCACTCATAATTCAATGTTCATAATGCAATTTCCGTTGCGGATTCAACTGTTCACGCATTTCGAAGGAAACCATTCTTGTCTTCCAAGTGCAAAATCGGAGGAAAACCATTTTCATGTTCTGGGTGTAGTATCAATTAAAGCAGTGGTCTTGCATTCAGATTCACTCTATTTTTTGTGGTCATGATTAAATTCCAGTTGTGGATTCATCTGCTGACCAGTATCAAAGAAAACCCGTTTTCATGTTCTGAGTGTAGTCTTAATTCTCCGCATACAGATTTAATTTAAACCAATTTTGAGTTTAGAATATAACGATAAATTAAATAACATACTGCAGTTTCATCGGAGGAAGCAATTCGCGTGTACCGAGTGAAGCTTTACATTTGAATTGCACTCATACGTTGCAAACTTCTGATAAATTGACCATTACATTTGTAACTACTATTTAAGCTTGTGGACTCTTACGCAGAATCAATCCTAAGTTAGTTGCCTTATGTTCTAAACACAATCTAAAAATTCAAGATACGATACTCGTATCCTCCGCAGATGCAATTCAAGGATACCATTCGCTGATAGTCGCTTTCTGATAGCAGGAGATACTACAAACATTCAAATGACACTCCTGACTTAAGATGACATAGGCCCTGAGAGGAATTATTTTCCTCAGGGCTCCTGTGTGGAGATGTAAAAAACGTACCTCCCTTGTTTTTTGGTGTCGCGGTTTGGGGGAAAAAATAAATGGTCACGTTAGGTATAAGGCATGGACGGACGTAACGTAAGATTTGTGCACCCGCTGGCCCCGACCCAGGACGATCAAGAGAGATCCCGTGACACAATCCCTTCATCCTGTCCTCAGCGCCACCGTGATGGCTCCCGACCAGAACTCCGCGCTAGCTGAGGGGTAGCTGTGAGAGTATCTGGCCGTTGCCTACCACGACTATCACCAGAACTACAGACACTTAAGTTACCTCCGTATTAATTCTTTCTTAAATCCTAGCCCTAAATTCCAGATTTAGCTGTTGTTTCAAGTTGTTGATTTAAGTTTTACCCCATTACCCCGAGAGAGTCTCACGCATATTGGTGATAAAATAATGTATGCTGAATATTGCTGAAGCTATAGCGGACGTGACTCTAGCGATGAAGCTCCGTGTTGCTAGCCAAGCGCGCTGAGTAAAATAGTAAAGTAGTTCTCTGCGCATTATTTATGAGTTAAAGGTCTATTATATCTTTTTAGATTTTATCTGTAAATCCGTTACGCTTAGGTTACGCTTAGGAATGTCTGATATACTCGTAATATCAATTTAAATAGTAACATTAATTTGATAAGATGTAATTTTTGCCTTTAGTTTTATTCCGGCACAATATTATGCTGCATACACATTTGCAAATATAAACGCAAACCGAACCTAATTTGAGGTGAGGTGTGTATACACAGCCTAAAATAAGATAATGTCTTACAGAAATGTGGAGCAGATGCAGAATTGAATCTTCCTGCGCCTCTCCCGGCGGAGGCGGGCGTAGATTTCTTTGAAGCCGTAGGCGGGGGCGTGGGCGGGGGCGGGGGGCCTACCCACTAGCGGAGTCAGCTCTGATGAGGAAGGCTGAACCATCCTTACTATCTTCTACGTCTATCTAGAACCTGGAATTATATTATTTAAAGGCTTGTATTAAGTTTGTTTTAGATTTTAGATGTGTTTTATTGTGAATGTGATTGCCCGGATAGCGAAAGTTCTGTGTGATCTTTTTTATTCCACCAGTCGATTAAATAGGTTCTGATGTTTCTTTAACTTACTTTTATTTTTTTTTTATATTTATGGAGTTAATGCTATGTTGTATACAGAGTGTAACAGGATTAAAGGATTTTAACCAGCGATTCCTGAGAACATTTGGAGTAAAAAACGTAGACCATATTTTGCTATTATATACACGTGAACCGCTAGGCTGTCCCAACGGTGACCGGACAACTCAATATCACACAAATTAAACACCTCCTTTGAAAAGTCATTAAAAGTGAGAAGAAAAAAATGTTTAATTAGATACGTAGGTTGCGTTAGGTTAGGTTAGGGGCTATTTAAAAAAAAATCATTACTTTTAACGACTTTTCAAAGGGGTATTGATATGCCACTGTGTTCAGTGGTCGTGGAACCATACCCAACCACTTAGTTGCGACGTGAGATTGAATTTTTTTGTTGTTTTTGTTTTTAATTTGAAAAAAATATCATTTCAGAGCAAAATGACATCTACTTTTTTACTACAAACATGTTCAGGAATCGCTTCCTGATTAAAATCCCTCGGGTGCGTGCGTTGTAACAGTTCGAAATTATAATGCACAAATAATCACTTGATGAAGTAAGCACCCATTAATAATCACCCCATAAATAATTTTTCTTCAAAATATTCTGTGAGCAAGTCGAATCCAGATCTTTGTTTGTTGCCCAAAAATATACTAGGAACAATAGAATTTTTCTTCAGCAGTTCCAAGCTAGCAGCCAGAGGATCCGGAAGTTTGTCTCAACGTGGGAAGTGGGAAGGCACATACTTCGGTGAAATCGTAATTACCTGTGAGCTATAACTTCTGTTAGTTTTGAGTTTATTGATTTACCATTTAATATTTTGTTCTATTGAACTGGCGCCCTTATAGTAATTTTAACATCTTGAGATCATTTTTAAATCCCGACAAGCTATCAATTCATTAATTAGATTTTTTAACTATTTAGTTTCTTTTTCTAAGGACTAAACACGACCCTGAAGTATTTAAATATTATTTTGTTAGAGTCTCGTCTTCTGTTTTTATTATTTAATAATATAATTTAATTGTTGCCACAACTCTTTCATTTATAACTATAAGTCTTGTGTTGTACTTATTATTTTACGCAGTGTTATACTGACATTATTTTTAAAACCATTACAGCGTTTAATGTAAATGTGCAAATGTAAATGTGTGATTCTTGAGTGATTTGCTTTGATTGATTTATTTTGACCTTTGCCTCCCAAACAGCCAATATACATTTTACACCAATAAAAAATTTATTATATAAATAAAACAAACACTTTGTATTTAACCACGAATATTTATTATTTTACACATCGACCGGTTTCGCTTCAACCAAGCTTCATCAGGATATAATGTAAATTCTCATCTCAACACAGGCGTTTAGTGAGATGGGAAATGCGTCATTACTGTAATCAAACGTAATGTTAAAATAATGAAATAAAATAAATAAAAATTATTTATTTATGGGGCGCTATCGAAGCAACATCAAATGTACACTGTTGACATTTGTCACATGATCACAGGTCGTTTCTACAACTCGTTCTTGAGTTCAACAGCTTACAGAAACGTGGATAACTTCTGATGTAGTATGTATATAAAACAAAAAAGATTCAATGCGCAGAAAGCGGAAGAAACTTTCAGAAATAAGATTACAAAAGAAATTATTAAATGTAGGTCCACCTTTTTTAACAATAAATTCAAAAATCAATTCGGAGATTAAAAAAAAACTTGGGATGAAATAATTAAATTATTAGGACGCAAGTCTAAAAATATTTGTGACGAAATAATCTCAAAATAAACACGCATAATACAGCGAATAACTTTGTTGAATATTTTACGAACAATGTATGAGAGATAATAAATGTGATTATTTAGCATCCGACCGACAGAACTGCAACATAGTAGGTATGTACATACCTACCAAGGGACACCAGTGAAGAAATCAATATTATTGTTAGCAAAATAAACAATTTAAAGCCACCAGGGATTGACAACATTTGAATGTTTGACATTAAGACAGAAATATTAATATTTTAGGACCTGTTATAAGGGGCCGTTCAAGTATTACGTAACGCACTTGGGGGGGGGGGGGGTCTTGTGAATCGTTACTGTGCGTTTTCGGGGGGCGGGGGTTCGAACTTCGAACAACGCGTTACGTAACATGTTTTCTTTATTTAGATTAAAAAAAAAACTAGGGAATTAAAATACTCCAAGTTGGCAACCTTTTTTGTTCTCGAAATCTCTCGTTTTATTTATTACCGCAAACGCGATTAAAACAGGAAAAAAGGTATTTTTCAGTACTTTGCGCAACTTTATTGTGACTTTCAGGTAAAAATTGACACTTTGGCGTTACGTAAGGTTTAGGGGGGGGGGGAGGGTACAAAAAAGGGGTACAAAAAAACTTTACGGCGCGTTACATGGGTGGGAGGGGGGGTCAAAAAACTTCAAAAATTGCGTTACGTAATACTTGTAATAACTCATTTTATCCATATAATTTTAACACAAGCAGTGACAACAGATGAACTTAAAAGCTGAGCAACTTAAAAGACCAATTTACAAAGATGTCAATCATACAAATGTAAAAAAAAATATATAGGCCAATTACCATATTGCCAGCCCTACAAAAAATTCTTCAAAAATACATTTCTATAAAACTTAACAAATATTTAGAATCCTTCTCCTCTCTAGATCCCAAACACTATTGATTTTATAAGAAAAAAAGTACGGAAATGCTGCTTCAGGAATTTTCACATAAGTATGAATTATTATTTTAAAAAACATTTGTTCGTTTTGTTCATAGATAACTCTAAGGCATTTGATACTATTGATATAAATAAACTATTAGAAACAATTAGCGGAAAGTTACTTTTCTTAAAAAGTTTATTTACTGATCGACAAATAATAGTAAAAATTCTTAACAAATTTAGCAAAAGAAAACATATCTAAATAGGTGTTGCACGAGGGTCAATTTTAGGGCCAATCCTTTATATTATATTTCAATACGTCTCAATTATGAGTAAATCGTTTTCATGCGTAAAACATTATGTGTATGCAGAAGATAGTCACTCGTAATATCGCATGAAGTCCTGATTACTACAATAAACCATATGCACCATGATTTTATTGACCTCCTGAAATGTTCTCATGACGCAGGTCTCATAATAAATGCCAAAAAACTAAAACTTTGCACATAAGATCTCCACACGCCAGATATAATGTAATTCCTTCATTATATACACACACATTTGACTGCTTATAAAAAAAATGTTGCAAAGCCCTGTGAAGCATGTGAAACCATTGATTTTGTCAAAAATTGTGAATATTTGGTATTACTATTAACTGCTACATGAAATGGGATGTGCTAATGTTTATAAACGTATAAGGGCTATTGTGGGTAGGATTTATAAAATAAAATATGTCACGATTTTAAGTACTTTAAAATCAATCTACGTATTTCTGGCTAAATCCTATATCCGTTACGGAATTACTTCTTGGGGACATTCTTGTAAAACTAATATAAGTTATATCCAAACATTACAAAACTCCCTTACAAAATTGTTAATCCATAAATATACCAATGCACACAGAAGCAATACTAAATTAATACACAAGTCTCTATGTTTTACCTATCAGAGGATTATTGTTTTATGATATTATAAGTCAACATGTTATGGGTATTGTCAGATTCCTTGTATGGATAAAGAGTTTACGGTAAACATAATATAAGATTCACTCAAAATGAAGGATTGGTGGTTCCGAAATGTGCCAAAAAATTCGGAGAAAGATAAACACTAACGTTATCATATGTTATAATAAAACAAATATGAAACTTATTTCCACTTTAATTTTAAAGTGGAAATTAAATTAAGTTAATATATAATTAATAGAAACTTACGCTATCGTTAATAGCACGTTCCAAAAAAATCCAGGTGAAAAATTGCGATGTAAGTACGTAATTTTAACAATGCGCCCTTCGGTCTCGGTCGATGGTCACGCGGCAATTGACGATAGTCCGCTGTGCTCCTCTCCCTTGGCCTCTTCTTTATTCCATTTGAAAAAGTGTGCGAGTGACAGTTTTTGAGCTATTTCAATTGCACAACTTGATTCTATGCTCCTAATCAGTAACTTTAGAATGGAAAAGTGTTTTGTAAATAATTATTATTTCAGGAGGAAGTTTATTTTTTGTTAAATAAATAAGTTTCGAATTATAATAAAAAGCGTAGGTATAGTTAAAAGTTTTACAAATAAATATTTGTTTTATATCACTGAAGACGAAGATAATACTAACAAATCTAAAAGAAACAAGAAACATAATAAAATACGAAAAAAAAGTAAAGGTCGCAACTGGGAATCGAACCCAGAATCTTTTGTCTTACCGGGATGATAATGACGCTGGGTCCCGGTAAACTGATCCTGAGTTCGATTCCCAGATGCGACAGTTACCTTTTTATTTTTCTGTGACTTTCATGTTTCGTTAGATGTATTCGTTTTATAAATGAATTAGTTTTTTATTGGTTCAAGTCCTATTATTTTTTTAAATCTCTGCTGCGTAATATTCTATACCTTACGAGGTATATACATTACATTACGTAATGCTTTCCATGCATTACGTGGGCAAAATCATCCCCCGCCAAGACCTAGACAAACCTGATCCCGTAAACATGGTCACCAAACGTAGCGAACCACTTGGGATGACCTATGGCAGGGGTGTTGGTTATCCAATAATTGGTTCCCGGGGCGGCGGTGATCGTATCCGCCTCCTAAATCTTAAGTAGATATTGCACGTATGTCGTATTTTGCTATTCGTGAGTATTAATTCAGAATTGTAACCTTACTTGAAATGGCTTTAGCCGTATTTGATGATTAGATCTAAATACCCAGCTACATTTTCCACATCTCCTTCCCCTCCCCACTACCTTCAGCATCTTTCCATACCAAAATTGGGGATGCCATAGTCTCACTGGCTCGAAACGAATGGGGGCAGTTGGGACTCTTGTGTTATATTCAGATATAAAACTTTTTTGTAATTTTTAAGCCCCCCCCCCCCCCCCCCCCCCCGGTGACTAAAAATCTAAGCCCCACGCCGCCTCACTTTGTACCAAGCGTGGTATTTTGAAGACCCCCCCCCCCCTGAACGGGTCACGTAGTATGGGTACGTTCCCTTATATATTATATTATATGAAAATAGGAGTCTTTAGCGTTTTTTTGCTAAGACGACTGCACGTATAAGTATGTCATATTTTGCGATTGCCGCATGCTACTTCGGAGAGTCGAAATTATTGGTAAAAATATTTTTACAACTGATTTTCATTCAAGGGTGACCAGACAACTCAGAATGAAACCAACTCAGAAGCACCTCAGAAAGGTCATTAAGAGTGATGATAAAAAAATATGAAAAATTGGTTAAATAGGTTAAGTTATGTTAGGGTTAGCGGCTATTTTAAAATTATTTTTTCATAGCTTTTAATGACCTTTCTGAGGTGTTTCTGAGTTGGTTTCATTCTGAGTTGACATGGAACCTCATTCAAGATACCTTCAGATATAAGTACTTTTTGTACGGCCGTATATCCTTACTTACTTACTTGAAGAAAACATCTTCTAAACTTTCAGCCGGACCAACTGTCGGCCGGACGAACTGTCAGCCGGACGAACTGTCGGCCGGACGAACTGTTGGGCGGACCACCTGTCGCCGGACCAACTGTCGCCGGACCAACTGTCGCCGGACCAACTGTCATGGAACCGTTTTCTTCATTCAGCAACACCAACAGTAGTTCATCATCTCGTGTTTGTCCAATGCCTCTGTCTTTTTGGAATACACTATATATATAACTGCTTTCGAAAATCTGTGCATTAAAGATGAGTTTATGTTCTTGGTTAAAAATATTTTCGAGAAATTGGTTCATCTTTGATCTGACTCCTCGCACGTTTTGGTACGTTAGTGCTCACATTGTATGTATTTATTACAGTTTTACATTGTTGGGTTATCCTTTAAAAGTTATTCCAATAAAATTAAATATTTATTTATTTATATAAGAGTGTTTTGCAATTCAGGAAGATGTTTGGATTAATTAATTGATTATGAAGCTTTATTAAATATCATCTTCAACTTATCTGTGTTTGTGAACCTGGCTGACACTACATAAACAATACAATAAATTAAAATAAACAAATAATTCCCTACAAACAATTCAACTTATTAACATGACAACTGCATTACAATGTTGTAATTTCGAAAAAAGTTGGTCATCTTTTTTACCTATACTATTATACACGTACTTAACATACTTTAACCAGTAATTCCTGACATTACTTGGAGTAAAAATGTAAATGAAATGTTTGTCTCCGGTGATTTTTTCGATTTTTTTTTTCTTAGAAATCAAAAAAATAAATTCTTCTGCATGTCGTCACTGGTAACTGCCGAGTAACCGCCCAACCTCTTACCCCGCCCCCGGTTGTTCGACACCTACTATGTTTTTACGGGAAAAATGTCATCAAAAATGTCACTGGAGACCAAAATTTTGATCACATTATTTTTTACTCCAAATAATGTCAAGAATCAATGGTTAAAGTCAAGTACGTCTGTTAACACCTAGTGTAAGAAGTTAAAAAATTTAAAAATTAAATTTTAAAAATATTGTCGCTACAGGGTTACTTTAAAATGTGTTTTATAGTCTGTCAAATAAGAGTAGAAAATTTAAAAACTTGAACTACTAAATTTGTAGACTGGCAACACCAATTTAACTGTCAAATATTTTTTTGAAGTGCAATGACACTGAATGTATAGAACACAGTAAACCACATTTAAAAAAACATTTTTTCTTCATGACATAAATTTGATTAAAAGGTGATTTATGAAGCGATTTGCTTTAATTTAATTTAACAAAAAATTGAATTTAATAATAGATAGAAAGGAAGAATCACTAATGGTGAATTTAATTACACTGCTTTTAGATCTTAATGAGTTAAATATATTCAAATCTAAAATTAGAGACATGATCTAAAGCCCAGGCAACGCTAGGTACTTTATCTAGTATTAAATAAATGTGAGCAATTTCTAAACTGGGCTTTAAATTTTATTACATTATAGTTATTCTTCATTATGTTAACACAAAATTGCAAAGGTATAATAATAATATACCTATACGCAATTCTAATTTTGAGATCGGCGGGTATCTATACTGCAATGAAAAAATATTTTTTCCGTTATTATGCCTTTTTAATTTTTTATAAAATGAAGGTTACACAGCTTTACTTTAACACCATGAGTTATGTGTTTAGTATTGCCATTTTATCAACAGTGGCGCCCTCATATATTTTCTACTCTTATTTGACAAACTGTAAATGCGTCGAAGCGTAGACCCAGCTTCGAAAGCTTTCGATCCCTTGCCGAAAATACGTTTAAAAAAATTGAGTTCTCTATTGAAGTAGAATATTCACAATTTTTTTCACTCGTTCAAAACAATGATTGTTAAATCAAAATTCTATTTTCGAACATCTTTAAATTAACGGAAATATATATGTCGCCTCATACTTTGAATCGAATCAAGAATTTTAGATATTTAAAATAGGCTATGTTAGTTACCAAAAATGATTGATTGTTCTTATTAGTGGAAACAATTTATTTAGTTTTGACAGTTTTGCAAGGTTTTGACAGTTTTTTTAGGGGTTTTGTAATGATTAAAAAACTTTTCAGGTGTATTGTCATGTGGTTGTAATAATCCAGAAACCTTCGTGGGGGTTTAAAGAAGGTATTTTGAAAGTTTCAAACATTTCCTATGCTTAATATAGCAACGCATAGCGGACATACATACATACAAACATTTTTAGATTTTTATATATATAGATAGATACTATACACTGTGTATTCTATTATCGATAGTCGCTGGTTGCTGTACTGCGCCAAAAAATAATATTATAATGTAGAATACATAATAATTCTGGAATGAACGAATCAGTATAAAAATCATCATCATCATCATCTTGAAGGAATCAGTATAGAAATCATCATCATCACGAAGGAAACGGTATAGAAATCGATGTATTATATTCTAATCAATGACATTATTGATTCTAATAGGAGAGGTATTAAATTAGTGAGTAGATACGATACTATACGGTACTCGTAGTATCTCACGAAGACCTGATTGCTGCAATGAACCTTATGCAGCATGATTTTATTGCCCTACTGAAATGGTCTCATGACCAGTGGCGGCTCGTGACTTTTGGGTGTGCTAGGGTGTTAATAATATTTAAAAAATGGCATCATGGATGTTGTCGTATGCGAAAAAAAAAATTTTTTTTTTTCAAAAATTGGTGTTTTGCATGAAGATTTTTCAGGAAATCGGTGCGGCACACAGCCAAACTGAAACATTCTGAAATTTTTCATACAAAAAACTGGTTTCCAAAAAAAAAAATTTTTTTTTCGGCTACAACAACATCAATAATGCAATTTGTTAATATCAGCACTCTAGCACACCCAAAAGTCACGAGCCGCCACTGCTCAAGACGCAGGTCTCATAATAAATGCCAAAAAACTAAAATAATGAACATAAGATCTCCACACGCCCGATATAGTGTAATTCCTTCGTTACATACACACATATTTGACTGCGTACATAAAAATTTTGCACAGTCCTGTTCAGGTGAAACCATTGATTATGTCAAAAATTATGTATATGTGTGTGTGACTATTGACTGCTACATAAAATGGTATGTAGGTACACATTACTAATGTTTTTAAATGTCTTTGGGCTATTGCGTGGGTAGGATTTATAAAATAAAATATTTCTTGCCTATAAGTACTCAAAATTAATCTACGTATCTCTGGCTGAATCCACTATCCGTTATGGAATTACTTCTTGGGGACATTCTTGTAAAACTAATATAAATTATATCCAAACATTGCAAAACTTCCTTAAAAAATTGTTAATCAATAAGTACACTAATGAACACAGAAGCGACACTAAAGTAATATACAAGTCTCTAAAAATTTTACCTGTCAGAGGATTATCTAATATATAAAATTCTCGTGTCACGGTGTTTGTTATCATACTCCTCCGAAACGGCTGGACCAATTTTGATGAAATTTTGTGTGCTTATCTGGTAGGTCTGAGAATCGACCAACATCTATTTTTCATACCCCTAAAAGTAAAGGGTGTTCCACTCCGAATTTTTATTTTTTTTTTTTGGACAAATTTTTTATTTTTTATTTTATTTATGGTGAGACATTAAAAAATACATGCAACCCTAAATTTTCACCCTTCTACCATTAACCCCTATTTTTTTTAAAGTGATATTAGTAATTCAAACCGGTGTCACTTCTGACCCGATGAGAACGAAGCCGGCCTCTTTTCTCTAATTTTAAATTTTTTACTAATCAATTACTGTTTGATATTGTTACTACAAACATGACTCACGGTCCATGCGGTAATTTGAATCGTTCATCGCCTTGCATGGTAGACGGAAATTGTACAAAGGGTTTTATTAAAGATTTCACCAACGATACGGTCACACATGTTGAAGGATATGCAATATATCGTCGAAGAAATACCGATAATGGCGGACAATCATTCATTAAAAATATCAGTAACGTAGACATTGACATTGACAATCGTTGGGTGGTACCATATGCACCTCTGTTAAGTAAAAAAGTGGGAAGGAAAAAGGCATGAGGGGTGGGTAGGAATCTGGAGGTCATTGTATCCGGGAGTGAATCCATCCCTCCAACTGCGGTGCAAGACCATTCATTGCCTTGAGCGTAATTGACCTTTTACCTTGACCTTTCCAGCCGGACTCTTTCGACCCATTGGTCGAGAGAATCCGGCTGGAAAGGTCAAAAGGCCTCCCTCAACCAGTCTCTCTCGATCCGGTCCGCAACGCAGAAGGTGGGCAGACGCATCCGCGGCGAAGACAAGGAAAAAAGTCACCCTTGCTAAATCACCAAACGTAGCGAACCGCTTGGGGTGACCTATGGCAGAGGTGTTGGTTATCCAATAAATGGTTCCCGGGGCGGCGGCACCCGTACCCGCTTCCTTTCAAAAATTCCCGTAAGTAAGTGGAAAAGTAAGAAAATCACAAAAAATATAAATTCATACACAACGCCATCTATGATACTGACAAAAACAAAACACGGACATCGATAATTGCTTCATTGTGTAATTTTTAACTTAATAAAAATACTTAATTTAATTCAACAGTTATTGATTCTGAGGCGGTACGAAGTTCGTCGGGTCAGCTAGTTATTTTATAATATTGTAAGTCAATATGTTATATTTTCCGATTCCTTGTATAGGGAAAGAGTTTACCATTAACATAATACAAGATTCACTCAAAATGAAGGATTGGTGGTTCCAAAATGTTCCAATAAATACGGTGAAAGAACCGTAGTCTGTACCCAAAATATTTAATAAACTACCAATGACAATTAAAAATAATAACTTTTTTACTGCTAAAATCAAATATAATCTAAGAAAATGTCTATTAGATAGTGATGATTTATATTGATGCCCTGCCGAAGTCCTTTTATTCTTTATTGAAATTCACTTTCGAAGGAATTGGAAAATTCATTATAATGTTTGTAATACCCAGGGCTGGGCAGTATTTGAATTACTTGTAATTGAAATACGTATTTGAAATACAAATACGTTTTTTGTATTTGTATTTTAATTACTTCCTAAAAATGTATTTTGTAATTGGTATTTCAATTACCTGGGGCTGAGGTATTTTGTAATTTGTATACAAAATACAAAAAACGTATTTTATTTACTAGTATTTTAATTACTTCCTAAAAATGTATTTTGTAATTGGTATTTCAATTACCTGGGGCTGAGGTATTTTGTAATTTGTATTTCAAATACTTAATGGCTACAAAATACATTTTTTAAATATATTTAGCGATCCTAATAATGATAATGAAAAATAAACTGACATAGATTATACGTAGACTAAAAACTCTAGAACCCAGAGAAACATATTATGTATGTTAATATTTAGAGTTGGCAACACGTCCTGTGCTATAATACCACTGTTTGTACATTTTCTATCATATTTGTATCATATTATATTATGCTTGTCATTGCTTTGTATTGTACTTTTTTGTGTCATAGTATTAGATCAAGCACGATAGGAATAATTTGACAATACTAGATTATTTTTAAGTTAATTACAGTAGAGCGCACTTGAAGTGAAATAACTAGTGTCTGACCGAAACAGGATTTTCTACCGAAAACGAAACTGAAACCGAATATTCGGTATCTGTCTCAGTTTCGGCCGAAACCGGAACTTTTTTAGACATGTTAAAAATCTATTGTTTACTGAAATTCGGCTTATTTTTTACACTTATACTCACTATAAAGGAAGGACCTCATAAATTGAGTATTTTAATTTTAATTGCATTTACAATCACAACATTTTCTTTTTATATTAACTCCTCATGAGAGGCCCTGAGGAAAATAATTTCCCTCAGGGCGTATGCCATCTTTGAAGGTACTGTATGGAGGGTCTTTTTGGGGAGAGGAAGGAGTGAAGGGTCTTGAAGAGACCAGTGTTGTAGGAGGGAGGAAACATAGAGGCCGGCAAAACGTTCCACAGCCGAGCTGTTGAACTCAAGAATGAGTCATAGAAACGACCCGTTCTCATGTGACTAATGTCAACCGTGTACATATGTTGGGCGCATGTTTGGCATGTTTCCCAACTACGCACCGGTGCCGAGGGGATCAATGGCGCTAGTTCCTCAGAGTATCTTCCATTGTAATACCGGTAGAACAAGGACAGCATTCTCACCTGACGCCTATGCTCTAAATATCGCAAACCGTTTGTGTTAGGATAATCTATCAATTAGACCACCGGTTTCTGCACAGAGTCGAGGGTTTTTTTAAGGTATTTTGGGGCTCCAGACCAGAGGTGGCTGCCAAATTCAACACTGGGGCGCAGTTGCGATTTGTACAGTGTTAGCAGTTGTGTACTATTAAAGTATCTGCGGGCCCTGTACAGTACACCCAGTTTCTGAGAGTCTAAAACTCTGGCTTCGATGGAGCCCCCATACCTGAGCTGGTCACTTAGAGTTAGTGCCTCCGTTCACGGAGATACTTACAAGATACTCGACCTTCGTGCGCGTATCATACGCGCCGATCGTAAGTACCCCCTGTACGATTTTGCTGGTGCCTGTTCACGGCGCTACGCGGTGGCTGTCGGTTTCCAATCAGTATCACGATACCGACAGTGCTGATCGCATGTTTTACTAGCTTTTTCCCGCGGCTTCGCTCGCAAGGTGTTAGGGAATTCCCACTCCACTCCCCCCATCAACCCCCCTCCACCCTCCTGCCTGTGTGATACTTATTCGTTTGACGTTTGACAGAAATGACGTCGGAACATAAAAGTAATGTTAGATTTGTTCTGGAAGTGGAAAAAATGCATGCTTATATAACTATACTTTACCAGAATACGTAAGAAAGGATTTAGTGGAGAAGGCTTGGATTGATGTTGGAAAAAAAGTCATATGACATCGCTTGACAGCGTGTTAACTACACAGCTGCACGTGAAAAATGATCAAAATTAAGGTATATTAAAGTAAATTTCCGATAGCGCCGTCTACGGAAACTAGCATTAAAAAGTAGTATATCAGCAGGGTACTTGTGATTTCGTCACAATTACGTAGACTTTAAGTATCTCCATGAACGAAGGGCCTTACCCCAAGCACATCAAAGGAGGGACTGTTCGGAAGATTGCTTTCGTTGAAGAAGACTTGATTTTAATTTTCATTTACACAAAAATAATTGAATTATGTGATCACATAAACTCACAATACAAGCACGCCGGACCGGCCGGCGAACTCAGTTGATGATGGTGGATGACAGACGAGCCACGAACTCACCCGAAGTCAGCCAAACGACACGCGATAATTCACGAATGCTTCGGTGCGGACGAAGGTTCGGCAGATTTTCTGCCGAAACCGAAACTAGAAATGACACAAAACTGCGCTATACAAATGACGTGTTATTATAATAATATAATTATTATAATATATATAATATAATATATATATATATTATATAATTATTATATTATATAACACATCATTTACCACAAATTTTACAAGTGTCTTTTGAGCAATATGATTGGTCAATTTTTGCATGTTTCTGTTTCACTCTGCTCAACATTGCTTTTATGGAAACGCACCCTTAGATAAGGGCACTTACGACAATTTATTGCAACCAAAGGTTCTACCAAAACCAAATGTATTTGGTAATTTGTATTTTGTATTTGAAAGAAAAAAATGGTTAAAATACTGTATTTTGTATTTCAAATACATGACTTGAAAGTATGTTTTAAATACATGCGAAAAAGTATTTTGTAATTTGTATTTTAATTACAGCAAAGCATGTATTTTTCCCAGCCCTGGTAATACCTCATGTATATGAAACTATTCATTTATATTAATTTGTTCATACTAAATCCATTTGTACTTTTTTTATTATATAAGGCTTATAGTGCTATTTACATATATACTATTTCGTAATTTAAATAATTTATTTAATTGGTATTTTAGCATCAACATTAAACGTATACATCGTTTGAAAATGTACCAATTTATTGCATAAATGTTGTCATTATATACCTGCTGAAAACTACATGAATAGTTTAGCGGGTTTAGGTAAGTGATAATAAATAAATAAATAAAAAATAAAAAAAAACGATTATGTAGCTAGTTGTTGTGCTGATCTTAAAACAGCTTTACTGATAATGATATAGATAAATAGCTACATTGAATTTGGTTTAAATTTTCTATTTGAGAGGCGGGTACAAGTACCGCCACCCCGGGAAGCATTTATTAGATAACCAACATCTCTGCCATGGGTCACCCAAGCCGTTCGCTACTTTTTGTGATAGCAGGGGTGCCCGGTTTCATGGGGTGAGGTTTGTCAAGGTCTTAGCGGCGGATTCTTCTTCTTGAGGGAGACCATTTGGCCTTTCCAGCAGGACTCTCTCTCATCGTCTTGCTTAGTAGTGGAGGGATGGATTCATGCGTCGTCACTCCTGGATCCACTGACCCCCAGCTTAGTATACTCACCCCTCATACCTCTTTCCTTTCCAGAACTTCCTCTCCTTCCTTTCCTTTGAAAAAACCTCCAAACACCATTCCCAAAGATGACATGGGCCCTGAGGGAAATTATTTTCCTCGGGGCCTCCCGTGAGGAGCTACTGTAAAAAAAAGATGCACGATCGAGAACACAACATTTATGAGCATGTATGAATTAAACTAACTTAGGTGCCAACCATTGCCTAATGAATTAAACATAACTTAGGTTTAGTAACTATGTTAAACAAAGGAATATTCCAAGGTTACCAGTAACCTGACGACGCGACGTTTGAAAATCTCATACTTTATATATAATATTTAGTAATATTTTATTTCGGTCCTTTTTGTTGAAGTACTTACTTCCGTTTTAAATTTAACATTGCACAAAAAATATTGTATTGGATAGTGTGCTCACCTATAATTGAAATCATCGCCATAACCGTGTTGAAAATGGTGGCCCGACGATTGATCCCCCGACAAACGGAACGAAGCTACCGCAAACGCCGCAAAACGCCGCTTGCGATTCCTTCGTTCCTTTCGTATAATGCGTAGCATGACATGAAATTTCATTTTTGGAGACTGACTAAAAATTAACTAATCGGTAGGGTAGGTAGAGAGATGCATCGCCAAACAAGTCGGTTGGCACGCACTACTTGCTTCATTCTTATCATCTCATACATACCCATGATTAACCCAAGGTAATATTATATGACAAATTATAATAAACTGTCAAATATCGGTCCCGTATGTTTAATTTAAACCCTACAAAATAGTTTAAAGTTACAGTTTCTGTATTTGTTAAGCCGACTTGAACTCGGGCCTTCAGGCCCCCAGCGCGTTGCTCCACACCGTGGTGGTGGAGTAGACCTGATGTTCCAGGGGTTGCTCGACGCCGTGTCGGCGGAGATGGCGGCTGTTACTCCTGTGAGCTGGAGACACCTGCGGCGCAGGAGTAACCTTACGAGGTGAAGTGATTCTCAGTGGCAGTGAGGCGCGATGTGCCTCGGTAGCCTGAGACGGAGCACCCACTCCTTTAACAGCAAAGGCCACAGCGTTGGACACAACGGCCGTTACTGCATTTGAAGGAAAAGTGTGTATCTATAAGATTGCATCACACAATACGACTTGACATACTAGTTGTTTTTTAAATATAACTTTAAAAAATAGTAACCAAGATGGAGGCTGACGTCCTTTTCGTTGTTTTGTTTTTGACAATTTTTTTTATCTTTAAAATAAATATCTTCCTCTATATCTCAACGGAGCCATGCAGACCTTCTCCTTATAAATAATAATAACAGGAAACAACCCAATGATTTACACAAATGTAACCTTCATTTTCAGAAACGTGCACTACATTTGTATCATAAAAATTACATCACATTTATAATCAGTGTGTGCTCATGAATCTATTAATGTTTGTAATCATCGTTATCTATAATAAGTGTACATAGTTATTAGTTATGTTTATTATTACCTGTTACAGGCAAATGGCGCATCTTCACCTGAATCTGATCTCGAGCTGCAATTGCTCAGGGCTCTCCCTGCGAGTCTGGTTGTTTACAGTCGTAATTGAAGGGCTGTCGATGTATACGACTTAACCCTATATTTGATCGAAAATTAGATCGACGACCTTCAGAATGCGGTAACCCTTGTCGGCAATGCCGTGGGAAATCTAACCATAACCATCAGAGAACTGACAGACCAGTTCCTCGCCAACTTGAATAGCTCCATCCAGGATGTAACTCAGGTGAAGACGGTCATTGAAAATGTTGTGAATATTATGGAAAATTTGGAACGGGATTTCGCAATGCGTTGAAGTAATTATTTTTTTTGGCAGCTGCAATAATATTCAGAGCGGTAAAAAGGTCCTCTACTGTCAACCACAGGTAGTGGACTCAATACATGGCTCAAAAAAGACGTATTTCTTTTAAAAATAAAAATAATTTAAAATATATCATATTTGCATCTCATTTCTGAATGAAAGATTCTCCGTGCTAAGTGAATAAGAGGCTGTAGGTGTAGGTATGCTGTTTATACGCAGCATTCCATGTCAAAAACTGATAAGTGCCGTCTGTATAGCACATTTTTTAGTTTGTGTGTGTAACCTAATACGGCACAACCTTTTATTTTTTTTAAATCTTTACACTTCTTATTTCTTTACACTACGGCTTTACAGACAGATTGCCTCATGTAACTTAATGCCGGACTATTAAAATGAGTGTTATACAATTATTACAGGAGCAGCGATCTGCCGCTCAAACATTGGTAGAAACAACCGTGGCTAATTTATCTGGTTGCCTGAACAACACTCTGACAGGCATCAACTCCATCCCGTGGGACACAAGAAACTCCAGTTTGGCGCAGAACATATCCGCCAAGGTACCGAGTTGCGGGACGGCCAGCTGGTCCAACTTCGTGCAGGTGGGGAGCTGCATAAACCAGATACTGAGGGACCAACAGCCTGCCGAAACTTGATTTTTTTGCCGAAACTTGGCGAAAGTCACTAGTTTCAGGGTTTCTCGTAAAATTTCGACCTTATTTTAAGATAAATTTCATTAGGTGAATCATACAACCGTACAATCACGGAACCGCTCGTGCGGTGATCTTCTCGCGTATGTGACGCATGTTTGGGGGCGATGCCTGGAACGTTTCGGTGAGACCCAAACGGTTGCACTGGACATATCCAAGGCCTTTGACCGGGTTTGGCACCGAGGACTTGTCAACAAACTGCATTCTTACGGACTTCCCGCATCCTTGTGTACGTGGATTGCCGACTTCTTGAGGGAGAGGTCGATTCAGACGGTAGTCGATGGTTTCACCTCTTCCTCTCACTCGATAAATGCTGGCGTCCCGCAGGGATCGGTTCTGTCTCCAACTCTGTTTTTGTTGCACATCAACGACCTTTTGTCATGTGCACCAATTCACTGCTACGCGGATGACAGTACAGTTCATGATAGCTTTTTGTTTGACAAGCCCCCAAAGGGCTCACAAACTCCAACAGCTCGTAAGGCTTTGAAGCAAAGAATGGACGGTTACCTCGAGAGTGTTTTCTCTTGGGGTAAAAATAATCTCGTTGAATTTAATGTTTCAAAGACCCAATCTTGTCTGATTACGTCTAAAAGGGATCGCAATGAAAATCTAGTCTCTTTCAACGGAAGCAATCTTCCAAACAGGCCCTCCATTGATTTGCTTGGTGTAACCCTAAGTGACCAGCTCAGGTATGGGGGCTCCATCGAAGCCAGAGTAAAGTTAGCCTCCCAAAAACTGGGCGTACTGTACAGGGCCCGCAGATACTTTAAAAGTACACAACTGCTAACCCTGTACAAATCGCAAGTGCGCCCCACGGTTGAATTTGGCAGCCACCTCTGGTCTGGAGCTCCAAAATACCTGAAAAATACCCTCGACTCTGTGCAGAAACGGGCGGTCCGTTTGATAGATTCTCCCATCTTAACAGACGGATTGCAATCTTTAGAGCACAGGCGTCGGGTGGGAATGCTATCCTTGTTCTACCGGTATTACAATGGAAGATGCTCCGAGGAACTAGCATCATTGATCCCTTCGGCACCGGTGCATAGTCGGGAAACACGCCAAACGCGTGCCCAACATTTGTACACAGTTGACATTAGTCACATGAGAACGGGTCGTTTCTTCGACTCGTTCTTATGTTCAACAGCTCGGCTGTGGAATGATTTGCCGGCCTCTGTGTTTCCTCCTTCCTACAACATGGGTCTCTTCAAGACTAATGTTCATTCCTTCCTCTCCTCAAAAAGACCCTCCACACAGCATCCCAGATGACATAGGCCCTGAGGGAAATTATTTTCCTCAGGGCCTCCTGTGTGGAGTTAATGTAAAAAAAAAAAAAAAAAAAATACATGTTGTTGATAATTTTAAACAGAGAAATTATATCTGATATATGTATATATATTTTCTACGGGCCTACCCCTACAGGGGTAGGGGTAGGCCCGTAGAAAATGGAATCAATGGAATACATGACATGGAAGCGTGCCGACCGTAGCCGAGTTACTACCAAACTCCGCAGATTATCAAAGCTGCGGAACTAACGAAGTGATATGTGTGTACAAACAAATGCGGGGCGCTGCGGAAGGTTCAATGTGCATATTATGACGGACACCGAATCAAAGAAAATATACGCAAAATTTACTAAGATATTTGAAAACGGAAAAAATATATATTTTGCAGAGGGCATCGAAAACTAATCTGAAAAGAACTGGATCTGTGAAAGGATAGATGAAAGAATCGGTTCCTCAAACCGACGATAAAAACGGGTGTCTAATGTAATTTTGTTGAATAATAATCGGTTATATAATGCATTTATCTAATATTATGCTGGTACAACGATTTGAATAATTTTATATTTATTATTATACATGCCGGTCTTGTTGAAACTGGGATTCCAACCAACCTGGTGATCTTCTCTGGAACCTCCATTGCCCAAGCTGGCTTCACGGGCTCCAAATCGCCCAAAACATAAGGAACTGCTCCGGCAATGCCTTGGGGGGGTGAACAGATCTGATCTTCAAACCATCCCGATTCCCGCTCAAATGTTTACGAAACAAAAGACACAACAAATAAGAGCAATGATTCCTATTTGTATCATATTATTTGTCATTATTAGTCTATGCATCGGTGGACACGGATCTCCAAAACTGTCTCTCTCGATAATTCACGAACGCAGAGTTTCGGTGCAGCCGAAGGTTCGGCAGATTTTCTGTCGAAACCGAAACTGATGCCGAAACTAGATTTTTTGCCGAAACTTGCCGAAACCGAAACCGAACCTTCGGTCGGTCACTACTTTTTTATCAGTTTATGTTTTTTCGTGATTTATACGACCGATATTTTATCCAGAGCTTCGGTACCTCGAAGTAATCACAACTAAAAAACAACCAGCAACTACGCAATTCATAGCAGTAAAGTGGAGTCAGTTAAAAAGTACCTACATGAGAAAACAAATCTGGAGTCGGCCGGGATTAGGTAACTATACTGAAAGGCATACCTACTCATTTTAGATAACAAAGAATAACACTCACCCTAAAGAGACATATATATCAGATATAATTTATCTGTTTAAAATCATCGACAACATGTTTGATTCACCTAATGAAATTTATTTTAAAATAAGGTCGAAATTTACGAGAAACCCTGAAACTAGTGACTTTCGCCAAGTTTCGGCAAAAAAATCAAGTTTCGGCGTCAGTTTCGGTTTCGGCAGAAATCTGCCGAACCTTCGGCCGCACCGAAACTCTGCGTTCGTGAATTATCGCTCGTCATTCGGCTGACTTTGTGTGAGTTCATGGCTCGTGTGTCACCCGCCATCATCAGCTGAGTTATGGTTAAAATACTTCAGCCGGTTAAAATACTGCAGCAGTCGGTTAAAATACTCAATTAATGAGGTCCTTCCTTTATAATGTAAGTGTTGATTATTGACAAATTTTTGTTCCAAGGAGTAGTAACATATTTATTAATTTTTGTTTGTTTACAGATATTTATAAAATAAATAATTATTTTTTCACACTCCAATTATTGTTTTATAATTTCATTTAAGACGTGTAATAAGAATGTTGTGATTGTAAACGCAATTAAAATTAAAATACTCAATTAATGAGGTCCTTCTTTTATAATGTAAGCGTTGTTTATTGACAAATTTTTGTTTGTTTTATAGCAGTAATATAAATATATATATTTTAACGTACTTCAATTATTGTTATTTGTATTTCATTTAACGGCTGTTAACTGTCTGTATAAGTGTAAAAAATAACCCAAATAGATTAGAACAATAGATTTTTAATATTACTAAAAAAAGTTTCGGTTTCGGCCGACACTGAGACAGATCCCGAAGAATCGGTTTCGGTAGAAATTCCTGTTTCGGTCTGAGGTCTGACACTACCTGAAACCTTTTGGATCGATACTTACCGTAGTTAATCATAGTAGTACAAGTTTTTTCAAACCAACCCTCAAAAATGACACGATTATATCATAAATATTTATTTATTTATACGAATATTTATAGGTAAACATTTTTTAAGCTAATCTCCGGTACTGTACTAAATCCGCCCGAGTTGAAAGAGATTAGCTTCTTATATGTTCCTAACGCGTATACTCGTGGGAGATCCCACGCACTTTTTTATGCTCCGGAAGCTAGAACTTCTTCCTATCAAAATGCGTCATTAAACAGAGTACCTAATTCAACTGCTTAACGATTCTGCATTGAGCGTCGAAATCTTAGGAAAATAGTTTTAAAAAGTCTAAAATCAGATCAGTGTAAATTTACCAGTTTCCCGCTTGTACTGTAATTTATAAACACCGTACAGGTATTACGGGTAATGTCTTATTTCACCACACATTCACTAAAGAAACCACGCTTTTTAGTTTACATAATTTTTTTATAAATGTATTTATATTCAAAAAGTTATATAGCTTAAAATTGTTTATCGATATCTCCAAAGTGCACTTGGATAAAACGCCGCTCAAAATACCAATCCCGTCACCAGACAGTACCGCCCCAGTCATTTCATGTACCGTGTCGTTTATGACACAATCACCGGCGAGCCCTAGTAATTAATTAGTTAATGAGGTCTTTAGTCAAATTTCAACCACTTTTATTTCTACTGTATATTGTATACGATTTCTTTCAACTCTAAGAGCTTCGTTAGTTGACCTCCATTTATTAAAAAGCCAGTTATGGCCAGTTACATTATTCAAAATGTTTAGTATATTAGACAGCTCATCTGACACACAGGATGCCGCACTAAAATTTATCAATCTTCGGTCGGAATATCTCTTATCAATTGTTAACGCGGGGGTTTAGGATCACAGGGGCCTATCTACAAAAACACAGTTTTGAGATAAACGCAATTAAAGTTTTGAATGCTTTGAAACTCTGAAAATAAAAGGCATTTTAGTAGACAAAAAATATTTGTCAACGAACATATTATCACACTCTCTGAAAAACATATTTTTATGTAATTAGGTATGATAGACTAGTGATGATTAAAAAATATATTTGTGAAAAACGACTAAGATATGCCTTTGTGTTCCTAACTATACAGCAATACTTGACAAGAGAGTTAGGGATCACAGGGGCATATCTAACTCAGAAATTAAAACACATAAGTGTAATACTTTTTTTTATCAATAAACATATCGTCACATTTCATAAATTACATATTTTACACAAAAAATTGACAACTAAAAATATAAAATTATAAAAATTGACGGATTGCCTTTGTGTTCCTTAATATTCAGCAATACTTTAACAAGAGGTGATTTAGATCACAGAGGCTTTTCTACAAAAACATAGTTTTGAGGTGAAGATTTTAGATGCTATCAAACTCAGAAAATATAGCCTCTATCAGTCCAGCACACTACATAAAAAAAAAAGCATTTTTTTTAAAAATAATTATCTTAGGCCCGGTACAATTAAATAAATTTATTGAGATATTCCTATGTGTCCCTATCTATATATTTAGCCATTATTATTATTTACAAACATGTAAACTCCTCTTGATTTCTATTTATGAATAGAGAAATAATATAAATATCATAATTTTAACAAAATCTATGAACTATCAGTATTTTCTAGGGCAGAGCTATTTTATTTTCCTCTTACGTTATCTTCACACACGAGGCTCTGAGGCAAATATTTTCCCTCAGGACCTATGTCATCTTAGGCGATGAAACACAGAAGTCGGCAAACGACCCGCTCTGAAGTGATAAAGGTCAACTGTGTATGTTTTGGCATGTTTTGTTCCCAAATGTCCACCAGTGCCGACGTGAACGATGACGATAGTTCCTTGGAGCATCTTCCATTAAAATATCGGTATATCAAGGAAATAATTCCTACCCGACACCTTTGCTCTAAAGATTGCAATCCATTTTTAATTACAGGGGATTCTATCAAATGCACCACCTGGTGTCGCGAAACTGCGAATCCACTGTTAATTGGCGGTGAATGCTGCAGAGCAAAGCCTATGCAGCCCTCGAAGGACCAGTCCCGAAACTATGTGAAATCGCTAAGTTATACGGGACGATTAAATAGCGTACACTCGCAAAACCTGATGGATAGTCAGTCGATAGTTCAGATCTGGGCTTTTGGAAAATTAGGTAAGCCCAGATTGGAATAAGGAAAATAGGACTCACCGTTGCAGATGGGGCCTCGCTGATCTCCAGTTTTGGTGTACACTTCTCACTGTTTAATTTTACAATTCGCAATATTCTTATAACAAGAGGTTACGATACATGCGCCCTGTCTGAGATGTTATTTTGTACTGAGCAGAAAAGCACACTGTCACCTCTCCAGAGTTGAGTACTTTCTTGCAACAATTTTTATGGTGACATTTAGGAGGGAAAGATTAGGTAGGTGGGATAAATTCAGGATTTTGACATATGCTACCCACCAAGTCTGCGAATGCAATACCCAATCAATCCCATATAAAAATGCGTGAACACCACCCTTTTCTGCACAGTCAAGATTTTTTTTTTAGGTATTTTAAGGCTCCATACCAAAGGTGGCTGCCAAATTCAACCGTGGGGTTATTCGTACATAGTTAAAATTTGTGTATTAACCGCAGTATTTGCTGACCCTGTACAGTACGCCCTATTTCTGAGAGGCTCGCTTGACTCTGGCTTCGATGTAGCCGCCATTCCTGAGCTGGTCGTGTAGAGTAACACCAAGCATATCAATGGAAAGCTTATTGGGAAGATAGCTTCCATTGGAAGAATAATACCCACTGTTCAAAATTCCTTTAAATTTTTAATATTTTCCACTGTAAATGGTTTTGGAGCATTATATTTACCGGTTAGTGGCTGAGTTGGCATTTCATCTGGATTTCTGGATCCCATCCATGAGGAGTAAGTTCGATTCCTCGGCGAAGTCCTCCATCACGACACAGGCAATACTTTCCCATTACTGTGATGCTAGTGGGAGTCTTTAAAATATTGTCAGTTTATTCGTAAACCAGAAATGTTTTTCTTTTTAAAAAAGAAAGAAAAAGGGTAAAGTTCTTCAAATTCGTAGAAGGGTTCTAAATGCTTCATCAAAATTATATGAAAAATCGATCATACATGGATTATCTTTTAAGTACCTATTGAAACTATTTGATAATCAGCCAATTAACGTTTTGTTCTTCCCTGAATAACACGTGTTAGGTCAGTGTGACGCTAGTAATACGATTTTTGTTTAATGTCACAAAGGCATAACAGGCGATATGCCCTTGTGCTTCTAATTTTATGTCTAAATTTCTAGATTTGCTCATCATTATCTCTTAAACGGCTGTATGTTCGAGATAGAGCTTCGTGTCACTAATAGATATGATTATGACATTACCGAAACCAAGCTTAACTCAAAACACCAATTTTTGTAGTTAGGCCCCTGTGATCCTAAACCCCCGAACGGTGCTCGCAAATATTGATAACTAACCAGGGATGACGGGTTTAGTCAATATCGTATTGATATAAGGTTTTATTGATCGTCCGTAATAGACCCCTTGGCCCGGCGAGAATCCAAGGATGCGTATAAACGAGTAGGTATTACCGCGAACCAAGCCACGAATTGTGGGAAAGGAATGAAGCAGCCGATAACTTCGATTTTGGGAAAGGATCGAAGTTATCGGCTGTTTCATTCCTATCCCACAATTCGTGACTTCACTCGCGTTCATGTTCCCAAATTTATACGCAGCATTACTAAAAGCTTACTAACCATTTACTGCAGGAGTAGGCAGAGAGGATGCACCACCAAACAACTCGGTCCCGGCACGCACTCCTTGCTTCATTCGTCTTATCTCATATAACTATAACCATAAATAACCCAATGTATTATTGTATGGTAAATTAAAATGAAGAGGAAAATAAGGGCTCCGTATATTTAATAAATTAATAATAAAAGGGGCACAATTCAAATCATCCAGCTCTTACTGGAAAACACAACAAAATAGTTTAAACTTACAGTTTCCGTATTAGTTAAGCCGACTAGAACTCTAAACTAATATTAATTTACTTAATTATTAGTGTAGGCTTTAGGAAACCATTATTGTACTGCTGTTGTTTTAAATATATACAAGGTGTCCGGGGGTAAATTGCACAAACTTCGGGAGGTGATTCTACATCATGACAGTGCAAGTAAAAAGGACAAGTTACTTTTTAGACCTTCAAACGTTTTAAGGTAGTTTTCAGGTAAACAAGATGAATTGTTTGTATAGAAAAAAATAATATTCCTCTATGGAAAGATATTTTTGTATGGGAAAAAAATTGGAATTTGGAAAAAAATTATTCTACTTATTTTCCTCTATCATCATGTAGACTCCTCCCGAAGTTTTTGCACTTTACCCCCGGACACCCAGTATAGCACAATAAACTTTACTTTTTTGTTTACTCACGATAACAGTTAAATCTCCTGAAATCATATTCAGGTAGGTGTCCAAGATTAAAATATGTTATCGTACGACATTGTACACAATATTATGCACATTAGATATTTCAGTGAAAAAATTAAATTAACCCAGGTTTTCTATAAAAGACCCACGAGAAGATTCATTTCTGCCAGTGTTATTCGTATCTATAAGATTGCATCATATAAGTGACATACGAGTTGGTTCAACATAAATTTTAAAAATAGTATATCGAGATGAAGGCTGTCGTCCTTTCCGTTGCTTTGTTTTTAACATTGTCAGTTTCAATCCCTGTAAGTAACATCATTTTTTTGAATCCTTAAAATAAATTTCTTCCTCCATATCTTCGCAATAATTACGAAAAAAAGAAAAACTCCTGAATTTTGAATACAATAGTCTCATGAACCAAATTACTTTACTATTTGTCTATTCGATTTTCTAAATAATCATTTTCCATTGTTTTGAAAATTGATTTTTATTTACAGAAAATCAAAGTATAGTTACATATCTTTTTATTGATTTCACCTAAGAATATTAAATAGCTAAGATTATCTTCAGTTTTTCCTTAAATTGATGTAAAAAAATTGTCGTGTCTCCATGTTTTGAAGATATACTATTCACAAGCGTTTTATAACACCTGTCTAAGACAAACTTTCAGGATTGGAAGGTTGCTTGGAGTGTTGAAGCTAAAATATAAAATTATACCTCCTGATTTCATTCCACCCATCCCCATTTGCTTCGTTCCTCAGCAATTTTGATCACTGGCTTCAATCAGCAAGTAATAATGATGTTATAGTCTGGGTATTAACTACTCAGTACCGTGTTTTATCTAATTTTCATTAATTGTATAACCATTAATAACACAGGACGATTCGTGGTCCCGTTCACAAATCACTACCTCCATACTACTACCTTAGGACAGTGTTTCTTAACCTGTAGTCCTGTGGAATATATGTGTGGGAGTCCGCAGTCTCATCTCTGGACCGTTTAACATAATAAATAAATGCCACCAAAAGTCTCGTAATTGCTACGCGTCTTCGTTTGGGGATGATTTTCCAATACCCGACAAAAATTGGATATTAGACCCGGTGAATGTAAACAAATATTATAAGGAAATATCAGAAGAAGCACTGAAACATTTACTGCTTTTCTCATTTTTCTGTGAAAAAGCATTCTATGCTCTTGAATTATATACTAAAAACAAATACAGAAACAGATTACAAGTAGAATCCGATTTGAAATTTTAACTTACGAGACGATTAATATCAACCCGAATATCACTAAATTAGTTCCAAAAAAGGAACACCAACCTTCACATTAATTAACCATTAATTATTGTGAATGTTGGTGTTAGGTGCTGTTGTACGTTAATTATTAACATATTTTAAAAAAATATATTGTATTTTTTGTATCTACTAAAAGAAATGGTCTGAAGTTTATTGATGGTTTTTGAAATGAAAACTTATTTAGCACCGTTGTGATTTGATACTCGATGAAACAAAAATAGCGACACTAAAAAGAGACAAACACATACCTAGAATGAGATAGTGTAATCGGTTTCCTCTTTGTGCAGTGCTTCTTAACCTCCCCACTCTTATCTACTTTAGTTTTCTGAAGGTTTCACTTCTACCGCGTATAAATTGCATACTCTGATTTTTATTTATTAAGGGGGGTCCTTGAAAATTGTGCTTGTACTCTAGGGGTCCGTGGCTGAAAACGGTTAAGAAACCTGCCATAGGAGATGCGTGCAGCTGTCGGTAGACAAAATTAGCTACCAATCCATAGGATGGGTGAAAATGTTGAGAGAATGCAGGGAAACCGAGCCATTTGTGGCCAAACACCCAACGACAACCCTTGTGAACATTATTAAAGGGTCTGGGCTATATGAGTTTCAAAGAAGTGAAATGAAACATGAAAGAAGATGGGGAAGCACTCTGGGCTCCAGCTGAGCACTAAAAGGAGCTACGCAGACCATCTCCTTATAAATAATAATAAAAATACGTTGACACAACCTAATGATTCGCGCGAGCATAACCTTCATTGCAGATATGTGCTCTAATTTTTTATCATTAAAATTACATCACGTTTCTAATCACTGTGTACATATGAATTTATTAAAGTTTGTCATCATCTGTTATCTAAACAAAAGACGTGATGTTTAACAAAAATTTACAATTCGTCAAATTTTGAAGTTAATTTTCAAGCTCTCTGTAAGTTCTATTCAAGTTCTTTAATTTTATCATTGCAGGCTAGTTGCTTCATAAAACTGAAATGATAACAGAACTAACAAAGAGCTTAAAAATTATCTTTAAAATTTGATGGATAGAGAACTCCTGCCCAATTTTTTTTTTTAATGAATAAATGACCTTCTAACTTAAATAACTGCATTTTTATTTTTATTTTTGAGTTAGTTTTAATAGTTAAAATAATTGTCAAAGTTTTAATTTTTCAAGACCCAAAACCACCGTATGTATGGTGAATCGTGTGACGTCATCACTCCTGAAAAATTACTATAGGACCGGCAATCAGCTGATCAACTGCCGCCATTTTGAATTCCATTGTTCGAAGTATTCTCCCTAGAAGTAGCATTACTATTTTTTTTTGTGCAGTAGTTTTTGAATATTTTCAATAATAGAGATAAACTAATTAGAGATACCTTTATTTTTGAAACATTATTTAGGCCTAAATAATGCTTCAATAAACACAACAACTAAATCTCTATAAACAGTATGTAAATAAACGAATAAATTTATACAATGGCTTGTGTCATATCATACATTCCCATACAATGACTTTACGGTGACGTCACGACATGTCGAACAGTGACGTCACCACTAAAATTTCAATAATGCCAACTTGATGGCGTTTTACGACCCGATTAAATATGGACTTTTTAATAATTATTTAACAACTGTGCGTTTAATATTATTAAATAAAACTTATATTTTCAGAATCAGCGTTTCTTGGTCTATATGAACATATTTTTTAAAGCCATAATATTTTTCACTGGAGTTCCTTATTGTTCAAATTTTTTTAACAACCCGCCCAAAGGGTGCATGGTTATTATTTATAATTACTTGTTTCAGGCAAATGGCGCATTTTTACCTGAATCTGACCTCGAGCTGCAATTGCTCAGGGCTCCCTCCACGAGTCTGGTTGTCCACAGCAGGAATAGAAGGGCTATTGATGTATACGACTTTACCCGGTATCTGATCGCAAATTTGATAGATGACCTTCAGAAAGCGGTAAACGCCGTCAGCAACGCCGTAGGAAATCTGACCACCACAATCAGAGAACAGAGAGACCAGTTCCTCGCCAACTTGAACGGTTCCGTCCAGGATATCATAACTCAGGTGGAGACGGTCATTGAAAATGTTGTGAATATTTCGCAAGCTTTGACGGGAGCGATTTCGCAATGCGTTGATGTAAGTGCAAAATTTTTTTTGGGCAGCCAACATAATAATTTAGAGCAGTAAGCTCCTATACTGTCAACCAGAGGTAGTAGGCTCAATACACGGCTAGTCCGAAAAAATCCCATTTCTTTAATCGACAAAAATATTTTTAAATATATGATATTTGCCCCTCATTTCTAAATGAACGATGCTCTCAGCTACGCGAAAGAGGCTTGACATATACAGGAGGGCTCCAGATACTATCCAGATAATATCTACTGCCTGTATGTCGGACGAATATCTACAGCTCATATGTTGGACTAATATCTACGAACTTCAGAGTGTTGACTAATATCTACAGAGCCAGTGGCGGATACAGAGTGGGGGCGCAGGGGCGCCATGGTTTAGACACGTAGAGCGAATGATTGCAAAAAGATTTTCTTATATTTATAGAGGGCACAAGGGGGGGGGGGGGGGGGGGGGGCGCTTTCTTACTTATTACGCTTGCATCAGCCTTGCATTCTTTTCATATTTTTCTCACACTATTGTACATGGCTTTACCACACATACGCCTCAGGGATCTCAATTCTTACTCTGCCAGTTTCATGCTTCACTGCCATACATCAGAGATGGTGCCAACACTCCATTGTGGACTGCTAGCTTCGCTTCTTTCGACAGTTTTTTGTTAGCGCTAACAGTTTGTTAAAAGGCGTTCAGTCCTCCATAAATGCGGACTTACCTGCATTTACCCTTCTTTCAATATCTCTATCAGCCTTCCCATCTCTCGTAAACATACTTAGAAAGGAAATAATGGAAGGAAAAAGGTATGATAGGTGGTTAGGACTCACTGGGTTAGTGTGTCCAGGAGAGATGGACGGATGAACCTTTCCCTCCCACTGTGATGCGAGGCAGTGGGTCGAGAGAAAATAGTCTACCTCAACCAGTCCTTTCCAGCTTGCCACGCAGTACGTGGGTAAACACAACCGCCGCTACCTTGAAAAACCACATCCCATGAACTCAGGCATCCCTGCTAAGTCACCAAACTTAGCGATCCACTTGGGATGACATATAGCAGAGGTTTTGTTTATCTAATAAATAATTCACGTGGCGGTGGTACCCACAATCGCCTCCTAAATTGAAACTTTAACATGGCCCGACTCAAGTATTTGATTCCCTTGATCGTGGAATGCAGCACTACTGCTCCCTGTGGCCAGCCAAGTTTTCAAAGTGAAAACTTCTTTAGCACCGTTGTGATTTGACAAACACGTACATCTACATGTTTTAGCCTACAAGAGAATGAGATAGTACCTATAGTCGGTCTCCTCTTTGTGCGGTGCTTCGTATTCTCCCCACTGTTGTCTACTTTTCAGTTTTCTTGGGTATATCTTTAACGCGCCCCCTTGAGTTTTTTCTGTATCCGCCACTGTACAGAGCTAAGGTCGGACGAATATCTATGACGGTGCCAGTGTTTACTTATATCTACAGAGCGTAGATTGAACTAATATCTACAGAGCGTGGGTTGGACTAATATCTACAAAGGGCAGCTGAGCAAGAGGTTGTATGGAAAATCATAAATTACTTCAATTACGTAAAGGCTTAAACGTTTAAAGTAAGTACATGAAGTTTTTGCATAATATTACGTTTACGAGGACAATAATTTATTGAACAAACATGGAGGTCATAATACAAAGATATTTATTTATTTCAAAATACACGGCACCACAACCTAACCTAACCTCACCTAACCTAACCTAACTGACATAGAAATGGTCATGGTAACATACTAAATAATTTAGAAGCACTCGAAATAAAGAAAGCTGTTAAAACAAAAACCCAAATCCTTAATATTCAGCTAAATGTGTCCAATGTCCGATATTAGGGATTTTTACATACATACATACATAAATTAAGTTTTTTAAACTGCATACGCAATATTACGTTATTCCAATATGCTATACATAATTACAAATCCAACCTAATTCGTCAACACTTTGGTTCTCAGCAGTTTGAGCTATAGATATTCATACGCACTTCGGTTCTCATAGATATTAGTCAGCAGTTTGAGCTTTGGGGCCGTTCAAGTATTACGTAACGCACTTGGGGGGGGAGGGGAGGTCTTGTGAAACGTTACGGTGCGTTACTGGGGGGGAGGGGTTCGAGCAACGCGTTACGTAACATGTTTTTCTTTATTTAAATAAAAAACTAGGGAATTAAAATCTTCCAGGTTTGCAACCCTTTTCGTTTATGTTGTACGGGGAATTAATTCCTCGACTGTATTGTGCGTCATTTTTATTTTATTTTCATTGTCAGTAGTCATTAGTGTTCTAAACACGAAATGCGCATAAACACAAATTTCTGTAGTCAGTGTTGTTAAAGTGAGTTTGAAGTTACTATAATGTCCCGAAAAGCGGGAGATTTATGTCATCAGCTGTTATTGGCCTATACAGATTCTCATGCTGACTTGCCAGCGCAGCGCAACCAAAAAAATGACAATGAAATTTGGAAAAAAGCAAAAGAAAAAATAATGAAAAATTTATGGAGTATAACATATGAATAATGTTATACGAGAGTTTTTAGTTAGAACAATGCTTTTTAGTTATTACACACAGGTTAGTTTACTGCTTAAATATAATAATATTACATATAGATATTTTTCATAGTACATGCCTAGTCACACTCAGAACATGAAAAAGGTTTTTCTCCACTGTGAATCGCGCTGTGCATTTTTAAATCTCCTTTCGAGAACTTGAATAACTGCATTCGGGACAAGAAGATGGTTTCGTCTGCTGTTGGTAAACATGTGATTTTTTGGTGCCTCTTTTTAGAACATTATTAGTCGCAGTAGAAACATGTAAGAGGTTTTATATCACTGTAAGTCAGCAAATGATTTCTAAGAAGTTCCTTTGTACAACATAAATAATTGCAGTCGGAACAGAAAAAGGTTTTTTTTTCATAAGAAGCAATTTCTTTGTGGTTAGACATTACATTATAAAAAATAAAACAAACACTTTGTATTTAACCACGAATTTATTATTTTATATATTGACCGGTTTCGCTTCGACCAAGCTTCCTCAGGATATAATAATAACTGTTATTATTATATCCTGAGGAAGCTTGGTCGAAGCGAAACCGGTCGATATATAAAATAATAAATTCGTGGTTAAATACAAAGTGTTTGTTTTATTTTTTATAAAAAGGTTTTTCATCAGTGTGAGTTAGCATGTGCCGTTTAAGTTATTTTATTTTCGAGAAGAAGAATAGTGACAGTCAGGACATGAAATGGGTTTTTCTCCACTGTAGGTAGACATGTGATTTTTAGATTTCTCTTCGTAGTACTAGAATAGTTGCAGTCGGAACATGAAAAAGGTTTTTCTCCACTATGAGTCCAGTCAGCAAGTGACTTCTTAAATATCCCTTTTCAGAACACGAATAGTTGCAGTCAGGACATGAAAAAGGTTTTTCTCTTCTGTGAATCATACGGTGGATTTTTAAATTGTCCTTTTGAGAACTTGTATAACTTCATTCCGGACAGGAAAATGGTTTTTGTCTGCTGTGCGTAAACATGTGATTTTTTGGCGCCTCTTTGTAGAACATGAATAGCCACAGTGGAAACATGTTAAAGGTTTTATGTCACTTGGAGTAAGCAAATGATTTCTAAGAAGTTCCTTTGAACAACATAAATAATTGCAGTCAGGACATAAAAAAAGGTTTTTGTCCGGTGTGGGTAAGCATGTAAATTTTTGGATACCGTTGTGTAGCACAGAAATAGTCGCAGTCGGAACACGAAAAAGGTTTTTCTCCACTATGAGTTAGCAAGTGACTTCTAAGATATCTATTTTGAGGACACAAATAGTTGCAGTCAGGACATGAAAAAGATTTTTTACTTCTGTGAATCATACTGCGGATTTTTTAATCTTCCCCTTTGAGAACTTGTATAACTGCAGTCAGATCATGAAAAAGGTTTTATTACACTATGAGTCAGCTTGCGAATCATGGTGGAGTAAAGTGTTGCTCCACAGGGAAACAATAGGAAAATTACTTTCTTGAGGCCTCCTCTATGCAGCTAATGTAAAAAAAAGTATGTGTTGTAAAACCATGTAGGTAAACAATAGGAAAATTACTTTCTTGAGGCCTCCTCAATGCAGCTAATGTAAAAAAAAGTACGTGTTGTAAAACCATGTAGGTATAGGTCAGTGTTAAATTGTGGAAATCCGGAAGGAATACAAGGACGATAAAAATTATAATTATTTCCAATTTTTTTTATAAATAACAATTTGAATAAATAAAATGAACAATATACGCAATACGCATGTATCGCGAGTTTTATTTATTTGTTTCCGCAAACGCGATTATCAAGAAAAAAAGGGTATTTAAGTGACATTTCAGTACATTGCATAACTTAATTGTGACTTTCAGGTAAAAATTGTCACTTGGGTGTTACGTAACGTTTGTGGGGGGGGGGGGGGGGGGGGGTAAAGGAAAATGTTACGGCGCGTTACAGGGGGGGGGGGGTCCGAAATCTTCAAAAATTGCGTTATGTAATACTTGAACGCCCCCTTTAGATATTCGTACGCACTTTGGTTCTCATAGATATTAGTCCGATTTTTTCAGTTTTTGGAATTCCTGTAGATATTAGTATACGCCTCCTATAGCAGGTGTAGTTACGAGTTACGTCGAACCACGTTTCCATAATTAGTGTGGCCTGTGCTGTTTTTCTCCTATTTACACGTAGCTTAAAATTACAACAACTTACTGATATACCGTCTGTACCTAAGAATATGGTCTGTACCCAGTGGCGTAGCGAGGGGGGCGGGCCGCCCCGGGTGCCACCCGATGTGGGGTAACACCCGA
Source organism: Limnephilus rhombicus (assembly GCA_929108145.2). Lineage (NCBI taxonomy): Eukaryota > Metazoa > Arthropoda > Insecta > Trichoptera > Limnephilidae > Limnephilus > Limnephilus rhombicus. The sequence goes on from OV815278.1 coordinate 25,402,412, forward strand.
CCGTGGAAAGAAAAAAATTACGAAGGATATTGTACATATGCACAAAGTCTGTTATTTACATATTCATAGCTCTGTGGCTTCCCGTGGAGTGCCCCGAATTTTGTGTCGCTCGGTCTCCTTATAGGTGAAAACAGCCTATATTTGTGGAGGAGTATTTTTATCCCTGAAATTCTCTAGCCACCCTGGGTCTTGTAAAACGTTTCTATGCGTTACTGGGGCGGGAGGGGGGTTTGAACAATGCGTTACGTTACATGTTTTTTTTTTATTTAAATAAAAAAAAAACTAGGGAATTAAAATCTTCCAAGTTGGTAACCCTTTTCGTTTATGTTTTACGGGGAATCGCTCGATTGTATTATACGTAATTTTTATTTTGTTCTCCCAAGTTAGCAACCCTTTTCGTTTATGTTGTATGGGGAATCCCTCCAAGGGCGGATACAGGATATTTTTCTGGGGGGGGCACAAGGGGCGGATGGGCAAAAAAATCTACAATTACTGTTAGAAATAAACTTGAAGTGTCATACTTCAAATTTATTTCCACAAGTTCAAGTATGTATAGGAAGGTATATGAAAGTGTCAAAACAATAGAAAAATTAAATGTTTAATAAAGACAGTTTTTACTTTTCAGTATGTAATGAGATGGAATCTCCACAGTACCCCTCTAAATCCGCCCTTGAATCCCTCGACTATATTGTACATTGTACCTACGTCACTTTTATTTTATTTTCGTTGTCAGTATTTGTTAAGTGTTTTAAACACAAAATACGCATAAACACAAATGGCTGTAGTCAGTGTTGTTAAAGTGAGTTTGTAGGTACCATAATATCCTCAAAGCGGGAGATTTACATCATCAGCTGTTCTTGGCCTATAAAGGCTCTCATGTTGACTTGCCAGCGCAGCTATGCCAAAAAAATGCCAATGAAATTTGGAAAACAGCAAAGAAAAAATAAAATAAACAATAAACCTACGCATGTACTGCGAGTTAGAAATCTCTTGTTATATTTATTACTGCAAACGCGATTAAAACAAGAACAAAGGTATGCCACTTTCCAGTACTTTGCGCAACTTAATTGTAACTTTTAGGTAAAAATAGTCACTTGGGTATTACGTAACGTTTAGGGAGGGGGAAGGTACAGAAAAACGTTACAGCGCGTTACATGGGGGGAGGGAGGGTCAAAAATCTTAAAAAATTGCGTTACATAATACTTAATGCCCCCTAACCTACTACAGCAAAGAGTTTTATTAAAAAAAATCTTTCCACCTCTTGTTTACTATGGCTTTACACCAGGGTTGCGTAGATCTACTAAAATAAGTGTTATATAATTATTACAGGAGCAGCGATCTGCCGCTCAAACATTGGTAGAAACAACCGTGGCTAATTTATCTGGTTGCCTGAACAACACTCTGACAGGCATCAACTCCATCCTGTTGGACGCAAGAAACTTGGCCGATTTCGGCTCCAGTTTGGCCCAGAACATATCCGCCAAGGTACCGAGTTGCGGGACGGCCAGCTGGTCCAACTTCGTGCAGGTGGGGAGCTGCCTAAACCAGATACTGAGGGACCAACAGCCTGCCGTAGATGATCTGATTAATAAAATTTCAAATGCGGTAAGATTTATTTGGAAACTATTTATCTTTCTAAGCTAATCTTAGCTAAGTACGAAGAATATACCCTATCTAGGATACTGTCAATGGTCCTATGGGTAGGGGGTAGGATCATAGATAATGCGGAATCAATCGGATGTATTGAATAGAATCGTGCCAACGTTGGTGGGGGTTGTTTGGGATATTTACAACTGTCGCCGAGCTACGACGAAAGCTACGGAACCAATGAAAGTAATGAGTTTAGTGTGTCGCTGAGGGTTCAAAGTGCATGTGTGTTGGATACCAAATCAAAGAAAATGTATGCAAAATTTACAAAATTTTTGGAAAATGGGATAATAATAATAGAAGTTTATTCCAGAATGTATACAGGGGAAGTGCAATGCAATACATTCCATATTTTGAAATAACAAAAAAGATAAATAATAAATTAAGGTAAAAAGTAAATAACAACACATAAATTAAATATTTTAAAAAAAATAATCATGAGAAATGAAACTGAAAAAAAAATGATGTATACATATATCAAACACTAAAATGAACGTAAATTAGCGTTTACGGAGGTTACTTTATCGTCTCCCGTCTCCAGAGGGCCATCAGGGGAGATTCCATCCAGGCATGATGAAAATGAAGGAAAGATGAAAAAATTTGCAGAGGGCATCGTAAACACCATAGAACTGGATATGTGGAAGGATATATAAATGGAAGCATCGGTTACTCTCACTGACAATAAAATTACCAATAAAATAAATCTTATATATAAATATATCTGTCTTATTGTATGATTTCTTATGTAATTTTATTATTTGATCATCGATTTTATAATGCATTTTTGATGATCCGATTTATAAATGGGGAAGTTTACAACATTTCCCCATTTTCAATTAGCCTTCTCGATAAACTTAATGTACCGATATGGATAATTTTATTTCCAGGTTGTACATGCAGGTTTTGTTGTAACTGGGATTCCAACCAACCTGGTGATCTGCTCTGGAACCTCCATCGCCCAAGCTGGCTTCACGGGACTCCAAATTGCCCAAAACATAAGGACCTGCACTGGCAATGCCTTGGGGGGGTGAACAAATCTATACTTCAAACCAGCCCAATTTCCGCTCAAATGTTTACGAACGAAATGACACAACAGAGATTACTAATGTTTCCTATTTTTATCATCTTATTCGTCATTTTAAGTCATTTTCTATGCATTGGTGGATAAAGATTTCCCAAACTGACTACTGTCCTCAGTTTATGGCTTTATTCTGCAAAGCGCTTCTTCTCCGCGATCCAGCTGGTGTTGAATAGTCCAAAATTATACCTAGATCTACATCTTCCATACAATAAAATACAACTATCTACTAGAACATTGACCTAAATTCTGATCAGGCAAATTTTATGTATGACTTGCCTCTTCTTACTTCTTCGTGCCTCACTTGTTCGTGCTCTTCTTGTTTCTCTTGGCTTCTTCTTGGCTCGTCGTGACTTTTTTGCTTCTTCTTGCCTTTTCATGGCTCTTCTTGCCTTTTCTAATCTTTTATTGCTAATTCATTGCTATTCTGCTTATTTGTGCTTCCTTTTTGTCTCTTCTTGCCCCGTATTGGCCCTTTTTGCTTCTTCTTGGCTCTTCTGGCTTCTTCTTGTCTCTTCCATCGTGTTCATTTTTTGCCTCATCTTGCTTCTACTTGTCTCTTCTTATTTCTCCTTGCCTTTTCTTGCCTCTTCTTGTTTCTTCGAGGCTCACTTGCTTATTTCTACTTTCCCTTCTCTGGGCTATTCTTAGCATGTATTGCCTATTATTACAACTTGCTTATTCTTAAATATTCAAATCATCTTGAACTACGTGCAAAAAAAAAGGACACTTCTCTGAAATACGAAGAAGGCCGATTCCAAAACTAGAAAAATTAACTAAATACAGAATGTGATAAAAACCAACAACAACTGACATTATTTAAACCGTTAAGATAAAGAGCATTTTTTTGTTATCTCGTGCACGCCAGTGGGGGAAGGGAAAAATTGAGAAGCCCAAATTCTGAAATGAATTCAATATGTACCTCCAAGTTGAGTTATTTCTGTTGTGGAATTTGTATCCCGAAACCGTTAACTACCTCAAGTGTACCCTTTACGCATTTAACAACGACACAGGTACATCAACAAAATAACATTGTAGGTGTCAAAAAGGATTGAGCTTGTATCTACTCGTAAATAAACAAAATCTGAAAGCAATAAATAATATTAATGTGTTTGTAAAAATTTATTAAAAAATCTTCTCTTCGGCTTTGAGTGCTGTCTTGGGATAAACTGGTCCTTTTTTGTTTAGTCTGCCACATAAAATTTCACACTAGAACTGTTATGTCGTTTTCCCACGGTTAATTCCAAACACGCTAAGCTTTGGCTGATTTTGTCCACTACCAACAAATGCATTTGAAATACATTTTTATAAAAAACTAACATAGCTTTACAACGTAGCTTTAAATCATAGTAGCAAACATAGCTTTAAATCAAACATAGCTTTACAACGGAAAGAGGTAAAATTAAATTGCAAAGTAACGCGGGTATGTATCACTTTTCGTGGAAATCTGTTCAAGAAAAAGCCGGTTAATCTTAATATATACATATTAATGTTTTATTTTTGTCCCTTATGAAACTTGGTGATTTGTCGAGCGCACGCTCGCAATCGTTTCTGTATATATTTCTAGGAGCTCTGGCGTTATGAAATTTTTTCTAATACCATTCATCTGATTGTGATGAAACTTTGGTGATTTGTAGTGCACACGCTAGTGAAGATTTCTAAATATAATGGTGAGCTCTGGCATTATGAAATTTGAATACAAAATTTACTATAGGTAGCACGCGAGTTGTTTGAAAATGGTGTATATTTCAGATAGTTTAGCGGCAGGGAGGGAGAGGAAAATCAGGGGAGATGGGGAAGGTGGAACGGGAACGCGAAAGGGGGAGAGAAACACGGGATCGGTGGGGGTTATTCCCAAGTGGAGGATGGCGAGGAAGTGGAAAGGGGACGCCGGAGGGGAGCGGAGGCGGGAACGGGGTCGCAGGAGACGCAGGGGAAGGATGAAGGAGGGGTGAAAGACGAGGAAGGGGCAGATGGCGGAATTTCAAAGGGGATATAGTAGCGATAGGGGATAGCAGGGGATGAATTTAAAAAATCCATACTTCTCACACAGACAGTTACGAGGAGTGTGTACATTTCATACAGTTTAGCGGCAGGGAGGGAAGGAGGGTGGAGGAGGGAATGGGATAGGATGGTGCGGGATGGGATAGGGTGGGATGGGTTTTTTCTGGGCCTTCACCCACGTCATTAAACTTTTTCAGCAGATAAAATTTGGAATAAAGTTGAAGTGAGATTTTTATTAGCCCCTCCCCGATTAAAATAAGATTTGGTGAGACTTTACTGGACCCCCCCCCCCCCCCCCCATTTTGAGTATGCCCCCTAAGTAACTATTGATCATTGATATGATGGTAGGTACCTACTTTTTTTTTAAATACCAAAAGAATTGATTCCAAAAATTCGAAATGTGTGTCAAGAGTCATCAGTTTTCAAATACAAATCTGAACAATATTTCAATTGAAAAGTAATCTGAATACCAATAAATAAATTTAAAGTAAAGATTGCGCAACATGTGCCTAAAGTTCATATTAAATTCATAAGATTTTAAATCCAACATGCAAAGTTACAGCAGTAAAACATATTTTGGCAATGTCAGAGGTCCTCCAATAAAGTATGTAGACTATGACATGCTTTACGATAAAACCCCCTACAATCCCAAGTCCAAACGGGGGGACAGAAGGGAACAGAAGATCTCTTGGAGAAATATTTGGGAACAGGTAAAGAACATATATTTCACTAAAACAACGCTCCTACGTCATGTATCAGTTATTATTAGTAAGTATCTATACCTAGACCGCAAGTAAAAAAGGTGCACAGACATATGTCTCATGCCGTGTGCAGAAAGGGCGTTATTTATTAGCTACACCCAATGACGTTACATATTATGAAGTTATAATTATTAGACGAGGGGTAGAAATCTCAAAGTGGGAAGACAAGAATAAGACAATTGTACCGATCTCGATATCTAGTACTTTAGTACTAAACTGCTACGCGTCGAGTAAGGTTGCGTCTTACCAGTAAGTAAATTGCATTTTAAAAAGTGTCAAAATGCCCTCCTGTGTGATGAGAAAATGTTTCAATTACACAGCAAATAATAGTAAAGGCGAATGAATAACATTTCATTTGTAAGTACACGCAAATTACTTAATATTATCGATTATTATAAATATTACAATTAACTTTCATGTTTCCCGCTCGCGGTTTTAAACGTCATTAGAGAAAATTCAAGTCCTACTAAAGTAAAGGGTCTGGACGCGCAACAGCCAAATTTCTGTTGCTAAGTAAACTTCACTGTTTTAAAGTAGACTGATCAGCCTAAACGCTCTGTTTATCTGTTTGCTTGCGGTAAAACAACACATAATCAGTAGTTCTAACAAGTATTGATGACAATTGCCACCATTTGAAAACTGTCGTTGCCCTGTTAATTGTATTTATTGCATAGCTCGACATATCAAACTCAGACAGGCAGCCGGACCTTTTATTCTAGTGGGCCTCAAGAAAAGGAGACAGCGAACGTTCCATTAAAAACTGACAAGCAATACGCTGCCCGCTCATATATCCATGTCATTCATACACACACATTATTTGATTTTCTATCTTTATCACACAGGAATAAACTTTTGAATTAAGAAATTATACTGAAAATCGCTGAAAACAAAAGAGTGTTCCTTACTTTCCACATTATATTGTGAGTATATGAGCTATGGCGAGTCTATTTATTTATATAATGTCATTGGCTACACCCCGTTCTTCTCAGAAAGGAAATTCTTGGTTTGTCACAACTAACGTGACAAATCGCAGCCGTATATGAATAATCGTGTACGAATGGTGGTGTGTTTTAATACTGTGCACCGGTACTAATGGTGGTGTGTTTTAATACTGTGCACCGGTACCAAAATGATCAGTGGAGATGTTACTTCTTTCACCTTCCACTGAAATACCAATAGAATAAGCAAAGAATTCCCCCCCTGGCATCTGTATTCTTAAGACATCTGTTTGTAACCGGTCAAAAGAGCTGCCCATTTCCGCAAACTCAACAGATTTTCCAGTATTTAGGGGTTCCAGACCGGAGGTAGCCATCAAAGTTAACAGTGGAATACATATTGTACAGAGTCGAAGTTTTGTAGGTACTGTTATAAATTATTTGCTCGCTGCAGATTCTGTACAATATGCCCCAGCCCCAGCTTGTAAGATGCTAAATTTTTATTTTCAATTTTTAAAATGAATTTTTCTAAAGGATGTCTCCAGTTTATTACTTTATTAATTCAAGGAAAAGGAAAAGGGAGTAGCATCAACATCACATTTTATGTACGGGAGACCTAAAAGAAAACAGTATGATTACGCCATCAAAGAAGTTTGCAGGAAAACTGGTAAATATCGCAAAGTATTGAAACAGACACTTTTCCTAATACACTTACATATTTTAAAGTAACCAGGCAGATGGTAGGCACAGATGACAAATAGTAGGCAGAGAGACACAACTCCGTCTTCATAAACATTCAAACAATTCTTGCTTGATTCACATTCATGTACAATGATTCATTAATTCGATTCTTGACTGGAGTATTTGATTCACTTCACCCTCTGGGTCATTCCCGTCTTCTTCTTTCGTCCACTGCGCTTTATACATTTACCATAGTAAACATGTAAGAATTGTAAGAATCAGTAGATAGATTTGGGAGGCAGATATGGGTAGTGCCACCCCGGGAATCATTTACTGGATAACCAACACCCCTGCCACAGGTCGCCCCACTACGTTTGGTGACTTAGGGTTCGTGGGATGAGGTTTGTTTAGGTCTTGGCAGCGGATGCGATTGCGCACCTATTGCAGGAGAGACTGGTTAAGGGAGACCTTTTGACCTCTCTCCAGCCGGACTCTCTCGACCCATCGCCTTACACCGCAGTGGGAGGGATTCACATGCCATTTTTTTACTCAAGACCTACTGTATGGAGATAATGTAAAAAAAAAAAGAGAACTAAACCGTCATTTTTTTTATCCGCATTTATCCCGTATTATTTGTACTATAAAAAATATACGTGCAATAAATTGTTCAATTTTAATATTTTGCAGAGGACAAAGAATTTAGATCCAAAAGACTTGAAACTGCATTACAATGGGCACTACCTCTGGACGTGTCTAAATTCACACCATTATAAGCAATATATATCATGAGTATACTGGCAAAAAACGTTAACTCTAAATTCACTGTCTTAATTTCAAACTTTTTTTATCAAATTACATTGCAATATGATATCATGTTATCGTGTAAAAATATGATATCATGAAACGCGTCCACTTATTAATACCTTTTTCATTTCTTGATTTTTATTTTGGATAGCCGATTTTTAAGTTTATTTCCGAAATGATAGCATTTAGTATATTCTGTCAGACATTTTTGTTCTGGCAAAAAACACTAAGTTACTTAGCGTTTTTTTTCCCTTAGGTAGTTTTGCTTCACTTTCTTTTCAATGCACTAACTACGCATTATATCTGCGTTAAAAAATTATATTTCACTCGAACTGTCAAACAAAAGCAAAAAACATGCACGTTTAACATATATATTAAAAGTTATGTGACGTTTACACAAGTATAGACAAGCGAAATGCCTACACCAAAAAACAATTAAGTAGAGTTAAAGTTTTCTGCCAAAATTGATAAGGGTAGATACAAGTGCACATCCATAGACATAATATAAGGCAAATCAATTTAACATTTTTTGTCAGTATGTACTCATTTTCGACTTTGTTTAATTTATTTTTTAAATTATAGAAAATTTAAATTTAACACTGCAAGTTTATAGAGTGTAAATAACTTCATAAAACAGCATTTTTAAGTCAAAATGTTAAATTTCCCACTTAAGGTTTTTTGCCAGTATGCTCACGATGTGTACATAATATATTATTTCAATTCAATATGAAAATTTGCAACTTCTATAGAAGAATCACAAAAATCTTGTTTTGTAAATATTAATTATTTTTATGAATAAAATGCTTAAATTATTGTAGTCTGAAATGTTTTATTTCTTTATACAAGTGATATCATTCATTTTATACAGAAAACGATATAAATATTTCATATACAGGAAGGTAAAGTAAGGGAAGGCATGTTGAGATTTACTTAAATCGCTGATCACTGCATGTACGTTTTACTAACAACAATACCAGATTCAAAAAACATTACTGATTTCATTTTCACACTATCAATAAAGTATTTTCATTAATCCTTCTAAGGTACACACTTCTCGTATTCTCTAGATTTTTTTAAATTTTAAAACAATAATCTTCATAATATTATAATACGCCATTAAACATTATCTGTCAAAATGAAAAATAAACTAAAATTTACAATTTTTAATTATGTATTGACAAATTATTTTTTTCATGAAACTAAATCACATATATCTAGAGCGCAATTTAAATGGACTGATATACTGCCTGATTTTTAAATATTTTTTTTTTTTTATATATAATGTTGTATTTTGCCATTAACGTATAGAAAAATTACTAAGCAGTATTACCGACTCGCATAAATTGGGCATCAGTCAATTACATAAAAGCAGTCGACTATTGCCGCTATATTTACATAATTGTTTGTTATACATTGCAAACATTTATACATAAATATAAACAAATTATTGATATTTCATAAATATAATTTAAACTTAATTTTAATAGTCGACAATCAAACACTGTTTTCATAAATTTTAAAATATATAATGTCAGTGAATAAACATTCCTGTCGAAGTGAAACCATGACATTTTTAAATTCACACATCCGTAGAAAAGGGTTGTAAGTCAAAATTTTCTGTTTTATAAAATTTTATTTTTATCTCTGAATAGTAAAGTGATGGTGATTATCTACGCCACACGAAAACCGTATTTAAGTTAGAACACTCTATCTCTGAGAGATGTCGCTAGTATCTATTTTCGGCGGGACCGCTTGATTCATCAATCATCATTTGTTTTCTTTCTCCTGTAAAATTTACTTCTTTTACAGGATGTGCAATATGTTTTTTCATTTCAGAATTTTGCTCACATCCGTAGATGGGCGTATAATTTTCCCACTTGGTGAACTTAGAACACCAAACAAACGACAATGTATACATGTCTTACATTAAATTTGCCCATCTCTAGACAAACCTTTCATGCATATGAATTTCTTTATTTTATATTCAAAATAAATGACACCTTTCAATAATTTGACCATAAGCATTTGGGCAGTATTGTTTATGCTTAAAAAATATTCAAACAATCAAAATATTCAAATTTGAATATTGAAATTACCATTATTTATAGCTGCCATATTAGTGGCACTATTAAAAGCCCCCCAAGGCTTAGAAGACGATCCCTATGTTCAATATTAATTTTTTAAGACTGTACACACGCTCACTCGCCTATTAGTTCACTCGATCAGTGCCGCTATCTATACAGATAGTAAGCGCGTTATTTGACTGACAACATAGAGCTGACGAGCTTGACTGGACGTGGCTGACCATTGCAGAACATATTACGGTATGCCTGGCTTTATTTCCAGTCTTACAGGGGTTACATAATTTGAATTAGATGCATATTTACTTAGTTTGATGCAATTTTTCTTCCAAAACAGGTTCAATGTGTTGATATACTGAGATATCTCAATAACTGCTTCGGGGCATCTTTTTAAATAACCGCAGCAATACATTTTATGAAGGGCACAGGGGAAAAACATGCAATGTCACATTTTTATGTTTTTTGAACTGGCAACGCCATTGTATAGTACAAATGTGGTATAACTAAATGCCAAAACACACATTGCAGTAGCATGCAGTCACTGAGTAATCTTCATAGAAAAAATATTGATACAGTGCAATAACAAGCAATGTCCAAGTCGTACAGGAAAAAAAAAAGCATTGTCCATGGTTGCCGGCTTGACGTTTACAGTTTGAATTTTTGAGGTTATTTTATTACGTTCGTGTGTCGGGTTGTGCAGCGTATGTTTTTGATATTAAAATTAAAATATAATCCAAATCGTTAAAAGTTTTTTGAAAAATGTTGTCGCAAGAAGACGAGGTTAATCTAAAGCAAACTACCAAAAAACGTAAACTTTACGGTCGAAAGTCGGATGTAAACAAGAAAATTAGACTTGTCTTTAGAAGTCTTGGACATTGCATATTTGCATTTGCATTGCATACTAACAATTTCATGGACATAGCATATTTTTTTCCTGTTTTTTTCTGATTCCATTCACTTTTTTTCAACTAATTCCAAAAATACAAGCAAGAATGTTTTTTTTATACTACCAGCACAAAACAAATTTATTTTCTTTATAAATTACATATTTTTGTTTCTTTTCAAGTTTTATTTCTTTTTTCAAGGTAAATATTAATTTAACAATTTCTCAGTTCATTGTCTTTGTGACATTGCATGTTTTTCCGCTGTGCCCTTCATACATTATCGTCGTCATAAAGTATGTATGTAGCGGGTTTGTACATATATATATATGAAGGTAGGATTATAAAATACTAAAATTTCTACAGAAAATACAATGTGTTCATAGATAAAAATTCATTTCATCCGTTTCATTTTAAATATGTCCTGTAATAATGTGTCAATTGACAATATTAATGATTTTTAAGCATATTTTCAGACAGAAAACAATAAATAAACAACTCAAAGCAAATTTTTTTTACAAACAAATAGGTACATAAATACAAGTAGGGTGTAGAATTGTTGATTCTTCAACATAAATCTACATTGGTTCATAGGTTAATAGCTATGAATAGTGTTTGTGAAAAAGCTAGATCTGTATATTATTATCATTAAATTGAAGATGAAAGGACACATCTTGAGAATTAATAAATAATCGTAATATTAATTAATAAACTAGAATTAGTCAGATATGTGATATAATGGAACCAAGTTCAGCAGGTCATGGAAAATAAAATGAAATTAACTCTTGTTTTAAATACAAATATGTGGACAAAATTAAATGTTCCAATGAACGTCAGGAATTAATTTATTGTCAGGTGATAAACAAAAATCAAATGTATTCAGTCACATTCATAGAGCAACATCTCTGTTTTACATGAGAACTGGTATTTGATGTAAAATATTGAAGAATGAAATAATACAGATGACATCAAGCAAAAAAAATTCATGCAGCTAGGCATACGTATTTACGTATTGTCAAGTCTCCGAGGTCAGAAGAATGTGGAAATAGAAAACTATAGAAAGACTCTGAACAGCATAGGCAATGAAATAATCAGCAAATGATTAAGGAGGGCAAGGAAGTCAAGGAGGGCAAGGGAGTCTTAGAATGGTTCGATGACCAATTTTCGTTTCATGGGCAGCTCACCTAATTAAAATTTTACAATTTATTTTTCACATTTTATCATCTTCATAATAGTTTTAATTTTATGGCAACGGGCCAAAAGCTGTTCCTTTGCTGTGTACGCACATAGCTATAAACCGCAAGAAGATATCTGTTGAAAAGCAAGCGCTTATGTTTTGTGCCGTTCACACGATGCTATCAAAAATTTCTTCCTATTGTAGGAGAGGGGATCAGATGAATTAGCGAGCGGCCACGGAATGCACATTTTTTGTACTGAATCTGTCAACTTGACGTCTGTCATCCATCGGTCTAGGCAGCTACGTAATTAAAATGACCCCCTCTCCTGTTTTCGTCGGAGAGGGGGGCGCTTAACTTGCATATCACATCGGGAGCGGTTACAGTGTAAGATCTGTATTGTCTATGGTTAATCTGCGCATAAACCACTTAGGTGTGAACGGTCTGAAGGGATTATATGGAGAGCGTTATTTGGCGTGCAATCATCTTTTACATTTGATAGCTGTGTGTGTACACAGCTTTATTGAATTACACAGTCCTTATTTACTAGTAAAATTCAAATTAGAAACATCATAATGTGCAGGATATACATAGTCTCCAGAAACTTTTAGTACAAGGAGGAAACTGGTGAATCACATATAGAACGCACAAAAACATTATTTTTTCGATAAGAAATAACCTTTGGAGCCGAGTTTTTACTTCAACACATTTTAAAATACTATTTAACAGCTGATATTAAACCATTTTTTATTTGACCAAAAACATTCCAACTTTGGACTCAATTTATTCAAAAACAAAAGATCAAATCAAATAAATTTATACCATAAAATTGACCCCAATGTGGTAGATAGATTTACTAGTTTCCCGCCTATACTACGAGTTTCCGGACACCTTTATAATAATATCCAAATACGAAAATGACCAAAAGCAACAACCATCTTATTTCACCAAGAAAGGATCAACACATTTCATCTGCCCTAGACAATATCCACAACACAATCCCAAAAACAATGTCGGATGTGTGATTTTGTAGTTTTGAATCAACAAAATAAGCCAACAAAATGATTTCCAATTTTTAGCAGTTCCGACATTGTTCTTCGGGACAGTCGATTTGTCCGATAAGAATTTTATTATAGGAAAACTCAAAACAGATGTTAATTCTGTAAGAATATTTTAAATCATCCACCAGTTATAAATCATACTCAACAGGAATCAATTTGTAATATCCCTGTAATTTAATGTGAAAACATCCTTTATTTTCTCATACATAGAAGAACTTTAAACATTGGCTCAAAATAATCTCAGACAACATGTACATGATCTTAAATAATAAAAATAAATGTTTGTCGAATTTATTTTCTGAAACTGAAATGAACATTATGCATAGATTGTCTTAGCAAAATTGAAGAAAAAAATATATATTAACCTATTTCTCATAAAAGTTTTAATACTAATGAATATTTGAATATAAAAGAGATTATTATAAAGGATCTTCTTATACAATATTTTATTTGATGACGGAATTGAGCATTATTTTAATCATACTAATTTTAATTGCAGAATTTTGAACAGTATTCATTATTATAATTTCACAATACAACAATTTATTATTGGGGATTATATTTATTATATTATAAAGGTAATTCATTGTGTTCTTATATCTTATGTAATTTAATTTAACCACAGAAACACAGACATGTGCCTACCTAGTTCGGTGGTAAAAAAGGCAAAAAAAATATTTAATAGGTACATTAAAAATATGCATGAAATGCATAGATGACAGAAATTTGTTTCTACTTATGTGTGAGAATAGTAAACACAGTAGGGATCATAATTAAAGTATGTAACCAAGAAGAAAAAATAGTCTGTCAGAGAGGTATCTTGGTTAATCTACCTTAATTTTTAAAACCAAAGTGAAACCCTCTTAAGAAGTTTTCATGCTTAAAAAGTTTGGTTTTTAATTGAGCGGCCCAATTTATCCCACATTTCCCACTCTTTTTTCGGTTCCTTGACAAATTTCTTATGAGAGTTTCACTGAAGTTATGAGATGAATAAAAGACAGATGAAAATTGTTATGAATCCAATGTGGATTAAGTTAATGAAAAATGATCAAAATAATATTTTACATTTTTTGAAAATAAATTGGTGCATAGTTTGAAATAATAAATGCGACGCATTTGATAGTGAAAGCGCACTTGAGGTGGTTTTTCACAAAAAAATTACATTACAGAAATTATCTGAATATTAAATTGAAGTGCACCATTACATTATTTTTCTTAAATAATCATGATATTCAATAAAGCAATATGTACATAATATTCATGTACTAGTTTTAAACGACAATTCTTTGTATGCAAAAGGTAGAAGGGGTTGAGTTAAGTATATTAATACTTTCATTGCTTATCTTGCAAAGAAATATTAAACTAGTCAACATCGTACATAATCGGGGTAGCCACAAAACGGATTTCAAAATTCCCTGATAATTCCAAGTTTTCCCAGTTTTCCGGGTCTGTGGCCACCCTGATAATACATTTGATTAATGATTTGAAACAATTGGTTGTACTCAAAGATATTGAAATATAAGAGATGTGCTATCCGCAGTTTTTACTGGGTGGAACTGTGTTTCCTGGCGTCGCCAATATTCTTAACCATTACTACTGTACACCTACAAAAAATCAACTAAATTGCACAACGAATTCTTTCCATATTCAAACTATATTTTTAACCAATTACTGCACAACGAATTCTTTCCGTATTCAAACATGCAATGTATACATACTGCTACCTAAAGGTGTGTATGTATTCGTCGACGGTGGGGCGAACATCAAAGCATATCTCTTGTATTTCAATATCTTTGGTTGTATTCATTATGTTGGAGGTTATTTTGACTTTTTTTGGCACACAGATTTTTCAAAGAAATACTAAAAACTTAAGTGTATGCTCCCGCAAAGCCAAAGATTTAAATAATTTATATAAATGTACCGTAAAATGGGGTGCCTTTTATCAATTTTCAACTGTGAAACTCAATAACTTTTTTTATAAAAGAGAGTTGATGAGTTTTGCTCAAATATCAGAATAAAAACTAAAACAATTTTTTTTGCGATTGTTTTTTATTTACCAGATAATATACCTTACCATTCATACATATTTCATGTTTGTATTGTAAGACGTTTCCCCAGAATGGCTAACACTATCTAAAAAAAACTCACTTTTTCAAAAAATTATTTAATAAGTTACGAATATACAAAGTGATAACCGTTTAGAAGACTTTTTCTTTGAAAAATTAATATAAAAGGTTTTATTATTTCTATATAAACCTGAATATATACCCTACATGAAAAACAATAATCAATTTCAAATAAAAAACGACCTTGACACTAAAGTCACCACATTTTACAGTACTTACAAGTTGGGCGAATAATTGGATTTGAAAATAAGCAATGTTTGAAAGTCTTTAGAAATAGAAATGTTACATACATTTGATATTGCTTCTTCTATCTAAAGCAAATTACTCCTTGCAAAAACCATTCAAGTAAATGTTTGTAAAAATAATAACCTAACACAATTTGAAATCACAGAAACTTATCATCGGTGATGGGACTCAAATACAATGAATAGTCATAAAAATAATTATCAATATTGATGTCAAAACTAAATTTAATATGGGTGTTAATATTATTTAAATTGGTAATAAAAGTATGTTTGGTTGAAACAGTCCACTTTCTAATATTTATTACGAAGCTATTTTCTGGTTCAGTTATTGGTTCACAATGTTGTAAAGTGACTAGCAGAGGTAGTTAAATAATAATCTAGTATCATATTTAGTGACGCAACGATCCTACAAAAAAAATTTAAAAATGAAGATTTTCATTTCAAGTGAAGCTTTAACAAATACGAGTAATACATCCCTTCCAATATTTTTCTATAAGTGGTGTTAATGCTAGATTTTTTTTCTAAGTACATATCTACGTGCATGTGTACATAGTTCAAATCGTATATACTCAACTTTAAGATTTCAGTAATTATATCAGCTCGTTTAACCTCTTATGCAATTTTGACCCTTCTATGTACAGAATTTGTATGAAGGACAAGGTCAGAATCGCTTGCGCCACACGACATTGGCAAAAATTTCATTCACCTGGCAACCCCAGAATATTTTTAAATGATTTCATCTGTAGCATCAAAATGTCGAATTTGCTCTGATTCTTTCTGTCAAAATCCAATGCATGTTAATTGGCGAAAACATCCTAAAACCTATCAATTTACGTAATTAACGCAAGTAATGTTGTTTTGGTACATAGTTTATTGTTCTAGGAATGTGTTTCGGTCAATAAAATATACGATAGCTCAAAATGAATCCACAAAACATTCAATTCAAAACTCAAAAGTGGTGCTTTGTTAGGAAATTTCCATGTTTTTCCTCGCCTTTGACGGGTTAACAAAAATATAATTTGTTAATAATTTATCAATTATCAACCTTAATCTATGTTAATAAAAAATCTCGTGTCACTGTTTGTGGTCGCACTCGCGGCTCGAAAGATTTTTGTGAAATTTTTTATGTATATTTAGTAGGTATGAGAATGGGTCGCAAAGCATATTTCATACCGCTAAGTGATTAGGGTGCCCCTATCCAGATTTCTTTTTCTATTTTTTTGACAAAATTTTTTTTGTATTTTTTTTTGCTTAAAAAAATACCTATAACCCTATATCTTCACCCTCCTACCCCACCCTCCCATTTTTTAAATGCGATTTTAGTATTTTTATATAAACAAATTTCACGGTTGTGGAATGACAGATGGTTTGCTTCATCCACACATGCGCAAGTCATTCACAAGAAGCGTCTATAAAAATAATAAGCACTAGAACATTAAAATACATTCGTTATTTTTTTATTACCAACCAAAATATTAACTACAAATAATTTATATGGCAGAACAACGTTTGCCGGGTCAGCCAGTATATAAAAATAATTTATCAACTTCCTGAACAAAATCAATATTTTCCTGCTGACATATCGCAAATTATTCGAAAACTTGTCAGGTCGTGATGCGCTACCATGGCAATCTCGCAACTGAAACGGGCCGGCCGCGGCGACTAGCACTGCGAGTTGCGTGTGGTTGCGATGTGGTTGACAACCTGTCTTTGAGAAGTTGCCTGTGTGCGGACCGCCAATGAAATTAGCAAGTTGCTTTCCTGTAGACAGCGATTGAGTTGCCAACTGATTTTTTTTCAGTTGCCCAATGAGCGGATGGGTTAGAGTGAATTTAGAAATTATTAACGAATCAATGTAATTTTCAAAAGTAAAAAAAATTATGTTTGCAATGACGTGAAAAATAAGAAACGTAATATTATATTGCAATATTAAAAAAACGTTAAGATAAATAAATGTCAAAGTAGGAATCGTTGCAGCACTAACCGTGATATAGATAATTGAAACAAGGGAAACGCGCCATGATCAGTATAAAACTATGTACATGAAAGTGTCACCAACACCGTTCACCCGTACATCTGGAAATCGAAATTTTGCACAGTAGCACCCCGCCATAGTTTCTACCTACACACATAACATTCTTTGGCTATGCCGATTTCATAATTCGTGAATTTTTTTCAAAGCTCCGCGACATGCGGCATGCTCTCATGCCGTGTCTCCCTTCATTTTTATTACCTATGAGTCATAAT
Source organism: Limnephilus rhombicus (assembly GCA_929108145.2). NCBI lineage: Eukaryota > Metazoa > Arthropoda > Insecta > Trichoptera > Limnephilidae > Limnephilus > Limnephilus rhombicus. The sequence goes on from OV815278.1 coordinate 25,420,138, forward strand.
GAAGTTGTAGACAGTATCTGGAAACTAGTAGTCAAAGACAACCAACCATAAGTCACCAATTTTTTACCAAATAAATGGACTGTTCCGACCAAAATACTTGTAGAGAAATTCTATTCTAAAATTATCTGGACTCGGGTTTGGGTTTGGGCGGCCTGAAGCCCATCGTCTTCTTCTTCTTCTTTTCCTTGGAGCTGCCGGCCTGAAACGTCTTCCAGCTATCCACACGCGTTTGTCGAGATTCCTACAAAATGAGATTACATTTAGATTATCATATATAATATATGCACTGGTGACGAACACTCATAATTATTTTATTGAGAATTTTTCCCTTTTTGTTATTTTACATTACCTCCACTCTGGAGACCTTGAGGACAATAATTATCCCCCAGAGCCTAGGTCATCTTTTGGAATGCTGTATGGGGGGTCTTTTAAGAGAAAGGAAGGAGAAGAAGCTATTAGAAGGAATAAGGTACGAAGGGTGGGTAGGAATCTGGGGGTCAACATGTCCAGGAGTGACGGACGTGTGAATCCATCCCTCCCACTGTGGTGCAAGGCGATGGGTCGAGAGAGTCTGACTGGAGAGGTCTAGGTTAGGTCTCCCTCAACCAGTCTCTCCCGATCCGGCCTGCCAAGCAGGTGATGGGCAGTTGCATCCGCCGTCAAGATAAGAAGTTTTATATTTTAACAGTGTTTGTTGCAATGTTTTTATAAGGTTAAATTAATAAAATAAAAATTCAAAGCACTGTATCAAAATATAACTAGCCGTTGGTAATAACAGATAGATGCCGTCAATGCCCAATGCTATTGACGAAAATGTGCATCAACAGTTAGATGCAAATGAGAACATCAATAACTACAAAGCAATACAATTCGACACAACGCAATGCGGTCAATGACCATATATAGTTTTAGCGACAAATAAATAAATAAAAGTTGTAACAGTTTATACTCTTGGTGAACGATATTTTGCGTAATTTCTCCCTACTAGACGTCACAGTGGCAACATTCCATTCCAACCAGTTGGAACTCTCTAACATTGGGATTACCCAATATTATTAGAATCATAAGTACTTAAAAAAATAATAATCAAAGTTCGCATCAAAGTCTGTGTTATTTGCAACAGTCATATTCAACGGTTGACAATCGCCAGCTGTACTACCAATAATTCGCCGAGTGCTAATTTGCACAGGTGTAATTTTTTTAGATTGTTTAACACTTGATGCATACAATCACACATTCCATTGAATTCAACCATATTGAATAATCAATATTCAATATATATATCATAAAAGAAAGTGTACAAAAGTGGGTGTCCCGCTAAAACTCAGAAACGAGTCCCGGTACGATCAAGGGAGTTATATAGTGTAGTAGCTATCCCCCATCCATGAAAAAGGTTCCCATTTTTACCTGAAGGGCGTGCTCTCTAGAAATCGCCCTCTAGAATTTTCTAAAACAGTCCAGAACATTCGAGAGTATTCAAGAGCATTCCACAACATTCCATATCATCCCGGAACATTCTGGAATGTTGTGGAATGTTCGGGATCATTGTGGAGCATTCAGATCATTGTGGAACATTCCAAAACACTCTCGAATGTTGTGGAATGTTCTGAAACATTGTAAAACATTCAAAGCTTTTTTTGTATGATCGGGGCTACCCATAGACAGGGGTATATAAAGCAAGATCCGTCGTGGGTTCGAACATCAGTTCAATCACATATCTACTCACTGAGAGAAGCCGGGTACCCCAGCTAGTAATTAATAAAATGAAGTTCTTCGAATTACACTTGTAAACACAGTAAGCAAGCGATAAAACTGCTCGTAAGGGCGAGGAGGAAAAACCATGTTGCAAAAAACCATGGGGGAGTGACGTGAGCGTGTCCATGTCAGTGATTTGTCAATAAATGAATCTGACAGAATATAGGCACCTCGTATTATAATATCACCATTTAGTGGGGAAAAATAAAATCTGCTTACGAATTACTAGTTTTTTTACAATGGTACACAAATTGCTGGCTGCATAAATGAACAAAAGTTCTGACTTGTTTCCAAAACTGTTACAGTAAAATGCTCTTATGAAGTACCCCCCTTAACCTGTCAAAGGCCGGCAAATTCCAGGAAAAGTACGGAAATTTCGTAATAAAACACGATTTTGAATTTTGAATTGAATGTTTTGTGGATTAATTTTGAGTTATCGTATATTTTATTGACCGAATCACATTCCTAGAACAATAAACTATGTACCAAAACAACATTACTTGCGTTAATTACGTAAATTAATAGGTTTTACGATGTTTTAGTCGAGGAACACGCATCATGTTTGACTGTTAAAATTCACGACAAATCTGACATTTCGATGCCACAGATAAAATCGTTTAAAAATATTCTGGGGTTGCAAGGCAAATGAAATTTTTACCCATCATATGGGGTATTGTTGGCGCAAGCGATTCTGACCTTGTTCTTCATACAAATTCTGTACATAGAAGGGTCAAAATCGCAGACAAACATAATTTATTCTAATTTTTTTTAAATTTTTTCCCCGCGCATGCGCACAATACGCGCGCGCCCGCGCGTCTCCTGCCGATTACAGGTTAAGAGGGTTTCACCGCACTTTGGTACACTATTTAGTTAAGACACTTTTACAAATACATATGTTATAATTTATTAACCTCACTCATTTTTAGCATCCCTACACAACCTGATTTGAAGGCGGTTCAGTTTTTTAACTGTTTTTATGAAAATTCCGGTCTTACGCAGAAAAGCCCCACAATGGACTGTGCTGCAAACCGTTGCCTTACTTTAGCGAACTTTACTTTTCTGCGCAGGGCCTGGTTATTTTAATGTGTGCTCTTTGGCATTCAAAATACGACTGATATCGTAGATTATTCAAAGTATTCTCTAACCCTCCTGGTGCCAAAAATATGTTCACGTGGTTTGTCTCCAGTTAGTCGAAATGATACCCAGATTTCATGTTAGGGAAGGTGTATCTCTTGTCAGTGCTTGTAAACAATAAACTGAAATAGTAATGTAAAGAACATGCCTACAGTAAACAGGGCAAAAATAAGGATAAGCAAAGCAAAAAACGGGACATAATTATTATGATGAGATATTTTATGTAGGTACATATTCGCGTTACACAGATAATATTGAATTTTTCAAAAAAATACGCATATTTAACACTGTAGCAAAGTCACGAACTACCGCTGGATCAATGGATTAAATAAATAAATCAACATAAGCAAAGTTAACACATTGACAGACACTTGCCGGAAAATGCTGGAAAATAGAAGTTTGTGATATGACAAATCCTATCACATGTGTTTTGTCACAGGACACGTGCAGTTTGTGAAGTTGATGAAAATCAGCAATAAAAAATTATCCTCTTTGGGTGTGACAATATCAAGTCTTTGAGTTGCAGCACAAATACAGGCTACATACTACTGCAAAACAAAACTTGACTTCCCAGTCGTCTCAGTGTCGTATTGCGTCCCTACCTAAAAGACACATATATATATGTTGTGTGATGTCACACCTTCTCTAAAGCGAAGGTCAATACATAGATGTTGTGTCTCCTCTAATCTCCCTGATCTCCCCTAAAATGACTTCAATAGACTTAATTATTAATTAATAGAATATAATTGCTTATTAACACTTTTGCAGACACAATGTCCGCAAAAGTGTTAATAAGCAATTATAGTGTTTTATTTTTGGGGTATTATGGAGTGTTTGCGCTACCTCCTTCTTTAGCCAACGTTTCAGACAGCGTTACACGGCCCGTCATCAGGGCAGATGTGTCGCTGTAACGCTGTGCGAAACTTTGGCTAAAGGAGGTAGCACAACATGGCATCTAAAATCATATCTGTTAACCAGCAAGTGCACAAATAACTTTTTTTGTAAATTCATAACATAATACACAAAAGCAATTAGGTACAATTATAATATGTGTTAGCAACATGCATAATCAGTTTCTTCAAAAATAACAAATGAAAAATCAAATTGCCAAACACAGATACTCACATTGAGTAATCGCATCACCAACATGTCAGAATCCGCATACATCGCTACCGGAATCACGAGACCCTCGTCACCATCATCATTGTTGAATTCTCGAAAAAACTAAACTAGAATACTTTCATCACCTCGCCCAGAACCAAACAATTGCTGTACCTGTCATTTTATATCCTGTCATTCTTAGTTGAGTGTATTATTCCTAGTATTGATCTAAAGCTCACGCAATGTTACAAACTGTGAAAGACGATGCCATGTTTAAGTCTCAACGATACGAGTGGGAGCAACCTCGGCTGGTTGTGGGAAACTGGAGTCACTGACGAGTTTACAAAATGTCGGCAACAATGCCTGTGACGAACCTCCGCACGGATGTGTGGCGGTAATCACCAAGATACTTGAATAACCGAGTAACGGACACTTCCGTTTTTGTTTGCGTAAGAACAGCCTAATATGTAACGAAGAAAAACAAAAATTCAAATAGGTGTGTACATAGTATTACATTCTTACAAATTCAATTTATAACAAAATCAATATTATTTGTTATGTTCAAACTTACTTCAAAATTCTTAGCCCACTCTTTCTGCATTGACTTTTGTTCTTCTTCTTCAATCTCCGATTCCCTCTTTCGCTTCCTCTCCTCCATATCCCTGGTCTCCAAGTGCTGGCGCTTTCTCTCCATGTCGGCAAATAGCTGGAATTTAAAATACCTTTGTATTAACATGTAATCGCACATATTGCTTTATATTTATATTAAGTAGGATGTCCCCTCTCTCCCCAACTAATTTTCATGATACAAAGCAAAAAGCATGATACAAAGATTCCCTTCCACAACCCACCTTGGTGACGTCACATGTTTCAATTTTACATCTAAAAATAAGTTTTTCGTTTACATTTGGGCCTTTAACCAGCCAGCGGCCGAAACGTTGAAAAAAAACATCGTAATAGTAATCCCACAACAGTTAAGGGCCTTTAACCAGCCAGCGGCCGAGAATCCAAATTTCGTCGAAAGATGTTCTTACGATCGTACAGGACAGTTTGAATGAGAAAGATTAATTATTCTCCGTACCAGCTTTTCAAAATTATAACTCAATATTGATTTTATTTCATTCCAAATTTGCTTTAATTTATACCTGCATCCAAAAATGCTGAAAGGCGTGATGATAAAACTAATAAAATTATGTACTTTTTGTAATTATTTTTTTAATCATAAGTATTTATCATTTTTCATTAATGTGTAAGCAAAATAAGAATGTAAAAAAAAATCTTAAATATATTAATTTGTAGGACCGTAAATAGATAGACAAAATAGAGAAATTTTCGTCATAAATAAGTGTTCGGATATATTTTTTAATGATTTTATTTTAACTAAAATTAAAATTTTGAAACATGCATTTACTAGATAACGTATTGATTTAGAGTAATGTATGATTACATGGTATGAAATATGTGAAAATTTAATAAAATCTGCCAACGACCTATGGTATAAGGCAACGTACCCGTAAATGGAAATAGCTAAAGGTACCTACCTTCATAGTCATGACATAGACCGCGTGTTTGTATTTGGCTGGATCATCCTCGGGTATTCCTTCTGATAGTTTTCCTTCTTTTTTGAACTTTTTCCGTTTTTCTTCAATCTGAAATTAGTTAAAAATAAATGGTTTAAAAATATGAACGTGAAATAATTTCAGTATTTTCTAAAATAGGCATTGTGAATCACAGTTAAGTTAAAGCATAATAAATTTGGAGGCAATGTTGTTCTAACGTACTGTACCGAATGTTAACCCCTCCGAATTTTCGAGAATATTAGCTTTTGGTGACTTAAACGAAATGACATTTTACGAAAACTTTTAGTTATAACCGCTTCACAATTAAAGCTCTATAAATGAAACATTTCTGAACGTAGCCGAATAGTAAAAACTGTTTTAGACAGGTTACAAAATAAGCTTTCGAATTATTATATTACAAATAAATATTAACATTTGTAAATATTAAAATTTAGAATGCAAACATTAAAAAAATGTGAAAATGACTCACATGATGTTTTTATGTGAAAACGGTACTAAAATCACAGATTATGTAAACAACAATACGTATTCTATTGTATAAATGTGTAATAAACACTTTTGTCACCTCACTTTTTTATCATTTCATGTAAAAATATTTAATAGAAATTAACAATGTCGGGCGCCCGTCAGAAATTTGGCGGGATAAATTATGTGTCAGACTGCGTGTCTGACAGAATGTTCTTTTTATGTATTTCTATGGACAACTTGAATAGAGATGTGCAGCATGATTCACTATCGACCTTTCACTTTTTATTTTACGGATGTAACTAAAACAATAACGGAGTTATAACGGTTTCTATGGAGACACACGCGCTGACGTGTAAACACGCTTATTGTACTTGACTGCTGTCGTATTTTTAACGCATATATCTGCTTACGTTGCTGACCGGTTAAATAAAGAATATAAACTTTTTCTAGAAGTTTACTTTGAAGACTTTACAGGACAAATGAAAAGTTTATCAAGGTAAACAAACATTTTCATAAAATGTGACAAAAAAAATAATCCAAATTATATAACATTAATTAACGGTCATTGTTCCCAACTTTTCAGTTGATCAATCTGATTCTCCGATCAGCTAAGTTATTTGTTTAGAAACGCTCGATTCGCCTGTTATTCGGAGAATTGGGTTGGGAAGAAAGTGTTTTTACATTTTAGGATTGTTGATCCAAAAGTTCGGCTTAACAGTAGATTAGTAGGATTGGGAACATGGGCTGTTAGTCTTCTTCCTAAGCTAACTTTTTCCCCGCGGCTTCGCTCGCATGGTATTAGGGGGGTTCCCACTCCGCCTCCCCCCCCCTCATTAATCCCCGGTACATTCAGTTCTAAAACTGCTCGCATGCCACCTATTGCAATTTTTTATACAAATTTCATAATGCCAGAGCTAACCAGTAGTTTTATAGAAAAAAAATAATTATCCAATTTGGTGCAATCGTTCGGAAGTTATGCGCCCACACACATTTCAGCGATTCATTTTTAGAGATAGATATTAACTGCGACGCCAACATTGTTTCCACGGCAACCGTTTGTTTTGCTTTTCTTCTGACGTTTGCAATAACTAAATTTTGTTAGGGACAGAAAACGTATGACAAATAATTTCATAACGCAAGAGCTTACCAATATATACAGCCTATATTACTTGCAAAATAATGTTGGAGTTTTACCTACCATTAAAACTCTTATTATGTTGTCTTGCTTATCCAGAATATATAATGTGAGATATCAGCCCTATTTCCCGCCAGCGTCGGTCTTATCTATTGCTTTATCTTGAATTTCCCGCCATTCCTCTGCAACTCCCTTCAGCTGTCAATTGTCGCCGTGCAGTTGGCATCTTGAGATGCCGTGTTAATTCAATTTGGACTCACCAAGCAGAGCTTAAATATATTCTGGATAAGCAAGACAACATAATAAGAGTTTTAATGGTAGGTAAAACTCCAACATTATGTGTGTCGTTGCTTATCCAGAATATATAATGTGAGAAGTGTTTGTTATCGCTTGGTGACAATTCTAAAGCCAAAATTGTGACTATTACTGTATTGCTTGCAATAACTTGGTCAAAGACTGAGAGTGAATGGGGGGATTCAGCACCTCAACATTGAGACCTCTGATTTGTCTATATTTCTTGAATGTGTTTTCTGAACTCCAGCTTCCTCTTTCCAAAATGGTGTCTATAGGACACTCTTCCAGCCAACTTCTTGAAGCTGCAGCTGATCTCAAACTCCCAGGAGAGGCATCAATCCCAGCATCCTTCAAAATTGTTTTAATCCATCCACCAATAGCAGTTCTCGAGGCTGGCCTTGCAGGCCCTTGCAGGTCTTCTGTTCTCACCCAAAGACATAAGCTTTCTCAACCAGAATATGGAATCTATATTACGATCCTCTGCTTTGTAAAGTTTCCAACCAGACTGTCTACGTGTAGAGGTGTCCTTCTTAGAACCAAAAAATTTGGCAATAATACAATGTGATCATCATTGTCAACAAGATTATCGGAAGATGCATGTAGTAAGGTCAGATCCTGTACTTGTCTTCCTGATGCCAGAAGTAAATTAACAGAACATCTACGAGATGCTTCGAAAAGGGTCAGGTCATTTGAAGGATTCTTACAAAGCTAAGACACCAAGTGTCCTGGATCCCAAGTAAATGCTCTAAGCTTCTTATTTGCAGAATTTCCTATACCTCTCATCACTTGCTTGACCAAGGGATGATTACTTATCCTCAAATCGCCTATGGGGTCATACAAAACCGACACTACAGACTTGTGAAGTGCTATAGTATTGGGATCCAAGCCTTTCCTCACTCTTAAGTATACTAAAAAACCGTGCCAGCTGAGATCCCGAAGGGTTATTAGGACATGTATTATTAATGGCGCACCATTCCTTCCAGCTCTTCCATGCCATGTGATAAGTTGTAAGCTTAGGTTTGCGCCAACCCGCATTCAATAGAGCTTTTTTCTTGCTGTGACCAATCGTTCAAAGCTTCACTCCACCCCTAATCTTCCACACCTGTAGTTGGAGCTTCTGGACCTGTTCAAGATGAAGTCCTGTCGATAAGTCTATCAAGTTGTCGACCAACATGGGTATTATGTGAGGTCGGTCTAGGGCTCTTCTCTTCAGGTCTGGTAACCAAAACACTTTTGGCCAATTTGGGGCTACAACCAGGTACACCCCTGATGACTTGTTCAGATGTGCCAGTGCTCTTGGCATTAAGCAGGGGGGAGGAAAGATCCATGCCAAGGGGAAATTCCAACTCCTGCTGAACACGCTGTGAAGCATTGCTCTCTTGTCGTGGGAATCTATCGAGACATACTGATCCACGAAGTGAGCCCTCGAGGGAGCGAATAGATCCACTACTGGACTGCCCCTAACTTGTGAAAAACAGCTCTTACCGCTGGGGGTAGAAGGTGCCATTCTGGTAATGTCATCCCTCAGGATAGATGATCCGCGAGGCCATTGTAGCATCCCGGCAAATACTGCACTTATAAAGAGATTCTGTGCTTGTCCAAAAGCGCAAGAATCTGAAATGTCAGATGAAGGAGACCCATCGACTTAGTGCACCCCTTGTTCCTCAAGTAGGCTACGACTGTCCTGTTCTGAACTTCTCAAATTCTGAGTCAGAGACGTTAAGGCATTTAAGATTGCTGTCATCTCCTTCATAATGCAATATCCCCCCCTCTGTCTGTCCAACAACCCAACAGAGGTACATAGTCGATCAGGGCTCCCGGCCGTGATCTGCCGCATCCGTAGTCAGAGAATGTGTTGGGCTGGGAAAATGAAGAGTTGAAACATGATCTAAGTTAATCATCCACCATTTCATTTCTGACAAGACCTCCTTCTTTATCAGAGACTTTTGCTGAGGGGTCAGCTTCAGCATTAACTGTAATTGTATCAGCCGAGTATGAATTCGACCTCTGGGGACCACAAAGGTAGCAAAATTCAACATTCCGAGAATACTCTGAGCTCCTTTCAGAGTCCATCTTCCTTTTGTCACGGATCTCTGAAGTGAGTTCCAAAGACCTTGGCGTCTGTATTTGTTTAAGGACTTCTGTTTCAGATGGGGGTTCTACACAATTCCAAGATATTCCACTGACTGTGCTGGCTGACGGACACACTTTTGGAAATTTACCGACCAACCTAACCGCTCTAACAATTAAAGAGCTTCTCAAGCTTGACTGAGGATCTCTCTGGTCTGATGAGCCAGGAGAAAGTCGTCTAGGTACACAATGATCCTGATAGCCTGTCTACGCAGGATTTCTGCAATCCAATTTGTGATAGCTTTTAAATTGAAGATCGACTGTTTCGAGCCTTCGCTCGTTTGAACCAGAAAAAGTGTTGATAGGAAGGTGGCATTGTCGTCAGCTCTTTCCATGTACCATCTCTAATCATTGTCATTTCCGGGATTACTTTCGTTTTGAACCTCCTTGCGGAAGCTTGGTTTGGACTTATCAACGAGGGCTCTTGGATGAATGGTATGCGGTATCCTCTTATCATATGTAAGATGGTCTCTGGGACATCTAAGGCCTGCCATTCTCTCCAATAATCCTGTAGTGTAGTTGACCCGCCCGTAATGGTTGATAGTCACCTGTTGAAGCGGCCACGAGAGGTCTGCCCCCTCGCGCCATGCTTCTGTTCCCTCCCCTTACCCCTCGTACAGGAGGAATATTGGGGGTTTTGCCCGTGGTCTGCCCGCCGGGGAAACGAGGGAAATGCCATATTTTCCTTTGATGTTTGCTTGGGGGGAAGGCAACAACCTCCTTAGATGTTGAAGGGCGGTTGTGCGCGACACCTGTTGAAGCGGCCACGAGAGGTCTGCCCCCTCGCGCCACGCTTCTGTTCCCTCCCCTTACCCCTCATACGGGAGGAATATGGGGGGTTTCACCCGTGGTCTGCCCGCCGGGGAAACAAGGGAAATGCCATATTTTCCCTTGATGTTTGCTTGGGGGGAAGGCAACAACCTCCTTAGATGTTGAAGGGCGGTTGTGCGCGACACCTGTTGAAGCGGCCACGAGAGGTCTGCCCCCTCGCGCCACGCTTCTGTTCCCTCCCCTTACCCCTCATACGGGAAGAATATGGGGGGTTTCACCCGTGGTCTGCCCGCCGGGGAAACAAGGGAAATGCCATCTTTTCCTTTGATGTCTGCTTGGGGGAAAGGCAACAACCTCCTTAGATGAAGGGCGGTTGTGCGCCGAGTGGCTACCCTGAGGTAGACGCACTGGACTAAAGCACTTTGCTACACCACCTAGTTTCTGCAACTGGGCAGAAAGTGCTTCTTCCCCAAAAGGATGAGTGGTAGAAGGAGGAATTCTGCTGAAGAGCCTCCGTTCCACTCCAATCTTACAGCTGTCCATTGTTCCTGTAAAGACCTGACAGGGAACCTTCTGAACTACTTTCCCATTTGATAAGTTTTTTGGAGAGCCTGTTGAAAGCACTCTCTGCTTCAATGAGGCATGCAATGCCAGCATCTTTTCCATGGCCGTAAATATTGGTGAGGCGGTGACAAATGCCAGCACCTCGCAGTTTACCTCCAGCTCCTTGAAGCCTGGATCAGCCAAATATTCCTTTAAAGCAGATGCATAGCGGACATTGGCCCACTCGCCCGAGTTTGTAACATGCTTGAAACTGTCAAAAGCAGGACCAAACTTTTATAAATAAAGCTGAATTATAGATAAGTCTAACTACATCAAATTGCGTCAAACGATTATCAAACGAACATGAATGTCATGATTTCGTATTTGTAATTTGAGTATTTTAATATGACATCGCCGATGGTCATATTTCATTCAAAAAAATCGATTACTTAAATTCCAAAGGTGGAAAAATGGTTAAATGTGTCTACAATTGATCCATAAATCAGGTAATTATGTAAGACAATACATTCAGCTTAATTTATCTTTAGTATGGATATAAATGGGTCGCTCCCAGCGGCAATGCCGGCCAGGCCAACCCGTGACAGGAGTGGAGCAAGCCCCGAACATCCCGTCACATTCAAAAAACCAGTTTAATAAACTGGTCCCGTATTGCGGGAACTATCAGATATTAAGCTGTGATAATACACTTATCTTAGCCAACAGGCCGAGAAGCGATTGCTAATCGGCGCGGCGTCCTTCCGTTTTCGAGAACGAGCGACGCAGATTTATATAGCGTAGGTAGTAGGAATACGCTAATCTGTCAAAAAATGTTTGCACTAATCACTTGCACTAATTTTTCATAAAATTACGGAATTTGCGGGTAGCAACAGATATTATTTTCGTTAAAACAATTACGAACGAAAAATTTTTCGACCGGACGTAGGCGAAACAACGCCAAAATTGGATTAACACGGCATCTCAAGATGCCAACTGCACGGCGACAATTGACAGCTGAAGGGAGTTGCAGAGGAATGGCGGGAAATTCAAGATAAAGCAATAGATAAGACCGACGCTGGCGGGAAATAGGGCTGATATCTCACATTATATATTCTGGATAAGCAACGACACACATAATGTAGCTTTCTATTAGTGAAAGAATTTTTAAAGTCCATTCTGTAGTTTTTGCGTGAAAGAGTAACAAACATACATTCATATGTACATCCATACAAACTTTCACCTTAAAATATTAATAGGATTTATAAACAGAAACAAACAGTACATTAGTTACATAGGAGAAAAAAATTTACATCAATAAGTATATTTCATGGTGGGTACCTATTATATGTTTCATTGTAGTGTCTTATGCATATTAATTAAGTAATTACCGGGTGACGTATGTAGTGGGAAGGCAGTATGTATGTGTGTATTAGGGATGTTACGAACATTCGCATATGCGAATAATTCGCATCATTTTAAACATTCGCAACGACATTCGCATTCGCAACAATCGATGCGAACGTTTAGCGAATGCGAATGTGTGCAGATCATGTTGTGACTCGCCCACTGTCCACGTGTCTTTTGTTTTTCGCGCAAGTGCATAAGCGCGCTAGCCGGCATCACGTGTTTCATTCGACCAATAGAAAGAATTACTCTCTCGCTACATTGTTTGATTGATTATGTGTGATTCCTTGATTGGTTTATCGTTTTAGTTGTCATTTGTCATGTCTCTTACCAGTCGCCTCAGTCTGTTGTAACCAGGATGGTAATCGGCATTCAGCTTCAGGTGCTAAAATGTTGAGGACTTCGACAAGCAACATTAATGAGCCTTCGACAAGTTCTGCTAAAACTCTTATAAGCAATCTGGCAGGAATCCCAGATTCCTCAAGTGATAGCGAAAACTCCGTCGGTGCAGAATCTGGAGACACTATAAGCTGTGAAATCAAAGCTCAATTGAAGGCATATCTTAAAGAAAAACGAGCCTCTCTTGATGAAAACCCTTTGGACTGGTGGAAGACTAAATTGAAATACGACAAATTGACAGATCTGGCTCGTAAATATCTGAGCGCTCCACCGGCCAGCGTTCCGAGTGAACAATTTTTCAGTGCAGCCGGCCTTATATACGAGCCCCTTAGAAATCGCCTCATGGGAGAAAAGGCTGCAAAATTGCTTTTTCTGAAATATAATATGCCTCTTTTGAACTTCGATTATTAAATTAATTTATTGTTTTTATTTTTTTATTAAAACGATGATTAAGTTTTTTTTATGTGATTCCTTCATTCGCATTCGCACATTTGCACTCTGAACATTCACATTCGTGAATGTGAAAACTATCACATTCGTAACATCCCTAGTGTGTATGTATGTATGTTTGTCTGCGCATTGAACAATTTATATTATAATAAAAGTAATTACCATGTGATCTGTTCTTTCTTTGGCTTCTTCAAATATATCCAAACACTTTGCTCTCGTGTCCTCGTCCTGCAGGGTCTTCCATGCTTTATTAACTATCTCAAAGGCTTGGTGGGCTCGCTCTGAATCATCCTGGAATTTAAAAAATCAAACCATATTAAATTAGCTACTACACTTCTTCAGAGGTACAAGTAATTTTGTCTGTCAATACGCAGCAGTGGATAAGAGAAAAGGATTAAAATTACACCCAGCACTCTCTCAGTAAAGGGTCACTTGATTATTGACAGCTCCTACAATACGTTACTACTTTTACAAGTTTCAAACACAAAATCAAGCTCTATAATTTGCTGGGATTTGTATGTCAAATACAGCAGTCCAGCGGGTGCCTAGATTCCTGATGCCAAGCTTTGTAAACTGACAGGTTGGGTCATTTTACCCTTACACACTCAGTTACTGTACCACTGTCTTGCTGTTCTCGCAGACCATTTTACCAGTCATCAGGATTAATTATTGTTGATTTTGGAACATTTCGGTTTTCGGTTAGTCACCTATGTATTCTAGCAACTGTGCTTAGTTTTTGATGGAGGCTTGCTCGGGAAAGGGAAACAAGATGAAAGAGCTGACTCTACAGTTGTTGACTTATCAAAAGTTGGATTTTATACAATTTTAAGAGATGGTTTTGCATACCGGACTAAACAGTTATTGGAAAGTTTTAGTATTTATAAAGACTCATTTTAGTGATTTATCGTGATGATAGAATTTAAGATTTGAGTAGAATAAAACTTCCCGAAATGTAATTTTATTTTCTAAGGATAAAATTTTCTTGTGTTAGAATAAAATTATTTGTTTTATTTTAGAAGATATGTTTCCTATTAGAGATGGGTAAGTTCTGCATTTTTCCGAAGGCCTCCTAGACGTGCTTCCTTTTAAAAGTACTTGAATTCTTGGAGCAGGTCCCGGGAGTCACTCCCGACTCGCAAATGGCCCGGACCGAGCCATTTGCGATTTGAACGGAGCCGGACCTCGGAACCGGAGCCCGCAAAAGAACTCGAACGCGCGACCTGCTCCCGACTCGCGACCAAGATGCATAGGTTCCACTGGAGCCGGACCTCAGAAACAAAAAACTATAATGCGCGACCTGCTCCCAACTCGTAAGTGACTCAGACCGAGATGCACGGGTGTTTGACCGGAGTCGGTGAACTCGAGTGCGAGTGGCTCGGACCACCGCGACTTCCACGCCCGACTCGCAAGTGGCTCGGACCGCCAAGTTCCGGGTTTGGGTCCGAGTACTGTACCGGGTTCTCTGGGAGTAGTCATTTTGAAAAAGGAGTAGGACCCGCTTCCTGCGAAAAACCCGAGTTCAAGAGCCCACTCCAGCTGAACCTACATACCGCTACTGTGCTATAATATACAGAATTCTGTTTATTTCGTTTCGTTCTGCTCTTGAAAGACAAATGTCAACCGTGTTCAAAATGTTAGGACATGCCATGTTTTTTTTAGCACATTTTGCACGTACACACTATAATCTCCTGCTTTCACTAATTGGACACTTGCCAGGTTTTCGGGGAAGCAGATTAGTGAGAGAACTATACAACAATTATAATAAAAGCAAATTAGTGACATTTCAAGCTTCTATGCTCTGCCCTAATAGCTAATACAATAATTAACTTTATGTATTTTAAAAAGTATCCACATTTAATGAGATAACCAATTGAACGAACAAACACGGATGCCTTTCTTAATGAGTATCAGGGCCTGATTAACCCTTAGGCTCACCAGGCTGAAGCCTAGATTTTTGGGGGCGCAACTCGGGTGATCGGCCGTAGACCCTTACAGTATTTTCAAAACTTTTCATTTCTCGGAGCATTGATTTGCTAACTGTAATGCAATGCACCCGTAACGGGCTAACGGGACATTGATGGAGGACTTATCTAGCAGAGATCAGAGATCTAGCTAATCCAAAAAACAATACTAAATGTTAGCGCCAATTAAGATTTGGCTGCGTAAATTTGGTAAATTATTTGTGTTTATTAGGGAACAGAAATATTTATGTTCTATGGCAATTATCTGCTCCCTTTCCCCGCTTGTTCCCCAAAACATTAGTATATTAAAACAGCGCCGCGGACACGAGGTCCTAGTGAATATAACTCGCTTAAAAAACATACATACTTGGAAACTATTCACTTTCACAAAAACGAGCCGCAGTGCATTTAACGAAATATGCATTTTTGTCATTATTATTCGCAAGTAATGGTATGACAAAGGGCTCCCGCGAACGATACCAGTCACATACAAAACGCGTCACAAAATTGATTTAGAAACAATACGAAGTGAAAGCAATAAAAAACATCGAGTGAAGAATGCCGAAGAGAAATCATACCTGCAAAAATTGCAAAGAATACATCAAACCTTATGATAATTGTCATTATAAATCATTTTGCCATAGATTCTAAAACTCCTATCTGAAACACTAAATGATTTCCATTTAAAAAAATACTTTAGGATTCTTTCTAAATATTGTTGGGATATTGATTTTCCAAAAAATAAAAATCGAAAACAATTGTTGGTTCGCCAACGGACCTAGATAAATTTTCTCCTCCGGCGCTTTTCCACGTCTTTTTGAATGTTATGCTTCATATTCCACTCCATTCACCCGCACAACATAGGTAGGTACCGCAATTGGGGGAACCATTGAATTTTTTTGAGATGTCATATTGAGGAGGCGGAGGAGGGAAGCTATCAGTATGCTAACTTTGGGCGGTTGGCACCCTTAATTGGGCCCTGAGGAATATTACACCCATAGTGATTTCTATATAATATAAGAAATCTAGATTACAGTAATACTATAATAAAAATTTAAATGAGGTTAACTTCAAATACTAAATAAGAAAATTAAGAAGGGTTATGGAGAATGCTAGCCAGAACCGTATTAAAACTTTAATAAAAAGTTAAATAATGTGTAAATAAGTACAGAGATAAAGTTTGCGGTGTGCATCTCCCAGTTTTCACACAAGCATGATGTTGTTATTCTAATATATTCTACTATGTTGATTCAAATTAACACTGAGGATGACTTGAAAGTAGGATCTAAGAGGACTAGATCGGTCAGAGAATTACAGTTTGGGATTTAAAAATGTCCAGATTGATCAAAATATCAGTTCAAAAGACCCTTGCTGACTGTTGTTAGTACCAGTCAACTTACTCACATTTGAACCCAAAGTTGTGTTGATACTATGTCTTGTATTACTTTAAATTTCTATTCTTGTAAGTCACCAAAACATTTAGAAATAAAAACCAAATAACACGTAAATGACCTATAAGCATAAAACCTTACCTGATTTTTGTCTGGATGTACTAAGATAGTAAACTTTCTGTATACTTTATTGACTTCTTCGATAGGTGTTTTGGGATCGACTTGTAGCACCTCGAAAGGATTTAAATTGAAATATGTGGATCCAGGCCTGAGAAGTCTCTCAATTTGTTGTTTTGACGTGAGAACTGAGTCTCGTTTCTCGATTTCTTTCACCTGAAAGCAAAGAATAACATAACAATAACCTAACCTTACATTTCACAAAAACACTTTGTTTACAAGTTAAATGTTGTTAAACTAACCTCTGTGAGAAACTCGTGAAAATTTTCTTCTTTCTTTGGCCCCACGTTGTTTATCGTAGGCCCCGACATTCCACAAAATATTATGGATATGTCAAAAATATCCCACAGAAAACCACAAACAACGCGAGTCGCGTCAATCGTTTTTCATGATGTACTACTTTTCAGTTTTCTCGGTACCATTTTGAACTCTAGCGGATATCTATGAAACTATTTTACAAAGCTGTCACGTGGAACTTCTTTCAAGTGATTTGATTCCTTGCTATAAATTAATATTAAATTGTTCCTCAAATATTTAAATTGACATCTATGAACGCAATATTAAAAATATATACAAATAATAACATTTTTCTTATAAATGAGCCTAGTTGATAATAACAGATATAAATTTAAATTCGACCATGCCTTTTTTTAATATGTAACACATTATCAATGATTTGTAAGAAAAAATATATCTATATTTTCGGTGCAAGAAAAAATAATGCCAATAATTATTAATTGAATAACCAAAAATAATACAGAATAGATGAGAGACATCTCTTGTTGAAAAATTAAAATACAAAGTTATCACAGCGCGCGGGAATTTTTAAAATAATTCCAAATATGTTTTAGAGATTTAGAGTGTCTCAAATTGGTCATTTTTTGAACAGTGCTCAGAGGTGTTTGTAAACTGACCAAAATGTGGCCAAAGAGTGCTTCCAATGGACAATAGATTTTAGGAAAATCCAGTATTAGGATTAAAATTTAAAAGTAACTAATTGGTTTAGTAATTTAATAATATCTTTAACAAATATATGCTGCCGTAACAATTCTACGTACATTATACAAGAAAAAAACAATCACTAAAATTAAATAAAACAATTTACTAAATAAACAGTTAGATTTGTCAAACACCCCCCCCCCCTCCCCATTATTAAAATATCCCTCCCCCCCCCCCCTCCCCCCCGCCTACTTTTATCCCTCCCTCTTAGATTTTACCTCCACCAAAGTTGATATTCCCTCTTCCTCTTTTACTTTTCATTTAAAATACTCTGTACTTTATTTAATATATTTTATTCACCCTGATGAAGGTTAAGATGGAATCGAAACTGGTTGGTTAGATACATAATAAAGTAGAATTAAATTAAAGTTATTTTATTGCCTTTATTATTAAAAGAAAACAGGCTTACCTTACTTATATTGAAACTGAAAACTTTTCTTATATAAAAATTAACTTATGGGAGGAATCTAAAATAATAAGCGTGTACCTACTAAAACAAATAAATTAATAAATGTTCATGTATCTACGTACTTAAAATGAATCAACTCCGTATCGTTCTGCATCCTCTTCAGCGGGTGGAACTATCTTGCGTGTGGCATACTTAGGATATCTACACCAAGTAACATCAGGGATCAGGGATCCTGGGTCAAGTCCACACGGTAATACCACCCATCCTAGGAGGATAGCCATACATAGTTGAGATAATATAATGCTGTACATCGTACATTTCAGTAGTCATCTGCAAAATTTTGCCAGTTCTCCTAACTTGAATCGTTTGAAGATACATCATTGACATCCATTATGGAATCATTATCGTTTTCGAATTTGGGTTCTAACTTCTAACATCATTGAAACTGCTGAGTTACTCTTCAGTTAGTTATTCAATTCAAATAAAGTGAAGTGCTTTCAATAACCACCCTATTCTTTTTTTAGACTCTCTAGATACCACCTACATTTTACGAAATAAGACAGTGTTACGAAACTTAGCATTTATGATACGGAGGCCCATTGTTTTTATTGATGCCCTGCCAGTTATTGGGGCCATGTCAGGTTTTGGGTCCTTCACCTTACATAGTTTTTTTTATTTTATAAAAATGATATAAATTAATGTACAGTGCTACACGTATAAGTTGGCGGAAGGCGAAAACATGAACTACCGTTATGATCTGGCAACTGGTTATGTCATGGGCGACAGCTCCCTCCCTTTTCGCCAACTTATACGTGTAATTATTACCAGTATTTTTTTGTAATTAAGTTTCATAATTTGACTATGTAAATAATTTCTTCTATTTGAAAATCAATTAGCTACGTTTGAGGACCAAAACAATTTCAAGCCTTGCATTAATTTTTGGATATCATTTTTACATGGATTCCGAAAACTGGTAAATATTCACCAAATTTAGTGTCGATTATGTGGGGTAACTTTTTATTTATTTATACTTTGGTTGAATCCGGAGTTGGAATTTCTTAGGTCAAAATTGAAGAAATTAAATGTTCAAAAAAGAAGAAAAAAAAAATTCATCGGTTTCCTTCTTAACACTAATTTCTCTGGGAAAATTATAAAAAAAATCAATTCTGTACTTGTATAAAAAATATTATAATTTCCTAACTAAATATTTGTATTAATTTAAATATTATGTAAATCAATCAGGAAGATGACCCATAACATAACCTAAAAGTTATAGATTTTGCACGCACTCCTATAACGCGACGCAGCCCCAGAGAGCGACCATTTACAATAATAATTCGTCTATCGAAGCCAGCAGTTTTCCAACTAAGTACCATCCCCCGAACTGAAACCGTCCGCTATTTAACTTGGTATCGGATAACTTGTTCAATCGCCAAATTGGCTGACTCTCCCCCAACTTCCCCCCTCTAGGGTTGTCACCCATCAACCGAATTTACTTTTATTGTAACGATCTTGTTCCACATTACCGAGATTATGTTGTCTGAAGGATACGTGTGTGCATGCGAGCGAACGTTATGATTTCTCTGGACGAAATTCTTTGGGAATAACCCTTCTCCGTAAAGAAACGATTTCAGATTTAACCCTTAAGGTTCCCCAGTAAACGTTCAAAAAGAAGAGAAGATGGATATATAAATGAAGGGGAGATAATAAAATAAAATAAATAAATAAAATTAGCCTTTATTGATGTTAAACTTATAAAACGTTTTTTTAATGTAATTAATTAAATCATTCTCTAATTTTTTATATTATTCTAAATCGTCAGCGTTCGGGTCAATATTTTTAGAAACAGCTTGTCTTTCGACATGAGCCTCTCCTATAAAGATTTCCATTTTTTCTATCCTTTGCAACTCTGATTCATTCTGGGCCAGCCACCTTTTTAGATCAGCTTCCCATCTTTTCGTTTGTCCACCTTTGTTTCTTTTACCGTCTCTTGGATACCACTCTGTTACTATTCTGGTCATATGACCAGTCCATCGCCATTTTAGTGTTCGATCTACAGATTGTACCATTCGGGAGATATATACATAAATATGAATGTTAGAGGCAGTGCGCATAATATAAAAAAGATAATAATTTAGCGAAAATTGTGAAAATATTTAATAAAACACGACTCGTAAAGTAGAGCAAAAATCTCTCCACAAATGACTAAGTTGCATATAAAGATACACTGTGATTTTAGATTTTTTAATTATACTGAAAACTTAAAATTAATCATGAATATAATAAGACCGTGAACTGAATCAAACTGAACACAAACTTGAACTGAATCATCTCAAATAAAACCAATACGACCCCCCCCCCCCCCTCCCCCATACACACAAGCTCTGCTTATTTATGGGGGGACATCAAATGGTGTCCGGACAACTCAAAAGGAAACCAACTCAGAAGCACATCAGAAAAGTCATTAAGAGTGATGATAAAAAAAATTTGTTAAATAGGTTAAGTTAGGTTAGGGTTACCGGCTATTTTAAAATTATTTTTTCATAGCTTAATGACCCTTCTGAGGCTCTGAGATGTTTTGAGTTGGTTTCATTCTGAGTTGGCATGGAACCACGTCAAATATAATATCTATTATTTAATTAATCACTGTATAAAATTTATTTGTAATTTATATATCTTTTTGTGACTACTAAAATATATTTACCTATATTTAAAAAAAACGGAACAAAATGTGTTTTTAATAATTTTTAAGTTTACATTTCCTAAAAAATAAGTTATTTTAAAGTATGAAAGAGGATTGGACGGGAGAAGTGAGGACTGGAGGTTATTAGCAAGGGCGGATCCAAGGGGGGGGGGGTCATGGGGGTCATGGGGGGGCCCCCCCCCCCCCCCCCCCCTGGGCTGGGTCCAGCACCTAGGTGGACCTACTTTTTACTTGTATCTATTATTATCAAAATTAAATTATAACTTCTTGTTACTTGACCACGACTATGTGACCCCCCTAGGCCCCCCCCCTGGCGCTAGGTGACCCCCCCCCCTGGCGCCAAAGCTGGATCCGCCCTTGGTTATTAGCGAAGGGGATCATTTGTGGAGGAGGCCAAATGCCAACCTGGAATTCGGTACGTTCGAAATGCCAAGTGATGTGAGCCTAGATGTATTTATGGAGTCCTGCATATAAGTATATATAGGATGTTAAGGGACAAATTTCATATACTCTAAAGAATGTCAGGAATCAAAGTACGTCAACATCCTGTATAAAGTTATGTTTGTGGGAGAATTACTGGTGAGATATTAAAATATCAGGTATTTTTAATCTGGGAAAAGCGTATTTTTCGGCTACTGAAGTGTTAAGCCAAGCTTTCTCCTTTCTCTCAATCTTTTACGCAGAGATTAAATTTTCCCCGCGATATCCGATGAAAAAGTTTCGCAAAACTGTCACAATTGGTCGATTAAATTTAATGCAATAAACTCGCGCTGAAATGACGATGCAAAGAAAACTATATAAGATCACGGTTTTAAAGTGCGCACTTCCTCTCCTTTACAACTCATAAACTAATAAGTATTCGTAAAAAAAACACTTTAAAACGTACCTAGGCAGCACACATCACTTTATCTACTATTTTGTTATAGGTACACACGGGATAAATAACTGACTGAAAACCCCCTTTTTTATTCCAGTCTAACAACTTTAACAAATATTTCTTGCAGACTTTTAAAATGTGAAAATTTTGAAGAGCATTGTTGAACTTACGATTGTTGATTGTTGAATCCAGCCAAAACCAGCCTGATTGCAAATTAAAAAATAAAAACATATTTATTTTATACTAGCTGGTTCCCAGCATGCGTTGCTATGCAATTTAATTAGAAAAATGTTTTTCCCTGCGTGTCCTTTCCCATTCATCCCGTTCCCCTTCCGCCTCCCCTCCCCCTTCGCGTTCCCATTCCGATTCCTCCACCTTTCCTCTCCCCACTCCACTCCCCCCTTCCCCCTTCCTCCTGAGTTTCCCTCCCAGGTTCCCCTCCCCCCCCCCCGCGATTTCCCCTCCCGAGTTCCCGTTTCTCGGGTTCCCCTCCCCCCTCCCGCATTCCATAAATTCATTCCCGGTACATTCAGTTTTCAAACAGCTCGCGTGCCTATTGCAATTTTTTATACAAATTTCATAATGCCCGAGCTCGTATATGTTATTCTGATGTATGAGCTATATTATTGTAAAGTTCAATTAAAATCCATTCAGTAGTTTTTGCGTGAAAGAGTAACAAACATACATCCGTACAAACTTTCGCCTTTATAATATTAGTAAGATGTAGGTAATAGTACATTTACATGTAATATTATATTAAAACGTGACACACACGTTTATAAAAAGACGACCACGGTCAAAGGTTGTCATCGTTAATAGTTCACCTTTTTTTATATACATAACCATTTGGGAGGCAGGAATGGGTACGGCTGTCCCGGGAATCATTAGGCCGAATCTGGAGAGACTGGTTGAGGGAGACCTTTTGACCTCTCCAGCAGGACTTCTCGAACATCGCCGTGCACCTTAGTGGGAGAGATATATTCGTACGACCGTCACTCCTGGACACACTGACCAACAGATTCTTCAACCCCTCATACTTTTTTCCTTCCCAGAACTTCCTTTCCTGTATAGACCCTCCACACAGCATCCCCAAGATGACAAAGGCCCTGAGGAAAGTGATTTTCCTCGAAGCCTCCTATGTGGAGCTAATGTAAAAAAATCCTGTTATTCTTACACCCCTACTCGTACAGCGAACCAGTTAAGTAATATTAATGTTCAGATTTTTAAAAATTTGAATTTGCTCCTAAATGATGCTAGCGAAACAACGGCAATATGTATAAAAAAATAAAAATGGTGTTTACTAAATTATTGTTTTATTTTTTTTTTCATCCAGTACAACACTACAAGAACAAGGGTCTCTTTAAAATGATTTACCTGTACCTTCATAATATTAACCTTTACATAAAATATTGAATAGGTACAATTTTTTTGCGTCAATACCGCTCAAGAGTTTATGTGAATCCAGCTCAACCCAACCGTCTGGAGCCTTTGAGACTATGGCATCCCTGATTGGGGTATGTTGTAGGGGTATGTTAGGCTGAAAGTAGTGGGGAAGGAGAAGTAAAATAAGGAAGAGGAAAGGGAGGAAGGACCTGACCTGGTCAGGTGAGCTAACCAGACTAAAGCCATTTCAATATTAACTTATTATTAAGCAACATTTATTTAGACAACAATTGATAAGCATATCGAACACATAATATCAAAATCCTACAAGATGCTAGGTTTCCTATTAAGAATATGTAAAGTTTTCAAAAGTGCTAAGACTCTTGAAATGTTGTTTTGTTCATTGGTCAGAAGTCCACTGGAGTATGCATCCCCGGTATGGAATCCTCAATATAAGGTGTACATAGATATAGTAGAAAGTATACAGAATAAATTCTCTAAATATTTATTCAAGAAATACAACAAAATTACAAATAACATGTTAAGTTTACAAAAAAGACGCACATTATCAGATCTGCTGTTTCTGTATAACCTGCTAAATAATAAAATAGATAGTCCTGAATTGCTATCCACTATTGGTTTAAATGTCCCAATGAGGCGTACCAGGCACACTTCTCTTTTTCATATAGAATCCAATAACACTAATGCAGCGAGTAACTCACCAATTACTCGCGCAATCATAACTTATAACCACTATGAAAAATTACTACACTTAGACATTTTTCATGATTCCTTGCAAACATACAAAACTAATTTATTAAATTTCTTGGCGTGATATAATTGTTTTAAAATTACTTACACTTAACTTTTCATTAAACTTTAATCAGTCAATTACAATTAGTGAGCATATAATTCTTGATTTCAAAATGTCTCCTTATCTCCCCCCCCCCCCCCTCTTTTCTTCCTTTTTATTATTATTACTTCATTCATTCAATAATTAAGTTTTAAGACCGGTTCATATCTCAGGCGTAATTATCAAATGACATTCTATGGACTTACGTAATAGGTACATAACCACGTAATAATTTAATTTAACATACCTTCCTATATAAGCTCACAATATGTGTATTTTTGATGGGTTTAATTTTATACCCGGAAGACGCTTGAGTAAAGCGAAACCGGTCGGTATTATAAAAATTAAATAAATCGTGGTTACAAACTAAGTTATTGTTTTATTTCATTCAAATTATTCCTTATACTATCCATCCGATTGCGATAAAACTTTAGTGAGTTGTTGTGCGCATGCCCGCAAAGGTTTAGGTATATATATACTTAAATGCCAGATCTCACTAGTGTATAATATTTATATACTGGTGAGATCTGGCGTTATGAAATTTGTAAAAGAGGAAGGAGGGTTCTTGGGACAGATGTAAGCGGAATAGGAGAGGGGGGAAGGCGGGAAGGGAAGGAAAGCGGGAGGGGAAGGGGAAGGGGAACGGGGAACGTGGAATGGGGACGAATGGGAAAAGACGCGCAAGGATAAACAATTTCTTCATTTTTTTTAAGTGTAGGTACCTCACAAGGGTCTTAGCTGCTCCCGTCTGGAGCCAGTGAGACTATGGCCTCCCCAATTGGGGTATGTTGTTAGGTTGAAGGTAGTGGGAGGGGAAGGAGATAGGGACGAGGAAGGTGGGGAAGTACCTGGCTATTCAGATGTGGCCACCAAACATGGCTAATGCCATTTCAAGCAACGTTTCAATTCTGAATTGAGTTCTATTTAAGTAGCGTTGCAACGCATGCTGGGAACTCTAGTAATAAATAAATAAAAAGCAACATTTCAATTCTGAATGGTGGTCTTACCAGGGCGATACTTGAAATATATTATCATATTGTAATTTTATTCACATTATTATATTACCTAGGTCCGGGTTGCTCGACCTTCAGAGATAGGTATCATAGTTTTTTTAACCTTCCTACATCTTAGTTACACCACACTGGCACTGTCTTAATCACAACGACATTCAAATGTGGATAAGTACCTACCGTAGATAATAAAAACACTGTAATCTGAGGTACCTACTTACCTTGGAATTAAGTTTTTATCTTTCTTCATAAGAGCGTTGATAACTAAACGATATCTAAATCTAGGATTTTTTTGTGAATTTATTCTACTTTAAAATAAAATTCCATAAAACGGGAAATCTTCCATTGGTATCCCACTAAACACAGTGAACCAAGCTTTCCGAAACTTTTTTTCTGTGTCGAAAAAAACTAGGCTCTTTAAAAGATAACCTTTTAATTAGAATCCACGATACAAATTGCAATCAAGAAAGATGTTCGCTGTGCAATGAACCTGTTAGAGTTGAAAATATTAATTAGGTGTATCTATTAACATAAATCTAAATTGTAAATCGCAAATTGAAAAAAAACTTCCAAATTAAGATATTTTAAATATATATTTTTTAATCTTAAGCAAGTAGGTACTCAATATTGACATATTAAAAAAAATAAAAGATCTGGTGCAATCTTCAATAATTTACGGTATTATGGGACGGGGGGCACCTTTAAAAATAACTCGAAAGCACAACATTAAAGTTATGTATAATAGAAAGAAAACATTCTCCACCGAGTTATTATAAAAAGAAACTAAAATATTTAATATTATTGTAGAAAGCAATCACTTTGTGGTTTGACATTTTGAATAAAAATAAAACATAACATATTTCACTTAATGACGTATTGAATAAAAATAAAACAACATATTTCACTTAATGGCATATTGAATAAACATAAAATATAAAACATTAACATATTTGACGTATTGAATAAAAATAAAAGATAACGTATTGACATATTTCATATATTATTTTGGGTAAGGCCACGGATTTGATTAATTTATTTACCGACCGTTTTCCTTTGCTCAAGCATCATCAGGCTACCAATTAATACTAAAAAATAAATACAGAGTGTGTGCTTATATATAAATACAGAAGGAGACAACAAGATAAAAAAATATAACCAACAGTGAGGACACAATTTGTTAAATTTTTATATTATGTTAATTTAATTGAATTTCGAAACCAGACAATTTTTCATAAACACAGTTGTTTTATAATTTAAGCCTTTGTAATTGTTTTTTTTTAATGTACGCCGTTATAAAATCATAAAGTACTGAAAACTTTCAGCTCACAAACGTCATTTGAAAAACGACTTGAATTAAAAAAATCTTTTTTAAAAATTAAATTTTCAGACACACATGCATGGTAAATACTGAAAAATGAATATTTGAAGTCCGCAAATACATCATCTGAAATATCGATGGTTAAATGCCGAAATGTAAAGCAAAACGCCATTTTGTTTATTCCGATTCAAGTAAAGTTAGAAACATGATTTTAAAAATGGAGCATTGAATCTCGGTCGAAGCCGGATAGAAATGGTAACTATTAGATTCAGAGATGAAATTAGACGAATTTCTGCATTCCCCTCTGAAAAAACGAAAATGGGAAATCGGGATATCTCTAACAAGTCTATTTTGCGTTTAACTATAGCGTCCTTATTAGACTTAGCTGGCATTCGTGTGTGGGGCTAATATAAAGCTTTTATTGCCTGATATGGGCACCGTAAGTGCGTCAGGGGAGCTCGACCTCGAATCCATTCAAAGCTCGCTATAATTAAATTATCCGATTAATAATTAGATACATGGAAAATATTTGACTTAAGATGAAACCGGCGAAAGATCGGAAACCGCGCAAAGTCGGCATTTTCTCCATACAAACGTATTCCCCAATTTCTTATCTGGATTTTGAGACTACTGCAAATATATTTTTAATATACTATAAATATTTGACGACCTTCGTGGTCGAGGGATAAGATTCTCGACTCGCAATCCAAAGGTAATCGCTTATACTTTAGCTTAATCCAGTCCCACCTAAATTATTTAATAGAAATATGTTTGTAATAAAACATGCATTACGTACTTAAACGACTTACAAATATTGCGGAACAAAGTTATTAAAAAAACTCTTCAATTATAAATTATAACCCATACATTCCCACAAAAAACTACACCAGGAAATGAACCTTCTGAAAATAAGAACATTGTACGAATATAACATTTCTTTTAATCTACAAAATACAAAATGGACTATACATACATACATACATACAAACACAACATTTATAAAAACGTCACAAGTACACGAACATTATACTAGACAACATAATAAATCGTACACAAATACTGTCAAGACTGAAAGTGGCAAGGGAAGCATTGGCCACGAGGGCGCACACATATATAATCTCCTCCCATGTAACCTAATAATGAAGAAGAATGTAAATACCTTTTAAAAAAAACTATTTAAACTTAATTTGTTAGAACAAAATTAAAAATATTACTACTATTCAATGCTATACACTACTTTATATACATTATTTTACTATACTCTGTACTTAAGTTAAGAAAGCCTAATATTATATTTCCTTTAACTTAATAAATAAATAAAAAAATAAATAAACAAAGGTCGCAGGATCGAACCCGGTGTTATTTCACAATAAATTAATTAAAAATAATATAAAGTGTATCAGCGGCACGTTCCAGAGTGGAAGATGCTCTCAGTATCGCCCTGGTGTAAGACCACTGTTCAGAATTGAAACATTGCTTGAAATGACTTTAATATGTTTAGTGACCAGGTCTGAATAGCCGGGCACTTCCCCCATTAATCTCCCCCATCTCTTTTCCACCACCTTCAGCCTCACAACATACCCAATTGGGGATGCCTTACTGGCTCCAGAGGGGATCAGTTGGGACTCCTGTGCGGTATTCACATAAAATATATAGGTATATATCGACCATTAGCGTGTCGGTATGTTTTTTGATAATTTAGATCTTATAAGAGTTAGGACCCTCCAAAAATCGTTAAAATTGTCTTGTTCGAACGATATCAGCTGACTTCGCATATTTTGTCCTATTCTTACTGGAAATTTTTTTTTCCGAGCCAACGATGCTTACTCCTAAAAAGTATTACTAGGTGTCACCATTGTTCAAAGCACATATTTTGACCTGCTATTACTGGAAACAATTTTTTTCGAGCCAACGATAGTCCAAAAAAGTATCGCTCGGTGTCGCCATTTTTAAGTCAGTAGTTGTAATTTTTTAGCACAACCTCAAAAAGTGTCGGCAATGGTCACCGTACTCGTCGCTCTCTCTTGAGTTTTCTTTGGCTAGAAAAATAATCAAGGAACTTTCTTACTACCTATGTGGACAGGGCACATATGGTTTTCATTTGAACTCGTGAAAACTGGTATCCCGAACTCGGATTGACTACCCCATCCCGTAGAGAGCTCCCCGTTAGATAGCTATTCACTATTGTATCAGTATCAATTTGATCTTTGCTAAAGTCATAAAAAGAATCTCTGCTATTGCTGCGAGAGGAAAAGAACGAGGAACTAACGTTGGAAATATATCTTATCTGCTGCCTGGTCATCTTTTTTTCAGTCATATCCCTTACTTTATAATCCTACGTGTAATAACGTAGCTCGGCCGATACCTATCTCTCTTGGAGAGATGGCGTCGTGGTGGAGGACGTACGACTTCACATATTCTTTTTTTAAACTTAGATCTTTTAAAAACATAAACAAAGTACTAACAAGGTAGACATACGTAACAAACAACGAAACAAAGGTACAAATAACGTACAAACAAAGTACGAACAATGTTCAAACATGGTATAAACAAGGTACAAACAAGTTTCGTAAAACGTACAAACTAATAAAAAAATCATGAATAAGCTAAGTCCAAGCAAGGGAAAAACAAGGCACAAATAATGTACGAACAAGACGCGAAGAAGATACACAATATTGATAGAAAATACACACACATTGTGAGGAAAGTACAGTAAAGGTAAAAATAAGATCTAAACAAGCTGGGTAAAAACTATTTACTAACCAAGTATAAACAAAGTAAAACCATGGTACATACAATTTACAAACCAGGTATAAACATACTACAAACCAAACACGAACAAGTTACAAACACGTTACGTTCAAATATACAATTTAGAAACAATGTACACACATGGTACCAACATTTAGAAATAAGCTACAAATTAAGAACAAACAAAGTACAAACATGGTACGAAAAAGGTACAAACAAGGCTCTTTCTTTCAAAATTTACGCCAGGATGTATCCTACTCGCTTGAATTTGTTATACCTATTTTTTTTAAATAATTTTAATTAGGTAGATAATGACTGGAGACGTTTAAAAAAACACAATTTTGAAATTTTGTAAGAAATTTGAAACTCATCCCTTTATCATGGCGTAATTATTTTAAAAAATGGGGTGTTGAGAGCATCCATTGCCTTTTAACATTCATGCTATCTCCACTTCCTCTCCCGTGAAAGTTCCTATACACTTTTATGGGGGAATTTTTCAAACTTTTACTACTGCATTTCTCGTTTTGTGCTTTATGCTTAAATAGCACTTTAGGAATTGGTGACACGTTGTCATACTTGAAACTTAAGTCAATTGGCAAATGGGTTACTAGTTAGTAGTTACTATCACCAATGCTCGGCAATTATAATTTTGCCAAATAAGCTATTAAGTTCAAAAGCCCCAAGGATAACTAAGTACCCACTTGTAAAAACATTGTTTCGGCAGATTATTGATAGCAGGTATACCTAACATTGTTGTAATATACTCGTACATATTTTTTACTTAGTCTTTAGGTTTTGAGGTGCTTCATATCGAAGAATGAAAACGTAATAAAATTAACATCGTGTCCTGATGAAGATATCGTTGGTATTGATACATGTTGACATTGTCAATTATACAGTGGTTTAAACAAAGTGATTTGATTTTCATTTTACGTAATAAAATAGCTAAGAATTATTGTGCGTATAAATACGCCAGATTTTGACGATAAAATCACATAATGTTTAGGGAAAGAAAGGGAAAAAAGTCGACTGAAAAAATCAATTTTCAAAACATAGCTCTTTTGTTTCGATAAAATTTAAAAAAAAATTGCTTTCATAATATTGTGATTATATTTCTTAAATGAGAAAATTCATTAAACTTTACCTTCTTCATCACATTAAAAGCATGGAGCCGTTATTGTTAGATTCATTTATAAATGGACCGGTCAGTGGCTGAGTGGGCATCACGTTTGGGTCCCACCCAAACGTGAGGCCCACTTTTGGGTTTGTTCGATTCCTCAGCTGGCTAAGTCCTCCATCATAACACAAGCAACATTTTCGGCTTTTTGTGGTGGTAGTAGGAGATTTTCAAACTGTTGGGTTATACGTAACCCGGGAATGTTTGTTTTTTTTTTTAAATTAGAATTGTATGAAACCTACAAAACACAATGAAATGTCAGACAGAGTAAAAAATATTTAAATGAGTTGTAATGTTAAACAGTTAACAACACAACTTAATAACTTTAAAGTTAAAATAATGATACTTTTATACAATATACCAACGAAGCATATGAATTATGTTTCTAAAAAAATTCGATGCGATTTACTGATTTTTTTCTCATTTTCTTCCTAACGCCTGCTCCCAGAAATAGTTATACAAGGTGTCACGGGATGTATTTGACTTACTTAAACCAGTGATTCCCGATATTATTTTGAATAAAAAATGTAAATAAAATTTTCGAATCAGGTGATGTTTTTTATTTTGCTTTCTTTTTTCTTCAGCTCCCAACCCGTCACCCAGCCCTAACTGTCCAATATCTATTGATTTTTTTATGTTTTAATTTTAAGTTGAAAAAAAAACAAAAATGGGAACTACTTTTACATTTTTTAATCAAAATAATGTCAAGAATCACTGGTTAAAGTAAGACAAGTACGTCCTGTGTATGATTTTTTTTAAATCAGGTAGGTATTAATTACAGGGGTGACCGGACAACTTGGAATCAGGCAACTTCAACCCTCCTTTGAAAAGTCATTAAAGTGATAAAGAAAATAATTTTAAAAGGTTAAGGTTACGTTAGGTTAGGTTGTTGCCTACCTTTCAAATTTTTATTTCATAACTTTTAATAACTTTTCAAAGGGGTGTTGAAATTGCATGATTCTGAGTTGTCATGGAACCAATTACAGATACCATGATTAATGATCATACTTAGCTTTTAAAATAACTACACAGGACATTGTGAATATTTTAAATTTTCCATTATAAATATTCTAATCATTACCAATTACCATTTCACTGTCAAATTTTCAGTCATGCAAAAATTAATATGAAATTCAATTTCAAAATCATTACATAGTATAAAATGAAGTCGCTCAAAATGTATGTGCGCTTTAATCTTTTAAACTACGCAACGGATTTTCATACGGTTTTCATCAATAGATAGAGTGATTGAAGAGAAATATTTAAATGTGTAATACATGTAAATTATATTAGAGAAAAGCCGAGAAATTCAAAGAAAACATATTTTTGTGCGATTTAAAACGGCTGGCGGCCGTACTATAGTCACTTTTGAAATTCGTTCTACGAAAGAAATTGGAAAATAGATGTCCTAGAGTAAGTAGGTATTTGATTTTCCCTTTTCAAATATCCAGTGTTGCATTGCAAGCATTGTATAATTAGTGGCGATCGCTAACTATATTATTATATAAATAAAAAATAATAATAATAATATAGTTGATTCAAGAGGAAGGTTTATATCTATAATACATGCTTATTATAGTAGAGAAAAGCCGAGAAATTCAAATATTCAATTCAGGTAGCGGGCAGCGGGCAGCTGGCAAGCGGGTGGTGTGGATTTTATAAAGGTTGGGTAATGGCGTTGTGTTTCGTTAGCCACACAGCAATGTGTGGCCGGGTCTGCTAGTTAGGAATGAAATCCATTTAACTAATTGATATTTTTATGGTTTCCTATTACAAATCGTTCTGGGAATTTAAGCCTAGGTATCCACTGACAAGATATAGTTCCTCCGGACAGATTAACCGTTTTATTTATTTAAATAGGTAGGTACTTGTTATGTCCAAAAATTCGTAATTATCTGCATTTAATTATTGGGTCGGTGCAGGTAATGTAATTAGGAATTCGTTACTCATGGTTATTCAGCTTATTTGCGAATTTACCTGGAAAGTGGGAATTGTTCCTAAACCGTAACACCAATCACCTATGTATATTATTTATTTATGTTGGCACATTCGCAATACAATACGGATTCTTCTGTAATATATAAATAATCTAGTTTTTTAAATAAGTCCGCTACCCACGAAAATTACATAATTTTATAAGACTCCATGGTGGAGGGGCAAGGCTCTCGACTAGCAATCCGGAGGAGGCGGGTTCAAATTCCGACGTGCGCGAGTAAATTTTATTTGATTGAATGATGTTATTTCACAATTTCATCATTTTAAATAATATAAGATATATTTCGACACGTTCCAGAGTGGAAGATACTCTCAGTATCGCCCTAATATAAGATTAATTGGAATAACACTTTGCTTGAAATGGCTTTAGCCGTGTTTGGTGACCAGATCTGAATAGCTAAGTACTTCCTCAATTGGGATGCCATAGTCTCACTGGCTGAAGCTAGTCTGGAGAAGGAAGCAGTTGGGACTCTTGTGAGGTATTCAATTGAAAAAAAATCGAAGCAGTTATCAAATATTCCACTTTCATACATTTCTCTATGCATTATAATCAGTCCTCACTATTTTTTATGTCTTTTTTTTATATTTGATCAATAATTTTAAAAGTAAAAATATATGGCGTCTAGGTAATCAAATCTCAAAACATATTACTGAAGAACGAATAGTTTATTTTAGTAAAAATAAAATGAAAATTAATGTATGTATGTCGAACGTGACCATTTATTTTTCCACCAAACCGGGACGCGATTTACAAAACCTATACCGGTTCAGTCGCCAACGCGCTTCATTGCTCTATCTGTTTCAGTGAGAGTGACGACCGTAATTATAGAGGGGTAAGCAGAGAGGATGGACCGCGTTTTTTTACTTAAAAAAAATTACCTTAAAAATTTATTTAATTAAAACAAAAGCTAATCTTGTCTGCTTAGCCTTCTATAGTTAGGTTCATCACCCTTACTGAAACAGATAGAGCAACGAAGCGCGTTGGCGACTGAATCGGTATAGGGTTTGTTGTGCAAAATCACCTAACAAAACCTAACCCATTTCAGTTGCTACCGCGACTGAACCGGTATTTTTTTTTTTACATTAACTCCACACAGTAGGCCCTGAGGAAAATAATTTCCCTCAGGGCCTATGTCATCTGCGATGCTGTGTGGAGGGTCTTTTTGAGGAGAGGAAGGAATGAACATTGGTCTTGAAGAGACCCATGTTGTAGGAAGGAGGAAACACAGAGGCCGGCAAATCATTCCACAGCCGAGCTGTTGAACACAAGAACGAGTCGAAGAAACGACCCGTTCTCGTGTGACAAATGTCAACCGTGTACAAATGTTGGGCACGCGTGTGGCGTGTTTCCCGACTATGTACCGGTGCCGAAGGGATCAATGATGCTAGTTCTTCGGAGCATCTTCCATTGTAATACCGGTAGAACAAGAATAGCATTCCCACCCGACGCCTGTGCTCTAAAGATTGCAATCCGTCTGTTAAGATGGGAGAATCTATTAAACGGACCGCCCGTTTTTGCACAGAGTCGAGGGTATTTATCAGGTATTTTGGAGCTCCAGACCAGAGGTGGCTGCCAAATTCAACCGTGGGGCGCACTTGTGATTTGTACAGGGTTAGCAGTTGTGTACTATTAAAGTATCTGCGGGCCCTGTACAGTACGCCCAGGTATAGTGTTAGTAAGGTAATTTTGCACTAACAAACCCTATACCGATTCAGTCGCTACCGCGACTGAACCGGTATAGGTTTTGGAAATACGCAACCGGGACACAGAAAAAAGGGTAGGTTCTTAATAATAATAACAATTTTAGACAACTTATATACAGCGCTGTTTCGCGAAAAATCGCCTCTAGAGCGTTGTACAAAATAGGCTAGATTACAATTTCTCTTGCAGCTACCAATCGCATGGACGATTGGAAATCTAGACCCTTGTTCAAAATTTAAAGACATTTTTTTAACAAATAAACGAAATAAAGCAATATGTTACAGTAAAAATGTTTTTACTTTACTATATGGGAGGCTAGATCACAACTCGTCTTGCAGCTGCCAAGCCCTTAGATTATTGGAATTCTTAACAAATTAAAAAACCACTCACGTCTTCATCTACTAGTACTAGATTCTACCGCCAGGATTATTATTTGTACGCTATTTATATTTTTTAAATTCTACTGCGAGTTTCTTCCTTTTTGGAAACGGGACATTTTGGCGCCCCGAAACTGTGTTCGGGGACACCACGCATGACAGGACACATGCACGCTGCCTGAAAACGGGACTGCCCCTGTGAAAATGGGACATCTTGTCACGCTATGTATACCTAACATCCGTCTTATCATAATTATTGTTTTAATTGGGTAGGTACTTAGTAGATGGTGATGAGATTAAGGTTTTAGGAATTCATTACTCAGGGTCATTATGTAATTTAAGGTTATTTCATGTCGATTCTAATTAGACACAAAAGTCAACATTTTTCGCACTACGCGATCGCTATTTTCAACTCTATTTTCACATCTATGATTTCAATTGTCATCACTGCAAACAACACATGAACCATGCTGTTTGCTGTGATGCCAACTGAAATCGTAGATATGAAAATAGAGGTGAAAATAGCGATCGCGTAGAGCGAAAAATGTTGACTTTTGTGTCTAATTGGAATCGAGCTGAAAAAAGATGTCGTGTATAACGGCCATAACGAACGAACGCACAGTTTTGTATTCACACCGTTTCCATAATATATAAGTACAGATCAATAGACATCGATTATGAACTTCAGTTCTTTCTTTATTACCTTTGTATAAACTAAACCGGTCAAACCCTCTGTTTGACCGGTCAAGTTCTGACGTCACCTCATATGATATGCGACGGTAAGGCTTAGTTGTTTCGCAGAAATTCAAATATAAAATCAATCAAATGACCATTCAGCGCTTTTTTTAAGCGAAACTTCCTTAGCCCCGTTAGAGTGATGTGATATTCGTATGAAACGAAAATTACGCACTACGGCACCTGCGAAGCATCAAACTGCGCTCAAGGCACCTGTTGGTTGAGATATAAAACGGAAACGACAATAGGTCTGAGCTCATTGGCCGCATTGTTTTTTTACGGGTCGTCGGAATATAATGCGTAAATTCGTGCCTCGCCGAGCGAATCCGATAGCGCAGCGATATAGTGCGTCGCAAATCTCAGCGGCCAGAGGAATCCGTGGGTTCGAATCGTACGAAATCCAAAAAAATAAACATTTTTGTTTTTTTTAAATCAATATCCAATCTTCAAACCACTTTAAAATAAACAGGCAAAAGAAAGCGACATCTAGCGACTTTCTAGTTTCACTTCTATCGCGTGTGAATTTTCAATGCATTTTCAAGGTTCAAAGTTCCGTAGTAAGCGTTCAAAAAGAAGAAGGTGGTTAGTAATGGATAATATTATACTCCTATGCGACGGATTCAACAGCTTGGAAACAAATACTCCGATGTTGTTGATATATTTAGTACATCAATTTTATTATATAAGCATACCTTATTGAAGTTTCTTCACATAAAATAGGGGAATATTTTGATAAAGCTATTAAAATTGACTAACACATTGACAGTATTTTGTTGGCTGAAAGAAAAAAACTATTTCGGATTTTTTGTATTTTGTATTTTATACCTACATCCTGTGTGGTTCAAATTCAATACCTAATATTTTTACTTTGTATTTATTTTTGTGCAAGTGTTTTAAACAGTAGTTTCCTGCACTATTTACTAGTATAATTTCATTAATATTGTTAAATATATGTATATAAAATCCTAAATAGGCGTAAATAAATAAATAAATATGTAAATACGAATGTTAGAGGAAAAGCGCTAAGATTAAAAAAAAGATAATAACTAAGCGAAAATTGTGAAAATATTTAATAAAACTTGACTAGATTAAAATAGATCGAAAAATCTTTCGATAAATGCCTAAGTTGCATTTAAAGACACACTGTGATTTTTCTCATAGCTATAAGGATAAGGGAACGTACCCATACTACGTGACACGTTTGGGGGGGGGGGGGGGAGTTCTTCAAAATACCACGCTTGGTACAAATGAGCGGCGGGGGGCTTAGGTTTTTGGTCACCGGGGGGGGTTAAAAATTGCAAAAAGTTGGTCACGTAGTGTGGGTACGTTCCCTAACATACAAAAGAACAGAATAAAATGTGTTTTAATAATTTTCGAAGCGTGCTTTTGCTATTTTTTTCTATCGACGGAATTTCATGTAATTACTTATTCGGCTTTACAAGTGTGTAGATATTATCTTAAAATTAACATGTATATTTTTAGGTAGTTAAAAAACTTAAAATGCTCAAGAGAAATATGTTGTAAATCGCTAGAAATTCGGAATGCGGGGGCTTAAATACCGATTCTAAATTCGTTTCAGCTTTTGAACAAATTCTGATCAGAAGAAGAGGACAACCACCATGTTGTTAATAATTGTTGGTAAGCTTGTCAGCTAATTATAATTTGATAGAAACCTGAAACGCACCTAGAATCGGAGTTCAATGGATCTCAATGGATGGAAATCTCAAAAAAAAAAAGTCGCGGTATGGCCATTTACTCTGAATTTCTGCTTAAATTTAAAAACATACATTTTGGCAACTGACTGCCATGAGTTCGTCCTCCAGCAGACAAGAATAATATGAAAGATATAATACAAAATAACCCCAAAATTGCAAATGCAACAAAGTTCCGGGAGAGTCATGATTTAGAATTTATGACCAAATTATTAAGCAAAAAGTTGAAAAATTCAACTTGCAACTTCATCACTTCTTTAAAATAAACCAGTATGCTTTAGACTTATACCACACGACTGAAGTAAAACTTCACTAACTTATGAAAGAAGAGAGAAAGAAAAAGTCCGCACGCACTGCTCTCTCTCGCTCCTACAGTGTGATACAGACAATAGGCCTGCACTGTGTCTTAGATATACGAAACGTAACTGGTTTATGAGAGAAAGAGAGAAAGAAAATGTGTGCTCGCACATCTCTCTCTTGCCCCTACAGTAATATGGGATATGGGATGGTCCGATGCTCTGTGGGGAACCCGCTTGCACAGCGCGGGTGTAAACTGTGCGCCCTAAAGTTAAAGCTTAGACTTACGGATTTTCAATACTTCGTTTGTATGGAAACACTATGATATGATATGATACGAAACAATATACGAAATGCAACTCTCTATCTTTCTATCTTCACTAACTTGTATAAGATTGCATATAATTCAAATCATATAATCATATAGTATTATAAATCAACTAGATGATCTCACCGGCGTTGCTCGAGTTATACACAGAATTTTTCAAAATCAGACATAGGACGGATTGTTTCAGAGAATATGAACAATTCATCAAATTTCAAAGTAAATTTTCAAGTTCTGTATAATTCCTATTCAAGTTTTAAGTGTGGGCCAGTTGTTTCACAAAACTGAAATAATAACAGAACTAGAGTAGAACTTTCAAAGAACAATCAACTTTGAAATTTTATGAATTGTTCAAATTCCTAAGAAGTGACATTCATCTTTTTGTTTTTCACTAGCTTTTTTTACAGTGCAACAAAGGATGATTCATTGTCATCGACAATGAGTCAATCTGCCGAAATTCAGCTCGATCGTACGTCGGTAAGTGAATTTCCACTTCCAAGATTCAATGTCATTCATTCATTCATTCAAGAAAACAAAATCAAAATTAAATTTGATGAATTTAATTTTTTAAAAGTGTCTTTCAAGGATAGATAGATACAAAATAATAATTGGGCACACTTAAAATAAACATCGATAAAAGCTTTAACCTTTTACTCTCGAGGGAACCGATTTTTTACGGAATCATTCAGTCCCCGAAATGAAAAGCCCCGCAGATCACGTAGATGTGCTTAGTGCTATTTGAGCATGAACTTCGTTCGTGCCCTCGCAGTCCTTACTTTCGATTTCGATTTCCGAGGAATCCAATCGTTTCTCACCCCTCGGTATATTGCCTAAGTGGGGAGCTGCGATGGACAATCACCAATTAGTCTAGATGTCTAGATCGCCTGGAACCTGGAAGCAAACACTAATCACGTGTGATGGGACGGGAACTAGGAACACACATCCGGATCCGGGGGTATCTTCATTAGATACTTTAATTGAATTTATTATGACAGCTCAAGGGGTTGGAATATTAGATAACTTTGATAGTGACGTAAGGGATGCAATTGCGTTGTGTTTCAAAAAAACATTTACCGATTATAAAATCGTAATTATCTTCACAGTTAAAGTTAATACCGACCTCCTTGGCTGAATATTTAAAATAATCTAATACTAGCTGGTTCCCGGCACGCGTTGCAATGCCATATTCAAAGAAATAAATTGTTTCTCAATGCATGTCCTTTCCCGTACGTCCCCGTTCCCCTCCGCGACCCCTTCCCCTCCTGCGTTCCCTTTCCACCTCCCCGCCTTCCCGCGAACAATCGATCAAATTTGTAGCTCAGATATATAAAATATCTATAATTCTTGATTCGATTCAAATTATTATGTGAGTAATTCGATTCGACGTTAGAGAAACTTGAAATCTTGGGATTTAAAAGAGTGTAAAGATGACTTTAAATATTATAAATAACCAAAAAAAAAAAATTA
The DNA here is from genome assembly GCA_929108145.2 of Limnephilus rhombicus. NCBI lineage: Eukaryota > Metazoa > Arthropoda > Insecta > Trichoptera > Limnephilidae > Limnephilus > Limnephilus rhombicus. The sequence continues at coordinate 25,458,919 of OV815278.1, forward strand.
AATAACCTGTTATAAAAAATTTTCCCTTTGTAAAACAATAAAAGTGGTTAAAACTAAGTATTTTATTAATTTCAAATCAATTTCGATAAGTCTGCGTAAAGCGACGGTAACGCCGGGAATTCAGTTAGTTGAATATAAATTCTGTTAATAAAATGGGATCGAAAGTTTCCACTTGTATTTTCTGTTAGGTAGGTAAGAAGGGTGGGTAGTATTGCAGCACCTATAATATGAATGTATCTATACGTAACTCGAGAGCTAAATCTTCTTACCTTCTTACAGATATGTAGAGGGGAGGCATGGCCAATACGGGCACTTCCTCCAGTCTCCATTCTCCTCCTCCAGGTCCCCTACTCCAGTCTCCAGTAGCATTGTGGGAACCATCAGTTGATAACACTAAATCTCCTAGAGAGCCTTAACGGGGTGGATAATTGAGGGAATTATATCAATTAAAACGGAAGGCCTATGTTATCTGCTGCTCAAGACGAATCGAACGATTAGTGTCATTAAAATTTATTGTTCTTTTCTGCGGAAAAAGATATATATTTTTCGGGTCGGTCGATTGAAATAAAGTACACTGGGAATAATACGCTCATTGGCGTGTCGTGAGCTCTCCGCAGATTTCTATCAATTTTCATCAAAAAGCACTTGGGTTATATTATGATTAAGACACTTTATGACGTTGTTCCACTTATTTGAATAAAACACTGGGTAAAGTTATGAAGTTTTTGATTTAATTATTTTATCAGTTCATCGATTGAACGCATTCAATGAAACGTAAAACAGATAAAAACAGAAAATAAAAAACGTAATGGTCTCAACTAGGACTAGAAGCGAATCATCTAATCTTACCGGGACCAACACTCCCAATTGCTATTGAATTAACTATGTTGGGTAATCTTTTATTTATTACTTCTCACCATATATATGTTCTTATTTTTTTTTTACATACAAAAAAATTAACCTCACTAGGACTAACAACCTGTATTGAGGTTAACATTTATAAATTTGAGTGATTTTACATACACAAAATACTTAAATACACTACATTTAAAACACTAAAATATTATAATAAATTAAGAAATAAAAATATCATATTAGTGACCAGGTGGGTAATTTAAGTATATTTGTAACAAAATAGACCATAAATAAATCTTTAATTACTATACCCACCAAGAAACAAAGCTAGTTCAAAACATCTAGGGTGACACTCCAATTTTGGCAAATGGAACTCAAATAAAATCTATTTATTTAAAAAAAGCTTATTATTCAAAAAACAAATCTTATTATTTAAAAATTGAAATCTTATTATTTAAAAAATGGTTTTGGTTTATAGCCCATTCAGTGGGCAGTTTTACCTTGCAAAAGGTCGTGTAGTAGCAATTTTGATATATGTTGTTAAAATTGGAACTCTAAAGAAAAAAAAAAAGTTTTCGACCTTGGGGGGGTCGAGCTCGAGCCGCCATCTTAGATTGAAGGTCCCAAAATTTGGTTTTTTCAAAATAATTGTGCAATGGTTGATTTTACGACCAAATTGTCAAAGACAAACTTAAAGAAGATAAATTTTCAAATATTTTTAAGTCTAATAGGTAACGAGTTAGGTAACCGTGGCGGAAATGTTAATATTTTTCAAAAAAATGGTGAAATTCCCAATTTTTGTTATTTTTTCGGGGTATTCATTACATAATTATAATTTTGTAAACTCATTTCCACACTACCATAAGGTAGAGAAAATGGCGCATTTTTATTGTGGTATCCCCAGTAGGTCATCTTTCTCTTCAATGGCATTACAACCCATTTCGAGCCTTGGCCTCCTTCAACATAAGCCTCCATCGCCCTCCGTCCTCGGCCCTCGTCTTCCTAACTGCGACATGGAGTAGTCCTCTTGCATCCTTCCTGACATCATCCTCCCGTCTCAGCCTAGGTCTGCCCGCCTTTCGTTTACCTCCTGGGTGTTCTGTTGGAACCTTCTTCCGTACTCGTGTGCTTGACATTCGATGCACATGTCCGGCCCATCTTAGTCTTTGGAGCCTTAGATGGATAGAGAGTCTGGGAGCTTGGTAAATAACATTGAGCTTTATTGTGGCGGATTCTCCATGCCTCTCCCTCATGTTAATGTAAATACTTGCATACTGCTTTCTCACCCTGTATACATGGACATTAGAGGGTCTAGAGTCGTTCAAATAAATGTAGCTTCGTTCAATAAAATAGATTCGTGACGTGTGCGGTGAAGGAGGAAACCATAATGAAGCCCTAAACCAATAATTCACCCGTGTTCACTAAACATGCACCCACACCCACCCGGAACCCCACCTATTACAAATTGCTCGTGTCCTACCCTTAAATCATCTAAGGAAGTTAAATATCTGGGCATAATCATAGATGACCAACTACGTTGGGAAGCACACGTAAGTGACACAGTAAAAAGACTCCGTAAGCTCTGCCATATATTCTGCTCTCTTAGATCCATCTTAGACCTAAAAACCCTTAGAAGCGTATATTTTGCCCTTTTTCAATCCATTGCAACATACGGTATTTTGGGATGGGGTGGTTGCACAGAATCCGTCATTAATCCAATAATTACAGTTCAAAAACTAATACTGAGAATCATATTTAAATGCCAACCTACCCACCCCTCTAATGTGCTATTTACTAAATTTAGGGTCTTAGATATTCGCCAACTATTCACTAAGACAAGCCTATCCTACATGTGGAAAAATAACCTACTGGTGGCTCCACAACATCAAGTCCAAACCCGCTTTTCTTCAAACATGGGATGCGTGGTCCCAAAAACTAGAACCACATTCGCTCACCGACAATTTTGGTTCATTGCCCCCAAAATCTACAATGCATTGAGCACCGATATAAAATCAAATATTACCATACCTCTTTTTACTATTCGTGTTCAAAATTGGATATTCGAAAGGGGACGAGATTTCTTTAAAGAATATATGACTTCCTAACCATTATAAAAGAGAAGAAAATAATTAAGTTAACTAAATAAAATATCATACTTAACATCTTTTTCCAACCTGACTTCACTGAATTCTAATCTAACCTAAATATATACTCTTCTAGACGATTATTTACCTACCTTGACAAACCTCTGAATGAACAAATTTTAGCTTTCATAATTTTTTTTTTATAGATTAACATATTTAAATCTTACTTCTTAGTCATTTATATTCTATAGTATTTTATTTTTAACTTCTTTAAAACATTTTCTTTTTTATAATCCTTTATATAATGTATGTATATGTGTGTTTGTAAGTATTTATATGTGTATATATATATATTTGTGTATGTATATGCATTTGTATGTGTATGTGCTTACGTATACATATATCTTGTTATATTTTACCTTAAATATTTTTATCCTTTTTCTTTCTCTTGTTTCTAATATCTTATAATTTCTATTTCAAACCTATATTCTGTTCTAGCTCTCACACTGTATAACTTATATCATGTATGATTACCTTAACACGGGCATTAGCCTAGTATGGTAATCAAGAAAAAAAAACATAAAAGTGTACTTTCAAAAATTGTATGAAATTAAAAAAAAATTAAAAATTTAAAAAAATGTTTCCTTATAACGCCGTTGGGAAAGTGGTGGTGTCCCCTCCGATGCCTCTCCCTCTCGCACCGCTCCTAAGATTCTTCGAAGTACCTTTCTTTCGAAGGTGTCCATCTGTTCCCGCCACACATCCATAGGCCAAGACCGTTCGAATAATTGTTTTATGTAGGGTTTTCCTATGGACGTTTCTGGATTTAAAACTGGCAACAACGCGAAGTAAGTGTTATTAGTGCCTGTGATGCGCTTTCTTACTTCTACTGGGTTTTCTTTGTCATGCTTTATGATGGAGCCCAGGTGTGTAAACTCTTCGACCACTTCGAAATTATAAGTGTCTTTATATTTCAATTTATCTTTTATTCTATGGTGTGGGGTTCTGGTTTGCATGATGATTTTAGTTTTATTCCCATTGATTTGCAAACCCACCTCTCTTGCCAAGTCTCCAAAAACCTCTCTTACAGCCTGTAGGGATCTTTCGACAATGTTAAGGTCAGTATGTCTATTCCACAGATATTCCAGTGATGGTATGGCGAGCCGCACAGAGTTCGACTAATATTCGTAATTGTGTTACATATTCGCTATTGCGTAGTACTATTTTTTTTGTTGATGCCGGTTAGTTGATATTGACATCTTAATAATAGTCTTTGTCATCAATGTCATGATCTAACTCATTGCCTGTGGTACTGAGATGCTGGGCTTCCATTGACAAAATCTCTTCATATTCAATTGCAAGAAATAAATTTCAATAAAGTCTCGGGTGCTGTTTTCTTTGTCATTCTTACTGGAACAAGCCCATTGGTGCCACGTTTCCAGCCCCAGTTTTTTGGATTTTTTTGGATTCCATACCATTTTTGAACTCCCGTACAAAGCAAGAAGAAAGCGTTTTCCTTCATCTGCTACGAGTGTGTCTTCTGGTTTTGCATCATGTTGTTTTCATTCGTATACTCAATGAAGACGCACTGGCAGACCATTACTAAATGTTTATTATCACTACAAAATAGTTTCATCCATGCACTCGATGACGTGGGGTTTGTCATAGTGGGATCCTAGCCTGCAGCAATATAGGCGCTTAGGTGGAAACGCTGCAGTCAGGACTGTAGGCACGCAGTATGTTGCCGTCTCTTTCTCTCCTCTAGTAACACGAAAAATTAGTGTAATTTGAAATAGATTTTGCCATATGTGTTGTGGAAATATGTTAAAATGATATTGTGTAATATGTTCTTACAAAATTTATCATGAAAACTTAAGTTTTACGATTTTTTGTCAAAATTTTCTTCTTTCTACCGCTGTAAGTCATTATATATTAGATTTATAGAAAAAAATTTCAAACAAAAAATGTAGGTAATTTAGTTTTCATTAAATTTGCCATAGACATTTTTGTTGTAAAATCAACCGTTGAGGAATTACTTTGATAAAACTAAATTTTGGACCTTCAATCCAAGATGGCGGCTCGAGCTCGACCCTCCGAAGGTCGAAAACTTTTTTTTTTCTTTAGAGTCTCAATCTAAACCACATATATAAAAATCGCTACTACGCGACCTTTTGCAAGCTGAAGGCCTTTTTTATCCCCCACTGACTGGGCTATTATGGATTTATGGTTTTTATACCTCAATTCAAGAATTATTACTAACATTATCCTGAATTATTAGCCATATTTTAAATCATGTAATTTATCTATACATATATCTATAAATTGTTGTTCGTTTGTCTCTCTAAAACTTGAGAACGGCTGGGCCGATTTAGCTGATTATGGTTTTGAAATGTTTGTCGTAGTCCAGGGAAGGTTTAAACAGTGAGAAAATATGGAAAAATAGCGAGGAAGACAGTAAAAACAACAATTCCATATAAACTGTTCTACTTACTTTCCTGTCAAACATTTGACGTTCGTCCCTTCGCCTTCGGTACGGTAGACTCACATGTATATAAAAATGAATTGCTAAATGTATGTAATGTATTGCTAAATGTATGGAACCTGGGAAGGGGGAGGGGAACTCGGGAGGAGGGTTAACGGGACGGGGGAAGGGGGAGTGGAGTGGGGAGAGGGAAGGTGGAGGAGGCGGAGTGTGAGAGGGGAAGGGGACGCGGGAGAGGAAGGGGAGGCGAAAGGGGAACGGGATGAATGGGAACGGACACGCAGGGAGAAACAATTTCTTAATTAAATGGCATAGCAACGCATGCCGGGTACCAGCTAGTTTAAGATAAAACACGGAATATTTTGCATTTCCAATAAATTAAAATTATTTTATACTGATATAAAAATATTTACCAACTAATGAGATTAATCAATCACTGGTGGGTCGTTTTTCTATTAGCGATTTTTCAGTAAAAAACCGCTTGATTGGTATTTTACACCTGAAAATATTTGTTTGTATGGAAGGTCAATAAATGATCAAGGTAAGTAAATGGCAATATTCGTAATAGTAAAAAAACGACCTCATCTGAACATCTCTTAATCACGCTTTTCTGATCGATTTTACTACAACAGAACCTCTTCATAGCTCACCAAAGATCACCACTCTAAAGTCGCCAGTAGTCACAGAGTATGGAGGGATATCTGTACCAGTACTGAACGATATTTCAGAAACATCTGAAACAAGTATATTTAGAGAATATATCTGCACTATGGTTTTTCGGCAAAGAAATAAAGATATCCGAGATGAATTGTAATGGCGTGGTATTATTTATGTGTGCAAAGCGTACATTAATTTCTATTTCGTAGTTACCAAGTGGAAAATCGCGAAAACCAGTTTAAAAGTTTCGCGTACTCGGCTTCACCTAGCGAGGAGCGCAAGCGCGGCGGAAGCAACCGAGGTTAGCCGAGCGAAGACGAACAAATTCGAACGAATGAGCGGGGAAATAATATTGAGAATTCTCCTCACGCCACCTCCCCCGGCCGCTCGGCTCCCACTTCCAGTCCGAGCGCGATCGTCCGCAGAAAGGTCGTGCGACGTGGCGCATCTAGACGTTGTCGTCGTGTATTACGCAGCAACATCAAAACCGCGTGGTTTGTTTACGTTTTGTAGCAATATTTCGCGAAAGCCTCATGCCGTCGGCCAGTCCCGGATTCATTTCCATTACGTTCCAATTACTTATCGGTGTTGTCAACTTTCGCATAGACTTTTCGTAAAGTTTTGAATATTTTCGCGCAGTTCTCCGAGCGGGAAACTCGCCGCTAGAGCGAAGCAGTCTTCGCGGAATCCCATTTGGAAAAGTGTTTGGAAAAGTTTCACGTGTGGACTGTGGCGAGTGTAGAGTGGCGGAAGGAGACACGGCACACAGTGGTGGAATTACGCAGCGCCGCCGGCGTGTATATTTAGCGTGGAGCTGTCCAGAGAGGCGGGGACGAGGTGCCACGAATTTAAAATCTTCGCGCGAGCGAGAGGCGCCGAGCGGGACGCAACGCAAACACGGACCGAACTTTGATAACCGCCACCAGCCACCAGTTAGTCAGTTAGTGTTGTCACATGACCCGCTCTCCTCCGTGCTCGCTGCTAGTGCTCCGTGCTTCGTCGCTCCTCTTTCTGAGGAATCTCTCAAACAGTTCCCTCAGAGACAGGTGTAAGGTTAGCCTATAGTATCTAGTTTACGTTTAAATCCGGACTTAAAACTTTAAAAGTACGTTAAGTACCTACCAGTGTGTGATATAAGTGATAAAACAATCTGTTCTCCGCGCCGAATCTGTCTCCGTCATCGCGCCTGCTACGAATTGAATTTCAAATTTGACCGAGTGCGCCGGGGCCGCATAATATCTCCCGTTTGCGTAATTTATCGGACGATTGACCCCGCGTCGTCTCGCGGCTAAGTATATATATATATATACACTCAATAATAACTCTAGCATCATTCCTAATGACTGTATCAGCAATCCAAGCGATCCAATCTGGTAAAGTGTAAACGTTTCTTTGAACAGAACTGGAAGATGACAGGATTGTAAACTTGTGAAGTTTAGACGTAGAATCAGACTAGTGTGTGCCGGTTCTCTCCTACTGCTCACTGTGTCCCTGGTACCTGGCGATCTGACTGTGTGAGATGGACGGGTACGGCAGCCCGTGGCAGACCCCCCCGGGGGGGTGTGACGGCAGCATGATGGGGTCGGGCGAGCTGGAGCCCCAGATGAGAGGGCGCTCCAACACGTGGCCCCTGCCCAGGCCTGACAACTATGTAGACCCTCCCGAGGAACACAACCACAACAGCTCCAATCACCAGCTCTCCAACATGGGTAATTGTAATTTCATCTTTCAACATACTAACTTAAAAGCTTCTTAAAAGAAGTATCAATAGTGGTTGCAAAAGCGTTGTAATAGATTTGAGCTGAGTTATTCCAAAAAATATACTGATATAGGTACCTACCTACTAACGCAGAAGACAGATTAAAAAATGCTTTCAATATGTACCTACATATCTTATTGCTGGTCCCCCTTACATACGTATGCCGACTGCTTTTTGAGTCTCAGATCCGCCCCCGCTGCTGGTAGGTGATAGGTCAGTTAGCCCGTAATTTCACTACGTTTTCTGCAAGAAAATGATTTAACCAACCCCCGTATCCCCTTTTTCTGGACTGATATTATCCGTGGTCGATACATGTGCAAATAAAGTCATTTTAAATTTCGAATCTTTCTCTTGAGAAAAGTATTTTAACCTAAGACCACGGATATTATTTTCTATAATATACCTAGTACCTATACAATACTAGCCTAGACTTGCTAAATAAATGACAAATATATTTCAGAAAAATGCGTTAATTAATCGAGGTAATTAACTGACCAAGAACCATCGATCAAGTTAATCTCTACCTAGGGAGGGGCCCACGATTATTTTCAAGTTTAATTTATTTACTAAAGTAACTAAAAAATATATAATAATTGACTAACTTTACCTACCTATACTGTTTCCTTAACGATTCAGACACGTCTCACGTTTATATAATATGTCCTACCTACTTATTTTTAAACGAATCATTTCTTTGTTTATATGTTTTCTTTATCTTTAAAATGATTACAATTATAATCGAGATAACAATTTGGATGTATTTGTACTTGACTTTACAATTACAGACAAATCATTTTAAAGAGAGTAATTTGGTCATCCTATTTGCTCCGACAGTATCGAAATATTCAAAAAAAGTTTTTCGACCTACCTAGCAGTCCCTTTTTAATCCGAAAATGCTCAAAGGTTCTGGGTGCGTAGCGATAATTATTATTTTTACTTATTTGTAAAAACATAATTGAATTTAAAAAAATACTTATTTTCACCTGTCATACTACCTAGGTACCTAGATAGGTTGTTAGTACCCAAGTACTTTTAGAAGTAAACCGTTTATATATCTGTATATAATATTGTATTTTATATATGTGTGTGTATTACTTATTGTTTATTGGGTTAACTAGGTACCTACCTACCTATAATATTATTTTATTTACTCTCTTAAAACAATTCTTAATTCATTCATGGGGTGAGGTTTGTCTTTAGGCCTTGGAGTCGGATGACCAGGAGAAACTGAACCCCAGATTCCTACCCACCCCTTAAACCCCTTTCTTTCCAAGAAATCTCCTCTCCTTCATTTCCTTAAAAAAACCTCCACACAGCATCCCCAAAGAAAACATAGGTACGCTCTGGGGGAAATTATTTTCCTCTGGGCCTCCTGTGTAAGGCTCATGTAAAAAAAATCTTGATAAATTACATTAGTAGATGCATTCAAATTAACAAAATAGTAATATTTTTAAAACCAGCTACCTTCACGCATGAATAGAATATAAAAAAATAAGATAAAAATGAAATAAAACGTAGTACCTAACTAGGTAGGTATCTACTCGTTTAATGAAATTTGTAAGTAGGTAGATACTGAAATACAATGCAAGAATGGTTCCCGTTCCCTTTTCAATAGCGTTTAGATTCATGTACCTAGGTGTATTAGCTGTGAATAAAATTATGTAAATATTTCTGTAAAATAGATGAATTTAGCTTATTTTATGATAATATTTTTGATTTCGAAAACACTGCTTTTGGAAATTAGAAATTTTAATGTGTAAAACGCTCTTAAATTAATGTTGTTATTAACGTATGATCTTTCGAGCAACGTACTTAATTTTAACAAAACATGTTTGTTTATAAAGATCCGCGCTTCAAAACAATTTGAAGCGCTTCATACTGCAGACTTCTCGAAATTTAGAAAAAACCCAAAATAGTTAGGTATTTTTTGTACTTTTCCTGATTCTACTAACACATGACTAAGTCATGAGTCAGCGGCAGCCATTCTGCCTAGGTAGGTACTTTCCATATACTATTCTACTTAACTAAATAAACCACATAACTATCCCATTTTTGCCCATTGTTTGCATTGCCCAATGTTTGTGTTGTTTAATACAGGTAGTAAGTACCTACATACTTTCAAAAGCAATATTCGAATTTCAAAGGGAATTTTCGAATAACAATTACCCACTAAGCGTCGACCGAGACAGATTTTTCGTTCTCGGCCGAGACCGAGACCGAGAATAAATTAAAATCTCGGCCGAGACCGAGAATAGATACATGAAAAAAATGAAAATGCGCCATTTTTGCATAGTATAGCAACAATAAAACATTATACCTATTATTTAGTAAACACATTAAATCGAAATAACCCACCCTAACAAACCCTATCCGTGAATCAATTGCCACATTCATCAAAACACATCGATTAGTTGATTTCTATGTTCATTGCTGTTTTTGGCTGTTTATTATGAACTAAGTTCTAAGAAAAACAGCAACGAACATACAAATCATCGAATCTATGTGTTATGATGAATGTGGCCACTGCATCTAAAAAATCTTCGTACACTTACCAGCTTTCCAACATACGTATAAAATAATACGTCATGAACTTGATATTCACTTAACTAGTTTATGTAGTTATTCTGGCTAGTAATTATAATTAATCACAACAACATATTTAAAAAAAAACTTATTTTTTTGTACTACGAACAAAGTTCAAACAAAATTCAAACAAACTTCCTTTAACTACAGTTGTTTGTTTACACCAAGTGACGAATATGAACGCGCGCGGTAGATTTGAATCTCATTATCCTATACCGTATCTACTTACAACGATCTCGGTTATGGCCCAGAGAATCTCGGCGATTTTTTGCCGAGAACCGAGACAGAGTTCTCGGTAGAATTTGTAGCCGAGAATGCCGAGACCGAGACCGAATATGGAAGAAGAAAACGTAGCAAAATACTTTTTAATTAAAAAAGGATGATACCAATATTTATACTAATTTTAACTTCACTGCGGTGACCGGACTACCTACTCAGAATCGACTCAACTCAACATCTCCTTTAAAAAGTAAAAAAAAATGGTATAAAAAATTAGGATACGTTAGATTGTGGGCTATTTAATAAAAAAAAATCGTAATTTTTAATGACTTTTTAAAGAGGTGTTGAGTTGAGTTGATTCTGAATTGTCATGTACTAGTTCATTATAAATATAATAACGGTAAAATTTGAAAATCTATGTGTTATCTAGGTACAATCAAACGCGGCAAATAATCTCAAACAGTCAAGCCCTATCGCCATGAAATTTGTACAGCTTTTAGTGTGTGCAATTTCTAATTCTATTTTTATAACCATTAACTATTTTTAGCTCGCTATCTCATCACCACTGTGACTAGACATACCAGATTGAGAAACGACGCCATGTTGTTTGTTTACATTTTTTTCATTCCAAATGTCGGACAAATCCGGGTAGAAAAATAGTCAACAAACTATTGGTCAGATCTGTCGAAAAACATAAACAAAACCGACGCAAAATACGTCACTCTCTTACGTATCATAGTATAAAATTTTGTTTACCTATTCTCGCTATTATTTTGTTCACTGGAATTCCCCGAAAATCCAGTTAGGATAACTTCTATTTTTTGTTAAATCATTTTTAATTAAAATGTTTTTGTCATTACCCGATTTGAAAAAAACCATGACACCAAAAGATAGGTATGCACGTTGGTATCTTTGATACCTACATTCCCTACTTTTCAATTTGTGTTGTGAAGAGTGCCATAAAACCCAACAAAATAGGTAGGTATTTCAGGTGTTCGAATTTTGTAAAAGACGTGAAACAGTTATTTTCTTTTTTGTCTTCCGAATATTGTTTTTTAATAGCCGAGATAATTAGATTACCTTGACATGGAATACTTCGTACTTTATTACAACCATAATAATAAAATCTTAAACGTTTAATCGCTATTTTGACGAACGTCATATTTGTTAGTCGCCATATCGTTGAATAACAACAAAAAAGTTATTATGACATTCGGCCTGGTCGTAACAATATGAGTAATATTTAAAAAAAAATAATAATAACAAGTACCTACATATCCGAATTGCTTTTGACCTCCAGCAAAGTATTTCAAATTACTCGTTTACACAGAAACATATATATTAAAAGTTCAAGTTCTAAACCAATATTTTGTTACTTCTTAATCTTATCCGTAAAGGCGTGGGGATTCTGCGAGCGATTCTATATATTTTGTGGGATCGTTCTGAAATAACTGACGTGATCTCCTGTCAGATTTGTGTGATTTATTTGCTTTTTCTATGTACAACGTACATTAAATGAACAAATAATCATCCATACTTGCAGGAATTCATATTTAAAACGATCTTAACTAAAATATGTGACAGTAAATATGTAAAAATCACACAAATCTGACAGGGGATCAAGACCGTTATCTCATAACGATCCCACAAAAGATATAGAAACGCTCTTCTGGTTTGGTTTGAATTGATTGAAATATTCTACCTGCTCTTTACTGTAATGACTGCAAGTTTGTCAGCTAACAGGTTTACCATAATATTACCTGATTTTCTTATTAATGACTAATGACTTTTCACTGACTCAAAATATTTTTAAACAAAATTCCGAGTAAATGTTGTGCGCAGTTGTCATCTAAAATTTCTAGAGTCAGTGTCAAAATTTTAGTAAATCTTTTAACCCTCCAGCACTCGATCATATTTTGACAGGAGTCAAAATATTTCCGCTTTGCGATAAAATCCAAATAAATGGAATATTTCGGAACATATCCGAAAACTAAAAACTGTTTTGGAAAGGTGATAAAATATGCTATCAAATTTTATAAATCGAAATTGACTTATAATTTTTTTAATATAAAAATTTTGCATCCAAACATAAAAAAGTTTTAAAAATGACTCACCTCACATTTTTCTTACTAAAACTACTAAAAAAACACATACCTATTTTATTAGATGAATGTACTATAAACGTTATTGTCACTTATTTTTTTGTCTTTCCTTCTAAAAAATAATTGATAAAAATTCTCAATGTTTCTTTTTTTTCAAATTGCGATCCGAAACTTTGGTCTCACAAAGGTGTACATTTTACTTATTTTGTAGGTTACTTTTAGATTTGAATATAAGGCGTGGTTTATGCTCTTTCTAACACCGTTTATATCGTATTTCTCACTATGATGGTAAGGGAGATGGAACGATTTCTACGAATCCTACCTATTCCTGAGATGTTCCGAAAGGCGAAAAAAATAGCTTGAGGCGTTAACTATCATAAAATGTTTCAGTCAACTTAAAAACAGAATTAAAATCATATCGCTGATGACTCATAAACGACACAATACATTTTTATGCCTATTTCACATAAAGTAATGTTCCAACGGAGCTCTCAGTGGCAGATCATACGCCAATGTTTCAGTTACGTGCACGTTTTTTTAAGCAGGCCACTACACAATTTATTCTTATTTATAGATAGTTAGGTATAGATTTTATTTTATTTGCAGTGTTGCCAAATGAATGGAATTAAGGTCTATGAATGTATTCTCGCAGAAAATCCGTTAGTTCATTGTTTATAAAACTATAACTTAATTTTGGGTTTCTCTTTGCTTAGGCCGCGGCTTCCCTCGCAAGCATTGCTCAGTTTAGCCAGTATTCGCGGCTCTCACCAACACCAGTCAACGCCTTCCATAATTCGCGCGTGTGTTTGTACTATATCTCTATCAGTTTACAAATTGTGTACAATAATAATTCCTCCCGTTCGCTTTTAACTTTCCTTCTGGCAATCTTCCATACACGTGAGCCCGAAATTCCTACTTCTTTCTCTGCCGACTCTCGCGAAATTCTGTTTGGAATCTTCTATGATTTTAAAATATTAACCATTTTCGCTTATGCTTCGTAGGTATGAGATATTTTATTCTTGGTTATTATATATTTCATGATACATCCCTTCACATCGCAACAACATGATTTTATTAGTAGGTATCAAACCTAAAATAATAATATTATTATTAAAATTATCTTTTAAGTATTTTAAGAGCTTTTCGCTCCATTATGACATTTACAATTTGGGAGGCGGGAATGGGTACCGCCGCCCCGGGAACCTTTATTGGATAACCAACACCTCTGCCATAGGTCACCCCGAGTGGTTCGCTACGTTTGGTGATTTAGCAGGGGTGCCCGGATTCATGGGGTGAGGTTTGTCTAGGTCTTGGAGGCGGATGACCAGGACACTGAACCTCAGATTATTTTTATGTATTAGGGATGTGAAAAAATTCTAAAACAATCGATTATAATTAATCGATTTTTTTAGAATTTTTTTTAAAATTATTTTTTTACATCCCTAATACATAAAAATACGGTGGTATGCACGTAAGTGGTTTATAGCGAATTAAATGTAATTAAAATAATCCGTAGGATATAATCATTGAAGTCATGCTAATTGCTAATGCACTCGATTTTTTTTACACTGCCGATTTTTTTCGCGAAACTCTGAAGTTTATAAACGAAACATGTGCGTCTACGATGACATTTTTTTTGTGCTTTGAAAGCAGTTTAGTTGAAGTTTCTAATCAAACCTGTCACTAGATGAAGTCTAGTCTTTTGTGCATTGAAATTTGTAATTTGTGTTGATTATTTAAAAAGCACTTTTAATTTTTGTTCATCATTTTAAAACTTATAATTTCTGTTGAATATTTTTTAATTAATAAAACTGTGATTAAGGGTATTTTATGCGTTTAATTTAATTTGACAAATTTGGGGAAAAGTCGATTATTATAACAAAATTCAAGAAAAATCGATTATTTATGAATCGATTTTTCTTGCTAAGAAAAATAACCGATTGTTTATGTACAAGTCACATCCCTATTATGTATTATATCGGCGGCTACGGACACAATACGAGAGAACCAACTCGTGAAACGTTCACATCATATGCATACTTTGGTACCTATAATATATATTTTTTCTCCAGTCCGCAGCCTTTGGCATTGACTGTGAATTACTTCATTAACTTAAACGTTTATTTCTTGTTTCTAGACCTGTCTTCTATATTCTACCACTACTATCAGTACTTATATTATAATAGATGTCTAGATGGATCATCGCTTGGAGTATTTAACCTCTAGTGCGCTAAGAAATCCGTCGCGTGCTAGCGAATCCGTAGCGGATTTCCTATTATCCCTGGTTCCTTAAAAATGCTCCTGGCATACATTTTTTGTATTCGCTTGGCAAGGAAATCAGGGGTCGTCCATTAATCACGTGATGTTTATTAGCAACTTTTTAAACCCCCTCCCCATGGTGATATGTGATGAGGTTTTAGACTACCCCCCTCCCCCCCCCCAAAATCACGTGTATTTTTTTTAGTACAAAGTATTTTGAAATTTTCAGAATATTATCACGAAAAATAAATACACGCTCATTACACCCCCCCCCCCTTTCGATCCTCACGTGATTAATGGACGACTCCTAACGTGTCTTAATATTGTTCTAGTTTGCCGTTCCTTTACTTGCAAATATATTTATTTTATCTGTGAAAAAGCGCTACGCGAATTCCTGTTCTAGTATCATGATTCAGATTTTTAAAAGTAGTAATTTGGGAACCTTTATTGGAGAACCAACACCTCTGCCATAGTACCCCAAGTGGTTCGTTACGTTTGGTGACTTAACAGGGGTGCCTGGGTTCATGGGGTAAGGTTTGTCTAGGTCTTGGAGGCGGATGACCAGGACCCACTGACCCCCGGATTCCTACCCACCCCTTAAACCCTTTTCCTTCCCAGAACTCTCCTCTCCTTCCTTTCGTTAAAAAACCCTCCACACAGCATCCCCAAAGATAACATATAACTCCTGTGTGGAGTTCATGTAAAAAAAAGTACTGCATTTATTTATAGGCAAATCTCATATTACGACTTGTTTTATTTTATAGTCTTTATTGTGATTAACTCTTATTTAGCTGTGAAATGTAATTAAACTCAAGAATATGTAATATTTTTTAAGGCATTAGAGATACAAAAAAATAGTGTGCAGTTCAGACGTGGTAGAAGTGAAACCTTCAGAAAACTAAACTTCGAGAGAATGAGACGAATTCAGAGTATCAGGAGTAGGATAATTGTAGGGTTTATTTATTATAATATTGTTACCAAGTTTAAAAAATATTTTACATTTTATTCTACGAAGAACCGCACAAAGAGGACACCAATTTGTCTATCTCATTCTCTCGCAGGCTAAATCCTATAGATGTATGTGTCTCTTTTTAGTGTCGCTCGTTTCCGTTTTATCGAGTTTCAAATCACAACGGTGAAAGCAGTTTTCACGTCATAAAACATAACCCTGTAAATAAGTAGTTATCCTGGGGAAACCACATAGGATAGATAGATGTAAGCAATTTTTATAAATTTATAAACATATTATCTGTTAACACAACAGTACAATTTATAAAAACATAATTTTGTAAAAATCAAGAAAGTTATTACGAAAATAGTGTCAGTCGGCGCACGGCGAGCAGTTCGGCATTTTACCCTGGCGCACTAGGGTAACATTAGATCCTGGCATTCCAGGGGTTAAATGTTTTCCTTTTCATCAATTACTTGTCAAAACAATTGTCGAGTATTTCTCAACGATTGTGGAAAGTGATACGGATAATTAGTATAGAATATCAAAACAATGAACTCAACAAATCGAAGTACACAACAATACCTTGCCTAGGATCTTGGAAGATTTCAGACATTCCAATCTTAATAATAAAATAATTGATAATAATAATATTTAGATTTTTTAAATATTTATACTGAGGGATCAGTAGGATTTATAGGTTCAATTAGGAATTCCACAGAGCCGAACCCCCTGATATGAAAATATCTGGAGTCGGTGAATTATTTTCCCATCTGGTCTCTGGTAGGTTGACATGTTGTTCTTGTATTGTTTTGTAATTATAATACTTATATAGTGCAATTGCGTAACGTGGATTGACCAGATGATCATTTGGGAAGTGTGTGAAAGGGTTTAGTTTTTCCTGTGGGGAAAATTAAACCCGGACATTTAAATCTGGTGCGTAAAATTGCTTGGGGAAGAGCAACAAACTCAGCTATCGAACACCTGGAAATTGCGCAGAAAACGATCTTAAAGGTAATACTAAAAAACATAGACTTTCTGATACAGACCAAATATGCAACCGTTGTGACGTACTAGACATACGACAATTATACGTTAAATCGCAGTTGGACAAGCATACAAAGAAAACTTAAAAACTCCGACGGTAAATACAAGCTTTGGACAAAGACACTACCAATATCACGCTATAAAAGCATTCAACAGTCTAACACTTGAAAATAAAATTGAGGAAAACAAAAGTAAATTCTAACACAAAATTACAAAATGGATTAAAGACCAAAATAGACAATACTACCAAAATATCATAGCATAAAATAATAAAAAAAAACATACAAGTAACACACCAAACCAATATAAAACACAATCACCCACAAACACACAACACTTAATAAAAATATCGTTTTTAACCTTATATAATATTATTTATTTTTAAATTTACGTTAATTTTAAATCTCTACTTTTTAAGTTTAATTTATCTTAATCCTATGTTTTTTTATTTACTTTTTCCCTTTTTTCACCAATATTATATATATTTATATGTGTTGTGTATAATTTTGTATATGAAATGGAGGTCTCAGCACAAGTAAACCACCCAGTGAGGCCAACATCATTGAATTGTGTATAAAATGTAAATATATTGCATCAAATAAATAAATAAATGATTTAAACCTATGATACCTCTAATTAGGTTTACCGTTTGTCCAGTTTTGACCGGGTTTATCCAAGGTACTTTCAGAAGTCCCGGCTGGTTTGTAATTTAATATACAGGGTGCGGCAGCATAACTTCCTTTTTTAAAATGCGCGCCATTCAGTCGGTTGATGTCGTAGCGGAGCGCTAGTGATCTCTTCGAGAGGCGGAGCTTTAAAGTATTGTCCCGACACAGTTTAGTTGCCATCATGCGTTGGAACAATGATGAGCGTACGTTTGCCCTTGAAGCCTACTGTTAGAATGGATGTTCTGTGATCGCAACCCAGCGCGCCTTTCGGAATCACTTTAATTTAGCCTCTGTCCCGGACCATTGAAGTACCCACCACTGTCCCACCCCGGTATAGGCAACTTATGGTCGCCCCTTCGGAGTTCTCGCAAGAATCTAATTTTTTTGAATAAACGACTCTACATTTAATGTAACGAATCTAGACCTTCAATGTCCCCTCATACTGTGTTAGGTGGCGGTATGCGGGCGCGCCTACATGACTGTACTGTAATGGTCAATCTCTACAATTCTAAAGCCCATGGAGGTGTCAATGCAAAAGCAGTGAGCCTCATGGACAGTCAAACAAGTGGTTAGTAACATCGACATAAAAAAGTAAAATGTACAAAATAGACAGCAGTCGTCATGAGTAATCAGCTCATGACAGCGAAAGACCATACACAATCCGGCGGGCGGCACCGAGCACTGTTCATAAAAAAAAAGCAACACAAGTAAAATAACATTTGTACAGAGTAGAACTGGTGTTACCGCAAACTGGCTACCGGCAGTCCCCGAGACAGTGAAGGAGGCTGATTGACCGGCCTCCCGACAACCGGCAGCGTCGTCCGTAAGCCAGCAAGCCGGTGGTGCCTAGATGAGAGTAATTGGAAACATAGAAGAAGACCCTAGGGAGAGAAGCGTCGGGTCGCCGGAGGCGGGACGGACAGCCTCCGGATGTCGTTCAGCTTTCTCCCCAGCCTCTTCATGTCACGGGGGGTGGCGCGGCGGACAGGTGCGGCTCCACCAGTTCCAAAAGACCGGCCATGGTACGTAGGCGGGGACACGGTCCAGGGTCCAACCCCTTATATGGGGAGAAGGACGGTACAAAACGAGCAACTGAGTTCAGTTCTCACAAAAAAAACATAACTAAAAAGAAAAATTTATTGAAAGAAAAAAATAAACAAGAGCGTGTGGAAGTCAGCGCTGGGCATGTGAATGCACCATATAACCAAACTAAAAATCATAAACATGTAAAATAAAATGACGATTTAGAAAGAAAAAGAAATAACATAAAATAGACATGAGCGTTAAATTACGCAGGGCATCTGTAAACAGTAGACCATGAACATAAAAATATAAAGGCGTAAATAATAAACTTAAAAATGTAAAAAAAAAAAATATGTATATATATATATATATAGGTATATATATAAATACTGTAAAAGCAAAAAAAAAAAACATAAAAATGTAAAGGTGTAAACAATAAACATAAAATGAAAAAAATGAAAAGCTGTCCCGGACCAGCAGTCACTACGTTCAGACAAATTGCAAGTGCGACAAGAGGAAGAACTGGAGTCCCTTGTCCCATTAGATCACCGAGCATTGAAGGCTGTTTTGAGGGAACACTCGCAGAGCGCCTCATTTCAATTAGGGGTGATTTGGAGTGGCTGGCCCGCTCTCCCGATTTGTTCCCTTGCGATTTTTTTTGTTAGAAATCTCGTGTTTATGTGAACCGTTCATGGACCCTACAAGATTTGAAGACCAGCAACAGGAAGAAATTGCCAGGATAATGCATTTTGTGCTGAAAGAGTCATGAAAAACGCCAGAAATCGGTTTACTCAGTGTACGGAGAATGGTGGACGTCACCTACCTGGTTTGATATTCAAAAACTAAGTAAAAGAAAACATAAGTTATGTGCCTACATTAAAAAAAAAAACAAGTAAAAAAATTCTGATTCATACCATGGGTTTTATTAAGTTTTGAAAAAGGAAGTTATGCTGCCGCACCCTGTATACCATTACATTAATGGCTTAGGACGAACTTATGACTCATGTAAATTAGACTGACTCAGAATCATTTACCTGACTATAATAATATGTTTATAATTAGTCGAAGAAAGTTACAAAGTCATTAACACTGATTCTCTGAGCGAATGAAGTGGCTGAAGCTATCGATAAAGTTCTTGTGTTCTGTAAAATAAAGAAATACCCGAAAAAGCTCTTGGGTTCTGATATTCTGTCTTCTCAATTGTTGAGCTGAGTTGATTTTGAGTCGTCATGGAACCACGATTTTCATAGTACGCGAATCTCAGATCATAGAAGGTAAGAGGCTAAGTCAAGAAGATTTTTTCTGTAAACCCTCGGAACGTAGAATTGGTTTCTATCTACAGTTTTTGGCTAAATTATTAGACCCAAGTCACCCAAACCATCTAGCAAAACTTTGTGGGAATATATAATTATAATAAACACAATAATACAACTTAGTTTTAATTCCACTTTATTATTTCTTTATCCATCGGGGGTGAATAAAAATAGGTTCAGGATAAAGTGGAATTAAAACTAAGTTATATTATTGTGTTTATTATAAAAAATAAGTGTTTTTTATGTAAAGGCAGCTCAATTATATTACTCGACCTTTCTTATCTATAGTTATGTTTTTATCTTATTTATTTTTACTGGCAAAATTGAGATGTTATTTGCATACGTGCAATTCCACGACACGTATTATACGAGTATATGTCATTTTGTTGTTGTTTTTCCGTGAGAGTGTTTGTGTTCTAATATTACTTTAAAACTAGAGTGAGACGTTAGTCTCCGAAACATGGTTTGTTAACAACAATGTCTTATACAACGGTATGTTTGGATTTTGGGTGTGCTTTAAAAGCCGATTTTAAATAGAAAGAATGTATGATGTTCATTTTTTCAATGAAAATGGGACAATGCTCTGACTTATCGCCAAAGAAAATTGGACAAATAACTGGACTTCCGAAAGCTGCTAGCCTATCTTTATATTGCAAAGGCGGTTGGCGTATAGAGAAGTTCTTTTAAGGGCCATTAACCAGCCAGCGGCCGAGAATTCATATTTCGTCGAAAGATGTTCTTACGATCGTACAGGGCGGTTCCAATGAGAAAGATTAATTATTCTCCGTACCAGCTTTTTAAAATAATAACTCAATATCGATTTTATTTCATTAAAAATTTGCTTTAATTTATACCTACATTCAAAAATGCTGATAGGTGTGATGATAAAACTGTAAAAATTATGTACTTTTTGGAATAATTTTTTGATCATAAGTATCTATTTATAATTTTTCAATAATGTCTAAGCAAAATAAGAATGTAAAAAATCTTAAATACATTAATTAGTTTGTAACACCGTAAATAAATAGAAAAACTGAAATATTTTCCTCACAAAACACTTGGGCGTATCTTTTTTTAAATGATTTTATTTAAACTACAATTAAAATTCTGAAACATAGCTTTCCCAGATAATTTATTGAGTATTTTACTGCATGATTATATGATTTTAAATGAGTGTTGAATAATACAAAATTTTGTTTGAAAATGTAACAAATCTGCCATTTCTCAAAATTTTTAAACATAGCTTTACTAGATAAAAGAACAGTCTTTCGAAATCAATTTATAAGTTTTTTTTGGAAAAGAGTCAATACGTCTAAATTTGATTTAAAAATGACATATTTCCTGTTTTGTCTGGTTATTTCCCTCTTGAGAACATCAAGAAAAAATGAACCGTGGAGTCACTTTAAGGCTCTGCAACCGGGCCCGAAAAGAAGAAGATGGAAAGATACGAAATTAGGAATGTTACGAGGAGACCGCTAACATTTACAGCGACAAAATCGATGCGAAAATTGCGAAAATGTTCAATAAAACACGATCCGTTTAAAATAGAGCAAAAATCTCGCGGGCATTGTCTTAAACACCATTTAAAGAAACACTGTGATTTTTTTTCATACATATAACTTGTAAAATAACTGAAAAATTTTGGAGCGTACTTTGCGATTTTTTTTCTATCGATGGAATTTTATATAATTTGAGTTTCGGCGCGGGAAATGTCTAGATAGTATCTTCAAGAATAACATATATATATATTTTTTAAGAGCTTTAAAACTTAACGTCTTTAAGGGAGATATGTAAGAAATCGGTAGTAATTCGGGTTTCGGGGCCTTAAACCAAGTAGGAATTCGTGAGGAAGGGGCCACATTAAAAACCTTACGCTTAGCAGGAACATTGGCGATATTCCTGTTCAATACCGAAAATTGAGATCGTTTATTGACAAACAACATAACTGATGAAGGAGTTACGGTTTTCCAGCGAAAGCTGTGAGGCTTCAATAGGTTGAATTGGGGTAGGTCTCAGGAAACTGGCCCGAAAGCCAAAACTCACTCCGAAAATGATTAAAAAGGCTCTTGCATGGGCTCATAAATACATACATTTCACTGTTGTCGATTGGAAAAAGGTAATAGTATGAGTGTTTATTCGATGATAACTGAGTATATGACATGTATAGACGAACAAAATAATCCCTCTTTCAAGCTTATTTGGATATGGACCATTAATTAAGGGGGAAGGGTTCAAAACTTGCTTGGATCTAATGATTTGGCCAGGTAGGTAAAGCACCAAATTTTAATATCTTTTGTAAGCATTGTATGATAGGAATCAACCAGTTTTAGTCCATCTCATAACCAACTGGAAAAACGATTAAATTCAGTGATATAATTACGCATGAATGGTTGTAAACATAATATAGAGAACATGACGAGTCCAAAAAGATTCCTGTCTAATATTAATATACGCGTACTTATTGTGTACAGGGATCACGGATCATGACCATTTTATCGCTGATATCTGATATAATGTCTTGATTTGGATGACTTGTAAATTTTGTGATATTATCACAAATTCGTGATATTAAAATCAAAAATAACCAGATCGCATTGCAGATGCTAAGGGGGCACACATTAATTACGTGAGCTCATTGCTATACCCGACTATTCCGTTTGACTTTTTTACATTACCTCCACATAGGAGGTCCCGAGGAAAATAATTTCACTCAGGGCCTATGTCATCTTAGGGGATGCTGTATGGAGGATTTTTTTGAGAAAACGAAGAAGAGGAAGTTCTGGGAAGGAAAAAGGTACGAGGGATGGGTAGGAATCTGACGGACGTATGAATCCATCCCTCCAACTGCAGTGCAAGGCGATGAACCGAGAGAGAGCAGCTGGATTGGAAAAGGTATACCTAAACCGACCTCTCCGGATCCGGTCTGCCGCCAAGACCTGAACACACCTCACCCATGGCAGGGGTGTTCATCAAGATCTGGTCACTACACATAGGTTAAACCATTTCAAGCAAAGTTTTTACTCTGAATAGCGGTACTTTACCAAGACGATTCTCTAAGTAATTATTATTAAACATACAAATACTAATTCGGTAGTGCATGGGTGGGTGCATGCGTGATTTGAAATTGTATTCTGTAATTGTGTGTGTAAAATTATTCAAGTTCAATGAACTTTTAATTTTCTAAATTGGAACTAAAAAGTATAAATAATATCAGACAAGCGATAATGCAGGGACCAAAATTATTTTTTTAACTTATAATTCTTTATTTGAAATATGTAATAACGACTTTATATTTTTAACCGAAACATGGCTATCTGAAAATATCTCATCTGCTGAACTTGGATTTTTTGACTACAACGTTTTCCGCAGTGACCGTTCTACTTCTTCTGTTAAGTGTAAAGGTGGTGGAGTGATGATATGCGTAAACAAAAAATACCCCTGCCATATTATAGAAACATTTACCAATGTTTCTGATCAATTGTTCCTGTGTGTTCTACTTGGTACCAAAAAGCTTGTACTTGGTTGTGTTTACATTCCTCCCTCCTCTTCGGTAGAAGTCTATAAGTCGCATACTGCTTCAATTGAACATGTGTCTAGAAACGCTGATTCCCTATTTATTTGTGGCGATTATAATTTACCTAAAATATTGTGGCTGAATGACGATCAAGGTGTCAAAACTCCTTCTAGTAATCTTTCTCCACAAGCTGTTGAAATTGTAAATTTTTTTGCCTATTTGAATATGTTTCAAGTAAATCCAGTCACTAACTATCTAGGCTCTTGCCTGGATTTGATTTTCACTAGCATACCAAATGTCATAGTAAGTGAAGCTGATGTCTCTTTGTTACCTTTGGATAAATATCATCCACCTCTCTCTATTAAAATTACACATTTTTTCAAATTTGATTCCTTGAAACCAAATGTCTCTTATCACTACAAATATCTTAACGGCGACTATTTTAATATGAACAAATATCTATCCCAGATTGATTGGTCGACACTATTTTTAAATTCTGATATTAATGACGCTGTACTTAAATTTAATGAATGTGTATCACATGCTATAAAATTGTTTGTTCCTAAGGGGTGTTACTCTCAACCTAAGTTTCCAAATTGGTTTAGCACGAAACTTAAACAGTTAATAATTGAAAAAAAGAAGACTCATAAATTATTTAAAGACACTGGGAACTTAAGATTTTATCATAAATTTTCTCAATTAAGGGAACTGTCCAATATCGAATCAGCCAAATGTTATAAATATTTTGTAGAAGTTACAGAGACAAAGTTACTGCAAAATCCTAAACAATTTTGGCAATTTGTTGCGCAAAAGCGTACTGATAATGATCTTCCTTCAAGTATGTATTATTATGAAACTCATGCTACTAAAGGCCATGATATCGCCAACCTTTTTGCCAAACACTTCTCCTCTGTATATTCTGATGCATCATGCAACATCCCTCCACTTAACTATGACCATAATATTGACTTAAATGATTGCCAAATTACACTTAAGGAGGTTTACCAATCCTTAAATAATCTCTCTAACAAAAAAAGTACCGGACCTGATGGCATTCCAGAAATCTTGCTAAAAGAATGTAAATATAAACTATCTAACCCAATTTGTATGTTGTACAACTTGTCACTTTCATCTGGAACATTTGCTGACTCATAGAAAATTTCATATATTCGACCCATTTTTAAGTCCGGAAACAAGTCGAATATTGGAAATTACAGACCGATATCAATTATATCTAATATTCCAAAAATATTTGAGTCGATAATTACAAAGAAAATTACTCCTGTTTTCAAAAGTGTTCTAATTGAGGAACAGCATGGATTTAGATCGGCGAAATCTACAACAACAAATTTACTTTCCTTTACAAGTACCATTGTGAAAGCCTTAGAAGATAACACTCAGGTTGATGTTCTATACACTGACTTCTCCAAAGCCTTCGACAAAGTTAATCACCGTATTCTCATGGCCAAACTTTATGCTATAGGCATTAGAAACCCTTTGTTATCATTCTTTCACTCTTACTTGACAGATAGAAAACAAAGGGTTAAAATAAATAACTTTGAATCCTTTAACATTGATGTAACTTCCGGCGTTCCCCAAGGAGCCCATTTGGCCCCGCTTCTTTTTAACCTTTTTATTAATGATATCACAAAAGTTTTTTCTCACACACGTTTCTGGCTATTTGCTGATGATAATAAGATTCTTAAGATTATTAAATCCCACCTTGACTGTTTACTATTTCAACTTGATATTGATTCATTTAACGATTGGTGCAAAATTAACTGCATGGAACTTAATGTTGATAAATGCAAAATTTTGTCCTTTTATAGAACCAAAAAACCTATTCAGTTTGATTATAAACTAAATAGTGTTTGTCTATCTACTGTCACATCTATCAAGGATCTTGGGGTCACTCTAGACTGCAAACTTTCTTTCCGTGATCACATAAATAATATCGTAAATAAATCACTTAAACTACTCGGCTTCATTCATAGAATTACCTCTGACTTCAAACATATAAGTACACTTAAAACTCTTTACTGTTCGCTGGTTCGCCCTCACCTTGAATATGCTAGTGTCATTTGGTCTCCTTTCTACGCTGTCCACATTTGTCACATCGAATCCGTACAACATCGTTTCCTAAGAGGAATTGCTTGGAGGTTGGGTCTTGAAAGAGGCAAGTACTCATATGATGAAATTGAACACATTTTAAACATGCCTTCTTTAGAAAAACGTAGAAAGGACTCTGATCTAATTTGCATATTTAAAATTATCGACAGTATTACAGATACACCTGCATTGTTACAACTCATCCAGTTTAACATCCCTTCCCGTAGGCTTCGAAATAATGAATTGCTGTTCCTCAATCAACATTCTACTAATTACGGATACCATTCTCCCTTATCCAGAATGTCGAGACTTGTCAACGCAAGTCAAAGCATTGATTTTTTTGGTGTAAAACTAAATGACTTTCGGCAGTCGTTACGCAATATTTAAATGCTTCTTCATGCTTTGACTTGTAGTGTCTCTATATGTAATTTTTATATTTTATATTGTCATTGCTATTAATTTTTATGTGCTCTCCCTTCACTGTCATCTCTGTTTTTTTTTTTTTTTATTCGTGTTATTATTATGTTTTTAATGGACTGTTGTCCGTAAATTAATAAATAAATAAATAAATAAATAAATAAATGTATTGAAATATGATCACGTGATACGCGAGCTGTTTCGTGTGTTACCGCGCTGCTGGAGCGAGATGGAGTACGTATCACGTGACGTAGTATGCTCTTTGCGACGCATGATGAAAAAATATTTTTACGTTTTTTAAATGAAAAAAATATCACCGGACAGCAAAATAACATCTACATTTTTGCTCCAGATATGCTCAGGAATCGCTGGTTAAAATCCCTCGGGTACCTACGTGCTGTTACAACCTGTGTGAATATATATTTCTCCAAATAGGTTTCCAATATACTGAATGTTACATCGTTGTTACACCGTTATTACTGTTGGCCTAATAGGCCATATCTAGGTATTTACATCCTTGTAGATACCCAATTTATTCATAAATCTAAAAACTACGTCGAATATTGAATAAATTATCTTTTTTCGTGGTGTTGATAACCTTGCTATTCTAAAGACTCATTTTTAAAATTGTCAAACATAGTAATCATAGCACATAAAGAATAAATTAAAAAAAATCACCATCCTTATCTTTAAAATGTCATTTATCTGCTGGAGAATGTTGTTGATGTTTTATTCCTGCAAATCATATAAACACATCAATTGAAATACAAAATAAATAAACTGTCTTAAAAACATGTTATATAATATTTTGCAGTAACGCTTGCTTATAAATTACCCAAATTTTCCATAATCAGTTGCATAAAAAAAACATTTAAAACTACGAAGAATTAAAACAAACGCATAACAAATCATAAATAAATACCGAATTTGATAATATTGTTCGAAACATGTATTTTTAGAACGAACAAACAATTGCTGTTTGATCTCTTTCAGACTTTATAATTATTTGCTATTCCCCTGTTACACCACCGAGCACACCTTTATTGGCGGTAGCCTCAGTGAACTATCTACTGCAAGCTGTTATCACCTAACGAGCCAGTCGGTGTTCTTCTCTTCAGCTCAACCAAATTACAACGTTACCTTTCCGCACTAATGATCCACGCTCTTATATAACATGTCCAAAACACCGACCAAGATCACAGAGCTCTCTGTCTTTGAGCATTTCTAAATTCAATTTTTTATTACAAGACCTATGGTCTTGTAATAAAAATTGTCGCTTACGCTTAAATCCGATGGTAATCTGATATACGTTCCTCAGTTGATTTTTTTGTTGGAGCACCGAATTGAGGATTTGTGAGCGTTTTGTAATTTGTATCATTGTTCACCTCTCGGATAGAAGCCTACAAAATTTGCTGTCAAGGCTCTTCCGCGTCCCCTCCCCCACCTCCCTTCGCCCTCTCCACCCCGCCCCCTTCTTCCCCATGCTAACGCTCGCTGTCAGGGACATTCAACACGTGGTTTGGCTATAATACATACACACTCTTATGCATTATGTTCTCCTGAGTTGAAATCCAAGAAGCACACAAGTGAGATACGGAAGGCAAGCGAATATTAGGCATATGGAATTGACTCGAGTGGTTATTTTACCCACAATTATTACAAATAAATATTGTTTCGCTGGATTCGCTGGCTTCATCTTTTATAGCAAAGCAATATTTAGAACTTTTCTACTAGCATCATAAAATCAATATTATGTATGAATAATTACTTTTTAGACAAGATTCTTACCTAGAAGTGTATTTTTTCTCTTCTAATATTTCCCATAATAATCTAAAGCAAATTTAGTATTGTATTTCTTCCGTTGATAATCTTTTTCAGAGTGTATTGATATATTCGATCAATTTTCAACGAAGGAATTGATTGGGCACCAGCAATCATTTTTCTGCTATAAAATACAACAAACAACACATCGTAGTGTTATTTGTCTCTTACAATCCGACATACAGCAAATAATTGTGTGAAACCATTAAAAAACCGTGTTATTATTATTTTAAATTAAACTCTAAATTCCAAGATTTCGGTCAGTAATTCTATTTATTTCTAATGATCGAGCCTATACTGGTGCCCTCACCCATACGCGCAGTCATTGACAGTTGTTATTGTAGTAATAACCTTGCAGTTTATGAATTGTGTAGGTATATGCAAACAATAATGTTAACTAAAATAAAGTTTTTGCTGTATGGAAACCTACTTTACACATTTATAAAAAAACCATAGATAAAATTGCGAGAAACAATTAACAAAATTTCTGCCTCAATACAGGTTCACCTAGTGAGGCAGGCAATGCACAACTAAAAATACTGTATAACTATACTACTCCTGTGTAACCTTTCTTACATTACTTTCTGTTTGTTAATTTTTCTGTACTGATTGATGTAATCTATTTGTAAACTACATTGAGTATGTAATTTTTTTTATTTTTTTTAGTTATATTGTTGTTATTTCATTGAATAAAGATTATTATTATTATTATTATTATTATTTCCACGTTAAAAGGAGTCGATAAACAACACATTGTAGGTGTAGCTTTTTTCTACAATATACAACTGGTAATTATTTTGTAGAAACGATCTAGGTAACGTGTATTTTTTCAAGAATTAAAGGCTCGCTTGTTCCTTTACTTCGACAATCAAATACAGCATTACAAGTATAGATCATTTTCCTTTTTGAAAAAACTATAATAACATAATTAAATAAACAATAAATCGTCAGTTTCAAAATCATAAATAAAAACATCGTAATAGTAATCTCTCGACAGTTAATTGTATGAAACGGACAAATTACCGTGTTAATTATTATAAGGAATTAAAAACTCTCTTGTTGAATGATTTCTTGCGAAACAATAGTAGTACCTAGGTACTTGTAGGTACTACTATTGTTTCGCCGAAAAAGAGTTAAAGTAGGTAATTTTTTATAATTAAAATACCTTGTGTACAATCGTACTACAGTCAATTGTTTAAAAGGAACAAAATACCTTGTAATTATTGTTAGTAATTAAAGGCTATCTTGTTCTCGATTTCGGCCAATCAATAAAGTTGAAGTATTTAGGTAGGGCGGGCAAACACGTGCCGTGTTGCGGTAGCCACCGAGGAGAAACGCCCGGAGCCTTGGATTCCTAATCACACGACTCCCCAGGCGATGCTGCGCCCCCGTTGAGCGCATGCCCCTTGCCTTCCAAATTCAATTCCAATAACTAATTGATTGCTGGAAAACTTTCGTCTATATACACATCTATGTCACAGTAACAATTTGACTATAAACTATGAAGCCTCATTCCTACCTTGCATGACACAATGGCAATGTGTGGAACTTAAATATAAAGCATCATTCTTACATTACATGACACAATAGCAATGTGTGCAACTTAACCTTAAACCACCATTCCTACTTTGGACATGACACAATGGCATAATGACACAATGGCAATGTGTGAAACTTAACTAAAAAGTATCGTTCCTACCTGACATGACACAGTGGCAATGTGTGGAACTTAACTATAAAGCACCATTCCTACTTTACATGACATAACCCTTTATTGATATATCACAGTGTGTAACTTAACTATAAAGCACATTTTTACTTTATTTTCACAATGGCAATGTGTGGAACTTAACTATAAAGCATCATTCTTACATTACATGACACAATAGCAATGTGTGCAACTTAACCATAAACCACCATTCCTACTTTGACATGACACAATGGCATAATGACACAATGGTATAATGACACAATGGCAACGTGTGAAACTTAACTAAAAAGTATCGTTCCTACCTGACATGACACAGTGGCAATGTGTGGAACTTAACTATAAAGCACCATTCCTACTTTACATGACATAACCCTTTTTTGATATATCACAGTGTGTAACTTAACTATAAAGCACATTTTTACTTCATTTTCACAATGGCAATGTGTGGAACTTAACTATAAAGCATCATTCCTACTTTACATGACATAATGGCAATGTATGGAACTCAACTATAAAGCGCATTCCTTCTTTGCATGACACAACGGCAATGGGTGGAACTTAACTATAAAACTAACAAGCATTTCGCTCCAGTGTCAGTACCATGTAATATTATTTGTGTTTTCCTTTTACATACTTAATTTTCCTGTATATTCTTTTGAAATCAGTTCATCTTTCTGTTTCTCTCGGTGTAACGGTGTGAGCTCTGGCTTCATGAAATTTGCACGACTTTTTTTGACTCTCAGTAGCAAAATCTTCAAGCGGTGTTTTCTGGTTTTTTCTATTTGGATTAAATTTTTTCTGCTGGAATCGTCATTTCCACCATGGACCGTAAAGGTTTAAGATTTTTATTTATTTATTCTTAGTACATTTACATTACAAAGGTATAATATATTGTCCTCCACACTAGGAGTTCACCTGTGTTGTAGAGGACATATTTCAGTTGTAAATTATAAATTAAAAATTGTGAATAGTAAAACAAAAGAGTGTTAATAGCTAATATAAAAAGAGAAACAAAAAAATCAAAATATAAAATCGACTTCGATTCGATAAAATTTATAAATTTAAAGTTAAAAAGATTGTAGCCAGATATTGAAGATATTCAGTTAATTTTTGCTGTAATTTATTCACTCTAGGGAGGAGGAAGGGGAGGGGTGGCGGGGGGGGGGGGGTACTGTTCTTTAGGTAAACAGTTAAAATTCTAATATCTTAAAAAAGACGAACTTTCCCGTGTTACGAATAATCTGAATATTACAATATTTAATCTCCTACTAACACCACAGTAAGCGAAAAATGTTGTTTGTGTCGTGATGGAGGTCTTAGCCAGCCAAGGAATCGAACACGCGACGCCTGGGTGGGACCCGAACGCGATTCCAACTCAGCCACCGACCGACTATAATGGAACTCATTCCATAGTGGAAAATACTATCCATTAATAGTGGATAGTACCAACTTATTCATTTAGATGAATTCTGCAGTTATGTTTAGGTGATTACATCAGCTTTGATTTATCCAGATGTTCCTTTACCGTTCTCTATCCCTCCCACACATCCATTAGCCATTAGCCTAGGTACGCTCCTAATAATGGTTACCGCAGTTCCGCAAGTTCCTAGCAGTTGGGACTCGACAGTTATATTGTAAAACTTAACCAGAGGTTCCAAATTTACATCATATTATGTATCTATTGATTCAGTTTCTCAAAATGTCGGACGCCTTGGGCATTTAGAAGAAATAATTCCTGGTTTTGAAAATCGAACGCCACCAACCGCCTCACTGGCGCCCAATTGTACACACTTCATAAAACGCGATATGGCGGTACCTACTGGCTACAAATAACTTCATACAAAGATACGCTATATTGGCATATGATAACTTTCAACAAGTAGATATTCCGTGTTCCTAGTAACTTCGCGCCTTGATACATTTTAATGGTTATTTGAATTATAATTTTATTACAACCAGCTAGTTCTAGTACGTAGTTGATTCCCATTAAAATATCCCCTAGAAACTAGAACTTGCTAGCTTTACAGCAAGGTTTTTTAAAAACGAAAAAACGCTTATGTAACCTTGACCTAAGTCTGAATTTTAGAATCCGAATTGTTCGTTGTTGTTTTCTCTTGTGTTGTTGTCGTACAGTGTGTACAGCATTGAAACTTGGATTAATCTGAATTATTGTTAACACTCCTTCAGAGCCTGTGCCATCTTTGAGGATGCTGTGTGGAGGATCTTTTTAGGGAAAGGAAGGCGAGGAAGTTCCGAGAAGGACAATGGTTTGAGTGGTGGGTAGGAATCTGGCGGTCAGTGTGTCCATAAAAGGCGGCCGCATGAATCCATCACTCCCACTGCGGTGCACGGCGATATTCCGAGAGAGTCCTGTAGGAGAGGTCAAAAGGCCTCCATAAAACACTCTTTCCCGATCCGGCTTGCCAAGCAGCTGGTGGGCAAATTTATTCACCGCCAAGACCCGGATAAATCTCACCCCATGAACCCGGGCACTCCCGCTACATTACCGAACGTAGCGAACCACTTGGGGTGACGTGTTGGTTATCTACCTATGGCAGACGTGTTGGTTATCCAATTAATGGTGCGGCGGTACCCATACCCGCCTCCTAAACTGATAATTTTTTTGAAGTTTGAAAGCTATTCCTCGAATGACTGAAATTGTACCAGCTATAAAAAGAAGAACTGTATTTTAGTCGTATTGTGACTATTGTGAGGAAAGATTAATTGATAATCTCAGAAATATCCGTCATTGACGCTTGATAACAATCATCAATCATTCTGGGTTCGTTGCTAATAACTCCGCGTGTTTGCTTCAGTTATAATAGTTACTTGAAATATAATTTTATAACCATCTACATAGTTGATTCTCATTAAAATGTCCCCCAGAACGCACTGGCGTTACAGCAAGGTCGCAGAACATTTCGGCTACGCTCGGCCTTGTACTGACGGCCAAGCCGCGAAGATTCGGTGCCGTTACACCGTCGAATTCTTGCTGCCGGTCTCCAGACTGTCTAAAACCCCACCATCAAAACATACCCACATACAAATAAGAACCAGCACTTAACCTGACGATCACGAGCATCATTACGCTTAATTGTTGACTTTTTACTACTTGCCCCGCGCTTGCTTTTGGTCCACTCGCCGAGCGCGAAATCTGACCATAAACGCTGCCGGCAATTCAATACTGAGTTTAAATTTCGACGCCATGTTGAAATAAACGTCACGCCTCCGAAAAATTCGTAATAAAAAGCAATTGGAATAGTCTCTGCCCAGTGCTCGGTAGGATAATATTATAAAATATTGTATCTTATAATAAGTATAAGTCAGTTTGTGTATCTGGTTAGTATGTTTACGAGAGATGGGAATGCTGGTAGAGATATTGGAAGAAAATGCAGGTAACTCCAATGGAAGACTGTATGCCGTTGGTGCTAATAAAAAAAAACTGTCAAAAGAAGCGAAGCTAGCAGTCCACAATGGATTGCTGGTACCTCCCCTGATGTATGGCAGTGAGGCATGAAACTGGCAGATGAAAGATGAAAGCAGTTTGAATGCTGTTGAAATGAGATCCCTGAGGCGTATGTGTGGTAAAACCATGTATAATCGTGTGATAAATGCGAAGATCCGCAAAGAATGCAAGTCTGGCTTAAGCGTAATGAGTAAGATTAAGAAAGGGACCCTTAGATGGTTTGGGCATGTAGAGCGAATGAACGAAGAAAGTAGTGTAAGAAGACTATACGACGTAAATGTGAATGGTAAGAAGAAGTCGGGGGCGCCCGAAGAAGACATGGCACGATCAAGTGAATCAGATACTTGAGACGGGCCATGTCAAGAGTCAGAATAATAGATGAGTATGTATGAGACGATGTATGAATGAGGCAAAGATTGTGTGCCAAGACCGAGTTGTTTGTCTTTCGTGCGGGGAAACGGCGTGATGGTTAGTTACTTAGTTATAATAACTAAATCTATTTATACAAAGAAGAGTGTCTGTGGGGGGCGGCGTGGATTTGGTTTTTACAAATCTACATTTTTATTCTGAAACTTTGCACACTTTACCTTTAACTCAAGAGGAATGAAGCTCACTGTCTAGTCTACACGAGAGAAAAACGCCCTTATCCCCAATTCCCTTTCCTAAAGCAGAAATTTATAAAGAATTGCACACTTGACGTTCAAAATAAGAGGAAAATTTGTGTATATATCTGATTTCGAAAATCTCCGCATAACGACGGGGACTTCAGCTTGTGTACCCTTCAGCTTGGTGTACCCACAACGCGCAACTTTTCTTTGAAGGAATAACCGGATAGGGATAAAGAAGTTTGTCGAGATATAAAACCAAAACAAACAGTAATAAATAACACCATTTATTATTAGCAAAAGGCGCCTAAGTAGCCCTTAGACAAAAATTTCTTAATTAACCACCTCGCTAGTGAAGTCAGATTCAAGCAACAAGTGAAACGTAGTATAAAATACCACCTCGCTAGTCAGAAGTCAGATCAAGCCACAAGTGAAATGTAGTATAAAATACCACCTCGCTAGTGAAGTCAGATTCAAGCAACAAGTGAAACGTAGTATAAAATACCACCACGCTAGTAAAGTCAGGTTCAAAAAACAAGTGAAATGTAGTATAAAATACCACCTCGCTAGTGAAGTCAGATTCAAGCAACAATTGAAACGTAGTATAAAATACCACTAACTAACTAACTAACTAACCATCACGCAGTTTCCCCGCAGGGGTAGGCAGAGAGGACGGACCGCCAAACAACTCGGTCTTGGCACACACTCTTTGCCTCACTCACATCCATACATCGTCTCATACATTCTCTTCTATTATTCTGACTTTTGACATGACCCGACTCAAGTATCTGATTCACTTGATCGTGCCATGTCTTCCTCGGGCGTCCCCGACTTCTTCTACCATTCACATTCGCGTCGTATATTCTTCTTACACTACTTCCTTCGTTCATTCGCTCTACATGCCCAAACCATCTGAGGGTCCCTTTCTTAATCTTACTCATTATGCTTACATCAGCCTTACATTCTTTGCGGATATCCGCATTTCTTACACGATCATACATTGTTTTACCACACATACGTCTCAGGGATCTCATTTCAACAGCATTCAGTTTACTTTCATCCTTCCTCTGCCAGTTCCATGCCTCACTGCCATACATCAGGGTAGGTACCAGGACTCCATTGTGGACTGCTAGCTTCGCTTTTTTTGACAGTTTTTTTATTAGCGCCAACGGCATTCAG
Source organism: Limnephilus rhombicus (assembly GCA_929108145.2). NCBI lineage: Eukaryota > Metazoa > Arthropoda > Insecta > Trichoptera > Limnephilidae > Limnephilus > Limnephilus rhombicus. The sequence goes on from OV815278.1 coordinate 25,493,741, forward strand.
TCCACCATTAATGGAGTTACCGGCATTCACCCTTCTTTCAATATCTCTTTCAGCCTTCCCATCTCTCGTAAACATACTACCCAGATACACAAACTCATCCACCTGCTCCAAGTATTCATCATTCACAACTATGTTGCATACTGTTTTCGTACTCTCTCTTTCAAACACCATGACTTTAGACTTACTTTAAAATACCACCACCACGCTAGTAAAGTAAGGTTCAAGCAACAAGTGAAATGTAGTATAAAATCTTCATGCGCTTCCTCCTTCTTTAACCAATGTTTTTGTCCCTGATGATGAATCAGTGTTCATCATCAGGGCAGATGTGATAAACGCTGTCTAAAACACGGCAAAATAACCCAAAAATTATTCTCGAAAATTCTTTTTGCCGTGGAAATCTTAAATGATGAGGATTAACTTCAATGGTAATTAAATTAATATAAATATTTTTTGTGAACTGTCTGTCTTCCATAATAATATTATGGTGATAGTGCTATCAATTTTTAGGCATATTGTTTGTTTTGCATAAATAAAAAGGAAAATAAGAAAAGGAAAACAAGATTGCGAGTGCGGAATCAAGTTCACAGGGTCACGCGTATTGTGTAAGTGGCAATAAATAGCATTTTTCTGTGAAGACAATATGACAAATATTTATGACGATAATAAAATAATACGCACAGGGTGAAAAATACTCTCAGTGTCGCCCTGGTAAAAGACCACTATTCGGATTCGAAACATTGCTGAAATGAACACATCTGAAGAATCAGGTACTTTTCAAACATTTCTCTTCCCTTTCTCCATTCCATCTTCCACCACTTCTTTCAGCTTCACAACATTCCCAATGGGAATGTATGGCGAGCGATATGCTGTTATAGGCCAAGCCCACATAATGTTGTTTATAGGTTATGTGTTATGTCTCATGTGTGACTAGCTCTAGCTTTACTGTTTTCTAAGTCCAAGCTTTTTTTTTACTTAGCTACACACAGTAGGCCCTGAGGAAAAAACCCCTCAGGGCCTATGTCATCTTTGGGGATGCTGTGTAGGGAGTATTTTTGGGGAAAGAAGAAGTTTCGTGTAGGAAAAAGGAATCTGAGGGTCAGTGTCTCCTTGGACGGACATATGAATCCATCCCTCCCATTGCTGTGCAAGGCGATGTTTTGAAAGAGTCTTGCTGGAGACAAGGTCTCTCTCAACCAGTCTCTCCCAATCAAGTCCGCCATGCAGTAGGTGGGCATACACAATCACACACGTCCTCCGCCAAAACATAGACAAACCTCATTCCACTCCTGCTAAGTTACCAAATGGAGCGAACCACTCGGGGTGACCTATGGCAGGGGTGTTGGTTGCAAATAAATGGTTCCCGAAAAAATTACTATTGTGAGGTAGCATCCAAAATCATTTTGATGAATTAAGGTAATGTTAGGTTAGGATTGTTAGGAATCATTTTTTAAGCTTTTTAACCTATGTACCTACTGATTTTTCCACCTTCCTATCACATTTTCCAAAAAACTTTTTTCTGTTCTTTTCTAAAAACAACCGGTCGCACCGGGACAGGAGCACTCCTGAATGGTAACCGCAAATCAATTATCAATTATTAATCCTTATTTTAATTTCCAGGGGTAACAATTCCCTCCCCGGCATCAGTGGCAGCAAACAAGAAGAACTCGTCGCGCCGCAACGCGTGGGGCAACCTGTCCTACGCAGACCTCATCACTCAGGCCATCACCTCCTCACAGGACAGTCGGCTCACCCTGTCCCAGATCTACGAGTGGATGGTACAGAACGTACCCTACTTCAAGGACAAGGGAGACAGCAACTCTTCGGCTGGTTGGAAGGTAGGAATCCCTGAAATGCGTGACCCAAATTTTTACATGTTTTTAAATCAGAACGTGTGGAATGGAGCTAAATTTTACACATTAGGTAATGAAACAAAGCTTTAAATCTGTTGGTAAGTAGAACATGTGACAGGCTAACATTAAGGCCCGGTATTCAGCGCTCAAGAAAAAGACGGGGAGATATGTAAATACGAATATTATAATGAGCGCTCTTCTATTAAAAACGATAATATTTTAGCGAAAACTGAGAAAAAGTTAATACACAATTCGTTTAAAATAGAACAAAAATCTCGTCTTGTGTTTTAAATAGAATTCAATAGCATTAATGAAATACTGTAATTTTTTTCATATATACGAGTATGTATGAAAATATACATTTCAGTATGGTCTGAACTGATTTTCCTTGCTCGATAAGGAACTTTATAACAGCGCTGGACTCGATTTTCTCCATATTTCACAATTTCTTCCCGATTGACATGTTTGGTCGACGATAGCTCAAAGACTAATGACCTAATTACCATAAAACCCGGTGTTTATACTAATAATGAGTTGTTCAATTAGTATATAATTCAGCGACACCCCCACTAAGCACCTACCTACCCATTCTACGAACTTAAAAACCTTCGCTCGTATAACTGGTAAAATAACAGAAAAAACGTGCTTATATTAATGCAAGGCAAGTGTATAGATATTGTCTTCAAAAATAACATATATTTTTTTAGAAACTTAAAGTGTTCTAGAGAAATGTGTGTTAAAATGGTAGAAATTCAGAATGCCGCGGCTTAAAACACTTCGCTTAATTTACAAAAGATTTAAAGGAAATCCGACAGTTCGTAGAATTTTAACGGACTTGTTTTTTACAGTCTTTTGGAGAGATATAAGAGTATAAAAATATTGGTTCTAATGGTCACGTCGCTTCGAGCTCTTTTGTAACAACTCTTACTGTTTCGTGCATCGTTTATTAGAAAAAGGCAATGATTACAACGAATCTACGTAGGTCTACAGATACATTTTTTTCATCAGATTCAATATTGATTGGTATTCTGATGCTTGGTGTTATGGGTATATATTCCCTATAGGTACTATCAATTTTAATTTGAAACTTTCGAGTCTAGTGATTCCGTTGAAATGAACCCGGAGAGACAATTGAATCGAGGAAAGTAATGAAATCCATCCGTAATGAAGTAATGGGCGACTTCTTAGAAGGCGTCTGATGTATAGTCGAATACAATAACTGCCCTGGAAAAGACAGACATAGATAGACCCGTTGATCTACTTCCGAGCTTTCCTGTTTACTTATCTTGGGTATTTTAACAAACTGACCATTTTCTTTACAGACTTATTCTTGCCGAACAAAAGCTGCTAATTTGTTTTTATTGATCTGATGTTAAAATAGTTTCTGAGAAAGAATCTTCTAGAATCACAATGTTTCCTACTTTAATAAATTAAAACCAATGTTCCTCTGGTGAGCTTGCCTAGCAACTAACAAACTTTATTGCGAAGCCACTGTGAAGCTCTTCCAAATATAATTTTATACATTTTACGCAATGAGTTGGATGTCCAGAGAAGTGAGTTCCGATTGAATGTCTGTGTTTAATTTCTTCTCGATGTCCAAAGCGGGTTCTAGAAGAATCACTATTTAATACAATCGCAAGGTTGTGGACGGGATGATATCATTTACAGCTTTCAAGAATTCTGGAATACGAAACTTCAGCAAAGTTCTTTAATTTTTCACGTTGATCAGTTTTTAGTTAGAAGGTTCCTCTTGTATTTCTGAACCAATCACATTCTGGCTCGTCCGTTAGTCGCCCATTACGAAATTATCTAACCTTTAAACATTCATGATTTAACAATCCATCTATTTATTTGTGACCATATTCAGTCGCGGAGGTCGCATTCATCTCGTGATTAAAATAATTTGAACATTACCCCTTTATTAGCGTTATGATTTCCTTGAATTTATACTAATGTTTAATACATGTTAATGATTATAAATTTTAACCCTTGCAGACTTGCCTGATACGTCCGTACAATACGCGTTTTGCTACAAATAAACATGTGATAAACGTTTTGGATAAAATGTTAAATATAGATATTTTTCTCGTAAACTGTTCGTAGTTTTTGCAGATTGAGCTTGCGGGCTTTCATTTTATTTGAAATATTTACCTTTATGTTTTTTAGCGCTTCTTATTATACCAAAATGTACTTGGCCATGTCACGGCAGAAATAGATAAATTACATTTATTTTTCTTTTTTTCCTCACCCTTCAGGGGTGTTCTAGGTCATAATTTCATAATAAATTACATTAATCAATCCAAAAATTACTTATCTTACCTCTATTTATTATCGAAGTGAAAACTAATTTAGTACTGTTGTGATTTGAAACTCGATGAAACGGAAACGAGCGACACTAAAAAGAGACAAACACATACATCTACATAGGATTTAGCCTGCGAGAGAATGAGATAGACTAATCGGTGTCTTCTTTGTGCGGTGCTTCGTAGAATAAAATGTTAAATTATTTTTAAACTTGGTAATAATATTATAATAAATAAACCCTACAATTATCCTACACCTGATACTCTGCATTTGTCTCATTCTCTCGAAGTTTAGTTTTCTGAAGGTTTCACTTCTTCCGCGTATCAACTGCACACATGATTTTTTAAAATTATGAATATATACGCGTTGAAGACCACATAAATACTACCGTATAGTTTTTGGCATGCCAATTTGACATCTTCCTATAACCCCCACTAGTGATGGTACACTTTAGAAACCAAAAACAGGCGGTATGTAACTAAATCTATATTGGACTTGTGAGCATTTTTGAAGAGAAAAAAAATACTTATCCACACGGTCGTTTTTGACACGCAGCCTGCAAAGGGTTGTCCAACTTTGCTTATTTAAATCTAAACTAGAAATTTGTTATATATATCATCATCTCTGTGTGACAGAAGATAATAACCTAGCAAGAATGTAACACATTCCGGTGTTAGTTACTTTATACAATTTACTCTACAAACACAAGTCTGCGTTTGATAACAATACATTCTGCCAGTATCGCATGTGATATCTACTTATACACGTTCGTGCTTATTTTTTTCTGCGCATTAAATTGTATCAGAGATAGTAAATTTATGCACCACGTGATAAGGTCAATAGCGATTTAATATTCTGATATTATTTCAAGCGTACATATATGAATGAACCCACTCGTGTAAATAATTACGTTTTTGATAATATACCTACAAATGTATTTTTATTCAACTTATTGAACCTTATAAATTTCTATGTCATACAAACAGATAGCATTGGAGGTTATCCACCACTTACCCGCCCTGGTATAAGTAACAGATGGTTACTCCTTCAAGGCTCTCGCAAAGACTCTATTTCTTTTTAGAACGAATCTACATTTAAATTTGAACGAATATAAACCTCCAGTGTCCCTGCATACGTTGTTAGTAAGCAGTATGCAAGTGCTTATCTGGAAATCAAGATACAATAAGTGTTAGTATGACTATAGACAAGATTGGTGATAGTTATTGTGTTGTCCCCAGTACCGCGTACCCTTTCCTCCTTCCAGGATTCTCTTCCCCCTTCCGCCTTCCCACATTGCCGCTAAACTATATGGTATACACATATTTTTCAAACAACTCGCGCGCCACCTGTTGTACAATACTAATTTTATGCCGCCATAGCTCACCATTATGTATGGAAACCTTCGCAGGCGTGCACACAACAAATCACCGGATGAATGGTATAGGAACGCATAACAAGAAACATTCACTTTTATATATGAAGATAATGACGGAAATTAATTAGAGATCAATTTGTGGAGTATTGTCCCAGTGAGACAATATGGTCTGGGATCCAGAGTCTGGGTACGATTCCCAGTTGTTAACGTTCCCTATTTTTCTGTGTTTTTTTTTCTTTAATTTTCATCTTCTTTAACGCTTAAAACCTAAGTAGTGAGTGCGGTCGCAATTTATTATTTATTTTAATTTTAAACTAGCTGGTCCCGGCATGCGTTGCTATGCCATTTAATAAAGAAATTGTTTCTCCCTGTGTGTCCTTTCCCGTTCTTCCCGTTCCCCTTCCGCCTCCCCTTCTTCTCCTGCGTCCTCTTACCCTCTCGCGTTCCCACTTTGTCACCTCCACCTTCCCTCTCCCCACTCCACTCTCCCCCCTTCCCCCGTCCCACGAACCCCCCTCCCCCTCACACATCCCCTTCCCCTCCCGCGTTCCCCTTCCACCTTCCCCGCCTTCCCTCTTCCTTTTCCCACTCCCTCGCCCCGTCAACCATCCTCCCGCGTTCCATATATTCAATCCCAGTACATTCACTTATTAAACAGCCCGTGTGCCACCTTTTACAATGTTTATTCAAATTTCCATTTTTCATGTAGGTATATTAAATTTGGTAATTACCTAAGATAGGTACCTATTTAAAATATCTAAAATTATTGATTCCTTTCAAACTATTAGGGGAGTACCTACTATAAATTTATCTACTTAAAGATTTTGAAAAATAGAATCCTGATTTGAACAATCAATGTTTTGAAAAATGTCATTCTCAAATACGCGATCTGTCAAACGTGCGATGTTTTCTGAAATTATCCAATATTCTGCGCAATTTTCTAAATTTTTCTCTCCGTAAGAACCATCCTCGCACTTCAAGGAATATTCTAAAAAAAGAATTAGCGAAATCGGTTCAGCCGATCTCGAGATTTGCGCTTACCAACACATTTAGCGATTCATTTTTTATATTATAGATTATTATTATAATAACATTACAATTCAAAAAATTCCAAAATTGTTAGAAACATTTGCAAGAATATTTTAACATTTTATTAGAATGTCTTTGAAATCAAGTTCAAATTCAAAAAAACCTTTATTTTATAAATATACAAAACCGAGCTAAAAAGCAGAAAACACAGGAGGCTTGAGGTGATCTTTCACCAAAAGGGCGCTATAATTTTTTTTATTGTTATTGTTAAAAGGTAAAGCATCTCAAACTCTGGACTTACCAATGAGCTCTAACGCCATGAAATTTGGACAATAATTTGAGAATGGGGTCATGAATTATCAATTTTACGACCTTAATTGAGACAAGACACCCTTGTCATTTTAATGACATTTTTCATTAAGGAAATGAATTCTACTAAGGATGTTAAAGCCTGCTGAGAGGCGTTTTTATTTTCTCTCTGAAATATTTTTATATTAAAAATTATGAGCAAAGCCGGGTAGATAATAATCAATTAATATTTTTATAATACTTTGGTCACTTTAATAACTTACCGGACCCTCGATTGGCTTTCGGTGGAGTCTCGTGGGTTTACAACTGATCCCGGGTGATTCCCCGCGAAACCTTTTGTCCTTGGCCAGTCCCCACCAACCGGCGGGCCGCGTACGAGAACCGGTTTGGCCGCACGAGGTGGATCGCATACCGGCGCCCAACGGATGGCGTGTTGTGCATAGAGAATTAAAATGTGCATACATTATCGTCTTACATGTTGCCAGAGAAAGTGTAGGTCGCGCAGTATTTTTATCTCGACTTTTTCTTGCAAGTTGCTAGATATAATGCCGTGGTAAGTAATGTAGATGACCGTTCTTTCACACAATCGATCTAGATACTTCTAAAAATATTTTTATTCTTCTTAGATTCCCACTCGACAACTATTCATAGATACTGAGGTACTCATCAAAAGATTAGATATAACCGCTCAGAATGATTCAAGTATAATTTGATCTAAAGATTGCAGAAAGTGCTTGTATGCAGCATTTATGAGTAGGAACATTTATTGTACGCGTACGAGCATCAATATATATAATAACTAGTATAATAAATGATTAGCCTTTTCGTTATGAATTTGACATTTTTTATTAGTAGGTACCTATCTTTCTACATAGGATATACCGCCCGAGTTAATTTGATTTATAAGCTAGTAGTCATAAATATACAGTACTAGCTTTTGCCCCCGGCTTCGCTCGCATATTAATTGTATTGCTTATAATAATCGATAATAATAAGTAATTTGTGTGTACATATAAATTAAATGTTATTTCTTCACTTTTACTAATGTTTGCCGTGTAATGGAAACATTTTCTCATCACACAGGAGGGCATTTTGGCGCTTCTTAAATGCAATTTTCCTACTGATAAGACATGACCTTACTTGACGAGTGACAGTTTAGTACTAAAGTACCAGAAATCGAGAACAGTTCAATTGTCTTGCGTTTGGCTTCCCACTTTTGAGATTTCTACCCCGCGTCTAAAGTATGCAACGTCTTTGACTTACGTCGCGTCGTTAAGATTCTGAATATATTTTAGGGTATATTGTCGTCTTAAGTTTAAGTAGTTTTTTTTAAAGGTTGAAACAAATGTTTGTGCAAACATTGGGGCAGGGCAACAATTTTTTTTTAGTTTTCCGTGGCCGATGTGTAAACGAAAAACGTTGTGGCCCCGACCCAATCTTTTTGTCTGTAGTTTTGAAAACATTTGGTCGCTGGAGATACGACTTTAGACACATTGATCTAGTAGTACTCGAGAGACTTCACTTGTCACACCTAATTACAATCTATTCAAACGAATATGTAATGATATTTCGTAATATTTTTTACTGCCACTTGTTTTAACCTTACATAACACGAAGGTGCTGATGACATAAGTACACATAATAACTAAAAAGACGATAAATTATATTTTTCTTCCAATTAATCATTGGAAAATGTGTTTTTTTTATTAGTTCAGCTGCGCTTTTTTTATCTAAAAATTATTCCACCGATGTTTTATCTGCTCGTGGTTCTCCCTCACTTCTCATTAAATTACATTAATTGAGTCAAGTGACAAATTTTAGATTGATTCAACCCGAATGTAGGTCAGTTCTAACATACCAATGAGGTTATATAAAAAGGAAACAATACACCACTACATCTGATATTGTCTCCCAGGTCTAGAATTATATTTAATATGATCACGTAAAATTATAATAAAAACTATATTTAACTATAAAGCAAACATTTGTTTTGAAAAATCGTTCAATCGGTAAGCACTGGCGTCATGAAATTTCGCACTGCCTTTTCTATCAACGCAACTGTTTTCAAACGCAATATCTTTTATATCGTGAGCTATGTATTAACATATAAATTATCCACCGCCACGGGAACCATTTATTGGATAACCAACACCCCTGCCGTAGGTCACCCCAAGTGGTTCGCTGTGTTTGGTTTAGCAGGGGTGGCCGGGTTCATGAGGTGTGGTTTGTTCAGGTCTTGGCGGTGGATGTGTCGATCTAGAGCAGGGTTTCCCAACCTTTATTTCACCGAGCCTCCACGAACCAAAAAAAAAATTTTCATGCCCCCCTTAATTAAGTTTCAACAAAAATAAGAAACACATTTTTTTATATTGACTTAATTATTTCATTGAATTTCAAATGGGTACAATATATTTAATTATTATCGATCTTTAATAGAAGTGTAGTTTAACAGAGTGGAAGATACTATCAGTATCGCCCTGGTGTAAGACCACCATTCAGAATTGAAACGTTGCTTGAAAATGGCTTTAGCCGTGTTTGGTGACCAGATTTGAATAGCCAGGTACTTCCCAACCTTCCTCTTCCCCACCTCCTTCCCCTCCCCACTACCTTCAGCCTCACAACATACCCCAATTGGGGATGCCATAGTTTCACTGGCTCCAGACGGGAGCAGTTGAGATTCTTGTGCGGTATTCACTGTAAAAAAAAAAAAAAGGTACACTTCTAATCATTAATTACTTTTACATTTACATTTCTAAGTTTTCTTTAAATTATAAATATTATTCTATTATTATTTTTTGTTTATTTAAATTGTGTTTCTATAATTCAGTCTTTGCTTGAGCTGTGGTTAAATCGCTATGGACGGCAAGGCGATTTCGTTGTTTAGTTTTTATTAAAACTAGAGCTGAAAAACCTGTCTCGCATAAATAAGTGGACAAAAATGGAATAAGTATTTTCAAAGCAAGAGAAGCAACTTTCGGATTAACAAGGAATCGTTTAATCCAAAATTTCTCTAATGTCAAGAGATGAAAGTCGTCGTTCATGGTCGAGTCAGCCTTCATTTCTGGAAATTCTTCAGGAACTTCTTCAAGTAATTGTAGGACATCGACAACAAATGGGTTTCTGGTCATGTGTCATATTGGTGACTGGGAATTAACATCTCGATAGTTTCGGTGAAATTCGTTTTCCAGCGCTGGTAAACGAATTTCTATTTCAGATTTTAAATCTTTATCCAGTTTTTCATAGTTAATTGCTTCGGATAGCCGTGAAAAAGGAAATACATTTTCAGCATTTACTTTGTTTTTCCAAGATTGAAGCTTTGATATGAAACCTTGAATATGATCATAGTGTTCAGGATCTCAACTTCCGCTCTCCTGACAGAGCAATCCGGCGTGGTAACACCAGATTCCAAAGGGAAGTGTGGCTGGAGTAACTCTTCAAATAATAACTCCAGCTCTTGAATAATTGGTCTTTATTCACACAATAAAAAGACCCGTAGAGTAGCTCATGTACGGTGAGCCCAATGATGCTATCTCTCTCCGCGGTTTTATAACCCACATGAAGTGAAAACCTGGCAGCAGACGTTTTGCCAAAAACGACCCGCCCAAGACGGATGGTAACAAGAGAAGAAGGAATTAAAATCGATGGCAATACGAACTCGCCCTGGCAATTGCCAACACAAATAAATGTTGCCACAACCATTAGGGTGACAATCACAAATATTAATATTTCAGTACTGAAATCTTAACACATAGGTACTAATCAAAGTGCCATTTCTGCCCTGAAGTTTCAAGTTTAGCTGATTCAGGGCGCATCACACGTCGTGTTATGACTTGTCGAAACTTGTATAGCAGCGATTGAATGGCAATTCGGAACATTTAATTTACCTACGAGTTAAACAGATTTTTTTTCGGAAATGCAAACGTATCTATTACGCCCCCCTGACATTTCTCTACGCCCCCCTAGGGGGGCGTGCCCACTCTGGTTGGGAAGTCCTGATCTAGAGCGACTAGTTGAGGCAGGCTGGTTAGACTCCCAAGCTGGACTCTCATTTTATCGCTTTGCACCGCAGTGATAGCGATGGATTTACACGTCCGTCACTCCTGTACACATTGACCCCAGATTCCTACCCAATCCTCTTACTTTTTTTCCTTCTCATAACTTCCTCTCCTCCCTCCACACTGCATTCTCAAAGTTGGCATGCGCGGAGATAATGTAAAATATAAATATTCTTGAAACAAAGACACCATGTCCTAAATTTTTACAATAAGAAAAATAATTCGATGAAGATTTTTGAAATCTGCTCGCAGTATTATTTCCAACTTGAGTTATAAAACTTTAACATTTAAATTTAAAAAAAAAACAATACACCATGTTATTGTTTTTTATGCCAAATTCAACTGTTTAATATTTTTTTACGAGTTGAAAAATAACGCTGAAAACATTGAGGAAACCGGTTTATAGTACCAGTTGATATAAAGTTACACTTGCTATAAATAACATCACGTTTTAGACGAATTATATAATAGCCCGATATTTAAAAAGACCAGTTTCCGTGTAATCCACCATCCATTTAATACTATATATTGTAAATGTATAATGCAATATTTACTAATCCAGACGTTGTAGGTACCTACCTGCGCCTGCGCTGCGATACAAAAAATGCCCCGATAGTTGCGATACCATAAAAAATCATCAACATTATCATTCGATTTAAATTTAATTATTCACATTACGATAAATAATTCGTTGGCAATATAAAACCAGCCGCCCACCTCGGATAGCTATAATGATAATCTACTGCATTCAAATGGAATCAAATATAATATAATAAACTATAACAGTGTAGAAACGTTGATATTACGTAGTTTACTGCGTGATACATATATATATATATATATATAGTTGTGAATTATACACATATATAAAGTCCCACTAATCATGCATACTAAACAGGTTGTATGGGTATATTACAAAACACTATCTTCATCACGTGATTTGTTCAAAATTCATTGTTTCGTATCCGTGGTAGACTTGAGATCATCAGTGGATATGGTTTTGTTATTCCGTCCTTAACATTGAAGCCTCCTTGAATGGTGTTTTATTTAAATTGGGGGCGGGCATGGGTACCGCTTCCCCAGGAACCATTCGTTGGATAACCAACAGGTCTGTCATAGGACACCCCAAGCGGTTCGCTGGTTTTGGAGATTCAGCACGGATGCCGGGGTTCATGAATTGAGTTTTGTTCAGGTCTTGGCGGCCGATGTCCGATGTGGCCGATGTGTCTGCTCAGCTATTGCGTTTAGATTGAGGGAAACCTTTGGCCTTTCCAGCCCGACTCTCGACCCGTACTCTTCGCTCACCTTGCACGTGAATGGGAAGGATGGATTCAAACGTTCCTACTCACCCCTCAACTTTTTCCTCCTCAGAACTTCGTCACTTTTCTTTCCTTAAAACAAACCTCCTTTACGGCATCCTCTATAGAGGCCCCGAAGAAAATTTATTTTCCTCAAGGTTTCCTATATGGAGTATATTAAAAAAAATGACTACCTTTACAGAATTGTAATCAACATTATTATACAATGTGCATTCCACGGGCAGCACGGGCATTCCAACAATTATTTATTATTACGTAATTTGTCTCGTAAACTTGAACTGTGATCTCTGGTCGAGACGCTGTAATTAAGATGCTAGTTATTATAGTAATAAATTATAATAATAATAATACCTACCACCGTAATTAGTAGAACATTTATTAGAACTAGGTTGTTATACTTTGCATTGATCGGAACCTGGTTGATTGCAGGTATTTTTTTAAAGTGAACACTGTACAAGAGACCTGTCAGCCAGTGGAAACCTGACGTTCTCTCGGCATTCCCAATTGAGGTATGTTGTGAGGCTCAGCGGCGGATTTATACTTTTCATAAGTACAGGCCACTTCATTTGCGCCGCCCCTTTCTCCTTCTTAGAAGTTGCCACATATCATAATCACTCACTTGTAGGTTTGGCGCCGCCCCCTGAAGTCTGCCGCCCTTAGGCCGCGGCCTATTCGGCCTATAGACAAAACCAGGACTGATGAGGCTGAAGGAAGTTGGGAAGGGGAAGTAGGAAGTAGATACTCGTATGCTGCAAGAATAACATAAGTATGTTTGTCACTTGTTTTAAATAATTTATTAATCATTAGTAATAATAAGAAACACATAGTGTTGTATGTTAAAAATACATTAACGTTTTGAATTCAAAATAATGGTGCTTTAATAAAACAATTAATACTTTATTTTGGCAGGTATGAAGGGTTAGTAAATTCAATACATTCCATCTCAAATTAACGGTGGTATATACTTCGTTTAAAATTATTGGTTTACTTGGGTTATTTCTTTAAATTACATATTGTAAAGCGTACGCCCACGTGGATTTCATTCATGTAAATAAATTGTATTTAATTATTATTACTAAATATATATATTACATTATAAGACATTACAAGGAAACATATCACAGGTACAGATATACGAGTGTTTCACGTCTGTAAATTGTTTCATCACTGTAACAAATGTACTGTTTATTTATTTAATATATAAAGTTGATTGTCTCTTTGTGGCGGTCGGGCGGGTGGTGTGGATTTGATTTGTATACAAATCTACAGTTTTATCCCTAGGTTTGCACACTTGATCTTCAAATAAAGTGGCAGGTCACTGTCTATTCCAAAAACCACCCCTTAAGGGCCCGCAACCCGGATTTGTACCGATTTATTACATATTTCCCTCAAACACGGTTAATTTTAAAGCTCTTAAAAATATATGTTATTCTTGAAGATAATATCTAGACTTTGCCCGCGCCGAAACGCAAATTATATAAAATTCCCTCGATAAAAAAATCGCAAAGTATGCTCCAAAAATTATTATTAACACGTTTATTTCAGTTATTTTACAAGTTATATGTACGAAAAATTCACAGTATTTTTTTAAACGCCGTTTGATAATGCCCGCGAGATTTTTGCTCTATTTTAAACGAGTCGTGTTTTATTAAACATTTTCGCAATTTTCGCATCGATTTTGTCGCTGTAAATGTTAGCGCACTCCTCTAACATTCGTAATTTCGTATCTCTCCATCGTCTTCTTTTCGGGCCCGGTTGCAGAGCCTTAAAGCAGAATAATACTCGGGAAATCAGTGACTTTGTACCCTTAATTGTATTAACTTCGATGTATTTACAGTTCTGGACATTAACTATTCACCGGTACCCATATATTGTAAATAAACGTATTAAATATTTTTATAATTTGTTTGCATTATTTAAAACGCGGAAAATATTTAACATTCAATATTTCACAGTGGCGAGTGGCAACACAGCCTTCTGATTTCCCGACATTTAAATGAAGTGATTTGCTTACAGCGAATGACATAATTCACGAGGTAGCAGTATTAGCTCAATTCAATGCCAACAGATTAACGACTACCGCATTAAAAAAATTCGAGCCACCGTAGCTGCCATACATACAACATAACAAATATCTTTTCAGGTCGACAATTCAGCTCATTTAAGCAATGTTTCAGTGATTTAATTGCTTTTTTCTACATGTCGTTAACATCGAGTGTGTCTGTTATTGTAAAAGTCCAAAAGAATAAAAAAAATGCCAGCATGCCAATGCCAAATAAAAAAATATATAAAATGCCAGCATTTTGAATCGAAACGAAGGTTGAACTGGGATTAGCCATTTGGCTGACAAAATCTGAATAATCAGGTATCTCCTTCCTCTTTTGCATTTCTTTGGGGATGGGATGCCATGGCCTGCAAGAGGCGGATTCCCGTTCTTATATCCTTGGCTTGGGATACGTCCTTTTTGGCTTTGGCATAGACTGGAGCGAGTGAGAAGTGATAAAATGTTGTAAAACATGCTATATACGAAAAATCGCACTCGCTCGGGTTTGTGCCTAGCTAAAGCCTCGATGACACACGGTGAGTTACAAGCTACTATCTACTAAGTTTTTAAAGCGGGTAAATCGGCGAGTGAGATTGTCATGATGACACACAAAACTGTCCACTCGCTCAGAAGCGTAGGAAACTGAGGTCGCTTTTAGTGCCAGTAACAAGAATAACGACGCCTGCGTGAACTAAAACTTCAGATTTTTGACAGTCGAAATCAGCTGTTTATCGGAAGCCATGTTGGAAACTTAAATAAACCAATCACGAGCAAGCGTGTAGGCGAGTAAAGTTGACGGCCTTTCAACTTTTTTTTTGTAGATTGTCAACAATCTGCTGGTTGCTGCTAGTTAGCAAGTGACACGATGACACTGGGCGAGTTTACTAACAGAAAGTGAATTTCCCAGATAGTAGCTTGTAAACTAGCCCTGTGTCATCGACACTTATGGGTATGAGTTCTATACATTCCTAAATATTAATGCCGCTTCTATTCAATCATAATTCCATGGTGCCAATGCTGAAACCATGAGAATGGGTATATATAGTGGGGACATGTCCTTGGCTAGGGATAGTAGAGAACGGTCTGCCTTCTGGTCTTGAGCAGTGTAGGGATCTTCTGCGAAGATAACATTGAAAAACTGTAAAAATCGTAAATTGGTAAACCTTTGGCAATTCCGGTAATTACCAGTATTCACCTACCGATGTGTTGTGTAAGTCAGATATTATTAAGATAGGTTAAGATGTAATATGTTAGGCAAGGTTAGTATTGAACCACAAAAACCTTGTAAACGCTTCCATTTGGAATTTTTACTCAACCATTTTGATAAATGCTTGGATATACCAATAAAAGATTGATTATTTTTCTGCAGTAATTCATCTCACTGATGATGACCTCACAATAATGATTTAACCCTGCCGAGGTCACTTTAGAAGGGAATCATGTGGATCGTTCCGGTTATTTGCCTATTACCCATGTACTCAATGAGTTTAAATTTCTCGCTGTGAAAGAACCTTAAAAATGAGTAATTTAGCTAATAACATGTTTTGGTAAAAATAAATACCTAACCTACCTCAAATTTAATAATAAATATTTAATTATAACCACATTCGTGTCGAAATGAATAATATTATGCTCATTGTGTGAAACGTTTCAACTCTGAATGTTGGCCTCAGTTAATATCACCAAGTTGTGATATTCGCATATTTCATTTAACAGAAAGCGAGATTATAGCAAGTTCTCAACTGTAGGCTCTTTTTGGATATTTATTTATTGTTGTTATACGCCCGTAGGGGCTTTACATAGATTAGAAAATAATATTTAAGATATCGAGGATTACACATACATAGAATTTATACCAAAAGTTATAAAAGTGAAAAAACTTTTAAGAATATACAAGTAGTTTTTAAAGAAAAAAAACCACTTGTATAATCTTTTGGAAAACCGTGAAATATTTTAAACAATGTAATATTTAACAATAACATAGAACAAAATATAATATAAACATTACAATAACAAATCAAATCGTTAAATATATTATACCCATGTTACAATAATTTGTAGGATTCCACAAAGTGCTGATTTAAATTGCATTTTAGAATGTAAAGGGAATCAGCGAATACATCTACAATACCACCAAACTTGTTGCCTAAATAATGCATCCTATTGGTAAGTGAGTGTGATTGATAGTTAGTTGTGTATGTGTTGCAAAAGAATGTTATATTTTGTCTAGTATTTCTTGTCGGTACATGAAGTTTAATAGTAGCAACGATGGCAGGGCTGTCAATTAGGTATGCTGTGATGCTGAAGGAATGGAGAGGGGAAGGAGATTAGGAATGGGGAGATTTGAAATATTGAAGTATCTGTTTCTTTCTGATCAAACACAGCTAAAACTGTTTCTAGCAAGGTTTCAATTTTGGGTGGTAGTCTTTTACCTACTAATATTATATGTATTTTAATTTAAATTATTTTACGACTGACCAATGTCTAAACTTTTGTTGATCTTATATTTCAAATATGAGATCGACAAAGTGAATTAAAAATAAGAGGTCCCTATGACCGAGTTGGTTAAGGCGTTTGTCCCGGTAAGAAATGAGATCCTGGGTTCGAGTCCCGGTTGCGACCGTTGCGTTTTTTTCTGTATCTCTTTTTCATATTTTCGTTTAAATTTATTGGTATTATCTTCTTCTTCAATGATGTATTACGTTGATGGGTACAACCTTCGAAAGTTAATATAACAAGGGTTATTCCAATATAAATTGATGAATCACCCATTTAGAGTACATCTTTCGTATTAATATTCTTAAAATTTGAGAAGAGAGGTAAACCTACACAAATTTTTTTTAAGGTTATTTAAAGAGTAATAAGGAACTCCAGTGAAAAATATTACGGCTTTAAAAAAATATGTTCATATTGACCAATAAACGCTGATTCTGAATTTATAAGTTTTATTAAACAATATTAAACGTATAGTTTAAAAAAATATATTAAAAAGTCAGTTTTAAATCGTGTCAATAAAACACACTGTCAAGTTGGTGGTATTAAATTTTTAGTGCTGACGTCACTGCTCTCCATAATTTTCCGGTCACCTGGTGATAGCTTATTGAAATGTATGACGGAAGCCATTCAACATTTCATGTTATTGGTTTATTTACATAGTGTTTATAGAGATTTAGACATATAATAGTTGTTGTGTTTATTAAAATATTATTTAGGCCTAAATAATTCAGTATCAAAAATAGAGATATCTCTATTAGTTTATATCTATTATTTAAAATATTCAAAAATTTAAACTGTACAAAAAAATCGTAATGCTACTCGAAACCCTCCAACTCTGAACTCCAAAATGGCGGACGTCGAACAGCTGTATGCTGTATCTCATCAGTTGACTACGTGATGCTTCGGTTTCCATAATATTGATTTCGATTCGTGAAGCTAAAAAAATAATAATTATACCACTCTGCCGTAATAATGTTGAAAAATATAATAATATAATAAATAATGTTTTTACATATTGAATAGCTTCTTCCATGCAAAATGACAACACCTGTTGAAAATAAATAAAACTTTTGGAGAGTGATGACGTCGCACCATTGATGTCACCATCCATCGGTGGTTTTCGGGGGATGTTGAAAAATTAAAATTTTGACAATTATTTTAACTATTAAAACTTTGTATTTGAATATCTTTGATTAAAACTAACTATAAAAATAAATATGCAGTTATTTAAGTTAGAAAGTTCCTTATTAAATTTAATATTTCATTCAATGGCATTTCATGCTATGCTGTGCTTAGAACATCTGTTCTGCCGTCTGGTATCTTGAACAAGTCGTGCTGATAACCACGGCTAAAGTTTCCATGCACGTATAAGCCATAGCATTCCAAGAGAAATGAGATATCAATTGATTTACGCGCTATGTTATAACTTATAACTAATTATTGCAAATTATGAATATCGTTTTTTAATTAGTTCTTTTCTTGGGCTGTCAAAGCCAACTAAAACATAAGGATGCATTTTATGCTTTACGTGCTAAACAACATGTGCGGAATTTTGGCACGCATACGGAAACGAAAGTTCTGGAAATACATTCTTAACACATCTTACTTTTCTTAAATTTTCCACGAAAATACGTTCGAAAACCTCGTGGGTAATGAAAACTTTCGGAAAAATCTTATCCGTTTTTCCTCCACTTTTATTATTGGCGTCTGAAATGTAAATATTGCTGATCTAATAAGATTTTTTTTACATTAGCTTCACACAGGAGGTCTTGAAGAAAAATTTCCTTCAGTGCCTATGTTATCTTTTAGGCGCTGTGTGGAGGGTCTTTTTAAGGAATGAAAGGAGTGGAAGTTCTGGGAAGTAAAAAAATATGAGGGGTGGTTAGGAATCTGGGGGTCACGGGCATATGAATCCATCCCTCCCACTGTAGTGCAAAACGATGGGTTGAGAGTCTGACTGGAGAGGTCAAAAGATCTCCCTCAATTAGTCTCCAAAACCGGCCGTCCACATATGTGGGCAGACAAATCTGCCGCCAAAACCTAGACAATGCTGTCCCTATGAACCCGGGCTCCCCTCAAGCCACCAAACGTAGCAATCCACTTGCGGTGACCTATGGAAGAGATATTGGTTATCCAATAAATAAAGTTCCCGGGGCAAATATATATATTTTGTTCATTTAAAATTTTGTCACACACTTCTCAGAATGAGAACTCCCTCCAACCTCCCAACATATCGCAATTGGGAATGTCATAGTCCCACTAACTCCAGACTGTCCGTCTTATATGGTCAGTCAGATTTACATATTAGACGAGTATATACCACAGACATTTTTAATAAGCCGATCTGAAAAGTGAGTTAGTACGCGATGCGGTTATCAAACTTCTTCCGTCTGACTGCCTTCCGATATCCGAACATCCACCCGCCAGCCTCTCGAACATCTGTTTTATCTTTTGTAATATTACAAATATTTGTTTTTGATTGATTATCAATTTCTTGGAATGAAGAACTCGTTCTAGAATCGAAGTCTTAGTTTTCTAGGTCGAATTTAAAATAGCCCCAACGATAAATTGATTAAGAAGCTAACATTTTACTTGGAAATCGGACCTGTTGCCACGAGCTGAATACTAATTATATTATTTCATGTACCTCTGTAACAGAATTCTGGATAATTTCAACCTCGAATCGTTCTTAATTTATGGAATGTCCGTAAATTGGCTTCGAGGAAGAGGATCGTGATTTACAATTTGTCAAAGACGTATTTTTAGTTTTTTTTTCTGTTTGAATGCGGCGCTGCATGCTTTTTGGCTATCAGCTCATCGGCTGTCGGCTTTTGGTTGTGACGTAACGCTTGTAGGTAGTGGCGTACTGTTGGCCTTGTCATTCTTCCATTCCGTAGCGAACGATTTTACACAGGAGGGCTCAACCGATGAAGTTCGTTGTTACTTTTTAAACTTTTTTTTCTTCTTCTTAATTTGTGGACAGCCTTGATTGCTAAGTAAAAACATTTTTATCCTCCCTCATTAGTTGATGAGGGAGGTTTTTAATATTTTTTTAGTGTCCGACCGAAACAGGACTTTCCACCAAAACCGAATTTTCGGTGTCTGTCTCAATTTCAGCCGAAACCGAAACTTTTTTTAGACAAGAAGTAGTTAACATGTTTTGTTATTTTTTATAAATTTTGTTTGTTTTATAGAAATAATATTTTTTTGTTATTATCATTTAAATGGTTTCTTGCAGCTCGCAATTCCATTGCTGACAATTTTATTTTATTTTAACTGTAATTTAAGGCTGTCACCCCGTGAAAGTCTTTTTTTGCTGATTTGCGAAAAAAAATTGGCGTACTAAATAACCATACAACTGATAACTTTTCACATATCTATTCACGTTTTGAACACATTTTACAATTTTTCCGCCCGATATCGTCGTTAAAAATGAGTTGCCAAGTCGTCGCCTTAGTTCATATTTGTCCAACAGACCATTCGAAAATTTTACAGGAGAAGGTTTTCTTTAATTATTTCAATAAATCAGTATGATAGGTGTTTAAGAAAAAGCTATTTCCGTAAAGGTAAAGGTCTCATTAGTTTAAGTAATTCTTAGTTGAGTGATTAACTATAATTTTTTATGCTTTATTTTTAATTTTAAAGTGGAGATTGAACAAAAACTTAAATGGTCTGTTGGACAAATAAGAACTGACGCGACGAAGTTGCCGTGTACTTCTGAGCAATGTGCCACTATTTCGGGCCGAAAATAATGTAACGTGCTCAAAATATGAATAAAAACGTTGTGAAAATTTCACAGTTGTATGATCATTTAGTTCGCCAAAAAAATCCAGAAAAAAATAGCCTTCACACGGGATGACTGCTATAAGACTGCTGTAGAACTCTGATTATTCGGTTACTGGTTATCCAGTCAACCGTTTATCCGCATGGATTCTGTGATAACTAAAAATATTATATTTTTAAAGCTAGCTTAAAAATGAATTCTTTCTAATTATATGCAAAATGTTGTCGACCGCTGAACTAAGCCTGAACATCCCCACTATTTGCCACGCTACGTTGGTAGTGAACGTTGTTCCTACGATACGCTCTGACGCCAGCAATTATTATTACTATTATATCATTTAGTCGACTGGCACTTTAACAAAAGTTGTTTACCAACAATGCGAGTTAAGTTTATGTTTTCCTTTGAACATTCTCACGCTTTTCTACTCGCACTCATCAAGTAAACAATAATACTTATTTTCTATTGATATTACGAATTTTACACTTTTTCCATTCAGTTTTATAACTTACTCAAACTGGGATCGAACTCAGATTCATACATATCGGCGTAATTACGCAAAAAATATAAAGCACATGTAACAGATATTAATTGCACACTACCAGAAATTATTTCATTAAAGTTCAAGCAAATATATTTCCTTTACAGGGATTTTGTAAAGGTAATTTAAAAAAAAAATACATTGATATAATAATAATATTTTATAGAACTTTAATATAATTTTAGATAATAGGCATAAAAATTGAGAAAAAAAACGTATTCTAAAAACAGAAGGTTTTAGCGCAAAAGTGATGTTTATTTATTTTTTGAATAATTTAGTAAGAAAGAAAAAAGTTAATAAAGAAAAACTGTCACAGATAATCACAGCCATTATGTTTTATTTATTTTTAATTTATTAACTAATTACCTAATTAACCATCACGCCATTTCTCCGCAGTGGTAGGCAGAGAGAACGGACCGCCATCGGTCTTACATCGTCTCATACATATCCTTCTATTATTCTGACTTACAATGACTATTATTAATTATTACTCTTGACTTGAATGTCTTCCTCGGGCGTCCCCGACTTCTTCCACCATTTCTACACTTCCCCGACTTATTTTTAAATTTGTTTCTAATATTCGTACATTTCCAGTGGAATTTTTTTTTTTCAGTTTATACTTTATTAAGTAATTAACAGTTTTATTTTAATTCTCCTCAAGCGAAACGATAGAAACAGCTTCAGTTTATATAAAGCATTTTTTGGTATGCATAATATAAACCGATTTGCAGTAAAGATTAATTTAAATAATAATTTCACGTTAAGCTCCGGCTCCCATTCCTAAAAATTCCAACTCTCGACGGCCAACTCTTAGATCAGCGACGTCGTCAGCTACCGAAGGTTGAAGGAACCAAAGCGCACACCAGTGTCACCAGATGCTAAGTTCGGACCTAAAGCCTTTTATCATTGAAATAAACTGCCAAACGACTGAATTTAAAAGGCTCGGAAGACAGAATTCAAATCTAAGCTTAAAAATCATCTCTTTAGAAAATTATGTCCACAAATTGTGCACTTGCTAACCTAATTTAGCTATCCACCTAAAGTCATTTACAGATTATGTTATTTCATGAACTAGTGACAAATGCGTCGATCCGCTGCTATGTATACATACTTTTAAAAAGCCTGAAATTATACCATTGCCCGACATTGTAAATATGTAAAAATGTTAATAAATATTATTGATAATTATTAGTGATGCAACGAATACGAATACGAATATTCGTATTCGCCGAATAGTAGACATTTACCGAATATTCGTATTCGGCGAATATATATTTACGAATACGAATACTATAAAAAAACTTTTGAATTAATAAATTGTCACAGAAATGTCAAAATGTCTATGGATTTTGTGGCACTGTACTATGAACCTCGAATTTTTCATTTAATACGCGTTCTTTCTCTTAGTAGTTTCAGTTTTGGACAGTCGATAGCACAGGTCAAGTGCAAGTATATTGTTACACGTGAGTTAGCTTTCAACGGCTGGCAACATCCAAACTGAAAAAAGAAATCACCTATCACCAGCGAATCTACAGATGTTATGTTTTCTGAATAAAAATTTGACAGTTGTAAATTTTAATTATTAGTACCTATAATAAAACAAACAGAACAAGGTTAAATAAATGAGTGTTTTATTACTCTGCCAGGTTATTCGTATTCGCTGGATAGTAAGTTTGATATTCGTATTCGTAAAAGTAGTATTCGTTGCATCACTAATAATTATTATAATAATTTTAATGTAAGTACGAGTAAGTTTCTGTATCTGTTTGAAAATAATTATATAAATCCAGCAAACGGCGCATTCAAAATATCCAATTATTATTATTATGATATCTCATATAATATCATGAGTCGTGAGTAAGGGTTTAAAAACTTTGTGTAGTTTTGAAAATGCACCTCTTTTAAAAATTCTAAGTGAAGAGTAAACAAGTTGTTACACTGTTGCTATAATTATTCAATTCCTTGCTATACCTGCTCAATTTCGTACCACACGTCATAATACATGTGCATATTTTGGATTTAGGTTCTACCCTGCAAGCCTCAGTATTCGGTTTGTAAACAACGATTTCTAAAACACATCTTCATATCTTACAAGGTCTAGCTTTCCTTTTTGTTAGAAAATCTCCACACATTATCATTTTCTGGTATAATTTTCTTGGTAACACCATTATCATCACACATAATAATAAAATTTATCATACATGACGTGCACTACTTGTTTGTAAACAAACCACACTGAATCTTATTATTTCCTCATTAAATCAGGTTAACCCACACAACACGCTTTCTGCAATAGATACTCGTACATTCAATTAGTATGTCCTGGTACGACGTGGACAAGTCAGGTATCTATCTCTATTGCCCTTGTAAAATAACAGCATTAAGTTTTTTTTTTCAATTTTCCTCGGGGCCCATGTCATCTTTGGGGATTCTGTGTGGAGGGTCTTTTTAGGGAAAGGAAGGTGAGGAAGTTCTGGGAAGGACAATGTTTGAGTGGTGGGTAGGAATTAGGAGGGGTCAGTGTGCGGTACAAGACGATGTGTCGAGAGAATCCAGAGAATCAAAGTTCTCCCTCAACCAGCCTCTCCCAATCCGGCATCCTCCGCCAAGACCTAGCCAAATCTCACCAATGAACCTGAGCACCCCTGCTAAGTCACCAAACGTAGAGTGGACTATGGCGGGATGTTGGTTATCCAATAAGTGGTTCCCGGGTAAATGGGCGGTGGTACCCAAAACCACCTTATAGTAAATTTTGATTAGACACGAATTTCAAATTACTTTGACTAGTTTAGTGAATAAACCTGACAGGAATTTCAGGAAACCACAACAATAATTATTGGTCTACCGAACTACCGACACCTTTAAGCCCGATTGTTCTATCCGTCGTTTTAGATTTTAACCATCGCATCGCTTTGGCAATAGCACTATACCACTAATCAAACAACCAGGCCTTCATCGAAGGTCACCATAGCTAAATATTCGACTTTTAGCTACGTTTTTGCTATCAAATAGAACGGCTTTCGTCCTTTTTTGCTCAGAGTTCCGATACATAAAGCAATACACGCAATCTGGAGATACATTGCATCATTTCATAAATGTTTCAATAACTAGAATCCTGCGTCGTCAACCATTTAGAAAACACAGAACCCCTGACTTCGGAATGCCGATAGCCACGGTTTGCAGCGGGTCTGTGAAACAACGCCACCGTAGTTTTAATTTACTGCCAATGGTTTTTAAGTGCCCGTGACATTATTATTAATATTTTATCAGCGTAAAATCAATGCAACCTCAAAAGCCAACATCCAGCGAAAATTTTATAGACGTAGATTAAAAATTATGTTTTGATGTTTTTCGTACGATTTTCCACGCTATTACGTGGATCTGTGGTGTCATGAGATTTGATCCGTTACGAAAAGTGTGATCGGGCTAGGCGTAGGGAAGTTGAGAGGGAGATATAGGTTAGTGAAGTTTTACTTCAGTCGTGTGGTCTAAAGCACACTCGTTTTTTAAAGTAAAACTTCTTTATGCACGCTTGACTTGGGGAGTAAGCTGGTGAATGCGTGACGAGAGCGTTACGAAAAGTGTGATCGGGCGAGGCGAACGGTCAGGCCTTTATGCACGCTTGACTTGGGGAGTAAGCTGGTGAATGCGTGACGAGAGCGTTATGAAAAGTGTGACCGGGCGAGGTGAACGGAAGTTGAGTTTTACTTCACTCGTTTTTTTTATTTGGTATGACCTAGACCCTAGATATTAAATAAAGTAAACTATTTCAGCTCACAACAAAGGGGTTCATTTTTTCAAAGTTTTTTTTTCATAATTTTTTATTTTACATTGATTTTTCTAATTAGGTTTTGTAGTTGTACGTTGTATTTTAAGATTCTGTTTGACGAACATTAGAGATATTAAAAGGCAAAAGCACAGCTATAGCATTCCCGTCGGGAAGGTTATGAGATGGGGGGGGGGGGGGGTTGACTATTTAGATTATCGAAAACAGTAAACTGCTTTAACTAAATTACTGTAAGAAAAAAAATTAAATAACCGGATATGGAAAATGCATTTAAAATGTAATTTCGTTAAAACTTAAAAAGTACCGATAGTCTTAGATCGTCTTGAAAATTGTTAGAAATTTTATCTACTATAAGTAACTTTTGACGGTAGGTACCTACTGCGAATTGTAGCATAATGGAACTAAAAGCTCAAGATAATTTATAATAATGATGTGATAACTTCTTTAGCACTGTTGTGATTTGAAACTTGATGAAACACATAAATCTATGGGATTTAGCCTGCGAGAGAATGAGATAGACTTATCGGATTCCTCTTTGTGCGGTGCTTCGTAGTCTATCGGTCTCCCCTTTGTGTCTCTCTGACTTTTGTCTCCTTTAGTTTTCTGAAGGTTTCACTTCTACCGCGAGTGAACTGCACACATTTTTTTTCGTACAGTAATGTTGAAACAAGTTATTGTTTTTGGTAATTATGCGTATTTCAGTGTCTAAATCTATTTATCTATCTTCAGCTAGTAGTAAATATTTAAAAGCATCCTGGGGTAATTTTTTCACGAAAACCGCTATAAAAATGATCGAAATATTAATTTTTAAAAATTTAAAAGTCTTTTTCGGACCTCTACTCACCCCAACTTAAATTTACATCATATTCTGCTAAAAGATACGGGTGCAAATAATATTATTGTATTTTCTCGGAATTTGGTTTAGTTTATTATCAGTAGGTGTAGTTTATTATGGAGGGATGGGGTGGTGGGGGGGGGGGGGGGGTTAACACCCTAAACCCCCCCTTATACACGCTGTTTCATCAGTGGTAAAGTCACAAGGAGGAAATCCATAATTGGTTTTATTTTGGCTAAACAAACATGTACAAACTGGAGAAATGTATTTAAATGTAAATGTATGAAAAATGTTCGATTTCCCGAAAATAAAAAATTAGTTTTTTCTTTCATTTGTAATAATTTTGAAAAAAACTTTTGAATTAATAAATTGTCACAGAAATGTCAAAATGTCTATGGATTTTGTGGCACTGTACTATGAACCTGAAATGAGTTTTTTCTTTCATTTGTAATAATTTTATCAGAACCTGTCGTCATAATCTGGTTTGCTCAGCTATGAGCTTTAAATGATTTCTTTTAAAAATTATAATCGACAGTCCATGATTTAATGAATCATTAACATTAATCAACGTAGCCACGTTTTGAAGTATAAATGTGTAAACTGAACGAGAAACACTCAATAACTCTTAGCTGAAAAGGTGTAGATCACAGGCCTTTAGCGTCGGCCATCACCTCAGGAAGTAAGATTAACATTTCGAAGGGCACGTGGAATAATGACCATCACGTGGCATGGTTTAGGGGCCCTTGGCGGCTCCGCGCGGTCCTATGCGCAGTCCGGTGTGCGCAAGGTGACGAGACGCGGCGTTACGGATGCGCGCGCATGTCCGCCGCCGCGTGAAGGGCGACACGTTATCTCTCAGCGATGAAAATCTGCCATTCAAAGGTGAAAATTATTGGTTAGAATTCGAATATCAATCATTATCTCACGAGATTGGGATCTAAAAGCTAAGCCTTGTTCAGTACAACCGTGCCGTAACGAACGTGATTTTTCCTCCTTTTACAATTTGCATTTTGGCTTAAGGCGTATCGAAGATGTCCATTGTAACTTTTTTTTTTCTGGTGATCGATGCATGTCTATGCGAAATATGAGATACGAATGAGCTCTCATGCAGCGGTAGAACTATGTAAAATTTCATAAATAATGTAGAACTTACAACATTGCCTTTTCTTATTTGACATTCAAATGTTTAATTCAAAGCTTTATAGCTCAGGAAAGAAATAACATTAAGCGCTGAGAACTGCTTCGTTGCCTTAGAAATCCTAGACAGCTGTGAGAATTTCATAACTTCAGAGCTCACCGTTCGGGCGTTTTCGTTGCTTCAGATAAATAGATTCTGTGTTTGCATCCACATAATTCAAGGCAAACATTCAAAATCAATTTTAATATCTCTCGACTTGACTTGACATTTTTGTTGGATTTTCCGCTATTCTCCGGGACCTACCCCTAAAGGAATAGCGTGATAAAACAGCCTTCTCGTGTTTCCCGGCTTAGACCATTTTTAGAATATTTGCGCTGAAATATGTTGTCAATTAATTCCCGTTTTGAAAAAAGTTGAAGGCGTGACCTAAAACTAAATTTAATACTCTATTATCTGTGAAGTATGGCGACCTACATATTAAACAAAGCGTAGAAAAGTAAGATAAAAAAAATATATTTCAGCTTTCGAAATATCCACAAAACATCATATAAATGAAACAGCTGTTAAGATTCTTAGTCAGAAATTATATTATTGCATTAAACATGGAAAGAAGAAACTCCAATATCTTGATCACATTTTGAGGAACAACGCTGCAAACAAATCACCCAATTGATAATCCAGGAAAGATTGATAAAATGTGATTTAACTTCCTCTCCCCACCAAATCAATGCAGGGGTACCACAAGGATTTGTACTGTCACCGACGGTGTTTTTGTTGCACTTCAACGTACTTAAAATTTACGCTCATGTAATTTGGACCGCACACCATGATTTATAATGAATACGAGGCAATAGATCAGTATAAACATTGTTTCTATTGATGTATCAATACACATTCCACGAATCGTGAATCATCGCCAATTAGAATATGTCTGATCGATCTTGGACCGCGTGATCATGCTAATTAGTTATTTTCAAATAAAAACAAGCTTTTATACAACTGAAAAACTAAAACATTCTATGGTAAAAAATAAATTCTTTCAAAAGTCTGAAAGTACTTAGTAAAGTAGGTAGATAATTTAACTAAGAATGTCCATGTCCATTTCAACGGTGATTAACCCATACAGTCGCCTGGCGGCTTTGATTATACCATTTTACGTTTCCATAACACGCAAATAATGAATTATTATCAAAAGTAAAAATCCTCAATTATCTTAATTACTGCACGCAACAAGTGAAATATAAACCCGAGAGGAGGCATGCTCGATTTAATCTCGTGCTCCATTGGGCTCGAGATCGAGAAGGTACGATCTCGATAATTAACACTCGTTAATTAATTTCCCCAGATGAGCAAGTGCTACTTTCTAGATGTTAACATCGCCAGCGTGTTGGGGATTGAGAGATTTATCCCATTTTCAACAGGTTTATTAATTACCTCTGCTTATCTATGCGAGCTTAACGATTGTTCATTAAGAATAAGATAATCATTATGCTGATTCCAGGCTCACGGCGAGAAGTCTCGGCGAGAAGTTCTCGCCGAGACTTCTCGCGAGAACAAGCACTTATCCACACTCTCATTTTTCTCACTCGTGATCTGTTTCCCATCCGGTATGGACGACATTACAGACGATATTCAAAATGCTGCAGGTTTGGCTCTGTGCGATAAATTGCAACTCTTGTTGATTGTTCCACATTTTTAACACAAGGAAACAAAATTTTCGAAACAAAAACAAAAATATGACGCACGTCTACTCTCAACAGCTCACTAAATAATACTGAGATAAAACGTGAGTGTAGTAGTCTTCTCGCTTCTCGCCCGAGAAATCCTTTGAAGCGGCCAAATTTACCGACAGCTATCCGAGAACAGGCGAACCCGAGAAAGAGAATGCGAGAAACTCATCACATTCACGCTTCTCGGGTGTTCTCGGGGCTTCTCGCCGTGAGTCTGGAGGGGCTATTAGAGATTTTACGATAAAACAATGTCATAAGGGTCTTACGACCAAATGACAAGATAGATTTTTAGATAATAATTAAAGAAGACATTGTTGTCATATTCTACGCTTTGCTACTCGTATTAAGGAATTCAATGCTAGGCTTTAGTTTTCAAAATGAATTAAACCAATGTTTTATCATAATTATAATTTATATTGTTAAAATATTTACCTACCTGATGCTGATATTACCTTAGAACACTATTAATATTTATTCGATTAATATATAAACATTATACTAATTTAATTAATCTTGTTTGTTTCAATTGCCTTAATTGAAAATGGTACCGTCTCAAGTGACTTTTTATTTGAACTTTTTCTTTTTATTGTACTTTATCGCTTTCAGAATATCAGAATCTTTAACAGCGAACAAATAATAATACAGCAAGAACTAAATACCCTTCAATAAAGTATTAAACCATATTATACATTTTTTTTATCAAATAAAATAAAATCTGTGGTATTAGGTCAACATGTGATAAGTATTGAGTAGAACAATGCCAGTTTTGTGATAGTAGGTACGTCCAACAATGCATTAAAACTATTTATTTTTGTATTTAGATACTGTAGATCTGATATTAATTAATTAATTGAGCATATCGAAGAAGCCTATCGAAGCGCAAATGTAGAAATAAAGAATTTGAAACAATGGTTGGATGAAAATTATCATGTATCCTAAAACTCTGAAAAAATTACTTAAGAAATTTACACCAACACATTAAATGGACAGAAAATATTGCACAAACAAGAATTCGTAAACTTTATTTAATTTTCCTCAAACTAAGAAATATTCTTCAAAAACATACGCTACAGAAGGTTTCCTAGGCTATAGCCCAACCAATCAAGCTACTTGACAATGAAAAAATACCAAAAGGGGTCGTCCATTAATCACGTGATGTGTTTTAGCAACTTTTTAACCGCTCCACCCCCTGGTGTGTGGTGAGGTTTTAGACTACCCCCCCCATACCCAAAATCACGTGTATTTTTTTAGAACAAAGTATATTGAAATTTTTAGAATATTATCGTGTGTCAACGAAAAATAAATACACGTGATAACTCATTATATCCCCCCCCCCCCCCCTTTCGAGTCTCACGTGATTAATGAACGACCCCCTAGTCGACAAGAAATTCTAAATTAGTATTATGGTTATCATGAAATTTTCCAAATATATAGAAGCAATTGAATGCTAAGATAGCATATGTAAGTTTTCTTAGAATAATTCTAAGAAAACGTAAATAATGTCTGATGAGCTCCAGTTCCAATGGGTCAGGGAAATTCTCTGAATGATAACATCGCCACGATCTCAACTGAATAATATTTACACAATTAGATAAAGTGATATAGTTTAGCATGTGTAATATTTTATGTATATTTTTTATAATGTATCTTTGGATGATTTTCTCCATAATATTATATTTGACCATCGATAAAATGTGAAGATATTGACAGCACAATTTGAGAGGGAAGCGAATTGAGACTTGTTTATACCATTTCATTGTTACAAAGTAGGTTATTTTTTATCCGTCTGACCGAGCGCTCAAAATAAGTAGGTTTGAATTTGTTGTAAACAATATTTCGCAATGAAAGTTGGGTGGTAGGTTTCAACAGGTTCTAGAAGATTCAGTAAATAATTATAAAAATGATAACGACCACCTTAATCTAGGTACCTAAACTACCAAAATACTTTACAATAATACACTCGTATAGATATTGAAATATCTTAGTTCTGTACTTCATACATTGCCTGAAATTATACTAACACACGTATATGTCAATTTTTCAGATTCACCTGGTCGAAAATATTAGTTAATTATTTTATAAAAATACACGTTATGCCCATCTTTTGCAATTTTGTCTTAAAAATTAAGCCACTTTACTAATCAAATTTGACTTATTTCTGCCTGGTTTTCTCCAAGTGACTAAATCAGAGTAGACGAAAATTAATCCTTTGGTGAGTGGTTCTTAGCAGTGTTTGAGTTTTCAGTGAGCTTTAGTGCTAAGATTGAAAAATACGACACTTTTTGTATGAAGATCTTTCAGTATTTGGGACCCGCAACCCGGATTTCTACCGACTTATTACATATTTCCCTTAAACACGGTAAGTTTTAAAGCTCTTAAAAATATATGTTATTCTTGAAGATAATATCTAGACTTTGCCGCGCCGAAACGCAAATTATATAAAATTCCCTATGCTCCAAAAAATATTATAAACACGTTTGTTCCAGTTGTTTTACAAGTTATATGTATGAAAAAATTCACATTGTTTCTTTAAATGCTGTTTAAGATAATGCCCGCGAGATTTTTGCTCTATTTTAAACGAGTCGTGTTTTATTAAACATTTTCGCAATTATTGAATCGATTTTGTCGCTGTAAATGTTAGCGCTCTCCTCTAACATTCGTAATTTCGTATCTCTCCATCTTCTTATTTTCGAGCCCGGTTGCAGAGCCTTAAGATCTTCATACAAGAAGTTGAAATTTTGAAAAAAAAAATCGTTTTCAGCTACAACAACGTCAATAAAGTCATATTTTTCAATATTAGCGCTCTAGCTCATGAAAACTCAAGGACCGCCACTCGCTAATCTATGGCGCTTAACTAATTTTCTGGAAGCAGTTGTTAATGCCATTTTATTTTTATTAATTAAAAAGATTCAATTTAATACCTTGGTGTCATGTTTTTATTCAATCCAATTCTAAAAGATCACCATGTTAAGAAGGTACTCGACACCTGACGTGGCATTTTATGGAATCCGGTTTACCAATTGAATTCATTACTTTCGCTTGCAAACAAGATTGTACCTACGGCGGTATTCTGCGATGTTGGCCGATTTGAATTAATCGTCATTAGAATGTACTTTGCAAGAAAAAAAATCCAATGAAAGTTTAAACGGATGTAGCCACTAGCAGTCGTCCCGTTGCTGCAGCGCTGAATGGAAATATCCATATAATAAAGAGCACAAGAAATGCGACGTGGGCGTGTTTCGGGCGTGTTATTTGCTTTAAATTCATAATATAATATTGTGCAGAACTGTGTTTCATCGTCGTGGAAATATATTAGGAAGGCATTTTTAATTCATCTTATCAGATCTATTCTAGGCCTTGTTTAGGAATGCTGCGTGAGGGGACTCTAACTTTTTTAAAAGAATCCAAGAGGGTTTCTTTAGGAGGAAGGAAACGCGAAATGATGCTCTAACATTACGCATAGCTAAGAGATGACGGTGTACTAAT
Source organism: Limnephilus rhombicus (assembly GCA_929108145.2). Taxonomy (NCBI): domain Eukaryota; kingdom Metazoa; phylum Arthropoda; class Insecta; order Trichoptera; family Limnephilidae; genus Limnephilus; species Limnephilus rhombicus. The sequence goes on from OV815278.1 coordinate 25,525,820, forward strand.
GAAAATCCTGTAACATTTTGTTATGCTGCACCATTTTATTCTCAACAAACTCTTTACAGCTCAGGGAGTTAAAACCAAATAAAACTACTTTTTTTCTAAATATTATTCTAAGACAAATTTGTCAACATTTCCTGTTGTCAACAAAAAATCCGACCTGCATTTATTATATTCATGTTTAATCAATGCATAAATTATATGCAGTATTTTAAAACGTTAATCCTTTTAATAATAATTAATACATTGATTTTAATGTGCACTTTAAAATCTCGATATCTTGTTGTGCAAACATTTAATGTGGGAGATTGTGATACAGACAAAAAACAGTAATTTGTATCAACTTTGTATCGTTTTCTGTAGCGAGAGCCACCCATAAATCTACATTCATCGCAATAGAAGAAAGATCTGCCCTGATGATGGACACTGTAAAGTTGGCTAAAGGAAAAGAAAGCGCTCCAAAAATCAATCGCGATAATTATTTTGGCCGTTGGAATCTCAAATCATTTCTCATGTTTTCAGTGTTTCTCTTCAGAATATAATAAGACAGATCTTTGCTCGCTGTACTAAGCGGGGTTTACCCTCTCAATGGCACCTCTTTAAAAGGCTGCGGTTCCCGAGATCGAGTTGAGTCCCGCATAGTTTTATTTGGAAAATCCATCGTCCCCTAGAGCGGCATTTATCTCCCGAACTTTAGGCAGCTTTCCACCTGTTGCCACCCAAATTGGGTTCTGCGCGTGCGCCCATACCGCCTGTTGCATTCCTCGGTTCCACCAATACTTGCACAAAAGGGAACCTTATTCTAACCACCCACACCAATACAGTGACAACGGGCCTGATACAATTCAGGAGAGAAGATGTTAAGATGAAGCCATGCGAAATAATGCAAAATCTTACAAAATCATTTATTTTTGTTTTGAAAATTTGATCGCTTAGAAGTATAATAGATGCTTCAATTAAATACTGCGTCTAGAACATATCTTGGCCTTTAAAAATATCGGTAATTTTCTTTATAAGTCTTTTAATAAGCCTAGAAAAAAAATAAAAGTATTAGGTCTATAAAAAAATTTTCAAGTGCAAACTCTCCTACTTATAAACCCCTTTTCGGATATGGTTTTATTGTTTAATGTGGCAAATTCAGTTTCTTTTATAATAATCCCAAAAATATATATATTTACGCCCGAACTTTACAAAATAAAATAAAATACGCATTTTCTCGTTGTTATTTTTGACATCAAACAATACGGCCGGCACTCGACGAATTTGGATTTTTAAAGTGAACCTAAGGTTATGACATAATGTCATCGGCGTAAGAACCTTGCACTTGGCACCCACATTTCGTGTCAGTTACGTCCCGCCTATGGGGAATAGACGTCCTGAACTCCGCGTCGCTTAGATCCGTGAAATCAATTTTAAATTTCCTTATTATTACAATAAACAATGCGTTAAAAAGGAGTTAATGTTTTTGACAGGCCTTTACGAAATCAACCTGTAAAAAAAATCTCAAATACCTTTTCCAACCTTTCCAAAATGTTTTTCTCCTCAAGTATTTTTAAACCCCTCCCAAAAAGAGGCGTGGATTCCGTTTTCGATTTTTTCCTGGACTATTGGATCATCTTAACCACGCCGTGTGGTTTCTGTGAATTCTACGCCTGGCCGCACACATCAGGTTTTTCCATCCGATTGTCTGATCAGACAAAAATCGATTCGAAAACTGCATTGGTTATAGTACCGGATTGGACGGCCGGAGCGGCGGTAATGAAAATAGGCCGGCCGTCCAATCCGGCTCAATGATTTTTGTCTGATCAGACAATCGGAAGGAAAAACCTGATGTGTGCGGCCAGGCTAACTGCTCCAGTGGAACTATGTCATTCCAAACTTGGTTATGTTATAAGGAGAAAGGATAGAGGTGAAGTAGATCAGGATGAGGAATCTGACTATTCAGATCTGAACACCAAACACGGCTAACGCCATTTCAAGCAACATATCGATTCTGAATTATTATCTTTCACCGGGTCGGTATTGAGGGTATCTTCCAATATATCCGGAGATGGTGAATCTTCAACATAATATATCACGACTTGTTCAAGATACCACACGGCAGAACAGATGTTCAAGCACAGCATAGCATAACAAGAGGAATGGTGTTATTGAATGAAATTTATAAAACAGTAGAATTATTTAATTACTCGTTACATTAAATAACTTTAAAAAAATTTGTACCCAAATTTAAGAATGTTAAAATCAGAAAGCACTGTAAATGAGTGATTAATCTGTCGTATAATACTTATTATTGCTATTTTTTGCTATTATTTATGTGTTTATTTTCATTCGGTTAAACTGCCCTAAAACACAATGCTAGATCACTCCAAAACTAATTAGAGTAATTAGCATTAAAATAGAACATGTTTTATAATGTACTACCATAAACTTTTGTGAAAATTTTCTTGCATTTGCTTCAATTTGTTTATAAATTTGTTAACCCGTTCAAAGCAACTCTCTCGTCCAACTGCATTCCTCTTATAACCACTGCCACTTTCAATTAAACATTCTGCAAGTATTCCACTTTGCAAAATGAAGAATAAGTTTAGTGTCATTACAATAATATGATGCGATTTCATCAATTTCTAGTCATAATCGTTAATCATTATGACAATCCATGCACGAGGAGTAGATTTTTAATGAAAAGACGTGTTTATACAATAAGGTTGACATTTTTTACGTCCGTAAAATAAATCGAACAAGCTGACTCAAAAAAATTTTTATTTCCCAATCGTTCCAATATTTACGTGATATTATTACATGTATCCGACTACTTCACGAAACGCAAAAAATCGTAACCTACGTTTATGATAGTCATCCTACACATTACTTAATCAATAAAATAATAACAACAAACAATTATGAATTAAAATATGTAAATAATTAATTTATTCTGCAATCACCGTCTTTGATAATATATTGTGTCTCGACACGACGCGACGTGACATCGACGTCACTAAAATAATAATATTAATTATTCTGCAAATGGAAAATCACTGGAGAATTATTTCAATTCTAAAACATTGGTCAATATTTGTCACATATACATCGCTCGTCCATACACTGCAAATAACTCAGCCAGTTCAGATACAGCTTTACAGATACTTACCTACATAATATATTTATAGTGAACACTCAGACATTGTTGATTTATTTCAAACCATAGTAGAAATATAATTTACACCTGTAATTTAAATAGTAGTACAATAATTTTGACGTTCAAATTGGACAGACTACGATGTTGGAATACAGTATCCCGTGTACACCATTTACGTCATTGATAAAAGTGAATTGGCATAAAGTAGTTTTTTCTAGGTTGTCGTATTACGTTGAAATTTGTTTCAAAGACCTCCAGAAAACGACAATCCTGGTGCAAATTTCTTCTACGGAGATTTAAGCTGTAAAATTGATTAATGCTTTCAGATTATATTTTGGCAAATTAGTCTTACTGTGGGTTCATTCTATTATAGCTTATATAGATAAAATTGTGATTTGTGACCTAAAAATAATGGTGACTCGACATTTGAACCCTCGATACTTGGCGCTCGAAATTATAATTATTGTAAAATGATTATTTTTTGTTCATTATTTGCCAATTTCAAACCTAAAATCAATTTTAAAAAAATCATTTAAGAGCCATTAACCAGCGGCCAAGAACTTAAATTTCCTCGAACGATGATTTGCGATCGTACCCTTGCAACTGTACAGGGCGGTTCCGATGAAAAAGATGAATTATTCTGCATTTTAACATAATAACTCAATATCGATTTTATTTCTTTCAACATTTGCTTTGATAAATACGCACATCCAAAAATGCTCAAACTCGTGATGATAAAGCTATTAAAATTATGTTCTTTGTATAATTATTTTTTTATCATAAGTATTTATAATTGTTCAATAATGCTTTAAATATATTTTTTTAAATTTTTAGTTTATGAGACCGTAAATAAATAGACAAACTGAAGTATTTTCGTCACAAAACAAGGGTGTGGTTCTTTTTTAACGATTTTATTTGCTAAAATTAAAATTCTGAAAAGTAACTTTCCGAAATAATTTATTGATTTATTTTACTGCATGATTATATGATTTGAAATGTATGTTGTATAATACAATTTTTTTTTGAAAATTTAACAAATTTGTCAACGACCTACGGTATAACCTTAATGTACTAAAAACAAACATATTTTCTTAAAATTTAAAACATAGCTTTACTAGATAAAAGAACAGTCTTTTCCATTTATTCATACCCATAATAATTTGACTGTCCTAAAATGGGAATACTCCTAGTTGGGCAGTCAAAAAAAATTATGTATAATCTTGTACTAAATAACCAAATAAATAAAAATTAAAAATCAATTTATAATTTTTTGTGGAAAAGAGTCAATACGTCTAAAATTTGATGTAAAAATGACATATTTCCGGTTTTGTCTGGTTATTCCCGCTTATTAATAAGCTGGCATTGATATCAAACGAATTTATTTACAGTATCGATTTTTTTTTACTTTCACGCAGGTATAAAGTGTATATTTTATCCTTGATGCATTTGAATCAAAATATGTTTTATACTTTTGTCAATCGGCGTTGGATCCTCTCTGCACACCCCTTCAGGGACACTCACTTATATTTTGTGTAAGTAGATATATCTACCGTATTTACTCTAAACCGACTGCACATTGTATACTTACTATGTCTAGGGGCCAACTATCGGGGGACCAACTGACAATAATTCTGAATAATTTACCTACATATTTTATTGTTGACGACTTTCATACTTGTCGTACATAAATATACAACTTTTTACTAGAAAAACTCTCTTTTTACAACGTTTGAAGGTTATTGCCATTAATGTAATAATCATTGAAGAAGAAAATTGAAAGGAATTGGTAAACGCGCACGTCCCGGTTACACGAGAGGTTCTGGGTTCGAGTCCCAGTTGCGACCATTATCTTTTTCTGTGTCTTGTTCTTTTTCATATTTTCGTTTCGATTATTATTGTTGATAGTTTTTCTAATAAAAAAATTAATATTTATTTAGACTTTTATAAGAAGTCAATAGTTCCATTTAAATAAAATCGGCTATTCCGTGATGCTATCTATTTTACAAACCTATTCTTAGAATGATTATTTCCGATAAAATGGGTAGTTGCCTATAATATAGAACAAAATTAGTTGAAGATAATATTGTTAATTCTAAAATTTGAAATATAAGATTGACTAAATGACGGTTTGGCAATGGCGGAATTGGTAAACGACGAGAGGTTCTGGGTTCAAGTCCCAGTAACGACCATTGTCTTTTTCTATTTTTCTGTGACTTGTTCTCTTTCATTTCTTCGTTTAGATTATTATTGTTTATTATTAACTCTCGAATGCTTGAAACCGATTAGCACTGAGTGCAAGAGTACTTTTCAGTCTAATTATGATATTGAAAAAGAACTTTAAAGAGCCGAAGCGCAAGTCGTGAAATGACTTGACGCTTTGCCAGAAATATATTGGAGCTAAAAATAATTCGACCGTCTTACTCGGCACAAGAAAATACACACTTGTATTAGAGTTTATATTTGTTTAGGTGGCGAATATATTTGTGCTTGCTTTTATTAGAATGCAGACCATTTTAAATTAGGTTTTCTTAGGAACTTTATGATTTTCATATCATCTTGAAGGAAATTTGCATCACAATACCAATATACAGGATGGCGCAAAATTAATCATCCAATTTTGTTTTTGAATAACTTTTTTGCTAAATAAAAAAAATGATTTTGAGTAATAGAAATCTTTATTTGAACTTTTACAATTTTTTCTGTTAAGTGAAAAAGATGATATCCGTCAAGTGGCTGCCCGTTTTGTAACATTTTCCATGACTTTCCCGCAAGATTTCCGGTGATAACTGTTCGCATTGCTGTCGAATATTCTCCTTAAGGGCTGCGAACGTCTGAGGCTTGTTGGCATAAACCGGCGACTTCAAATAGCCCCAAATAGTCTGAGATGGTTAAATTGGGCGATCTTGCTGGCCATACCAAATCACCAAATATCCATTGTGGCTCGTGCTGTGTGCGTGGTTGCACCGTCTTGTTGAAACCACGTGTTCACCAAGCCCGCTCATCCAATTCCGGAAGTAAGAAGTCGTTTATCATGGCCCTGTAGCGTTCGCCAGTAACAGTGACCGTAATGCCAACGGCGTCCTCAAAAAATACGGCCCAATCACTCCCCTCCCGCGTGAACGCCGCACCACACAGTGGCTTTGAGTGGATGTAATGGCTTTTCGTGCATCATACGCGGATTTTCAGTGCCTCAGAAATGAATATTTTGCTTATTGGCGTAACCGTTTAAGTGGAAATGCGCCTCGTCGCTCATGATGACTTTCGACACAAAATCGCTAAAAGCGTTAAAGCTTAAATCGACACAATAATAATAATAACGTAGTATTTATATAGCGCAGTTTTGTGATATTTCACTTCAAGTGCGCTTAATTATAATAAACTTAAAATTATATAGTGTTCCTTACGAGTCCTTAAAAAATACAAAATTGATTAAATAATGTGAAACAAAGAATATACAGTATATAAAAAGCAATTCCTAAAGAACAATATTAACAACAAGAATTCTTAAAACTAAATTATAATAAAGAATAGGAGGCAGTTTACGTTTATAAATAAATTATTGTTTTATTTACTTTAAAGGGGTTCTATGAATGCATAAAAGTTGCACATATATTAATATAACAACCTCAGGTCATAATAAATCGTTTTTTATTGATTTTCTTTCTCTTATTTACATAGACACTAAAGAAAACAAGTTTTGAATCAGTGAAAATAATCATGTTTGCACATAATTTATTACACATTGTAGTTATAACGCATAAATTAAAAAAAATTACATTAAAACATACATAAATTTTATCTAATATTGTAAATTTTAATGTATTTTCTCTTATAATTGTACTATGTATTATAAGTCACTTCTAAACACATAGCCTAACATAACTTCATCTCTTTATGCTGTAAATCTTATTGTAATTCCTCCAACTTGTTATCAGGTACCTGGTTTACACTTTTCAATACTACTAACTTACCTACTTATCTTATACACCGTAAATCCGAATATATTATATGTTACCAGGTTAATTTGGTAAATCCGAATATAATATATGCTACCAGATTAGTTTTTCTACATTGTCACAAATAAAAATCTATATATGTATATATATATTTCTTCATTACACAACTTAGATTCAGAGATCGATTTTTTTGTTGTTATGTAATAGGCCACTTGCATCACATTTAAAAAAAAATTCCGGTTTAGGCAAATATTCTAAGACATACCGTTTTTTTTAATCGTATTTTTGAAACCCTGGCGATTTTTTGAAAATTTCAATCCGGAAAATCAGATAATTTTTTATAAACCGGAAAGACGGGACATAATTTTATAGGCGCGAAAAAACGATAATTACATAGCCGAAAATAATTTAAAAAAAGAACGTTTTCCACACGAATAATGGACACAGGAGAATAACGAGGCTTACCAAAAATATTAAATCTCATAAATATTTTTTTCCTTGATCCATCTTATTAATCATAAATCATTATAATGTTCAAAGTCTAATCAAATGTAGTATACTTGTACTTGTAAATTATAATAATAATAAGAATATTATAAAATTTGATTTTGCTAAAATCCGCACCATTATCATTATATCTCTAAAACACGTACGGACAACGTAAAATGTGCGGGGTTCTCTTCATAACATCTGTCAAAAAATCAAACCAAACGATACGTTCGCAGAGAACAAAAATAAATCTAGTGAACGTTAAATGTCAAATTCTAAAATTCGCCTGAAATCAAAGTGATGCCATATAAAAAAAATAAATCAGTGTGGAATTTTATAAAATTAATAGGAACATTTTCGGAGACAGGACATTTTCATGTAGTGACGTCACGAGCTCAAATAATGGATTTATTTAAAAATAATAAAAACTGCATCTTTCTAAAAAAATTTACTAACATTTTCGTAATCTTAGTAAAAAAAATCTATCCACACGATTTTTTCCAAGTCGTTATGAAGTCCAGGCAAGTGGCCTATTGTGTACATTTCTTAAGGAATAATATGAACTAAACCTTTCAATTTGTCTGTCCTGTAACAGGAAACTTTCCTAGTTGGACAGGCAAAGCTTCCTAATATGTAATTTGTACTTTCTTTTGACGACCTCCGTAGTCCAGTGGGTAAGACTCTTGACTCACAATCCGGAGGTCGCGGGTTCGAACCCGGCATGCGCAAATAAATTTTATTTGATTAATTTGTGTTATTTCACAATTAATTCATTTAAAATAATATATAGTAAATTTGCGGCATGTTCCAAAGTGGAAGATACTATCGGTATCGCCCTGGTGTAAGACCACCATTCAGAATTGAAACGTTGCTTGAAAATGGCTTTAGCCGTGTTTAGTGACCAGATCTGAATAGCCAGGTACTTCCCAACCTTCCTCTTCCCCACCTCCTTCCCCTCCCCACTACCTTCAGCCTCACAACATACCCCAATTGGGGATGCCATAGTCTCACTGGCTCCAGACGGGAGCAGTTGAGATTCTTGTGCGGTATTTATTCACTGTAAAAAAAAAAATCTATCTATAATAAATAAATAAATAAATCCTGTATATGGAGGTCGTACGTACGTCATCGATGAAAAATCTTCGTTCTCCCACATCTAGTACAAAAACGAAAAATGCAGAAAGGATGAAGATTCTAGAACTATAACATTACTTACGACTTAACGATATCTCTCAACAACTAATATAATAAATAAATACATCGACAACAGTCACCGTTCATGACGTTAATGCAATTGAATTATTTGTTGATTTGGTGCGAAATTGCGTAGGTGTATAAGAGTATCCATAAGTATGTATCCGAAAAAATGTAAAATAATATTGTATTCTCAGACCAACAATTGAAAGCGCCAATAATTCACGTGCTTTTCTAAGAAATCCAAAGAAAAAAATCCTTCCGATAAGTATTTTCCGACTTTTTTCGACAACTTTTTTTTTTTTTTCAAAAATTTTTTCTTCAAAATCAAACAAAAAAAAATTCTTCCGCATGTCGTCATTGGTCACTCAGCTGGGTGTCCGACGAACCCCTTACCCCGCCTCCAACTGTTCAATAACTACAATTTTTTTATGTTTTTGTAGAAAAAAAAAATCAAAAATGTCACCGGAGACCAAAATTTTATTTACATTTTTTACTCCAAATAATGTCAGGAATCACTGGTTAAAGTAAGTCAAGTACGTCCCTTAACACCCTGTATTTATGTTTGTATTAATAATGTAAATTATTGTATTCGTTGTAAAGATTAATCTAAAATAATGATTTAGCTTTTAGATTCGCCTTAATTAAAACTTAAAAACAACTATGTAAAGCATTAGTGTAAACGAAAAACTAATAATCATAAAAAGTATTGGTCATTACCTAAAAAACAAATAATTATGATAGATAGAAAGCATTGATAAAAAGTTTTAAAAAACTGAAAGACAAATATTAATAGAACTAATCTTAAGCAATCGCTACCCGATTTTCTACCAATTTCTTACACATCTCCCTGAAATATTTGAAGGTTTTAAGCTCCTAAAAAATTATCAGTTATTTTTTAAGATAATATCTATACATTCCCCACGCCGAAACGCAAATTATATGAAATTTCCTCGATAGAATAAAATGCTCCGAAAATTATTATAAATACGTTTGTTTTACAAGTTATATGTATCAAAAAATTCACTGTGTTTCTTTGAATGCTGTTTTAGACAACCCCCACGATCTATTTTCACAATCTTCGCTTCAATTTTATCGTTTTAAATATAAGCGCGCTCTCTCCATCATTTGTTATTACATATACATACGGCGCCTTAATTCAGTCATTGCTGAAAAGTCGTAGTAAGTACGAAAACCAAGCGATAACAAAAATAGTGTTAAAAGCATAATGAAAACTGGATAAACAAACAATAATAACGCTGCAAGAAAATATTGCGTACGGGACGTAACGATACGCGGAGTTGTTGTGGTTTGACGTGAATTTTCCTGACGTACGTGCGCGTACGTCACGTGGGAAGGTGTGTCGGGGGCCCGGCCGTCCCCTCCCCCATCTCTTCTCCCACCAACCGACCGTATTGTTGACAATGTTGTTTGTTGTTTACGGTTACCCGGTGCAACTACACGTGTTGCTTTAAGTCGTGTGGTCTCTCTCTATCTTGTTCTTCCGTATTATGTTATGTTTATACTTTCGCAGATTATCGCTTCAATGGAAAATTATATCAAAGACGATTTATTGTTTGGGGATCTTGTTTTTGGTTATGAGCTTATTACAAAAGGACCTCACAGATAAACAAATGTATTAAATAAAATAATAACTTGGCACTCTTCAAAATCTTTTCTTCGTTCTTATTAAAATAATATTTAAAATATATGTGTGGTGTCTGGTGACCGGAGGGGTGACCGGACATCTTTGAATAAAATCAACTCAAATCATTAAAAGTGATTTTTTTTTAAAAATGGAAAAATATAATTTTCAACATTTATTTTTGCTATTTTTCACAGCTTTTAATGACTTTTCGAAGACTTGATTCTGAGTTGGCATGGAACCGTTTTAGGGGTTTCATTTTTATTTTATGTGCATAATATAATAACGGATCTGACAAGACAAATAAATATATTTCGGAAAACAAAATCTTAACATTCTTTGACATCTTTTCTTCAGTCTTATTGAAACACAAAGAAATATGGTATCTTGTTTTTTATTGACAGTTTTACGGCATTTCATAGCTCCACAGCTCGTGACGGAGTTGAATTTATTATCTGAAAGCATTTGAGATAACTATTTGACATTAAAAAATTGCTTTTTTGTTAAGGCGTAAAATATTTAATATTATAACACGATGTAACCATATTAACTAACTAACTAACCATCACGCCGTTTCCCCGTAGGGGTAGGCAGGGAGGACGGACCGCCAAACAACTCGGCCTTGGCACACACTCTTTGCCTCACTCACATTCATACATCGTCTCATACATTCTCTTCTATTATTCTGACTTTTGACATGACCCGACTCAAGTATCTGATTCACTTGATCGTGCCATGTCTTCCTCGGGCGTCCCCGAATTCTTCTACCATTCACATTCGCGTCGTATATTCTTCTTACACTACTTCCTTCGTTCATTCGCTCTACATGCCCAAACCATCTGAGGGTCCCTCTCTTAATCTTACTCATTATGCTTACATCAGCCTTACATTCTTTGCGGATATCCACATTTCTCACACGATCATACATTGTTTTACCACACATACGTCTCAGGGATCTCATTTCAACAGCATTCAGTTTACTTTCATCCTTCCTCTGCCAGTTCCATGCCTCACTGCCATACATCAGGGTAGGTACCAGGACTCCATTGTGGACTGCTAGCTTCGCTTTTTTTGACAGTTTTTTATTAGCGCCAACGGCATTCAGTCCACCATTAATGGAGTTACCGGCATTCACCCTTCTTTCAATATCTCTTTCAGCCTTCCCATCTCTCGTAAACATACTACCCAGATACACAAACTCATCCACCTGCTCCAAGTATTCATCATTCACAACTATGTTGCATACTGTTTTCGTACTCTCCCTTTCAAACACCATGACTTTAGACTTACTTACATTCATCATTAATTCATTCTTCATACATACTTCGTTCATCCTAGATACTAGAGACTGTAGATCTTCCATAGTGTTAGAAATCAGCACCGCATCATCAGCATCATAATTATTACATAATATATTGTTCTTTTTTATAGTTTTAATTCGAACTATCCTTAATTTTTTATTTCCTCATTTAACTAAATTATGCGTGCAACATACTTCTGTTATCCTTTTTAAAACTTACACTCTTTTTCCTTCCCCAATAAAATGATAATCTTATTAATCTTAATATTCTTAATCTTCGCTTTTAAGAGAAGAGCAGTATAGATCATATTAAGAGTCTTTAACCAGCCAGCGGCCGAAAATCCACATTTCGTCGAAAGATGTTCTTACGGTCGTACAGGGCGGTTTCAATGAGAAAAATAACTTATTCCCAGCTTTTTAAAATTATAATTCAATACCGATTTTATTTCATTCCAAATTTGCTTTAATTTATACCAACATCCAAAAATGCTGAAAAGCGTGATGTTAAAACTATTAAAATTATGTAATTTTTGTAATTATTTTTTTATCATAAGTAATTATAATTTTTCAATAATGTCTTAACGAAAAAAATGTGCAAAAAAATCTGAAATACTCGTACATTAATTTGTAAGATCGTAAATAGACAAAATAGAGAAATTTTCGTCATAAATAAGTGTTCGAATATTTTTTTAAATAATTTTATTTGAACTAAAATTCAAATTTTGAAACATGCGTTTACTAGATAACGTATTGATTTACAATAATGCATGCATGATATGAAATATGTGTCTTGTAAAATAAGATTTTTCGTTTGAAAATTTAACAAATCTGCCAACGACCTATGGCATAACCTTATTATACTAAAAATAAAAAATAAATTCTCATAATTTAAAACATGCTTTTACTAGATAAAACCATCTTTCCAAATCAATTTATAATTATTTGTGGAAAAGTGTCAATACTTCTAAAATTTGATTTATAAATGACATACTTCCGGTTTTCTCTGATTATACCCTCTTAAGATACAACATTGTAAGATATAACTAATAAATAAATAAATAATAATATTATTTCAATGGTATCCTTAAATTTTGTGTCAAAATAATGGAATTTAGTACTGCTAACAACATGTTTTTCTACCCATATTTATTCTTTGTTAATTTTATCATTTTAAATTCCTTATTAATTTTTAGATCTTTTTGGCTGTTTATTATTCTATTTTTTATAAAAATGTAATGCTCTGTATAGTTGTGTACGATAAAACGAAAATACATATTTCCAAGCAGATTTCTTTGCTTACCCAGTTTTTACCTTTCTGTATTTTTATGGCGTGTTTACTTGTGCTTCGTTTAGAAGAAAACTCCTTACAAACCAGAGAGCTACGTTACGTTATAAATGTAAACATGGCCTACGTTCTTGCAAAGGAGAACTCAACCTACTGTGAATTAAAAAAAGACTGCTTAGTATACAGGGTGTTAAGGGACTTACTTGACTTACTTTAACCAGTGATTCCTGACATTATTTGGAGTAAAAAATGTAAATGAAATTTTGGTCTCCGGTGATTTTTTTTGACGACTTTTTTTTTTCAAAATTTTTTTCTTCAAAATCAAACAAAAAAAAATCTTTCTCATATCGTCACTGGTCACTCAGCCGGGTGTCCGACAAACCCCTTACCTCGCCTCCAACTGTTCAACAACTACCATTTTTTTATGTTTTTGTAGAAAAAAAAAAAACATCAAAATTGTCACCGGAGACCAAAATTTCATTTACATTTTTTACTCCAAATAATGTCAGGAATCACTGGTTAAAGTAAGTCAAGTACGTCCCTTAACACCCTGTATAATAAATATTTTTATTTTTTATTAAAATATCTCTATTAAACATTAACCTTAAATATAAAGCCGGGAATCTTTATCTCCCAGCAAAGTCTCTGGTGAAGTTTGCACAGTTTCTCTGCCTGTAATTACTTATATAGATATATATTTTTTTAATAATAAAAAAATTAATGTATGCTAGATTCTATGCTACATATATTTTAGTTGTTAAAAAAAAGTTTTAGATAAAAGAGTTACCATTGAGATTTGTTTTACATCATTCAAAAATGGTCCCAGACAACCTTCCGTTCTCGGTCCCTCGGCGTTTGATCAAATTATCTATGGAATTATCCCTGTTCTCTGATATAGTAAGCACCCCTTTTCTCTGATATAACAAGTCACATATTTCTTAGTTTGATTGATAGCCTGGCAAAAACATTTGAATCCGTCCTTTTTCAATATTTTCAAACTATACTTAATTATTATTGTAGTTTGACGAAGAACATTTACGGGACAAGAAACCTTGGATAGTTATCTGATTTTGATACTTGATTCGTGTTTTTCACCTAGCGTGTTGTCATTCATGATATAAAAATAGATATTCCACCTGTTTTTACTATCGCACACATTTTATTACCGACTGTTTTTTTTTTTTTCAAAATATTTCCTATGACATCATCATCACATGAATCTAATGTCAACAATCCTCGCACTGACTACGATAATAATAAATAATTCTGATATTTTTAGTTTCGTTTACAATGTGGCTGACGAAAAACATGCTAGGATTAGACAGAATCAAATACATGTTAGGATTATCGATACAGCGATGACGCGTTATTCAATTGACGTCAAAACACATCTATAAAATATTATTAATTTGTAACACTACCTACACTATTATGACCAGGGCATTCCATTGCACATACGCGCTGCATTCCCTACTTCTCTCACATAATTAAACGATTTCAAAACGATTTCAAGAAATCAATCACTACTCTCAAAAATACTCGCGAAGCTCCAGATACGAATCGCAGCGCCACATTTATAATGTGTCAAAAGCAGGAACTAATGTGCAAAATTACATGTCATATTCAAATGTGGACTATTTTCTACACAAATATGTACATTTGTGCGCAATGCGCTTTCAAGGGAAGACTCATTTGCGTTAGTGCCGAAAAAGGCCGTGCCTTTCGGTACAAATCGCAAATGCCGTCTGTTTGTATAATATACCTCTAGAAATTATTTTCATATTATGTTGGCTTTCATTGTAATTTATAAATTTTATATTTTATCCAGTAAACGGCTTGTAATGTACATAAATTAAGCTATATGGATATTTTGTGTGGTTGTAATCCTATGCATTTTATTTTCTCTCTGTTATTATTGTAAATACTTGCATTATATTATTTCTGTTTTTTTTCTTCTTTATTTCTCTTATCCCAGGCTTCCTTAACCGGGTGCAGCTCTTATTTTTGTTTTTATTTACCAAGATTTTTATCTCTATATATATTTTTTTTTCGAGAGATTTCAGAGGAATTATTCCACGGCTGCAACATTCATTTCTCTTTTGTATTATGTTAATGTAAGTACTTGCATACTGCTTACTAACCCCGTATGCATTAACATTGGAGGGTCTAGACTCGTTCAAATAAATGTAGCTTCGTTCAATAAAAATGGAGTCTTGACGTGTGCGGTGAAGGATGAAACCATATGGAAAGTGGTGGGGTCCCCTCAAATGATTGTAATCCTAATCGAACATTGGCTAAAGCCAGCAGCTTAGCCTTTCTTAGCGAAAATGCTTTAATTGCAAATAATTCGCTATTTTTCCTACTGCATGCACTGATTAAAAACTTGCCACTGACTACGAGTACACGAATATACATACAAATTGTTCGTACTCTTTATCAGGACGTTATCTATCGGCATATTGCTTAAATTGTTTTTTTTTTAATCTTTCAAATATTGAATCACAATATTGGCATTACGACGTCAATTTATTTACAGTTTATAGATAATAACCTAAAAAGTTCGTGACAGAAAAAAAAATGTGCGAATTTCACTACGCCAGTATTACATATGTTAACTTGATACAGCTTTATTAATTTGATTTTTTCTCTTTTGATGACTGACCGTATCAATGTAACATTCCCGATAGTCGCATCGCTTCGCTAATTTTTATACGATATCTATTTTTAACCTCCGACGCTTGAGCGGTGTTTTAAGTTTGACTTTCTTTGTGTCTGTCTGTATGTGTGTGTCTGTCTGTGGCATCGTAACTCCTAAACGAATGAACCAATATTATGCGGTTTTTTTTGTTTGTTTGAAAGCTAACATGATCGAGATGGCTCTTAGCTACAATTCATGAAAATCTGTTCAGGCGTTTCAAGGTCATCAGCTCTTTTTGTGTCAGGGGTTGTTTAATTTTTTTTTTAATTTTACTTATTATAATAGGATTTATTGAATTTCAGAAGTGGCTAAGTTGCGTTTATCATGTAAGTAGATTGATTAATAACACTCAAACTAAAGTAAATGATTTTAAATGTATTTTTTTAACTCACAGTCGTTTTATTAAGGGATCAAGCTTTTGGCGACTAATCGATAAAATAATTAATCTAAGAAATCCTAACTGACTGGTTATTTCTTGTAGTAGTTTAAGTAGTGTGGCCACATGGCTTTATTTGAAAGTAATATATGTCAACTTCATTTAACTTAATAGGAATATAGTTAATTGGTTATTGAAGGTTGAAATCGGCGGAGGTATCTACCTACCAGAAAAAACTAGTGGTCCACAAGTTTTATTCAAACGCTCTACTTCTACTCTGTACATTTATTGCAAACATTGTACTTTTGTTTTCGTCGCAACTTGTTTAACCACTGAATAGATAGATGGTATATTACACTAGAAATGACTTCCTTGTGGATTTTAATCAAAAGCAATGACGCTATTGACTTGTTACCTTTTGATTCTAGCCTATTTAGCTTGTCCTCTGTCTCTTAAACTTGCCTTCCATCTCATGTCATCATTATACATGGTGTAAAGGGACGTACTTGACTTACTTTAACCACTGATTCCTGACATTATTTGGAGTAAAAAATGTAAATGAAATTTTGGTCTCCGGTGACTTTTTTCAAGGACTTTTTTTTTTTTTTCAAAATTTTTTTCTTCAAAATCAAACAAAAAAAATTTTCTTCCGCATGTCGTCATTGGTCACTCAACTGGGTGTCCGACGAACCCCTTACCCCGCCTCCAACTGTTCAACAACTACCATTTTTTTATGTTTTTGTAGAAAAAAAAACATCAAAAATGTCACCGGAGACCAAAATTTTATTTACATTTTTTACTCCAAATAATGTCAGGAATCACTGGTTAAAGTAAGTCAAATACGTCCCTTAACACCCTGTATTATCAATCCGTCATTGGTTTAAATGTCCCAATGAGGCGTACTAGGAACATTTCCCGTTTTCCATATAGAAACTAACAACACTAATGCAGCAAGTAACTCACCAATTACTCGCGCAATCAAAACCTATACCCACTACGAAAAATTACTAGACTTAAACATTTTTCATGATTCCTTGCGAACATACAAAACTAACTTATTAAATTTCTTGACGTGATATAAATTGTTTTAAAACTACTTACCCTTAACTTTTCATTAAACTTTAATCAGTCAATTACAATTAGTGAGCATATAATTCTTGATTTTAAAATGTCTCATTATCTCTCCTCCCTTTTCTTCCTTTTTATTATTACTACTCATTCATTCACTAATTAAGTTTCAAAACCCGTTCATATCTCAGGTGAAACTACCAAATGACATTCTATGGACATGCGTGATAGGTACATAACCATGTAATAATTTAATTTATCATACCTTATAACTTGTATTATAATGTATTGTGTATGTAAACAAAAATCGCTGGTGATGACTGTGATACTGTGTTATATGAAATTTGAGCAAAGAATGATCATAGTGCTTTCACACAAACAAAGTATTCGAAGTAGTCGAAACTTTAATTTAGGGCTCACCTACGGTTACACCCCGCTTTGCAAACGGGTTCAGCACAGAGCAGAGCAGAGCGTCGGATCATACCAACGTCGAGTCAAACCTATGGATCACAAAATACGCCCACATCTCATTTCTTGTATTCTTCTTTATTCTAAGCGTTTAACCCATTTAACACCAGATGTTTCGAATTAATTAGTATACTATATTAATTCAAAATATTGAAATTAATAGACGGATAGGTATTAAACTAAAATAATCGTTTTACCCTACACTATGTATATATATTAAAACCAAAGATTGTTATGAAAATATTTGCGTAGGACGTCAAAATGTTATGAAGTTATTTAACTTTCACATTGGAAGCTAAAATGTTAGGAATATAATACATGGAGAGCATGAGACAAGTGTAATTATTACTGGAGAATTTCTCAGGCGTGGACCTTAAGTAGGCGGCTGTGTAATACTTTGTATGAGGATAGGTTATTTAAATGAAATAGTATTGTGCTTTGACACAGTTAAATTAGTTTATTAATTTTTACAAATAATAATCAGGGCTAGACTAAATTCTGAATGGGCATATTATGGAGCGTTAGTACCGTTTAATCTTGAGGAGTTGATGAATGGGTGAATGCCATATGTAGGCGATCCATGCTGCTGCTTGCTGCCTTCGGAGATGGGCGGTTAGTTCCCTCCACTGCTGACATGTGCTGAACGGCAGGCTGGAGCGACGAACAGGCCTCCAGTCCCGCGGTTTCCCAGCGACGTCCCGTCCAAGGGCGGTTGCCAGCCAGCCGACTATGTTGATGACGGCCAAGGTGGGCGATCTTCGACCGCATCTCTGCGAGCACCTCTGGCTCCAGGTATAGTCGGAAGGTCTTGTCATGACTGCGTCTGCAGATGCTGGATGTGGTTTTAATCCAGCAGAAATAATGTGCTCCCATGGTACTCCGCTGCTGATCCAGGATTTTAATGATTGTCCTGATGGTCTTCAATAATGGATGCCGCTGGTGGGCGCGGATTTATCAATCTTCATATGTTGTTAAAAATAATGGCGAACTACGACTATTTGATTACGTCGACCCGCCACAGGGACGGTGGCCGTGGTCACCTGTGGCTGCTCAAAGAATGGGGAGCTCAAGGCCAGTCCTGCCTAGTGCACCCCTCTGTGCAGATCCTCAGTATCACCAACTGAGCAAAGGTAAACATTTCAATGCTACCAATATAAAGATGTTGAATGTTAACAACTTCACACCAAAAGTACCCATACACAGATAGTTCACTTGTTACATTATTTTTATGTAACAAGATGTATGGTTCTTTGACAAACAAAAGTTATTGATGAAATCTTACGGTTGCTATCGTTACAAAATTAAGTCGATTTTAATGATGGTCTAACTCTAACTAATATTGACCAAAGATTTCCGACTCTACCAGATATGAAACTTCTTGGATCATCTTTGCGACGGGAACGGGGAACGCTGTCAAAATCTCAAAATATGAGAGCTTGAGGTTCTTTCGAAAGCTAAGCCTCTTATTTTCTGTGTCAGTTAGAGGAGAGGAGCGGATATATTATCGAATCGATTGGACGTCAGATTAATTGATGACCACCTAACTAATATTGACCAAAGATTTCCGGCTTTATCGACAGTAAAATCTGGTGGATCACTTTCGAGATAGGCACAGGAAACTTTGTCAAAATCCCATATGATAACTGCAGGATAAATCTTTCAAATCGTGCGGTCTATTTTATATCTGTAACATATCTGTCAAAGAATTAATTTGGAACGAAAACTTCAATCTCATTGTGATCTTCGAGGATCATATTTGCGACAGTCCCGCTTGAGACACGTTGTCAATCACATTCTTTTTTTACGTGAAACCGCACAAGAGTCCCAACTGCTCCCGTCTGGAGCCAGTGGGACTATGGCATCCCCAATTGGGGTATGTTGTGAGGCTGAAGGTAATGGAGAGGGGAAGGAGATAGGGAAGAGGAAGGTGGGGAAGTATCTGGCTATTCAGATCTGGTCAATGGTCCGGTGGTTTTAATTCTGAATGGTGGTCTTACACCAGGGCTATACTGAGAGTATCTTCCACTCTGGAACGTGCCGCAAATATACTATATATTATTTTAAATAAATAAATTGTGAAATACACAAATTAATCAAATAAAATTTATTTGCCACGCCGGGATTCGATCCCGCGACCTTCGGAATGCTAGTCAAGCGCCTTACCGCTGCACTACGCCGGCCGCCAATATATGATACGGTCGCGTCTACAGGTTAAATGTTGTCATTTTCTCTCACTTAATATTTTCATGTATGCAGGGAGCAAACCAGATATATTATTCGACTCGATTTGACCCCAATCTTCTGCGATGGTGCTCAGTATCGCCCTGATAACTATTATCAGCGGCGGGGTCACGTGGTCCCCTTATCAGCGGCAGTCAAGACTCGCTGCAATATCTGACAGGGAACTAATACACCAGGAAACATCACATCACAAACAGCGAGTGAACGTGAATAAAGCACACAGCCATGTTATTTTGCCAGTGATAATGGATTTCGCTCTACTTAAGTTGCTCAAGGAGGCGTTCAGGAGATTTTAATAGATCAATCAAAAGTGATCCTTTAGTAAGATTTTACTGAAAAAAATTAAGAAATGAGTTTTAAAAATCATCGTTAAAAAATTCATCGTTAATCCAGCGAAAACATGTGTTTCTCACAATCATGTTACACGCATTTAGGCATATCCATGGTCCTCACCAATTCTTATTAAGGCTCTGCAACCGGGCTCGAAAGGAAGAAGTTGGAGAGATACGAAATTACGAATGTTAGAGGAGAGCGCTAACATTTACAGCGACTAAATCGATGCTTAAATTGCGAAAATGTTTAATAAAACACGACTCGTTTAAAATAGAGCAAAAATCTCGCGGGAATTGTCTTAAACAGCATTTAAAGAAATACTGTGAATTTTTTCATACATATAACTTTTGAAATAACTGAAACAAACGTGTTTTTAATAATTTTTGGAGCATACTTTGCGATCTTTTTTTATTGAGGGAATTTTTGCGCTTCGATATTATCTTCAAGAATAACATATATATATTTATTAAGAGCTTTAAAACTTACCGTGTTTAAGGGAAATATGTAAGAAATCGGTAGAAATTCGCGTTGTGGGCCCTTAATATAAAAATTATGTTAGTTTTTAGCACTTTTTAGAATTTTTGTTGAACCTTTGTAAAGCATGTCACAAATTGGGTCATTAAGGAAATATTTTACACTTTTTGCAAGTTATTTTTATTTTTTTACATGAGCTCCACACAGGAGGCCCAGAGGAAAATAATTTCCCTCAGGGCCTATGTCATCGGGGATGCTGTGTGGAGAGTTTTTTTAAAAAGGAAAGGAAGGAGGGGAGAGTTCTGGGAAGGAAGAGGGTTTAAGGGGTGGGTAGGAATTTGGGGTTCAGTGGGTCCTGATCATCCGCCTCCAAGACCTAGACAAACCTCACCCCATGAACCCGGGCACCCCTGCTAAATCACCAAACGTAGCGAACCACTTGGGGTGACCTATGGCAGAGGTGTTGGTTATCCAATATAGGTTCCCGGGGCGGCGGTACCCATTCCCGCCTCCCAAATTGAAATATTAAGCTTTGAAATATTAAGCTTTGAAATATTAAGATGATGCATGTACCTTTAAGTATAATATGCAAAAAGTGTTTTTTCCTAAAATAATGACACTTGCGCCATCTATGAAACAGCAGATAACGAATTATTTTAATTATCGCCTTAATAAAATGACAAAGCCTTCTGTCTATAGGTACCTACGTAAAAAGTTATGTAATCACAGACCAAATTTTATATATGCATGTTAAATATTTTGGCGCTGCGGCGGGAACCGAACCTTAATCTTATCTTAAATAAAGTACGCAAAAGTGCCGTTAAATTTCATTTTCCACTCTAATTCTTTTAATCTTACATAAACCCAATTAAATTGTTAAAAGTTTGTTTTTTTTTCTCCATTTCAAACGTCCATCAACAAGGGTTCAAAAGCTCTCCGTATCATTGACCTGTGATCTTTCTCATACAACGCAAACATTCACAAAATTGTTTACTCCGTTATCAGAACCGATACAGGCGAACCTCCGATAACGGGTAACTATAGATATACATTATAGTGTACCGATGTGAAGCAATCTCAGTGCATCATGTGATAATAATATTTATACTGCACTGTTATTTCATGCCTTAGCAGTAATTCTTTCTGACACGATGACGCTAAATTACGTACGCAGTTGAATTAAAATGTAGGTTGGAATAATTGTAGCGTGTTGTGATCGTGCATTTTTTCAATTATAATTTTAGTAATTTATTTATCGTGGAGGAAAGATTTTATTTTGCGCATCTTATAATTTTCTATCGTATGATTTATATCTATTATTATCCATTAAAAGCATCTGCTTTTGGATGGAAGAAAAGTGTACATTTGAAAAGGGATAACATATTAACATTATGTGATACAATTTTGTGAAATAGTTAACATTTCTGTTATTAAAATTAACAATATTTTAAAATGGCTACATGGTAATCATGATAATGAAACTAAAATGCTTAAATATGCATGTATTAGGTAAGAATAAAAACAAAACAAAAAATTATGGATAAAAATAGAGCATTGTTGGATTATCAGTTTGGGAGGCGTGTATGGGTACCGCTGCCCCGAGAACCATTTATAGGATAACCAAAACCTCTTCCATAGGTCACCCCAAGAGGGTCTTGGCGGCGAATGCGTATGCCCACCAGCTGCATGGCAGGCCGGATCGGGAGAGAATGGTTGAGGAAAGTACATTTGAATTCTTCAGCATCGCTGCACCGTCAACTGAATCAGAATCATGACATTATTTACAAACAACGTGCTTATTAACAGTGAACATGGGTAATTAGTTTTGCATTCCAGAATATACCTACAATGAAACGTGTATCCGCGTTATTTACATAGTTATTAGTATTATTTTGAATGCAGTTTTTCTTGGAATTGTGCGGACGTTCTGTAAAAAAATGTTGTTCGAATGGAATTAAGTAATTAATCCAATTCAAGTCTTCTATGTAAGTGTGGTTTTTCTTACAATGCAATTTTAGTGACCCAAAGATTATCGCAAATTCCTTTTTAATATTTAGCATAGGTGGCGAAATTCTTTGCCCTAATCGTGACTAAGGATGTCGAATATTTATTAAAATATCAATATTGACGTCGATATGTCGAGGAAAAAATATCGATGTATCGATTTATCAGTCAAATTTTCAAAAGATTTTATGTTTTTAAAATAATAGTGTATTCAGCTCAATATTATCATTAGTAATTTGTATACACAATGTGATTTATTTTAATGTACAAAAATCTCAATAAAAATTAAGGTATTTTTATTAGGTAATAATTACAAAAATATCAAATACTAAAAACTGTCTTCTAACTTATATGTAAATTGAGACGCATACAAAGGTTGTATGCGTCTCAGTAACATTCTATTGGTGTATTATATTATTATTAATCTGTCAAAAAGGACTTCGTGTTTGGAACAAGGTAAAGTCAATAATCATAGACAACTGGGAACCAAACACATTGGATTGGCTTAGAAAAAAATGGCGAAAAATAGGATATATTAAACATAATGAGACAGCATTAGTGATCACAACTACTAATGGAAAGACAATAGATTTGTAAGCTATTAATAGTTAAAATTTCTACCGCCAAATGTCATGACCCAATACAGTTACCTTTTTCCGTTCGTTCCTATACGGTTTTGGATTCTAATGACTTTAGTTACATAAATAAAAAAAATATCGTTTTTGATACAATTTTCGATATTGGATATTTTGTATCGATATATCGGATCAAAATATATCGGCTAAAAATGTCGATGGAATGAATTAAAAATATCGATACATCGATATATCGATACTTTTTCAACAAGCCTAATCCTGACTGGGAACTTCGTGTCGGCCGGTTCTGCTAATGTCCTAATGATTTGCCATTATCACCGTTTCACACTATTGCAGTTGCCTAAAGTGGCTGTAATGATATTTAAATTGTGCCCATGAGTGTCATTGATTTAACGCAGGATGACCTTTGCAGAGCTGGTCCATTGTACCACACCAGCCACCAGCCGTGGCCCAGACGCCGGAAGGTGACCTGGGACTTGGGGTGATTGACTTGACCAAACTTCACCCAATGAGTTTAGGGCCAAAGACCAAATACTACTTTGTATGATCTTGCCTTTTTCACAGACTCAATTGATTTTTATCTCAAACGTCAATTAACACAAATTCAAATTAATAGATAACTTTGTATTAACCACTTAATTATTTACAAAAACCGACATGTGTCGTCAGCAAAGCTGACTTCTTCAGGGTTTTGACAGAACTAATTTAAAAAATAGACATACATAGGTAATAGAGAAAAATAATAGACATAAACAATAATAAAATTTGAAAGAAAATAATGTGTAGGAGACAAGGGGCAATATAGAACAATTAAATTTTTTAAAAGGGGAATAGATTTAATAATGGGTCATAGAGTAACTTTTTAAAGATAAAGCAATTAGATTCATTTGCTAAGTCCCCGCTTTTGTATCCAGTCTAATTTTCATAATAATTTTCGATATTAAAATATGTAATTAGTTTAGACCATTTCAACTCCAATGTAAACACGTATCCCTTCAAAAAGCAATAAAAAATACCAAACTTCATAAATATAATAACGATTTGACAATAAAATTAGGTCATTAGTAACTCATATTACTTGTAAGGTTTTTCCCTAATCATCATTGAAGTGAGCTGCAAACCCAATGTAATTAGCTTACTGGAATAACCAAAATATTTAGAAATTCGATAGTCTAAAATGACTTAGCAACAAATATAATTATTGTAATTGATTAAAATCCTTGTAGACCACCCCCCTCCCCCTCCCCAATATGTTGTGTATATAAACCGTAGACTAGGAAATATTTGTACCAGTCTGAAGATGGCTTTGACGAGCTGAAACCGGTTACGGTCCAATAAAATTAAGTGGAATAAAGTTTTATATTCGTTTTGTTATAATATATAGTAATGGGTCATTTAAAAAAATATATTTGATTATTAATAATATTTAAATTTGCATTAACACTCTTTCTTTCTTTTTGAGATTAGAAAGCGTGTTAATGCAAATCTAAATATTATTAATAATCAAATATTGTTTTTAAATGACCCATTATTAAATCTATTCCTCTTTTAAAAATTTTAATTGTTCTATATTGCCCATTGTCTCCTACACATTATTTTCTTTCAAATTTTATTATTGTTTATGTCTATTATTTTTCTCTATTACCTATGTATGTCTATTTTTTAAATTAGTTCTGTCAAAACCCTGAAGAAGTCAGCTTTGCTGACGAAACATGTCGGTTTTTGTAAATAATTAAGTGGTTAATACAAAGTTATCTATTAATTTGAATTTAAAATGTTACCACAAAATAATTTTGCACTATTAGGAGAATTAACACAAATTATTTTATTTATCACAGAATCTTACTTTATAATAAAAGTGTAAACCTTTATCTAGTCCTTCAGTACTTAAATTATAAAACTTGCTGTTAACAACATTGAGGTACAAAATATGGAAACTATTTTGGTTTATTTTATACTAGCTAATTTCCGGCATGCGTTGCAATACCATGTTCAAAAAAATACATTGTTTCTCCCTGAATCACCTTTCCCGTGCGTCCCCGTTCCCCTCCCGCCTACCCTTAGCTAGCTTTACAAATTATAGCCTATATGTTATTCTGACGTATGAACTATATTATTAAGTTTCATAAAAATCCATCCGTAGTAAGAAGATTTGTATGGGAAACATTTTTGATAAGCAAATTATTACAAAAAACCATACACCTATGATATTGAGAATCGGGATTGGTTGGAAAAAATAACACTTGGCAATCAGGTCACATTATTTGCTCTACTGTGTTCATTAAAAGCCTTGCGTAATAATGAAATATAATTTGTTTATTAAATCGTAAACATATTATATTATTTACATTATTAGATAAACTTGGTAAAACCCCTTTAATTTTCCTTGGAAACCGCTTGGTTA
Organism: Limnephilus rhombicus; assembly: GCA_929108145.2. Lineage (NCBI taxonomy): Eukaryota > Metazoa > Arthropoda > Insecta > Trichoptera > Limnephilidae > Limnephilus > Limnephilus rhombicus. Next base: position 25,551,484 of record OV815278.1, read on the forward strand.
CTTTCTACTAGATACTATACTCAGTCTCCATCTTTTCAATCTGTTTCACTATGTTATGTGATTATACAGGGTGTTACTTACTTTAACCAGTGGTTTCTAACATTTTTGGAATAATAACTGAAGATGAAATTTTGCTATCCTGTGAGTTTTTGATGATTTTTTCTATTATGTATATTTTTTAAATCAACCAAAAATAATCTTCTAAATGTCGTCAACTGGTCACTCAGAGGAGTAACCGCCCAACTCCTCATAAAAAAGCCACCGGAGTCCAAATTTCAAACAAATTTTTACTTTATTTATTTTTTAATAATGCATTATAATTTGTTTTAAAATCTTAAGTATAGTCATATTATATTATTTACATTATTAGATAAACTTGGCAAAACCGCCTTTTTTCTACTATACTCTATACTCCATATTTTCAATCTGTTTTATTACTATGTTATGTGATTATGCAGGGTGTTAGGGGAGGTTTGGACTTTTTTTAACCAGTGATTTCCGACATTTTTGTAATAATAAATGAAAATGAAATTTTGATCTCCTGTGAGTTTTTAGTGTTTTTTCTATTATATGTATTTTTTAAATCAACCAAATTTTTTTTTCTAAATATCGTCAACTGGTCACTCAGAGGAGTAACCGCCCAACCCCTCATAAAAAAGCCACCGGAGTCCAAAATTTCAAACAAATTTTTACTCCTAATAATGTCAGGAATCATTGGTTAAAGTAAGTCAAGTTCGTCCCTCAATATCCTGTATAATAATATGCCACGTGGCTCCAAGGCTCCACGCTTTCAGATTGTCCTTAATAATTAATTAAATGATTAAAATATGCCGTCAGCAAAGCGTATCTATTTTTTCTGAATATATAAGGAATTGAAACGGCATAGATAAACGCGAACGTGGAAATTCTAGTGATCATGTAACAAAAGATGATATTTGCTTTCACCTTGAAGTATGGTTCTCATTTTGTTAAAAATGCTGAAAACAGGTAGCCATTTTATCAGCTTCTAGAACTGAAATGAATGAAAATGATAAATATTAAAACACTTGTCAGCACGTAGACATTCAGGCATGTCTTATAAGTACATAGATATGCGTGTTTGTGTGTACACGTATTCACATTGTTCTCAGTCATAATACATACAAGTTCACACATTCATCCAAGTACGTGCATGCAAACATATTTTTATGTACACACCTTAATACATTCATATGTTGCAGGTATATACCTATTTGCACTCATATACCTTTACTTAAACTGTTCATACTGTTTGTAGATATCTAAAAAATATAATTTGAATCGTTTTAAATTAAAAATTAGTGGCGAGTGGCGATATGGAAAAAAAGCTAGCATTTTCTAGCTACTACTACGACATTGTAACCTCTCTTTTAAGAGAAACGGCTGCGAGACTTTTTTCACATAAATCTTAATTTTGGATCTGAGGCCAAAATACTGAACCAACCTGAGTAATATTTAATTAATTAAAAGATATTGCAAATGTCTAGTACGGATGTGTGCTATTTCATTTATTTTTGTTTTAAATTAAAAAGTAGAGATTAATAAAGAAATATTTTTTATGATGATGGTGGCAACTTTGGCAATTATTTTTGAGTTAAATATAAATATTTAAAAAATTTAATTTAGCTCTACAATATGATGAAATATTAAATTAAAAAAATAATTGATAAACAAAATCATGAAAATGATTACTTTAATACTTTAAGTACCCATATTTTATAATTTTAAATAAAAAATAAATAAAATAACATACGTCCGTAAAGATATTTGCTGTACCTTAAGATTTTTTTTCATTTTGGTAAGGTATTTTGGCGTCAAATCCAAAATTAAATTTTGTCCGGAAAGGGCTGCATAGCCGTTCTCCGATAGGTTACAACGGAGCTCTTAGTGGCACGAAATTGCCAGATTTTTCCTTAATTTAAAATTCGTATGCGTTGTTTTTTATGTGGATATCGTACAAGAGTTTCAACTGTCCGCAGCCAGTGGAACTATGGTGGCATCCTCAATTGGGGTACATTTTAAGTCTGAAAGGAGTGAGGAGGGAAAGAGAAATATTGGGAAGTACCTGGTTATTCGGATCTGGTTATAAAACATGGCTAAAGCCGTTTTGAAGCAATGTTTTGAATATGAATGTTGGTATTTCTCCGGTGCGACATTAAGGGTCCGGTGCGACATTAAGAGTATCTACAACTCCGATTTATGATATTACGTCACATTTTCTATATTATGTCACACGAGCGCTTTTCTCTCGTGTGACGGCTAAGTTATGATTTATGAGAAAAATTTTAGGCTGCATCGAAGTTACCAAAGGATTTGGATTTACTATCATTTTTGATAAAAAAAATATTAATAATATAATGATTATAAGTGATAACATTTGATTACTCAGTCATTTTGCATTATCTATTCAAAATAAATTTGACATGTGCAAATGATGTAGTTATTTTTTTATAACTTATCAATGTTTATAAATATCAGCTTCTCCTGTATTACTGAAATGAAAGATATAAATATTTATTTATTTATTTATTAACGCCCTTTTTCGGAGCTTTTACATTACATATGAATAATATGAAATACACTGTATTTATTGTACATAACTGAACAATATTTTGTATTTGTTTAAACATAGATTGAAGATGTCCACTGGACTTGGTATAATTGTTTCCCTCCATTAGCATTCTGGGCTATGGTAGTTTAGTCTAAGAATGTCTGCACTGAAATAAATCCTGACTTCTAGTATTACGTAGTGGAATCCGGAAGCTTATCAATTCTAGCAATACCGGACTATCAACTAAATCATTTAGAATTTTATATAAAATACCAAGTGAAAATTCTTCTGTCTGACAATTTGAGCATATTCATATCATTTAAAATAGTGATATAGTTCAACATTATTGCTGGAATATCCATTTTAAAATTTAGAAAACGTAAGAATTTGTTTTGTATTCTTTCAACACCTTGTACATGTATGTTATAATGTGGATTCCAGACTGGAGAATTGTACTCTAGTTGACTTCTAACATAGGCAAAATATAACAGCCTTAATACACTTTATATTGTTAAAATTTCTAGTTAGGCTAGTTATAAATCCCAACATTTTTAAGCCCTTATTGTCATAACGTCACGAAAATGAACCTATTTTTAACCCTCAGATTTTGTTCAATTTTGTTCAGATTATTTCCGAACGTATCCCAAAACCAAAAACTCTTTGAAAGATGATGAAATACGTTTCCATTTTTATTATTAGAAACTAGCTGGTCCCGGCATGCGTTGCTTTGCCATTTAATAAATAAATTGTTTCTCCCTGAGTGTCCTTTCCCATTCGTCTCGTTCCCCTTCCGCCTCCCCTTCTTCTCCTGCATCCTCGTCCGTTCCCACTCCGTCACCTCCACCTTCCTTCTCCCCACTCCACCCCCCCCTCGCTTCCCCCGTCCCGCGAACCCCCATCCCGAGTTCCCCTCACCCCTCACATGTCCCCTTCCCCTCCAGCGTTCCCCTTCCACCTTCCCCGCCTTCCCTCTTCCCTTTCTCGCTCCCTCGTCCCGCCAACCCTCCTCCCGCGTTCCAAATATTCAATCCCAGTACATTCAGCTTTTAAACAGCCCGCGTGCACCTTTTATAATTTTTATTCAAATTTCAATTTTTCATGTAGGTATATTAAATTTGGTACCTAACATAGGTACCTATTTAAAATGTCTAAAATTCTTGATTCGATTCAAACTATTAGGGAGTACCTACTTTAAATAAATTTATGAACTTAAAGATTTTCACAAATAGAATTGTTTTGCAAAATGTCATTCTCAAACACGCGAACTGTCAAACGTGCGAAAGTCGGTAGGTTTTCTGAAATTACCCAATTTTCTTAATTTTTCTCTACGTAAGAACCATTCTCGTACTTCAAGGAATATTCTAAAAGAAGAATTAGCCAAATCGGTTCAGCTGCTCTCGAGATTTGCGCTTAGCAACACATTTAGCAATTCATTTTTATATACATATAAGATAATCAAGTAATTTTCTAAATTTAATTTTTTTGTATGAAATCATAAAAAAGTTTTAAAAATGGCTCGTTTTTCAAACTAAAATTACCGATAACAAAAATTACAAGTTTGCAGTTCCTGCACGATAGAAGTGAAACCTTCAGAAAACTAAAGTAGATAAGAGTGAGGAGGCTACGGAGCACCGCTCAAAGAGGAGATCGATTATTCTCTCGCAGGCTAAATCCTACAGATGTATGTGTGTTTGTTTCTTCAAACCGTTGTGTTTTCTCTTTCTAACACCGTTTAGATCATATTTATGACCACGACAGTGAGGGAGACTTATCGATTTCGATTAAAGAGATGTATTTATATGTCTCTGCACCGGTTGTGTCTCATTAGGTGTTTTAAAATGATTTTAAACCAAAAATGTCTCTTTTTGTCTCGCAGTTCAAATATTCATATCACAAAACTTCACCTTCTTTTATTTTATCATAATAAATATAAATGATAAAATTAAGATTAATCGATAGCAATTTTTGATAGGTTCATGATTACACACTTTCATATCTTTATATTTCAAAACATTGAAATTAATTAATTCTGTTGATAGCGTAGTAAATTTATGTTCAAGATAAAGTACGTTACTTATCAGATGACATTGCATAATAATATTTACTCTCTGTTTTCATTTGTAAAAAAAGCATGCCTTAAAAATATAAACAATGTTCAATTTTTAAATGCAAATAAACAACGCATTTCAATCGTTTTGTAATTTAACAAAGATGATTTAAAAATATATATACAGAACGTGTAACAGCACATACCCGAAGAATTTTATCTAGCGATTATCATATTTGGACTACAAACTTGGCTGTGATTTTTTTTTCTATTTTAAAACTAAAAACTATTATCACACAATGCCACTGATCACACTTCTACGTGTCGAGATGGATCACGTGATACGCGCGCTATATCATGTTTTACCGTGCTGTTGGAACAAGACGGAGTTCTTATCGCGTTACCCGCTAGGCTATATTCTACTATTCAGTTGCGACGAGTGGAAAAATATTTTAAAATATGTAATTTAAATTTTTTACTCAAAATATGCTAAGGAATTCCTTCGGGTACGTGCTGTTACACCTGTATACAAATAAAATATATGTGTTATTCTGTTTAAGTCTATTTTATAAAATTACTATCTGGCTCCCGGCATGCGTTGCATATTCAAAGAAGTAAATTGTTTCTCCCTGCATGTCCTTTCCCGTGCGTCCCCGTTCCCCTCCCGCATCCCCTTCCCGTGTTCCCCTTCCCTTCCCGCGTTCCCCTTCCACCTTCCCCGCCTACCCTCACCCCTCTCCCGTTCCCCGTCTCTCCAACCCCCCTCCCGCGTTCAATATATATTCAGTCCCAGTACATTCAATTTTCAAACAGCTCGCGTGCCACCTATTAAATTTTTTTATTCAAATTTTAATTTTTCATTTATTACAAATATTCATGTTTATATATTATAAGAACAATCAATCAAATTTGGTACCAAACATATGTACCTATTTAAAATATCTATAATTTTAAAAATACATAGACAATTCTTTTGTTAAAAATAACAGCTTCCTGTTAAATTCACATTCATTAAACGCGCGAACCGTCAAACGTGCGAAGTTAAAATAAGTAAAGTTTTCTGAAATTATCCAATTTTCCGCGCAATTTTCTTAATTTTTTGTTTGCATAAGAACATTCCGCAAAGTATTAGAAAACTTATGAAAAAATGAAATAGGTAAAGTCGTTCTGAAGTTATGGCGTTAATCATTTTTTTATAAGTTTTCTAATACTTTGTAGAATGTTCTTACGGAAAGAAAAAATTAAGAAAATTGGATAATTTCAGAAAACTTAACGGCTATTTTAACTTCGCACTTTTGACATTTCATGCGTTTGATGAATGTGAATATAGCAGGCAGCTGTTTTTTGTAACAAAAGAATTGTCTGTAAAGAGTAAAATAATTGGAAACATCAGCGAAAACCTATTATTGATTATCGTTATTTGTTTTTCGGGTGTTATGCCGTGTTGCGCTACCTCCTTCTTTAGCCAACGTTTCGGACATCGTTGCAGTGTCCATCATCATCGTTGCAGATCTGCCGGATCTGCCCTGATGATGGACACTGCAACGATGTCCGAAACGTTGGCTAAAGAAGGAGGTAGCGCAACACGGCATAACACCCCAAAAACAAATAACGAAAATGCTTTTGGCCGTGAAAATCTTAAAACTTACCTATTATTGATTAATTTATTCTATATATTTTAACATACAAATAAGAAAATCTGTATTTTTTTATCAAAATCTCGAACGGTGAGCTCAGGTGTCATGGAATGTGAATAGTTTTTCTGCCTGAGCTATAGAGCCTTGAAGTGTACTTGACGGTCACACGCAAAGATATTCAAATACAGAAGAAATTGCTATGGTGCCCGCGCAACGCGCTAATTAGCGTAGTTTTCATACAAAAAGAATTTGTTCATTTCGTTGATTTTTTGAAAATGTGCATTAATATTGGTTAACAATATATTTTGAATAAGGAAAGAATTCTTTCATTTAGTTTAACGTTCGTTTGGTTTATTCGTTAATTATTTATAGTTTATTTGTTAATTTAGTTTATTTGTTAATTGGTAAACAATATCGGCGACACCCGGAAGCGCAGACCCACATAGTAAAAACAGCAGATTGATAGCACATCTACTTATATTTCAATATCTTTGGTCACACGTCATATTTTGCGAGTGCTCAATAAGATTTTTTTTCAGGAAAATAATATTGAATTCGGGAGAAACCAGGTTTCGACTCTTTTCTCGGATTCTACTTTCGTTTGATAACCTATTTATTTAGTTTTAAATCGTTATTATTTAAAAAATAATTGGGTACAACTGAAACAAAAGAATTTACTTTGTACATTTTAAAATTAACAAATTAATAAGACTTTCCCACTCCCATTGTATGTGTGCCCTACATTTTCATGCGTGATGTGACACCGTTCATAACAAAACTAGAATTAGAACAAGAATAACTTATGTAATAGATAATTACGTTCGTAATATTATTTACTACCGAAAGCGCAATAATTTGCAAGTTATCTGAAAAATCACTGCTGTAGATGTGGAACTGTAGTAATAACATTTTATGATCCCATCGATACTAATTTTAATGATTTTATGTACGGATTTATGAAGTGTGCGGTAGGTTTTCGCACGAGTGGTTGTTAACGATGCTCACCGTGTCTGTTTTATGGGTATTTTAAAGCTATTGGTGTTTAAACACTGAATAGGTCATTTCGACAGTAATCATTTAAGATTCACATGTGGCGTGACGCCCCTGCAATTCTTGTTCAAATTTATTTTTTAGACAAGGTAATTTTTCGTTTTTGATAAGTAAATGTTTAATTTATGTTCTGCGCGCTGTGTTCTTGGAGGAGACCAACGGAACTATAGCATCTCTAATTTAGGTATGTTTTGAGGTGGGAGTGAAAGAGGAAGGAAATTTGGGAAAGGAAGGTTGAGAAGCACCTATCCATGGAGAGGAATGATAATATGACGGCTGGCGTACTGCTGCGGTAAGGCGCTTGACTCGCATTCGAAGGTCGCGGGATCGAATCCCGGCGTGGCAAATAAATTTTATTTGATTAATTTGTGTATTTCACAATTTATTCATTTAAAATAATATATAGTATATTTGCGGCACGTTCCAGAGTGGAAGATACTCTCAGTATCGCCCTGGTGTAAGACCACCATTCAGAATTGAAACGTTGCCTGAAGTGGCTTTTGCCGTGTTTGGTGACCAGATCTGAATAGCCAGGTACTTCCCCACCTTCCTCTTCCCTATCTCCTTCCCTCCCCACTTCCTTCAGCCTCACAACATACCCCAATTGGGGATGCCATAGTCTCACTGGCTCCAGACGGAACAGTTGGGACTCTTGTGCGGTATTCATGTAAAAAAAAAGGAAAGAAAAACTTTTAGTGAAACGAAATTTTGATGTTTTCTGAGTCACCAGTAGGATATTCCAAAATATCATCCTTATATATCCTACCGTTATGCCCCCGGTGCTATTTTATAGCATATTTAATATGTATAACCCAGACTAGTGTAAATAGTATTTGATTTATGGTGAGCATTCGAATATTACATTATCTAAAACTTCGTATTTCGAGACGTCGGACTGATCAACTGGGACGATCGATTTGTTTATGTTATTATCACCCTTGTGATATTATTTCTAAGAGGATGGCGTGATTTGAAAATTTTATAAAGAAAATTTCTATTATCCTAATGATTCTACTTAGGTTATGGAACATTATTTTCTAGAGGTTGGTAACTCGTATCACGGCCATCCGTAATCTGAATTACGTGGTCACTTTCGGTACCGTTGCCGCTGTGGAACATGTACATCGCGCGCCGCTCCCGCTCTAGCGCTCGTCTTGCGGTGAAAAAATTTGGAAATAATATAATAATAAATGATTAAAAAATTCAGTACTTAGTACTCCAACAATAATACAGACTTCGTTTTGTCGTAGAGCGCGCTGTTCAGGAAGGTATTTCTTCGATGATTTTCGCGAGTCAGGGGTCTGCACTTTGATGAATACATCACACAAATACGCAAAATAAATTAGTGTTTCAATTTCATAAATTTTCAGGAAAAACATTTAGGTTTTGAATCATCCGCCCAAAACTACATGCGTTTTCATAATCGTTTGAATTTTGTGACGTAATAAATGTATTTAACTATTTTGGTACGTAATTATTGAAATTTTCAGTGGCTTCTTGATTTTGTAGGAGCTTAAATCCAAGTGGGTACTTTTTATTTATTTTTCATTATTTATTATAAGCACCCGCCAAACTCTCAAAGCAGTTTGTCGGCAGGTCTGTTTCACAATATTAATTATAATACTAAAGCACATATAATGAGAAACCATAATATAGATAGATAGATAATAGATTTATTTCATGTGACTAAAATAGAAAGACATAAAATACATAGACAGATATAATACAGGCTACATTCTCAGAGGCATATACACGCACTCAACGTCTCACATTATACTTCATAGGTATATTTATACATAAAATTACATGCATACAATCATTGGATGCAAATTTATTTAGAAAAAATATCAATATTTCAATTTCAGCATTATTTGAGTTCAGAGGTGCAATTTGTTTCGTTTTTTCACATGCATTGGCTTCTTTTTAAATATCTCTACATATTATAAATTAAAGTTCCCCGCGTCGTCTGTCTGTCTGTTCGCGATAAACTCGAAAACTACTGAACGGATTTTCATGCGGTTTTCACCAATAGATAGTGTTTCGTGAGGAAGGTTTAGGTATGTAATTTGTTAAGGATTTGTGTAAATTGGTTGAAACATAACGAATAAGTGTCGGAAAAATCAAGCCGCCTGGTAGCTTTCATCGAAAACGCTGCCTAATCCTTTTGGGATTTAACAAAACAATGCATGGTGGGATATTCCTCTTTTACAGATCTTCAAAAAAGTCCGTGAAGTCATATATCTATCTTTTACGGATAGCTTACTATACCCATTCTATCTTCTATAAAAATGTTGACTTACCTTGCGGTAATTGAAAAGTTATTTAGACAGATACAGTATTTCCTTATTAACTTAAATACGTTAGTTACCCCAAGCATTTCATGCACATTATTATAATCTTTCACACCATCTCTACGTATTATAAATTAAAGTCCTCCGCGGCATCTGTCTGTCTCTTTGCGATAAACTCAAAGACGGCGGTGGTTATAAAGGTTGGATAACCATCCAGTAGATGACGTTGTGTTTTATTAGCCACAGCAACGCGTGGCCGGGTCAGCTAGTAGTATATAAGAGAATGTTCGTTGCCCTTATTTATTTGTAATTTTTTTAATTCAAAACCTTTCTTTTGACTATGTGTGAGATCTACTTTTTCTTATATCTATAGGTAGGTATATAATGATTTTATTACGAATATAATGTGGCAATCTTAAATATGAACCAGAAAACCTACTCGAACACTGAGCTCTGGAGACATTTTTCTTAATTTTCTATCTGAAAATCTAGGCATTTGTGTTAATTTGTAGTTCGCAATACCATTATCTATGGAGCTTTGAATTTTTCTATAATTTATCAATATCTGCTGTATTATCTTATTATTTGTCAACAGAAAACAAGATTTCGAAAACGGGTTGTTATTTCCGGTTCTATGCTAACTCAGAATCAAGTCAACTCAACACCTCTTTGAAAAGTCATTAAAAGCTACGAAAAAAATCATTTAAAATTAGCCGTTAACCCTAACCTAACGTAACCTCCTAATTAACCAAATTTTTATCATCACTCAAATGACCTTTCTGAGGTGGTTCTGAGTTGGTTCCATTCTGAGTTGGCCGCTCACCGTTATTTCCAGTGAGACAACGTTTTTTCGTACATTAGAGCGACGAAAGCTTTTTTTGTGAAAGCCACAATTTTCCAAATGTTCTGCAGCTCTGCATAGAAGATAGTCGGCCACACTGCCACACCATTGTACTGTCATCGCGGGCGGACGTGCTCTCGCCCCGCGGCTGCCCGAAGCGCGGTACAACACACAGCACACACACACACACACACACTGCCCGTGTGACGTCACTACAAGGTCGAACGCCGCGCCGCGCCGCCGCGGTTGTATAATGAAAATAAATGTCTATTCCGCTTCGCACTCGCAGTCGCAGTACCCGCACCAAGCAACCAAACCGACTGAACACCGAATGAGATTTTGGCCAAACGAATTATATTCATAATAATCGTAATATTATGTCCCGATTGTTTCAATGTGTGGTCAAATCTGTGATAAACTCAGTTCTAACATTGAGACCTTCTAATTTTTACGATTAGGAATGTTATCATTAATCATTATTATGTTCCAAACTTTAAGTGACAGCCGGACCAATGAAAGTGAAGTCTTTTTGGCTGAAAGGAAAACATCAACGAAAGGCTTTTGTAGAATTTTGTTTTGTGCGCAGATGGACTGCGTGTTAAAACATAATAACACGAACAACACTGTAAAAAATACCATGAAAAAATTGTTGGTATTAATACTAGGTAGCTAATGTTTTTATGGAAAATTGGTGCGTCGCGTCGTAGTAAACTCGTTTTTAGACAAAAATGTTTCAGACGGTGTACTTATCAGTTATTTATGGCGTGGGAAATCACATCTGATATACATATTTGTTTTTAATTTGCAATTAATTTTTTTTAATTAAAAACTGAAGGAATCAAAGCGTTGTCTAGATTTTAAATAAGTTCCTTACTACTAAACGTGTTTTTAATTTTACATAACTGATAAACAACCGTAATTTGTGGAAAATGGCATTTTTTCGAGACCATGTCCCTTTCCCCCGAAAGAAAACACCGATACCCGGAAATGTTCTTGACGTAGGTTGTTACATGAGAACCGGTCGTTTCTAAGACTCTTCTCTTGAAGACCTTCGGTTCACCCTTCCTTTCCACAAAAATACCCTCCACACGGCATCCCCAAAGACGATATAGGCCCTAATGGAAATTATTTTCCTCGGGCCCTCCTGTAGGGGAGATTTAGTAAAAAAATTAATAAAATGCCCCCTTTTCAAAAGGCGGGCCGTCAAATTAAGAATAAAAGATTGTCTCAAGATTTAGTGATGTCAAATTGAGAATAAAAAATTGCCTTACAGTTTAGTGATGTCAAATTGAGAGTAAAAGATTGTCTCTCAGTTTAGTGATGTCAAATTGTATTGCGGCGTTAAATTGAAAGTAAAAGATTGCCTTAATGTTTAGTGATGTCAAATTGTCTTGCGACTCAAATTGAGAGTAAAAGATTGCCATAAAGTTTAGTGATGTCAAATTGTCTCGCGACGCGACGTCAAATTGAGAGTTAAAGATTGTCTCTCAGTTTAGTGATGTCAAATTGTATCGCGACGAGGTTAAAAGATTGTGTCAAGATTTAGTGATATCAATTTTTCTCGCGACGTTAAATTGATAGTAAAAGATTGCCTTAAAGTTTAGTGACGTCAAATTGTCTTGCGACTCAAATTGAGAGTAAAATGTTGTCTCAAAGTTCAGTAATCGTGAAACCTGAGGAAGAAAATCGTGTTTGGCGAGACTCTTTGTGGAACCAGTACTACAAATGCAAAGAGCTAACGCAAATACCGTATATTAGTTTGCATAATATTAAAGAGTATTTACACATAGATAATATTATCAGAGAAAAGAATCTGTTGAATGTTTTGTTTCCATCAAACACGAGTGGCATGTCAGGGTGGCACGGGTCGGACAAGGCTGCGGCGTAAATAATAGTACCTAATTAAATACACACTACCAGACAAATCAATTCGTCGCCGATCCGACAAGGCACGATGCCATGATATGCAAACGCTAATGTGAACGCTGTAAACGCTGAGTGCCAATTAACCTTAGTGGAAATGCGCCCTAATTTCTAAAGGAGGAAGTCATGGGGATTATAATATCGTGATCGTTTGATCAGTGGTTGATTTTCTCTAAAGTGCTTTTCTGCGGTGAATTCCCATAAAAATATGCAAAACTAATATTAAATTTTACCACTCTTTAAACAGCGCGCCAAACAGAGTTTGAATGAATTCAAAAACCCATTGGTGCGTTTTGAATATCAGCGCACACGGGACAGTCATATTTCTTAGATTCGTACAAAATATACTATTGGCGTCAAAGCGGTGGCTTTGAAAACCTTGGTAAATTTATTAGCTACACGTGTTCACAGCACCTATGAAATTAAGTTTGTACGAAGTAGTTTTCAAGAAACAACTATTTTTCTGTGGTTATTGTGTTTTAAGTTGTTATTAAAATAAGTTAATTGAAATTTTACTTTAGTAAATTGTGATTTTTCATGTTTAAGATTATTTTTTGTAACCTACAATCATATATATTGTTATATATTTAGCAGCAGTCGTTTTAATGAATGGCCTAATTCTAATCTTGTTGCTAGGTCACAAATATTTGGTGCGGTGATGTGATGAAATTCCTTTAGATGTAAGAATACAAATATATACGTAAAATGGAATGAAAAGACCAACATAGGATTTTTTCATATAGATACCTTTGGGATTGTTTCTGAGAATCCGCGTGGGAGGAAAAGGAGATATTAGAACTCGAGTTCCTGACTATTCAGTTCGAGTTCCTGACTATTCAGATCAAGTTCCTGATTATTCAGTTCAAGTTCCTGATTATTCAGATGATGTTCCTGACTCCACAACTCAAACAAGTTTCAAGCGAAGAACGAGTGGTGAGCACCTACTCAGAACTGCTGGCGAACAGTGGGACTAGGCCATTCCCAGTTGGGGTATGTTGTGAAGTAGCAGAGATGTATGTTGTAGCAGAGAGGCGAAGGAGAGGGGGAAAAGAATGGTTGGAAAGTATCTGAATATTCAGAACTGGTCACCCATTTCTGATAAAGCCATTTAAAGCAATATTTTTATTATAAATAGTGGTCTTTCACCAGAACTAAGTCGGTACTATACTAAGCTTATCTCTGAACTTAAGCTACTATTTACACTATTCCAGAATATCATTACCAAGCCTATCTCAGAGTCTAACCTACTACTATTAAGATATTGATTTATAACATCATTCCCTTAAACACTCTTGAGTTTAAAAAAAAATAATGTTAATTTTTAAGATAATATCTATACATTTGCTGAGCCGAAACGGTAATTATACGAAATTCCTTCGATAGAAAAAAAACCGCAAAGCTCTGAAAATTAATAAAAATACATTTTGTTTTGTTATTTGTAACGTTAAATACTACTTTCGACATTATTCAAGAGATTTTTGCTCTATTTTAAGCGGGCCGTGTTTTATTATCGTTTTTTAACATTACCACGCTCCGTCTAACATTCGTATTTGTATGTACATATCTCCCTTTCAAATCATCGTCTGCTTCTTCTTGAACGCTTAATTGAATATTATTTTACGACATTACCAATTCGAAGATTCCGGATTCACTGTATTCACCATTTTGCTCGAACCTCAGAGACGTAGCAAAAAAAGCGAGTGAACATTGCGCGTTTGCGGGAGCGTAGGTGTGTATTGTAGTTTGTTGGTAACCGGTCTAGAAATAATATTTACTTGCGGCGGGGCAGACTCCGACAACATAAAACGTGTTGCGGTCTCTCTTCTCTTGCATTCGACTGGCAACTGGCAAGTGTTAGCGGCGTGGGCCGTGCGCCTGCGCAGAAGACGGCGGGAATTTCAAAATTCGAACAGCGCACCATCAGTTGGGCGCCAGCACGTCCCCAGATGAGCCCCCGAAAACTGGCGAAAATTTGCGGTACACCATAGAAATTGCTTCATCTGAAAGAGATTCTCATATACCTGCATTTTTTAAAATATGCTTCCCATCAGTGCCATACGTTCAAGGGAGACCGTAAAGCTGTGTATTTACTGGTTCCATGACAGTTGATCCCCTGACAGTTGATAATGTACACTTAGTTTAGAGAAAATACGGTATAACATAATTAATTAAATAATTTTTAATTTTTTGAGCTTTTATGAGCTTTAACCTCGCCATTTTAAGAGTTCTCTCGTTTTAGATGTTAAGGGCGTTTAACCAGCCAGTGGCCGAAAATCCATTTCGTCGAAAGATGTTCTTACGATCGTACAGGGCGGTTCCAATTTAACAGTTCGGAGAAAGATTAATTATTCGCCGTATCAGCTTTTTAAAATTATAACTCAATATCGATTTTATTGCATTCCAAATTTGCTTTAATTTATACCTACATCCAAAAATGCTGAAAGACGTGATGATAAAATTGCTTTTAATTTATATCTACATCCAAAAATGCTGAAAGGCGTGATGATAAAATTGCTTTTAATTTTTACCTACATCCAAAAATGCTGAAAGGCGTGATGATAAAACTATTAAAATTATGTACTTTTTGTAATTATTTTTTGATCATAAGTACCTATTTATCATTTTTCAATAATGTCTAAGCAAAATAAGAATGTAAAAAAATCTGTAATATATTAGTTTGTAAGTGTGCAAATAAATACACAAACGGACCAATTTTCGTCAAGAAACACTTTTTTTTTAAATTTTAAATGCACGAATATATTTTTTAATGATTTTATTTAAACTAAAATTAAAATTCTGAAACATGCGTTTACCAGTGTTACCGTATTGATTTATTTTACTGCATGATTATATGATTTGAAATGGGTAATAAATAATACAAAATCTTTTTTGAAAATTTAACAATTCTGCCAACGACCTATGGTGTAACCTTATTATACTAAAAATAATAATTTTTTCTCAAAACTTAAAACATGCGTTTACTAGAAAAAAGAACAATCTTTCGAAATCAATTTATATTTTTTTGTGGAAAAGAGTCAATACGTCTAAAATCTGATTTAAAAATGACATATTTCTGGTTTTCTCTGGTTATATAACCCTCTTAATAAACATAAAAAAAAAATGCATTTATTTCAACCCAGCCCAGAGGCAAAAACATACCGTTAGTTGACATTAATTACTGCATTGGCTGTTTCTAGTGTCACGCCGGAGTCTTTCGCGGGTTTTATTGCATGAAAATTTGAGTCCAGATTCGTTGTTTTTTAATGTTTACCAAAATGAATTACTGGTTTTGAAATAATACGCTACTATTTAAGTTAGAATATAGTTAATACTAATTAAAAAATGGAATGGTGTTCCTTATTATTCATAAAATACCATCTAGGTAGGTACCTACTGATAACAAGTCTTGGTGATAAAATAAATATATGCAATAATTAATATTGTGAATCCATTGCGTATCATTTCCTGATCAGTCCGATCACACAGTAACTGGTTTATTCTCCGTCGCATGGACATAATTACCATTGCCACCTACAAGACATTGGGTCATCAATGATATCATTTCCTTTTATCGAACGTCGCTTGAAATTGCTTTAGCCTTGTTTAATAACCCGACCTGAAATCTAGGTACTTCTCAAACTTCCTCTACCCCATCTACTTCCAAATTCCCTTCAGCCTAACACAATACCTATAGTATATCTTAATCCTAGTGATGAATACTACTTACGATAGATGATACTGTTCTAAAATAACATCTGACATCTGTAGACACACCACAAAACTTCGTATAACTAACTATACTAACGACATCTATCGAAGGATGTTGAAACGACATGACTAACCCGGTGAGCTCACAACTCAGAATCACGCAACTTCAACACCTCCTCTGAAAGTCATTAAAAGTGATGAAAAAATATATTTAAAAATATGTAAGGTTAGGGCCCATGACCTATTTAAAAAAAACTTAATGACTTCAAATTGTTGTTGAAATTGCATGATTCTGAGTTGTCATGAAACCGACTAACCTATTCGTTACAATATTTAATTTGTGATGCCATAGTCCCACTGCCTCCGGATCATTGGAAGCAGCTGGTACTCTTGTGTGAAATTCACAAAACTTTTTTTCTGCTTCAAGCATAATCCTCTTACCTATAGAAAAAAATTTCCGGTGTTGAATAATTTACATGCCATTTTTTTAACTCTACTCAATGCTTTATTTTGATACATTTGATCAAAAAACTAACGCATTTATTTTTTTTGTTCCAGGTAAGCTTGACCATCAAACATCGCACACAAACGAAAAGATACTAGCAAAAATGCTCAGGTAAGTTTCTAATACCATAAGGGATATATATACATGGTGTAGAGTCTATCAATTGCTACTTGAAACGGTTTGGGACACTTCCGATTAAGACCGAGGTTCGTTGAGATTACAAGTTACTTTATTTACGTTTATCGCAATGTTCACAATGAATATTTAACTCGACCTGACGTTCTTTCTATGGGAGGCTCTAAGTTACTCTGCGGCCGCGGACTTGCGACACTGATGGCGTTTGCCTCTCTACCAGATGCTTTCGGCTATTATCGTAAACATTCGTACATTAGACACGAACTACGATAGATGATACTTTTCTAAAATAATACTAAACTGACATCTGATGAGATACCACAAAACTACGTATACTGACTGTACTAACGTCATCTATTTAAGGATGAAACTATACGACTAACCTATACACCACACATAGAATTGGATTAAGACAAGATATTCAAGAGGTAGATAAACAAGAATATGTAGGTATGATAACAGTGTGAAAATGTGAATAAAGCGAGGAGTGTGTGCCAAGATAAAACTGTGTAGTGTCCACTCTGCCCTCCAGAGAAATGGCTTGATGATGAAGTTAGTTCTGTTGAGTTACTTAATTTTAATATAACTTATAGTTATAGGTTATAGCCCATTCATCTTTTTCTTCTTTATTCATCTTAATTCTCTTGGAAAGCTTTGGCTTGTATGTGCCTGAAAATTTCAGCCATAGTCGTCACTAGGGCTTGATCAAGTTACTACACGGCAGAACGGGTGTTCTAGCACAGCATAGCATGTCAAGAGGAATGTTGCCACTGAATGCGTTTATTTAAAACTGTGATATATTAAATTACTGTTAAATAACCTAAAAGTAAGAAATGTTTTATTGTAAATGGATGATTAAAATGTATAATATCAATTTTGGAGGCGGGTATGGCTACCGTCGCCCTGGGAACCATTCATTGGATAACCAACACCTCTGCCATAGATCACCCGAGTGGTTTGCTATGTTTGGTGGCTTATCGGAGGTGCTCGGGTTCATGGGATGAGGTTTATCCGGTTCTTGATGGTGTACGGGTCTGCCCACCACCTGCGTCGCAGGCAGGAAAAAAAGAGTGTGCTTTAGACCACACGACTGAAGTAAAACTTCACTAACTTATATCCCCCTCTTATCCTTACCCTCCTTATCCCCATCCGCATCCCTCTCTTTGTCCTTGTCCTTTTCACTCCCCAAGTCAAGCTTACGTAAAGGCCCGACCGTTCGCATCGATTACCGTTCGCATAAAATATATATATATCCTTTTTCGTAACGCATTCACCAGCTTACCCCCCATGACGAGCGTGCGTAAAGAAGTTTTACTTAAAAAAATATCTGTCTTACAATAAATTAAATAAAATTGGCATGAACCAGGTTCGATGCCCACAGACATTACCGACTTAATCCTTATCCTTCAAGACATCTGTGTTCATAGCTTGATAGGTTGAGAAGTGCTCCGTAATTAAGTAGTTCTTATTAATTACATTTTCTATATCCTTAACACCTTCGCTAGCGGACACCTCGGAGCTACGTAGCGTGACTTCATTCGGCACACATGCTGCTTATGATTGTGATAATAACTGTGGTGGTTTTGAGATCAAGGAACAGGTTTTATCTGTCGTTAGTAGCCAACTCATTATGTGTAGGGGGAATACCCGAGCTATGCGCTTTCTATTGGGTAGTTGTAGTAGTATTGGGTAGTTCATTAGAAACAGTTGATGGGAATTTAAGAGAAGAAATTATTTTAAGGCGTGTCACTAAAGTAAAAACACGTGACTGCAGATCATTAGCAAAAGTTTGAAAAGATTCGATTTGCATCTCAGTCATACCCGTGATGTAGAATGTAGTAATTCGCCGCAACATTTAAATACGTAAACGCTACCCCTATTGTCTAACTTTGTCATGCATGATCAACTTTTGTATAATAATTATTATTTTTTAATTTATAAACTAACGTTTAGACAAGATTTTTATGCATAGCACAAAGGGTAACAATTATTACAAGCAATAATTGTCAGCCTGAAACACTCATTTACATTGAAAAATCTTCCGAGAAAAGATACTTGCCGCCAACGGGACTTGAACCCGTGTCCTTCCGATTGCCGGTCGAATGCTCTGACCACTGAGCTATGGCGGCTTATCAAATACCCGCCAAATAATTCAATATATACTAGTGTTTCATTCAACAATTACTACAAGATTAAAAAAAAAAAAATCTTGTCTAAACGTTAGTTTATAAATTAAAAAATAATAATTAATATTTAACAAGTTTAAGTATTTCCCCAATAAATGCAGACATAATTTGTCTCGACGCCACCTAGCGAGGGATTTAACACTAACAATGTCTTCCTCGCAAAAATAAAGTTGGTTGTTTTCAGGTGGAAAAAATATAACAAGCAGTAATTGTTGAATGAAACACTAGTATATATTGAATTATTTGGCGGGTATTTGATAAGCCGCCATAGCTCAGTGGTCAGAGCATTCGACCGGCAATCGGAAGGACACGGGTTCAAGTCCCGTTGGCGGCAAGTATCTTTTCTCGGAAGATTTTTCAATGTAAATGAGTGTTTCAGGCTGACAATTATTGCTTGTAATAATTGTTACCTTTTGTATAATAATTTACTGGAAACAAGAGTGTTTGTTATTTGCCACATTTCGGGTTAATTTTGTTATACGATAACCTGTCTATTAGCATTGTAATGTCATTTTATACTAAACGAAGCAAATAAATAATGCAGACCAAACAATTTACGACTAGGAAACGTCACCTTTGCCGATTTCTGTTTACCAATAATTTCAAAAGGTCGTCTTCTCTTCCACGCGGTCAAATACCGTCCGGTATAAATTACGTATTTGCAAGTTAGGCACGTGAGTACACCACTTTCCAAGTGACGCTCCTCGGTGCGAATGGAGGTTAAGGCTCTGCAACCGGGCCCGAAAAGAAAATGGAGAGATACGAAATTACGAATGTTAGAGGAGAGCGCTAACATTTACAGCAACAAAATCGATGCGAAAATTGCGAAAATGTTTAATAAAACACGACTCGTTTAAAATAGAGCAAAAATCTCGCGGGCATTATCTTAAACAGCATTTAAAGATACACTGTGATTTTTTTTATACATATAACTAGTAAAATAACTGAAACAAACGTGTTAATAATAATTTTTGGAGCATACATTGCGATTTTTTTCTATCGAGGGAATTTTATATAATTTGCGTTCCGGCGCGGGCAAAGTCTAGATATTATCTTCAAGAATAACTTATATTTTTTAAGAGATTTAAAACTTACCGTGTTTAAGGGAAATATGTAATAAATCGGTACAAATCCGGGTTGCGGGCCCTTAAAACTACAAACAAAACTCTTATTAATGCATATTTCATAACCAGTTTTCTTTATACCTAAAACCTACCTGAATGTAGGACTGTTATGAAACAATATTTTGTTGCTGCAAAATCCATCATGAGCTATGGATCTTTTAAAACTGTTTGAAACTGTACCGAAAAACCTTATATATTAAAAGGAATATTGTGTTATAACTTATAACCTTGATTGAAGCCGGGTGTAAAGGATAATCGATAATAAAGTATATCGATAAATCCATTCTTAGAATGCTTCAATGAAGAGCGTTTCTATCAAAAATTGCCGTGCACTGGCAGGCAACAACAGCAACAACAACACTTCAAAACAACATTGTCCTTCAATTAAAATTTCTTATTGATAAACTTTCAATTATTTGACCCCTCACCGAAAATTCCGTCTCAAAATAACGCCACACGACTAGTGCATCGTGCTTTAATGTATTGAGATGTTAGTTTTTTAATACAACAAACGTCGAAAAATAACTTTTTTTAAAAATATTAGATGTCATTCCCAAACGGCGATGTAAATGTTCAATTTAAAATATATGTATTACCTCACTTTAGGAGGCAACGGAAAGATTTGGTTTGGTTTTTTTTACATTGTTTTTCCCCCGACCTCTCCTAACATCCTGACATCATCTTTAGATAAATAAAGAGGATGTTATGTAAATAATTCGTCTTTCTCTCGACCATTCCTTTTAACCTGTTATGAAATTTATTTTCCTAGAAATTTTATCTTGACAAGTTGGTAAACATGAATGGTTGACCCAGATGCCCAAACAATCTATTTAGTTCAGGTGTACACTACGTTCAAGAATAGATCCCATTTTTGCAACGTAATTTTTATACCTTGAAATAAACTACGCAACTATTGTTCATTGTGTCAATACAACGCAAAATTTAAAATAGCTCATTTGTGCCACTAATTCTCAGATAATTCAATGGACATAATGATTTTTAATCATATTTATTAATCATTTTCAAGTAAGATTATATTGCATTCTATACAAAAGCGATAATCGATTTCCTTTGCAAAGTCCCAACTGTCCGGAGCAAATGAGACTATGGCGTATCCAACCTGGATTCCTTTTCAGGCTGGAGACAGACGGGGAAGAGGAATGTTGGGAGATATCTGGTAATTCAGATCTCTTCACTAAAAACGAGTTTCGATTCTGAATGGTGTTTTTCACTTGGGCAGTGGAGGTAATCCACCACTTACCCGCCCTGGTATAAGTAACAGATGGTTACTCCTTCAAGGCTCTCGCAAGGACTCTAATTTTTTTGAAAGAGCGAATCTACATTTAAGTTTGAACGAATCTAGACTCCAGTGTCCCTGCATACGGTGTTAGGAAGCAGTATGCAAGTGCTTACATAATATACCAAATGCGAATAATATAAAGCAAGTCAGGGATAAACTAATTAAAAAAGATAACAGAAAAACATAAAAGGCGGCTGCTCGCAGGTTAATGGCATCTTGCGTATGTTGAAAGCATCTGCAAGAAAAGATAATGAAAACAAGTATTGTGATATAAAGAACGCTTGTGTCGGGTGGGATACCTCTCTCGTCATCTGGCAGTACCAGTCAGAATGTGTATGGTGGTCGGTCTGCCGTGAATGAATCTCAACGTCCGCGCCCTTTAGCCGGTTTTTCACTGGGGCAGTATATATATATATTGATTATCTATCACTCTGGGATAAATTCAATGCAACATTTTACATATGTACCCATCTAAATAGTATTCTTACGGCCGTTGTTTCCAATCCCACTGATCAACTGTTGAGCCGAAATTTTGGCTCAAATGCGCAAACACGCTCTTCCTAACTTAACTCTCCGATCAATGGGCGAATCGAGCGTTACTAAACAAATCACTTGGCTGATCGGGGACCCAGATTGAACGATGGAAAAGTTGGAAACAACGGCCAGTTTCATGAAAACTGGGTAAAGCTCTCTATTGTGCTTATTTGGCTTAGTAGTTTTCCGACTGTTTTAAAGAAACAAATAGAACGTTGCATATTTTGAATTTATTAATCAGTTGCAAATGATGATCAAGTGTTATTGTATTTTTTATTTTACATTGGAAAAAAAACAGTTACACACATTTTAGAAAATAATTATTTTTTACTCTGAACCCGCAAAGTTTCCGCATAAAATTCATATTATGATTATTAAAGAAAACATAAAATTAAGTTAGTAGAAAAAGAAAAAAGGTAAAAGAAATATTTAAAAAAATAACGATAGATAACGCGAAATTAAACTCTGTACAAAAATAATACGTGTTTCCATCATAGAATAATATTCGAAGATAAACAAGATTAAAAAATAACAAAATGCGAATGCACAGCAGGGATGAAGGGTTCAAATTAACCATATGTTTTAATTGTATAATATACATTTAGTAAATTGACCTGAGGACAAATGGAAAACACCAGCGTCGGAAAAAATATTATTTTATGTTGTGCACGTCCTTCTGAGAAATTTGAGTGTAGGACTTTCACATCAGTATTTGTAAAGGCCATTTATATTATAGTCAATAGAGTGTAACGAACACACTGTACTATTATCCTCAGATACGGTCCTCTCGTTTTCTTCATATTAGACTTTGGTCGCACATTCATTGTTTTGGTTTCTAGTTACATTCCAAACCAATTATGGATTATAAATAATAGTGAAAATTATTATCAACAAGTTTATTCATTAAGGCCAAAGATGGCGCCAGTAATTGCAGATGTCGCTGTTGTGTGATCATTTTTTGAACTTCCTCCCTTCTCAATATATATACAAAGGAATCTAACTATAAAAAAACCCACGCTGGCTAAAAATTAACACTTCTCTAACTAAACTTGCATTGAAAACATAAAGTATTGATCGAACCTTTGTCCGTTGAGTGGGGAAAAAGTTATGTATTGGTAACTTGTATCTTTAAAAACATAGCAATAAAAACGATGGATTTAATTTCTCGAAGGGTGTTTTATTTTAAAAACAACACAACCACTTCTTCTTCTCTTAAGTCCTAACATTTTTTACATTCATTACACTAAAATAATTATAAAGTTTTGATAAAAAAGACTAAACTCGGTGAAGTCTCCACTGGACGTATGCTATTAACGTAGTACGTTATACGTGTTGCCGGTGGCGGTGATGCGTTATCTGTAGCGTGGAATGTTCGAGCGGCGAAAGGAGAAGCCCTTGGGAAATATGGTGGAAATGAATGGGTTTCGCAATAAACCCGCATTAACCGGTCGCTGATTTAGATGAGTTTCGTATTATTCATGACATTATCCATACTGAAGAGATCATTCGAGAATATCGAATACTTTATTATAATTTGTTGCCATAATAATATTGTCTGAATACCGACTGCGTCTTTCATGCAAATTTCGTTCCACCTGGTTGAAGTGTCAAAATCTGACACAATAATAGACGAATATTTTTTGTTACTGCTAATAATTGTTTTGATATTGAATTATTAGTTCCTCTGTTCGGAGTCAACAGGGTTATGGCATCTCTAAGGGATTTGTAGGATTAGAAAATAAAGAAGAAAAATAGGAATGTTGGAAAGTAGTATTTTTGTTTGTTTTTGAAATTTTTATTTAGATGTAAGTACGTAATTTTTTTCAAACATCTAAAAATATAAAAGAAATATAATTTTCGAAGTAGGTACAGTAACATTTACAAATACATTTAAAAAAAGAATACTAAATAAAATAAAAATAACTAGATAAAAATACATTATATAAGAATAAGATATCAGAATAATATTGGTAAGTTATCAAAAAATATTTTTTTACATATAATGCACACGGCATTTGGCAGACTGTTTTGAATACTTGCCCTTCATAAAACGCGTTATTTTGTGTGCACGAAAGTTTAGTGTCGGGAAGCCTAAAGTCTCCGCGTCTTCTTGTAGGATAATTGTGAACATTTTCTTGAAACATAATATTACTCTGCAGATAATTTGGGAGCATAATATTATTTTTAAGTTTGTACCTATATCATTGTTAATGTATTATATATTATATGTTGTTTTGTTGTCATCATATTTAAATTTTGTAACATATTTTAACTCTAGTAAAAATGTTGCATTTTAAAATCATCCTCATCCCCCTATTTTGTATAACCTGTAGTTTATTATTTAAGTTTATTTTTTATAGTATACCTACAGTCAGTGACTTTTCTGTGAGCTAGAATGATAAGATTGATAAATAAGACGTTATTAATGTTGTTGTAGCTGAAATCATTTTTTTAGATCTAATTAATGCTTTGAATTGAATTTGGGAGGCTATAGAGGGAATGTGTGGTTGCCACCGCACGGAAACCATTTATTGGATAACCAACATATCTGCCATATGTCACCCATAGTGATTTGTCACTTAGCAGGGGTGCCCGTGTTGGGTGAAGATTGTCTAGTTCTTGGCGGCGGATGCCTTTGCTCACCTACAGTATGGCGGGCCGGATTCGTAGAGACTGATTGAGGAAGACCTTTTTACCCCTCCAGCAGGACTCTTCCAAAACATCGCCTTAAACCGCAATGGGAGGGATGGATTCATACGTCGGTCACTCCTGGATACACTTACCCCCAGATTTCTATCCACTCCTCACACCCTTTTTCCTTTCCAGATCTTCCTTTCCTTAAAAAAACCTCAATCCACAAAGATGACACAGGCCCTGAGGGAAATTATTTTCCTCGAGGCTTTCTTTTTCAAGCTAATGTAACAAAAAATCAATACTTGGGTGACGTCATCGTTCTAGTATATTTTCGTTTTCATGTAAAACGTGTGGTCAACACATCAAAGA
Source organism: Limnephilus rhombicus (assembly GCA_929108145.2). Classification (NCBI taxonomy): domain Eukaryota; kingdom Metazoa; phylum Arthropoda; class Insecta; order Trichoptera; family Limnephilidae; genus Limnephilus; species Limnephilus rhombicus. The sequence goes on from OV815278.1 coordinate 25,576,337, forward strand.
AGACGGTCGTTGATGACGTACAAACGTACCTACGTACAAAGTGCTTAAGATCACATGATATTAAATTCGCCAAATATTCATATTGTAAGATAGTCCCCTGTGATACTAAGCCTCCATGAGGCTCATATTATAAATGTACATCTCGATAGAAACTATTTATGGCATCAACAATCTGTGACCACATCATTCAATTTATTTTTTTTCTGTAAGAAAAAACTCACCTTTGTCCTACCACACAAAGCTTTAAATAATATCAACAAGTTAGGCACTCGTGGTATTTTTATAAGAAACATATTTCTGAAAGACTCGCGGAGAGATTTTTTATACAGGTCCCGATACCAAAAACTAATACGAGTGTCTTGTTTTTCGTCTATCTATTTACATAACATAAATTATGTGTATTTTGTATATAAATATAAATCTGCTTATAAAATTGGCTTACTATTAGTGTCCACTATTAGCATGTAGCAAAGAAAGATAACTCTCAGTAGCACCATTGTGAAAATTGCTTTTGCCGTGTTTGGTTAGCACTTTAGAATAGCCAGGTACTTTCTGAAACGTTGGCTAAATGGGGAAGAAGGCAATCCATCATAATTTTCAATTTGTGAGACGGGTATAGGTACCGCCGCTCCGTCAACCATTTATTGGATAATCAACACTCCTGCCATAGGTGTTTCGCTATGTGGTGACTTAGCAGGAATCCCCGGGTTCTCGGGGTGAGGTTTGTCTAGGTTTGCTCACCCACTGCGTAGCGGGCCGGATCGGGTGAAACTGTTTGAGGGAGCTCTTTTGGTCACCTTCCTCTTCCCTAGCTCCTAACCGTCCCCACTACCTTCAGTATCACAACATAACCCAATTCAGTATGCCAGTAGTACCATTGATTCCAGACGTTCGGGAACTGTTCTTGTGCGGTATTCACATAAAAAATACCTATATATGTTTTCAATGTAAGGTAGGTAGGTACCTACCTTCTTACTTAGCATTTATTACTAAGGATTTAAAAAAAATATATCACAAACGTTTAAAACAATGTCAATCTTGGTATGTAGAAAAAGTTTTCTCGTTTTTCGTCGAGAGGGTAAATAAAATAACATGAGTCCTCACTTAAGTTTTAGAATGTGGAAGCCAGGTAAGAAAAACAATATTGTTCAAATTGAATATTGGTTTCTAAACATCATTCCAGGCAATAACTCTTCAAGTTTTGGGAACAATAAACGTTCGCCCGGGGTTTTTGATTACCTAACCATTGGAGAGAATAATCTACAATATCCAATAGTCAAATAGTTCATACGAGGATGAGACAAAAGTAATGCCTCCTATTTTTTTCTACTTAAATAAAGGTGGTTAAGTGAAAATTTTGAATTTCTTCAATTCCTCAAACCTTCTTCTACAATCTAATCCAGCACTGCAGTCGTTTGTAAATTGCCCGATGTTCGTATTAGACAGCGTTCTGTGATTGATTATTGAATGTAGAAGATGAAACGCCTTCATGAAACCGCATTTATTAAACCCTCTAAAATACGGTGTACGGTAATGCAACAGTGGATATCAGCACTGTTAGATGTGGGTTCGCTGCAGCGAAGCTGAAGAACGAGCATGGCTGGCTGACGAAAAGCCGAGTGTCAAGCTGTTGATTGCAGTGACTCCACGCAACATCGAGTCGATGACATCACATCATGACCGCCAGATAACTACAGATGAGTTGTATCGCATTCTCTCCCCCAGTAAAGACAGTGTGATGACGATTATTCGACAGTTGAGGTACTTAAAAGTTTGTGGGTACCAAGAACCAACCAGAATAAAGAAACAATAGCCTCACAACACTTGCAGCGCTGCCGTTTGGATGGAGAGGAGTTTCTGGAAAAAAAAATGTGACCGGAGACGAAATATGGGTTCATTTTTTTGAACCTGAATCAAAGAGGCAGTCAATGGAATGACATCATGTGAGTCTCTATGTTCCAGATGACTATCTTAAACAGCGTCATCATAGATTATTCTATCTTCCTGCCTGTATGACTAACCTGCCAATGGTTCTACCGGTAGGGAGGAGTATATTGCTCCTGAACCAAATCTCCTCTGAGATTATGTATTTGGCGTCGGTGAGGAGAGATTCAAAAGGGAATTTCTTTTGATTCTTAAAAGTCTCTCCACACTGACAAAATCTTCACCACTGCCTGAGATTTTTATATTGAAATTGCTATATATCTTTAAATTTATTTTATCTATAAATTAATATTTGTGTACATTATTTTTTAAATATTTATATGGCGTTATTTTTTACATGTAATAAATTAAAATTGTGTAAAAATTATTATTATTGTTATTATTATCAGACAAACTCACCGAGGACAAAAAATTTCAAAACTGTGTGATCGGGGGGGAAAGTTATGGCGACGGTGTTCTGGATGTGACAGTGATTTTTACAACACTGTGATACATGCCCTTGTTAAAAGATGGGCCAGAGCTGTGGAAATGGACGGAGATTATATTGAAAAATAACAAATGAATCGTCAATAGTGTGGTTTTCAACCCATGCAATTGCATTTTTTATTTCATGACAATTTTAAAGGAGAAAAAAAAATAGGAGGCATTACTTTTTGACTGACCCTAGTACCTTATGTTGTCGAAAAATCGTAGAAAACGCTAAGCTTCCTCAATATCAATTTGATCATTACACATCTGCCCCGGTGAAGGACACTTTTATGCTGTGCGATAGCGCAACACGGCATAATAACACAAAAATAAATAACGATACTTAATTGGAACATTGTTTTTTTTTACATTAACACTGAAAACACTCACACTTTCAAATGTTAATTTACTTTATATTACGTAGTAACGTATTGGTAGGTATGTATGCATGACCATAGAAAATCTATAACCTATTTAATAACATCAACTTATTAATCAATGATTAAAATTGATATGTCAAGTCATAATTAAAATTACAATCATAGTAAATCACAACATAATTATTGCAGGCTTTGTAAAGCTGAAAACCATCGAATACTTTAAGTTTTCTTTATAATACAATTATAATTTTTTGTTTAGAAATTAGATAGACAATCAGAAATTTACCCTTATTAAATGTAGTTAGTTGATAAATGACGCTTTCTCAAAAAAGGAAAATTGAAAACACTGAAATTCACGAAATCTTACTTTACCTGTCAAGGTTAACCCTAAGAAATCTAAACAAACGAATTGTACACATTTAAAATATAATATTAAAATAATTTTCTCGTAAAATATATTATGTTACTTAGGTAGGTAGGTACTACATCGCTAGCCTGAATTTCTTTTTAAGAATGTAAAAATATTCCCGGTTTACGAATAATCTTGACGATAATTTTTATTGATAAACTAGCTGGTTCCCGGTATGCGTTGCTATGCCATTTAATAAAGAAATTGTTTCTCCCTGCGTATCCTTTCCCATTGTCTCATTCCCCTTCCGCCTCCTCTTCCTCTCCCGCGTCCCCTTCCCCTTTAGCGTTCCACTCCGATTCCTCCACCTTCCCTCTTCCCACTCCACTCCCCCCTTCCCCCGTCCCGCGAACCCCCCTCCCGAACTCCCCTCCCCCTCCCGGGTTCCCCTCCCCGCCTACCGCGAACCCCCTAACCGAGTTCCTCTCCCTCCCGCATCCATACATTCAGTCCCGGTATATTCAGTTTTCAAACAGCTCGCGTGCCACCTACTGCATTTTTTTAATACAAATTTCATAATGCCAGAGCTCACCAGTAGTTTTGTACAAACCTTGTCCTGACAATAACGAACACAAAAAAAATCCAATTTGGTGCAGTCGTTCGGAAGTATGCGCGTACATTTCGGCGATTCGTTTTTATTTGTACAGATTTTAGTTATTTTAGTTATTATACCTGTATAGTAAATATGTTTGATAATGTAAAGTTGATAAATAACGATGATGGTATTGTTAGCCAAGATACTCATTGATATTTTATCTCCGAATCTGTTGGAAAAAATTGATTATAACGCGATAATAATATATATGTGAATATCTTCTAAATGGTGTGAGAGATGTGTTACACCTTTACGCATAAAAAAATTGGTTCTCCTTAATTGAGTCTAGTTCTTAAACCCATTTTTGCAAAAAAGTGGTGAAATAATGTATCTTTGAAAAATGTTGGCCTTTACATTATCTTAACACTTTGAATACACAAAAAACAACATAATATTTTTTACTTGTATTTGGGCCTGAACGACTGGAAGAAAGACCGAAATATTTCAAAAATCCTAAAAGGTAAATCAAAATTTTCCGTTTCGGCAATACAGTTAGAATGCAACTTACATAAATTCGGTAGATCCATCATTCAAGATGCTGCATCTCTATGTATGTAGATTTATTATTTTATTAAAAAATAAATCTTCTTCAATATAGTCGGCCGTGCCGCACGTGAGGCCGGTGGTGGTCCCGCCACCGAAAGCTCCGCTATAACCTCTCCCCCTTTCTCACAAAAGACGCGTGAAAGAGAAAGAGAGATTGCAGTAGATCTATCAGCGGTATGCATTTATACTTTACAAGATAGACATGACATGCCTCATGGAGGTAGGTACAAGGTAGGGCGGTAGAGCTGCCACCATAATTCATGTATTCCTCCCCCAGATTGGTGGAATGAATAAAAACACTTGTTCAATCCTCTACGCCGAGTGATATTTAAGGCGGTATACATTCCGCGCAGCCCTGTCGTGATTGATTTATCTGACTTGTTTGTCACCCAAAAATGCTCAAGTTAGGATTTATTTGAATTTTTACCAAGTCCCGTTTCCTATCCGCGGGGTACCACCGATATTGAATATTTTTTTCTCCGTTTAAAACTATCCCTTGGAAAGGGGAGTTCATTTCACCTTCGAACAGAATGACAGATATTTTCCAGAAAAGCAAAATGAATTTTATTTCTGCGGAAGGAAGGTTTTCTGTGGAAATCGCGGTGTATCCCCAAAGTTTTGTAATTAATCATAAGTTCGATACAGCGAACTTCGGCGACTTATTATTTGCGATTCATAAAGTAAAAGACACTTTGAAGGTGTTTCTGGTAGGTCGAACAAATAAGAATTCGCGAGATATTATTCTTTTGAAAGTTGAAGTTTTTTAGCGTAGTCTCAATTTGAATACTTCTTGAACCTTGTTCGTGCTTTGTGTTGAAATATAAGTTTTCAGGAAGGGTATTATTTTCAGCGATCACCTAGGAACCTGGTCGTAATGATATTCTAGGCAATAATAATAATAAAAAAAATGTTATCATTTTTATGGAGTAGTTTTGTTGTGCACAAAATTCATATCAACATTTTATTCTTGGCAAAATTAAATCTTGCGTATGTCATTACATACACATCGTTTCTCTACGCTTGCCATAATAGGTCACCCCAAGTGGTGACTTAGCTGGGGTGCCCGAGTTCGTGGGGTGAGGTTTGTCCGGGTCTTGGTCCACCAGCTGCTTGGTAGGCCGGATCGGGAGAGAATGGTCGAGGGAGTCCCTTTGATTTCTCCATCCGTATTCTCTCGGAACATCACCTTGCACCGCAGTGGGAGGGATGGATTCATACGTCCGTCACTCCTTGCTATACTGACCCCCAGATTCCTACCACCCCTAATACTCCTTTCCTTCCCAGTACTTAGTTTCCTAAAGAGATTCTCAAAACAGCATCCCCAAAGATGACTTAGGCCCCGAGGGGAATTATTTTCCTCAGGGCCTCCTGTGTGATAAGGTAAAAAAAATATTTCTTCGTCCTTTGAATTGCCTTAATCTTAAATGGGAAGCAGAAAATTGTTCAAGCGGATGAAGCAGTAAAAACACCCGAGTGGTGAGCTCTGGCGTCTAGAAATTTACACCGCTCCTTCAGCATGAAAATATTAGGTCAGTGCATCTATTCTCAGCTCGCGACGACGTATCCATTATGATTTATGAAACTTTGAATCAATATCCATTTAAACATTTTTTTAAATAAGATATGACGTCCTGATTCATATTTTTTGTAATTCAAATTACCAAGCGAAACCAGTTTGCATTTCCTACGTTGGAGAATTTGTGACGTAGCTATGTCATGTCAACGAACCCATCCAACAGACCATCATTTTAATTCGTATCAATAACATGAACATTGCGACGAGTCGATCGTTTTTAAAATGCGCAATAATAACAATAATAATATACAAATGATTGCATTGTATTACGAGGGTAAAACACCTCCAGACCGTATGCTCTTTCCTGCTCCCCGTTATTACAGCGAGGTATTCCAAACGTAAACAAACCTAACTGAGAGCATTGGCATTCTTAATAATCGTTATGACATAATAGTAGCCGCTAATACAGTGGTAAACAACCGGTGGCTCGCGGGCGTCCGGTAGTCCGCGAACTTTTTTAAAGATGGCCACCAGCAATGGATTCGAGACCACCATTTAGAATCGAAACATTGCGCGTAGCTTGAAGTGAATTTAACCACGCTTCAGTTTAACCCAATCTTCCCCTTCCCCATCTCCCAAACCTTGCCATTCCTTTAGCTTCACAACATTACCCAAATTGTTAAATTGAGACATCCATTTTCCTGTCGGTTATTATTATTTTTTTTATTATTTACCTGAGGTAAAAATTTCCCTCAGGGCCTATATTTTCTTTGGGGACGCTGTGTGAAGGTTCTTTTTGGTGAAAGGAAGGAGAGGAAGTTCTAGGAAGGAAAAACATATGCGGGGTGGGTAGGAATAGGTGATTGGAGAGGTCAAAATGTCTCCCTCACCCAGTATCTACCGATCCGGCCCACCACGCGACGTCACCCCACGAACGCGGGCACCCCTGCTAATAATAATAACAATAATAATCATAATAATTGGCTAATTTATATAGCGCCGGTTTCGTGGAAAATCACCTCAAGGGCGCTGTACAAATAAACATATAAAAAGAATTAATATTACTGGCTTATAACTAAGATTTACAATTACAACTTGTGACTTACATCTAAGACTTATAGCTACTTATATTACTGGTTTACAACTAAGATTTACAATTATAACTAGTGACTTACATCTAAGACTTATAGCTACTGACTTATGACTAAGACATATAGATTCTGACTTAAAACTGGTGACTTGATATCATACATATTTACAATTAAGATAAGCGCCAGAAGAAATAGGAAGTTTTTACATAATAAGTCACCAAACGTGGCGAACCACTCGGGGTGACCTATACTCAGAGTAACAATGACCTTTAATAGGGGTGTTGATTACTCAATAAATAATTCCAGGGGCGGCGGTACCCAAACCCGCCTTTTATATGAAAAGTTATAATTTTTTTTTATTTTTTTTTTTATTCACATAAAGATACATAAATTACAATAATTAAATTACATAATATATGAATTTGATTTACCCCCATAAATAAGCATGGCTTGTGTGTATGGGGGTGTTATTATATTGGTTTCATTTTTTTTTTATTCAGTTTAATTTTTCGGTATAATTTTTAAGCTGAGCTTTAATTTTTTTTATATCTAATACTGTTCATAATTCTGATTTTTTCAGGTAGTGAATTAAAAAATTCAACCGAGATATTTATGTTCTAACTGTTTTATTGTTATTATATTAGTTATGTTGTGATTTGATTTTAAAAAGTGTATAAATAACCAACAAATCTAAACACCTAGGGTGGGTTTCTTCATTTACCGAGAATGCTAAATGCAATGCTAATTGTAAAAGTAAACGATCGAAATTTAAAATTTAAACGAAATTTCAATGCATTTGACGTTTACTTTTACAATTAGCATTGCATTTAGCATTCTCGGTAAATGAAGATACCCACCATTAGGCTCAGAATTGACCGGGACGCAATCGCAGAACCGATTGACAATGATGTGACGTCATATAAAACAAAATCTTTTGGAACCACTAAACGCTTCAAACCGGAGCGTTAAAATGCTTGGATTAAAGCTGGATACTGTATATTGTTATAGTCTAATAAGGCCTTAAAAATGTTGGGATTTATAACTAGGCTAACTAGAAATTTTAACAATATTAAGTGTATAAAACTGTTATATTTTGCATATGTTAGAAGTCAACTTGAATACAATTCTCCCGTCTGGAACCCATATTACAATATACATGTACAAGCTGTTGAAAGAATACAAAACAAATTCTTACGTTTTCTTAATTTTAAAATGGGTATTCCAGCAATTATGTTGAACTACAATACTATTTTGAATGATATGAATATGCTTAAATTGTCAGACAGAAGAACTTTCACTGACTTGGTATTTCTGTATAAAATTCTAAATGATTTAGTTGACAGTCCGGTATTGCTCGAATTGATAAGCTTCCGGATTCCACTACGTAATACTAGAAGTCAGGATTTATTTCAGTGCAGTAATTCTGGAACTAACTACCATATGTATTCCTCTTTACCCCGAATACTAATGGAGGGAAACAATTATACCAAGTCAGTGGACATATTCAATTTATCTTTAAACAAATATAAAATATTGTTACGAAGGCAGTTCAGTTATGTACAATAAATACTGTATATTTCTTAATATTCATATGTAAAAGCCCCGAAAAAGGGCGTTAATAAATAAATAAATAAATAACTCTTCATTAAGCGTAGAAGTGTTCATAAAGTACCTTTTATATAGATATGATTTTAGATTTTCACGGCCAAAAGTATTTTTGTTTTTGGGGTGTTATGCCGTGTTACGCTACCTCCTCCTTTAGCCAACGTTTCGGACAGCGTTACAGTGTCCATCATCAGGGCAGATGTGTAAATGTTAGTGGTAAAATGTGTGCTTAAGTACATCAAAGCAATACCGTGTTGCCAACTCCACTCCACTGCGAGCTGGAATTACAGTATACTTGAGGATGGTTTTCTGCATTTAGCTTTGATGTAGCCGTCAATTACCGAATACCAAGAACTATTGAGCTTAGCTCCGTCGTCTCTATTAATGTTAATAGGATTTTTATGAATTTCAATTGCCTCTGTAATTAGGCGTGCTCTATAAGTTTTGGGTCTTCCCAGGATTTCAGGAACAAATCCAAAGTAATGGCCGGTTTCAATTAAATGCTCGGCGATTGCCGATTTGTCAGGGTGGCCAAGTTTACAAGCTCGAAAGTGCTCCGATATCCTTTTGGAGATAGTCCGCTCTGTGTGGCCCACATAGACCTTATAACATCCGGAACAGCTGAGTTTATATATTTCCAGAGGAAACTTGGTCTTTGCAGACCTCAGTAGGTCTTGTATTTTGGTCGTGGTTCCGAAGTAACCACGACCAAGTCTGGCAATTCTGTCTGTCATATTGTGAACATAGGGTAGGAAAGCACAGCCTTTAGACTCTTGTTCAATTCTGTCTTCGTTTGGTGTAGATTTGGCTCTTATTATTTGCCTTGTCTGCCTTGCCGGGTAACCATTACGTTCCAGTGCATCGGTGAGCTTTGCTTTGAAACGTTGGCTAAAGGGAGGAGGTAGCGTAACACGGCATAACACCCCAAAAACAAACAACAAAAATACCTATTATATAGTTTTTTTTCTCTTAAATGGTTGTGCATGACTGCATTATGCGTCAACAACATTACGGGTGATGAAAACATAGCCAATGAATTTAGAGACTTTTTCTCTTTAAGCGAGGATCAAGGAGATACCATGAAACCTTCGATAATGACATGCCCGCCTGCGGCCAATGATGACCTGGTCATGAATGTTACTCATGAAATGATTGAAAGCGCAATTAAGCAAACCGCCCATGGTAAAAGTCCAGGATACGACGCCATTGGTATTGAGCATATAAAATACGCAGGAGATCAACTTCATACTATTCTAGCCGCCCTGTACTCAAGCCTCCTAAGACACACACACATGCCGATGGATATGAGCAAAACTATTATCGTACCAATCCTGAAATCCAATCAGCTGGATGCATCGGTATTAGGAAATTACCGACCGATTTCCTTGGCGACAATGCTTTCGAGACTATTTGAAAAAATCTTATTCGCGCTAGTTAAAGAGAAACTATTTACCCTTGATAACCAATTCGGCTTCAAGAGCGCCTCATCAACCGATATGGCCATTTATGGAGTAAAACAAACAATAGCCTATTACAAAAAAAGAAAAACCACAGTCTATGGGTGTTTTCTTGACCTAAGCAAGGCGTTTGATCGTGTCTCCCATCAATTATTATGGGAAAAACTCATAAAGCGAGATGTTCCAGCAGCAGTGGTCAATATGCTGGCTATTTGGTACGGACAACAGGAAAATCACATTCAATGGGCAGGAGCTTCTTCAAGACCTTTATTCCTTAAGAGCGGTGTCAGGCAAGGGGGGAATATGTCTCCAACTCTATTTAATGTGTACATTAACGACCTCTTACAAGAGTTGAACGATACACGAATCGGTTGTCATATCTGCGGACAAGGAAGTAACAACATTAATTACGCCGATGACATGGTGCTGCTTGCACCTTCGATTAAAGCGATGAGACGACTTGTGCAAATATGCGAAGAGTACGCAAACTCTCATAACCTGTTGTACAATTCTAAAAAGTCAGTCATCGTCGCTTTCAAACACAATAAGGAGCCATCACATATTCCTCCAATATATTTAGAAGGAATTGAACTGCTTGTGGCCTCACAGGTTAAGTATCTGGGACATATCCTAACCGAAGACATGAAGGATATAGAAGATATGGAACGACAAAGAAGAGCAATTAATATACGGGCCGGAATGCTCTCAAGGCGGTTCTACCACTGTAGCGAAGATGTCAGAAAATTACTATTCAAGACATACTGTACTGCCCTGTACACGTCAGAACTGTGGACACAATACCCAGCAGCGCAATGGGACAAACTGAGGGTGTGCTACAATAATGCATACAGGCAACTTATGCAACTACCGAGGTTCTGCAGTGCCTCCACGATGTTCACCGAGGGGAGGGTGCACTCATTCCCAGCCCTACTTCGCCACCGACTAGCCAGCTTCTGGAGCAGGATACGGACTTCAACCAATATCATTGTCGTGGCTGCATCCGAGTGGCTCAGTTCCCCATTAAATGAGCGGTGGATGCAGATTATGAGGCGACCTCCATGATGGACTATCCCAAAATATCTTTTTATTTTTAATTCTGTCTACTTATTATTTATTTTAATTTTATGCTTATTTTTTATTATTTGTGTGATGAATTTTGTTATCATTTTATGCTTTAATTAGGTACCTACCTAATATTTAAACTATTTTTTTTTTTTCTTTTCTTTTATAGTTGTTTATGTAATATGGCAGACTGGGATTGCACTACCCTCCCAGTCTTGCTGGAATAAAAACTTAAAATAAAATAAAATAAAAAAATTAGTGTGTCGCAACTCGCAACATTGCTTTTTTACGTTTGTCTTCGCTTGTAACTAGAGTTACTCCGAGGAATGAATGAATGAATGTGTGACGATTATTATTGCCCAGTGAACAACCTCGCCAATAGTAAATAAAGTATTCTTTCACGATGGCCATCAATGGCGCAATCCGATACGACTTTTATCATGATGGCGAATTTATTTCCTACGCTTTATGATCCGTACTCCATATTACTAACTGGTCTTGGAAGACAGCGGAATGTTTACGGCCATTCTTATTACATTACACACCCAACCAAATGATGCGATATAATTCTTAGCGTAGAGGGCTCGGCCATAAGTGTGAACTGGATTTTACTCACGCGAATATTATATATGTGATAAACGTACTCACGTGAATACCTATTGCCTACGCGTGGATTAATTGAATTTTAGTTATTTCGTTTATAAGGGATCCGCTAGCCTTAACTACTATCTGACCGTTGGAAATACAATGTCTTTTGAGATGAGCTGATGACCTGAAACGAACCAAATCAAAAGAATATAACATTTATTTGTGTTACCTGTTAAATACAATTTCACGTCACAGGATTCCTTAAAATTAGGTTCTCAACTATAAATCAGAAAATATGTTTGCACGACACAGAAATACTCGTATGGCCTCCGTAGTCCAGGGGTAAGGCTCTCTCAATCCGAAAGTCGCGGGATCGAATCCCGGCGCGCACAAATAAATTGTATTTGTTTAATTTTTGTCATTTCAAAAAGAATTCATTGAAAATAATAGATAGTTTATTTGCGGCACGTTCCAGAGTGGAAGATACTTGCAGTATCGCCCTGGTGTAAGACCACCATTCAGAATTAAAAATGTTGCTTGAAATGGCTTTAGCTGTTTTTGGTAACCAGATCTGAATATTCAGATTCTTCCCCACCTTCCTCTTCCCCATCTCCTTCCCCTCCCCATTACCTTCAACCTCACACCATATCCCAATTGTGTCTCCATAGTCTCACTAGCTCCAGACGGGAGCAGCTGAGACTCTTGTGAGATATTCACAAATTTTTTTTTAAAAAACTCTAGCAGTGAGCTCGTTCGTCTAAACATTTTCACAATGTTTTCTAACTAAAATTTATAAACCGAAGCAATTATTTTTCAGCTCCCAACTTAATTTAGATTTATTTCCCTTTGAAGTTTCCATTTAACTATAATAAAATAAGACATGACGCAAGACATTTAAATGATTAAAAACCGTGTTGAAACTCGGCTAATGCCTGGTTGTGCCCATCTACGCGAATCTCTTCAAATGCCTTTGACGTAAGGTTGTGTTTTTTTTTCACAACCCCTTTTGTCACCTTTAGGAGATTCAGAAAAGGGCTCAAAACACATTGAAATATTGAACAAGTATTTTTAATTTACCTTTTTTGAGTTGGTAAAACTTGTGGGAACACCTATAAAACTGACAAAAAAACCACTCCCACAGAACTCAAATTGTATGAATCCTATGCATTCTCACTAACGGAAGTCATAATGACTCGATGGTCACGATGTCTAACTTCTATTGTGAATCATCTGGTTAAGGGAAACTCGGCTGTAAGTTTCTGCGGTTTAATGCCATCACAAAGTAAGTGCAAGGTGCAGACTGCAGACAGTCTGTGTCATGTTAAATGCGTAAACCCGATACGTCTCGGTCAGAAATACTTCAAGATTTTTTGCATTTCTTTTCGAATGCATAATGGTTGCTGGAGATAGAAATGTAGATACTATCAGTTTCGCAGGTAGATGCTGCGAAGGGGGTTACATTTGTGAAATCACATATTATATTTTTTATCGTTTCACTGTGAAGAGTGTAAAGTGTTAGCTTTTATCAACTGCATATTTCCAGTGATTGAGATTTTAAGTTTGCACTAAGATCAATTATTGACACCAAGGCCAAATCATGTAATTGGTTAGCATATTATGTTTATTAAATAAGTGTTTACATTATAGATACCGAGAAGCTTGTTGATAGTTATAGCTTCTCGTTATTTGTGTTTTTAGAAGAACGCGCTTAGATATTATTTAACTGTTTTTAATGAACTATTTGAAACTTATGTTTTGTTCATATCATGGGGCTAAAAACACCTCTTTTCTCTTAAGGGCCCTTAACCAGCCGGCGGCCAAGAATCCAAATTTCGTCGAATGATGTTCTTGCGATCATACAGGGCGGTTCCAATGAGAGAGAATAATTAATCTCCGTACCAGCTTTTTAAAATTATAACTCAATATCGTTTTTATTTCATTCAAAATTTGCTTACGTATACTTACATCCAAAACTGCTGAAAGGCGTGATGATAAAACTATTAAAATTATGTACTTTTTGTAATTATTTTTGATCATAAGTATATACAATTTTTCAATAATGTCTAAGCAAAATAATAATGTAAAAAAATCTTAAATATATTTGTAATATAAGACCGTAAAAAAATAGACAAACTAAAGTATTTTCGTCACAAAACACGTGCGCGGATCTTTTTTTTAATGATTTTATTTAAACTAAAATTAAAATTCTGAAACATAGCTTTTCCAGATAATTTATTGATGAATTTTACTGTATGATTATATGATTTTAAATGTGTGTTGTATAATACAAAATTTTGTTTGAAATTTTAACAAATCTGCCAACGACCTATAGTGTAACCTTATTATACTAAAAATAAAGATTTTTTCCCAAAATTTAAAACATACCTTCACTAGATAAAAGAACAATCTTTCGAAATCAATTTATAATTTTTAGTGGAAAAGAGTCAATACGTCTAAAATTCGATTAAAAAATGACATATTTCCGGTTTTCCCTCTTTAAGTGAGATTTGGGTAAAAATAAATAATTTATATCAACATTTTTTTCTTGAAATCATGGTTATACTTACTTAGTAACTTAGTAGGAAAATTTATTTCGCATCTTATCCTTATTTTTATATTTTTTCTTAATTTTGGCTATATATCCACAAATTTTATTCTGTATGTTGACTGCCCAATATCGGATAATATATGCCAATTTTTCAAGTGGTTACCCCTTTTGAAAGGTGGCCACTTCCAGACAATCGGCGAAACCTCTTGTCATTTCTCATAATCCTTTCTTTCTTGTAGATAAACTACCTAACTCTCCCACCCTTTCCTTTACAAACCCCATCCCTTCGCACAGCGGGTATCCGCTACATGTAATTACACTATTATTCTTTGGGGATCGATTATATTAAATACTGGTCTGCATATTGTGGTACTCGTATTTACCACATCACGTTCCTAAAATAGTTGCAGTGAATTTATCAAAAGCACGCATTTCATTACTTTGAATGCTTAAAATTTTGCTGTACCTGTCGTTGGTCAGTTTTGTTTGACCCTTTTTTTCAGTGTCGATATTTTGATTTCTGTGTGCGTTGGACTTTCAACAAGGCGACATCCGAAAAAAATCTTTTGGCATTTGGACAAAACCGCATTCTTTTGTGTGCAGTTTAGTGGTTTATTTGCAAAACTTAAATTTAAAATAGTCTCAAGTTTTTTTTATTGTATCGGTATGCACTAAGCCTTAGCACAGAAAGTGAATTATTTTATTACGTACTAGCTGACCCGGCCACGCGTTGCTGTGGCTAATAAAACACAACGTCATCTACTGGATGGTTATCCAACATTTATAACCACCGCCGTCTTTGAGTTTATCGCGAAGAGACAGACAGATGCCGCGGAGGACTTTAATTTATAATACGTAGAGATGGTGTGAAAGATTTTAATAATGTGCATGAAATGCTTGGGGTAACTAACGTATTTAAGTTAATAAGGATTAATACTGTATCCGTCTAAATAACTTTTCAATTACCGCAATGTACGTGACCATTTTTTAGAAGATAAAATGGGTATAGTAAGCCATCCGTAAAAGATAGATACATGCCTTCGCGGACTTTTTTGTAGATCTATAAAAGAGGAATATCCCACCATGCATTGTTTTGTTATATCCCAAAAGGATTAGGCAGCGTTTTCGATGAAGGCTACCAGGCGGCTTGACTTTTTCCGACACTTCTAACAATTATCGTTATGTTTCAGCCAATTTACAAAAACCACATACCTAAACCTTCCTCACGAAACACTCTTATCTATTGGTGTAAACCGCATGAAAATCCGTTCAGTAGTTTTTGAGTTTAGTAGTTTTTGTAGTTATATGTAGAGAAGAGATAGAGATATTGAAATTCGAAAAACTTGAAAATATTATCTTTGAAGAGTTTATTTTTTTGTTAGATTTTTCTCTCAAAGTGTCGGCAGGGTCTCAAAGGAGTATAATATGACCTTATGGTGACCGGACAACAGAATGAAATCAACTCGGAACCTCATTTGAAAAGTCATTAAAAGTGATGAAAAAATATATAAAAAATTGGTTGAATAGGTTACGTTATTTTAAAAGGTGTTGAGTGTTGAGTTGACTTGATTCTGAGTTGACATGGAACTAACGTTATATATCCCGGTAGATAAGAGATTTTAGGGTGCTTGGAATTTTCCTAGTAGGTAATATTATGCATTTTACATTTCCCGACCCGTTTCAGTGAATCCCATAATTATAGTTTATTTTTCTGTAGAATGCTTTGTACGTTATTTCTTACATATATTATTATCATGAATATTGAATGCATTCATTATAATAAATAGTCTCCAACTGTCTTGAAATTCAAGGTCTCTTATCATTATCTCTTACACGTGTAATTACGACTATGTTGTGCCTTAAGTACTTCTCGCTACTATTCGCATATAATAACTTATTCGTTAGATATGATTCCCCTTGATATAGCCGTGAAAAGTCAGTATTTCATGTAAATAACTTTCTTTCTTCAGAAATATTGTTTCTAACATTAGTTCATGCCGTAAAGACAATAATACAAACAAATAATTAGTTTAATCATTGAAGACAATGTTAATGATTCTCAAACGAAGAATGTCAAATAGAAAAAGGATCTTAGCCTTGCCGGGGCTTGCTCTACCGCTGATCTAATTCGACCCTATTCCCTGTTCATATTTAACTTTATCATACTTCATCGTGTAGACTAAGAACTAAAATACTTAAATTCTTGTCATCACGCATAAAAATAGCACAATAAATATTTGCATTGAGATAATTAATATAATGTTGGTAGTTCTTAGTCGAAGTCTGATATAATTTAATATGACCGAAGAGGATAGGGTCGAATTAGCTCAGCTGTAGAGCACATTTCTACCTACCCCTCTTACCTTTTCATTCCCAGAACTTCCTCTTTTTCCTTTTATAAAAATACCCTCTAAACGGCATCCCCGAAGATAATATGGGCCCTGAGGGGGTAATTATTATTTTACTCAGGGCTTCTATGATTTTTCTGTCTCACATTTTTAATTTGAATCATTAATATTGTCTTCAATGATTAAATATCATAAGTTAATCCATTAATAAAATGACAACTTATTGTCTTGTGAAAATAATAGTTATTTTTAATTAAATGAAGACAATATAAGTGAAACTCAGTCGAAAATGTGGAAACAGAAAAATCAGAAAAAAGATATTTGCATCTCTGGGACTCGAACCCAGGACCTCTCGCTTTCCGGGCAAATGCGCCAACCACTGCGCCAAGGTGTCGATATCCGATTCGGTATTTTGTAACTATATCACACGTTTCGATTGAGTTTCGCTAATAATGTCTTCATTTTATTAAATTTTACAATTTGACGTTTTACTCGTAAAGGTAAAAAAAAAATATATGTTTTTGTTGAACCGAATTTTTTTTTATGAATTAATAATTTCTTGACACAGACACACATCAGCTCCAATTTTGAAAATGTCTCACTCGTTCGAACAAGTTTTTTTGTTACTTGTTTGAATCATTTTAATTCAATCAATCCCCAACTCCTAATTTGTGGAATCATTCAATAGTGCACTGAGACCAGATCTTGTCTCTGAATATTTCTGAATGAGAGCAATTTCACAATTATTGTTCATCAGTTGCGGAAGATGCTCTGCCTGGGGGTACTTAACGATCTCCAGCATCCATAGAAAGTCCGGTAGTTAACTCATTATGGACCAGGGCATTAGCATAATGTCATCTGTTAGCTGACGCATGCTCTGCCCACAAATTGCCCCTCTGACCTCCTGCATTAAGTGTAATAGAACCCGTAGATTAAGGTCTGATTCTCAACGAAAAAGTGGTTTGTTGAATTACATCATTGCGTACAATTTGCTTTAAAAATGTCAATATTTTAAACACGTGTTTTTTAACTTTAGAATATAAAAAATGTCTACCTATTTCATATTAATGGAATAAAGTAAACACAATTTGGCAAACCTTTTCTAATGTGATCATAATACAAACATTTGTTGATCCGAAGCGCTAAAAACTTTTGAATGGTGAGCTGTGGGATCATGAATTGTGTGCAGCTTTTTCTGTCTAGAAATTGTTATGGAGACTTTTTTTACATTAGATCCACACAGGACGCCCTGAAGAAAATAATTCCCCTCAAGGCCTATATCATCTTTGGGGATGCTTTTTGGATGGTCTTTTTACAAAAGGAGGGAGAGGAAGTTCTGAGAAGGAAAAGGGTATGAGGGGTTGATAGGAATCTGGGGGTCAATGTGTTCAGGAGTAACAGACGTATGAATCCACCCTTCCTACTGCGGTGCAAGGCGATGTTCCGAGAGAGTACGGCTGGAGAAGTCAGAGGGATTCATTTAACCATTCTCTCCCGATCCGGCCTGCCATGCAGCTGGTGAGAAGTGGCATCCACCACCAATACCCGGACAAAACCTCACCCCATGAACCTGAACTATTTTGAGCCTGCAATGTCTGTTTTATCGTGTGTAATGAAGCTTTGAAATATGCGTTTAAGGGTCGGGTATCAAACCGCGCTGACGCTGCAGTTAGGTATTTCTTGTACTTGTAGACAAACACGGCCGCAGCTGACCGCCTGCGGGTGACTAGAGGAGATGTGGGTATACTAGACACTACGGACTTAGGAAATAAAAATACACTTGCCTTATAAAATTAAAATTTAGTTCCTACTATAATAATGGATACAGCTTAACATACTAAGAATCATATTGTGGAATAGCGTGGATAGCTCATAGAGACATTTGCGCCTGGGTCAACTGCCCATTCACTGCAGTTAGGTATTTTTGGTAGTTGCAAACAAGCTCGGCCGCCGCGATCTACTGTGTATTTCGGTTAGATTCAGGCACGGCTGGTGAGCATTTTGACAAAATACGGAATAAAAATACACTTGCTTTGTAAAATTTTAATTTATTGCCAACATAATTGATACAGCTCGACAGACTATAAATCATATTATGCAAGGGTAAGGATACGTGGACTTTTTTTAGCCCCTGGACCTTTACAGACGTCTTAGTTTTTGACTCAATGTGACATAGAATCTAATGGTGTTTTGATGTGGAAAAAATTTTTGGTTCATATATTGTTTGTATAATGTTATTAATTTTTTTATAATTTTACCAAAAAATAATGGGTGTGAATAAGTTACGACAACCAGTTTTTACTCTGCGCCTTAGAAATTAAAAAACCGGTAGTTTTGTTTTTGAAAGTTTATTTATATTCATACAATTTTTTTTTAATACCTAGTAAGAAAGAATATATTTTACAATTTATCTTTGATATATATAAAGTAGAACGAAGCACATTTAGAAAAAGACAGTCAAAAATATAAAGAAGTTCAGACAAATTTTTAAGAAACAACTAAATGTTTTATTTTTATGTACCTTACAAAGTCCCAACTGTTATTAATCGCCTGGGGCCATTGATTGGGGTATGTTGTGAGGCTGAATAAGGTGGGAGTGGAATAATATAGGGGAAGTACCTGGCTATTCAGATTTGGTCACCACACACGGCTAAAGCCATTTCAAGCAACGTTTCAATTCTGAATAGTGGTCTTACACCAGGGCGATACATAAAGTATCTTCCACTCTGTTTTTTTATAGAAGGCTGTTGAAAAGTTTTTTTTTCTTTGTATAAAACACGCTTAACTCGTGTTGTGCGTGTTACAGGTAAAATTGCAAATGTTATTTGTAAGTTCAAAATAAATTAATTATTACCCACAATTATTATTATAGTTATTTCACAGCATTATCCAAAAATAACAAAGTTACTATTATATACTTGTTTACTATTATATAATTTTACAATTGAAAAATGTCCTCCACAACACAGGTGAATTGCTAGCGTGGAGGACATTATACTATACATTTGTAATGTAAACTTATTAATAAAAGAAATACAAAACAATACAGAGTGATAAGTGTTAGCTCCTCATTTATTCATAAGACTGTCATTTTGTAATGACATCATCCTTTCTCCATGTCTATTATCGATAATTCTAAACATTCACAAAAAGTGTGGTAGATCATTCATTATAGCAAAAAGTTTATATGGAAGGCATTACTCAGGCCGCTTATGTTTATTTAAAAAAACTTACATGTTCACTGATAGTTTCTGTTATAACGACGTCATTTATATTGCTTCTGCTGCTTTCCTAAAAAAACATATAAAATAAATTTATTTGTAATAATACAACCCAGAATTTACCCAACATCGAAATTCATTCGATTTATCAATGGATCTGACAGTCGTTGTTTTCAATAAAACTTAGTTACAATTTGAACGGAATCGGTAGAGAACTCAAAATGGTCGTCGAAATTATGCATTTTGACATTAAATTCGAGTTCGGTGAACCCCAAACTCCTTAAACCTGATTTTGAACCAAATCGTCAAAGTACTTAAGATATTCAAGATGGATGCCGAAATTTTGCATTTTGACATTAGATCCGAGTTCAGTGCACGTCCAAACGCCCTAATCCTGATTTTGAACCAAATCGGTAGATAACTAAAGAAATTCAAGATGGATGCCGAAATTTTGCATTTGGACATTAGATCCGAGTTCAATGCTCACCAATACTCCCTAATACTGATTTTGAACCAGATCAGTAGAGAACACGAGAAATTCAAGATGGATGCCGAAATGTTGCATTTTGACATTAGATCCGAGTTCAGTGCACGTCCAAACGCCCTAATCCTGATTTTGAACCAAATAGGTAGATAACTAGAGAAATTCAAGATGGATGCCGAAATGTTGCATTTGGACATTAGATCCGAGTTCAGTGCTCGCCAATACTCCCTAATACTGATTTTGAACCAGATCGGTAGAGAACACGAGAAATTCAAGATGGATGCCGAAATTTTGCATTTTGACATTAGATTCGAGTTCAGTGCACTCCTAAACGCCCGAATTCTGATATTGAACCAAATCGGTAGATAACTACAGAGAAATTCAAGATGGATTCCGAAATTTTTAGATGTCAAAAAGCAAAATGACTTCAGTCCACCTTCGAACTACCTGTGATAGAAATCAGTAAAAAAATTAAATTTTTACATTATTACCTTATTCTCCTTTTCTTCCAGTGGGAGGGTCTATTTTTTATGGCACGGTAAGCAAGAATTCCTTTATTTTTACCCATTTTGAAGGTACCTGAAGTTTAAAAAAAAAAAAATCTGTAAACTGTAAATCAAGTTAAAAATAATTTATTAGATAATAATAAATATATTTTATTTCTACTTACCCGGTTACTGTAACACCTATCTCCTCAATGATTCCTTCGAAAATCGAATAAACAGCGAACAAAATTGCTGCGAAAAAAATATGCGTGGTCTCGCCTTGACCACTATCTCACGACTGAATGAATTCTGTGAAATTCAACCGTTATATAAGACATCGCGCGGCGTATTATTTTGCATACATTTTTGTATGGCGGAGAATAGTTGAAAAATTCAGAAAGTTTAGGCGAATTACAATAAAAATCTAGATACACTGAAGTGTTTTTAATTTAATAGCGTGTTTTAACATAGTGTTTACTCTGAGATTACGGAAGGATTTTTGGTAAAAATGTTTACAACAGGTTCAGGAGAGATAATCGCGAAGGCCTTTTTCAGCGTTTTAACTAAAGTTGCAGTATGTATAACTTATAGAATTTGTAAGATAACAGTAAAAAAAATTTAATCACTAGTAACTTTACACATTTTTCTAACTACCCGTATATAATTTTCTAGTATTGCTGCTACGAGACGTGGGTGCTACTGCTAATGCGGAGCGATGTTTTCCAAACCCGACCCTTAACATAGATTTTCACTTCTTTAAGAAAAAAAAAATGAGCCACAAAAAACCTCAAAAAGCATTTTTAATAGGCCACTTGCATTGAATTCATAACGACTTGGAAAAAATCGTGTGGATAGATCTTTTTATTAAGATTGCGAAAATGTTAGTAAAATTTTTTAGAAATGAACAGTTATTTTTATTTTTAAATAAATAAATCCATTATTTGGGCTCGTGACGTCACTACATGAAAATGTCCCGTCTCCGAAAATGTTCCCATTAATTTTGTAAAATTCCACACTGATTTTTTTTTTTAATACGGCATCACTTTGATTTCAGGCGAATTTTTTAATTCGTTCACTAGATTTATTGTTTGTTCTCTGCGAACATATCATTTGGTTCGACTTTTTGACAGATGTTCTGAAGAGAACCCCGTACAATTTAGAAGTCGGTACGTGTTTTAGAGGTATAATGGTTATGGTGCTGATTTTAACAAAATCAAATTTTATAATATTCTTATTATTATTATAATTTACAAGTACAAGTAGGATATTAAATTGGATTTAGTAATATATACGTTGTACATTATAATGATTTATGGTCAATAAGATGGATCAAGGAAAAAAATATTTATGAGATGTAATATTTTTGGTATACCTCGTTATTCTCCTGTGCCATTCGTGTGGAAAACGTTCTTTTTTTTTAAAATGATTTTCGGCTATGTAATTATCGTTTTTTCGCACCTATAAAATTATGTTCCGTCTTTCCTTTTTATAAAAAATGGTGTGATTTTTCGGATTGAAATTTTCAAAAAATCCCCAGGGTTTCAAAAATACAATAAAAAAAAAAATACAGAATGTCTTAGAATATTTGTCTAAACCAGAAATTTTTTTTTTAAAATGTGATACAAGTGGCCTATTCAATCTTACCAGATATTTCATTTAGAAGTTTTACAGTTAGAATAATCAAATTCTTTACCACTTTTAGATTTCATCGGATTAATTAATAATCATAAATTACATTTATGGTGATTCTCACCGAGCTTTTAAAAGTCTGTTTAGTAAAGCTCTGTATAACTAGTTAGGCTATTTAGTATTGGTGCTAAGCAGACGGTCAATGGTCAATGGCCAGTTTGATTACCCGCCCGGCCGCCCTCAATTTGTAGGCTTCCACGCAATTTCCGGAATAGCTTTAATTGGAAAATAGGAGATTCGGAAATCGGGTGGCGTTGGTGGTCTTGGCGGACGTGGATTACGTCTAAAAATACAGTGTCTACGCACTCCACAGAGGGGCTACGCGTGCTATTATTAATGATGAACTATTTTCGTTTCATTTTGTAGTTAGTACTCTAGTCTGCGTTTGTAATCATAGCTAAATGTCGAGTATGAGAGATCCTTGATAATTTTTTTAACGATTTTATTTGTTAGTAGAAATACGGTGGAAATGCGGAGTCCCCAATTGGAGGATTGGAAATTGTCAAAATTGGTTAACGGGAATGGGAGGGAATGAAATGAAGATTAGAAAGAACGTATCTGGCTCTTCAAGTCTGGTCACCAAATTCGGCTGGTTGATTGGAATTGTAAATTATCAAAATTGGTAAGGCTGACGGGAATGGGAGGGAATGAAATTAAGATTTGGAAAGAAGGTGCCTGGTTATTCCAAGCAGGGCAAAAGCCATTTCGAGCAACTTTCGTATCTGAATCGCCAGAGCAATTCTGAGAGCTCTTCAGCTTTATTTCATTTTTATTTTTCGACACATCTGCCCTGATGGTGGACACTGTAACGCCCTCCGAAATGTTGGCCAAAGAAGGAGGAAGCACAAAATGGCATACTAACCCAAAAATGAATCACGACGATACTTACGAAATACGATAATCTCGAATCATATGTGTAATGTTCAGATTGTGTCGAAGAACTGTTAAAAATAAAACACCCGTCACACATATTATTATCTAACATGCGTAATACATTAATCACTGCTACAATTAAATCAAATATAAATTACAACTTGTTTATTTTTTTACGTTAACCAAAAAATCTGTTTTTGATTGTTTGATAAAAGTGTAATTTGAGCCTTCAACCTTTCATCATACATTTATTTATAATTTAGTTAACTAAAATTTAGTTATTATGATATGACATCATTATTATTTTTATGCTTTTATATAACTACCAATGTCGGTGGTTCTGAAGTTCCTCGTAATAAATGTTCCGTGACTGAATGAGGGAGCAGAATGAATCCGGGCACCCCTGCTAAGTCACCAAACATAGCGTGTTGGTTATCCAATAAATGGTTCCCGGGGCGGTGATACCCTTACTCGCCTTCCAAATTGAATATAATAATAAAAATATCTGCAAGTTTATTTTTATTTGTTACTTTTAGCACTTAATTGAAATTGGTGATCCGCAATATTTCCTTTCAATAAAAGTATTCCGTGACTTCAAAAAGGTTAAAAGAACGTACTTATCACGAATCGTAACTTTCCAAGTTTAATATTATAAATTTGAATTTCGAAATCGTGACATTTTTCGCCGCCAAAATTCCTCGGATTATTCCACGGCGACGCGACGCGCGTCTACTACGTTCCACGTGTTAACACGTGTCCCTGTATTGGATATACGAGTAGACGAAACTAGGTCGCGAAACCATATCGTTGTGAACTGTGTGACACGGTGACGTCATTCTCCCTAGCAACAGGTCTAGTTGGGTCTGGCGGCCCTTCCTATCAAAAATGATAAATATTTATTTAGTAGAGACGCGGCGAATAGATATCGCGTTGGTAATACAATCTAACAATCCTACATAATATTTTTTATTTGATTTGTATCTAGCATGAAGCTAGTGCGATTCGCGTATAATAGAGATCGACAACTTTGCAATCGCATCGCTTGTAAATTAAATTTGATGCGAAAATTATGGTTTAAATAAATCAGTCGTTCAGAAAAATTACCTACCTATGCTGGGTGGAACAGCACCCGAAGGATTTTAACCACAGATTCCTTAGTATATTTGGAGTGAAAATGTAGATAGTCATTTTGTTGTTCGATGATATTTTTTTTTCTATCGATCCCATCCATAGCAACGGGGGTTTAAGTCGCGGTATAAAAAAATCTCGTGGGGAACATCTAAAATGGCATTTAACGAAATACTGTGAATTTTGTTCATACATATACTTCTAAAATAAGTGAAAAAAACGTGTTCATAATAATTTTCGAAGCATAATTTGCGATTTTTTTCTATCAAGGCAATTTCATATAATTTGCGTTTCGGCGTGGGGAACGTCTAGATATTATCTTCAAAAATAACATATATTTTTTTAAGAGCTTGAAAAAATTAAAGTGTTTAAGAAAAATACGAAATACATCGGTAGAAAAGCGGGATGCCGCGATTTAAGCGATACGCGCGCTGTTTCGTGTGTAACCGTGCTGCTAGAACGAGACGCAACGCTTATCAAGTGACTATAACGTGCTACTCTCTCAACAACTCCGTTGCGGCGTAGGATGGATTGTTTTAATGTTTTAATGAAAAAATCTATCATCGGACAGCAAAATGACATCAACATTTTTACTTCAAATATGTTCAATCGCTGGTTAATCGGTGGTACGTGCTGTTATGCCTGTTTAGGTTCTGAATCTAATTGTATTTTTTTTTGTAATAAACAAATAATTATTGAATGATGCCTAAAACTATATTTGAACTTGCTGTGGAAAATCTGTGTAGCTCTCTGTCCCTATCATTATTAATTTTCTATTTTGGTCTTGCCACTTGCTACTGAAAGTTCTGTTTTATCTTCGATTTTTGGTATATGCGTCGTTCAAGCAATAAATGTTGGAGTGGTTTTCCTAAAACAAACAGTGCCATACGAAGGGGTTTTTTTCAAGTTTTCTCCGATTTATTAGGTTTGATTCGAACAAAATTTAATGTCCAAAAAGTCCAACCACCGTTGATTTTATTGATTCGTCCTCTAACTGATAATTTCAAAATCATCTGATGATGACGATTATATCTCCTCCCTGATAAAAATGAAAGCAAAATGTACCCCACTTTAAGCACGTAGATATCATAGTCCTTTGCTATTAGATGAGATTTTTTTTACATTAGCTCCACACAGGAGGGCCCCAGGAAAATTATTTCCCCCAGGGCCTATATCATCTTAGAGGATGCTGTGTGGAGGGTCTTTTTAAGAAAGGGAAGAATAGGAAGTTCTGGGAAGGAAGAAGGAATGGGTAGGAATCTGGTGGTCAGTGTGTCCAGGAGTGACGGATGTATGCATCCATCCTTCCAACTGCGATGCAAGGCAATGGGTCGAGAAAGTACGGCTCGAAAGGTCAAAAGGCCTCCCTAAACTCTCTCGATCCGGCCCGCCACGCAGCAGGTGGGCAGACACATCCACCGCCAAGACCCGGACAAACCTCACCCCATGAACCCGGGCACCCCTGCTAAGTCAACAAACGTAGCGAACCACTTGGGGTAACCTATGGCAGAGGTGTTGGTTATCCAATAAATGGTTCCCATACCCGCCATACCGCCATGCCCATACCCGCCTCCCAAATTATAATATTGTAATTTTATCAATCACTGTTTACGAAACCAATACAATATTAAAACCTCTTCCTTAACCAGTGGCACCATTTTTGTGTAAAAAATATATTAAAAGATTTTGTTTTGAGCACAATTTATAATTTCCGGAAATGTTTTGGAACCAATAGTCTCAAAACTGGAATTGCTGGAACGACAATAATATTCAATATTTTACAGTGAAATACCAATGAGTGAAGCCTCAAATTTTAATATTTAATCGTTGAAGGCAATATAAGACAACTCTCGAAAGAAAAATGTGAAAAAGATTCAGGGACAATATCTAGATTGCAATTTAATTCATGTAAAATATAGCAAATATCCATGAAGATAGCAGCCAAAAATATGCGTTAATAAAATGAAGATAATGTTGATAGCTCTCAGACGAAGTATGATACAATTAAAAATGACGTAAGTTGATAATGTGCTCGAATTAGCTCAGTTTTCAGAGAACTTCCTAGGCATGGAAGAGGTGCTGCGTTCAACTCCTAGATGCGACTGAATATTTTTCTGTCTTTTCATTAGTACACGTTTTTCGTTTGAGAGTTATTAATGTTGTGATCTCCAATGATTAAATAATAATAACGTTCTTAGTGATAATGTAAATACATTTGAGTGACTGGTACCAAGTTAGCATTCGTAGTGACACAGAAATAACATTCTCAAACAGCTTACATAACATAATCTATTTATTATTATAATCATTATGATGTTAAGTACACATTACACTTTTCAGTTCGTTTCACTTTTATTTTCCACTGCCTTCAACCACCACATGTGAAAAACTCGTGTAAGCAGCAGAGGCGGCTCAAGGGGTCCTGAAGTGGAAGGTCATTTAAACTAAATGATATTATGATACAATATCAAATTAAATATGATAATATTCATTTGTGGGTACCTCACGAGTTTGAGAGTCAAATTACATAATATAGTAAATTATTTCACGCAATAAGCATAAAATATGCAAAATCAACTTACGTTTATCAAACCATCTCTTTCAGACGCATAATATTCAGCATGCTCTCTCTCCCTCACGGCAATGACCCAAACTGTCTGCAGAACCCGAAAAAAATTTACTGGGCGACATAGTGCCATCTCATTTATTGTGTGGTGCGCAAAGAGACAGAAGACATGACATTGGGGCATTTCATAGTTTGACCCAGCCAATCATAGTGCGTGGGAAAGAAAGCTTCCATTTAAGATAGCAATATACCCTAAAATATATTCAGAATCTTGACGACGTAAATAAAGAAGCCGTGTTTACAAATTGCGATTCGCGACCCATGTATTGGACGGTCCCACAAAAAAAAAGAAGAAGACAAATAATGTGGGAATCTTAACGACATAAGTGAAGAAAGCGTGTAAACAAATCTGAAGAACGTGTTACAAATATTTAAAATGTGTCTCCCTGTCGCACTCCCGAAGTTATTAATCCATCGTCTAGAAAAATAAAATCTGGTGCTTACCGCTAACTTTATAGTTGAAAAACGGGTTATAAAGTTTTAAAATCATTGTACCTAAAATATATTAATGATAAGGTATTGTTTTTATTAATCTTAAATACAAAGAAGTTACATCCCCAAAATAATGATTAAAATGTGAGTTTTGAGCAAACAAAAATTATTAGGGTTGTGTACCACCTTAAGGGCCCGCAACCCGGATTTCTACCGATTTATTACATATTTCCCTTAAACACGGTAAGTGTTAAGCTCTTAAAAGAATATATGTTATTCTTGAAGATAAATCTAGACTTTGCCCGCGCCGAAACGCTAATTATATAAAATACCCTCGATAGAAAAAAATCGCAAAGTATGCTCCGAAAATTATTATAAACACGTTTGTTTCAGTTATTTTACAAGTTATATGTATGAAAAAAATCACAGTGTTTCATTAAATGCTGTTTAAGATAATGCCCGCGAGATTTTTGCTCTATTTTGAACGAGTCGTGTTTTATTAAACATTTTCGCAATTTTCGCATCGATTTTGTCGCTGTAAATGTTAGCGCCCTCCTCTAACATTCGTAATTTTGTATCTCTCCATCTTCTTCTTTTCGATCCCGGTTGCAGAGCCTTAAGACGTTGGATGTCACTGCTTGCCGCTGCCTGCTTTCTCGCGGTGCATTTCAAATACATTATAATAATACCAGTTGTTTTGATTTGCTTAATATTTCATCATACATATTATGTTTTACTGTCATCTTATAATTTTGGAACGTTTTTGACCAATTTACCCAAGGGAAGGACCGCCACTGGTAAGCAGTTAGTACCTTCAGCTATACAGCATGATTTACCCACTGGGTACTTGGTACTTTACACACCAAGGTTAGCAGAGTGCTGTAGCCAACACGCACAGATTTTGTGTTTATTACACGAATAAATACTAAAACGCGCCTACAGTGTTACAATCAAATCATACCATTTTACTGTATACCCACAAGTACCGATACTTCATAACATGTCATTATATTATATTGAATTCTGAACTAAAGATTGTTTTAAGAGTAAAGGTTGTGCGGCCGTTTTCATACAAAACTGAATTTTGGATATGAGGTCAAAATACTTCACCAATCTGAAAAATTATTGAAGTGAAGACGTCTTAAGCACCGTTGTGATTTGCAACTCAATGAATCGAAAAAACGACACTAAAAAGAGAGGAACCCATACATCTATAGGATTTAGCCTGCGAGAGAATGAGATAGTAAAATCAGTCTCCTCTTTGTGCGATGCTTCGTAGTCTCCCCACTCTTGTCTACTTTATTTTTCTGAATATTTGACTTCTACCGCGTTTGTATTGCACTTTTTTTTTAATTCAAAAGGTATATAGCTAATGTCTGATACGGATATATGTTATTTTATTTATTTTTGTTTTAAATTATGATATTATATTGATCATTAAAATAATCAGTTTTGCGTTATTTTAGGGCCAACTTTGACATTTTTGGTGAGTTGATTATAATTATTAAAATTATTATTTTGCACGTATATAATTTAAAATTTCTACTCAAAGAAATGCCTTTTTTATGATGTAATTTTTTTTGTTCATTATATTAACTCAGTACCTAGATAAGGCAACATTTTATAAGTATGTAAGTGTGCGTTTATTAAATTATCATTTATTTACCATTCAACAAATATTCACTTTTGACCCTATAAATCAAGAAGCCAATCATTGCCTAATTTATGCAGAACATTAGAACATGTGTCGGGAAAGTTGAACAATTTTGGACTAAGTACGAGGATTGCTTTCACACAAGGAATGTCTTGGTAGTAGGTGGAACTATTGGATTACTTCTGGAGTGCCGGGTGTCGTGATAATGGAGTATTGTTTTTTGGGTAGTGGTGTCACTGTTTGTGCATGTGCAATATAATAGTTGTTATGTATAATTTATTCTTTTACATCTAAATCTCGTGTTTCTTTGATTAATACGTCATAGGCGTAAATTTAATCAGTCAATATTAACCGACACTATTGCTGCAATTTTCTCATTCAAATTAAAAGGTAAATGCTTAACGGATGACAAGGTGGAATATATATTTTTTTATGTAATCGTTAGACAATATTAACCATTCTCAAACAGAAAAAGATTCGGTCGCATATACAACTAATCGTTGGTGTCGGTGGAGGAAACAAAAAAGGTCGGGAAGTGAAACAGAAGTCGTCCACAAATGGATTAACTAGACGAATATTGATTTGGACGGGAAACCTATTTCCAAAACTGGAAACCAGAAGGCTGTTGGAGATATGAATCAGTGTTTGTTAACCTATTGGGAGAATTCCTTTAACCCTTTACCACAGTTAAATTATCCAGCGCCCCCCACGTCGCGTACTGATACTACTGGTCTTGCTCCGTATCAACGAATGAACACACGCGTGAACAACAAGAAGTGTCGAGCCTCGGACGGTAAATTTTTTTTAACCTTTTTGAATGGGTCTTTATTTTAAAAGATTCATAATGACATTTAGTATTATGCCTCAGTTTAAATTTTTGGGCGTGAAACTGTAGTTTATTTAACATAACTTAAAAAATCAAAGCGCCTAAAAAAGTGTATCAGTGTGCATATCTCATGATGAGCTTATTTTCTATATTGACACAATGCTCACTCGAACTTCTGCAGCGCCCCTTAAATGCTAAAAATTTAAAAACGCCCCGCCAGACCTTCAAACGCCCACAAAGGCTGGTTAAGGTTAATCACTGAAATGTAAATGAATATGATATAATATGTTTTTTCATAAGTAACTAATTAACCATCACGCTTTTCTGTAATTCTGAATCTAATGACTCCTGACCCGACTCGAGTAAATATATTATTATTATTTTTTTACATGTGTATTCATCCTGGACTTGCAGAAAAGTCAATAGATGTCGCGTATTAAATATAAAATGGATAAAAAATTATCCAGACACTATCTATATAGCATTTAGTTCCGGTTTGAATCTTGCAATCATATATAAAGATAGCAGCCAATAATATGTGCGATAAGGAAATGAAGATAATATTGGTAGTTCTTAGTCGAAGTATGATACAGTTAAAAGTGACCGAAGTGGATAGACACCTTAGCTCAGTTGGTAAAGCTGTTGCCATATATGCAGAAGGTTCTGGGTTCGAGTCCCAGAGGTGCCAACAGCTTTTTCTGATTTTTCTGTCTCCAGATTTTCGATTGAATTTCGCTAATCATCATCATCATCATCACTATTGGCTCTACAACCCCTGGTGGGTCTTGGCCTCCTCAAGAGTCTTCCTCCACTCATCTCGGTTTTGAGCCAGCTCTCTCCAGTTTTGAAGCTCCAAGATAGATATGTCTTTGAGGACGTTGTCGCTCCATCTTAGTCTTGGTCTTCCCAGGCTCCTTCGCCCTATTGGTCTTGAGTTCAGCAGGGACTTTGGTGCTTGATGCTCGGTCATTCTCTCCACATGACCCAGCCACCGAAGTCTTCCCAATTTTATAAATTTTGCGACGTCCAGTGCTCGCTCATTCCTCTTAGTTAGTACCCAAGTCTCAGCTGCGTACGTAAGTACTGGTCTGATAAGTGTTTTGTACACTAATATCTTCGTGTTTTGAATTTCGCTAATATTGTCTATTTAATTAAATATTATTATTTTATTCGATTGATTGTTTAAAATGTTTTTTTTTATTAGTTATAATATAGAATAATTATTTATATGTAAAATCTGTTCTCTCATCATCTGAATGGTTCTGCTGTACATAAATCTGCACTCTCGTCGTCTGCATATCAAGAGGTTTTTTTTTGTGTACCTTGTATTTCCATGTAGTAACGGTTATTGGTAATTTTCTCAACAAAACCCGATTAATATACTTGAGTTTTGATATCGGATTAACTTTCTGATACTTACGAATGTAATTTAATTATTTATCTATTGAAAGCTGATTACCTAACTAGCAACGGATCGTTAAATTCCTATAATATTATACTTAGGTATATATAAAAATCAAATTTGTTTGTTTGTTCGTATTTTATGCACTGCCATACCGATTGCGATGAAACTTTAGTGATCTGTTGTGCGCACGCCCGCGAAGGTTATAGGCTATATTTAATGGTAAGCTCATGCTTTCTGAAATTTGTATAAATCAAAATGTGTGTATTTCATGACATATCTACCTTGGAGTTTCTAAACTGGAGAGAGCCGGCACAAAACCGAGATGAGTGGAGGAAGACTCTTGAGGAGGCCAAGACCCACCAGGGGTTGTAGAGCCAAGAGTGATGATGATGTGAATTTCATATATTTTAGCGGCAGGGAGGAAAGGCAAGAGGGGAAGAGAAACAGGTGACGAGGGAGGGGGAAGGCGGGAAAGGTGGAAGGGGAACGCTGGAAGGGAAGGGGTCTCGGGAGGTGAACGGGGACGCATGGGAAAAGACATGCAGAGAAAATCAATTTATTTTTTTGAATGGCATTGCAACATGCCGGGTACCAGCTAGTACAATATACTTAATGACTTATACTTTTTTTTTTTTACAGTGAATACCGCACAAGAATCTCAACTGCTCCCGTCTGAAGCCAGTGAGACTATGGCATCCCCAATTGGGGTATGTTGTGAGGCTTAAGGTAGTGGGGAGGGGACGGAGGTGGGGAAGAGGAAGGTTGGGAAGTACCTGGCTATTCAGATCTGGTCACTAAACACGGCTAAAGCCATTTTCAAGCAACGTTTCAATTCTGAATGGTGGTCTTACACCAGGGCGATACTGATAGTATCTTCCACTCTGGAACATGCCGCAAATATACTATATATTATTTTAAATGAATTAATTGTGAAATAACACAAATTAATCAAATAAAATTTATTTGCGCATGCCGGGTTCGAACCCGCGACCTCCGGTTTGTGAGTCAAGAGTCTTACTCACTGGACTACGGAGGTCGTCATACTTACAAAATGCTAACGATCTTTTAAAATCCGGTTGTTTTTACTAAAAGTTTAATCTGTGTTCCGATTTTTGAGTGACAGACGGAAGTATCTCTCGGTCAAACAACTCACTTTAACAACATTATAGTAATTTTGATTTTTAATACACCGCTTTAGTTAAACCAAGGATGAGACAACCGGCCCTACGAATGTGAAGGCCCAATCGTGACCACAAACCGCTTCGAAAGGTTTGAGGCAATTCCCAACCGGCAAAAAAAATGCTGTCAAAAGGCAAACGAATTCAATTGTGTATATAATAATATTTCGGGCCTTTGCATTTATGTTCAACAATTGCTTGATACTTCTTACTCTTTGCTTCTAGTTCTTGCATCGCTCGCTTCGCGGTGTAAGGACGGAGCAATTGACAGTAAGCGTTTCTTCCGGTAACAACCTTTCTTACCGGGTTACAAGGTCGCTTGGGTCTGGGAAATAGGAAATACAGGTAGATAGTAGATACAGGTATTCACAAAGAACCTATGCGTAAGGTGGAAGGTGGACCAGTTTCTTCTACGAAAATGTGTTGAATGTCATTAGAACTTTCAACAATCTAAATCAATATCACCTTGTCTTTCAATTTTATTGTAGCAAATTTATGACTTCAGAAATAAAAACCATCTACCTATCTCTTAATCTCTTTCTTCCAGTAAACTGAAAGGTCTTTGAAATATACAAACTATTTATGTAAGAAAAGATCATCAGAAAAGTTCAACTCGATCAAACTCGGTATTTAGCATCTCTTTTAGTTTTAGTCATTGGGCCGTATTCATAAAACTGAAGGATATCCTTGTAAGTATAAGGTAGAAGTATAAGGTAGAAGTATAAGGTTTTGAGTTGAAGAAAAAGGTAGGAGTATAAGCATTTAATTTTTTTCGTATTCATAATGATTACCTTATACTTGCAAGGATATCCTCCAAGAATAAGTAAAAGGTTGTTGGCATGTTGGCTTGTGACTGTGCCGCGGCAGGTTCCAACCTATTTTCGATGGTTTATTTATTTACGGTATTTCTTTCTTATCGGTGTTATTTGAGTACAGTAGCTACTTCCACTGGTCACTACACGACTAAGTCTGCTACTGACCACACTCGAAATTACTGAAGGATATCCTTTTTATTAATAGTAAAAGGTAACGTTTATGAATGACCAAATACTTTTTGTGAAGGATATGCTCATACTCTATAAGTATAAGGTTTTACTCGGAATATTATGAATGCGAGCTGAAGGATTTCTTTTATATTTGGCAAGTATAAGCAAAACCTTTTTTTATGAATACGGCCCATTGCTAAGAAGTGACAACTCCGTTTCGTATTATTGAACTACGTTTTTTAGTTTTAGTCATAAGTTTGAGGATTCACAACAACAAAACACAACAATTTTGTGTAATTATATTTTGTAACTAATTAATTACCTTCTGCCACAGCGTATTGTTATACTTTTGTCTGCTTATGGGTGCTATGTGTCTATGCTTTGTCCATTCGTATATCTTAGTTTTCAGTGTCCTTTGTAACCTGATGAAGTAACCATTGGTTTTGAAACATGTTGATAATTTTTATTAAATAGTCGCGTAAACAAAGTTTATTAAATTATTTAATTAACAAATAGTATTTAATAATCTTGCAGGAATGGACACACAGAGAGATTCTGTAGATGCTCTACGAAATATGGTCTTAGTTTGTACTCTGAAAATATAACGCTGATTTCTCGTTTTTTTATGTAACCTAATACTGGCTTTTGAGCTTTCGAAAAGCGATCAAATCGCTGCCTTGTGGGCACTAACCGGTAGCAAGTCGCACGTGCAGATTCGATTCTTCGAGGGCACCGGTCCAGTTTAAGTCGTTAATAGGCTGTGGTCACCCGACCGTATCGCGGGCTGACCTCGTCCCGTACCTACCCAGTACCCAGCACCCAGCACCCAGTACCCAGTAGCCAATAGGTACCAGGTACCTGCCCAGCGGTGAGCCACAGATCGCATGTAGTGAAACAATAATTACTATTACCGCCTTAGGTCACCACACTGCTTTTCAGTGTGAACCGCGGCTCAATTTCCGTCAGCAATTAAAATTATTAACGTTTCGCCGGCACGTTACCCTTCGAAATGTCACTTAATTTGGGCACTAGGTCAATTATTAAATTAAGAATAAATTACTAAATATTATATTACCCCTTTGTAAATTGTAAATAGGTCCGACATAATAACTCACGAAGCGGGCCCTTTCTTTTGAAAGTCCGGCTACTAAAGTTCGTTGAAATGTTTTTATTTTTTTATTCCATACATATTTTCGCTATTATCCTGACAAGAAGTGGTGATAAAATTGATAAATGTGATTTGCACGACTTTCAAGATGTGACTCTTGGATCGTTTGGTAAAGCGTGCATCGCGTTTTTGGGACACTTTCTAGACGACAGATTTATGCAGAGGTTCTGTATTTTGCGAAGTACCACAATGCAGATTGCGCGGGAAATATTAATTATTAATTACATGATTTGAAGGTGGTACCTTATGACGCAATCCATTTTGAAAGGTTGAAAATAGCCCATCGCAAATCAGTTACGCGTGTAAATGTAAACAGGGAGCTAGTTGAAGGGTTCTAATTATTTATAATATTCATAAATGATAAACGGTATACCAGTCTCTAAATCTTAACCATGTAAATCAAGCAAAAATCTGTTCCCTGAAGCAACAAAAACTCTAGAATGGTGAGGAAAGGCGTCGCGAAATTCGCAGTTTTCCAGAACCTGGATTTTTTAGGTGAGCGTTGTTGTTTTCTCATTTTTTGAAAGATTTACTCTAGAAGTGCTTATAGAAAGATTAATTTCACTTGCATACGTGCAAAAGAAGAAAAACATAACAAGATAAAATATTAATTATTTCCTGAAGAAATTTATTTCCATAACAAAATTATTATAATCCAAAATAAAATTATTAATTTCAAAAATAAAATTTTGCTGTGTAAAGAAAATTAAGTTGTAGTCGATACAAAAATTCTCACATTTTCTTCGTCACCGGTCTTAATTTCAACAAATTATTTATTATCTTGCCCATAAATTAATTAGGCTTAAACAGGTTTCATTGATTTGACATGACAAGGTGTGCATTATGATGATTGTGTCACTCGCTGGTTGTCCACAGAGCTCGTCCGTTGCGCCGTACGTACGACAATTGGAATAATTTCACATTCGACTAAGGTCCAATACAACACGTGACGCATACGACAGGTTAACGTTCAACTTGTTAATAATGTCCCACTTAACGTTTCGCTTTTGTGCCCGAATGGCTAATTATTAATTTTGTGATTCATAATTCATACAACCGTTGAAACAAACGTAGTTTTCTTACCATGCACTCACTACCTATGCTCTCGAAAGAATACGTCCATTCTGGAAGTGCTTGGCATCCAAAACAGGCTGTTACGGGTTTTTCAACAGAGAAGCTGGATAGGCATCCAAATCAGGCTTCCTGGCTACATCGTATCCTGAGATACATTGAAGCTTTGGATACGTCTCTCGCCAAACTGAGATCTTGAACCTGGAGATACTCATTGTGTCGGGGAAATCGGATAAATATAACCGATGCGTTTAACTTTTTTTTTTTACATTAACTCCACACAGGAGGCCCTGAGGAAAATAATTTCCCTCAGGGCCTATGTCATCTGGGATGCTGTGTGGAGGGTCTTTTTGAGGAGAGGAAGGAATGAACATTGGTCTTGAAGAGACCCATGTTGTAGGAAGGAGGAAACACAGAGGCCGGCAAATCATTCCACAGCCGAGCTGTTGAACATAAGAACGAGTCGAAGAAACGACCCGTTCTCGACTAGGCAAGTGGGAACGTCCAGCGCACCCCCTCATTCATAGAATGACTAAAGTAGAATTTTCTTACGGTTGATGCATCCATCGTTAATAATTAACAGTACAGATTTATTGTATTATTTCCTGTCCAGGAATGTCGTATAACTAGAGTGCTCCACTTGACACGCTACGGCACTACGATCAATTAACTTTTCTCTTCCATTGTTGAAGGTTTATTTTTCTCCACTGTTAAGCTTTGATTGATTGATGCAATTCTTTATGTCGTTGCTTGATTGGTCGTTCAGTTCATATGTTTTTATTGGGTACTCTCAGTACCAAACTTGCTCTTAAGTATAAAGTCAAATACAGTCTGTCAAATAAAAGTAGAAAACATAGGAGGGCGCCACTGTCGTTCAAATGGCAACACTAAAAATATAATCATGGTGTTAATCTAAAGCTGTGTAACCAACATTTTAATTAAAAAGGCATAAAAGTGAAAAAAAAATCTTTTCATTCCACTGATCTCAAATTAGAATTGCATGTAGGTTTATTATTATTATATCTTTACAATTTTATGTTAACATAATGCAGAATAACGATATTGTAATAAAATATAAAGCACACTTTAGAAATGGCACACATTTATTTAATATTAGCTTAAGTACCTACTAGCGTTGTCCAGGCTTTAGATCATGTCTCTAATTTTAGATCTGAATATATTTAACCTTTCAGTTCTAAAAGTAGCGTAACTAAACTCACCATTAATGATTCTTCCTTTCTACCTACTGTTAAATTCAAATGTATGTTAAATTAAATGGAAGCCAATCACTTTGTAGAACACAATTTAATCAAATTTATGTCATTAAGTAGGTACCTTAACAACAGTGCTTCCTCGATTTAATTTTTGTTTCAGCAACAAAAAAATGTATTTTAAAGTGTGCATACAGTGTTCTGCATGTTCAGTGTGATTGCACTTTAAAAGAATATTTGACAGGTAAATTAGTGTTGCCAGCCTACAAATTTTGTGTTTAATTTTTTATATTTTCTACTCTTATTTGACAGACTCTACTTTTTAAAAACTTAAGTAAAAACACCCTTGGCTTGTATCCTGCTTCGATAAACTATTCACACTGTTTAATTCGTGCGTGGAATTAAAGTGCTAAACGGTGCCACGGTTTTAAGTCAATTAATTAAGCAGCGTTGCATAATAATGTGGAATAATTGATTATTAAGGGCACTGACCATTATTTAATTTGCACACAATATACAATTTTAATCGTGTCTTCAGCATTTTTATTGCTGGACTATGAACATTGTATTACGTTGGTATTTGTGGTTTTTACTTTGGAATATTGTGTGAGTGTCTTTAAGGGCCCGCAACCCGAATTTCTACCGAGATCTTACATATCTCCCTTAAACACGTTAAGTTTTAAAGCTCTTTAAAAAATATATGTTATTCTTGAAGATAATATCTAGACATTGCCCGCGCCGAAACGCAAATTATATAAAATTCCCTCGATAGAAAAAAATCGCAAAGTATGCTCCAAAAATGATTATAAACACGTTTGTTTCAGTTATTTTACAAGTTACATGTATGAAAAAATTCACAGTGTGTCTTTAAATGCTGTTTAAGACAATGCCCGCGAGATTTTTGCTCTATTTTAAACGAGTCGTGTTTTATTAAACATTTTCGCAATTTTCGCATCGATTTTGTCGTTGTAAATGTTAGCGCTTTCCTCTAACATTCGTTATTTCGTATCTCTCCATCTTCGTGCCCGGTTGTGGAGCCTTAAGCGAGTTGGTATAACGCAATAAAATAAAAGTTAAAATGTCGATTATTATAAATGCACGATTAATACATTATATTATTATTTATACACATAGCAAGTAGGTGGGTTCCCACCCAACTAACCGTTTCTGGTTTGTAGATGTAATTCACACTCAAGAATGCAATTTCGTCTGAACACGTGAACATTATATAATATTAGTGAGCGGATAATTTGGGGGAATTTGCAATAAAACACTTTAATTTTACTGCATTCGTACATAAATAGGTCTTATTTCCATAAATTATACAAAGTTGTATGCTAATCATGAGCGGTGCACGTCGGCCTTGCTTTGTTGAAGGAGGAAATATGTGTGTATTTTATTAAGGACACAATATTGCTTATTTATTGATGTCTCCGTGTAGACATTGTTTGCTTTGCCGATTGTTAGCACCTGCACAAAATCGTGATTCCATCAAGGACAATCTTTTTCATAAGACTGAATCAAAAACGTGTATTCGGAATTTAACTAAAAGAATCATTTGTTCTAGAGTTGTGTTATTGTTTCCTTATGGCTTAGACTTCCTGAGTAATAAAAGATTTTTCTACAAATTTTTATTAGTCAATACACCATAGTCATACATAGTCTTCTAGTGCATGTTATCAGAATCGGCACCGTTAGGGGGCATTCATTAAATATGTGAGCTCAAAAGGGTGGGGGGGGGGGGGGTCCAGTAAAATCTCACGTTACTTGAAAAAAATATACGAAGTGACCCAAATTTATCTCACCAAGGAGGGGGGGGGGTCTATATTGGAAGAAAAACTGCTCACGTAATTAATGTATGCCCCCTTACGCAAAAACGACCTCCGGTACCATGATGAGGCTTGCTTGATCTAAGATAGAATTAAAGAGAATCAAGTTGTTTCACATTAAGGGGAATGCTGACCAGAGAAGTGTGCTTGTTTCACGAAAATGTCCGTCCTCACACAGTCTTAACCACCAATACGCTCTTGGACTCATTTGTTTGGGATGTTTTGAACAATGCCCCATAAACCCCTGACTTAGCGTCTTCAGATTATCATCTTTTTACCTTCCTGAAGGCATGTATGCATGAAAATAAATTTTCATCGGACGAGGAGGTGCTCCTTCCGCCACTGCACTGATTCTGCAGTGGGGGAAGGAGGAATTTTTCGTGGAGGGCCTAAAGAAACTTGTGCCACGGCTCACCACATGCATTGAACGGGTTGGAAACTTAATTATTATTTTTAATTTATAAACTAACGTTTAGACAAGATTTTTATGCATAGCACAAAGGGTAACAATTATTATATAAAAAATAAAGTTGGTTGTTTGCAGGTGGAAAAAATATAATAAGCAGTAATTGTTGAATGAAACACTAGTATATATTGAATTATTTGGCGGGTATTTGATAAGCCCCCATAGCTCAGTGGTCAAGAGCAGCTGACCGGCAATCAGAAGGACACGGGTTCAAGTCCCGTTGGCGGCAAGTATCTTTTCTCGGAAGATTTTTCAATGTTGATGAGTGTTTCAGGCTGATAATTATTGCTTATAATAAGGGTTGGCAACTATTTGGAAAAATAGTCAACATGTGTATCAACAATATACTGTAATTTTTTCTAATACACTTTTTCAAAAAAAAAAAATCAGTACCCTTACTTTCTGAACGTGCCTCGTATATAAGCAAATGCTGATGACCAACAACAATACAAATGCTTAAGAAGAGCCTTTCATTAAAATCGTTTATAAACCGACTTCCCACCAATGTAGGCATTATTCTTAAACATATACCCTATAGCTCAGTTTATTAAATGGGTTGTTAAATTAGCAGTCCGTTAAACGAGTTAATTCCCAGTTCGCAGAGTACCGAGCGGTGTGGATTTAACACCCTTGTCGTTAAACGCCGCGCAGCAGTAGCGGATAACGGGAACAGTTTAACGCCGTTATATCGTTATATTTACCAACCTCCCTTAAAGTGTCGCCTTTCGTTACCCAAACGACCGATCCGCAAGCAACAGGTTTTATTGTTCCACGTAGATATTCGGTATAGTCTGCGGGCTCTTTTGCCTGGGGAGGTTTTCATGAACAGTTTTTGAACTTGTTTGAAAATTTTTATCAAAGTAATTTTTTTACGATGATTTTAAACGAGTGCTTCTGGCTAGGGTGGTATATTCATGTAAAAAAATTGAATCACTAAAATTGTGCCTTAATACATTTCCCATTCTCAAACCCATTTAATTTCATTCAATTCTTCTATTTAATGTTGTTTACTTCTTTTCTGTTTTATTGAAGTGAAAACTTCTTTAGCTCCGCTGTGATTTGAAACTCGATGAAACGAAAAATTGCAACACTGAAAAGAGACAAACATATATTTTTATTATTTTTTTTATTTTTTTTATTTTTTTTTATTGAGGAAACAAACAGTCATACAGAAAAATGATTATAACAATAAAATTCATATGTTGTAGACCAATTAAGTTCCATTATGTTAAAAAATATTGGTTTAGTATTTTTACCTACTCAACTTATTAAATGACAAAGAAAAAAAAATAAACATAATAAAGAAAAGAAGAACATAAAACATAATATAGAAAAACGTAAAATTATTAACAAACATGGTTATACTATTTACTATGGCTGATAATAATATAATTTTCACAAAAAAGAGAAAAAAAAGTATTTTAAGTTATTAATTTATTAAGCTGCATTTTATATGATTTCAAGTCCATGGTATTAACATAAACATCTATAGAATTTAGCCTGCGATGAAATATAATATAATCGGTCTCCTCTTTGTGTGGTGTTTGGTAGCCTCCCCACTTTTGTTTGTTTTAGTATTCACTTCTACTGCGTTTGAATTGCATACTGTATTTTTTCTATGCGTGTATTGTTATTTCATCTAATTTATTTTTACTTTCGAAATATGGAATGTATTGCGGTACATTCGCAAATAAATAATAATTGTTAAAACAATGTGATCGGTCGAAAACTTACTTGAAATGGCTTTAACTATGTTAAGATTAATCGTATCTTTTATCTAATCTAATCTTATATCAATACAACAGTTGGTTCTTCTCAATGTTTCCATTCTTCCCAACACTCTTTTAACCATCACAAAATTCCTAAATTAGCTACTCTTGTAAAATAAATATCGCATATAAACATTTATATTCTCATGATGTAAAATTATATCACTTCCCAGGAAACCAGAACTCGTGTTGTTAAAAATAATAGTTGAATTATGTTATGATTTTCCAGTCGTTATAAAATGTCGCTACTACGTCTTAAATTTTCTTTACGTATCCGTGATTTCCCAGTAACCCAGTGAAGCTCAATGATTCTTAACCGTCGCGTCGTGCTTTCCGGTTTCGCATTGTATGGCCGTCCAAGAATTCTCGTCGCGCCGTTATAACTCGTACGGGCTGTTTCTCCGGCGCTCCGGGCGTCGCGGTTACGTCATCAGACGTCGCCATGGCAACGGCGTCTCATAGCGCCCCCCGGCGCCGCCCTTCCCCATCCCCTCTGTGCTCTTTCCATGTCGCCAAAGGTCACTCGGTGGGTGGAGGTGGGGTAGGGTGGTGGAGGCGGTAAGGGCAAACTCTCCGACGGATGTCGAATAGGGTTTTCTCTAGATTTTAGGAGCTACGTCCCATTGAACGGGACGGGCAGCGCAACCTACGCGATACAAACAAACAATACTTCGAGTTTATTATGAATTATAACGTGTGGGATTCGGACATAACAGATGTTCTTTTTCTTATTTATTACAAGTAAAGGCCAGTTGTTTCACTACACTTGAATAATTCATATGATTTCATAGTTAATGTTGAATTATAACTTTGTAATTGTATGAATGGATTAAATTCTGTAAAACAACTGGCCCTTCCATGTAAAGTCTTTATAATACCCCATACTCACTATTAGAATCTTAAAAAAAACAACATATGTGCAGTTCACACACGGTAGAAGTAACACCTTCAGAAAACTAAAGTAGACGATAGTGGGGAGACTACGAAGCACCGCACGAAGAGGAGATCGCTTATTCTATATCATTCTCTCGCAGGCTAAATAGATATATATGTTTGTGTCTTTTTAGTGACGCTTTTTCGTTTCATCGAGTTTCATATCACAACGGTGGTAAAGAAATTTTCACTTCAAAATTTTTACATGAGCTGCCCGGAGCCATTGGGATCCCTATTTGGCGTATTTTGTGAGACCGTGGGAAGGGGAAGAAGTGTTGGGAAACACCTGGCTATTCATATCGGATCACTAAATACAGTAAGATCACTTCAAGCAACGTTTCGATT
This sequence comes from Limnephilus rhombicus, assembly GCA_929108145.2. Classification (NCBI taxonomy): domain Eukaryota; kingdom Metazoa; phylum Arthropoda; class Insecta; order Trichoptera; family Limnephilidae; genus Limnephilus; species Limnephilus rhombicus. Next base: position 25,618,673 of record OV815278.1, read on the forward strand.
CTGATTGTGCTTTAAAGTTATATATACGGGTGTTAAGGGACGTACTTGATTTGGAGTAAAAAATGTAAATGAAATTTTGGTCTCCGGTGAGTTTTTTTGATGACTTTTTTTCAATTTTTTTTTTCTTCAAAATCAAACCAAGAAAAATTCTTCCGCATGTCATTACTGGTCACTCAGCCGAGTAACCGAACAACCCCTAACCCCGCCTCCAACTGTTCAACACATACCATTTTTTTAAGTATTTGCAAAAAAAAAATCAAAAGTCACCGGAGACCAAAATTTTATTTACATTTTTACTCAAAATAATGTCAGGAATCACAGGCTAAAAAGTCAAGTACGTCCCTTAACACCTGTATGTATGTTTATTTTGGTGACCGCATAACTCAGAATGAAACCTACTCAGAAGCACCTCAGAAAGGTCATTAAGAGTGATGATAATTTTTTTTTAAATTGGTTAAGTTAGGTTAGGGTTACCGGCTATGTTAAAATTATTTTTTCATAGCTTTTAATGACCTATCTGAGGTGTTTCTGAGTTGGCCTGCAACCGTTTATTTTATCTTAATTATTTACTAATTAAATCTTCTTTAGAGATTCGTTACAAACGTCGTAATTCCGATTACATGATAATGCACTTAATGCTTGCCATCAAAATATTATTTTTTATTAAATGAAAACAAATCACTTTGTGTACACCACTTATTTAATCAAAATTATCAACTTGTTTCGAAACCAATAGTTCCTTCGTCAGGATAAAATTAAAATTAAGAAAAATGACAAAAGACAAACATGTACAGACAAAAAAGCATCATAAAGAGTGTTGATTAATTGGTTAAAGGTATCATGAAAAACAATTATATTAAATAAAAATTATTTTCGAATGGGTAATAAAGAATAACTGTAATAATAAAAGTTTCCTAACTAATAATCACAACTCACAACCAAAGGGTAAATTCCCTCCCTCATATGCATACTTCTCCCACGTCGGGGACATGGACAATTTCATTTACGTATATAACCTTGTGCGTCTATAAAAACGTGTACTAAAACATGTGTAAATATTTTCACCGTGATAACCTTCTGCTCGTTTGAAATTTTGTAATATTGGCATACCCCTTTTCCAACACGTTGCATCTACAATGCAAACGTAAGGGGGCATACATTAATTATGTGACCACTTTTTCTTCCAATCTAGACCCTCCCTCCCCCCCTTGGTGAGATAAATTTGGGCCACTTGTCGTATACTCAAATAACATTTTTAAATGTAATTTTATAACTGTAAAAATAGGGTTTAAAAGCCCTTTGTTCAACTGGAGAGTAGGTACCGAATATTTCGTGTATTCACTGCTGTAAATTTTTATTTATAATATCACCCGCCATAACACAGGGTCATCCCTAGCATGGAGGGTGAAATATCACAAAAAACTATATGTACTGTCGATAATTCATGTATTAAATAAATAAATAAAAATATCGTCCAATTTCAGAAAATTGCACGTGCGCACGCGTGTCTGCAAGAGTGCCCCCGAAAGATGGTAGAATGCATTGTTATCGACAACGCGTCTATCTGCCGAGTTTCAGCTCGATCGGATGTCGGGAAGGGGGTTAATTTCCACTCCCAAGATTCCGATTCATTCATTCAACAAACAAAAGTGAAATTCATATAGATGTCTTTTTTTTAAAATGGTTAAAGGACAAAGAGTTAGGTTAGGCTAGATGTAATTGTCTCGGAGTCTTAGGTCTTAGTGCCCTTCTTCCCGAACACTTTCTATCAGAATTAGCTTCTTCAGAGCCTTTTTACAATTTCCTTGCAATGTAACCGTGTAATCGTGTGTTTAAGTGTGCTTTGGTGATAGAGTACCTACCTATTCTCATGGTAGAGTAGAGTGATTTTTCTTAAGAATTCAATAATTTTATAATTTGTTTGTTATTTTTTTTTTATGCAGAACGATTACGAATAGTTTTCATAGGATTACCTTAATTTTAGAGTACGTATATGACCTAAAAAATACTTAGATATCGTACAAAACTCTCGTTTGGGGAAATGAATTACCACCCTTAGTAGCCAGGGTTTTAATGACATTTCCATATAATTTAATAAAATGGTTATTTCTGTTAATTAACACTATACTTGCACTATAACTAAGTACAAAATGAATTGATTAGTCTATCCCACAATTAACAGTTAAGAATTACCTGTATATAAATCTGATGGCGTATAAGGCAATAGGAATTTTTCAATGCATTACTCTTGATTGATACATGTAATAATTATGAACAATTAGTTATCTTTAGTTCTTCATTGTGTAACTACATATTTTATTATATTATTTCTAATGCAAATTATTTATGTATTTAAACATCATTCAATGCTAGCATAACCTTTAAATTGTTTTTTTTTTTTTTTATAATTAAAAAAATGATGTATTATTATTATGTAATGGAAAAAGTATAATAATTGTATGGGCTCAAATACTACTTTGTCGTAAAAAATATTTTTAACGGGGAGTACTTACACAAATGTGACCTGATTATCTTTTCGTCCTTGCTAGTCCTTCTGAGAATCTTCTTTGGTGTATAAATTTACATACGTGTTACTTGATAGCATCCCAATAGATCAGTGTAATTTTGTGTACACAGCGGGATTTCTTCATTAGTCCTCATTAGATTTCTGTTGAATGTAGATTCCTACCTCGTAAATGTTGAGTTACGAACATGTTTGGTTCGAAACACCGACCGTAACAATAATAATTGACAATCGCAACCAATTAACACACCGTATAAGGGCGAAAATGACAAAATAAATCATCAATAGTGATTTATTTTATAACTGTTTGAAATATATCAAGAAAACAAATATCAAAAAAAATCGTCTAAAATAGGTTTAATTTTTAAAAAGTTAGGTTAAAAATACTGCCTCAACCACATTTTTTGTTAGTTATCAAATCATCAAAAACAGTTATTTCGGTTGTGTCTATCTGTATATCTCTGGTTCAATGAACTCTAGATCTCGGACATGCTTTGAACTGAAATGCCATTTTCAAAATTTGAACAGATTGTGTGAAAAATTCCGACAAGCGATAAAGTATGTAGCTACTTATAACTGTACAATTTTCACAGAAAATTATTTAATTTTTTTTATATGAATACCGCACAAGAGTCACCAACTGCTCCCGTCTGGAGCCAGTGAGGCCATGGCATCCCCAATTGGGGTATGTTGTGAGGCTAAAGGTAGTGGGGAGGGAAGGAAATGGGGAAGCGGAAGGCGAGGAAGTTCCTGGCTATTCAGATCTGGTCACCAAACAAACATTCAATTCTACTACTGATACTGCGAGTATCTTCCACTCCACAGTATTTATTATATTACTTGTGCAGATCAAAGTTACGAAATTTGATTGATTTTTATTATAACGTACAAAAATGAATGTTTGTAATATATGAAAAATTAAAATTTAAAAACAAATTGCAATAGATGGCACGCGAGCTGTTTGACTGGATGTATTAGGACTGAATATATATGGAACGCGGGAGGGGGGTTGGCGGGACGGTGGAGCGGGGAAGGGGTGAGGGAAGGCGGGAAAGATGGAAGGGGAACGCGGGAGGGAAACGGGACGCACGGGAAAGAACATGCAGGGAGAAACAATTTATTTATTTGAATGCGGCATTGCAACGCACGCCGAGAACCAGCTAGTAAGTTTATAAAAACAATTGGCCAGTAAGTAATTGCCTGCGTCGTACGAGATACATATGCAATTCCATTAAACTTCGTCCTCTGCAAATCCAAAGGGAGAGCCGTATTTAATTAGTTTGTTACCCGACGACAAGAATGCATGCCTTTATGGCTCTAACCGTGTTCATGAGTTCAATCTAAAATCGCGAGGGTTGACAAGAATTGGGTTTAATACTAAAACATATTATTATCGGAAGGCTGTGCGATGCTTATGAGTTTTACGGATTTTCTTGTGGTGTCCATCGTCATAATAAGTGTGCAAATCCTCTAAGTGCTTTACCCGTGTTGAGGCCCCCATTGTACAATTTAATAAAATTCAAAGAATATGAAATAATTACTTTTAACAAAATAAAATAAAGTAAATAAAGGCGATATTGAAAAACGAAGAAATTGGCAAATATTGTGAGGGACGTTTGCATAAAAATGATGTTTGTTTTGTAATGGTATAGTGGATTACGTATGTATGTCAGCATACTACGTTATAAAATTTGTGTAATATTTCCTTTTTGGTTGTTTAATCCATCTTTTAATTTTGTATCTGATTTTTGTTGTTTCCCCATATTTTTATATCGAGTTGAATGCCTTTATTGCTCGGTGCTTGTGGTATCTTTGTCCAAAGCTCGTGCTTACCGTTGGAGTTTTTTTTTTGGTACGCTTGACTAACTAATCTATTAATGATAGTTTGTGTTTTTGAAATTTGTTTATTGATCAAAAATGTAGTTAAGTAGTGTTTTTATGTACAATTGGCGTATAATTTAATAGATTATGAACAAATATCGAAGTGTTTAACACGAACCTTGCTAAATTCACAGTATTCGTAAAAAAATAACACTCGATTACTGCCACATGTTTAACTAAAAACTTCTTATTTCATTGATTTCTTTATTTCTCTTTTTTTAGTTCACCTCATTTTCTCTCCTACCTTTAGCATTTCGAATTAAAATAAAATCACTTCCTGAAAGATATTATTGATATCCATTAAAATTTAAATGTAAATAAACCCTAGAAAACACTTTTTGTAGACTTTAGTAAGAAGATGCACTTTTATCAGAATTGTTTATATCAAATTTAGTAATTTTTGCATTGAGGTTCTAAATTTCAATTTTTCGTTATTTTAATGGTCAGTGACATTTATTTTTTTTATTTTTTTTTTATTTTTTTTTTTAATCAAATAAAATTTATTTGCGCATGCCGGGTTCGAACCCGTAACCTCCGGATTGTGAGTCAAGAGTCTTACCCACTGGACTACGGAGGTCGTCACATACATATTATTATCACTGCCATTTATGAATTTGTAAAGACTGTTTGTAACGCTAATAAATAAATTAATATCTAGTACGTACGTCAAACATATTGAATATTTATGAGTAGTCTGTGTCAGACATTTTTTCCGTTCTCTATGCGATATCCGTATGACCGATATGATTTCATATATATTATATTTAATATACCTATATAATTCTATTGATCGTGAGAATCCTATTTCGTACATCAGATATGAAGTGTCCTAGATATTTTACAGGAACTATTTGTTTTTAGATAAGCTTAACGCATTGAAATATTGCCTCGTGTTTCAATGTATTAAACTTTACAATTATTTCGACTGATTCATGTGTAAGTACATACTTTCACATTCCGGCAAATGACCTCGTTTTCTCCAAAAGCTTTTTTTCAAACAATTCGATATATTTACTTCAAAATATCATGACTTGAGTTTTATTTCAGGGTTTATATATCAACCTCTAACGAACTATAAATGATTAGTGAGGTACATTGATATCACACGCAAGCTTTATGTTTTTAACCTTCCTTTTATTACTGACAGAACGATATAAATCATCAACAAATCGCTTTAATATGTATATTTTATTGCTTTTAGAATAATTTTCATTAGAGATATCCATTCAAAAACTTAATTGCCAAAAAAACGATTTGATCAGGTAAGATATTTTTTGCATTAAATTAAGTGATTAATATTTATTTAAGCAGTCTGATGAAAAGTAATATCTCCGTTAAATCTCGATGAGAATATTAAAATCATATTTAAGATCCTAGAATTTAATCCAATTTCAGTTTGGGAAAGGTTTTCTTTATTCAACCTTGGTGTTTCAATGTCGTTTTCTGTAAGCGAGCAACAAGTGGATATGTGAGAGTGAAACGACTTGTCTATACAATCGTAACACAAATAATAAAAAAACCGTGCTATACAATCATAAAACTTCGTAAATAATAAAAAAAAAAGTAGACAAAAGTGCGTAGACTACGAAGCATTTTTTTTAGCGATGTGAGGGATGATATTTTGAATGCTTTTGTCGTCGAATTCCACTGCACCTTTTCCTATACATTTGGTCATCTTTTATTGAAGTAAAACTTCTTTACGCACGCTTGACTTGGGGAGTAAGCTGGCGAATGCGTGATGAGAGCGTTACGAAAAGCGAGGCAAATGGTAGTTGAGAGGGCGAAATAAGTTAGTGAAGATTGAAAGAGAGAGAGAGTTACGCTTCGTATATTGCTGTAGGGGCAAGAGAGAGAGGTGCGAGCACTCATTTTCTTTCTCTCTTTCTTTCATAGCCAGTTACGTTACACAGTGCAGGCCTATTGTCTGTATCACACTTTAGGAGCAAGAGAGAGCAGTGCGCGCGCACGTTTTCTCTCTCTCTCTTCCTATCATATAGATGGAGCAGAAGTTTAACTTCAGTTGTGTGGTCTAAGGCACACACGTTTTTTGTATTTGTGTTTTCTTCCTCTGAGTCGCTATATATTGCATTCTTTTGCCTGTTTATTTTGGAGTGGTTTGAAGATTGGATATTGATTTTACAAAAACCAAAATATCTATTCTTTTTTTTATTTAATAAAATGTGAATTAAATAAATATTTTATATGCTATATATCTCTGCTATATTCTCTCGCAGGCTAAATCCTATAGGTATATGTGTCTATTTTTAGTGTCGCTTTTTTATTTCATCGAGTTTCAAATCACAACGGTGGCAAAAAAGTTTTCACTTCAAAAACCTATCTCCCTTAGAATAATTTTGTACGATGTGCCTAAGTATCGTAGGTACTAAGTAAATGATTTAAGCTTATTCATGTACAAACACGATTCTTTCATAATTTCGGCATTCACGAGCGAATAATTCTTCTTTCCCCCAAAAATTTTCATCAAAGGAATTCTCGTCTAATACTTCTTAGCTGGAAATTATATTTATATTTATAGCATTTAACCTAATACAAAAAGCATTTCGTGGGAACCATGTCGGAACAGATCCACAATATAATAATGTAATATGCTCGATAAATGTCGTTGTACAATATTCCCAATACCTTAATGTCGCTTCCAATTTTCAACACCTAGCCTACTTTGATGTGGTAGTTTCCTTGGAAAAATAATCGGAGTGGAAAAATACTACCCTGAAGGAAAGAGCTACGTGTGTAAATAAGAGCGATGTATGTCTTACGTACTTCGTTCATTTCTTACGTCTAAAGTGAGGCAAATCTCTCTCTTAGAAGAAAACTTAGCCTTGGAACCCAATGTAATATATGTACCAGCCCAAACTGTTCTCGGAATCACGAATACTGTTTCACGTATCACTTGTATTGGTTACATGACAAAATTACACAGGCGTGAATTACACATGAACCATTTTTCACGTGTAGGGTAAAATGAACACATACTGAAATGAAATACATGTCAAAAATACATTTTACCTAACTTTTGATTTTTTTTATATGAAATTTATTTAGCCCATTATTTAGCACTTTGAAATTAAAAATTAAAAACATATTTTTTGACGTGTGTAATTCCGGTAGGTGTTAAATTTTGGAGGCGGTATGGGGATCGCCACCCCGAAAATCATTTATTGGATAACCAACAACTCTGCTATAGGGCACCCCAAGTTGAGTTCGGTGACTTAGTTGGGGTGCCCGGGTTCGGTTCCATGCCAACTCAGAAACACCTCAGAAAGGTCATTAAAAGCTTTAAAAAAATATTTTTTAAATAACCGGTAACCCTAAACTTAACCTATTTAACCCTTTTTTAAATATTTTTTTATCATCACTGTTAAAGACCTTTCTGAGGTGCTTCTGAGTTGGTTTCATTCTGAATTGGCGGGTCACCCCTGGGTTCATGGGGTGAGAAGTCTAGGTTGATTGACTAGGTCTTAGCGGAAGGTGCCACGTAATGTGTGGTGGGCCGGATTTGGAGAGACGGTCGAGGAAAACCTCTATCTCTTACCTCTCCAGCAGGACCGTCTCGACCCATTGCCTTGCACCGCAGTGGGAAGGATAGATTAAAACTTCCATCATTCCTGGACACATTGACTCCCAGATACCTACCCACCCCTCATCTTTTTCCTTCTCAGATCGCCCTCTCCTTCCTGTCCTTAAAAACCCTCCACACAGCACCAAAAGATAACTTAGGCAATTTGGGAGGCGAACCTTTATTGGATAACCAACACCTCTGCCATAGGTCATAGGTCACCCCAAGTGGTTCGCTACGTTTGGTGATTTAGCAGGGGTGCCCGGGTTCAAGGGGTGAGGTTTGTCTAGGTCTTGGAGGCGGATGACCAGGACACACCGAACCCCAGATTCCTACCCACCCCTTAAACCCTTTTCCTTCCCAGATCTCTCCTCTCCTTATTTTCCTGAAAAAAAAAACCTCCACACATCATCCCCAAAGATGACAAAGGCCCCGAGGGAAATTATTTTCTTCAGGGCATCCTGTGTGGAACTCATGTAAAAAAAAAATAGCCCCTTGGGAAATTATCTTCCTCAGGGCCTCCTGTGTGGAGTTAATGTAAAAAAAAAATATAATTTTATCAATGCGTAATTTCGCCCACATGTAATTCTGTCCGTGTGTAATTCTAATTCTGGCTGTGTAATATTTGTACATGAAATTCACGCCTGTGTTATTTCATCCTGACCCCACCTATATTCTACAATACTATATGTTATTTACAGACTTAAGAGTGTAGACTTTGGTGAGATCTTGCAGATCTAATAATGTACGCGAGTACGAGATGAACATTTATTGTTTCTATACAGGTTATAAAGCTACGTACTAACTAACGAGCTGGCGGTAGGAAAAGAGAGCGTGCCGAGCCGGTACATACATCTCCTTTTATACCTAGATGTGTTGTCTCGCTCTTACATCTTCAAAAAGCAGGCGTGCCACCTAAACCATTCTTACACTATACCTTTTTTCTTCATTTCCATAGTACCACCCTTCCCACAAATTTTTATGCAGCTTAGTTTTTCAATAGGTATATTCCGAAATGCTCGCATTTTTATTGTACTTACGAAAAGCATATATACGTATGTATATTTTCTTATGTATATTTTCTTTTGGTACAAAGCCCCCTACCTTTGACATCATTTTTCCGAGTTGTATATTTTTAAACATCGGCTAGAAAACGTCGGTCTTTTCAACTAACTTTTCTTGTTGTCTTAAGCTCCTAAAAAACTGTGTGTGATGGTTAAGTCCGAACATAATTAAACGTGGTGATGTTGTATCAAAGATACAACATAACAATGTAAAAGCCCCGAAAAAGGGCGTTAATAAATAAATAAATAAAATTCTAACTTTACTACGCTCTTATTAAAAGTAAATAAAGGTGTGTTCATTATTGTAATGTCTCTTTATAGCGACATTCGTTATTTAGCAAACCCGGCCACACGTTGCTGTGGCTAACGAAACCTTTATAACCAACGCCATCTGTTAAATCAAATCCGCACCACGCTGCCCGCTGCCGCTTGGCCAGATATATTATGTATTTCAACCAATTTACACCATACCTTGACAAATTATATACCTAAAAACTTTGCTCATGAATCACTCTATTGGTGAAAACCGCATGAAATTCCATTGCGTAGTTTAAAAGATCTAAGCGCACATACAGCTTGAGCGACTTCATTTTATACTTAGTAATAATAAATAATAATAATTACTGGTCAAATAAAATTATTCATGCAAAACACTTCAATTATCTCAACCAAACGTATGTCGACAAACTTTCGTCAAACAAATGATTGAGTATTGAAGAGTTGAGCGCAGAAATAGAAGGATTTATGCTTGCCATTCAAGATAGTCATTAATACTAAAAATTATATGAAGCATATAATCAAAGATATAAATCAAATTGATGATTTATGTAGAAAATATTTGGCCTTTCCGGAAACTATAGAACATATTATATCGGGATGTTCTGTATTAGCGCCGTCCGAGTAAACATTTAGGCACAATCAGGTTTTAAAAATAATCCACCAAAGTTTGGTAATTAAACATAACTTGATTGATTGCCGTAATATAGTACCATATTATGAATATGAACCAAATTAATTTTTAGAAAATGAATTTTATAAAATATATTATGATAAAACTATACTAACAGACAGAACAATTAGTCATAATAGACCTGATATAGTTTTACATGACAAAATTTAAAAAACATAACTTATATCATTGATGTAGCTATTCCAAATTCCTGTAATATTAAAAAAACTGTTTCTGAAAAAATAAGATAAAGATGGGACCAGTATTCTCCTGTACTGCAATATGTTTATTAAAAGACTTCTTTGAATCAAGGGTTCTTTGAATCACAGTGACTGTATATTGAGGTATCGCAATTTATAAATATAGTTCGGAGGACTAACGTCCTTTCTACCTGGAAGCAAGGTTTTGTCTGCGGAGCTCTAGGATTATAATGACTCTGCACGCCTACCTTCGGCACATTTCGTAAACGAGGCATGTGACCCGAAGAACCCACAGACATTTAAAGCAATATGAGAACAAATCATAGACTAATTAATCAGTAATTTTTTTGTCTTTTAACTAACTGTCTTTTTCTGTTTCATGTTTCTTGTAGATGTATGAATATTTTCTTATTCAATGATTAATTGAATCGTTTAATTGTCTCCGAATAGAATCTTCTCTTTTTAGAATCATATTATCTACGACGTCCTACGCATTGAGAAAATCTTAAAAATGGAGGACAAAATGTTTGACGTCACCAGGACCCAGGGGTGTGTCTGGCGTACTGATGAAAATAGCAGAGTTCTTTCCTCAAAACTTTCAAGTTCATGCGAGTTACTGAAAGGTTCCGCTGTAGCCCTGAAAAACTCGTGGAACGGGCGGGCGAGGGAGATCTGGCCGCAACCCAGATAAGCTATACAAAAGCTCGCAACACATGACAAACGGGAACATTTCACTGCGAGGAGTATGTATTGTCCAGAATAATATGATTAGACCCTTCTGTAGATTTGCCTGATGTTTCTTTCAACTGCTTGCGGTCTGTGGACCGCCGCTCGTTTGGCAAGGAAACCTAAATTCTGAGAACCGCCAACCTAAACAAACAGATGGTCGTCATGGCAACGCGTCCCACACCGCCGGCGCGGGCGCCTGTATTTCGCGGCTCCTGTGACACTTTTATACTATTTTATTTTTCCAGAATATTTTACAAAAGTTTTTCTTCTTTCGCCAAACACAAAACTCCGTAGACATAAACCCGGGGTTCTAGTTTTGGTTTTGTTTTTTATTGAATCCATTTTGATACATGGAAATTACAAGTAGAAATGGATAAATTGTATATAATATGCACAATAATACATGAAATAGTATACGTGGCTTGACGATAAGCAGCAATACAGGAGTGTGCCCAGTCAGCATTAATTTCTATCTAGGCAGATGCTTGTTCTAAGAATTTTTTTTTCTTAATTTATTTATTTTACATTTACATAATATAACATTATATAGCTTACATATTTTATACACTCTCCTAATAAAGCAAGTGCTTGTGTTTAGGAGAGGACAACTTGTTAATAATTTTGTTAATAACTTAAGAATTATTAAAAAAATCCTTATCACAAACTTAAGAATTTAACTTATGAAGAAATTTAGATTTAACATATTTTTTAAAGATTATAAGGGTAATTAAACAAGAAATGTATATAGGATGTACATAAAACATTAGGAATAACAAACAGTCAAAACTATATCTAGGAGAACGTAAAAATTAAATGGTGGTACCACCAAAATAAGATTTAATTTTTTTTTTTTTATATTTGTCGTAATTTTTTTTTGTTCGCATATCAGCGGGTAATTGATTAAATAATTATATTCCTTTATATACACAGTGATTCTGTGCCGTGTGGTTTGTCCGGTTGGACAGTTAGTCCACCAATAGAAATATTCCTTATGCTAATAATTAGCAGTGGAGTAATATTTTTATTAAAGATATCTTTGTGTAGCTGAAGTAGTGCTATTTTTTCGTAAAGTGGGGGATCAGGGAATTCTTGGAATAAGTATTATAGTTGGGTAGTAATACGGTTTTTTTAGGATATTTGTAATAAGAATTTTTTTAATTGTTTCGACTGGGAGAAGGGATGATTTATACGCACCCCCCCAAGTTATGATTCCATATTGTAGTACAGAGTGCGCAAGTGCAAAGTAAATTTCTTTTAATATTTTTAATGAGATAGTATTTCTCAGTCTGATAAATATATATACCTATTAGTTTCCTCATTCTGTCTACTGTGGAGTTTATTTGATTTTTCCATTTGGTGTTATTGTCGATAATTATTCCGAGATATTTAATTTGTTCTTTACTACTAATATGTATAAAATTTGAGTTACATGGTGTGATTTTAATTAGGTAGTTTCTGTCGTGAACTTTAATATTTACATTTATATTTGAATTATATTGTGCAAAATTACCGTTCACATTACTCGTATACGTTAATAATAAAGAAAATTATGTTTCTTTGTTTGTCCCTTATGCGGTCCCTTCATCCGAATTTTCACCCGACTGCGATGAAACTTTAGCTATTATTTGTTGTGCGCATACTCGCAATGGTTTCTACATATTCTGGGATTATGAAATTACTACTCATCCGATTGCAATGAAACTTTGGTGAGCTGTTATGGGCACGCCCGCGAAGGTTTCTATGTATATATCTACTGGCAAGCTCTGGCATTGTGAAATTTGTATAAAAATTTTGCAATGGGCGCGCCGGTTTTTTGAAAAATGATTGTATTTCATACAGTTTAGCGAGGGAAGGAGGGAGGAAGAGGGGAATCCGGAGGCGGGGAGGGGAACGAAGGAGGGGGAAGGCACGGAAAATGAAGGGGGGACGTGGGAGGGGTTCGGGTCGCAGGAGGGGAAGGGGAGGCGGAAAGAGAAAGGGGATGAAAAATTTATTTAACTGGCATTGCAACGCACGTCGGGAGCGCGCTAGTTGCTTTATATATAATTGTTTAGTTCACCCCCGAGTTTGTGATATTGTTTTAGGTAGGAATGAGGAAGCCGACATATAGGTGTGCTTTATGATCTAACAATCGAAATAGATACAGAGCGGAAGACACTATCAGTATCGCCTATTTAAAATACTACATATCAGAAATGAAACGTCGCTTGTTATAGCTTTAGCCGGTTTCGGTGACCAAATATGGATAGTGAATTAAATGACACCACAAATCCATGATGAGGAGACGACTAGCGATAATAGAATAGATTTGTATAAAAGCACAAGATCATCCTCATTACTGCCGTCTCTCACTGTCTAAAACACCAGATAAAAAAATCTTCTAAAGGACGTGTGGTTTCACGGAAATTTAAGTGTTGATTAAAAAATTGTCATCAAATGGCCATTTTGTTTTTTTTTTTTGACAGTTGAAAGGTCTCCGTTAATTCCTGAGTCCCTTTCAGCTTTTGAACAAATTGTGATCTGCAGAAGTGGACCACTATCACGTTGTTTTAAGCAAGTCAGCTTATTACAATTCGGTAGAATGTTGAAAAGCACCTAGAATCGGCGTTTAAAGAGGACATTAGAAATGTAAAAAAACTGAGAATTTTTTTTTATGTGAAATGAGAAAATTTCTTTAGCACCGTTGTGATTTGAATCTCGACGAAACTAAAAATAGCGACACTAAAAAGAGACAAACACATACATCTATAGGATTTAGCCTGCGAGAGAATGAGATAATATGATCGGTCTCCTCTTTGTCTCTTGCTTCATAACCTATCGGTCTCTATTTAGTTGTCTTTGAACATTTTAAACCGGTTTGTACGTAAGAGATATTTAGGGTTTGTAATCGTAATAATATTAGAATGCACCACAATTTTGTTTAAATAGAATTATTGTCATCTAGAATTTAGCTGCGCATTTTATATTTACAATATATTTATGTTTAAACGGACGGTCCCAAAGAACAATGTTGGACGTGCGATTTTGTTGTTTTACAGTAAAGCTGTAAGTTTCTTTCTGCATTTTTGCTGTTTTTTTCGGATAAAAAATATAGTGTTGTTATTATTAGGCATTTCATTTTCAATTTCAAAAATACATACCTAATCATCAAAAGGAAATTAAAACAAGCCAAAAAATATTTTCAATTTTTAGCAGACATTGTTCTTCGGTACCGTCGATACCCGAAAACCCACATTTCGTCGAAAGATGTTCTTACGATCGTACAGGGCGATTCCAATTAGAAAGTTTAATTATTCTCCGTACCAGATTTTAAAAATTATAACTTAATATCGATTTTATTTCATTCCAGATTTGCTTTAATTTATACATAAATCCAAAAATGCTGAAAGGCGTGATTATAAAACTATCAAAATTAAGTATTTATCATTTTTCAATAATGTCTAAGCCAGTGATTCCCAAAGTGGTCCAGGTGGACCCCCAGGGGTCCACGGGAGACTCGATGGGGGTCTACGTTGGCGTGATAAAAAAATGGGGGTCCACGAAAAGTTATCTGTTTTCGATAGTAAAGAACAAAAATGTTGGCTTGGCTTTACCCATCAATGTAGGCAGATAATACACTACTCAAAAAAATTAAGAGAGCAAAAAAATATCCAAATTTTTCGGTGATTTTTGAAAGACTGCATTTCGCTAAAAAATGGTCGTATTGAGACTTTAAAAAAAGCATTTTGAAGTTTTAAGATTATAATTTTCATATTTTTGGCAAATTTTTTTAGGAGCTATGTTTCTCATCCAATCCTAATTTTTTGCTATTTTTTTGGTAATCGGGCTTAATTTTTTTTTCAGTTAGGCCGGCTTATGAATAAGATAGCCTTAATATTTAGCAATAAATTCCTTTTTTCAAAACGTACCTCATTTTTTTTGAGTAGTGTAATTTAAGAAGGTCAGCGACTGTAAAAACTTGATTATTCGATATTTAATTCTATTAAGGTGGAAAATACAGGACTATTTTTTAATGATTTTCATGAATTTTTTTGGCTTGTTAGAAATGCGTATAATTTATTGAAACTTTGTGGCCATTTTATGCATCTATTTAAAAAAAAATATTGTGAATTTTTCGAAGTATTTCCTCGGAAAAAATGAAAATTATCAGCTGCTATACATCGAACATCATCATCTTTGGAGGCCATAGTTTTCAACTCAAATCAATAGGATTTTTAATTTTATTTAAGAACATGTGTCTCTTCTATGTTAACCTTCTTTTTCCAAAAACGTGGAAAATTTTTTTTTGCAGGTGTATATATACAGGAAACCTTGATTTTTTTCCATTTTTTTAATCATTTTTTGCAATTAAAAAATACTTTAGACAAAGATATTACTACGAATTTGGGTTCACACGGAGCGAAATTATATAAATAAGGTACCTGCACATTTTAAAATGTTTGGTTAAAAACTTTCTGAGCCAGAGTGCACACAAATTCCAAAAAAGTCGTTTCGAGAAAAATGCGTTTCAAGTTTACCATGCGGTTTGGCAAAAATACCCTCATAATACCGGAAAGAATTGATTTTTTTTATTTAAAACTTTGGAAACATATTCTAAAATAGTTATACTAACAATTTATGAAATAAAAAATAAATAAAAACATTTTTTTGAGTCATCTACATGTATTTCTCCCCTAAGTCAAAGTCTGTAATCATATTATTTTAATAAATAGAACGCAAGAAAATATACTATTTTTCTTTTTATTTATATCTACCACTCAGCCGCGACGCAAATTTTCATCGTTAGATCTTTTGATGAGTTTCGGGAATATGGTATAGCAGCAGGGGGTCCACCGAAATCAGTAAAATTATGTTAAAATTAATTAATTAAATACTATTATTAATTGTTATTACTTATTCATTATTATTAATTAATTATTATTATTATAAAATTTTGCAATTTAATTTAATCTGTACAACTTCTAATTTTATTTATCAACCATTACAAATGTATAATTTCAAATCTGTAAACTTCACCCGCCATAACACAGGGATATCCCTAGCATGGCGGATGAAACACCACAAAAAAACAGCAATGTACAATATTCTTATAAATAAATAAATAAATAAAATAAATAAATGTTAGGGGTCTACTAGAAAAATAAGTTTGGGAACCTCTTGTCTAAGCAAAATAAGAATGCATAAAAATCTAAAATATATTAATTTATAAGACCGTAAATAGATAGACAAAATAGAGAAATTTTCGTCATAAATAAGTGTTCGGATATATTTTTTAATGATTTTATTTGAATTAAAATTAAAATTTTGAAACATGCGTTTAACGTATTGATTTACAATAATGTTTACATGGTATGAAATATGTCTTGTAAAATGAGATTTTTCGTTTGCAAATTTAATAAATCTGCCAACGACCTACGGTATAACCTTGTTATACTAAAAATAAATATTTTTTCTCATAATTTAAAACTTGCATGTTTACTAGATAAAAGAACAATCTTTCGAAATCAATTTATAATTTTTTGTGGAAAAGAGTCAAATACGTCTAAAATTTGATATAAAAATTACGTATTTCCGGTTTTCTCTGGTTATGTATACCCTCTTAATGCATATCTGTTTTCAAAATTATTAAAACTTTTAACACAACGCGGTATCAATAATTATCATCTATCTGAAGTACCTGTACTTACACCTTCCGCCGTATCAAAAATTTCAGCCATTTAATAAGGGGCCATCCATAAATTACGTCACACGAATTTCATGATTTTGACCCCCCCCCCGTTCCTGTCACACGTCTTCACCATTGTGAGACCCCCGTTGACGTCACATATTTTGCAATTTCGACCCCCCCCCCCCCCCTTTAGGCGTGACGTTCGCCTTTATCTTTTTATTTATATTGAGCGACAATGTATTACTATGTCTGTCTGTCTATCTGTGAATTTGGCATGAGATTAAAATGTTTCTATTTGTATTTTTTCAGGTAAACATCTTTCTTCAATGGGTTAATCATGAATCTTTTGGTCACCGTCCGTTGTCAGTCATCGATACTTTTGGTATGTTTTTCAATTCTTATCTAATGTATGACATGTCGTATTAATGTCGGTTTGGGCATATGGAGCGATTGAATGGAGAAAGGAGTGTAAGGAGAATATTTGACGTATATGTTAATGGTAGACGAAGTCGGGGATGCCCGAGGAAGACATGGTTCGATGAAGTGAATCAGATACTTGAGTCGGGCCATGTCAAGAATCAGAACAAAGAAAAGTACGTATGAGACGTATGGATATGAATGAGGAAAAGAGTGTGTACCAAGACCTGGCTGTTTGGCGAACCGTCCCTTCTGTCTAGAAACGGTGGAGAAACGGAGTGATGGTAAGCTAGTAGTTAGTTGATCCTATTAATCTACTCAATATTTAGGCCGCACCAACTCTGATCTTTGATTCCTACCCTTTCTTCGAATACATTACGATCCTTTAGAATAATAATGTTGCATATGTTGCGGTAACGTCATGCGATAATGAACTCTAAAGTAGCTTACTATAGATCCCATTATTGCTTGACGTTACAGCGACAGATGGAATCTTGTTAAGCCAAAGGGTCGATTAAACTTTCATACTGTGCCGAAAAAATACTGAATTTTATTCCCACTGTAAATTTAAGTCGGGTGGAAGATATTACGTGAACACAGCAGCCCCAAAGATGACATAGGCACTGAGGGAGATTATTTTTCTTCAGGGCCTCCTATGTGTAAAAATAATTTATCAATTAAAATTAATGTAAAAAAGAAAGAACGGTTACTTAAATTGTACTGCTTAATCTATCCATATGTATGTGTTAATGACATGTAAGTTTGATTTAATATACGTAGATATATTTGCAATATTAATACTAATATTATAATATCTACAATGTATTATTAAATATTTGAACGACTGCAACACTCTACTCGTGTATCAGAACTGTCAATAATATGCGAGTTCTTGTGTACTTAAATGCAAATTTAACTTTTTTAAATACTAAAATGTGTATTAAAAATGTTTGTAAAACTGAAAATCTTATGCCAATGTAAAAAAAACGTTTTTCGACTAAAGAAAATCTCGATGCAAAACGGCTGGTCTCTTTTTTTATATATACCTATTTAGAATATAATGTGCGACATCATCCACAAACGTCAGCCATCGCACGCCTCTCCGTTGAATTTGATTTAAATCCCCTAAATGACTTTAAACTCCTGGAAGTACAATACAAAATTAAGGCAGTATTCTCAGTATGAGAAAAAAATATTGATTTTGTTCCTAAATGGATAGTTTGGGTACTTCCGTGGCATATAATTTTTTTTTAATATATATTTGTAGTATAGGATTCAATCGATTCAAACTTTTAACTTTTTGCAGTGGACGATGCTCTCCGTGTCATACTTATCGGAGTCAGAGACCACCATTAAGATCAAAACTTAGGCAAACATTGAAAAGACTAGCTATGACTGATGATCAGATCTGAACATCCACGTACTTCCAGTTTCTCTTCTTCAAAAATGGGTATTTAAATTTGGATTAAAAAATGTTAAGCTAACTAACTAATAATCACGCTGTTTCCAAGCAGGGATAGGCAGAGACGTATCGCCAAACAATTCTGTCTTTTCACATACTTCCTTACTTTATTCACATTCTAACATCGTCTCATACATACTGTTGCGGCGAGGACAAATGCTCCGACTCGACAATAAAGGCGTGAACACATACTCTTCTGTTATTCTGACCTTTGTCATGGCGCGACTCGAGTATTTGTTAATTTGATCGTGTCATGTCTTCCTCGGGCGTCCCCGACTGCTTTTACCATTCATATTATATTATCCTTTATACTCCTTTCTTCGCCCGTTCGCTCTTCACGCCCAACTAATCGTTCTCTTTAAATCTTTCTCATTACGATTACATCTGCCTTGCATTATTTGCAAATTTGCACATTTCTCACTCGATCATATACGGTTTTACCAGTCACACGCCTCAGGGATCTTATTTCTTAAACGTTCAGTCTACTTTCATCCCTTCTCTGCCAGTTCCATGCCTCACTGCTATACATCAGAGTACGTACCAGCACTCCATTGTGGACTGCTAGCTTCGCTTCTTTGGACATTTTTTTTGTTAGCACCAAACGCGTTCGGTCCTCTGTTATTGGATTTTTCCGCATTTAACCTTCTTTCAATATCTCTAACAACCTTTTCATCTCTCGCAAACATACTTCCCAAATACACAAACTCATACTATTCATCATTCATAACTATATTGCACACTGTTCTATTACTGTCTCTTTCAATCACCATGACTTTCAACTTACTTACATTCACCATTGACTCGTTCTTCATACATACTTTGTTCGTCCTAAACGAGGAAATTATAAAATAATTTGTTAACAATTATTTTCCTAACTAGAAGACTGAGATGTACCAAATGATGAAAACGATCGCCTTCAAGATATCGCCCGATATCCGACCGATACTATTTAGAAGTTTCCTAAAGTTTTATAGATATAATATAAGGGAAGAACTTCACATCTCTATTTACTAACTCGCGATCGTTGACGCATTGCCCCGTGTCTTGTTTACGTTATCGTACTACGGTGTTTATTCGTAGCGCGTGGAGCTACACACACAAACCTCGTCGTATCTCCGGGCAACCTGTTGCATACCCGGGGTAGGGAATGCTGTTTGCAACCCCAACCCCCTCCCCTCCCCACACCTCCCCTGACCGATGCCTGAAACCCGCGGGAAATTAAGCGATTATTTTCTAGGAAATGCAATACTTCCCTTGCACTCCCGCTTTATCCGATAATCATACTAAGGTAATATAAAGTTCACACGTGTATTCAAATTGTTAGGGTAGGGTAAACAACAATATTATCGCATGCCATCTCGCCGGATGTTTTTCATAATATTTTGATTTGCGTGGGGAGGCTGGCATATTTTACTTTGTAGTAGCGAAAATTAGAAAGAGTAGGCGGATCGGCCGGAGGGTCTGTTTTGTGTGAGTTAAGAGCGTAATGAAAACGTTCGTGTAAAGGACTTTAAGCTAAAACACTAAATATAGCAGTAATTTGAATAAATATTCGGGAAAAGACAAATACTGCTTTGAAAACTGCTTTTATTAATTTTTATAATATCTCACACTGATAAAAAATGACAACAGTTTATGGCATATTTAAGCTTTGTTTGCAATTGTTATAATTTGAAAATAACATATTTTATTATATGATTTTAGAATTTCGCGGCCAAAAGTATTTTTGTTATTTATTTTTGGGGTGTTATGCCGTGTGCGCTACCTCCCCTTTTAGCCAACGTTTCGGACAATGTAACGATGAAAAAAAAAAAACAACAAAAAAACATATTTTTTATGTTTATCATGACGCCATTTCCACGCTGAAATTTTTTCGGAAAACACTCATTGCTTCATTCACTTTCATAAATGTACATACATTTTTTCTGGTATAGCGTCTCCTGACATGACCCTTGATGAGTTTTGCTCAAATATCGGAATAAAAACATTGTTTTTTGCGATTAATTTCCGTTTCCCAGATAATATATCTTAATATTAATATGTATTTCATGTTTCTATCGTAAGACGTTTTCCCAGAATAGCTAAGTTTCACTAAAAACTAGGTGAAACTAGCTCCATTTAAAAAAAAATTATTTCAAAGTCGTCTGCAAGCAACTGAAAAGTAGTTTTTAAACTATTATTGTCCCAACCGATTCTGTCCTTGTCTTCCGTAAAGTTCCTTTGTACACAAAGGATAAAATCGCATTAAAAAAACCCATTTTGGTGTATAAACCGGTGATACGAACACAGTTGACAAGATCGAGCAATGTGGTCTGGCGTCTCCAACTTTAATAATTTGTTTTTCCATTGTATCTGTCAATAAACATCGTGTTTCAGGCTCGTCAAAAAATTGACAACCCTGGGGATTAGTGTGAAACACTCACACTAACGTCATAATTTACAAATGAGTATATTTTCTCGTTGCAGATTAATGTGTAATCACAAACGCATTATTTGAATAGGTCCTGTACGATGATTAATTCTCAGTGTATCATACAATGCAATGTTAAAACGTCTGGTGCATTTGATAGTGTTACACGCTGATAGTGAGTCATTATGTACGCAAATTATTGTTTTTTTTTTTAATTATTATAAAAACCGCACGTTACTCACACATTCTTCGTTACGTTTCGATTTTTAGAAAACTATTTTTATGATTGACGTTCGATGGTATCGTTTCAGTTTCACAACCAGAAATCAATGCTACATAACTCCGTCGACCTCGTCATTTATTTTGAGTTATTGAAACAATAGAGCTGATTAGTATACAAGATTTTTTTCTGTTTTTTGATACTTTTTATGGTTTGACTGAGGTTTGAACCTTCTTACCCAGTTATCGGGATCAACCGCGCTACCAACCGGGCCAAATTAGGAGTTGGTACATTAAGTACTTTAATTTCGTCGATTTTTTTATAAAATACGTATATGTTCTCGTGTGTGAATGATTGCCACCAAAATAGATTTATAGAATGCGTTGTTATCGACAACAAGTCTATCTGCCGAGTTTCAGCTCGATGGGTTAATTTCCACTTCCGAAATTCCGCTCCACCCAAACAAATAAAAGTTTTTTTTATTTATTTTCCATTAACTTCATACAAAAGGCCCTGAGGAAAATAATTTCACTCAGGGCGTATGTCATCTGAGATGCTGTGTAGAGGGTCTTTTTGAGGAGAGGAAGAAATGAACATTGGTCTTGAAGAGACCCATGTTGTAGGAAGGAGGAAATACAAAGGCCGCACAGCAGAACTGTTGAACACAAGAACGAGTAGAAGAAGCGACCCGTTCTCATGTGACAAATGTCAACCGTGTACATATGTTGGGCACGCGTTTCGCGTGTTTCCCACCATGCACCGGTGCCGAAGACATCAATGACGTTAGTTTCTCGGAGCATCTTCCATCGAAATACCAGTAGAACAAGGATAGCATTCCCACTCGACGCCTGTGCTCTAAATATTGCAATCCATATGTTGATAGGAGAATCTGCACGGAGTCGAGGGTTTTTTTCAGGTATTTTCATGCTCCAGACCAGAGGTGGGTGCCAAATTCAACCGCGGGGCGCACATGTGATTTGCACAGGGTTAGCAGTTGTGAACTATTACAAAAATGAAATATTATACCTACTATTATAAAAGTGAAATTCAAATAGATGTAAGTAAATTAAACAATGTTTCTTTTTTATTTAATGCAATATATTTACATTTTATACACAATTCAATGATGTTGGCCTCACTGGGTGGTTTACCCGTGCTGAGGCCTCCATTTCATATACAAAATTATACACAATACATATAAATATATATGTATTATATAATATTGGTGAAAAAAACGGAAAAAAAGTAAATAAAAAACGTACGATTAAGATAAATTAAACTTAAAAAGTAGAGATTTAAAATTAACGTAAATTTAAAAATAAATAATATTATATAATAAAATGAAACAATGCAACTTTGTATAAACCACTTTAAACATTCAAAAATATAATATTATATAAGGTTAAAAACGATATTTTTAATAAGTGTTGTGTGTTTGTGTTTTATATTGGTTTTGTGTGTTACTTGTATGTTTTTATTTTTATTTTATGCTATGATATTTTGGTAGTATTCTCTATTTTGGTCTTTAATCCATTTTGTAATTTTGTGTCGAACGTTTGTTGTGGGAACGACATTTTTTTATATACGCCTACCGGTTTCCGTACCACCGTTCATTCCTCAGGGCAAAATATACTAACTTTAAATTACAAAACAATGGGTGAACATAATACATTACTAAGTTTTGAGGTGGGGGTGGAGGCGTGACTAGGGATTAGTAAAGGGGACGAACTATGATGCTGAAGTCATGTAGAATATAATGAAAATCGATTGTTAAAAACGTATTAGGAATACCCATACAACAACTATTCGTATATCAGGTATTATATTCTGTGTGTGGGCTAGAGATTAAACTCATAGCTTAAGTCCCCGGCGATGCCCGGGCTTTACACAGAGTTTTCGAAATCAAATGTAGACAGTGGCCTTCCTTTGCATACAAATCAAATCCACCCGGCCGCTTGCCAGCCTGCTCGTCCACCACATACAGACATTCTCCTTTATATATTATATATTTCAACCAATTTACACAAAACCTTGACAAATTATATACCCAACCTCATGAATCACATTGATGAAAACCGCATGAAAATCGATTCAGTAGTTTTTGAGTTTATCGCGAACAGGCAGGCAGGCGGAGGACTTTAATTTATAATATAGGTACTAGCTGGTACCCGACATGCGTTGCAATGCCTTTCAAAGAAATCTGCATGTCCTATCCCGTGTCTCCCCGTTCCCTTCCACCTCCCTCGTCTTTTCCCTCTCCGCGAACCTCACCTTCCTCTGTCTTTCCACCCCGCCGCTAAAATATATGAAATTCACACATTTTCATTTACAAATTTCATAACGCCCGAGCTTACCATTATATACAGCCTATGTTACTCGCTGATAATGTAGCTTTCTATTGGTGAAAGAATTTTTAAAATCGGTTTAGTGGTTTAGGCGTGAAAGCGTAACAAACAAACACACGCACTTTTGCATTTATAATATTAGTTTGGATAGAAATAGTGAGTTTTACCACTACAGG
Organism: Limnephilus rhombicus; assembly: GCA_929108145.2. NCBI lineage: Eukaryota > Metazoa > Arthropoda > Insecta > Trichoptera > Limnephilidae > Limnephilus > Limnephilus rhombicus. Next base: position 25,642,295 of record OV815278.1, read on the forward strand.
GACGATATTAAAGCATCCACTTCAGGTGTGACTAGAATTATCTCCCTTGAACATTTACGAACTCCTGGCTGATTTTCATTCTCACACAAAAATAAAAGATGATACGTTGTGAAACTAGATAATAATTTATGAACGGTGAAAATGCGTAAATGCTTTATTTCAGATAAAGAATAATCGATCAGACCTTATTTATATAGAAAGACACAACCTAGATAAGTTATCACATGTAGGCACTCTTATCTTTTCAGTATAATCAGTTAAACGCGCTAATCCGTAATATCAGTTTGGTATTTATATGCATTGTTCAAACAAGGATCTTAAACGCACTTACTTGACAACAATTCTTATTGATGGACAGAGGCGGTCCTTCCTTCGGAACAATTGGTCAAAAATCTCCCAAAATTATAAGATGACAGTAAAACATAATATTATAATGTAATATTAAGCAAATCAAAACAACTGGTATTATTCTAATGTATTTGAAATGCACCGCGAGATAGCCGGCAGTGGCAACTAGTGACACCTAACGTCTTAAATGTCTATCTCTTACACGGTTCCATGACAGTTCATCCTGCGACAATTCATCCGGCGACAGTTCATCCTGCGACAGTTCATCCTGCGACAGTTCATCCGGCCGACAGTTCATCCTGCCGACAGTTCATCCTGCCGACAGTTCATCCGGTGACAATTCATCCTGACAATTCAACCTAACCTATAAGTATAAGTATGTCGCATTTTGTTATTCACGCATGCTTCTTCGGAGAGTAGAAACTATTGTTAGTAAAAATATTTTTACAGCGGATTTCCACTCAAGATGCCTTCAGATATAAGTATATCGATTTTGGTTGTACGGCCGTATATCCTCTTTGCATACTTACTTAATAAAAATCTTCTAAATGATCAGGCAGGATGAATTGTCGCCGGATGAATTGTCGGCGGGATGAACTGTCGGCAGGATGAACTGTCGGCCGGATGAACTGTCGCAGGATGAACTGTCGCCGGATGAATTGTCGCAAGACGAATTGTCGGGTCATCCTCTTACGCACCACACAATAAACGAGATGGGGCACTATGTCACTTAGTAAAAAGTTTTCGGATTCTGAAGACAGTTTGGGTCAGTGCCGTGAGGGAGAGAGCATGTTGAATATTATGCGTCTGAAAGAGTTATTGATGGAATAATGTTGGGCACATTAATATGCATCTTTTAAGGTAGGGATTATGGAAATGAAAATTTTTTAGGCCTATAGCAGCATTTTAAAGTTTGGTTTTGTGGAAAAATGTTGTATTATGCCATTTATCGAAATCATGGAGCATGGTTTAATTGATGGAAATAAATGGATAAAACGAAAGTCTTTTGGCTTCAACTAGAAAGACTTTAAAGCCATGAAGCTGAAGAATGCAGAAAAGTTAAATTTGTCCAGAAAAAATATTATGTTGAAACAGTTTTGTAGAATAATGTTATATGTTGATTTCAAGACAATATCTCGAATGTAAATGGTTTCATTTATTGGCATCGTTTTTATTTTTGCTTTTTAAGCTCAAATACTGCAAACACATCAATGGCACGTATACATGTATGTTAGACGAGCATGTTATATGTCTTTGAAGAATAAAATAAAACGTTTAATGGAATAACGTTGTGTGTGATTTTTTATGTACAACATTATTCCACAAATTCAGCATAAATTTTTGTAATAAACTCTAATTTAATTGCATCTCTAGGCGGCTTTTCATTTCAAACTCTTAAGAATTGTATGTTTTTTTGTCTGTTAAATACTTATTAAATGTTATCAAACATAACTGGTTTCGTTTTTTTAATTTTTCTCGGAACAGTATTATCGGATACAACATTTTTCCTGACAAGGGCTCAAATCTTGTCCAAACTGCCAAATTCTGACCAAAACCATAGGAAGTTAATACAATACTATACCCGAGGATCTTATAATGGTGAAACTACTCTATACACTTCTCTACTAGTACGAGTTTCAAGACTCTTCTGGGAATGACGTTGCAAGCTGATAGTAAAAAGTTTACAGTTTCATACGAAATTCAGAAAATAAAAATAAAAAGTCACAATTTGCCAAATATCACCTAAATATAAATCACTCCATTATATCATAATAATTAGTCAACTCCGTTCGTCTTCGGGTCATGTGACGCTGTTCGAAACGTCGACAGAAATGCAACACGGCATACATAATCCTCTAGAAATAAATCACGGTTATTTTTTTTTAAATTAACACCACACAGGCCCTGAGGAAAATAATTTCCCTTGGGACCTATGTCATCTTTGGAGATGCTGTCTGAATGGTCTTTTTAAGGAAAGGAAAGAGAGGAAGTTTTGGAAAGGAAAAAGGTATGAGGTGTGGGTAGGAATCTGGGGACAGTGGGTTATTGACGGATGTACTAATTCATCCCTCTCACTGCGGTGCAAGAAGATGAGAGGCGAGAGAGTCCTGCCCGAGAGGCAAAATGATCTCCCTCAACCGGCCTCTCCCGATTCGGCCGGCAGGCCCGTCCATCGCCAAGACTTGGACATATCTCAACCGATGAACCCGGGCACCCTTGCTAAGTCACCAAACGTAGCGAGCCCCTTGGGGTGACCTACGGCAGAGGTGTTGTTATCCAATAAATGGTTCCCGGGGCGGCAATTCCCGTATCTGTCTGACAAATTGATAATGATGCAATCATGGTTTATTTGGTTCCATTCTTATTTGACCAAAGAAGTATTTTTCCGCTTAAATACTTGAATAATTATTATTTTTTTCTTTACTTTATTTTTATTTTCTTTCGCATTTTATAATTTTATTAATCTCCTCGGACAACTTATCTAATGCTTTCAAATCAACAACGGCGCGAACAAATCTTATTTCACTGCGTCCGCGTCCCGGCGAGAAGAAAGGGGTTTGGTGTGCGTAAACAATGCCGGGGGTGGTTCCTTCCCAAACCCCACAACCACACTCCACCCGCACCCCAACCATACCCCTACCATACCCCAACCACCCTTGCACCGCTTCGCCCATTCCGTCATCATAATTGTGCCGGTTTTATGAATGAATATAACACCACGTGTCTAGATACTATAAGAGCGAGTCCAGAAGGCGCGCGCACTTCATTATAGGCTGTTTTATTACTGTGAGTGAATCAGTCGTAGTCAAGTAAACAAATAGATAAACACGCTTTGTTGTTATTGTCTGAAGCGCGCCGAAAAAACTTTTTCCCCTGTATCATATTGAGCTTTGTGACTGAATTTAATAAGTATGTTTGTATTAAAATTACTGATGCATGATGATAAGTCATTTTGCGAAGTGTCATCATATTATTGCACATAAATAAATGTGGATTATTTTATGGATATTCAATATTTGTCAATTTTAAACACGGTTATAAAATTCCAGATCCAGATTTATTAAGAGTTACGTTGCCTTAACTTTTTATAGATGTTCGCAACTTGTAAATATTTGCCTGCCCCAAAATAGACTTTAAGGCAATAACCGATATTCAATTGGTTTGTTAATTTATATTGAACGTACATCTTACAAATGATTACAGTGGTTTACGCAGAAGTACAAAAATGTTAATATTTAGTAGCTGTGTGTAAAACGGTTAGTTGTAGCATTTTGTGAACACCAGACCTCACTGGGAGAACCTGTGCTAAGATTTACGCACGTTTAGGATTAAGTGTTATTTTGTCGACATAAGTAAAAACACAGTATCCTATATTATATTGTCAAGAAGGGCACTGTGGTTAGACCCATGGCGGCAGTATCGTATACATAAATTTAAGATTAGCAGCAGTTAAAGTTAGGTAAATAATTATCTTAAACAGCAGGTAGGTATAAATAATTATTATTGTGGCAAAAGTGCTGATTTTTGATAAAATGATTTATTTGGTACAAAAATAAGAAGATAACTAGTAGAGAGCCTTACCCCTCGATCACGGAGGCCGTCATCACTGATTATTTGCTGCATTTTAGTATGTTATCTAACCTAATAATATAATTGTTAATAACATATCTCCGGTCTTACGCTGATTCCTTGAACCTGTGACTTTGTTATTTCCAACGAGATTTTCAATACCTACGTTATCAGTAAACTGCTTTAGATAGCATCTTCACACATATACAATATTATGACATGTTGGTGTTGCACCGACATTATTAGAACATAATCACGTCATACAACTCTCTTATTATATTCTTTAGACACATATATATATATACAACAAAAATATCACAAACACAATTAGATTCACGAACGTGCAATAAAAGGTCAATTCAAGCCAAAGCTTCCCAAGCGCAAATTTGTTTATCTTTAGTACCCCTCTCTGTAGGAAACTTTTATTTTACAACGAAATTATATTTTTAAATTATTTATAGTACTTAATAATAATGGTTGATGGTGCATTATTTATCAAAATGCGCTCTCTGGAAAATTCATTGGTTTTTGTGTGCATGCTTTGAACTTCTTTGGAAGATAAAATAACTTGAAACACGTACGTACGATTCAAAGATCATGAAAATGAGATTCTTGGTACAAATCAAAATCCTCTGGTTAAAATACTAATTCAAAAACAATTTTTTTCACAGAGACGAAACATATCATTGTTGTATCGGAATTTATCTATATTATCGGTGCGGGTGGTATAAGAGGGATGTGGAACATGAACATAACACCAGGTTCACAAAGAGTGAAGGAATGCTTGTTCCAAAATATATCAATAAGTACCTATGGACAGCGAACACTGGAATATAACGTGCCCAAAATATGAACATGTTATCAAGTAGGTACAAAAAATTGCGATTCACCAAATAGATTCAAATATATGCTGAAAACATGGTTAATACGTAGAGATGCTTTACACTTTATACTAAGTGAGAGAAGAGAGAAGTTAGAGACTGTTTAGTTGTTAATTAGTAATAATATTATGTTTATATGTTTACATTGTAATTGAACATACATTGTGATAGAACAAACATTGTAATTAAACATTAACATCCATAATTGTAAACATTGTTATAGAATTTTTATTTCTTTTATATATTCAATAATTTGATTATTCAAAATGTAAGAACAATTTATCTATAAAAAACTTCTGCTATGTAATTATTATTACGCATGACAGCTGTTTCTGTTAACAGTTTGATTATTTATTATTTATTACTATTTCTGTTATCAGTTAACATTCATCTATAATATAAAAGAAATAAAAAATAATATGGACTTCCACAAATTAAACTTCATAACAATAACATTAACATAACAATAACATAACTTGAACATTAACATCCTGTTGACAACCTATTTAATTGAGATTTAATGGGATTGTACTTTAAAAAAAGATAAAACTATGTGTCAAAATCTTTAAAAAAAAGTAATAAAATTCTACGAATTCCAACTTCACCCCCACTGTCCGATTACTCCCTATTAATTTTTTGACACATATTGTCATTAATCACATCTCCACCCTCCTTGCCTGAAATATTGTTTAGGTGCTTGGAGAATCGCTGATTTACGCTACCTAAATTGTATCATTGTATACATTGAGAATCGCTGATTTACACTACTTAATAGTATCATTGTATACATTTGCGTGATACGCGTCGTACACAACACTTTGGCAACGCAGAATATCACGCGACGCGTAACGAATGCAAAACACAAGAGCATCACTACAATACGCTTAAATGGAGCATCGTGTACGTGAATAATCGTCGCTTGAACTCTTGTCGGCCATATTTGTAAATAAAGTGCCATGTGCGTCATAGCGGCGTGTGTGACGTCATCGACGCAAGCGGGAAAACGATCTACTGACTCGTCATGCGGGCATTTGATCCTGAGGCGATACGTGAGGGGAATCGCGAATACAAAGGATTTGCAACTACGGAAAATCTTCAATGCGACAATTTGAGTCTAAATTTGTATTCCTTTGTCACTAACTGTGTACACTGTGCAGGTATTCCAGAGATGCATTTGACCTTTCCGTTATTATCAACGTGTTTCAAAGAGACCTGGGTATTGTATTAATATTTATGTAGTCACTAAACACGGCTAACGTAATTTCTAATAGTGGTCTCTCACTAGCGCCGTACAGGTATGTATGTACATGGTTCCAGGTAATAATGTTCCTGGTCAGAATGTACCCAGTAAAAATGTTCCCAGTAATAATGTTCATATTTCTACGAGTATATTATGTTTTGTATTTAATTCGTAGAACTCCATTTAATTAAAAAAATATATTTAAATATTAAGTGGTCGAGGGGTTAGGCTATCGACTCGCGATCCGGAGGTCGCAGTTCGGACCCTGACGTGAGCAAAAATTTTATTGTTGATGCACAAAAATTTGATGACCTGCACAAATTTTTTTTTGATTAATTTGTATTATTTCACAATTTATTCATTTACAATAATATGTAGACATTTGCAGCACGTTCCAGAGCGGAAAATACCTCCTCTCAGTATCGCCCTTGTGTATGACCCCCTAGTAAGACCCTCAGAACACCTGTAAGACCACTCAGAATTAAAACGTTGCGTTGCATGAAATTGTTTCAGTGTTTGGTTACCAGATCTTTCATTTTGCTTGCATTTTAGTTTTTAATTATTGTGACAACTGTTTCGGCTTACAAGGCCATTTCCAAACTGTGGCTAGACCACTTTGAGACGAGTTAACTGTTTTTGTGTTTAATTCGTAGAACTCCCAACGTAATTAAGCAGTGCTTGTTTATATTGAAAAAAAAAACTGTCCATTGAAAACAAGTAGATAATACAGGTACTGTATGTTTTGAAGCTAAAGAAATGGGATAGGAAAGATGAAGGGTGGGAAGTAGGTACCTGACTATTCGAATCTGGTCAAAAAAAACACGGCTTTCTAAGTGTGATTACCGCAATTGTTTTAGGTTGAAGTACTTGGTGATAATTATATGTTTCGAGGCTGAATTAAGTGGGGAGAGGGAGGGAACGAGGAAGCGAAACTTAGAAAGTACCTGGCTATTGAGATGTGGTTAATACCATATGTAGTTACCAACCTATCCTTCAGAATACTGACAATCATAATCAAATAATATTAATCGACATAATATAACCAATAAATTGCTTTATTTCAATATTCTTGCAAGATTTTCATTACAAACGCGGGTAGGCACCTAATACCAACCCTAACTATTGCGGATATTATTTTATTGTATTTACTGCACCCAGCTGCCCGAAGTCAGTAAGAATATGTCTATAATCTGGGTATTTTGTGAGGCTGAGAGGAAAAGAAGATGGTAGACGACGCGTTAGTGTTTTACTATTCAGATCTAAAAGTGATCTAACCACTTTTTTTACATTAGCTTTACACGGGAGGCAATGAAAAATAATAATTTCCCTAAGGGCCTATGTCATCTTTGGGGATGTTATTTGGAGGGTCTTTTTAGAAAAGGAAGGAGGGGATGTTCTGCCGATATCTATCTCGATCGAGATAGATGTCGGGCGAGATCTCTTGTCAGATTTGTGCGATTTTCTATGGCTATTAAATGAATAAATAATCATGCAAACTTGCAGTAATTCGTGTGAAAAACGACCTAAACTAAAATATGTGACAGCTCACAGCTGAAATTCTGACATCGGCCCACAGAAAAAGCAAATAACAGCTAAAGAAAATCACACAAATCTGACGGGAGATCTCGCCCGAGATCTATCTCGATCTCACAAAAGATACTCGGCCGGAAAGGAAAAGAGTATTAGGGTTGGGTAGGAATATGGGGGTCAGCGTGTCTAGTAGTGACGGACGCATGAATCCATCCTTCCCACTGCGGTGCAAGGCGATGTTCCGAGATAAGACCGGACAAACACTCGTGAACCGGGCACCCCGGCTAAACCACCAAACATAGCGAACCACTTGGGTAGACCTATGGCAGAGGTGTTGGTTATCCAATAAATGGTTCCCGGGGCGGCGGTACCCATACCCGCCTCCCAAATTGAAAAGAGTGATTGTATTTTATCAGTCCAATATCAGAGTATCTTCCACAAAATACTACAGTTTGCGTCCGGTCTTCGACGTAGATAATTTTTAAAAAACTCTTGGCCGTGACTTATGGGGACTAATAAATTTAATGAAGAAGGTTTTTACTGCGTCGAGACCTGAGGAATAAATTACTCATTTATAATAAATAATCAGTAACCAGTATACAAGCTAGTTTTGTCTAGTTTGTCCATAGCAACGCCAATGAGAACCAAGAACAACGTAGATTATTGCATTAATTTTCCAATTCATCCTTCATAATAAATGATAATATAGATAGTGCTTGCATAATTTTAATAACATGCAAATAAATACAAATACCGTAAATATTTAAAACTAGGAAACAAAATCATTTATGAATTATGTTGTTGGTGCCCTCTCCTATTGAAGGTTGGGTGTCATCTTCTTACATCTGAGTGGAACTGCACCAGTACCAGTAGCGTAGTTTTCAAATCTTTGAAGAGTTGTGAAATTTTCTACCACGTCTTCTTTGATTATCAGGCGGATAATCTTCTGTTTGTTGCACCTCGTAATGTGACTCAATATAAGGATTTTTTTTAATTCCTTTTACATTTTGTAAAGGTTTGGCCATTCGACGAAGATTATTATTGTAGAGACCTGAAAATTTCACATTGTTTACGACGTAATTCGTATTATTTTTGGGAAACTCCTTTTATTTTTTTTGTAAATGCTGGGATATTTTGCAATAAATTGTGATGTCGTGTAAACTTTTTGATAAAAAAAGTGGCCTATTATCGTATTTTAATCGAAAAATTAATGACACTGCGCGCAGTACTAAGTTATATAGTTTATGGATAATTACAGCATGTAAAAAATATTGAAAAATAAATATTGAGATGAATGATATTCCTTTCTTATTTTAAAATACCAGAAAATAACGTAAAATACGAAAATTCATGTTATCGCAAACGCGAATTCTTTTTCTCTGTTAGTTGGATTAACCATTTAGCCTTTATGTCTAGAGATGTTGAATATGCGCATGTGCAATATCTACAATTCCATTTTTCAAAGATATTTTTTTTCTTTATACCATATTAATACTTGATTTAATGTCTAGGTTTCCATGCCATGCAAAAAAATTGAAAACATTCAAAAATATATTTTCCAAGAATATTAATTATTTAAAAATTAACAAAATATCTGGTTTTAACAATTTTATTGTTTTAAAAGCCAAATGTTTGGTAAGCAGCCCACACAGCATCTTCACAGATGACGGTTCCATGCCAACTCAGAATTAACTTAACTCAACACCTCTTTGAAAAGTTATTAAGGCTATAAAAAAATCTAATCTAACATAACCTATTTTAATAATTTTTAATTTATTTTTTCATCAATGACTTTTCAAAGGAGGTGGTGAGTGGATTTCATTCCGAGTTGTCCGGTCACGATTTTCCTCATAGATATTCTGCAACTCTGAAATAAATTATTTTGTTTTCGATTCCATTTTATTGATCGTACAACAACTCAATCATGTTAGTACAGTAAAAATTCTTCGACATTCAATATTATGATGTCCATATTTGATATGTTCTGTTATTTGATTCGGTGTTGAGTTTTCCTGGTAACACTGTCGGTATGCCTTCCATTATTTATCTAATCTGACCTTGATCCCTGTAAAAGGTGAGCATACTTTAATCAAATTACTTAAAATACCCGGCAATTTTTTTCTCGATGAATTGATAATAAAAATCTGTTTTTATTTATTTATTACACGCCCCTGATGGGCTTTTACTAGTTTGTAAGTTGAGTATCACATTTATTTTAAATTTTTGAAAATTAAAACAACAAAGAAAATAAAATACATACAATGAAAAAAAAATTGTGAACAACCAAAGCATATAATAAAATAAAATACATAGGCAAAAATGATAAGAAGTCTCGCATAAATATATATGCAATATAAACAAAAATTGCAGAAGTTATTATACACGCCTATTTGTGCCTAGACATATAAAAGAATTGAAATAAACCATATTTTTACTTAAATAAATGAAGATAATATAAGCGAAACTCAATCAAAAATCTGGAAACAGAAAAATCAGAAAAACATATTGACACCTCTGGGACTCGAACCCAGGACCTCTTGCTTTCCGGGCAAATAAAAATAAATATTACAATTTGAGGTTTTACTCATAAAGTTAAAATAAAAAATAACATATTTTTACTGATTATTTTTACGGTGAAATATATTTATCAGATCAGAATATTTATATCCGAGTCTGTGAAGTCTCTTAATCGGGGAATTTTGATAAGACAGTGTCCTGGTGTTGTTAAAGTAAAAGGGTAATAAATGTCGGCCAGATATTTTGGGAATATGGATGTTGATTAATTGAAGCAATTCAGGACAGTCAATTTTCTTTCTGAAAGTTTTAATGTGGACATTTTATCCAGTAAGTAATTATAATCAATGTTTTGTACCGGGAATATGCAATTTAAAGTTTATATACCTTAGGAACTTGTGTTGAATCTTTTCAATGTTGTCGGAATGAATATTGGAAAAAGGAGACCATAACGAAGACTTATATTCTAGTTGGCATCGTACGAGGGTTTTATATAACATGATAAATGTGCCTAAATTAGTCTGACCTAGACAACATATTGTCATAGGATTCTTTAATTATAGTATTTTGGTTATTATTACTATTTCAGCATTATTGGAACTCGTTCGTTGGTGAATTAAATCAGTAGTTAGAAAATGCATTTCGACCCGGTATACCCGGTATTTGGATTAGACCATATTTCTGTGATAAGTGTCCGGTTGGGTTCCATTGTGCCTTCAAGTGTAGCAGACTATTCAATTCATTCCAGTGGCGTACAGTTCCTTGTAAAAGCAACTCATGGTCGTATAATTTTAAATAATAATACTACTTTAAGTACAGTTTCTAACTAAACCCGTTTTTCGCCACTTAACTACTTCTTTCTTCATTTATTTATTTAATTTATTTATATATTTTTTTAAATATTCCATATTACATTAATCTTTGGCTGTCCAACTAGGAAATTTACCCGTCTCAGGACAGTCAGAATGAGCAGATTTATTACATGAATTAGTCTATTATATTGACTTTTACTTAGATATTATACCCTTGGTGGATAATATATTAAAGTTTTGTTGGTGTCAAAGTCACTTCAATATATTATACCCTTGGTGGATAATATATTAAAGTTTTGTTGGTGTCAAAGTCACTTCAATATCATCTAGGGTGGTGGACTTTTTATTGTAAAACACTTTTTTACTAAAGGGTCGTTTTATTTACAAACACTTTTGAGTAACAATGAAATCAACACTTTTTGAAACTAATTTTGGCCCGGACCTCGCCTGGGCAACACGGGGTCTATACTCTAAGTATCGGTTAATGCGAGAGAAGGAAATATTTGAGTAGCACCGCTTTTATACTGCTAAAAACTGTAAAAATACCGTACAAGACAAGAATAATAAATAATGGCACTAAACAACTACTGGGTCACGTGCTCTAATTTAGTTGGTCGGTAACACTAGCTTCTATAAAATTCCTACAGAGGTCTCTAATATGCATACTCTTTTAATGAACTAAGAATAATTATTTTTTATTTTTAATTTTTAACTTTATGAGTAAAACCTCAAATTGTAATATTTAAATAAATGAAGATAATATAAGCGAAACTCAATCGAAAATCTGGAAACAGAAAAATCAGAAAAACATATTGACACCTCTGGGACTCGAACCCAGGACCTCTTGCTCTTCTAGCAAGAGGTCCTGGGTTCGAGTCCCAGAGGTGTCAATATGTTTTTCTGATTTTTCTGTTTCCAGATTTTCGATAGGACCTCTTGCTCTTCTAGCAAGAGGTCCTGGGTTCGAGTCCCAGAGGTGTCAATATGTTTTTCTGATTTTTCTGTTTCCAGATTTTCGATTGAGTTTCGCTTATATTATCTTCATTTATTTAAACAAGAATAATTAAACCAATGGGATTAACTACAGTATTTATCTCATGGATGTCACTATTCTTAACAGTTGGTATATACAAGAAGTTGCTTATGAATGTAAATAATATAAACAATATAAACGTAGAGAAGAGAAATAAAAAGAAAATTCAAAAAGAAACCATTCCATGAAATTTTAGTTTTGATTTTGATGAATTTATGAACTAGAGAATCAAAAAATAGATAAAGGAAAGGAAGTAGAGAAACGCTAAATGCAAAGAAAGAATTAAGCGGTTTTTGAAATTACATTGGTATAAAAATAATACCAATATACAGGAAAGGTCAACTAAAAAAATAACAAGAAACACATATAAATTTGTTGTAGACCTTCTTTTATAAACACTCTACCGGTTTCAGAAGCACCCTTCCTTCGTCCGGAGAATATTATAACTGTTATAATATTCTCCCGACGAAGGAAGGGTGCTTCTGAAACCGGTAGAGTGTTTATAAAATAAAAGTGGTCTACAACAAATTTATATGTAACAATTATTATAAGCAATAATTATCAGCCTGAAACACTCATCAACATTGAAAAATCTTCCGAGCAAAGATACTTGCCGCCAACGGGACTTGAACCCGTGTCCTTCTGATTGCTGGTCAGCTGCTCTTGACCACTGAGCTATGGGGGCTTATCAAATACCCGCCAAATAATTCAATATATACTATTGTTTCATTTGTTCAAGTCCCGTTGGCGGCAAGTATCTTTTCTCGGAAGATTTTTCAATGTTGATGAGTGTTTCAGGCTGATCATTATTGCTTATAATAATTGTTACCCTTTGTGCTATGCATAAAAATCTTGTCTAAACGTTAGTTTATAAATTAAAAATAATAAATTTATATGTGTTTTATTGTAAATTATGGCGAGCCACAAAGTTAATGCTTTTTACAAATATGTAAAAAAAAATAAGTTCCAATGTAATGAATAATACAGAACGTATCTCGAAGCATGATTATGATTAAGCACGAATGTGAAGCACGCCGCTGCTTCATGTATAGGTACCTTTACAGCAGCACCCACATTCTGTCCTGATTATCAAATCAACCCTTCATATAGGCTGATGATTGTATCAATCATCCCGGCAGATGTGATTGCGTTATGCACAATCCGCAGATTGGCAGACTGCAACAAAGGTGCAACTGATCAACAATGCATCCAAGTAACAACCAACTGATGGGCATTTTCCATTCTGCATGGAAAGTCCGCCGGGCCATGCAGAACCATTGCACTATGGGCATTGCAGGGGGATGCACAAATGCACAATATGCATATGTTAAAACCGAAACGGGGTAAAGTAGGAAAAAGAGGATATATCCCCCGAAGTCCTGCCACTAACAAAGGAATTATTGAACCCTTTGTGTCACTAGTGGTCCCAGAATGATGCTGGCGCATTTTTTTTGCAAATACCCTCGTTTATTGAATGCAGTTTGGATGAGTGCAGAATGGAGTACATTTCAATGCGCTGAAATAACGTTCAAGCTATTTATTTAAATAATAAGGCTTTACATATTCAATCAACACAATCAATACAAAATAAATATGAACGTGTATAAATAAAGACGTGTTGAGTTGACTTGATTCTTAGTTGGCATGGAACCGCGAATTACATTATTGCATTTGAAAAACTTACGGCCGCTGTTCCCAATTGTACTAATCAAGCCAAACTAAGGGTTAATACTGCTTAAGCATCGCTTAATCCAAGGAAGCCGGACGCGTGGATTAAACTCGACTGAGCAAAGCAATGTTATAAAAAGTGTCAACTGAGTGGCGCTAGCTTGGAATTACATTAGGGGAATGTAATTAGAGCCTCGTGCAATGAATTAATATGCCTTAGCTGGTTGCATATGGTTCTATTTGCCCGCTTAGGTATGTTCTAAAATGGTGGGTATACATCCTATTTAAGTACTTTCCTTTAAAATATTTTCAACCTCAAAATCGGAAATTGGTAGATAGATTATAAGAAATCGTCTTTGCAAACTTTTTTTAAATTTCTCTAAATAAACAATAACTGTGTTAGTCTCAAGTGACCTCCCAGGTGTTGTTTTCCTGTATATTTTCATGCTGTACAGTACATTTTTACGCAGCATCGCGTTCATTGGTTAAATCAACCTATCGATACCTATATGAGAGTATCATAAAATTTTACTTTTGTTTTCAAAGTGCGCTCATTGCAAAACATATTATGTAGTATTCTTTCTTCTTACTTCTTCTGGCGCTAATCTTAATCTAATTGTAAATATGTATGTTATTAAGTCACTTGCTTTAGGTCAGCATTTATATGTCTTAGTCATAAGTCACTAGCTATAAGTCTTAGATGTTAGTCAGTAGTTATAATTGTAAATCTTAATTGTAAGCCTGTAAAATAAGTCTCTAGCTACAAGTCTAAAATCCTAATTGTAAGCCAGTAAAATAAGTCTCTAGCTATAAGTCTTAGATGTAAGTCAATAGTTATAATTGTGAATCTTAGTTGTAAGCCAGTAATATTAATTCATTTAAATACTTATTTGTACAGCGCCCTTGAAGTGATTTTTCACAAAAACGGCGCTATATAAATTAGCCAAATATTATTATTATTATTATTATTATTCATTGTACTTATAGTTTCGTATCGGTGATCGACGAACCGGTGGATGCAATCTTTAGCCATAAGTTGTTGTAATGGTTTGTCTAGTTTATTGTTAGAAGTGAAATAGTAAAAATATATTATAAGTTTGTACAGCGCTCTTGAGGTGATTTTTCATAAAAACGTCGCTATACTACAAGTCATCCAAATATTATTATTATATCTCAGAACAAGGTGAAGTGAAGTTAAGTTAGAACCCTATCCATATGAAGTGAAGATTATTTGTATGTTGCTGTACACCAACATTCATGAACTTTAAACTTAGTGTTATCATCTGTTGGCTAGACCCCCTACCGGTACTTACCCATACTCCATATTTCCACTACCGATCATATCGTGTTCCATACACTGGGACGATAAGGCTCTCTTTCGACGGGAGAGAGATAAGATAAGACCGATTGAGATAATGTTGATAAATTACAGCCATGTACATTGTACAAGCCTTGTACCTAGTTGGTTAGTATCTCCATGATATTGTTTATTTTTAAGCATTTGAGATGCTTCTGGCCTGATTACAAAGAATGATGTACCACGGGATGTTCAGGATCATGCTTGAATTAATTTAACCACTGATTCCTGATATTATTTGAAATTATTGTGTAAATGAAATTTTTTTTTCAGTAAAATTTTGAAGACTTTTTTCTAACATATTTTTTTTAAACTAAAAAATCTTCCCCATGTCATCACTGGTCACTCAGCCGAACAACCGCCTAATCCCTCACCCGATCCTAACTGCCCAATTTATATTTATGTCATCAATTTAAAATTTAAAAAAAGAAAATTGTCAACGGAGACCAAAATTTAATTTACATTTTTTACTCCAAATAATGTCAAGAATCAATGTAGTTGGTCTAATCGCATGTACGTTCCTTAACACCCTGTATGTGAGCCAAAGCTAAACGTTGACTGAATAATATTATTGTTTTAAAGAATCGATGATAGCATATAATGTTTGGTGGATGTTGTAAAAAAGTTTTTATGGATGAATGAGAAATTTTCTAAAAAAATGTGCATTTTTGAAAATGAACTAAAAAAATATGCATTTTTTGAAAATAAAATAATTTTTTATCATAATGTATTTTTTTCCGTAAATTAGAGAGTATTTTTATGACACAACCGGTCTAATTTGATAAATAGTTCGGGCACGAAAAATTTACGCTTTTTAGTAAGATAATATTATACAACAATAATAAAATGGCCAGCATTAAATATTCAATGCACAAATCGTACCCGAACTTGAAAACTACACACAGCCTTTCAATTTGGTAGGCGGGTACCACCGCCCGGGGATTTTTTTTTGATAATCAACACCCCTGCCGCCGAAAAGACCTCCTGAAAAGATCTTCCTCACAGCATCCCCAAAGGTGACACGCCCTGAGGGATTTTTTCCTCAAGGCCTCCTGTGTGGAGCTAATGTTAAAAAGCCTACCTTTGGTCATAGATTATATGTATATAGTACGCTACTGACTTAGACTTACTATTAGTCCTGACCATTTAAAACATAATACAGGTGTCCCAAAATTAACGCAAGATTTGAAATTGCCGCCATTTGTGCAGTAAATTGTTGGCAACCCTGAAAAAAAAACAAATCTTATAACTGAAAGTTTAGGGTTGGTAAAAATGCAGCGTTACACGATACAACAACGTATTTTCATTATTGAACAATATCTCAAAAATAATGAAAGTTAAAATATATAAATATAATATATAAAAATAAACAATTTAAGAAGTTAAAATAATGACACGATAAAACATTTCTTTCTGCCGAAATTGGATGTTATTGATTCGGCCAATATGAGGTTTCAACAAGACGGTGCCACATAGTCAAAGGTCTATGTCAACAAGTCCACAACAACCCATGCATTACAGAACGAAATAAAGCGCTACATCAACGAAATTCGGCCACATTTTTCCAGAATGGTCATGGAAAATTTCGACAAAAGAGTGCGTATGTGCCAGCAAGCCGTGTAGACTATTTGCCAGATGTAAATAAACATTTCCTTTGTATTTTATGATTAAAAACAATAACAATCTAAAGACTAAAAACTGTGTTTTCTATGTAATTCAAATATTGCTTTAATTTTGGGACATCCTATATTTTCATTCCTGAATGTTGGATTATCAGAATAGCACTTCCAAAATAATTTATTTCTAATAAGATTTGAAAGTAATGAAATCTCGGTTGTGGTGGTTGACTGAAATTAATATGTTGTGCGTTTACACGATTAATATGTCGGATTCATTGTTTTCAATTAATTTCTTTCCACAGCATGCAAATAATTGAAGATGTCTACAGCGTTAAAGAGTTTAAAAAACAAATCGACATCTGTTTACATTGCGATGTCTTTAAAAGTTCTCACACGAATGTCACGAATGCGTGTGCAAGTTTTTGAGTATATAATTGGCTAAAAAATAACACTCCTAGTCTAGTACAAAAACGTGTTTGCCAGATGTCGCTAATTCGCATGCATGTAAACAAACCCATTTTATTATTATATAACGTTGTTATGTTCGTAATCTAGTGCAATCATATCTTCCAAATCATTTCTAGCAGAGTTTCTGTGAGACCTTGGGAATTTTAGTCAATTGTAGCCCCGTGGCATTGAATTCATAAAGTTTTTTCGTATTATTATAAAAAAAACTTTTCACTGGTTTTCTTTTTTGTTGGCATTTGTTCCATGTTGATGTAGGTTCGGTGAAAATGATTAATAATACGGAATTAATATTTACGACGCTTAGTTGAATTTTTTTGCAAGCGCGTAACAGCTCCTCCCACATGCACACTTCGGAGCGACCGAGTCCCGCGACATTTCAGGCCGCCCCGCAAAAAAAGTAAAGACCGATGGTAAGGTAACGGCTTACAGCGCAGTTCACTGAGACTTTTCTGCGCGGCGCGCTTTAAGTGGCGCGGCGGCCTGTAGTGGCGCGGGACTCGGTCACTCAGAAGTGTACGTGTGGGAGGTGCTAATCTCTGTGGAACCAGAAGATAATCAGCGTGTATTAATCTCCACTAAGAGTGTAGTTATACATTGTATCATATTTACACTTCTGTTATTCTGACTCTCTTGACATGACCCGACTCAAGCATTTAGTTCACTTGATCGTTCTAATGCCTACAATACACGGCATATTTTTTCAGCCCGATTCCAATTAGAGACCAAAGTCAACATTTTTCGCTTTACGCTTTCGCTATTTTCATCTCTATTTTAATTTCTATGATTTCAATTGTCATCACTGCAAACAACACATGAACCATGCTATTTGCTGTGATGCCAACTGAAATCTCTGACCTTGTTTCTCGGAGGCACCGTTCGTGACGCTGTTCCCCAGGACATTCAGCCTGAGCACGGTAGCTCATAGTTATCTTGTCTTGGGATGGCTATTGCAGGTTTGTGTTTCCACTCCCTGAGCGATGGGTTCGCTACACTCCCTACACTGTTAAGGGGGGGTCTAAATTGGAAGAAAAACTGCTCACGTAATTAATGTATGTCCCCTAAGATTCTTAAAAAACATTAATTTTGGCTCTTATACGTGACATCTTTTTTCAGCCCGATTCCAACTAGACACAAATGTCAACATTTTTCGCGCAACGCGATCGCTATTTTCATCTCTATTTTCATATCTACGATTTCAGTTGGCATCACAGCAAACAGCATGGTTCATGTGTTGTTTGCAGTGATGACAATTGAAACCGTAGATATGAAAATAGCGATCGCGTAGAGCGAAAAATATTGACTTTTGTGTCTAATTGGAATCGGGCTGAAAAAAGATGTCGTGTATAACGGCCATTACCATCTCTTTTTTTCAATCCGATTCCAATTAGAGACCAAAGTCAACATTTTTCGCTTTACGCTTTCGCTATTTTCATCTCTATTTTCATATCTACGATTTCAATTGTCATCTCTGCAAACAACACATAAACCATGCTGTTTGCTGTGATGCCAACTGAAATCGTAGATATTGAAAATATAGATGAAAATAGCGATCGCGTAAAGAGAAAAATGTTGACTTCGGTCTAATTGGAATCGGGCTGAAAAAAGATGTTGTATATTGTAGGCATTACTTGTATTTTGTCTCGAGTTTGTGAGACAAGTCTGTGTATAATATATTATATTTCAAAAACTAGTACCAATAAGATTCTTAAAAATACATTACTTATGAATTTACAGCACATATTTGAATAATTATAAGAGAGCAGTATCAACTATCCAGCGTTATCGCCCGTATAAATTATCTCAAATAAACATAAGTAGGGGGCAAGAGTCATGCCTCTGGTTTATTAATAGCTCAATTTAATTCCAAATGAGGTCCAATCACAAGATGGCGATACAATAATTTATTATAATTTAGTCTTGAAATAAAATCTACACAAGTAACTTTTGTGTTTATTTTTTGTTTTCATTGCTGATATTTCAGCGGAATTTGAGTTCCGTTTACGTCTAAGTCGTGTGTCCGGCTTGTTAATAACAATATAATATTCAAAGCATATGGATTTGTTTTTTCCAATAATAATATAATTAATAGTTTTGTTTGCCAGACATAATAATAGTTTTACCTGTATGTTAAAGAATATTAACCAAATACACAAAGAAACATTTTACGTGTGACGATGTGACTTATTTATCGTATACGCTTTTCAACGAGTTGAAATTTTTTCGGGCGAATATTTTTACTGCACAAATTTAAACTATGAAATCAATAGTAAATTCTCTTATTTTTACCATAACGATTTTTTTAGACTCCGCAGAGCTCATGTTTTTCAAGTTGAAAGTAGTTCTTTTGAGCTACAAATTTCATGACACCTTCTTGGATCATTCATTCGACGGCCTTCGTGGCAAATAATTGATTTTGGTTAACTTGTTTTATTTCACAATTAATTAATTTATTTATTGCTTCTTCACAATTTAAAAACATTTTTAGCGTGTAATTACTAACCCCACTAGGGTTCACCTGTATCGAGGTTAATAATTTCACAATTTAATAAAAGTAACCCACTTACTCGTATATATCGGTCATTAGTCATTACCAAACAGTTAAGTAAAAGAAAAAATAATAAAATTTCAAAATAAAATGATAAACTGACGAAATTTGTAGAAAAAATAATATATGAATTAACAACATATTGTTAAGAGATTAATTAAATTAATTAAAAAGAATGTGTAGTGTATTTGCTGCACGTTCCAGAGTGGAAGATACTCTCAATATCGCCTTGGTGGAAGATTACCATTCCGAATTGAGACGTTGCCTGACATGCCTTTAGCCGTGTTTAGTAACCAGCTCTGAATAGCCAGGTACTTCCCCATCTTCCTCTTCCCCTTTCCCTCACAACATGGGGATGCCGTAGTCTTACTGGCTCTAGTCGGGAGCAGTTGGAACTCTTTTGCGGTATTCATAAAAATCGAAAGCTTTTTATTCTGCTCACAATGTTTTGCTTTGTAGATTAGATTCGCGTACAAAAAACTCTGCAATCCCAATGCAATCCGCATAAGATGACACTGGTTTTCTTTGTTAATTTTTATTTTTAAAGTGCAAGCAATTACCTTGAATATTCTTTGTTGCTCCTTGCACGTGTCAGATGACATTATTATCAACGGTTATGTGCCGTATTGTTTATTTTTAAAGTATTTTGTGTCCTGTAGCATTTGGTTTTGCCATATCTGCATCTCTTTGTGTCAAATTGAAAATACCACTACGTCATCCTCGTGATGCATCCTGATTATGGTTGTTTTTTTTTCAAAGTCATCGATCCACTTTGGACAAAAACATCC
This sequence comes from Limnephilus rhombicus, assembly GCA_929108145.2. Lineage (NCBI taxonomy): Eukaryota > Metazoa > Arthropoda > Insecta > Trichoptera > Limnephilidae > Limnephilus > Limnephilus rhombicus. The sequence goes on from OV815278.1 coordinate 25,662,668, forward strand.
CCGAATTTAGATAAGTTTTAAGATTTTCACGGCCAAAAGCATTTTCGATATTTGTTTTTGGGGTGTTATGCCGTGTTGCGCTACCTCCTTCTTTAGCCAACGTTTCGGACATCGTTGCAGTGTCCATCATCAGAGCAGATCCGGTAGATGTACATCTACCGGATCTGCTCTGATGATGGACACTGCAACGATGAACAAACGAAAAAACATGTACATATCTTGGACCAAAAATATATAATAAAATTCCCCTAGAATTAAATATTAAAGCTTGCAAAATGTCCCACGTCAGTTCAATAATAACAAAATGGTTGATTGCCTTAGGTAGGGTGGAATCTGAAAAACTATTAAATAATGTCACTTAAAATTTTACATGGCCTATTAACGGCACATTTAGTAAAAATTTAGTACGTATATTATTTAAATAAAAAAATTAAATAAAAACATTTTTCTTTTTTTTTGTTAAAGAATAAATTTTCTGGCATTTTTATTAATGTAAATTTAATTTTAAAAATTAAAATGAACATTTTGTTAAAAAAATATATTTATTTTGCATTCTCACCAGCATTTGGTTCCCTAGAGCGGGCAATCTGCCTAGCTAGGAACTAATATCGACCCACAAGACATAATAACACTTGTACACATTTTATAGTTATTTTTCAATGTTATTATTATGTTATTTTTGCCATACAAGTGTATTAAATGTAATGTTATAAATAAATAAAATAAAATAAATGTTGAACCAGTATATAGGTACATATTACAACCAGAGACAAAATAAATTGTTATTATACCCACTCTAGAAATGTGGGTCTTGTTTAGAAGGTATATAATGCTAACAAAGATATTCAGAGTTTTCATAATAATCTCTTTATAAAACTAATTCGTTGTAGGAATAAAGCATCGATGATTAATTTAAAAAAAAAAGATTATGCAATTCACAAGCGGTAGAAGTGGAAAACTAAAATAGATAAGAGTGGGGAGGCTACGAAGAACCGCACAAATAATAATAATAATAATAATGGTCTTTATTACAGGAAGAGGAGAACGATTATACTATCTCATTCTCTCGCAAGTTAAATCCTATAGATGTATGTGTTTGTCTCTTTTTAGTGTCGCTTTTTCGTTTCGTCGAATTTCAAATCACAACGGTGCTAAAGACGTTTTCACTTTAAAAAATGTTGAATCTCATTGTACTTTGCAGCGGCTTCCGAGTTCATCGCAATACTAACTTACCTCCGAATTTGTTTGCCGAATTACTTCTGAAAGAATCGAAGATCGACGCCTCGGCCCTCGGCGTCCCGATGCTCTTTTGGCCGGCGTCCAACGTCCACTGTAATGATTCACCTTTCGGGCGGCCCAAACTGAAACTTTGCACTGAAATCCAACATAGTGTTCTTGCACCACTTTGCGTTTCTCGCTTCATGTGGGGCGGTGGCTGATTTATTCACTCCGAAGTGCGTTTCATTCCACCGAGTTCAACGACATTATTATAATAACATATTATTCTGAAATATTCGTTTGCATCCGGGTGCATCTGCCTGTAGCAACAGTTTAATGCAAGCATCCTTAGAAGTACACTAAGAAAGCTTGCATTTTTTACTCCGAAAATTTCCTTTACATAAGTAGTCACGCCTAAGTTGAACTAGGTTCTAACTGATATTTTTTTTTAAATACCTTTGAGCAAAATCATTTCTTTTGATCATTTCTACATCTGCCTTTAGCAACAGTTTAATGCAAGCATTCTTAGAAGTACACTAAGAACGCTTGCATATTTTACTCCGAAATTTTCCTTCATATAATTCGTCACACTTCAGTTGAACAAGGTTCTAACTCAGGGGTGGGGAACCTGCGGCCCGCGAGGCCTTTTGGTGCGGCCCGCGAGCAATTTTGGTGCGACCTGCTGAAAGAACCACAAAAAATTACACAAAGCGGGAAAGTTTTTTCACGGTCTTTCAGATGCATTTTTAAGACGTTATTACAAAATCGTTACTAGCAAGTAGTTTAGATACAAATAGAAACCTGATAATACCTCCCATTTTACTTTTATTTTAAATTGTTATTGTGAAACGATAGTGAAATTCCATCGGAACTTTTAATTTTCTTGCACGGGACAGTCCCGATATTTCAGGATTGATGGCAACTCTATTCGGAGGCGAATCTTAGGCAGTCTGTCATAAACATTATTTTCTAGTCATCGTCGAGGAAGTAAAGTGGATAGTAAATCAATAAAATCCTATTAATGGCAACTACGAAGAAAAGAAAAGTTGAAGCTGAGTGAAACATGAAATCATTTGAAACTAAATTAAGGCTATGGAAAGAGCAACTCGAAATGAATAAATAACACGACGCATTTTCCAACACCGCAAGGACAAAAGCATTCTACATCGTTTGAATAGGTACGCTGGTGAGTGCGCAAAATTAAGTGCGGAATTTAATGAAAGATTTAAGGGCGCGAAAAGAGAGCAAACGGATTTGAACATATTTGCTACTCCGTTCAACGTCGAACCATCGAATGTGTCTGATAATCTGCAGCACGAAATTATTCAATTACAAAGCGATGATGAACTAAAAGCTAGATATAAAGTCAAGAATCACTGGTTATATTAAGTCAAGCACGTCCCATAATATTTTATATATAATACAAACATTAATGCTATAACAATTGCAACACTTTATTTTAATTAGTTAATTTATGTTAATAAACTGTAATTTATTTTAATTAGTTAAATAAATATATAATTCTATTGCGGACGATAAGTTTGCTACAAAATGTAGAAAAACCATTCACATAATCAGAGTACAATTTAATTTAAGCTGGTTGACTTGTGGACTCCTAGGCAGATTCATTCTAAAGGTGAAACCAATCTTGTGTTCATAATGCAAATTCCTGTTGCGGATTCATCTGTTAACCCTAACGCATTTCAAGGGTTAAACCGTTTTGGTGTTCTGGGTGCAGTATTAATTAATGCTGGGGACTCACTATCCAATTCTCTCTAACGGAAAAACCGGTTTTGTGTTCGAAATGCAATGAAAAAATTCCATGTGTGGTTTCGTCTGCTTACGCTTTTGTAGAAATCCGTTCTCGTTTTTGAAGTGCATTTATAAAATTCTAGTTGCTTTTGTGCTGCCAGCATTAGAGAAAAGCCATTTTCATGTACTCAGTAAAATAGTTTTAAGTCTCCGCGTACAGATTCACCCTATAACTAAAACCAGTTCTGTGTTTAGAATGCAACAAAAACATTCCTGGTTGGGTTTCATTTTTTGACGCATTCCTCGTGTTAAAAGTGCATTTATAAAATTCTAGTTGCGTACTTTGTGCTGCCAGAATTGAAGAAAAGCCATTTTCATGTTTTGAATGGAGTTTTAATTCATTTAAATTATGATTAAAACTTGTTCTGTGTTAAGAATGCAACGAAAACGCATAAGGTGTGATTTCACTTGCTTTCTTAAGTTGGAAGTGCATTTATAAAATTCTAGTTTCGTAGTTTATGCTGCCAGAATTAGAGGAAAGCAAATTTTCACGTTCTGAGTGTAGTTTTAATTAAAAAGTGCTGGCAGTTACGTAACTATTTTATTAAAGACGGGAATCGGAGTGCGGCCCGCGGGTTAAAGTATGAACATCCAAATGGCCCGCGACGCTAAAAAGGTTCCCCACCCCTGTTCTAACTGATAACATGAGCATGACCTTTGAATGCAAAACCATTTCTATAGCCAAAATAATTATCAAGAATCATCTGTATTTTCCGCAGATACTTGCATGACGAAGTTTTGACATAAAATGTTTAAAACTTCTGTTTATTTTACAAGATTCTAGTATCACTTCTATCCTTTTGCAATTACCATCTGACAGCTGATAGTTTTTAGGAGGCGCAGTACAGTTCGGCACTTTAGTTGGCTAGGGTGCTAACTTATTCCATGTTACTATGTTCTTACGTGTCAAAGTTTGCAAAGACGAATTTTAAAAATCTGTTTGCTTATTTCTGATTTTGAGGTTCAATTTGTCAAGTATTTTAGTTTTACATGTTTTAATGGAAAATATTTCATTTAAACGTGTGCCCTATCTTGGAATAATAGCATAAGGGAAAGGTAGTTAGAAACTAATGCAATGAATTTTCATGCCCTAGCTGGTTGTATTTGGTTCTGTCTGCAGGTTTACGTATGTTCTAAAATAGCAATTAAAATGTTAAACTAAAACACTTTACACAAGATTCAACATCAAAATAAGAAAATAGATTAAGAGAAATCGTTTTTGAAAAATTTGACACCTCATATCTCAGAGTATTGTTAAGTGAAATTAGAACCCTGTCCCACTAAACTTGCGATATAACGAATAAATATCACTTATCGTCATAAAGCTAAAGATGTGTGAAATTGTAACCCTGAAAATAGTTTTGAATAATTTAAAATTGATTTTTGTTCATTTTCAAGGCAATGTGTGTTTCTTATTTGTGTAAACTGCCAGAAACCAGTGGAACTATGGGATCTCCACTTAGGTATGTCATTCTGTGAAGCTGAAGGACGTGAAAAGAGATAAGTTGTGAAGTAGGTACCTGGCCATTCAGATTTGACCAATAAACTTAATTTAGCTCATTTCATGCAATGCTTGGATTGTGTTGACCAATGAGAATAGTGATCTCTAATCAGGCCTACACTGAAAGTCCACCCACTGGACTGCACATAAAATAAATATTTATTTTGGATTAAACGGTAATTACATAATGCCTCTGAGTTCTGATTGCGCAGTCAATGAGCTTAACGTTCTGCCACTATTGTCCAAAATCCTTAATATAATATATAAAATCCTTGTGATCTATATACATGTATATCAAAATATGCTTGTTTGGGTGTATACAAGTATATATGAGTATATGCGATGTCTTGAAACTTTCAAAATACCTTATTTAATCCCCCGCGAAGGTTTCTGGATTATTACAACCACATGACAATACAAAGTTTTTTAATCATTACAAAAACTCTTGGAAAACTGTCAAAAATGTCAAAATTTGAGAATGACATTTTGCAAAACAATGATTGTTAAATCACATTTGAATTTTCGAAATTCTTTAAATTAATGCATTTATTTGAAGTACTTGCCTAACACTTTGAATCGAATCAAGAATTACCTATAGATATCTTAAATAGGTACATATGTTAGGTAACAAATTTGATTGATTGTTCTTATAATATACAAAAATTAATATTTGTAATGTATGAAAAATTGAATAAAAAAATTGCAATAGGTGGTAAGCAACCTGTTTGCACTGGGACTGAATATATGCGACGCGGTAGGGGTAGGGAAGTTGGAAAGGGAACGCGGGAGGGGAACGGGGACGCACGGGAAAGGACATGCAGGGAAAAACAATTTATATATTTGAATGTGGCAATATAACGCAAGTACTTTATAAAATCCTTAACGATACTATGAAATCAGTATTAATATTTTTCTGACGCTTTTAATGACAAACTATCATCATAAATAGATATGTACTTACTACTTGCTAGCATAAAACCTACTGGCATTCATTTGCGCAATCATTGTTAACTATCTACAGGGAAACATTATCATTAGCAGTGAAAAATTACCACATAAATTACAGTTTTAAGTTATGTACACGAAAGCTTATAATATATATTTCCATCCGTTCTAACCTCACAATTATCTGTCGATTATTCATATCTCAATACTCGTATCGTGTACAATATTCACTGTCGATTATAGCGGACATTAGCATCACGTGTGAATCATAAAAATCACAAATACAACTCTTGAAAAATAAATATCTTAATTTAGTTTAATTTAAAGAATTTCTTGTTGTTTTTATAACGAAATGTTCAATTTTCTTTATTGAAATAGCAAGCTATTTTGGCTACGATCATATTATTTTTATACGTGCTTGCTGGTTTGCCCTTCATAGGCATTATCAAACCAAGGGCAAAGCCGCTGACACGCGTTAAAATAATCTACACCGAGAACTCATTAACATATTTATTTAATGAATATTAATTATTTTCAGTATTCGCTTTTCGCAGGTACATCTCAGCAGTGGTTGTTCTGAAACTTTGCGATTTGACTTTCAAATACCTGCTACTTTTCATTGTACAATTTACCCGTCCTCAATTGATGTATCAATGCCCGCGCACGATCTAATTAGTTTAAAATTTAAGAATTTAGATTTTAGAACTCGATTTAGGGTAACCTGCCAGGTTGCATTTATGTTTAAGGGTTAGCAGTTGTGTACTCTTAAAGTATTTGTGGGCCCTGTACAGTGCGCCCAGATTCTCGGAGGCTAACTTACGAGGTAGCAACACGTCGAGTAAAATTCTATGTAGGTCCGCTAACAACAAATGGCAACAAAGTTTAAATTTCCGCTAACACCAGCCGAAAAGATTTATTTTATTTTGCAAAGTTCATGAACTAATATTTTACCACGACTAAGTATACTTGGTCGAAGATGTTTTACAATTGACTCCTAGAGCACTTAATTTTCTACATTATAAACTAAAACCATAAGCTAAAAGAGGTTCGTAAGTAGGAGATTTTTAACTTTAATGCAGTTTTTATAAGCGTGATTTTTTTTCTGGGCTTATAAAAATACAAAAGGCTTATCAAAAATTACTACAATATTATTTTAAAGGCCAAGATGTGTTAGTTGGCCAGTATTTAATTAAAGCATCTAACGTATTTCTAAGAGATCAAATTTTCAAACCAAAAATACTTGATTTTACATTACTTCGTAGTGCTTAACTCTTGCCTTCGATGGAGCCCCCGTAACTGAGCTGGTTACTTAGAGTTACACCAAGCGTACCAATGGAAGGCCTGTTGCGAAGATTTCTTCCGTTAAAGGAGACTACATTTTCATTTCAAAAATGTTTCCATTCCATCCCCAATACAATAAAAGTACACCTTTTTAATCGCATCGAACCGCTAAATAAAACAACAAAAGCAAACAGCGTATCAATATTCGTCCAAATACTAACAATAATTACTCTCTATACTTTAGTATACTCCACAATTAATTTAAGGGAAAAAAATCATTTATTGATATCATTTTCATAATTTATTTGAATAGATTGTTCTTATTGTTTCAAAAGCACAAAATTTGTGACAGGTCGAACTGTTTTACCAGAAAGCCACCGCGTTAACAGCTTTCCCGATCTGTTATCGAGACCGCTTCCCCCGCCAGGCGTTATTTTTCCCACGATGTATTGAGCTATAAATGATTATTAAAAATATAATAACTGCCCTCAGCCATTCACTTTGTTGCCTCAAATACTCCGCAGGTTTGTTGGTCGCCTAAATACCCGCTCAACTTTTATACGTTGATTAATTTCTCCATTTACTTTTTGTATCGTGACAAAGTCTTATGCTTCTCTCGCACGCAACCGTTATAAATCACATTGATACCAATAATTTTATTAATACCTATAACGTATGTAAATGTGAACATATGTTTGTACATAGAAACCCATTTATCTTATTTTCTAAACTACTTTTTTGTAATTTTTTTAAATATTTTAATTTAAAAAAAAATAGAACCGGAGCATCTAATTTACCCAATATTACACAACTTGCAAATTTGTAAGGCAATGATTTATAACTAAGCAGTCGTAAATGATTCAGAAATTTCATATACTTCCAACTTTTTGCAATCGATGAAAGTCAATTTTTGTACATATTTGAAAAACATACTTTATATACCATACCATAAAAGCAAAGTCTATAATAGGTACGTCTATTTTAAAATGCCTTTTAAAATTTTTTTTGGTTTGACTGAGGATTGAACCTTTCTACGCAGTGGTAGGAATAAACCACGCTACCAACCTGGCCAAATCCCGAATTGGAAAAACCGACATTTATTTCGTATATTAAGTGCTTTAATGTTATCGAATTTCAGAGAAATGCGTACACATCCCCGTGTATGTGCGTGATTGCCACCAAAAGTTCATGGAATGCATTGCCATCGACAACGAGTCTGTCTGCCGAGTTTTAGCTCGATAAGATGTCGGAAAGTGAGTTAATTTCCACTTGTAAGTTTCCACATTCATTCCATCAAGAAAACAACAGTGAAATTCAAACAGATATATTTACAATTATTCTCTTTTCCTAAAAAGTTCATTTTCTCCAAATGTCTCCCATTCTAAAATCTATTCATAAGTTGCTTACTTGTTTTATAGCTATTAGGTACCTACCTTTGTACATCAAAATCGCATCTCATACTACTTACATTCACTTAAGCGTATAAAACTCAACAAATTTTACGTAGATTTCATCCAACTTAATCTCGCTAAACCGCTTCGGAAATCCATCACAGAATTTTATGAACTATTTTTTTTTACGAGCGGCTAGGAATTACAACATTATCCCGTACCCGCACCATTCCGATAGGCCCTCAAGTGAGGTACCTACTCGCTGGCTAGTACATATTATTTACCTGGTACTTGGCCGGTGCATGCACTGCTTCGCCAAGTATTCCGCAGATAAATTACGATGCCCGAACAGCATTTAAGTCGATTTGGCGAGTTAGCGCGACCGGCCGTGAGGAAAATTCAATTTTTCGCTTGAGAGTTTTTTTTCGGGCTTAATAATGTCCGAAGCGAGCTGGCTTGAGCGGCGATCGGCTCATTACCGGTCGAACCGGATTAAAATTCGCACAGAATGCTGAATTCATTATTAACCCTTCAACGATACTTCAAAAAGAAAAAGATGGAAATGAGCGTATCATATTAAAGTAGTCGCAGCGATGCAAATTTAGGTTACTTATCTTTTTTATGGATGTTATACTATTGCCAATATTATGAGTATCGATGGAATTGATGCAAAATAAATGATTTTTTCTAAAATTATTGATGTTGTGAAATTGTAACTATTTTGCAAACAAATTCATCTGATTGAAATGATCTCCAAAACAGTGTCTGCTCTGCGTACTGGGAGAATATACGAATCGCAACAAAATAAAAGGGAGGGATTTGTAGTCACTTTAAATTAATAATAAAAAAACAATGAAATATAAACAAAATTCACATGCCATAGAGACTGTGTAAATTTAGATTTTTTTTATCTGAATCCACACAATAGTCCCAACAGCTTCCAACCGCCTGGAGCCAGTGAGACTGAGGCATCCCCAATTGGGGCTGTGAGGCTGAAGGTGTGTAGGCGAGGGAAGGAGCCGAGAAAGCGGAAGGTGAAGATAGTACCTGACTATCCAGATCTAGTCACCAAACAAGGCTAAAGCCATTTCATGCAACGTTTAAATTCTGAATTGTGGTATTACACCAGGGCGATACAGCGAGTATATTCCACTCTGGAACGTGTCGCAAATATACCTCATATTATTTTAAATGATTAAATTGTGAAAACACAAATCAATAACATAAAATTTACTTGTGCACGTTGTGATTTGAACCCGCGACCCCAGAATCTAGTCGATAGCCTTGTCCCTTAAACCTCAATTAATTGAGAGAGTTTACAAGCTGCTATCTTGGAAATTCACTATCTGTTAGTAAACTCGCTCAGTGTAATCGTATTACTTGCTAACTAGCAGATTGTTGACCATCTACGAAAAAAGTTGAAAGGTCATCAACTTACTCAAGGTAATTAATTCACTACTGAGCGAGTGGACAGTTTTGTGTGTCATCATGACAATCTCACTCGCCGATTCACCCGCTTTTAAACTTAGTAGATAGTAGCTTGTAAACTCGCTCAATGTAATTGAGGCTTTAACCACGGAGGCCAGAATAGATAGATTCAATTGAAGCTGTCATAAATCTAAATCGTCGAAGTAGATAGGTACTGTCCGGTACCTAAATTAAAGTTGAAACTTTGCTAACTTTTTAAAGTTTTAATCGATTAATTAAAAATAAGTAGTGAGATTGACGAGGCTCTAGCCTTAATCAGCCTGCGGTAAGCAAAATTAGATTATTCGTGGCTACGCCACCCCTCATGCAGAAACGTTCCCTTCTAGGAAAAAACGTGATATTCTTATTACCTTTACAAGGTTCCCAGTTCTGCCTGTATGAAATAGAAAACCAAAACCACTTAGGTTTATTCCGTTATTTTACTATTATCAAATTTGTCGATCGGTCATGTATTATCGATTTATGTTATTATTTTACTTGTGACATAATGATTATTCGAAACCGCTTCCTGTTTTTTTTTTTAAATTAACTCTTGGAAAAACAGCTTATCTGTAACTGATATCTCCTGGTATAATCTCTGACCATCATTATCACATCTGTAACATGTGACTTTATCTAACATTCTCGTTTTTTATTTTTTTATTTGAGTGTCGCACAAGAATCCCAACTACTCACAACTATTTGGGGCCAGTGAAACTATGCCAACCCTAATTCGGGTATGTTTTGAGAGTAGTGAGGAGGGATGGGAGATGGGGAAGAGGATTCACAATTTGGGAGGCGTGTATGGGTACCGCCGCCCCGGGAAAAAAATATTGGACAACCATCACCTCTGCCATAGGTCACCCCAAGTGGTTTGCTACGTTTGGTGACTTAGCAAAGGTGACCGGGTTCATTGGATGAGGTTTGTCCAGGTCTTTACGATGACTGCTCTTGGATCGAGAAAGACTGGTTGATGGCGGCCTTTTGACCTTTCCAGCCGAACTCTCTCGACCCATCGCCTTGCATCGCAGTTGGATGGATGAATTCATATGTCCGTCACTCCTGGACACTCTGACTCCCAGATTCCTACCCACCCCTCATACCCTTTTCCTTCCCAGAACTTCCTATCCTTTCATAGGCCCTGAGGGAAATTATTTTCCTCAGGGCCTCCTGTGTGGAACTAATGTAAAAAAAGGAAGATGGGGAAGTACCTGGCTATTCAGACACGACGAGAACTGTTTCAGTCAAGAAATGTATATTTTATTTGAGCGCCGCGCAAGATTACCAACTGTTTGGAACCAGGGAAAGTATAGCATCCCTAATTTGGGTATGTTGTGAGGCTGAATGTAGTGGAAAGGGATTGGAGATGGGGAAGAGGAAGGTCACCAAACTCTAAATGCTAAAACTATTTCAAGCAACGTTTGTGAATGGTGGTCTTCCACCAGGGCGATACTGAAAGTATCTACCACACTGGAACGTGTCTCAAATATATTATATAATATTTTTAATGCATTGTGAAATAACACAAATTATTCATATTTAATTTATTTGCGCACGCCGGGATTTGAACTCGCGACCCTCAGATCGGTAGCCAATAGTAACCGCTCAACGCCATCAATATTGCATTGTTTCTTTTTACAAATCAAAACGTATGCACGAATTTCACTCTTATTCTTACAAAATCATTTAACCCATTAAAAATGGCTGCTAATTTGGTTCCTAATTCTGTGGAATTTTCCTATCCATGGAATGACAGACTAGCAAATGGTAAGGCAGGTATCGTTAGTACGACTTTTCAAGCATTTCGACGCCCATTGTGTTAGTATTGTAATAAATTATTAATCTTCATAAGGATATATCCGAGTTTCTTTGTAAGCATCCCAAAATAAGTATTGGTACATACATTTTATTTGCCTTTACAACGACCTTCATCAATATCACAGACATGGACGAGCGTGTGCATTTCAAGAATAAAACAAGTGTATCCCGCGGCATTCAGTCCCACCGCGGATCGGCCATATCCACAGATAATGCTTAATCTATTACTTTTACCGCGATAATATTATTATTTTATATGATGGAGTTTACCACAAGTTTTATCTATGCCTTTATCGGAGGTAACCGCTATCGGGCATATCCGGAATCTTCCATCCTGCCGATGTGGGAACTGTTGGCGGGAAATCTCTCGACTGAAACGGAAATGGTCACACTGGGATTGTTCTTTTTCGATTTTCGGGCATCTTTCGCTGATAAGAACTACCCATATTGTATTGATTTGTACCGTATTTATTGTCATGTCAACCAAAATGTATGGACTTTCATTTTTCAATATCGCATAATATTGAATGTAGCTATTACTTTGTGGTTATCCATTTTAGAAAAATGCAACAATATAACTTTGTAAGAACCACTTATATAGTGTGCAAATCCGACCGGTTTCGGAACAAACGTTCCTTCGTCAGGGAAAGCTTATACTAATTTGACAGTTTCGAACAATGTTTTATTATGGTAGGGGGTGGAGCCGTTGTTAGTTAATAATGTAGATTGGGTGGGTAGGTATTAGTGTAGAGTGTATAATTTTATTTTTACATTTAATTAACACAAGATCTCCCTTGAAATATAAATATTCTACAAAAATGTTGGACACCCGTTTACAGTTTCCCCTAGCAGTGCACGCTAGTTGTTCTGAGCACCTTCTATTGATTTTCTTTTTTTTTACAATAGCTCCACACAAGAGGCCCAGAGTAAAATAATTTCCCTCCGGTTCTATGTCATCTTTGGGGATGCAGTGTGGAGGGTATTTTTAAGAAAGAAAGTAGTTCGGGGAAGGATAAAGATGTGAGGGCTGAGAAGGAATCTGAGCGTCATTGTGACGGACATATGAATCTATTATTCCACTGCCATGTTCCGAGAGAGTCCTGGTGAAGAGGTCAAAAAGTCTCCCTCAACCAATCTCTCTCGATTCGGCCTGCCACGCTGTTGATGGGTAGGCGCATCCGCCGCCAAGATCTGTACAAACCTCACCCCATGATTCCGAATACTCCTAAATCATCAAACATGGCGAACCATTAGGGGTGAACTATAGCACAGGTTTTGGTTATCCAATAAATGGTTCCAGGGACGCATATGCGCTTGCCAAATTAAATTGTTTTAAATGTAGGTACTGATACACATATTAGAGACGTTGAAGATCTTATTTTTTTGTTGAACCACCTACATTTTTATTCTGAAAAAGATATCTAAGGTTCCCAATACCTCAAACACTGGGCGTACTTTAATAGTACACAACTGCTAACCCTGTACAAATCACAAGTGCGCCCCACGGTTGAATTTGGCAGCCACCTCTGATCTGGAGCCCCAAAATACTTGAAAATAACCCTCGACTCTGCAGAAACGGGCGCTCCTTCTGATAGATTCCCCTAATTTAACAGATAGATTGCAATATTTGGAGCACAGGCGTCAGGTGGGAATACTATCCTTGTTCTACCGGTATTTCATTGGAAGATGCTCCGAGAAACTAGTGTCATTGATCCCTTCGGCACCGGTGCATAGTCGGGAAACACGCCAAACACGTGTCTAACAATATGTACACGGTTGACATTGGTCACATGAGAACGGGTCGCTTCTTCGACTCGTTCTTATGTTCAACAGCTCGGCTGTGGAACGATTTGCCGGCGTCTGTGCTTCCTTCTTCCTACAACATGGGTCTCTTCAAGACCAATGTTCATTCCTTCCTCTCCTCAAAAAGACCACACAGCATCTCAGATGACATAGGCCCTGAGGGAAATTATTTTGTAGAGTTAATGTAAAAAAAAACCTAATTCCCATTTCTTATAAAACATAGCGATGTAGGTACCTACACATTTTCTTCTGTGTTCTAACTGGGCTTACCTTTCAATATTCTGAATGATTTACATTATTCCTCCCCCTTAACGTTATTCTACAAGATTTACCTTCAAATCATCCTACGTCTTCTATTCCTCGAAATCAAGAACCTTAGCTCCATAAAGATATCTTAAAAAGCCATATCGGTGATTTCAATATATTTTTATGGCCTCGTCGGATGATCGTTCGGTCATCAAAATGTAATTTTAAAGTGAATATAACTCACATAAATCTCACTTCCATAGTTACGTGCTAAAGAGCGACAGTTTTACGCGAATAGCTTTATCTTATTCACTTTTATTTATTCAAGTATTTCACTTTTGATACCACTTATTACAAAGAAGACGCAATTAACAAATATATTACCTCAAAGACAAACCGTTACGTTTGTTGATAAATAATAATACTATATATAATTAATGAAATGTAGGAGATACTCTCATTATCACCCTTTTTATGTGACACCTTACTTGATGTACAGTGTACGTAAAGACAGGGAAACTATATCGATCGTCCAGTTAGACATCTCCAAATAAAAAGTTTTGAGATAATGAGGAAAGCGTAATTTGAATGCTCACCATAAATCATATATTATTTACGCCCGTTTTACATATTAAAAATGCCATGAAATAACACCGGGAAGCATAACGGTCCGGTTCATTAGTATGACATTTTGAAATTTCCTACGTAACCCAGAAAACATAATGTTTTTGTTTATTTCACTTTTTTTACATGAATACCGCACGTCTGGAGCCAGTGGGACTATGGCATCCCCGATTGGGGTATGTTGTGAGGCTGAAGGCAGTGGGGAGGGGAAGGAGATAGGGAAGAGGAAGGTGGGGAAGTACCTGGCTATTCAGATCTGGTCACCAAACACGGCAGAAGCCATTTCAAGCAACGTTTCAATTCTGAATGGTGGTCTTACACCAGGGCGATACTGAGAGTATCTTCCACTCTGGAACGTGCCGCAAATATACTGTACATTATTTTAAATGAATAATTTGTGAAATACACAAATTAATAAAATAAAAATTTTTGTTTCGAAAATTTGATCGCTTAGAAGTATTGTAGATGTTTCAATTAAATACTGCGTGTAGAACGTACCTTGGCCCTTAAAAATATCGGTAATTTTTTTTAATAAGTCTTTTAATAAGCCTATAAAAAATAAAGTATAAGGTCTAAAAAACACACTTTCAAGTCCAAACTCTCCTATTTATAAAACCCTTTTCGGTTATGGTTTTATTGTATAATGTGGAAAATTTATTTTATTTTATAATGATCGCAAAAAAAGTTGATATTTACACCCAATCTTCTCAAAATAAAATAAAATATGCATTTTCGCGTGGTTATTTTACAATACGACCGCTAGTTGACGAATTCGGTTTTTCAAAGTGAACCCTATGGCGTCCACCGAAGAACTACTGTTCACGCCACAGTCGCCAAACCTCAGTCACGCCCCGAACTGAGCGGGAGATGGACGCGTCACTCCGCTCAAAACTCTCAAATACCTTTTCCATCCTTTCCAAAAGCTTTTTCTTAAGTATTTTTAAACTCCTCCCATAAAGGGCGTGAATTCCGATTTCGATTTTTTCCTGAACTAGTGGATCGCCTTAACTTGAGAATTCGCCTGCATCCTATTTCTCTCAGTTAAAGCGGCAGAAAATAAACATTTACAAGTATTTTTGCATAAAGTTAAAGGAGGAAAAATTTTATTAAAATTTAATGGTGCATGGAAAAATGAGAAAAAATGCACAATGTCCATAAACAAAAGTTTACAAATAATTTCTGAGAAAAGTTTAAAGGGAAAAAATTAAATTAAAAATGGTGGTGTACAGAGAAATGAGAAAAAGTACACAATGTATAAACAAAGTAACGAAGGTTTTTTTTTCGTAAATAGCTTTCAATTTTCTACTTGCATGTCACAAAAAATATGTCCGGTCAGTAATTGAGTGGGCATCGCGTTTGGGTCCCACCCAGATGTTCCGTGTTCGATTCCTCTGCTGGCCAAGTCCTCCGTCACGACTCAAGCAACATTTTCGGCTTACTGTGGTGGTAGTAGGAGATTTTCAAATATTGTCTGGTTATTTGAACCCGGGAACGTTTATCTTTCTTTTTAAAAAAATGTCTTAATCTTTCAGTTTTGACTTTGATTATTCCTCTTCCCTATCGCCTTTTCCTTTCTCACTTATGTCGGCCTTACAACATAATCCAATCAGGGATGCTATAATCCTCGTTGTAGTTGGAAGCAGTTGGAATTTGTGGGGTAATCAAATAACAAAAAAATAAAATCTTAAATTACTTCATTGTTTATTTTAGTATGAATCTAACTAAAATACTAGTTAAAATAATCAGTCTTCCTACGCTCTTGTTTGACTTATAAATATCAATCTGCGTTTTATTTTAATGTTAGCCGTTATATTTGTTGGAGTATTTGGCAACTTTAATAGGTATGACCTTTCGATCACATTGGGAACAGATCTACGCAACGGTGTTGAGAATACGTGGGTAATAAATAGTGTTGAGAATAAGCAGGTGGGTAATAATAATTGAAGGTAAAAAAGGTTGTCTGGATGTCTGATCTTAACGCCTGGTTGCATCCGTAGGTAATAACGCCGACTGATTCCTCTTCAGAGATTTTGTGTTAATTTGTAAATACCATTATTAACACCTGATACCTACACACTATCAAACCTCACGTGTTGACTTCGCAAATATTCCAAATGAGAAGTTTTCTAGAATTATTATCAACTTCTTTAACAAAATTCATAATACGAGTATTTTAGAAGGGATTTTGTTTAGATCACCTTGATTCCTGAAAACTCCTGATTTGAGTTCAGATCTGAAAAGTTCATATTACTTAATTTTTTACCGCTTGTTAAAAAAACCTATACCTATATATACATAGAACTTAAGGAAAGATAATTATTTGGTAGTTTTCTCCAGGAAAATTCCTTTTTTTTTTCCAAGTTTTCTGTTTATTACTCGTGGATTTTATATTTTATTTTTTCTGGGGTTAAAAATAAATTCAGTTCCATCCATATTTACTGCTAGAAACTGCTTCCAACCGTCTGTCTAGTTGCTAGTTGTACTAAAACCAAACGCGGCTAAAGCCATTTCAAACAACGCACGTTTCGGTTCTGAATGGTGATGGTCTTTTACAATAGCATATTTAGGACGATTTGTTTACGAAATGTGGACAATATTCATCAAATTTTTGTTCATAAAAAAAGTTCTGTGAAAGTTGTATTCAAGTTCTGTCAGCAAAGGCCGGTTATTTCATAATACTTGGATAGTAACAGGACTTTTACAGAAATTGAATAATAACTTTCAAAGTTTTCATTCAATTCAATTCCATGAAACAACCCGTCCTTAGAGCATTTAACACTAATACATATAAAAATCAAGTCTTCCCTCGGTTGGTTTATTCAGAAAAAATAATTTGTAAAATGTTTTTTTTTTAAGAACCCGTTTTTTAATGTTATCGTATGTATGATAATTGTAAATTGTGTCTTCGACAATGACTGAACCACGTCTTGAACTGTTTTATGTAAACTGTAATCGATTTTAGCTTTGCCCATGTCATTACTAGTATAATCGATAATCACCGTCAATATAGGCCATTAACGTGTAGTTTGAAGTCACTTTCCGCGTTTAACCGAACTTAATGAAGTCTATTTATGTACGTTCTTATATTCAGTACTTCAAAATGCACCAGGCAATAATTATAATAATCAGTTCGGCTGCACTTAAACTTTCTTCAAGTAGGTACTGACTTCACACTTCTCAGCGTCGCACACAAGTACGGACAAAGGAAAAAGGAAATTACGGCGCCAAAATTATATAAAAGCATTGTCTTCAAACTAATTATAAGTATTTTTGAAATGTTCTAGATTAACCAGTTCACAATGATCCGTAATTTTTTTTTGTGAACGTGACCCAATAGCCTGCGCATGCGCCTAAAGTTGAGATGTGTATCGCGCTGCGATGCTGCGAATATTGTTAAGTTGCACCTGATTCGTTGACGGAATAGCCATGCTCGTCCTGCTTTCCTCATTGAAAAATAAAAAAAGTTCTTAAATCGAGCGCATTCTTTTCAGGTAGTCTCGGCGACCCCTCTCTAAATGAAATGAGGATTAAGATAAAAGAAAAACAAATTTATAATGTTGAAAAATGAACATTTTTACAAGTAATGATCATTTTATAGTTCAATCATATTTAAATGTTTTATCTAATTGTATCTCACTACTTCGAAATACAGAAATAATTTAATAAGAAATAATTTATATTTTTAAATTAAAATGTGACTCCCACCTGACCCCAACTAACCCTAATAAGGTATTTTTTGAAAGATTTTTTTAGGTAATCTTCTTATACTTAGGTACGCATTACTGACCAGAATTTCAAATAAAAATATTTTTGGCGTCCTGAATTGATAATTCGGTCCTGTGTGCGTCGGGAGCCAGTTACGTCGTCTGATGATTCAGGCGTTAATCGCTTACACGTTAAGGCAATTTGTATTTTAACGTTAATAGACAGTTTCACTTACGTTAAAGTTCATTTAACACGAGCAGTGAGCAATTGCAAATGCTCATTAGTTTCATACGTACTTCCTACCCACTTCATTGTTTTATTTAATGACTAGCTGAAGTCCCCGGCGCGACATTACGCGTTGCCTGGGTTTCATGCAGAGTTTTCAAAATTAGATGTAGACAATAATTTTCCTCTTGTTTTGAACGACAAGTCTGCAAAACCTCTTCAAGAAGTGTGTCAAGGCGATGGGGGTGATTTTCGTGTAAATCTCATGTAGATAGTGACCTTTCCCTTGTTTTGAAGGTCAAGTGTGCAAATTTTCATCAATTCCGGAATAATACTGTAGATTTTCAGGCACAAAAAACCACACAGACTGTTTATACACAGTGTTAAGGGACATACTTGACTTACTTTAAACCAGTGATTCCAGACATGAGTAAAAAAATGAAATTGAAATTTTGGTCTCCGTTGAATTTTTTGACGTCTTTTTTTTCTTCAAAATCAAACAACAAAAATCTTCCACATGTTGTCCACTGGTCACTCAGCGGAGTGACCGACCAGCCCCTCATCTCGCCCCCAACTGTCCAACACCTACTATTTTTTAATGTTTTTGTAGAAAAAAAAAATCAAAAATGTAACCGGAGACCAAAATTTCATTTACATTTTTTACTTCACTAGAATAAGTTCATTGTGAGACTTCTTTAACCCACGTTTAAATTTATAAATATAAATTCCTTAGCCTACATAATCACTCTTTTGTCTAATTAGCTCTCTCATTAAAGATGTAGGTTTTATAGATAAAGCAATAATACCAGTGTTTATCTTAGAAGTAGTTAATTGTATTAGGGTACTT
This sequence comes from Limnephilus rhombicus, assembly GCA_929108145.2. Lineage (NCBI taxonomy): Eukaryota > Metazoa > Arthropoda > Insecta > Trichoptera > Limnephilidae > Limnephilus > Limnephilus rhombicus. The sequence goes on from OV815278.1 coordinate 25,681,551, forward strand.
CATTTTATCACGGCAGAGATTATCTTCTGCCTTTATATTTAATTGCTAATAAAGTATGTCTGACACGTGCATAAAATAACGAGCCGTCTCTAAGATCATCGCAAAGCGCAAAACAATTACATAGCATGCCTCTTAAACCACGTGTACACATAGACGGGTTTCAACGTATTTTATAATTAGTATTAAAAAACAATGTATGATCGTGTGAGAAATGTGGATATCCGCAAAGAATGTAAGGCTGATGTAAGCATAATGAGTAAGATTAAGAAAGGGACCCTCAGATGGTTTGGGCATGTAGAGCGAATGAACGAAGGAAGTAGTGTAAGAAGAATATACGACGCGAATGTGAATGGTAGAAGAAGCCGGGGACGCCCGAGGAAGACATGGCACGATCAAGTGAATCAGATACTTGAGTCGGGTCATGTCAAAAGTCAGAATAATAGAAGAGAATGTATGAGACGATGTATGAATGTGAGTGAGGCAAAGAGTGTGTGCCAAGACCGAGTTGTTTGGCGGTCCGTCCTCTTTGCCTACCCCTGCGGGGAAACGGCGTGATGGTTAGTTAGTTAGTTAGTTTATTAAGAGGAACGGTTGCACGGCCTTTTTAATACAAAACTTAAATTCGGATTTGAGGCCAACCAAACTCAATTATTATTTTGTAATCGGAAGGTATAGCAAATATCCAGTACAGATATGTGCTATTTTATTTGTTTGTGTTTGAAATTATGAAATAAATTAATATTTAAAAAATCAGTTTGCGTGGTACTCGAGCCAACTTTTACATTTTTGCGAGTTAATTGTAATTAATAAAAAAATAATCTTCCCCAACCCAATGTGTTACTAGAAAATTAAAATAAAACATCGATAAAAGGCGTTTTTTGCTTAGAAATTTAATTTTATATTCGACGAATTTGTAATGCAAAATGTAAATCAGTGGTTTGATTTAAAGTTTCGCCCATCAAGGTGCTTTTTTTACATCTTTGTTTTATATTTATTATATTTATTTACTCAAAAAATGCTCTACTATATTATCTAAACCACTCACATTATTATTCAACCGTCTCTTGTCCCTTGGACACTTTCCAGACCGCTGGAAATCTAGCTTCATTACACCTATCTACAAAAAAGGAGACGACACTAATATAGCCAATTATCGCCCCATTTGTATACAGTCAGTACTACCTAAGCTTTTTGAATCACTGGTCCTTGATGAAATCTATCCCAAATTAATAAAATTAATTGACCAAAAACAGCACGGTTTTATCAAAAGTAGATCTACCGCAACTAACTTAACAATATTTCAAAACTTCATAATACAATCTTTTGCTGAAAATAAACAAGTCGACTGCATATATACAGACTTTTCGAAGGCATTTGACAAAGTATCCCATAAACTACTAATCCAAAAACTATTTGCTCTAGGAATAAGGGATAACATGCTAAAATGGTTTACTAGCTACTTATTAAATCGTAAACTGTTCGTCAAAATAAAATCTTGGATCTCGAAAGCTTTCTGGGCTACTAGTGGCCTACCGCAGGGTAGTCACCTTGGCCCGGTTTTGTTCCTCATTTTCATCAATGATATAACCAATTGCTTCAATGATGTCAAGGTATTGCTCTTTGCTGATAACATCAAGCTATACAAGAAAATAACAGATATAAATCATTGCCATATACTACAGTCCAATATTAGTAAGTTTAAAGATTGGTGCGTTCAAAATAATTTATTTTTAAATGTAGAAAAGTGTAAAACCTTGACTTTCTTTAGAAATAAAAATCCTGTTTTATTTGAATATTCTATCAATAACACAGCTTTAGAAAGAGTCACGGAAATGAGAGATCTTGGAATTATTTTGGATGAAAAACTAAGTTTCGCAAATCATATCCACCAAATTATGAACAAAGGTATGAAAACACTAGGCTTCGTATTAAGAACAACTAAAAACTTTAGTTCCGTAGAAACCATTAAACTATTATATGTATCTCTAGTTAGAAGCCAAATTGAATATAACTCGATAGTTTGGTCTCCATCTTACAAAATTCACGTTAATAATATTGAGCGAATACAAAAAAAAATTCTGTGTTTTATAAATTTTAAATCAAGTATCCCACTAGAAGACTTAAAATATAATCTATTACTAAATATTCTAAAAATACATACACTAGAAGACAGACGTAAGATAAACGACTTAACATTTTTATTCAAAATACTCAACTCTAAATTCGACTGTTGCGAACTCCTACAACTCATAAACTTACGAATACCGACAGTAACCACACGACAAAATACACTATTCTACTGCAGCATTCACAAGCGGAACTACATTACCCACTCTCCTATACAACGATTTCACACTATGGGGAATCAGTACTTAGGTGATGTCGACATATTTAACATCAACTTGTCGAATTTTGGGGATCTTGTAAAAAACATATTCCAAAACTATTCCTAAACATTTGTGTATTTTTGTAAACTTATCAAATCGCTGTATTTTTTTTGTATTTTTGTGACTTGTGAGCATTTTTTATCTAATTTTATTTTTGTTATTTCATTATCTATTGAAAAATCATCTCATCATTGTACTAACAAACATGTAAAAGCCCTCTGGGCGTTGAATAAATAAATAAATAAAATAAATAAATAAATATTTCATCGTACTTTTGTAAAGTAAATAGAGCAAATTAAAAAAAATTATAATTATCATTAACTCACAATAATAATTGCCAAAGTTGCCCCTAAATTCATGAAAATGTTTGAATGGCCTGTATTTTATAATTTAAAACACAAATAAATGATAACTGAAACAATGTTACTTTGTTTGAACCACTTGTATATTTGAGTAAAGCCGACCGGTTTCGGAATGATCGTTACTTCTTCAGGGCAAACGTATACTGATTTGACAGTTACAAAATAGAGTATGGGAATATATTATTATTTTATTATTATTTCATTTATCTATAATGGATAACCACAAAGTTATAGCTACATTCAAAAGTACAAATAAATTAATAAATATTTATATTTTTTTGTATTTTGGCCTTAAATCCAAATTTGAGTTTTATATGAAAAAGGTCGCTCAGCTGTTCCTCTTAAGTACCTGATAAATTATTCTAACTTCTGGTGAAAATGCGCTACACTTACCCATCAAAGAGTTTCTTATTTTTTGTTGCGTTGTAAAATGTGGTGATTAGCACTGAAGTGGTACCTACATAAATACCTAAGTGGAGTTTTAAAATGCATACTTTTAAATTTTCATCAAACCAATAATAAATAGTTCTTTGCAACTTTGAAAAGATCCTAGTCCAAATAGCTAAACTCTAAACGCATCCCCAAAGCTCACATATACAGGGTGTAACAGGACATACCCGAGGGATTTCAACCAGCGAGTTCTGAGCATATTTGGAGTAAAAAATGTACACGTCATTTTGCTGTCCGATGACAGCATTAAATATATTTTTCCATCACACATCGCCACTGACTAGTTGGGAGAATGGTACGTTTATAGCCTAGCGGTCATTTGATAAGCGTTGCGTCTCGTTCTAACAGAAGGGAACAGTAGCGACATGTGATTAAAACATTTTTTTTTTAATAGAAAAAATGTCATCGGACACCAAAATGACATATACATTTTTACTCCAAATATGCTCAGGAATCGCTGGTTTAAATCCCTCGGGTACGTCCTGTTACACCCCGTATATTTCATCATCATGAGTCACTGCTCAATCATACGTCGAAGAAAATGAAGAAATAAGCAATCCGTTGCGTTTTCAGATATATTTTTTCAGTAATAGCGCAGATTATTGACGTAAGCTATAAGCTGAAAGAATATAATCGATGCAAACGGTTCCTTAATTAAAAATGACCAACTACCGAGTTAATCATTGGGGATTGAAAAACTTAACGCACTTAAATTCGTCTTATCTTTTAAGCAGTTAAGCCTTTCTTTATTTCTAACGTCTGATAAATTGTCTAGGTCAGATTAACGTTAATTCTGTGGGAAGATTTTGTAATTTTTGCAATCTTACAATTATTTACAATATGATGAGCTAATCTGACGATCCTACGGTCCTTAATTTTTAGTTTAAAAACTCGTTTTTATATAAAGCAATCATTAAATTTGGCCTAACTTGTATTTAAAAATGATATTATGTCGACCTATGACTAATATAAAAGTTAATCTTTCGCGCATAAAAAGTTGCGTGACCACATTAAATATACATTTATTACATTTTTTCTCTAAAGTGTGTCACAATGAATATAGTGATCTGAATCCCAGTTTTGGTTGATAAATTTCACACGCTGGTTTTTGGGTGTTTGTAAAGAACTTTCCAAATTGCAAGGAAAGGAAAAGTGTATATTTTCCAGTGTCGTGTGGCCCACAGCAATGGATTACTGCGTGTTAGTTTTGACTGTAATTTTAAAATTTTATTTTGTCTAATTTACAGTCACCTTTCGTAACTCCCACGTCACAGGTCATGCAATGCAACACACTTGTTACGAATTCATTGTAACATTAGCGCCATTCCCATCTTCATTGGCGGTAATTCGAACTAAAATATAGTTACCTGCAAAATTGCAAGTACCTAACCATCGTTTAATTTTATTCAAGACAATCGATATGTCAATATCTCTCTTCAAATATTTTCCCACTGTTCCATGACAACTCAGAATCAACACTCAACTGAACACCTCTTTGTTGAAAAGTCATTAAAAGCTATAAAAAAAATTGAAAAATAGCCCATTACTTAACTTAACGTAAACTATTTAACCAATTTTTATACATTTTTTTCATCACTTTTAATGACTTATCAAAGGTGGTGTTGAGTTGAATTCATTCTGAGTTGTCCGGTCATCTTTACCCACACCCAAAGTTTTTGCAACGCAAACATCAATGTCAATCTCTTTTATATCAAAATTGTTCATATTAGCTGATTGTGAGTCGAATTTAGACGGACTTTTTGACGTTTAGTTTACGTTTATGTTTCTACATATTTTGTTATCGATACTTATCATGAATTGAAGACAATTTTAAAAATAACGTCCCAAACCAAAAGGGTACTAAGGAAATAAATGACAAATCGCTAGTTTTCAGGAGAGCAAAAATAGTGTTAAAATTTCGAGTTAATAATTAGGTACTAATAGCCGCATTTTATTAATCATCATTTGAAGTTTACTTATTTTATTATCAGGTTTTTACGGGAGTTGTTTCATCGATTTTTTTTTCACTAATAATTTCGTTCTTCCAAATGTGATTTCTCCTTTAACGCTCTTTTGACTTATAACAGCCGATAATAATAATAATAATTGGAAAATTTCTAGAGCACAGTTTTTGTGATAGCTACGTAATTACATTACATCTCTTCTTAGCACGATCACGGATAAGACATCACGCCAATTTTCCACTCCCGGGGAACCAATCGTTGGATGACCAACACCTCTGCCATAAGTCGCCACAAGTTGTTCACTACTTTTGATAAACTTAGCAAGGGTGGCCGGTTGCATGGACTTGGCGGCGGGCGCGTCTGCGACCGGTTGACCTCTACAGCCGGACCCTCTGAACCCGTCGACTTGCACCGCAGTGGAAGGAATGGATTTACACACCCGTCTCTCTTGGACACACTCATCCCCAGATCCTACCAACCCCTCATACCCTTTCCTTCACAGAACTTTCTATCCTTCCTTTTCTTTAAAAACTCTTTCTGCACAACGTACCTAATGGTACCGACGGTTACATGCCAACTCGGAATGAAACCAACTCAGAACCACCTCAGAAAGGTCATTAAAAGCTATGAAAAAATAATTTTATAATAGTTGGAAACCCTAACTTAACTTAACCTATTCAACCCATTTTTTAATATTTTTTTATCATCACTCTTTTAATGACCTTTCTGAGGTGGTTCTGAGTTGGTTTCATTTTGAGTTGGCCGGTACCGTAACACTTGCTCATAAATGAACATGCTCATTACCCCTTCCACCAGCGAATCAATGAGTATGCTCACAAATCAACAGCCGGTTGATTTGTGAGCATGCTCATTTGGGCGTGACACACGTGCTACTAGGTATCATTTGCTCATTAGTAGCAGAGAGCATATGACTGACTAATGAACATGTGTGTCCGTAGCTCAAAGAAATAATCCTGAGAGAAATTATTTTTCTCAGGGCCTCCTGTGTGGAGTTAACGTATAAAAACGCCACTGTCGTCTAAACCTACTTGTGAGTATAAAAATAAACATATCAACGTATGAAGATGTATTTATGTGATATTATGCGGATCGACGTGAACGTGGCACGAGCCCTAACTTCGACGTGCCGATACCCTTACTCAAGTAAATTTGCCGCTAACGTTAGCGGGGCTTACTTACCGACCGATCAAATAATGTTCTCATATAAAAAGTTTGCCCGTCGTTCCGACAAGCACCGATACGTGGCCTCTTACCTAGATTGCTAACCCGGCTTCATTTTGTATGGGAAACATAATCCCGAATAAAAATCAATCACATTAAGGAAGGAATATTTGCCCAGACATAAGCTCTCTCGGGCCTACTTTTATACAGATCATATATTCCAAAATTATGTTTCGCACTTCTTCAAATCACAGTTCTTTTGTGTAGTATCTTTCGCAAAACCCTGTTTATCTGAATATGAAACAATTATTATTGAGATCTCTGTCCGACATATAATTTAAAATTAATATGATGTCTGTATTAGGTTAACAAGTCGTTAAGATCAAATCCTTTTTCGATCTTTTAATTGCTTTTCAAGTTCATTCTATTCAGGTAAATGTTTGAGGTCCTTGGAAGGCAATTATTAACTACCAGTTTGCGTCGAAATATTTTATCCAATTAAGTGGTAATCATGTTTGACTCCATCCCATGAGAATAGTCCCTAAAAGCAAAACATTTCTTTATTTAAAATACTACCTATCAAACCTCACTTTTAACAAAAATATTTTACTCAAACAGTAAGTTATAAGTTTTCGGATACGCTCAGAAATTTCAATTTATTTGGATTTTATCTGCAGCGTCTATTTGATGTTTTATTTATTTTATTAAGTACCCACAGAATCTGCATTCGTGTATGGACTAAGATACTTAGAACATATTTAGAAGTTATGCCCTATGGTTGTGTAACAGATATTGGATTTGTATTTTAAAGTAATTGATTAAAAATAGCAAATTTTATTAATTCACAATTTGCAATGGAAATTATTAACCATTAAAACTAACTGCTTCGTTCGTTTTCCATAATTCGTGTACCTTACAATTTATAGTTATCATGAACCATATGATTTTTTCCTCAATTTATTCCACCGATGTACGCTTTGGTTCTATTTTAATTTCATACGTAAGGCTGTATATACGTAACTTCGCGTATACGTAACTTCGCCCGATCCTTTTGTAGATATAAAAAAAAAACAATTGTATTTGGTATTACTTTTGTCACTTAGATAGAAGTGACGTTTGGGTCATGAATCATTACATAGTATAAAATGAAGTCGCTCCCGCTGTCTGTGCGCTTAGATCTTTTAATCGACGCAGCGGATTTTCATGCGGTTTTCACCAATAGATAGAGTGATTCATTAGGAAGATTTTTTGGTATATAATTTGTCAAGGTTTTGTGTAAAAGGGTTGAAATATATAAATAAAGGGAGTGGATGTGGATTTAATTTAACAGATGGCGTTGGTTATAAAGGTTGGGTAATGGCGTGGCGTTGTGTTTCGTTAGCCACAGCAACGTGTGGTCTGCTAGTAAAACTATAAATTTCATCCATACAATCAGATTTTTCGGCCTTGTACTTAAAATAATAAATGTTAGAGGCGTTTTTCCTAAGATTACAGCGATTTATTTGTCTTTCGCCATACAATCAATCAATATCAATACAATCATACCCCCCGAACAATTGATATAAATCTATTCCCTCGACCTCCGTAGATTGTTTTAACGTACCTTTTTTATTATATTCCCAATGAGTGTGTTGCTAAAAATAAACGTCCATTGAGCACCAGAAGACGATAAATTTGCTGGTTTTTTTTTTTGTAGGAATTTACAACCCCGGTTTAATATTCACTATTCACCCCTATCTCGGTTTTCCATGGTTTTATCTCGAGATAAAAATAATAATGGCGTCCGAAGGAGAAGGCGATAATATTACCAACAGATAGCAATAAAATGGATATCGGGGAGCAGAGATTTAGGAGTTTTTCTGCCAAGTCAGTCACTATGAATCAATATTTCCATAAAGGCCGGGGCCCTTTGGTAATAACCCTTGGGCGAACTCTCCCCCGGTAGTTGCTGGGCGTTGGGGTGTCTATGTCTACCAGTTACAGTGTCGGCAGGACCGGATCTGCCAACATTGCCCTCTTTTAAACTGAGTATCTATGTGAACTGGCAATATAAAAAATTGACAGATGCTTGCCTAAAAGTGATGCTATAAACCCTTTCCCAAATGTTTTATATGTTTATTTTCTACTTTCTTCTTCGTTGATCTCGTACTAAGTCTCTAACTTTATCTACTTTCTTGTACTTGTTTTTTTTCGATTTGTCTCTAGAATAAATTTTCAAACAAAATTTTTCTTTTGCCTATGTTACCTAATTACCCCTTTTGCCAGGTACCTAATTTAATGAAGTTTTAGTCTTTTTTCCAACTGTGTCTACTGAATCTTTAACTATTTTAAAGTTTCATACTGTTTATTTGGGTATGTTATGTAGAAGCTTTTTTTTTCCAAAGACCACGTTTATCGATCGTTCAATTGATTAGTCAGACACAGTGGCGGCTCGTGACTTTTGGGTGTGCTAGGGTGCTAATATTTAAAAAAAATGGCATCATGGATGTTGTCGTATGCGAAATATATATATATATATATATATTTTTTTTTTTTCAAAAATCGATGTTTTGTATGAAGATTTTTTCAGGAAATCGGTGCGGCACACCGCCAAACTGAAACTTTCTGTAATTTTTCAAAAAAAAAATTTTTTTTTTCGGCTACAACAACATCAATAATGCCATTTTTTAAATATCAGCACTCTATCACACCCAAAAGTCACGAGCTGCCAGTGGTCAGACATCTCCAAATACTGAGTTTTTTTACATAATGAAGAAAGCAATATTCGAATACTCACAATAAATAAAATATTATTTACATATAAAATATGAAAAGTCAGTCTGTGTTTTATATAGTCAATGTGCTATAAAATAATCCCGGGAGACACAACAGTCCTAATATATTAGTATGATATTTTGAAATATCCTACTAGTGACCCAGAAAACATTAACTTAGTTTTCAACAGCAATTTGTTTAATTCGCTACAAATTTATCTGCATTATAATTGATTTGGTGGTGTTTATTAATAATCGGAGTATTGTACCAGATAGTGGGTACGTACTTACATACCTTATTTAGTAATCGATGGTGTCTACTTCATTCCAAAACATTAAAGGAGTAAAGTCAATAAATATTAAAATACTTTCTGGTGTTCTAAACAGCCCTAATTTCTTTATACGAATGAAGAGCTTATAAGTGATTCTTTAACTTAAGGCGCCGCTACCCGCATTTCTACCGATTTCTTAGATATCTCCCTTAAACATTTGAAGTTTTTAAGCTCTTAAAAAATATATATATATTATTTTTGAAGATAATAACTAGACACGTTCCACGCAAAAACGCAAATTTTATAAAATTCCCTCGATAGAAAAAAATCGCAAAGTATGCTCCGAAAATTATTATAAACACGTTTGTTTCAGTTATTTTACAAGTTATAGTTGTGAAAAAAAATCACAGTGTTTCTTTAAATGCTACTTTAGACAACCCCTGCGAGATTTTTGCTCTCGTTATTTCATATCTCTCCATCTTCCTCTTATTGAGCCCGGTTGCGGCGCCTTAATAGAAGCATCCTTAATTCCGCCCTGCTTGTCACAGCACTAGCTGCTAGCTCCTAGCTCTAGGTAGGCGGGAGAAGGGAAGCGACGAGAAAGAGAGAAGATCCATTAATCTATTCGCAAGTCTGAGTGGCGCCTGTTTCTCACAATGTGACACGGCTCCACTCTCCTCTTCTCCAGCATACATACACGAGCTAACTCTGCTGCCACGGTATTAGGTCAACTTGCTCCGTGTGAAACAAGACTTATCTTATCTGCCGAGGATTCTATTTCTAAATATAGTTCTGTTTAACCTTCGGAGGTCCAAGGTTACCCTCGTTTTACACAACTTTTAAAGAATGAGGAACTGGTTACACCTATATAAAATGTTTAAATTACATTTGTGTAATAAATATATAGTGTAAACTTTAAAGTAATCTGTTTAGTTTTACTACGCATTTTAATTTATTGTGGTCAGGTTTTTCGTCATTTTTAAAGCTTTTATTTAGCTGAAAACCGAGGATAAAATGTCATTTGCTCGTGTATAGATGATCATTTAAATGTACATTCTTTATTTAACAAGTATTTTAAAACCTTCTTGCCGATTTTTTTACATTAGATGTGTCAGCATTTTTAAGTGTAACAGGGCTAGGGCAGAAAGGTTTTGCCACCAAAAAACAGACTCTTGGCACAGACATTTTGCTTCATTCACATTTATTAATTGTATCATATGTACTATGATAGAGGTAGTGACTCTTGACATGACCCGGCTCACTTGATCCTGCCATGTCTTCATCGGGCATCCCTTTATTCGTATTTCATTATCCAATACGTGTCTTCATCCATCCGTTCTACATGTCCATAACCAACAAAGCCTCCCCTCCTTAATCTTATTCGTTTTCTATCAACCTTGTGTATCACAACCCAAAGTTTTCAACTATTACTATGTAGTTACATTATTACAACGATTATAAAATTTTTCTTACATTTGGCATTAAAATTAATTCAATAATCCGTCACCGCACTCAACCGCATATTCATTCAAAATTATCTCTTCTATTAGTCGCATTTTATATTTTATAGGTATTCCGGAATAAAGTGCCTTTTTGTGGTCATGTCCAATTGAGCTATAAAGTAGCCAATATATAAAATGAATAAATGTGAATAAGCATATTTTCCCAATCATTAAACGTTGATGGGCCCATAAGATGGACAATAAGTATATATTTACGGAAGTCGCCTAATTTTTATTCCGAAACTTTCGTCGTTCACCGAAACCCCAGAAACCGAGATAATAAACAAAATGCTTATTTAAGGGTAGCATCGTGAATTATTTTCTTTTTAAATGCATGTTTTTGATTGCAGTGGAATATTGTATGTGGAAATTAACCCACTTCCCGGCATCCGATCGACTGAAACTCTGCAGATAGACTCGTTATTGATTCTATCAACTTTTGGCGGCAATCACGCACACCCACGCGGCATACACGCATTTCTCTGAAATTCTATGGCATTAAAACACTTAATATACGAAATAAACGTCGGTGTTATCAACTCAGGATTTGGCCCGGTTGGGAGCAGGGTTGATTTCGATCACCAAGTAGGAAGTCAAATTTAAAAAAAAAATAATTTAAAAAAACATTTTCTGGTAAAATATTATACTAATAATAATCAAAACCTGAAATAATAAAATAGGGAAAATAAAAATTAATTTTCTTTTTTAATTATTTTTTTAAGAAAAAATGTTTAACTGTTGTTTCACTGTAAATAACTTTAAATTTAATATATCGGTAAGATATCAGAAAATCATTAAAATCGCAACATTTAAGACCAAGCATATTCAAAATACCCACCTCTGTTTTGGAATAACTTATTTTCAACCTTCCTTTAAATCAAAACAAATGTCCAAAATATTCATGAATTTCAGTTATACAATTGAAAAATTACCTAAAACTACTACTAACATGAGTCCACATTATTTTTAATTAAATTTCTTCTTTTTCTGATATCGATAAATCTAACGCTTTCTTATTTATGTTCCTGTTATTATTTACAATATTTTATTACTTGTATGATATTATTATTTGGGTTTGAATTCCCTCACCAAACACGAGAGCCTTGTCTCTTTATGGTTAGGAAATCTATTATTTTTTTTCTTTATAATCCACTATTAAAAAAAAAGTTTTATCATGATAACTTAAGAAGATTGGAAGTGTCTGAAAATGTTTCCCAAACATTAATAAAAATAAAGCACTAATCTTAAATAATATTCAATTTTTTAAAGTTTGCCTAAATGCAGGTAAACGCTTATGTAATTTTCCGAAATGTTAATTATAATGATTTAAAAATGTATTCGAAATATTAATTATTAAATGATTTTTTAAAAATCATTCTAATTATTGTCTCAAATTATTTCCTCAGTGCTAAAAATTAAAAAAAAATTCTTACGTAATATAAATATAAAATAAATTTAATTTTTTCCACAGTTTTATTATGACATGACATTTTAGTGGATCTTTGTATTGATACGACGCGGCGTTATTTATTGCGTTCATTTATCCAGGGTGACCCTGTAAGGTCGACCCGATCATAATCCGGTTTACAAACAAAATAAAACTTGGAATGAATATCCCTCTTTTTAGCAATCGAAAGATGATGTCAGTATGTTAAATATTAACTTATTTTATTTCCTTGTTTCAGGTAAATCAATTAATTCATTACTGACGCGACGATCGAATGATGACGCCCTTGAATTGTAGGTGAACAATTTTACCACAAAATCTGTATGCTGAAGCAGCAAAACTCTATAACGGTGAGTGGCGTCATGTAATTTTCACAGGTTTTTCATTTTGAATTTATGTATAAATTGAAAGATAGTATTTTTGCGGCACGTTCCAGAGTGAAAGTCACTGTGAACATCGCCCTGGTGGTAGACCACCAGTTAGAATTGAAACGCTGCTTGAAATGGCTTTAGCCATGTTTGGTGACCAGCTAGATACTTTCCCAACTTCCCTCCTTCCACTCCCCTCTATCTCCAATCTCAAAGTGTACCACAATTATTGAGGTGCTCAAAGTCTGTATGCCATAACTGTTTTCAATCGGTTGGAAGCAGTGAGGTTTTGTTGAAACTCGCGCGAAGCCGGGTAGTAACATCTTCTCGAAAACAACATTTTTTACTTTAATACGACACGCAATGTCTTTTAAAACTTTTTTTAAAAATTCTTTTGATTTGATTAACGTTTGAACCTTCCTACCCAGTGATCGGAATCAACCTCACTACAAACCGGTTAAAATCCGTAGTTCATAAGGTATATTCGTATAAAGTGCTTTAATTTCTTGAAATTTTAGAAAAATGCGTATTGTCCTCGTGTATACGCGTGATTGCCACCAAAATGTGTCTGCCGAGTTTCAGCTCGTTCGGATGTTGATAAGTGGATTCGGATACCACCACGTAATACTAGAAGTCAGGATTTATGTCAGTGCAGAAATTCTGAGACTAACTACCGAATGTATTCCTCTTTGCCCGTATTACTAATGGAGGGAAACAATTATACCAAGTCAGTGTACATATTCAATTTATCTTTAAACAGATATAAAATATTGTTACTGAGGCATTCCAGTTATGTACAATAAATCTATCTATCTATCTATCTTCTATCTATCTATCTTTTATCTATCTATCTTCTATCTATCTATCTTTTATCTATCTATCTTCAATCTATCTATTTTTTATCTATCTATCTTCTATCTATATAAATAAAAATGAATCACCGAAATGTATGTACGCGCATAACTTTCGAACGACTGCACCAAATAGGATAATTCTTTTTTTCTTCAGGACAAGATTTGTATAAAACTACTGGTATGCTCTGGCATTATGAAATTTGTATAAAAAATTGAATTAGGTGGCACGCGAGCTGTTTGAAAAATGAATGTACAAGGACTGAATGTATGGAATGCGGGAGTTGGGAGGGGGACTCGGAAATGGAACGGGACGAATGGGAAAGGACACGCAGGGAGAAACAATTTATTAAATAGAATTGCAACGCATGCCGGGAACTAGCTAGTATTGTATATTTCTTACCATTCATATATAAAAGCCTCGAAAAAGGGCGTTAATCAATAAATAACTTCCAAGATTCCGCTTTATTCGTTCATAGGTTCATTATATCAAGAAAACAAACGTGAAATTGAAATAGATGTGTTTAAAAAAGAGATGTTTGACTTAATCTGAAAGTAAAATGACAATTTTTGCATTCAAATACATAATTCCACACAAATTTTTTTTTTTTTGTTTCATTGGAAAACTTCTTATATATTTTAATTGATATATATTAATGATGATTTAACGTGTTTAGAATTTTTTTTCATAATTGCACTAACTATATATTTTTAGCGTGAGAAATTCTTAAAATTATCATTTTACATTAGTTCACACTTGGTGATAGAAGATTTTTTTTGTTTCCACACCAATACAGCGTTCGTTGTCTACGGAACAGATTCAATATTTTACAAGGTCGAACAAATTATCTGAGCGTTATTTGACTTTTGAACGCTGAGAGCACATCCGATCTAAAGATGGCCCAACTTCGTAAAACGTTGTCGTAGGTCACCGTCTTTAAAATAGTATGTACCTCTGGATAGATAATGAAAATAAAGTACTCCGAACATGTACATAATTTATTTTTATTAAAAAGTTGGCGTCCGACCTTTGACTACTGAGGTATAGATATGTGCCTGGTGGCATTACACTTCACAACACTTTTTCTAATCACCAGAAAAAAGATAAATACATTACAATAATATTATTACCTAACATTAATTAATATTGCCCTCCTCGTAGCTGGTGGATTGCTTGCCATATCATGTGTGAATGATGTTGTACTTGAATTTTCTGATATATCTTATTTAAGTTAAAACCTCCTTGCAATATAACAACTCTCGTTGAAAATAGGTACACGAAAATAAAAATATAACGGTCGCCATTAGTAGTTCTAATTGCGACCGTTATCTTTCTCTGGTTCTTCTGAGAGAATCTGGGTTCTTCTGAGTTCTTCGTCAGGATCAATAATTCTTCCAATTAAGCTATTAATTTTATTACTGACATTTGTACTGCGCCTTTGAGATGATTTTTCAGAAAAACGACGCTATGCAAATCAGCCAAATATTATTATTAACATTATGTATTCTCAATTATTTTTTTATATATTTTTTTTTGTATGATAATTTTAGTTCTTAAAATCTGTAATTATTATATTGAAATATGAGATCGATCAAATGAAAGAATGTAATGAGGTCTCAGTAGATCAACTGGTAAATTATTGATCCCGAAAAGTCAAAGTAGGTTCGATGTGAATTCGGGTCCAAGGTGCGACCGTACCTAATCGAGGAAGATAAATGACCCCTACTTATATTTCTTTATTTTGATCACAATAATTCAATGTTTTCAATTATATTCAAATGAAAAAATTAATTAAATAGCCAAAAACTGCTTTTAGCTTTACGTTTTCCAGTATGTATAATTCTATGTAAAAATAGGTTTTACCTACTGCCGAAATAAGTAGGTATTATTTTAAATCCTGATTTACGGTCAAGATTCGGTTTTCAAAGAAAAATCTAAACCATGTGATCACATAACCTTGATAAGTTATAATGCCCGGTTTGCATTTTAAATATGGCTATAAAAAACACGTTATAAATTTTTTCTAATAGTCAGTGACGATGTAGGTAATTTTATTGCTAATTTGAGAAGAATCTCCATAACTTAACATTGTAAGCGTTGGTCACATTACATAAGTAAACAGCTCTCTGTATTTTAACAGGTGTGTGCATTAGAATTTATAATTTTTTTTATACTTTTATAAGTTTGAAAATCTAAAGTGCTTAATGCTGTACAATTAATAATACTCCCGTTTTCATTTTTTCGCGTTTCCTTGTAATTGCCCTGTCCAAATATTTTAATATAAAAAATATAATTAGAGTTATGTACACCTTCCGTAAGTTCTATATAATTTTATGAACTACACTATCTATATATTAAAAAAAACAGATAAATCTGTCAGCTGGCAATTTTTCACCCAGTTCGAATGATTTATGTCATTTTCATGCCTCGAGAAAAAATCGCGTTTAAATTATTTAAAAAAGATAATGCGCGAAAAACGTTTAAAGTGATAAATCAAATTCCAATGTTGAAAAAATATTTAAAATGTGAAAATGTCTTGACCTCCGTAGATGTAATTGAATCCCTAATTTGACGTGAATCCGTCTCGCGCACGTTCGCCGGGAAGACGCTCGTCTCCGCTCCCAGCATCCCAAATCACGGTGACCATCTCATCTGCGAGGAAATCCATCCATAGAGTCTCCCCGCCATTAATGCGAACGATTAATCTTCCTTCCCGACTAACTACTCACTATACGCGATGAGTGGAGCATTTTCTTTCGAACACAATGGTACAGCGATATCAGTCGGCACTTTTTCTTCTTTTCAACCCCCGCGCCCCGCGCCCTCCCCGCTCGGCGTGAACCCTAAGGGACGGCTGAAGAAAAGGTGTTTGCGCCGACTTCGCGAGAAAAATAACAGTCTTCCCTCAGACGCCTACCTCTTTAATTTAATTTTTCACTCCTGTATGATTTTAATCTAATTTTTTTCTCGAGATGTTCTCCTCCCCTCGACAATTCGCTCTCACTTTCAATACACCGTTTTATAATAACATATTAATCGTAGCTTGTACTCGACCGACATTCAATAGTTCTTTGATCGCTCAGCCCTCTCCGGATATTTAAGTACTCAACTGGAAAAGAATGTTACGAAAAACATCTCCCGAGGTGAATATTCCCCTTCTAACTGAAGTGATGGCTAAAATGATGGTCTTTATTTAATGCAAAGAGTCTTAAATGCGATTCAATTAAGAATATTATTTTTAAAACGTTCTATCAAAATTTAAAAAATTTTTCGATAAAATTTTTCACGTTCATAGCTTTATTTTTACGAGACTCTACTTTTTACTAATTAAAAAAAGTACCTAGAATATTATAACTTTAAATTCTTAGGATGTGAACCCACACCTCTGCCTAAATTGGCCACCTAACCTATTGGCAAGCATACATTTAACCCCTCAGTTCTCGACCAAAAAAAAACCATTAAATGGAATATTTCTGAACATATTTCAAAACTAAAAACTGTTTTTGAAAAGCGATATGACACGCTTTCAAATTTTAGAAGTCGAAACAAACCTATAATTTTTTAAGTATAAAAACTTTGCTTGCAAACATAAAGATGTTTAAAAAATGGCTCACCTTACTCTTCTAACTTAAAATTACTGATAAAAAAAACACAGCATATTTTATAGAGAAATGTATTATGTACGTTATTGTCGCCTCACTATTTTAACCAAGTTAGTGTTTAGTTAATATAAAGCGTGATCATTTCTCTTTCTAACACCGTTTTCAATCATACTTATCACAATGGTAGTAAGGGAGACTTAACGATTTCTATGAGACCTATAAGAGTTGTTCGGAAAAGTCTCAAATTAGTCTGAGGTGTTAAGTTGACTTTCGTGTAATTATAAAGATCACAGACAAAAATATACGTAATTTAACCATCTCGTTCTAGACCAAATTGTGACGCCTGAAAAAATAATAAAAAGAATTATTATTACATAACATTCTCACGCCGCGGCCGCGCCGTTTGAAATTTCAAAGTTCACAGTGGTAGTATTTTTTGTGGTAGGTACTACATATATGTCTTCATATACACCGATGTCATTGTGTACTTATTATTTAAACACCGGCGTAAATCTACCATTTAGGGCTCCACGATTGGGATTTACGATTCAAGGTAACACATAAATACCAGTTTTGAATATACACAATGTGTAGAATATTTTCGTAGCATTATCAGCCGATTCGGAATATATATACACTAACAAAATTCAATCAAAAGTAACGGGTAAAACATTTTTCCATGCCGACTCAGAAACAATTCAACTCCACACTTCTTTGACAAGCCATGAAAAAAATTAAAAATAGTCCATAACCCAACCTAAACCTACCTGTTTAACCAATTTTGAATTAAGTACATGTTTTTCATGACTTTTAATGCCTTTTCAAAGGAGGTGTTGAGTTGAATTCATTCTGAGTTGTCCCGTCACCTATTTTAAAGAGACCCTTGCTTGTGTAGTGGTGCACTAAATGGATCGAAAAATAATTTTATTTAATGATAATTTTGTTTTGTTTGGAAGCACATCGAATGAAACAAAAAGACATTAAATATCATTGTATAAAATGAAGTCGCTCAAAATGTAAGTGCGCGTTAATCTTTTAAACTGCGCAACGATTTTCATACGGTTTTCACCAATAGATAGAGTGATTGAAGTGGAATGTTTATATGTATAATACATGTAAATTATATTAGAGAAAAGCCGAGAAGTTCAAAGAAAACATATTTTTGTGCGATTTAAAACGCTGGCGGGCCGTACTACAGTCACTTTTGAAATTCGTTCTACGGAAGAAATTGTTCCAAAGGAGTTAGGAAAACTTTTTTTTTTGAATCTTTCGATACGAACGGTGTACACGAATACGTTCAGACGTGTCCTTTTTAAAATCATATGTCTGTATGTTCGTACATTCTTCAAATTCGAACATTTTTGACATTAGCGTTTTGGGTACAATAAGGACGGGTTGTTTCAAAAAATTTGAACAATTCATCAAATATCTGAAGTTATTTTTCACGTTCTGTGTAAGTTCTATTCAAGTTCTGTGATTATTTCAGTGTTATGAAGCAACTGGCCTATAATTATATAATAACGGAACTTGAATAAAACTTACTTCAAAAATTAACTTAAAATATTTGATGACTTGTTCAGATTTTTTTAAACAACTCGTCCTAAAAGATTGTTCGTCATAAAATCTGACGTCAGTCGCACTTTGTACATCTGACTTTAATATTATTATGACTTGATTTTCACAGTGGATCCGTCCTAATACACCAACCAATTGGCGTTGGCGTAGAATGCACCCAGATTTGTGATTGTATCAAATGATGAAAGATAACACGAGAAAACAATACAAGAGAACATGTTACAATAAGAAAACGTGAAGAAATAACTAGAATCCGAAAAAATGCCAATGAAGAAAACAGATAGTGTTAAAAAAAATAATTCTTCGACGAAAATCGGAAAACTTTGTTAGATTCTGTTCCCTTACACATTTTTTCCCATTAGGAAAAACAACAGAATGATTGATTTCACCGATGATGTACTGTTGCTATTATTATATGCATTTTTACTTATTGTCCAATATTTTTTCATATTGTAGATACTGTTTTTTTTTGTAACTATATCTATTATTTATAAGCAGTATGTTGTTGCTTTATTATTTCTAAATATGTATTAGTAAATGTGTAGACTGCTCCCGAGTTAGATCCGAGGTTATTTCTCCACTTGCTGATAAATTAATGCTGTGTAACATATTATTATTCTATTAACTTATAATATCCTATAAAAAAAAATTAAAAAAAACTTCGTCAACAATCGTAATACCACGTTTAATATGTGCTAATTATAAAAATTCGTCGAAGTACGTCGCTTTTTGTGTTATGAAAACACAATATGGTCATTAAGACTGTCAAAATGAGAACATTGTACGGTAATTGGATAATTCGTCTGTTGTACAATGAAAAAAAAACGAGAGTGCTTTAGACCACACGACTGAAGTAAGACTTCTTTATGATAG
Organism: Limnephilus rhombicus; assembly: GCA_929108145.2. Lineage (NCBI taxonomy): Eukaryota > Metazoa > Arthropoda > Insecta > Trichoptera > Limnephilidae > Limnephilus > Limnephilus rhombicus. The sequence goes on from OV815278.1 coordinate 25,701,140, forward strand.
GAAGAGAGAAAAAAAAATGTGCGCGCACTTCTCTCTCTTGCTCCTACAGTGTGATTCAGGCAATAGGCCTGCACTGTGTCTTAGATATACGAAACGTAACTGGCTATGAGAGAAAGAGAGAAAGACAATGTGTGGTCGCACCTCTCTCTCTTGCCCCTACAGTAATATACGAAACGTAACTCTCTCTCTCTTTCTATCTTCACTAACTTATATCTCCCTCTCAGCTTCCGTTCGCCTCGCTTTTCGTAACGCTCTCGTCACGCATTCAGCGTGCGTAAAGAAGTTTTACTTCAATAATTAAAAAAACCACCAAACTTTTATTAAAAACTGTAATGTGTAAGTAAAAACTTACACATAGAATACTTTTTTTTTTCTAACTTGTGGATTCGTGAATTAATTATTTGGGAACACATACTTTGAATAAAAAAATTTCTATCAACTTCATTTTACAATTTCCTTCACTTTTAGCTATCTCTTCCGAATTCGCACTTTTCTCCAAAACCGTTCATTATTATTGACTGTCTTTACTGCGTTATTATTTGATATTATAAAACTAATTGTTAAACTTGCTCCAAACGTTAAGTTCTTTGTTACGCACGTATTATTTCATCACCGTGCTGCATTCTCCACATTGCTGCAATACAACATTGGCTCGTGCATCTGCGGCTCACGCTTGCACTAGTGCAACGACCGATGCAACCTTGGCTATTTTTTCAAGGGTAATCGCTAAAGTGCATTCGTTCGTTATGACTTTGTGACGCATCGCGCTGCCAATCCGAGAGGACGGAGCGGTGCACGGTGTCGATGCAGTTTTCCTTTCCCCTTTGTTTAATAATTAATCTCATAGAATAACTCCTCCGTTTTGGGTTTATTGTGAATCATGTGATAACGTTATTTAGTTAGACTTGACACTTATCGGACCTGTTTTTACAAAAAAACAATTAATTTTGCATGCATGCACACATATAAAACTATAAACAAGAATTATGTATTTGAATATGATCTAATAATCTTGAGTATGACTTTTCTCTTTTTTTTCATTTTCTAGTTTTTATTTTAATTTTTTTTTTCCATTATAAACTTTCTACTATAATTTTTCCAATTTTCAACTTGTATAGGTATATTTAATTCATTTGTTTACACTAGACACCACAACTAACTATAACTAACTAACTATATTCCATTGGTCACCACGAAAAAAACAGCCTCCTAGTATGGTGATGTAATGTATCATATATATGAAAATGTTCTAATGTTTTATTATGTATTTTATAAATAAAATAAAAATAATATATAAGTTGATGTGAAAAAGTCCAAAAATAAATATTATCCTTATTTATGCATATTTTTATTATAATTACGAATGGATACTTGGTTTACTGTGGGTGCAAATATGCATTCGTACTGAATTTAGACAAAGTTCTTCGATTAAAATATAGTGTTTTAATGGGGTTACATATTCCAAATTGTACTTTAGTACTTCCGTTTTTCCCCGTAAAGCCTTTTTACCAGAAGAAGATGCTCAACGCGCAGGCTTTTAAGAAACCTTTTTTAAATGTGATTTATTTACCAATGTTTTTTTAAATGTTTTACCTTGCATTATGGACATTGTATTCTCATATTTTATAACAATTGAGAAACAGGTACGTTTTTAGATTTTCACGGCCAAAAGTATTCTCGTTATTTGTTTTTGGGGTGTTATGCCGTGTTGCGCTACCTCCTTCTTTGGCTAAAGATACTCCAAACATATATCGCTCGCCATATATTCCAAGAAATACGCCAAGCCACATGATCTTTTACCTTTTAAAGCTGCGTGTGGCACAGGTCTAATCTTCTTCTTCATTAAGTGTTAGCCCATTCCGAGTTCCGAACCCACAAACCCAGGGTTCAGTAGAAGTTTACCGTCACAGAGGTTAGCAAGACAATTTTACACCATAAGTCCTCCCGCTTTATAAAACTTCCCAAACTATATCACGTTGTTTTCCGTGGAAACTTAACAGATTTCCAGCAAAGCAAACTCGAGAATACAGAAGAAAATCGGTCTCGTTTGACCGCGCAATTTGCATGCAAATTTTTCCGTCTTGCGACATAATCTCACGATTGCGGCATTCGTATTCATTTAATTCCAATAGCCTAGAAGTAGGAAAACGACCTTGCACATGACTTGTCGATAGAATGCAGTATCTCCCTAGATTGAATAAACGTACAATCTGCAGGATGCATGGCAATGATGAAGGTGTGAAATCTTTCCTGCTTCTGTTTTTGGATGGTCTCTTGATCTATGAACTGCTATTTTTTGTAAAAATCTGAATAAAAAAAGTAAATAGTGATTAGAGATAATTATTTACGTTTTCGTCACATGAATGTCGTACACTATATCGCATACAAGATAATATTAGTAACTCGTCATGTGTGTGTCGACCTATTACTAATCAATTAATATTTCGTTATATCTACCTATCCCAAATCGCATATAAGATTTGTCACTTGAATGGCGGAACTATTCTAAAACGCATTCAAGACGATTAGTGTTTCGTCACGTGAATGGCGGATCTATTCTTAAACGCATTCAAGATGATTAGTATTTCGTCACTTGAATGGCGGGACTATTCTAAAACGCATTCAATACAATTAGTAGGTATTTCGTCATTTGAATGGCGGGACTATTCTAAAACGCGTTCAATACAATTAGTAGGTATTTCGTCATTTGAATGGCGGAACTATTCTAAAACGCATTCAAGACGATTAGTATTTCGTCACGTTTATAGCGGAACTATTCTAAAATGCAATTAATATTTCGTCACGTTTATAGCGGAACTATTCTAAAACGCATTCAAGACGATTAGTATTTCGTCACGCGAATGTCGAACTGTTTCGCATTCTTAATTATTATTTTACATATAAGACAATTCTTCTATTATGTAGGTGATTTTATTATGAAAAACGGGTTTCACTTCAATTAGCATAATTTCAATAATTCCAACTAGTGCATATATTATAGGTATTCGAAAAAATTAAAAAACACTAATTTAATCTTTTATGTTCTCAAACAGAATTAGTCCAGTGAACACCATTATCGAACACAAATAGAGTAAAATTTTCCCGCTCGCTCCCTTGTTAAATTTTCTCTGATGCGTATTGGGAATACTTGCAGCCAGGTGACGACTTCTTCGTCAATTTGGCTGGACTACAAGTTAGTGAGTCAGTTGAGAGAGCATTTACCCTAATTATAAGTTAAGTCTTACTAAATTCTTGTTGACTCCTCGCCAAGTCTTCTTATTGAGATTGATATTGTTGATTGAATTTGATAAAATATTTTTGAATAATTAGTTTTTTTACATCATAAAGTTATTAAGCATGCTGATTATGCTTGACATGTGGTACTAAATTAGATAGAACATCCCACTGGAAATACCTTCAAAGACAATACAATTATATTATAATGTAAGCAATATCTTCACAAACGATTTTATATGAACAATACCTTCAAAGATGAAGTGTAGATTTATTTCAAACAATATAAATATTAATGGAATTTTTTTTATTTTATGTATCTTTAACCCACGCTAATCAGCCTTGATAGATCATCCCTTTACCATTCTGCCAAAATATAGCATCACCACTGCCATCCTACAAATAATTCAACACTCGTCACACACCACCACTAAACCAGCCTTTAATTCCGATATACACCAGCACAAAACACGATCACAAAATCAAATACACCTATCGTCATCTACACACACAACTAAATTTGGAATTAACTCCTTACAATACATCGCACATACGCAATACAACGCATTACCTAATGTCCTAAAACTACCAGAATCAAACAAAAAAATATTGGCAAAGGCTCTAAAAGGATATTTTCTCAGCAACTTTATTAACCAGTGACGAATTTATCTGTCTTCCTTTGTAACTCTTGTATATTCTTCAATTACCTGTATCAAGTGTGTCTAGTCCATTTAAAAATCTATGTATTGTTCATTGATTTCCGTGTTCTTATGTAAAAATAATTTTTCTTTAGATGTATAATGTTGTCCTTCCCAAAATGAGTTTTATTAAACTCATTGGGAGTAATGTATTATAAATTTTATGTAATAATTTTGTAATATATTATCTCTAATAAAAAAAAAAAAATAAATAAAAATCCTTTATCGCTGAACACCTGAGTTCTGCAAAATTCCTGAAGAGTGTCCTGAATATAGTCCTGACCAGTGTACTGAACAGTGTACTAAATGTCCTGAACGAATCAAAACATGTTGTATTAAATATATGAGTGTTGCAGTGATTGCTTCACTCACTGCAACTACAAATTCCTACTAACGAGTTTCCAATAATTGTCCGTGTACCTTTTATAGTGATTTGCCGATAACTGGAATTTTTCAGTGCACACATAGCCTACAAGGGTTAATCCTTGAACAATGCAATTATGTTCGTGCTTTAGTTTCATGACACATTACACTGAAGCCTGACACTTGATGTGCTTTTATTCATCTGATATACATCTAGCTTGTAAAATTCTACCCTTATAGCTCGCCCTTAGCTGTTTGAACTCTAACTGTTATACCTACCAATATATTGGGTTTAACGAGGAGCTCCGTAGGTGGTGAATAATAACGAACCCCTTATGGCTAGCTGCTGGGATGGTATAAATTACCTGGATATACCAAGCTATAAATGTCGCGGGAATGTGGGAATAATAACGCTTGGCGATTATGGTTGCATTTATTTATAACTTTAACTTACGCACAAATTAATATTCAACCGCGACAATTCAGGAGGATTTAGGTTGACAGATGACATGTGTGATCGACTCTAATACAGAAACCGCAATGTCGCTGCTAGTAAGTTTAACGAATCTTCTTGAAACTCTGGTTAAGGTAGCTACCTTATTTAATTACAGAAGTTGAAAGTATTCATTTGTTGTGGGTATTCTACTCCTTTCTCCTTCTCTTGCCGACCTCTCCTGTCAGATGTTCATGTTCAATATCATCAGCGCAATCTTCACCAGTCTGCAACTCGGAATAACTGTAACAGAACTGCACTCAACAGTCACGTGAGTTTCAAAGATAGAGGTGCAGCTTCGAAACCATGAGACATTCTGCATAATATAGTATAAATAATTAATTGAAATATTATGTTTATTGAATCTTGTCCAAGTGAGTACTTTTCCTATTTAAATTGTCCTACTTAGTTGTTATTGTACAAGCACAGTTGCCTACTCGTTATCCTTGCCAAAGCGAAATTTACGCGACCCATAAAAAAGAATTTGAATGCGTTAATCGTTTTTACTGCTTTTTACATAACTACATCAAAACCATAAACAAAATAAATTTTAAGTGAGAAGAACATTTAAACTTTTAGTAATCTTCCGTGGAAACTGTTAGAGGATCTAGTTCACCGCAATTAAGAAGACTTAACATGTCGTGGAAATCAATAATAAGAGGCGTTAACAGAAAGGAAGCAGCAACATTTCTGTTAATCCTACATTCTGATAATTTGATAATCCATACAGGTATTCCGTTTAAAAATTCAATGACAATACCCGATTCTCATTAAGTTCTTTTCTTGTAAGAACTGGTTCATTCCAGTAGCAATTTCGAATATTTTTACGGTTTTTGTTTCGACAACCTTCGTCCGTTTCTTTTGTTTTTATTATTCTCCACTTTGGAGGAATAGTCGAGCGTAGAACCGTGAATAATCGCTGTACAATTGACAAATCGTGGTGAGTAATTGAACAAACCAAGTGTGACTTTATTAACCACATAATATTATATCACACACTGAGTGTGAAATCATCGTAAGAGAACGAAGTACATATTATATAAAACAACTGGATCTAAAATAACAAGTGAAATTTAAACTTCTGCAGTTTCTTTCAAATAAGGTGGCCTAAATTTACCTACGTAATTTTTTTAGCCCCCGCATTTCGAAATTCTAACGATTGATCACTTTAAGTTTTTAAGTTTCTAAAAAAATATATGTTATTTGTGAAGATAATATTTATGTATTAATTTGTAGAGCCGAAACTCTATAGAAAAAAAATCCGCAAATCTTATTAAAGTATGTTTCGAAATTATTAAAAACAATATGAAAACAGTATGAAAATATTTAACAGTTTTTCTTTGAAAGCAACAAGTATTTGTCAAGATATTTTTGCACTATTTTAAAAATGATTAAATATTTATTAATAATGTTTTACTAAATATTTTCACAAATTTCGGTTAATGATTATCGTTTTTAATATTAGCGCGCTCTCTCTAACATTTGTATTTACATATATCTCTTTCAAACCACCTTCTTTTACTTTTTGAATGCTCCCTATGGAGCCTTAAGTACATGTATCTGTAACACACTTAAAAATGTTAACATTTATCAAGGTTTTGCGATTAATATTTTTTAATTGTAACCCATTAAATATATGCTCTGACAACCTAAGGGTTTAAAACGTGTATCCATTTTGTAAAGTATTATTTAAATCGTCAAATACACACCGAATGGAGGTAGCATATTATCTTTAATATCAATAAAGCCAGATATAGAATAGGGTGATCTCCCGATTAGTAGTATTCGGGAGCTCGGTGCTTTTGGCTATGGCTAATTTATTGCATGTTGGAAAGATTTGCATGCGAATTGGGAACTTAACGAAAATTCGTATGCACACTGACACATTTTAAATTAACGAAACCTTTTAAAATTCCTCTACGAAGGTCATTTGGTATTAGAATGTACACCGGGAACTTATGTCTTTATATATGTTTTTAATTGCAGGCATCATGTGACATTTCAAAACCGGTTAAATGTCTATTATAATATCGCGTTTTCCTTATAGTAAAATTAATATTCACATGGACAGAGATTGACTATGACATTCGTTGGTTAACAATAATTTATCATTTTGAACGACCCCGTGTATTTTTTATTAACTACCAATAAAATAATATTTATTTTAATTACGTGAGAAATATCTATTAACAGCAAAGACAATTTTTGTGATTTTCTTCTTTTTTGATTATTTTATATTACCACTCTACATAATTACTGAAGTTTATTTATTTTCATAAAAATTTATTAGTTATCTACAGATATTTGTTTGTTTTTTTTGGCTACCACACTAGGCTAATGCCCGTGTTGTGGTAGTCGTACATTTAATATTTTAAATACGATTTAATAAATACTATTTTATTAAAGTAATCTGACAATATTTACCTATTACAGGTTACAGGTACCGTATTTATTTTGATTGTATTTATTTTTTTTTAAATTACATTTCCTATTAATAATTTGTATTTTCATGAGATTTAATAGTAAACAATATAGTACGCGCCAAACTTACATGCTGATCAGAACTTGATACAAACCAATCTCTCGCAGTTACAGTTACTTTACCGACTTTACAATGACTGTAAGCGAAAGAGAAAGATGCGTAAAACATAAGTGCGACAGAGAAAGGCGTGGGCAGGGAGGCATGCCGCTTTCGGACCTTAAACTCACCTATTGTGACGATTTCTGTATAAACGTCAGGTCAGCAAGTCGGTATTAAAGTTTGGCGCACATGCAGCGTTTAATTTAAACATACAATTTCTAAAATGTGTTTTTGTCACTGTAATATAGTTCGAATTGTCCCTATTTTTTACATATAGTCGTGCACGAAAAATCGAGATTTTAATAGCATATTGATCACTATAACATTTGCATGTTGGCGCGATTAAAATCAAATCAATGTAATGCACACAATAATCTGAATTACTTACTCTGTGTCCCATTTTGTGAAAATTCCCTGCAAAACAACAATATCTTTTTTACACTACAAAGTACGTCGAATCAAACTTGAAAACATTCATGCACAATCTGCCAATCAGAAAATAGTGAATTTCCATTAATTAAGAAGTCATAGTCTCGCTGTTTAAAATTTGTTTACATTTGGTATGAACGGTTTATTATTTTCTTCTTGTAGTGAACCCGGACCTATCCAAATATAAGAGCAATTGCGTCCCTAGATTCTGTGTGTATCACTGGTTATATATTTGAATCTTCCACAATATAGTTTGTATTATAAGACTTTTCTGTATTAGACTCTTCTCTGACCCGCTTTGAATTATTTTTGTCTGACGGCCAAACTCACTAGGTATAATAAATGTATATATTTATATCAACAGGGCCGCCGCGAGGGGTGTTACCGCCTCTTTGCGATAATTATTGCAGTCTCGTGATAGAAATATTCTGCTAATAAATACATATACAATGTACAATCCATCGAATCTATTCTTCCAGATAATCGCGTATGCTGTCTCCTATGAGACAGCTTCTATCACAAGTTTTCAAGTGATGTAAATAGTGTATGAAAATGTGGTCAATGCGTTTGTGTTAAAGGAATATCTATGCTTATACCATTTCTTCACGGTGAAGTGATTAAAATTTATATGCTTAATTCTTCGAAACATTATTATCTTGCATTATTTCTAATTTGATTATACGAGAGTTTACCGCGCATATGCTTTAAGGATCTCGTTTATATTTATTTCCAAAAGAAAAATATTGTTTTCGATACGACTTTGCACCTCGCAGCCAGCTGTGTGTGCATACTGGTAGAGAAAAGAAGGAAGAAACTTAAAGCCAATTCAAAATTCAATAAGATGAAGTAATAAATTTTAATAAAATGCGTTAAGTCGATAATGAAAGAAAAAAGGCATATATTATGAATAATAATGTGTGTTACGTTTATAGGTTTTATTCTTTTAGGTTATAAAATTATTATAATTTTTTTTTGTTCTTTAATTCATCTCTATTTACAAGCCGGTACTTATAATTCCTGCATTTTTTAAGTATTAAAAAAGATTTTTTTATATAATTTAAATTAAATTTAATATTGTTATTTTGAGTTCTGCAAGTATTTTTTGTTTTTTTATTATAGTGACAATTGTTTCCTTACAAGGCCATTTTGAAAAACTCAAGCCGAAACAGCTGTCTCAATAATAAAAACTAAAACACTGTTAGAACTTAATAATATCATTATTAAATTAAATTTAAATTATAATTTTTTTTTAATTAAATGGAGTTCTTAATTAAACACAAAAACAATTAATGTAATAAAAAATATTAAGAGGAAACCGGGCGGCGTTGTGCAAACAAACGTATTCTCCGATTTCCTCTCTGGGTTTTGACTCTACTGCAAATGTTTTTAATATAATATGGGTATGACCACTAGCGTATCTGTAAGTTTTGATTTTTTTGATAAATTACTTACAGGTATTAGAACCCTCTAAAAATGGTTAAAATTGCCCGGTTTTCAAACCGGGCAATTTTATCGACAGGCGTCATCGACAGGCGTCCACTATACAAACTAATTAATGTATTGGTAAAAGCAAAATTTACAGACATAGAGTATTTTTCTTCTAATACACTTACAAAAAAATCTTAAAAATCGGTCTAATTTCGGAGGAGAAAAATGGGGAAAACAAAACCTTTATTTTGATGATTTTATTTAGTTTTATTAGCCCGAGGTGCAGTTGTCCCTTTCTCTTGGTATTCTGGAGAGAAAGAGTGACAGTGACAGCAACAGTTTGGTAGAATACCTATCGTTCAAATTTTTCGACGACCGGGTTTTCTCTTAAGCGTTACATCAATTCGTGTGAGATTACTTAACATAGCTGTTGACAATCTCAGCGTTTACCTACTGCTTCAGAGCCAATCTGGAGCGCTTATATATTTTTGTTTTTTCATTTACTTTTTCAGAATCAACGTTTGTTTTTTTTTCATTGGCCGGCCCTCGGTTCGGCCGCCCGTGTGAACCGCACACTTTGCGTAAGGATGCGACCAGATGCGGCGCTTATATTTTATAGTATTTACGGATGAAAATGCGGAGGAGAAAACTCGTTTGCCAGTCTTCATCACACAGTTTCTGTTCTTAGTCTTGCATATCCTCAATCCTCACTCGCCACCCGGCGGACTGTTGAATAAAAATGTGTATTTAAGTTGATTAAGCGAATTATTAACACCTCCCACTCTGGCAACACCTAAAGATACTGTATTCTTAGAACATCCCATGTATACCCACCTTATAGCACTTTAAAATATAATGGCAGTCTTTAAGCAAGGAAATATAACTTATAGATACATATCAAAAGTATGGGAAATCTACTAATTAGTCCTTTTTTGTGAAGTAAATTATAAAAACATATAATTTCTATATCTTTGTTTAAACTAGATTCTAGAGTGAGTGATCCCTATCCCATGAGAGTATCCCTTTTCAGAAACGAAACTTTGCATAAAATGGCTTTAGCCATGGATCTAAAGAGCCAGGCACTTTCCAACCTTGCCCAATCCATGTCCCAATCAGGCGCGGCTCGTCCTAAAGTGCACTCGTGCGCCGAACCGCCAACAAAATTAAACAACATTTTGCAGCTCATCGTATTACATAATATTTTTAATTATAAAATTGCGCAGATTATTTTAAATTTTAAAAAAAATTGAATTCCTATCTAAAAATACATGAATTTGGTAGAGAATAATAAATGATCGTGGCCCAAAGCATTGCTTCCCGCGCGCAAGTTATATCGCCTAGGAACCGAGGTAGGTACATACCATTCCACGCGTTTCAGCAAAGCGCCCGTTCGAGAATTATCATTTGTATGAAGCCCCCAGCAACATCTCCAGACCGTCAAAATACAAAATCGTAGCGAAAAAATGGTGACTGCCGTGCGCTGCGCGGTTGACGGAAATGCCCGAGGAATTCCGAAGTGAATCGTTCCAGCGAAATGACCATTCGTAGTAGGGTTTGAATAGGATAGTAATTATATTTTTCTCTTGTAAAATGTAACGATGAGTCAACGGGTCAGCGGGTGCGATATTATCTTGATGGAGAGGGAACCGATTTGACATTGTCATTATTAGTTTTTGGGACCTTTTGTTTGTGCATTTTTGTCACATATGTATTGCAAAATTCACTCAGTAAAGGGGGTTTACTATCGCGCGGGGGGCGCGCCAAAAAGAAACGTTTACTGAGTGTTGTTATTGTGTTATTATTCGATAGATATCGCTGTTTTAAATTTCCTTGCCTTTTTAAAATAAAAAGTTATATAATAATAAAAATAGAGTATATTAAGAATATATGAACCATGAAAATAAAAGCAGAATTATAGCCTATGGCCTGCCAAAACTACCTTTAATTATCAACCAAGATAGTAAATCCGCAAAGAAAACTTTTACATAAAATTATAGTAATAATAAATGGATAATTTGTATAGCGCCGTTTTTTTTGTGAATAATCACCTCAAGGGCACTGTACGAGTTATGAGTTACTAGGCTCTGTCTAATTTTATTTTTTATTTATTTACCTACTTTTGTTTTAATTTTTGATGAATTACTCGGTGAACCACCAAAAATTAAAGCACCGGCCGCGCCTGGTCCCAATCCATGTCCTTCTCTTTCCCATTCTCGTCAATCTCAAAACATAGCCCAATTAGAGAGCTGGTGCAGTATTCACATAAAAAAGTAATAGAATTGTTCTCATGTTGAATAAAATATAATACTTTGCCAAATATAGCATCATTTTCACAATTTATTTATTATTCCCATTTTTTCATCATTCATGTTGCATGCATGTCTCCGTTGAAATTACAAAAAATTTAATCTCGCAAATTACCGGAAAATTTTTCGTGGCAAATACTTCAAATACCTTCCGACATGTGCATGACTGACCTGTGTAATATATCCATTATGTAATATGTTCATACTTGTATTTCATATCAGAACTTTCGTAGGGATCTTTAACTCTAGGTCATTTGACCGATTTTACCAAAAATAAAACCGCGTTCCGACGAACAAAAAAATGTCTTCCGGACTTTATGTAACAAGCACAAAACCAACAAATTAACATGTGAATAAAATTATTAAACACTACTACTACAAAGTTTTTTTTCCTTTTTGCGTGGTGTCTTCATTTAGTGAGATATTCTTTTCCTGTAGATATCTATTTAGAAAATGAATTCCGCTCGAGATTGAATCCATCTGAGGTGCCAGTTTTTATTTCCGCGCTCTTTTTCATCGAATCATCGCGCCCACCATCTTGCTTCTTGCTACGTTGCCAAATTTTTCGGTTTCCATCGGTCACCGCCGTTGCGCTACAGTCGCTAATGTATCTACCTACCCACTACCAGTGGGGTAAGCTCGATTTTTTTCGCCCTACCGCAAGTAATTTTATAACCTCAATAGTTTTATTTTGTTTAAATGAAGACTATGAAAGCAAGGGTAGGCATTTTCAACTATGTATTTCTTTTTTTATTTTTTATTTGAGAACTTAACAAAGGCCCTCGAAGTGATTTCTAACAAAAACTTTGCCAAATATTGAAGTTATGAAAATCATTACATAGTAGAAAATGGAAGTCGCTCAAAATGTATGTGCGCGTTGATCTTTTAAACTACGCAAGGGATTTTCATACGGCTTTCACCAATAGATAGACTGATTGAAGAGGAATGTTTATATGTATAATACATGTAAATTATATTAGATAAAAGCCGAGAAATTCAAAGAAAACATATTTTTGTGCGATTAAAAACGGCTGGCGGGCCGTACTATAGTCACTTTTGAAATTCGTTCTACGGAAGAAATTGGAAAATAGATGTCCTAGAGTAAGTAGGTATTTGATTTTCCCTTTTCAAATATCCAGTGTTGCCATTGCAAGCATTGTATAATTAGTGGCGATTAGAGATGGGTAAGTTCTGCATTTTTCCGGAGGCCTTCCTTTTATAAGTACTTGAGTTCTTGGAGCAGGTCCCGGGAGCCATTCCCGACTCGCGAATGTCCCGAGCGCACAAAAGAATTCGACCACGCAACCTGCTTCCTACTCGCAAATGGGTCGAACCGAGACGCTCGGGTTCCACCCTAGCCGGACCTCGGAGCCGGAGCTCGCAAAAGAACTCGAACGCACGACCTACTCCCGAATGGCTCGAATCGAGAAGCTCGGGTTCCATCCTAGCCGGACCTCGGAGCCGGAGCCCGCACGCAAAAGAACTCGAATGCGCGACCTACTCCGACTCGCACATGTGGCTCGGACCGTGACGCACGGGTTTGACGAGTGCGAGCTGCCTCCGTGCCTCGAACTGGCTCGGCCCGCCGAATTCCGGCTACAAGTACTTCATCGGGTTCTTTGGGAGTAGTCGATTTGAAAAGGGAGTAGGAGTAGGAGCCGCTTCGCGCGAAGAACTCGAGTTTAAGAGCCCACTCCAGCTGAACCTACACATCGCTAGTATAATCACTAAAAGGGAAAACGTCTTAGGCCTATTCACATATAGGAGATATTCGCTAACACTGTGGGTAGCGAAAACCGAGCGGTCATATTGTATTCTCACTGTTACCTAGGCGGATTTCACTTCAGTCAGGTTCGTGTCGCCCGTGAATAAATACATGCACTGTAATTGTGCGTGACTAGTGAAAAATACATCCTATTATTGATAGAGATAGCTAAGGAGCCTATTTTGCAAAACCAGCAAAAAGATAGCGGAATTGGCGGCGTTCTAGTTTCGCGCTAGCCGCGAAAGCTCATACAAATACTCGCTTTTTTGTTATTTGTTTTGCATCAATCATTATAATGTTCAACGTCTACATTACTAAATCAAATGTAATATTCTTGTACTTGTAAATTATAATAAGAATAAGAATATTATAAAATTTGATTTTGTTAAAATCCGCACCATCATCATTATACCTCTAAAACACGTACGGACAGCGTAAAATGTACGGGGTTCTCTTCATAACATCTGTCAAATGTGCACAACAGATGTGCACATCTGCCCTGATGATGGACACTAACGCTGTCCGAAACGTTGGCTAAAGGAGGAGGTAGCGCAACACGGCATAACACCTCAAAACCAAATAACAAAAATACTTTTGGCCGTGAAAATCTAAAATCATATCCAAATACCCGCTTGATCTTTTTCGCTACCCGAATATCGCTAATATCTGAATAAGCCTTAAAGTAGGTAATGAACAGGTTTGAAAATATAGAATAACACATGCCAAAGCATTAATAAACAGTTAGAAATAATAAAGCCGCTATTGTAATCATGGTATGTGTAAGGTAATAAACTTGTATCTATCCAGATATGACTTGAGATTTTCACGGCCGAAAGTATTATCAGTTATTACGCCGTGTTGCGCTTACCTCCTTCTTTAGCCAACGCCAACGTTTCGGACAGCATTACAGTGTCCATTATTAGGGCAGATGTGTAATTTGTATCTATCTATGTTATAAACAAGGAATTCCAAAAAAATATTATCACGAGTTAAATCTATGAATGATTTATTTTCTCATGTCAGTGTTTTGACAAGCTGACGGAAAAATTAAAAACCTTGAATTTACCATTTTCTTACGTAGTATTAATTTTTAACTAGCTGTTTACCCGCTCCGCAGGTTTTTACTGCTAGGCCCTGCGGGCGGCTTTTGGTTCGGCTTCGCCCAGTTAATGTTGGTGACCATTTTATACATCCTATACGAACTGATTACAAAAAAAGCCCCCTCGCATCCACTGTAGCTAGTCACCGGGACAAAGTAACAGAGACAGAGCAATGACGTCGTATAAAATTATTACCGTCAACCTTTTCATATCCGGAGAGATACCACATTCAAATATGTACAAATTCGTAGCAGTTATACTTAGGGGGGAGACGTCCCCGTCCGATTGCTGACAGAAGTAGCGACATCTTGAATTCGAAACCGAATCATAACACTAGCTTGGTGCGGAATTCCACTACACATATGTTATATGTGGCGCGGCGTGTATGGCGTGGCGTCCGACGTGCATCCGTAGCTGGGTTCTGAAATTCAACCGCGCAGATGCTACGGTATTAATACTGTTCGGTAATATATTTTTTATTAATAACAGACCCAATATAGTTACGACACTGCTCACAACCTTCGTATACAATTATACATATTACTAATAGTCGCTATTGTCAGTACTCACAGCTCACAGCTGAATACATACATTAGTAGTATAAGTATGTATATATACGGTCTACGGTCCACGGCTTACGTAGTAAGCTAGTATACACATACCAACACAGGAACACCCGTATTAGTAGGTATACATATACTACAGTAGTACACATGAATATACACACAAGTACGTGCATAGTAATAGATCGTGGCTCCTAATATAATAAAGCCTAGGTAATGAGTGTATAGTTTATGGTAGGTAGAGATATAGTTGGTAGTAACACATTCCGATAGCGGCGTGCGGTGGGGATTTCTGGCGCGGCGCGAAGTGAATACACTTCTGTATCTGTTCACACAATTTGCGGGTCGGTGATAATTGTCGGTGATGCACAGACAGCTCTGTATATTGAACTACGGTTTTCAGATAATATTAAAATCTGTGAACCGACTACCCGGAGCGAGTGAAGCATGGCGTCTCCGTGTGGGATTGTTGTAAAACTGTTGGAAGTAGGAAAGGAGAAGGAATAGAGGAATGGCGAAGAACGAAGAACTGTGGAATGATTTGTCGGCCTCTGTGTTTCCTCCCTTCTACAACATGGGTTTCTTCAAGACCCATGTTTGCACAGCATCTTCAAAGATAAATAATTTAAGAAAAATAATTTCCCTCAGAGCCTTCTGTATGGAGTTAATGTAAAAAAAGGAATATTTAGAAAATCTGACTTTCCGGATCTTTATCATACCATCACCAAACACACTTTATTCTTTTTTATTTTTATGCGAATACCGTACAAGAGTCCCAACTGCTCCAATCTGGAGCCAGGAGACTACGGCATCCCCATTTGGGGCAAATTGTGAGGCTGAAGGTTCTGTAGGTATTTCCCCATCTTCGGAAAAGTAAGATGGGGAAGTACCTGGCTATTCAGATCTGGTTGTTAAAGGCATTTCACGCAACGTTTCAATTCGGAATGGTGGTCTTACACCAAGGCGACATTGAGAGTATATTCGGAAAGTGCCGCAAATATACTGTATATTGTTTTTAATGTTTAATTAATATTTTTTTACGCACGCCGGGATTTGAAGCTGCGACATTGAAATTGCTTGTCGAGAGCCTTGCCCCTCGACCAAGGAGGCCGTCTTTCCGAAAAAAAGTTCGAGATGTCCGTAGCCAGTGTGTTTAACTATACTATCCCCATTTGGAGAAATGCGTGAAGAAGAGGAAGATTTGGATTATCTGGCTATTCAGAACTGATATCCTATAAGAGTTCCAACTGCCTGGAGCCAGGGTAACTATGGCTATAACGTTTGAGGAATGTTGTAGGCTGATAACAAAAGCAGAGTGATAGAGGATGGCGAAAAGGGGTAGATAAAGGATGTGAGGTTTCTGGCATCTCGGATTTGATCACCAAACATAGCTTCATCTATTTCAAACAACGTTTCGATTCAGCAGTTCGACGTAGTACCAAAAATATTCTGGTTCTCAAAAAAAGACAAAAGGGCAAACATCTCACGTAACCATTAAAATAGAATAAAGCAAATTGAAAAACAATATACCAGAGCCTAATACTACATTTGGATAAAAAAGCATTTAAATTTAACTGTAAAGTTATACAACAAACTCCCACATAATATCAAACCAATGAAATCAATTAATACAGTACATTGAGTTCAGCAAATCCTGCCTTCAGATATTTTCGGTAAAAGAATTGACTTGTATTTTTAAAAACATCATCGTGGAAGTTACTGAAAATATCCTACCCATGCCTTTTTCTTGAGAACCGTAGAAGCCCTTGTAAGAAAACATTCTGTAGCTAATTATAAAATTTTATCTTGTATCTTCAAACTGTTAAAATTGTAATGTAATTAATTAAAAAAATATCTTAACCTGGACATGTATTGTCGCAAGAATCATCGTCAACTTAAGAGGAATACAGGAGCCAAAACTGTGTATTTTCTTAGTTTGCCTTATATCACGCGAATATTGATAATTGACATAAAAATATCTTGGCAACGTAGTCTAGAAACGATTGTTTTTAGCGCAAAAGTAATTTTTTATTCATTTTGTGAATAAGTTTTTAAGAAAGAAAAAAGTTAACCGAAAGAAACTGTCACAGAAAGTCTTAGTAATAAAATTGAATTTTTGTCAAGTTTTTTTAAATATTATATGCCTTCGTGCATTTCTAAAGATTTTATTTTATTCAGCAATTTAAGCTTTTGGTTATTGTAAAGTAATTAATACTTTTTATTTTAATTCTACGCAAGCGAAACGATAGGAAAAGCTTCAATTCATCCAAAGTGTAATTTTTGGTAATCTTAATGTAAATCGATTCGTAGTAAAGATTAATCGAAATGTTAATTTCACTTAATCTTCGACTTAATGTTATTATTAGGAAAACAGACTTTTTCTGGATCAGGAGTGGAGGATTGAAAGGGGGCTATAAGCCAAATAAGTTAAGTGAACAAAAGGATTTCTGCAGCCCTCTACGACAAATTGAATACGTTACAAATCCATCGCCTTTCTTTGTTCCAGGTTTTTCATTTCAATCCTCCAGCTACGTCCGAACACATTATCATTTCTCTCGTTTTGATCGCTACCAAAGTGAAAAGTGGTGCCCCAGTTTCAGTTACCAGGAAAGTTTCAGTAAAATCAGGTACTAAATTTGAATACGCCTCAGTCGGTCGCACGTGACCGGTTCGACCACGAAATTGATATTATAAATAAATGCTGTATTGATTTTATCCCAAAGGCGTCTTCATTTTACATGAGCCACATCAAAGCCATCGAAGTTACGTAGGCACTCAAAAGGCGAGACGTGCCGCGACTATTACAAAATATTAAAGTACATGCTTTACACTAAAGCTTACTAAAAAGATCTGTGTAGAGGGTTTGACTTGTATATTTTTTATGATTTTTTCAATGTCTTTGGGCGGCTTTCCGTAAAAGGAGCTATTTTTCATTTGGCGCGTTATAACTGACATAGTGAACATAGCGACTAGTTTCAGTAGAGTCTAAGCTCGTCCTCATAATGATTGATTCAAAGAATTATTGCGCTGCCTTGGCAGAACAATCGGCCCAGAATTGCCATATTTGTAGTGATACTCCCAAAGAAAAGAATAATTTAAACCCTTTAGCCTGCATTAATGTTTCCACATACACTTCGTATATATTTTGCGCTTGGTAAAACCTGAGATAATTATTTAAAAAAAATTTAATGTAAATAAAAATTTTAATAGTTTTTTTTTTGCTTTATGGTGTAGATTTTTTGTAATTTAACATTTATTTAAGAGGTTTTATTGCCAAATCAAAATGAAAATAGGCCAATTTCGACGACAATTAGGAACTATAACATCATTCAACGGATTACGAATGTTAAACAATGTTCGGGGAAATACTTTACTTACGACGAATCAATTTGATACTTATCTTTAAAACCATGTTCTTACCAACCTTCCAATTCAAATCTCCTTACTCGGTCCGATTCATTTAGCCTTATAATATTCCCAAAATTGTTAACATTCTTACAAGGCTCGTTTTGCTCAACGAAAAATTAAAATTTTAGATTTTTTCTTGCGCTCTGCTGATAGCTGATCGAGCATAAACATTTTTTAAAGTAATGAGTTGCAAATACCAGATATAATTTATAATATGACAATTTCCACAGATTTTATAGAATTAGCATATTATGCCTTTGTTGAAATTTTTACACAGCAAAGCTGACCTAGCAAAGCGATTTGATATGTGCAGCTGACGCTAGGTGCAGTTATCAAGGATAACCCATTAATTCGTTGACAATCTAAAACCGCAATATTACTTATATTAATTGCTAATTAATCGCATCACTGTCAACAAAAATCGTAATTAACCATTTCTGACGTACAATGTGGTCAAATTTTTTAATTAAATCTTTCGACCACCTTTAAACGACTACATCTGATAATTTTATATAACCCAGTTTTTGGTAGACATAGTAGGCGGTATATATTTATCATTTTTTTATACCCTCTTTGAAATAACATAAATAAGCATTGTATGGTTACGGAGAATAAATAATTTACCTTATTAATTTTATCGCGAAGCCTGTTGCTTTAAAAAAACTATTAAAGGTATTGAAATAAATCGTTTTCGGCGTACATCAATTATATAACTTTTCAAGGTTTCTCAATCTTTAATAGTGTGAATAGTTGTAAATATTTTGTTTGCAAATAAAATATTCCAATCACTTAAATTACTCAACAAAATAAATCGTAATGGTCCCAAATGTGATCCCTGTTGCACACCGTTCTTTCCGTTTGACAATAATATACATTGTTTCATTAGAAAAAAATTTACATTTTCCTGCTCAGAATTAAAGTTTCAATAAATTTGTGGATGTTTTCCAACTTTTACAACATTCTTAGCAGTATTTTACGACATGCTTTTTCAAATGAGCATTGTGTACAAATCGAGTAAATTTGCTGATTGTGACTATAGAACATAGAAGCTACATAGTACATGAGGCTCATATAAATAGGTACGTAGACAATAACGTTTTAATCACTCCGCCATTAATCCCTGTTCATTAGGGGCAATTATTCAACTAATTAATTTGACTTAATAATTATTTCATACAGACATTCCAATAATTTTAGAATGATTACAGATAAATTGATAATTTACCACATAATTTCTTTTTATACCTTTGAATATCGTAAAGGAGATTTTTGAAATCAGAAAAAGGTCGATAGATTTTGATTGATTTATAAAATAGATTATAGTTATGATCTATTTAAGAAAACTTTCCATTCCAACGACTACTGGAGAACCAAATTTACTTTAAAATACTGGCAAAAGACAGTTGTTTCAGTCCAAAAGTTTAACGCTGACTTGATTCATTCCCGAAAGTACTCGTATGTCTAAACTTTTGGACGGTACAATATCTTCCCTTATCGTACACATTTTTTTGCGAGTCTAGGAATTAAATTTAAAAATCAAAAATCTTTTATTCATCCTATTAGGTTACATATAATTATATTATCTATAATCTACAGATTTAACATGACAATATATAAACATTACATGGTATCAATTTCTGTCCTGGCCGAAATTGCCACTTAAAAATAATACCGATGGATTGGCTTTCAAATTGGATGAAAGAGAGGTACACTCTCGTTAGTACAGATCGGAAATATAGACATCAGAATCAGAAAGTACCTACTCATTCAACTTGATATTTTGTAAATCCTATTGGAATTAGTTGATAGTTCCGAGTTAGACAGATCAGATTAATTGTGTTGTTAATAGTATCTTGTTAATAGTATCTTGTTGGATTATTTTGGTGACAATTGCGATTTTGAGAGAAATTGCTTTATATCTAGTATGCCATTCCAGAACACCTTTCTTTTGACTATCTCATAAATAGTGATTTTTGTCTAAGTTTAGCCTCGCTCCTTCTTTTGAAGTTTAACCTAAGGATCATCTCGCCTCTGGACCACAGCCAATCGCAGCGCGTGGCATCTGACAGCGGCCAAACCGGAACAGACAATCCGCTAAAGGGCGTATGAGGGCCGAATCACACAAAGAACCGTATCAGATTGTCGGTGAACCAACACCTGTCTTGCTGATATGGTTCTGCCGCTGAGAGCTCAATTCTAATCTGTCCTTCAGATAATAGGAGAAATAAGAACGAAGCTATCGGCGGCTTTCTGATTTCTATATACTACTACGTGTATAGTAACTGCACCAGATGGTATACAATATATCTATAATATAAAAATGAATCGCTAAATGTGTTGGTAAGCGCAAATCTCGAGATCGGCTGAACCGATTTCGCTAATTCTTTTTTTAGAATATTCCTTGAAGTGCGAGGATGGTTCTTACGGAGAGAAAAATTTAGAAAATTGCGCAGAAAATTAGATAATAACAGAAAACATCGCACGTTTGACAGTTCGCGTGTTAGAGAATGACATTTTGCAAAACAATGAATGATTGTGCAATCAGGATTCTATTTTTGAAAAGTTGAAAAATTTATTTAAAGTAGGTACTCCCCTAATATTTTGAATCGAATCAAGAATTTTAGATATTTTAAATAGGTACCTATGTTAGGTACAAAATTTAATATACATGAAAAATGGAAATTTGAACAAAAATTGTAAAAGGTGGCACGCGGGCTGTTTAAGAACTGAATGTACTGGGATTGAATATATGGAACGCGGGAGGAGGGTTGGCGGGACGAGAGAGTGGTAAAGGGAAGAGGGAAGGCGGGGAAGGTGGAAGGGGAACGCGGGAAGGGGACCTGGGAGGGGGAGGGGAACTCGGGAGGGGGGTTCGCGGGACGGTGAAGGGGGGGGGGAGTAGAGTAGGGAGAGGGAAGGTGGAGGTGACGGAGTGGGAACGCGAGAGGGGAAGAGGACGCAGGAGAAGAAGGGGAGGCGGAAGGGGAACGGGACGATGGGAAAGGACACTCAGGGAGAAACAATTTCTTTATTAAGTGGCATAGCGACGCATGCCGGGACCAGCTAGTTATAAATAAAATACAGAGTAGAGCGTTTTTCAAACTTTCACAAATAACATTCACTATATTGTTATTTTAATTCTTATACCACCATTTTAACTATAAAGCAAAGAAGACATGTTTGTACGAAGTAGGTAAGTATTAAAAGTTTTTTAACGGCGAGCTCTGACATGAAATTTGTACAGCTCCATTGTCTCTGGAATTTACGGGCACCAAAAAAAAAAATTTTTTTAGTAATGTGTAATGTCCATTCAGAATTTTTTCTCCCACATATTTTTCAATTTGGATAATAAAGATTAACGAATATTGTGATAGTAATGGCCGTTTTACACCATCTCTTTTTTCAGCCCGATTCCACTTAGAGTCCAAAGTCAAAATTTTTCGCTTTACGCGATCGCTATTTTCGTCTCTATTTTCATATTTATGATTTCAGTTGGCATCACAGCAAACAGCATGGTTCATGGGTTGTTTGCAGTAATGCAAACAAACATTGCAAGACTAGTAATTTAAACGCTTTAAAACATTACAATTACAATTATATTACCCAGTTACAATTACAATAACACAATTTAAACGCTTTAAAATATTACAATTACAATTATATTACCCAGTTACAATTATAATAACACGATGTTTTAATTTTGCAGTGGCGGTGTGGGTTGTTTTATGAAAACTTCCACCACAATCATTTTACCCGGCCACAATATTCTAACCTCAAAATTCACTTGGAAAATTCTTCACCGCACTTACGTACATTTTATTGTTTTGTTGAAAATATTCCACGTCAAAATGAGAATTATCGTCATTCATTTCGATATTATTTTGGGATTTTTTAAATTAGAAAGTGTGTGCTTTATTTATTTATACGCCCATAAGAATTTTACACTTAATACTTATCGATCATGGAAATTTGAAATGCTGTAAACGACAATAAATCCAATAAAGAGTTAAATGTGTCACTTTTCTCCGTTGTTTTTCTCTTTCGGCCTGCGTCAGCGAAATTTTTCAGAAAATATAATTGCGTCTTTCACGACGAAAATCCAAAATTTCCTCTGAAATCATAAGATTTGTAAGTCAGTAGGTACTTAAATACTTGCCTAGTTACATCTTATAACCATTTAACTACATATAACATGTAACATTATTTTGGTTACAATTTTTTTTACTTCGTGTGGTTTGCAATTGGATAAAATTAAAAAAAAGTCTAATTTTATTACTTTTCAGAATTAATATTTTGATATAAAAGTTTCTTTTAGGTAGGTATGTTTTAAACATAGAATTTGTTATGTTAAAAGGGGTCGCTAATATTATTTATTTGCTAAACTATGTAGGCGAATAATTACTTTAAAATGTAAACGATCCCCTTAGCGTATGACCCTCTATTACGAATAATAAAAATGATTTAAATTTTACATAACTAATATACAACTATACATTTGGTTGTTTGTCAGTTGTGTAAAAATTAAAACACATTTATTAGTTAGGCGCTAGATCACCATGTTATAAATTAAATCTTAGTCACTGAAGAGATTAGCCAATAGAATTGAGTTGTGGGCGTTTTCGTGTGTGCGAAGTAAGCTTAAGAAATTGATAAAAAAATTCCGAATTTAGAAATTCTTTTTTAACAAGTAACCGATTTCTTTGGCTTCTCTGTGGGGTCTAGGAACCGAGGGGTCTTGTGTAAACCAGCGATAACTACTTTCTTTTATTTAAATCTGAAAGTTAGATCACATTTCTTAGGATTATAATACTCAGTGGTCTCGCGACTTTCAATTATTATTATTGAAGACAATATTTCGTTTCGACTAGTTTATATAACAAAATATCAAACTTTTCCTGCAAGTCTGATCAAAGCCAGTAATTGTTGATAGTAAAGTGGGGATCAAGCGGTTTTAGTAGGTTAGGGGTGACTTTTATATCCTGAAATATCCCGGATGAATTTATTGGAAACCAATTAATGATACTTTGAAAATTTACCAACGAAAATGATGCTTTTAAAATGTATTCAAAGATTAAAGTGTATTTCTTCACCTTTCAAAAAACAGTTTTTATTTTTCGAATACCTACATTCAGAAATATTCTATTTATTTGGATTTCATTGTAAGGCGGAAATATTCTGACCTTCTGACAGAAGCCGGACGAAGCCTGAGGGGTTAAGGGTCTTTCACCAAAGCGATCTACCGCTATCCCTAAAATAAATAAATGTTTATTATTTAAGTACAAAACAATTCTTATCAGAAGAAAGTATCATAAACTTCCTAACTAACTGTAATATAAATAATGACGTAGTTTTCAGGATTCTTATAATTTCTTTTACCAATTTCATTAGAAGAAATTTACTTTCCGCGAATGCGAAGGACTGAAAATTTCCACGGAAAGAAAATTTCCGCGTAGAAGTTGTGTAACAACTCTCACTCTAATTGAAAGTGAAACGTCGCGCCTATAGAAAACTTTGACTACGTTTGGCGTATTTTTTTCTTCTTTCTTTTCGGACCAAACCGCGCGGAAATCCGGAATAATATATTGAAGATGTAAAGATACGTTCCTTATACACACTGTTATCTAAAGTTGCTATTGTAAGTGATCGATTTTGAAAGGGACTTATCTATTTTATTTCTGCATGGTTTAAAATAATTTTTTTATTAATTTGAAAATGATGTACTCCGTTATAATTGTATGAATACTAGGGTAGGCTAAAAAGTAATGCACAACATCCTCGTAAAACACGAACAAAAGAATACAGCAAGATCGGGCAAAAATTACATTAAAGTACGATTCTTAAGCTTCAAAACCATATATTTGTTTTTCAAGATATGCACCGTTAAGGCTAACGCATGTTTCAAAATGTGTAACAGGTTTTTTTCATTACGTAACTGAAAAATTCTTTCAATATTTCTCGAATCCAGGACTTTGCAGCTGCCTTCACCTCATCATCCGAAGTGTAATGATTACCCCTGAGGTGTTTCTTGAGTAAAAGAAAAAAATAAAAATCGCAAGGCGAAAGATCGGGGGAGTGAGAAGGGTGAGGAATCGGTTCAAACTTCAGGTTTTGCAGAGGCTCTAATCGACGAGGTTTGTTCTCGTCTGTGTAAAGGTATGGTACCCATTGTTCACAGATTTTACGGTATCCTAATTGTTCAACAATGAAGCCGACGCGTTCCTTGGATATTGAAAAATGGTTTGTGATACGCTTTTGAGTGAATGGCCGGTCATTTTGAATCAAATCGTGGACTACTTTGGATTGTTTATCGTCTGTATCAATGATCGGTCCACAGCTGTGTGTTTCATCAACAGTTATTGCTTTTTCAGGCTCACAATCATGAAATTTTATTATCTATTGATTTACAGTAGACCTATCAACAGCATCGTCATCGTCTCTTTAAACGACGATGAATCTCAGTAGGAGTAACTTTTTCAGCAGTTAAAAATTCAATAACAGTACGCTGCTTACCTCGCGTTGAAACACGTCTCCATAGTTCCGCTTCTCAAAATACACTGGATGAATTCGACGACCTCAAACTTGCGCGTACGTATAGAGGAGAAATGTCACTTCCATATTGCACCTGGCGCGCTTCTGAACATCACTTTGTTCGCGCTGCACAGGCATGTGAGCATTAATTTTCAGCCTGCCCTCGTATAATTGCAGGATTTGGGAAGCTGAAAGTATTATTTATAAAATATTTGTCTTCATATAATTTATTGTACCTTTTTTATCGACAAATTAGAGAGACGATCAGAAATTTACATTTGGAAACTTAACAATTTCGAAATGTGAAAAAAAATGAAATCGCAGAAATAAATGTTTCACCAAAAATAATTATGATTATACTTTCTGCCTGCTTTCTCGCTTTTCTAAACTTCCTGCTATTTTGAAAATATCACTTAAATTTAAAGCAATTTTGAGTCCATTGAACGTGAAAAGTTTCACGCAGGAATAACCAACATTTCACGCACAGACAACCGAAATTAGCATTTTTGATGTTATTTGTGTGTATGAGGGATGTTTTTTATTTTATTTTTGTTACTTTATTACTGTTATTTGTTTATTTATAATAAATATATTGAAATATATTTATAAGTTGTATTATTTAGTTTAAATATGTTTGCTTTCAGTTTGTCCCCATCTTGTTGCATTCCAATTTTTTTCCGATCACGACCTAATAAATACGTTTCACAGAGTAGACCTTAGTAAGTAAAAGAAAAGCTAATTCCACTTTTTTCTCCAATTTTCGCGAATTTCAAGCGTGAAATCCAGTAGGCAGATCTGGAAGGTAAAATATTCCGGAAAATCATTATTCTTAATGAATAGCTGGCATTTATGTTTTTTCGTTCTTTTTTAACGCGAAATCGTCAAACTTTTTCAATATTTATTTATTTATCATTGTTTATTTTTCATTTCAAATTTTGAATTAAAATTAAAATCTGTTATTTGAAATGCCCACCCGTTCCTCATTTTACTCCAAAATAAATAAAGGTACTTTTATCTTAAAAATTGAAACAACACTGTTAATGATCGTGAAATTAAAATGCGTAAAAAAGGTTAGGTAGGTATAGCTCAGTTGGTTGGAGAAAACGCCCAAATACCAGAATATCCCGAGTGGCGAGTTCTTAGAGCGCCAATAATAATAATTTGACGATGTATAAGTTTATTGTTAAAATTTTAATTTCTATTATTCCAATCCGTTACGAATTTTGTATAAATCTTTAAAAGTTGATTAATAAATCAATCTTTTAATGTGATTAATAAAAAGCGTCACGCACTCGCAGAGTGGCGAACATTCTTTGATTTGCATTTGAAAAGTGTCGTCTACGGTCGGGCAAAAGTTTAGCAGATTTCGGCGGCAGCGTCGGCGTCGGAGCACCTTTAGGCGCCGCTGCCTGGCGCCGGTGAGCGCTGATGCTGACAGGGCGACAATTTACAGCCACGCTGGTCCCCCCCGCCCTCGGGGGGTTGGGTGTCACCCCCACCCCACCCCCATCCAGCCGCCACTTCCCGTTACCTTTGGGGTGGATTTTTTTTATTGTCTTACAAGAATAATTTATTAATATCATTGCGATGACGGGGAATTATAAAATAGAGGGCGCTTTTTGTGGTTTTTCCCTTTGGTGGAAGACTCTTTTTTAGATTTTTAGAAGTAACAAGATTATTGTAAATCACTTACATAATTTAATTAATTTTAATATTTTTACCGATTAAAGATTTTTTAATTTTGTTTAGGTAGATATATCTAAAGTACCAATCATTTAAATTCAAAATGGACCGACACTAGTTTTAATAGAAAGTGTAAGGAATGTTATTTTTTTTATTTTTTTTTTTACATGAGTTCAACACAGGGGGCGCTGAGGAAAATAATTTTCCTCAGGGCCTATGTCATCTTTGGGGATGCTGTGTGGAGGGTTTTTTTAGGAAAAGGAAGGAGAGGAGAGTTCTGGGAAGGAAAAGGGTTTAAGGGGTGGGTAGGAATCTGGGGTTCAGTGTGTCTTGGTCATCCGCCTCCAAGACCTAGACAAACCTCACCCCATGAACCCGGGTACCCCTGCTAAATCACCAAACGTAGCGAACCACTTGGGGTGACCTATGGCAGAGGTGTTGGTTATCCAATAAAGGTTCCCTAATTAAAATTATGTTTCAGGTTAGATATTTTTAACTTTGGTTGCTATTTAGTTTGTTTTTTAAATATATTTTATGGGAATTTGGACCTTTTTCTGTAACTTTTATTTTGTTTTAGTATTTTTTTTTGTAGAAATTCTGGTGGATGAATGTTCTAATAAACAAAAGCCAACTCATTTGCTTTTAGAAAATAGATATTTAATAATTAAGAATGCAAAATTATTTCATTTTTTTTCAAATAGATAATAAAACATGCATCTCAGTAGTGTTTTTTTTATTATCCCTTATTTCTGTGAAAATCCCATTCAGTGAATTCATTTAATCATTCCAGATGAAGAGAGGAAAATTCTTTTTTAACGTGAAAAGAGGGAGCTATGAAATAATAATTATTTTTGTACAGTGAACAGTTTTGCGGAAGGATCAGGCCATCGTTGAATTAAACCATGTGTAAAACCAGATACTAGCATAATGTTAAAATCTCTTATATCACCATATTTATTCTTCTTCTTATTTCTAACCATATTTATTACATAATATTTATATAAAACTTGCCTGTTCTTGAAGTATTATTTTTTTTTTTTTTGGATATTTGAATACCACATAAAATTCGGAACCGCTCCCAATCGTCTGTAGCCAGTGAGACTATGGCATCCTCAATGGGGTGGGGTATGTTGTGAGGCTGAAGATAGTGGGAAGAAGAAAGAGGTGGAGAAGTACCTGGCTATTCTGACCTGGCCATCAAACACGGCTAAAACCATTTCAAACAATGTTTCAATTCTGAATGGTCTTTCACAATGGCCTTAGAAAGAGTATCTTGCACTCTGGAGCATGCCGCAAATACTATTATTTTTAATTTATTTATTTATCTGTAAAAAAGTATATTTACATTGGTTTTTTTTTATGCCTGTCTCACTAGGATATACCTACAACAGGCAGGCGTACAAGTATGTAAATGAGAGAGGCGTACAAGTATATAAATAAATATTGTAGTTACAAGAGTATTTAAGGTAAAAACATATTAATTTGAATCGAAATTAAAACAGAAAGTTGATTGGAAGGGTGGGTAAATATTTTAAAGAAAGTTATCTTATAAATGTTGGAGGAGATGAAATAAAGAAGTAAATTCTGTCTAAACTATTTATGGAGTTAATTTTGACAGGATTCTATTATTTTCATTTATTTTGTATGGGTTAGGTCGTATGTGAATAGTTATTTCTGTCTATGTGTGATTTATTTTACAGTTGTTTGTAATCGTGAAACAACGCAAATTAATTAAATTTAAATACAATTTGCTTGTGCAAGTCGTGATTGAACGCTTGATCGCTAGTCGAGAGCCTTACCCCTCGACCATTATAAATCATGTATCAATGAATTCTCAGAAGAAACAAGTTAAGTAAAACTATTCACCCTTGCATGACATCACGACAAGTAAATCACTTCCTATCAGAGATTTCTCCATGTATGTACGAATCTATTCATTTGCTTCGATTCCCTTGAATATAGCATCCGCTCTTATGTAATCGTTCGTTCCAAAGAAATTTGATTATTAAAACTATTCAGCACTTGAATGTTCCATGAAAAGACCTGAAAGCCTCCATTTCTGGGCCATTAATAGATAGAAGATGATACCAAAACTGATAGACTTAACTTCTGCTTGTTGAGTTCAGGAAGGAGTTGATTCATCGGGAACTGCTGTAAAAGTTACCCCTATTCGGTTATTCAGCTGTTGTCGATATCACAGTAGGCGGCCAGGGTTTGAGGCTGGGAGGGCGGGACGTACCGCCGCCCTTGCCACTTACACGATTATCCTAATTTGCCTCTGAAACGCTTGCCACTTTTCCAAAGGAATGCTCGAGTACTTCCTACCGGGTGGTGGGGAGATCCTTTATTCTACATTACGTGTATAAGCTTGAACATGATTTTAAAGAGAATATTTTACGTTTAAAGTCGACGATTTAAACTAAATCAAAAATTGATTAATAAGTGAAGAAGAACGAAATATTAATAGATCTAACTAACTAACTAACTAACCGTCACGCCGTTTCCCCGCAGGGGTAGGCAGAGAGGACGGACCGCCAAACAACTCGGTCTTGGCACACACTCTTTGCCTCACTCACATTCATACATCGTCTCATACATTCTCTTCTATTATTCTGACTTTTGACATGACCCGACTCAAGTATCTGATTAACTTGATCGTGCCATGTCTTCCTCGGGCGTCCCCGACTTCTTCTACCATTCACATTCGCGTCGTATATTCTTCTTACACTACTTCCTTCGTTCATTCGCTCTACATGCCCAAACCATCTGAGGGTCCCTTTCTTAATCTTACTCATTATGCTTACATCAGCCTTACATTCTTTGCGGTTATCCACATTTCTCACACGATCATACATTGTTTTACAACACATACGTCTCAGGGATCTCATTTCAACAGCATTCAGTTTGCTTTCGTCCTTCCTCTGCCAGTTCCATGCCTCACTGCCATACATCAGGGTAGGTACCAGGACTCCATTGTGGACAGCTTCGCTTTTTTTGACAGTTTTTTATTAGCGCCAACGGCATTCAGTCCACCATTAATGGAGTTACCGGCATTCACCCTTCATCTATCAAACATAAAAAGAACAAAACACATTAAAAGGGTGAAGCAACTGGGAATCGAGCCCAGGATCTCTCTCTTACCGGTACAACGCCATAACCACTCGGATATTTTAACTTGATTAGTTTGTTATTTTTGTCAATCTCATATTTCACTCTCAGAATTACCAACATTATCCTTTCAATATTTTTGGCTCCAGTCTTTTAGTATTTTTTATTTATGTAGAATCAATCAGTACATTGGTTAGAGAATTTACAGATATTAAGTAATATTTCACGGTGGGTACCTATGATAGGTTTTTTTGTAATTTCTTATTTGTGATAATATGTATATTTAGTAATTACCGGGTGATAGTAATGTACGTAGTGTGTCGGTGTGTTTTTGTAGATGTGTGTACGTTTGTAGCTGTGAGAAGTGGTGATCTGTGAAGGGATATGGATGCGCATTGAACGAAAAATTTATATGTATGAGCATGCATATGATTACAAAGTTCTACGCAAATTTATTTTCAGCCTATAGTAGATAGTGTCGCACGACAACTATTGACTTTTTATTTTCTGTTTTGTGTTCTATTTCATTTTTCATTTGTATTTATTAATAAACTTCTTCAATGATTAATTATTACATTGATGGGTAAAACCTTCATAAGTTATTTAAAATGGTACACAAATAATTAAAATAATCACTATTTTTATTGTTGTTATTAAGAATGTTTAATTAGTTCCTTGAATAATTTCATTCGTTTTTACAACCGGGTAATAACGAATGGGTAATAATGACTTAAATAATTTTCAAACAATTAAGACAAACCTACCATCATTAAAAAGATGGAAATACAACATTTTAACGATAAATTCTTTGCACATTTGTCTTTCTAAGTAAATCGATTTTATAATATTAATAAATCACATTAAACGTTATATAAATAAATAGTTAGTTCGTCGCGGTGTGACACCAAAACAGCTGTCACAATAATAATTATTAAAATATGTGCAGAACTTTATTAAATAACATTATTAAATTTGATATAAGTATTTTAAATTTAAAAAATAAAACACAATTCAAAAAAATAAAAATTTACCAAATTATTTTTATTAAATGATTTGCTGTAAATAATAACCCACATTAATACCCGGTGTTTTCATTAGTTCCCAGTAAATTTTGGAGATGAGATAAGTATTTAAAACGAAAAAAAAAATTCAAATAAAAATTATTTAATCATTGACTTATGTTTATAATAGGTATATTACGAGTATATCGATGGTTTAATATAATTATTGGTTTTCGCCTGTTAAGATTTTCTAGACGACGATGAAATGTTAAAAATTGCGATCAGATTTGAAAGTAAAAGCCCAAATTTTTTTAACGTATCATAAGGTAATATACGATCACCCAACTGACGAAAGTTAAGTCTTCGAAACATTTCTGGGCGGCAATTAACAGGGTGAAAATTTTGTGATAGTCTTCTATACCGGTAAACAGGTAAAGAAAGGTGATGCAGTATTTCACTTGTAATAAATTAAGAAGTGTTTATTTATTTTATGTTGAAGTTTTTTTGGGAACACTCTATAATTATTTAAGTTCGCTGTATATTTTATTTGTACGCGTTCCTTGGCAACGCTTGCCTTTCTTCTACACAAATCACTCTTCGTGTAATCAGGTTAAACACTCACTAGACCTCTTATTTCCTTCTCCTTATTCGTTAGATTCGTGCGTGGGATTCCATATTATTATACTGGTATTCCCTTCTGTGTGTTATACCTTCAGTGAATATTCCCGGGTATTATTCTTTTAATTTTTCACGCATTCATAAATTATATTCCGTTTCTTCCGATATCAAATGTCTTTTACGTGAATGGAAATTGGCTGGATGAATAAATATATTTTACTGTTTTGTTCGAAGGTTTGTAACTAATATATATGTTTTTTTTTGTTTTTGTGGAAGCTTGTTTTAAAATTTTTGACAGTGTATTATTGGAGTCGGGTTCATCGATAAACATGATTTAATGTTCATCGCTTTGAAAAACCGACGGCATTCATAAAGAAAATGTAATCGTTTTTTACTTTTGCGTTTAAATCATCGCCCTTTAAAATCTTAATTGCGGCTTTATGGCTTGAATAACTAAATCAGATACTTGTCAGAATTTAAAGTCGAGAGTTCGGCGTTAAATTGAATAAATGGCGGTGGGCGGTAGAATAGAGCCTGCTGTGTAGAGCTGTGGACTGAGAGGCCTTGCAGCTGATTAGGTTAATCTGTCCGCGCTGGTTGACAGGTGTTAGATGTTGGCTTGTCACGTGATAGACGCCCGCACCGTGAAATCACAAGCGCCGCGACGCGCAAGTTAATTTCCGACGCCCGAGTATTCTCATCGACTTGTCAAGAAAATTGCTCCTGCTCTAGTCACGCCGCTATCTAATATGCTAAATAACGCTTGGAAGACATTCTTCGTAATCTTTCAGTAACTCGCGTAATTCGATTTGTCACTTGCGTTGACAGCATAATTTTAAGATGAAGGCTCTCTCACCCACGCGAGGGTTGCCGCATCCGTCCCTCCCCCGCCCCCCGCCCTCCTCCCACTCTTACCCCTTCTTTCTCCAGCAGTCCCGCCCGACCTGATAAGCGTCAGAAGAGCCAGGCTTCCGACAGATGTGATGAACGCTCAAATTAAACGCTGTCCTTCTTGCTCAATTAAAATTATACTCATCAATTTAGTGCCTGAAAAGATTTACAAGTATTAACAAATCCCTAATAAGAATGCTTTGAGCAGCGGTTTCCCTTCCTCGTGTCAAGGTGTTCTAATCCACCCCCATTGTTCTCTCAGTGAAGCGGCTCAATTAAATAAGGTTTTCATTATCGGCTTTCTGATGAATTTACAGAACAATACTTGGCCTGATATCTTTATTCCTAGTGATGTACCTACATACGTACTTAAAAATAAAACACATGGAAATCCGGAAGTATTCGGACACATTGAAATAATTATTAATTTTATGACCTAAAAGTATTAGAAATTTTCCGTTATTTGTATTTTTTGTCGCAATAACTTTTCTAATAAAATAAATTTAAGTACTTTTAATATGCTCAATTTTTTATGTTGCTTTTAATATGTGGATGTGCTCAAACTAATTTTGATGCTCTACAAAAAGCCCAAACAATTGTAATTCGTGTTATCAACAAGCGATATTCCTACAGTCGATTCTTCCTCGAGTATAATGTCTGGTGTGTTAACTCCTTCTAAAATTTATGCTAACACATTTCTTGTTAAAATACAACAAAAAAACTCTCTTACAATACAATTACACCACCAGAACAACTATTATAACTTTAACCTAAGTTTGTTGGCCCCGTAAAACAAATTTGACTGGTTAAATAACGATAATTTAATTGTTTTGCCTTTATTGAGCTGCTCTGGAATTTTTTGTTTTGCCACCGCCAGCCGGATGCTAATTATAACCAACGAAACTACATACTACGAGAAAGACAATTAATCTACATACCTAGCTCCTAAAATCTTCAAACTTTTCTCTGATAACTTAAAAACCGAAACCCAACTCCATTCTTTCAAAAAACAAATAAGGTTATGGATCCTTACATCTGCAATACATCTCAATCATAATACGAACCCATACGTTCTACACTCTAATCACTTCAGATATGTCTCACATTCCCTATTTAATTTAATTATCAATAAAATATTTGTAAATCTTACACAATTGTATATGAATAATAATTATCAAACATATTATGAATAAATTCAATATGTAAACTTCACCCGTTATAACCCGGACATCCTTGCATGGCAGGTGAAATAATACAAAAAAATGTATCGCCGTAAAAAAAAATTTGCCTCAAAAAAATTCATATAATTCTAACACAGAATAATAATCTACTTTGCTTTGAGATATCAGAAAATAGGATATCAGAGGAGGTAAAAAACAGATTTAAATGGAAAAATCTGAAAACTAATCTGTGTTCTTTTACCACCACCTTAGCATGCATTCTACGAGTTTTCTTTTAAGTCATCCGATGCTTTTATGTAATCCTGCCGGTGACATTGAACTCCGGTGAACAATTTAGATTGGGTTAACAGTTGTACCGTCAACTTCATTACGTTTTAAAGCTTCCGTGTTCGGCACTGTCTGACGAGCAATTTTCTTTTTCAGAAAACGGATTTGACTTCCGAGTTAACTCAAAAATGTCCAAAAACATTTATTATCCATGTCGCGTGCGAGTAATTGGCCGGTTAAGTGGCATCACTTATTTGGACTTTTCAATAAATGTTTCCAGTACATTTTAGATATTTAAATGATCCATAATGTGCTAATCTCATGCTCTTCCGCTTTACCTGAAATGGTGAATTTTGTTTTATTTATATTGTGTGGCATTCCGCTGAAAGAAATGCACATTAATAGAGTATGAGTTCGGTAGCCTATTACCAAAGAATTTTGATCAAATGGTAGCTGAATCAGGACTTCGCCTGTGATTTTGACACTGTACCTTATTGAACAATTTTAAAAAAATCCGGGGCAAACAGTCTTGCTTAATTTTTCAAAAGTTTTATATTTGTGATTACAAATTGGAGGGATTTTTTGGTTGACTGAAGGATTAAATCTTAAACTTTTGAAAAATTAAGCAAGACGCTCATACATTTTTCGAATGACGCTCAGACGATGTTTATATAAAAACAAACAGGAGCATAGCTATTGTTAAAAGATGGTTAGACAATAATACACTAACAATGAATGTGTCTAAAACTAAATACATTAAATTTAGTATTAATCCGTCCCTAAGTAACCCAGAAAATAATATTCAAATATGTGCTTGCCCCTGTCAAAAGTTAATATATGTGATTGCCCCTACCTAGAACGTGTTACAAAAATCAAATACTTGGGTATTATTTTTGACAATAATTTAAAGTGGAAAGAACATATTATCACTACAGCAAACAAACTTCGAAAATCTATATACCTTTTTAGACAAACTCGCAATTTTCTTAATTTGAACCAACTCAAAACAATTTACTATGCACTATGTCAATCTCTAATCGAGTATGGTATCATAGCCTGGGGAGGAGCAAACGCTGCTGCCATTGATCCGATCTCTAAAGCCCAGAAACTAATTATAAAGATTATTCTAAAACTACCGATCACAAGCAGTTCGGATGAAATCTTTAGGAGAATCGGTGTTTTGGACATTAGGCAACTTTATGCCAAAAATATACTAATTTATCTATTCAAACATAGAACTGTTTTTGACAATATCCAAACTGTTCGTGATACGAGAACCAAAGGGCAAAATCTCTTACTTATCCCTTTCGCCAAAACAACGTTTGGTCAAAGAAACTTCAGGTACTTTGCAACAAAACTTTATAATACACTTCCACTGACCATTAGACAGCACACTAATCATGTAAAATACAAAACAGATACCATGTTTTGGATCACTATCAAAGACAGATCATATATCAACAATATTTTTAGAACCTCCTAATGCATGCTAACCCATTGATACGATGCTGATTGTCCTTGTACTTTTACTTTAAATGTAAATAACATAGTTGTTGTTATCCTTTATAAACTATTCTTAAACTATTTATGTTAAAATGCGCCTGCTCTCAACACAGGAAATCCTAGTGAGACAGGCACAGCACAATAAAAAATTTAAAAAATTTAAAAAAAGACGCTCATACGCTCATCATAAGACAATCATACGTTTTTTTATTTATTTTTTTATTTTATCAATGGAATCAAGAATCAAGTGTAAATATTTGAGACAAACTGAGAATTTTTTATTTATCTTTTCAAGATGAAAAAATCACAATTCTCGGCATTGTAGAAAACATATAAAACTATTTTTATAATTTATGAATGCCCCGGTCAGATCTGTCCTTCAGAAGCTCTGATCTTTGTGGCTAGTAATATCCTTCCGAGGCTTAAGGGGTTAAAGCTATATAGGTCATGATGTAAATGAGTAATGAGAAAATAACTGCATTCGCCTATAAATTCTACGCAGCAAAAGCTATGCAATTTTCATGGTACCAGGTATTTCCTTTTACCTTCAAACATTAGATATTCATCGCAGGGAGTTCCATTCCAAAGAGGAATTTTTATGTGTTCTTCAACGATATTGTGTGGTTTTTTTTCACAAAAGAAAAAAGTTTTTGTTATTTTTAAAACGCGACACAATAAAAAATTGCGATTACATTCAAAGTGAATTGAGAATTAAAGCCGTAAAAGTCGTTAGAATTGTGCGCATTAAAACCTTGTTCTAAATAATTTCTCAATGGTTGGAATAGTTTTAATATGCATTACGTAAGCCTAAAACATTTACTATAGCTATTTTTTTAGATACCTTTAAAAGCCATAATTTATTTGATAACCAACACCTCCGCTATAGATCACTCCAAGTGGTTCGCTACGTTTGGTGACTTTGCAGCGGTGCCCGGGTTCATGGGGTGAGGTTTGTCCGGATCTTGGCAGCGAATGCGTCTACCCACCAACTGAGTGACAAGCCAGATCGGGAGAGACCGGTTGAAGGAGATCTTTTGACCTCTCAAGCAGGACTCTCTCAGAACATTGCCTTGCATCACATTGGTAAGGATAGATCATACGCCCGTCACTCTTGGATACACCGACCCCAGATTCCTACTCACCCTTCATACCTCATAACTTCCTCTCCTTCATTTTCCTAAAAAGACTCTCCACACAGCTTCCTCAAAGATGATATAGGCCCTGAGGGGAATTATTTTCCCCAGGGCCTCCTGTATGGAGCTATTGTAAAAAAAGCACTGTTCAATGCTTTTGACTGCGTCACAGCCTACACCATCAATTTAGTAGAGATTTCTGTAATTTATTTCTGCCATCCCAGGAACTGATCTGATGGCTGTTTTACCCGAGGCGGTGAACGAGAATCATCATCATCATCATCATTGTCATTATTTACCATTATCATTCAAGGTCCGATCCTCTGCCCACGTGCGTCACGTGTCCCAACAACTCCTCTGTTGCGCTTTTGTTGTGCCTTCTTTAATAGCTCCACTACACTACTCGCGAAGTTGATCGAAGTTAATCGAATACGATAGTGTAGACACGAACTTCACTTCGCTTCGTGCAACTTCGCTTCGCTTCGCCTGACTTCCGATAATTGTCGGTATTTGGCCCGAGTCAAAGGACTCGAAGTGCTCCGACGTTCGAAGCGAGTAGTGTAGACACGCGCTTCGAACTTCGGCTAACTTCGTCGAGGACTTCGTCGAAGCGTCGAAGCGAGTAGTGTAGCGGACGTTTAACATGCTCTATAAGTGGCTGCACGGCATATTTCATTTTAATAAGTCTTGTCTTAAGTTACATTTTCGTATCCCCCCGAGAATAATGTGGGCAGGCCCGGATTTAAAAAAAGCCAAATGGGTTACAGCACATGGCACCCTATTTTTGAGGGGCGTCAAAATTAACTAAAATATTAGTAAGATAAAATTTACTAATAAGAAGAAATGTTTATTGTTTACAAATTATTTAGTCTGTATGTCTATCATTACCCGCCTGTTTAAAAACGCATAGAATATCTTTTTAGAATAAGTTTTTTTTTTTAAGAATTTAGAACTTTGAAGTCATCCCTCAGCTACCTATTTAGATTCAGGAAATTAAGCGCGCTTTGCACAAAGTCTTTGTTCTTCTTATGGGTTCCAATTCCAATATTGTCTTTCACCCTGTATGGTTAAATATGCAAAGAATATCGTACGAAAATTTATAAATCTTGAAGATTTTGAAATTATTAGCTGACAGCCAGCTGCCTATATGTTTAATTTCAAATCCAAGTAATTTTATTAGGTGATTTGCTTATGGCCAGGTACTTCTTGGGTTAATTCGGCCCTGAAAGTAGGTTTTCTTATTCTTATTGCAGCTTTAAGCCCACGAGTCCTCAGAATGATGCGCCAATTCGACCTCCATGACACACACCTTCCTAGTATTAAATTACTAAGCCAGATTCGCATTAAGAAACATGAATACTAATCAAAATCTGATGCTACATCTACGGTAGAGACTACAGCGGGTATGCTTCATTTCCTTGCATAAAATTCAACCTTGAATTCTCTTGTTACTTTTGATGATTGTTCTGCTGGTTTTTTAAGGACTTTGGGTGTGCATATTATGCGAATCGGGTTTTAGGACAAGTTTCCTAAAGCACAGCCCACTCATTTTGCCAATAAATTCCGTTACTTGGTAGTTTATTTAATGTTATTTATGCTTATAATAACGATTGTAAATTATGGCTGTCGAACTCCTAGTAGAGTACCATCGTTTCAAAAGCAGGGGCGATTATAACATAATGTATTCAATACATAATATCTTTTACTGACTGCCCTCCGGATTTTACAATTACTTTTGGAAACCAGAACTTACTTCACTACTTAAGTATTCGAATTTGAATTGATGAAAACTACAGCCAAAGCTCTACATTAAAAGATGTGTCTGCGTGATAAAAGTTACTTCCTATATATTACGGGTTGAAATACTGCGAATATTTTGGCCCCTTTTATAACTTTTGGAGTTGCTATCAATTAAAAATAACTTAAAACACTTTTCCAAAGACATAATTCTTCATAAAGCCGTTGGGCGGTGGGGAAGGGGGACCTTGGCGGGGACGGCTAAAGCATTTTGACGATAATTCACGCAGCGCCCGGATTAACGATAGTTATTAACGGGTGAGTATTTCAGAAATACATATATCTGGCAGAAGATTGAAACGGGAAAAGTTTTTCACGGTGGCGTTAGCAAGTTTCCCCGTGAATATGTCTATCGTAGGATTCCCGGCGCCTGCTTTCGACCCGA
Organism: Limnephilus rhombicus; assembly: GCA_929108145.2. Lineage (NCBI taxonomy): Eukaryota > Metazoa > Arthropoda > Insecta > Trichoptera > Limnephilidae > Limnephilus > Limnephilus rhombicus. Next base: position 25,739,603 of record OV815278.1, read on the forward strand.
AAAAGAGAAATCACCCAAAAAAGCTCCGTCAACTTGCAAACTTTTATAAACTTAACCTCCTCCCGCCGAGGGGCGATTCTTGGCTGTATTTGGACACAGACTTGGGCCCTTTCGGCTACTGGCATACCGCGATGATATCTGCGGGTATGTAGCACTTTTGTTAGGTATACTTAGGTATTTATTTCATAGGTAGATTTAGAAAGAGAAGTTTTTCCCGTGCTAAGTGAAACTATATTTTACAATTTTTCTTCTTAAAAATTATTTTTATTGGCCAATAAAAATGTTGGTTTATAAGAAGCGAGTACCTTATTTTTTTTAACTAGTAACGAATTATAATTTTCGATTTTATTTATTTACTTATGATATGCCAATTTCTATGAGTTTACGAAAACACAAATTCATGTGTCAATTTTTATAGCTTTATTATAAATTAGCTGAAAGCTCGGCGTTGCCCGGACTTTAAGCAGAGTTTTCGAAATCGGATGTGTACAGTAATTTACCTTTTATTTCGAATGTTTAGTGTCCAAAATTTCATGAATAAGTAGCAGAATCTGCTTTATGGGTGGAATAGGAAGATGGGGATGGTTTTTTGAAATCTCAAAATATAGCCAGTGACCTTCCTCTCGTTTTGAAAGTCAAGTGTGCAAAATTTCATGAAGAAGTATCAGTCTTAATTATTATTTTTTAATTTATAAACTAACGTTTAGACAAGATTTTTATGCATAGCACAAAGGGTAACAATTATTACAAGCAATAATTGTCAGCCTGAAACACTCATTTACATTGAAAAATCTTCCGAGAAAAGATACTTGCCGCCAACGGGACTTGAATAAAGTTGGTTGTTTTCAGGTGGAAAAAATATAACAAGCAGTAATTGTTGAATGAAACACTAGTATATATTGAATTATTTTGCGGGTATTTGATAAGCCGCCATAGCTCAGTGGTCAGAGCATTCGACCGGCAATCGGAAGGACACGGGTTCAAGTCCCGTTGGCGGCAAGTATCTTTTCTCGGATGATTTTTCAATGTAAATGAGTGTTTCAGGCTGACAATTATTGCTTGTAATAAGTATCAGTCTGTTTTAAGGAGTGGAATAAGAGGATGGGGATGGTGATGAGTGATCTTCCCAATGTTTTGAAAGTCAAGTGTGCAAAATTTCATCAACCTCAGAGTATAACTGTAGATTTGTATAAAAATCAAATCCACGCCACCCGCAACAAACACTCTTCTTTTTATAAATAGATTTTCAATAACATAGTTGGTAAACCTTTCTGGCGAATGTTTCGTTGCAAAATCTTTATGCCACGGAGCAGCTAGCACGGGGCAGCCAATCAGCCAATTCATCAATAGAATAGTTTCCCCTGGCACAGACCAGTCTTACCTTCCTCGTAGGGATGTCAGTAGGTACCGTGGCGCCTGTGCGGGGGAGAGAGGAGTGGCGGGGAGCACTAGTAGCAGAGGTAAGGAAGGAAGGAAGGAGACTCAGGTCTGTAGGTAAGATAAAGGGAGGAAAAACTTAGGTGAGAGATAGTGCACTGCCTCTACGAATCTTTATCATTTTATATTTTCCCCGGAACATTTGAATTAATAGGTGGGCGGGGATATATATACGGCTTGGATATTTGGGTCAAATCTGGAAATATCCAACTAATCCTGTTACACAGACGCCTTGTACTCATTCTTCAGGAGAACAAAAAAGACGGCGTCTCGGATAAAGTGCTCTCCGGAGATATTTTATGATGTCTCTATTTTTACGGACATAAGTACTTGGACATATGGACATGGCACCTTACCTTTAATTTTAGATTAAGTATGAAGTTCTTACCTTCTCCGGATTTATTTCAAAGTTTTACAAGTGAGACCGATGTGATACATTCAAACTTTATTTACTCAGTTTTTAGCGGATTTGCGGTTGGACATTTATCGCTTTAAATATTATTACACGGAGCATTCTGATTTTTTATTCTTTTACCTTTAAAATTTCGATAATATTCTAGATTTCATATTATTGATTGATTAATTTGTGTTATTTCACAATTAATTCATTAAATATAATGTATATTATATTTGCGGCATGTTCCAGAGTGGAAGATCATATCAGTATCGCCCTGGTGTAAGACCACCATTCCGAATTGAAACGTTGCTTGAAAATGGCTTTAGCCGTGTTTGGTGACCAGATCTGAATAGCCAGGTACTTCCCAACCTTCCTCTTCCCCACCTCCTTCCCCTCCCCGCTACCTTCAGCCTCACAACATACCCCATTTGGGGATGCCATAGTCTCACTGGCTCCAGACGGGAGCAGTTGAGATTCTTGTGCGGTATTCACTGTAAAAAAAAAAAATCCAATACTTTTAGCAAGTTTCAAATTTATTGTTTATTTATGACCAATTTTTTCTCAGATTTGAACGATTCATCAAATTTTTAAGTTAATTTTGAGGTTTTGTGAAAGGCTATTCAAGTTCTGTTGTTATTTCGGTCCTGCGAAGCAACTGACCCATAACGAAATACCTAATAACAAAAATTGAATAAACTTTCACACAACTTGAAATTAAACTCTCAAATCTGATGATTTGTTCAACAACCCGTCGTTAATACTCGTGGGTACCTTTACCGATAAAGGGTTTTTTTGTATGTACAAGTAAATTTATTTTTTATTTTTTACTTTTTGCTTTACGTTTAGATATTATGAACCTAAGTAGGTTTATTTATAAAAGTAACATTAAGGTACATAATCATTAAAAAAACTACTCCCTAAAATCTATCAAAATTACTGCTTTTCCTTTTGGAAGATATTTCATTCCAAAAATAAAATAATAAAAAACTCTGAAATAATTACCATTAGAAAGTGTTAGAAAATAACGAATTACCATCGGATAACATTATTTTGTCAGTTTTCTGACACCTTTTGTGTGATTTGATAACTGATGTAGTTTTCCTTTGTCCCATTTTACGTTTTACCCATTCAAAACTCCAAAAAGTCACCCAGGTACTGGTATGATGGTCAAATACATGAATTTTTACGACTCTTTTTACGTGTTTTATCACGGATTCTTCGAAAAATTACTCTTTAATGAAAGTTTTACAACTTTTATTTAAAAATAATGATTCCAAAGCACGTTGGATCCGACATAGACGCTTTATCGACAATTCTAAATCGGTGAACTAATTTCGGGATTTGTGAACTATATGTCTTCTCCTAAGGTTTTGCGGATAATAATATTCAACTTTTCCTAAGGTTTTATAATTTATGAAATAATTAAAAAAAACTCATTTGATTAAAAAATTTTTAACCAATTAATATTTTTACGGCATTCCTTGAAACTTTCTTCTGAAAGTTTTTTAAAACCGAATATTTTCTGCTGAGAATTTGGTGCACTTAATTTTCCCAATTATACAATTAAAAATCTATCATACATGTTCATAGTTCTGATAAATAATTCTTGACCTTTGAGAATATAACAAATAAAACATTCGCCCATCAGACGTTTGTGGAAGGTATGCCCTACTCGCTAACTTCTATAGAATAATATTGAAATTCTCAAAAAAAAATTACCCTAAAATAATAATTATATCATCGCCACATTAGCCTATGAATGAAGATAGTGAAATTTGGTTTCCCTTTCCTATTTACTTGGTTAACATTACTTCTCCTCATAGCCTAAACAACAATGGCCTGATAGAATTCCGTCGTGATAGATTTCTGACCTGTTAGATTTCTGTCTTGTTAAAATTATGTCTCCACCATTCAAATTACAAGGTACACATAATATGGACCCTTTGGAATAACAAGGTTCCATTTGTTGTAATAATATCATGCGATAATAAACTCTAAAGTAGCTTACTATAGACCCCATTATCGCAATACATTACCGCGACAGATGGAACCTTGTTATTCCAAAAGGTACATCCTAGGGGAGATTACGTTTATTATTCTCTAGAATTCTGTCGTAATAAAATTTGATTTATTAAAATGTATGTCTTGCAAAAAAAATCAAAACGTCGATCAATCTTGGCCTGTAGTTGTAGAGGTTTTAATGTTCCCAGATTGGTTGGTTCCTCGGCATTTTACAAATCTACAAATAACCTCTTAGAAATTTGACCTGATAGAATTCTAACCAATTAGAATTTATGCCTTTTGCAAAATATCAAACAATATTGGCCTTCAGAACTGTAACGGATGTAACATTCCCAGGTTTCTCTTTGTTTTACTAACCAACAAATCACAACACTAGCCTGTTAGAATTCTGGCATGTTAGAAATTTGACCTGATAGAATTCTGGCCTATTAGAATTTATGCCTTTTGCAAAATATCGAACAATATTGGCCTGTATATCTGAAAAGGATGTAACATTCCCAGGTTGGTTCCTCTTCGTTTAACTAACCTACAAATAACAACACTATAGCCTGTTATAATTCTAGTTTGTTAGAAATTTGACCTGATAGAATTTCGACCTATTAGAAATTAACAATACTGTCCTGCATAGCTGTAACGGACATACGAGTAACATTCCCAGGTTTGTTCCTCGGCGTTTTACTAACCGATCACCGTCTTCAGCCCCCGTAGCCCATAAAGCCGCCTTTATTGCCTACATATTGTTTGGAACGATGATCACGGATATTAACTTTGTGGTCGAAACATTATTTGCTTTGAATAGTAAAAGGGTTCTAAAAGTCGGCCGTTAAAGCCACTTTTATGTCTTGCGGGTTAAAACAATAGTCGAGCGTTGGCGCATTTATTGAAACAGAAATCTTGACGACTGCGGTATTAAAATTTTATTCTTCCCGAGCTGAAGGCACTGCAAAGGTTATTCATCATAAAATGACAGAAAATGTAGATCTCACTGCTTTGTTTGGTACTTTTCGCGTTAGTCTCGTGATAATCTGATCAATTTTTCAATTATTACGGCTTTGGACCTAGTTTACCATTCTATTGGAATGTATAGATCCAATTCGAGATCGTCCATATCTGAAAATATATACTACTACTAGTAATTACCAATTTGGGAGGTGGATATGGGTACCGCCGCCCAAGGAACCATTTATTGGATAACCAACACCCCCTGCCGTAGATCACCACATTTGGTGACTTAGCAAGGGTGCCCAGGTTCATAGGGTGAGGTTTGTCTGGGTCTTGGCGGCGGAAGCGTTTGCCACCTACTGCATGGCGGGCCGGATCGGGAGGGTGTGGTTGAGAGAAGCCTAACCTAGTCTTCTCCAGCTGGTCTCTCGACCCATCGCCTTGCACGTCACTGGGATTTTTTTTCAAAGAAAGACAAACATTCCCAGGTTATTTGAAAATCTCCTATCACCACAGTAAGCCGAAAATGTTGCTTAAAAAAATTACGTTAGCTCCAGGACCTGAGAAAAAAATTCCCTCAGGTCCTGGAGCTAACGTAATTTTTTTTTTAAATCATTCGTCTTTGTTCCTACCCATCCTAAATTCCAATGTTGACTTATTAGTTTTCCATGTATACCGGTCGATTAAACTCCAACCTCCTTCCCATCCTCAGAGCACGTGTTCCAAGTCCTAACAAATCAGTGTCCCTCGGTGTACCGGTCTCACCGGGACAGGAGAGCTCCTGGCTGGGGGTTACATTCGCATCGTATCGTATGAAATCATTCGTCTTAAATAAACAATTGATGATAAATCGTCGAACAAGTAAAGTAGCAACTCGCCTGATTTTTAAAGGAATATTTTAAAGCTCTATAACGAATCCAGACCCGTCCCCCCCCCCATTGGTGAAAGAAATTTGGGCCACTTCGTATATTCTTTTCAAGTAACGTGAGATTTTGCTGGACCCCCCCCCCCCTCTTTTGAGCTCACGTAATTAATGTATGCCCCCTAATGCCGTTGTAAGCTGACAAAAGTTGAGTTGATCTATAAATTTCAACTGGAAAAAAGCTGCGCAAATTTCATGTCGCAAAACACAGCTTCATTCAAACAAATTTCTTTATAATACTTAGCTAATTTAGATAATATTCAAAATAACCTCTTAACGGTATTTAAGGAAAATAATATTTTATAAGCAGGATTAGATTAAGTGTAGCAACAATATTAATTTTCGTTCGATGTATTTAATAATGCTCTGTAACGGAAGCCATCGAGTAATTTTTAAAAGCATCAAATCCCCATTGACGCCATTTAAACCCCTCGAGATATTGCAGAATTATTCCTGTAATCAAAAAAATCTTGTGGATTAATAAAAACGGATGAAGGTTTTAAAACCTCTAAATTTTCAGATGGATCGTAAAATCTGAAATATTACAATTACCTCGCATCAAATAGTCAAAAGTTTTACTTTAGGGGACATCAATAAAACGTGAAATTTGAGCGGTAAAAATTATGAGATCATTCGGACAGTTTGAATTTGACGTCCATTTTAGTGCTACCTGCACAAAATACCGTTATTTATGATAATTTATTGCACTAGTTTTAACAGTGGCAGTTCACTGCTTATCACATAAAACATATACCTACTTATTTAAACATATATAGACACAGCATAGCTTACTTATATCAAAGTGTACAGGTTAAAATTTTTCATCAATATTTTATGAAACGATACCATTTATCCTTCGATTAAGGATTGTCTGGTCGAAGCATATATATAACATTTTGTAATATGTAGTTATAAATGAATTATTTATTAACTTGATTGTGTTTATCACACGAAGGTAGCTAACTTTTTGGATTTCGTTTTCGTGAAAGACTTGAAAATTATAACCAGTTAAAATATTATGTCGATGTGAGTTATGTGGTGTTTGTGTGTTTACTTGTTTGATTTTGGACGAAAACCTTGTTGAAACATTACCATATAAATTTCAAGGCCGGCAAACTAAAGTGCTGAAGTACATCAATAAGTACACTGATTCAATCAGCCTTTAACTTTCTCCAATGAAAAACATAAATATCTGGATCATTTGTGTATGTTTTGGTAGGTACTAATTGCGAGGTTCTCACAAAAGTTAAGACCCAGCATTCCGAAACTTTACATTTATAACGTAATTATCTTAAACACTTCAAGTTTTTAAGATAATACCAGTAGGTACATTTACCGATCTGAAACGATAGTTACATATATATGATATTTCCTAACTTCTTTATTTTCTGTTATTTAATATGTTAAAGGTTTGAAAAAATTCACAGTGTATCTTTAGATGGGTGACCAGACAACTCGGAATGAAACCAACTCAGAACAATCTCAGATAAGTCATTTAGAGTGATAAAAAAATATATATAAAAAATTGGTTGAGTAGGTTATGTTAGGTTAGGTTTATCGGCTATTTTAATGTTATTTTTTCATAGCTTTTGATGACTTTTCAAGGAGGGGTTGAGTTGACTTTATTCTCAGTTGGAACCCTTTAAATGCTACTTTAAACATTTGTCTAGAGATTTTTGCTTTATTTTTAACCGTGCTTTATTAAATATTTTTTACAATTTTCTTTTAATTATAATTGTTTTTAATATTAGCGTGCTCCCTATAACATTCGTATTTACACATCTCCCTTTCAAACCATCTTCTGCTTTTTGAACGCTCACTAATGGGCTTTGAGAAGCTAACTGATTTCAGCGTCACGGCATTGGTAGAGGTGGTTTTGGTTGAAACAGATTCCTAGTTGCACGGCCACAAATATGAACAGTCCCCATGCAGATCCACTATAATATAGGTACTAATATAATATATCAATGACCGTCCCCCGGTTTGCTCACAATAGCAGTTCTAAATTCTCCGCATATAACTAATTGCTGATCCGCTTTCATACCACATTCTGCAATTCTTCAACAAATGTCAATCAGTGATGTTGTAAAATATTGACACTTCTTTAATTGCAACATTTTGTTTCAGAACTCCATCCGGCACAACCTTTCGTTACATAACCGCTTCATGCGCGTGCAGAACGAGGGCACGGGCAAGTCCTCGTGGTGGATGATCAACCCCGACGCCAAACCGGGCAAGTCAGTGCGCAGGCGCGCAGCCTCCATGGAAACGTCCAAGTTTGAGAAGCGCAGAGGGCGCGTCAAAAAGAAGGTATGTCAAATTTATTGCGACTGGCATGATAAAAAATGCCATATTTTCAATTTAGCCATTTATCTAAAACGAATTCCCTGGCATTTTCCAAACATATTTATCTTACATCTTACATGATGGCACTTCAAGAAAATGACCTGTACCTACTTAAGCTTTGTATACAAACAAGTGCCCGGCGCAGCAGTCCCAGTGTTTGCAATATAGTTTGTACTGCAGAGGAGGGCACAAAATAAAAAAATAGCCCTATTCTCTTTTTGTCCATTATGCAAAAACTTGCTCCAGTATTTGTCGGTTCCATGACAGTTGATCCCCCGATGGTTGGTCCCCCGGCACACTTATATTACATATGCAGTCGGTTTAGGGAAAATTCGTCATACCTACTGACACAAAATGTAACAAAGGGTCCTCGAAGGGTTGTGCAGAGAGAATGTACCGCCGAAAGATAAAAGTATTTTTAAAAATATATGTACTTTAGTTTATTAGAGAAACAAATAGTACACTTAATTAAAATGTTACATTTTTATATACCTACATATTTTATTAAAATAGTTCCGCGTATAAATTCATATTATAATATACAGAAAAAAATAAAAAAAGAGGTTCTGGGTTCGAGTCCCAGTTGCGACCGTTATCTTTTTCTGTGGCTTTTTCTCTTTCATATTTTCGTTTAGATTATAAATATTATCTTCTTCTTCAATGACAAAAACTACTTTTATAAAAATATACTGCATAAAGCACAAAAAATCCACAATGTAAATAAATTCGTTTAATATCCATACCAACTTATTAAAAGTTACTTTTTTGAGTCGATTTTAGGTTTGAAATTGGTAAATAATGCACAAAAAATTATTATTGTATAATTCTTATAATTTCGGGGTGCGACTGTCAGGGGATTAACTGTCGGGTCACCGTATTCGTCATTCATTGTGTAGGGAAAGCCAAGAAAAAGCCTAGGTCTCATTTTAGTCCCAACCAAGTGCCCCCAGACTTTATATTTTATTGTAAGTAGGTACCAAAGTTTTATTAAGATTTTTAGGTATTTTAAATTCTTGAATGGGTTTCGTCTGTAGGTACGCCATGTTTCAAACTCCTTCTGCGAAATTCGGATGGTGAACCATTTGTTTTAATATTAATAGGCTTCTAATAAAAAATCTACATGTACTTATTAAATTTAAGTTACATTTATTAAATTTAATTTTTTGTTAGGTGGAAGCCATGCGCAGTGGAATCCCAGCAGACGCAACCCCTAGCCCCAGTAGTTCTGTTTCCGAAGGCCTCGACATGTTCCCAGACTCACCACCCATCCACAGGTACTGTACAACACACCTTCACCTTTGCCTTCACCAGTATAAACATTATAGCTATTGTGAAAAATCGAATATATTGTTTTTGTCAAACTCGTAGAATTAAATTGAAAAACGGTATTGAAAGTAATTTAATATAAGATAATTTATTTTCAATTCTTCGATAGATGATATCAGAAAGGTTGAAGTGTCACGTGATCAAGTCAGCGCCATCGAGCAACGACATGAAAATCTAGTCTCCTTCAACGGAAGCAATCTTCCGAACAGGCCCTTCATTGATATGCTTTTATCTAAGTGACCAGCTCAGATATGGGGGCTCCATCGAAGCCAGAGTAAAGTTAGGCCGGTTACAGTGCTCGACTGACGGTCGGTGCGTACGGTCGGTCCTGACGATCGCATACCACCGACCGACCGTCGGTGCGTACCGTCAGTTCACGATTGACCAGCAAGCTGACCGGACGTCGTACGCGAAATTAATTAATTAATAGCTGCTTATTATCTTCGTAGACGTATTTGGAATAGAAGACGTAGATATCACGTACACCCGATCGTCGCCCAGAGAGCATTTCTAGCTCGTCGGTCGACCGACGGTCTGCATGCGCACGCGCTCGACCGACGATTCTCGTACGCACTGCGTAGCGATATACGCATGCGTACGGTTGGCCCTGCACTGAACGATTTATGAATTTTCATACAAATGACAAGCGCGACCGACGTACGCACCGACCGTCGGTCGAGCACTGTAACCGGCCTTAACCACTCAGAAACTGGGCGTTCTGTACAGGGCCCGCTTTTACTTTAATAGTACACAACTGCTAACCCTATACAAATCACAAGTGCGCCTCACGGTTGAATTTGGCAGTCACCTCTGGTCTGGAGCTCCAAAATACCCGAAAATACACGTGTGTGTTATTTTACTCCAAGTACATATATTAAATGAACAGAGTGATTTAACTATTTTAAAGAGGAAATTTAGATACTTAGCTACAGCTATAGTAGCGTAGTAGAACTTTTGGTGACCCTCCTTTTAAAATTACTTCTCAATTAATATATTTTAAAAAATTGCTTTTTTCAAGAATTCTCGAGTTTGATGAACGATAATTATATTATTCGATGATTTTCCGATATAATTATATTAGCATATAGATATATAAGGAACTGAAGCCATCTACAATTAAAACAATTTTATTTGGCATTTGTTCATACACTGATATTTTAAAATTCCTAGAATTTAAACATTTTAGTTTTATTTACAGTGATGATAGTATTTTAATAATTAATAATTGTAGTTTTAGTTGTAGTAAATAAATGCGCAATTTAAAGATTTTATTTATTTGTATATGCAACATTAGTTTTTAGAGACTGGGTGATAAAATATAATACGTATTAATAAATACCGAAAATATTATCTATTTTTATCATATTTTATAATATACCTATATCATATGAATACAAAATTTCTAGTGCCTTCAATAAATTCACTTTTTAGTGCATTCGTATTGAATGTTTAAATAAGATATTAATTATTTTATACCTTTTGATTTATGTGCAATGTTCACGTCACGAACATTTATAATTCATCAATTTCCTTATTGATACATCTTTAAAAGTTGTAAATTGAATTCTCGGTGAGAATTGAATTCGTTGATTCTTGTTAGTTCGGTTTGTATATTTAATTTGCGAGCTACATAAGCACACAATCAATCAAATATATTATTCATTGAGGTCATTATTTGCACGTCAAGGTCCCACCTTCCAAGGCTGCGTCCAACTTCAGTCTGTGGCAACAATGATAATAATCACTATTCAACGAGCTATATTTTATGACCAACTAACTCATTATCATGTCAGGTCTTAAGTTCATTTATCAGGAAGTGTTTCAAGATCAGTATGAGCGTAGGATTGAAAAGGAATATATTTTATTTCTTAGTTTTGCATTAGATATATTGAATATTTATTTAATTAACTTAATAGCATTCCCCGGGGTTCTCATTGGAGTCTATAAAGCTTACAAATAAATTATTATTTTTCAAATTTTATTGGGGCTATAACTCAACAAAGTGGCACTTCAACCCACCTCTGAAGGGTCATTAAAAGTGATGAAAAAATAGCCCATAACCTAACCCACATAACGTAGTTTTTTCATCAATTTTCATGACTTTATATCACTTTTCAAAGGTGTGTTGATTTGCCAATATGTTGAGTTGTCACAGAATCGATATGTTCGTAGCAAGTTCTGGCCCTAATAAAATTTAAAAAAAACAATCACTTATTTGTAAGTTTTGTGGTCTCATATGAGAGACGGGTGTTCGATTCCTTGCGGAACCCCGGGAATGCTATTAAGTTAATTAAATGCATACGCCGGATATATTCCATCAGAACACATTTGAAGATACCAATAGCAAGATGTAACCAGTCCCAAACAAATAAGTAAGACTAAGTTAATTTTAGTCGTAAGAACTACGACGGAATTTCTCTCGAATTCAAGACATAAACCCGAATTCTACTGATTTTCTGATCGTTTTTCACATTTTTTCTAACCTTGATTAAAATATATTCTTGAGTGATTCAAACTTCTAACAATCCATTGAATAATGATTTCTTTAAGAAGCTCTGCATAAATTTTAATTCTACAAAAACGTTAATAATTCTGAGCGCCATGAAAGCGTTTTAGTCACTCAATTGAGTTTTTACAAATGTCACGTAATGATTACGATTGGGCATTATTCTACGTGGTATTTTCGTTTCTCTGTTTATGATCTTTTTGTCCGGAATGTGGGACACCTTCAGTCAACCCCCGCATGAGAAATGGGTGTAAGGGGACTGTTTTTCATTCTGGGGCTTCCTGTATACTAATCAATTTCCGTGTACTCAGCGGAATGACTGAGAAATATTACCTCCAAACCCGCAATCCTGGTTTCATATGATTTAGTTAACCAATTTCCTTTATAGCCACCTTTTACTTTAGTAAAATTTTGCTAAATATACTTTAAACACCGAATTTCCACTATTAGTAGTGGACGTAGGGATTGTAGTGCAACTAATTTAGGAAAGTTAAGCTCTCAAAACAATCTAAGTGAAGAGTAATATTTATGCACTAGTAGAACGAAGAGATGGGGGTTATAGGATTTTTGCATGTTTAATTAAATATAGTTAAAATTGTATTTAAAGTACATACATAATATAATAATTTATTTTATTTTCCTTTGAAAACCTGCGCAATTAGTATATATCAATTTTATAAGTTGGTACTTTGGAGAGTTATCTTTTCAAGTGGTGACTTGTAAAACTGCGATGTGCCTTGTTTTTTTTGGGAAAGATGTATTAATTTTGGTATTTAATTATTCAGTAGTATTGCATCTTTGTTTTGTTTTCTTTTTATTTCGTTGCCGCTTCTGCTCGCCGTGTTGTCCTACAATGACGCCACTGATCGTCTCTCCACTCCACCGGATAATTCTACTAATTCTCCAACCTACCAAACCCTACAAATGAACTTGGACAAAACTCTCATGTGATCGTGTTGTGTAATCGACCTCGTCTTAAACCTGGTCTCCTGGTGTCGGAACTATCCACCTGCAGTTCGAATCAAGGTGGATTCCTGCCCTCGGCTGGGTTGTCTCCGTTAGCCAATGAGTATCGCCCCAGAGCGTCCTCTAACGCTTCATCTTGCGGGAGACTGTCTCCCATCCCCTCAGTGTTTGGGGGTGAGAATGATTGGGGTTCGCAAGATTACCCCCCGCCCGCTGGAGCCGATCAGTTGGCCGGCAACTTGGCTGATGCCATGAACCTCCAGGGAAGCGACCCCTATCTAAACTCGTGAGTACTTATTGCATTCAATCAAATCAATTAAATGCAACATAAAGTTCTTACGCCTTATTCAGAATCATTTTGAAATGTTTAGGTTAAGTTCAATGGTTTAGTTTCATGCTAACGGAACGCAGACTGAAGATGTTCACTGCAAGGTGGAGGGTTGGACCAAAAACAAAATATCCGTTAAATAACAGTGTTTAGTATCCATAAACCAATGAAAGAAATCAAAACTTTTGAAAATGATTCAAGGTACTACGCAAGATGTCATGTTATGTATTTTATGATTTCCAGAATTCGGTGTGGTGTGGTGTACTTATTCATTGTAATTCAGTGAAACGTCTAAAAAATTCGCTCATAAAAATATTGATGTTAATTGACGATTTGACCATTGTATTTGTTTCATCTATTATCACATTCTCTGCATTTTAATGAATAACCCACAATGTTTAGCACAGCATTTTGCATGTTTGCATTTTTTCATAGGTACTTGCATCTTTTTCAAATTGCATCTCATTCGATTTATTTAAATATCAAATAGGTATTTACATTTTATTAAATGTTAGAGTAGTGAATGTACCAATACTTTATTTATGTTTGTCGATTTTATATTTCTGATACTGTCTTGCTTATTCGTAATAAAAACCTTAGTGTTTCAATTTTTATAATAGTATACCTACATATATTTCTTTACTGTTTATTTACATTACTATCTATTTATATTACTTCTCTATCTATATCTATCATAATATAATATTATTTTCTTTATTCATTTTTCATTTAATTCGTATATTCTTCTTTTGCAACCGATGTTCAATGTTTTGGTATTCTTCATAATTAAATTATGTATTGTTTTAGCTAATCAGCACAACTAAACAATCATTGGGTGTGTTTTTATGTAAAACTATTACTCGACAGCACGCTATAATTTTTACCAATGTTTGGCATTATTTTAAATTTCGCCTTCTGAATGATCATAGATTCTAAAATTAGGCATTTTCAGTTCATGTCACAAAATCCCAGCGATAAAAAAACCCTGTAACTCCTCAGTAAATCAATTAAAACCCGCAAACAGTGTACTCTAGCGCCATGAAATTTGCACAGCTTTTTAAGTTTGAAATGTTCAGGTCAGTGAGATTACTTTCAGATTGCAACGTAATTTCTATCATGTGCTAAGGAGCTTTGAAAACAAAATTGAGCAAAAAATAACCAGCATTAAATCGATACAAAATTACGTGCCAGTCAAGTCAATCAAAATACGCCATCAGTAATATTCATCATCAAGGTGTTGTGGAGTAAAGAAGGGTGATGCTAATGGTGATATGTTTGACTAGGTTTCCCAGCAGCTTGAGCAACGGTCCTACCGGGCCTTTGCCGCCCTACCCGGGGGGGCCAGCCTACGGCCGTGGCTTCCTGTCGCACGGCTGCGCCCTCCACGGACTGCAGCCCTGCGGCTGCATGCACCGGCCCATACATCACGGAGAGGTACCGCCACCACCTGACTATTTTATGAGGTTTTGCAAGTAGTGAGGCTTATCCATGATGTTTCAATGAGCCTTTCGGCCAACCTGTAAAGTGTTCTTACCGTTTGCCATCTTTTTTTATGTTCACCCGATTATTTTTTTTTTTACATGAGCTCCACACAGGAGGCCCTGTGGAAAATAATTTCCCTTAGGGCCTATGTCATCTTTAGGGATGCTGTGTGGAGGGTTTTTTTTAGGAAGGAGAGGAGAGTTCTGGGAAGGAAAAGGGCTTAAGGGATGGGTAGGAATCTGGGGTTCAGTGTGTCCTGGTCATCCGCCTCCAAGACCTAGACAAACCTCACCCCATGAACCCGGGCACTTTTTGTTTTAAGTATTAAAAATCAGTGATCTGAAACGATTTTTGATCGCTATTCTTCACAATGTTTTAGTCGTACGCATTTTTAAATTCTTTGGATTAACTGTTAGGACCGCGCGAAAAATTTTCATTTTCATTTTGTATACAAACCTTAATTTCGCTTATTTTCATTTAAAGAATTGATCTTCTTCTTATATATAAAAATGAATCGCTGAATGTGTTGCTAAGCGCAAATCTCGAGAGCAGCTGAACCGATTTCGCTAATTCTTTTTTTAGAATATTCCTTGAAGTACGAGGATGGTTCTTACGGAGAGAAAAATTAAGAAAATTGGATAATTTCAGAAAACCTAACGACTATCGCACGTTTGACAGTTCGCGTGTTTGAGATTGACATTTTGCAAAACAATAATTGTTAAATCAGAATTCTATTTTTGAAAATCTTTAAGTTGATAAATTTATTTAAAGTAGGTACTCCCCTAATGGTTTGAATCGAATCAAGAAAATCAATCAATTTTAGATATTTTAAATATGTACCTATGTTATGTAGGTACCAAATTTAATATACATGAAAAATGGAAATTTTAATAAAAATTGTAAAAGGTGGCACGCGGGTTGTTTAAAAACTGAATGTACTGTGATTGAATATATGGAAAGCGGGAGGGAGGGAGAGATGGGGGAGGGGAAGGGGGGGGGGGGGGATTGGGGAGGGGGGAGGGAGAGCGATATACATGAAAAATGGAAATTTTAATAAAAATGGTAAAAGGTGGCACGCGGGCTGTTTAAAAACTGAATGTACTGTGATTGAGTATATGGAAAGCGGGAGGGAGGGAGAGATGGGGTAGGGGAAGGGGGTGGGGGATTGGGGAGGGGGGGAGGGATAGGGGCGAGCGGAGATGGGGAGAGGGGGAGAGGGGGGTCGGGGGAGGTGGAGGAGGCGGAGTGGGAACCCCCTTACACCATGCGAGTGAAGCCGCGGGAAAAAGATAGTTTTTAATAATATCTAAAAAAAACTTCAAGAGACACAGTCGTTGTGCTTACAAACCAGACTACATCAGGTTTGGATGAGCAACTGTCCGTGTCTTGTTTTTGTCACTATCAGAGATGACGTTGTGTACGGATTTATATTTTTGTGATTTTCTTACTTTTACAATTACTTACGGGAATTCGGGAGGCGGATACGGGTGCCGCCGCCCCGGGAACCATTTATTGAATAACCAACACCTCTGCTATAGATCACCCCAAGTGGTTCGCTACGTTTGGTGATTTAGCAGGGGTTCATGAGGTGACTTATGTCCGGGTCTTGGCAGTTGATGCGCCTGCCCACCTGCTGCGTGGCGGGCCGGATCGAGAGAGACTGGTTGAGGGAGGCCTTTTGACCTTTACAGCTGGACTCTCTCGACCCATTGCCTTGCACCACAGTTTGTGGGATGGATTCACACGTCCGTCACTCCCGGACACACTGACCCCCAGATTCCTACCCACCTCTCATACCTTTTTCCTTCCCAGAACTTTCTATCCTCCCAATTCCTTAAAAATATCCTCCACACAGCATCCCCTAAGATGACATAGGTCCTGAGAGAAATTTTTTTCCTCAGGGCCTCCTGTGTGGAGCTTATGTAAAAAAACGCGTTTCATTTCAGAGATTTATTATAATTATTGTATTTTTCCTTTTGAGGTGTGCAGGCATACGTTCACCGTTTGTCTCATTTTCGACTATTGACATTGAGTGTGTAAGAAAGAAGGGCAGCATTATATGATTAAAAACAAATGCACAACAATCAACGCATTGACATTTGACGTTTTTGAATGTTTGGAATTTATGCACAGTTCAATATTATACCCCTCACAATATTGCTGCAGTTCTTTCAAAATAGGAGAATTCGTTCCATACAAAATGTATGGTGAAAATAATTTTCTTTATAACTATTTATTTCGTTAACTTTTGTGATGTTTTAATAGTTATTATCCTATCCGGGGCGGAGACAAATCCAACAAATCAAAGATCATCAAAATCAGCCCAGCCGTTCTCGAGTTATAAGTAGTGTAACTAACCCGACTTTGTTTTATATATTAAGATTACTTAATTTAGTAATTTTTTTTTAGTTATAAGTAGATACTTTATGCATCCGGATAAATTTTTGTACCGGAATAAAGTAACAGCTACGCTTTATATCCTGATGAAGGAGCCATTAGTTCCCAAAGCTTGTAGATATTTTTAAAATTAAAATAATGGTTTGAAGTTACATAATTATTTTAATTTAATTAAAAATGTTACAACAAAGTATTTTTATAATTATAAAAAAATGTGTGCTGGATTGATCAAAAAATAATTTAATTTAATAATAATTTTGTTTTTGTCAGTGTTGGAAAAAACATACGAGAATTGCCAGTCTTGGCATTGATACAGGTCGCTACGCAACCAGTTTCTTTGGAAATGTTGGTAAGATGGAACTGTGGACTGTGGGCGGGTGTTCCAAACTAGCTCTAAAAACGTATTTTGAAACTTTCGATGTTTTATCAATCAGTGTGCATCCTCTTCAAAATTATTGATTGCCTGAACATTGTATTTGGCCTAATTTAAATTAAGAATACCATTATTATAAAAAAATAATCTTCTGATTTATGTAAAGGATATTTATGCGAATATGTAGATACTATATGTACTAACATTACTATATATACTTCTAGAGATATAGAAACTAAATACTGCCTCCGCACTTTCAGAAACGATTTCTTTTTGTCCAATGAGGCTTGCCTCAATTTATGTATACAGGGCTACAGGGTGTTAAGGGACGCATATACTTTTACCAGTTCCAATTCCAATTCTTGACATTATTGGGAATAAAAATGTTATTGAAATTTCTGCCTCGGGTGACTTTTTTGGTGTTTTTTTTTTCTATAGAATCAAACAAACAATTTCTTCCACATGCCATCCCTGGTCGCCCAGCCGAGCCCATCTCCTGACCCTAAGATCTACTGTCCAATACGTACTGATTTTTTTTATGTTTTAAGATGAATAAAAATCTAAAATGTCATTGGAGATCAAAATTTCATTAACATTTTTTCTCCTAATAATGTCAAAAAACACTGGATAAAGTAAGTCAAGTACGTCCCTTAGGGACATACATTAATTTTTCTTCCTAGACCCTCTCCCCCCCTTGGTGAGATAAATTTGAGCCACTTGGTATATTCTTTTCAAGCAACGTGAGATTTTGCTGAACCCCCCCTCCTCCCACTTTTGAGCTCACGTAATTAATGTATGCCCCCTTAACACCCTGTTCAGGCCTCTCCTGTTAATAATAGCACGATGGGTTCATTGGGCAATTCAAGATCAGAGCTGAAAATTACGCATAAATATAGAGGGTAATTTGCTACTAGTTAGTTATAACTTTTACATGACCTCTCTTTCTGTAACATGCGTCGTTTATGATCCAGTACAGAGGGAGAGGTTAAAACGTAGAACACAGCTCTCAGCAGGAGGACCGGACCACAAGTGACTAGTGAGAATGATTAACTTATTTAGTGTTGTGTTGTTTGTTCCCCATTAGAGCATGTCCCCGTCATCGGTGCAGGTGAGTCCTTCGTACCCCTCAGAGACGGGGGGCGCCGCCTACCTCCGGGGGCGGCCCTCCTCCTGCTCCCCGCCCCGCACCCCCCTCACCCCCGGCTCGCTCAACTCGCAGCAGCACCTCACGGACATGATGCAAGGTGAGAGACGATAAACTAACCGATGGAACTTCACACTCCTTGCTTCATTCACTTTCATGCATACTCTGTTATCTGACTGTTGACGTGACCCTGCCCAAGTATTTGAGTCACTTGATCGTGTCATGTCTTCCTCGGGTGTCCCCGACTTCTGCCATTAATTTCTGCGAGAGAAACCTGTTATTATTATTAGTACATAACTTACACAATTCATCAATTCCAATGTTAATATTCAAGTATTTCTATTTTTGAAACTTTTTTTAAACCTAATTTAATGAGCTGAAACCGGTTACGGTCAATAAAATTAATTGGAAAAAAGTTTTATATTTGTTTTATTATAATATATTAATATTCAAGTACTATTCAAGTTCTGTTATATTCAACTATAAATCTTATTCTAATAAGAGAATTTGAATAAGATTTTCACAGAAGTTAAATTGAATATTATCTTTCAAATTTGATTAATCATAATTGTTAAAGTTCTGTGAAACAACTGGCTATCTACATGTTTTCATGGTCTAATAAAATTTCGACAGACGTCTTAGTAAATAATGCACCTATTAACGTTTTTTGTAAAACTCTTGATGAAAATATTTTTGTTTTAAGTTTATTAAATTTAGAACATTTTTTTACTTTAGAACAAATTAGTTTTAATTTAGAACAGTTTTTTACATTAAATCAGGTGTTTTTTTTTAAATTGGCCTAATCTAGGAACATAAAAGGTAATTAATTAATTAAAAGTTAATTTTTTTGAAAACTGTTTCGTTTTTAAAAAAATAATAATTTTAGCTGTGTCTTTTGTCCAAAATGTGGTAGAATACAAAGCTATAGTTCTTATCGCGAAGCAAAATATTTCAACCTACTCGAATTTTATTATAGATATATAAATCTTACGTTGTTTCACAAAGCACTTTTTATGTCGTATTTCCTGATTAAAAAAAATTGTGTTGTCTTTTAATCTAATGTTACTATCTTTCACACTCAGGTCAGGAATCTCCTATGTTGAACGGAGCCCTGATGGGAGCCCAACAGGAGGCCCTGGTACCCGGCTCCACCATGATGGGGCAGCTCATGGGGGTTCTCAACAACACCGCCCTGCTTGACGACCTCAATATCAACATTGAGACTCTCGAGCATGGGGGCTTCGACTGCAATGTGGATGAGGTAAATATACTATTCCGAACCATTTTCTTCAAAGCAACATAACATATCTATACTTGAACTTCACAAATTGGCAAATTACAAAAAAAAATTGAATTTTACAGCTTTAAACTTTGTTATTTCTCTTATTTGTTTTAAAATTGGTCCCACTTTACCCTGATACGGACATCTTTAGATTGCTTGTATACTGACGTCAGTATGAAGACACTCGAAGCAAAGTGAAACCGGTCCGATCCCAATAAATATGTGGAAAAAATATTATTTTTCAAAAATATAAATCATTTTACCTGTTTTTTTCTGTTGCACTTTCAATGTACGAGTATATGCTGTGCTTATAGCTTTTTTTAATTTACCGATTTTTGTGAATATGTTTATTTTCTTTAATTTGACTAGTTCTGCATCCATATGTATAGTATTTCTTCACAGGTGATCAAGCACGAGCTCTCGATGGATGGTTCCCTGGACTTCAACTTCCCGCAACAGCATCAGCAGCACCAGCTACAACAAACCCACCACCAGCAACAACAACAGCAACAGCAACAGAACCAGCAACAGAACCAGCAACAGATGGTCTACCACAGTTCTCTACCTTCTGGGGGCGTCACGGCTTCTGATGACTCGTTGGGTCAGCAGAGACCTCCGGCCTACTCCCTCGCACCTTCCGTAGCCCCCTCCTGGGTACATTGAGTTCGGACGCTTAGCTAATTCTAGTGTTCTTGTCGTCGAGTTGCCGCGCCAGAATCCTTACACCTTACAGTGGCATGGCGGTCGTTGTTGGCGTTGTTGGTTCATAGTACAATAATGCTTATCGAGTCGTGTGAATATGAATGCGTGAGACAGTCGTTACCTCAGCTTGTCGCTGGAACTCGGTTCGGTTAAGTTTTGGGTAGCTTAGCTTTAGTTTTTCTACATTACTCGACGGGTTACCATTAATTTATACAAGTTACTTTAGGAAATGATTGCGGAACTGTTAAAGAATGTGCGTAGGGAACATTAGACGACGAAGAACGTGGGCGACGCGTAGTTAGTTAGATAAATGCTGATAGTCAATTGTCTCTTTAAGATTAAGATATATTTGCCGTTAGTTACGATATTTTTACGTCAGATTTATTAATGTTTACTTAAATATGTTGTCTTATTCGCTACCTGTCTTAAATGTCTGCATATCTGTTGAAATACTTTATCGATTCATGTTTATGGTTAAATACAAGTGTGTGTTAATTTATTGGTGACATTCAGCGTTTTACGTTGTACCAACATCCTTTTGGATTTTTCTTGATTGTGATATCTTGTACATGTATGATTTTACCCAATGATGACTTATTACTTGAAACGATGCTACGCATTTACACAAAACGGACCTCGAGACCCGAGACCGTGTACCACTGGTTCCTGGTTAGGCGGGAAGCTAATGTCAATAGTAGTAATCAAATAGGCTGATTCGTACTGAGCACTGACCTGTTCAATTTAGGATTTCAGTAGATAGCTAGAAATATATACAAAATTATTAAATTAAATGTGAATAGATACGGAATATGTTTGGATGCTAATAGAATAATATATTGCCTAATTAAAGTAAGCACTTGTTTGAATGAATTTATAGTTTTTATCGACAATATTTTATTGTTAATTGTTGATTATTTTGTTATAACTATTATTTAAGTGTGCTGGTTTTGCTAACGATTAGTGCGTGTGACGTGTATGGAAGAGGGGAAACAGAGATATATGTACACGAGCTTGACATATAATATTATAAAATAAAGTTCCACAATGATTTAGTGTAAACGGGAGGGGGGGGGGGCTGGCTGTACAGGATTCCGCTTGAATTAAGGGCGAGATCCGAACATCCTGGATTTTGGAATTGAAGGTGAGTCACTTTTCTCAGTTATATATAAACGTCATTTTTATACACAAAATTCATTGATTTGAGTTCATTTCTATGTGGTAGGTACTTACCGCAATTCTCCTCATACAACCTAAACCCTCAGGCCTCGACCATATTTTCTGAGAGGGTCAAAATATTTCCGCTTTCCATTAAAATTCAAATAATTGGAATATTTATGAACATATCCGAAAACTAAAAATTGTTTTTGAAATGTGATAAAATTCGCTTTAGATTTTATAAATCGAAATAAACATATAATTTTTGATGTATAAAATTTTTTTCATGCTAACATAAAGAAGTTTATAAAAATGGCTCACCTTGCGTTTTTTCTTACTAAAATTACTGTTAACTAAAAAAATAAAAACATATTTGTACTTACATATTTTATTAGACAAATATATTATAAACATTATTGTCACTTCACTTTTTGTCCAACACCGATTATTACGTAGTCCAGCGGTAAGGCTCTCAAATGAATTTTATTTGTATTATTTCACAATTTCATTCATTTAAAACAATATACAGTATATTTATGGCACGTTCCAGAGTGGAAGATACTCTCAGTGTCGCCCTGGTGTAAGACCACCATTCAGAATTGAAACGTTGCTTGAAATGGCTTTAGCCGTGTTTGGTGACCAGATCTGAATAGCCAGGTACTTCCCAACCTTCATATTCCCTGCCTCCTTCCCCTCCCCACTACCTTCAGCCTCACAACATACCCCAATTGGGGATGCCATAGTCCCACTGGCTCCAGACGGGAGCAATTTGTTTGTTTATCGGACTTTTGTGCGGTATTCATGTAAAAAAAAATATATATATATATCATATTTCTCACTACGTTTGTAAGGGAGACATAACGATTTCTATGAGACCTATATAAGTTGAACCGAAAAGCGAACAAATGAGTTTGAGGGGTTAACGAAATTAAAACTCCTAATTTTACAAGATGAATTGTTAATGACTTGGATTAAAAACCTAATTGCCCAAAAAACGCTCAATTTTGGTTGATTTTTTTCAAGGATTTCATAAATCTTTGAGTTTTAAATTTTCCTTTTAGAACCCTCTGCCTGCTCTGCCAGGCTCGGGAATGGTCTTGAGATTCTTTGTAGAAATTAATACTTTTTTTAGTTGAAAATCACGGCCGTCCATTGCAGTCGGTTGATTGATATGCCCTCACACCCGCTACTGCTAGTAGCTACTTACTGTACTTGCTATAGTACTTGATACTTGCTATTGGGTATCTGGAACATTACCTTCTCGAGGGCTTCAAGCCTTCGCGAAAACATCCCACCGGAAAAAATCCCCGCCTAGTTTAATATTAATGAAAGCGTAAGCGTGATTCTTGCGAGAAAAGATTTTCTTTTTTTAACGTTTTGGACCTTTCACTTTTCCGACGATCATTTTGAGGGGCGAAAGTGCAAATTAAACGACGTGTTTACATCGGATTTGCGGGATTTTTTTCGCGAGGGATGTGCCGAAGATAATTTGGGCAAGTTTTCGCGCCTCACATTGTGCGATGTTCGTATTACGGACTAACATTGTGTTAGATTCGTATTACAGGCTAACATTGTGCTATGTTCGTATTACAGGCTAACATTGTGCTGTGGTGGTGGTATTACGCTATAACGAGGCTGCCCCTCTAACAAGATAATTCCACTTTCTACGAAAGAGCTTTGCGTCAGGTTTTTAAATCACTTGTTCTGAATTTTTTCAAATTTCACTTATACTCGTAAGTGGCTAAGCGACCTCTTCAATAAAACATCTATATTTATTGGTATTACGTAATATCCAACATTGTAAAGAGAATCGAATCGAATCTTCAGGGTTATTATCTTATCGTACGTATGATGAAAAACCCCGTTGGCATTTATGCAAAAAATACGTTTTTTTCTATACACGGTGCCCGGAAACTCGTAGTACAAGCGAGAAACTGGTAAATCTCCATCGCGTACTAAACCTAGATAAAAAAATTAGAATAAATGAACATTTAAAAAAAATTCTTTTTTTTTCGGCAACTAAAGGGTTTGAAGACTTCTGGATCAAGGTCCACGCTTCAACACATTGTAAAATAAATTAAAAATTAAGTAGCTGACATTAAATAAAAAATCGGTCGTTAGTGTTTTAATTTAAAACACTAGCGACCGATTTTTTCAAATTTGACCAAAAAATTCAAAAATCTTGTTTAAAAAAATTTGAACAAAACATCAAATTTTTTAGGTTAATTTTCACGTTTTACGTAAGTTCTATTCAAGTTCTGTTTTTTTTTTATTTTTTTTTTTTTTATATCGTTATAGGCCAGTTTATTCATAAAACTGAAATAATCACAGAACTTTCACGGAACGTGAAAATTAACATCAAAATTTTTTTGAATTGTTCAATTTTTTTTAAACAACCCACCCTAACTTCCTACTCAATTTCCTTGAAAACGAAAGCTCAAATCAAAAAATTTGTAGTACGAAATCGACTCCAAATGTAATGTAGATTCACAAGATTTCCGCTATTACTGCCAGTTTCCGGATACCGTGTACATTATCATGATATAATCGTATCAAGTTAAATCGTTTGCTGTTAAAAAAAATCAATTGTTCCTAGTTAAAAAAAATACTTTTCCCCCATTATTTGTGTGGTACCAGACCACTTTCATCCGAGTATCACATCTGCACCATCTAGAATGAAACCGGTTTACCCCAAATAAACAAGTGCAACGAATATATCAAGATTTAAAAGATCGGAATATTAATTTCCACAAATAAACTACGTTTACGCAAAAATCTCTTCCCTTAAATCCTGCATTGATGATTTTCTTGTCGATTAAACCCGAAGTTGGCCTGAAAGCGTGGATATACTTTCGAATTTGTCAATCGAATGACAGGCGGCTGAAAGTGTAAGAAAGAATCTTACACCCGCGCCCATTGAGGGAGTCTCGTGGCATAGAAACCCGAGAAAGATTAATTTAACACCCGACCTGTCCCATTCTTGCGCCTAGCTGCCGACAAATCCAGCTTCGCTCCACGTTTGTACATAATTAATCACTTAATCCGCGGACGGGTGGAGAAGAAAAAGCAATTAAAGATTCCATTGTCGTCATAGTTGGCCGCAAAAAAATGGAGGAGAAATCGCGTCGGCGTTCTTCTTTCTGGCCCTCTTCTGCCTGGCCTTTGCCTGTCGGTTAATTTATCAAACTTTCTTCTTGTTCCGCGTCGCGTCGGGATGTTATAATTATTTTGTAATATTCTCCCCGTCCGTCCCCAATACGTCTCCCCTCCCCTTTTGTTCTTGCGTCACCCGGGGTCGTTTGTCTTTCCCTCTACATCCATTCAAGGACCCTGGGACACTTAAAATATATGTTCTTAATTGATTATACATAATATGGTTCACCATTCTCAATACCATGTGAATAGCTATATTTTGTTCTTCGTAATGCGAGATCATTTACTAATGGAATTGCAATACGGAGAACATATGAAGAAGCACTTGTCCGCAGCATCCTGGAATATAGCTCCATTATTTGGGCCCGTTCTGAACAAGAAGAACAAGGAATCTTAGGGTCAGTGTGGCCAGGAGTGACGGACGTATGAATCTATTCCTCACACTGCAGTGCAAGGCGAAGGGTCGGGAAAATCCGGCTGGAGAGGTCAAAAGGCCTCCCTCAATCACTCTCCTCCGATCCAGCCCGCCACGCAGTGGTTGGGCAAACGTATCCGCCACCAAGACCTAGACAAACCTCATCCCATGAACCCGGGCACCCCTGCTAAGTCACCAAACGTAGTGAACCACTTGGGGTGACCTGTGGCAGGGGTGTTGGTTGTCCAATAAATGGTTCCCGGGGCGGCGGTACCCATACCCGCCTCCCTAATTAGTAGCTGTTGATTGTTATTTATTTTATTTATCCACGAACTGCATGAAAAGGCCCGCGGGTTGCCGGTTGTGCATCACTGAAATAATGCAAGCGAGGTGGTTCACCACTAATCGCTGCCTTTTAGTTTTTTTAGAATGATTTTTAGATTAATTATTTTATATTAAATTATTTAACTTCAGATAAAATAATTTTATGCGAATTTTCTCACCTATTTATTTAAATTGTTGTACCGACAAATTTCCGTGCTCAAATAATGATACAAATTTAGTCATAATAATATAACTTGATTAATAAAAATATAACTTGATTAATCAAAATATAAACAAAGTTTTATCATACAACGACGCGGTTCTAGCGGCGAAGTGACGGGGTTGTGAAACATAAATATTGTTTCCTCAAAAAAATGGTTTATTTTAACAAAATAAGATACCTTTAAAATTTGTGGAAGATTTTAAGTTTATTTTGTCGATTCTGATTATTGTACTAATTTATTTATTTATTAATATTTATTTTTATGTATTTATTTATTACGTCCAATTTACAACAAAGTATCGCTAAATTTAGAAATGAACATTGTAAGGATGAGGATGGTACATGAAAGCAAGGACAAACAGAATAAATAAAAGAAAAAAGAAGTGTCAAGTCACGTCAAGACTATGCAAAAATTAGAGTAAATATAAAACATCTTCAATTGTTTAAAGAGCGACAGAAATCAGATAAGTTTTAAGATTTTCACGGCCAAAAGCATTTTCGTTATTTGTTTTTGGGGTGTTATGCCGTGTTGCGCTACCTCCTTCTTTAGCCAACGTTTCGGACATCGTTGCAGTGTCCATCATCAGGGCAGATCCGGCAGATCCGGTAGATGTCCGAACATCGATACATCTACCGGATCTGCCGGATCTGCCCTGATGATGGACACTGCAACGATGTCCGAAACGTTGGCTAAAGAAGGAGGTAGCGCAACACGGCATAACACCCCAAAAACAAATAACGAAAAAGGGACAGAAATCATTTAAGCTAATACCAAAAAAATCAAGGTCTTGACGTGAGTTGACCGTTCTACACATTCTGGACTGTGGTGAGTTATAATCATAATTAGTCTAGGAATAGTATATACATAATTAGATTGAGGAAAAGCAGATCTTTATTTCTGCGTCTACGAGAAGGTATATTGAATGTGATGAGTTGTAGTAATGTAGGTGAATCGATTAAACAAGTAATAATTTAAAAGAAACAAATGAGATCAGATTTTTTCCGACGGTCTTTTAAAGGAGAAAGGTTTAGAGTTAGTTCAATTTCAGCATACGAGTAATTGCTTCACTCTAATCCTAGCCTCCTAGCAATCCTTTTTAGGAACCGACGTTGAACGAACTCAATATGACGAATATGGACAGCATAAAACGGAGACCATATAACACAAGCATATTCAAGATGGGGGCGAACCAAGGAGCAGTAAAGAGTTCTTAGGGTATTTATGTTTTTGAAGTCAGAAGTGTATTAACATAGTGTAATTTTAATATTTTCATTTATAATTTTTATAAAACCATTTGTTTATATATATTTTTAAACGGTACAACCGGCTACAACGGCATTATGACGGCTGTCAGTTTCGTTGGCCGTAACTTTAATTCACGTCACATTCACGGACCTAAAAGAACATGTCGTTTTGGCGACAAATCAAAAATGGCACATTTTAAATCATTATAGAAAATGTATTCGTCCACATAAAAATAAGATTAAAATTCCTTCATTATATTAAGGGGGCATACATTAATTACGTGAGCTGTTTTTCTTCCAATCTAGACCCCCCCCGTGGTGAGGTAAATTTGAGCCACTTTGTATATATTCTTTTCGTATTAAGTAACGTGAGATTTTGCTGGACCCCCCCCCCCCCCTTTGAGCTCACGTAGTAAGCCCCTAATTGATTTCTAAATCTAATTAAATAGTTTAAAAAATCCCGTGAAAATACCCTCTTTCTGCTGATATTCAACTTTCGTGGTTATTAGCGTAAGTCTATATTATGTCAGAACACTTCCGGAGCATTTAAGTAATTTGGTTATATTATAGGTAATAATTTTCCACACCAAGTTATTTATTCGAAGTAGAATTTTTGCAATAAAACTCGCATATTATTTGAATTCGTTAGTACCTACTACGTCTTTGTAATCGGAGATTCCAACCAACTCAAATACACCTCAAATATCGATGTATTTAATACAAGTTTACTGTTATTCAAGAAATATCTGAACAATATTTTTATGTCGAATATTTTGATATCTAAGGAGCATCACGTAGGGTCTATTGCATATATTTGTGTATTTCTATATAAATCTACAATGTAAAAACTTGTTAACGTTTTCTTTTTATATATCTTGCATTTTGTCATGTATTTTATGACATTTAATCAGTCACCTGTAAATTTTGTAATTACTAACATACCTACTAGTTTATTTCTATGCCATTCACAACTTAGAAACTTTCTCTTTTATTGTAATGCACTATCTTTCCTTAAATTTATCTGTATACTTACCTTTCATATGATGTTTACTAGTTATGTTTTTATAGTTTATCTTTTTTATTCAAAAAAACTGTCTCTATATTATAAACTTGTCATGTAAAAGCCCATTAGGGCGTTGAAAATTAATAAAATAAAAAATAATTTAAAAAAATACTCTGTAGATTTATGAAAATTTCTTTGTTCTACAAAGCTACCATGAATCTTTAAATGGGCTCAAATAAAAAACATACATTATTAACTGTGAAAATTATCTTGCGCATTAAAGTATTAGAAACTTTATTAAAGTAAAGACGTCTTAATAATCTACTCCCGCCCGCCACGCGTCGTAGTTAAACACGGCCTCAAAAGACGCGAACAAAATTAAATTCCCTTTGTAAAATAATAATAAGATTCCCTCCGCCCGCTTGAATGTTCATTTAAAAAAGCCGCAAAGTTCGGGCGGCAAGTTTTCTCATAATCACATCACAGAAGTAGACCAAACTCAAATTATGTTTGGACATATTTAGGCAAATGAAGCGACGCGCGACGCCCCACCAACATTGTCGGAGAAATCTCGATGTCTTCTTGGATCATGCGACTGTGAAGGATGTGGTGAAAAGTTCGTAGGCAATTCACACGAAAATGCATTTCGTTCTCGTTGTAAGTCTTATGCTAAAAATATACTAGTAGGCAGTGGCGGCTGGTGCTCACAAAAATCGGTGGTGCGCTAAAAATCTTGTATATATACTACTCTAATTAAAATGAATTTAATTATAAAAAAAATCCTACCTATTTGAAGATTAGGTCATTTCTCCGTTGTCTCTTTTGTTTTTGATTTGCAATCTTGTTTAATATTTAAAATGGACCGTGGTGGGTCACTATTTTTACTTTCTAGTCGTTTTTTCAAAGTTCAGCGATTGTTTTTCATAAAATGAACCATAATAATGGAACTCATTTTTTACTCTTCCCGACTCATCCAAAAAAACTAATAACAATGGCGTATTGACCAGCGACCTGTCACAACTGGTCTCATTTTTCATGTCGTTTGGTATGCTGTAGAGATAAGAGATGGTCGATGCTGAGCGGAACATTGACTAAAAAAGAGTAGATCTTAATTTAAACACACAATTTCAATAATAAAATGCCACGACCGCGTCCCTGATTAAGATGCTACCGAACAAACTGGTCCTTTTGACATGGTGGAAATTCTCGGATCGCCGATCGCGGTTTAGTTAAATTTGCAAAGGATTTATACCTACCTACGATTTTGACGCATGGAGAATTGTTTAAGGATTCTCTTGGATCCTTTGATCGCTTTGGCAAACGCACTACCGGCCTGAATATAGGAACAAAACGTTCTGCTTCTGTTATCTGTTACGCGAGCCGGTATACATGGACACCTGTATTATGTATGCATTATAACATAACCGAAGTGTGTATAGTGATTTGTGATGAAGCGTATCGGAAATATAGTATGTTTTTCGGTGCTCAGGAATTTTTAGATTGGCAGAAATTTTGGGAGTGCGTTGCACCGCCGCACCTTAGGGCTGGCCACCACTGCTAGTAGGTAATATTGTCTACCGCGTGTTTTGCATCACGTGTCTGTGGTATTGGGTAAATATGATTAACTAGTCTTGTATGGTGCCAAAACTACAGGAAAATAGTTCGAAACTTTTAATTCATCTAAAAATATTTCGCTAGTTTGTTTGGTAAATCACTTATGTCTGTAGTGGCAACAAACAACAGTTTGGGAGGCGGGAATGGATACCGCCGCCCGGGAACCTTTATTGGATAACCAACACCTCTGCCATAGGTCAACCCAAGTGGTTCGCTACGTTTGGTGATTTAGCAGGAGTGCCTGGGTTCACGGAGTGAGGTTTGTCTAGGTCTTGTAGGCGTATGACCAGGACACTGCGAACCCCAAATTTCTATCCACCCCTTCCTTCCCAGAACTCTCCTCTCCCTCCTATCCTTAAAATACCCTCCACACAGCATCCCCAAAGATGACAGTCCCTGAGGGAAATTATTTTCCTCAGGGCCTCCTCTATGGAGCTCATGTAAAAACACAACAAACAAACAAAAAACGGGTTCTAAGCTTAATTTTGATGATAATTAGTTATTTTTTCCCTCATCAAATAATCAATTTCTTAAAATTCATAAAAAACATTTAAGAAGAAACGCATTATTTTGCGCCATTTTACTTTTTATTTACTCTTCTAAACAATTTTTGCAAATATAGTTCGTGCCTGTGTTCATACACTAATGTCGTTTAAATTAAAATCGAAGTTTTCCAGATGCTATAAGGATTCCCACATATTTTACTAATAAATTAATTTTTATAAGGATTTGAAAATACGATGAGTCTGTCTAGTTTTTTTTAAAACACAATCTAGATATCTCACACAATCTTTATTTTATCTTCCATCACTAGTCGAAGCCTATTTCAAGCGTTGAATTTAAAATGTAGATTTTTCTTTCGTCGTGATTCTACAACGCCTCAACACGAAATCAACCCCCTTTATGGATATAGTGTGTCCACATTTAGGCCCCGACAAGATGCATATAATTTCAATATATTGAAATATTTTAGGGTGGCTTTGTAAAAAACCGCGGCCACTAAATTTATTATAATAATTTATTCATCACGTTATCAATTTTTTATATTATTAGATTTATTTGACTGACAAATTCTCTAATATTATTTACCTGTCGAGTTTACTTTTTAAATCAAATCTATTCATGAAAAATTATTCATGTTGGTTATGTTTACCATATACCTAATATACGTATTGGTTATGTTTACCGTATACCTATTATACGTATTGGTTGTGTTTATTATCGTTTAAGATTCGATTTCTCATATAGATCGTTCTTCCGGGAGGTTCAATTAATGAAATCCAACTGGTTTCCTTCGTCCTCTTGGAGTATTTTTATGGTTTCAATTTTTGTACCCGATCACTGACTGCACTTCAGCATTTTCAAAATATCTCTAATCTACATTAAAAAAAACTGAGAATAAAGCGCATGTTACTGACATTACGAGCGTATTGCTCATACAAAATTTAAGTTACACCCGCCCACATCAGCTTTCTATCTGTTTATATTTTATTAGATATAATGCCTAATATATTGTATCTACTATTAATTGACCAATCGACTCCAATTTCTGTATTGCGTTTTACCATTCGGTCCCGCTTGAAGGTTACTAACTCGTACGACTAATCTTTTCCATTTTGTGTTTTCAAATATAAAAACTCTAACTTATTGTTCTCCCCTATTCGTTTCTGGGATTACTTAATATATTCATTTCTAGCTATGACTTTATTTTAACTCCATTTCTACCTTCCCCTTCTAGATCTTTATTTCTACTCAATCTCCTGCAATCGTAGTAATAATTATAGTAATATAAGAATCAATCTGCTTAAAATATTATTCATTGTGATTTAAAATCACATACATACTTCAAGTTTTGCAAAGGATTTTTTTCGCGCGGCAGTCTATCATTTATGTAAGGAAGAGATCCGGGGAGCGCTGACTTTGTTTTTATACAAATCTACAGTTTTATTCCGAGATTGATGAAATTTGGAACTTTGACCTTCAAAATCAGAGAAAGGTGACTGTCTATATGAGATTTCAAAAACCACCCCTTTTCCCAACCCTTAAAGCTGAATTTTGATGCTTTTTGATGAAATTCAATTATGATGGCTATATACGATGTCAGGTAAGTATAAGAAAGACAGAGCTATTCATAAATGGTCTAGAACTAAATAAAAGGTACTAAGTGGCGACATCGGTTTACATTCAAATCTACATAGAAGGCGTTTTTAGTGTGTACCACTAACCAAAGAAAATTTTGGCTTATTCTGACAACCAAATTAATCTTGTTTTAGTTTAGGTAACCATAATTATTGTTTGCCTAGTAGATATAACTGCTTCTACTGTCTGTAGTAGACTAGGTATCTAGTCAGTTTACTGTGAAGTGGTTCTTTTCCTAATATAATCTCGTGCAGGAGTTATTCACTGCCTACCCAACGTCCCGCGTTCCTGCAATCACTGAAAACTTCAACTTTTGCAATTTAGCTAACGAAGTCGATGTCCAACTTTTCCCTCTGCCTTTTATATCCCTTCCTCTCTTTTGTCTAGATTTATTAGATCTCTTATTTTAATTTTTCCACAACATCGCGACCCGCTAATAGTGAAACATGCTTCCGGAAGATGCATATTTAATAGCCTGAAGTTGGCACAACTTTAATCATATATATTATAAATAGTTCGCTTATATTTTAACGCTTACGATTTATTAATAGTTCGAAGCTGGCTTTTGTTTTTTGTTTTTCAAAAAACTGTTTTTAAAACTCTGAATTAATTTCATTAAAAACATGTATTAACTCCAGTCCAATTTTTTTTTTAAGTTAAAAATGATTGACCTTCTGACTTAAATAACTGCATATTTATTTTTAGAGTTAGTTTTAATAGTTAAAATAATTGTCAAAGTTTTAATTTTTCAAGATCCCCCGAAAACCACCGTATGTGTAGTGAATCATGTGACGTCATTACTCCTTAAAAGTTACTATAAGATTGGGAAATCGGCTGATCAACTGCCGCCATTTTGAAATTCGGTGTTCGAAGTATTCTCCCTAGAGTAGAGCATTACTATTTATTTTTGTGCAGTAGTTTTTGAATATTTTCAATAATAGAGATAAACTAATAAGAGATACCTTTATTTTTGAAACTGAATTATTTAGGCCTAAATAATGTTTCAATAAACACAACAACTAAATCTCTATAAACAGTATGTAAATAAACAAATAAATTAATCGATGGCTTGTGTCATACCTACCTTCCCATACAATGACTTTACGGTGACGTCACGACACGATGAGCAATGTAGCATTATACTAACATAGATACTTGGATATATTAATACAGCATTATACTAACATAGATACTTGGACACCTTGTTACATTTTCTCCTAGGGTGTTCACGAAACACAACGTAAAAAACACAATCACAGGAATTCCATCGACATGCTACCTTTACACTCCACAACTATTTTCCATGAGTCTAATACTAATATAAGTACTACCATACTCCAGTAAAAAATATTTAAGTAGAAAATAATTGGCGCCCACACACGAGTTGGTACGGCACGGGAGCGATCTTACGTACTTATTTTGCTGTAGGTGCGAGGGTGATGTTTATTTCACACCGACCCGTGAGAGAGTCCCTATTATCAATTCAACCATGACTGTAAAAAATACTTGTAGCTAAATAAAATATAGCGCAGAAAACATTCCTTAAGGCTCTGCAACCGGGCCCGAAAAGAAGAAGATGAAGAGATACGAAATTACGAATGTTAGAGGAGAGTGCTAACATTTACAGCGACAAAATCGATGCGAAAATTGCGAAAATGTTTAATAAAACACGACTCGTTTAAAATAGAGCAAAAATCTCGCGGGCATTATCTTAAACAGCATTTAAAGAAACTCTGTGAATTTTTTCGTACACATAAATTGTAAAATAACTGAAATAAACGTGTTAATAATAATTTTTGGAGCATACTTTGCGATTTTTTTCTACCGAGAGAATTTTATATAATTTGCGTTTCGGCGCGGGCAAAGTATAGATATTATCTTCAAGAATAACATGTATTTTTTTAAGAGCTTTAAAACTTACCGTGTTTAAGGGAAATATGTAATAAATCGGTACAAATCCGGGTTGCGGGCCCTAAATGCGATGCACCCCGTCGTGTAATATTTGGAATAGGGCTCTAACAATAACACTCCTTGTGTATATGGCGAAAAGATTTTGAATTATACAAGAAAAAAGCGTAGCTTAAAAAAATGTATCTCATTTGATTTTGTGAAGTTGAAGCACAAATATTGAAACAGTTTACGACCATTTTCTAAGGAACTTAATTTGCCACGCTATACGATAAAATTATAACCGAAAGGGGGTTCGTAAGTAGGAGATTTTGAACTTTAAAGCAGTTTTTATATGTCTGATACTTTCTTTTTTTCTGGGCTTATAAAATGTCTTATGAAAAAAAAGCTCGGTTATTTCAAAAGCCAAGATGTGCTCTGCCCGCAGTATTTAATTAAAGCATCTAAAATAAAACATAAACACATGAATTTGCATTACTTCGTTGTGCTGTATGTTTTTAATTTATCTGAAATTCACACTTTAAAAAATGTTGAAGTTTGAAGTGGCGTACAGATTTCCTTCGAGGGCTTCTTTACCTCTTCAATTTAAAATCCTTACATACTTATTCCATTGTGTCCGATTTTTTTAAAAGAAAACGCAAAAGTTACCCAATGCCGGATTCAATAAGTCTCGCCGAACGTATTTTAACGTATGTACACAAGACCCTTAGCAACAGGTTGCCGAATTTCGGTTGTTTACTGGCCCTGTACCGAGATATATATATATTTTATGTATACACATTTATATATCAACAGCTGCTGGCTGGCTAAGCTTTGCGGGTAAACATGAAAGGCATTACCCGCACTAAACTGTTTACATCAAATATTCTCTCGTGTCCTTTGTTACTATTATATTGGTAGTCTTTATTAAGTACATATACCTATTCGGTTTTCCAAATACTATCTTTTGATCAACGAAACGTAAAGAAGAGATCCGGGGCGGCTTTTGTTGGTTATACAAATCTACCGTTTTATTCTGAGATTGATGACATTTTGCAATATTGACCTTCAAAACAAGGAGAAGGTGACTGCCTACATGAGATTTCGAAAAACCACCCCATCCCCTTTTCACATTCCTTGAAGCAGAAATTTGACGCTTTTTAATGAAAATTTAAAAAAAAAAACAAAAGAGTTTCATCATATTGAAATCCAAAGAAATTGAAATCCAGAAGGTACTAAATCGTCGCCTTAGTTCTTAATTGTCCAAACGACCATTAGAAAAATTTATAGAAGGAGGAGGTTTTCTTTCATTATTTCAACGAAACATTATGATAGGTGTTTGAGTTTATTTCCCCAAAGATAAAGGTCTCATTAGTTCAAATAATTCTTAGTTGACTGATTAACTATCATTTTTTATACTCTATTTTTAATTTTAAAGTAGAGATTGAAATGGTCGTACTAAGGCGACGAAATGGCGACATCGGTTTACATTCAAATCTACATGGATGTCACTTCAGTGTGTTGTTCGGTGAGAAAGAATAACCAAAGAAAATTTAGATACGTTTTAAGATTTTCACGGCCAAAAGAATTTTCATTATTTGTTTTTGGGGTGTTATGCCGTGTTGCGCTACCTCCTTCTTGAGCCAACGTTTCAGGCAGCGTTGAAGTGTCCATCATCAGGGCAGATCCGGTAAATGTGTCCGGTGGACACTGCAACGCTGTCCGAAACGTTGGCTCAAGAAGGGGGTAGCGCAACACGGCATAACACCCCAAAAACAAATAACGAAAAAAATAAATAATTTAGACTCAAAAATTAAGCTGACAATAAAATTAATCTTGTTTTAGTTTAAGTAGCCAAAAGCTCTAAAAAGATATTTTCTCAGTAGCTTTATTAACCAATGACATATTTAGCAATCTTTCTTTGTAACTCTTGTATATCTATTATCTAAACGTGTTTATGAAATATTCTTCAACTAACTGTTGTATCAAGTGTGTATAGTTTAAAATCTATGCACTTTTTATTTAACTTCCCTTTAAATTCGTGTTCTTGTGAAAAAATAATTTTCTTTTAATTGTATAATGTTGTCCTTCCCGAAATAAGTTTTAATAAACTCATTGGAAATAATGTAATATAAAATAATATAAATACTACGTTACGATTTTGTAATATATATTATCTCGAAAATAATAGAATCGAATAATATAGACCTGAAACTGAGAATACTACTCATCAAGACCTATGTATGGAGTATCTTGATGTACGGCTGCGAAACATGGTGCCTGTCCGAAAGAGATAAACGGAGACTAGAGGCTTTTGAGATGTGGTCCTATAGAAGACTACTAGGAATTTCCTGGAGAGACTACATCACAAATGAGGAGGTTCTCCAAAGAATCGAAGGAGGAAGGCACCTGCTCAGGACCTTGTCCGAAAGGCGCGCAAGATGGATCGGCCATGCAATAAGACAAGAAGGCCTCTTGCATGCCATAATGGAGGGTATGACCGAGGGGACAAACGCTAGGGGACCCCTACGCCGAGAGTACCTGGAGGACCTGCTGGTGGACGTGCGCTGCTTATCATATGCAGACTTCAAAAGAGCTGCACAAGACAGAGAAGAGTGGAAGAAACGAATAGATGAAATTGCTGCAAACCAATCCCAGGATTGAAACCAGAGAGAGAGATTATCTCTAAGTAAAAAAATACAAAATGATTATTGTTTACTTAAATAATTATTGTTGACGGCCGGCGGAGTCTCTCTTGACTCGCACACCGAAGGTTGCCGGATCGAATCCCGGCGTGGCAAATAAATTTTATTTGATTAATTTGTGTTATTTCACAATTTATTCATTTAAAATAATATATAGTGTATTTGCGGCACGTTCCAGAGTGGAAGATACTCTCAGTATCGCCCTGGTGCAAGACCTCCATTCAGAATTGAAACGTTGCTTGAAATGGCATTAGCCGTGTTTGGTGACCAGATCTGAATAGCCAGGTACTTCCCCACCTTCCTCTTACCTATCTCCTTCCCCTCCCCACTACCTTCAGCCTCACAACATACCCCAATTGGGGATGCCATAGTCGCACTGGCTTCAGACGGGAACAGTTGGGACTCTTGTGCGGTATTCATATTAAAAAAAAAACGTTCTTGGCAAACTCCTGAAATAGATTAATACGATATTAGCTCACATTCTATATTTCGAAGACAGAATATTCTTCAAAATATCGTTATGGTATCCACCATTATAGATTAGGTTAACTAGCAAAAATTTATTTTTTATCAAAAGTCGAATAGCATTGCGAATAAAAATATAAATATCGAGCTCTTTACCTGAAAAATATTATGTTTACACGCATTATCAAGGCATTAAAATGCATTTTGATTGGCCTCTCACAGTAATTACAAACAATCAATTACACAGTAATTGTAAGCAATCACTATATGGGGGCGTCTACTGCGTCTACTACGTCTACATCTACGTCTACATCTAGGAATTCCAAAAACTGAACAAATCGGACTAATATCTATGAGAACCAAAGTGAGGACGAATATCTACAGCACAAACTGCTGACTAATATCTATGAGAAACAAAGTGAGGACGAATATCTACAGCTCAAACTGCTGACTAATATCTATGAGAACCAAAGTGTGGACGAATATCTACAGCACTGGCAGAGGTTGGGTTAGGTTAGGTTAGTTATTACGTAATTGAAGTAATTTATGCTTTTCCGTACAACCTCTTGCTCAGCTGCCCTCTGTAGATATTAGTTCAACCTACGCTCCATACATATTAGTCACCACTGGGACCGTGATAGGTATTCGTCCGACCTTAGCTCTGTAGATATTAGTCCTTACTCTAAAGTTCATAGATATCAGTCCAACATATGAGCTGTAGATATTCGTCCGACATACAGGCTGTAGATATTAGTATATGGAGTCTCACTATATTACTCTGTTGCTGATGTTAACCGTTTTTGTTCTTGTGTATTTTAAATTCGATACCGATTTTTTATGTATTTGATTGTTTTTAGTATTTTCAATTTGCGCAATAATCTATATCAGGAATAATTGGTGCATTAAAATATATTTATACTCCAGTTGGCTTATTGTGTATTGCGTCGAACTTGCTTGTATGCAGTAAGGCGTAATTGGGAGTTGCTATAAAGGGGTATTTCCACTCCTTAAGAACCTCTTTGTAGTTGCTACGACAACGCTACCACTCATCTAATATATTCTCGCTATCACTCTTCTTTACCGGCGTAGCATATAATATAACACAAAGTATTAAAGAACTTAAAATGATGCTGAAAAATATATCGACAATCGACAGTAGTTATTCCGGAGAACGTCTTTCCACAAAACTTGTGGGTGTTGATTGTGTCTTCAGGGGTATTCAACTCTAGCAACCTATTTTACTCTTGCAGGTATGGAATATAACAAATCGAAGATCAAAGATGTAAATATCGTATTTGCCTAAGCTTAATAATGCAATTAATATTTAGTTATAAGATTTCCATTACTTAATTTCTGATTTATGTTCGCTAAATACCCTTTAACCCCTCAGGCTAATTTGTTTGCTTTTCAGAACAACTCCTGTAGGTCTCGTAGAAATCATAGTGAGAAATATGATATAAACGGTATTGAAAAGAGAAAACACCACGCTATATATTGAAATCTAAAAGTTAACCACTAAATAATTAAAATGTGCACCTTTATGACACCAAAATTTCTGACAGCAATTTGAAAAAAAATTATGAAACTTTGTGAATTTTTTTTAAAATTATTTTTAAATGAAACGAAAAAAAAGTGAGGTTATGATAACGTTTATAATACATTTTTCTAAGAAAATATGAAAGTGTGTGTGTGTTTTTTTATTACCAGTAATTTTAGTTAGAAAATATGTAAGGTTTTTTTTAAATTGACGTTCAAAATTTTTACATTTAAAAAATTACATGGTTATTTCTTATAATAAAATTTGATTTATCACCTTTCAAAAACAGTTTTTAGTTGTCGAATACGTTAAAAAATATTTAATTTATTTATTCTGACCTTCTGATAGAATGTAGTCGAGGCCTGAGAGGTTAATAGGCATCTAAACCTTTTCCCAGTCAATCGGCTCTCAGGAAATGTTAATGTTAAGATTCTCTTTATAAGTATTTAGCTAATATAAATATTAAGAAATATATGAAAACTGTATTTATGTTGGGATAGCCGAGTTACCTTTTCGATTGAATCTTAAAATTCATAACACCCCGTACAAGAATTAACACGCTAGTTCTGAGTGTCGTAAATATGACAAGGTCTGGAATAATTTCCACTGAAAATGGCCAGTGGCGTTTAGAGTTTAGAGTAGGGATTTTACAAAGTGCAAAAACTGACAAAGCTGTTTTCATTTAAATACATTCCCGTCAATTGAATAGAAAAACGCAAAAGCTTCATTAAAAGGCTTCGTGCTGTTGGACATTGAACACGATTGCAAATTACAGTTCGCTGAGATATTAATCGGACAACGTTTGCGAACATCGTTCCTGAAATGTCTACAGCGCCCTGATTGCGTGTGATAACGAGGGACTAACGTCAATTCTTAATGCGAAATGATAAAAGCATCATTACAATAATACTAAACTTGTCCCCTTTGTAGCTTGTCCCCGCTTGTATCGATAACAGGGAAACCCTGACCTTTTATTCGACATAATATTTATAACAGCGTTCCGACACCAGAAAGGTGCTTGTGAATACGTTTGAAAAACATTATGATGATCAGTAGCACGATTAGTGATGTGATGACCTACGCAATGCCTGCTCTGAATTCTCGCCCAGAAATTAAACTAGCATAGCTTTCTCGAGCTGAGAGAAGCCCGATCCTACCTCATCACTCTCGTACCGAGTAGCTGTTGCTTGGATTGTTATTGATTGTTTAGTGTCTGCATTCTTTAGACATAAGGAACTGGAGGAATTTAGCAGAAGAATAAGTGGAGGCGTTTCGTAGACGCGACCAGGACTCTGCTTTTTAGTACCGATATTGTATCATACAGTAACTGCCATTGTCTGATAGCTTCACACTATACATGTCCTGAAGACCGAGAAGATGGTTCAAGTCGCGTCCCTTGACTCTGACACGAATAAACCGATAAGGGAAAGAACTCAAAGAACGCATCCAAGGGAACGCCAGACGAGCGTGTCAACTACGCGGGATCCTTGAAGAAGTTTTAAAAATGAAAATAAAGTTTATTTACGTACCCTTATCTTCTTATGCTCCATCTCCTCCCCCTCTCCACTCCCCTCAGCCTAATACCTTGATTCTGTACCCCAGAAACAAACTGTATTTAGTCAAAATTTTGAGACACTATTTTGTATTATTAAACACCATAATATTCTTCGCTGCTGCTCTGAGTGGTAACATATGTTAAACATGTTTAAAACACAAAATTTTAATAATTATTTAATGTTATGCAGTTGATTCTAGGGTTCAAATTTAGGATGGCGATGTCACGTCTACTGTTCTACGGGCACTAGGGACTTAAGGACCATCGGTATTTATAGTATACCTACCTGTTTATGTATTTTTTTCAGTTTTACTTCTTAGTTCTGTCATGTGTGTGTATTTAACAATGAATTACGAAACCACTGGACATTTTCCAAATGCCGATGGACCACAGAATACGGGGCAAACGAACACATTTTTATAAAGCTCTTACGTACAGCTTTCTTCGGTATTTATTTAACTGAGCCAGGAATTCCACGGTTTTATTTAATTAAGTTCACTCGTAAAATACATCTTCACGTGGGACAAGAAAAGAAAATAACGACTCTCATAGGAAACACAACTTACTAGGATAACGTATTTCTTTCAGGGATTGAACATAAACCCTTATTGTATTGGCTAATGGGTAAATTACACTTTCTTCTGGATAG
The DNA here is from genome assembly GCA_929108145.2 of Limnephilus rhombicus. Taxonomy (NCBI): domain Eukaryota; kingdom Metazoa; phylum Arthropoda; class Insecta; order Trichoptera; family Limnephilidae; genus Limnephilus; species Limnephilus rhombicus. The sequence goes on from OV815278.1 coordinate 25,780,244, forward strand.
AAAAAACTTGGCAGGCTGAGAGCTTTTGCGGTCGACGGCTGAATTCAGCGATAAAGTAGTATGTTTTATTTTAATCTTAAGCCCGATGCACATTGACCTTAGGGCAGCTTAAATCGCGGCGGCTTTGACTCGGTGAGAGTCGTTTTATTTGTTGGATAGGCAACAAAAGTCGCGGTGCTTTACGGTTACTTCTCCAGGAAGCTTAATGAATTAAAACTCGTATAATAACTTACTTTACCGATATTTTAAGCATTTTTAAGTCTGTAAGGAAAACCTTGTCGTAAATGACTTTTGTATTTGATCGGACATCGTAACTAAAAATAGAAGAATTTTAACTGTTTCGTTCTTCGACCAAGAACTACCAAGAATTTTACTAAAAAGTTGCCACATAAAATTTGCTAGCTTTTTTTAAATTGAAATTTATGTCTTAAAAACTGATTCGGTCATGTTTAACTGTTTCGTTCTTCGACCAAGAACTACCAACATTATCTTCATTTTCTTAACGCATATTTTGTGACCGTATCTTTTTTTCTGATTTTCTGATTTTCTGTTTTTTCGATTGAGTTTCGCTAATATTGTCTTCATTAATTAAATATTACAATTTAAGGTTTTACTCATTCTAAGTTAAAAATAAAAATTCATCCTAGACTGGCAGAAAAGTCAATAGATGTCGCATTTTAAATAAAAAAATGATAAATTTATCCAAGACACCACCTAGATAGCATTTAGTTCTGGTTGAATCTTCCAATCATACATAAAGATAGCAACCAATAAAAATATGCGTTCTTAATCACTGTTTTCGGCCAGCAGTCATTTCCATATAAAAATGTTCAACTCTAAAAACAATAATGTTTTCCGGTGTTTTTACATATTTTTTTGTAAAATTATTGAGAGTGTTAAAAATATATGGTACTTACCCAACAAAAAACAACCGTGTAAATCGTGATATTAACGCTTGGTTATTAAAATATGCTTGTAAAAATAGTTCATTAACTTCATAAGTTGAATTACAAAATTTGACAAGTATATCCTCTTTCAAGGGTGAATATTTATCTAAAACGGCTAATTTCAGATAACACCACTCAAATAATAATCTGAAGACCTTGCATTTGCGTATAATACGTATGGATACCAATGACGTCACAGCTAAAAGGCGGGAATCTATTCAATTTTACAATAATTCGAAGTTCCTTCTTCCCTCGCGGAGTTGTTTGGCAGCCCACGTGGTACTCCCCCTCCCCCCACCACCTTCCTCCACCCACTAAACTACTGGAGATAGATGGCCCGCGGGCTGACCGACATGGCGCCAACCGACCCGCCACACGATAAACCCGCCAAATTTTCATCCGGGGCGATTCGAATTCCAAGTGTGTTCTTTCGGAATTTAAAAGATGTTTCGTAATTCACGTAACTCATTTTTGGAGGGCCAGCACATCCCTATTATATTTGTGTGGTGACGTTGTGCACCATAATAGACGAAACACACGTAATTGATGTTTCAATCGTTGATAGACAGGTTTTTTTGCAAAGCTAATTTATATTAGAAAATTTGGATTTTCTTAACACTACAGAATATGGTTTTGATTTGATTGTGAAATTAGATGAGCTTAATGTTCCTAAATTATGAATTTCTTTTCTTTTTACGAAGTAATCTTACCCTATCATCTACGATCGTACGATCAACTCTTAAGTGGTGTTTTTTGTCTGCCAGCGAAAAAATAACGTACAGAATACTTTGAAAATTCTACTGTTTCTTTTTACAGTACGTAGGTACCTACCGTGGCGAATTTCTTGATCAATACAATATTTTCAGCTCATAATATCATTGATCAACACAACATTTTAAGCTCACAATATCACAATATTTTGATAAACACAATATTTTCAGCTCACAATATCATTGATCAACACAATATTTTCAGTTCACAATATTATTGATGAACACAATATTTTCAGCTCACAATATTATTGATCAACACAATATTTTCAGCTCACAATATTTTCAGCTTACAATATCGCTTTCATCGCCACTTACGTCGCTTTGAATTTTCCATTAAAAGCGACAAGTTACATCAAATTTTGAAAAATCTAACGTGTCACGAGGACTCAATCAAATAAAAATCATTTCAAATAATATGAAATAAAAATAATTTTCTGGTAAAAAATATTGCAGACAGGTACTTTACCGCTTGTCTGAATACAATCAGTTCCAATTTTGAAAATGACACTTAAATTCAAAACAAATCCGAGTTCATTGAACCAGAGTTTCAACACATAAAACACATATAGACCCAAAACTGAAATTAATATGTTTGACGATGTCACAAATTGAACACCCAAAACACCCACATAGGCGTCGTCCATTAATCACGTGATGTTTTTTAGCAACTTTTGAACCCCCCCCCCCCTCCTGGTGATATGTGATGAGGTTTTAGACTACCCCCCCCCCCTACCCAAAACCACGTGTATTTTTTTAGTACAAAGTATATTGAAATTTTCAGAATATTATCACGAAAAATAAATACACGTGATATCTCCTTATACCCCCCCCCCCACTCCCTTCTGATATTTCGTGATTATTTCTGAACCCCCCACCCCAACGGACGACTAATGGACGACCCCATATCAGATGAAAATAAATCATCAAAAAGTATAGTACCTACCCAATTAAATCGACGGTAAAAACTGAAAATCTGTTTTGCTATTTACCTACAAATCGAATTAAAGGTACCTAGTTTATTTATTTATTTAAAAAGTTGTATTGATCCACCCAACCTTGTACCTCCGTTACACGAGGGGTTGTTAGAGCACAAGTATCTACGAACTGTATAGGGCTGGGGTTGGGGGGGCGGGTGGAAGGGGAGACAGGGGGACAGACGCCGGCGCCGCTGAAGGCTTGTCGACTGAACTCTCCCATTGAAATGTACCCGACACTACTCACTTACGCCACTGCCTCTACACGGGTTGAGGGCCGGAGATTGCGAGGGTGTGCTAATCTTATTAATTTCTTCTTGTCACTTTTTTTTACATTTTTGGACTTTTATCTTATTTTATTATCAATAATAATGTCATTGATAATAAAATTAATAATAATGGAACCAATCTTATTTAGAAAAAGTTTTGCGGCTATAAAGACTCGAACCCTCCTGATGGACGGGTACGTTACCATTTGTGCCACCCAACTAAGGTTCCATGCTCTACATATTTCTAAAAGTCACTAATACTGTTTCAATTGTGCGATCTTCTTTAAATTTCCTTTTTTAATTTTGTATTCTTCTTCAGTCTTGTGGCGTCCAAATTTGTAATTTGTATGACATCAGCTTTGGTTTGACAAAACCTTCGTAAGGCGAAGTTAAAAATCAATATCAAATATCGTGAAATTTGGTCAAACACCTCTCTCGAATGTCGAAGAACGGATCGTTTCACAGAAACTCACATGTAAAATTGTCATCAAATGGCCATTCAGCGCCGTTTTGTTTTTTGACACTTGAGAAGTCCCCATTACGCCGATTCTATGTCCGTTTCAGCTTTTGAACAAGTTGTGAACGACGAAAGAGGACGACTATCATCTTGTTAAGCTTGTTAGCTTATTACAATTTGATAGAACGCTGAAGCGCACCTAGAATCGGTGTTCAACGAGGACCTCTCTAACGCCAAAAACAAAATGGCGCTGAATGGCCACGTGATGATAATGTCACATTTGAATTTCTGTGAGACAACTGGCCCTTGTTTTCCCGATTCCCATCAAAAGCCGGCGGTTCTTTTTATGTTTACGGTCTTTCAGTTAAGAACGTCATTCGATTGTATTATTTCGTTTTCATTTTTCATCTTTAGTTGTTCCACTTGCCCGTCTTAGTCCCACTTGTAGTTGGAGATTGTGACAGTAGTCTCGGCCACCTACGACTGGCTCCTAATCCGCTCTTTTTATCTCGAAAAAAGATACCTTGTGTGACATGTGGCTCGTTCCATATCTCTTTGTGTGGTGGCTATTCTTGTTTTATTGTTGTGGGCGTCCTTTCACCTTACATGCGCATTACACGTTAGTTCTTTTAGTACGCATTTATTAGATACACGTGTTTCGAGTTGTTTAGGCTTCTTCTTGCTTACTTTTATAAGATGAATATAATATTTATTTGATACGAAAATCACAGTCTATTTTAAATAATGTACATGCCCTTTTGTCTCAATCTCGATCGCTGTGCTCTTTGGGAGATTAAATATTAAAAACAAAAAAATAAGTAAACGAAGTGTTGGTTGGCGTAAAACGATTTTTGAAGAAACTCCAAGATTCAGTAGGACTTAGTTGAAGTACAAATAATGTCATTTATGGTATTTAACCTCAGGTGAATAACTCTTCCTAGGTATGCTTCTAGTTCGCTTCCACTTATTTGGCATTACTATCACATTACTTTTGAGACATCTTACGATTATCTTAAGCGTCCTCAACGTATAGTACAACTTTACCAATTTGTATGATATGATTAATTGATAAATAATTGATGATTGGTTCACTGAAATTTTACCAGTTAAAGCTCACTAACTAACTAACCATCTATCTTTGCTTAATTCACATTCATATAATATTGTCTCCTGCATAATCTTCTATTATTCTGACTCTTGACATCACCCGACCAAAGTATTTATTTACCAGTTGTATGCTATTATTTAATTTTATCAATGATATGAAAAACAACCCCTTTTATAATGCAAGACAACAATTTGTCTCCCCACTCGCCGCATTCCTCGAGCAGAACTCGCTTATAGGTGATTCTTGCTTATTCGGGTCATATGGCCTGATATATGTACGCTCGCAGCCCATAGGTAATCTCCCACCCATATCTTTTTTATGTTCCTGATTCCCATTGATGTCTTACTGAAACTTTTTCATGGATTCTGAAATCAACGAAGTGTTATTACATACTAGTATGAGTGTGGCTTAGAAACTCACTTATGAAATGAATTGCTCTATTGGATAAATACATTATTTATATACTACTTAGGTATGAGTACCTACCTTTCTATTTTCATAAACTATTTCAAAACGGTTTCTTTCTGCATTTTCGTTCCATTTGACAATCTGTTCGATTTCTATAGCACTAATTTAAAAATTACATTTTTTTTACTTTATCGTAGAACGGTTAAGTAAAATCCTTTTTTTAATATTTGCAGTCGGTAGGTACGTTCTCAAAACGCATCATTCTAGAAGATTTTTTAGATATTTTATTATTTAATAAAAAATAATATCACTAACTGAATATTTTTATATTTCGATTTTCCAGGATTTTTTCGTATTTTCATTCAATTTGTGGAACTTAAGTAATTCTCATCATAAGCTGTTTATCCAGGGTTTGTTAATTAAAAATTTGCTTAATTTGTGTAAACTATAGGTATATGACGTAATGTTCCAATTGTGATTTTATCAATTTTTTCGTATTTTCATTCGATTTATAGAACTAAAGTAAGTAATTCTTGTCTTTAGCTGTTCATCCACTTATAAAATCTGTTTAATTTGTTAAAAATTATAGGTACATACTTGTATATATCAAGTAATGTTCCAAAAGCTTTATCAACAAATTTTTCGTTTTTTCATTCGATTTGTAGAACTAAAGTGAGTGATTCTCATCTTTAGCTATTTATCCACGGGCTGTTAATTAAAAACTTACTTAATTTGTGGAATATCATATGGTATATTTGTGCTATATCACGTATTGAAAAAGTGATTTTTTTCACAATTTTTTCGTATTTTCATTCGATTTATGAATTTTTCCAGTGGCTAACTTAAGTGAATAATTCCCATGTTGAGCTGTAAGTTAGTTCCTCCCCGGGCAGGAGAAATGGCGGCCGAGGACGTCCAAACTGCGAGAATCTGCGTAAATTTAAAATTGCGTCAAGGAGAAATTAAATTAAATGGGAATTTATCTGCCGAAAAGGGGTTTAAAAATGGGTTATTTTTACCCGCTTGCAGATTTTTATCCGGTCTAATTGTTTTTCTTGCGGGTGGAATTTACCGCGCCAATGATCACCGTTCCCGCGGAGTAATTATTTAAATACCGCCCTGTCAACCCGATAATGAAAAGATTTTCCCTCGGGAAAAAATCGGGTAAATTGTTCGTTAATATTTTCCAGTAAGAAAGAAGAGAATTTAATTTTCCCATGTCGTTTAATAATTCTTACCACTGTACTTCTACTCCAGCGTCCTTATATTCCTCCAACGTTCATGCTAATTTCATTTTCTTACGCTTTTTAATTTTCCACAGATTATTTCACACAACGTATTTTGTATTTGCTTTAAATTCTTTTACGGTGTCGTAACCAGGGTGACCGGACAACTCAACAATGCACAACTTCATCACTCCTATGAAAAGTCATTAAAAGTTATAAAAAAAACTTCGTTGAGTTGTCATGGAACCCGCTACTAGAAATGGTTTGAGAACACATTACTCACACAGATGCATTGTTTGCATACTGCATGGTTCAAAATTATTGATATTCGTCTTTTAAATGAGAAAAAAGCTGTCAAAACGAAAAAAAAATTACGTTCTTTATATTATTATACTCGTATTTTGTCGCTTTCTCTTTTTCGCTTATAACAATAAGTAGGCGTTTGCGAGACATAAGGCTTTTTAGGAAGTGTAGGTATACACATACCACCATACAGCAACTAATGCAGTGGTTCTTAACCTTTTTGGAGGTACTGAACCCCCTACCAGTTTCATATGCATTCATTGAACCCTTCTTAATTGGAAAGCGGGGCGTGTCATCAGTGGCGGCGGATTACCACAAGGGGGGGAGGGGGGGTGTAATGGGATAGGATTAGCTATTGTCACTCGCAATGGGATAGGATGGGGCGGGATGGGATAGTGACAATATTCTTCGTAATTTTTTTTCGGGCTGTGTCTTGTTCCGCCGAACCCCTGAGACTAACTCACCGAACCCCTGGGGTTCGATCGAACACAGGTTAAGAACCACTGAACTAATGCATATATACCAAGTTTGTGTTGTTTGGCGCAAAGTACGACTCACTAAAATCTTTCAAAAATTGAGCTCTGGCGTCATAAATTTAGCATAACTTTAGCTGTTTTCTTGTGAATATGTATATTTTACTAATATTTGTTTTTTCCTTGTTTCAGATGGTGAGAGGAATTTAATCGAAAGCACTTTTGGCTTTCAATCGAGATTTGTTTCACACAATAGTGTACCTATAATTTTCGTCAAAAGCTCAAAAGTGATTAAATATAGTGCTGATTTAAGTATGCTATATACTTTTCACTGACCCCATCTAGCTGATGTTCAATTCATAATATTTTGTGCTTGACATTTTGAATATTTTCAAACACGAACATCGTGATAAATTGTCAAATGAATATCTTATTATGTAGCGTTATACATAGAGAGTCGCTTATTTGATGTTCAGATTACCTTTAAAACCTAGTACATAATGTAATATGTAACAGATAGGTCACCTCAACATTACATTCAATTTAAGATGTTTTATTGTATATAAATGGAGTAAAGTCAATTATTTTTTATCTTGAACAGAAATATCTCTCAAATATTTTTAAAGCAGGATATCATCAAAGATATTTTTTTTATAAATACCACTATAGTCGATTAATACAACACTTACATAATATTATTTGCACACAATGTTTATTTTTATATTGTCATTAATTAAATTTGTAAATCATTTTTAAACAGGGTGTTTCCAATACATCATACCTCATTTTTTGTAATTTTAAGTTCTGTTGATTATTTTTCTGTTTATTATTATTTAGCAATGTATTTTGACTAGAATTTCTTTACACATTTTATGATAAAAAGTAAAAACGATTAAAAAATGCCTTCATGGGTGCACAAAAATACATTTTATATGCTTTTTTAAAGTGTAATAAAAATATAATTAAGAAAACTTAGTTTTTGTGAAAAAAAAATGCCTAAAATTTTATAAATACATAAACTGAAGTCAATTTTTTACATCATGCTTAAATATAATATATTATCGCTCGTCCATTGAATTTCAATTATGTAAGTTTTAATTGCGGTGAAACCGAGGTGATCCTCTACCTGCTACCTGTTGTGAATACCTTAAGGCTCTGTTGATGGACGCGCTTGGCACAGGGCACAGGGCACAGAGCATATACCGATTACCTCCTTTTTACTCAAATGTAATGTCACCTCCCACACCATAACAAGTGCCATAGATTGTAATACAGTAGCTCAATAAGTCTCATGTCAATTCTACGTATGAATGTATAATAGCTAGTATGAATATATTATATTTATATATAAAAGAGTAACTCACGCTCCAAAGAAACTGCCCGTCGTTAACGCCCTTTGCTATTACATTTTACTAATTCATTGAATATCCTACATTCCTAACAATTGTTTCACCAGAATTTTATTTCCAAGAACGTTAGTTTATACAAAAACATGAAAATAAATAAAAAATGTTTGAAAATCACAGAAAATGTTATTTATGCTTTGGGAATTTTAAAATTGGATCATCTCTGCTCAACCTGTCGGAGCAGTCAGTAGGTGTAAGTATGCCCTTGATTATTAAATGATTGCGGTTTAAAATATTTCGTTTGCGAACCATTCATTATTTTCAGTATCACCTAACTTGTCAGTAATTGTAACATTCTGTCAAAGCATACTTCGGAGCCTTTATTTTGTTTATTTGGGACCGTATAATCATTAATAATTTATAGTTGAAAAAAATATAGTAAGTAAGTAATTTAATTGTACGAATTATTTTGTTAATTAATTTAGTTTGGACTCGAATTCCTCTTTTGCTGAATATACAGGTGCTCTGCCGATAAATATATGTTTTTACGTTTTATTCATAAGAACATAATACTAATTCAAAATCGACATAAATACACAAATATTTTATTAATTTTAGTAAAGATGCGTTTTGCTTGTTTAGGAAATGATTACATAGTTAGTTTATTTTTGTCATTAAATAAATATTAAAACTTCTTGATAAATCCGTGATTGATGTTTTGTTTAGGTCAGTTAGGATGATTTCATTGTTTGCGTTTTTCTGAGTCCCCCGTGATAACACATCACTCTACGAATGTTGCTGAACCTTTGATCTTTTACTTCATAATTGAGGCAGTCAGTGCAAAAATAACTCAACCCTAAAATAAATAAAAAATGCTGAATCCAAGTTGAAGTACAAGTTTTAACTTTAATCCCTTAGGTGCAAAAATAATAAAAATAAACAACATTTTTCGAAATTCAATTGTTTTTATATCCATAAAAAATATTTCCAAACAAACAATTCAATTTTTTTTAAACTGAAAACGTCGGAAGTTCTAAAAAAGTTATTTTTATTTAATATTATTTGTACTGGCACATGGAATTACCTCACGAAGTTAGTGCAATTTACTTTTGGAAAATTGGTCAAAGAATGGGGAAAACGTGTCGCTGTCGCCTGTTCATTCAACATTGGAAATATTGGCAATTATTATTATTATTAATTCAGCAAATAAACAAACACATTAAATGTCATGAAAATAATTAATGTTATTAAATCACCTACTCTTTTTTTAGATAGATTATTGGTACTTATGAAACTATTAAAAAACAATTAAGCACAGCAGGGCTGAACGCCCGCGCCAGCTCGACATGCATGGGAGTATACCACTTTTTTGCTGACCGCCTCAAATAAAATATTTTTGCTTTGTTTAACTGTCTGAAATAAAATTCATTTATTGTAAAAGTCAATTTGTATTTTCGTGATTACTTCTTCTCCGCATCACTTTTCAGTATGTCAACCAACATGGACGATTTTTGTGAAAGCAGCTTAGGAACCAATTTTACAAAAATCAATTTGAGTGTAAAAATAATATAAATGTGATTATTAAAATAAAGCATGGTCGTGTTCCATTTCTCGGTTTAACAATAATATCATTTGCACAATTACAATAAAATGGCTTTAATTATAAAAATGCTTAAATGTTAAAGAGTGACGACTTGAGAAGGCAGTAAGGATGTAAATCCTGTGCCAGGAGATAAATTATAAAAGATTAATCGTCATCAACTTTGTACGAAAATGTCGGTGCAAGTTGGTTGGGCGTGTTTTAGGAAAATGAACGTTGGTGTTAATTAGGATACTTTGGCGTGTTGAACTGTATGTATGTGTTATTATATTGTTTATACCATATGTGTTCCTGCGCATTTGTGATAACTGTTTTAAAATAGATAACTCAAATATGCATTCAAATGTACTAGGTAGGCCACGTATGAGGCAATTCAAGAAAAAGTGACGTAACCCACAAATAAAATGAAATAGAGTTAACATTTCTGAATTTTGAACGAGTTTACTCTAAGTTTGGTATTTTTGGGCTTGCGCCACTTTTGCTTTAAGCGCCTCATTTCAGCAACTCAGTCACTTCTGTTAACCATTAAAGTACAACATGTTGTCTGACAACTTAAAACCACAGGTTTTAAAACAAGGTTTTAGGTTAAATTATTGTAAATTTGTTTGTTTTGAAAAATCAGTGATTTCGTAGTTGATAGTAGTAAATTATTATTTTATGTGTTGAATTTACGATAGAAATTATGTATAAACTTTGAAGCGTTTGGTTTTGAAACATGTGAGGTTGTCTTGTGAAGAAATATCTAACTGGTTTCATGCTGTAGTGTTCACACGCGCTTTATTCTAGTAACACACTGAGGTTTCCATACGATCCATTTCCCAAAGACATTGCATTCCGTGTTTAGTGTCTGGTCACCGCCATACTGATTGTCATATCAATACCTTCCTGCATACATGTCTAGACACTGACAGCGCCTATAGTGGTAGATGTTTGAAGTTCTAACGCATGCATTTGTATTTAATTTGGTATTTAAAAATATGACCAATATACATTTTTTTATGAATTTTCATGTATGGCTGCTATGTTATTAGAGGTAACTGAAGTAAATAAATAAATAAACATGAACAATTTGAGAAATAGTGTTTGAACAAGTCGGTAGTCGGTCGGCCATCTTGTCTGTCAGTGTCTAGGAATATATCTCGGCAGGTTTTGATCGCATGCAGGGCTCATTTACACCCAAACTCCGAGTAGGGTCAATTCAACGAATCCTCTAAGTATGTAATTATAATGAGTAGGTACCGATTCTAATGTATATTGTAATATTTTTGTAATTGATATTGTATGATTGTATATTAAAATTTAAAAAAAAAGAAAATGTTATGTAGTTGATATAATGTGAAATATTTGTAATTATAGTTGTTAATTTAAGCTTTGTAACAGGAGTTTGGGTTCTAACGATATGTTTAATTTAAAATGAAAAAAATGCAGAAACGTCAGTTATAATATTATCTTTGTGTAAAGAAAAACATTGAGAAATAAAAAGAATTTGAAAAATTCACTCGTGTAGTTTCTTTTGTGTTTCCCTTTCTTGCATTTCCTCTTTTCACTATCGTTCAGGAAGGAGCAAATTATCTTTGTCAGCGCACCATTTATTAGTACTTATGTGTGCATCATAATAAAATGTACATATTGATGGATTTTTCCTAACAGGAAACTTCTCAAGTAATGAGACATGCGGGGCCGAAAATTCAATGAGTTTCACCATTTAATATTATTTTTCTTGGAAGATTTTGCTACCTACTTATTTTTCAATTAACTGAGAGACTGAGAGAAATTTTCCTGGAAAGCAGGCATTTAAAAACGACGAATCCTTTTAGAGAAAAAACCTTTTTTGGGGAAAGAGGAAAAAGCACAAAATATAGCGAAATCTCTAAATTTTGTTTCGTAGTCAAAATTCTCGAGCCAGTCGGGAGAAATTTCTGGAAACTGATATTTTCTAGAACCTAAAACTAACCCCACAGGAAATAAAAATATTCAGGGGGAATTTAGTAATAGGCCACTTGCATCACATTTAAAAAAAAAAACTGGTTTAGGCAAATATTCTAAGACATTCTGTAATTTTTTTTTTATCGTATTTTTGAAACCCTGGCGATTTTTTGAAAATTTATATCCGAAAAATCAGACTATTTTTTATAAACCGGAAAGACAGGACATAATTTTATAGGTGCGAAAAAACGATAATTACATAGCCGAAAATCATATTTAAAAAAAAAAAGTTTTCCACACGAATAACACAGGAGAATAACGAGGCATAACAAAAATATAAAATCTCATAAATATTTTTTTCCTTGATCATAAATCATTATAATGTTCAACGTCTATATTACTAAATCAAATGTAACATACTTGTACTTATAATGTAATATAAATTATAATAATAATCAGAATATTATAAATTTGATTTTGTTAAAATCCGCACCATTATCATTATACCTCTAAAACACGTACGGACAGCGTAAATTGTACGGGGTTCTCGTCATAACATCTGTCAAAAAATCAAACCAAATGATACGTTCGCAGAGAACAAACAATAAATCTAGTGAACGTTAAATGTCAAATTCGAAAATTCACCTAAAATCAAAGTGATTCCATGTAAAAAAAATAAACCAGTGTGGAATTTTATAAAAATGATAGGAACATTTTCGGCGATGGGACATTTTCATGTAGTGACGTCACAAGCCTAAATAATGGATTTAATAAAATAAAATAAAAACTGTGCATTTCTAAAAAATTTTACTAACATTTTCGTAATCTTAGTAAAAAAATCTATCCACACGATTTTTTCCAAGTCGTTATGAAGTCCATGCAAGTGGCCTATGAGTACCTCGTACAAACTCATTCTGAAATCTAGGGAAATTTTGATCTGCGATCTAAATTTTGATCATACCGTTACTGAATGGGGGTCATGCTCATCGACTGCGACTGAGGTCAAAATCGGTGCGCGGCCGAGCTGATATTCACACACGAATCGGCTCCTGACAGACAGACGGACACCGGAGTGCGGACCGACGACGGACCGAGCTGATCCGTCCATCGCAGGAATACATGGACGGATCCGTGATTCTTTTTTTGTTGAAGTGAAAATTTTTTCACCACCGTTCTGATTTGAAACTCGATGAAACGAAAAATAGCGACACTAAAAAGAGGCAAGCACATACATTTATAGGATTTAGCCTGCGAGTTCTCCTCTTTGTGCGGTGCTTCGTAGCCTCCCCACTCTTGTCTACTCTAGGTTTCACTTCTTTCGCGTGTAAATAATTGCACACTTTTATTTTTGATTTTATGATTTTTTTCGAAATCCTTTAAATGGCTAGGGCTTATAACAATACCCTTTCAAGTTGCTAAGTAAATAGTACTGCGGCTCATTTGGCTTTTTTTTACATTAACTCCACACAGGAGGGAGAAGGAAAATAATTTCCCTCAGGGCCTATGCCATCTGGGTTGCTGTGTGTTTAGGTATTAGGTAAGTACTATCACTATCTGATGTTTTATTTGACTGATTTTAAGTTACATTATTGTGTTAAAGAGGAAAAATTCCTAACTGGATAAAAAAAACCCCAAGCAAATGAAAAGAAAAGGAATTTTTTTTCTCTAATTTTTCATTTTGATTTACTGAATTTAAATATTTCATTTTTTGGCTGCATCCTTTTCGCTTCAGAGGTCTGTTGGGAATATGCCCGTGGAAATAAAAGGGAGGATACGTGTATAAAATCTGCGCTTTATAAATATTTGTTATAATATATAGGGTAGAGTGGAGATGGTTGAAACACTTTTACTTTAACTATGTGTAGTAATATTTCTTTCGTATTTATGGATAAGATGTTTATACTAGATGTTCTATGATCTATCTAGTTATCGAACTAAATTTATTGGATGGTTACAACTCGTACAGGTAAGCTACAATAACCTCAATTATCCCCATAGTGTGGACGATTGAAACAGTATGTGGGGATAATTGAAACACTCTAAATATCTTTGAAATAATTATAGTAATTTTAATCAATGTTAAACATTTTCTTTATTTTAACAGTACTCAATGAGATCATGAATACTGATTAAACTTATCGCAAGTATTTTAAAAACCATGAACGTAAATGTCTTTGAAATGAAAAAGCTTTAAATACATTTTTTATTATTTGTATTAAAGTGCTCTTAGTTATACTAACTATGAGTATTTGGCATATTCAACATAGTTTTACTGCGATATTATCTTGGAGCAGAATAGAACGGTGTTAAAAATATGTTTTTCGCTTTCACACAAAAGTACTTGTTTCAACCATCACACTGTTTCAATCATAACAATGTTGAATTTACCTCTGACTTGAGAGAATTTTTTCTGTGTAAAAGTCAGCAACTTTAAGAAGTCGAAAACATAGAAATTAGTTGAATTTGTGGTTTGCGATGTGACGTCATTATACAAAATATCGCAATATTTTAGAATAAAAAACCTTAAATATTCGGTTAAGGGGCATTAACATCCATTAAAAAATCAAGCAGTGTCTATTAAAAGAAAAGAAAAAGCTGAATGTGCAATTCACATGCGGTAGAAGTGAAACATACAGAAAACTAAAGTAGACAAGAGTGGGGAGACTACGAAGCACTTATTTTATCAATGTGAAGGCTTTTTTTCATATTTTTGTCGTAGGATTCCAGTGCACCTGGAAAAAAAATTAACCAAAATCGTGTCAGAAATACAGAATTTAAGCAATTGCAAGAGTAGGTCACCCATCACAAATGATTCAATGAGGTTAATTATTAAAAAAATAAATTAAGAAAGGATAGGGCCTTTACCGGTGCACTCACCCAAATACGAAATTATTAAAGCAACCAACCTATTGAGTGAATATCCTTTAAAATAAGTATGTAATTTCAAAGAACTAACCAAATGACTGCCTCAAAACAGACTAGCCCAGTGAGGCCGGTTACGTGTAACCTAAACTTATAACTATACATCTCTAATATTTAAATATTACCTACTGTTCATGTGTATATTTTTTTCTCTGTTGTTAACTTTTGTACTTACATAATTGATAAAACAATGTATACTATTAAGGTAGATTTTTTTTTGTTATAAATGTAAAAAAAATCAATAAATCACGTGAGGGCGTTTGATGTCGAATGTGGTCGTATGAGATCGACTTCATCATCCACTTTCAAGATCACAGAATTACATCTAGTGGGAAGACTTAATGATTTGAATTTGAGACCTTTTTCCATTATAACTTTTAAATTTTCTCTCAGTGTGGACGATTGAAACATGGTTATGATTGAAACGTTGCAATCATCCCCACACAAGTTGTTTCAAACATCGCCACGCTGCATTTTTTACTTCAAAGCCAAAAATAAGCCTTTTAAATAGAAATTACGCCACGCAAATTTATTGTAAAAATTCTAAAATAGATAAAGAAGAGAATGTAATAAAACATTTTGTCAAGCTGCGAGAGTAAAATGAGTTATAAGATAAACAAAAATGTCTTAAATATTTAATTTTTAGTGCGAAATCTAATAATAATTGTTAAAGTTGCCTCCAAAATCGTGAAACACTAAAATCTTAAATGGCCTATATCTTATAATTTAAAGCGAAAATAAATAAAGTAGCTGACATCCGTTATAGATATTTAATACACCTTTTGATTACAAAAATATTTTTTTTGTTTAGTTGGGTATTGTGAGCTCAAATCCAAAATTAAGATTTGTATGAAACGGGCAGAAACCAGCCTTGGGTTCCGAAAGTTCCGAAACCGTTCTCATACTTCAAAAGACTCGTTCAATAAATCAATTTTATTTTATTTTTCATCAAGCGTTCCATGAGCTGAGTTGGTAACACCGATGCTGATCTAGTCAAAGTTCGTTCGGCGGCTCCATCTCATAAGGCTGGTTGAGTAGAGGTGAAATTGCAAATGATCGCCTCTGCAAAGAGCCGCAAATTCCGAACCCTGGTCTGTCAATAGAACTATGGCATCATCATTTTTAGACATGTTGTAAAGCTGAAGGAAGTGGGTGGAGATTTCCTGGCAATCCAGTTTATGTTCGATTCTGAATGGTAGACTAGAGATTATCTTCCACTTCTGAAAAAGATGCAATAGTACGTATACATCACTCATGATACTTGTAGGCACAACGTTCGGCGCTACAGCCATTAGAGAGTATAAATGGCTTCCTCTGGGAAACAATTCCACTCCTACCAAACTGCGCGTGTGCACTCTGTACAGGTGCTTTTAGGATTTGCTGGATACAATCACCTAGCGCTTGCCACCTCTTGGACTTTCACCAACCTCTCCCATTGTCTTGTCTATATTTTGTCATATTAACACTTATTGTATCTTGTATTTCCCGCTAAGCACTTGCATACTGCTTACTAACAACGTTGGAGGTCTAAATTCGTTCTAAACTAAATGTAGCTTCGTTCTTTCAAAAAAAAAATTGAGTCCTTGCCAATGCCTTGAAGGAGTAACCATCTGTTACTCCTTCAAGTCTAACCAGGGCGGGTAAGTGATGGATAACCTCCAATGTACAGGTGCAAATATACTAATAATTCTTCAATTATTTTATTTTTGCCAACGCAACGCCAGGTTTCGAACCCACGAGCTTTGTTTTAAAGCCAAGAAGCTTGCCACTCTGCCACGAAGGTCGTATATGGTTGTATGAATCATAATTTTACAATATTTACGGTGCAGCAAGGGTGGTAGATTCGAAAAAATGCGTAAAACTGCAACGTAATCGGTGTTTTGACGAGAGATGCTCCCCATCACAATATAAAAATGCTTTAGATGAGTGAAACGTTAGAATGAATGGAGAACAACCTTGTTTTTCTCGAAAATCACTCGCTCTGCCTCCCCTCCCCTTGGGGAAGTTTCAGGGAAGATTTCCCCTTAACATTATTTCTATGCATTCTGACAAAACATAGCTTTAATCAATTAAATATTCTTCAGTCAAATATTGTAGGAAGTTGAGATGCTCGGACCTATTTTGTCAGAAGGGCGTAGGTATATATTTCCGCTTTGAATAAAATAATAGACGGAATATTTCTGAACGAATCCGAAAACCAAAAGTATTTTTGAAATTTATTAATTTATTTATTTATTAACGCCCTTTTTCGGGGCTTTTACATATGAATAGTAAGAAATATACAGTATTTATTGTACATAACTGAACTGCCTTCGTAACAATATTTTATATTTGTTTAAAGATAAATTGAAGATGTCCACTGACTTGGTATAATTGTTTCCCTCCATTAGTATTCTGGGTAAAGAGGAATACATATGGTAGTTAGTTCCAGAATTACTGCACTGAAATAAATCCTGACTTCTAGTATTACGTAGTGGAATCCGGAAGCTTATCAATTCGAGCAATACCGGACTGTCAACTAATTAGAATTTTATACAGAAATACCAAGTCAGTGAAAGTTCTTCTGTCTGACAATTTGAGCATATTCAAATCATTTAAAATAGTATTGTAGTTCAACATAATTGCTGGAATACCCATTTTAAAATTAAGAAAACGTAAGAATTTGTTTTGTATTCTTTCAACAGCTTGTACATGTATATTGTAATATGGTTCCAGACGGGAGAATTGTATTCAAGTTGACTTCTAACATATGCAAAATATAACAGTTTTATACGCTTAATGTGAAATGTGATTAATTGATTAAGTGCGCTTTAAAATTTTGTATCTCGAAATAAACACATAATTATTAAAATATAAAAAAATATAATACAAACATTAAAATGTTTTGAAAGTGGCTCACCTTACTTTTTTTCTAACTTAAATTACGGATAATGAAAATTAAATAAAAAAAACACACACATATTATTATTAGACAAATGTACCTTTTATGGGCGTTATCGTCACTTTACCTTTTTATCATTTCATGTGAAAATAATTAATAAAAAATTCCCAAAGTATCATTTTTTTTAAATTGAGGTCGGAAAATTTCGTTTCATAAAAGTGTATATTGTAATTATTTTGCGGTTTACTTTTAAATTTGTATATAAAGCGTGGTGTTTTCTGTTTCTAATATCGTTAAGACCAATATGAGCTGTTACCAAAAGCGATAAAAATAGCCTGAAGGATTGGTTAATCAAATTCATTTGATACCGCAAGACAAGATCTATCTATCCACATATTGGTCTTAGGCTTCAGCAAACTAAAAATAAATCTTTTTTATTACTGTTTTCATGTTTAAATTATAGAACTCAATTTTAAGTTTTTATTTTATATACCTATTCAATTTTATATTTTTAATTCAAAAATTTATTTTATCTATTCAGTTTTTCCTTTATATAGGTATTATTATTCAATTTACAAACAAGTTCTGTATAATAATAAGTATTACGCGTGACAACTGTTTCGCCTTCTGAGGGCAGGCAGAGTTTCAGCTTCTGGGCAATAAGGCAGCTCAACTCTTACGCATAATAATAATAATTACACATCAGATTTGAGTTTGAATGATAAAAAATGAATTGCCGAAATATATAATATATTGGATAATTCTTTTTTTTGTGTTCGTTATTGTCAGGACAAGGTTTGCATAAAACTACTGGTGAGCTCTGGCATTATGAAATTTGTATAAAAAAATTGCAAAATGTATGGAATGCGGGAGGGAGGAGGGTGGAGGAGAACTCGGGTGAGGGGTTCTCCGGAGGGGGGAGGGGGGAGGGGAACCCGTGTGGGGGGGGAACCTAGGAGGGGGAAGGGAACTCGGGAGGGGGGTTCGCGGGACGGGGGAAGGGAGGGAGTGGAGTGGGGTGGAAAGGGAGGCAGAAGGGGAACGGGACGAATGGAAAGGACACGCCGGAAGAAAAAAAATCTTTATTAAATGGCATAGCAACGCATGCCGGGAACCAGCTAGTTGAACACATAAAAGGATATCTTAAAATTAACAATCGTTTATTGAGGGTAAAAAAAATTCTGATTTCTACCAAAAATAATATCATTAATATGATGCCAAAAAAAAAACATTTTGGTGAAATTTTTATAAAAAATAAACCCTTTTATAAGAATTTCAGGCCGTAATTCCAGAATGTATGTACGGTGCTATTTGTTTTACCACAATTTAGCCTGTTTGCTAGCTTTAATGTTATTTCACAAAATATACCACATTTTTTAAAAAATATTGAGAGCTTCCGACAAATTTCACACTTCCTTCTGCCAATAAATGAAATAGTCTTTAAAGCTGTATTATTATGTATTTACTAGCTGACCCGACAAACGTTGTTCTGCCATAGAAATTATTTCTAGTGAATATTTTGGTTGTTAAATAAAAAATAACGAATGTATTGTAAGTGTGTATGGATGAGATCTATGACAGAAAGAGGAATGGAGCGCTGTAGACGATGACCGCCGACAAAAGCGAAAAACACCAACTAAAGTACGAAAATGAAATAAAGAAAATCAATATGAATTTCGAAGAGCAATTGAGTGTACGATATTTTTTGTCGGTCCGTCTTTAGCCAACACAAATAAGCTCGATGGTTTGCCCACGCGAGAACATGTTGCCGAATGAAATATCAAAATGACTCGACGCTTCTCGTGAATGTCTTGCGCATATGTGGATGAAAGTTTAATGAGGCGGACGTAGCGCCATCTGTCATTCAACAACATAAATAATTTCGTTATAATATATATTATATTTTGAAATACGAAGACGGTTAAATTTGTTCATACAAAAATATGAATGATGGGAGGGTGGGGATAGGAGGGTTAAAATTTAAGGATACAGGTATTTTTTGATGCCAAATAATAAATGATATAAAAAAAGAATTGTCAAAAAATTTTTTTTTTCTGGATAGGGACACCCTAATCACCTAGCGGTGTGAAATATACTTCAAATCCTTTTCTCGTACCTACCAAAAATATACATAAAAATTTTCATAAAAATCGGTCAAGCCGTTTCGGAGAAGTGCGACCACACCCACACCCCCCCCCCCCCTTCCCCCCTCCCCCTCCCGCATTCCATACATTCATTCCCGGTACATTCAATTTTCGAACAGCTCGCGTGCAACCTATTCGAATTTTTTTATAAAATTTCATAATGCTCACCTGAAATATACTTTACCACCTACTCTCATACCTATCATACATAAAAAATTTCATAAAAATCAGCCGTTTCGGAGGAGTGCGACCACAAACACCGTGACACGAGATTTTTATATATTAAATAAACACATTTACTTTGTGGCTTGCAATTTGTAATTATTATTCCGAATAAAATTACAAGTGTGCAGTTCACACGCGGTATAAGTGAAACCTTCAGAAAAGTAGACAAGAGGGGGGAGGCTACGAAGCACCGCACAAAGAGGAGACCGATTATACTATCTCATTCTCTCGCAGGCTAAATCTTATACCTACGTATATGTATGTGTTTGTATCTTTTTCGTTTCATCGATTTTAAAATTCACAACAAAGCAAAACGTACCGACACGCTGATGGTCGATATCAATCTATCTATCTATCTACATAAATATATATATAAATCAATTGCTGTTCGTTTGTGTCTCGCTAAAACTCGAGAACGGCTGGGCCGATTCAGCTGATTATGGTTTTGAAATGTTTGCCGTAGTCCAGGGAAGGTTTAAACGGTGAGAAAATATGGAAACATTGCGAGGAAGATAGTAAAAACAACAATTTCATTTTCCTGTATAAACTGTTCTACCTACTGTCCTGTCAAACATTTGACGTTGGTCCCTTCGGTACGGTAGACTGGGGACCACTCGAGATTGCGATGAAACTTTGGTGAGTTGTTGTGAGCACGCCCTCGAAGTTTTCTACACATACTGGTGAGCTCGGACATTATGAAATTTGTATAAAAAATTGCAATAGATGCCACGCGAACTGTTTGAAAACTGAATGTACCGGGACTGAATGTATGGAATTAGGGAGTGGTGAGGGGGAGTGGAAGGAGGGGAGGGGGGGAACTCGGAAGAGGGGTTCGCATGTGAAGGGGAGGGGGGTTCGCAGGAGAAGGGGAGGGGAACCCGGGAGGGGGGAAGGTAACTCGGGAGGGGGATCCGCGGGAGGAGGGAGGCGATTACGGGAGGGGGGAGGGGAACTCGGGAGGAGGGTTCACGGGAAGGGGGAAGGGGGAAGGGGGGAGTAGAGTGAGGAGATGGAAGGTGGAGGAGGAGTGGGAACGCGATATGGGAAGGGGACGCGGAAGAGAAAGGGAAGGAGGAAGGTGAACGGGACGAATGGGAAAGGACGCGCAGGAAGAAACAATTTTTTTATTAAATGGCATAGCAACGCATGCCGGGTACCAGCTAGTATTATATTAAAAAATACTTACAGTAGTGTCAAAATCCAAAGAGAAAATTGAGGAATACGTTTGAATGGACAAACCGCCACCTTGGTCCTCTTAATCTTACTCATTATTCTTACATCAGCCTTGCATTCTTCGCGTATATCCACATTTCTCACGTGATCATATAAGGTTTTACCACACATACGCCTCAGGCATCTCATTTCTACAATTTCTACAGTATTCAGACTACTTTTTTTACATGAGCTCCACACAGGAGGCCCTAAGGAAAATAATTTCCCTCAGGGCCTGTGTCATTTTTGGGCCTGTGTTTTTTTAAGGAACGGAAGGAGAGGAGAGTTCTGGGAAGGAAAAGGGTTTAAGGGGTGAGTAGGAATCTGAGGTTCAGTGTGTCCTGATCATCCACCTCCAAGACCCAGACAAACCTCACCCCATGAACCCGGGCACCCCTGCTAAATCATCATACGTAGTGAACCACTTGGGGTGACCTATGGCAGACTTGGTGACTTTCATCCTTCCTCTGCCAGTTCGATGCCTCACTGTTATACAACAGGGTACGTAGGTACCAGCACTCCATTGTGAACTGCTAGCTTCGCTTCTTTGTCCAAAATAAATACACCAATCTACGAATGTACGTAGGTACACATTATTACGGGAATATGTTTTTTGAAAGCAATATAGATATTTCAAAACTCCATTATTAGCTTATGATGGAAATGAGATTGAGAGTCAGAAGTAATTACGTTGAAATATAATTTCACACAGAAAAACTGCAAATTTTATGACAAATCGGCTCTCCGTTTGAGAGTTGAATTATCGATTCTTACACACAGATGTTCTTCAGAGTGAGAAATGAAGATAATCGGTTTTATTTTATAAAATACATACATGATAACATGTTTTATCCGGTTACATGCCAACTCAGAATGAAACCAACTCAGAAACGCCTCAGAAAGGTCAGTAAAAGCTATGAAAAAATAATTTTTAAATTGCCGGTAACCCTAACCTTTCTGAGGTGCTTCTGAGTTGGTTTCATTCTGAGTTGTCCGGTCACCGTTTTATCCGGGTGATAATAGTGCTTACCTACGTATTTGAAAACTTGGTGCCATCATAAGATTGTTAGAAAAACCTACCTAGACCGCACTTCTTCAGAAACCGGCGAAAATAATAAGAAAAAATCATGAGAAAGAAAAACGCAATTTTTCAGGACAACTACCTACTTTGAATGAAGTTAAATTAAATGTGTGAAGTTCTGTGGGATTGACTTAGCCGAACAAACTTCAAGGGGAATTATTGTTTGTGAACCAATTTGAATAATGCCGCATTTACTTCTTTATTCTCGCGGAAGAAGTTAATTTTATTACCTTCTTGGAGTTGAAAAAATTCACGAAATTTCATTTATTCTTGTAGGTATAATTCTGCAGGTACCTACCTGCATTCCTACTTGCTAAACTATTGTGATAAAATTTTGCTGCATACCTACTACCTTGTTATTTACGTTAAGACCGACTACAGTACAAGACTTAGCGCGACGGATTTAGAAGTGTCACATGATCAAGTCAGTGCCATCGAGCAATGACAGTTTACAAATGGCAGCGATTGTGGATGATAGTCGTTACTGCTGATTTGTGTGCCATTTTTCCGCAGAGTGACAGTGAAGTTTACTTAGAGACAGCACCACAGAGACAGGGGGTAATTTGGCATTCGCGCGCCCAGGCCTGTATTCTAGTCGGCCTTGTTTATTTAAGTAAATTAAATCATTGTTACATAAAGTACCGAAGAAAAAAAAATGTTTAAGAAGCAGCAATTTATTTTTATCTGACTTTTTCGTAATAGGTAGGTTCTAAAAACTCGGAAGACGCTGGTAGATAAGTAGGTACAAAGGATATTGTATGAAAAACGTAGGTAAGTAAATCATTTTATTCAGTCAGAAAGATGGGAGGGGAGTGGATTCCGTGAGGAGGGAGGGAAACGAAGGAGGGAAGAGGAACGCGGGAGGGGTAGGGGACGCACGGGAAAGGACACGCAGGGCTGGGGTGACGGAGGGATGGGGGATAAAGGAGGGGCAGAGAGAGGGATTACGTAAGAGACATACTGAAAGCAGGGGGTAAATTTGGAAAATCTGTGCTTTTGACACTGAGAAGTGTGTCTATTTTATATAGTTTAGCGGCAGGGAAGAAAGGAGGGAAGAGAATAAGTAATGGGAACGAAGGAGGGAGAGGGTTTGCCGGGAGGAGTGACGAAGGGAAGACGGGGAAGGCGGAAGGGGAACGCGGGAGTTACGGAGGGGAAGGGGTTGCCGAATGGGGAACGGGGAAGCATGGGAAAGGACAGGGTGGAGGACGAGGAAGGGGCAGGGTAAGGGATTGCAGAGACGTCACAGTAGCGGTAGAGGGATAACAGGGGGTAAATTTGTAAAAACCATGCTTCTCACACGGACAGCTGAATGTGGCCTGAAGAAAACCTTCTGATTTATTCGTGTGAGCTCCAGACGGAAAAACAAAAAATATTGTTTATCCAAAAGCACTTCAATAAACAGAATTAGACACTTTCTTTCTTTGGGTGGCATTGCAACGCATGCCGAGTACTCGCTAGTAATTTATAAAACAATTATGCTTTGCCGTAAATTGGAAAAGTCACAATTTGTGATGTTGAAAGAGAAAAAAAAATTGCAGAAAAAATGATGTAGGTACCTAATGTTTGGATTATTCCTACAGCGTCATTTCCGTAAGAAAATCACCTCAAGGGCCTCTGGTTTCTATCAGAAATTGATTATGATTACCTACACGGTGAAAAGAGACGATTTCTTAAAATAAATAAATTCTTCATAAGAACATAAAACTTAATAACTTAGACAAATTGATCAGAATACATTTTTTTCTTCTTGATTAACTATTGGTGTGTCCACTGTCCACGCAAAATTATCGCCGTGCGCCATCTGATCCCATTTTCGTCATAACTTGCTGGCTTTTTGTAAAATGATATTTTTCTAAATTGCACCGTCTTACTAGATAATGTGTTTATATATTTATTAAAATAGTATATCTTAATGCTAGAAGTGCCCATACTGCCCATGTCAAATTTGTGACTCGCCCAGGAATGAAGATGGTTTGCCGATTTCCTGGCGTAAAATATATTTCATTTCTACATTCGTTAGGTCACAATTTCATCAAACTAAAGAACTTGACATAGGTAACACAGCATTCAAATAAAGGCCGTTTTAGAATACTTTTGGTACCTACCTAAATCAAATGACTAAAAACTGACATAGGCACTTCTAGCATTAACCCCCAGATATTATATACTATTCTAGCTGACCCGGCAACGCGTTGCTTACATGAATACCGCACAAGAGTCCCAGCTGCTCCCGTCTGGAGCCAGTGGGACTATGGCATCCCCAATTGGGGTATGTTGTGAGGCTGAAGGCAGTGGGGAGGGGAAGGAGATAGGGAAGACGAAGGTGGGGAAGTATCTGGCTATTCAGATCTGGTCAATGGTCTGGTGGTTTTAATTCTGAATGGTGGTCTTACACCAGGACGATACTGAGAGTATCTTCCACTCTGGAACGTGCCGCAAATATACTATATATTATTTTAAATAAATAAATTGTGAAAAACACAAATTAATCAAATAAAATTTATTTGCCACGCCGGGATTCGATCCCGCAACCTTCGGAATGCAAGTCAAGCGCCTTACCGCTGCACTACGCCGGCCGTCGCTGTGGCTAAAGAAACAACGCCATCTACTGGATGGTTACCCAACCTTTATAACCACCGCCATCTGTTAATTTGCATACAAATCAAATCCACACCGCCCACTCGTTCACCACGCATAAACATTATTCTTAATATATTACTTATTTCAACCAATTTACATAAAACATTGATAAATTATATACCTACCTAAACCTTCCTCATGAATCACTCTTTCTATTGGTGAAAACCGCATGAAAATCCGTTCAGTCGTTTTTGAGTTTATCGCGAACAGACAGACAGACAGACGCATCGGAGGACTTTAATTTATAATACGAGAGGGGGTTTTTAAGTTCGCGGAATGGGAAGGTTAGAGATTAGTGGGGGTGTCGCTGAATTAGGTACCTACTAATTGAACGACTCATTATTAGTATCAACACCTAGTTTTATCGTAATTAGGTCATTAGTCTTTGAGTTATCGTCGACCAAATATGTCAATCGGGATATCGGGAAGAAATTGTGAAATATGGAGAAAATTGAGTTCCGCGCTGTTATAAAGTTCCTTATCAAGCAAGGAAAATCAGTTCTGACCATACTGAAAGAGATGTCGTTTGTTTGCGGGGACTCTTGTCCAAGTAAAACTATCGTTTACAAGTGGCGTTTTAAGATGGTACGAGAGATTTTTCAATATTTAATGGTTTTTTTGCGTTTTCGAAGTCGCCTACGTCCATAACTGTACGAACAAAAAAAAGTTAAATCAAAAGAATGATAGTTACATTTACGTTCTATCCCATAAAATATAATTATACATTGTCAAAAAATATTTTTCTTACTTTACAACTGTTTTAAAAATAGCTGTTTTCAACAAATCTCAATCGACCTGCAAATGTCATATACAAGAAGGAAAAAAAAGAAAAAATATATGTTTAGATAGAAAACATCTCAATCTATGCCTGCTCATTTTTACATTTTTTAATTAAAGAGCCTTTTTACCTAAATTACGATGTGATACTATTAAAAATACTGCATAAATCAGTCAACTTTAAAATCGTTTTAATGTACCAAAAAACAGGTTAGTTAATAAAATAAAAATATCATCCAATTGGACGGTATTTTAAGTAAGTCAATTTAAAAAAATATTTATTAAATTCCAATGATTTACTTGGTTTACTTCAATATTCGTAAGTATATATAAATACCACTTTGATCAATCAATTCCATTGCGCGAACAGGCCTCGCCGAGAACAGTCGCCCCCGACGGTGTCCCGCGTGATTTAAGTAAAAACAGAATCACCAAAAAGATCAATCATTTACTAGACCTGAATACATTGTGAGAATTATTAAACTGACCTTTTTACAATGTTCTTTAATTTACCATCCACAATATTTGCGCGGGCGAATTCAGTCGGCGTTGGCCTCAGGGATATTCAACGCAAACATTTAATATTCTGTTTTTATGATAATAAAAAAACAATTGAAAATAATTACATAAATCTTTCTGATAATTACATAAGAAACTATAATATGATATGCATAATTCGGTGTTAAATAAATACATATTAAAAAAAATCTTAATGTAATTTCGTTAAATTATTTACATAAAAATTATTCCTTACATCCTAGTTTTGTTCACTTTTAGAAATATTTATTTTTAAAATATTTCTTTTTTATAAAATATTTCTTTCATTACTAGTTTTGTCATTTTTGGTAAGGCTCTCGACTAGCGTTAAATTTTATTTGATTTTTTTATATTATTCCACAATTTACTAATTTTAAAATATTAGGTCCTTAAATATGAAATTGGCGTTTTGTATGGGAGGAACATAAAGTCTTTTTTTTAATATTATATATTTATTTAATCAAAGGTACCATTGCTATCTATGCACTTTTGCCATCTCATAGGTATTCATCGATCCCTTTACTAAAAAAACCATTCGGACGGGAATCAATAAAATCTTTGATAGTCCAGTCAACCTGTGTCGTAGAACACCAGTTGAAGGAAATAAATAGTATAAAGCTAATTTTTTCCCCATCGACTACTACTATTTAGACAAGTGTTTTGTCAAAAGTCCCCGCCCCTACCACCCTTGCTCCACCCCCTGTGCCCCCCAAACATGAAAATTGTAAGGGTTTTGTAAATCGCGTCTATCTCAATTACTAAACACCACATAACTTTTTTATTCTCTTTTTTATAATATTTTCTACAATTAATGTCCAGTAAATTTTCATCGTAACTTTTACCGTTTGTTTGTAATTCATATGAAAAGGTAAAAATTTGTATATTTTTTGGAACGAAATTTTACTTTTTGTCACAGAACTTTTCAGGCCGACATTTTATGAAAAAATGTTTCCTACAAAGGTTATAGCCCTTTCTATGAGCTATGAAATAATATATTTTAATGTGTACTTTATGGCAAGAAAACACCAGATATCAACCGTGAATGCTTGGTGCGCACCATCTCTGCGGCGCTCCGCGGCAGCCGATTCATTGCCGCACTACTCATGTTTGTTTATACTTATTTATTGTATTTTTTGTCAATTGCTTTAAAATTTGGTTTTACTGAAGAAGTGAAATAATGCTTACTGGTATCAGTTCAAGATTTCAGCAATTAAAAATGCCAGAGTTGTTGCGTGCAGAGTGAATCATGCCAAGGTCAGAGTCCAGAGAGAGGGTCGCGTAGCAAATGTCCGTGTTTCGCAGTGATTGTGTTTTACGGTTTGTGTTTGTTTTTGTGAACCAAAATGGAGGACGTGTCTTGTGTTATTTGTTTTGCTTTTGTGCCAGTTTCACTACCTGGATGGTCTGGATACATGCGAAACTGTTCGATGGTAGACAAAACTTTGAAGCATCTTATGTACTAGCTTTGCCTTTCATAAACATAGATCCAGGAAATCTGACTGCTATTTATTCTGCCCTTAGTTATGCTTCTAAAGAAAGCAAGGTAGCTGACCAGCCGTGTATTGTCGCATTTGGCCAACCACTTTTCCTGAAAGCAGTTGACATTGTTGTAAGTTCTTCTACAGAAAGTGAAATATCTGGAGTAATCGTCAGACTAGGCGGATTCCATCTTCAAACGAGTTTCCTTGGTTGCTTAAGAAAGTTTATGGAAGAAGGTAGTGGATTCGAAGAAATGTGGACCTCTGTTTATGGAAAATCAACGATTCCTCACCTTATGTCAGGACATGCTTACGCTAAATCTTATAGAGCTCATATGATGACCCAGGCAGCTTTGATGTTATTGCTATTTGCTGTAGACAATGTTACAGCAAAGAGAATAAAATAAATTGCAATCCGATATGTTGTTTAGTAATTGAGATAGACGTGATTTACGAAACCCTTACACTTTTCATGTTTGGGGGGGGGGCACAGGGGGGGAGCAAGGGGGGCGGGGGCGAGGATTTTTGGCTAAGCACTTGTCTAAATGATAGTAGTCGATGGGGAAAAAATAAACTTTATACTATTTTTTTCCATCTAAAAACACAGGTTGACTGGGCTATGAAGGCGGTTTGGACTGCCCCATCGGAGTTGAATTTTTTCCCTTGCAAGAAGTTATCCAAATTTAGAAAAAATGGTACCTAATCTGTTGGGGCAAGGTCCGGAGAGTACGGTGGCTGTCTTAGACATTCCAATTGAAGCTCCTCTAATTTGGTAGCCGTCTGTTGTGCAGTGTGTGGTCTAGCGTTGTCATGAAGCAGCAGTGGCCTAGAGCGATTAACCAGCCTCGGTTGTTTAGCAGCTAGCTTTTCCATCATGGTTTGCAGTTGCTGACAATAGACATCTGCCGTAATCGTCTGGCCAGATTTAAGAAAGCTGTAGTGAACGCCACCAGCACTAGTCGACCAAACGCTCACAAGTAACTTTTTTGGAGTCAATTTTCGCTTGGGGCATGGTTTGGCTGGTTCGGCAGGGTTCAGCCATTGCGATGAGCAAACATACTTGACTTTATATATACTCTTACTTACACCAGCGCTTATGTACAAAAAATCTTCACTATATATAAATTCGTTTGATATTCATATCAACTTATTGTTATGGGTATTTTTGAAGTCGATTATACGTTTGAAGTGGAGGGTTTTTATGTAAACAAAGGAGAGAAAGTTTTAGGAAGGAAAAGGGTATGAGAGGTGATTAGAAATCAGGGGTCAGTGTGTCCAGGAGTGATGGAAATATGAATCCATTCCGCGGTGAAAGGTAATGAATCGAGAAAATAGATGATCTGCCAGCAACGCACAAGCAACCGATTGAAAAAAAAATTATCCTTAAAAATTTATAATGGGTTTTAAATCATCAAATATTTGAAGTAAATTTTCGAGTTCTGTGAAAGTTCTATTCAAGTTCTGTGATATTTAATTTTTATGATGCAACTGGCTTATAATGATATAATAACAGAACTTGAGTAGAACTCACACAAAACGTGGATATTATCTTAAAATATTTAATGAATTGTTAAAATTTTTTACAAATATTAAATAAAAAAGATTTAAAAAAAGGATTAATAAAAGTATCTACATAATCGTCTATTCAACCGTTAGGGAACGTACCCATACTACGTGACACACTTTTTGCAATTTTTTACCCCCCCCCCCCCCCCCCGGTGACAACGTGTAGTATATTCCAAGACACCCCCCCCCCCCCTACAGTTTTCACGTAGTATTTCATAAATATGGTTTCGAATCATTTTTTGCTAACAAAAAATAAAAAATGCATTATTTGGCTTATAGGTATTTGTCTTTATGAATACGGCGCTTGCTGCGTGACAGCTGACAGCAAGAGTGCATGCATTACAAGTGGAAAAAATATTATCAAGATAAAACTTATGTCAAAATATATTGAAACTGGAACGTAATTTATGGAAACGAAAGTCTTTTTATTTTTATAAACATTTTTCATCTCAATCATCTTCAACAAACAGTTCCCTGAACTTTTTCACTTATTTGAATGTACGAGGGTGGGTTTTTAAGTTAGCGGATTGGGTAAGGAGTGGAAATAAAAACCAAAATTATTTTTCCTTTTCAACATATTCACCTAGGTACTACCCTAATACATTTTTCCGATCTTTAAATTAACTTAAAGGAACTTTATAACAGCGCGGAACACACATTTCTTCACATTTCACAATTTCTTGCCGATTGAAGTGTTTGGTCGACGATAGCTCAAAGACTAATGACCTAATTACGATAAAACCCGGTTTTATCCTAAAAATGAGTTGTTCAATTAGTACCTAATTCAGCGGTACCCCCATTAATCACTTAACTTCCCATTCCGCGAACTTAAAAACCTCCCCTCATAGCTCGAAAAAAAACGCGAGATTTTTTTTCTGAAAAATAAATTAATTAAGTGCCTACTGTTGAAAAGAAATTTACAAAAAAAAAATATTCTGAATGATCTGTACGATGTTATTTTTAAATAAAACTTCAATTGTAGGTCTACAAAAACCGAAGATATGATTTTTTGAAAAAATAAAAAAATTCCTTTTCACTCTCCTGAACCATTAACTTTTTGTCCTTTACAGCATTTAAAATTTCCGTAATCGGTATGTAATGGACGCGCTGGTATTTAAAAGTTAAGGAAAAGTAGTAAATTAAAACAAAAAACTTACCTATTGCTTCAATAAATAAGATTCTCTTCAATTTATTTCAAAATATAAGAAAAGCTTCTGCGGAGCGATTCTATATCTTTTGTGGGATCGTTATCGAGATAATGGACGTGATCTCCTGTCAGATTTGTGTGATTTTTTACATATTTACTGTCACATATATTAGTTTGGATCGTTTTAAACACGAATTCCTGCAAGTATGATTATTTATTCATTAATGTACGTTGTACATAGAAAAAGCAAATAAATCACACAAATCTGACAGGAGATCTCGTTCGTTATCTCGATAACGATCTCACAAAAGATAAAGGCTGAAAAATACATTAAAAAAAGTTCGGAAAAATTGGGTATATTACCGCAAGCGCAGCATATTTAAGGATTTTTGATGCAGTTTTAAGAACATTTCTATATTGTTTATTAGAAAAAATATTATTATTTGAAAAAATAAACTATTCTTCTAAATGGTGCGTTAAAAAAACGTGTTAAAATGTTTAAAACAATTGCGTGAAAAAATATTTACAAAACCTCTAAAAATAGCTTAAAGTTCGATTATATCTTTTAATTCTAAATACAGGAGAGTTATAAAAAATATACATTATCACCACATCAATGTTGTCTAAACGACTGAATAATAACATTATTTTAAAAAGCATTAAAACAATGCTTAAATAAATAAAAACAGTTTTTCAATATCACGATATTGTTATTTTGTCTCACGCCATTATATAAACCAAGACACGAGTTATTTCCAGTCAGTATGCGAAATGATTTCAGAGTGAAAGCACGTCAAATTTTACAAAAAATAAATACGTAAATGTGTAGGCACATAAGAAAAGGGGTCACACTAAAGGCTAGTCGTTATGTTATTGTGTTTTATTTCAGAACCAAGTTGACTTTTTTACTAGAACTTCCATTTCGCGGCCGCCTGTTTGCAACCAGCGGCATAGAATGGTTTAGAGTACCCGTATTACCCGTATTTTCGTTTTTCTAGTTTTATTTATTTACGTCCTACTGTGCTTTTACATAAATTAGGTAAAGATAAAGATATATATAGTATTGTTCACTTTGCAGACATATTATTAGTATTTTTTAGTGAACAAAAGATAATAATTGAGAATAGTAGGGAAAAAGTTTCATAATAACACGAAACGATCCTCAACATATATATCTCCCAGTACGAATCTAACAAACCTTGTAGCAATAATTAAAACTACCAAATGTGAATAACCAACAAATTGTGCTATTTCATATTGAAAAATGTTAGTTCACATTCCTGCCGCAAGTTTTTAATGAGAACTATGGAATATAATATGAATATTTTTGTAGTTTCGTAGGCTATAATCTCAAGGGCAAATATTGTGATGTAACTCTTATTTAATATATGAATTGGAAATCAGAATTTTCGTGCCACTCCAAAATTTCAGACCCCTTAGTAAAGAAGTTTAACTTCAAAAATACAGATCAACATTTAGAAAAGGAAAAATATATTATTTACTAAGGAGTGATATTCTCTTATTTTTCAATGAGGTGTTTGTGAAGAGTTCGTTTCATTACTAATACGGAATCCCCAAATATATCGACAATTTTATAATCTAGATTATGCCGTAGATTTATAGGTGTGTGAACTTGGTAGTTAGTTTGAATAAAAACACAGGTTATATCTGTTGTATTATTAAAAACACAGGTTATAAACCTTTTAAATTGGATTAACTAGGCATTATCACCATGGAGTAGTTGTTAACACTGTCGCTAATAAAATCGCGTTTAATTTTTATTACGATAGTTTAACTTTTTTGACATGTTTCGATATCGCGTATTTTTTTAAAACGTAACAAATGATTAGTTTGACAGAGCGCGTCGTTACTTCCAACATGTAGGTACGTTCATCATCAACTTATTAATACAAAAACCAAAATATAATCCGTAAATCTTTTTTCCAGAGGATACCAATTATTTAGAATGGGCAACAAAGACAAGAAGAACAGGTATCCGCTAGTAAGCAGGGTGAAAAAAATCAAAAGGAAAAATAAAGAACGCAGAAAAAATGTGATATTAATGCTTGCTTCTAGATTCAGCGATACTTTACCACCTCTACAATTATTACAGCCGGTAATTTATATACCTGTCTTTATGTACTTATACACACGCGTGTCCAATGCCAAAATTTTATGGAAAAATCAATTAACATCATTTTTCTAATGTTTTTTTAACTTCCATCAGGAAAATACTGAAAATTTGTTAGAAGGACCGATGTCAGAAGGACCGATGTCGCCTGAGAAAATTTCTGAACAATTATTACAGCCAGTAATTTATATACCTGCCTTTATGTACTTATACACACGCGTGTCCAATGCCAAAATTTTATGGAAAAATCAATTAACATCATTTTTCTAATGTTTTTTTAACTTCATCAGGAAAACACTGAAAATTTGTCAGAAGGACCGATGTCGCCTGAGAAAATTTCTGAACAAGTAATAACTGATTTAAACATACATTTTTTTATGAACGTATTGAAGTTGTAAAAAGATTTTCTAATATATATTTCCCATATATATTGTTTTCAATTGGCGTAAATAAAGTTTTTTTTTTTTAAACAGGAAAAGAAGGAAGGAAGAAGAATAGTGGATATATATTTTTTTTAAATCAATTAAATAAAATATCGCAACACGACTCTCTTTACGATTGTAAATTATCTAACTTAACTATATATACCCTCGTCTCCATCTACAATTTTGCCTTTCTCTATATGGATCGTTTTACATTTATCTAAACCAAAAGTCATTTTAATATCATCTGAAAAATTTTAACTACCTTAATCATTTTCTCTAAATTTGATTCAGAATTTGAAAATAATTTTATATCATCCATATATAATATATGTGAAACTATACTACTCTCTCTTGTATTACCGTTAATTTTTATTCCAAACTTGCTTTTAATTAACATTTTAGACAGAGGATTCAATGCTAAGCAAAATCAAAGAGGACTCAATGAGTCTCCTTGAAAAATCCCTCTTTTTATTGAAATGCCCGGTACTACTATTTTCTTACCTTTTAAATTTACTAGTAAATCTGTATTCCAAAAGGACATAATATATTTTTTAAATCTAATTATAATTGGTTTAACTTTATATATTTTGATTAGCCACGAGTGCGGGACACTATCAAAATATAACTTTTATATAAATATATAATTTTTATATATATAACTTTTTGTAAACAATAATAATAAATATTGAAAATGACCGATATTTTATTTATCTTTCCAATATATTCAGATATAATTATGATCACATATTACGAAAATAATGCGAAATTGAATACCGTATTGTTTTGACATCTGTCAATGAAGAACTAATGCCTATCGTCCAGCAGTGTAGTTGGTTGTATCGAATAATTTATCAAACAAGTTTGATCAAAATCTGATAAAGAGTCATAAAATCATGAGCTCCTCCTGCAATAGGTAATGTTTCTATCTAAATTTACCTAAAACATGCGCATTCAATTTAATAAACATAATTTGAAAGATGCCCAATATTTAACGTTTCATGTTCAAATCTTACTCAAGTGTACCATCTAGTCTAGATTCTTCGCTGCTCTGACTTCGTCGGTAGCGCGCAGCGGTTCCCCATTCGAGCATACTTCATACTTCCCCACCCCGAAATATTATTTCGGTTTTGGTAAATTACCCCTTAATGTTAAAAAAATTATGGTTTTTAGTATTTTTTTTACTATTCCGACAACAGATATTATAATCCCCACATCTCTTTACCGATTAATAATTTAATATTTTCAATCTCAAATATTTTGTTTAGTAATTTGAAATATTACATTACAATCATTATCTACAAAATTACAGAGAATTATGTCACTAATAGTTCTGACTCGAGGAATTCATGCAATCCATCTTAATTTCCCTGGAAAGATAGTCTACGTAAAATTTACGCATGTGTTAGAATTATTGCACTCTCGTTCCAAGTAGTGCGAATCTTTCGCTGTGCTTTTCAGACATCTCACTCGCTGCTTGGACCTTCCGTGGGGCGCGCGCGTCGCTGAGGTAGGTGTCACCAGTTTTGAGATATGGCGACTGCATGAGTAAAAAGGCATAATACTTATACGTTCCAAAGCTGTATCTGATTGATTTTTATTAACTATATTTTATTACTAAATATAATAGGTATATCTTAATTATTTAGTACATTAATCAAAATGACTGATTACTAGTAAGAAATAAGTGATTTGAGATAAAAGAAAAATTATTCCTTTTTTGTTAATTATTGCAGAAGTTTCACTTTTAGTTTTTTTTTCATATAACAAATAAATAATTTAGTTAATAAAATAATAGTACCATATAAATCATCTCTACTTACGATGTTTCCATGTAATTTTGACTCCTCCCACCGTTCTCCCCCTCCACCAAAATCCTCCCTCCCACTACCCCCGCCTAATTAAGTACTTGTAAAGAATTTTTAAGTTAATTTTAAGTTTGCTCATGAATGACACGGACGTGTCGAAACCGGTCGCAAAAAGTTTAAAATTAAAGTAACAAATGTACATTGATAATTAAAACTCCTCAAAACAAAAATGTTTTGTAACCAGATCTGAATAGGGACAAATTTTCACATCTTTCTCTTCCTCCAATTTCTCCAACGCCTAGTGGGACTCTGGTGTGGTACTAACGTTTAAAAATAATAAAACAGCTTAAAGAAAAAATATTTATTTAAATATAAAATTATTATCACTTTTGTTAATTAAATTGATCAGTTAGATGATTTATCATTTCATAACATTGACTTTTCGCTTCAGAGAAGCCCACTTTCTGGCGAAACCTTTTCCCAGTTTGATTATTTCTACATTTTCAGCACTCAATAGTTTCTGTCTCTCTTCCTTCGTGCACAGAGAGAAAACTAATATAATACACTTTTCTACAGAAACTTGGCAGTCCTTCACTCTCTGAGACTGATCAGTGTCGGTGCTGAGAGCAAAAACTAATTTGTACAATCTATACAGAATATCGGCATCTGTACTTGTTTTCCACACCGTCCAACCAACTGACAGCCAAACTGGAAAACACTGCAAAAAACATTAAAAAGTTTAATAAGTAATATTTAATTATGAACTTGGGTTGAGAAAAAAACGAGGTGCAATATTTTAACCAAATTCAAGAAATAATAAATAATGAGCTCATAACACTCACAACAATATATGTATTTAATTTTCTTTATTATTTATTAACTAAGATAATATTATAATAATAAATGTTTATTCCAGTATGTGGGAAAATAAAACTTTTTTTTTTGTATATACCACCTCACTAGGCAGAGCCTGTACCAAGGTGGCAGGAATGTAATCTAATTTTGATATCTTGGAAGATAAAATAAAATAAAAAATTTATTCAATTTAAATACATAGATAAATAGAATGAAAGAAATAAAAAGAAAAGAAAAGAGATGAAAGAAATGGAAAAAGAACATATACATTTTTTAACAATAACTCCACACAGGAGGTCCCGAGGAAAATAATTTCCCTAAGGGCCTGTCATCTTTAATGTTGCTGTTTGGAGGATCTTTTTGAGGAGATGAAGGAGTGAAGATGGTGTAGAAGGGAGGAAAAAAAGGCCAGCAAATCGCTCCACAGCCGAGCTTGAACTCAAGTTGAACTGAAGAACGAGTCGTAGAAACGAGCTAAAGTTTGCAATCCGTTTGTTAAGATAGGAGAATCTATAAAACAGACAGGGCGTTTCTGTGCAAGGGTTTTTTCACGTATTTTGGGGCTTCAGACAGAATGTGGCTACCAAATTCAACAGTGGGGCGCACTTGTGATTTGTACAGGGTCAGCAATTGTATACTATTAAAGAATCTGCGGATCCTTTACACTACACCCAGCTTCTGAGAGGCTAACTTGACTCTGACTTCGATGGAGCCCCCACGCCTGACCGGTCACTTAGAGTTACACCAAGCATATTAATGGAAGGTATATTGGGAAGATTGCTTCCGTTGAAGGAGACTATAATATTAAACCAGAAATAAAATAATTTAAATGAAAAATAATTAGGTATTGAATCAAGCTGCTCTTCCTCTTCATTCTTGAGTCGACAATCTACATCTGCCTTGTGAAGAAAAGTGCGAAGCTGTCAAACCAATTTAACACTTTGTAAATTTTTTAATAATATTAATATTGCAGAAAGAACTCAGCAAATTCGTACTACTAGAATTGGGTCTGGTCTTAACTTTGTGGCAATTCAAACTAAATCTTCTTTTGGTCAAAGAAATTACTTCTATCAGGCTCCACTCATATTTAATAGCCTTCCAGAACATATTAAGTCATCTAATTCCTTGTGCACTTTTAAAAAAATGGTTAAATTATTCGTATTAGCCGAGGATTGCCAATTGATTTTTTCTACATTGTCATTTCTAAATTAATAGCATATTGATTATTTATTACAGTATATTTACTGTTAATATATTCTTTTTTATTTTATTATTAACTTACCATTACATATTAATTTTCTAACCGAACCTAATTTTAAATATTATAGATTAAACAACTTGCAAAAAAAAAAAGTTATTTCAAAGCTAGATTTCAACATATGGTCACCCTACATGTTTTTACGTTATAATGTATTTGTTCCTATAGTGCAGTGGAGGCCCATTCTGTGAGAAATATTATTGTAACAATATTGTCTTTCAACACATTATTTTGTGTACACTATAAAATTGTTCAAGTCAAAATGAAGTTCAAAATTTCAATTTAAACAATAACACCTAAATTAAAAAGGTAAAGAAACAATAAATAAATAAATATATATGGGTTTCGTATCCCATAACTTTGTCAAAACTAAAAGATCACACGGATGGCATTTCTAAGGTGTCACTTACACTATAAAATACAATCATATTTTAATGAAAATGGTCACTAAAATGGAATGAAAACAATAATGTTGGGATCAAAACGGTTTCTTTCATATTTATTTCATAATTATTTGATAGTCACTTTAATATTGCATAAGAAAGATTCGCTCTAATGTAATCGCTTATAAATCATTGTTTTGTTTCATTTTTTATTTTTTACACATATTTAAAAAAAAAACCTAGGGACATATATTTTTTTAAATTTTATCTGTTGTTGAAAATGGTATGAACTAATGATATAATGAATGAGTACATTTTGTCTGATCTCTTAACACTTTGTTATTAATTCATATATTTTTATCACTTATTATTTTCTCTGTTTATCATTTTATTTTTAAATTTTATTATTTTGCTTTTACTTAACTGTTTTGCATGACCGATATTTGCGTGTGTTATTTTTATTAAATTGTGAAATTATTAACCCCGATACAGGCGAACCCTAGTGGGGTTAATAATTACATGCTAAAAATATATGTATATAAATTGTGAAGAAGCAATAAATAAATAAATAAATACTATTGACTATGAAATTCTTAAATTATATCAACGCGATCAATATTATTAATCTATGGCTGGCAGCGCACTAGGCAGCCAACATGATCTTCAAATTTGTATTAAAATGAATTCCAGCAAACGCACTAGGCAGCCAAATATGGTCGGTTGTGGAAACTAGTCAAAACACACCGATTATGCAGCCAAATAGCGATTGTGCAGCCAGTCGAGCTGGTAACATTGACTGCTACACGTGACTGCTTCTTTATTTTGGCTGCCTAGTGCCACTAACTTAGGATATAACCATTTTAAGATTCTGCAGGTTCTGGTGGAAGAGGATTAGAGCAGAACTGGGAAAACCTAACGACTGGAAGTGAATGGCGAAGACTGGAACCAGTGGACAGCAATTGTGAAGGAGGTGATGATGATATATTATGTGACTAATTAATGCTTTACCTTTATACACTCATGAAGGTTCCGCAGGTCCGAAGTATCGTTTAAATAGATGTCTATATTATCAGAGAGCAGGTGGAATATTTTCTTCTTCCACCTGATGGCACTATTACCACTAATTTCAATCAATTGTGGCAAGTAATTAAAATACATAATCTGTCTATTCAAATCCGTCTCTAGGTGAAGTTCTCCTAAGATTATTTCAAATATGTCATCACTCTTGGACCACTGAGAACAAATGAAAAATTAATTAATAATAAATATATTGTGATGTCAAATATTATACATAATTAGGGAATTTCTCTAAATTAAGGGACAGCACTGGATTTCAATATATTTTAAAATAAAGACAAATATTACTGGATAATGAATAACCTGACAATATGAATTTGAATTCCCCCTACTTCTATCTTTTTAAGCAGAAGATAATGATTGGGTGATGATGGATTTAGCAGAGAATTGAACCCAAGACTCCTGGGTGAGAATCCAACGCATCTGTCCACTCACCTTCTAACCAGAAATCATATATCAGATTTAAAAAAGGTATTGTTTAAGCAAATAACAAGTCATCGTTATTCGGTAATGTTTGTGCAATAACCGGACACTGTCATTGTCAATTGGTATTATTTTGCAATAACCATCGTTGTCGTTAAAAATCGGTACTGTTTGTGCAATAACTGGTTATTGTCATTATCAGTCGGTATAGTTAGTGCAATAAACGGTTATTGTCAATGGGTATTGTTTTTGCAATATCCGGTCATTATCAATCGGTATTATTAGTGCAATAACCAGTTATCGTCATTTGTCATTCGGTATTGTTAGTGCAATAATCGGTCATTGACAATCGGTATTGTTTTTGCAATATCCGGTCATTGTCAATCAGTATTATTCGTGCAATAACCAGTTATCGTCATTGTCATTCGGTATTGTTTGTACAATAACCGGTCATTGCCATTGTCAATCGGTATTGTTTTTCTAATAACCGGTCATTATCATTGTCAATCGGTAGTTTGCGCAATGCTGGAGGACTTGGTTCGCAGAAGATCAAACCTGCAACGCCGGGGTGCAAAACTGACGTTTTGGACCACTCAGCTACATACCGGTCAATTTGTAATGTAATTTGTGAAAATTAAATAAATATATAATATTACGATATTGTAGAAAATTCTTACCCCACTAGCACAAGTCTGCGTTTCAAACAAAGGAAGAATCAATAGTATGCATTCTAATGCCTGCTCTGCGATGCATTTCTTTCTATATTTCAATAATTGCACCAGGGCTTCGTACACCACTTCTTCGTAGCCTGTTTGTGAGAACTCCTAAAAGTAATAAATACAAATTCAGAGATTTATGCAATCCAATTTTCAACAGTTTTCATTATTGTTGTGTTCTGTACTTTTTGGATGCTCCAAACACTAACTTGTGGAGGATAACACAATGATCAGTAGATTCTTATAATAATCTGGTTTATTTAAGTTTACGTATTTACAATAAGAAGGCTACAAACTAGCTGCCCTAACTGGGAGAGAGCAAGATTGGATCTGGCAGTCACCGCCGTGTAGACCGCCTAGTTCGCAGAGGCGACGCCGGAGCCTCTGTTGGTCACTTAGAGAAGTACTTCCCTGCTGACATCTTGCGGAGTAATTGGAAAGCTTTTACAATACATTACAGTTATCTTTGCATTTTAGGATTATGAACCTCCAATCTTAAAACCATAATAATGTTATTATACTCGTAGATACTGCGCTCAGTAGTATTTTAAAGAAAACTTTGCATTTCAAATTGTGTGTAATGAAGCTGATAGAACCATTCTGAACTTCTAATTACTTTGATAATAAAAAAATCATGACTTTGTTGTTCTGCTTTATTTAGAATGTGTAAAAACAGATATGTATACCTCTTGCTTGCCAGGGAAGGCCAGCAAAAAGTACCACTTTGAATTTTGAAATGAATGTTTTGTGGATTAATTTTGAGCTATTGTATATTTCATTGACTGAAACATGTTCCTAGAACAATAAACTATCTACCAAAACAACATTATTTGCGTTAATTACGTAAATTGATAGGTTTTACGATGTTTTAGTCGAGTAAGACGCATAAATTATGACGCGGCACCCGGCGGCAGAAATGACATTTCGTGTCCAGCGATTCTGACACTGTCCTTTACAAATTTTATACATAGAAGGGTCAAAATCGTAGATAAAGGAATTTTTCCCGTGCATGCGCAAGAACTGCGCACATCCCCGCGCTCGCTGAAAATTAAATATAAATTATCTGGAGTGACTAGGCGCATTGCGGGTTTCGCTATGGTAAAGGGCGATAATAGAGCAAGCGATTCTGACCGTGTTCTTCATACACTTTCTTTATACATAAGGGTCAAAATCGCGTGTAAAATCTCATGACACACCGGTGCACGAGCGGCAAATGGCGGGTTAATGAGAAATCTCGTGACTACGGGGGGGTTTAATATTGTGAAACTACAGCTTTGGATTACATTGTAAACATAAACAGCCTTACTAAAAAACCCAGTGAAAATTTTATTCAATTGACAAACGGCCGCGGATGTGAAAACATTACTAATTAAAAATTTGTTCTTTGAAAGAAATACACATGGTTTCCACGGCCTGGGAGGGTAGTTTATCTCTGTTTTAACCATTGATGTCCGAACGATATTTGTAATTTTCCCATAGTATTTTGAATGTTCAATATATTTCTTATTTTTGAAGGTGTCGTAAAAACAAATACCATTTATGAAAACTAGATAAAATTACCTTTTAGATTTGAGTATTTGAAATACACTTTAGCTTTCAAAAACTGCCGTATTTTAAGATTCAAACTCGGAAATAAATGGAAAAAAATTTCCTCCCACAACATTTTTGACCAAAATGTAGAGAAATTTAAAAAAAATCAAAATTTAAAAAACACAGTCCTTTTGTGAAATAAATTAGGAAGGAAACTATCACCTCACTTTTTCATTGTGTATACAATAAAAAAATAATAAAAAATTTCAAAGTTTTTTTTATTGCCAAAAAAATAACTTAGAAATAATACCGAAATTTAAAACAGATTTCTTGCATCTCTAAAGACGTTAATTTTTTTGATACGTTTACGAACACATGTATTAGATTTGAATACTATAAAAAATTATCACTTTTAAGAAATTCTCTTAAAATAAAGATCTTAAAATGAAAATTTTATCTTTTAAGTAACCTATAAAAAACAATATTCTGACAGTTCAACTTTGAAAGTACGGCGTTTGTACAATAACTTGATTAAACTGATGTAAACCACACAAATAACATGGTAAATATATCAATTATGTGAACAGAAGAGTAAATTCGTCACTACAATAGAAATCATTAAGTAAAATCACAAAATTTTCGATATCCCGCCATAAAACACACCGAGCTGTTTTGTCATGTCTCGGGCCGACGAACTAATGCATAGGCGCGCCAATAATGCCCCTTGCGGAGAAAAAATAAAACAACATTGTTTCCTAGTAAATTAAAACCATATACAACGTTGTCACATCTTCAATGCGTTTTAACAGCGTGACACGTAAGAAACGTTATTGGTAATAAAACGTATTTTAGTGTATACGAGCTCTATTTATGTTATTGCAATAACACAGTTAATCGGTCGCGCTGTGGTTTTTTTTTAGTAAGGCTGATAATGTACAATAATTAAACCTTTCCACCACACGAAAAAAAGAGCCAAAAAATTATTTTTTAAATTCAAATAATCATAAATTTAGTTACCAAATTCCTTAACAATGAAGCACAGCATTTCAGTCCTTCTATCTTATTAACTTCCTGATAGTCATCCATCTGCAGTAGGGTTCCGGGGAACACCAGGGGTAATGGACAAGCAACTTTTCCCAGCTGAGGGTAATTCTAATTTTAGTGTAGTAAAAAAGAGAACCAATAAAAATTATAAATTAATAATCCAGCGTGGTTGTGTGGGGCGTGCAATACACAACCCGCCATACATTAATAAAATTAAATAAATCAACAAAGATACTTTCAATAATGAAAATTGATAAAGGTACATTAATAAATACCACAAAATGACAACACATCATCGCTCTCGGTACAAACAGGCTTACACAATCTCATATTTGGAATTCTTTGAGAGACAAAAATGTTTTGTTTTTTTTTACCAGATTCTTACACATTTCATTAAAACCTCATTAGCGAAACATGTAATAAAATGTATAAGAATCCGTAAAAAAAAAACTGTTTTTTGGCTCTCCCAAAAAATTTCCAAGTATAAGATATGCCTATTTGCTCTGAGAGCAACGATATATGTGAGTTAGAAGCCACAATAATAAACATGGCAAAAAAACTAAAATTAAATACCACAAATGAAACAATAATAAACAAAGAATGGATGTCAAAAAGTAGTAAATACTGAGTAGAGAATTGCTACATTTTCAGACTCGCAGAGTAACAATTTAAAAGTATGCACAGTGTAATCTCAATCGATCGTTCCTCGAATGTGAAGTTTATTTCTTCCAGTCCCGAATTAATCTTATATATAAAAATGAATCGCTAAATGTGTTGCTAAGCGCAAATCTCGAGAGCAGCTGAACCGATTTCGCTAATTCTTTTTTTAGAATATTCCTTGAAGTACGAGGATGGTTTTTACACAGAGAAAAATTAAGAAAATTGCGCAGAAAATTGGATAATTTCAGAAAACCTAACGACTATGGCACGTTTGACAGTTCGCGTGTTTGAGAATGACATTTTGCAAAACAATGATGGTTAAATCAGGATTCTATTTTTGAAAATCTTTAAGTTGATAAATTTATTTAATGTAGGGACTCCCCTAATAATTTGAATCGAATCAAGAATTTTAGATATTATAAATCGGTACCTATGTTAGGTACCAAATTTAATATACATGAAAAATGGAAATTTTAATAAAAATTGTAAAAGGTGGCACGCGGGCTGTTTAAAAACTGAATGTACTGGGATTGAATATATGAAAAGCGGGAGGGAGGGAGAGATGGGGGAGGGCGGGGTGGAGGAGCGGGGTGTGGGGGGGGACAGGAAGGGGGAGGGAGGGCGGTGAGAGGCTGGGGGGGGGGTGGAGGAGGCGGAATGGGAACCCCCCTTACACCATGCGAGCGAAGCCGCGGGAAAAAGCTAGTTTCATATAAAACTAGCAAAAATAGATTGCATTGATCGTTCCTGAGATGCATCGTTTTACGACATTAATCATTTAGTTATATACTATTTTACTCGATCGATGACCACCGGTGGCTGCTTCTGATATTAATTGTCATCAGACATCGTAAAGAGCGGTGTGCGCGTGCGGTT
Source organism: Limnephilus rhombicus (assembly GCA_929108145.2). Taxonomy (NCBI): domain Eukaryota; kingdom Metazoa; phylum Arthropoda; class Insecta; order Trichoptera; family Limnephilidae; genus Limnephilus; species Limnephilus rhombicus. The sequence continues at coordinate 25,823,850 of OV815278.1, forward strand.
AGCATTCTACTTTCTAGATTTTGAGCTATTCAACCTTAAAAATCAACCGTCCGGTGAAATAAGTGTGCACTCTAAAGATTAAAAATTGTTGCAAAAAAGGAATAAAATCCCACTGAAAAACGTATTGACCAGCTTTTAGAAATCGCAGCATTTTTATTTAAACACTTTAATTTATGTGTGAAATGTATCTTTTTATATATTAAACATGTATGAATGAAACTTTATTCTATGTACCCGAAATCCACATTAATAGTTTATTTAAATAGAATCTTTCAAAAACAGTCATGCAGTTTCCGAATAATTCAAATTAGGTTTATTTATAAGGTTGGTACTTTCGACAAATGTCATATCTGATGGAATATTAATTAAAAAAGGAATATTCCGTTTTATCCGTGTACCGAACTTCAACAAGGAATATAATGTATTATCTGTGAAGTGGATCTGCACAACTTTACCATTTTTTTTTTTTGATAAAAATCAAAAAATATTTTTTATATTACATGTCGCCACTGATCACACTGCCACATGTTGCATCGGATAACAGATCGCATGATAAGATAGAGTTGCATGAAAATATAAGAACTCAGCTAAGAGCTCTGTCTCATCAGCACGGTGTTGCTGGAACAAGGTGGTATGCATATCACGGGTTGTGCTAGGTTGCACGCCAAACATGCTCAGGAATTGCTGATTGGGTATTTGTATATTAATTACTGATACTCACAGTATAATAATAGATTAATATATTTTTTGTTAAATTTGAAAATTTGCTGAATAGTTAATATAGAATAATTATTGTGGAACAGTGGCTGTTTCAATTAAATTACCTAGTATGAATAGTAATACTACTCGTGGTCTAATTAATTTTGGTCAAAGCATTTTGACTTTATCAATGTTAAAATCTCAAGGTTCATATATTTGTTTATAAAAGTGATCTTTTTACCTGGCGCATGTTCCTGATCAAATTCCTGTAACAATTTAAAGCCGCAGGATGGTGCTTCCACTTCTCCTTGGTGAGTTTATTGTGAATCTTACGCATGCATGTGCTAAAAGTGTTATCTATGTATTGCTGGGTTTCATATTCCCTCATGTAACAGAAATTGGATTTATTAATGAACCAATCCAGCATGGAATCGGAGTATTTGGAATAACATTGGTCATACCATGGTCCCTTTGTTTTCATCTCTTCAGTGAGCAAAATCATAGCACAAATAAAATCTGCATTCATAAGATGGCGTTTGTTGTGTGTACTATTAATCTTATTCAATACAGACTTTAATTCCAGCAGTTTCTTTTCGATATCCTTAGCATACAATTTGTAATAACAGTCAAGTGGCTCCGGATATTCGTCGTAAGCTTTGGGAAGACCGGGCACCATACACGATTCAACTAACATTGTTATGCTTTCCCATTGAGGACAATTGTCTATAATATATTTACGGAAGTCAATAGGTTTCGCCCCATCGCGATTTATTTGAATTTCTGTTATCCCAACCATAATGACACTTTTTTTTTGCTTTTTCAAACGCTAGTACATAAATAAACCCGTTAGTACTTTAACACCATTCAAAAACTGATATAACCTTTTTAGTGTCAAACAAACGTCAAAAAGAGTCATGGACAATCATGAATTCTTTTTAAGTTTAATTTACTGCACATCCTCATTCATCTATGGTGGGGAATGTTAAACAGAATTGGGGAAAAATAAACAGAATTGAGGAATTCTTCTCAACTGGGCTGAAAACACCGGAGATACCGCGGCGGTGTTTTTGTATCGTGTGGATCGATAAATTTATTTTGTTCGTAGTGTCTTCAGTATGTTCGTCCCAATAATATATTTAAATTAGTATAATAAGGACGACTAAAGTCTCAAAAATTATTGATTTGCGTACTTTATACAAAATATAATATTACAGTGCGAAAACAATAATTATTAACCCAAAGTGAAAATGTTGAAAGCAAATTGAAAATGGATCATGAGTTCAACGCAATTACAATAGACATGGCTTTGATAAAAATTACCTGTTGTTTTGTAAATTAAACAAAAGGCCTTAATTTACGCAAAAATGGATAGTGGTTTGGGTTATTCGTATCATCTTCCATCTGCTGGGTGGAATTTGAAAATTAGAAACGCACTTTCCCAATTTAGCGATCTTTTCAGTGAATTCAACAAATACATTTCCCCAGCCTATCACCATGATCGTTGCGAAAGGTATGTTAACTAACTATAAAAATAAAGCATATTGGATTTTGAAACAATAACCATACATATTTTTATGATGGTTATTGTAAAGCATAAAATACTCACTAAATAATATAGGTACTTATTTATTATCTATCATAATTATTATATATACCCATCATAATTATTTGTAGAAATTTTAGATAGGATAATAGTGACTATATAATTTTTTCCAGATCCGTGCAGATGAGGTTGTATTCCATGAACAAGGGGGAATTTGTGATGGTCTTCATTGCATTTTTTGCATGTTTTGGTTTAGGAGTTTTTATTGGATTAGCAGGTGAGTCTATTTTTATTTTTTTAGATTGAAACTGTTATCCTAAACGTGATTAAATAAAAAGTTGTTATACTTAGTTAACATTTCTGCCAGAACAGGGACCCCATCATAACTCCATACTATAAGTAACATTACAAAATATAATGTATACCCATGTTTTAACAAAATACTAAGTATTACTAAAAAACAATGTGAAAATTTTATTCAATTGATAAACGACCGTGCATGTGAAACCTTACTAATTAAAAAGTGACAAAAAATTATTCATGGAAAGATATATATATACATTGCTTATCCAGCCAAAGAGGATAGTTTATCTGTTGGATATAATTGTTATTTTTAAATGTCCTATATAATATACTTTATTTTTGAAGATATAAAAAAATGCCATTTTAGAAAATTAAAAATTAGATTTTTATGTTTGAAATATATGCGAAAAAAATTGTAAAAAAGCTTACCCCAAACATTTTCTATTAAAAATTTGAAAAAAATTGAAATTTCAAAATTTAAAAAAATTAATTCCTTTTATAAATCCTCTGGGAGGCCGCTTGTCACCCGGTGGCCACGAAAGTTATTAAAAAGAACATTATTTAAATTGCCTGGCCTTCCAAAAGTTTTAAAGAATTGGCAACAAAACTGTCACTTAACTTTTTATATCCTTCATACAATTAAAAATTATAATAATTCCCCAAGAGTAACCAAAATATTGACATTTTTGCACAATTTAAACGTTGATTTCTCGAATTTGTATTTATTTACACAAGTATAAGGCATTTATATTATTAAATAACAGTACTTTCATGGCAGTTTTATTAAAACCTGTCTTTAAATAAAATCAAATTAACACCATGATATTATTAGTACTAAAATTAACGAAAAATAATACAAATAATAGTAATTATATTGAATTATACTAATATAATATAGAATTGGTAATTAGAATAGAAATTTTGTACAAAACCACTATATGAATCGCATGTAAAATATCACACGTCATAACTGGAATTTTTCCGTGCGTGAAAAAAAACATAGTAGTCGGCGCATGCGCATATCTACTGAAGTTCAATGCTGCCAACACAATAATGTTTTTTTTGTCATTAAAAACATTCTGAAAAATAAATTGTTCTGTCTTTATACAATGTGAAACAAAAACACCGTTTTATAAGTAATAAGTGTTTTTTTTATAAGTTATGCTATGTAAATACATTGGAAGAATCATATGAGTTAATTAAATCACTACTAATACTGAACAAAACCCCTTTATTTGTAGGTAGGTACCATGAGTTTGTACTTACAGTTTGTCAAATAAGAGTAGAAAATATATGAGGGCGCCACTGTTGATCAAATGGCAATACTAAACACATAACTCATGGTGTTAAAGTAAAGCTGTGTAACCTACATTTTTATAAAAAATTAAAAAGGCATAATAGTGGAAAAAATATTTTTTCATTGCGGTATAGATACTCGCCTATATCTCAAAATTAGAATTGAATATAGGTATATTATTATTATACCTTTGAAATTTTGTGTTAACATAATGAAGAATAACTATAATGTAATAAAATATAAAGCACAGTTTAGAAATTGCTCATATTTATTTAATACTAGATAAAGTACCTAGCATTGCCTGGGCTTTAGATCATGTCTCTAATTTTAGATCTGAATATATTTAACTCATTCAGATCTAAAAGTAGTATAACTAAACTCACCATTAGTGATTCTTCCTTTCTATCTATTGTTAAATTCAAATTTATGTTAAATTAAATTAAAGCAAATCGCTTTATAAATCACCTTTTAATCAAATTTATGTCATGGAGAAAAAATGTTTTTTTTAAATGTGGTTTACTGTGTTCTGTACATTCAGTGTCATTGCACTTCAAAAAAATATTTGACAGTTAAATTGGTGTTGCCAGTCTACAAATTTAGTAGTTCGAATTTTTATATTTTCTACTCTTTTTAGACAGACTATACACATCTGATCTGCTACATACTAAACATGCTAAAGTACTGTACATTTTCGATTGTTGTAAACATGTAAACGGATGTGGCGCCCTCTGCTATTTATAAAAATAACTGTTGAAGTTTTCAAACAGCATGACGAAAATAAAATTTACGAAACATAGAATTTCTCTGTCTCAAAACTTTTATGTTTCCTGACTCATTTTCATAGCAAATTTCTTCCTGATTTTCAATTTTCCCGGAAGAATTTTTCAAAAAAAAATTTCCATGATCAAAAATTTTCCAACATGAAAAATAAGTACAAACTTCACATAAAATCAAAAAGATAAAAGTTTTTATTAATTTTTGGGGATCGCTGGCAACGGTTAATATGCACTTTTTTTTTTAAAAAACCTTTTGATTCACCTTAATTACATTAAAAGGCAACTATTTGCATTGGGGGAAGTGGAAAATATTTCATTCTAAATTTCATTACGTAAAATTAAAATTAGCTTTCATCTTGTGAGATTGTATGCCAGAATCACAAACCATGTTACACAAACCTAGCGTAGCCGCTAAACTACTTGAAAACTGGGATGTTTTTCTTGCCTTGACGCGAGTAGGCGTTATAAAGGGGCACTTTGTTTTGTATCACAAACCATGTTACACAAAAATATTTTCCACTTCCCCCAATGCAAATAGTTGTCTTTTAATGTAATTAAGGTGAATCAAAAGATTTTTTCAAAAAAAAGTGCGTATTAACCGTTTGCCAGCGATCCCCAAAATTTACCAAGTTTTTATTTAAAATTTTCCGACAAATTTTCCCAGAATTTTTTTTCCGTATTTTCTAATTTTCCCCAGGGATTTTTTACAGAAAAATAAAACTTTCCCATCATGGTAAATTTCCAAACTTCACATAACATCAAAAAGATAAGACCTTTTAAAAAAATTCCCTTGCCATTTTCTGAATTTCCCAGAATGCATTTTTTTTTAAATAATCCAGTATCAAATATAACCCATCAATCTCCAAATAACAAAATCAAAAAGAAAAATGTGAAAATGTTTTCATAAAAATTTCCTGACACCTTTCCGAGATAAAATTTTCAGTTTTCCCATTTTACCAAAAAAATTTTTTTTCAAATTGAGATTCGATAGGTACATTACGTAGGCATTCACAAATGCTTTTTATTTGGATAGAAAAATGAATAACAAACCTAGGTAAATTTTGGCACAAATTTTAATAATTGCTGTTGTACATACAAAGGGGCAAAAGTCTACTATCAGGGACTTTACTAAATTGGGTGAAGTTAACTACTAAAAAGCTACCTGCAGGGCCTAGCAGCAAAAATTATTATTATTATTCTTGGATTGGTTAAATGAGGATAAATAGAGTTCTTTTCAAAATAGATAAATGTACAGCTTTCAGTTACTCCATAAAAATAATAACAACAGTACTTTTTTAGCTCTATTTAGTTATATTTCACCAAAGGGTCTTCTTAATATTAACCTCCATACTGTAACCCATTTTTTGTTCACCAAAGTTTTGGCTTGTCGATAATTAATCATGCCCTTTTAAAATGGATTGTTAGGCCCCCCAATAACTTGGACATCCGTCCAATATGGCACCTCCCTCCTGACAAATAAGAGTACGCTTCCTCGCGGCCCTTTTGTGATGCGATCCCCCGCCCTCGGAACTTACAATCAGCAACTATGGCTGATTGCACAGATCAGCAAAAACATCAATGATGGTGAGTTCATTTTATAAGAATTTAGTACTCTCTTATATTATCAGATAGATCCGTTGTGACCTAAATGACGCATATAACAAAAGAAGTTACAAAGCTCTTTGTCAGAAAAATATTTATTAATCTAATTATTTGATTACAGAGGAAATATTCGATAAAAGCTTCTACATCAGTGTTTCTATTGATGGTCTTACCGAGGAACATAAACCGGTTACCATTATCCATGAAAACGATGTTCGTAATAGGTGAGAAATACAATTTATTTCATAAAACTAACATTACCGATTGCCATAAGAGTGTATACATTTAAACTTCAAGAACACAATTTTCAGATGCTATCACTTGTAGCCATATACATATCGATAGTGGAAAGGAAGAATGGCTAACGAGCCATACAGCTGAAAAGAAAAATGACCTAAATGCCGTATCTGTATGGCGCTTAAGACATTTTATTTTTCCAGTCCTATGGCTCGTTACCCATTATTCCTTTCCACCATCGATATGTACTATATACCTAATGGAAAGACTAATGACCATTTGGGTCCACGAGAAAAAGTGGTGTGTAGGCTTGTATTCATTTTTGTATGGATCCAAATAGTTACTTGTTGTGCATGGCTATACTGTCCTTGCACTACATGGCTGATACTGTCCTCACACTGCAAATTGAACATTATGGACTTCTAAGTTAATCCAACTAAATATGCCAATGGATTGATTTCAGGACAAGACATCTCCGTTGTGAAGGTCAAGTGTGTGATGAGTTCATAGCCCTGCACTTGGGCTTTTTGGACTACAGCCACTACGTCCTGGGCATAAGATTTTATGGACTCGATGGGTTCCATCAAAGATACCAAATTAACGAAGTCACATTTTATGTAAGTAGATTATGGGGAATTAAAAAAAAAAAACATAAATACCTTTTCACTTTTCTGAAAAGTGGGTAAGTAGTACTCTCTGTGAGAATCGAACTCAATCTGTCCGGTTGCTAGTTAAGCATCTTATCCACCGAGCTATCGACCACTTGTGAATATTTTTTTTCTGGACATTACTGTTGCCCTGACATCCAAGAAATCTTCACCACCAAAAACCTCCGTGGACACTAAAAAAAAAACAAAACACATTCAATCCTCGGGAACACTTCCTTGCAAATAGAGTAGTGGATGCATGGAACAAACTTCCACAACATGTCGCCGATGCTACTAATATAAACCAATTTAAAGCTCTATTGGATTCATATCTGGAGAGAAGAAAGGACTAACTTATTTTTAAATTTAAAACAACTCGATTTACTGTTAAACTTATTGTGAAACAGATGTGAGCACATCAGCAGAGCCTTGCCTGCTCATTATATAAAAATGAGGGAACGGACTCCGATATCGGCAGAGACGTAGCGATGGTCAGATGGTGTAAACAGTTGTGTAGACAGTGATATTGCTGATGCACGTTGGTGTTGTGTGATGAAGGTCATGAAGAGCGGCGGTGAAGACCACGGGTCTGCAGGTCGCCAGCGATAATTAGGTCATTATCCACCACGCATCCATGTGCGTGGTGGATAATGACCTAATCCAGGTGGTTGCTCGACGCCGTGTGGCGGAGATGGCGACTGTGACTCCGGTGAGGTGGAGCCACCTGCGGCACGGGAAGAACCTTGTGAGGTGAAGGAAGTCTCAGAGGCGCAACGGGCCTCGGTAGCCTGAGACCGTGCTGCACCCTGGACAGAAAGCGCGTCGGGCCTATGGCGAAATAATTGCGTAATAAATTTAAATTGTTCTGATCGCCACAAAAATAATAAACAAAGATACTTTATTGAAGTAGTCAAAGAACAAGTTCATAATAATTTTAGGTTCAACATTTATATTCATATAAAGGGAGTTATTTCTACTCTCATAATCTAAAATTTGAATGTGCCTGAAAAGGTTGGGTTCTGTTATAATAAAATATGTTTGGTACTCACTTGCGTTTATTTCACAAAAAAATAATTAAACTGAGTAAAGCATGATAAGTAGTGGAATGTTAACCGGTGAAAGATTCATCGGGGAGTGTCATTCCATGCCGTGTCACTCCCCACCTCTGGCCTGATGGTCGACACTCCACAATATTATATATTTTTTAACAATCTATTCTGACTTATGCAATAATTTTTTTTTTGTTAAGTTTCAATCATTGATTTATAAAACTTAATTGTATATTTCTTTTTAGTTCAAGACATATAATCCAGCCTTCACACAAATAGAAATATGGTTTCGTTTCATATTTTTGCTGGGAACCTTTTTCGTCACGGTATGGTTTACTTGATATTCAATATTTTTATAATTTTTCAAAACTAAACTGAATATATTTTTTATATCTAATATTCAAAAAATTATAGAAAATATTGTTGATAATTTTAAAATTATTTTCAGTGCTGGTTTGCACATGTTCTGAGAAAATATATTGTTCATGATTGGTCGATTGAACAAAAATGGATATCAATTCTTTTACCTCTTCTTCTATTTTATAATAGTAAGTCACAATTTTATATACCTACTTAAAATACATACAAACACGTATAGAATGATTATTTACTTGATATTAATAACAACATTCCCTATTTTTAAAATCCATGAATCTTTTATATTTATTTCGGTGTTTGATTTGTTATGTAATTTTAGTTATATTATTTAAAGTAGATATATACATAGTTGACAAGCCATTTATTTTCAGATCCCGTATTTCCGATGACGTTCTTATTGAGTTCTTGGTTACCTGGTTTCTTAGATGCTTTCCTACAAGCTACGTTCCTAGCGGGACTTTTAATGTTTTGGCTCTGTATGTACCATGGATTGAGACAGGTACATATAAATAATCAACAACAAATTAAAAATTATATAATGTGGGTTGAATTAGAATATGTACTTTTTCATATCAATTTACATTTTCAGAATGAAAGAGGACTATTTACATTCTACCTTCCAAAGCTTTTCATTGTGGCGATGATCTGGATATCCGCCATTATCATGGCTTCTTGGCAAAAGTATAACGAACTCCATGACCCAACTTATAATCATTCTGTAGATGCCACTCACTACTATGTAAGCAAATAATATTATTTACATAAGAAATAATAAGTACACAGAATAAATAATTGAATACAATAATATATGTACAGGATTTGATCCATTAGCTTGCACCGCAGTGAGAGGGATGGATTCATACGTCTGTCACTCCTGGCCACTTTGATCTCCAGATTCCTATCCACCCTTCACATCCTTTTCCTTGCGAGAACTTCTTCTCCAGCATCCCCAAAGATGACATAGGCCCCTGAGGGGATCTTTTTCCTCAGGGCCTCCTTCGTGGAGCTAATGTAAAAAAATATATATATAACCTTGTGACCATTTTTGAAAGTCAAAACATTTTCTTTTTCAGGCATTAAAGATTCACTTCTTCACATTTGGCGCAATATATCTCCTATATTTGTTGTACCTCATTTTGAGAGCTTACACGGATTTGCGGAACATGCCATTCTTTGGTAAGACTTAAAGTTTTTTGTCACCATTCTTTGCGATTGATACTCTGCATAATTAATACACTTGAATTCAAATCCCTCAGTCCCTACAGAGATTCTTACAAAGTAGTTTAGTCACCTCCGATGCTTATTTAATAACAAAGCGACATTCAACCTAGAAATCTGAATAATAACTGTTTCTAAAAGACGAGAGCAACACGCTCAGTCTGGTCAGTTCAGGCATCAGTTCAGTTCATGATTGTGGTCAGAATGACGCCAAACTGATTGTATAAAGCATTGACTGATAGACTGATGAGCCGGATTGACATATCTTTAAACATTTTTCAGCCTGGTGCGGATTGATTGTGTAATTCATTTGTCAAGGACGTTTTAGATCCGGAGAAAGATTTTATACTTTTATATTAGAATCATTGCCTATTCTCTGGGATAAAACACATAAAAGTTATACATATTATCAAATACATACATGGAAATGAGGCTTCGCGACAGCTTTTTTTTTTTATTAACCACTGGAGTGGAGCGATCACGCGAAATAAATAAATTTGCCTCGACTGCTCGAGATTTCCCAGAAGATCATTGTATAAATTTTTTGCAACATTAAAAAAAATTATGCCTTTGAATTTTAACACGGAGAAATAAAAAACTTCTTAAAGTGCTATATAGCCAATGAACTAACCTGTATTTTACCTTTTATCTCGTATTTTTAGGATTAATGAAAAAAATATTAAAAAATCGTAAAGTTTATAATCGCGCGAATCCTGGGTGTTTTTTACTTGAAACTGCCGTGAGGGATACTTATTCGAGTCAACATAGAATATTTTCGATTTCTGTATGTTGTCTGTAGTATACTTGATAATTGAAGGTGCATATCTATGGAAAAAGGACTTAATTTTATCCGTAAACAGCTGATCAAAAATTCGGCGGGAAAAAAATATTTAAATTTATTTTTAACACCGTTCTAAAATAGTCTACGAAGGTTCGGATTTGTGATATCTATGGTCATAATGGATAAAGCATTTCAATAGCTTCGTTTTAAAATAAATGGATGGCCAAGGAATTGTTTTAAATAATCACAATAAATGTTCTACGAAAGGTAAGAAAGTGTGGTCCATTTTTGGACTGCTATCAATTGCAAAAAAATAAAAGTGGTCCATTTTTTGACCAAAATCGCTCCAGTGGCTAGAAATTAATTCCTTTCATGGCTTACGCCATCTTTAGGGATGCTATGTGGCGAGTATATTATAGGAAAGGAAGGAAAAATATATGATGGGTGGGTTCTGAGAGAGTCCTGGAGGGGTCAGAAAGTCTCCCTCAACCAGTCTCTCCCTATCAGTCTGCTGCACAGTTGGTGGGCAGACACATCCGATGCCAAGACCCGGATAAACCTCACCCCATGAACTCACACCCCCCTCGCTGAGTCACCAAACGTAGCAAACCACTTGGGGTGCCCTATGGCAGAGGTGTTGGTTATCCAATAAATGGTTTGCTGGGCGACGGTACCCGTACCCGCCTCACAAATTGTCTGCTGCTGATGTAATTAAAAAAATGAAAGCTCTGGGCCACCTCAGAAGATATCAAAAAGAAAATAAACACTTTGAGATTGAACTATCGTCAAATACAGCCAACTGAACACACAAACTGGAACGATGGGTTGGCCAACTAGGGCGGATGGACTGTAAGTTTCATGGTACGGAACAGAGTTCCAGTTTGCTCTGGTTAAACCGAACCACTGGCGATATTCACTTTCAAGGATGTGAATACCCTGCTCCCTTTTGCAAATATAACCTTGCAGTGCTGTCATTTGTCATCAAGACTTCAATTTCCAAATAATGTAAACATAAAATTGTATCACATGTATTTGATTTTTAAAAATATTTTGCAGATATGAGGTTGAAATGTCTGACCCTTCTGATGCTAACGGTACTGGGGGTGAGCGTAGCGGTGACAGTTCTGCGCTTTGGGGCGGGTGTTCTGGAGGACAACTTTGTGGCCGAACTGTCGACACACTACAACAGTTCGGCACAGTTCATGACGTTCTACGGCCTGCTGAACTTCTATGTCTACACCATGGCTTATGTGTATTCACCATCTAGTCGACCTGCTCATGGTAACTATTTTATAAAACAAGGATTGTCCTAGAATTTAAGACCGTTTTAATTTAAAAAATCAGGAAAAATTTACATTTACAAAAAAATCATATGACATTTTAGGTACATATCCCCACTATTTTTCTACCTAGTCCCCGTTACAGTGGATGCACTTGGTGAGCCGTGGCACTAGGTCATTGATTTCCTTATCGCAGAACTCCGCCGCCAAATATGCTCACCTATCCCTCCGCATCCTAGTCAATCTCCAAAGATTTTCCTGCCAAATGTTGATTCAGGTGAAGAAAAAGATGCAAATCATGTCATTGATTGTCTTTTTCATTCCGGGATTAGGTAGGGAACCCATGTTTCAACCCAAAAAAGCCTCACCTTGGTTGGAAAAATGGTTCGAAGAGACCTGAGCGCTTTCCACACGATTTTGCTCTTGGGCATTTTGGGAACCCAACGAGCACGCAATTTGCATACTTCATTATTCCCTCAAAATCATTTGTGTGGTAGACTTATTGACGTCTGGGATCAAAATTACTGATCTTACGAACTTCAACAAGGCGGACTCCCTCTTAGTTGAGAAAGCAAATAATTGAGTGCAGACGGCAGGATTCGACAGAGGAATGTCCATCACAAAAAGACGTAAAGATCGCACTGAAGTAGCTACCAAGCTGGATCACCGCTTTTTTAGGGGATAGTCTGAGCTACACGCTAGTGCCACCATATTTTGAGAAATAATGCCCACGTTGCCGAAAATGAGGAACGGTCTTTAATTCTAGGACAACCCTAATATACATCAGAAAATTTTATTTACCTTTGTACAAATAGGCAAATAGCTCTAAGCCTCAGATAATTCAGTTGGGTAAGGATTTTTATTAAGTTACCATGAAAATATTATGTTCTTAAGAGGAACGGCTGCATGGGCCATTTCATGAAAAACTTAATTTTGGATTTTAGGCCAAAATTCCCAACCAAACTGAATAATTGTTTTGTTTAATCAAAAGGTATATTAAATATCTATTACAGATATTATATACGGAGACGGTTTATATATATATATAGTTCCTGGGAGCAATAGGCCATCTCCTATTTTACCTCATTCCTTACAGTAACCCAGTCCCTTTTATGAAGTTCACCAAGATTGTCATTGGAAATTAAGCTATATCTTCTTGTTTGACTCGGATGTGTCTTCCCAGGTCTCATTTCCCCTCTTCACTCCTCCTTTTTCCCTGAAGGCCCCACGAGGGAAGAGGGCTTCATCTCTCCTCTCCACACCTTAGTTCCACCTCCACACCTCCCCTTGGTTCCCTAAAGGCCCCAAAAGGGAAGAGTCCACTCCACCTTGGTCCCTCGAGGGCCTCAGGAGGGAAGAGGACTTCATCTCTTCTCTTCACTCCTCCTTGGTTCCCTAAAGGCCTTTTTTGATAGTAGTTTTTTTTGGATAGTAGTTTTAATTTATGTATGACAAATTTGTGTTAAAAGTAGGACAAGTGTCGTTCAGACATCGAATATAACCGCGAGCAGGTATCTGTTGAACCGCAAGCGCTTATGTTTCGTGCCGTTCACACGACGCAGATCAAATATTTCTTCCTATGGTAGGGGAGGAGGTCAGATGAATTAGCGAGCGGCCACGGAGTGCGCATTTTTTGTACTGAATCTATAAACTTGACATCTGTCATCCACCGGTCTAGGCAGCTCCGTAATTAAAATGACCCCCTCTCCTGTTGGAGTGGGGGGCGCTTAACTGTTGGCATATCGCCTCAAGAGCGGTTATGGCGTAAGATGTGCATTGTCTATGGTTGATGTGCGCATAAAGCGCTTAGGTGTGTATGGAGAGCGATATTTGGGGTGCTATTATCTTTTATATTTATATGCTCAATCTAAACAGGCCATTTGTAATTTAAATTTACACCATTATAAAGTTCTTTTTTAATCATTTTTAGTTTATGCTTCATCATATTTGTATAATTAATATTATAAAATTATTTCTTTAAATGTTTATCATTTACTCACAAGTAATTGCCCAAGTTGGCTCTAAAATCATAATATATTAAAAACGTATATCATAAATGGCTAAATTTTATAATTTAAAATACAAATAAATAAAGTAGCATATATATCCTTTGATTTCAAAAATAATTTTTCAGTTCGATTGGGTATTTTGGCCTCAAATCCATAATTAAGACTTGTATGAAACGGGCCGCGCTTCCCAGAGTATTAAAATATTCTTAAATTTCAATATCTAAACTGAGAAAACATGAACCTGGGCTGCGATTTCCCAGCAACGGTAAATCATTACCCGTTATATATAAAATATATTTATTTCAGAAATAACGATAACAAAGGATAATCCAGCTTTTTCGATGATCAATGACTCTGATGAAGATGTAATATATGGATCGGACGAAGAAAGTCGGCGCCCCCTAAACCGACCACACAATGATGATGACAGCGATTAAAACCTCTAAAAGGCGTCATGCAAACATGATTTTATTTTAAGACCAGAAAGTGATAAAATCACTTTGGTCCTTTTATTGGTACCTACCTAACTTTAATGTTTAACCAAAACTATTGGTGATTTTCAATTATATACTTAGTATAGTTCTAAGCAACTTGTTGTGAAATTATTATTGTTTTATTGTATATACAATTTTAGTATTTTACAAAGCGTACATACAATTATTATATATTTTATTTAAATGTTAGCTTGTGATTAAATTAGTGTATTTTTGTGAGAAATTTTTCAACTTAAATCATATTATAAATTATTGGAAATGCTGATTCTAATCAGCTATCTAAGTGAAGTGGTCTGTGTTTCATTTGTAGTCCTACAATGATCGTATTTCCTTAGAATATTACGTAAGACGTATATTTACACATTCGAGCACTGTTCTCAGCCTTGTAATGATACAAAAATATCCCATATTAATTTATATGATGTTTATAAATTTAATGTAATATCACTAAGCCAATGTGATATGTCCAAAGATATTCAAACACAAAAGAGATATGCTATGGTGTCCGCGCAACTGTCGGCGGACTACGCCTTAGAGTAGTTTGCATACTAAAAAAATTTGTTCATTTCATTGATTTTTTGAAGATGTGCATTAGTATAGTATTGGTTAAGAACATATTTTGAATACGGAAAGAATTCGTTCATTTAGTTTAGTTTGTTTGGTTTATTCGTTCATTTAGTTTATTTGTTAATTGGTAAACAATATCGGCGACACCCGGAAGCGCAGTCCCACCTAGTAAAAACTGCAGACATTTCAATATCTTTGGATATGTCTATGTTTACATACATGTATCGCACAATACCCATACTTTTTTAAGAGTTCCTAAAGTTTACCTTAGTCATGGGTTTTTTTTCCTTCAATTCCCTTGTTTTATTTTTAATATGCAAAGAAATTGATATAATGCATGCTGAGCCTACAAGAAGGGTATATGTATATGTCAGTGGTGGTACGTGAGTTTTCAGTGAGCTAGAGTGCTAAGATTGAAAAATACGACGTTATTGATGCTGTTGTAGCTGAAAAATTTCAACATTTTGTAAGGTATTTATAAAAAGTAGAAATTTTGAAAAAAATAAAAACTCATTTTCAGCTACAACAACATCAATAACGTCGTATTTTTCAATCTTAGCACTCTAGCTCACTGAAAACACACGGATCGCCACAGATATGTGTGTGTGCGCGACTTAAGATATAACAAATTCGGCATTTCTCACAATAGTACAAAGTATTCGAAAAGTATGTGTGAATTCACTATAAATACAGGGTGTCCGGGGGTAAAGTGCATTAACTTCGGGAGGTGATTCTACATGATGGTACAAGTAAAAAAGATAAATAAATTTTTTCGAAATTCCAACTTTTAGGGGTAGTTTTCTGGTAAAAAGATAAAATTAGGCCGGCGTGTGCAGGCGGCATTATTATTTTACACTGTTGCCGAATCCCCGCTCCAAGCGCTCAGTGTCGAATTCGAATGTAACAATGTTATTCGCGTAGTAGTATTTCACTTTAAAAACTTTATTGTTGTTAGTCAAAACTTGTTAATTTAATGTGTCTTAATCTAGTGTGTATTTATTAAGACTGACTTAAAGGAACAACTTCATTCAGTACGTGTTTTTTTCAGACTTACTTTTGTTTACTTAGTTGTAGACATGCCTAACCTGCCTAGCTGTAAAAATGGTGATTATTTGTGCGTAATTTTATCATTGAATTATTGGGCCAATACAGCGTAATTTTGTTATTGGATGGTAAAGTAATACTTTACCAACAAAGAACGGGCAGACATTCATTAATGAAATAGGCCATAACGTACGAATTGATAATAATATTACTTTACGTTTACATGCTTGCTTACAAGCTGAAGGTGGACATTTTGAAAATTAGTTAAAAGTGATGACATTAATTAAGAGTTCAATTAGTTTATAACAATTTAATCATTAAAAGCGTGTCTTCAATTGTTATTTAAGTGCAGTTATCTTTTTACATTTGGTTTAAAACATACGATCTGTATAAACATCAAATTCTCGGTCTTGTTATTGTTTACAAACGGTTTCCATGGATACAGGCCAAATCACATCAAGCAAAGTTGCAACAAATGCACCCGGCAAGCTAACTTGGGTAAGTGCTACCTTACACTAAGGATTTTTAGTAGGTATCTCTTTTTGTATGGGAAAAAAAAGTTGGTATTTCAGAAAAAGTTATTTATCTTTTTTACTCCTTCCATAATGTAGAATCTTCCTTAATAGAAACCTTCCCAAGTTAATGCACTTTACCCCCGGACTCCTGTATAAGTATATACAAAACAAACTCAGCCTGTAAAATACGGCCATATTGAAATATTTAAAATCATACACAAACAGATATTCTGTTATATTATAAAAACTTCAATGGGGGTGTATTTAAGAACTAAATATTATTAAAGAAAGTAAAGCTTTTAAAAAAGTACACTAATTAATTGAGTATTTTTTTTATTATTATAATAATTGTTTATTATCCTACAAAACAAATTTTATTAAATTTATCAGTACATAAAAAAAACTAAACATCATTGAATAACTAAATATATCAGCATATAAAAATAACTAAAAATCGTTAAATAACTAAGTATCAGTACATGAAATAACTAATCATTTGTAAACAAAAAAAAGTTAATACCTACTTATAAGGCGCGGTCCCTTTAGACACACTTCGGATTAATGATTGTGTTCAAAATAATAATTTATTTATTTCTAATAAAAAGCTATGGACTTATTTTCTAGCTGTAAACATCACTAAAATAGTCCCAGCGAGAGCTCATAAGGACATCATCGACATTTGTTCTCTTCCTTCATTCTATTTGTTCGTCTCCTCCAGAAGCTACTAGAACGATGATGTCATGTACAATCTCTCGCTGGGACTAATATGACACCATCCTGTCCCCAGACTTAAATCACGTAGCGACAAAGCACGAAGGAGTCAAGACACTACATTTAATGCTCCAATGTCTACAAATCACGTACAAGCAATAGCGTGTATTCTGTCTTTTATTCTATATCCACAAAGCTCTAGCCAGTGATGCTCCTTGCATCATGTCGTGTGTTAAGTCTTATAGGGACGGGCGCGAATCCGCAATAGTGCTGTTTACAGCTAGAAAAAATGAGTCCAAACCTTTTAATTTGGAATAAATAAACTATTATTATACATTTTTTTGCATCCAAAGAATGTACAAAGGGACTGCGCCTGATACCTATGTACATTGTGTTTCAGAGAAACATAAGTCAGTGGAAAAGAAACATGGAAAGATTGGACTTTTCTTGACTGTCAAATGCTGATGTGTCTTCAGTACGAATTATATGCAGTTCGGTAGTTTTACAACTACCCAAGGATTATTATTGGGGTGATAGGAAAATGATTTTCCCCGTCGGGTTACATAATCCCATGTACACAAATATATACAACTCTTTATAAGAATACTAACATCTTTAGATTACATTCAACAAATTTATCAACAGTACTAACTAAAGAATTCTTTTTAGAAGTTTGAAAAATGTGGTTCTAGAATATATTAACAACCATCACAGGAGAAACAAGTTTAAAATATTTTATAAATGTTCGATTCTTCCCACTTACCACAATGATATTCTTATTTTCATGTGGAAAAAAGAAATCTTGTAGGCCGATTGATAACAAATCTTCAGATAAATATAGTCTTCAATAAAATTCTAAAACTGAAAAATAATACCTCACCTTAGTATGCATCTTGATTTTATTAGATCTTTAAATTTTCCAGAAACAGTTTTCTTCTTACCAAACATAATATCTATTGCATTGCCATCTTACTATAAAACCTTGATAAAAAAATGTTGGTGGAAAGGAAATATCCAAAGCCTTGATGGGGTTAACATGTTTGTTGATGATGTGTTTTAAAAAAATATGTATCTCTGAACATCAAAATAGGAACAATTTATAAAATAAAGGCAAATTCAACTGATTCACCTGCAGTTATTTATAACTGATTCTGTTTTGGAAATCGACACAATAATCAATCAATTTATTTCAGTAATTCACATAGTGACTTTAAAGAATAAATGCAGTGAGACTCATATTACAAGGTTAAAAAAAATTAAGTTTTGTTTTATGGGTGCATAGAAAATTTAAAACTAAAAAAAAAATGGTCTAATTTTGGTATAATAATTGTTTTTCTGAATCTTGAAAAAACCCTATAAGAGAGTTTCTTTATAATGAGACATAAGCCATAACTATTTTTGTAAGGCCAGTCCCTATTTTTAAATAATTTGGAACTCTGATGTTTCCATAATATATTTGAAATAATGTAATTTGGTCGATATTGGAAACAACTTTTTGGTTTAAATCCTCAGTTTTTAAATGTTGCTGGTAGATATTACAAGGTTATTACTAAAAGTTCTTTAGGCAAATGCTCCATGTTCAATATTTATCACGACACGTTTTGATGGATCGGAGATCTACCCTAGACGTTCAGTATTTATCCCGTTAGCATTGTGGCGTGTTTTGTACAGTAAATACCTATGATATTGCAGATACAGGGAGAAAACTTGAAGCCTGAATTGCTATTATCTTAGCACTTGGTTTAGAGAAAAATAAAAAGAAAGCGATGGATGAAAAATTGGCTACAACAAAGAGAAAAGTATCCACATCTGAATTTGTTTGAAAAAATAGACTTTATAATGAAATAGATGATTATGAAAATTATTTTGGATCCCAGACATCAGGTAATAACAGGTTGTTAACCTAGTAATAGTTTGATAATCTTCTGAAATTGGTAACACTGGTATTTTTAACTAAAGAAGGTACAATAATGAGAAAATCGATTGCCCCGGAAGAAAAATTAGCATTGGCATTAGATTTATTTATTTATTGTTTCTTTACACTGCAGGTAAAATGTTTACAATACAATTTGTTACCTCACTAGGACAAGCCTGTGATTGCTTTGCAAACTTTAAAGATAAGGTTTTCGGGGATAATGTCACTACACAGTAAGTAATAATAAGGTAACCCAGGCCTCCATGGCCGAGGGGCAAGGCTCTCGACTAGCAATCCGAAGGTCGCGGATTCAAATCCCGGCGTATGCAAGTCAATTTTATTTGATTACTTTGTGTTATTTCACATTTCAGATATCGTATGCATGGACATTGGATGGTCTAGAGTCGTTCAAATAAATGTATTTCAATAAAATAGATTCTTGACGTGTGCGGTGGAGGAAACCACATGTTTCCTTATAACGCCGTTGGGAAAGTGGTGGGGTCCCTCCATTCAGAATTGAGAAGTTACTACTTCTCAACCTTCCCCACTATCCTCAGCCTCACAATAAATCTTAATTGGGGATGCCATAGTCTCACTGGCTCCAGACGGTTAGGAGCAGTTGGGACTTTTGTACGGTATTCACGTAAAAAAACCATGGATACTTGTGAAGCATTGATCTATGTTCTTAAAGGTGAGTCAAGGGGATTCGTTTATAAAGACGTCCTCTTCCATTGCTGTCACCATGAGTACTGAAGCGATAAATATTGACACTAGACTAGACGTATAATATTTAGCACGATCTGTGGGTTCATGATCCGGATTTCAGGAAATCTAGAAATCCTGTGATCCATATCATAATCCGTCAATACACTAGTAATCAGTCAATAAATATTGAATGTGTAGCGTTCGACTGATAAAAAATATATAATATAAACATTGGCAAATAGATATGTTTAGTTCAACGTAAATTTTTTTAATTAAAATAAACAATGGAAGAATATTTAACAATTTTTTTTAAATAGACCAAATATATTTAATAATTTCTACAACAATATTATTATAATACTGTATTTGACAAGTTAGACCTAGATTTCTAAAAAAAAAAAACATTTTGGTTTCAACCAAAAGATAATAATATTTTTGCCACAGAGTAAAAATAACAAAAATAATGCAACCTGAGCCAATAGCACATTTCAGGAAGAATAATATAAACCAAACCATTTTGAGAGCGAAAAATAAAAATAATAATTATTAATAATGTAACTCAAAGTACACTTGGACTAAACCACTGGACCTTCAATTCAAGACACCAGGCATCAGGGCGGGGGGGGGGGGGGGGGGGGGAGAGGAGACCTTATTATTATGCATGGTACTTGACAATATATGTGCATGCAAAACTATAATTTAAAATGTTATCTTTCAGCCATGACGCACTGAAGGTTGCAGGAAATCTTTGGAATAAGAGATTCAGTTGTTTCTTTGCGACCATTCTTATTTATCGAATCATTGCAATTGGTATTTCTTGGAAGGAAATGCGTTGTTCATGTTTTCGTTTGTAAAAGTTAAAAAATTGTAAAGCCCAGACTACATATATTGAGATCCAGGGTTACTGTAGTAAGTCAACTTGTAATACATATGTACATACATTCAAGACTAATAAGATAGGAAAACAGCGTAGGTAGTCTCTGTCAAAAATTTGCATGAATTTGTATGAATTTAATTAGTCTCAGCGACTCAAAGAAGAAATGGTTTTAATTATGATAATGAAGATAAAAAATATTTTATTTAGTCTATGGTAAGTATATGGTGAAGCCGCTTACTTATCTGTGAGCTGTAACCATTAACGCGGCGAGCCAACGGCTGTCGGTTTTGCCGCAAATCAAAGGATGCTCTACGCCAGCTCGCCTTTACGGTTACAGTGGTGTAGACATCCTATACACACTAGGAATAGAACCTGGTTACCATGTCAGTGACAGTTACAGCTCGCAGATGAATACGCAGCTTTAGTGGTATAAATACCGGATTTTTTAATTATAAAATATATTTCAAGTATAGGTTTTTAACATATAAACCATAGGATAATGGCTTTAAAGAAATAAATTATCAAAATCATCGTATTCATTTTTGTTTAAACTAATCGCCACAGGCTGTATTATTATTATAAATAAAGAGTAAAAAAAACTTTAAAATAAACATAATAAATAAACCTAAACAGTAAACAGTGTTTTGAATTTCTTAATCTATCGATATAACGTTACTAATTTTTGGACTATACAAATTTATATGAAAATCTTTCAATTGTTTAAGGTTACTAATAACTTTCTTTTCAAAAAATTTGGTTTGTTGAGAACTATTGGATAAAGGAGGTTTGGCTGAAGGATAATGAGCCGCTTCTAGAGAGTCAGGTTCTGTGGAATGGTCGTGGCCCGGAGTGGCGGCGAGGGGTACACAAGGAGACGCCACCTCTCCACTGGCGTGGCAAGCCACCGGGCAAGGAGTGGCCACTAAACTGTCTTCTTCGTCGGAGCACAGATCTATGATGTCTATATTTGTTACGCTCGCATTCACTTTAGGACCTGTGTTTAATGATGCACGCCTTGATCTCCGCACCCCCAGAGAACTTTCTTTACCTGAAGTTTGTTTAGTCTTAGAATCACAGGGTGTTACAGACACAAATTCTATTTCACATTTGGTTTTTTTCAAAGTTTTTTGTTTTTCTAAATCATCTAAATACTGTTTTATTTCTTCTGGTCGCATAACTTTTAGCTTCACAGAAATGGGTTTGCACTTGAACAAAAGTAATTGGCTATTTACATCTAAAAGTTTCTTGTTTCTCTGTTTAGGAAAAATATGTTGGCGATTCCAATAATTTTCAGTTTTTTTGTATTTTACAGGATAATTATGAGATCTTGTCTTATGTAACCACTTAGGAGTTTCTAGACATAGGGGAGGAGCGGCGCAGTATCTGTCCATGTGATCGCGGTACCGCGCATCGGCCTCTTTTGTTCGACCTCTGCTTTTATTCACTCTTTGGCCAGCGAGAGACGAAAAGGGGAAGCGCTCTAAGTAACTGAATACCGTAGTCCTCCTCTGTCTGTGATTGACTTGATTTGGGCTCAGTTCTTGGTGGCTGCTAGACGCCGTTACTACCGAACTAGAGCCCTTTGTTTGAAGTCCTAATATGTTCATGAACTCATCTTGTTCTAACTCCTGCTTCTGACATGGTTCTGGAATGAGAGAGGATGCATCCGGTGTAGTGGATCTCTGCGAGCAAACTCTTTCATGCTTTCTCAGGTCTTCAAAATTATCAAACACATCGTCACATGTATCGCACAAGTA
This sequence comes from Limnephilus rhombicus, assembly GCA_929108145.2. NCBI lineage: Eukaryota > Metazoa > Arthropoda > Insecta > Trichoptera > Limnephilidae > Limnephilus > Limnephilus rhombicus. Next base: position 25,846,254 of record OV815278.1, read on the forward strand.
GATATCTGCTATAATATGTTCTACAATTGATTCTGGTGCATTTTTAATGAGTTTCTTCGGTAAAAGGCAAATTCTGCCAGTACTATCTAGATTTCTATCATAGAGCATATTTTCATTCCTAAATGTAACAAGTAGTCTCCCCGAAGATCGTAGATAAAGAGAAGTGGTACGATCACAATTATCCACATACTGTAAGGTGGCGGGGGGATTGAGGGCTAGTTCTTCAGAAAACTTGAGTAAGAATTCACTGTTGTGATACACGTAGCACTGTTTGATGAGATCCCTCAGACTGGTGGCCCAGTCGTTGGGTAAGTCCTTTGGTCGGGTAAAGGGGTCGGAGAAGGTGACGTTGGAGGGCCACCAGTGGGGCTGCTGAATGTGTTTGGCGGTGTCGTGACCCCAGGAGCAGTGGACTAAGAATGTTATAAAACATTCTAGTTCATTTGTCAGCATTTTGGCCAGACATGTGGGGTTCCCACCAGCGAACAAGAGAGGTAAGTTGGCAATCATGCTGGATATTCCACAGAGACTGTAAAACAAAATATCACAAGTCAATAAAAAATGTGTTTGTTAGAAATGTGGACAAGACAAGTTCTAGACAGGACAAGAAAAGTTCTAAACATAATAATATTTTCAAATTCAAGTTTTCTTAGATTAATTAGAACTATGTTAACAAAGTGTAATTGCTATCATCCAAATTCAGCTATGGAACGAATTAATTTACCTAGAAATTTAGGAGGTAGAGGTGTAGTCAAAATAAAATCTTTGAAACACAATCAGGTAGAAACGCTTAGAAATTTTTTTCCATAGGAAAGCTAATAGCTCAGAAATGCACAAAATAATTTGCAAAGCAGATAGAAACATTACACCTTTAAATTTATAAGACGAGAATGCCAACATTCTTATAAATACTAACCAGGAATTATTAGATTCCTGGTCAAATAAAATTATTCACGCAAAACACTTCAATTATCTCAACTAAACGTATGTTGACAAACTTTCGTCAAACAAATGGTTGAGTATTGGAGAGTTGAGCGTAGAAATAGAAGGATTTATGCTTGCCATTCAAGATAGAGTCATTAATACTAAAAATTATAGGAAGCATGTAATCAAAGATATAAATCAAATTGATGATTTATGTAGAAAATGTTTGGCTTTTCCAGAAACTATAGAACATATTATATCGGGATGTTCTATATTAGCACCGTCAGAGTATACATTTAGGCACAATCAGGTTTTGAAAATAATCCATCAAAGTTTGGTAATTAAACATAACTTGATTGACTGCCGTAATATAGTACCATATTATGAATATGAACCAAATTCATTTTTAGAAAATGAATTTTATAAAATATATTATGATAAAACTATACTAACAGACAGAACAATTAGTCATAATAGACCTGATATAGTTTTACATGACAAAATTAAAAAAATAACTTATATCATTGATGTAGATATTCCAAATTCCTGTAATATTCAAAAATCTGTTTCTGAAAAAATAAGAAAATATACAGATTTAGTAAATGAGATTAAAAGAATTTGGCATTCTCAGACTAGAAAAATATTACCATTTGTCATTTCGGCTACTGGCATTATACCTAGGTCTCTAATTCAAAATTCAGGCATATTAGATTTGTCAAAGAATTTATATATAAAAATGCAAAAATCAGTCATTTTAAATACATGTAGGATTACAATATATTTTTTTAAATATTTATATTGAGGGATCAGTAGGATTTATAGGTCAAATTAGGAATTCCACAGAGCCGAACCCTCTGATATGAAAATATCTGGAGTCGGTGAATTATTTTCCCATTTCGTCTCTGGTAGGTTGCAATATTGTTCTTGTATTGTTTTGTATTTATAATACTTATACCTATAGTGCAATTATATAGAGTGGATTGACTAGATGATCATTTGAGGAAGTGTGTGAAAGGGTTTAGTTTTTCCTGTGGGGAAAATTTAACCCGGACATTTAAATCTGGTGCGTAATTATGAGAACAACTCGGTATTATTGTGAACTCTAAAAATCTAAAACCCTAAAGCCTGGTAAAACGATGTTTGCATTATCTTCTGCGTAAAACGTGTTTGAATTTCGAAAAAGTAATAAAAAACGTACAACTAATTCAGTAATAGGTTATAAAAGGATACTTTTGCAAAAATTTCAAAGAATTTATGATCGTTCAAGTTTTTGATTAAATGTCTAATTTAGTTGAATCTGTTGTCATTTTAATATATATAAATGAATGTTTCTTTGTTTGTCCCTTTTGCGGTACCTAGACCATACATCCGATTGCGATGAAACGTTGGTGATTTGTCATGCGCATGCCCGCAAAGGTTTCTATACATAATGGTGAGCTCTGGCATTATGAAATTATTTCCTACACCATTTATCCAATTGCGATGAAACTTTGGTGAGTTGTTATGCGCACCCCCACAAATGTTTCTATATATAATAGTGAGCTCTGGCATTATGAAATGTGTATAAAAAATGTGCAATAAGTGGTGTGCGAGTTAGTTGAAAAATGTATGTATTTCATATAGTTTAGCAACAAGGAGGGAGGGGGAAGGGGAATGAGGGAAGAGACAGGGGGAAGGTTGAAGTGGAAAGCAGGAGGGGGAAGGAATGGCGGGAGGTGTAGTCGCAGGAAAGGCGTACGCGGTAGTAGAGGAAGGCGGGGAAGGTGGTAGATGGGAACTCCAAAGGGGGCCCTTGGAAGAGACCCGCTGGGGAGGGGTGATGGAGGAGTGAGGGACGAAGGGGGAAGGATTGAAAAGGAGAAGTAGCAGAGATAGTGGATAGCAGGAGGTAAATTTGGGAAATCCATGCGTCTCACACGGACAGTTGTAAGAAGTGTGTGTATTTCAGATAGTTTAGTGACAGGGAGGGAAGTAGAGAAGGGGAAGAAGGGGGAAAGCGGGAACGTGGTGGGAGGGGGGGTTGGCGAGAGAGGGGCAGAGGGAGGGATTGCAAAGGAGCCATAGTAACGGAAGGGGAAAGCAGGGGTAAATTTTGAAAATCCATGCTTCTCACACTGTTTGTAGCCTGCTCAGAAAACCTTCTGATTTATAAGTGTACGCACCAGACGGAAAACCAAAAAATATTGTGTAAATAAAAGGATTTCAATAAACATAATTAAAACACAAACACTTTCTTTGAATGGCATTGTAAAGCATGCCGGGAACTCGCTAGTGTTATAATATGTAATATGATGTGGCTTGTGACTAAATCATATTAATTAAATTTTGATGGAGTGCACCACACATGGCCCATGATGTTTTACAGTGATCTGTTAAAAGTAGTGGTAGAGCGGAGAGTGTTGGTCAATATTACCCATCAAAAATATCAAAAATATTTTTGTTTTTATTAAAAACAAATTTATTTCTGACCTAAAATCAGGTTTCATTTCAGAAAAAAGGTTAAATTTCTAGATCACTGGACACGGTTAAAAATATTACCTTTAGAATAATTTCTGTCATTTTGTTATGATGGTATTCATGACGCTATAGCATAACAGGGGGTGAAAAAAGACATTGCTACCATTTAATCTATGCACAGTAGGTAAGCACTAATTCGGTAGAATTCTGGAAATAAAATAATATTTAAAAAAGGTTATTGGCAAGCTTTTTTAAGTTAAAAAATACACTCCTTGTGTAAAAAGAACTTGCCTAAAAACCTTTTTTAAATTTTATTTCCGAAATTCCGCCAAACTAAAGCTTACCTAATACGTATAGATTACACCATAATAATGTCTCCTTGTTTTTCAAATTACGCATCTTTTAATTTATCTGCATGAAGTCGGCACGATCTAGTATCTAGCCCTATATATTATATCAGCAATACCTTCATAACAAAATAACAGAAATTATTGTAAATGGACATGCATAATTGAAATTTGAACCCAGTATTTTCCATTGCCCCGAATGCAAATAGTTGTCGGTACGGAACCGGGTTACTTCCCAGAACTCACCTCTCCTTCGTTTCCTTTAAAAAAAAACCCTCCAAACAGCATCCCCAAAGATGACATAGGCCCTGAGGGAAATCATTTTCCTCGGGGCCTCCTGTGTGGAGCTCATGTAAAAAATAAATAAAAAGCGAGCAAGTGAAGAGAGAGTAGCGTTTAGTAATAGTAATAATTGGATAATTTGTAGAGCGCCATTTTTGTGAAAAATCACCTCAAGTGCTACTGCCTAGAATAAATACGGTGAAAAATCCCAAATTACATCAGTTAACTAGGAATAATTGCTTGCATCTTGACCTTGCATCTACTCGCCTTATTTCTCTACTAACCATCACCTTATACTGAGCCACGAATTACCCCCATCATTCTCTGGACCAGACCCGGCTATGTCATATTAAGCTAGTCTAGTGATTTCGAAAGCTTACCAAAAAAACACTTCCCCCTCTCGGCTAGTCGGTATCTTTGGTTAGTTTGGACTGCATTATTTTGATGTATTAGTTAAGATTCTTTCTCTTCAAAGGTTACAGATCTGCAAAATTTATCTAGGCAGGCAGCCATAAAAGAAACTAACAAATTTCATGTAGGTATTACATTTTATTTTCACTGAGCAGATTTCGTACATTGCATTTCTGTACCCGGGAAGCATACGGATGCAAGTCCAAAAAGGAAAATGTTCAGGAGAGCCAAAAAAACTTTTTTTTTTCGATATCCATGCTAATAGATAACAAAAAAAGTAATTATTAAATCAATTAGTTATGTTTTAAAAACAAGCAAATAAAACAAAATATTTTATATGTAAAGCCTTTAAAAATATTGTTTAAAAAAACGCTACAAAAAACACAGAGTCCTTCTGCTTCAAAATGAAATGGAATATTTTGTTATGACCTGTGGAATTATGAAAGGATCAATGTTTGAAAATTGTTTGCATCCATAGAAAGCGTAGTAATGTTAGAGGCAGAAGGATGCAAATGGATTTGAGACATAATACTCAAAATGCAACTAAATCATAAAAATGCAAGTCCATGTTGTTGCATCAAAGGTAGTTGCATCCGTATACATTTTTGAAAATCCTATTTTCCTTCATGATAGGACTTGTATCTTTCTGCCACTGACAAACATGATAATTTACTTCAAGTCTGCATCAAAAACTCATTTCTTCAAATTTTGGACTTGCATCCGTATGCTTCTCGGGTACAGATTTATATATATACATTTTAAAATAAAGCTGTCCAGATACAGCAGGCTGTCCTGTGCCATTTTCAACGTACTTAGATTTATTTATTTCAATGTATTACAGTATTTACCTATTAATTAACATATTTTACATAATAGATAAATTTTGAAAACATTTTTACATAATATATTTTACAATTTTATTATGTTGGGTGTATGGTAGGTTTGCGAAGGTGAAACTGTGGATAGGTATTGTTGTATGTTTCGTGAACACCTCATTAGGAGAACCTGTGCTGAGGTGTTTACGTGTTTTTTTATGATTATGTGTGACAAGTATTAATGTGTTGTAGTAGAAAGTTTTATATTTATTTTATTTTAATGGTTATTGTACATTGGTTATTGTACATTGGTTATTAAGAAGTTAATTTTTATGTTTGGTTTGGAGTAAATAGGTTTTGGAAAAATAGTGTAGATAAGTTGGTTGTTTGATTGTATCACTTAAATACACGGCAAGTGATAAGTTCATATTCGTTGAGAGAGTGTAGAATGTATCATTGTTTCCATAAAGTGGCGATGCCCCCGACTGCTTGGACAAGTTTTTATATGGTATTTTATAAAATACAATAATTTGAAAATATAACGCAAAAAGATAAGACGGTTTTGTGTTGATAACAAATTGGTATTTTATTAATTCTACTAATATAACGCTTGAACCATGATGAACTTTAACCCCTAACTTTTACCACTTCATTTTTTGGAACAACTCATACAGGTCTCATAGAAATCATTGTCTCCCTTATTATCATGATTAGCAATACGATCTAATCTAAATGGTGTTAGAAAGAGAAAACACCATGCTTTATATTCAAATCCAAAAGTTAACCTCTGCCATAGGTCACCCCAAGTGGTTCGCTATGTTTGGTGATTTAGCAGGGGCGCCCGGGTTCATGGGGTGAGGTTTGTCTAGGTCTTGGAGGCGGATGACTGGGACATACTGAACCCCAGATTCCTACCTACCCCTTAAACCCTTTTCCTTCCCAGAACTCTCCTCTCCTTCCCTTTTCCTTAAAAAAAACCCTCCACACAGCATCCTCAAAGATGACATAGGCCCTGAGGGAAATTATTTTCCTCAGGGCCTCCTGTGTGGAGCTCATGTAAAAAAAAAAAAAAAAAACCACAAAAATTAATTAACTTTATGAAACTTTGGGAATTTTTTATTAATTATTCTTACATGAAAAGCCAAAAAATCGAGTTGAGAGTAATGTTTTTATTACATTTGCGTAATAAAATATGTTTGTGTTGTTATGTTTTTTCATTGTCAATAATTTTTGTTGAAAAAGCGTAGGCTTAAAACTTTTTTATGTTTGCATTTGCATGTTTACATTTGCACATGTGCATTGCATTTTTATTCGTTTAATTCAAATTACAAAATTTAAAAGTGTATTTCATCACCTTTCAAAAACAGTTTTTAGTTTTCGGATGCATCCAGAAATAATCCATTTATTTGGTTTTTACTACAAAGCGGAAATATTTCGACCTTCCGACAAAATAGGGCCGAGGCCTGAGGCGTCAAATAGCCCAAATGTGGGAAAGCAGTTATTTCGTGTACGGGAGCAGAGATCAGGATTGCTTGAAACAGTTGCGAAAAGAAGCAACTTATTTATTGGAGAGTTAGTTTAAGGGTATATTACCGCAAGCGCAACATATTTAGGGATTTTTGATGCAGTTTTAAGAACATTTCTATATTGTTTATTAGAAAAAAATATTATATTTTGAAAAAATAAACTATTCTTCTAAATGGTGCGTTAAAAAAACGTGTTAAAATGTTTAAAACAATTGCGTGAAAAAATATTTACAAAACCTCTAAAAATAGCTTAAAGTTCGATTATTTCTTTTAATTCTAAATACAGGAGAATTATAAAAAATATACATTATCATCACATCAATGTTGTCTAAACGACTGAATAATAAAATTATTTTAAAAAGCATTAAAACAATGCTTAAATAAATAAAAACAGTTTTTCAATATCACGATGTTGTTATTTTGTCTCACGCCATTATATAAACCAAGACACGAGTTATTTCCAGTCAGTATGCGAGATGATTTCAGGGTGAAAGCACGTCAAATTTTACAAAAAATAAATACGTAAATGTGTAGGCACATAAGAAAAGGGGTCACACTAAAGGTTAATCGTTATGTTATTGTGTTTTATTTCAGAACCAAGTTGACTTTTTTACTAGAACTTCCATTTCGCGGCCGCCTGTTTGCAACCAGCGGCATAGAATGGTTTAGAGTGCCCCTTTACCCGTATTTTCATATTCCTAGTTTTATTTATTTACGTCCTACTGTGCTTTTACATAAATTAGGTAAAGATAAAGATATATATATAGTATTGTTCACTTTGCAGACATATTATTAGTATTTTTTAGTGAACAAAAGATAATAATTGAGAATAGTAGGGAAAAAGTTTCATAATAACACGAAACGATCCTCACCATATATATCTCCCAGTACGAATCTAACAAACCTTGTTGCAATAATTAAAACTACCAAATGTGAATAACCAACAAATTGTGCTATTTCATATTGAAAAATGTTAGTTCACATTCCTGCCGCAAGTTTTAATGAGAACTATGGAATATAATATGAATATTTTCAGAGACCTAGGTATAATGCCAGTAGCCGAAATAACAAATGGTAATATTTTTATAGTCTGAGAGTGCCAAATTCTTTTAATCTCATTTCCTAAATCTATGTATTTTCTAATTTTTCAGAAACTGTTTTTTTTTATATTACAGGAATTTGGAATAGCTACATCAATGATATAAGTTATTTTTTTTAATTTTGTCATGTAAAACTATATCAGGTCTATTATGACTAATTGTTCTGTCTGTTAGTATAGTTTTATCATAATATATTTTATAAAATTCATTTTCTAAAATGAATTTGGTTCATATTCATAATATGGTAGTCAATCGTACGGTCAAGTATTACGGAAGTCAATCAAGTTATGTTAAATTACCAAACTTTGGTGGATTATTTTTAAAACCTGATTATGCCTAAATGTATACTCGGACGGCGCTAATATAGAACATCCCGATATAATATGTTCTGTAGTTTCCGGAAAAGCCAAACATTTTCTACATAAATCATCAATTTGATTTATATCTTTGATTATATGCTTCCTATAATTTTTGTATTAATGACTCTATCTTGAATGGCAAGCAAAAATCCTTCTATTTCTGCGCTCAACTCTCCAATACTCAACCATTTGTTTGACGAAAGTTTGTCAACATACGTTTGGTTGAGATAATTGAAGTGTTTTGCATGAATAATTTTATTTGACCAGGAATCTAATAATTCCTGGTTAGTATTTATAAGAATTTTGGCATTCTCGTCATATAAATTTAAAGGTGTAATGTTTATATCTGCCTTGCAAATTATTTTGTGCATTTCTGAGCTATTGGCTTTCCTATGGAAAAAATTTCTAAGCATTTCTACCTGATTGTGTTTCAAAGATGTTATTTTGATTACACCTCTACCTCCTAAATTTCTAGGTAAATTAATTCGTTCTATAGCTGAATTTGGATGATGGCAATTAAAATTTGTTAACGTTGTTCTAATTAATCGTTCTAAACTATCTAAATCTGTATTGGACCATTTAATTATGCTAAATGAGTACGTTAGTAGAGGTATTGCCCAAGTATTTATTGCTTTTACAAAATTTTTAGCAGATAGATTGCATTTTAAAAATTTTCTGATCCTAGTTTGAAATTTAATCCTGATATCATTTTTAATACTAGTGTGATCTAATCTATTCGATTGCGGGTATCATAAATATTTATAAACCTCACCCCCTTTCATACTTTTAATTTTGAAATTTCTAAATATACCCTCGTCTCCATCTACAATTTTGCCTCTCTCTATATGGATCGTTTTACATTTATCTAAACCAAAAGTCATTTTAATATCATCTGAAAAATTTTAACTACCTTAATCATTTTCTCTAAATTTGATTCAGAATTTGAAAATAATTTTATATCATCCATATATAATAGATGTGAAACTATACTAATCTCTCTTGTATTACCGTTAATTTTTATTCCAAACTTGCTTTTAATTAACATTTTAGACAGAGGATTCAATGCTAAGCAAAATCAATGAGGACTCAATGAGTCTCCTTGAAAAATCCCTCTTTTTATTGAAATGCCCGGTACTACTATTTTCTTACCTTTTAAATTTACTAGTAAATCTGTATTCCAAAAGGACATAATATTTTTCAAAAATCTAATTATAATTGGTTTAAATTTATATATTTTGATTAGCCACGAGTGCGGGACACTATCAAAATATAACTTTTATATAAATATATAATTTTTATATATATAACTTTTTGTAAACAATAATAATAAATATTGAAAATGACCGATATTTTATTTATCTTTCCAATATATTCAGATATAATTATGATCACATATTACGAAAATAATGCGAAATTGAATACCGTATTGTTTTGACATCTGTCAATGAAGAACTAATGCCTACCGTCCAGCAGTGTAGTTGGTTGTATCGAATAATTTATCAAACAAGTTTGATCAAAATCTGATAAAGAGTCATAAAATCATGAGCTCCTCCTTCAATAGGTAATGTTTCTATCTAAATTTACCTAAAACATGCGCATTCAATTTAATAAACATAATTTGAAAGATGCCCAATATTTAACGTTTCATGTTCAAATCTTACTCAAGTGTACCATCTAGTCTAGATTCTTCGCTGCTCTGACTTCGTCGGTAGCGCGCAGCGGTTCCCCGTTCGAGCATACTTCATACTTCCCCACCCCGAAATATTATTTCGGTTTTGGTAAATTACCCCTTAACGTTAATATAGTTTAACGTTATGTGCAGGGAGTGGAGTTTGATGTAATGGAAAACCACAATAGTTTCCAATTATAATTTTTTTTAAACCACGAAACAGAAATTACCTAATACTGCAAATAACAATATAGGAACAATATATATATTTAGTCAACATGGCTTGATATGATTGCACATTCAGGGCAAAATAAATGCAAAAGTAGATTAGTTTCACCATTACAAGATCCTTTACTAATACTTTTACAGAAGCCGTGTCTTAAAACCATGTGTAAGCGTGTGAGTGACCGTTCAAGGCATACCATTGGCTGGACGACCAATGTTTCTCAAATGTGAACCAAAATGTGTCCAAACAGTCACATTTTGACCAAAACCATAGAAAATGTTTGCAGCGCCTTCTATAATTGAATCCGTTTCTATTGCATGTTTGTTAAAATATTCGTTCTCTTATAACATCTTTGGATTTTTATTGTTTTACAAAATTATTTTTAATTTCAGATGATTATCATGATGACATGAATTTTAACAATTATGAGAAGAGGTTTCAAACGAAACTAATTTTTAACATGGGGCTGAAATCTGTGCTTGTGGTGGAAAGAGGCTATGAAGCATTGGTTCTGTAACAATAATTGAATAATATATCATACAAAGAGACTGCTATCATTGTTATAAAAATAAAATCCTGAAAGTTACTTACAACCCCGGAAGATGATTTAAGTCAGGTGTCAGGTACTGAACATTTCATATTGCTAGTCAAAAGATAGTAACACTGAATTTTAGGGAGAGGGGGTTGCGATGGGCTGGAGAAGGCGGAGGAGTTCTCCAGCGAGCCTTCTTCTTATGTTTGGTTCCAACAGGGTCTCCCATGTCTTCGGATTCAAACCGCTCTGATATTCTTATCAATGTTAAATTGATAAGAATTCAATAATAATAATAATAATAACGTAGTATTTATATAGCGCAGTTTTGTGATGTTTCACTTCAAGTGCGCTTAATTATAATAAACTTAAAATTAACCTACAGTGTTCCTAACGAGTCCTTAAAAAATTAATTAAATAATGTGAAATAACGAATATACAAAAATATACAAAGCAATTCCTAAAGAACAATATTAACAACAATAGTGAGTGCTGTTTTGGCACAGGACAATATATAATGATAAACCATCACGGTGCCATTCAACAAGAATCATTTAAACTCAATACAGTGGTATTCGACGTCCCTCGTCCAAGATGCGAAGCAACAAGTTGAGAGGGTAACGTACATTTAATTTCTTTTACAAGTTTTCATTTATTATCCGACTGCTTTACTTGAAGAAGACTTAAAATCAGTAAATTAACACGTCCACTGAGAGATTAAACACTCTTCCTAATAGCATAGAATCATGGGCTAAAATCTTTGACCAAGTATACCCTAGACGAGCCCTCTCATAGTAAAAATCAGAATAAAGTAATGCCAGTAAATGTAATTTCGCAATACAAGTCTCCTTCGAATTCCGCCGTCTTGCATACGAGTTCCCGGCAATATAAAACTGAACACCAAGTTATCCTATGGTGTAATTTTTCAAACTAATACATCAATAGTTGGTCACGGTTTGGATGCATGATCATATCGACAACCCGTGTTTTGTACAAGTGGTTTTCAAAGTGGGGGTCACGAGACATTCATAAAATTAATTGGAAAAAAATATTTTTTTACTTTATTATGATAAGTGACTCAATTTCGGAGGCGAGTATGGGTACCGCCGCCTCGGGAACCATTTATTAGATAAACAACACTGCCATAGGTCACCCCAAGTGGTTCGCTACGTTTGGTGACTAAGGAGGGGTGGCCGTGTTTGTCCGGGTCTCGGCAGCGGATGCGTCTGCAATTTTTTTTTTGATGAACCGTACAGTTGAGTTTTAATTTAAAAAATCCATTCATCGTATGCTTGAAAATATTTACGAAAAATTCACCTTTCTACCACCCACGCACCGTGAGCTGCCCAATTTGGTTGCTCATCATTAACACAGTGACGAGCAACCAACGGTCCGCAAGCCCATTTACTGCTTTCCGGACTGACCACAAAAAATATCAAAAAAAATTGCACTAAAAAATATTCAAAGGCTTCTGTTGTGTTTTGCAAAAGGTATTAGCCAAAAACTATAATCTTTCTTTAAAGTTTTGATTCAGCTGCTCAAAACATTAAGTTTTTTTGCGTATAATAAATAAAAAATTACAGAAATACGTGGTTACTTAAGGCCCGGCAGTAAGCGCTTAAAAAGAAGAGGAAGAGGAGATATGTTAATACGAATGTTAGAGGGAGCGCGCTAATATTAAAAACGATAATATTTAAGCAAAAATTGAGAAAACGTTTAATAAAACGTAGTAAATAGTTGAGACTCTTGATATATCTGATTGTACTCTAACCATAGATGATATTATATCCAAGCTGAAGAGTCTCGATTCCCGCAAATCCGCAGGACCTGACAAAGTTCCACCCAGATTCTTAGTTAATTGTATGCATACATTATCGTATCCCATACATAAGTTATTTACAAAATCACTCTCATCAGGTGTGTTCCCTGACCTTTGGAAGTTTAGTCTTTTGACACCCATTTTTAAAAAAGGAAATAAGAGCGACGTAACAAACTATTATTATAACTTATTATTATTATTATTATAACAAACTATAGGCCAATATGCACCATGTCTACATTACCCAAACTCTTTGAAAGCCTGGTACTAGACAAATTGATATCCCAAATCAATCAAACCATCTCACCGCTTCAACATGGATTTATCAAAGGAAAATCAACCCTGTCCAATTTGATATTATACACGAATGACATTGTTAATGCCTTGACTTCATCACATCAAACTGATTCCATATATACTGATTTCAGTAAGGCATTTGATAAGGTTAACCACAGACTCTTATTACGAAAACTGAAGTTGTTGGGAATGAGATGGAGTATTTTGGAATGGTTTAAGAGTAATCTATTGGGAAGGTACTTAGCGGTCAAAGTTGATTCGTTTACTTCTTATACATTTGCTGCCTCGAGTGGGGTACCACAGGGATCTCATTTGGGCCCGATATTATTTTGCTTATTCATAAATGATATAGTCAATATTTTTAGTAATGTCAAAGTCCTATTATTTGCTGATGATCTGAAGATTTACAGAATAATTAGAAACGATGACGATCGCGCCATTCTGCAGTTAAACCTGAACAAACTATGCGTGTGGTGTTCTGTCAATGATTTACAACTAAATATTGGTAAATGCCAGATTATTAGTTTTTACAGAGGTAAAAATCCTTTTAACTTTTCTTATGATATGAATGGTGTTAATCTTCTTCGTGTATCGCAGATTCGTGATCTTGGTGTTATATTCCACGAGAGTATACAGTTCAATGTACACATCGATGAAATAACAAGCGATGCAATGAGAATACTAAGTTTTATCTTGAGAATGGGGGCAAATTTTAAAAGTATGTTAACATTAAAACATCTGTATTGCTCACTAGTACGAAGCAGATTAGAATACAATTCCTCTGTATGGTCACCATACTACAATGTTCATTCTCAATCATTGGAAAAGGTACAAAACAAATTTCTTCGGTACATCAATTTTAAAATGAAAATACCAATCGAATTTATAAATTATAATTACTTACGCGCTGAAACCAGACTTCTTAAATTATCAGATAGAAGAGTGTTAATTGATTTATTATTTTTATACAAAATTATAAAATCTTTAATTGACAGCCCTAATTTGTTGGAACTAATTTGCATTAGCATATCCGCTAGACAAACTCGTAGTAAAGATATTATTAAATGCAACAATAAACTCAACACTAATTACTCTATATACTCACCAATTCCAAGAATCCATAACCTTGCGAATAAATACTGCGAATCTATAGATATATTTAGTATTGACAGTTTTGAATGTTTCAAAAATCAACTAATCTCGATTCTATCTGCTAATAATTAACTTTTATTATTTTTTTTGTTTTTCTCATAAAATATTTTCTCATCTAAACCTCACCAGTAAAATGTATACTTACTTTATAATATTTTTGCAGTTCTATTTACACTTTGTTCTATGTCAGGTCTTATTATTATTGTTAATAATATGTATAAATATTTAAAGTACAACTAGTACTATTTCATTTCATTTCTTTTTTATGTTGTAATATTCTTTACCTAACGAGTCGATTGCATTCATATTTATTCTGTTTTATTGTTTATGTAATACATGTAATTAATATTGTTAATTATATATTTGCTTCTTTTCTTGTAAAAAGCCCACTAGGGCGTTAATAAAATATAAAAAAATAAAAAATAAAAATAAAACATGACTCCTTTAAAATACAACAAGAATCTCGCGGGAAACGTTTTAAATAGCATTTAAAGAAACAATGCATTATGATTTTTTTTCAATTATTTATTATAATTTTCGGAGCATATCTTACGTTTTTTTCTATCGGGGGAATTTTGAGGTATAGATATTATCGTCAAAAATAACATGTATTTTCTAGAAATTTAAAAACTTAAAATGTTCAAGAGAAATATGTTATAAAACGGTTAAAATTCGGAATACCGTGGCTTAAGATGGGTTAACTTTACCTTCTATAGTGCATCTGTTTTTCGTTGAGATCTGTGTTTAATGTATTAGGTTTCCGTTTTACAAAATAACAAAAAATTTCTGGATGAAATATTGTAATTCCAAATGAAAATAAACCAACACCATTTACTGGTTTGACCTTGAACGGAGTAAAAATTTTGTCTGGCAATTTTTGCCCTCAATTTTCACGACTAACTTTTTTGAATCAACTGCCAAAATTGAAAGTACTTTTATAAGTTCTTTATGTTTCCAAATGAAAAAATCGATAGCATTTATAGTTTTGGCCTTGCGGATATAAAATTTTCACCTGCGGCGCTTTATTTTTACACACTTTGATAGTGTTATTAAACAAATATTGTTTTACAATGTATAAAGTAGGTTTGCGACTCCACCGACAACAAAGTTAACCAGGTTATGTTGTACCCTCCCACATACAAACTAATAATGGATATATTAATAATACTTTAGGGGTGAATTTATTTTATTACTAAAAGCGGGTTGCGCTTTAAAAAGTTTGAAAACCACTGCCATATTGTGACACAGCCCTCATTGTATGTATTAGTAGTCGAAGAGAACCAATTTGGTTTAGGTGTTAATTTTAAGCTCTTAGGCCTTCCGTTCATGGAGATACTTACAATCTACGTAATTGTGACGAAACCACAAGTACCCTGCTGATATACCACTTTTTAATGATAGTCTCCGTACATGGCGCTATCCGAAATGTACTGAACTTGATCATTTTTCACGTGCAGCCGTGGAGTGAACACGCTGTCATGCGATGTCATATGACTTTTTTTCCAACATCAATCCATGCCTTCTCCACTAAATCGTTTCTTACGTATTCTGGTAAAGTATAGTTATGTAAACATGCATTTTTTCCACTTCCAGAACAAATCTAACATTACTTTCATGTTCCGACGCCATTTCTGTCAAACGTCAAACGAATAAGTATCAGACAAAAATGATGCGACTGTCGCGTGCGATCAGCACTGTCGGTATCGTGATACTGATTGGAAGCCGACGGCCACTGCGTAGCGCCGTGAACGGGCACCAGCTAAATCGTACGGGGGGTACTTACGATCGGCGCGTATGATACGCGTACGAGAATCGAGTAGCTTGTAAGTATCTCCGTGAACGGAGGCACTTAGGGCTCGTCTAGGGTGTACTTGGTCGAAGGCTAAAATAAATTCCATGAAACATTTAAATAGCAAAAGAGATGGTTTTATTTTTACACATCCCTGTATTTTATTTGGTGACCGGACAACTCAGAAAGAAACCAACTCAGAACCTCTTCAGAAAAGTCATTAAAAGTGATGATAAAAAAATTATAAAATTGGTTAAATAGGCAATGTTAGGTTAGGTGGGTTATATTTAAAAAAAAAAAAAAATTATAGCTTTTAACCTTCGGCATGCCAAGATTCAAAACAAAACGTTGGGTACCATGAGGGGTGACGCTACAACCCCAGGCATTTTAACATTTCAATGCCACTTTTCCCAATTATTCATAAGTTTGATGGCAAATTACTCTTATGGCTTACACATTTAATGTATTTCCGTCGAATAATTATCATAATATAGTTAATTTCATACAAAACCTATTCAGCTAATTTCATACAAAATCATTTTTCAACGAAAAATACGTCCGCGACGGTTTTGCTTATGTGACTTGCTCTCTAGTCGGTACTTTGGTACCTGATGGCAGGCCAAAGCGGCCGGCGGCCGGCTGAGCAAATTGTAACTGGGTGGTTCCAAAATAACAAAAATAAAATTAAAAACAAAACCCGTGATCTATTGTGACTTTTGAATTTTATTTGGGGTATGATAATTGCTTTAAGAAAATAAACAGATACCAATTATAAAACGTTAAACTATGCAAGAGATATACAAACTAATTTTTCGGTATTACAAGAATTACATAAAAACTTAACAATTTAATCATTTATTTAAATTCACCACACAATTATAATATGATATATTTTTTTTAAATTTTAATCACCTTCTTAAACAGTTATTTATCGAAGAAGGGCAAAAGTAAAACACAAAAACAAAGAATCAAACACCATAAATAGTAATAACTATACAGTGGTTTAAAATAAGGAAGTAGAATTTTTTAATTAACAGATCATTTAGTAAAAGTGAAAGAATGCATTATAAAATTACCTCTACAAGAAACTGAGGGCCGTCTGTTTCAACGCTCGCTTAATTAAAAGTAAAGCAAAAAGCAGTTACTAAAGTTAAATTTCACCAAAATGCTTTTTTCAATCAAATATACTGCTTGTTTTATGTTACTTTTAACTTTTGTATTTACTTTCCGAAAACCGATAGTTACTCTAGAGTTACTCCGCCATATTGGCATATTTGACAGTTCTCAGTTTATTTATGACAGTTTTGCTCGAGGTAATCTACGAAATTCCGCGCTTTAGCATAGTAATCATGATAAATATTGTAGAAGACGATGATAGTGATGACGAATTCCTTATCCAATATGTTTTGCAGGGAAAACCAAAAACATTTCTATCTCGCGCCAATAATTTGGTTATCTGGGATGATCTCGAATTTTTGGCGCGGCACCGCATGTCGAAAAAATCTTGCTATTGAACAGAATCAATTCTAATATCAACATATTTAGCGTTACCTTTTAAAGGCAAGCTCTGTTAATGGATGTATCACAAGTTTCACAAGATCTTGAAATCAATTTACTGTATCATAAACATTACAAAAATATAATACGAGTAGACGGTATGGCCTGAACAGAATCGTTTCGGATATCCACGTATTTAGTGAGTGAAGCTGCCTTTAAAAGACAATTTTTATTTTATTTGTTAGCGTTATAAACAGTCATTACAATTTCATATATAACAGTGTTAGAGATAGTCATATCATTGACCAATAAAATAACGACATAAAAATTTGAGACCATAATAAAAAAAAAAAACAAACAAAACAATATATGTATGTAATATAAACAGTTCTGAAATAGTGCATCTACTCACTTAAATCTACAAAAAATGTATTTTCAAACTGCTGAAATCAAAAAAGAAAATGTAATGAAAATGAAGAAAAATGAAAAAGAAAGATAAGGAATTAATGAAACATTAAGTTTTCCGTTGAATATTACTTTTTACGAATTTTATGAAGTTAGCAAGGTTCGTGTTAAACATGTCAATGTCTGTGCATAATCTATTGAAAGTGCTACAGCTTCTTCTTATAAACACATTTTGAAGATAATTAGCATTGCTCTTAGGAATATAAAATATGTCTGGAGATCGAGTGACTCTTATTGGACATCTGAAATTGATATTTTGTAATAGGTAAGGGCTATCAATAAAATTGTGGATTATCTTATAAAGCATTACTAGGTCTCTGATATCTCTGCGTTGATCAAGGGTTTTGAGGTTCATAGAGACATAATTTACATCATTTCGCATGCGAAACGAAACATATTTCAAAAACTTTTTCTGGACTCTTTCTATATTTGATTTATATGTAGAACAATGGGGGTTCCATACTGTTAAAGCATACTCTAGGTGGCTTCTGAGGTATGATATGTAGAGAATCTTAAGTGTTTGTGGATTTTTGAAAGCAGAACTTACTCTAAGTATAAATCCTAGCATTTTCAAAGCCTTAGACGTGATGTGCTCGACGTGAGATTGAAAAAGAAGCTTACTGTCTAATAGAACTCCAAGATCTCTAATTTCATTTACCCTATTTAAAAGATTGTTTTTAATTATGTACGGATATAGTATAGTGTTTTTCTTTCGAGAATAAGATATGACGGAACATTTATCTGCATTCAAAAGAAGGCGGTTTTCTAAACAATACACATTGACCAGGGAGTTCAAGTCATCCTGGAGCTCTATACAATCCATCTCAGATTTAATGATTTTGACAATCTTTTTGTCATCCGCATATATGAACAGCTGAGAATTACGAATAGTTTTGTTAACATCGTTCATAAAAATGTTGAATAAAAGGGGGCCAAGGTGAGATCCTTGGGGAACTCCTGAGGTTACGGGGACAAAGCTAGAGCAGAACCCCAGTACAGTTACAGCTTGCGTACGATTGTCGAGATAAGAGGCTAACCAACGAAGGAGGTCACCGTGTATACCCATTGCTTCGACTTTCTCAATTAAAATGCTGTGTGGAATTTTATCAAAGGCTTTGGAATAGTCTGTGTAGACTACATCGACTTGAAAACCGTTATCCATAGCAACAAGGACTGTGTCAACAAATTCGCATAGATTAGTTTCTGTTGATTTTCTGTTCACGAAGCCGTGTTGATTCGAAATGATGTGTGGTCGTATACAAGGAAAAATGATATCGAAAACAATCTTTTCAAAAAGTTTACCCATTACATTTAATTTAGAGATCGGTCTGTAATTTTCTATGTTGTGCTTGTCGCCTTTTTTGAATATAGGCACAATATATGAACTTTTTCATTCTAGTGGAAAAATACCAGAAGACAAAGAAGTTTTGAATATTAGACTTAGCGGATAACATAAAACATTAGCACAATTCTTTAAAAATACCGGGTGTATACCATCAGGCCCACTGCCTTTGGTAGGATCTAATGATTTGAGATATTTACAAACTAATTCAGTGTCTATATAAACATTATTAAGATTTAGTACTGAGGTGTTTGGATTATATATTCGATTGGTAGACAAGGTGGACGGGGCGGGGGATTCAAAGGAGGATTGAAAATGTATGTTGAATAAGTTACTTATAGCTTCTCCACCCGATACACGCTGGGAGTTAAGAAACATATTGTTAGGTAGTTCAGAGCTTCTTTGCTTAGATTTAACAAAGGTCCAGAAGTGTTTGGGATCGGTATTGATATTAATTTCGGCCATACAAGCTCTATTAATGATAGTATAGTTTGTACACCTACTACTTACGTTTAATGTAATACTCTTACAAATGGATTTAAAAAAAGCTATAAAATGCATGTTTTTCTGTTTTCGATACCATAAATAAATTGAATTGAAGATCTCGTAAAATATGTGACACTTCAAATTCAAGGAGATACCACAACTACTGGAAGGTATATTACATTCATATTGTATATTATATGCATTATAATAGGTCGTCATTTATTTGTAAATATTCATACAAATACTTTTTTATCGGAACAAAGCCGTCAGATCCTACGATGCGAAACAAAATAAAATTGGATATTTTGACATTCCAATTTAAGATTTAGTTTACGGTGTTGTCGCATCATAAAATATTTCGATGGGTTTTTTTAACATAATTCCGAGGAATATTCTACTTTGTAGACTGGTCACACTGACAAAATGGCTTACTACTTTGGCAAAAAAACACTTGAAACAGCGCACGGTCCTATTTAACATCCTTGTTACTTTAACTGACAGTTAAAATTTAACTTTAGGACACGATTTAGCTTTCTGTTGAAACATACGGCCCTGAAGAATGTATTTAAAACTGTTTTATAAATCGAACAATTGAGCCTGTAAAAACCTAAACATTATTATTATGAACCTCATGTTGAGATAATTTTTTAAAAATGACCCCTACAGCGCACCTTACATGAAACAGGAAAAATCTGAATTTCATATTACAAGGTTCTGAGAAGGCAGCCACAGCGATGATATTCAAATGATACTCCTAAGAATCCAGGTATATCTGGAAAATAATAATACCTGATATATAATAGAATAAACCATTAATGGGTTATTCCCAAAATGTCACTATTGTCATGTTATTTGCATTATCCTGTTGTTAATTTTAACATTACCTATTACTATTTTAAAAATACATTTCTGCCACTAATTACCAATTACTCGGAATACCCTTCCAACCATGGTAGGAAATTCTCATAATCAATATCAATATATATATATATTATAAAAGAACATCCAAAAAAGCGTGCGGAACGCAAAAACTCAGAAACGAGTGCCGGTACGATCAAGAGAGTTATATGGTATGGTAGATCTTTATCCCCCCTAGGGAATAAGGGTATTCGTTTTTACCTAAAGGGCTTACTTTTGAAGATATAAGGGCTGGAAGTTCTAAGAAGACTCTAAAAATTTCAAGAAGAGTCTAGAAGATACCGGAAACTTCTAGAAAATTCGATAAAACTCTGGAATGTTCTGGAAGAAGTGGAGGAGTACATCAGCGAGTCTAGAAGGTTCCGGAAAGTTCAAGAAGGTTCGATAAAGCTGTAGAAAGTTCTGAAAGGTGTGGCGTAGTATGTCGGTGAGTCTAAAGGGTTCCGGAAACTTCTAGATAGTTCTATAAGGCTGTAAAAAGTTCTGAAAGGAGTAGAGAAGTGTGTTGGTGTGTCTAGAAGGTTCCGGAAAATTCTAGAAGATTCCACAATGCTGTAAGAAGTTCTAGAAGGTTCGATAAAGCTGTACAAAGTTCTGGAAGATTCCATAAGTCTGTAGAAAGTTCTGAAAGGAGTGGAGGAGTGTGTCGGTGTGTCTAGAAGGTTCCGGAAAATTCTAGAAGATTTCACAAAGCTGTAAGAAGTTCTAGAAGGTTCGATAAAGCTGTAGAAAGTTTTGAAAGGTGTGGCGTAGTATGTCAGTGAGTCTAGAAGGATCTGATGGTTCACAAATGCTTTAGAAGCTTTCCGAAATAATTGGCGGTGAGTCTAGAAGATTCCGAAAGCTCTAGAAGGTTCGATAGAGCTATACAAAGTTCTGAAAGGAGTGGAGGAGTGTGTCGGTGGGTCTAGAAGGTTCAATAAAGCTGTAGAAAGTTCTGTAAGGTGTGGCGGAGTATGTCGGTAAGTCTAGAAGGTTCTGGAAAGTTCTAGAAGGTTTGATAAAGCTGTAGGAAGTTCTAGAAGGTTCGATAGGGCTGTACAAAGTTCTGGAAGGAGTGGCGGAGTATGTCGGTGAGTCTAAGGGTTCCGGAAACTTCTAGAAGGTTCCATAAGGCTGTAAAAAGTTCTGAAAGGAGTAGAGAAGTGTGTTGGTATGTCTAGAAGGTTCCGAAAAATTCTAGAAGTTTCCACAAAGCTGTAAGAAGTTCTAGAAGGTTCGGTAAAGCTGTACAAAGTTCTGGAAGGAGTGGCGGAGTATGTCGGTGAGTATAGAAGGTTCAATAAAGCTGTAGAAAGTTATGGAAGGTGTGGCGGAGTATGTCGGTAAGTCTAAAAGGTTCCGGAAAGTTCTAGAAGGTTTGATAAAGCTGTAGAAAGTGCTAGAAGGATTTATAAGGCTGTAAAAAATTCTGAAAGGAGTGGAGGAATGTGTCGGTGTGTAGAAGGTCCCGGAAAATTCTAGAAGGTTCCATAAAGCTGTAGGAAGTTCTAGAAGGTTCGATAGGGCTGTACAAAGTTCTGGAAGGAGTGGCGGAGTATGTCGGTAAGTTTAAAAGGTTCCGGAAACATCTAGAAGGTTCGATAAAGCTGTAGAAAGTTATAGAAGGTTCCATAAGGCTGTAAAAAGGTCCGAAAGGAGTGGAGGAGTGTGTCGGTGTGTCTAGAAGGTGCCGGAAAATTCTAGAAGGTTCCATAAAGCTGAAAGAAGTTCTAGAAGGTTTGATAGGGCTGTACAAAGTTCTGGAAGGAGTGGCGGAGTATGTCGGTGAGTCTAAAAGGTTCCGGAAACATCTAGAAGGTTCGATAAAGCTGTAGAAAGTTCTGAAAGGAGTGGCGGAGTACGTCGCTGAGTCTAAAAGGTTCCGGAAACATCTAGAAGGTTCGATAAAGCTGTAGAAAGTTCTGAAAGGAGTGGCGGAGTACGTCGCTGAGTCTAGAAGGTTCTGGATGGTTCGCAAATGATTTAGAAAATTGTGGAAGGAGAAAGCTCTAGAACCTTTCAGAAATAAGTGGCGATGTGTGTCGGTGAGTATCAATATATATTATAATAAAAGTATTCGAGAGCATTCCACAACATCCCGGAACATTCTGGAATGTTGTGAAATGTTTGGGAATAGGGAATCGAAAATATCATTGGGGAACTTCCCAGAACACTCGGATATTGTGGAATATTCTGGAACGTTGTGGACCACTCGAACCTTTTGTATTTATGGGTGGGGCTACCAATTAGTAGGGTATATAAAGCAAGATCCATCGTGGGTTCGAACGTCAGTTATTATCAGTGAAGTGCAGTGAGTTAATAAAAACAAACAGTGAAGTGTGAGTGGTCAAAGTGATACGGTAACTGAATATAAATCGAAAATAAAATGTGAAAGTATGTAAAGAGAACAGAGGGTATTTCTTAATAAAAAGTTCACTGGATTTATATGTTCATAATGAGTAGATCTTGCCAGTTCTAAAACTAAACAAAAAAAAAAAAGAACAGCTAAAAACGAAACAGTCGAAGAGCGCGAAGCACGTTTAAGTTCCCAACAAATGAGAATGAGCACTTTGAGAAGGACGCGATCAAGTAAACAGTACATCCTAACAAATGAAGCATTCCATTACTACCCGACAAATGAATATAACAAACACAAACACGTCGTAATCGGTAAAATGGATAATATCTGCCAATTTTGCAATGCGAAAAAATTCATTAGGGAAACACCAGGAATCTGTTGCATGAATGGAAAAATTAGATTACCACCACTGGAAGCACCTCCACAGAAATTTCTACATTATATTACCGGGGAAACTTCAGAATCAAAACACTTTCTTCAAAATATAAAAGCGTACAACGCCTGCTTCCAAATGACTTCTTTCGGTGTCACTTCAATCAACACTAATAGAGATAAAATCGAATATGTTTTTTCCATCCAAGGACAAATCTATCACAAAATGGGATCATTACTACCACCACCCAACGAAGACTATAAATTTCTGCAAGTATATTTCATCGGAAATGAAGAAAGAGAAACCGATCAACAATGCAAACATATCAGTGGATTAAGACGAAACGTAATCCAAGATGTACAGAGGATCTTACACAAATACAATCAACTTATTCACCTATTCAAAACAGCTCTAGACCGGATGATTTCTGATGACTACAAAGTTATAATTCGAGCCGACAAGAGACCACCTGGAAAACACGAACGTCGATTCAATGCACCTCAGATAGACGAAGTGGCCATCGTAATTGTGGACAATGAAAACACAAGCCGTGATATAATTGTACAACGAAGAATAGAAGGACTGCAACGCATTGCAGAGACACACCGTTCATATGATGCCCTCCAATATCCTTTAATATTTCTACACGGTGAGGATTGATATCACTTTAATGTGAAACAAATCCAACCAGAAACAGGCATAGAAACAAACAAAAAAGTCATTTCCAAGGAGTTCTATTCTTACCGCTTAATGATCCGAGATAATGAAACATACAATCACGTTCTCAACACCCGCCATTTATTCCAACAATTCCTGGTAGATATGTACGCAAAAATAGAAGTGGAACGGATACTTTACATAAGACTGAATCAAAAGAAACTACGCACGGAAGAATACATCCACCTTCGAGACACAATCATAAATGAAGGAAACATTGACGACATTGGAACAATGGTAATCTTACCCTCATCTTACATAGGAAGTCCGAGACACTTGCACGAATACACTCAAGATGCCATGACTTACGTAAAAAAATATGGACGACCTGACCTCCTGAACTCATCGTGGCCAGAAATCAAAGAACAACTAAGATATGGACAAGCCCCCATGGATCGGCACGACATAATAGCCCGAGTTTTTCGACAAAAACAAATGAGATTTATTGAAGTCATCACGAAATACCACATTTTTGGAACCGTTAATGAATGGCAAAAACGAGGACTGCCTCACTCACACAATCTCATATGGCTACATGACAGAATTCATCCCACGGATATCGACAAAATCATCCAAGCTGAATTTCCCAATTCACAAGAAGATCCAGAATTGTACGACATAGTTGTGAAAAACATAATTCACGGACCACGCGGGCCATTAAACCCCAATTCACCATGTATGAGTGATGGAAAATGTACAAATAAATACCCAAAACCATACTTGGACGACACCCAAACCGGAGATGATGGGTATCCCAAATATAGAAGACGATCACCCAAAAATGGTGGCTTCACTGCAAAAATACGAGTACGAGGCAGAGACGAACTGGAAATAGGTAATCAATGGGTAGTACCATATAACCCACTACTTTCCAAAATGTTCCAAGCACACATAAACGTAGAATACTGCAATTCAGTAAAATCCATTAAATATGTCTGTAAGTATGTGAACAAAGGCAGTGACATGGCAGTATTTCAAATAGCAAAAGATAACGAACAACAAAACAGAAACGACGAGATCCTCATGTACCAAATGATTTTCGGATTTTCGGTTTTCCCATACACGAACCAATTGTGCAACATCTAGCAGTACATTTGGAAAATGGACAGAGAGTTTACTTCACAAAAGACACCGCCAGTAAAATTGCAAGCGAACCACCTAAGAACACAACATTAACCGCTTTTTTCCAACTGTGTCAAACGGATCCATTTGCTAAAACATTACTGTATGTCGATGTCCCTACCTATTATACGTGGAACACAACAAGAAAAATCTTTCAACGACGAAAACGAGGAATTCCAGGAGAGGATCATCCAGGAATCATGAAAACTAACGCACTAGGACGAGTATACACCATACATCCGAACAACGCTGAATGTTTCTATCTCCGGATGTTGCTACACGAAATACGGGGACCAACAAGTTTCACAGATCTCAAGACTATTAACGGTTACCAATGCCAGACGTTCAGAGAAGCATGTCAACGTTTAGGACTACTAGAAAACGACAACCACTGGGAATTAACACTACAAGAAGTCTCACTCACAGCCTCAGCTGAACAAATCAGAGACTTATTCGCCATAATTCTAACAACGTGTAACCCATCGAATGCAAAACAGCTATGGGATTCCTTCAAAGAGAGTTGAGTGATGACATACTGTACCAAATCCGACAAGTTCATCCAGAATTGGCCATCGAATTCAACGACGACATCTTTAATGAAGCACTCATTCGCCTAGAAGATAAATGTTTAGCAATAAAAAACCAGACCTTAGTACAACTTGGGATGCCAGCACCACGACAAGATGCTTTCAGTGTACTAAACTTCGATATTACAGAGGAAAAAAGCTACAAAATCAGCTGCAAAAGCTATGAAATGTTCTGGAAGAAGTGGAGGAGTATGTCAGCGAGTCTAGAAGGTTCCGGAAAGTTCAAGAAGATTCAATAAAGCTGTAGAAAATTCTGGAATGAGTGGCGGAGTATGTCGGCGAGTCTAGAAGGTTCCGGAAAATTTTATAAGGTTCGATAAAGCTGTATTAAGGTCTGGAAGGAATGTATTAAAGTTGTATTAAAGTCTAGAAGGTTCCGGAAAATTTTATAAGGTTCGATAAAGCTGTATTAAGGTCTGGAAGGAATGTAATAAAGTTGTATTAAAGTCTAGAAGGTTCCGGAAAATTTTATAAGGTTCGATAAAGCTGTATTAAGGTCTGGAAGGAATGGAGGAGTAAGTCAGCGAGTCTAGAAGGTTCTGGAAAGTTCTATAAGGTTCGATAAATCTGTACAAAGTTCTGGAAGGAGTGGCGGAGTATGTTGGTGAATCTAGAAGGTTTCGAAATGGTCTAGAAGGTTCGATAAAGCTGTAAAAAGTTCTGGAAGGAGTGGCGGAGTTCGACCATGAGTCCAGAAGGTTTCGAAAAGTTCTAGGTTTGATAAAGCTATACAAAGTTCTGAAAGGAGTGTCGGAGTATGTCGGTGAGTCTAGAAGGTTCCGGAAAGTTCTATAAAGTTCGATAAAGCTGTAAAAAGTTCTGGAAGGAGTGGCGGAGTATGACAGTGAGACTAGAAGGTCCCGGAGAGTTCTATAAGGTTCGATAAAACTGTAGAAAATTCTGGAATGAGTGGTGGAGTATGTCGGCGAGTCTAAAAGGTTCTGGAAAATTTTACAAGGTTCGATAAAGCTGTAGCAAGTTCTGGAAGGAGTGGAGGAGTATGTCAGCAAGTCTAGAAAGTTCAAGAAAGTTCTATAAGGTTTGATAAAGCTGTAGAAAATTCTGGAAGGAGTGGCGGAGTATGTCGGTGAGTCTAAAACGTTCCGAAAAGGTATAGAAGGTTCGATAAAGTTGTAGAAAATTCTGGAAGGAGTGACGGAGTATGTCGGTGAGTCTAGAAGGTTTCGGAAAGTTCTATAAGGTTTGATAAAGCTGTAGAAAGTTCTGGAAGGAGTGGCGGAGTTCGACAATGAGTCCAGAAGGTTTTGAAAATTTCTAGAAGGTTTGATAAAGCTGTACAAAGTTCTGGAAGGAGTGGCGGAGTATGTCGGTGAGTCTAGAAGGTTCCGGAAAGTTCAATAAGGTTCGATAAAGCTGTAAAACGTTCTGGAAGGAGTGGCGGATGTATGTTGGTGAGTCTAGAAGGTTCCGAAAAGTTTTAGAAGGCTTGATTAAGCCTAGAAAGAGAGTTGTTGGTGAGTGTAGATGGTTCCGGAAAGTTCTATAAGGTTTGATAAAGCTGTAGAAAATTCTGGAAGGAGTGGCGGAGTATGTCAGTGAGTCTAGAAGGTTCCGGAAAGTTCTATAAGGTTTGATAAAGCTGTAGAAAATTCTGGAAGGAGTGGCGGAGTATGTCGGTGAATCTAGAAGGTTCTGAAAAGTTTTAGAAGGCTTGATTAAGCCTAGAAAGAGAGTATGTCGGTGAGTGTAGATGGTTCCGGAAAGTTCTATAAGGTTCAATAAAGCTGTAGAAAATTCTGGAAGGAGTGGCGGAGTATGTCGGTGAGTCTAAAACGTTCCGAAAAGGTCTAGAAGGTTCGATAAAATTGTAGAAATTTCTGGAAGGAGTGGCAGAGTATGTTGGTGAGTCTAGAAGGTTCCGAAAAATTCTAGAAGGCTTGATTAAGCTCTAGAAAGTTCTGGAAGGAGCGATAGAGCGTGTCGGTGTTCTAGGTAGTTCTGGAAGGTTCCCCAATACTCTAGGATGTTATGGAAGGAGAAAGTTCTAGAAGCTTTCAGAAATGAGTTGCAGAGAGTCTCGGTGAGTCTAGAAGGTTCTGGAAAGTTCTAGAAGTTTGGATAATCTTTATCTTCTATAGGTATACATTATTAAAATTAAGTATAAAATGTGCATGCCGCTAAAACTCAAAGACGAGTCCCGGTACGATAATGGGAGTTATATTGTGTGGTAGCCCTCTTTCCCCCATCTATGAAGAAAGTTCCTATTTTTACCTGAAGAGCGTGCTTTTAAAGATATAAGGGCTGGAAGTTTCGCCCCCTTGAAATTTCTAGAACAGTTCAAA
This sequence comes from Limnephilus rhombicus, assembly GCA_929108145.2. Classification (NCBI taxonomy): domain Eukaryota; kingdom Metazoa; phylum Arthropoda; class Insecta; order Trichoptera; family Limnephilidae; genus Limnephilus; species Limnephilus rhombicus. Next base: position 25,874,110 of record OV815278.1, read on the forward strand.
ACTTTCCAGAGTATTCTTGAGCATTCCACCACATTCCAGAACATCCCGGAACATTCTGGAATAGGATGGAACATTCAGGAACATACCGGAACATCCCCGATCATTGTGGAACATTCTAGAACACTCCTGAATGTTGTGGAATGATCTGGAACATTTGAAGTCTTTTTTGTATGGGACTACCCATATGGGGTATATAAAGCAAGATCCGTTGTGGATTCGAATGTCAATTCAATCTTACATAAACCTAATGAGCGAAGCCGGTCACCCCAGTCAGAGTATTTGGGAGCATTCCACAACGTTCCAGAACATCCAGGAACATTCTGGAAAATGTGGAATGTTCGGGAATAGGGAATTGGGAACATCAATGTGATACATTCCAGAATACTCTCGAATGTTGTCCTGGGCAAAGCCGGGTAACCCAGCTAGTAAACATATAATTATTATTTATCCCTTAGTCCCTTTTCGTCATTATGGATACAGTTTTTTATTTCAAAGTACTTTCAAAATATCTTGTATACAAGTACACGAGGTTTTCTGTTTACTTCATATTTGTATTTTTAATAGCTTACTATTTTTACTTCATACTGTCACTTCAATATTTATATTTTGTCTTATGAATATTTTTTGTTCTATGTATATTCTGTATCCATATTTCAAATTATTGTAATTCCTATGTAAAAGTCGTTAATCGGCGTTAATTCATAATAAATAATAAGTTAATGAAAAGCTATATCCCAAGAACTGAATGATTTATCACAAACAGCGGTACAATATCCATAAGCGAACTAATGCGGGAGAGAGATGGAGCATCTTCGCAGATTATTGTTGTGGATATGGTTGCAGCGAGCAAGAAATATCACTTTCAGCAAGGAATGATACCTAAATATTGACAAAATATTTTTTTTTTGCTTTAATCTAGAATTTTTTTTTTTAATGGCAGATTATGTGTTTATAGGTTTTGGAGGAATACAAAAAATATCAAAACTGTAAAGTCTCTATATAAAATTCTACATGGAGAATAGTAAATTTAGAAATTATGGGAACCCCTTGTAGAAACGGTGGAGTTGATGACTTTTCAGAGAGGTGTTGAGTTGACTTGATTCTGGGTTGGCGTGGAACCATTTTATATAACTATAATTACCCAACCGCATTGGAGTGGTGATTTTCTCGAGTCGACCATCAACGGACTGCAAACACGAGATCACCCATTGAGCCAGTTGTGGAGATATGTGAGTATACGTAGGGGGACCCAAAAGTAATGAGACTCGAGCGGTAGAGGGAGGAAGTGGAGGGGGAACGGGTTTTGTGTGGTCGGCTGTTGTACGGTAACTCTTTCTCAGTCATGTGCAAAGCTGCGTCACTGTGGGTCAACGCGTTCATCTAAAGTTTAATTTTAAGTAAATCAAGATTTCTTCTTTCGGCGAAAACGCTAAAGTCTCCTCTCCGAGGATCAAAGAGAGCCTTCGTCTTCAAGCATACTACGAATTGAAAAATCAGCTGGAAGAGGACCCAGATTTTTTCCAAGGTTATTATTGGTGATGAGTCATGGTGTTATGCAAGCAACAGTCAAGCTAATGGAAGAGTGCTCTCTCTCCTCTTCAGAAAAAAGTCAGGTGTAATCGAACATCAGGACGATGCTCATTGGTTTTTTTCAGAGATGTTGTGCACACAGAGTTTGTTCCTCCAGTCCAAACAGTTAACCGACGGTTCTACATGGAGGTGCTAAAGAAGTTGCGAGAGAGCATCAGGAAAAATCGTCGAAAAAGGAAGAATCCGTGGTGCACAGGGGACTGGTTTTTCAACCAGGACAACGCACCTGCTCACACCGCGTTGTCTGTGAAGCAGTATTTAAAAACGACAACCACATGATCTTGAACTTCAGGGATATATTAGAGTAGTTTCACCATTATAAGATCCTCGGTATAGGATGTTTCTTATTAACCTTGCTCAAAAATACATTAATTTATTTAAGAGCACAAATTTGGAACAATGAGTAAAGCCATAGTCATGCAAAATAGCCATCCTCGTGGTTAAGTGGAGAGAATACTTTTCCGCATCACGAAGCTGTACAAATTATTAAAGAATATTGCATCTGCGTGGCAACATAATGAAACGGTTGCGAACCGGGTGGGTAGCACCCTTGAGGTGACTTTTCACAAAAACGGCGCTCTAGAAATTATCCAATTATTATTATTATTAGTGATTTATATAAATAATAATAAAATGACACATATATTGATTAAAAGGGGGAGGCTTTAGAAAACAGATTTTCTGCTTTATAGTTGAAGATCTCTATAAATTATAAATTTAAGTCCCCCATCGCGCCTGTCTGTTCGCGATAAACTCAAAACTGCTGAACGGATTTTCACCAATAGATAAGAGTGATTCATGAGGAAGGTTTAGGTATATAATTTGTCAATGTTTTCTGCAAATTGGTTGAAATATATAATATATAAAGGAGAATGTCTGTATGTGGTGGACGAGCGGGCTGGCAAGCGTACATAAATCTACAATTTTACGCCGAGGTTTATGAAATTATGCACATGTGACTTCCAAAACAAGAGGAAGGTCACTGTCTACATTTGATTTCAAAAACTGTCTACATTTGGGGAATTGAACCCACAACCTCCCAACTCAAAGACAAAAGTGAAGATCACAATGCTCTGATTATTATAAATAATTAGGTTGGCTGCCTGCTCTTGTATTTGTTAGTTCGATAGACATAAAACTATATACGAAACAATATATACTTCTAGCCAATTAAAATGTTCCCTAGTAAGACATTATTTTGCCTAAAATATTGCACTAAAGCCAATGACGTTACAAACGTAGGTATACATAATGCCAATTACTAAAGTTGATATTATATGCTTTTTCTACTTGTAAAATAATAGGTGATTCTGTATTTCAATCTGTCTCCAATAAACAAAAGCACTTTTGAAAATGTTTTCCACTCAACGACTACTGTCAACTTTAGGGAACCACAATGTCTGGTACCATTTTTATTACATGGAGTGCACTTACAACTATGAATAAAAACAAATCAAACCAAATTTACCTTCTTCAAATTACGAGGATTTTAATTTGCACTCATGCCAGGAGTTCACAAGTGAGTTTTCGATATTTTTATTCCCGCTTTAAGTTTTCTGTACTTGAAGTAAACGCCGTTTATTGTAAGCCACCCAGATCTGCTGCCCTGAATGAATGCCGTGTTGTTCCGTCTCAATAACGGATATCTCCCAACAAAAGCATTCATCCAGGCGTCTCGTATATCAGTTCATATTTACTATCTCATAGTGCACAATAGAAGGAATAGAGGCATATCACCAGGAGGAGTAATCACGTACAACTTATTGTTATTTACTCTCAATAAGTTTATCCACTTTTCACTGAGTGATGCTGAGTGATAACATTTCAAACTGACATTAGACTGCGAAGCAAATAGATATCGGAGATACCAACATTTTTCGCGAACAAAATACTGTTGTAATCCAGGATGTCTTTGTTAACTTTGTTTACGTATACGTTGGCCACAAAAATAACAAACAGTTAAAATAATTTCTCTGCGTTTCCCAATTTTTGCATAAAATGCCAGAGAAAATGGTACACTATTCCACTTCTCTTTATTTCCATTAATTTACCCACAAAAATAATGCACAGAGAAAATTAGGTACCCGTCCTACGCCCGCTACCCGCCAGTGTTGCCAGTTGCGTTGCCCACTGGTTGCCACATAAATAAACCTGCCTTGCCACTTGCCACCATGTTGCCACCTTGTTGCCACCAAGTGATGGTTATAATCGAGATCGAGATATCCATTTCGAAATAATCGATTAGCACGACGGTCGATTTTTTTTTTAACTCATATTCATTCAATACTTTTCCATTGAAATATATTCAAAACGATCAAATATAATGTTTAAAATATTTTAAGTAGTATTCGATGTAATCGAGTAAACCGCATTCGAAACATTGGTTAACTCAGGCCTCGGGCCTCGGGCCTGTTTTGTCGGAAGGTCAAAATATTTCAGCTTTGCAATAAAATCCAAATAAATTTTAAAAAAATCAAGTCGGTTAAAAATATTTCAAAAGGTTTTTTTTTAAGAGCGGAGCCGGTTTTCATATAGTTCCCGTGAGCACTTAGGCCATTGTGCTATCTCCTATTTTACCTCATTCCTTTAACAGTAACCTAGTCTATTTTATAAAGTTCACCAAGGTTGTCAATGGAAATGAAGCTATATCTTCTGGTTCCACGATGTGTCTTCATAGGTCTCATCTCTCCTCTCCATTCCTCCTTGGTTCCCTGAAGGCCCCACGAGGAAAGAGGGCCTCATCTCCCCTCCCCACCACTCCTTGGTTCCCTGAATGCCCCACGTGAGAAAAAGGCTTCATCTCTCCTCTCCACTCCATAATTCCCTGAAGGCCCCACAAGAGAAGAGTCTACTCCACCTTCGTTCCTCGAAGACCCTCGAGGGAAGAGAGACTCATCTCTCCTCTGCACTCCTCCTTGGTTCCTTAAAGGCCCCACGAGAGAAGATGGTTTCAACTCTCTTCTGCACTCCTTCTTGGTTCCCTGAAGGCCCCACAAGGAAGGCCCACAGGGAAGAGGGTCCCATCTCTCCTCCTCACTACTCCTTGGTTTTCTGAAGGCCCCACGAGGGAAGAAAGCTTCATCTCTCCTCTCCACTCCTTAGTTCGCTGAAGGCCCTACAAGGGAAGAGTCCACTCCACCTTCGTTTCTCGAAGGCCCCACAAGGAAGAGGTCTCATCTCTCCTCTGCACTCCTCCTTAGTTGCTTGAAGGCCCCACGAGGGAAGAGGGCCTCATCTATCCTCTCGACTCCTTAGTTCCCCGAAGGCTCCACGACGGAGAGTCCACCTCCGTTTGGTTCCCTGAAGGCCCCACAAGAGAAGCGTCCACTCCACCTTAGTTCCCCGAAGGCCCCACGAGGGTAGAGTACTCAATCTCTCCTCTCCACTCCTCCTTGGTTCCTTGAAGGCCCCACGAGGGAAGAGGACCTCATCTCTCCTTTTCACTCCTCCTTGGTCCCTGAAGGCCCCACAAGGGAAGAATTCACAGAGGTGGCCTCGTATTTAAGTGGCTTCATTGGACGGTCTTGCCCAATCTCTAAAGGGACAGGATCTGTCGATGACAACTTGGTAACCATCCCCAAAAACCTACATTTGCATGTCTTCATGTTTCACCGAGAAACTTCGGAAGATCAAATATCTTATTCCTTTAAAAGAAGAATTTGTAACGTAATTATTTTCATGGTGGTTATTCAGTCGGTACTTACTCAGAATTAGTAATATTAATTTCGGCGTGCCGTTGGCAACGACTGGAAATTTTGACTGAAAAAAGTTGGCCGCACTGAGAGGGGCCGGAGAGGGAAGCGAAGATGGCGGCCGACGTTTTTTTGGGAGATTTTTAAAAGTCCAATTTGGAATTTACAGTTGAAAAACTCATTACGAGGCACGAACGGTACGCTTCATTCAAAATAGGAATTCCAGAAAAAAGCTTGCATTTTTTCCTGGACCCCACGATCCGACCTGAAAACGTGGCCTTCAGCGAGTAGTCATTTCGGAGGCCACGACCCATCCACGACCCCAAACCAAGACGGCCGACACGAACACCCACGAAAAAACTAACATTAGTGGAATTTATCAAAACGTTAGAAGTCTAAATAATAATTTTTTAGATTTTATGACTAACGTAATGTGTCAGAAACCACTTCTATTTGCTCTAACTGAAACGTGGCTAACTTCGGGCACCTATTCATCGGAGCTATTCGGAAATCTATACCACGTCTACAGGAAGGATAGAAGCAGTCACGGAGGAGGGACACTCCTGGCCCTCCGAGCTGACAGCCACTCATACACGGAAAGACTGAACTACACGGAAACCCAAGGTGAAGACTTGTGGGTGAAAGTATCACATAGAAATGTCATCATGTATACATGTGTAGTATATTGGGGGCGGGTTTGGGTACCGCCGCCCCGGGAACCATTTATTGGACAACCAACACCTCTGCCATAGGTCACCCCAAGTGGTTCGCTACGTTTTAGCCGGGGTGCCCGGGTTCATGGGGTAAGGTTTGTTCGGGTCTTGGCGGTGGCGGATACGTCTGCCCACCAGCTATATGGCAGGCCGGATCGGGAGAGAATGGTTGAGGGGGTCCCTTTGACTTCTTCAGCCGTACTCTCTCGAAACATCGCCTTGCGCCGCAGTGGAAGGAATGTAGTTGATGTAATGAAGTTTCATATGTTTCCTGGCGCCCAGATTCCTACCCACCCCTAATACCCTTTTCCTTCCCAGAAATTCCTCTCCTTCCTTTCCTAAATAGACCCTCCAAACAGCATCCCCAAATATGTCATAGGCCCCGAGGGGAATTATTTTCTCCAGGGCCTCCTGTGTGGAGAGAAGGAAAAAAATCGGAACAAAATCAATTATTTTAGGACAAAATCATAAGTGAAAGTGCAAAATTACAATCAAAAAATGTTATTATCTTCGGTGTTTTCAATTCTTTGTCAGGGAAAAACCCGAGTGATGTTTTCGATTATTTAAACACTGTATATAACATAAATTCACACGTGTTAGACTTAGTATTAAGTAACAGATTCTGAAAACGCTATTGTGTGTCACCATGATTCTCCACTAGTCAAAGAAGACATTAATCAGCCTTCACTTTCATTCACACTCGATTACATAACAAAATCACATTGAAACATATTGCCTCCGGACATAAACACGGGTTGGATTTTTCAAGAAAGATCAGAAGGAAGCTCAGTAATATTTTCGACTTATTTATTTAACGACGAAAAAAGGCTTTTACATTACAATGATAAGATTATAAGTTACAGTGGCATAAAGGGGGGTATCAGTAGTATTAAGGACAAAATAAGAATGCATGAGACAAAAATAATATATAAGAGATATATATTTTTTTTTGCAAACAGTTGGTTTTTGGCAAAAAATAGAGTTTAGAAGAAATATAAAAAGAAATGTGTACTCGTGTAATAGTTAAAATAATAGAGAACATTTTATATAAAAAATATGTAAAGAGAGTTAGCTTCATAGTAAGTAATAATCGTGGAAAATTGTCAACATCAATATCTATTCATAAATTAGCATTGTTATTTGCAAATTATATTGGCTTGTAAATAAAGTAATTTAGTATTGAAATTATTGTTACATTCTAAATTAAATTTGCTTGACATGAATCTGAAAATTAGTTCTCTCAATTCAGGGCTGTCAGTTAGTAATAAAATTTTGTAATAAAAATAATAATTTTGAATAAGATAAGTTTATTAGTTTACACCCTTCTGACTGATAGTTAAGATATCTGAAGTAAGTCGTTTGGACTCTGAAGTAAAATTTGATATAGTAGCCTTGCAAGTGAATAGTACATGCCTAACATTGATTATTGTGATTGAGGTATGCTATTATAGTCTTCTTATAGCTACATTCCGTGCAGTTGAACACATCTACTACTTCTGAGAAAGCATTGCCAACTGCATGCAATCTAGGTATAAGCGAGTATCTAAATGACTCAGTCCTGATCATCATCACTATTGGCTCTACAATACCTGGTGGGTCTTGGCCTCCTCAAGAATCTTCCTCCACTCATCTCGGTTTTGTGCCAGCTCTTTCCAGTTTAGAAGCTCCAAGATAGATATGTCTTTGAGGACGTTGTCGCTCCATCTTAGTCTTGGTCTTCCCAGGCTCCTTCGCCCTATTGGTCTTGAGTTCAGCAGGGACTTTGGTGCTTGATGCTCGGTCATTCTCTTCACATGACCCAGCCACCGAAGTCTTCCCAGTTTTATAAATTTTGCGACGTTTAGCTCCTTAAACAAAGTATAGAGCTCATTGTTATAACGTCTGCGCCAAAATCCATTTTCTAGAACCGGTCCGAAGATGCGCCTCAAAATTTTTATTTCAAAAACGTCCAGTGCTCGCTCATTCCTCTTAGTACCCAAGTCTCAGCTACGTACGTAAGTACTGGTCTGATAAGTGTTTTATTTATTTATTTATTTATTTATTTATTTATTTATTTATTTATTTATTTATTAATCATTAACGCCCTTATGGGCTTTTACACACATTTACATTTTTATGTTATAGTGCATACAGGTGTGTTTAGAATACAAAGAAAACATGAATAGTTTTTACACATGGTACATATAAATAAAGCTGGTAAGTAAAAAGTATGGCATTATACAATAAAGAGAAAAAAATCAGTTTTATATGTATATACGTATATAACAAATAATAATAATGGTGAGTTTTTAATATATGTGCAATTTATGTGTTGAATACATAGCGAAGTTGATTTTAAACAAAAATACATACTACCGACTTGCACCGCACTAAAATTAATATACAAAACAATTCCATTTTGACCAATTACTTTATCGTCAGAATTTCTGCAAGGAATTCAATTTCCGAAGACGAAATACTTTATACCATAAATATACCAATCCCCTTTATACTGAAACCATGGAATAATGTCAGATACTTCAGTAAACTATCACGGAGAGGACAAATGAGTTCGATAATATAATATAACAGAGTATCTAATTACAATCAAATTAAAATGTTAATCAAAGTATAAGTCGTTAAAGTAAATTTGTTATTATTACCTATTACAACGATAAACAAGAACAGTTTTTATAAGGTTTGTTTATAAATTATAAATTACTAACCTTTATTACGCCCTATATTGTAGGTGTTTTGACGGAACTTAACTATGAGGGTTTACAATAAACTGTGCACACAAAATTTCAAGATGGGGATTTATAGTTCTATTGTAACTGTTCCAATATACTGAATTTAAATTTGGACACTGACAGATGACGATAAACATCGATTGAGTTAAATTTATTTCCTAGTCGATGAAACCTTTCGATAGGCGAGTTTTCGAAGTAATTATTAGTAGGCGCGTTAACGAAGTAAGGCGCATTCAATCTTGTATTACGGGTAGGTACTCGCAGTTGGATTAGTTTGGTTAAATCCAGGGCGTCCAGTCTGCCATTTGAAATATTGAAAAGACAAATTAAATCACTCATTGTTCGTCTTGAAGTTAATTCATTTAATTTTAGTAAGTCCATTAAAAATGTGTAGTTAAGTTCTTCGATTGGAATTCCTAATTTATAGTTTATAAATCTCAAAAACTTATGTTGCACTCTCTCAATTTTTTGTTGGTGAATCTTATAAAAAGGAGCCCAGATTGTTGAATTGTACTCTAAATGGCTTCTCACTAACCCAGTGAATAGCAACTTAAATGAATTAATTATTTTAAAATCTTTTACCGTCCTCAATATAAACCCTAAGCTTTTCATGGCCTTGTTAGTTATTTCGTTTATATGAGAAACAAAAGATAATTGATTGTCAAAAATAATACCTAGGTCCTTGATTTGTTCAACTCTTTTTAGAAAGATGTTGTTGATGCTGTAATCATATTTAATAGGATTTTTAATTCGGGCAAAAGTTATTGTTTGACATTTTTCAATGTTGAGTTTATTTATATTTTGTTTTATACACTAATATCGTCGTGTTTTTGGACAGCAGTCTGGATTTTTTGGTTTTGTAGGCGGAAATAACAGCGATTTGCGTTCACTGTGCGCTTCTGGATCTCCTCTGTGGTATTATTGTCGTTTGTTATCAGGGAGCCTAGGTATGTGCATCTTGGTACCGTTTCGAAATTTTGGTTTCCACATGAGAGAGTTGGGATTTGTTGGGTGCATACTACGGCCATGTATTTGGCCTTTTGCTGGTTTAATACGAGACCCATATTTTTTGCAGAACTTTCAAGATTTAAGAAAGCCTTACGTAAAGCATCTGGAGTTTTCGTGATTATATCAATATCATCAGCCTAAGCCAATAGTTGTCAAATATCGTTGCTCTACTCGATGCCTGAGCCACGAATAACTTTTTCTAAGGTTATGTTGAATGAGAGGCGGGCCAATCCATCTCCTTGTCTCGCCCCGTGGAGCGCTTCAAAGGGCTCGGACAGATCACTGCCAACCCTGACTCTATACGTTACTGGGGACATTATTAATTTCACCAGATTGATCAGCTTACGCGGTATTCCAAACTTACTCATTGCATTGTACAATGCATTCCTATTTATGCTATCGTACGCGGCCTTGAAGTCTACAAAGAGATGATTTGTTTCGACATTGTGTTTTAGCGTCTTTTCCAAGATCTGTCTTAAGGATAAAATTTGATCAATACATGATTTGCCTGGCCTGAAGCCACATTGATAGTTGCCAATGATTTCTTCAGACATTGGAAGCAATCTTTTGTACAACATGTTGGACATGATTTTATAGCCGGTGTTTAATAGCGTTATTCCCCTGTAATTACAAACTCGAGTTGGTCGCCCTTCTTATGTAGTGGACACACAATTCCTAGTCTCCACTTTTCGGGCATCTCTTCTTCTGTCCATACTTTTTGAATAAGGGTATGCAGGTATTGAGTAAACTCTCCACCTGCTGCTTTAAATAATTCAGCCACCAGCTCGTCTGACCCGGGGGATTTGTTGTTTTTCAGCTGTCTTATTGCCTGCTTTACTTCCTTCAGTGAAGCGGGTTCAGCATTGTCAATGTGCAAGTCATCTCCCGTGCTCTCCATCGTGTTGTCCTCCACCTCTGCCGAGTTGTTCTTGAGAACCGTATCAAAGTGCCTCACCCATCTCCTCAGGATGTCAGACTTTTCACTCAGTATCACTCCGTTCTCGTCCTTGCATATATTTATTTTTGGCTTAAACTCAGTTCTCATGTTATTTACTTTTTTGTAGAAAAGCCTACTATCATTCTTAAGCCTGAGTGCTCCAGCTTCTCTAATTTCTTTTTGTAAATATTTGCCTTTCTTTTTCCTGTGCATTTTCTTTTCTCTCTTCCTAGTTTCCCTATAGGTGTCCATAAGTTGTCTTGTGCAGCCTTGTTGTAACGTTTTTTGATAGAGTTCATTTTTTTGTTACCTCTGCGCAGTCTGAGCCAAACCAATGGTTTCTTCTTCTAGGGATTTCTTTTCCCAGGGTTTCGAGAGCAGCTGTCGTTAAAAGGTTTTTGCAAGCCGTCCATTGTGAGTTGATATCTTGTGTGTCACACTGCGATATCCTGTTAAGCGTAATTCGAAATTCTATTTTGGTTTCGGGGACTTGTAATTTGTTCGTGTTAAATTTTGTGATTTTAGACCTTCTTGTTTTACCAGCATCTGATATTTTAAACCGCAGTCGACTTGCAACGAGAAAATGGTCAGTCAATATTACCTCCCTTATAATTTCGGACATCTAGTAAATTTGATTTATGTCTGGCACTAATAAGTATATGGTCTATTTGGTTATTGGTTCTGCCATTTGGGTGTTTTCACGTGGCTTTGTGTATATTTTTGTGTACAAATAACGTACCACCTATGACCATATCGTGAGATGCTGCAAAGTTTATCAGGTGTTCTCCATTCTCGTTTGAGTTTAGGTGGAGACTATGTTTTCCGATTGTTGGTGTAAAGTAGGGCTCCCTACCAACTTGCGCGTTCATGTCCCCTATTATGATTTTAACGTCACGCGGTGGGCATTCATCAAAAGCTTTCTCCAGCTTGTCATAGAAATCTTCCTTTTCATCGGTAGGTTTGTCCTCTGTGGGTGCATGGACATTTAGTATGCTCAGGTTGAAGAATCTTCCCTTAACTCTGAGATATGTCATTTGAGGGCTGAGTGCCTTAAAGTCCATGATGAGATGCTTAGCTCGTTTGCTTACTAGGAAGCCTGTTCCATTTATGTGGTGCTTTTCGTGACAGCTGTAATACATGCAGTGGTCTCCTTTTACAAATATCCTATTTCCCAGCCATCTAATTTCCTGCAGAGCCGTGTTGTCTGCTTTATATGTGTTAAGTTGATCTATTAGTGTCTGGAGGGCGCCAGGTTGATAAAGCGTTAGAACATTCCAAGTGCAAATTTTTAAATCGTTTGCCTTTTTACGTTTGCCGGTGTTATATTGTGTTGAATATAATAACACGATTGTAATTGAAATATCATTTATTAAACCAGCCGTGCTGACTGACAGTTGACAAGTGAAAAAGACAACATATGAAAGTAGTCATAGACAATAATATAAGATCATAGATACTCATACCAACATCCCTCTTTTCCTAATAAAGAAAAACAAGTATAATAACAGAAACAATACATATATAAAATTTTATCTTTACATTATTCATGACATATTAATAAACCATACAAGTGAAATACAATGAACAAAATTAATTATAATCAGATGGATTATATCTATCAGGTTTATTGACAGTTCTGCCCGAACGGGTTCGAATGCTTGTCTCATTGCTTGCCATCTCATTAGAAGTTATAGGACCAGAATAAAACGGAATGGAATGAAAATCATTGTCAAAACGTACACCTTCCTTCGATGAACTATTTCGATTACGCGGTGCTGATGATTCCTGACGTGACCTGTCTAAATTCAAGTGTTTCCTATTCCTGCGGTATCTTGAACCATCAGGAGTTTCCACGATATATGACCTTGGGCATCCCTTAACAATTTCTACTACAGTAGCTGGCGACCATGAACTTGACACATTTTTTTTAAATACTACTCTGTCGCCTATCTTCAACTCAGACAAGTTCTGAACCTTTTTGTCAAAATATTTTTTCATTTTGTTTTGACGATCCTTAAATTGATTTTCATATTCTTCAAAGCGTACAACTTTTGGTTTAAGTTGACTGGATGTTACTGGCAGATTATGTTATTTTGTCTGTTATCCTCATTCCGTTCCGATGTCCGAGGCTTGTCTTGAGGTATCTTAACTTTTTTTATGGGGTAGAGTTGTTAGCCCTACGCCCAACCCCCATCCTGGAGGACCAGGGTTTTCTGTTGGGGTTTTCCTTCCCTTAGCTGGCTAGTTCCCGTTTTATGGTGCCGGAATTTCGCCATTCGCCCTCTCTCTATCTGCTGTGATGTTATAATTGTGGTCATCACATTGCCCAAGATTCGCGGGGTTTTCTGATGACCACTCGTGGACGCTAAAGAGTCGGACTTATTGGTAGTGTTGCTGATGGTATGCAATGTGGCGTTTCGCAGCATTTTATAAGCACCTTCCTTCCAGCAAAGAGTGTACTACTGCGACCCTACCAATCATTCGAACCCCGACTCAGTCCTGATATTGTAGTTGAAATTAGAGTAGTTCTTGTAAGGTATATTATTAGGCTTAATAAATCAGGACTGTCTATAATACCATTAACAAATTTAAAAAAATAAAAGTCAAATAAGTCTTCTATCTGTGAGTTTTAGTAAGTTTAATTCTTTCATTAAGTGATTGTAATTTATTGATTCTATTGGTAGGCCGAGTTTATTGTTATTGAATCTTAGGAATTTATGCTGATTTTTTTCAATGGAATGGGAGTGGATTTTGAAGTGAGGGGACCAAATAGAAGAATTATATTTGACTTGATCGCCTAGAGAGGAAAACAGGATTTTTAATGTTGCAATATTTTGAAAGTCTCTGCCATTTCGGAGAATGAAGTCTAGCATTTTTAATAATTTATTAGTAACTATATTTTATGGTTTTTATAAGTTTAAATAATTTTAGGTCATCGGTGAAAAGTAATACTTCAACATTATTATCAAAAACAGAGATAATATCATTTATAAAAAGTTGGATCAGTATTGGGCTTATACGTGGCCTTTGAGGTACACCGTTAGTAGCCATGAATTTGTGTGACAGGTTAGAATAATTTTTTTCTGGAAAAATTCTATTATTTAAGTGACTCTTTATCCATTCCAATAGTTTACCCTCTATTCCAATTTTACTAAGTTTATTGAGAAGAATTTTGTGGTTACTTTGTCAAACGCTTTTACAAAGTCTGTATACATCGAATCGACTTGAGTTTTAATTTCAATTGAGCATGCTATGAATTGTTCGTACAAGGAGATATTTGTTATGGTGGATCTGCCTGGCATAAAGCCATGTTGATTAGGTACTACAAGATGTTATTAATGTGTATGGAAATTCTGTCAAGGATAAGTTTTTCAAACAATTGATAGTTGAGATAGTGGGGATAGTTGAGAGCATGCAAATGGGTCGGTAATTAGTGACATTTATGTTTGATATAATTTGTTAGTGAGTATTTTGCAGTCAGTTCTATATTTATGAAATATTTTGTGATAGAGTTGAGATAGAGTTGCTCTCTTTGAAATTTTCGTGCCAGATTTTTTTTATGAAGTGTTTTAAGTCATTCATTTGGGGAACTTTGATGGTTTAAATTGAATTGAGGGTACGTATTTTTCGATAGCCATGTTGATAATGGAGTAGAAAGTTTCTAGATCAAGGTTAACATTTAAGGTTAACAAGCACAACGACCTCTCTGCACTTTCTAAGTATTTTATTATCAGTGGATAATCTGCTTGGCAAAATTATATGAATAGATCGAAAGTTAGAATTGTATGAATATATAGTCAAAATTGTATGAATAGATAGTTAGGGTTAACTAGGTTAGAGGGGATTGAGGATGTTGGGAATCTATGGGGAGAAGGGGTCTATGGATGATTAGATATTTTAATTAAAAAAATTGAGTGATTTCGGATTCTCTCAGGATTTTCTCGCTTTCGTAGCTAGCTACTTACACAATCGTCGTCAGTATGTCAGTTACGGACACCAGCTTTCTTATGAGTAGGTACAAAACTAACTCCGGGATTCCACAGGAATCGAATCTAGGACTCCTTCTCTTTCTTTTATTCATTGATGATATAGGCAAGACCATTAACCGCTCAAAATATCTCCTCTTCGCTGACGATATCAAACTTTTCAGAGCTATTAAAAGTCATTTCGATTCCATTCTTCTGCAGAATGATCTTGATTCTCTTGTCAAATAGTTGGAATTGAATAATATGCCCTTCAGCATGCAGAAATGCAGTGTCGTTACATTTACAAGATCAAAAGATACATTTCTATTCCTGTACCACATTACTAAAATTATATTAACACGCAAAAGCGAGATTCGAGACCTTGGCGTGATTTTTTAAGAAAATTTCTCTTTCAAATGCCACAAATCTGACATTGTCTCCCGGGCCAACAAAATGCTTGAATTTGTTCTTTGTAATGCGAGATCATTTACTAATGTAATTGCAATACGGAAAACATATGAAGCACTTGTCCGCAGCATCCTGGAATATAGCTCCATTAGAAATAGAAGTAGAAAAAGTACAATAAAAGTTTATGCGTTACCTGTATATGAGGGAATATACATATTACAAATTTCTGTACCCATCATTGTTCTTAATAGGAATGCTCGATCTTAATACCTTAGAAGCCCGCCGAAAAAATTTTAGGTAAACATTTTTTAAGCTAATCTACGGTATTATACTAAATCCGCCTATGTTGAAAGAGATTTACTTGTTTATGTTTATGCACTTTTTATGCTCCGAAAGCGAGAACTTCTGCTTATCAGAATGCACCATTAAACAGAGCTTAAAGATTAACAGAGATCAACTGCTTAACGATTCTGCAATGAGCATCGACATCTTCAATGTCACCTACAGAGAGTTCAGTAAATACTTTTGACATACGTCGAAACATAGTAAAACTGCCCCATGCACTTTTTTTAAAATTTGTAATCTTCTCCATAATATTTTAATTTATAACTGTTTCATGGGGAACCTGAAATAAATAAATATCTCCTCTCCACTCCTACATGGTTCCCTAAAGGCCCCACGGGGGAAGAGGGCCTCATCTCTCCTCTCCACTCCTACAAGGTTCCCTGAAGGCCCCACATGAAGAGGATATCTCTCCACTTCACCCCTTCTTGGTCACGACGTACGGTCCACTTCCCCTTGATTCCCTGAAGGCCCCAAGGCCAAAGGGAGAGTTCACGGAGGTGGGCTCGGCTCTCCTCTCCACGGTTTCTCCTCTTGGTTTCTCCTGCAAGCCTTACGAAGAAAGTCCTCGGAGATGGCCTCAGCATTCCAAGGATCTCCAAAAGCCCCTAGTTTTCGAATGGCTCAATTTTCGTCCGACGAATGTCTAGGGAAGAAATAGAAGGTCCACTCCAGCAGAGCCCCAAGAGTTGGAGTCAGGTCTGAATACTTTGAGATGCGACCCTGTTTCTTGGAGGCACCGTTCATGACACTGTTTCCCAGGGCATTCAGCCTGAACACGGTAGCTCACACCTTGGCTTAGGATGGCTATTGCAGGTCGGGCTTCCACTCCCAGAGCTATGGTTTCGCCACACTCCGTACGCTGTTTTTCAAAGGTTTAGTTCCCACAGAATTAGCAATTGCAATTTGGGAAGCGGGTATGCATACCGCCGCCCCGGGAACCATTTATTGAATAACCAACACCTCTGCCACAGGTCACCCCAAGTGGTTCGCGACGTTTGATGACATAGCGGGGGTGCCCCGCTTCATTAGATAAGATTTGTCCAGGTCTTGGTGGCGGATGCGTCTGCCCACATACTGCGTGGTGGGCCAGATCGAGAGAGACAGGTTGAGGAAGGCCTTTTGACCTTTCCGGTTGGACTTTCTCGACCCATCGCCTTGCACCGCAGTTGGAGGGATAGATTCATACGTCCGTCACTCCTGGACACATTGAACCCCAGATTCCTACCCACTTCTCATACCCTTTTCCTTCCCAGAACTTCCTATCCTTCCCCTCCTTAAAAAGACCCTCCACACAGCATCCCCTAAGATGACATAGACCCTGAGCGATTTTTTTCCTCAGAGCCTCCTATGTGGAGCTAATGTTAAAAAAAAACTAGATTTACTGAGCAAAAACGGAAGCAGAAAAAATCTGTGGTGTCAAAAGGAATCAACTGCAGCACGGAGGTTTTTAGGAATCAAAAAATCGGTAAAATATCAAAAATCTTATGATTAATAAAAAATAATTTATGCGTATTTATATGATTACGTGTCCCTCTCTAAATAAATATCGTCTCTTCTATCAAGCGTTATCTAAAATTGCCTCCCCTCCATTCAACATTTCATCTCTTCTAAGTCTGAACTCGACTCCAATCTTCCATTTGATTCTGAAATTTGCTCATTTAAATAAAATTAATATATAATTTCACCTTTCCTTTCTGTGTAATTTTAAATGATGGCCTAGAACACCATTGAAGGGTGAAAGCCAGAAATAATTGAAAAAAAACGGTAAAATATCAAAAATATTATGATTTATAAAAATCCATTTATACATATTTCCATCAATATATTGTATACGACTACGCGTTCGAGCGATTCACTCGAAACACCAATCGATTATTTTCATCGCTAGTACCACTATAACCAGTTACTCAGACAAATTAATAAAGTGGACCATCTACGTACTGTATGGCCGGCCGCAAATATCAGATTTTTTCGTCCGATTGTCTGATCCGTCAAAAAACGATTGTACGCGGCGCGGAAAGACGTGGCCTGTTTTCATAACTCCGCGCTAGCCGTCCAATCCGGTCCGACAATGGGCGTGGCCCCGGTATTATAACAAATCCGGTTTTCTATCGATTTTTGTGCGGCCTGCCTTAGGGTCAGTTGGTGTGTGGTTTGGTTTATTTATGGTCAGTTGGGATTGGATTCTTTATGGGTAGGGTATTTTGGTATTTAAGCTCATACATGCTTTTTGATAATAGCGTCTCCCACATGCACACTTCGGAGTGACCGAGTCCCGCGCCACTTCAGGCCGCCGCGTAGAAAAGTAAATACCGATAGGTTTACAGCGCAGTTCACTGTGAGACTTTTCTGCGCGGCGGCCTGAAGTGGTCGAGTCAGGATTGGTCGGGATTAGTATATTTATGACTCGGTCGCTCCGAAGCGTGCGTGTGGGAGACGCTATTGACCTCTAGAGAAAGATATCTTCTATTTCATTATCCCATAACAGTAGTGTTCGAGGAATTTTGTTATTCTTTTGGGTAAAAGGTTAAATAATGTAATAAAAACTTCTTCCCCATGTTTTTAAACAAAATAAGGACATTTATTCATACAAACATTATTTTGTCTTTGATACCGACTTCTACAACAATGAGGTTGTCTCCCATGGACATATGAATATATCTGGACCTGCCCTAAGTGATAAAAACGTATTATTTCCCCCTCCCCATGGAGCCGGCTATAGCTCCGCCTTGGAGCCAGCCGGGCTTACGAGAGGGTCGCTTGAATCTAAAAAATGTGACGTCATCATTCTTGCCCTGAGCAGCGCGCTGGTCACATCGCACATTTTACGAACAAAAGTGAGAGCTTGTGCTATACATTATGCCCTAATATATGTGAACGTAGCGAATGTGGGCGTTTCTCCAGTGAGTTACAGGGGTAAGTAAATTATGAAACATTTGTAAAAGTGTCTCAACTAAACACGGCAACAAAATATTCCCGTGTGAAAAAGGGCGAACTTTCTTTTGCCGATTTCGACTACGCAAATATGATAAGTGGCGGGCAATTCGCGCTCCCATGTAAAAAGGTCTATTCATTAAAAAGCAGTTTTGCTTTTAAGAACTAAATGGTGATATTATAATGCGAGATGCCTATATACTGTCAGATTGATTTTTTAACAAATCACAGTCATCTTCCCCTCTTCACCCTCCATAGTTTGGTTTTACCCCTCATCTGTAACTTCTGGTCTATTAAATTTGGATGTCTATGTTGTCTCCTAATTTATTTTTATTTTTTATGAATATGTATTATATTTAAAGAGTTAATAAGTAGACAGTAAAATTGGTTTGTACCATTTCGACAAGCTGGAGGCAAACCACGTGACCATATTTTTGGCACCCGGAGGATTTGAGTATGGTTCGAGTCGTTCGAGAAGGCTTTGAATAATAACGTCCTTTGAATAAACAAACATTTTATCATTTAAAGACATTATTTTATGACAGCTGACCACAGCCGATTGCCGAAGTTCGGCGTCTCAAAGTAGGTAGGTATTTGTATTCCAATAGCTTTGTCGGAAGTTTTCAATCAACTATGTAATGAAATTGGCGGCTTGGCCAACGGAGAGGAATGAGTGAACCCGCACGGTCAGTTTCGCGGCGAGCATTGAGGAATGAATTAGTAACTTTTGACTATAGTCGAACAGATACCAAATGCACTCCCAAAATTTCACACGGGGTTTATCGTACAGTCAAAACTCCGAAAACCCAAACTCGAAAGGCACTCCACCATTATATTATAATTATTTATATATTTTTCATTTCTTATTATTTATACGTCCCTCGTAAATTCCTATTTTCAAAAATACATTAAACTGGATTCTAAAAACAATATTTCAGACGATACCTAATAATTAAATGCTGCGAAACAAAATTTAGAAATTCCATTGGCGGTTATTCCCGTGAATTAGGCGACTAAACCCTTTGGAAATTCCATTGTTATTTATATCATGCTACTTATTATAAAAGCAAACAATTAATGATTCCACATTGTGTAAAAGTACTGTATTGACTTCATAAGATCAAAAATCAGTCCATTGCTTTATTTTCGATTTAATACTTATACTTTATTAATGTCATTTTTACTCTGTTTATTTAATCGGTGTAATTCTAATTACATATTGTGTGATCTAATATCAACGATACGAATTGCAGGCATGTGAAAAAACGATGGTTTATAATGTTGTAAGTTTTTCCAAAAAATCCGTGACAATCCAGAATACATCAAAACATTGAACTTCAAGCAAGTACATTTATTGGAAGCAGGACTGACGACATCCAAATATTTATTGGCAGCAGGCTTGCGGCCTCAACGGGATTGGAAGATTTTAAAAAGGAAGTTGTGCGTCGCAGTGTGATGGATTTTTATGACAATGGACAATATCCCACTCTTGAAAATCTTAACAAAGTTCTGATGGATAAATTTTTTTTTTTTGGATCTCATGAGTCATTGCGATGTATTTTGCATGATATTGGTTTAAAATTCAAAATACGCAAAGATGGAAGAAAGTATTTAATGGGAAGATTAGACATTGCTACAGCGCGTGTAGATTTTTTGAGGAAAATGAATCAAAATGAAAATGAACTAGCGACGGACGGCAAATAGTCTACTTGGACGAGACTTAGGTGAATAAAAGTCACTGGATTACACACATGTGGCAAAATAGTGAGGGCAATGGGGGTTTAAAAGTGCCAGTTGGAAAAGATAGCCGGCTGATCATTTTGCATTGTGGTTCAGCAAAAACGGGTTTTATCACGGGGAGTAAATTTATATTCCGTACGAAAAAGGTTATGTCGAATACAGATTACCATTCTGAAATGAATTCCAAAGTCTTCAAAAATTGGTTTTAAAATCAGTTTGTGACATTCCTCGAAGAACCCTCTGTAATTGGAATGTAAAATAAATATTTTTTAATCACAAATAAAAATTTACCGATGTAACAAGTTCATTGTATTGTAAAAAGTATGCTGTTTTATGTTGATGTGCACATTTAGGTATTTTTGTCTTTAAAAAAATAAATTTGTAAAATCCCAGCCGGGGGTAAAAATTAAGTATTATTAAAATTTAAATATCTAATAAATTGGTTATCGCTTTATTAATTAGCATCTGATAAAACCTGTCTAAGAATTTCCTTGTTTCTGAAATATATATGTAATAGGAGTTACCGGACACCTTGTAGGTATTTTTAAACACCTACGCATTTTCATTCAATCCTTATTCAGACTTAAATTCAGTCCCGAACATAATAAAAACATTTTGTTTAGTAAAATTAATTTTAAGTCGTGAACTTTCTCGTGTTGCTTTACCTGTAAATTTGATTACTGAGTTTGGACTTTGACCGTTCACTTAGTTTCTGTTCGACTATAGTGTCTTGCCTCGCAGTGACTTGATTACTCGCGAGCTGCAGACCTAGCAGGAACTGGGTTTCGGTCCTATGTTGGGTGTTGGGATCTGGGTACATGGTGGCATGGTCGATCGACATAGGTTTTTATCGAAAATGTCGGTAACTTGTCATCGCTCCCGAGCACGACTGCAGACGGCTAACGAACAAATAACAGTTCAGGTCAAATAAATTAGGAACCCTTAGTCGTTGTGAACTTTTATTTATTCGTTAGCGGTCTGCAGTCGTGCTTGGGAGCGATGACAAGTTACCGATATTTTCGATAAAACCTATATCGATCGACCATGCTAGGTACCCTGAGATTGACGCGATCAAAGAGACGATGACGTCACAACTGAATTGAGATTTAATGCCTGAACTAGCGAAAAAGACTCCGCGCCCCGGACAAACTTGTTAGCGACAGACTATAAACCAGAGACTATTTACGCGGGACGGGATCAATCAGTGCGGCGGGACGACTGGATCATATACTGAATAGAACCAATGTACCTATTAATTCCTGCGTTGTGAAAGAGACAGATTCGGAACTAGTGACTCGGCCGATTCGCGATCGTATTTCGCTTGGGCTGACCACGATGAAGTTGGTACCTACGGGTATTTTACGAATGGCGCGCGGGAAAGGGATACTTTACGTGTTTTGCACTATTATTTAAATATTATTCTATGGGCGGCGCGCCCATAGAATAATATTTAAATACTTACGAATCATTATAATATTTAAATCGTTTACGGTAGGTAAACATCATTCATTGAAATAATTTAACATAAAAATAAATGGAAAATAAAAACTAATGGTGCCGTTAAAAATCGTAGGATGCAAGGCCAAAGATGAGGAATGAAGACTCAATTCCTTTTGAAATTGAGAATCAGATCGAGTGTGTCACAAGATTGAATTTATTAATTTAATTCAGTCATTCAATTTTGCCCACGTCTAATTTGCAGCGCAGTCCATTGTGCGAATTTTCTGCGCAGGATCCAGAATGTTCGAAAAAACAGAGTCGAATAGCCTTCAAATGGGTTTGCGTGGTGACGTTAAAAATTAACACATTTAAAGTGTCCAACTAAATGCAATGGCGTTCAGTTTATAAAGTCTTATACTAAATGGTGTAAAATATTAATTCTGGAAACAAGCCTGAACTTTCGTTCACCCGATTTGGGATTTGCAGTTGAGTTTTTTTACGTAGTCAGGAATTTGCGCAAAGTTGTTAAAAGGACTACCTAGTAATTCGTAAGCAAATTTTATTTTCGCCGATAAAATAGTGATATTACAATGCGAGTTGCCTGTGTACTCTATGGGTAAAACAAATAAAACGTGCACAATGTCACAAAAGATTCGATTCAGTATAATTCAATAATTAGAATATTTTGACAGCTTATATTTTCGGTATTTTGCCATTCTAGATATCTAGATCTTATTCTAGATTTAATATTTTCATCTTATTATTATTTATCATTCTAGAACAGGAATAAAGTGCGTAGGTAAATCCAAATTGAACTTCAAAATAGGCCAACCTGGGAAGCAAGGTTAGTAGAAAACGCGTTTAACAAGCTTAGCTCAGACATTCGATTTTGATAGTTGAAAAACACTGTTGCGTTTTTTTCGTTTTGCGAAAAATCCAATTTTTGGCATTTAGTCAGTTATAATTATAGTTTTTTGTCCTTTTTGAGTTCCTTTATTGCTGACCAACTCCAGTAAGTGTTATTTTATTTTTGTTTTATTTCCTTTTGCCCCAATGGCCTTTGCCATGGGGAAGAAGTCACCTGATCCCGCCCCCCCCCTGACCCTTCAAATTTTGACATGGTAGTGAGGTAGAGATAGCAGACTTTCAAATTCAATCTTCTACTCAAAAAAAGAGGAAAGTTTGCGACCTTCCAAAAGCTGATTCTTCATAGGTCTCAGTTCCTGTAGCTTCTTCACTTTCCTTGTACCCGACTTCAGCAAAAGCTCCCTTCATCGTTTATGTGCAAAATAACACTCCTGGCCACTCTCTACGTCCCCTTGAATTTGGTAAATTCATTGAAGAAAAAACCACTTGGTATTTCCCCAGGCGGTATCCGATCGTAGTTCTGACATTTGAAGGGCAGTCACTTCCCTCTCACGTTTATTTATTCCACAATTCTCTCCCGGTTTAAATTTATTCATACCCAATCCAATGTTTTAATTGTTGTGGGTTTGGCCATTCGAAACAATCGTGCCGCTCTTCTGATGTAAATGCTCAGAAAATCATCTAGCAGATCAATGCCCCTCCCCTTCCAATCCCCCCACTTGCGTCAATTGTTCAGGCTCGCACACAGTCATAAATCCATCCTGCCCCGAACTTTCTCGACAAAAAAAACATAAAAATTTATATAGCCTCCAATAGCGTTTCGTACCCTTCATGCTTCCAAATTAATAGCTCCTTCTAAATAATCTTTTGCTGAAGTTGCTTATCAACCCCAAATTAGCACTCCTTCAAACTTGTCTTACAGGAAGACCGTAATGACAAAATCCGCTTCTCGTCCGATTAAAACTCCTGGATATGATCAATTTGGCCACAACTCCCAGCTCGTTCCCAAATGGTAACAACAGCTCTCTATTTCCTCAAAACTTTTCTAACAGCAGTGCTTTCAATCCAGATCTAAATGCTAATTCCATAAACCACAATACTTCTAATGACAATTCTTCTATTATTCAAACTCTTCTCATGTTACTTATCTCTGTTATTAACAATAATAATTCTCTGCCGTCCAACGCTGCCCCGTCACTCTCCTCCTTGTATTCTCTTCTTCCCAATGGCTGCCAACAGCAGCAATTCTGCAGTGGAATTGTAGAAGCTCCACCTCCAATAAGAATGACCTCATCCGCCTTCTACATTTACACTCCATATCGATTGCTGCCGTCTCTGAGACTTGGTTTAAGCCATCTCAACTCTTCAAGGTGGGTGGCTATCAATGTCTGCGGGACGACCGCATTGATGGGAAGGGTGATGCAGCCCCTTTCATCAAAACTCACCCCCCCTTCTCCCCTATTTCCCTTAAACCCCCAAATCCATCCTTTCAATTAATGGCAGCCACTGTCTCTAATATTACATTTGTATCTCTCTATATTCCCCCTTCTACCCCATTTGACCTTCCATTGTTGGTCCACATACTTAGCAAAATATCTTCTCCCTTGGTCATCTTCTTCCTCGGATCCCCCAGGTATCAAATTAATTGACCCTTTGGACTCCTTGAACATCTGTCTCCTAAATGACGGATCCTCAACAAGGTTTAGTCACTCTGGACAGAATACTAGTGCGGTGGATATATCCCTCCGTTCCCCGAGTATCTATCCACTAATTTCCTGGCGAATTACTTCAGACCCCTGCGGCAGTGACCACTATCTCATTATTTTGAATTTGGCTCAACGGTTGGATACAAACCACTTTAAAAGTAAGCCCAAATTTACCACAAGAAAGCCGATTGGTACCATTTCACAGACTATCCAAGATCATACCCTCTCCCTGCCTTCCCCTTCTTCTGATAATTGCACCTCGTCTTATAAATCTTGGACTGATTCCATTCTAAAATCGGCTGACAAGTCTATCCCCAAATCATCCCCTGCAGGCTCGAAGGCTCAAGGGGGAGCCCTTGGTGGGATGAGGAATGCCTTAGAGTGCTGAAGGAGAGGAAAGCGGCCAACAAGACGTACTGCCGACAGATGACTATGGATATTTACATTCAGCCAAGAATGCACAAGCTGTTGCTAAACGCACATTCCGTTTAAAAAAAAACAGTTGGCGTAATTTCTGTACCAATATATCCCCTGATACTCCAGCGGGGGAGGTTTCGTCCATGATTCGCGATCCATGATTAGATCTTCCTTTTCAATGCCATCTGATAATTCTGCTATTTGGATAGATGACTTTATTAATAAAATAGCTCCCCCATATGTCCCTAATCTTGATGAACCATCTTCTTTAGCTTACACTCTAAAATCTTCTTCATGGTTAGATGCTCCATTTTCCATTGATGAGTTAAAAAGAGTCACGGAAAACCTCAATGACTCAGCTCCGGGCAAGGATGAAATCCTGAATATATTCATCCGCCATACTGATGACAATTTTCTTACCTACTTTCTCTCTCATCAATGTCTTTCTGGATTCTGGTATTATTGCCCCAGACTGGAAAATTCAAAATATCATTCCCATTTACAAAAGTGGCAAAGATCCAAGTAATAGGTTCAAGCTACAGACCTATCGCTCACTCTTCTACTCTTTGCAAAGTATCCGAAAGAATGATTAAGAATAGATTGCACTGGTTCGTAGAAAAAAAATCAAATTCTTTTTCCTTGCCAGTTTGGATTTAGAAAGGGTAAAAGTACACTTGACAACCTTTCCTCTCTTGTTACAAATATCAAATAAGCATTATCTAAAAACGAATATTGTATTGCAGTGTTTTTAGACATCTGTAGAGCATACGACAATGTTTATATCCCGATCCTGAAAGAAAAGTTACTGGAAATAGGTATTGCGCCTAAATTGGTCAAATTCATTGTCAATTTGCTCTCCCAGAGAACTATTTATGTAGATGAGTTCGAATCCCCTCCCCACATTAGACAATTCAAAGGTCTTCCGCAAGGGTCAGTCTTAAGCCCGATACTGTACAATATTTACACATATGATCTAGAAAAATCTATTCAATTCTTGTGCAACATACTCTAATATGCTGATGACTTGACATTCTACAAAATACCCCCCAATATTTTTAACGCAGCATCAGCAATCAACAATGCTCTTAGAAAACTCTTGGCGTGGTTAAATAGTAATGGCCTTGAACTCCCAAAAACAAAGTTGTCATCTTCACTCGTCGTCGAAAGCTCCCAGATATTCAGGTAAGATTTGGCGATGAAATCATCCCTATCTCTAAGGAATTAAGTTTTTGGAATGATTTTAGACTCAAAGCTTACTTGGAATTCTCAATAAATCATGTCATCATGAAAAGCAACATCAATCCCCTTAGATTTCCTGTCCAGAGTGTGGTGGGGATCACACCCATCATCTTTAAAACTTCCGTACAATGATCTCATCCGAAGCCATCTCGATTACGGATCTTGTCTGTTTGATCCAATGTCCACTTTAAATTCGCTTAAATTAGATAAAATTCAGTCAAAATCTCTTCGTCTTATCTTAGTGCCATGAACCTCCCTTAAATATAAGAAGGCATTGCCTAGCAGAAAAATATATTTTCAAAACGTGCTCAATAACTTTCATCCCTTGATTTCCAAACTTCAATCGTTAAAGTATGAGGTCATTTTGAATCCATTTTGGAAAAAACATTCCCCTCCCCTTCTCTATGATTGCTTCAACTCTTTCCTGATGTTCGCAATGAATATCTCCCCTTATACTCAAATCCCTATGAAAGTCTTACTTTCTATCCAAAGGTGCACCAACTTAGGGAACGTACCCATAACAATTTTTTGCAATTTTTAACCCCCCCCCCCCGGTGACCAAAATCCTAAGCAAACCGCCGCTCATTTGTACCAAGCGTGACATTTTGAAGACCCCCCCCCCCCGAAGAGGTCACGTAGTATGGGTACGTTCCCTTATGTAAAAAATATACATAATAAAACTCAGCTCAATCCAATAATGCAGAATTCAACAAAATTATTGTATTTGTTGATATGAAGCGGATACTTTGTGATGTGACATTAAAAAAAATATGTATATATATATATATATATATATTGTAAACTAGCTTTTTCCCGCGGCTTCGCTCGCATGGTATAAGGGGATTCCTCCCCCCCCTCCCCCTCCCCCTCCCCCCCCCCACTCCCCCCTCCCCCCCCCCCCGCCCCTCCCCCTCCACCTCCCCATCCCCCTCCCACTCCCACTCTATGCTATGTTAGCTTCTTCAGCGCTTCCTTGTTTCGCGACCTTGAAGAACATGCGATAAACGTCATTGTTTTGTTTCATGCCCGTCCCGAGCACTTCACCGTCGCGATCCACGATAACCCGATTATTTTCGAAACCCACTCCGAATCCCTTCTTTGTACATACTCCGACGGAGAATAAGTTTTTTCTTAATTTCGGAACGTGTAGCACTTTTTCAATTCTTGCGTCTTGCCACACTACATCAATCAGTTTTTTAATTCGCACCGTGCCTTCACCAGCAACGTTGCATATCTGATTATCACCAAGCGATACTGTAGCGCCCGTATTATCCGGCTTATAGTCAGTCAGCCAGTCACGTCAGTAGGTTAGATGCTTCGATGCGCCGCTGTCAATTAGCCAGACCTCGCTTTGATCGATCGCCATTACGCGGCTCTCCGTCCACAGTACACAGGCGCTTTCCACACTTTTAGAACCCGACGCGATCGAGCTTCCTGTCATTCCTACAAACGCGCAATCACGTGATTTATCGCTGCTGTCACGTGACTTCCGCTTGTTCCGACACTGACTCGCGATATGTCCCATGCCTTGGCACTTACAACACTGAACTTCCTTTTTATTTTCAGAACTTTTTGTTCCTCGCCCACGACGATTTTTGGCTGATGCAGCCAGCGCTTCCGACGTTTCTTCTTCGCCGTTGAGTCTCGAATCCTCTCTTATTAGCCGTTCCTGGAGATTGTCAAGAGTTTGTCGAACAGGGTCCACACTGTCCCACGCCACCTGCAGCATGCTAAACTTCGTAGTGAGACTCGCGAGTATTTTCGCCATTACCATAGCGTCCGATACTTTCTCGCCGACGTCCTTCAGTTGACTCGCCATATTCATCACTCTGGCTACATGCTGAACCGCCGTATCTGTTTCGCTCATTCGATAAGCATGGAATCTTTGCAACAGACCCAGCTTGTTTGTCGCGGTTTTCTGCTCGTGAATGAGACACAATTTGTCCCACATCTCTTTCGCAGAGATGCACGACAGCACACATACTTGATGAGCCTCGTCAATGTTTGACATAATTATAAATTTTGCCGTTGCGTCATCTTTCATGTTTTTCTTTAGCGCGGCCGCATGCCCGTCACCAGCAGCAGGTGTCTCTCTCGTGCCATCGACGACACCCAGAACATCGTTCATCACAAATAGTGCATTCACTTGAGCTTTCGAGCCCTGGAAATTTGTTCCATCGAAAGACTTCACACCCTTCACTGAGATACCGACGGACATCGCGAATTTTATTCACACCTTGCACTTTTGAAAACTGACACACGAACAATGGCGGACTTCCGTTCCGCGACACGTGAGACTGCCGAATAATTTCACTCGCGTTATCTTTATTTCCACAGTTAGACGTTAACTGGGCCCATAATCTGTTAAAGAAGGATTAATAAAACGGAGTGGAACAATAATTTGTTTCAAATAAACGTATCTTTATTTAGAAATACAATATGTTGGTAACTGAACACAGTTGTGTTGCGTTGACCGCGGTTGATTCGAGACTGAAACACGCTGAACTCGATATGCCTTAACATCGTATGCTCTACAGATGTCTAAAAACACTGCAATACAATATTCGTTTTTAGATAATGTTAATTTGATATTTGTAACAAGAGAGGAGAGAAGAGAGGTTGTCAAGTGTACTTTTACCCTTTCTAAATCCAAACTGGGAAGGGAAGAGAATTTGATTTTTTTCTACGAACCAGTCCAATCTATTCTTAATCATTCTTTCGGATACTTTGCAAAGAGTAGAAGAGAGAGCGATAGGTCTGTAGCTTGAACCTATACTTGTATCTTTGCCACTTTTGTAAATGGGAATGATATTTAGAATTTTCCAGTCTGGGGCAATAATACATTGATGAGAGAGAAAAGAGGTAAGAGAATTGTCATCAGTATGGCGGATGAATATATTCAGGATTTCATCCTTGCCCGGAGCTGAGTCATTGAGGTTTTCCGTGACTCTTTTTAACTCATCAATGGAAAATGGAGCATCTAACCATGAAGAATATTTTACAGTGTAAGCTAAAGAAGATGGTTCATCAAGATTAGGGACATATGGGGGAGCTATTTTATTAATAAAGTCATCTATCCAAATAGCAGAATTATTAGATGGCAGGGAAAAGGAAGATCTAATCATGGATCGCGAATCATGGACGAAACCTCCCCCGCTGGAGTAGCAGGGGATATATTGGTACAGAAATTACGCCAACTGTGTTTTTTTTAAACGGAATGTGCGTTTAGCAACAGCTTGGGCATTCTTGGCTGAATGTAAATATCCATAGTCATCTGTCGGCAGTACGTCTTGTTGGCCGCTTTCCTCTCCTTCAGCACTCTAAGGCATTCCTCATCCCACCAAGGGCTCCCCCTTGAGCCTTCGAGCCTGCAGGGGATGATTTGGGGATAGACTTGTCAGCCGATTTTAGAATGGAATCAGTCCAAGATTTATAAGACGAGGTGCAATTATCAGAAGAAGGGGAAGGCAGGGAGAGGGTATGATCTTGGATAGTCTGTGAAATGGTACCAATCGGCTTTCTTGTGATAAATTTAGGCTTACTTTTAAAGTGGTTTGTATCCAACCGTTGAGCCAAATTCAAAATAATGGGATAGTGGTCACTGCCGCAGGGGTCTGAAGTAATTCGCCAGGAAATTAGTGGATAGATACTCGGGGAACAGAGGGATATATCCACCGCACTAGGATTCTGTCCAGAGTGACTAAACCTTGTTGAGAATCCGTCATTTAGGAGACAGATGTTCAAGGAGTTTCAACGAGTTTCCATGCACTATGCAGGTTTGTACACCACTACATTCTTTGAATACATCAACATTGCATACTTTGAACCATTTTTTACTTTGGAAGCCACCTCTATTCTGGATCCCCAAAATACTTGAAAAAATCCTTGACTCTGTAGAAGTGCTATAGGTTAGCAGATTGGTTCGGCCTGCAGGCACATTTCAATACTTTCTCGTGGTCAGTTGTCTGTTTCGGACTTCGAATCCCTCAAGATGTGCCTAGGAAGTTGGTGAAGTTATCACTTCCGCGATGGATGGCTGCATCCATCCGCTGTTATGGAAGCTGATGTGGGCTCAAAGCTAGTCGCTAATAAGCGTGGTTCAATCGACAATGCTCCGAAGCAGATCGACGAATGCAGCTTACCGAGCCTACATCACAGTAAACAGAACACTTAAATAGTAAAATGGCAAAAGGAAAGCAAGAGGATCATAAATAGTTCAAAACTTGAGTACGTCTTGCAGATCAGTAAAATGCCGACTGCTTGCCCACTCGGCAGCAGAGCGTTCTGGTCGCTTGCGAGCTCAATAGTTCGCAATTTCTGCAAATCCAGTCTGCCACCACATACCAGACCTGATGCCTCTCTAGCAAACACCGCCGCCGAAAAGACTTACTTATTTGGCAAAATGTTTGTGGAAAATTCGACCCTCGATGAGCTGAGGATTCGGCATCGGGATGTAGGTGTTCTAAGTCTTACGAGGGCTTGATGTAAAGTTAGCAGGCTTGACGTAATACCTGCTCTGGTAATGCAGAG
This sequence comes from Limnephilus rhombicus, assembly GCA_929108145.2. Taxonomy (NCBI): domain Eukaryota; kingdom Metazoa; phylum Arthropoda; class Insecta; order Trichoptera; family Limnephilidae; genus Limnephilus; species Limnephilus rhombicus. Next base: position 25,904,370 of record OV815278.1, read on the forward strand.
GTGCGCTGCAGAAATAGCTCCAATTTTGATGAAGCTCTTAGAGAATTTCTCCCTGAAGTCTGACTCTGTACCCTCAGGTTAAAAAAACAGTCATCTACCCTATTCCAAAGAAGGGTGACCGCTCTAATTCGGCCAACCACCACCCCATAGCGGTCAGTTACATCCAAGATGATGGAACGTGTGACAAATTGCTCACGTAGCTCGAGAAGAACAAAATTATTAAAGACCGTCAATAATTTGGAACCGCTCTTGCGGTGATCTCGCGTACGTGATGCATATTTTTATTCAAAATCATTAACAACGTTGTTGACAATAACTATCTTCTAGAACACATTAATTTCCACTGTCCAATAAGAAACACAAGGTCAAACCAACTATTCCACATCCCACACTCAAAAACAAATTACACACAACATTCATTTCTCCGAAGGACGTGCACAAAATACAATGATATCTTTTACGACGCTGATATTTTCCATTTGTCCTCAGGCCAATTTATTAAATCCATAATAGAAAAAATTAAAACAAATTGTTAATTACGAACTCTCCACCCCTGCTGCATGTTATTTTTTTCATTCTCATTATGTTGGTTTTCCTTCTTTTTATTATAATAATAATATTTGGATGATTTATATATCCCATATGCTTTAATTTGTGTGTGTTTTTTTTCTTTCATTTCTGTTGTATATATATTTTTTTCTTTTTTTTCTACCACTTTATGTTTTCTTTAATGTTTTAATCCATGTTTATATATTATAAATTGTAGCGGAAACTTCGCTGGTTAATGCAATCATGTAATATGTTACTTTCTTATTAAAATATGTATAACTGTTTGTTTCCTAAATAAACTAAAATAAAAATAAAAAAATAAAAAAATATTTGGGGGCGGTGCCTGGAACGTTTCGGTGAGACCCAAACGGTTGCACTGGACATTTCCAAGGCCTTTTACCGGGTTTGGCACCGAGGACTTGTCAACAAATTGCCGTCTTACGGACTTCCCGCATCCTTGTGTACGTAGATTGCCAACTTTTTGAGGGAAAGGTCGATTCAAACGGTTGCTGATGGTTTCACTTTTTCCTCGCATTCGATAAATGCTGGCGACCCACAGGGATCGGTTCCGTCTCAGACTTTATTCTTATTTCTTATTGCACATCAATGACCTTTCGTCGTGTGCACCAATTCATCGTGCATTCAAGTGTTTATCAGTCGGAATGTATTAGTTCATTTATGGTTGGAATGTTTTGACTGGCTTCCGCAACCGACGATATTTGGCTGCCTAGTGCATTTGCTTGAATTCATTATAATACAACCAGAATTTGCGGAATCTTAAGATGGTTTCATGCTCAGTTAGTGGCACTAGGCAGCCAAAATAAAGAAGCAGCCAATTCTTGCAGCCGCGAGTAGCAGTCAATATCACCAGTTCGACTGGCTGCAGCGACAAGTGTGTGAGTACTATTTCCTATATTCCCTATATTCCGAGGAACTAACGTAATTTATTCCTTCGGTTCCAGTGCATGGTGTGCGCGCCCAATATTATTTGTACTTGGTTGAGATTGTTTATCTCATAAGAACGGTCGTTTCAGTACTTCGGCTGTGAAAAGATGTTCGTGTTTCCTCCCTCGTATTTCACAATTTTTTCATTTAAAATAATAATATATAGTATATTTGCGGCAAGTTTCAGTGTGGAAGATACTCTCAGTATCACCCTGGTGTAAGACCACCATTCAGAATTGAAACGTTGCTTGAAATGGCTTTAGCCGTGTTTGGTGATCTGAATAGCCAGGTATTTCCACACCTTCCTCTTCCCTATCTCCTTCCCCTCCCCCTGGGGAGATACCTTCAGCCTCACAACATACCCCAATTGGGGATGCCATAGTCCCGCTGGCTCCAGTTGGGACTATGGCATCCAGAGCAATTGGGACTCTTGTGCGGTATTCATGTAAAAAATATATAATAATGCCCAAAGATGAGAAGCCCTAAGGGAAAATATTTTCCTCGGGGCCTCCTGGGTGAAGTTAATGTTAAAAATGACTTGTATCTTTATTCATGTTAACATTTGACTTATTTCGACATAGTTATGTTGTATAACAGTGAATTTATTATTCCGTGGAGCTTTGATGAAAAGATTTTGGGCTATTTCGCTACGGGAAGGGGAAGGAACTGGAGAAAAGGAAAGTGAGGAAGTATCTAGTTATTCACATATGGCCACCAAAGACGGCTAAAGCCGTTTCAAGCAATGTTTCTATTCCGAATGGTGGTCATTCACCAAGGCGATACTGAGAGTATCTAGCCACTCTCAATTATTCTAATAATTATTAGAATTTAAACACTTTCGATATGATGGTTTGCCAAATAATACTTTATTTTTATTTTTTTATTTCTACAAAAATTACAAGGCACTAATAACCACGATAGTACACAATCAATGTAAACGCTGCAAATATTCCCGGGATTTTCCATTTTATTCCGAACATAAGTTTTAATAAATTATAATTAGTATAATCCTACCCAAGTATTATAAATAAATCATTGCAAATGCATTCAGCGTAGTTTGACGCCACTTGTTTTGCAGTTAATTCAAATCTCCCAGTAGAACATGGACTTCAATCTACGTCACGAATTTTTATACCTACCGCTCTACCCTTTCGATGAGCTAACCTTGTAAAGCATTTTCTACAAACCTTTGCCTGGAAAACATATACTTGAAAAGTAAACATTTTTTACAAAAATGACTACGTTTAGAAGCTGACTTCGTTGGGTATAAAAATATATATTACTAGCAGTTAAAAACCCGCTCCGCAGGTTTTTGCTGCTAGGCCCTGCGGGCGTCTTTTAGTTCCTCTCCCCGCTCTCAAGTTCCCCTCTTACCCCTCCCCTCCACACCCTTCCAAGTTCCCCTTCCCCTCCCCCAACCTCCTTCACCCTACCCCTTCCCACACCTTACCCCCCCTCCACCCTTCCTCCTTCCCCTCCCCACTCTATCCTCACCCCTCCACCCTCCCGCTTCCCCTCCCCACTCCTCCCTACAAATCCCCAAAGTTTCATAGCAATCGGATGATCGGTTTAGCAATGCGTAATTTCATGATGCCAGAGCTCACTATTGTATACAGAAACCATTGCGGGCATGCACACATCAAATCCCCAAAATTTCATCGCAATTGGATGAACGGTTTAGCAACGCGTAATTTCATGACGCCAGAGCTCACTATTGTATACAGAAACCGGGCATGCGCACATCAAATCTCCAAATTTCATTGCAATCGAATGAATGGTTTGGCAACGCATAGCGGACATACAAACATTTTTATATATATAGATATGAATATTATAAGGCTCCTTGATGAAATGGCACTGCAAGCTAAAAAAAGTTAATGCTGAACTTATTCCAGACAAAAAACATTATAAAAGGAAAATATTTAACAAAAGTTTTTTCGTCAAAAAAATTAAAATCGCTGTAGGAGACAACCTCAAACTCGGTTTTTGTATTCATGTAAAATTTTAAAAAGAAGATACTTTAACATTTAGGAATTTATTTTGCCAGGAAGCGTCGAATTTTTTTAATTTTATTTATTGCAGCGGGTCTTTTCACGGATAACATGATAGTACGGAACGGTATTACTATGGGTATTACGATTTCGAATTACCTGGGCGGTCGATTATTCATTTTTATTTTGCACAAAAGACTATAGCTATGAACTTTCTTAGTAGAATAGCTACCAATAGAAGGTGTGAATGTGAAGAGTACGTAGAAACAACAAACCCCTCATTTTGCTTTTAGCAGTCATGATAGAGAAATTTTTTAACTGCTCAAAAAAAAATCCCCCCACTACATTTCGTTTGACAGTTCATGTGTCACTTTTACATTTAAATACTTCGCATACATTCCTAAACTTGCATAAGTGATCGCGCATCGTGCCAGATTACCGCGAACCAGTATTTTTCGATATCACGAGGACATTCGAAAGTATGCCGTGTCCTTTTATCAAATCGTTAAGTGCCAGTTATGTAAAGAATTACGGTGGTAATTTGCTGAAACAGTACGGGGAATATTGTCCCGCTATTTCAAGATCGATTAGCACCCTGAATAAGGGGTCAGGAAGCGTCCCGATCGCGACATGTCCCGTCGACCACCGCACCGCTTCCACCGTCCAGCAGGCTTCCCCCGCTCAGCTGTCCGAGCCCCAAGAGGGAACACCTCCCCAGAAGTTCCCTTACGAGAACTTCTTTCGTAATCAGATTCTGTTGAAGAAGAATGATCACTCTTATAGGGTTTTCAAGAAGGTCAACAGATTGGCCGCAGAAGGCGAGTTTCCGAGTGCCTACGAGTACTCCTGGGGGGAGCGGCCCATCACCGTATGGTGCTCCAACGATTACTTGGGCATGTCCAGTCATCCCCAGGTGAAAGGCGCCGCTCAGGAAGCGCTGCAGAAGCACGGAACGGGAGCCGGGGGGACACGAAATATATCTGGAAATTCGCTCTACCACGAAGCTCTGGAGAAAACGTTGGCTGACCTCCATAATAAAGAGGCCGCTCTGTTATTTACTTCGTGCTACGTGGCCAATGACTCGACGCTCTTCACCCTGGCCAAGTCTCTCCCGGGATGCCACATATTCTCCGACGAAGGCAACCACGCCTCCATGATCCAAGGGATACGCAACAGCCAGGTCCCCAAGCACGTGTTTCGCCACAATGACCCGGCTCACCTGGCAGAACTACTGGGCCGAGTGCCCGTAGAGACTCCTAAGATTGTGGCCTTCGAAACGGTGCATTCCATGACGGGAGGAGTGTGCCCCCTCAAGGAGCTGAACCACATCTGCAGAGAGCACGGCGCCCTGGTATTTGTGGACGAGGTGCACGCGGTGGGGCTATACGGGCCCCGGGGGGCGGGGGTGGGGGAGAGAGACGGGGAGCTGCCCAACATGGACATCATCTCGGGCACGCTGGGCAAGGCCTTCGGGAGCATGGGGGGTTACATTGCGGGCTCTGCCTTGCTGGTGGACATGATCCGCTCCTACGCATCGGGCTTCATCTTCACCACCTCCCTGCCCCCGCCCGTGCTGGCGGCGGCGTTGGAGTCCGTGCGATTGCTGGCGGGGCCGGAGGGGCAGCGCCTGCGGGAGCTGCACCAGAAAAATGTCCGCTACATGAAGGACCAACTCGCCATTGTCGGCATCCCTGTCGAACTGACACCCAGTCACATCATTCCAATCAAAATTGGAAATCCCGAAATATCTAATAAAATATCAAATATGATGTTGAAGGATTACGGCCACTACGTTCAGGCCATCAATTACCCGACGGTTCCTCGCGGGGCGGAGAAGCTGCGCCTCGCCCCCACCCCCCACCACTCCCAGCTCATGATGGATAAGTTCATCCGAGACTTGCTCTGCATTTGGAAGGATCTCGACTTGCCATTGAATTCCAACATATTATAGTATGTTCTAAACATGACATAGAATTTATTTTATTTTCAATCTCCCTAAATAGTTACAGACAAATCTGTAACTCTAAAAATATTTGCATTACCTGTGCAATAAACTTATTATTTAACATATTATCTATGAATATAAATGTTATCTGTGCAAAAAAAGGAACTATTATTAAGTTGCTTCAATAAAAATTGACAAAAATTAAAATAATAATTATATAACAAACTGTTAAACTGTTGAAAATAAATGTCTACTGAATAAATATAAAGAATTATTATTTATTAAAACATTTCACATTCCAAGCAATGACTGTTACATCACATCTTTATTTGACATTGAAAAATGAATTATTTTGATAAAATAGAGAAAGCTCACCATAACAAAACTTAAAATAAGTAACTGAATGAAAATAATATTAGTAAATTAAACTATTTTTTTTTATTGTTGAGAAGCACCTTCAAGTTATTTATTCATAATCTTTTTTTGTTGAATCATTGCCGATAAGTAAAATGTAAAGTCATTCTAATATTATTCTAGAAAAGGAATAAAGTGCGTATGTAAAGCACTTGAGTATTCAATTTGAATTTCAAAACAGGCCATTCAATATACCTGGGAAGTATGAAAATATGTACTTGAAAGTGAGCAATTTTTACTAAAATAACTATGTTTAGTAGCCAACTTCGCTGGGTACTTAAAAACATATATAACATTTATTTAAATATATTAAATGGTTATTTTAAAGCTTAATAGCACACGATGGAATGGCATTACGAACTGAAAAAAGTTAATGCTGAACTTAAAATATCAAATTGAAAATAATAAATATTTTGAAACAAATAAATAAAACATCACACAATTATTATTTTGCCATTTTATAAATAATAGTATAAAATACCACAATCTTTATAAACTCATTTTTAGATTTCAGAAACCTATCCGCATTTTTTAATACTATTTTCTATGAATTTAATATGAAAACTTTTATGTAATTCAAAGTTAATAATAATTGAAAAAATGTAAGAGACCACCATTGAGAATTGAAACATTGCCTTCAAATGACTTTGCTTGTGTTTGGTGACCGGATCTGCACATCCAAGTACTTACCAACTTTCCACTTGCCCATCTCTTTCCCCTCCCCACTTACTACAGCTCGACAACCTTTCCCCTAAATTAGGGATGCCACAGTCTCACTGGCTTCAGACAGTTAGTTAGTAGTTGGGTAGGGATTCTTGTAGGTTCATCGTACAAGAAAATCATTTATACATAATACAATATATTAACTGGGTTACCCGGCTTCGCTCAGGATAACATTCGAGTGTTCTCGAATGTTCCACAATAATTTCCGATTCCCTGAAAATTCCACGACATACTCCGCCACTCTTTCCAGAACTTTCTAGAGCTCTATCGAACCTTCTAAAACTTTCCGGAAGACTGTTCTAGAAGAGGGCGAAACTTCCAGCCCATATATCTTCAAAAGCACGCCCTTTAGGTAAAAACGGGAACCGTCATCCTGGAAGGGGGATAGAGATCTACCACACCATATAACTCTCTGGATCGTACCGGGACTCGTTTCTGAGTTTTTGCGGGACGCACATTTTTTCGGACTTTCTTTTATAATATACTAGCTGGGTTTCCGATTCCCAATTCCCCAAAATTCTACGACATACTCTGCCACTCCCTCCAGAACCTTCTAGAACTTTCCGGTAGACTGTTCTAGAAATTTCAAGAGGGTGAAACTTACAGCCCTTGTAATCTTTTATAATAAATATATTGATTATAGCATCGTGGGACCAAAACGAATTAACTAAGTCCCAACACATTTACGTCACATTAACCGTTTATTTGTTTAGTATAACCGACCTATTGTTTGTCTGGCAAATAATACTTGTATACATTGAATTCAGCATTGTCTCAAATAAGGCATTTTTTCTTATTTATTTTAGATCTCAAATGTTCACAAAACAAAACACAAGAAAAAGAACATGCCTAGGGTAAGGCATGGGGAGAATTAGCATTACAAGTAGGCCTATGTTTTTATCGTATCATGGTGTCTGTAAACTCGTAGTGTAAGTGGAAAACCAGTGAATCTATGTCACACAGAGAACCCAAAAAAACTTGTTTTTCTGTTTTTTTGTCATTCTTTTTTTTTTTACATGAGCTCCACACAGGAGACCCTGAAAGAAATAATTTCCCTCAGGGCCTGTCATCTTTGGGGATGCTGTGTGGAGGAGTTTTTTTAAGGAAAGGAAGGAGAGGAGAGTTATGGGAAGGAAAAGGGTTTAAGGGGTGGGTAGGAATCTGGGGTTCAGTGTATCCCGGTCATCCGCCTCCAGGGCCCAGACAAACCTCACCCTATGAACCCGGGCACCCCTGTTAAATCACCAAACGTAGCAAACCACTTGGGGTGACCTATGGCAGAGGTGTTGGTTATCCAATAAAGGTTCCCGGGGCGGCGGTACCCATTCCCGCCTCCCAAATTTCCAACAGGACATATGTCATCTTTGGGTATGCTGTGTGGAGGGTTTTTTTAAGGAAAGGAAGGAGAGGAGAGTTCTGGGAAGGAAAAGGGTGTAAGGGGTGGGTAGGAATCTGTGGTTCAGTGTGTCTTGGTCATCCGCCTCCTAGACCTAGGCAAACCTCATCCCATGAACCCGGGCACCCCTGTTAAATCATCAAACGTAGCAAACCACTTGGGGTGACCTATGGCAAAGGTGTTGGTTATCCAATAAAGGTTCCCAGGGCGGCGGTACCCATTTCCGCCTCCCAAATTGAGTTCTGTTTTGATATAAAAAAACTTTTCAAAGGGTTAAAAAAAAAAAATATGAAGCTGGGTCCACGCTTCGACCAAAAAAATTCCCAGAGTAAATTAACTGAAAAATCAAAACTCAAATTAAAAAAAGGTATACCACAAAATTGACTCCAAATGAGATCTAGATTCACTAGTTTCCCGTTTGTACTACGAGTTTCCAAACACCTTGTGTAGAAATACAATTTTTTCCAGGTAAATTCGATTGAATTTTGCAGTGAACCCTTCGAAAGAATGGGTAAAATAATATAATTTGAAATATCATTAGTGTTTGTAAAATAATAAAAACAAAATTATTAAAAATAATTCCTTATTTTATTGTAATCAAAATTATTTTACATAACATGTTCTATAACGTATTTTCATTTGCAATCAACTTTATGCGAAATGTAGCAATTGACCTCAAAGAATACCTACATAATTAATTATCACAATATTCTTTGCATCATTTAAATGAATTTTAAATGAATCATGGCTAACTGTTTAACGAAGAAAGGGTCATTTGTAACAGAAGAAGAAGAGTGGTAATGATTTTTTGGACGATTGGATGAGTTTCAATCCCAATACTTGATCAGCCCATCCCAGCCAGCCGTGAGTACTTTACTGGGTTCGTGGGGATGCCAAAGCACGGAGATACAAACTCCATCATGGGCTTTCCATTTCTTGTACAGTTTGGTTGTTTTCCAGTCCCATATGTAACACTTTCCATCAGCGTCTCCCGACACCAAGTAACTGCAAAAAAAAAAAAACAAATATAAAAAAACGTTGACAATAAAAATTCTTAATTAATAATGTTTAATAACACAAGTGGTATTCAAATAATTGATTATATATCTCAATTTGAGAAAATCTCAACTCCTAGAGCAATTTTGGGAGATATTTCTCTCATACGTGAAATAACCGAAGAGTCTTTTGGAGAGACATTTCTCCCAGCCTGACAACAACTCATAAAAGTTGTACTATTTCATTTTGTATTACGGTGAGATAACGATCGTCCAGTCGATTTGTCGGACATCTCCGAAAAATCGAAATTTGAGATGAGTATGCAGTTGTATGTAAAAGTGTAACCTCTATCTCATACAATCTCGAATCACTTTTACTTAAACACCACCAAATCAAACTGCAGAAAAACTTGTAGCGAAATAAACAAAAAAAATAAGTTTTTTGGGTTACCAGTAGGAAATTTCATGTCAAACTAATGTACCAGACCGTTATGCTTCCCGGTTTTATTTTATAGCATATTTAACCCCCACAGGCCTCGGTCCCATTTTGTCGGAAATTCAAAATATTTCCGCTTTGCAATAAAATCCAAATAAAAAGAATATTTCTGAACATATCCGAAAACCAAAAACCGTTTTTGAAAGGTTGTGAAATACTTTTTCATTTTTAACAATTCGAAATAAACGTAATTTTGAATGCAAACATAAAAAAGTTTTAAAAATGGTTCACCTTAAGTTTTTTCTAACTAAAACGACTGATAACACAATAGAATAAAAACAAACATTTTATTAGGCAAATATATTATAAACTTCATGGTCAACTCTTTTTTTTGTCATTTCATGTAAAAATAATGAACAAAAAAATTCACAAAGTTTCATAAATTTGTTTCAAATTGCAGTCGGAAACTTAATTTTCATAAAGGTAAACATTTTAATTATTTTATGATGAACTTTTAGATTTGAATGTAAAGCATGTGCATTTGAATATAAAACTTTTAGATTTGAATGTAAAGCATGTGCATTTGAATATAAAACACTTCGATTTGAATGTAAAGCATGTGCATTTGAATATAAAACTTTTAGATTTGAATTTAAAGCATGTGCATTTGAATATAAAACTTTTAGATTTGAATGTAAAGCATGTGCATTTGAAAATAAAACATTTCGATTTGAATGTAAATCATGTGCCCTTGAGGTGATTTTTCACAAAAACGGCGCTATATAAATCATCCAAGTATTATTATTTATGTGCATTTGAATATAAAACTTTTAGATTTGAATGTAAAGCATGTGCATTTGAATATAAAACTTTTAGATTTGAATGTAAAGCATGTGCATTTGAATATAAAACATTTCGATTTGAATGTAAAGCACGTGCATTTGAATATAAAACTTTTAGATTTGAATGTAAAGCATGTGCATTTGAATATAAAACATTTCGATTTGAATGTAAAGCATGTGCATTTGAATATAAAACATTTCGATTTGAATGTAAAGCATGTGCATTTGAATATAAAACTTTTAGATTTGAATGTAAAGCATGTGCATTTGAATATAAAACATTTCGATTTGAATGTAAAGCATGTGCATTTGAATATAAAACTTTTAGATTTGAATGTAAAGCATGTGCATTTGAATATAAAACATTTCGATTTGAATGTAAAGCATGTGCATTTGAATATAAAACTTTTAGATTTGAATGTAAAGCATGTGCATTTGAATATAAAACATTTCGATTTGAATGTAAAGCATGTGCATTTGAATATAAAACTTTTAGATTTGAATGTAAAGCATGTGCATTTGAATATAAAACATTTCGATTTGAATGTAAAGCATGTGCATTTGAATATAAAACTTTTAGATTTGAATGTAAAGCATGTGCATTTGAATATAAAACATTTCGATTTGAATGTAAAGCATGTGCATTTGAATATAAAACTTTTAGATTTGAATGTAAAGCATATGCATTTGAATATAAAACATTTCGATTTGAATGTAAAGCATGTGCATTTGAATATAAAACTTTTAGATTTGAATGTAAAGCATGTGCATTTGAATATAAAACATTTCGATTTGAATGTAAAGCATGTGCATTTGAATATAAAACTTTTAGATTTGAATTTAAAGCATGTGCATTTGAATATAAAACTTTTAGATTTGAATGTAAAGCATGTGCATTTGAATATAAAACTTTTAGATTTGAATTTAAAGCATGTGCATTTGAATATAAAACATTTCGATTTGAATGTAAAGCATGTGCATTTGAATATAAAACTTTTAGATTTGAATGTAAAGCATATGCATTTGAATATAAAACATTTCGATTTGAATGTAAAGCATGTGCATTTGAATATAAAACTTTTAGATTTGAATGTAAAGCATGTGCATTTGAATATAAAACATTTCGATTTGAATGTAAAGCATGTGCATTTGAATATAAAACTTTTAGATTTGAATTTAAAGCATGTGCATTTGAATATAAAACTTTTAGATTTGAATGTAAAGCATGTGCATTTGAATATAAAACTTTTAGATTTGAATTGAAAGCATGTGCATTTGAATATAAAACTTTTAGATTTTAATGTAAAGAATGTGCATTTGAATATAAAACTTTTATATTTGAATAAAAATAGTAAACACAATAACTGTATTACTTATATTTTAATTTCAATTTGGGAGGCGGGTATAGGTAACGCCGCCCCGGGAACCATTTATTGGATAACCAACACCTCTGCTATAAGTCGCCCCAAGTGGTTCACTATGTTTGGTGATTTAGCAGGGGTGGCTGGGTTCACGGGGTGAAGTTTGTCCAGGTCTTGGCGGCCAGTACGTCTTCCCACCTGCCGTAAAATACATAACAGGCAGGATCGGGAGAGATTGGTTGAGGGAGGTCTTTTATCTTCTCCAGCCGGAATCCTCCAGTTGGAGGGATGGATTCATATGTCCGTCACTCCTGCCATACTGACCCCCAGTTTCCTACCCACCCCTCATACCCATTTCCTTCTCCGAACTTCCTCTCCCTCCTTTCATTAAAAAAACCCTCCACACCGCATCCCCTAAGATGACATAGGCCATGATTGAAATTATTTTCCTCAGGCCCTCCTGTGTGGAGTAAATAGACAAATATTTATTACGAAATGACAAAAAAATCTGTATTTGTTTTTATTTCTTTTTCATTATCAGTTATTTTAGTTAGAAAAAACGAAGGATGAGCCATTTTTAAAACTTTTTTATATTTGCATTAAAAAAAATTATATTTAAAAAAATATACGTTTATTTCGAATTATAAAATTTAGGAGCGTATTTCATCATCTTTCTAAAACAGTTTTTAGTTTTCGCATGCGTTCAGAAATAATCCATTTATTTGGATTTTATTGCAAAACAGAAATATTTCGACCTTCAGATGAAATAGGTCCAAGGTCTGAGGGATTAAGAAGAATATTTGACTCCATTTATTGAATTGATTTGAGCGTAAAAAAAATAATTATAAAATATTGTATTTTTACAACCACACTGCCTGACATATTGATATTATTAATTCATGAATTAGAATTAAAAATAATTGTATGTATAAAATAGCCTTCTCACATTCAATTTAAAGCACTGCTTGCAGCGTCTCTGCAAATTGAATCATTAGTATGCAAAACCGCCAGCTGTATTATTATTATTCCCTCTGTTGGGCCGCCGGAATAATGATAATTCGGTCGGGGTTGCTGCATGCAGTCCTGCAAGCGGTGCTTTAAATCGGAAGGTGAGTAGGCCTTTAAGATTGAAGTTGTTGGAGTGATAAAATACTCAAAGCAAAAACTAACCACTTTGTTATGCAAGATAATATTATATTGGATGGCGAATTAAATACATAACATTATACCCAATAATGACCACTCACAAACAGGTTTTTGGTGGCATGCGAAAACTGGATATAACTAGTTTTAACCGGTATATAGATTGGATATATCAACAACTGGACATTTGCCCTCTTTGCTGACCAGCTGGACATTATTACAGTGAAATCTCGATCAATCGTTCCTCGAATAATTGTTTTCATTAATTTATCGTTTATTTCTTCCAGTTCTGTATTAATTTCATACAAAACACTCAAAAATATCACATTGTTCGTTCTCAATGCATTATTTTACCGCATTGATTGTTTAAAGCACACACAGTTTTTGTACTGTTTTACTAGATCGATCGCTGCCGGCGGCCGCCTCTGACATTAATTGACATTCAAACACAGCCGTGCGTGCGTGCGATTATCTTTTTACTTTCTAGTTTTAAGCGTTTCAACCATGGAGGAAAGAAGGGAGCGGAGGTGGTGATAAGAAAATTTCCTAGGAGACTTTTGTCGCTAACTTCGGGGTCGGAAGCCTGCGGTGCAAGGGAAGATTTTAAAATTGACATGCCCATTTATCGTGGAACACTTGCCAAGTGTTAGTCAAATTAGCAATAGATGGTGCTAATTAAAAAGTAAAAAAAAACTTACTTTGAATAAAACTGGATGTGAAGGGTAACAAAGGAAATGTATATAATTCCCTCGAGTAAAAGGTACATTATTGAGAAAGTGTGTTATATTAGGCGTGGTTAATATACAAGTGGCGAGTGACTTTGTGCCCTAGCCAAGTCGCCTGTGCATAATTTACGCAGTACAAAGACTATGGAGGAGACATGGGTTCACGCCACGTCTCCGCCACTCGCCACTTAAATTCTTCGCATAAACCATGCCTTAGAATGTGGTCAATGCCAAAAAATTAATAAAATTGGCATTAAAGCATTTCGAACTATCAAAGATAATAAAAGTGGTTATAATTTTCAACTACAGATCACAGTTTAAAAAAATATTTATGGGACGTACTTAACTTACCAGTGATTCCTGACATTATTTGAAGTAAAAATTTCAAATCGAATTTTGGTCTCTGGTTACACTAGTATTGGACATTTAGGGTCTGGGTGAGAGGTTGGGTGGTTACTCGGCTGAGTGACCAGTGACGACAAGTGAATGAAATTCTTTTTTGTTTGTTTAAAAACAACATCAAAAATGTCACAGGGGCCAAAATTTCTTTACTTTTTTTACACCAAATAATCACAGGAATCAATAGTTAAAGTACGTCAAGTAGCCGATAATCATTTCTCTGAGCTATTCTGGGGAAACTACTACGATAGACTAGACGATATACTGTTTTATAAATACATAAACACATTACCTGGCATAGGCGTAGCCAGGTTTTGATTTAGGGTGGGACAAAAAATAAAAATCTAGAGTAGGTACCAAAAAAAGTAGGCTTCTACAACATATTTATGCTTTAGGCTTTATGAATACAAAGAATATGAACAGAAGAAGGAAAAACCATCCTATGAAGTGCTGTAAATTTGAAAACGCGACCCGGTCGATAATTCTAGAGGTCATGCATCGGCCAGCCAGGGTGGGAAAACGCCCCACCTTGCCCCACCGTGCCTACGCCCATGTTACCTGGTAAGAAGGTATGATTTACAAAAAATATAATTTTACAAAAAATAAATACATCATTTCGAAAATGGAATCAATTGGCAGACGGCGAAAATTATGCATCGTCACACCAAGATTTATCACAATGTATATTACTGTAAAGCTTAAGTAACTTATTTCCGCCCGTAACAAAATACAACCCAAAAAGTTAACAAAAATTTAAAAAAAATTGTTAGTTGTAACTACCAATTTGTTTTGCTAAATCCAATACTAACATAAATGTATCCCTACAAATTATAAGACGATTTTGAAGCCCTAAATCTTTTCCTTCACTTAGCAATAAAATATGACAAACTGCCTGTCTAAGAGTACACCAGGGTACCTAGCATGGTCGATTGATATAGGTTTTACCGAAAATGTCGGTAACTTGTAATCGCTCCTGAGCACGACAAATAACAGTTCACGTCAAATAAATTAGGAACCCTTAGTCGTTGTGAACCGTTATTTGTTCGTTAGCGGCCTGCAGTCGTGCTCGGGAGCGTTGAGAAGTTACCGACATTTTCGATAAAACCTATATCGATCGAACATGCTAGATACCCTGCACTACTTTTGACACGGTCTGCACACGAGAAAATAATAAACAAAACCGCAATCAAAATATTTAATATCACTTTCCAAGCCCCCAAGACTTTGAAGGTAGATTGTAGCACGCATAAGCCTAGTGTTTTCGAAGCGCGAAAGCATATTATGCTATTCATGACTTGAATTTAATCAGCAATGTTATCGATTCAGTTCACACATATCAGAAAAAAATATTCGACTTAAATTAAATTACGTGGAAAATTACTAATTTATTTTATAATACAATCGAATTGAAAACAAATGAAAAATAATCAAATCTCGAATTCGTAATGAACAGAAAAGTAATTTAATTCGCATAATTATATTTCTGATACAAAAAGCAGAAAAATCCAGTCTTGCCAACAAATAATGAATTGAAAGGTATATTTTATTAATCTGAAAGTTTAACAAATTAACTAAATTAGTTAACTATTTTAATGAGCCACTTACTCATATTTTTAATCGGCTTAGAAAAATTAATGTGAATAGGTTTTCCTATTGAGAAAACGGAATGCTAGAAAAAAATATAATTATTGAACAACACTGTGAGGGATCTTGAACCATTAAAACTGACAATTTCAGGATTCACACAGAGTTTTAACAAAACGTTCAACAAATCTTCAATTATTTGATTTATTTTTATCTGAAACACTACGATAATCCGTGTTTATTTATTTACTAGCGAGTTCCCGGCATGTGTTGCTATTCCACTTAATAAAGAAAGGATTTCTCCCCGCATGTCCCATTCCCTTTCCGCCTCCCCTTCCCCTCTCGCGATCCCACTCCGCCTTCCCTCTCCCGCTTTCCCGTCTTTTTTTGCAATAGAGTTTGAAATGTGCATTCAAAGTTATTGTTGAATTTGAAGGTAAGATATTTTATAAATTTGTTTAAAAAATGTATTCCCACTTTAGTTATGTCTTGCAGTTCACTGACAGTTGGGACAGCAAAGTGGACTAAAAAATATATATGTTTATGAATATGGCAGTTCAAAAATCAATAGATCGTTTTTGTTATTAATAAAAAATGCTTCTTTAAAATTTTTTATTATTCCAAAATTTTCAACCCATAAGGCGGGCCTTAATAATTATGGTTTGCAATAAAATCCATGTATGATATATGAAAACTAAAAACTGTTCCTGAAAGGTGATAAAATAGAATTTCAAAATTTAATGTTAGAAATAAACATATAATTTTTGAAACCCACAAATTATGAATGCAAACATAAAATAAGAAATGTCTCACCTTTATTTTCCAACTAAAGTTAGTATAATAAACAAAAAACCAACCACACAGATATTTTAATAGATAAATATATTTTTTTGTCGTTTCATGTAAAAATAATTAATAAAAAATTCATAAACTTTTTTCAAATTGAGGTCGGAAATTTTGGTTTCATGGAGGGGTACATTTTAATTCTTCTGTCGTTAACTTTTAGATTTGAACATAAAGTGTGGTGTTTTCTCGCTCTAACACCGTTTAGATCACAGATTCTCGACCTTTTTTTGCCCACCGCCCACTTTGAGAATACTTTTATTTCTAATGCCCCCTAACTCGTTAATTCGAAACAGCAATTGACCATAACGGGGGGAGGGACGTAACGGGATACCACGACGGAGGGGCGTAATGGGATACCACGATGGGGTTATATTTGCCACAACGGAGGGCGTAATGGGATAGGGAATGAATGGGGTAAGATAGGACAGGTTTCTCTCGGCTTCTCTAAATGTCTGAAACGCCCCCCAATTTTCTCTTAGTCTTCTACCGCCCCCCGAAGGTCTGGGTGTTATCGTCCACGTAGAGAACCTACTGTTTAGATCATATTTCTCACCATGACGGCCGGCGTAGTTCAGCCATAAGGCTCTTGACTCGCACTCCGAAGGTCGCGGGATCGAATCTCGGCGTGGCAAAAAATTTTATTTGATTGATTTATGTTATTTCACAATTTATTCATTTAAAATAATATATAGTATATTTGAGGCACGTTCCAGAGTGGAAGATACTCTCAGTATCGCCCTGGTGTAAGACCACCGTGCAGAATTGAAACGTTGCTTGAAATGGCTTTAGCCGTGTTTGGTGACCAGATCTGAATAGCCAGGTACTTCCCCACCTTTCTCTTCCCTATCTCCTTCCCCTCCCCACTACCTTCAGCCTCACAACATACCCCAATTGGGGATGCCACAGTTCCACTGGCTCCAGACGGGAGCAGTTGCAATTCATGTAAAAAAAGAAATATTATAGTAAGAAAGACAAAAAACAGGATTTTTTTTTGGAAATACCGACATCCTAAATAAATATCACTACTGAACAAAAAATGATGGAAGTGGCTCAATGGCTTTGTAATTTGTGTAAATGGTTAGAGCATTTACATGAAAACTAGCAGCATATGGATTGCCTTGAAAATAGATTGTGTCATTGTGAAGTTCACGTCAGGTCTGATTACATAAATACAAATAGTGGAATCGGTTAAGTCCCCATTCCAAAAAGTAAAACTGATAAGCGCGGGGAACAGAAAACCCCCAAGTTAAAAATTATTAGAAAATTGTATGACTGTACCAAAGATATTGAAATATAAGTAGATGTGTTATCTGCAGTTTTTACTATGTGGGACTGCGCTTCCGGGTGTCGCCGATATTGTTTACCAATTACCAAATAAACTAAAAGAATGAATAATTAACGAATAAATCAAACGAACGTTAAATAAATGAACGAATTCTTTCCGTATTCAAACTATATTGTTAACCAATACTAATGTACATCTTCAAAAAATCAACGAAATGAACGAATTCTTTTTGTATGCAAACTACTCTAATTAGGGCGTAGTCCGCCGACAGTTGCGCGGACACCATAGCATATCTCTTTTGTATTTGAATATCTTTGGACTGTACACACATAAATAATAATTAGCTTTTATAAAAACAATGTTTTATTAATTCCATAAAGGCGGCCCTGAGGTAAATTATTTTCTACGTAAATTATACCTATGTCATCTTTGGGAGGAGGAAGTTCTGGGAAGGAAAAGGGTATTTGGGGTAATTAGGGATGGGTAGGAATCTGAGGGTCAAGTGTGTCCAGGAGTGACCGACTTATGAATCCATCGCTCCCACTGCGGTACAAGGCAATGTTCCGAGAGAGTACGGCTGGAGAAGTCAAAGGGACCCCCTCAACCATTCTCTCCCAATCCGGCCTGCCATGCAGCTGGTGGGCAGGTGTATCTGCCGCCAAGACCCAGACAAACCTAACCACATGAATCCGGGGACCCCTGCTAAGTCACCAAATGTAGTGAACCACTTGAGGTTACCTGTGGGAGGTGTTGGTTATCCGATAAATGGTTTCAGGGGCGGCGGTACCCATACCCGCCTCCGAAATTGTAACGGAGAGACATGAAGGAAGACTTCCATTTACTGTTATTTGTTGTGTACAATAATCATGATTAATATAAATAAATATCTTTGGAGGTCTTCATTTTCCTGCTTCAAAACCGGCTTTTCTTGGTTCCTTGGGTTTTGTCCCAAATAACCGGCTATCCTGATACAGTCAAGCTAAGTCCCCTGCTAAGTCACCAAATGTAGTGAACCACTTGAGGTTACCTGTGGGAGGTGTTGGTTATCCGATAAATGGTTTCAGGGGCGGCGGTACCCATACACGTCTCCGAAATTGTAACGGAGAGACATGAAGGAAGACTTCCATTTACTGTTATTTGTTGTGTACAATAATCATGATTAATATAAATAAATATCTTTGGAGGTCTTCATTTTCCTGCTTCAAAACCGGCTTTTCTTGGTTCCTTGGGTTTTGTCCCAAATAACCGGCTATCCTGATACACCGGTATACCAATTGAGCGGAATCGACTGCAATATGAATAATATGTAATAATTGTGCATTGAATATCAGAAAAAGTATTACATATTACCATTTTACGCTGATTGTTTTGGCTAACTGAATAAATGAGCGTACAAATTCCTTGCGAAAATCATGAAAAAAAAATACTTGATAAAAAAATAGTTATTTTTTTTAATTAATCGTATAATTTATTTTAATTTTATTGTTTTTCGTAGAGTAACTTAGGAAAGGCTTTTTAGCCTTTACGGGCTGCCTGCCATTGCTTGTGAGGCTTTCTGCAGTTCCCAAATCTGCATAATAAATATACTCTGCAAAACACTTTGGTTGCCATCTGACCAAATGTAATATGTATTACCAATATTAATTAACGAGCACAATATTATTCATCTTTATTAACTGCTTTTGATATTAGCACTTTAGTGAGAATGAAGCTCATAACAAATGAGTTTGTCAAAGAGCATCCCAAGTAGGTGATATAAAAAAAAGAAAAAAAGTAATAAAGCAAATAAGTATCATTTTGCTAACTGTTATAGCCATTTTTGTATTCTTTTAACCCATTGAGACTGAATGTCCAATAAATTCAACACCGAAAATTCCAAATCTGAGTTATCTTCCAATCTACTAAACCTAATGTAAGTTTATATAACTTTACTTTACCGATATCACAGAGAATCAGTGGCGGCCCTTCCGTAAGGCCAATAGGTCAATGACCTCCTAAAAATTTGGATCGAAAAACTATGCAATTATCAATTTTAAAGCGCCCTAAAGTTTAAATTTAGACTTTCGGAAATCAATACTTCGTTTGTATATGTCATGTGCATACCACTGCCATCTAGCATCCAAATTAGAAGCTATTTTAGTTTTTGCAGGTTCATAAAAATAATATCATAGCGTTCCAGCGCCATCTTGCGCCTAAATGAGAAGCAATTGTATGTACCTACTGTGGGGTCAGATCAAAATTTGTCCCAGAACGGTCTACTATCTCTTTCTTTGCAAAACAGACAAAAGAGGTAAACACGATCATGTCTGACATGTGAGTAGAATCATACCAAATATTTTTTTAAAGAACTTTGGGTCATGCCCGAGGCAAGTCAGAAATATGTTTATTAAGATGTTAGAGAGAGACGTCAAAAAATATCAGCTGAAAGTTTTTGTGTGATTTAATGCATATTTTGTTTGAAGGGCAAGGCCATCTTGGATATCATTAGTCAGCAGAAAGCACGTTTCACTGTTGATGTGATTTGCATTGAATAAATTAAAATGTCGAATTCTGTAAATAATGTATTGAAAGACATCGCGAATAATTTAAATAAAACCATATTGTTCTACCGGCTTCGGAACAGGTGAGTACTGGCAAATTAATTACATGGAGGTACAGTGAAACCCTCTTAAGAAGTTTTCCAAGGGACCAGAAAAAACAAACTTCTTAAGCAGGAAAACCTTATATGTGGGAAAAATTGGGCTAATTTTTGACCGAGGGACCGAAAAAACCAAACTTCTTAAGCCACAAAACTTCTTAAGCGGGAACTTCTTGAGAGGGTTTCACTGTATTGGCATTTTTATAATATTCCCTTTGCATTAACAATATTAACTCTGATAAAAAAAAATCGATTGGCCTTCCACTTCTAGATCCCTAGAGTCGCCTTTGCAGAGAATGTAATAAATTTATCATAGAGCATGTTCGTAAAAATTGTGGCAATAATTAGGTTCAATTGTTCTAAGGTGACCGCTACACCCAAAAGTTTTTTCTCGTAAGTGACTTCTGTAAGTAACTTGTTATAAAATTACTAATGTAAATCTCATTGTAAGTTACTTTCTGTAATTTAAAGCAACTTACAGAAGTCATAAGTGGTGTGAATTTTTGACAGTTCTGATTGTGTCCGAACGAACTTACAGCCTTCTCACAGCTTATGAAATCAGATTGATAAGTTACTTGAGACCCTTACTGTAAGAAATGGTACCTAAATGCGCCTATGATGCGAAATGCTAAAAATTAAAGAGGTTTCAGCAGGATTTTTTCTATATAAAAACCTGTATTTTTATTATTTCAACTAAAATCTGACTAAGGTAAGTAAATATCTATACAAAAAAGAAGAAAACTGGGAAAACCCAAATTAAGACTATAAAAAAAAAAAAAAATCTGATTCCAAAAATGAAAGAGATATAATTTATTTCACAGCTTTCCAAAAATGATCATCCTTCTTCTCAATCAGAGGTTTCTAATGTAACATGAAGTGTATTCAAAGTCGGTTGCTGCCATCTGACTGTCGTTCAGCAGCAATTATGACAGCAGCAACAGCAATTTGTAGTTGACTGGAAGCCATCTTACCGCAAATAAACTTACAGGTGTATTGTGTGTTAAAATTTCAAACAATGCGTGAGCATTACCAAAAGTTAGACGAATATGTAAACACACTTGTGAGTAACTGTAAATTTACAAAATTCTAACTTATAAGTGTAAAGCTAGCCTAATGAAGGAAAGATACTTCTGAAACCAGTCAAAAGATTTAAAAAATGTACTAATAAAAGCAAAGTATTTTTCTAACTTAACCTTATCATATAAATAGCTACTAAAGTATAGATTTTTGTAATATAAATTTTTCTCATTAAATGTAACAAAAGTGTCAATACTTAAAATACTGTGATTCTGGCCAGATTCGACAGTCAGGGATGGTTACGAATGATCGCCATTCTCAGCCATATACCCAATTGAGTGCTGGGATGCAATGGGTTAAAATGTCGATGCAGTACCAACATCGCAATCGCGTTGAAAAATACCTGCTGTTAAAATAGACTTTGTCATATGCAAATTAAACTCAAATAACAATGCTGTTCGATTAATTGGTAATATTTTTTTATAGTTCTCTTTTTATGAATTTCGTGAGCAACCTTTGCATTATAAAGTCATTACTCTTGCTATCACAGTGGAGAAAATAATAAAATTACTAATTTCTGGCATTACACGTAACCTAAGTTGAATAATATCTGCTGTTCAAATAGACTTTGTTAGACATTGATTCGGATTTTTCTATGAGTGACGATGGTGAGTATATGGTGGACAATTTAGAGCAGCGTTCGTCACACTTTTCTGGTCAAGGGCCACGTAGGACAATGTGAGATATCACTGCGGGCTGCACATTTATCAATTGGATATTATGTACATTAGCAATGCAGGCTTGCCTTTATATGAATGGGTGTGGATACACAACATGTTTGTATATTATATATCTTACATATAAAAATGAATCGCTGAATGTGTTCCTAAGCGCAAATCTCGAGAGCAGCTGAAACGATTTCGCTAATTCTTTTTTTAGAATATTCCTTGGAGTATGAGGATGGTTCTTACTATAATTTCAGAAAACCTAACGACTATCGCACTTTTGACAGTTCGCGTGTTTGAGAATGACATTTTGCAAAACAATTCTATTTTTGAAAATCTTTAAGTAGATAAATTTATTTAAAGTAGGTACTCCCCTAATAGTTTGAATCGAATCAAGTATTTTAGATATTTTAAATAGGTACCTATGTTAGGTACCAAATTTAATATATATGAAAAATGGAAATTTGAATAAAAATTGTAAAAGGTGGCACGCGGGCTGTTTAAAGGCTGAATGTACTGGGATTGAATATATGGAATGCGAGAGGATTGGCGGGACGAGGGAGCGGGAAAGGGAAGGCGGGGAAGGTGGAAGGGGAACGCTGGAGGGGAAGGGGACGTGTGAGGGGGGAGGGGAACTTGGGAGGGGGGTTCGCGGGAAGGGGGGGGGAGTGGAGTGGGGAGAGGGAAGGTGGAGGTGACGGAGTGGGAACGCGAGAGGGGGAGAGGACGCAGGAGAAGGGGAGGCGGAAGGGGAAAGAGACGAATGGGAAAGGACACTCAGGGAGAAACAATTTCTTTATTAAATGGCATAGCAACGCATGTTGGTCCCGACCAGCTAGTATACATATAGAACAGTATATTCAAGATTTTTATTAGAACTAAAAACATATTATTTATGTAATTTTATACTAATCATAATTTAGGTATATTAGATACGTTTTTTGATTATTTCTTCTATGTCGGCGTCTTTGGAACTACATGCAATCCCCTTGCGTCTTCTAAATGGCGATTGCAGTATTTGTTTTTAAAAAAGCTAAGTTTCGAGAATAAAGCTTCACAGAGATACATCGAAGGAAATATTGTCAAACAAATTGTGCGCAGTCTCGTAAACATCCATGCTAGTGTCACACCTAGCGTTAAAAGCGCCAGTGTTTTTTTGGCTTGGTAGGCTTTTCAGCATAGAGCTCGCCAGCATGCACTCCTATTGGGAACAGCATACACTCCTATTGGGAATGTATGCTGGCAATTCAATGTACTCCTGATTTTCACAATGTTCAATGAAATGAGTAGGAGGCGGATAGTGGAGGCAAAACCTTAAATTCCAGAGCCGCTCATTATTAAAGGCAAAACAATTAAATTTTCGTTATTTAACCATTCAAATTTGTTCTTAACAGAGTGTAGTTTGTGCAGGTGGCTAGCGAATACAACGAGAGATTTGGTATGAACAATTTTTCAATTCTGCATTATTTTCGACGAAATTGGTTTTCAAACAGAGAATTCGTACACACAACACTTTTGCGCATACAAATATATTAGATTTTCAGTTTGGAGGTTGTGTGATATCAATTGTGTTATTTTAATGAAATATTATACCAAGTATGTAGGAAATAAATAGAAAATTTAATAATAACAATATTCCAGTTTTGTCGCTGGCATTAGCACGCAGGTGCAGAGCGAACTACTGTGATATATCATACAAAATATTATGACATGCAAAAGTTGAGTTCAAATGGAAAGGTATAAATCAATTATACTAAAATAATATTACATCGAGTACTCCACACTCTGTCTTTTTGTGCTAAAAATTACTTTATTAGATTTGCTAGCTATAGTTCGTCGCCCTAACATGAAATATGATCCCATTTTTTACAATATTATAAAACGTGATAATAATATTATTTTTGTCTCTTTCTCTTCTATACAAAACATACGGAAGAGAACAGACACTTATTGTCCGCTTGTTTACCATAAAAACAATCCTTTGTTAAATACAAGAGCAACTGGAAGGGTTTTCGTAATTTTCATAATCTTCTAATACGAATTAGTATTGGAAAATAATATCAATTTATTTATTATTGAAATATGTAGGCAGTATTTTTAAGAAATCTTTTATCCAATAAAGGGTTCCCGGGACGGCGTTTCCCATACCCGCCTTCCAAATTGTATGGGTACCGCCGCCCCAGGAACCATTTATTGGATAGCGAACACCTCAACCATAGGTCACCTTAAGTGGTTCGCTACGTTTGGTGACTTAGCAGGAGTGCCCGGGTTCACGGGGTAAGGTTTGTCCGAGTCTTGGCGGCGGATGTGTCTGGTTGAGGTAGACCTTGTGACCTCTTTTGGAACATCGCCTTGCACTCGTCACTCCTGGACCCACTGACCCCAAGATTCCTACCCACTCCTCAAACCTTATCCTTCCCAGAACTTCCTCTTCTTCCTTTCCTTTAAAAGACCCTCCACAAAGCATCTCCAAAGATGACATGGGCTCTAAGGGAAAATATTTTCCTCAGGGCCTCCTGTGTGCAGCTATTGGAAATAAAATTCTACGGCATGTGCGATCGAGGGGTAAGGGTCTTGACTAGCAATCCGGTGGTCATGACGTATGAAGATGACATACGCCCTTAGGAAAATAATTTCTCTCCGGGCCTGTCAACCCTTGGGGCTGGTGTGTGGAGGATCTTTTTTGAAAAGGAAAGAGTGACCCTGGGTCTTGAAGAGACAGAAGGGAGGAAACAAAGACGCCGGCAAATCGTTCCAGAGCCGAGATGTTGAACTCAAGAACGGGTAGTAGGAATGACCCATTATCATGTGACAAATGTCGGAAGTGTAAATTTTAAAATTATTAAAAACTAGCTGGTATCCGGCATGCGTTGCAATGCCATTGAAAGAAATAAATTGATTCTCCCTGCATGTTCTTTCCCATGCGTCCCCGTTCACCTCCCGAGTCCCTTCCCATCCCGCGTTCCCCAGCTGGTACCCGGCATGCGTTGCAATGCCATTGAAAGAAATAAATTGATTCTCCCTGCATGTTCTTTCCCGTGCGTCCCCGTTCACCTCCCGAGTCCCTTCCCATCCCGCGTTCCCCAGCTGGTACCCGGCATGCGTTGCAATGCCATTGAAAGAAATAAATTGATTCTCCCTGCATGTTCTTTCCCGTGCGTCCCCGTTCACCTCCCGAATCCCCTTCCCATCCCGCGTTCCCCAGCTGGTACCCGGCATGCGTTGCAATGCCATTGAAAGAAATAAATTTATTCTCCCTGCATGTTCTTTCCCGTGCATCCCCGTTCACCTCCCGAGTCCCCATTCCCATTCCGTGTTCCCCAGCTGGTACCCGGCATGCGTTGCAATGCCATTGAAAGAAATAAATTGATTCTCCCTGCATGTTCTTTCCCGTGCGTCCCTGTTCACCTCCCGAGTCCCTTCCCATCCTGCGTTCCCCAGCTGGTACCCGGCATGCGTTGCAATGCCATTTAAAGAAATAAATTGATTATCCCTGCATGTTCTTTCCCGTGCGTCCCCGTTCACCTCCCGAGTCCCCTTCCCATCCCGCGTTCCCCAGCTGGTACCCGGCATGCGTTGCGTTGCAAATTTCAAAACGCTAGAGCTTACCATTATATGTATAAGGCCTGTAAGCCAGAGTGGAAAAAGCTCTCCAGCCTAGTGTGAGACAACCATTCGGAATTCAAACATTGCTTGAAATGACTTTGGCCGTGTTTGATGACCAGATCAGAATAGCCAGGTGATTCCCAACCTTCCCCGTCTCCTTCCCCTCCCCACTACCTTAAGCCTCACAAAGCACTCCGATTTGGGCTGCCATAGCCTCACTAGCACAAGACGGTTGGGAGCAATTGGGACTCTTGTGCGGTATTCACATAAAAAATATTTATTTTTAACTTCAAAACCTCATATTGTAATATTTAATAAAATGAAGACAATATAAGCGAAACTCAATGGAAAATCTGGAGACAGAAAAATCAGAAAAGGATGTTGGCACCTCTGGGACTATTTAAAAATAAGTATTTAATAGGTACCTAAGCGTTTTTTGCGAGTTTAAAAATTAAGTTATGCCTTCCCTAGAGTACGGCTCTGTAATAGCCTCCACTTGGCCGCCTCTTAGAAATGAGCCTTTCCACACTCCCGCTAATCGCTTACTCTCTCTTGCCACCAAAGATATTGAAATATAATAGATGTGCTATCTGCAGTTTTTACTAGGTGGGACTGCGCTTCCGGGTGTCGCCGATATTGTTTACCAATAAACAAATAAACTAAATGAACGAATAAACCAAATGAACGTTAAACTAAATGAATGAATTCTTTCCGTATTCAAACTATATTGTTAACCAATAATAATGCAAACCTTAAAAAAATCAACGAAATGAACAAATTCTTTTTGTATGCAAACTACTCTGATTAGGTCGTAGTCCGCCGACGGGTGCGCGGACATCATAGCATATCTCTTTTGTATTTGAATATCTTTGCTTGCCACCCACGCACTTCTATTTAGTTATCTTCGTATGACAAATCATTTTTGTTAGTTATTGTCTACTAAAATTGTTCACTTTGTCGCGGGCCGCACAAATATCTGACGGGCCGATTGCAGTTTGTCGACCATGGATTTGACGACCAGTCTCTGACGATCCTTCAGAAATAAGTGATGGTGAAATTAAGGATTCGAATTTATTAGAAATAAATAAGTATTAAAAATAAATAAATCATAACTTTTTTTCGCCTGTGTGGTTATCTATATTTTATAAGAGACGTATGAATAAGAAAACAGCACTCGAATTGGTACAAAACTAACCCTCCAGGTACGGTTTGCCGATATATTGTCAATACACTTTACGTTCCTTGAGTGCCAATATATAGGCTGGGTCAACAACTCGCAAACTAGGTAACCGCGTGGTGAACAGCTGTCTGTCACCTTCTCACAAATCTGTCTGCACGCATAATTGGTATTGTGGATGACCACTGCAACTGTTTATGGATTAAAATGAGCATCAGCTTACCTCATATCAGGAGAGTAGTCAATACCGCAAGCATATCCGGCCACCATGTGACCTGTGAACGTTTTCTTCCGGTTCATCTTGAACCTGTTCAGAGCGCTAAACACCACCACTTTGTTATCCATGGACTGACACGCCAGCCACTTGCCGTTGGGAGAAGACGTCACAAAGGGCATGGAGTGCATCGTGGGATCTGCTATGTACTTCATGTCAACTGGTATGTCCCTGGAAAACAACAAGCATTAACTAAAGGAAACTTTGAAGATACATTTTCTAATTGCAATGGCTATACAGCTAGACCGCAAGCAGAAAAAGGTGCGAAGATAAATGTATCTTGCCATCTGCAGAAAGGGTGTGATTAAGTAGTAGTTTCTTTTTTTGTTTTGAAGAGTTTTACTTTCCATGAACATTTGTTACTTAAATTTTAATTTATCTTCGACATATCCGCGTCATTCATTAGCAAACTTAAAATTTATGCAAGTTCAGAAATTATTAGATTTTATTAGGTGGCGATAGTGGGAGGGGTGATTTTGGGAGAGGGGGAGAATAGTGGGAAGAGTCAAAATAACATGGGAACATTGTCAATAAGGGTGATTTACAGGGTTCTATTATTTTGTTAACTAAATTATTTTTTTTGTTTATTTCTAAGGTTAAAAAAAAAAAACAAAAAGACATTTAGTTAAAATAATAGCATTTTGTAAATCTCCTTTATTGCCAATGTTCCCATGTTATTTTGACTCCTCACACCTTTCTCCCCGTCTCCCAAAATCACCCCTCCCACTACCCCCAATTCATAAAATCTAATAATTTCTGAACTTGTATAAATTTTAAGTTAGTTTTAAGTTTGCTAGTGAATGACACGAATGTGTCGAAACCGGTAGCACAGAAATAAAAATTTAAGTAACAAATGTACATGGAAAATAAAACTAAATGCCTAGAAATTTTTACATAGTTAATGCCCAAGAAATACAAAAAATAGTAGTTTCCAAGCCCTCGTTGGTGGTTTGCCACGTTGATCTCGCATTCCAGATGATGCAAGGGAACAGTATTTTGTTTTTGGTCAAATTTAATAGACTCATGTTTAGTTTATTGAATAGACAGAGTGGACGAGATTCTTCTTTATCCAATATCGCAGTGTCTAATCGCAAGGTAATATTAAAAAAATTGAGCAGATTTGAATTGTGGATACTTTAATGAACCCTAAGGCGATCATTGTATTAGCACCATATCCCTGAGCTCCTGAGCATTTTTTGACCAAAAATAATATTAGACTAAAAAATTTTTTGCTGACCGGTTTTCCGGGCTGTAGGGTAATAGAGATAGATGTCGAGGTCGGTGAATCGGCCATTAGGGTATATACCTCGCCAAATCAGGCCGGTTTACCGGTCTATAGGGTTCAAAGGGTTAAGGCAGTCCAAATCATCAGTCTAATTACATAGAGGTGTTCAAGACCTAACAAATGTAAACATAGAAACCATCATCATGGACCGTAAATAGGTTCATGTACTTACCATTCCCAAACACGTAAGCTTTTGTCATCTGAGGTAGTCACGAATCTTCTATTTTCGTCAACAAATGTTATTGAATTTACAGCTCCAAGATGGCGGTCATATTCTTGTACAATTTCACCTGAACGTGTATCCCACTGAAAAAGATAACAATAAAATTAATTACCAACAGCATGTAATAATAAATTCGTACAAAATTGGTGTTTAGAGTTGTGATAATTTATTGTACTACAATATCTTTTATTTCCACTTACGCAAATAATTTTTTTGTCAGAAGTTCCAGCCACAAAGAGATGCTGTTTATCTTCATCCGGGTGGAACTTGGCGCAGTAGGGAATCTTCCTGCTTGTGAAGCGATTGACACATTCTCCAGTCTCAGTGTCCCAGAGTTTGATATATCTGTCGTAACCTTAAAAAATACAAGCGGATAAGTAAAAGACATTAAATAAAAACATTTGTAGTAAAATTATTAAACATTCTAGTATGTATAACTTTTTTTAGTTTTTTACCTGCTGATACAAAGTGATTTCCCTCATTATTAAAATTGATATCTCTCACAGCTTGTCTGTGGCCATAATAGGTCCTTACACACCTTCTCTCCTTGTACACTTCCCAAATCTAAAAGGAAGGAATATAATATTAATCCTAATAATATCTCACATTCCTCTTCAGTTGCTCAGTTCATCCCCTGATGAACCTCATGTAGGCTCCTTCGCTCCGTATGGTTCTGTATTGTATGGAAAAATGTGAACAGAAGCTCGAGACTTTAGTTTATCGATGAGCTTTCTTTGTTTCTCCCAATTTCTTGTACTTTGAAAATGAACATGAGTTTCTCAAAGATTGAGTAATTGATTTGGCGTGCAATTGGTGTGAGTTCAGAATATCTACATAATATACCATAGCTGTGTTTCAAGCTGAGATGGAAGCCATCTTGGCCTGCGCACAGGAGAATATACCTATACAATACGTATACATATTATATACATATTAAATATACGTAAAGGAATAAGAACATAAGCAAATGTTCTGATAGCCAGGCTGCCCTAATGGCACTGGAAAGTAACCGATGCGACTCCAGACCATTGATGGAATGCTGAACTATTACAGAGCTCGCTACCATCAATAAAATAACCCTGATCTGGGTACGAACTGGCAAAAAAAGGGGGAAAGCACCACTTGCCTCACCAAATTACATATTGAAAGGTGGGTAAAATCTCAGCACTGGAAGAAATGGGAAAGGGCATCTGGAATGAGGAAATCAAAAGTATTCATAAACGGACCAGTCCTTAGACAGACCAGGCAACTACTCAATATGGACAGAAACTTGCTGAGGGAACTAGTAGGACTACTAAAAGGGACACTGCCATCTCAGGAGACAATGCAGCTGTTGGGAGTGGAAAACACCAATCGATGCAGAAAATGTGAAGAGGATGAATAGACTCAAATTCACCTATGCTGCCAATGTCCTGCCCTGATGGGAACTAGGCTCAGATACCTGGAAAGACTCACTGTGGAACCAGAAGACATAACCACAATTCCAATGACAATCTTGGTGAACTTTATAAAAGGGACTGGGTTATTGTTAAAGCATTAAGGTAAAATGGGAACTTGTATTCGTAAACCGCCTGCAATAAAAAAAATAAAAAAAAAAACATATGTTTATAACCTGTTTCATATACAAATTTGTCACCAATAAGATAGAATGATAAGTAATATTATTATAACATTTGAAATACGCTTTGCTTTGACAACAGTGTATAATCAGTAAGTCATAAAGGTCAAGATCAGCCATGCATTACAAATGAGAAATACTAGTACCTACTCAATAACTGACTGATCATTACAAATCAAAAGATAAGCATACCCAAGTAAATAAATATAATACTTGAAAGTACACCAGATCCTGTACACAAGTAGGTACATCAGATTTTGGAGCCTCTTATATGTCTGGCAGTTGGTGATTTAATCACTAACTGGATAAACAGAACATGAAAAATAATAGGTAAGGTTGGGTGTTTTTTCGTTCACTTTTCTTATAACGTGTTCTGCTTCATCATGGAACCATTTAATCAGATCAATGATTACCTTAACCCGACAGTCCATACTGGCGGACAGCATGAGATGGGCAGTCTTGGGGAACCAGCGGACTGCGGAGACCCCCTTGGAGTGGCCCTTCCAGGTGTGGATGTGCGCCTTGGGGAGGAAGCACCGCTGAGGGGGCGTTTCGCTCTTGAGGTTCACCCCCACGTCTTGCGGGGGACTCAGGAACGATCTTCCCTGGTAGTCTACACTGTCCGTAACTGAAAGAAAATTAACAAAACAATTTTATAACAAGTTACAGGGAATGCAATATTTATTTTTCTAAAATTAAAATTAGCCAATAAGAGCGCTGCGTTTCACTGGCCACGCATCCGTACCAATTCGAAACAAAAAAAGTACTTGCTTATTTCAACAAATCAGAGAAATCCATGTGCACATTTTTAGGATCTGAATTTAATATCGCATAAATTTATTGTGTGACTCAAATTCAAATTGTGCACACACTAAGAATTAAGTACTGTTGTAAGTCTAGGAAGTTAATAAATTATTTGATTTATAGATCAATTTTGTGAATATGAAGGATTTTAATGAGTAATTAAAAAATTGGAATATTTGGAGACGAAAGAAGAACCTGAATGCCGGTGGCCAAAGGAATCAGTTTCAACGAATCATAAGAAGAGAAAGGACACAGTTGTGATTGGACAAATAGAAGCCAAATAACCTAAGATTAATTTACTTTATTTAAATGGGACAAACATATAAAAAAAACCTGTAAAAGACTCAGATCGATTGCTGGCAGAATGTACACATTAAATTTTTTCCTATCAATTGAAACACTTAAAATAATTTATATGTCACTAGCAGAATCTATTATAAGATATGGATTAACAATATGGGGAAATACTATTGTAAAATGCAATTGTAAAATTATTGGTCGTCCCTAATATTTTCAAACAGAGACAAAATAAACCGTTGCTGTTTCAGAGTGCCAAAATTTTACCTGTTAAGGCAATACTTTGGCACAAAATTATCATTCAGCATATATTTACCCCGCAGCATAAAGAGAAATTAGAACATAAATACAGCACTAGATTCACGCGTAACGACGGGTTAATAGTTCCGAAATTTAACAATAAGTACCGACAGAGAACGTTTGAATATATCATACCGAAGATATTTAATTTATTACCTGACACTATAAAGCAATGTAATTCGATGAATAAGGTTAAATATATGGTGAAAAATTGGCTATCGGAAAAAAAAGATTTATATTGATTTTGATATGTATGAAAAAATGTTGAATCTGTAGATATAAGATGTAAATTTTAAATTTTAAAAATGTATAAATATGTAACTAAAATATAAGCACCTGTTGACAAGCCGATTCAATTGGCTTAGCAGGACTTGTTTGTTGATTATATTATGTATTATCTATTATTGAAATTAAAAAAAAAAAAAAAAATATTCCTTACGAACATCAACATATACAAGTCCATCAGACTTAACTGTCTGACTTAAATGTTATATTAAATGAAAAATTCTTGTTAATAGACGTGCCAGTCAGCACTCATGTTATATTAAATGAAAAATTCATGTTAATACATTTTGTGCTGCATTAGAATCTTTATTTGCAATATCAAAGTCATATCCATAAACAAGTACGCCGCTTAGCATGGTCACTTTCAACACAGTCTAGTCACTAAAGAAGTATTTCAACACTTACTGTGCAAGATGGCCTTTTCCTCCATGGGTTTCTCTTCTTGCACCTTACCACGCTTTTGCCTCTTAGCCAAAATCTCTTCAAGGGCCTCAGCTTCTTCGCCGGTCGGTTTCAGAACTCTGGAAATAGTCAAGAAAAATCATTAATGCTTTACCGAGTCACAACTACTCCCAGCCTTCTGGAGCCAGTGAGAGGGGAAGGTGATGGGGAGAGGAAGGTGAGGTGGTAAGCGATCAAACAGGTAAAAGTCTTTTCAAGCACAAGATACTCCCAGTATTGCTCTGGCGTAAGACCAACATTCACAATGGAAATTTTTGCTAAAAATAGCTTTGGCTGTGTTTGGTGACCACATCTGATTAGCCATCCTTATTTTTGATTAGCCTTAGGTACTTCCCCACCCTCCTTTTCCACATCTTTCCTCCCCACTATATTGTCCTACACCCCATCAAGGGGGTGGACTAGATCTACGTAATTTTATATAATCATAATATGTAATTTTTTTTATTCTATTAACTTTTCTTCAAACATATTAACAAACTTTTATTTCAGCTACATCAGGTGGCGGAGATGAGACGTGATACTGTGAAATAAATAACTAACAACATGTACGCACTCGCATACTTCCTGCTAACAATGTATGCCCGGACATTGGGGGTCTAGAGTCATTTTAAATAAAGTAGCTTCTTTATAAATAAAAAATAGAGTCCTGACGAGTACGGTGAAGGAGGAAACCATCTGTTTCCTCAGAACACCATGGGAAAGTGGTGGGCAACCTCCAATCCCCACTACCTTCAGCCTCACAACATACCCCAATCGGGGATGCTATAGTCTCTCTGGCTCAGAGACACTCACTGAGAGCTCACTGACAAAAAATAAAAAGGTCACAATTGTGACTCGAATCCAAGTCCTTTAGTCTTACTGGGCCCTGCAACTACCAAGCTATTGCCACCTAATTATATTCCATCATTTTTATCAATCTCGTACTTCCGTTTTTTGAATTACTAATATTATCTTCAATTATTAGCTTTCATATTTTCATTTAAGAGTTGTTGATATTATCTTCATCAATGATTAAATATTAATTAAATACTCCATGAGCCTCCGAATTTTTAAGCACGGATTATGGAAATCACACTTCTTTTCAACAATTACTACAAGAAACAACTATTTACGTACACAAAATAGGTTCTTAGTTTAGGTAAATTCAGTAATTCATGCATATTTAGTTTGAAGCGAAACATTGCAAATGTCAAATCATACAAAAAAAATGGCGACAATGGAAGTTTTTAACTTTGATTGAACGAAAATCGAATTTTAATGCATATTTTTCCGTTTATCAATAAAAAAAACTATTGAAACTGATGTTTTTTTTGATAATTAAGTTTAAAAGTAGGGTAAAGTATGGACTAGCCGCCGCATGCCGCTACACTTTAAATAGGCATAAAATATGAAAGTAAACTACTTTTAATTAATTACCACAAGAACCATCGGTTTCAGTCGGGACAGATGGAAAAATATGCATTAAAATTCGATTTTCATTAAAAGTTTAAAAATCACCATCTCCAATACAGCCATGTTTTTTTTAATGGATTTGACATTTGTGAAGTTTCGTTTCATACTAAAAACGCATGAATTACTTAATTTACCTAAACTAAGAACCTAATAACTAATAACCTATTTTGTGTTCGTAAATAGTTGTTTCTTATAATAATTGTTGAAATGAAGTATAATTTCCGTAATCTGTGCATAAAAATGCAGCGGCTTATCCATAAATTAATACATATTCTTACTCAGCCATGGAGGTAGACAATTGACACAATTAAGCGACAGTTAAAAAACTATTTCATATAAATAAGATCACAATAATTATTAGAGATATTACAAACCTATGCTCATCAACATATCCACCCCAGGGACCTAAAAATCCTTCTATATCTTCCGGGTTATCATTCTTCTGTCTTTTTCTCTTATCCAAAGGTCTGAGTTTTGAAGACTCAAATACAGTTTTTCTATCTTCTGGAACTGAAACTGTACTCGAAACTACAAGAAAAACAACAAAAAAGCAATGTCAGAAAGGCACTACAAATTTTTTAAAAGTTTATTCTTCAAAATGTTGCCGTAACTACTAAATTAATGAGTACTTACCTACTATCGTGGTGTGGCTAGACGAATTTCCCTCAGCTGAAGGATCTAACGCGTGTCCATAACTGGCAAAGGTACGACGCTGGTTTTCAAATTGAAACTCACTAATGTGAGCCTTCTCCACAAACCCCGATAGCATATTTTTAGGGGCTTTTGATTGTTCTGTCTGAAAAGGATTTTCTGGCCCCAGAACAGGAGCGAACAAATGCTCATATTTCGGATTGTGGGTTAACTCTTTAGAATCTGGGCTTATTAAAAGAATGTCATTCTTGTCACTCTGTAAATAAATAAATAAAATAATAAGGTAAATTTTACGAACCCCGCTTACTTCTAAATACGTCCAAATTATTGAAATAACAATTCATTTCAACCCTCTAAGAGCGTGAGTTTTTGAGGGAAAAAAGTATTCAAAAGAGTGAGATGTTTTTTTTTATAAAATAAAAATTAATGGTAAGTATTATAAAATATATGTACTATAAATATTAAAATATATTATAAAGTATTTATTACTTATGTATTATAAAAAAAATTGACTTTGTTAAAAAATTATATTTTAATATTATTGATAGAAAAATTACTGCATACACCGCCGCACCGTGTGCGTCCATACTCCTTTATGCATATTTTTTTACGGACGTACACGGTGCGGCCATACTCTCCTTAACATTGGTTAAGAACCAGTAAAGATGCCAAATTCTGCTGCACGCTAGGCTAAAATTTATAAAGTAACACTTTGTTTACTTCTTGTCAGGGGAGATGATAAAAGATGCATTTGTTCCAATTTTTCATAATAAAAAAATCATGGCAGATGCAGGTAGTTGTGCTTAACTAGTTACTATTTAGAGCGGGTATTTTCGAATTTGTATGGAAAATATTACAAGGATGTATCTGTCATAAGTCATAACCTAAAAATGTTGAAGTAAAAAACTTCTAGTAAATTTTACAGAGCTAAGCCTAAGATTTAACGAAGTAAAAGAAAGGAGGTAATCCTTACAGTGGGCAAAACTGAAGGGGCAGCACATATTTGAAAAGACTTGGCAATTGATTTATTTGAATCGATTCCCTTCAAATGTAACGTCATGTCTTCAATGTTTGAAGGACCAGCATTTTCACTACCAGACCCACTGTCTTCATCGCTAAAGTCGTACACTTTAAGCTGAAGCATTATTGGTGGTTAATTGAAATAATATTATCAAATTACAAGAAACTTCATTTCCAAAATGCGAATTAGATCGTCGTCGTTTGACATAAGCGTAAGCGCAGTTCTTGTTTATGTATTTTGGTACAGTTTTTATCTATGAAAATCTAATACATTCTTTTATCTATGTTCGGAGTTTCGGAGAATCTACAAAGTTGTATAAATGAGCATCCACAAAAAAATTCCAATTTTCAAGGTGTCAATGTGTGGAACGTTTTATTATTCAGATAAATATTTACACTTTATACGCAAGATCTTACCAAGTTTCTAGCTTTTCGTATACTTTACAGCCTACCAACAAAAAATACAAAATATTTAAATGTCAATATTTTCGATACAAAGGGAATTTATTACTGTATTTATGATTGCAGTTGCAGCAAGTTGCAGTTAGTGACCTTTTCATTTTTCAAACCGTTGCTGGGATTAGTTTATTTATGCCGTTGCTAGACCATAATTCACCATTATTAGAATGAGTTAATTTTTATTTTATAATAGAAAAATCGTAAATTCCGAAATGAAGCTTTCAGTATCTAGATATTCTGCAGTTTTATTTATTCAATATGGGCTTATTTTAGCAGATTTAATACTGAATTGCTTAACACTGTTTCCTAGGAGCCACTCTGCCATACTGATCATGTTTGTGTAAGTTTTAGACGGTTAAACGTATAATTTATCTTATGAGTTAATTATTTAGTTGTATATATTTTAAGAACGTTCATTAGAAAATAAATAATATTAATATTTTTGCAGGTTCCAGGATTTGCTTCTTGTATTAGCTATCACAGCTATGCTCGTGAATTTCTTTTCAACATATTTATTTCAGGTACAAATGTGTTTTATTATTTATTTGTTTAATTTATTGTGGTATTGTAAGAAGCTGCGTAGGATGTCTGAGGAAGGACGGGCACTGGGCCTGCAACACACTGAGACCACTGAATTAGCGCTGCGAATGATAATATTCTAATACTTATAAGAATTTTTGTTTTTCAGGCCGGACTTATGGAGTTCCTTTTTGAGAAGTTTCGCTCTTTGATGATAATGACAATTCTTTATTTAGTGTGTTGTATCGCTACACACATTTATTGGTTAGCTGTGAAGTGGGACAATCCCCTGCAGCCTATCACCATTCTTCTTGGGTTAGCTTTCTTAGTCCAAAGAAGTTGTAAGTATAATAATCTGTATAATCACATTGGGATTGGTTTATTTATGATCACATTCATGGTTCTTAATCAATCAATTACATTAGTAATTGAACAAATTACAGATGTCAAAGTCACTTCAATATCATCTAGGGTGGTGGACTTTTTATTGTAAAACACTTTTTTACTGAAGAGTCGTTTTATTTACAAACACTTTTGAGTAACAATGAAATCAACACTTTTTGAATAATTTTGGCCCGGACTTCGCCTGGGCAACACGGGGTCTATACTCTAAGTATCGGTTAATGCGAGAGAAGGAAATATTTGAGTAGCACCCCTTTTATACTGCTAAAAACTGTAAAAATACCGTTTTTCAGACTGTTAAAAAGACAAGAATAATAAATAATGGCACTAAACAACTACTGGGTCACGTGCTCTAATTTAGTTGGTCGGTAACACTAGCTTCTATAAAATTCCTACAGAGGTCTCTAATATGCATACTCTTTTCCACTGGAGCGATTTCAGTCGAAAAATGGACCACTTTTATTTTTCTGTGATTGATTTCGGTCCAAAAATGGACCACATTTTCCTACCATTCGTAAAACATTTATTGTAATTATTTGAAACATTTCCTGGGCCAGCTGTTTATTTTAACACGAAGCTATTGAAATGCTTTATCTATTATGACCATAGATGTCGCAAAACCGAACTTCGTAGACTATTTTAGAACAATGTTAAAAATAAATTTTTAAAATACTTTTTCCCGCCGAATTTTTGAACAGCTGTTTACGGATAAAATTAAGTCCTTTTTCCATAGACATGCAGCTTTAATTATCAGATATACCACAGACAACATACAGAAACTGAAAATATTCTATGTTGACCCGAATAAGTATCCCTCACGGCAGTTTCAAATAAAAAACACCCAGGATTCGCGCGATCATAAACTTTACGATTTTTTAATATTTATTTTATAAATTCTACAAATATGAAATAAATGATACAATACAGGTTATTTCATTGGCTATATAGCACTATAATAAGTTTTTATGTTTTCATGTCAAAATTCGAAGGTATGATTTTTTTAATGTTGATGAAAAATTAAAAAAATGACCATCTGGGAAATCTCAAGCAATCGAAGCAAATTTATTTTTTTCACCTGATCGCTCCAGTGGTTAATAAACTAAGAATAATTAAACCAATGGGATTAACTACAGTATTTATCTCATAGATGTCACTATTCTTAACAACAGAGTTATATCTATACCCATATGCCATTTATTTTGAATAAAGAGTTATATCTATACACATGTACCATTTCTTGTGAATACGAAGTACATATGTGTTATATCTATAGAATATATAGTTATATCTATAAATTTGTGCCATTTCTTATAAACATGGAGTTATATCTATACATATGTACCATTTCTTGTGAATATTGTGTTATATCTATACATATGTGCCATTTTTTGTGAATACGGAGTTATATCTTTACATATGTGCCATTTCTTGTGAATACGGACTTATATAAAATGTAATATTATGTAAATATTGTATTCCAGTGGCTCCTTGCTATTACTACTTCTACAAGAAAGCTGCCTTGCAAATTAGTGACCCGCGCTATTACGAGGACTTGGACTGGATCAACAATCGACTTGCTCATCATAACTAGTCATTTATATTATTAAAGTTGTTTATTGCTATTCTATCTCTATCTACTCTGTGCCTATTTTAATTTTCGAATAATAATTTCTTGAATCTAATCAATTTCAACTTCAACGTAGGCACTGAAAAGTTTTATACTTAAGAAAAATACCAAAGTTAATATTATTTAATCTTATTTTATTTTAATTTTAAATACATTGATACTATATGAAACTACATAATCAGTTTTTTTTTAAATTAACCCCACACAGGATGCCCCAAGGAAAATAAATTCCTTCTAAGCGTATGTCATCTATGGGGATACTCTATGAAGTGTTTTTTAAAGGAAAGGAAGGAGAGGTACGAGAGGTGGGTAGGAATTTAGAGGTCAGGGTGTCCAGGAGTGATGGGCGTATAAATCCATCCCTTCCGCTGCGGTGCATGACGATGGGTCAAGAGAGACCAGCTAGAGAAGGAGTACCCAACCCAAATCGTTTGGTAGGCCAAAAAAAAATTACTGAGCTTAGGTAGTAATTGATTGCTAAAATAAATTCCTAGTGTGGCCAATGCGCCCGGCACTTTTCAAGCAATAAATCCAAACTCCCATCGAGATTCCGAGGACTAACAAGAAAGTTCTAATTTCACAAAATATAACATAAATGTGATTAATTTATGAGCGATTTTTTCTTTTTTGTAAGAATATCTAAATCTAAAACATAGAAAGCTTAAAACTTCAATTTGAGCCATAAAAAATCTTCCTGAGATGGAATATGAATAATGTAATGCGATTTTTTCATCAGGTTTATTTTTTCCTTAAAAAGCGTTTGCACTCGAGATTTAGTGAAAAGAATATTGTAGCTCTTATTTGGAAATCTTCAATGGCACTGAAGGGATCCCAAGATATTTGTTAAATATTACTGTCAGTAATTCACCAAGCGCGACGAAAGAGCTAGACAAGAAATGTAAACAAACAATAGTTGCACACTATTGAAAATAACTCAATATATTATTAATAGTCGCAAATGATTTCATACATTTTATTTTGCCCCTTGGAAGCACGCCTTGGAGGCCTCCAGCAAAATGCAAAACTCACCCATCTCTTTAGCAGATAGGTGCTGCAAAAATTGGCGGAAAACCATTTTCTTGTTCTGGGTGCATAAATTTTTTATTTTTTTATTTGAATGCCTCACGAGAGTCCCAGCTGCTTCCGTCTGGAGCCAGTGAGACTATGGCATCCCCAATTGGGGTATGTTATGAGGCTAAAGGTAGTGGGGAGGGGAAGGAGATGGGAAGATGAAGGTGGGAAAGTACCTGGCTATTCATATCTGATCACCAAGCAAGGCTAAAGCCACGAGGGAGCGGGCCGTATCGGCAGAGACGGGGCGAGAAATAAAAGGCGTCAGTCGGTGTAGTGAGTCAGTCGTTTATTGGGCTACGTAGCGAGGTCGGTAAAACGGTAACATGATGTAATGCGGAGTGCCGTAGATGAGATGCTGCAGGCACTCGGAGGAGATGGAGATGGAGATGGTGTGGTGAAGGTCAGCGAGTTGCTCAACACCTTGGCGGTGGAGATGACCTATCTTCCAGGCCGTTGCTCGACGCTTTGAGTCGTGGAGATGAACGGTGGGTGGCTCGGTGAGCTGAGCCACCAGCAGGTAGTCCTGGCGAGGCGGAGCGTTTTTCCATGGCAGCGAAGCACGGTGCGCTTTGGGGTGCCATGAAATGGTGAGCTGATCCCTGGACTGAAGGTGGCGTCGAACCTTGTTAGTCGCGGGATATAGCTGATCTCAGGAGCTGAAGACACGATGGGCCTTATAGCTGAGACGTGGTGATGGACCTCGGGAAGCTGCCCTGGATGCGTAGAGATGCCATGCAGGAGCACTTGTGCGGAGATCTGTTACATGTTGGTTTGTTGACCGACTAATGGTCTGGGACTGACTGAGCGAGCGCCGAGTTTAGTCGTTTTATATATACCAGCGCGACCGGTGGAATAATGTTCCATTCGCCGGCAATGTGTACACTAGAAGGTACTCGAACATACCCGGTGCTGAATATTCAGGCGGCTTATAAACTCCAGACCTTTCTAGGCGGTGGCGAAATTATTATTTATCGGCGGCAGGCGGCCGAAGTTCATCATAGCGACGGCATAGGTAGATAGGTACATATGTAGGTGAGTAGCTTGCCAGCGCCGCGCGAATATTAGATATTTCTCGTGTCTTCTTTTGATGGCGAAGTTGATAATGATGTGTCGCCACAGCCATTTCAAGCAATGTTTCAATTCTGAATGGTATTCTTACACCAGGGCGATACTGAGAGAATCTTCCACGCTGGAACGTGCCGCAAATATACTATATATTAGAGGTTCCCAAAGTAGGTGCCGTGGCACCCTGGGGTGCCTCGGAGAGAGATTAGGGGTGCCGCGAGGTGCCCCATGCAAAGGTTCAAGATCTGTTCGACATTCTTAATAATTGTTGGATGATTTTTATAGCTCCATTTTCGTGAGAAAATCACCTCAACTTGACACGTTTATGACGGAAAATAATTTGGAGTGGACAAAGTGCATCGGTGTGTGCCCTAATGGTGCTCGATCAATGTCTGGTTGCTATGGAGGATTACAGGCGCTGATTCGCAGCAATGCCCCTGATGCTCTGTGGACCCATTGCATCATCCACAGGGAAGCATTCGCATTGAAATCGCCCAGTCCGCCACTGAATCTCGTCCTAGAATGTGTAGTAAATGTGGTAAACGACATAAAAACTAGGCCACTTAGCAAGATTTTTCAAAAAACTATGTGGTGATTTGGGAGCCGAGCACACATCACTTTTGTACTACTGTAGCTCTCACGTGGCAATGTACTATCTTGTGTGTTTGAACTGTGACAAGAAATTCACACTTTCCTGGAAGAAGATGATCATATGAATGCCAACAATTTCGCGGATGAAGACTTTCTGTTGAAACTGGCATACTTGTGCGACATATTCGAAAAACTAAATGTCTTAAATCTGTTTCTACAGGGACAGAACATGCACATAATTAAGCTTGTAGAGAAGATTTCATCATT
This sequence comes from Limnephilus rhombicus, assembly GCA_929108145.2. NCBI lineage: Eukaryota > Metazoa > Arthropoda > Insecta > Trichoptera > Limnephilidae > Limnephilus > Limnephilus rhombicus. The sequence continues at coordinate 25,945,787 of OV815278.1, forward strand.
CAGGAAAAAATTACAACTGTGGAAAAGAAAAATGAGTGATAATGGAGGCAAAGATTGCTTTCCAATATTGCAACAGTACATGGCCCATTGTGGAGTTAAGGTTTCACATAACTTACTGACCCTTTTCACAGAGCACCTATCACAGTTAACTGACTGGTTTGCAAAGTACTTCGCAGAAGACCAAGTGGAGAAGTTTGGGTGGGTGCAAGATCCATTCCATGCTCAAGCTCCACAAGACTTTACTACGCCAGAAGAAGAAAATTTAATTGACCTCTCGAGCGATAACAGCCTAAAAACAAAATACGCTAATCCGGATTTGACGGAGTTTTGGGCATCAGTCGAAAATGAGTACCCGATTCTAAGTACAAAAGCTGTAAGGGTCCTCATTCTTTTTGCGACTTCATATCTGTGCGAAGCTGGATTTTCAGTGGTTGCTGTGATAAAGAGCAAATTTCGCTCGAAAATAAGCGTGGAAAAAGAAATTAGAGTAGCTGTATCAAGCCTTATTCCCCGATTCGAAAAATTGTACAGTGAGCAGCAGGCTCACCCGTCGCACTAAACACAAACACCTTATTAAGTATGTGGAAGGTTTTTGTAATCATATTTGCATTTTCTTTGTATTTTCTCCGATTTTTTCCTACCAATAAAAGTACTTGTTCATTTTAAAAAGGAGTTGTTTTTGTTTCTTACCTGGTTTCTTCTCCATAATCATACAAATATGAAATATAGCTACCACAGATATCTGAAAGTAATCTCGAAATATTCAAATTAACTTTTTTTCGGTTACCAATAATCAAGAAAGAAAAGAAAAAGTTGCATTAAATTATGATATGACTAGGGTGACATGACAAAATTCAAATTTTCTAAGTGTGCTACGACTAGGAAAAGTTTGGGAACCACTGCTATATATATATTTTTATTTATTTATTTATATAATACATGTTACATAATTGTGGCATTTACGTAAAGTATATAATATGTTAAATCACCATACTAGGCGGCTGCCTGTTTCATGGTGACCAATGGAGTATAGTTACTATGTATGAAATGTAAACATACGGATTTAGTATAAATTATGCTAAAAATTGGAAAAATTATAGTAAAAAGTACATTATTTTTAAATTAATTATTTGTGTAGTAACACAAATTAATCAAATAAAATTTTTTTAATCATGCCGGGATTTGATCCGAAAATTGTGAAAATTAATTAAAGCTTCAGGCACGCACAAAGGTTCAATTTTAAGTTAAAACCATTGTTGTGATCCGAACATACAGTTAAAATTCCAGTTGCAGTTTCATCTGCTGACCTTTTCCTCAGGGTCTTTGGGAACTTTCCCCTCTCCCATATACATTTCTTCGACGTTTTATTTATTTATTTATAAACAGAAACAAACAGTACGTTAGTTACATAGGTGAAAATTTTTACAATTAATAAGTATATTTCATGGTGGGTACCTATTATCTTTTTCATTGTAGTGTCTTATTTATGGTATGCATATTAAGTAATTACCGGTGATGTGTGTAGTGGGAAGGTGTATGTGTGTATGTATGTAATTTATATTATTGACATGATGCTCTTTTCAACATACTTTTATATGCTCTTTTAACTATTTTTAACATATTTAATACGTTTATATAATGTGCAGTCGGTTTAGGAAAACTATGGTAAACCTAATGATGTACCGCCGAATAACAAAAGTACAAACCTTTTTTCATTTAAATGCACCAAGGAAAAATCTGTTTCTCTATATACCGTGTATAAAATTACAATTTCGGAGGCGGGTATGGGTACCACCGCCCCGCGAACCATTTATTGAATAACCAACACCTCTGCCATAAGTCACCCCAAGTGGTTCGCTATGTTTGGTGACTTAGCAGGGGTGCCCGGGTATGAACCCGGGCTTGGCGGCAGATACGTCTGCCCAACTGCTGCGCGGCGGGTTGACGAGAAGAACTGGTTGAGGGAGGCAAATTTTTAACCATTTATTTCATATTTGACCGATTGAAATGGGCATGGAATTTTTCATTACTTATTCCTGTGACAAAACCGGAGAATCCCCTTTCTTTAAATAAATGTATAATAATGTCATCTTGATCTCTGTAGCGACCAAAGATATTGAAATAAAAGTAGTTGTGCTATCTTCAGTTTTTACTAGATGGGACTGCGCTTCCGGGTGTCGCCGATATTGTTTACCAATTAACAAATAAACTAAATGAACGAATAATTAACGAATAAACCAAACGAACGTTAAACTAAATGAACGAATTCTTTCCGTATTCAAACTATATTGTTAACCAATACTAATGCACATCTTCAAAAAATCAACGAAATGAACAAATTCTTTTCATATGCAAACTACCCTATTTAGGGCATAGCCCGCCGACAGTTGCGCTGGCACCATAGCATATCTCTTTTGTATTTGAATATCTTTGGTAGTGACTAACACCGTCTGTAGTGAATTGCAAGAATTCCCCCAATTCTCTGCACATCCCATTTGTTTTGCTAATATTCAGTGAGAATGATTGAGGGAGGTCCGTGGGCGATGCTTCAACAATTCTAAGAAAGTTTTATGGATCATCGTGTTTCCGATGGATCATCAAACTATCCATGTGTTCCAAGTGCAAAATAGGAGGAAAACCATTTTCTTGTTCTGGGTGTATTATCAATTAAAGCTGAGAACTCGCCTGCAGATCCACTTTTAGGTTAAAACCAGTTATATGTTCCGAATGATCTGTCAAAACTCCAGTAGCGTATTAGTCTGCTGACGCATTTCGAAGAAAACTGTTCTAATATTTTGAATGGAGTTAAAACTTTTGTTTCAAACCATTCTTCAAAATTCGTAATTCGTAGGAAAACCGTACGCATATTATGAGAGTAATACTAATTAAAGCTGGGACACGCAAGTAAAATGTAAAATTCCAGCTGTGGATTCATCTGCTGACACATTTCGAAGGAAAACCTTCTCTTATTCGAAGTGTAGTCATAAAATTCTAGTTTTACACTGTGTATGTGCTGCCAGAATAAAGAAAAACCATTTTCATCTAAGTGTAGTTTTCATTCGCCTGAAATTCTGGATTCATCTGCTGACAAATTTAGAAAACATTTATTCGAAGTGCATTGGAGGTTATCCATCACATACCCGCCCCGGTAAAAGTAACAGATGGTTACTCCTTCAGGGCTCTCACAAGGACTTTCTTTTTTTTATAGAATCACTACATTTAAATACACGAGCTAGACCTCCATTGCCCCTGCATACATTGTTAGAGAGCAGTATGAAAGTGCAATCTATATTGTACATGTGTTAGTAGGAAAAGAAGAAAAACGAAAAACATACCTTACCTATTTGTCTTAAGGGGCAGGCGTAGAAAAAAAGAAAACAAGAAGTACCTAAACGAATTGCCTACCCTACCATTTTAGTACCTACATAGAAAGAAATCATAATAAAAAAAAAAGATAACAAAATATGCAATAAAGTCCGCAGGCTCATGGTGAGTCACGGGCGGCGCGACACAAGCTGCCCGGCAGTCCTGTTGAGAATATGTCGGTGATCAGGCAGACCGGGAACGAGGTTCGGTTTCCGCGCCTCCAAGCCGACTTCCCGGTGGTGCCTCGATGAGAAGTAAATGGGAGATGGGGGAAAACGCCCGAAGACCCTAAGGACAAAAGTGTCCCCTAACACGCACGGACGTTCTTCAGACCGACATCAGTCCCCAGGGGTTGCGCGGGTGGTCAGTGAGGCGGTGCTCCGGGCTCGCGTCACCGGTTAACGTTTGCAGGGACGAGGTCTACCCCCCCCAAATGGGAATATTGGACAGAACAAAACATAGTTCAGTTCCTGTCTCTAGAAATACGCGCTGCATAGACGTGATCTGCAAATTTTTGTAAAATTCCCAGAACAAAACCTAAAAAAAGTCAAGACAGAAAAACAAAAAAAAAGAGTAGAAACCTAATATGTTTCAAATAAATTAAGAAAATGTTCTGAGTCAGGAATCCAGCTGTGTCAAGAGGTTAGGTGGCCGGCACACCTCCGGCACCATGAGCTCGCCGATGGTTAGTATACAGAAGCTACGAGAGATCTGGATCCGGGTGTTGCATCACCAAGGCAGCAGCATCGTGGTATGTGCAGTGTGCGGGCCCCAACTCCCGAACCTGCAGACACTGGAGAAGTTAGCTGACAAACATGGTAGCTGTAACAGCAGTGAAATGGTTTTCTGTAGGAGCAGTTTCAACACCAAACTGGATTCCTGGTGAAAGACTGCAGAGAAGAAGGAGAAGCATGTATAATCAGATGCGACGATTATAATAAAGGATTTAGTTTAAAACATGGTTGCAGTAGCAACAATAGAATGGTTATCTGCAGGAGCAGTTACGGTAAACTAGTTTCCCAGTAAAAATTGCAGAGAAAAGGAGAAACATGAGGTTAAATGCTAAGCAATAATAGAGGAAGAAAATAGCTGAAGTCCGAGGATTAAGGAGCTGGTACACCCGGTTTAATTTAAGCTAATCATCGATTCTGAGAGCAGACAATCTTTCAACCCAAGCCTTTGCATACTTCCTCAAACACTCGAAATTCACCTTATTTGAGATCGGAGTTCCAAACCTGTCTCGTAGAAATGTTCAAACCGTCCGGTAATTCATACCGTGCATCCGTCATAATCTCACAGTGCCACAGAATGTGCTCAAACTATTAGATTTTTAGACACGTTAAAAATCTATTGTTTACTGAAATTTGGCTTATTTTTTACACTTTTACAGACAGTTAACACGTGTTAAATGAAATAAAAAACAATATAATTGAAGTAGGTACATGAATTTAAAAAAATAAAATATTACTGCTATAATACAAAAATTAACAAAACATGTTAACTAATTCTTGGAACAAAATTTTGTTAACAATCAACTCTCACACCATAAAGGAAGGACCTCATTAATTGAGTATTTTAATTTTAATTCCGCTTACAATCACAACATTTTTATTACACATGTTAAATTAAATAAAAAGAGTAATTGAAATAGGTATACAAAAAAAATTAATTTTTGTTGACATTTCTGCTATAAAACAAACAAACATGTTAACTACTTTTTGATAACGAAACTAAACGCTTACCTAATCACTATGTGCGAGAAATAATACATAATGTCGATGATGGCGGGTGACACTCGAGCCACGAACTCACTCGAAGTCAGCCGAACGACCCGCAATAATTCACGAACACAGAGTTTCGGTTTCAGCAGATTTTCTGCCGAAACCGAAACTGATGCCGAAACTAGATTTTTTTGCCGAAACTTGCTGAAACCGAACCGTCGGTCGGTCACTAATTGATACCATTCTCGATTTCCGAGAGCAGTTATAAATTTGTAGTAGAATTTATAAACTTGATTTTTATTGGAAGAATACTCGTCACATGTGATTATAAAAATAGGCATAAAACGAGGTAATCATAAAAAATAGGATTTCCACATATACCCCCCCCCCGGAACATGAAAATCTGCGGTTGAAGTACCCAAATAAGGGGCGGCGAAATTTTCCCCCGCCCCGGGCGACTGTCACCCACGCTACGCCTCTGGATCAACAAGTTTGCAATATTTCAAAGATTACAAAATAATAATATTTGAGAAATGTGATTTAATTGCAAACGGGGAAAAACTTTTTTAATAACACGAACTACGAGTAGCTACGACTTCGATTTATGAAACTGCAAAAAAATAAATCTGAATACTACCAGAGTTATGATTTTTGTCCTCTCCCCAGACGGTAGACCAATTAACGTTTTTCTTATAAAAAAATAGCAGTCATCAAAAATCCCTAAAAATTTCCTCAAATGCGAAAAAAAATACCCAGATTCGCTTAATATCTTTGATGAAAATGTAAAAAAATCATCTCGGAAGGGGAGGGTTAAAGACAAAACTATTTAATCTCCCGTTTTTTAATTAACCAGCGAGTACCTGGCAATACCACTCAAAGAAAGAAGAAGTTTTATTTTTGTTTATTGAAGTGCTTTTGGACACACACTATTTTTACGACACATTTTCCAAATTTACCTCCTACTATTTCGCGTTCCCCAACCACCTTCCAATCCTCCCTAGTTCCCCCTCTCCTTCGTTCCCCTCCCTCTTCCGGGATTTCACCCCCCACCCGCCTTCCCTCCCTGCCGCTAAACTAAATGAAATACACATATTTTTCAAACAACTCGCGTGCCACCTATAGTAAATTTTGTGTAAGTACAAATTTCTTAACGCCAGTGCTCATCATTATGTTTAGAAACCTTCGCGGAGGTTCGCATAACAAATCATCAAAGTTTCATCGCAATCGGATGAATGTACAGGAAATAATTTCATAACGCCAGAGCTCACCATTATATACAGAAACCATCGCGGGCGGGCTTACAACAAATCTCCAAATATGATGGTATGCAATCGGGTGATTGGTTTAGGAACGATTAAAGGGACAAACAAAGAAACATTCATTTTGATTGATAACTATTGCTCAGAATTATGTAACAAAAGGCTGGTAAAAAATCTTCGCCAATGCAGATCTATCCATTCTTGTCATATCGTATTATAAAATGGGGTCCTCAGCCACTTTTTTAAGGTTAAACGTCACGTACGTTATAATCTACGCATTCACAGATGGCGCCGATTAAATAATTTTAGTTGTTTATTACTTTTTGCACGTTACGCTTTAAAATATAAGGTAAATTAATTGTTTGCCCCCGTACATACTTAATATGAATATAAATAAATAGTGTCGTCCATGAACAACCCCCAAATCTTTCATGAAAGGCGGAAAATTTCAACTTTTGTATCGGTGACTCAATCCATTATTGTATTATTCAGCCTTTCTTGAAAGATTTGGGTTTGGTGAAAATTAATAAATTAGAAAAACTTATTAGACCAGTTGTATCCAATTGTAGTGCCCCTAGTTATAAGTTGGCTTCTACAATCAATAAGTTAATTCTTGATAACAACATTTTTAACCCTAAACTCACAATAAAAAATTTCCTTGAGTTAATCGACAAATAAAAATCTTTGGATGTACCTAAAAATGCATCATTCGATGTTGTAAACTTATTTCCAATTTTTTAAATTTATTATTTGTGTAAAAAGCTGGTTGATATCTGGCATGTTTTTAATTATTAAATTTGAAGTGGGTTATTTAAAAATATAATTTTTCTCCAATTATTATCATTGTCAACAACATGTGGATAAACAAAAGATCAAAAAACTTTTTCTTACATTTTTTGAAGTATAACCGTTATTGATTGCAATTTGTTTTATAGTATTTAATTCTATTTTTAAATTACTCAAAGATGAGGGAACATACATAACTTAATCTACTTAGCAAGGTATGAAAAGCTGCTAATTTTGGTGAAAATGGATGTTTAGATGTTTCACGTATAACGATATCTGTATATCTGACGGCCGGCGTAGTGCAGCGGTAAGGCGCTTGACTAGCATTCCGAAGGTCGCGGGATCGAATCCCGGCGTGGCAAATAAATTTTATTTGATTAATTTGTGTATTTCACAATTTATTCATTTAAAATAATATATAGTATATTTGCGGCACGTTCCAGAGTGGAAGATACTCTCAGTATCGCCCTGGTGTAAGACCACCATTCAGAATTGAAACGTTGCTTGAAATGGCTTCTGCCGTGTTTGGTGACCAGATCTGAATAGCCAGGTACTTCCCCACCTTCCTCTTCCCTTTCTCCTTCCCATCCCCACTACCTTCAGCCTCACAACATACCCCAATTGGGGATGCCATAGTCCCACTGGCTCCAGACGGGAGCAGTTGGGATTCTTGTGCGGTATTCATGTAAAAAAAATATATATATGTATACACCTCTGCCATAGGTCACCCCGAGTGGTTCGCTACGTTTGGTGATTTAGCAGGGGTGCCGGGTTCATGGGGTGAGGTTTGTCTAGGTCTTGGAGGCGGATGACCAGGACATACTGAACCTCAGATTCCTACCCACCCCTTTAACCCTTTTCCTTCCCAGAAGTCTCCTCTCCTTCCTTTCCTTAAAAAAACCCTCCACACAGCATCCCCAAAGATGACATAGGCCCTGAGGGAAATTATTTTCCTCAGGGCCTCCTGTGTGGAGCTCATGTAAAAAAATAAATATAAATAATATTGATGATGAAAAACATAAATCCAAAAAATTTATGCTGCAATTATTTCCAATTTCAAGGGTAATTTGTTTTATTTGTTGAGTTTATTAATGAAATTCAAGAAAATATTTAATTGTCTATTAGTGCCAGTCCATATACAAAAAATGTCTTTATACATTTCTTTTTCAAAAATATACATATTTTAATAATAAAGCACGACTATTAATTTTTTTTCTTCAAAATTGTTTAAAAATATATCTGCTACTAGGGGACTAGTATTTGAACCCATTGCTAAGCCATATTTTTGTTTGTAACTAATGTTATCGAATTGAAAATAATTTTGTTTTAGAATAATATTAAAATGTTTGTATAAATCCTGTGACAAGTTTTTGGAAATGTTTGAAGAATCGAGTAATTCTTTAATAATAGATTTAGTTTCAAAAAGAGGAATACTTGGAAATAAGTTTACAACATCAAATGATATTAACGTGGCATTTTTAGGTACATCCAAAGATTTAAATTTGTCAATTAACTCAAGGGATTTTTTTTGTGTGTTTAGGGTTAAAAAATTTGTTATCAAGAATTAACTTATTGATTGTAGAAGCCAACTTATAACTAGGGGCACTACAATTGGATACAGGTTTTTCTAATTTATGAATTTTCACTAAACTGTATAATTTCAGAACGTGTAGATTTTTAATGATTAATTTTTTGTTTTTAAATAAACTAATAATGTTTTCATTTCTGCACGCCTTTAATGTATCAATAGTTTCTTCCTGGCTTTTATTGATAGGGTTCTTAGGGGTCGTCCATTAATCACGTGATGTTTTTATAGCAACTTTTTAACCCCCCCCCCCCGGTGATATGTGATGAGGTTTTAGACTAACCCCCCCCCCCCCCAAATCACGTGTATTTTTTTTAGTACCTACAAAGTATTTTGAAATTTTCAGAATATTATCACGAAAAATAAATACACGTGATATCTCATTATACCCCCCGTCGTGATATTTCGTGATTTTTTCCGAACCCCCCCCCCCCTTCGAGCCTCACGTGATTAATGGACGATCCCTTATTAATAATCTCAAAATTATCATTACCTAAAAAATCCAAAGTCTTTTATCCACTTTATCTTTATCTTTCACTTTAATTATTTGTTTTGTTTTTTTATTTTCTAAATGCAATTTTATATATCCTTAAATAATTTTTATATCTAATTTTATATAATTATTTTTATAAGATTTTTTTAAGCAATTAATCACCTCTCATTTTTAATATTTTGTCTTTGTTCTAATTTTTCTAATTTGTCTATACTTGTTTGTCATTTTTTTTTTAATAACATCTTCACCTGATGATATTGTACATGAAATTTTGGTGTCCGGTGACTTTTTTGACGACTTTTTTTTCTTCAAAATCAAATTATTTATTTTTTCTTCTGCATGTCATCACTAGTCACTTAGCCGAGTAACCGAACAACCCCGCCCGAGTAACCCCGCCTCCAACTTTTCAACACATACCATTTTTTTATGTTTTTGTAGAAAAAAAAAACTTCAAAATGTCACTAGAGACCAAAATTTTATTCACATTTTTTACTCCAAATAATGTCAGGAATCACTGGTTAAAGTAAGTCAAGTACCTACGTCTCTTAATCCTGTATACATATAAAAATCTCGGGTCACGGTGTTAGTGGTCGCACTCCTCCGAAACCACTTGACCGATATTTATGAAATTTTTATGTAATTTGGTATGTATGAGAATAGGTTTTAAAGTATATTCCACACCGCTAAATGATTGGAGTGTCCCTACCTATCCAGAATTTTTTTTTTACAATTTTTTTTAATTTGGCATCAAAAAATACCTATAATCCCAAATTTTAACTCTCCTACCCTCCCATTTTTTAATCGATTTTTACAAATTTTTAATCGATTTTTACGGTCAAAGACGGTCAAATTTAACAAATTTAATCGTCTTTCATATTTCAAACAGAACAAAATTATTTATGTTATGTTGAATGACAGATGGCGCTACGTTCGCCTCATCGAACTTTCATCCACACAGAAGCGTCGCGTCATTTTGATGTTCTCGCGTGGGCAAACCATCGAGCTTATTTGTGTTGGCTAAGACGGACTGACAAAAAATATCGTACACTCAATTGCTCTTCGAAATTCATATTGATTTTCTTTATTTCATTTTCCTACTTTAGTTGGTGTTTTTTGTTTTTATCGGCGGTCATCGTCTTCAGCGCTCCATTCCTCTTTCTGTCATAGATCCCATCCCCACGCACTTACAATACATTCGTTATTTTTTTATTTAACAACCAAAATAGTCACTAGAAATAATTTATATGGCAGAACAACCTTTGTCGGGTCAGCTAGTATAATATGATATTGTTTATTTAAAACGTAAAATAACATATTATATGACACACTATGCCCTAAGTTTCTACGTCTAATAAAAATAATGTACGCTTTTGCCTGGTTCCATGCCAACTCAGAATCAAGTCAACTCAACACCTCCTTGAAAATTCTTTAAAAGCTGTGAAAAAAATATTTTAAAATAGCCCGTAACCCTAACCTAAAGTAACTATTTAACCAATTTTTAATATATTTTTTACCACTTTTAACGACTTTTCAAATGAGGTTCTGAGTTGATTTTATTCTGAGTTGTCCGATCACCTTTTTACCTAAATGTGATGTTCAAACAGAAATCTGTTTTGCGATTACTTATAGAGATTATGTTATCAAAAAGATTTAATCTAATTATGGACATTTATTGACAATCAATATAAATCCACAATTATCTTCAGAGGAGAAATAAAAAATAAAAAATTGTGTTCACTTTCACTTCACAAATTACGTACGTTTAAAAAGTTAGATCACACAAAACGTCAAAAGTAGTCTTAGCCGTAAAGGGGTATTTTTAATAAATTGTTTCTTATATTAATTACTTCGTAGTTAAGTCATGAAAAAACTTTTTTTTGTAGTTTACGCTTATATTTACATATTTTTTAATAATAATTTTATTGTAATGATACAAAAGGTAGTAAAACTCCAATTTATCCGTAGCATATTTTTTGATGTTCCTAATGTAAACCGATTCGTAGTAAAGATCTATCTAAATTCTAAATAGGATTTCACGTAGAGCTTCATTAAGGGATATTTTTATTTCTTATTATTATAATATAGTTATTATTTAATTTAGAACATTGAGTAACATATTATTCAATTTTAAATATTGATTAACATATGTTATTTTATTTACAATATTAACTACAGACAAATCTGGATAGTAAACATCATTTTGGACATCTTGAACTGACATCTGAAATTTTACTTCGGAAGAAAACTTCTTACGGGATATTTATATTTTATAGTAACCGACCGAAGGTTGGGTTTTGGTTTCAACAAGTTTCGGCATCAGTATGCCGAAACCGAAACCGACACCGAAACTTTTTTAGACACGTTGAAAATCGATTGTTTGCTGTTATTTGGCTTATTTTTTACACTTATTCAGACAGTTAACACGTGTTAAATTAAATAAATAAAAACAAACAAAAAAAACAGTAATTTAAGTATGTGAAAAAATAATATATTTTTTTGTATTACTTCTATAAAACAAACAAAATTTATTAAAAAATAACAAAACATGTTGGAACTTCTCGTTCGGCTGACTTAATGAGGTCCTTCCTTTGATTTGGTTGATTATTGACAAATGTTTGTTCCAAGAAGTAGTTAACATGTTTGTTAATTTTTATTTGTGATTGTGAGTCAAGAGTCTTACCCACTGGACTACCTCCGTAGTCTCTTGACTCACAATCCGGAGGTCGCGGGTTCGAACCCGGCATGCGCAAATAAATTTTATTTGATTAATTTGTGTTATTTCACAATTAATTCATTTAAAATAATATATAGTATATTTGCGGCATGTTCCAGAGTGGAAGATACTATCAGTATCGCCCTGGTGTAAGACCACCATTCAGAATTGAAACGTTGCTTGAAAATGGCTTTAGCCGTGTTTGGCGACCAGATCTGAATAGCCAGGTACTTCCCAACCTTCCTCTTCCCCACCTACTTCCCCTCCCCACTACCTTCAGCCTCACAACATACCCCAATTGGGGATGCCATAGTCTCACTGGCTCCAGACGGGAGCAGTTGAGATTCTTGTGCGGTATTAACTGTAAAAAAAAAAAAAAAATAGCAGTAATATGAATTTTTTTTACATACTTCAATTATTGTGTTATTTATTTCATTTAACACGTATAAAAGAATTTTGTGATTGTAAATGCAATAAAAATTATAATAATCAATTAATGAGGTCCTTCCTTTATAATGTAAGTGATGCTTATTGACAAATTTTTGTTCCAAGAAGAAGTTTACATGTTTTGTTATTTTTTATAAATTTTATTTGTTTTGTAGAAGTAATATAAAAAATCATATATTTTTTTATTTATTTAATTTAACACGTACGTCTGAATAAGTGTAAAAAATAAGCCAAATAACAGTAAACAATCAATTTTTAACATGTCTAAAAAAGTTTCGGTTTCGGTTTCGGCCGAAACTGAGACAGACACCAAAGATTCGGTTCGGTTTCGGTGGAAAGACCTGTTTCGGTCGAACACTAATTTTTTATGATATTTTTTAAACATTTGGTGTCGTAATGCGTACCTACTTATTATAATAATGGACATTGACTTGTATTACGATGTTTGTCGTTTTTATTAGGCTTACCTATGTGATTTTTTTTTCAACGATTACTTTGTTTAATTCTTTTCTCCTGCCGTGAAAAGCTTCGCTGGAAAGCAACCATCGGAATATTAAAAACCGATTTGTATTTAACAAAAAAAATGGTAGAAATATGTTTAACACAAATAAAAAATAACAATAATTAAACATTACATTATTTATTGGAATTAAATAAATGAAACAAAAGTTTTTGAAGTGAAACTTCTTTGGCCCCGCTGTGATATGGAATTCGGATGAAACGGAAATGACGCATTACTGCACCTGCGATGCATCAAACTGCGCTCTTTGGCCGTTTTGATTATGATGTCACTTTTCAAGGCTCCTATTGGTTGAGATATGAAACTGAAATGACGCTCGGTCTGCGCTCATTGACCGCATGAAGTCACTTTTCATTGTTTTGGTAAAGTTTGGCTTCTAGCGCGTGTAAACTGCACTCGATTATTTTTTTAAATATTTTTCTGCTAACAAATTAGAACAGATTTTGTGAGTAAAACATAAAGGAGTATTAATTTTAATAAGTGGCCGTAACGCTTATTGCACTCAACAGGCAAATAATTTTACTCATTCGGGTTTTAAAATAACAATTTTCAAAGTATAAATAAATTATCTTTCTTGTATTATTATTATTCAATTTTATTATCACTAAATACCACATCAATTTTCACTGCCACGAACACAATATGCAATAAGTCATTTTGCACCTTTACACTATTTTAATTATTATTTTACATAAATTAAACAGACTTATAAATAGTATCGGTCTTACTTTCATTATTATGGAGATTTAAATCTAAGCTTACCAGAGATATTTCATTCTCTCACTGACGTACATATATTATGTAAATATTGTAATTCTCTATTGGACATAATGCCTGTTAAGAAATCCAGAACACAATTAACATACTAGTCTCAGGGAGAGATCATGTGTACGTCATCGACGATCGTCCTAAAAGCCGTTCAAAAAATCTTCCTTTCACACCCCTTGCATGAAAACGAAAAGGACAGAAGATACTATAATATCGAATGTCTTTAATCATATTCCTAATTCGCAAACATATGTTTCTTTCGAATTGAAGAATTGTTATGGTATTGCCAGTTATAAAACAAGCAAAAAAAAAATTAAATGCTTTATTTCGAAAAAATGCAGACTATGGTAATAAAATTCACACGGATGAGTACGTACGTAATATTATATATCTAATAATAACACAGGTCTACAAAAAAATTAAAATTGAGAGCTGTTTTGGTTTTTTTGCGTAATTCTTATGCTTTTGGGTGTGCTGAATCCGAAAATGACTTTCATTTTGTCACAGAACGTCACGTTTTCTGACAATGTAGGTATCTATGTTAAACTAGTTATCATCTTAAAATAAAAGATAAAAGACTAAAGAAAAAAATATTTATTTATAATTGCATAACAAAACTTATTTTTTTATCTAAAATACATTGATTAGTATGCACTAAACACATTTCTTTTTTCCAGTGAGACTCCTTTTGGAACATTTTCGCTTGTGGGAAGCATCTGGAAAGTCTCTCTAAAGCGTCCAACAGTAGTCTGCAATCATTGAGATGCTCCATCTTCCCTGGTATCTTTTTTCCATCTCCTTAATATCTTGGTGAAATCGTTCACCTTGCGCTTCACTCACATATCCTAAATTTTATGGAAAGAAGTCGAGGTGGGAATGAAGAAAATGTACTTTTAAACTCATTAGGCAACCTAAAACTTGAAATGCTTTTAACGATTTGTTTGTAGTTAGGGTCTTTGTTATTGCCTAAAAATTCAGGTTACCCTCCCCGATCCCTAGTTCCCCTCCTCCTCCCTCGAACCCCCTAACCGAGTTCCCCTCCCCCCTCCCACATTCCATACATTCAGTCCCGGTACATTCAGTCTTCACAGCTCGCGTGCCACCTATTGTAATTTTTTTATACTCAATGCCAGAGCTCACCAGTAGTTTTATACAAACCTTGTCTTGACAATAACGAAAGAATTATCCAATTTGGTGCAGTCGTTCTAAAGTTATGGGCGTACATACATTTCTGCGATTCATTTTTATTTCATTAATTAATTTTTCGTAATTTCATGATGCCAGAGCTCACTATTGTATACAGAAACCACCGCGGGCATGCACACATCAAATCCCCAAAGTTTCATCACAATTGGATGAATGCTTTACCAATAAAATGTTTATTGCCAGAGCTCACTATTGTATATACTATATATATATCTGTATATATATGTATACCGTTTTGCAAAATAACCTGACGTTCTGGAATTTTTTGAGTATTTTTGTAGTTTTCAGAACGTAGAACCTAAATACGTAGAAATCAGTTGAAAACATCCAGACAGCATTTTTGTTGTAGACCTGCGTAATTATACCATAAAAAAGCGTAAAACTTTCTGCACGGAATGACTTATTTTAATGTTTATAATTATTTTTTTCTAAAGGCAAATACGTATTCAAATTTTATTTCGATATATAAAAATCAAAATATGCTTGGTTGGGTGTATGTGAGATTATGAGATATCTACATTAGTATTGCTGTATTAAGCACAGGAAGCGTAAAACTTTCAAAATACCTTCTTTTTAAACCCCCGCGAAGTTTTCTGGATTATAACAACCACATCATGACAATTCACCTGAAAAGTTTTTTAATCATTACAAAAACTCCTGCGAAACTGTCACAATGTCAAAATTTGAGAATGACAAAATTTTCGAAAACAATTGATTGTTAAATCAAAATTCAATTTTCGAAACTCTTTAAATTAATGAATTTATTTGACATACTCGCCTAATTCTTTGAATCGAATCAAGAATTACAGATATTTTAAATAGGTACCTACATAATGTTGGGTACCAAATTTGATTGATTGTTCTTATAATATACAAAAATGAATATTTGTAACATATGAAAAATGATAATATGAATAAAAAATTGTAATAGGTGGCACGCGAGCTCTATGAAAACTGAATGTACTGGGACTTAATGCATGGAACGCGGGAAATATGAATATATGGAACGTTGGCGGGACGGTGGAGCGGGAAATGGGAGAGGGAAGGCGGGGAATGTGGAAGGGGAACGCGAGAGGGGAACGGCGTCGCGGGAGGTGAACGGGGACGCACGGGAAAGGACACGCAGAGAAACAAAATCCTTGAATATGGCATTGCGACGCATTCCGGGAGCTAGTAATTTTATATTTATAGGTATATAATCAAAATTATATCTGCACACATACATGTTCGACTGAACAAGTAAATATTATGTGCGGAGTTTTCTTTATGAATAAATAAGTTTCCGATTGAACTACGTTATTAACATAAATATTTTATATTGTAGAGGTCCCGTCAATTATTTATTTTATTTTATTTTATTTATTAGCGTTATAAACAGTCATTACAAGTTCATATATAACAGTGTTAGAGATAGTCATATCATTGACCAATAAAATAACGACATAAAAATTTGAGACCATAATAAAAATAAAAAAAAACAAACAAAACAATATATGTATGTAATATAAACAGTTCTGAAAAAGTGCATCTACTCACTTAAATCTACAAAAAATGTATTTTCAAACTGCTGAAATCAAAAAAGAAAATGTAATGAAAATGAAGAAAAATGAAAATGTAACAGAAAGATAAGGAATTAATGAAACATTAAGTTTTCCGTTGAATATTACTTTTTACGAATTTTATGAAGTTAGCAAGGTTCGTGTTAAACATGTCAATGTCTGTGCATAATCTATTGAAAGTGCTACAGCTTCTTCTTATAAACACATTTTGAAGATAATTAGCATTGCTCTTAGGAATATAAAATATGTCTGGAGATCGAGTGACTCTTATTGGACATCTGAAATTGATATTTTGTAATAGGTAAGGGCTATCAATAAAATTGTGGATTATCTTATAAAGCATTACTAGGTCTCTGATATCTCTGCGTTGATCAAGGGTTTTGAGGTTCATAGAGACATAATTTACATCATTTCGCATGCGAAACGAAACATATTTCAAAAACTTTTTCTGGACTCTTTCTATATTTGATTTATATGTAGAACAATGGGGGTTCCATACTGTTGAAGCATACTCTAGGTGGCTTCTGACGTATGATATGTAGAGAATCTTAAATGTTTGTGGATTTTTGAAAACAGAACTTACTCTAAGTATAAATCCTAGCATTTTCAAAGCCTTAGACGTGATGTGCTCGACGTGAGATTGAAAAAGAAGCTTACTGTCTAATAGAACTCCAAGATCTTTAATTTCATTTACTCTATTTAAAAGATTGTTTTTAATTATGTACGGATATAGTATAGTGTTTTTCTTTCGAGAATAAGATATGACGGAACATTTATCTGCATTCAAAAGTAGGCGGTTTTCTAAACAATACACATTGACCAGGGAGTTCAGGTCATCCTGGAGCTCTATACAATCCATCTCAGATTTAATGATTTTGACAATCTTTTTGTCATCCGCATATAGGAACAGCTGAGAATTACGAATAGTTTTGTTAACATCGTTCATAAAAATGTTGAATAAAAGGGGGCCAAGGTGAGATCCTTGGGGAACTCCTGAGGTTACGGGGACAAAGCTAGAGCAGAACCCCAGTACAGTTACAGCTTGCGTACGATTGTCGAGATAAGAGGCTAACCAACGAAGGAGGTCACCGTGTATACCCATTGCTTCGACTTTCTCAATTAAAATGCTGTGTGGAATTTTATCAAAGGCTTTGGAATAGTCTGTGTAGACTACATCGACTTGAAAACCGTTATCCATAGCAACAAGGACTGTGTCAACAAATTCGCACAGATTAGTTTCTGTTGATTTTCTGTTCACGAAGCCGTGTTGATTCGAAATGATGTGTGGTCGTATACAAGGAAAAATGATATCGAAAACAATCTTTTCAAAAAGTTTAGCCATTACATTTAATTTAGAGATTGGTCTGTAATTTTCTATGTTGTGTTTGTCGCCTTTTTTGAATATAGGCACAATATATGAACTTTTCCATTCTAGTGGAAAAATACCAGAAGACAAAGAAGTTTTGAATATTAGACTTAGCGGATAACATAAAACATTAGCGCAATTCTTTAAAAATACCGGGTGAATACCATCAGGCCCACTGCCTTTGGTAGGATCTAATGATTTGAGATATTTACAAACTAATTCAGTGTCTATATGAACATTATTAAGATTTAGTACTGAGGTGTTTGGATTATATATTCGATTGGTAGACGAGGTGGACGGGGCGGGGGATTCAAAGGAGGATTGAAAATGTATGTTGAATAAGTTACTTATAGCTTCTCCACCCGATACACGCTGGGAGTTAAGAAACATATTGTTAGGTAGTTCAGAGCTTCTTTGCTTAGATTTAACAAAGGTCCAGAAGTGTTTGGGATCGGTATTGATATTAATTTCGGCCATATTAATGAAATTAACATAGCACACCTTCTCCATATGCTTTTGTCGTTCTCGGAGAAGAGAGAAAGTTTGATAGTCAGAGATGCGGTTATAAATTTTATATTTTTTGTGGAATATAAGTTTATCTTTAATTACTTTTTTTAAGACAGCGCTGTACCATGGGGGGTGCCTGGAATCTATGTTAACTGTTCTAGATGGTACATGCATGACAATTACCTTATTTAATTCTGAATAGAAGCGCGCCGTGACTGAGTCTACATTACTGCTGTTAAGAGTCGTTGTCCAGTCAACGGCTGCTAAGGCGCTATTAATCTGCACATAGTCAGCGCTGTGATAGGAGCGGACCGTGCGCGAGCGTGGGATTTGGAGGGACGGCTCGCGGGCCATGCGCAGCACCACCTCTAGCGAGCGGTGGTGTGCATCCTCCGGCACTAACGGTGTATTGCACCCCCTTACAGTGCACATGCAACTCGAAATCACCAGGTCGAGAACACGCTCGTTTACATTAAGCTGGTTGTTGAATTGATGGAAGCCGGTAAAGTCTAAAAAATCAGAAAGTGTTGAAGTTAGTGCATCGGTTGAGGATCTATTAAGTACCAGGGCACCGTCTGCGGTCAAAGGCAGAAGCCATTGGGCATGTGGTATGTTGAAATCTCCTAATAGAAGGAATTCATCATCAGGGAAATTGGTATACAACGAAGATATAAATTCAAAAAAGTCACTTAAAGATTTACTCTGCTCCGCACCTTGGACGAAGTATGAGCAGTATATGCGTAGTTTAGAAGCACGCGCGCCAGAGCCTAGTGCAAGAGTAGCTGTGGATATCTCTGCGCGCTGTACGGGTGGGAGGGAGAGTGAGGGGCACGCGGGCAGTTCGCGACGTACTGCAATCAGTGAACCACCACCGAGCGCCTGGCCTAACAACATGTAGTCGCGATCACAACGGTACACTACATAACGTTCATCGAATAATTCACAGTCAAATATACTTGGCAGAAGCCATGTCTCAGTTAGGCATATCACGTCATAATCGGCATTAAGAATGCTGGAAAGAAACACATGCGTTTTGGTTCGGAGACCTCTAACATTTTGATAATATATATTTAATTCACCAAGAGCATGCATTTGAATGGAACATGTAGGTCAACATATTATGTGAAAACAATAATAATAATAATACAGTATGTTGGACTATGGAAACGTAGCAAAGATCAGTTGAATATAATATTATAATTGACAATTTGACATTGAAAACTGTAAAATAGTATACATTTTTTAAAGATTTTATGGTGAATCTTGATTTTGAAATCGAACCCATTAAATTTACATGGTTACAATAATAACGTACGTTTGCAGTGATTACAGTGGAGTAATACAATAATATTATTTTTGTTAAGTACTTCCAGCAAAGTAAATGATTCATTAATATGGTAGTGAGCGAGACAAGAGAGCTAAAATTATTAGAAGAGATTTTGTTATACAGTGCTGAGATTAAGAGGCAATTACATGTTAAAAACAGAGATATTATGAAGAAATAAAAAATAAGAAATAAAAATGTTAACATTTGTGTAGGTGTAAGTTTTATAAGATTTTGTTTAAGTCTTCAGCCTTTCGGATCGATCTGATGTGAGAACCCTCGGATTTTCTGACAAGGATTCTGCAATTGCGGACCCAGACGAAGCGAAAGTTATTTTGCTTGGCTGCTTCCTTCGTCAGGTGCAGCAGCCGTTTTGATGCGCTCGTCAGGTGGTCGTTAGCGTAGACGCGGGAGTCGCCGCCACATCCGATGTCGCTGCCGGTTAAATTTTGCATCTTTCGGATTGAAGACAAGAAATCATCCTTTCTATATCTAGCTTGCATTTTGATAATTATGGGCTTATGTTGACCTTTCTTCGATTCCTTCGGTGCCACTCGTGTAACGAAATCTATATCAATTTTGGGATCAAGGTCGAACCCTGTTTTTCGAGCAAGGCTGGAAACAATACCTATTAGGTTTTCTCCATTCCTTTCAGGAATGCCGACTAATTCTATATTGGAGCGGCGCGCCCACTGGTCACGCTGCTCCATGTCATCTTGAATGTTGGCTAAGCGGACCTTCAGGGAATCGACTTCATTTTTTAATGAGTCGACCAGCTTCAGCTTATTCTCCATTGCCGTGATTTTTTTGCTCATATCCTCTACTATTTTTCCGCTGAAGTCGATGGAGTGTTTGACATCACTGACCTCATCCCGCAGTTCCTTGACGGCGGCTGGCAAGTAGGACAGCGCGGCTAGCTGGTCGCTGATCCTAGCAAGTTGCTCCATAACGGAGCTGGATGAATCTCCCGAGGAAGAGTTGGATCTAGTTTTATGATGACGATGTGATGTTGCCATTTTTTCAGTTTGTGTTGGTGATGAGGCTATTTTTGAACAATCTTATTTTTTTTCCCGCACTTAATTAATAATTGAATGTTAAAGTATGATTTGTAACTCGGTACTAATCACTAGACACTTTTGGTATATCTTTAGAACACTATGTATTGACAGCTTCAAATTAAACTTTTTTCGAGAGCAGTTTAAGGTATATTGAGTGTATAAAAACTGTTAATAATGTAAGATGCACTTGTTTATCACCATGGGTTTTTGCCTACTACAATTTTCTGTTAACAAATCACTTTAAATTCATAGAATTTCTTAAATATAATGGGAGATATTTTGACAGAATATTGTTATTGTTGTTGTATGTTTGTAAGTTGTTATAGAAGAATGGTCATTGTCACCCTTCAATAATATATCTAAGAAGCAAGTTTCCACGTAGGTTCGTTTCGAATGCTCCACGATGACGTGGATACGACCCTTGCCTGGTTTTACTTTATTAGATATTTATTATTCGTTCAGAAAATAGAATTTGTTTTAATTTTCAGGTCATGCAACTGAAATGGTCTTAGAAAATCGCACGCTGCGTTTGCCGCCAAGCTAATTTAATTTTTTGGCAGTTTCAAACAATAACGACCGGTTCATACCAGATGATGAAAGTAAAAATAATGCAATAGTTTTGGCAAACACGACGTCACAAACTGTCGACCTATTTCTCAACTTCCCATCCTAAGTAAAGTTCTTGAAAAAATAATTTATTTATTTCATCTCATTCAAGTTGAATCACATCATCGTGTGCTAATAATTTTAGAAACATTTATTTACTCGTATACGGTGTAATAGCACGTAACTGAAGGATTTTAACCAGCGATTCCTGAGCGTATTCGGAAAATGTACGTGTCATTTCATGACGTTCGATTTTTCTATTAAAAAATAAATATTTTTAATCACGCTTGCCACTGATCCCACTCCCATACATCGCGACGGGGTCAAGTGAATCACGCGCTGTTTCGAGTGCTACTACGCCATACCCGACTACTCAGTTGTGACGACATCCCCAAGTACTAAACAATAAATGCTTTCGATTTTTATAATTCTGAAGTACTAAAGAACACGTAAAAAGTATTTACAATTTTGGACTGCTGATTCAAAATAGACAGACATAAGTTTGTCGCGAAAAGAGGACAAAAAATTTACTTCTAAAATTTAAGTCAAAACAATAAATCCTGTTAATTTACAGTACAATAGGTACTTCGTCAAGAAATTTGTTTATAAAACGGAACCCTTAATACTTCAAACATAGAGATCTCAACAAAAAAGCACAACACTGTTACGCGAAAATTTCCTGCAATTAAGGTTGAAAATTAATCTATTCTACACTTCCTCCCTCCTCCCACAGACACACACACATTCCCCTAAATTTATACAACACATACATTTTTTATATACAATATTATTTATCTTTATCATTCCCTGGCATGTAGGTAGTTACTAATTACGCCAGGTAAAATGTATATAACCACTTACCAGATATTTCATAGAGACATACATAAATCATGGTAATAATTTCTAAAACCTTGTGAACTGTTTATCACTCATTTTGTCTATGTACCTACTGTTTGTTTCCATAATAATAAAAAAATCTAGCAGTTACACCCGGCTTCATTTTTATTGCTTCTGTCATTTTATGTTTGTTTCTTTTATAAAAATTTATACCAAATTTTGATTTAAATTATCCAAAAAATGGGACCATCAATACTTGCCTTATTTGTTACATATAAGGCAAGTATTATATTATATAAATATAGTACACATAAAGATATACATGCCTCACGGTAGTGAGGTATGTATATCATTGCGAGCTGATATCAGTTGCATTGACCTAGAAAATAAACATTTAAAAATATGCAGCCAACAATATGGCATCTTATCTTGTGTTAGACAACTCAAAGATATTTAAAAACTGTTGGTACATTTCATGATGGAAATGACATAACGAGCTCGAAGAATACATTTTTCATGACCCAAGAGATCATCGTTCGCGAGTTATTAGTGAGACAAACAATTCTGATTTCTGCTTCATGGTTCCAAACATATCCGTGTAGTCTCAAGGGCGTTTCTGTTGCTTGTTCGATTGTTCACATTTTGACTGGAGTAAGTTTGTAGTACTGTAAAATAACACTTTATAACGTGTTTGTGATCAGTTTATTAAAAAAATATGCGAAACGTTTGACAAATTTTAACGGTCGACGAACTTCACGAATATTCATTCAACGTAATTAATATTAGTGCGAATATAATAGACGGTCAACGATCAATTATAATTCAAGAGAACTTTAAATTGATTCTTCCCTTCGGTTGACAATCAAGAATATCACAAAACTTGAATCAAGAGCAACGATCCATCAATCAATAAAACCATTTTGATTGATTTGATAATTCACATGCCATTATTTATTAATAGACCTGTCATGTTTAGATATAAATCATTCAAGTCAAATAGATACTCTCAGATTAGACCTGGCGAAAGACCAATATTCAAAATCTAAGCATTAGGCCTGTTTGAATAGTCAGATATTTCCCTACCTTTCTCCCCCTCCCTCCAGTCTCACAACATATCCCAATCGGAGATATATAGTCCCCATGGCTCCGAACAGTTGGTACTCTTTTTGCGAAGTCGCAAAATATCTCGAACGGTGATCTCTGGTGTCTAGAAATTTGCATTGTTTTTTTGTCCGGAGTTTCAGCGCATTTATTTTCAGCCCGGAACGTCATTTCCATCGTGAGTTATGAGGCTTTAAAATATAGGCACAATAAACTGCGCAAAATAACCTAACTTTGCTTAAAGCCTCTAATGAATAAAACAAGAAACAATGTTCATTTTCAATGTACAATGATTACTGCGATAGCTCAATTAGTAGACTGGTCGCCTGGATAATGGTAGGTCCATTTCTAATATTTTTGTTTCTTTCGGATACGTTATTTGCGATTATTGATATTGGTGACGTTGCGTTGGAAGGGACATTACTGCATTATTTGGACATTACATTTGAAAAAAATATTATATTGATTCAAAAATAAATTATTTACTTCTTTACTTTATTTACTTCAATCGTTACTTCCTCTTTTGGCCACCTGCAGAGATAAGTATGAACTTACCTGTAACAAATCAATTTTGAAAAGTTTATGTTACAAGTAAAGTTATGTGAGGTTGGGTTAGGTTCGTTGGGGGTAAGTTAAGTGGTATTTACGTATAACCTAGAAACTAAACTAATCAAAGCTTTTCAAAAACCAATCCGAAATACTTAAATAATAAATAAATTACGTAAAATTCAAGCAATAATTATGCCGTGCTCCACCAGTGTATTTTGCGCGATTCCATTCAACGATCGTCAACCCAGTGAGCCCCAGTTGATTCGCACTGCCAGAGCCCGCCTTTAGAACCGAGTGTTTGTCCCGCCAGGTACGCAATTACTTAGCAACCGCTCGAGGGGTCGGGAGGAAAACGTTGCGCTTTCAATTGTGAAATTAGTGCATAGTTCAACGGAATACCCCACAACCTAACCCAACCTAACCTTCTGAAACTCCTGCAAAAAAAAACTGAAAATTTTCCCCACGCGTAATTAAAAAGCAATTTTATAAGTTTTATAAAAGTGATTGAATTTTACGAGTTTTCTTCGGTTTCCAAGTTGATTTTGTAATTTCATGAACTTTTGAAGAATACCTGGTTTTTGATACAATAATGTATTTCAATTCGTTGTGTGTTTTTTTCCTCATTGCGGCATCATTGATTGAAGGTAAACATGTTTAATATTAATTAATTATTTAATTAGGAAACATTTCATTTTAAAGGAACTAAAACGGTACGAAAAAAAATATTTCTTACATCAAAATAAGCATTTTTGTATAAATAAAATAGTTGCTAATTAAATATGTATACAGTGTGTTAAGGGACGTACTTGACTGACTTTAACCAGTGATTCCTGACATTATTTGGAGTAAAAAATGTAAATGGAATTTTGGTGTCCGGAAATTTTTTAACGTTTTATTTTCAACTTAAACATACAAAATAATTAGATATTGGACAGTTAGGGTCGGGTTGAAGGATTGGGCTGGTTACTTGGCTGAGTGACTAGTGATGGCACGGTGAAGGATTTTTTGGGGTTTTGTTTTAAAGAAAAAAAAATACAGAAAGAAGTCACCTGAGATCAAAATTTCATTTTCATTTTTTACTCCAAATATTGTCAGGAATTTCTGGTTAAATTAAGTCAAGTACCTCCCTTAAATATTTTGAAGCAATCCCGATGAATTATTAAACTCATTTTTCATAAATGTGATTTATATCAACAAGTTATATTTTATTAAGAAATCCAACAGCAGTATAATAAATACATTTCACGTACACAAAATACGTAATATTAATTTCACGGCTCTAACTCACAGACCTTTGTAATTCGTCAGCATAAGCAATTTTTAAAATGGCGTAAAATATTAATTTCCTTTACGACAAGAGTAATTATATTATTTGCGTGTTGTTAACACAATCATTTTGAATGTTCTCCAGTATTATTCAATATTCAATTGTAATACGTTTCAATAATAATCATGTACCTACGTTCGGAGATAATTTATTACTTTCAATAGAAAAAGTATGGAAGAATAATCAATATCAATATATATTATAAAAGAAAGTCCAAAAAAACGTGCGGAACGCAAACCCTCAGAAACGAGTGCCGGTACGATCAAAAGAGTTATATGGTATGATAGATCTCTATCCCCCCTAAGGAATAAGGGTATTCGTTTTTACCTAAAGGGCTTGCTTTTGAAGATATAAGGGCTGAAAGTTCTAAGAAGACTATAGAAACTTCAAGAAGAGTCTGGAAGATTCCGGAAACTTCTAGAAAATTCGATAACATTCTGGAATGTTCTGGAAGAAATGGAGGAGTATGTCAGCGAGTCTAGAAGGTTCCGGAAAGTTCAAGTCGATAAAGCTGTAGAAAGTTCTGAAAGGAGTGGAGGAGTGTGTCGGTGTGTCTAGAAGGTTCCAGAAAATTCTAGATGGTTCCATAAAGCTGTCGGAAGTCTTAGAAGGTTCGATAGGGCTGTACAACGTTCTGGAAGGAGTGGCGGAGTATGTCGGTAAGTCTAGATGGTTCCGGAATGTTCTAGAAGGTTCGATAAAGCTTTAGAAATTTCTGGAAGGTGTGGCGGAGTATGTCGGTGAGTCTAAAAGGTTCTGAAGGTTCACGAATGCTTTAGAAAATTGTGGGAGGAGAAAGTTCTAGAAGCTTTCAGAAATAATGCGGTGAGTCTAGAAGATACCGGAAGTTCTAGAAGGTTCGATAAAGCTGTACAAAGTTCGGAAAGGATTGGCGGAATATGTCGATGGTTCTAGAAGGTTCCGGAAAGTTCAAAAAGGTTTGCTAAAGCTGTAGAAAGTTCTAGATGGTTCCATAAGGCTGTAAAAAGTTCTGAAAGGAGTGGTGGAGTGTGTCGGTGTGTGTATAAGGTTCCGGAAAATTCTAGAAGATTCCACAAAGCTGTATGAAGTTCTAGAAATTTCGATAAAGCTGGAGAAGGTTCTGGAAGGAGTGGCGGAATAAGTCGGTGAGTCTAGAAGGTGCCGGAAAGTTCTAGAAGATTCGATAAGCTGTATAAAGTTCTGAAAGGAATGGTGGAATACGTCGGTGGGTTTAGAAGTTTCCGGAAAGTTGTAGAAGGTTCGATAAAACTGTAAAAAGTTCTAAAAGGTGTAGCGGAGTATGTCGGTGAGTCTAGAAGGTTCCGGAAAGTTCTAGAAGGTTCGATAAAAATGTACAAAGTTCTAAAAAGGAATGGTGGAATATGTCGGTGGGTTTGGAAGTTTCCGGAATTTTCTAAAAGGTTCGATAAAACTGTTGAAGTTCTAGAAGGTTCTGTAAAGCTGTGGAAAGTTCTGATAAGAGTGTATGAGTGTGTCGGTGTGTCTAGAAGGGTCCGAAAAATTCTAGAAGGTTTCAAAAAGCTGTAGAAAGTTCTGGATGGTGTGACGGAGTATGTCGGTGAGTCTAGAAGGTTCCGGAAAGTTCTATAAGGTTTGATTAAGCTTTAGAAAGTTCTAGAAGGTTCTATAAGACTATACAAACTTCTGGAAGGAGTGGTGGAGTGTGTCGGTGTGTGTATAAGGTTCCGGAAAATTCTAGAAGATTCCATAAAGCAGTATGAATTTCTAGAAGTTTCGATAAAGCTGGAAAAGGTTCTGGAAGGAGTGCCGGAATAAGTCGGTGAGTCTAGAAGGTGCTGGAAAGTTCTAAAACTGTTGAAGTTCTAGAAGGTTCTGTAAAGCTGTGGAAAGTTCTGATAAGAGTGGAGGAGTGTGTCGGTGTGTCTAGAACGGTCCGAAAAATTCTAGAAGGTTTCAAAAAGCTGTAGAAAGTTCTGGATGGTGTGACGGAGTATGTCGGTGAGTCTAGAAGGTTCCGGAAAGTTCTATAAGGTTTGATAAAGATTTAGAAAGTTCTAGAAGGTTCTATAAGACTATACAAAGTTCTGGAAGGAGTGGCGAATTAAGTCGGTGAGTCTAGAAGATACCGGAAGTTCTAGAAGGTTCGATAAAGCTGTACAAAGTTCTGAAAGGATTGGCGGAATATGTCGATGGGTCTAGAAGGTTCCGGAAAGTTCAAGAAGGTTTGCTAAAGCTGTAGAAAGTTCTAGATGGTTCCATAAGGCTGTAAAAAGTTCTGAAAGGTGTGACGGAGTATGTCGGTGAGTCTAGAAGGTTCCAGAAGGTTTGATAAAGCTTTAGAAAGTTCTAGAAGGTTCCATAAAGCTGTAGGAAGTTCTGGAAGGTTTGATAGGGCTGTACAAAGTTCTGAAAGGAGTGGCGGAGTATGTCGGTGAATATAGAAGGTTCCGAAAAGATCTAAAAGGATCGATAAAGCTATAGAAAATTTTGGAAGGAGTGGCGGAGTATGTCGGTGTGTCTAGAAGGTTCCGAAAAGTTCTACAAGGTTAGATAAAACTGTAGAAAGTTCTAGAAGGAGTAGCGGAGTATGTCGGTGAGTCCAGAAGGTTCCGAAAAGTTCTAGAAGGCTTGATAAAACTCTAGAAAGTTCTGAAAGGAGCGATGGAGTGTGTTGGTGAGTCTAGAAGGTTCTAGATAGTTCTGGAAGCCTCCCTAATGCTCTAGGTTTTTTTTTTAAGGAGACAGTTCTAGAAGCTTTCAGAAATGAGTTGCGGAGAGTTTCGTCGAGTCTAGAAGGTTCTGGACAGTTCTAATTTTTATAATTCTAGAATTTCAGATAATATTTATCTTTTATATATATTATTAAAATAGTGTTCAATGTGCATGCCGCTAAAACTCAAAGACAAGTCCCGGTATGATAACGGGAGTTATATTGTGTGATAGCCCTCTATCCCACATCCATGAAGAAAGTATCGGTATTACCTGAAGGGCGTGCTTTTAAAGATATAAGGGCTGGAAGTGTCGCCCCCTTGAAATTTCTAACAGTTCAAAATATTCCAGAGTATTCTTGAGCACTCCAACACATTCCGGAACATTCTGGAATATATTAAGGAATATACCGGAATATCCCAGATCATTGTGGAACACTCCAGAATACTCCTGAATGTTGTGGAATGATCTGGAACATTATTCTGGAACATTTGAAGTTTTTTATGGGGCTACCCATATGGGGTATATAAAGCACGATCCGTCGTGGATTCGAATTTCAATTCAATCTCACATCAACTTCCTGAGCGAAGCCGAACACCCAGTCAGAGTATTTGAGAGCATTCCATAACTTTCCAGAACATCCCGGAGCATTCTGGAAAATTGTGGAAAGTTCGGGAATAGGGAATCAGGAACATCGATGTGAAACATTTCAGAACACTCTCGAATGTTGTCCTGAGCGAAGCCGGGTAACCCAGCTAGTCAACAATAATTTAAATTATTTGCAGTAGCATTGATTTACTACTGGTGTTTATATAATTTATTTTGTATTTCGATGTAAATCCGTGAAACCACACTTTTTATTTACATTTAATTCACATTGATCAAAGTTTTTGCCTACAAAGTAGTTTTGTTCATCAAACTGAAACATTCACATCACAAGAACTGAACTGGAAATATCTCTATTATTATTATAAACTAATTATCCACATCTACGATATCGTACATCACATGTTAATTTGTTTGAAGTATTACTGTTATGGAACCTAAAACCTCTAGAATCAGATTCAAATGTAAGTTTTTACATTGAGGAGCAAAAAAGTAGGCACGATTATTTTTTAATTTGCAAAACCTGACTCAACTCGAAACACGTTTGACAAACTGCAATGAATAAATGAGAATAAATGGCATTAATTTGTTGAAATGGCCAACGTTCACGAAAGCTTCAAAGTAGATTAGCTTGTTTACCAGAACACAAAATCAAGATTAAATTTATCTTCTTATATTGTCAAGTGATCTTGATATCAAATTCAATCTATAGATCGCTATCATCATTAGCGACACTATCGTAAGACGTAAGATTGTCTCTGCCATAAATAAATCATAGATTGTGCAATATCATACCGCCAAATATTACGTGCCGTTTTCTTGCCACAGTCCGATAGAACACTGCTTAAATATCCACTTTGGGCTGGTGACAAAGCTCTCCTGATTGGCTACCTGTTATATTACAATACACGACATAACCCGTTGAAATAATTAACTACTTTTGGAAAAAAAACTTGAATTAAAACATCATTAATATTAATGTTATAAACGTATTAGAGATTTGCATGGCAACTGAGCAATTTTGTGAGTGACTAAAGATCGAGTGTTCACATTCAATTTCTATTTGTATCATAATATATTGTCTGCTTACTATAATTTTTTTTTCTGAGATATTGATTCTCCATCGAAAGATTATTATTAACAATAAAAATACTATTTTATTTATTATTTAAGAAAGGCACGTTGGAATGGTTGTTAGTAGATGCGAGCTGAGAATTTATTACGTAACAAAATTCTTTGTTTCATACAACTAACACAGTCGGCATCTTAAATAATCATTTCATTACATAGTATAAAATGAAGTCCCTCAAAATGTATGTGCGTATAGATCTTTTAAACTACGCAACGGATTTTCATGCGGTTTTCACCAATAGATAGAGTGATTCAAGAGGAAGGTTTATATGTATAATACATGATTATTATTGTAGAGAAAAGCCGAGAAATTCAAATATTGAATGTTGGGTAATGGCGTTGTGTTTCGTTAACCACAGCAACGTGTGGCCGGGTCTGCTAGTTATTAATAATCGTATAAAATAAGTTACTGCAATGCGTTGCAATGTCACTCAAACAAATAAAGAAAGTGTTGGCGTTTTAATTAGGTTAGTTTTTTTTTTTTTTTTTTTTTAATGTTTATTCCGGTATATGGGGAGAATAGTGCAATCCCACACATTTCATAAGGGTTATAATACATAATATACAAAATATTTAAAGAGAAAAAATAAATAAGAAAAGCAGGTAAATATGATTATAAATGCATGAAACAAAGGTGATAAGATATAAGATCTAATAAAAGATATAAGAAAATAAGAAGATAGTAATAATTATTGGCTTTTAGAATTCTCTGACCACATTAGGAGCCAGTATTTTTCTCCAGTGTGCATCAATGCTGGATGATGGACTGAGGCGGGCTTCCATGACTAGGATATTACCGGAGTTGCATATCCTTTCCCTCATTCCTGCCACCCTGGATCTAATAAGGGCTGCATAGCCGGGAACTCGCCCCTCCGTGAACATCTGGAAAGCGCTGCAATATCTGGGGAGACCAAACATTATGGTCTTTCCCGGAGTCTTTCTATACTACTACTCTTCTTGTAGTTTGCCCAGAGTTCGAATTGAAGCAGTGCTTTCGTATACACATTTTTTTCCGTCTGCTGAATCAGAAGATTTTCCGACTCGTGAACAGGTGACATACAGCTGCTGTCTGTGTGAAAAGCGTGGATTTTCCAAATTTACTCCCTGTTATCCCCAACCGTTATTATGTCTCCTTTGCAATTCCTCCCTCTGCCCCTCTTTCGTCCGCCACCACTACGTCACCCCTACTCTGCGTGTCCTTTCCCTTCCCTCCCATCCGCGTTCCTCTTCCTTTCCTACTTTCCCCTTCCCTAGAATCTTCCTCCGAACCCCTCTCCCGCGATCCTCTTTCAGCTTCCCCTCCTTCCCTCCTCCCCTCTTCCGTGATACCCCCTCCGTTCCCATCCCCCTTCCCAGATCCCCCCCCAGGTTTCCCTCTTTGCCGCTAAACTATATGAACTACATACATTTGAAAAACAACTCGCGCGCCACCTATTGTAATTTTTTATACAAATTTCATAACGCCATAGCTCACAATCATTATTAGAAGCCTTCGCGGGCGTTCGCACAACAAATTAATAAAGTTTTATCGCAATCGGATGACTGGTATAGGTAGAAAGAAACATATATTTTAATATACATAAAGCCGCAGTGTTTTCTTTAAACATAATTTATTTGATTTAAGGTAATGCACCACGTCGTGCAAAATTCAGGATCACGCCGCTAACAATAATACTCCTTATGTGGGCGACTAGGTTTAGAATCACGTTTGTTTTGATTTATTCACGAAAAATCATGGCCAAAAAGCGTACTTTATTTTATTTTGCGAAGCTGAGGCACACATATTTATATGCCATTCATTTTATAAATAATTTAATGTTACACATTACACAATAAAACCAAAATCAAAAAGAGATTCTTAAGTAGGAGATTTTGAACTTTAGCAGTTTTTATAGGCCTGATACTTTAATTTTTCTGGTTTTATAAAAAGACTGATGCTCGAGTACTGACCCGGCAAGTCTTAGGTCCTGGGTTCTAGTCCCAGATGTGGCCGGATCTTTTTCTGATTTTTCGATTGAGTTTCGCAAATAGTGTCTTCATTAATTAAATTTTACAATTAAGTTCAAAATGAAAATAAATAATCAAATTATAAATTGGCAAAGGTGAACAAAATTTTAAAGATATTTGAGCAAGCTGTTGCATATCTGCGATCGAAGATCTAATCTTATATTTTTTCGTTCCTTTCCCAAGATTAGTGATTCGACTCACAAGTCGCAAGTGTAGGTATACGCGTCATAAGGATACAGAGCTAAGGATAAAGAGCTTACCGCTCTTCCACGGATGTCATTCTTCGGCAAGCCTCGCTGCAGGGTCGATCCTGAGCCAAAGGGCGTCTGTCGATCTGTTAGGTTTTAGGTACCTATTATGTATTATCAGCGCCTTTGCTCCTTGGCGCCTTGTCAAGTCGGCGCCGGCGCCCGAGTGGACTGTTCCAATACATCTGTGCAGGACCGGTTCAGCCGTGTTATCAACGACTTGCAAAACTCGTAGGTAATAATATATTTTTTATTTAATAATTTCAACGCCCCGATGCGCATTTAAATGAATAGGGTATAATATAGAGACTCAGTTTTTAAATAAATAAAAAAAAAAAAACATAAAGAAATAAACATCATGCGAATGGTAGGTATGTAAAAAGATAAATTTAAGTAAATATAATGTATTACAAAAGAGAAAGTTTTTAAAATTGCAGATGGCGTAGAAATAATAATTAGTGTAGGTTAGTAACACAGAATTTACAGATGACTGCCTGATTGTGATTATTGATGAATAATACGTGACAAAGTGCTTAAAAAAGAAAGAAAAGAGAAATAAGTTTTTACATTGTTGATAAATATAAAGAATACCTAAAATATGCAATAGCTCCTTTAAATAACAAAATATGGAACATAAAAATAACATTTAGGTATTTCTTAAATAATGATAAACTTATATTAAATACGTCGATATTTGAAGTGAATTTGTTTCCAAGTGTGTGAAGGCGAGGAATAGGTGAATCTACGTGGTTTTTTTTTTTTTTTTTACATGAGCTCCACACAGGAGGCCCTGAGGAAAATAATTTTCATCAGGGCCTATGTCATCTTTGGGGATGCTGTGTAGAGGGTTTTTTTTAAGGAAAGGAAGGAGAGGAGAGTTCTGGGAAGGAAAAGGGTTTAAGGGGTGGGTAGGAATCTGGGGTTCAGTGTGTCCCGGTCATCCGCCTCCAAGACCTAGACAAACCTCACCCCATGAACCCGGGCACCCCTGCTAAATCACCAAACGTAGCGAACCACTTGGGGTGACCTATGGCAGAGGTGTTGGTTATCCAATAAAGGTTCCCGGGGCGGCGGTACCCATTCCCGCCTCCCAAATTGACGTGGTGGTTGGATCCAGAATTATTATTGCAGAATAATACATATTGCCTTGTTGCTCTATTACATAGGTACCTTGAAGTCGATGAGGTGCAGGAGTTCACAACACTCTAATTCAGATTGAATAATTTTAAACAAAAAAGTTAAGTCATTTATTTTTCTTCTATTTTCCAGGGAATGCAATTTAAGCGTATTTAGTAAGAATGTATAGTTAATGTGTTGAATAGCTTAACGACTTTTAACACGAAAAATATTGTTTCCCAGAAAATAACCTAGTGCAAAGCATGTGATTGCGCAAAGCCATATAAGATTAACCTAGCTTACTTCTTTAGACAACAAATGGCTTTTAACTTCTGAAAACCGAGCTAAGAGACGAGCAAATAGTTTTATATTACCTCTATTATGCATTGACTCTCTAAATATTAAGTGGTATTAGTAGGTACTCTAGGTATTCATTACATATTAATAATTCCTTAAATTTTAGTTAGCCACTCTCTAAATATTAACTCAAATCCTTGGGGTTAGTAAACTTCATTGAAAAAAACTTCGTTTTGAAGAATTCTATTTGTAAAATGTCTTCGTAATTTATGTTTAGCCAACATCATTAAACCCTAATAAATTCTTCCTTCTTGCGATTACGAAGGCAGGTAAATGATATTTTATTATGATCTCTGTGTTTTGATTTTTCGATCTCGCGTTTTTGTTTGTGTTATCAACACGAACATGAGAATAATATTTAAGGTGATAAAATAACTGCTACCAAGCCTTTGCTGGGACTTCGATTTAAAGGGACAGACAGACAGAACCGGAAATCCGTCATTTTCAAATCAAATTTTAGACGTATTGACTCTTTTCCACAAAAAATGCTCCTTGCTGGGGTGGTAGAATCGTGTCGTATCGTATCAAACTTCACTAATTTCTCATAAGACGCCTAATATGGCTAATTACCCCTATAACAACGAATAAGTAATTAAAATCATGGTCGACTAAAAACATTTCAATAATAAGAAATTATTACTGAATACTTGACTCGTTAATAATTATAACACAAACTCGACTAATTACCCTAACAACAAAATACGAAATGCCATCACGTCTAGCTACCGAAAAACGTGTTGTTTAATTTGTTTTTGAGGAATGATTCATGGCCGAAACGTTTTAGCAAATACTAGAGCGCATTTTTTGTTTACCATCCGGGTAACAAAAAATTAACACACAATAATAAATTGAATTATTGGCAATACTGGTTAACACTGGGTCATGTGATTCACTAATAACGAATGCAATCCCACAATTAATATGAATGATCACGGATCGTAGGAAATGAAATGATGACGAAAGTAAATATTTGCCTGATTGTAACGCGTCAATAAGTTAACGATAAAAACACACAGTAACTGCCTGTAGGCGGTTTCACTCTCTTATTCCAAACTTCTAAAACAACAGTGTTATAAACAGTTTAATTGTTTTGCAGATTTTCGAGAGTATATTGATAAGTTCTTCGATCTTGAATATTTTCTCATTCCCGCGTAGCTTTGTCTCTTATGTAGATACTAATTAAGGGCGGGGATGCTATTGGTTAATTTTCACTCTGCGCGCCGATCAGGCTTATGAACAAGTAGTAAGTCATTGAACAAGTAGTAAGAGAATACTTGCTACTTGACTTGCTGAAAACCGTTCGCATTACGGCGCATTATAATCAAGTAGGGTGTACATTCGTAAGTATTCGTATTCTTACTTGGCGCATTGGAAGATGAACAGGCCAGGGGGCATTAAAGTGAATACGCAAATTAGGCTGATTTTAATACTTATTTTAGAAGAGGTGGAAGCATAAATTTGTGAGATGAAAATAAATAAACTATGTACACGAAAAGTGATTAAAAGCAGCATAAATAAATAATTTTCGAGTAGCTTCTTCGCTCCAATGCCACGACATTTCGCATGTCGACAAATGAACTCTGTTAAAACGCCTAGTTCGCGCATGTCAGTGCGCAGAGAAGCGTGGTGGGGGTCCTTACTCGCCCGAAAAACAGAACGAAATGGATTGAATCTACTAAATAGCTGATTAACCCACTCTACTAAAATTGTGGTGTTCGGACGCGTTTAGTTACTAATATACTTTCTACTTGACTAAAATACTGGGCGTGGGCGAACGGTTTTTTTACAGATGTGGTCCCTGGAAGGGATATCATAAGTCATGTGTTAACTTTAGATAGTAGGTTGCTTTCCGGTTCTTATCGCGCGTCTTCAGGTAAAACTCTGTCTTGACTGAAATGATTTCGGCTAACCCAGAGTGAATATACTCGTTGAAACCCCTTTGGTAAAAGGTTATCGAATGGTTAATGGAATAATTAAGTTTCATTTGGGAGTGAACCCATAAAGTTATTGAACATAACGTCTTGCTATTAATGAACCGTGTCATACTTCCAAATTTATTCTACCTAAAATAAAATTGTCTTTACTTTTCAGATTGTGTATTTTATTTAATTATCCCGTTACAACAGAGCTTTTAAACACGAAGCCATTGATTTTTTACACACATTATTATGTGACCACCTGCTAATTTATTTTTTAATATCAGTAACTGTAAGTAATTTTTTAAATAATATTGCAAGTAAAATAAAGGAGTTTTACTCTGATTAATTTAATTGGTTTAAAGTTTCGCTGTTTTAATGTGAAAAATAGGGTATTTATTGAACGCTCACCGATAAGGTACAGTACGTATAAATACAACATTGACATGCCTAGGTGCACTTTATTTTTTATCATCGCGTTTTGGTATACAATTATTAATATGCATGTATACAGTTGGCGCTTAATTGATATTACTTGATGACTTTTAATGTAATTGGAATAATCACTTTATGGTTCTATGGCAATCTAATATTATTATGTTACCGAATACTTAAAATATCATAAGCAATATTTGATTTGCCAAAGATACTTCGAGAGAAGAAGAGATAATACTATAAAAATGCGATGTGGGCATGTTTGCCCAAATAAATTCAGTGTTTCTCTTCACCTGGAAAAAGATTTTTCAAATGTAAAAAATATTTATTGAATAGGTACCTAATCAAGCTCATTGGCATGACTGAGATCCGAAAGTCGAGATGTCTTATATTATTAACAACCATTTTCTTTCAAGTTGGTAGATACATTTAAGAGTTTAATGCTTTTCAATATATTTGTGTCAGCAACGGAGCTTTCTGTTGTCGTTTAGGATCTTTCGGATTAGCCAAATTGTCAAGTATGTAGGCCATTGGCGCCGTCGGCAGTGTTGTCACCCACGGCGCCGGTCACTCGCACTTTTCAAGGTGGTGCACTGCTGCACTTGGCTGCTGTTACTTGCATGTACGAGTATGTTATTCAGAAACATGACGGAGAAATGTGTGATAAATTCATACTTATAAACGTACGGTTGCTGCACCGATTTGAAACAAAAATAAATTGTTTTAAATTTCACTTCAAATGTCAGGACGTTATGAATCAGTACATCACCCTTTTACTACAGAATCCAAGGAGTTGCAAAATAGATTAATAACATTTAAAAATTGGTAATTTTTAAGATTCTTTTAGATACTGAAAATTTTCGAATTTTACTACTTACATTAAAATGTGAATACTCCCAACCGTCTGGAGCCAGTGTGTCTTTGGTATACCTATTAGACCATTGTATTAATCAATATATATTATAAAAGAAAGTACAAAAAACGTGCGGAACGCAAAAACTCAGAAACGAGTCCCGGTACGATCATCCCGTGTGGTAGATCTCGATCCCCCTAGGGAATAAGGGTACCCGTTTTTACCTAAAGGCGTGCTTTTGAATATATAAGGTCTGAAAGTTCTAAGAAGACTAGAAATTTCAAGCAGACTCTAAAAATTTCTGGAAACTTCTAGAAGATTCGATGAAACTCTGGAAAGTTCTGGAAGGAGTGGAGGAGTACGCCAGCGAGTCTAGAAGGTTCCGGAAAGAGTAGCGGACTTCCAGAACTCATTCCGGAATGAGTTCTGGAAGGAGTAGCGGAGTTCGTCGGTGAGTATAGAAGTTTCCGAAAAGTTTCAAAAAAAGTGTACAATGTGCGTGCCGCTAAAACCCGGTACGATAACGGTAGCCGGTAATGGTGTGGTAGCCCGCTATCCCCCATCCACGAAGAAAGTTCCCGTTTTTACCTGAAGTGCGTGCTTTTAAAGATATAAGGGCTGGAAGTTTCGCCCCCTTGAAATTTCTCAAAACATTCCAGAGTATTCTTGAGCATTCCATCACAGTCCAGAACATCCCGGAACATTCTGGAATGTTGTGGAATGTTCGGGAATATGATGGAACATACCGGAACATCCCAGATCATTGTGGAACATTACAGAACACTCCAGAATGTTGTGGAATGACCTGGAACATTATTCTAGTACATTTGGTCACCCCAAGTGGTTCGCTACGTTTGGTGATTTAGCAGGGGTTACCGGGTTCATCGGGTGAGGTTTGTCTAAGTCTTGGAGGCGGATGACCAGGACATACTGAACCCCAGATTCCTACCCACCCCTTAAACCCTTTTCCTTCCCAGAACTCTCCTTTCCTTCCTTTCCTTAAAAAAAACCCTCCACACAGCATTCTCAAAGATGACATAGGCCTTGAGGAAAATTATTTTCCTTAGGGCCTCCTGTGTGGAGCTCATGTAAAAAAAAAAAAAAAATTTGAAGTCTTTTTTTTTTAATGGGGCTATGGGGTATATAAAGCAAGATCCATCGTGGATTCAAACGTCAATTCAATCTGACATCAACTCCCTGAGCGAAGCTGGACACCCCAGTCAGAGTATTTGAGAGCATTCCAGAACGTTCCAGAATATCCTGGAACATTCTGGATAATTGTGGAAAGTTCGGGAATAGGGAATCGGGAACACCAATGTGAAACATTCCAGAACACTTTCGAATGTTGTCCTGAGCGTAGCCGGGTAACCCAGCTAGTTTTAAATAATATAATTGGTTTACAAGTCTCAAACAGGGAATCAGGAACATCAATGTGAAACATTCCAGAACACTCTCGAATGTTGTCCTGAGCGTAGCCGGGTAACCCAGCTAGTTTTAAATAATATAATTGGTTTACAAGTCTCAAACAGGGAATCAGGAACATCAATGTGAAACATTCCAGAACACTCTCGAATGTTGTCCTGAGCGTAGCCGGGTAACCCAGCTAGTTTTAAATAATATAATTGGTTTACAAGTCTCAAACAGGGAATCAGGAACATCAATGTGAAACATTCCAGAACACTCTCGAATGTTGTCCTGAGCGTAGCCGGGTAACCCAGCTAGTTTTAAATAATATAATTGGTTTACAAGTCTCAAATAGAAAATTAATTAATTATACATTAATTCTTGATTCGGCTCAACTCAATTCACAAACGAATGTTTTAATTGACAGTTCCATATATCCCCACAACTAAGCAAAATATGATAATATTTGCCTAAAAACGCTTTTACAGTGATAGCATGATAAACATGCGATTGATCATATTTTATACAACAATAATATATATTAGATTTTATTTACAATTAGAATATGATTACCTACTTTATCGCTTGTCTGAAAAACCAATTAAGTACAATTTAGAAAATGACACAATTCAAAGCAAATCCGAGTTTTAGAGTTCATTGAATCAAAGTTACAGACAGGCGCATAACTGAAATTAGTATTTTCCATGTTTTTATTTATGATCTCGTTACCTAAGTACCTATTATGATTTTAATTTTTTTTTCACATACATAAAAATATATATATATTTTTTTAATTTCCCTCAGGGGCAGTGCCGGATAGCTCGACGTGTTTTGTCGACCTCTTATTTTTGTGAATAACCGTGTTAGATTACATTCAATCGGACTAAAAATTGGTGAAAATACGTATGTATTTAAATTAAAAGATTCAGTATTCAATCTTTAAATTATTGGTTTTGTGTAATTAACCACCGAGATATAATAATATTTTAATATTTTAATCGAATATCGGAGTTAACAAGTGACCCAAAAGTGCAAACACCAAAAGGACTGTATCTTTGAACACAATCGTAATTAATGGTTATTTATTACTCATAAGTAGACGTGGGCAAAATTGAATGACCGAATTAAATGAATAAATTCAATCTTGTGACACACTCAATCTAATTCTCAATTTCAAAAGGAATTGATTCTTCATTCCTTATCTTTGGCCTTGCATCCTACGATTTTTAATGACACCATACATTTTTAATTTCCATTTATTTTACTGTTAAATTATTTCAATGAATAATGTGTTCTGTAAACGATTTAAATATTATATTGTTTCATAGGTATTTAAATATTATTAAACGGGCGCGGTAGGCGCGCCGCGAAGTGGTCGACGGACGGTATTGTGAACGACTCGCCTATTGCGATTGTATTCCGCTACCGCCGCGCCGCCATTCTAAAAACACCCGTACATCATCAAAGTCCATGTCCCAAAATGGCCAAAACGCGGCCGCGATTCATCCGGGTCGCCCGAGCATCTCTTTCACGCAAGGAATTAATCATTTATCCTAATCAATAGTCCTAAGGTCCCCGCCGTCCCAGGTCAGTGTTCAATGTCCGCGTCCCAGGTATCTAGTCTGTCGAAATCGAGATTGTCCGATTCCGACAGACAGAGGAATTAAAACAAAAGTCTTTTTCACTTGTGACGT
This sequence comes from Limnephilus rhombicus, assembly GCA_929108145.2. Lineage (NCBI taxonomy): Eukaryota > Metazoa > Arthropoda > Insecta > Trichoptera > Limnephilidae > Limnephilus > Limnephilus rhombicus. The sequence continues at coordinate 25,985,325 of OV815278.1, forward strand.
CATGGTCTTTTGTAAATCTCAGACCTAGAAATGACGTCAGGCGTCATCGTCACATCAATGTCACGATATGTCCCAAACGCATCCCAGTCCTAGGTCCGCAGCTGGCGAGTAAATCAAGTCACTGCTAGGTAAGACACAAAACATTAGTCAAAAGTTACTAATTCATTCCTCAATGCCAGCCCTTAATCCGTCCGCGCGGTTCATTTATTCCCCCGCGCGCCAAGCCGTCAATTTCATTACATATTTAGTCGAAAACTTTCGACTTTGAATCTGAACATCGGCTAGAAAAGTGAGAAGCTAAAATGATGCTTATCTGTTTTTTGGTACGTACGAAAGATATTGTACCTACCTACTTTTAGACGTAGATCTTGGGTCGATATAATACGTAAATTTGCAGATATTAAAAGGCCAATTAGCTGTGGTTAGCTGTCATAAAATACTCATCTTAATGTTAAAATGTATGTTTATATTAGATCACGTGAAATGGAACAAAATTATAAGTTTTATAAATAAAATAAAATCAATAAAATTTTAAGGGTGAAACGAAAACTTGTATAATTTTACGATATAATTGCTAGCAATAAATACATTTTACATACGAAAAATTACGACACTAAAAAAAGACAAACAATATAGGATTTAGCCTGCGAGATAATGAGATAGAATGATCGGTCTCCTCTTTGTGTGGTGTTTCGTAGCCTATTGGTCTCCTCTTTGTGCGGTGCTTTGTAGCCTCCCCACTCATTGTGATTTTGAAAACCGATGAAACGAAAAAGCGACACTAAAAAGAATCAAACACATTCATCTATAGGTTTTAGCCTGCGAGATAATGAGATAGAATAATCGGTCTCCTCTTTGTGCGGTGTTCCGTAGCCTATTGGTCTCCTCTTTGTGCGGTGTTTCGTAGCCTCCCCACTCTTTGTGATTTGAAAACCGATGAAACGAAAAAGCGACACTAAAAAGAGTCAAACACATTAATCTATAGGTTTTAGCCTGCGAGATAATCAGATAGAATAGTCGGTCTCCTCTTTGTGCGGTGCTTGGTAGTCTATCAGTCTCCTCTTTTGCGGTACTCCGGGTACTCCGTGGCCTCCCGGTCTCGTGTGCGGTGTAAGCCTCCCCATTCTTCACTTTTTTTTTGTTTTTTTTTTTGGGATTTAATTGAATAAAAGGAATGAATTAAAGGAATCAATTCAAAAGGCCATGGGAATCAGACTGAATCGATTCACTCCTGGGAATCATTCTGCCCACGTCTACTCATAAGCTCCAGGGAAGCAATTTGTCATGTGAGTACCTCTCAACAGCTCCGAAACGTGTGTGAGACTATGAGAGCGCTAGTGAGACTACGGTATCTACAATTGGGGTATGTTGTGTGGCTGACGGTAGTGAAAGGAGATGGGGAAGGGAAATGGATGGGGAGGGAAAGGAGATGGGGAAAAGGAAAGTGGTACTTGACTATTCAGATCTAGTCCCTGTTTAAACAATTTGGGAGGCGGGAATGGGTACCGCCGCCCCGGGAACCTTTATTGGATAACCAACACCTCTGCCATAGGTCACCCCAAGTGGTTCGCTACGTTTGGTGATTTAGCAGGGGTGCCCGGGTTCATGGGGCGAGGTTTGTCGTGGTCTTGGAGGCGGATAACCAGGACACACTGAACCCCAGATTCCTACCCACCCCTTAAACCCTTTTCCTTCCCAGAACTCTCCTCTCCTTCCTTTCCTTAAAAAACACTCCACACAGCATCCCCAAAGATGACATAGGCCCTGAGGGAAATTATTTTCCTCAGGGCCTCCTGTGTGGAAAAAAAAAGTCAGAAAACAAGGATGAAGCCATTTCAAGCTACGTTTTAATTGTGAATGGTGGTATTACACCTGGGTAGTACTGCAGAGAGTATCTTCCATTGCAGTGTTTTGTACCATAAAAAACTCATGGTGAGTTCACTTCTTTCAGCTTCCAGGTCTTTAAAACGAAGCTTTAAATCAAACAAATCCACTGCCAAAATCTAAGCCTATCATGAGGTGAGGTTTTTGCTGGGTCTGCCCACCAACTGCATGTCAGGCCGTATCGGGAGAGAATGAGGGATATAAAGGTTGAGGGAGACCTTTTGCCCTCTCCAGCAGGACTTTCTCGGAACATCGCCTTGCACCACAGTGGGAGGGATGATTTCATACGTTCGTCACTCCTGGACACACAAACCCCCAAATTTCTACCCACCCCACTGGCAAAACTAAGTAATTTGGTTTGTTACTTACATTAGAAAAAAAATCAATAATAAAAAAGAAATAGAGCTGATTGATAGAGTCTAGCGGCCGTTGTTCACAATCCTTCTGAGCCGAAATTTTGGCTCAACACTCCTCCAATGCACAAATACGCTCTTCCCAACGCAACTCTCAGATCACCATGAAAGACGAGCGTTACTAAACAAAGCACTTTGCTGATCGGAGACTCGATCGATCGGATTGATCGATCGAAAAGTTGGGAACAACGGCCGTAAGTATAGCTATGGGAGAGCACGTAGTAAGTGTAAACTGGTAAAAATATCTGTCGTGAAAATGTGTGGTAATGGAGATAGTAGAAAATAAACTTTCAATCAAAATGTCACATTGTATTGTTGTGTTTTAATCAGATGGCATTCAACCATTACACGTATTTTATAATCTCATGAAAATAAAACTCTTTGACAATCATATTATTATTTTTTATTAGTGATTTATAGTTGTAAACGCGAAGTAAATATGTTAATAGTAATTTTAATTCGCCTGTAAAACTGCAATGCCATAAATGTGTCACCATCAATTAGATTGTGGCTACTTAAAAACTTGCCAAAGTATTTGCCAGATAAAACACACGTATATAAATATTATCTCATATGCGTGGCTCTACACCCATACAGTCTCTACACCAAAACATAATTATATTCCGACATTCATAGATTGTGGATTCATGACGTCTTTCGCTTTAAAATGAAATAGAATAGGGAGCTGTGAAAATAGGTTTTTTTTACGATCTCGTATGACAACGAAATATATTTAGATATTATGTAGTAGGCTGGATCGTTTGTATGGAGGTTTTTCAATGAAGATATTACACACAAATCTACATCGTGTATTGGGGTAGGTGGTAGGTATCTATTATTATTTCATTATTTATATTTACATTTGATTACAGTAATGACTAATGACGTATTGCCCATCTCACCACCTGGTAATTTACAGAGTGGTCGTTATCTAGGTTTTCGTTTACATAATATTATGAAAATGACACTTAAAAATAAAATCAGTGTTTTTTTTTAAATTATACAATTCAAGTATGAATGTAGAAGATTAAGACAAAATAATTTTGAAACAATTAAATTTAAATGTGACTTAAAGGCTTTTTGATAAATGATAAGAAAAAAGGCAAGTGAAACTTAGTCAAATGTACATACATGCAGTACATAGTAGGTATACATATATACACACAGTAGGCATAAATGTAAGTATGTTATGAAATACTCCCGATGTACATATATGTACCTCATGAACTGGAACCCAAGGGGTGCGGAGCATTCAATGATGTATGTCGGGACTGCGCCTGGTACCCACTCGTCTAAAATATTCTTCATGTTAAAAGTTTTCGAATGCACAACTTTTGAGATAGTATAGATATTATCCAATCTTTAATAAAAGGCTTTAATAACCCCCCTAGTGGAACGACACATGGTAGAAGTAATAACTTCGTTACTTTTTATCTTTACATCCGAGGTCACAAATTATTCCAAAACACGTAATCATTAAAATCAGATAAAATTCAGCACATGCTCAACATAAACAAACGCTCGTGATCTTCTTATTCCAGGTAATCTCTTCAATGGCATCGCAGGTATTCTAAACTCCGTGATAATTGGTTGTGTTCACAATACCAATTGTAGTAGTGCTCACATTTTCAGTATTTTATAGTAAGAACACACTGGAAAATGAATCTGCAAACAACCATACCTACATAAATGGCGGTTTAAAGTCGCAAATGTCACACTAGAAAACGAAAATAAAATCGGGAGCACATCAAAAATGAAAATATGGCAAAAACATTGTTTTCCCGGCAAAAATTGATCCACGACATATCGATGTAGGTAAATAGAGAACTTCAAATATGCAATATTGGTAGTGTACACAATACCAATTATTTATAGTACGAATACACCGGAAAATGGATCTGCAAACAACAACACCTAAATGGCGGTTTTACAGTCGCAAATGTCACAAGAAAAGGAAAATAAAATCGCGAGCAAATCAAAAATGAAAATATGGCAAAAACACTACTTTCAGTTCAAAAATTGATCCACGATATCTCGTTGAAGGTAAATAGAGAACATAAAACATGCGAATAATAAACTGGTGTCTTTGGAAATTCGTGGATTGAGCAATACAAAATTTTCGTTAATTAAATTAAAATAAGTGTTTTTCTATCAAGTGTCTGAGGCCACCAGCGTAAAAGTGGTCTAAAACCAAATTTGAACAATGTAAAGAAAAACGACTGAAATTACGTTTTCGTGGTAATAAATAAAATACAAATCAAAATATGCATGGTTACTGTAATATAATGAAAAATAGTTAACATAATGAAAAAATACAAATTCTCAGGCTTTGATTAACGTCTGGTAATAACATAAAATCTTGAAAATCCTCCATGTTAGTTACCTACTCAAAGCTTTTCGTATAATCATATAATTTTACAATATATTAAAAATGTTGTTTTTAATGCTATCAATAGCATAATTATGATTTAACGATTTTTCCAGCGGTGTGGTGAGATAATCGGGCAATAAATTTAAAGTTTTCAAAAATTAACATTTTATAACAATTACTGTAAATCATACATTTCAAAGTCAGCGGCTAATAAGTGTCACAGTAATCATTTTCGGTAACTCTACCAATGTTTACTAATACTTTAATTGATTATCAATAAATTAACATACGTTTTATCTGTTAACTTATCAACCCGTGTATCAGATGGTATTTTAAAATGTTAATTTAATATGTGTATTTAATATCAAATTAGAAAATTTCATTATAATTATAAATCTTGAATGCCAGCCAAACTATCAGTAATATTACTGGCCAAGGAATCTGTAGCAATAGCTTTATTAAGGGATGACGGAATGCTATTTTTTATTCTAACGACATATCACAACTCACAACAATTTATTATTGTTACATAATTTCAGCGACTTTATAATATATTGCAACGGCATAATTAAACAATTTTAACGGTGAAAATAATTAGTATTTAACAATTATTATAAGCAATAATTATCAGCCTGAAACAATCATCAACATTGAAAAATCTTCCGAGAAAAGATACTTGCCGCCAACGGGACTTGGCGGGTATTTGATAAGCCCCCATAGCTCAGTGGTCAAGAGCAGCTGACCGGCAATCAGAAGGACACGGGTTCATGTCCCAATGGCGGCAAGTAACTTTTCTCGGAAGACTTTTCAATGTTGATGAGTGTTTCAGGCTGATAATTATTGCTTATAATAATTGTTACCCTTTGTGCTACGCATAAAAATCTTGTCTAAACGTTAGTTTATAAATTAAAAATAACAATTAATATTTGACAAGTTTAAGTATTTCCCCAATAAATGTAGTCATAATTTGTCTCGACGCCACCTAGCGAGGGATTTAACACTTACAATGTCTCTCTCGCAAAAATAAAGTTGGTTGTTTTCAGGTGGAAAAAATATAATAAGCAGTAATTGTTGAATGAAACACTAGTATATATTGAATTATTTGGCGGGCATTTGATAAGCCCCCATAGCTCAATGGTCAAGAGTAGCTGACCGGCAATCAGAAGGACACGGGTTCATGTCCCGTTGGCGGCAAGTATCTTTTCTCGGAAGATTTTTCAATGTTGATGAGTGTTTCAGGCTGATAATTATTGCTTATAATAATTGTTACCCTTTGTGCTATGCATAAAAATCTTGTCTAAACGTTAGTTTATAAATTAAAAATAATAATTAATTAGTATTTATTTTGAGTAGGTACAACCAATTTGCAAGTATATGATACTTATTTATGGCAGTTACACAATATAGTAAGAGTGGGTAATAAATTTTAACAATAACTTTATGAGTTCACTGATAAACAGGTTACACATGTTGTCACCTATTTAAATAAGATTAAGATGAGTAACGAACTTTATTCGTTACAAAATAGTGTGAATGAATGTAAATCTGAAAAAACCAAAGCATGAATAAATATTTCAATTCATATTAATGAAAGGCTTGCGTTTCAATATGTTAATTTATTATAAAACATTACAACAAGCTGAATTGAAATGATATTACTAGACTCCATAAATTAATTATTATTCTAATCTCAGGGGTGCGACTGCTTGCCAATTATAATTGCGTATTTTTCTGGGGGGGGGGGGGGGGGCACAAGGGGCGGACGGGCAAAAAAATCAACAATTACTGTTAGAAATAAACTTGAAGTATCATACTTCAAGTATATTTCTACAAGTTCAAGTATGTACAGGAAGGTTTATGAAAGTGTCAAACAATAGAAAAATTAAATGTTTAATAAAGACATGTGATGGAATCTCCACAGTACAAAAAAATACCGTACCCTAAATCCGCCCTTGTAATGAGGTCAAACTATCACTAAATTCCCAAAGGCGCCATCTTATTTACGTATGAAACAAGAAAAGAGTTTAATATACAGGGTGTTAAGGGACGTACTTGACTTAATATAACCAGTAGTGCAGCGGTAAGGCGCTTGACTCGCATTCTGAAGGTCGCGGGATCGAATCCCGGAGTGGCAAATAAATTTTATTTGATTAATTTGTGTATTTCACAATTTATTCATTTAAAATAATATATAGTATATTTGCGGCACGTTCCAGAGTGGAAGATACTTTCAGTATCGCCCTGGTGTAAGACCACCATTCAGAATTGAAACGTTGCCTGAAATGGCTTTAGCCGTGTTTGGTGACCAGATCTAAATAGTCAGATCTGTACTTTCTCACCTTCCTCTTCCCTATCTCCTTCCCTCCCCACTACCTTTAGCCTCACAACATACCTCAATTGGGGATGCCATAGTCTCACTAGCTCCAGACGGGAGCAGTTGGGACTCTTGTGCGGTATTAATGTAAAAAAAAAAACAGTGATTTCTGACGTTATTTGCAGTAAAAAATGTAAATAAAATTTTGGTCTCCTGTGACATTTTTGATATATATTTTTTTTTCTACAAAACGGGGGGGGGGGTTAGGGGTTGGTCGGTTACTCGGCTGAGGAATAAATTTTTTGTTTGTTAGTTTTTGAAGAAAAAAAAATTTAAAAAAAGTCACCGGAGACCAAAATTTCATTTAGGTACTTACATTTTATACTCCAAATAATGTAAGGAATCACTGGTTAAAGTAAGTCAAGTACGTCCCTCTACACCTGCATATGAATGGATTAGCAAAAATCTAAATTACATAAAAAATCTAAAGTAAAATTTGAATATAACCATTAGGGTGGTCACAAGGTATGTAGGGATAATATTTGCTATTTGTCTAGAAAATAAGATTTGGAAAGTTTTAGCTCAATTGGATAATGTTAACCCGTGCCCCATCGAGATTAAATTTGAAAAAACGATTTTTTTTTCAAAAAAAATCGCTTTTTTTCCCTCATAAAATGAAAACTATTTGTCCTAGAAATTTTATTCTTGTTTCATTTCATAGGAAATGTTGCTATCTTCAAGTTTTACTCTAATCACTTTTTTGTTAAAACGTTTATATTTGAAGATATCTATTATTTTCCAAGACTGGACATGATACGAATCCTCAAAGTCGCGTTTAAGTCGTCTTTCCCTTAAAAGGTCCGATTTGTTACAAAAGAGCTATTTCTTCAGAGAATCCCTACCTGGAGTGTCATAAACCACACCCTTCCTTTTGTGTTCCTTGTCTGGGTTCCTGGGGTTTTCCCACTCTTTCGAAAGTGTGAGGGAGAGGTCAGGGGGCTTTAGTTAACGTTTGCTTTTCAAACAGTGAACAAGTGAACATTCTGAACATTATTGAACAACATTCTTCTAGTGAGTTTTTCTTGTGAGGTTTGTGGGACTATGTCTTCTACAGCATTAACGAGCCATGCTCGTGCAGGTTCGAGTTCAAGGCAGAAAGAAATGGTGTATTTAATTGGCCACATGTCTCATCAAATCACTGGCAGTAAATTACCACATAATTGTCAAGTTTTACTCAGCTTATTTTATAATATACGGCAAGGGAAATTGAACACCAGAGAAGCTGCAAGACTTACAATACAGGAAGTTGTAATTTTTTGGGAGAAAGCTAAAATACCAACCAGACACTTTAAAGATTATGTTGTAGAGCTTGAAAAACTGTACGAAGAGTGGAGAAAACTACAAAAAAGTGCTAACAGATCTAAAAGCACAGCTCAAAATAAAAAAAAGTAAAAGCTTTCAAGTCAGCCCTTGATGACCTTTTTGATATTGCTCATCAGGATGCATTAAAAACACTGTTGAAGCAGTTTTTGATACTCTAGTTTTTGATTTCTAAAAAGTTTCAGACTGGATGGTCGAAGCTAGACAAGACAAAATACAAAACTGCTATTGAAAATTAAAATATAAGACATAAAATAGGGAATTCAGATGAAATATCAATTTTTCTTACAGAACAATTAAAAAACCAACTGCCAAGGGATGATTACAAAGAATTAATTCAACTTTCGTTAATTATGTTAGGACGCACTCCCCCAAAAGGCACTTTTTTCAAAGTACCTGGTGCCATTCATCACGCTAGATGGATGGTAAAGGCCATTTATTGTTTCGAAATGTATCTTTTCAGGGATCAATTTACATTAAAAAATTTAGAATAAGAAGCTATCACTGACATTTGTTTATTTTTAATAAAAATTTATGTAAAAGCGTGGTTTAACGCCCCCAAATCCACTTTGGCCCCCAACAAAGACCTACAATTTTTAAAATCTCTTGTAAAATATAGAGAAATCGATAAAGAACTTGCAGACAAGGCACTGTCTAAAATGATAAATCATCTGTGGTTCCTCAATTGTGAGCAAGTCGAATTTTCTTTCTTCGATGAAAATTTAGAAAAAAGTGTCAAAACAAGCATGGCTGTAAAAAGTCTACAATTAATTCCAATTGAAGAAAAAGCATGTGATGATAGGGATGTGAAAGCAAAATTCAGTCTCCATCAAGTGGATAATTTATTGGACAAAGATATTGATTTTTTTGTTTCTCATCAAACTCTAAATTTTTTCAAAAGATTTGAAATTGATACAGAATTTTTAAGTACGGATCCTGATATATGGTGTGAAAATGCACATCATTTAAAAACAAACAAAAATAGTGAACGGTTTCAAGGTTGTCAATGACACAGCTAAAAGAGGGGTAAAATTAATCCAAGACTTCAATTCCAGTTTGACAAAAGACGAAGAAAGTTTCTGTTACAAGTTGTATCGGAATGTCGAAAAAATTTTCCTGACTTCAAAAGCCACGTTATCTAAGCCGTTACCACCTTAATATGATAATTAATTGTAAATTTAAATAATAATAATGATAACTCCTTTCTTTTATAATGCTTTCTTTTTTATATTTTACATAATAAAATTTTGAACATTTTTCTTCTTGTTTTTTATACATTTTGCTTTTCTTTTATCCTAAATCCATCATTTTCAATTTGGATTGTGCTGTATTTACTTTGAAAACTGTTTTAACTACATACTTTTTTTTGAGAAAATAAATAAAACAAAATCTGGACAGCATATGTTATTAAATCTTGCAATATTGTTAGGTATTTTATAAAAAAACGACATTTTTATAGAAAGTTAAAACTTCAACCTTGATGAGGCATGGGTAAACCTTATCCAATTAAGCTGAAACTTCACCAATCTCATTTCTTAGCCATTGGCAAATTTTAGGGGGGTCCCCCTAAAAAATTCCAACATTGATTTCTTGTGACCACCCTAATAACCATACGATAATTCTGAAATCCAGCATCCCGACTTGATTTTGATCCTCGCTGGTGTGTTCCTTTCCGTCCTGCCTGATTCTAACTTCTACAATGTGTATATGACAATTGGACCTGCGATGGTCCCCTCAAAGATACATAATTGTTCCCTGAACCGTTCGATTTACCAAAAGGGTTTAAACGAATGTTTAAAATTTTCTGGGTTAGCTGAACTTCGAAAGCAGATGGTTTACAAAGTGTCCCATGCTTCAGTCTTGCCAGAGTTTTATATGAAGGAGCGCGGTAAGAACAGGGAGGCAACTTGCTTTCTAGAGCTAAAAACATGACCTTTTATCGATCATCCCTCCCTGGGATTACATCTGTAAGCCTGAGTGCTGAGTAGCGCGGCGGGGTGAAAACCAACCAATAGCAACTCCTCGCCCTAATTAGTAAGAGACTAAGCGATGCGGCAATGAGAAAGTATTCGAGATCGAAGAACTAATCAATGTACGCTCGAAAATCTGCGTGACATTTAGATGGTTTGTAACAATATTTATTTATATGTGGACAATTGTCATCGACGTAAGCACGTAAGATCGATAACTATCCATAAATTTTCTTATTCATCGATGTCTATTGTCTGTTAATTGCCATATACATAAAAGACATTTTTCTTATACGTCGATGAATGTAATATTACTGTCCAGTAATTTTTTTTCATCGCAATTTCAAGCCCTAGACCAGGGGTGGGGAACCTTTTTGTCATCGGGGGCCATTTGAATGTTTGTGGTTACACCCGCGAGCCGCACATAGATTTTCATGCGCCGCGGGGGTTGGGGGGGTGGTAGGGCTAACAATTTTTTTTAAACTTGAAATCTGTCCTCTTTGCGTCAGCAGATAATTTCACATCTCCAATTTTTACAGGACACGAGGCAAGTTTTGAATTAAATTTGATTCTGCGTGAGGGTCCACAAGCTTAACCACTGGAGCGACAGCGAATTTTAAAACTTTTTCCTCAGTTTGCTCGATATTTTCAGAAGATTATTTTTTTTAATTTTTCGCCATCATTAAAAAAAACATACCTTTGAATTTTAACATGGAGACAAAAAACTAATTATAGTGCTATATAGCCAGTAAATTAACCTCTATTTTACCCTTTGTCTCATATTTGTAGGATTTATAAAAAAAATATTTAAAAAATTGTCAAGTTTATAACCGCGCGATTCCTGCGTGGTTGTTATTTTGAAACTGCCGTGAGAGGTACTTATTCGATTTTTCAATTTCTATAGGTACATTGTCTGCAGTATACTTGATTATGAAAGGTACATATCTATGGAAAAATGACTTAATTTTAACCGTAAACAGGAGATCAGAAATTCTGCGTGAAAAAAATGTTTAATTTTTTTTTAACATCGTTGTAAAATAGTCTACAAAGTTTGGATTCACGACATCCATGGTCATAATAGATAAAGCATTTCAATAGCTTCGTTTTAAGTCCAAAATAACAAACGTGGGATCAACAAATATCTTTTTTTTAAATTTGCCTAATCAAGGATTTAGTTGCCGTTTTTATCCGAAAAGCAATCGGAGACATTTAAAATGGCGCCAATATATGGCAAACATCGCTCCAGTAGTTAAATAATGGTTATATAGGGAACAGTCTTTCTCAGAATATTGCAGTATTTGGTATGCAAATCAAACTTTCACTCGGCACATGAGAATGGCTGCCTTCGATGAATCTGCAGCTCGTTTCTAATATATCGTTATATTCTGAACAAAAAAACTGGTTTAAATTAAATCTTTGCACGAGAATTAAAACTACACTCAGAACAAAAAAATGGTTTTCCTTTCACACTGGCATACATAGTTTGCAACTAGAGGAAAATTTTATAAATGCACTTCTAATCAGGGAACAATTTTCTTCGAAATGTGTCAGCAGTTGAACCCGTTAACAATTAATCCAGAATTTAATTTTTACATTATGAACACAAAACTAATTATAAATTCAGAGTGAATCTATATGCGAGTTCCCAGCTGAAATTAGTGTTATTTTCATAATATTCGTTTGATTTTCCTACGAATTGCGAATTTTATGGAATACGCTTTCAAACAAAAAAATTATCTCCACTAAAAACATTAGAATGGTTTTCTTCGAAATGCGTCAGCAGATTAATCCGCAACTGAAATTTTGACGGATCATTCGGAGCATGAAATTGGTTTTAACGTAAGAGTGAAACTGCATGCGAGTCCCCAGCTTTAATTGATACTACACACAGAAAACGAAAATGGCTTTCCTCCGATTTTTGCACTTGGAACACATGGATGGTTTCTTTCGAAAAGCATCAGCAGATGAATCCGCAATTGGTAGAGTGGTATAAAGTTTTTGATTTATTTATCTATTTAGAATAATTTACGTGGAATGATTTTACCTTTATTAAACTTTTTTATGGCAGAATTGTGGCAATATATAAAGAAAGCACATTTTTTTCTGAATAGAGTTGTCATCAATTCCGACAACTTTTTTCAATATTAATTTTTGTAGTGTTCTGTTGTTTTATGGACACACTAACATATTCTCCCAATCCTTCGGATGGAGATTACTTTGGAATAAAATAGATTCTTCTTCGTATCTGGTTTTATTTATACTTCGCGTATACAATTGGGACTGCGGTAGTCTACCCAACTAGGAGCTAGCTATAATGGTTCTGGCGAGTGATAACTGAAACACAGCCTCTGAGCCCCCTGATCCCCTGCCGGAGAACTTAAGCACTACGCGGCCTGCCATCTAGCGGAATCTACCGATAGCTGATATCACCGCCATCTGTCTCTACAAGGCGGAAGCTTTTACGATACACCACACTATCGTATAAAAAAGAAATAAAAATAAAACTAAAAAATTATGTTGGTTCGCGTTTTTATTTGTGTCTTAACTGATTTCTAGTAACTTAGGTGCTTACGTAAACACATCTGTCAGCAATGTTAAAACTTTTTATGGGTTTTGTAATAATAACTTAAAAATGTATCTGAAACGTGGCGAAAGAAAACCATTCTCACTTTCTGGTTGTATTTTTTTGTAGTACTTTCAGCAGGCCGCACCAAAAGTGCTCGCGGGCCGCACTAGAAAGCTTCACGGGCCGCATGTTCCCTACCCCTGCCCTAGACAATCACACATATTTGACAGGCAAAATATACAGAATCACATGGCTGAATAGATAAATACTTCAAAACCTTTTTCTTTCTTTTCCTCCTCTCTATTTCCTTCCTCCCACTTTTCTTCCAGCCCCTCATCATACTTAAATATGTAATCAAGGATACTTATTATAGTTATCAATCGAATCAAGCTGATATCGTGATGAAGCCGTTTATTTAAAGATAGGCAATACTGTACCTACTAATAAATCAATGTCTCATCAGCGCAGTTGGTGCCATTACTAAATTATTTTTGAATAATCTGCACTTTACCCATTCTTGTTTGTCATTTACTTTTGCATATTTACCTAATTATTTTTGTTACTCTTTTTGTTGTTGTTTCTGATATTACAATGTAATTAAATCATCCATGTATGTAAATTTTTGGGCATCGTGCCTGTCTTATGTAATAAAAAAATAAAACAATCGCACTGGGTCCGGACAGTTGAGAGCAGTTGGGAATCTTCTATAAATCTATGATATCACATTTTAAAAAATTGCAAGAAAATATCATACCATCAGTTTGTATCTTGTATTTACATGTCGAAGATCAAAATAAAAATGAATGTCTTATAAATTACTAAACACATTTACGTAAAATTTATCTATTAGCACATTTCATTTCTGTGTTAAATTTTTTTGCTAGAGTGCTCTATCAACTATGCAACCGTATTAATTACAATATTTTATAATGATTAAAAAAAAAACTAGTATCGCGGTAGAAGTCTACTCCAAAAAATGCCCATCACGTCATGAATTATTAATATATCTTCCAATGATATTTTTTATTTTATTTTTTTTTTTTTTTATTTATTTATTTATTTATTTATTTCAAGATTTTTGTTTATACATTACAATGATAATATATGCAAGATTACAAAATAATTCATGTTTTATTCTACTACTCCATAAGTTGAGCTCTAGGAGTTCGTGTTTATGGGAGGAGTATTTTACATGCAAAAAAATTATAATAATGTTCATTATGTAAACAATTTTCAAAGAAACTAATGAAATAAATATCTTAGGTAGGTACACAATTTAGACAATTTAGACAAAATCAATACAATTTTTTTAAATATTAAATATTGCTGTTTAAGTAAAGGTAAATTAATTAATTACATAAAGGGTAAACATTAAGGGTACAATATGTCATTATCCAATTTAAGGGACTTAATTTGTTTTTTGAATAATTCATATTTCAGTGTATCTGTTATATTAATTTTTTTATTGGATAATAATATATTGTACCATCTTACACCTAAATACAAATAGTGGTGCTGAGCCGTGGTCGTTCTAAGCATAGGGATGGCTATTAAGCCATTAGTTTTAAATCTATTGCTTATGCTATCTGAGGGGTGAACTTTTTGAATAAAATATTCTTTATAAATTTGGCATAAGGCGTTTCTCTTATACAATTCTGTAATAGATGGTACATTAAATTCCCGAAATATCTGTATAGTAGGGTAGTCGTATGGTTTCTTAAGAATGGTTTTTATAATTATTCTTTGAATTATAATTATGGGCTGTAAATTATTATATTAATATATTATTTAAACATATTCAAATGCATTTGAAAAAACTTATCTTTGTAAGAAGGAAGCGTTTGAGACAAAAACTTGACTGGATTTGCAACATTTGGCAATATTCAAAGGGGTGACAGAGGCGAATCTTCCGGTGATCGGAATGCGGAAGGCATCATGAAAAAATAAGCATGAAGTTTTTTAATTATGAATGCCGATATTTTCAGGTTGGTGTGTGCCAGAATTGTCGACATTTATATTTATCGCTGTCTAATTAAAAGTGCTAAATTGTTTTTTTTTTAATTATCTCCTATTGGACAACCAACACCCCTGCCATAGGTCATCCCAAGTTGTTCGCTACATTTGGTGACTTAGTAGGAGTGCCCGGGTTCAAGGGATGAGGTTTGTCTAGCTCTTGGTGGAGGATGCGTTTGCCCACGTTGGGCCGGATCGGGAGAGAACTCTCTGGGACTCTCACCAATCGTCTTGCACCGAAGTGGGAGAGATGGATCCACATGTCCGTCACTTCTGGATACATTGAACCCCATATTGCTACCCATTTATTACATTGATTACATTTTTTCCTTTCCAGAAATTTCCTTCATTCCTTTCTTTCCTCCCACGTAATGATTTTTTTCCAGTAGAAATATGGATGCAGAAGTAAAAAAGAACGTACCAAATTATTACTTTTCGTTCATTATTTTTATAGGTGTTATATTAGGTATATAAAAAAAAACGTTTGTCAAACAGTTAAAAGATGGTACAATATATGTGACGATTTTATTTTATTGTTATTTAACTTTTTTACATGTTACACTTTATTCAAATTATTTCTACCATCCTACTAGGCCCATGCCAGTATCATGATACTAGTATGTTCAATTTGTGCTTTGTTGGAAGATTTCTTTCAGCGATAAAACGCAAAAAATCGACCAAAAAAATATTGAACTTCGTTCACTCCTGGTTTAATTTATCAAAAAGGCTGTTGGTCCGTCATCATTTTCACCGATGTTCGTTATCATTTTTCATACTTCAAATTTTTTTATTAAAATAAAATGAATGTAGAAATTAACTACTTAACTAATTGGTTAAATTCGCCTCTGGCTCTACCCTGTATTACTTAACGATTGGAATCATATAACATGGAAATGGCGGTTACAATAACACCGAATTCATATACACGTAACATAAAGATATTTATGCACTGTACAATACGTAGATATAGGTACATTATAAATATTATAATATATAATTCTACCTATATTTAAAGTCTGCACATTGAAGGTAGATAGATATATCTTTTCAACCAGACACATATTGTTATATACCTACGTGCGTCCCATTAGTATTGCTCACAATCATCAACCACGATATATATCTTGGACAATGCTCACAATACATTATTTATCAAACACATTGAAGCAGATTAGGATCTTTAAAAAAGTCTACCTCCATCAGAGACATGCCTATTTTTTTAATTCATCCTCCATATCCATTATAAAAAGATCGGAATGCCACATTTATGTTCTGATTTTAATCTTCATCTGTTTATTATTGGTTGCATAATACCAGTCCCAAAAAAAATTGCAGGTTTTTAAACGTCATAAACCAAAGGTTATAAGCCAATTCAAATCGTGTGTCAAAGGAGATTATTAACACGTTACACTCTTCACACCAATTCAGTGTGTCAGTTTCATTTCAAATTAGAAAAAAATCGCAAGACTCAAAGCAGCGTTTTCATATAAGAATAAGCATTGATAAGTTTTTTTTTGAGACTACACAAGACGTTTGTCCGCTTGTTGCGCAAAAAATACGTGCTATCAATTCGGGTTAATTTATTTTTTGTTCGTATGATACCACATTAATTGATTCACTGGCTAAAGTGAATCTATGGAATCTAATTTGCTTCGAACTTATGAGACAAATAAAATTATCACAACGGGAAGTGAATTAAAGTTTTTAATGGTTCTAAGCAAAAGTTCTAATGTTTTCATACTATTGTTTGTGTTTTGATTTATGTGATGTAAAAGTTTGAGTTTTTAGTCAAATACAACTTCAAGAACTCTAATTTTGGTTAATTTTGGTCGCTGGATATAATTCTGTTATAAATAGAATACTCACTTTTGGTAATTTTTATGCCAATGTTGCTGATATTTTTCATATTTCCTTATTAAAATACAAGGCTCTACTTATCAAACATTTCAGCCTTACGCATTGTGACGAGGTTACTTCATAACAAGTTATTCTTTTTATTTCATTGTATCCTTTTGAAGTTTTTTGAGTATGTGTGATTAAGATTAAGTAAGGTTAGATTAAGTAAGATTAAGTTAGATTAAGCTAGACTTAGGATGTTAAGTAGATTACTAAATACATAAGGTAAATGTATTATTGCGGGGCAAGAATTCCAATAATCCATGCGCTTGATAGCTGCAAGACGAGTTGTTATCTAGCCTCCTACACAGTTAAGTAAATTAAAATACGTACATATAAAAAGATATTTTATTTGATTTATTGGGGGGCTAGAATTCCAACAATCCATGCGCTTGGTAGCTGCAAGACGAGTGGTTATCTAGTCCCCTACATAGTTAAGTAAATTGAAATACGTGTATAAAAAGATTATTATTTAATTTATCGGGGGGCTAGAATTTATTCTAATAATCCATGCGCTTGATAGCTGCAAGACGAGTTGTTATCGAGCCTCCTAAGTTAAGTAAATTCTAATGTAAAATCCATGCTAATTTGTACAGCGCTCTTGAGGCGATTTTTCGCAAAAACAGCGCTATATAAGTTGTCCAAATTTATTATTATTATTTTCATTAGTTTTTAGAAATTTTTTCTCTTTTTATCTTATTATGAGAAATAAAAAAAAACAATCCTTCTTAACTGTACTATGACTATTTAAATATAATAAATAACACATGTTTGTAAATGGCACTTTGTGCCGTAAATTTTAAATAAATACATAAATATTTCCTGTCGCACTATCGCATAATATAGAATTGGAGGTTTGTTTCGACAGAAGATCTTGATTAAATAAAACAATTACTTTGTTAATAACCATGATATATTTAGTTAATTTTTTTAATACCAACCAGTTCCGCTTAACACAGTCATCATCATGTCCTAAGGGAATTTTCCCTCATGGCCTCCTCTGTGGAGCTAACGTAAAAAAGCAGGATGTTATGTCATTAATAAAGCGTAAGAAGAGTACACGACCTAAATGGCTACCTTGAGGTAAGCCATAAGAGGCGTAGGTACTATTTTAGATTTTGTTGTTTTCACTTTTACAAATATTTTGTTTTCACTCAGATGGTTACCAAACCAAATGAGCAATTTGCCCTGAATCCCCTTTAGTTTGCGAAGAAGAAGTTTATGTGATATTTTATCAAATTCCTTCGTGAAATCGTCATATATTACGATTTGATTTGTTTAACATTAGTTTTTGATATCTGTCTCTTACAAATATCCTCGTTCTTGTTTTTTGTTTTTTTTTTAAATTTTTTTTTTATGTATAATACTAATTATTTATATGAGGGTATATTTGGTCAAGAACAAGCGATGCAAATAGTTTGAGGATACCTGATTAGATGCATACCGGACGATGGTTTGTAAAATCGTAATGTAACGTTATTTCCACTTTGAGGGTGAATTTGTCCAGTTAACAGAAGGTTATTAAAGAGTATAGTAAGAGAGTAAGAGGACATGGTAGTACATTTACGCATTGTTTTAGAAAAATGTGGTATGTTTGCATGTGTATGCCCGTAGCTCAAAACTACTCCCCCGATTTCACTTGAAAGTTTGTTCTTATTAGTGCCAGGAGTGTTTAGACACTTTAGACAGTGATTTGAAGAATCGAAACTTTGCTCCAGACCATTCATATTCCAGAGTAACGTCAGGTACCTCCTCGTCAGCTAGTACTTAATAAAAACAAACAAGTCGAGTGTTCAATTCACACGCGGTAGAAGTGAAACCTTCAGAAAACTAAAGTAGACAAGAGTGGGGAGACTACGAAGCACTTTTTTTTATCAATGTGAAGGGTGATTTTTTTCCATTTTTTGTCGTCGAGTTTCAGTGCACCTTTTCCTACACATTTGGTCATCTTATTAGTATTTGTGTTTTCTTCTTCGGAGTAGCTAATGTGTTCAATTCACACGCGGTAGAAGTGAAACCTTCAGAAAACTAAAGTAGACAAGAGTGAGGAGACTACGAAGCACTTTTTTTTATCAATGTGAAGGATGATTTTTTTCCATTTTTTGTCGTCGAGTTTCAGTGCACCTTTTCTACACATTTGGTCATCTTATTAGTATTTGCGTTTTCTTCTTCGGAGTCGGTAGATGTCGCTTTCTTTTGTATTTTCTTTGCCTGTTCATTTTGGAGTGGTTTTAAGATTACATATTAATTTTACAAAAATAATTTACTTTTTTGGATAAGTAAGATTCGATCCTTGGTCTGCCGAATGCCTGGCCAGCTAAGACTTGTCAAGAGCTTTATACCACTAGACTAAAGGAGGCTTGGGTGGGAACGTGGATTTATCGTATTGTATTGGAACCGAGTGCTTGTAAACAAATACATAAATATTTTATTACTATCTCATTCTCTCGCAGGCTAAATCCTGTAGATGTATGTGTTTGTCTCTTTTTAGTGTCGCTCGCTTCCGTTTCATCGAGTTTCAGATCACGACGGTGCGAAAGAAGTT
This sequence comes from Limnephilus rhombicus, assembly GCA_929108145.2. Taxonomy (NCBI): domain Eukaryota; kingdom Metazoa; phylum Arthropoda; class Insecta; order Trichoptera; family Limnephilidae; genus Limnephilus; species Limnephilus rhombicus. The sequence goes on from OV815278.1 coordinate 26,004,677, forward strand.
TTCATTTCAACAGTGCGTTTAATTTACAAGGCTGTCCGGTGTCGTAATTTCGGTGTAAGTTATCTAAATGAAACATATTTGCAAAATGAATCGTCAACACTTTTAAGCCAATATGCGTCCCACATCAGGGCAAAGTGTTATGTTTACTTGCGAATGACATTAGTGGCAAGAAGCAAGCCGACATACCGTGTTGTCTGTTGTGTTTTATTTCGGTTTTCCGACGTCACACCACGCGTCATAAGTAAGTGATCACATGACATCAAATTTTTCACACAAAAATTCAAAAGAAATCACAAATAAATCTCTTATTTTTGCGAATTTTATTAATGTTTGTAAAATAGACATCTTGAATGCAGTTAGTGTTTCACTCGTCAATTGAAATTATTATTTAATTTTGTTTTTAGCTTTATGAGTAAAACCTTATAATAAATATTCATCCTAGACTTGCAGAAAAATCAATAGATGTCGCATATTAAAATAAAATGGATAAATATTTATCCAGACACTATCTAGATTCATTTAGTTCGGGTTTGAATCTTGCAATCAAACATAAAGATAGCAGCCAATAAAATATGCGTTAAGAAAATGAAGATAATGTATGTAGTTCTTACTTCGAAGTATGATTCAGTTAAAAATGACCGAGTCGAATAGGGACACATTAGCTCAGCTGGTAGAGTTGAAAGTACTGGGTTCGAGTCCTAGATGTGCCCATATCTTTTCTGATTTTTCTGTTTCCAAATTTTCGATTGAGTTTCGCTAATATTGTCTTCATATTATTTAATCAATTTGAGTTATAAACAGTTCTTATGCTTTTATATTTGGCTGTGATAGGAATTTCATATCATTGACCAATAAAATTTAATAATTTAATATTTTTATTTTAAAATTTCATATTTTCAAAACGAGAAAAAGGGCTGAACATAATCGGTATTGTTACAAATACAATCCTGATTTAATTCTGCAAAATATTTTTGTTTCCAACTTTTCAGAAAATGTTTCTATCGAAAAATGTACCTGCTTATTGCTAAAGTTAAATATTTGTAAACTAGCCTCTCTCGACACAAAATATCCCTAGGAACAGGAAAACCAGGCACAGTAAAAAATATATATAAACCTTTGTGAGCCTTTGTGTATGGATGTGCTTAATAAATAAATAGAAGTTATTAATATAATAGACATATTTCCCGACCCATTTTCCGACCCACATTCGACCTATTTTCGTAGCTAAATCTTACCTATTTTTTTTAATTTTCCCGTAAGAACTTTTTTCAAAATGAGCATGAAAAATTTCCGAACTTTATATAATATCAAAGGGTAATTAAATATAGTGCTACAAAAGTTTCCAACCTATTTTAAACCAAATTTCCGATTTTCCGAGAAGAAATTTTTCTAGAAAAATTAAATTTTCCAGAATCAAAAATATCCCAACACGAAAAATTACCGAACTTCAAATAACAAAATCAAAAAGATAACTAATATAGTCCAATCAAACACAACGTTTTCCAAAATCAAATATAAAAAAGTCAGTAATTGGTTTTAATTAATTTAATACAAACAGGCAAAACTCTGCTATCAGGGAACTTTACAAAATTGAGCGAGGCCAACCAGAAAGCCGTCTGCAGGGCTTAGCAGCAAACAACCCGCGGAAGCATTATTCCTGTTTCAAGGCTACGAATAACCTGAAAATTATTAGTGGAAAATATTGCTTGTGCAATGATTGAGGACTTCGCCAGAAGAGCGCCTTGGATAATTAATCATTTAAGAAAACATAGTCTAGGATCAAGACATTATTTTTTATTTAAATTAGGATTGTTAGAAAGACATTTCGGTTTCGGTTAAACATATATTTTTAATTTCCCACGGAAAAATTTAGATAAATTAGCGTTGACTAATGTTTTCTTTGGCGTTGGAAATTATTTCCTGGGCGTTTGCCGGAAAATCTGCTCTTTAACTTTTGGCAAGAAGAGGCGAGACTAACCCACTCCTCGCTGCTCGCTGCTCGCTAGTACCGACAGTGATTAGTTTATTGGCTCACACCACTGCCTTAAGTATTTATGTTTTTCCGACACTTATAATTAGGACCCGGATTCTTGTCCTAAAAACATAGACGAATAATGAAAAATAATAAAAATTTTCGCACCAAACCTTTTTTTAGAAACACTGTCATGGTATTCGAGACTAAACGAAAAGTTTTTTCATAATAAATATTTACGTTAAATAAAGTTTTCTTCCAATTTTTAAATGTGAATACCTCACAAGAGTCACAACGGTTTCCGTCTGGATTCAGTGAGTCTACGGCATCCCCAACTGTGGTACACATGAGATTAAATGTAGTGGGTAGGGGAAGGAGAATTGGAAGAAGTTGGGGAAGTACCCGGCTATCCAGATCTAGTCACCAAACATGGCTAAAGCCATTTCAAGCATCGTTTCAATTCTGAACGTGACACACCAGGACGATACTGAGAGCGTTTTTCACTCTGGAACATAAAATAGAGTGAGAAATAACACAAATCAATCTATTAAAATTTACTTGCGCACGCAAGATGTCGATTACACATCTTGTTCTACCGGTATTTCAATAGAAGATGCTCCGAGAAATTAGCGTCATTGATCCCTTCGGTATCGGTGCATAGTCAGGAAATACGCCAAATGCTTGCCTAACATCTGCAAACGGTTGACATTTCTCATTGGTCATACATTGGACATTTGTTGTTTCGGCCAAACGATTGCAACATGGTCCTCTTCAAGAAATAAGTTCACTCCTTTCTCTTCTCTAAATGATCCTCAACACAGCATCTCTAAAATGATGTAGGCCCTGAGAGAATTTATTTTCCTCAGGGCCTCCATTTATCTCTTCCGTGGATCAAAGAATATGGCGTAAATAATATTTGGATGATTTATATAGCGCCGTTTTTGTGAAAAATCACCTCAAGGGCGCTGTATATTTAAAGTTTATTCCTTCAAAGTCTCATAGCTCATGATTGAAATGACGTTTTGATCTGAAAGTAGTTGGGTTGACCTTGAATCCAGGAGGGAGAAGTTTGACAAATTCCATTATAGGTACCATTATTTTATTTAAGGCGACAAGATTTTTTTGTAATTTTTTTTTATATTACGCTGCCAGCATAATTGAATATTTTTTTAACGTGCGACTGAATGTAAATTTAGGTACGTTTGGACGAAAGCAGGTCTAATCTACATGAAAAAAGATGACTCTTCTCGACCTATATTAATAGATTCAGAACAAGCTATACCGAAGCTCTGACTACCTGCTCTTTATTCTAATTATCGTGATAAAACTACTCACTACCGCTTTATATCGCCATTTCATACTCTATTACATAACAGCACTATATTATTTGAACACCTAGGATTTTGCATAACTCCTATTTGTACTGGAATAATTTTAATTCTAAATTTAACTTTAATTTTAATCTTTATTCTCTCTAGAATGGTAACTACACTTATTACAAGATTATTAATTGATTTATTAGTAATATTACTAATAATTCGGCAAAAGAGAACTCTAATCAACATATTTTATATAACCCAGATATTACTTATTTTTCATACTTATACTACTTTTTACTGTCTTTTGAAAGAGAAAATGCCACACACTAACTACATACGTTATTTATTTCCTGGATTTTATTTCAGATATTATTTCTTACTCAGATATTATTTATTTTTCCTAACTACATCATTTTGTTTACAGTTTTGTCGCTACAAATTTCGCTCTACAAGTATTGATATGATAATAAAATACTGTTTTAAAACTTTACCCAGTAAACAACAATTAATTTTTGAATTCTTATGGTAATAAACGATCTTCAACATGAAATCGATAGTATCATAGTGCCAAATACTGAAATAATTTTTGAAAACATTAACAAAATTATGCAATTTAATTGGGAATCAAATAGGATTAATATTGTTCATCAAAATATTAGAACGATGGGAAACTTGGATGATTTTCTTATATTTTTGGAAGAAATAAAATCTGTGGTAAAGTTCCATGTACTAATTCTCACTGAATGCAGGTTAAATGATTCATACATAGCCAAACAAATTTCAGGCTATAACGAATACCATACAACATCGCATATTAACCAAAATAGCGGAGTAGTAGTATATATCGACAATACATTAAATTCCTTCGTACAAGAAATAAACATAAATCAGTGTAATTGTTTAAAAATTAACATTAATGAGAATTTAGGTATCCTAGCTATCTACCGATCACCATCGTTCAATGACATCCAAGATTTCCTGGAAAATATTATTGGTGAGTTAAAAAAAACTAAGGATTACGCACAATATGTACTGATCGGGGACATGAATATAAATACTATAGGAGAAGTATTGCATAGGCAGTCCGACGACTACTTATGTGCTATGGCTGAAAGTAATTTTATTTCCATTATTAATTCTCTAACTAGGGTACAAGGTAGCTCAAGCTCATGTTTGGATCATATATATACCAGAAATATAACAAATTCAAATGCATTTGTAATACATAATACAATCACTGATCATTACACCACTGCAATCAGTATCCCAAACTCAATACCCAAAAAACATAAAATTAATCACAAACAGATTATCAATTATGAGGCTTTATTAAATGATCTTAAAAATAAAAATTGGGAATATGTTTATAAAGAGACTGAAGTTAACAATGCTCTAAACTATTTTATTAATGAAATCAATACATTCATAACAAAACACACAATAATTAAACGCATTCCATATAGTAAAATACATCTCACCCCATGGATTACCAACGGCATTGTTAAATCTATACACAAAAGAAATCACCTTCATAAAATAGCTAAACGAGACCCATTGAACGATACTAAACAGCAAAACTATTACCGATACCGTAATATTTGCAAAACCGTTATTCGCAAATGTAAAGAGCGTTATTATAAATTCTTACTTGATAAAGATAATTCCAGCAAAAACATGTGGAATGTTGTCAGAGACATAACTAAAAGTAAAAGAAATACCAGTACATCGGTAACTGAATTAAACACCGGAAATTTGATTATAACTGACAATCAATCAATTGCATGTCATACTAATCAATATTTTGCATCTGTTGGGTCAAATCTAGCAAAAAAAATTTTATTAGAAACCCAGAAAACGGAAGACTCTTTAGCATCGACAATTGAAACAAAGGAACAATCTTTTTCATTTGATATTAAACCAACTACTGTAGAAGAGGTCTTAAAAATAATCAACAGCCTTAATACTACACATGCAAAGGGTCCAGATAGTCTAAATACACAAATACTAAAAAAAATAAAAAATCAGATTTCTGCTCCGCTATCATATATTTACAACTTAAGTTTTGCATCAGGAATATTTCCTGATCACTTTAAAAAATCAATAATTGTCCCAATTCACAAAAGTGGACCTAAATCTCTTGTAGAAAACTACAGGCCAATATCTCTTTTAAGCGCGATATCCAAAGTCATTGAAAAGCTTTTCAAAACTAGGTTAAACGAATATGTGGAGGAACATAACATTCTAAGTCCAAACCAATACGGCTTTCGGTCGGGTAAGGGAACGGATGATGCCATCGCATGTCTCACGGAAACTATTGCAGGGAATATGAACCGTGGCAAGAAAACTATTGCCCTTTTCCTGGACCTGGCCAAGGCATTTGACACAATATCTCATAAAATTCTTTTACAGAGACTTAGAAATATAGGAATAAAGGGAAAAGCTTTTCAATGGATAGAAAGTTATATATCTAATAGATTTCAACAAACCAGAATTAACGAGGCTATTAGCACTTCACTAAAATACACTTTGGGGTACCACAAGGAAGTACACTTGGGCCCCTTCTCTTTATTATATACATAAACGAACTTTGTAACCAACACATTGGTGGCAAAATTATCACGTTCGCTGACGATACAGTTATTTTGTTTGAAGGAGATGATTGGATAGAAACACACCACCTTGCGAACACAGGTATAAACAGAGTAAAACAGTGGCTGGACAGTAATTTGCTTACACTAAACATACAAAAAACAAAATATCTCACATTTAGTGCTACCCTTGCAGGGCAACCCAAAACACCTCATCACCTCACAATACATAATATTAAGTGTAGCCTTGGAAATAATAACCATACTTGTAAATGCGAAACCCTTGAATGTGTTAAATCTATTAAATATTTAGGTATAATAGTGGATAACCACCTTAAATGGAAACAACAAATTGAAAACACAGCTAATAAAGTGCGCAAGCTTATTTATATATTTATAGCATTGCGGGAAATTATAAAAACTCAAGACATTAAAAAAATATACTACGGGCTCTGTAACTCCGTCATAACCTACGGTTGCATTGGATGGGGTGGAACAGGATTAACAATATTATACCCGCTACTGAAGGCACAGAAATCCATTCTACGCGTCATTATGAAGAAACCCTTCAGATACTCGAGCGACGCTCTCTTCAAGGAGTTTAATGTGCTTGATGTTCGACAATGTTATATAAAAAAAATAACAATCTGCGTCCACAAAAATATAAGCAAAACGATAACAGTCGATCATAATCATCAAACCAGAAGTAAGAGCAGAAACGACCTTTCCATTCCTACAAGCAATACTGCGGCTTATCAAAAAGTTTTCTCATACCTGGGACCAAAAATATACAACAAAATCCCCTCTCAATTTAAACTGTGTGAATTATCATCCTTCGGTACTAAAATTACAAAATGGTTATTAGACTTAGGTAGGAGAGATTCTGAAAAATTATTAAAAAACGTAGTCTGAGTTGATTTCTTCGATTTTGTATTTTGTATTTTCCTAAAAAATATATTTTTTTAATTTTTCTTTCTTACATTTATATATTATATTTTTATTTTATATTTTACATGTATCTATCTGGATTTTATTGTTTATTACTGCTAATTTGTATTTTCCTAAAAAAATACTTTTATTTTTATTTTTATTTCTCTTTCTTACATTTATATGTTATATTTTTGTTTTATTTTATATTTTACATGTACCTACCTGGATTTTATTGTTTATTACTGATGTATACCTAGAATAACACAACTTATATCTGATATTGTACCTAATATCTAAGTAACTCCCCCAATATGTACCATTATTGTTAATTATTATTGAATCCATTAATGTGAAATTATGTACACGCAACCTGCCAATTTGACTGTCCTAAAACGGGAAACCTTCCTAGTTGGACAGTCAAAGCTTCCTTTTATATTGTTATATCTTGTATGTAATAAATGTAATAATAAAAAAAAAAAAAAAAAAAAAAAAAAACGATTGCAACATGGTCCTCTTCAAGAAATAAGTTCACTCCTTTCTCTTCTCTAAATGATCCTCAACACAGCATCTCTAAAATGATGTAGGCCCTGAGAGAATTTATTTTCCTCAGGGCCTCCATTTATCTCTTCCGTGGTTCAAAGAATATGGCGTAATATATTTTAAGTTTATTCCTTCAAAGTCTCATAGCTCATGATTGAAATGACGTTTCGATCTGAAAGTAGTTGGGTTGACCTTGAATCCAGGAGGGAGAAGTTTGACAAATTCCATTATAGGTACCATTATTTTATTTAAGGCGACAAGATTTTTTTGTAATTTTTTTTTATATTACGCTGCCAGCATAATTGAATATTTTTTTAATATGGTATTTTTTGTCAATTGATTAATTAATAAATCAAAACCTAACAAATTTTTAATGAGCGAGAACTCGAAGCTATTAGTTAACACGGTTAACACCTTGGTGTTTGACCGCATCCGAGGTTCAGAAAATAAAAATAATAACGTGTGACGTAGCCTTTACAACTTGATGAGGAAAAGCTTTTATAGCAGGCCAAACTAACGGAATAATATTATAATGGTCAAAAATGTGTTTTATTAAGTCACTCTATTATAAACTGGTTATTGGATTAGCAACTTAGATTAGATTACTTAACTAAGCCTCCCTGGTAACAAGTTTAATTTTTCGTAGATATATTATTCATTGCTATGAGGTAGTTCTGCGAACAGTAAAATATCTGACATAATGTTGATGGCAGCTCGTAATGAGTTCTAGCGGAGTAATAAGGCACTATACGGAAATACGGCTACCTTCTTGATAAGATTAACCGGACACGAAACACAAGCGAATTTACAGACAGGCGAAATGCAAAGCGATCGAGTTAGAACAGGTCTTCGCTACACTCGCTCTGTCAATAAATTGATGCCTGAAAGGAAGCACTACATACTTGAAAATTGACGTATAAACAGGCATTCAAAACAAGATCCAATAAAGACAATGGAAAGCCATTTAGAATAGTATAGTAGTTAAAATTTTTTGGATTTTCTTGTGGGCCAAAGGAAAAGGAGATGATCTTGTCAGGAAAAATTAGACCAAAAAGATTTACACTGGATAATTTCTAAAACAATTGAAATTTATGATTGAACTTACAATAAAATTAAAATACACACCCCGAAGGATGCGTCCAAAATTTACAAGTAATTTGCTTTGACCGTAGACTTCCAAGATAATATGTTTTTGCACGGCGACTTACAGGGACGGACGCTCGGTTGCCTGGATAAGGGTACAAACAAAAACATCTAGCAGCCCTAGCGGGGAAACACTTGAAAAAAAAACTGTAATTTGAAATAAGAAATGTCTTCGACGTGAAAGGTTCCGGAAAATATAAAAATCAAAGTCTGCAATTCACCCGCGATAGAAATGAAACCTTCAGAAAACTAAAGTAGACAAGAGTGGGAGACTACGAAGTAATTTTTTATCAATTTTTCCCATTCGTATTTTCTTATCATTACCTCACCACATATCACCAGTGGCGGGGTTAAAAATCTGCTAAAAAAACATCACGTGATTAATGGACGACCCCTAAACAGATTTGTAATATGATTTGCATATTTGTTTTCATTTAATTAAATATTTTATTTCTCATTCGCTCGCAGGCTAAATTCTGTAGATGTATGTGTTTGTCTCTTTTTAGTGTCACTCGTTTCCGTTTCATCGAGTTTCAAATCACGGCGGTGCTAAAGATGTTTTCACTTCAATAAAATTATTTAAAAAATACATGATTCATTCCGGCTAAGTAGGTTGTAGTACTGAGTGAGGTAATTTTATAAATGAAAGGTAAATTTAGCAAGGCAAATGATTAACATCATACCTATTGTAAGAATAAAAATTTATATAGATGTCTTTTTACAACAGCATATTTTTTTTGTTAAGCAATTAGTCACATAGATTTAAAAAAAGTAATTTTTGCTTTTCTGATTGACATATTGTGGCTGAGATAATATGCGATAACTTAAATATAATCGTCGGAACACGTTCTAGATAGCAAATTATTATTTTTTTATTTTATTTCGAAGCTTGCTGAAAAATTATTGAAATAGCACCACATTTATCTTCATAAATCAATGAAAATAGAATGATCAATAAAAATTGAGATACCTACTAGAAAATATTTTTCTAAAAGTTCAAAAGCCTCAAGTTATATAACACGTGTTTTTTAATTGAATGGCGCCGAGAAGCTTTTAGGTTAGACTTAAATGTTTATAGTGAAAATGGGATGACATTGAAAAGAAAATCTTTTGTGATTTGTTCAATTCTATTTTCGGGTCCATTAACTAAAAACCGGTGTTTTATTTTTTCGGAGAGACGAGAAACTAATAGAAGATCAATGTTTTGACAGGTGTGGTCAAAATAGACCTCTCGTGAGAAGGATGAGGTAACTAGTCACGGGGAACCTCAAAGCATCACTGCCGACCATGTGAGTTTAGAAAGAAATGCTATAGATTGTATAGAAGGAACCTACACGCCAAACTTTAAGACCGGCCTGAACATGGTATGATCAATTCAAACGTAAGCGAAAGACAAAGATGCTTGCGTCAGAGAAAGGCGTCTAAACTCGCCTGTTGCGATGATTTCTGATCGACGATTTTCGGTCTTGGTTTGTTTGGCGTGTACTATATACCCTCTAGAAACGGAAAAGATCCACAAAGTTTTTTTTTGTTTACCGGATTCTCATACATTTTATTAGATGTTTCGTTAACGTTTTTTTTATTATTAGCAAAACATAATAAGGTAATAAATAGTTAACGTAGAAATTAATATGAAAATAAATTTAAAATATAGCTATTTGAAAACATTTTTTTAAATATTTAATTGGCTTTTCCTAATTCCTAAAATTAAATAAATAATGAAACGGTTTTTTCGTTCCAATGGTTTGTTGTAATGAAACGGTTATTTTAAATTTCAGTATCATGGGGCAGTGGCTTCCGCTACCACAGCGCGGACCAGAGGCGCTGGAAGAGGCGCCACAACGGCTGCGGGGGGCACATGCAGTCCCCCATCAGCGTGTCCGCCCGCAAGGCCATCCCCCTGCGCATGCCCGCCCTTGAGATGATCGGCTACCACAACCCTTTGCCGGGGCCCATCAAGTTCCATAACAACGGACATTCCGGTAAGTCAAACAACACCTCAATACCTACAGATAAACATATTGGTATCATCCTCCACAAAACGCCTATCCTACGAAGTCCCATAAGGATGAAGAAGTCGAAAAATACCTTGGAATTGATTAATCTAGTACTAGCAGTTGAAAACCCGCTCTGCAGGTTTTTACTGCTAGGCCCTACGGGTACGGCTACGGCTTTTGGTTCGACTTCGCCCAGTTTAAGTGTTGGTGACCATTTTATAAATCCGACAGGAACTGGTTCCAAAAATAACCGGTTCCTCTGATCCAGTGACAGCTAGTCACTGGGACAGAGTAACCGCGCAGGTAACGAAGTCATATGTGTAATGTGTAGATGCGTAGTATTATTATTCACAATAATCACATTATCGTCAATCATACCCGGAGAGATTCACGAAATTACAAATCCAATAGTACTTACGCCTGCCAGCCGACGTTTTTCACGCTAGCGTAAGTGGCGCCATCTTTTGGCGTTATTGGCTACTTGCTTGAATTCGGTTCTATTACAAAAGTAGCTTTGTAACAAACATCAAGTGCGCAGATGGTTTTGCAGAAGGCGCGGCGTCAGAGATGTATTTGAAGTAGGATTCTGAAATTTCAACCGTTTAGTCGCTAGGCTATTAATAACGTCCGTTTTAAAGATTTTCAAGGTAATTCATTCACACGCTTATTCCAAACTGTACAATTTGTTCAATGTGCTGCCGGTACCTACTTATCAAGTTTTACGGAAATTTGAGATAGTCAATCAACATATCACTTCAGATCTAGTGGTATAGTAATTCATTCACTTGCTTGCCTCAAACCCCCATTGATCAATGCTCTCTCTGCCTGACCTATCTATGTAGTTCCATAGAGCCCTTTGTGTTAATCAACAACAACTTGATACAGATTTCCGTAATTCATTGACATGCTCACTTCAACTCTACAAAAAAAAACCCACGTATTCACGTAAGTGTATGGTTATTATTCCGCAAATTTATTTCTAACTTTCCAATAATGTACAGTTCTTCTCCGGGACCCGTAAAGTTTATCGTCATCATCATAGACCCATCGTGCTCTCTCTCACATTTCACCTCATTCGTTTGACAGTTGTTGAGTCCCTAATGAATTCACAATTCACAATGTCTCTTGGTTCCATGACAGAACTTCTAGGTATCTGAGCCTTTGTTCCGTCAAAGCGACATTTCCACCATATTGCGCTTTCCACTCCCAGCAACTAGATAAGTCTCCAAAAGTGGCAGAGCTCCGCTGACAATCCTTCTATAGGATGGCGCAAAACTACCGTTTTATTTTGAATCTTATTGTAATGTGTAATAAGATTCAAACCATATCGGTAGTTTTGCGCCACCCTTTAGTTCTAGATCCATCAGAGAGTTAAATTTAATATACATTGGACTTACGCAATTTACGCAACGCGACAAGACATCTAGAGATCTTACAATCCATACATTTTCTAGGAAAATAGATGCTTTTTTCCTGTGAATACTTGTTACTCGCAACGAAATCCTGCGCTCCCCATGCAACGTCCGATGCCGATCTGCACTGTCCAGATGCACGTGGGACATTTGAAAGAAATATGGCTGTGATGGAAGGCCTTCCAATTAGTTGATTTGATGTGTAAGGCTTGTTTCAATGATTCACGTTTACTGACAATTATTGCTCGTTTTGTAATTAAAGTGGGATATAAGACAGAACTAATAGATTTGGTAGGAAGTTACGAAGTGATTCATGACGTAAAATCCATTTAACATCGTGATACTGCGAATCAAATAATATGCCTTGCGTGCATAGGACAAGGTACGTCCGCGGCCGTGGAACGTAATGATGCACAGGTACGTTGCGTATGTGGGCTCCTTACCTTAGTGTATCCTTACCTTATCTGTATAAAACTTTGGACTATTTTTCGCTTTCCCATCTCCATCCCATTCATATCAACGTCAGTTCTCTTCAAGTATTGCTCAACTTCTCAATAATCATTATCAACTCAATCATTGTAAGTCTCATTGGTAAGCATCCAATCAAATTTGGCGTAGACTGATTACTACTGTGGTTTGTGATTACCCACACTTTTAAAAATTAATTAAATTTACCCATTTCTGACACATATCGGTAGTGATAAATGGGCGTTTTCCAAAAAAGATGTCGGTGACGTAATAGGAATTCCACTTATGTGAGATGCTACATTTCGATTAAAAATATTTAAGTTTAATACTGTTGGTAAGAAATTCTTTTACGTCACTTATATCATAAAGTTTATAAAGAAATTTAAAAGAAATTCATTATTTAAGAATTTTATTTACGCATTGAAAACACAACCAGTCTTCTAAAAAATATTAATAATTACGCTCATTGAATTAAAGATTTCGTTTTTAAATAAAAACATTCTTTTATGCTACTTTTGGATACTTTGTACTAAATATTATTCGTTCTAGAAAGACGAATGTGTAATTATAACAAATTTAAAATTAACCATTAACTATATCTATAAAAAATAGAACAAATTTCTTTGAGATATATTAATTAATCTTCTGTACCTAATTTTAAACGAATGTTAAGTATCGGATACTTTATTTCGCGATTGTCGCGGTTGAGATTCCACTTGTTCTTTTTTCTTTTATTTTTGTTTTCGTTTCTGTTCTCTCCAACGTCTTCTTTTTTCTATTTTATCTTCTTCGGTTAGCTCTTTGATTTTCTTTTGGTGTTTTTTTTTTGTCTTTGTAACTTTTTTTTTTAAAAGTTTCACCTTTTTCAGGATCGTTTTTAATTTTGTCTCTTTATCTTTTTTTGATTTTTCTGCAGCTGTCAACGACATATTTGAACCTTAAATTAAAATACATTTTCAAAATGCTTAAATAATTAGATACGTAAAAATGGGCTACACGTGCAATCCATAGCCTGAATTAAGGGCACTAAGCTAAAAGGGTATTAAAGTACTCGTTAATATACACAACTTTAATTACAGGACCAACTAAAAACACACAGGAACAAAAATCAACTGTTCCATGCTAAATTTTATACTAACTCGATCAAAGTTGTATGAACCAGCTGATTTTATTTTTATTTATTTATTGTTAATGTATATGACATAGAAGAATTTTTTCTTTTTATGTTTTTTTGTGCTTTTTTGTTCAATGCTGTTATCACTTAACCCACATACCTAAAGGCAATACGTTACATTATGTAGATACATACAAAATATAAATTATTAGAAAATTGTAACGCTCTTAAAAATACACTAAAATACAGGTAGAGAGCCATCAGGAGAACCGACCTTTAGAATTCCATTACGTTACTTTTATGTTCCATTCATGAGACAGTAGCGTAATAGAAGTAACGTAATCTCGTCAATATTTCTTCAAAATGTATTTATCAATAAATTATGAAACTTCTGTTTATTCTAACTGAACATTTTGTAAAACAATAAATGAATAAATTTATTAAAAAATAGAGTATAATACATGTTGTTAATTTACCTGGAGAAATATGGAATCGTTGGTGGAATACTTTTTTAGCACAACTGAGAGCGACCACTTCTATTACAAATTCTTGGCAAACTGGCTGTCGAAAATCAAACATGATCGCCCTCATACACTAAATAATGTTGCTATTTTCGTAAATATGCATCGATTTGGCAAAATTTTGTCTGGAAGAAGTCAATAATGCGGTCACGTAGGCGGAAATTCCACCATACGCAATATCGCAGGACAACTTAAAATCTGGTTTTTAAATTATTTTGGACGATAATTAATCTATATTAGGGTCTCAAATCGAAAATACAATCATATCGTATTAGTATAATTAGAAATAAATACTAGGATAACATAAAATAACGTAAAATTTTGAACTCTAACTGGTAGCGGTAGGTGTAGGACACGCCAAAAACAGTGACCTGTAGTCTTACTTATTTAAAAATAATATAGAATTTTAATAGATTCATTCATTATTTTTAGTCCATAAAGGTATTTATTTGTTACTAGCTTTTTCCCGCGTCTTCGCTCGCATGGTATTAGGGGATTTACACTCAGCCTCCTCCACCTTCCCTCTCCCCACTCCACTCCCCCCCATAAATCCCCCTCCCCCTCCACCCACCCCTCCCCCCACTCCACTCACCCATCAACCCCCCCCCCCCTCTCCCTCCACCCACCCCTTCCTCCATCCCTCCCCCTTCCCTTCCTTCCCTCCTCCCTCTTCCACCGCACTCCGCCTCCTCCACCTTCCCTCTCTCCACTCCACTCCCCCCATCAACTCCCTCCCCCTCTCCCTCCACCCACCACTCCCCTCACCCCCTATCCCTCCACATTCCCTTTCCCCACACCACTCCCCCCCATCAACCTTCTTCCCCCCACCCCCTACCCATCCCCCACCCTCCTCCATCCTTCCCCTTTCCACTTCCTTCCCTCCCCCCTATCCCTCCCCTAACCCCCTCCCCCAAGCTCCTCCCCCTCCCCTTACCCTCCTCCCCCTCCCCTTACCCCCTCCATAAACACCCCCCCAACACCCCCTCCCCCCTCCCCACTCGCATTCCACACATTCATTCCCGATACATTCAGTTTTCTAACTGCTCGCATGCCACCTATTATAATTTCTTATTAAAAAAAAAGAATTATCCAATTTGGTTCAGACGTTCGGCTTTATACATTTCGCATACATACGTATATTTCGGTGGTTCATATTTAGAGTTAGTTATTAAGTACGAATTATTATTATTATTTTTATATTCTACCAAAAAATCCAGTACGGCAGATTTATACTTAAAAAATGCGATACCTGTCTATCCAATTAAAACAATAACAGCCTTACTAAAAAAAAACCACAGCACGCCAGATAACCCGTGTTGTTGCAGCAACATGAATAAAACAAAAATACACTAAAACAGGAAATATTACTAATAAGGTTTGATCTTAAAATGTATTTTAAATCCGGCAACAATGCATATTTAAGTACTAAATTGTTTGTTTTCCTTCATAACCGCCAGGTGGCGCGGCGGCGCGGCGCCTGCGCATTCGTTGTTCGCGCTCGTAAACGACGCTGGAAGCGCGAAATGATTTCTGTGTGTGCGAAATGATTTTTGTGTGTGCAATATTACTTATGTGATGGTTAATTTCTATTATTATGAATAATTTACTCTTATATTTATATCATTGATATATTTACCGTGTTTTTTGTGGTTTTTCATAAGTTTTAGTCAAGTTATAAAACAATAATCGTACTTTGAAAATTGAAGTGTCAAAAACTATTTTATATGATACATGAGAATTCAAATTTACATTTAAAGGTTTTATTTTTACATTACATTACATTTAAAGTGGTGTTTTTTTTAAATAATAATATCTAATACATGTGTGCCTAAATGCATCAAAGAAATTAACGTCTTTAGAGATGCAAGAAATCTGATATAAAAGACGGTATAATTTTTAGGTTAGTTTTTTAGAAATAAAAAAAACTTTGAGATTTTTTATTATTTTTTTATTGTATGCACGAGGAAAAAGTGAGGTGATAGTTTCCTTCCAAATTTATTACATAAAAGTACTGTGTTTATGAAATTTTGTTTTTTTTTAATTTCTCTACATTTTAGTCAAAAACATTTTGGTAAGAAATTTTTTTCCATTTATTTCCGAGTTTGAATCTTAAAATATGTCAGTTTTTGAAAACTAAACTGCATTTCAAATATACAAATCTAAAAGGTTATTTAATTTAATTTTATCTAGTTTTCATAAATGGTATTTGTTTTTACGACATCTTCAAAAATAAGAAATATATAGAACATTCAAAATACTATGGAAAAATTACAAATATCGTTCGGACATCAATGGTTAAAACAGAGATAAACTACCCTCTCAGGCCGTGGAAACATGTGTATTTCTTTCAATGAACAAATTTTTAATTAGTAATGTTTTCACATCCGCGGCCGTTTGTCAATTGAATAAAATTTTCACTGGGTTTTTTAGTAAGGCTGTAAATGTTTATATTATTGTAAAGTTTCATTAAAATCCATTCAGTAAAGTAGGAATTAGTATTTTATACGTATTTGAATTTTAACATCAAAGGGATGTCCATAGTAACCTAATTTAGAAAAAAAACATCGTTTCCAAGGCGACACTTGGCGTTTGCAATAAATCGATTTTGTTAACGACAGAAAACGTATGAAAAATAATTTCTTAACGCCAGAGATTATTCATAACGCCAGAGCTTACCAATATATATAGCCTATAGATCTCGCAAATAATGTAGCTTTCTATTAGTGAAAGAATTTTTAATATCTATTCAGCAGTTCTTGCGTGAAAGAGTAACAAACATACATCCATACAAACTTTCACCTTTATAATATTAGTAGGACATCCATACAAACTTTCACCTTTATAATATTAGTAGGATTATATTGGAAAAAAATATATGGGTGGTCATTAAAACCGACACAATATAAGTTATTGATCCTGAAAGTGATCGGACACTGACTTTAACCAATGTACAAATTTTTTGAAAAACGCCCAAATAACTCGGGTACTCGTACCTCGTAGGTTTGGTCTGGCTGTGTTATGTTGTCACATAGTTTCAACATCCTTCAATAGATGTCATTAGTATAGTTAGTTATACGAAGTTTTATCTATTTCAACAGATGTCAGTTAAGTTTTATTTTAGAAGAGTATCACCAATCGTCGTTCGTACCTAATGTATGAAAGATTACAGTTAAATATTCATTATGAACCATAAACGTAAAATAAGCAATTTGTAGTCTCACCGAATTTCGATCTTATTTAGAGGTTTCCAAACACATTTAAAGTAGTCAATCATTGGAATTAATAGATAGATACTTCACTATAATTATTACACGAATAAATAAAATGTATTCGAAATAATCTACAATTTGGGAGGCGGGAATGGGTACCGGCGCCCCGGGAACCTTTATTGGATAACCAACACCTCTGCCATAGGTCACCCCAAGTGGTTCGCTACGTTTGGTGATTTAGCAGGGGTGCCCGGGTTCATGGGGTGAGGTTCGTCTAGGTCTTGGAGGCGGATGACCGGGACACACTGAACCCCAGATTCCTACCCACCCCTTAAACCCTTTTCCTTCCCAGAACTCTCCTCTCCTTCCTTTCCTTAAAAAAACCCTCTACACAGTATCCCAAAAGATGACATAGGCCCTGATGGAAATTATTTTCCTCAGGGCCTCCTGTGTGGAGCTCATGTAAAAAAAATAAAATAAAATAGGTACTATAAAGAGGAAAGACTTGATTATTTGTTTGCATTGAATAGGCTCCGAAATTACTGAACCGATTTGAAAAACTCTTTCACCAATAGAAAGCTACATTATCAGCGAGTAACATAGGCTGTATATAATGGTAAGCTCTGGCGTTATGAAAGTTGTATAAATGAAAATGTGTGTATTTCATATATTTTAGCTGCAGGGAGGAAAGGCAGGGGGAAAGTGGGATTTGCGGAGAGGGAAGACACGAGGGAGGGGGAAGGTGGAAGGGAACGGGGAAGCACGGGAAAGGAGATGCAGGGAGAATCAATTTATTTCTTTGAATCGCATAGCAATGCCTGAATCGCATAGTATGCCGGGCACCAGCTAGTGAGAAAATAAAATAAGTCTTAAACGACCTTCAAAATATTAGCCGTTGAATTCTGTAAAAGCAAATATCACATATGTCATACGATTTTATGATATATTAGCATTTTTATTGGAATACTCGGATTATAATGAAAATTTTTAGTCTCGAATATGCGAAAGAATGAAATAAAAAATGCATAAAAAGACAAGCCAAAATTAATGTAACCACATTATAAATTTATAGACTTTTTGTATAATCAGCAATTTCAAAGATATTGTGTAATTTTTCAATAAAATATAATTTATTGAGTTGAACAGTATTAGAATATTTATCTTAATTTGCAGTCAATACGAACTAATCATAAATTAATGATTTTGTGTCGCTTCAATTTTTTATTGTAAAATTTGTAAATTAAATTTAACGACGGAATTATCTCGTAATAAAAAAGACAGTGCGAATAAAGTAGTCAAGATACCATATTATATTTTTATGTCTCTAGCTGAAACAGAATCAATTAAAAATGATTATCACGAATTATCAAATAAATCAAACCCGACATATCTTGGGTGATACAAATTAAGTAGGGTTATAAATTTATTTAATCACGCCTATGATCACCGAATAAATTATAAGTCATTGATAAGTAGGCATCTAATGATTAATTACATACTTGTGCAATGTTTTTTTATGCGTGTAAGTGAAATGGTGTTGAAATTATTGAATAGTTTTATTGATTTTAATAAAAAAACAATAACGATTATTATTGAAGTGAAAACTTCTTTAGCACCGTTGTGATTTGAAACTCAATGAAATGGAAACGAGCGAGACTAAAAAGAGACAAACACGTACGTATATAGGATTCAGCCAGCGGGAGAATGAGACGGAGTAATCGGTGTCCTCTTTGTGCGGTGCTTCGTAGTTTATCGGCATCTTCTTTGGTCGGTGTTTTGTAGAATAAAATCTTACTAATATTATAAAGGCGAAAGTTTTTATAGATGTACGGATGTATACGTATGTTTGTTATTATTTCACGCAAAAAATACTGAATGGACTTTAAAAATATTTAAGTTTAATTATTTCCGAGTAATATAGGTTGAATATATTGGTAAGCTCTGGCGTTGTGAATAAGCTCTGGCGTTATGAAATTATTTATCATACGTTTTCTGTCCCTAACAAAATCGAGTTATTGCAAACGTCAGAAGAAAAGCAAAACAAACGGTTGCCGTGGAAACGATGTTGGCATCGTGGTTAATATCTATCTCTAAAAATGAATCGCCGAAATGTATGTACGCGCATCCGAACGATTGCACTAAATGGATAATTCTTTTTTTGTATGAAAATACTGGTGAGCTCTGGCATTATGAAATTTGTATAAAAAAATTGCAATAGGTAGCACGCGAGCAGTTTGAAAACTGAAAGTACCGGGAATTAATGTATGGAATGCGGGAGGGGGAGGGAGAGGGGGAGGGGGAGGGGAAGGGGGAGGGGGAGGGAGGAGGGGGAGGGGAGGGGGGGGAGTTTTCTGATGATTTCCCTTCTACCGCGTTTGAACTGCATACGTGATTTTATTTTATTTTAATAAGTGTGTTAAAGTCATTTCGATTACTTATAATTAGGTCATCTTTAAGCGGCCTTTTAGTAAGTGCTTTAAAAAGAAATCAAATAAAAAAGGTTTTATACCGCACAAGAGATCCGAGATACCGCACGAGAGATCCAACTGCCCGGAGTCTGAAAAGTGGAACTGTGGCATCCCTATTGACGATTGAGAATGAGAAAGGTAGAGGAAGGTTGGGCTTTTCAAATCTGACCAACTAAACAGTCTAAACAGGTCATACTGTAAGTATCTTCCAATCTGATGCGAGATGAAAACAAACGATTGTCTTTGTTTCATTTTATTTTTAACTTAATGAGTAAACCTCAAATTGTAATATTTAATTAAAGAAGACTATATGAGCGGCACTCAATTGAGAATCTGAAACAGAAAAGTCAGAAAAAGATACGGTCACATCTAGGAATCGAACCCAGGACCTTAGCCTCTTTTTCTGATTTTTTGTTTCAGATTTTCCATTGAGTGTCGCTAATGTTGTCTTTATTAATTAAAGATTTTCTTTGTGTTTGAAATGTTCATAAAAAAAATTGTAACGGAAATTTGAATCTGTGAATTCTGGATCCGGAGTCAACGTGCTATTCGCTATATCGCCGCGTGTCAATTTATTTCTCAGTAATAATTTAATGATATTATCATGGGATTTACAGCTACTGACGCAAACACAAAAAAAAACAATAACAATAACTGAAATCTTATCATATCATCACCACTTTATAATATTATCAAATATTTGATATTATTTGTCATTTTACTTTAAGCTTTATGGGCCCTAAAAGAAAATGCAGGTAATCTAGACGATTAAGATCTTGATGGCCCTGGGTTGGTTTCTCAATCTCGTGGTAATATCATAATGAATTACCTGTGTAATAAATGCGTACAGTGCAGGTATCTCAGGTATCAGCTGACTTTATGACGCTAGGTTGATGTTTGCGCGGTTGGGTTGCTGTAAACACCGTTTTAGGATCCGACAATGACAAACCCTGCGTCATCGAGTACACGGATTAAACTACTTTGTAGTTTTGTACTGATAATGGATGTTTAGTAAGTCTTTAAAAAGCTGGTTAGCCGGTGCGCCTCTTTGCAGGTTCTGCGCAGTCATGGAAATAGTGGGCGAAACTTTGCGTTTTTTTAAAATTAACCCCACACAGGAGGCTCTGAGGACAATATTTTCTCTAAGGATGTATGTCATCTTTGAAGAAGCTCTTTAAAGGGTCTCTGGAGAGGAAGAGGATAGAGGAGTGTTCTGGGAAGGAAAAGGGTGTGATGGGTGGTAGGAATCTAGAGACCAGCATGTCCAGGAGTGACAGACGTGCGAATCCATATCTCCCGCTGCAAGACGATAGATCGATATAGACAAGTTGGAGAGGTCAAAGGGTCTTTCCAAACCAGCCCCTCCCGACCTGCCCCCGCAACTAGTGGGCTGGCGCATTCGCCGCCAAGACCGCATCACCAGTTGTACTAGGGCACCCCTGCTAAGTCACCAAAAGTAGCGAAACACTTGGGGTGACCTATAGCAGAGGTGTTGATGAATGGTTCCCGTGGAATACCTTTTGCCGTGCTTAGAGACCAAATCTGAATAAACAGATACTTTCTAATATTCCTACTCCCTGCCTCCACATCCTTCCCATTCTCTTCATCCTCATCTAATATTCGAGGAACACGAAGGAAGGAAAAACGGGATCCTCGTGTAGTCTCGCCGAGTGCGTAGGTGTAAAGCAAACAATAACCTAACGAGCTATTGCGTGGCTGGCTGGGTCGGTAGGGACTGATAGAGGGAAAACTTTTTACCTCTCCAGCAGGACTCTCTCGGAACATCGCCTTGCATTGCAGTGAGAGATATAGATTCATACGTCCATCACTCCTGGACATGCTGAGCCCCTAGATTCCTACCCGCCCCTCATACATTTTTCCTTCCTAGAACTTCCTCTCATTTTTTTCCTAAAAGGACCCTCCACATCCCCAAAGATTACACAGGCCCTGAGGGGAATTATTTTCCTCAATGTCTCCCGTGCGGAGCTTATGTAAAACAAAAGAAAACACTTCAAGAAATGAGATTTTTTTACATTAGCTCCACACAGGAGGCCTGGGGAAAAATATTTCCCCTCAGGGCCAATGTCACCTATAGGGATGCTGTGTGGAAGGCCTTTTTAGGAAAGGAAGGAGAGGAAGTTCTGAGAAGGAAAAAGATATGAGGGGAGGGAAGGAATCTGGAGGTCAGTTTGTTCAGGAATGACAAACTTGTGAATCCATCCCTCCACTGCGGTACTAGGCGATGAGTCGAGAGAGTCCTGCTAGAGAGGTAAAAAGTTTTCCCTCTATCAGTCCCTACCGATCCGGTCAGTCACGCAGTCGGTGGTTAGGTTATTGCTTGCTTTACAAGCAATAACCTAACCACCTAAACATACGATACTGCACACAGCTTCTTCAAAGATGACATAGGCCCTGAGGGAAGTTACTTTCTTCAGGGCCTCCTGTGTGGAGTTAATGTAAAAAAAATACGAGGATCTCGCTTTTCCTCTGCTCCTGCTATAGAGGTCAAAATGTCTCTCAACTGGTCTTCCCCGATCCAGCCAGCCTTCCAGTTGGTGGGCGGACGCATCTTTTCAAAGTTTTTTTCTTAATTCATCTTTATTAATTCGAAACGTACCTACTACTTAGGTACAAGTGGAGGCGCAGTTTATAAAAAAATACTAATATTATCACAAACTTGGTGTCTGATTTATATTTAAAATAAGTTATGTTCTGTCTAATGTATCTTAATTGCTTCATTCACACGCATATAGCATATCAAATATCATCAGAGTCGGTGCAAACTTTAAGTACCTATCCACTTTTTTTAAGCGGTCAATCAAAGTGCTTATGAATATAGATTTCATTATTGGTTTTATAATAAACACATCCTCGTGTATTTTCTGTAGACACTCAAGTAAGTTTCTTATTTCCAAGTACTCAGAATAATGTACACCGTACACGTGTACAAACTCATCTTTGTCGTTTTTCCAGTTCATCTGTCAATCTTGACTTTATTTTTATTTATGACGTAAAGAATTTAATAAGAAATAAGATGGTGCGATAAATAGAGTGACCGCTCCTTCTAAAAAGGTTTTACATGATAATATTATCTTCTAGAAACTGTAAAACCTTATTAGATTTGCATGACATATTTTCTTAATGGGCTTCGGAGACGATCAAGCGGCTTGACGACAAGCACATAATTTTATTATCTATTGTTGTCTATGCTCAAGCCGCTTTACGCATGCATCAAGCCGCTCGTGCAAGCAAGAGGCATTTAGTCATAAAACTCCTTTGTCTATGCCTTGGGCATTCCCACTATTGCAATATTTCCATTGATATTATGTTATAATAAATGTTATACGTTAATATTATTATATACTAGCAGACCGGGCCACACGTTGCTGTGGCTAACGAAACCTTTATTACCAACGCCATCTGTTAAATCAAATCCACACCACGCTGCCCACTGCCGCTTGACCAGATATATTATGTATTTCAACCAATTTACACAAAATCTTGTCAAATTATATACCTAAAAACCTTCCGCATGAATCACTCTATCCATTGGTGAACACCGCATGAAAATCCGTTGTGCAGCGTACAGCGTAAGCGACTTCATTTTATACTTAGTAAAGATGTAGATATATACCTACATAATAATAATAATACAAGTACTTATACCCTAATTCTCTTGTATGTTCAGTAAGTTCACAAGACCTAAACAATATAAGACATTTAAATAAGTCAAAAGCAGTCACGTCATTATAAAACAATTAAGAAAACATTACCATTTTATGTGTGAAAAAACTGATTTTAAAGTGCCTACCCCACAGAATAAAGAATCAATTGTCATAATTATTTTCCCAGTAATTCGGTTTAGCCGATAATATAACCGACAACATTATTAAATTTGATTTTATTAAATTTATAAAAAGTGTTATGTAGTTCTAGGAATCAAACACAAAAACAATTAATACATATTTTACAATAATTTTACCCAATTCATATAATCAACATATATTATAAAAGAAAGTCCAAAAAAACGTGCGGAACGCAAAAACTCAGAAACGAGTGCCGATACGATCAAGAGAGTTATATGGTATGGTAGATCTCTATCCCCCCTAGGGAATAAGGGTATTCGTTTTTACCTAAAGGGCTTGCTTTTGAAGATATAAGGGCTGAAAGTTATAAGAAGACTCTAGAAATTTCAAGAAGAGTCTAGAAGATTCCGGAAACTTCTAGAAAATTCGATAAAACTCTGGAATGTTCTGGAAGAAGTGGAGGAGTAAGTCAGCGATTCTAGAAGGTTCCGGAAAGTTCAAGAAGGTTCGATAAAGCTGTAGAAAGTTCTGAAAGGAGTGGGGGAGTGTGTCGGTGTGTCTAGAAGGTTCCATAAAGCTGTGGAAGTTCTAGAAGGTTCGATAGGGCTTTACAAAGTTCTGGAAGTAGTGGCGGAGTAGTCGGTGAGTCTAGATGGTTCCGGAAAGTTCTAGAAGGTTTGATAAAGCTGTAGTAAGTTCTGGAAGGTTCCATAAGTCTATAGAAAGTTCTGAAAGGAGTGGAGGAGTGTGTCGGTGTATGTAGAAGGTTCCGGAAAATTCTAGAAGATTCCACAAAGCTGTAAGAAGTTCTAGAAGGTTCAATAAAGCCGTACAAAGTTCTGAAAGGAATGGTGGAATATGTCGGTGGGTTTAGAAGTTTCCGGAAAATTCTAGAAGGTTTGATAAAGCTGTAGAAAGTTCTGAAAGGAATGGTGGAATATATCGGTGAATTTAGAAGTTTCCGGAAAGTTCTAGAAGGTTCGATAAAACTGTAGAAAGTTCTAGACGGTTCCGTAAAGCTGTAGAAATATCTGATAGGAGTGGAGGAGTGTGTCGGTGTGTCTAAAGAAGGTCCCAGAAAATTCTAGAAGGTTCCATCAAGCTGTAAGTATTTCTAAAAGGTTCGATAGGGCTGTACAAAGTTCTGGAATGAGTGGCGGAGTATGTTGGTGAGTCTAGAAGGTTCCGGAAAGTTCTATAAGGTTCGATAAAGCTGTAGAAAGTTCTGGAAGGAGGGGCGAAGCATGTCGGTGAGTCTAGAAGGTTCCGGAAAGTTCTATAAGGTTCGATAAAGCTGTAGAAAGTTCTGGAAGGAGGGGCGAAGCATGTCGGTGAGTCTAGAAGGTTCCGGAAAGTTCTATAAGGTTCGATAAAGCTGTAGAAAATTCTGGAAGGAGTGGAGTGTGTTGGTGAATCGAGAAGGTTTTGAAAAGTTCTAGAAGGTTCGAAAAAGCAGTTTAAAATTCTGGAAGGAGTGGCGGAGCACGTAGGTGAGTTTAGAAGGTTCCGGAAAGTTCTATAAGGTTCAATAAAGCTGTAGAAGGTTCCGGAAAGTTCTAGAAGGTTTGATTAAGCTCTAGAAAGAAAGTATGTCGGTGAGTTTAGAAGGTTCCGGAAAGTTCTATAAGGTTCAATAAAGCTGTAGAAAGTTCAGAAAGGAGTAGGGGAGTATGTCAGTGAGTCTAGAAGGTTACTAAAAGTTCTAGAAGGCTTGATTAAGCTCTAGAAAGTTCTGGAAGGAGCGATGGAGTGTGTCGGTGAGTCTAGAAGGTTCTAGATAGTTCTGGAATGCTCTAGGATGTTTTGGAAGGAGAAAGTTCTAGAAGCTTTCAGAAATGAGTGGCGGAGAGTGTCGGTGAGTCTAGAAGGCTCTGGAAAGTTCTAGAAGTTTGTATAATCTTAATCTTCAATATAAATTGTTAAAAAAAGTGTATAACGTGCATGCCGCTAAAATTCAAAGACGAGTCCCGGTACGATAACGGGAGTTATATTGTGTGGTAGCCCTCCCTACCTATGAAGAAAGTTCCCGTTTTTACCTGAATGGCGTTCTTTGAAAAATATAAGGGCTGGAAGTTTCGCCCCCTTGAAATTTCTAGAACAGGTGAAAACATTCCAGAGTATTCTTGAGCATTCCACCACATTCCAGAACATCCCGGAACATTCTGGAATGTTGTGGAATGCTCGGGAATAGGATGGAATATCCCCGATCATTGCGTAACATTCCAGAACATTATTCTGGAACATTTGAAGTCTTTTTTGTATGGGGCTACCCATATAGCGTATATAAAGCAAGATCCGTCGTGGATTCGAACGTCAATTCAATCTCACATCAAATCCCTGAGCGAAGCCGGACACCCCTGTCAGAGTATTAGAGAGCATTCCACAACGTTCCAGAATATACAGGAACATTCTGGAAAATTGTGGAATTTTCGGGAATAGGGAATCGGGAACATCAATGTGAAACTTTCCAGAACACTCTCGAAATTTGTCCCGAGCGAAGCCGGGTAACCCAGCTAGTTATTATATACGATACGTAATACCTAATTAATCACCACTCAATGTAAAGTTTTTTTGTCTATAGGTACCAATTTGTCTATTCTCAAAAATGTAATTTGAAGTCGCTTCATGCCTGCGTCCAGCAAATAGATTATTGCGCAATGCTTGTGTCAAGCCGGAAGCAAGCGTTATAAACGGCCAAAATGCTTGGCCCAAACCAAAATCTACATACATGGTTCAGGCCGCTTGATCGTCTCGCTTTGGCACCAATTTTATTATTTTTGACACCTTTAACCAAATCACTCAATATTTAAGTGATTATAAATTTACTTTTGATACCAATTATTTATAGATAACTCAAGCACCGCTTATTAAGTGAAATACTGTGAGTTGAAAGAAAGAGCCGTTTCAATGGCGCCTTAATGGCTGACTGATAAGGTGATTGGCAGGCTGTAGTTTTAATTACACCATTATTTGAGTGTGGTCAATTAACCAAAAAGCAGATTTTAATAAGCATAATTGAGAGAGATTAGTGAAATCATCTTATTTGCATAAAATCATTAACTAGCGAAAGAAAAAGACGGGAAATTAAGTAAAATGCTGTATTTACACAAAATTTTATTACTTTATTGCAGAAACATTTTTCCTCATCCTAAGCTTGTTAAATTAGCAAATTAGCTTATTCAGCAGTAGTAGGTACCTTTATCTAAACATGGCATGAAAAAATAAATAAATGAATATCATTAACATTAAAAACTAATACACACATCCTGTCATTTTGTATGCAAGATGGTTCCATGACAAAACAGAATATTTAAGAAAAGATAATAATAAAACAAACAAAAAACGATTTCACCTAACTTAAACAATGCTAGACGAAAGGAAAATGGATGTTGGTCGTATAGTAAAATTCTTGGGACATATCACAGACGACCTGCAGGATATCGAGGATATAGAAAGATAAAGAACTGCGATATCCGATTGAGCAGGTATTCTGTCAAGGTGTTTTCACTCTTCCGGCACAAGCGTAAAAATAATACTTACCTAATGTTCAACGCATTTTGCACATCGCTGTATACGTCAGAACTGTGGGTAGATTAAAGTGCATTACAATGGCACAAGCTAAAAGTCGCTCACAATAATACTATTCCGACAACTAACTAGATACTGCAATGCCACAAAAATATTCCTGAAGCTTATATATCATTGTTATGACTGCCCGGATTGAGTCCCAATGACGGCCCTCTGGATGGTCAAATAATATCCCCAACAAACGACTAATGCATAATTTCTAATTAATATTTTTTCACTTCTTTTCTGTTTTTTATTTTATGTGTATTATTTTATTTTACTGGGAATTATGGACTTTTTAACATTAGCTCCACTCAGGAGGCCCCGAGGAAAATAATTCCCCCCAGGCCCCTATGTCATCTTTGGGGATGCTGTGTGGAGGGTCTATTTAGGAAAGGAAGGAGAGGAAGTTCTGGGAAGGATAAAGGTGTGAGAAGCGGGTAGGAATCTGGGGGTCAGCGTGTCCAGGAGTGACGGACGAATCTATCTTTCCCACTGCGATGCAATGCGATTTTCCGGGAGAGTCTTGCTGGCGAGGTTGAAAGATCTCCCCTCACACGCAGTCTCTCCCAATCCGGTCTACCACGCATTTTGGTCAAGATCCGAACAAACCTCACCCTATAATCGCAATGTTTCCCTTAATGAATAAATTATTATTATATATATACTTATCTAACCTAACCCATTAGTATTCATGTTCTGTTTTGTCATTGTTCTAGTCTATCCGGTTACCAAAATTGCGTATCCATTAAGTCCGCCTGAGAAATGTCAGGAAACTGAACAAAAATTTAAATACATTTTTTACCCGTTGATTAATATTAGGATCAAAAACACAGCTTTTGTGGAAAAATTAAATGAAAGCATTATTTAGACCCCGCGTTCTGAATTTCTACCGACATAAAATTATAAATTCTAACTTTTAAAAAATTGCGTTAAAAATTGTTTTTCAAATTAAAATAAAATTGTGTTATTTTTTAAAGATAATATCTTTTCAGATTCCGAGTTAAAAAAGTAATTAATTACCCTCATGAAATTATAAAAACACACCTGATTCTGTTACGTTAAGTTATTATAATATTTATGTGAATACCTCACAAGAGTCTCAGCTGCTTCCGTCTGTAGCCAATGAGACTATGGCATCCCCAATTGGGGTATGTTGTGAGGCAAAAGGAGGGGAATGAGATGGGAAAGAGGAGGGTGGGGAAGTACCTGGCTAGTCAGATCTGGTAACGTTTCAATTCTGAGTGGTGGTCTTACACCAGGGTGATACTGAGAGTATCTTCCAATTTATTTACGCACGCCGAGATTCGATCCCGCGACCTTCGGATTGTGAGCAGAGTTGCCAGGTGTTCGGTATGATAAAAATACCGAAGTATGAGCGGTTCGGTATTTTTTTCTGATCAATTTTTCTCCCTAATAAACGATTCAACTGTCAGATTTGACGCAATCGGCAATAATTTGTGCGATGTTGCCGCTTCGTGACTACGTACTTGTACTTGCGTAAATGTGATTTTTGGAATAATTTGACTGCTTACATTGTTTGAAAGTTCGACCCCCCCCCCCCCCCCCGACGCGGGTTTTGATTTGCTGGATTAGCAAATTAGCTTATTTGCAAAAATGCTGAAAGGCGTGATGATAAAACTATTAAAATTATTTACTTTTTGTAATTATTTTTTGATCATAAGTATTTATCATTTTTCAATAATGTCTAAGCAAAATAAGAACGTAAAAAAATCTTAAATATATTAATTTGTAAGGCCGTAAATAGATAGACAAATTTTTGTCATAAATAAGTGTTCGGGTATTTTTTTTAATGATTTTATTTGAAATAAAATTAAAACTTTGAAACATGCGTTTACCAAATAACGTATCATTGGTTACATGGTATGAAATATGTCTTGTAAAATAAGATTTTTCGTTTGAAAATTTACCTTATAAATAAACAAACACCTAAAGATAAACATTTTTTTCTCAAAAATTTAAAACATGCGTTTACTAGATAAAAGAACAATCTTTCGAAATCAATTTATATTTTTGGTGGAAATTTGATATAAAAATGACATATTTCCGGTTTCTCTGGTTATACATAAAATATTCCTAAGTGATCCAATTTTCAAACTAAAATCACATGATTTTGCATTGCTTAGTAGTGCATCACTTAAAGGTTAATAAACAAAGTATAACACGTAGGTACACAGTTGTATAAAATATTTTTTCTGCTATTTTAGTACTTAAAATTTAAAATTTCAACACAAGGAGCTGCATATATTATTATTTTACAGCCACTCAGTAAATACTAAATTATCTTATTTAGATATAAAAACATAACTACATAAATAAATACTTTTTACCATAAAAATTTTACGAGTTTCCGAAATATTTACGACTTTCGGAATTGTATATTTTTATGAACGCACAAAGTGGCGATATAAAATATGAGCTTGACATTAAATAGTTTAAAAGGTGTCGAAAACCAAAATAAATAATTTCCTTGAAACTTTAATGTTTTTTTTAAATTTTGTATTGATCTATTTATTCGAGGCGCCAGTGGGTGGATTTTTTACCGGATTTAAAAAAAAAATTTCATTTGACTAACGAAGAATCACATTCCTTTTTACGGCGGCGCAGGTATAATGTTTAATAGCTTTCCGCGTTTTATGGTTTTTAAATTAGCGTGATTTAATTTTTAGATATTTTACGCTGATTTCAGATATTATTTCCGCCGCTTATTCATTTACAACTAACGCGCAATATGTTGTCTTTGTAAAGTTGTAAAATTTTGTACTTAATCATTTTTACTGCTTTTTAATCGATGGAAAAAACATGTATATATTTTATAATCTTTTTACCAAGGTGATTTAGTTGTATTCAGATTCAAAAACGTTTCGTTTTTTATGAGAAGATATAAAGAACCGCATTAATTTTCAAAATAAATTGAATAACGTACATATTGTCAAATGTTAACAAATTGGCCATTCTAGTCTTGCATGCAGTTGGCTCAAATAATATTTAGATACAAATCGTAGGAATCATTAGGAACGTTGCTAACTAAACCTTTAAAATATTATTTTATCGCTTGAGAGTTACTCAAACGCGTATAGAGATGCCCCTTTGGCCGTAAAATCTATTTGTGTATGCAAATTTAGTCATTTGTTATTTCATCATTAACACTTTAAATAAGTACTTTCGTTTTGTCAGTCAGTGGCATAAAGGTCGGCGTATTGCGGTGGCAATTGCTGCCAACTAGCCCAAACATTTAGTGGAATAATGTAGAGTTTTCGCGTAGCTGTATGCCAAAATTAATGAATGTCAAAACTTTAATTGAAATAATAATAAAAGTTCAGGTTTAGGTAAGGCATTAGGAAATAGAAGGAAATGTTAAAAAGTACGTGGAAATTAAGCGTTGTTTTATAATGAACATTTTTAAAAATTCGCTACCATGGTTTTCGAAAAGACTGTGCTTATTTATTGGATTGTTTTCTTTTTGCAGTGAGTCTGTCCATCCCAAAATCCCCAGGCGAAGCTTCGAAAGAGCAGCTGCCCTACATCTTCGGGGCCCGGCTGGACTCGGAGTATGAGCTGGAGGGGCTGCACTTCCACTGGGGAGACAAGAACAACCGGGGCAGCGAGCACGTGCTCAACGACGTGCGCTACCCCATGGAGATGCACATCATCCACAGGAACAAGAAATACGAAACGGTCAATGAGGCCATTCTGCATCAGGATGGGCTGGTGGTGTTGGCTTTCTTCTATCAGGTAATAAAAATAAACATAAATTGAGGCGTTTGCATTCAGATGACTCTTTGAAATTCAAATGTTACACTGTCATCAAAATGCCAATCAACGACACTTTTTTCAAATTTGAAAGGTCAAAACTTAATTTTGGAATAAAAAAACAAAACTTAATTTGCCAAAATTCCCAACCAAATTGATTAATTATGTTTTTAATCAAAAGTTGTAACCAGTGGCGAAGTCGCCCCGGGTGCCACCCGATGGAAATCGAAATTTGTTTTTGTCAACTTAAATGGAGGAGGGGGGGGGGGGGGTGACACCATGTTATCCGCCCCGGGCGCCACCCATGCTGGCTACGCCATTTTTTTTTTTTTTACATAAGCTCCACACAGGAGGCCCTGAGGAAAATAATTTCCCTCGGGGCCTGTGTCATCTTTGGGGATGCTGTGTGGAGGGTTTTTTTTAAGGAAAGGAAGGAGAGGAGAGTTATGGGAAGGAAAAGGGTTTAAGGGGTGGGTAGGAATCTGGGGTTCAGTATGTCCTGGTTATCCGCCTCCAAGACCTAGACAAACCTCACCCCATGAACCCGGGCACCCCTGCTAAATCACCAAACGTAGCTATGGCAGAGGTGTTGGTTATCCAATAAAGTTTCCCGGGGCGGCGGTTCCCAATCCCGCCTCCCAAATTGAGAATAATAATCGCCACTGGTTGTAACCAATGTGTTTATTTATTATTTATGTTTTAAATTATAAAATACTAGCCGGTACCCGCCATGCGTTGCAATGCCATTCAAAGATATGAATTGATTCTCCCTGCATGTCCTTTCCCGTGCGTCCCCGTTTCCTTCCACCTTCCCTGCCTTCCCTCTCCCTCGTCTCTTCCCTCTCCGCGAACCCCACCTTCCCTCTGCCTTTCCTCCCTGCCGCTAAAATATATGAAATACCCACATTTTCATTTATATAAATTTCATAACGCCAGAGCTTACCATTATATACAGCCTATGTTACTCGCTGATAATGTAGCTTTCTATCGGTGAAAGAATTTTTTAAATCGGTTTAGTGGTTTAGGCGTGAAAACGTAACAAACAAACACACTCACTTTCGCATTTATAATATTAGTATGGATAAGCCATTAAATACATATTATTTTACATGACTTTAATGGCAACTTTGACATATTTTGAAAGTTAATTGTAATTATAAAAAAAATATTCTTGTTCCCGTGTTAATATAATGAAAAATAAATTTTAAAAAAGTCGTTCAAAAGCTTTTTCTTGGGTAGAAATTTTAATTTGCATACGAAAAATGTGTATTCTAACGTAAATCGGCCATTTTTATTAAAAAGTAACTGAAGTACCCGGCTCTTACACAGTTACACAGAGTTTTCGAAATCAAATTTTACACATTGACCTCCCTCTTGTTTTGAAGGTCACATTTGCAAAATTTCATCAACCTCGTCATAAAACTGTAGTGTTGCGTACAAATGTTGCGTACTGTTGCGTACAAATCAAATCCACAATCCGCTCTCTTGCCAGCCTGTTGCCCGCTGCCGGTTTGCCAGTCCGCTCCCTTTTGATATTATATAGTTCAACCAATTTACACAAAACCTTGCCAAGTTATATCACTCAATATCTTTGGTTTTAATTTAAACAATGTTGAATGTATGTAAATGAATACCTAAGCAAACACTAAAAATGTGCTTTGGTGTCATGAAACATGCACAGCATCTTCCGCGTAGAATTTATAGATCATCGCAATTATTTTCCAGAAAGAGTTGTGGAGCTTCGAAATATTAATCATTACTGGCCGGTTGTTTCACAGAATTTGAACAATTCATTATATTTCAAAGTTCATTTTCAAGCTCCGTGGAAGTTCTATTCGATTTATGTTTTTATTTAAGTTCTGTGAAATAACTGACCCATAATGATATAATAACGTAACTTCACAGAACTTGGAAATTAATTTTGAAATATGATTAATTTTTCAAATTCTGTGAAACAACCCACCTTAACACGATACGCCGTGTTGTTTGATTCACATTTTTCTATATGAAAAAATACTTTGAGAAAAGCGTACGAAGTAAAACAAAAAAATTCAACTAGACACTTGTTAAAAAAAATATGTTCTCTAAAACTTTGACATTTATCGGCAGCGCCTGTCGACAGGTAAAATCCAAACACAAAAATAACCCGACGTTTTCGTTAGGGGAAAATATAAATTTTCTTAAATAATACGTATTTTTGTAAGCAATTGCTAGATTCTTTATGAGGAAACATATTATATTACTGATTATAGATATCTCTGGGATACAGTCAAAATGTGATACCATAAACCTGACGAAGGTGAAATTAGAATATTATTTACCTTTTCTTCGCCGCGGGATAAAAATTTGGACGTCCGATAGAAATACATAAATATATTCTTATAGCATAAAATGTTATAAAAAGGAATAAAATATGCATACTACGGGGGTATTTCACCATCCTCTTGATAGCGTATCCCTAAGATAGCGAAAATTAATAAATAAACAAATACATACTCGTAATAAGTAGAAAGGCCGGTTATCTTAGCCGATATATTCTTGCAACAATTCTTGGGTTCTAGCACCGTATAGTAAACTAGAACTTTATAAATAAACAAATCTATGTACGTTATCAAAAGGATGGTGAAATAAATATTTGGGATTAACATTCTAATTTATACAAAGAGGACCCAAAAGCAACAAGAATTTCCTTCTTATAACTTTTTTTTATTTTTCAATATTTTTCAATCAAAATTTGGTCGCCTTTAAAAGGTTCACCATTAGAGTGTATGCATTTGTCCAACATTTTTTTCCACTTTTCAAAACAATTTTGAAACCCACTGATTGGAATGTCCTTTATGGCCTCCAACTATTTTTGTTTCACTTCAACAGTATGAAAAAATTTCCCTTTCAAGTCCCTTTCATCCTAGGGAGCAGAAAGAAGTCACAGGGTGACAGTTCGGGTGAATGGGGCGGGTTAACAAGTTGGGTCATTCCGTGCTTATTTAAATACCTACTGCTTCACAGACAACGCGGTGTGAGCCGGTGCGTTGTCCCGGTTGAAGAACCAGTCCCCTGTGCGCCGAGGATTCGACTTTTTTAGACGATTTTTCCTCACGCTCTCTCGCAACCTCTTTAGTTCCTCCATGTAGAACAGACTGTCAATTGTTTGGCCTAGAGGAACAAATTTTGTGTGCACAACATCTCTGAAAAAAAAAACAATGAGCTTCGTCTTGGTGTTCGATTTCACCTGACTTTTTTTCTGAAGAGGAGAGACAGCGCTCTTCCATTGGTTTGACTGTTGCTTGATTTCGGGATCGTAACACCATGACTCATCACTCATCATCAATAATAACCTTGGAAAAATCTGGGTCCTCTTCCAGCTGATTTTTCAATTCGTGGCAGGCTTGAAGGCGAAGGCTCTCTTTGATTCTCAGAGAAGAGACTTTCGCATTTTCGCCGAAAGACGCCGTGGACCCACATCGACGCGGCTTAGCACACTGACCGAGAAAGAGTTTCCGTACAATAGCCGACCACTCAAAACCTGTTCCCCCTCTACTTCTCTCCTCTACCCCCCGATTCTCATTACTTTTGGGTCTCCCCACGAATATTACAATTCACGAGTTTCATAAGAAGTGATTAATGATTAATAAGCTAATACATTTTAGAATTTAGTGTTAAAAAAACATTACATTCATCTGAGATTAGTAATAAAGAAATAGCAAAAAAAATAGTACGTATATTTAAACCTGCACTGCCCATTGCAGAGGGTCACTGGACTGACTTAATCGAAGTTAATAAGTTAACGAAGCAAAAAACTGATTCAACCTTAGATACAAGTCGATATTTAGGAAAGAAATTCGTATAATATTCCTCAAATCCTTGAAGATGTATGCAAACATTAATTAAAGCCGTTTGGGATTCCCAACTAGACATGGTTGAAGAAGAACGGGAAGAGGGTTTTCAAGAAAATCATTAAAATCACCACACTTTTATGAAGCACACATTTTGGAAGTTACACTACATTTCAACTTAATTGCTACAAAGAAACAACTAATTACGTTTGGATAGATGGTAAAAGATGCATCCACTTTTACTCAAAGTTCCAAATTTCCCGTAGAAAACGATACCCTTGCCGCCATTTTTTTTATATGGTTTGACATTAGCATGAGTTTTGTTTTAATCCAAATACTCATGAACGATTTAGTTAACCCTAATCAAGAACCTAATTAATAACCTTTTTGGGCATGTAAATAGTAATTATTAAAACGAAGCGTAATTTCCATAACCTGTGCCTAAAAGTGCGGCGGTTAGTAGATTAATAATTACCAATTAATTCATTCTATTTTTTTCATTCAGATAGGAAAAATCGGGCAGTGAAGGGTTAAAATTGTAAACAACCTGTCTCACTAGGCGAACCTGTTTTGACAGCATGTTGATTAGGAGTGTTATTTTACACTCTAATTCAAGGGCGGATTTAGGATTTTTACCCCAGACGGTATTTTTGTGTACTGTGGAGATTCGATCACAGTACATATTTAGAAGCCAAAACTGTCTTTATTAAACATTTAATTTTTCTATTGTTTTGACACTTTCATAAACCTTCCTAGACAAACTTGAACTTGTAGAAATAAACTTGAAGTATGATACTAATTAGTTAAATAAATAGCTTACATAATTTTTCTAATGACAGTAAATAGAAATATTGGAAGTCTGCCATTAACATCAATGTTTTCTAGTTTCATTTTCTATTTTCAGCTGCACTTTATTTACTTCATAATTCACTGTAGGTACCTAGATAACCTAAAAAATGATAATTGTGTATAAGAATTCTATAATTTGTTGGATTTTATTGCGTTAGTGTTTGTTTTTTACATAATATAAAAAATGAAGGTACAGCTTAATAAATGCATCGTTTTTTCTATAGCCACTCAAATAAATAAAATATCGTATCTACAATATCACCTGGCTAAGTCCTCCATCACCACACAAGCAACATTTTCAGCTTAGTGTGGTGGTGGTAGGGGATTTTCAAACATTCTTGGGTTATTCGTAACCCGGGAATTTTCGTCTTTCTTTTAAAAAAAATGTGCCTGGATCTTTTGCGAACCATGATAATCTTTTACGATTTTTTTCACATAGAAGTACAACATACCATGAATCATCATTACATAGTATAAAATGAAGTAGTTCAAAATGTATGTGCGCATAGATCTTTTAAACTACGCAACGGATTTTCATGCGGTTTTCACCATTAGATAGAGTGATTCAAGATAAAGGTTTATATGTATAATACATGCTTATTATAGTAGAGAAAATCTGAGAAATTCAAATATTCAATTCAGGCAGCGGGCAACGGGCAGCTGGCAAACGGGTGGTATGGATTTTATAAAGGTTGGAGCAATGTGTGGCCGGGTCTGCTTGTATAATATATTTATGAAAGAAAAAGTTATACATGGCAATTTTTTCCTTATCAACTGTGAACGTTTTATATCGAATGCTGGCGGAAACTTCATTGACTAATGTAAAATGTAAAGTAAAAGTTCCCAAAAAAACCCAATAACTCATGATGGAAATTGTGATGTGAGCTGATAAAAGTTGCGTTTAAGTTTAACCATTGCGCGCGATTTGCGCAACATATTTGCAAACTTCACAATGTTTTAGAATTTAGAACTCACTGTTCTGGAAGTTTTGCTGCTTTATAAAACTTTGTTGTTTTAGTTCATGTAGCTCGTAGATACTCAAAAAGTAAACAAACTGGACAAATTATTATAGAAAATAAACGCGAGAACAGTATTTGCAGGCATTATAATAATCTGCAAGGTCTTTTCATGTTGATAATAAAACAGATTTATGTATTGCGAGGCAATGAAAATTGATAAGGAATGATGTCAATAATGATTTTTCTGATTTGTTGAAACAGCGAATCCGGTACCTTGACATACTTACCAGTGGCGTAGAGAGGGGGGGGGGTGGGGGTGGGCCGCCCCGGGTGCCACCCGAATGGGGGGTGACACCCGACCGTGAAAAAAAAATTACGAAGGATATTGTCACCAAAATTTTCATAGCTCTATGGCTTCCCGAAATTAGCGTTTTGAATTTCTCAAGTCAACTTCAATGGGGGGGGGGGGGGGGTGACACCACGCTCCGGGGGGGTGACTTCCGCCCCGGGTGCCGCCCATGCTAGCTACGCCACTGATACTTACTATTTGAGGTGGTCGATAGCTCGGAGGGTAGGACGCTTGGCTAGCAGTCGAATGAGCCAAGTTCGATACTCCCAGTAAAAATAAAAATAAAGCGTGCAACCGAAACAAATTGCGCGACCTACACACTATAAAACTTATAAATTTAAGTATATTTTTTTCTATTTCAGGTGCAAGACATAGAAGCAAAAGAACTCAACCCCCTAGTCAAAAACCTGACCATGATCGACGACTACAACACCAGCATGATTCTCAACACAACTTTCACGCTGGCATCCCTTCTTCCCATCACCACGGACAGATTCTACACTTACAAGGGCTCGCTGACCACCCCGCCCTGCTCCGAGGCCGTCACATGGATCCTGTTCCCTGAACACCTACGTATCTCCGTCTTCCAGGTATTGTAGATAAAATTTTTATTTCATTTATTTATTTAACTCCCAGAGGCAGGGGCGGCCCTAGCTAAATTATTTGGTGGTGCGAAATCTTTTGGTGGCGCCCTTCCCCTCCTAACAAAAAATAGAGCTCTTTCTATGCAGTTATGCAACTTTAATTGAAGTACCTCGGACGGAAGAGAAATATAACAGAAAAAAAAGTTTGATTACATTTATTTAATTAAATCTGCGAAATCAATAAAAACACTAGAACACAACTTTTTTTGCTTTTGCGCTTGCGAATTTTTTATTAAATCTGAATAATTTAACCCTTGGGCAATATCATTCTCAATTGGTAAAATTGCAAGATCTGATTGTCTTTTTTGGCACACATCCGAACGTAAGTATGTTTTAATTAGTTTTAAGTTACTAAAGCTTCGTTCCCTTTTGGTGACAGTTATAGGGATGGTCAGCAAAATCCGAAGCGCTGTCCACACATTCGGGAATATATCCTGCCAATCATTTTTTTATAAGTTGAAGAACTTGTAGTGGCTCTGCTGAGTCAAGATTATTGAGTAATGGGTTTATTGGATATAGTTGCTGTGCTAGTACCTACTGGCGCAAGATCCACTGGAGACATACATTTTTCTACCAGCGTGTATACTAACCATGCGATTGCTTGGTTGAAAGTTATGGAACACATAACTCTTACATTCATACGGGTACGAATTCTAAGAATGGCGATCAGCATGGGTAGTTTCATGCGATTCATTAACTTTGTTTTGATTGTCCCCATTACGATGAAAATTCTTTCAACGATATCATTGTTGTATTTTTTTCTTAATTATTTGTGATCGGCTGATTTAAATAACTTGTCTCTGAAGTAGCCTAATAGGCGACCAGTCGCCTTTTAGATTTTTTCGTCGCCGATTCTCGTTCTGAGTAGCCTAAATGGCGAAAAATCGCCTAAGTTGGCAACACTGCTTGCTCCCCGCACCGACCACACGATTTAAGTGTACGATAAATTTATAGTCGATCAGTGGTTGGGTGTTTTCGGCGCCCCCCTTATGACGGCGCCCTGTGCGGTCGCACCGCTCGCACCGCCCTAGGGCCGCCCCTGCCCAGAGGGCTTTTACATGTTTGGTAGTACAATTAATTCACGACAGATAATTTTGAAACGGATAAAAAAATAATAATAATAAAAATAAAATTAGATAAAAAATGCACACAAGTCATAAAAATACAAAAAAATACAAAAATACTGATGTGTTTAGGAATAGTGGAATATATTTTTTACAAGATTCACAAATATCGCTAAGTTGATATTAAATATATCAACATCACCTAAGTATCTACCTACTGATTTCCCACAGTGTAAAATCGTTGTATCGGAGAGTGGGCAATGTAGTTCTGCGCTTATGAATGCTGCAGTAGATTTGTCGTGTTGTTATTGTGGGTATTCGTAAGTTTATGAGTTGCAGAAGTTCGCAACAGTTGATCTTAGAGTGTAGTATTTTGAATGAGAAGGTTGACTCCTTTATTTTACGTCTGTCTACTAACGTGTGTATTTTTAGAATATTTAATAAAAATATATATTTTAAGTCTTCTAATTGAATATTTAATTTAAAATTTATAAAAAGCAGATAGTAATTGCATATTAAGGCCATCTATGTAACGTCCATACTTTCCTGCAGAGGGCAAAGAGTTGAATGATGATTAAAAAACCCAGAGAACATAAAGAGCGCGTACAGGAATTTATTGGTGGTAGGTAGGTAGGCACGACAGCTTGTCAAGAAAATGCAGAAATTTAGTAAAATAGAACTAAACATTTTCACTGTAATACCGCATTTACCGCAATACC
This sequence comes from Limnephilus rhombicus, assembly GCA_929108145.2. NCBI lineage: Eukaryota > Metazoa > Arthropoda > Insecta > Trichoptera > Limnephilidae > Limnephilus > Limnephilus rhombicus. The sequence goes on from OV815278.1 coordinate 26,043,922, forward strand.
GATTTTAGAAGAAGTTAGAATTTCATTTTAATTTCTTCTACATTTGTGGTAGGTATATATGGTAGATTCAAATACGGAGGATAGAGCAGGCTATGATTGACTCTCAGATTTGACAGTTCGATTGGTCAAGAGAAATAATAAACATTTTAAAACATAATTCAATTTTTAAAATTGTTTAATAAGGGTTGATTCAATTATGATTTTCGCCAGAAAAGAACACGGACACCTTCATTTTTATTTTAGCGCAATCAACAAAATAATATTCAATTGCCTATTTAACTCTAGTAATTGAAAAGATGTGATGACGATGAAAATAAAACAAGGAGATTTATTGAGCTGCGTTGCACCAAACAAATATTATGATTAAGATGGGATCTCAATACGTACTAATCGGACGTGGGATATATAAAATAAATCATGAATGCAATAAACTATGAATACCTAAGGCTTTATTGCTAATAATGCAGCAAGGGCGCTCGTGATACAATCCGATAAAGAATTAACAGTCCATACTTTACACGTGTATTATATGTGACAACGACAACTATTATTAAATCCCAGTAAGGGCTGTTAACACATAATGGAAATGTGATTATTTTTATGAGAACTTGAATTAGGTTGGTACTCGTTTATACCTACTTGCTTTTCTGTTTTAAAGTACCTACTCTCTCAAGGCGTGGGAGTAGCTACTACACTTATTCAGCTACTCAATAACATTGTACTGGCAGGTACCTGCCCACAGGATTAATCAGGATTTTTTTACAGGCATCACCCGAAATTTAAAATCTCTTCTTTCGAATAGAACAATACATTATTTATTTTAGAAGTAATTGATATTTCTAATGTTGGGTTCCCACCTTACCTCTATTCCATGAACTGAATGAAAATTGAAGTTCTATTTGATGTCTATCGCATAAAAAGCCAGTTCTCACTAATCTCTTGATGAAATAAATCATACATAGAACATAGATTATGTGGGATGCTACGTTTTGGAAATGAAATTAATCTGTAAAATAGATTATACTACCTACATCCAAGGTTCGTAGAAAATGGGTTTAACAAGGTTAGCTCATTGGGGTAGAGCGGTGATTGGCTAAAAATTTGAAATTTGAATTAACTGTAATACAAGCGGCGTTGTTTTACTTCAAGCTGCGTCACACGGTTGAAATTTCGAAAGCGCCCAGATAAGTTTTTTTTTCGCAATAACGAATCTACGAACCTTGATCTACATCTACAAGGGGTTGGGTATCTACGCCCAACACTAAAAAAGATCTTCAGCAATATCTTCCTAAATAAAGGCCTAGCTCGTATTTCAAGTTCAAAATTAACAATATTATCTTAAATATTAGAAAATATGTCGACATATGATTTTGATAAACTTTGTGTAAAGCTCGGGCCATGGCGGGGACTTCAGCTACTCCCTAATAAACTATTAACGTAACAGCCAGACTCCGTAAGCATCTAGGCTTTTGGAGGAGATATGAAGGTGTTTCTAATAAGTTTAAACTTATAAAACCAGTAGGTACCGCTGTAATTTTCCGACCCATTCCTTTGCATAATAAATTGTTATATGAAAAGTCGTAATTAAATTGGCATTGACACAAAACAATAAAATGGATACCTATCTACCTTACATACGTTAGAACCTAGACCGGAGCAATAAATCATTAGCATACTTATTTGAATTTGCATTTATATTATGTTTTAATAGGCAATGTGGTACAATTTAGATTGAAGGTATGTTATCTATGACGCGGTATGCTAGATATAAATATAAATAATAAGGGTGCAATAAAATTTGTCATTCTTTTATTATGACATATGAGACGTGAGCTATAATTACTAGGAATTTTATTTTCTTGATGCACCCATCAATTTTATTGCTTTGGTGCATTATGTCGATGGTGCGTGTGTATCGAACCTATTCATAGTGGTGTTTTAAATTAATAATGAGGCATTTATTCATTTAAGATCTTATATTGCTATAAAAACATTCAACAGTCTTTCACTTGAAACAAAAATTGAGGAAAACAAAAATAATTTCAGACACAAAATAAAAAAAAATGGATTAAAGAACAAAAAAGAAAATATTACCAATTTTATTTTTGATCTCTGTTTTTGGGTTAAATTTATCTTTATTTTAAATGTTTCTTTTGCTTCGTCACCAACATTGTATATTTCTTTTTTTTTCAAACTGAATTATGTATAAACTATTATATTATAAAATGGGGGCCTCAGCACGGGTAAACAACCCAGTGAGGCCAACATTACTAGATTGTACTATGAAATTTTGTAAAATAATGTATCAACAATAAAAAAATTAAAAAAATACAGCAGCATTATATATATATATACTTATGTAATAATAATGATTTATTGTCTTGAATTCTGTGTAACAAGTAGAGATAATGATATCCTCACTGGGATCTCCCGTGCTGAGGATTTCATTTACATATTATAATTTAATTATAAGAAATTAATATGAATTAGACATAACATATATCATGTAGTATTTTTTTAAAATAATTATAAAGTAAATAAGATAGTGTTTTTTTTAATAATTCAGTTCACTAGATTCGGTTTTAGTCTGTATTTGATATCAATAAATTTTCTATTTCTGATCTCCCTATATTTAGCATCCAGCTTTTTATTTGAAATTTAAATGTTATAATGTTGAGGTTTTTAAGTGAGAGTAGTATTTTATTGTAGAGTTTAATGCCATAATATAAGAAGCTTTTGCCCAAATGTTGTGTTAGTAGTTACTTGTTGGATATGTTTTTGACCATGAGATCTAGTGTTTCTAATGTACATGTTAGTTGTTATTTCTTGGGTTTTGTACTTATGAATGTAAATGAGTATAGTTTTAGAATATAGTTGTTTAATTGACATGGTGTTAAGATTGTTGAAAATTTCGTCAGTGCTAGTTTTTACAGGAACTATCAGTATAATCTTCATTATGGCTTTTTGAGTTTTAATAAGTGGATTGAGTATGTTTTTATTTGCACTGCCCCATCCAATAATACCGTATTCTAACAGTGATTGGCAGAGAGCCATGTAAATCTTGATCAAGTCTTTTTTAATGAGGACATTCCTGATAGTTTAAAATAACTTAGTTTTTTAATTTTATTATTTAAATAGGTAATGTGTTCGGTCCATTTTAAGTTTCGGTCAATTATTAGACCCAGATACGTTATACGGTCAACGTTTTCTAATGAGGGACAATTACAATTCTCATTTAAGTGATGCGGGCTATGAATTTTCATGTTCAGGTTTTCTTAAGAGTTTTTTTTTATTTTTTATTTTGAAAGTGATGAATTTGGTTTTATTAGCATTAAGTGTAAGTGAATGGTAGTCTAGCCATTTTTTAATCCTATTAGGTGCGTCTTCTGCTTTCTTAAATGTTTCTGTTCAATTATTCCCATTTATTTATTTATTTATTGTAAGAAACAAACAGCAATTTTTATACAGGATGAGTTATACAAGAGGTTAAACATGAGATAAGCCAAAACAGTTTCTTATGCTAATGTTGGTTATTATGATATAAAATACAATTGAAATTGGTATAGGTAAAACATTTTAAGTTGGAAGCAATAAAAATGCTTAGTGTTGATGTATTGGTCTATCTGTGTGAATGTCAAGCGACGCCCACAAAACCGATAAGGCTCTCTGTCTTGCTTACGCCCACTTATTGCAACTAGTTAGAAGAGAGGCAAGTTTTACGACACCCTTTTGAGGCTGTACTTACAGGGTGTTCTATTCTCTTCATTCGGTTCGTAATTTGATTTAAACATACGTGTACCTACATTTCGCAAGTGACAAAATCAAATTTTTAAATTTGAAATAATAAATAGTTTGCATTATTTTTAATTCGAATCTTTATTAGTAGATTTACAGAGTATTTGTAAAGTGTTTGTAATATTTATTACGATATCATGGAGTCCTGTTATGAAACGGAACGTGGCAAATCACTGAATGGACCAACTCGTGAAATTTTATTCCGTATATTTAATTATTTTACTTATAAAAAACGGTGGTCGACTTTTAAGCATTAATAACTTGTATGATTTGACGTCTAAGGCAACTGGAGTATCACAGACTAGTACCTATTCAACCGTTAATCTTTTGTACCTTGGTGTTAGTAATCTGTTATATTTTAGATAATATACGTATAGATAGTTGCTGATGATGACTGATACATAATTAAATATTTACTGTTGCTGATGATTGCTAACACATAATTATAAAAAATAAATAATCCATAAGCAGCAAAAATTCTAAGCACAGATTTTGGAAATCACACTTCATTTCAACATTAAGTTCTTGGTTTAGGTAAACCAAGTAATTCATGCGTATTGAGTTTTAAACGAAACTTTACAAATGTCAAATCGGTACAAAAAAATGGCGGCAATGGAGATGTTTTATATGGGAAATTTATAACTTTGAAAACCGAATTTTAATGCATGTTTTTCCATCTATCCCGACCGAAACCGATGTTTCTTTTGGTAATTAAGTTTAACAGTCAAGTTTAACAAGTTTTTTTTTAGTTTAAGTTTTTTAAAGTTTTTTTAAGTTTAACTTTTCAAAATCTATGCCTATTAAACGTGTAGCGGCATGTGGCGGCTTGTAGATTATTTACTTTATAAAATATTATCTATATGTATAAGTATGAATATTATAATAAATTAATCTTTTTAAATAACACAATATTTTTTTAACCTTGTTGTTAGTTATGAATACCCATTTGAATTCAATCCTGAAGATTATCACATTTAGTTAATAAACTTATTTTTCTTCCTAAACCTTCAGTATTTCTATAAAAATGTTGTAAAACAGCATTAGTTTTATGTTACCGATTTAAACACGCTTTGGATTCGGATTCTCAATTGTGAAATAATTATTAATTGCTTTTTTGTTAAGAGCCTAAAACGAAACACGCTGTATGAAAGTTTTGCATCTGTGTGAGTACTGTGATGAAGTCAACTTAACTTGCGAGACCTATAATAACCATTAAATGAAAATGAAAATAACAACAACAACAAAAAATATATATAAGTATATTAGAAGGAAGAAGGAAGAAGGAATAGGAAAGGGCAAGAGGCAGAGGAAGGTGGGATGGGGACAGGAAATGCTCATGCTGCACCTTTTCTATAGTTGTGCATTAATTTATTAACATTTGTGGTTGTACGCCTGACTTCGTTTCGGTATTTCACAAGAGTATTATTAAGAATATCGATATTGTTAAATTGCGTGTTATATTGCGCGCATATACGGGGGATTGGAGAATTTTTTCTAAGGTTGGTTCTGCACGCTGGCAAATGAAAAAAATGGTTGGCCTTGTAGGTATGTGAATTCTTAAATAATTTACGAGTTCAGGAGAGTCCAGGCCGTTATTCAGAATTTTGTATAAAAATATTTGATCAGATATTAATCTTCGTGTTTGAAGTGGAGTAAAGTTGTGAAATTTTAAGGATTCGGTGTTATTTGCAAAGAGTAATTTGAATTTATAATTTATGTGTTTAAAAAAATTATTTTGCACACTTTCGATTCTGTCAATATGGCATCGGTAGAACGGTGCCCAAATTAGTGTGCAGTATTCTAAGTGGGGGCGGATATACGTGGTGTAAAGGGAATACAGAGTTTTAATATTGCGAAAAGGTTTAGATACGCGAATTATAAATCCCAACATTTTATTGGCTTTCTTGATTACTTCGTTAATGTGTTTGATAAAATTTAGTTTTACATCCAGTACTACCTCAAGGTCACGGATTGATTCTATTTCATGGATTTGTGTATCATGAAAGTTATAATAAAAAGAAATTTTATTTTTGTTACGCGTAAAAGATAATTTCTTGCACTTAGAAATGTTTAGGATTAATTTGTTTAATTTAGAGTATGCAAAAAGACGATTTAGGTCTTCTTGAAGTTTTATGCAGTCATTGATAGATTTGATTACTGTATATTTTTTTTGTCATCTGCATATGCTAGGTAGTTAGCATGTAAAAAACATTTATAAATATCAAATATATATACATTACAATAATGGCCCCAAGTGAGAACCTTGCGGTACGTCAGAGGGCACAGTCAAAAAGCTAGACTTAGTTCCCTCAACTGATACGCACTGTAGTCTTCTATGCAGATATGAAGTTAGTCACCTAAGTAAGTCGCCATTGAATTCCTAATTGGTGTAATTTTTTAATGAGGATAGAGTGGTTAACTTTATCGAAAGCTTTCGAGTAATCTGTGTAGATAACATCTACTTGGTGTCCATTATCCATATTGCTTGTTAAGTATTCAGTAAAGTTGACTGTTTGTTAATACTGACCTTTTTTGTAAAAAACCATGTTGTTGATTTTGTATGCTGCGGACAATAGTTATATAAATTTGATCGCACACAATACGCTCAAAGAGTTTACTAAATACTGTGAGTATTGAGATTGGGCGATAATTTACAATGTTACTTTTTGAACCTGTTTTATGGATGGGGATTATAATTGCTTCTTTGAATTTTGTGGGAAATATTCCTTTTTTTAAGGACATGTTAAATAAGTTAGTTAAAGGATATGTAAGATTTTTGGCACATTTTGAGATAAAATATGGCGAGATACCATCACTGCCCGCACCCTTAGTAACATTCAATTTATTCAAATATTTATTGACCAATGAGTTGTTTATTTGAACGTTCCCGATCGGGTTATCATTATTAACGCAGGTAGAATTATCTATATTATTGAGATCATCCGTGCCCTCATCGCTTACGTAAGTAGATTGGAAGTGTTTACAGAACAGTTGGCACACTTGATGAGCACCGGTGCCTGACTCGTCTTTAAGGTTCATGATTTGTGGTATGCCATTTTTCCTATTTTTGTTTTTAGCGTAATTCCAGAGACTTTTATTGTAAGTTGGAATACTAGACTCAACTGAACTTATATATTGGGTGTAACAATGTTTCTGTAAGTGTTTTTGTTGTATGCGTTTGATAGAAAACTCTATGTAATATACTGGATTATTATTTGATTTCCATTTTTTGTGTAGTCTTTGTTTCTCTTTGATGATTTTGATTAGGGAATGTGAGTACCAGTTGGGAATTTTTTTCTTTTTGATGAAACGTTTAGGGACAAACTGGTTAATGGTGTTATTTAAAATGTCATAAAAAGTATAAATTGCTTCGTCAACGTCAGCATTATCGTGAGTAAAAGACCAGTCTGTTTTAGACAGGTGTTGGTTGATTAAATCATAATCAGCTTTCAATTTGGGAGACGGGAATGGGTACCGCCGCCCCGGGAACCTTTATTGGATAACCAACACCTCTGCCATAGGTTACCCCAAGTGGTTCGCTACGTTTGGTGATTTAGCAGGGGTGCCCGGGTTCAAAGGGTGAGGTTTGTCTAGGTCTTGAAGGCGGATGACCAGGACATACTGAACCCCAGATTCCTACCCACCCCTTAAACCCTTTTCCTTCCCAGAACTCCCTTCTCCTTCCTTTCCTTAAAAAAACCCTCCACACAGCATCCCCAAAGATGGCATAGGTTCTGAGGGAAATTATTTTCCTCAGAGCCTTCTGTGTTGAGCTCATGTAAAAAAAAAAAAATCATACCGATAAATTTCTTTTGGTGGAGCATTAATTGTTAGAAGTGTGTCTAATTGTAGTATGATTTTGAGCGATGGATGGTGTAAATCCTCTCTGACAAGAGGGTTGTATGCTTGAGACGCGAGGCATTCCTCATTACAGATAACTAAATCTAGTATACGTTTATTGGCATTTTTAAAGGAATTGGAGTTGTTTGGCGGTCCGTCCTCTCTACCTACCCCTGCGGAGAAACGGCGTGATGGTTAGTTAGTTAGTTAGTTTGTATTGGTTCAAATCGCAGTAATGGATTGTGTCAGCAAGTGAGGAACTAATTGAATTTAAATTTTCTGGTATTAAGTGTGAATTTTTATCTTGTGGTTTCCATGTTATGGTGGGCATATTAAAGTCTCCAATTGCGAGTATAATATCATCTGGGTTTTGATCTTTGACGTTAGCAAGCAAACAAAGGAATGAACTAAGAGCATTTTCATATTCATGTCCCTGTGGTAAATACAGACAAGAAACATGGATGGTACGTTTGGAAGTATAGTTAGAGGGGGGAATAGTTACCCAGATGCATTCAGCATTACAGACCAAGTCTTCGCGAGGATATGCGATTGTTATGAGTTATGATTATGACTCCACCGCCTCGACGAGAATCTGTTTGGGTATTAATGCCATTAATTGTAATGTTACTTGACCTATCTCGTCTAAAAATACTGTAAAATTCTGTTGGTGCCAGTTCCGAATCTAAAATAGAATCAATTAGCCATGACTCAGATATACCGAAAATGAAACAATCGTCATTCAAAAGAATATTATTGTGAAAAATCTCAGTTTTAGTTCGTAGTCCTTTACAGTTTTGGTATATAATATTTAACATTGTAATTTAGATGAGTAATAGTTTGGTACAATTTGGTTACAATATATGAGTATATAACTGAAGAGTTGTTTATTATGAATGACATGTACGATATTATATTAATAGAATAATGTACAAAAGTGAGCATCAAGTGCAAGGGGACGGGGGATAGTGAGATGAAGATGGGTAAGGAGAGTGTAGGAGTGTATCTTCTATATTGGGTAATATATACATTGCTTATACTAAAATCCATATTGAAAACAGAACAGACTATTTTAGCAAAATTTATGAGATAACTAGGTATAAACGAAATAGGAAATAAAAATAATAACATTATTCAACGGTAAGTTAAAATTAAAAGAAAAATGCAGATCGTGCGAAATGATCTTAAAATATGGTTTTAAATACAGGAAATAATATGAATATCTTGCTTGTAGCTTGTAAGTATACGAATAAAATAAAGTAGAGACCGTATCAACAGTATCAGGATTATAGTTAGTAGGCATTCTTGAAATATAGACAATATCTTTTAGTAGCATTGGAGATAGATATATACATGAAAAATATACAATATTAATAGTATTTGTTAGGAGAACAGTATCATCCACAAAACTGATGATTTCTCCTTCACATTCTACGTGGCATAGGTCATTAATGTAAATAAGGAACAGAATCGGACCCAGAATACTTCCTTGGGGCACCCCGAATTTGACATCAATACACTCACTGGTTATGTTGTTAAGTTTCACAGTTTGCTTTCTATTTCCCATGTAACTTAAAAAAATATCAGTTCATTATCAGTAATCCCTATGTTCTCTAGTTTTTCAAAAATATGTGTGATTTATTGTGTCGAAGGCTTTAGAAAGGTCGAGAAATACGCCAATGCATTTTTATGTGAGTCTAGAGAATTTTTAATATATTCAATTACTAAGGCTATGGCGTTGGATGATCCTAGATTTTTTCTGAAACCAAATTGTTTTGGTGATAATAGTTTATTTGATTCTAGGTAGTCGACGAGTTGAGTTTTAACTGTTATTTCTAAGATTTTAGATAATGTGTTTAGAATTGTGATTGGTCTGTAGTTATTGATATCTTTACAATTTCCTGATTTAAAGATTGGTGTAATAGTCCCTATTTTGAGATGGAAATCTGCTTTCCGTGATAGATTTGTTTATTAGAAAGAGTATCGGTTCGGTAATTTCGTCTTGTAAGAATTTTATTGTTTTCATTGTGATTTCATCACTACCAGATGAAGATGTTGGTTTGAATTTAGATAACATTAATGTTAGTTCTTGTTTAGTGATTCGTTTAGAGCAAATTTAATCCTTTGTGGATTTGAGTGTTTGTTTATGTTCGGGTTAAAGTGTTGAGGTTTGGTTTTGTTGGCTAAATTCGAGCCTATGTTTGCAAAAAAGTTGTTGGTGTAGTTAATTAGTTTATGTACGTTTTTGTTGAGCGAGAGTGTACCGTTATCTGTGTTGATTTCTTCCAATGGGTTTGTTTTGTTTTGATCTGTGTAGGTGGTTTCTTGAATTATTTGCCAGATAAGTTTTGGATTATTATTGGATTGATCTATTTTAGATCTGTAGTAAATTTGTTTAGTAAGATTGGAGCTTAGGATTTCAATTTGGGAGGCGGGAATGGGTACCGCCGCCCCGGGAACCTTTATTGGATAACCAACACCTCTGCCATAGGTCACCCCAAGTGGTTCGCTACGTTTGGTGATTTAGCAGGGGTGCCCGGGTTCATGGGGTGAGGTTTGTCTAGGTCTTGGAGGCGGATGACCAGGACATACTGAACCCCAGATTCCTACCCACCCCTTAAACCCTTTTCCTTCCCAGAACTCTCCTCTCCTTCCTTTCCTTAAAAAAAACCCTCCACACAGCATTCTCAAAGATGACATAGGCCCTGAGGGAAATTATTTTGCTCAGGGCCTCCTGTGTGGAGCTCATGTAAAAAAAAAAAAAAAGAAGATGTTTCTATAGTTTTTATACCGCACGGGCCGTCGTCGGTATACAGACTGTAAATAGGGTTGGTTAAACACGACCTTGTATATGCCAAATATTGAAGTGTCGCCTTAATAAGGGCGGTTGATTACACGACCTTGCGCCACTATATGCAAAAATACTGGAAATCGCGCCCTTAAAAGGGCGGTTGTGTAGGAGTAGGTATCAGGTGGCCCGCCGCACGCTGCAATTGCTCGCCGCGGAAGCTTGTTTGAGCTTGTTTGAGAAATGAAAGCCCCAAGTCAACAGAGAAGGCGGCGGCTAGCAGGCGGTAGGGGCAGCGGCAGAGGCGGGCGGCGGGGCAGAGGGTGAAGTCCGTCCAGTAGAGTGATCCAGGAAAAAAGAGACCTGTACCCAAAAAGCAAGCCCTTTTTGTTGAATTTCGTACCCGACTGCGGGTGGGCTAGGTTACAGATTAACGGTACAGGCCGGCCTCTGATTGGTCAGACTTCCTCCCCCGCTGGCCCGTTCAACCCTGCCTGGGGTGCCGACTACCTGCTAAGCCATTCGTGTTTATTTGGACAAAAATTTATTAAAATTTATAAATTATTCCCCATTCCGACTGTGACTGCCGCCTGCGACAGTCGCACCTCTCTGGCTTTGCAAAATGCCATTCTCCACCGCCGTCGTCGCTTGTTTCGCTCCAGTTTGACAAGTTTCGTGAATACCACAAAGTGCCTTTCCCAGTAAAGGAACATTCCACCTCAGTGTCCATACCCAGTGCCTCGAGGATTACCCACATAACATTCAGTGATTTCTCCCGCCAAAATATCTACAGACTATCAGTGACTTGAACTTTTGTGTTTTCCCCGTGTTATCCCGATCTAATCAACCATGGCTTCCCCTCTCCCCCTCTCATCCAGCCCAAACCCAGAAGAATACGAACGCCTCTCCCGTGAAATATTCAACTTCTTCAACGACCACCTTGACCAAAACAACATGTCCCAAGAAGATAAACTACACGTCTTCGAATTGGTCGTACGCAGACACCAAGTGCGTACCCCTACTGCCCCCAACTCCCCCCAGCCCAATTCAAGTAACATCACCCCAACCAGCCCCCCCCCTTACCACCCCCCTAGCAGTCCACCCCCCTAGCAGTCCACCCCCCTATTGCCCTCCAAACTAATCACTCCCCTGCCGCCCCACAAATCGTCCGCCCTCTCCCTGCCGCCCAATCCGACTTGCCCCTCACTGACCCCAATACTGACCACCCTCCCAACACCGTCCACCTTATCTTCGCCCCCCAAATCGTCAGCGTCCCCATCGCCCCCCAATCCGACAGCGCCCCCATCGCCCCCCAAACCGAACGCGTCCCCATCGCTCCTCAAACCGTCCGCCCCCCCATAGCTTCCTAAACGAAGTACCCCCTTACCTCTCGCCCGCCAACCACCCCCCAAATCAACAGCTCACTCAACCCCCCCCAAATCTCTTCTCTGCTACCCAAACTATTCTCCCCACTATCCCACCACACTCGCCCAGTACAACGCAATCCCCACCCCACAACGTGCCACCCCCCGACCTGCCACTACCCCACTAAATTCCCCCATCTCCCAAAGTCCCCTTACCCTCCCCCCCGTCCCTCAAATAGTGGAATCCACCCAGTTGTTCCCTCGCCCTGCAGTGAAAAAGAAAACAAACACCAACCAACTCCTCCGAAATAATCGCCCCCCATATTGCAGCCATGTCCTTTGCAATTAAAAATTAACAAACAAACACTAATATCTAAACATCCTACAACCTTACAAAAACTCATGTTGAAAGAGAAAGGGGCCTAAATTGGCCCGGAGCTCTGCACGCCCGTAATTCAAAAAGTCAAAAGTGTTTATTTGGATAAGTATTTACAAATTCAGTTGCAGAGAGACTAGCAAAACAATATTTATCAACTGACATAAGAGGGGTCCGCGGAAGTTGACAATTTTTAATCGTTTATTAATGTCACATCCGCGGATTAACAGAATATAAAATTTAGACATTAGAACAATACAAATAATTTTAAAATGTAATTTAGAATGGCACGTCCGATATAGTTTTTGTTAAATAGTTTTAAAGTAGAAAAAATCAGAGGCTGGGAAAGGTCATAAGGATTGTTTTTTACTTACTGATAGATCTTGTCTCTTTTTCTTATACATTTAAGTAGGCCAGGCAGAGGCTGCTCTAGGGCTCCAGGTGTAGGAGGTCATTTGAAAAAAAAATTGTGATTAATCTTTATTTGTTATTGTGAAAAATGCCGATATATTATTATCTATATCAATTTAAAGATAGGTAGGATCATGAAACCGCAACTCAAATTACATAGGTATTTATTTATAAATTGCAAATTCACTACATAATTCATGTAATTGCAGGCACATCATTTTAAAGAGGGCACTTTTCAATGTAGTTGTGCACACCGATTGTATCTACCTAAGTATCCAAAATTTAAAAACAAAATTAGATTAGAAAAAATAGACACCGGTAATTTCAAAAGTTTTAAAAACGAAAATTGAGTTTGAAACACACGTCCCAGTCCCCCTTTACCCCTAAAACGCCCAAAGATATTGGGTAAGAAACGACGTTTATCAATTAAGTATATTTAAATTAGACTTGCGTTTCAATTTGACGATGTTTTTTGTTTTTTTTTTTGCATTTTTCAGCTACCTAACAAAAACAGATTTATTATTTAATAATATTAGATCATTTTTATCTATCTAATACACCACTACATAAGCAAAGGTCCCTTTAAAATGATTTACCTGTAACTAGATAATTAAATGTATAGAACCTGCTGTCACTTAGGTTAAGAACCTAAAAAAAACAAACATTGTTTTTGATCGAGCTGTTTTCTATGTCCGTTGAAAAGTGATCATAATATAATAATTAATAATCTTTGAAAAGATCTGGGTACTTCTCAAAGTGCAACCAAACTAAATTCAAAACGTCGCGCGTCGCCGATAACAACATAAATAGGGCCGGTATATCAGTCTAAGGAGCACATTCCTCGCTCAACTTAAGCTGACCAAATCGGCCGCTTAAGCCGCAGAATAGTTCCTTTGCTAGACGCTGTGGCGCTATTGGCAATAACACACAGTGTTGCCAACTTAACGGATTTCCCGTCATATCTGGCGGATTGGAGTGTCCCGAAACGGGAAAATTTTGTGTATAACGGAATTTACAGTATGACGGATTTTCTGGCGGATTCGAAAAAAGTGATAAATTACTTACTTTTATAGGCGAAAATAGCCTATATTTAAGGATTCATGAAGAAATTTTCATCCCCGAAATTCCCTAACAACCCCCCCTCCCCCAGGATGGACGAAAATTTGTGTATCTGACGGAATTCTGACCGTTGATCCGTCACGATTTAGCGGGAACGGAGATTTCGAGTTGGCAACACTGATAACACATCATCTGTCAAATTTGACATTTGCCAATGTTTCGATTTCAATATACATCTGCTACGTACGTAAATTACATTATGAATAAATTAACCATCAGCATGGAGTTTGAGCTTTCTTCGAGCGTTGAGGATTTAGATATCGTTCATTTCGTAGAACATTTAAACAGACCACGCAAAGTGCGAATATATAGAAACAGGGCTGACGACTTCCTGGCGTGGATGAAATTCAATTTTATTACAGGTTTCGTCTCTCCAAAAGGGTCGTAAATTGCTCGTTACATTTGATAAGGGATGACGTCAAATCTAAAATTAACTGGTAAGTGATAATGCTTTAAAGGTATAAAAAAAGTAGATAACAATATAGTACCCGTCTGCATAGTGTGCTTGTTTTCATTTCAGGAATAAAGCACTCTCCAAAACACCAGATACTTTTGACAATCAGATACCTAGCATCTGGCTCCCATTATTCCAAATCTTTCCCGAACTGTCCAATACAATAAACAAACACTGTTTCAAGCGAGGCATGCGTGCAAAATGCAAAATCGACCTATGTTTATACCGCCATCTCTTTCAACAACACATAAAGATTCATAATGCTGTCTCTCTCCCATGACATTGGGTCATGACCAAAATAGTCGCTAGGGTTTCATTAGTACCTATATGCGAGAAATTTGACTCCAGGAGAAAAGCATGGTGCCATCGTGTTTATTGTATGGCGCGCATAGGGACAGAAGATATCCAAAGCGAGGGCATTTTAGAAATTGATCCACGGATCTGAATAAATGTGAGAATGGGAGCTTCCATTTGAGACGATAACGTCACCCGGCGAGCCATCCCCCATCCCCGCTAGCTGCCTGTTATTTTGCGGAACATTTCAAATAAAGAATGCAATGCGTTGGGCCGTTAGATCCGTAAAAATTTATTAGATATTATTATGTCTTATAATTTTGAGGGGTCAAACATTCATTGTCCTAAGGGGAGAGCCGCCACTGAGGCCAGGTGTGATCCAAGCTTTTTTGATAATTGTATTGTGTGAATACGTGTAAGTTTTTATTGAAGTGTGGTTTTGTATTTTTAATTGCAAGTGTTCAATAAATATTTTCCAAGCAACTTCTAGGTCTTCAGCTTTATATATTGACTCCCAGATTTCAGTTTGTAGTGATTTTTTTAGTTTTATGTAATCTATAACATGTCTATTCCACGTTAAATTTTGAGTCGATGGTCGATTTTTCTTTGCAAATGTTAAGACTTAAAGTGTTGTGATCAGTGATGGTGGATTGACGTATGATTGTGGAATATTTTTTATTTGTTTTTGTCATTATGTGGTCAATGCAAGTTTGCGAGGGGATTGATCTATTCATTTTGTGATCCACTCTTGTTGGTTCCCTTATTGCGGCAGACATCCCGTGGGAGAGGAGGAGTAATTGGTACTCCTGTGTTTGTGGATGTTGCCTTCCAGTATATATTAATGTTGATGTCCCCAATAATGAACAGGTTCCTGATGTTTCGTTCTTGAAGGAGAAGGAAGATAGTTAGGAAGGTACCCGTATATGTTTGCTGTAAGTCCCGTAGTGAAAGATACTCGAAGGTATTTTCAATATTGCCTTAGTGAGAGACCTGCTCACGGAATCGAAACTTTTCTTGAAATGGCTTTTCCTGATAACTAACTAATGGGACATACATTAATTACATGATCAGTTTTTCTTCCAATCTAGACCCCCCCCCACTTGGTGACATAAATTTGGGCCATTTCGTATATTCTTTTCATTAGACGTGAGATTTTGCGGGACCCCCCCCCCCTTTTGAGCTCACGTAATTAATATATGCCCCCTAAGTAACTAGATCTGAGTAGTCAACTGTCCTCTTTGATTGCCCTTAAATCTTCCTGATTTCCAAAAATTTAATTTTCGTAGTCCTACTATTTCTCAGCAATGGAACTCGTGTGTGATGCTCACATAATATAAATATGAAAAGTTTGATTTTTCAATGTGGTCTTCCAGTCCACCTATTCCTCAGTTATCAATATTCAATATTGAAAACCACACATAAGGGAACGTACCCATACTACGTGACCAATTTTTTGCAATTTTTAACCCCCCCCCCCCCCCCCCCTGGTGACCAAAAACCTAAGCAACCAGCCGCTCATTTGTATGGAGCGTGACATTTTGAAGACCCCCCCCCCTAAACGTGTCACGTAGTATGGGTACGTTCCCTAAAGTAAATCATGAATCATGACATATTGCTTAATAAGGTTTCATAGATTGGTATAAGTGAAAATCTTCTAAGATGACTCTCATATTAAATCAAAAATAGAAATCAAGCTTTTGCCTTAAAATTTTATGTAAGTACCTATCCCAAATTATTATTACCGCAGTTTTACCTCAAGGCTCCATACTGGGTTCTCTACTGTTCTCTTTATATTTAAATGATATCAAACATATTATAAATCATTCCGATTTCTTATTTTACGCAAATGCTGTGAAATTATATAAATATGTTAGCTCTATAAATGATTGAAATAAGTTAAGTACAGATTTTTGTTTAGAAGATTGTATTAAGTTACAGTTAGATTTAAACAGGAATGAACTGCAAAAACAATCAATTATTTCTTAATGTGGACAAATATAACATTTAGAGGGAAAAGCCACCTACTTTTTAGCTTTGCAACGAGTAGAAAAAATCAGAGGCCTTGGAGTTTTACTAGATTCTAAAATGCTGTACATATAAGGATCATACAGAACAATTTTATACAACAAATGGGATTAATGTTACGCTTGAGCCCTTTATCATACTGCAAACACTTATTTTTCTGTATGTGACACTTGCATGTGTTAGATCACAACTTGATTTTGCCTCAGTCATTTGGAATCCCCAACACCAAACATCTGTCCTGTCGCTTTAGTAATTATCAAATCAATCCCACTGCTCTCTATGAACGTAGAAAAATCACTGATGCTTTGTTTTTGTGCAAAATTAGAACCCTATTATTGATTCATGATATCTATTAGAAAGACTCACGTTGCTACAGTCTTCTTCCACACAGCAACGAATTAATAAAAATGCAGTACATAATTCAGCTTATTGGAAGAAACATTAAAGTAAATATTCACATTCTGGAATGATTTTCGTACAATAGAACCATTTTCTCCCATTTTCCTCTACATTCTCTACTGCGTTTTAATTTTTTTTTTGTAAACGGTACCTAATCTGTGGAACGTGAAAAAATAGCAAAGTCTAACCTACAAATCATTCTTTTTTCCAGATGGAGAAGTTCCGTCAGCTATCCGACAGCTCAGACGGCATGATAGTGGACAACTTCAGACATCTTCAGCCACTCTACAATAGACGGGTGTTCGTCCGAACAGTCCACAGCAGCTCGGCCAAGTTCATTAAGTACAACAACATCCACTACACCAAGTGGGACTGGCTGGGTCCCGATGCGGCCTTCGATGACGAAAGCGAAGAAAATGAAATTGAAGAAGACGAATAAGATAAAAATTGGTTTTGTCAAAAATGTTTAAGTAGAAGATTTTAAAATTCATAGCTCTCCACAATGATGTTAAAAATATTGAAACAATGATTAAATTGTATGTATCTATTGGAAAAAACTAAAGAGAAAGAGAATTGATTTGAACAAAAACCACCCAAATCCAGGTCAGGACATTGTATCTTGACGGCCTCTATGACCCTCCTTATGACAATTATTTCGTAAGGAGGGTCATATATATATATATATATATATACATATACATAA
Source organism: Limnephilus rhombicus (assembly GCA_929108145.2). NCBI lineage: Eukaryota > Metazoa > Arthropoda > Insecta > Trichoptera > Limnephilidae > Limnephilus > Limnephilus rhombicus. Next base: position 26,061,487 of record OV815278.1, read on the forward strand.
TTATGGTCATATATACATAATAATGTAGGAGGATCTTATTTATAGGTGGGCCTCTTTATACAGGATATAACAGAATGTACCCGAGGGATTTTATCCAGCGATTGATTCTGAGCATATTTGGAGAAAAAAATGTACACGTCATTTTGTTATCCGATGACATTTTTTTTTTATTAAAAACAAAAAAAATAAGTTTTAATCACATGTCGCTACTTCCCATCGCTATGTAATATTTACCGTCGCGATGGGAGTGAGCGATACGCGCGCTGTTTCGTATTTTAAAATGCTGTTAGAACGAGACGCAACGCTTATCAAATGACCGCTAGGCTACAAACGCACCACTTTCACACTCTAGTCAGTGGCGGCGTGTGATGATAAAATATATTTAATGAAATATATTTTACCAAATGATATGTACATTTTTTACTCCAAATATGCTCAGGAATCGCTGGTTAAAATCCCTTGGGTACGTCCTGTTACACCCTGTATGTATGATCCTACTTATAATAGCGTAGTCACAGGAGGATTTCATAAAATCTAAATCGTCGCTCACATTATAACAACGCATATGTCATTTTACACAGGTTTTCAGGAGTAACAAAAAACCGTTTAGTTTATAAAATAAAAATAGCACAACATTGAAAAATGTTTGAGGAATTTGGTGAGGTACTGGGAGTCAATACATTACGTCTAGAAGCATCGCGTATATTTAAAATACGCCCGTAGTACTCCAGACTAAATAAAAAAAACTTTTGTATAAACATTTACTACTAAGCATAGATAAGTACAAATTATTTTGTTAGCAAACTTTGTATAAAAGGAGTGGTGATTGGTCAAAACATTTGTTTATCGATTCAAACCACGCGCAGGCGTAGTTTTAAAAGAAATTCCAAAGAAAACAATTTGTATTATTTGAGATACGCGATGGTATAATGTTATAATGAGCGACGATATATAAATAAGAGGCAGACATGATTCACTGACCTGGCCTGGGTTGAGGTGGTTGTGTTTAATTCAGTAACATTCGCTCTCAGGGTATCTATTCTAATCACCAGCGATGAAACTTGAAACAATGTTACTAAAAAACATCAAAATGCATTTTGGACAAACACAGCAGGTTTGAAGGTTGAAGTGATATGTGATAGCACAGTGTTTTAGTTTTGATCACAATTTTTGATTTAGATATGGCTGTAACCAGTTTTTTTCTGTCGTTTTCTAATACATTATGATTAGTAATTTATAGATATTGTTTCAATATTTAACTTGTGATGTTTTACATTGAAAAGATTTGAATGTTTTACTGGGGTTTGATAATTTAGAATTAAAGGATTTTCTTCACCATATGAAAAAATACTACATGTTTGTTCTATGTCATGGGCTCCCAATCCATCGATTGCAGAGCAAATTTTGGATGATCCTAATAATTTTATTATAATAATAATTAATTTCCATAACAAGCATGTATGAAAAAAGTAACATCCTGGTCTTAGGACAAATTGGTTTTGCGAGATTCGTGCTTATGTTATTAGAAGAATTTTAAAAAGTAACAGCACAAATTCTTGTTAGAAGTCAATTCCCATGAAAACTATGGTAAAAAATAGAAAGCTACCTCAAAGGTTGGCAGTGGCGCACAACCCGTTTTCGGTTTTTTTCTTTTGTGTGGAGTCTCTTTGTAATATTATCATTAAAAAACTTTGTAACTTTGATTTAATTATGTATTTAGGACGGGACCCCACCCCATTACGGGCATCTTCAGACTGAGCCTTAGCAGGGTGAAAACTGTAAGATGCTCCTAAAACGGTGAAACCCGACAGTCCCAAATAAATAAACACTAGCAGTTAAAAACCAGCTGCGGGCGGTGTAGCTTTGCAACAAACTTCACGTACAAAAATGGCGTGGCGTCAGAGACTTGAAGTCGGGTTCTTAAATTTCAACTGCACAGACGCTAGCGTATTAATACTATCAGATGACGTTTTATAGTTTTTCTATCTTTATATTATAAGCACTTATTTAAAAAAAAATAAAGAATGAGATTATCTTGATATTTAATAGTATGGAGGAAATATTTAAATAATAAGCAAACAGAAGTAAAGCCCACAAATTATTTTTGCAAATTACCAAACAATTGTAATATTCATAAATAAGTTAGATATATTTTGAAAACTGAGCACTCTACTAGATTAAGAAAATATAATATTAGGTACTTGTATTATTGCAATTTGAAGGTGCTATATAAATATTAAAGAAAACTGAATCGAAGTAAAAATTGGATTGATGAGGGAGTTCTATTGTGCCATTTTGTCATAAAAAAAATGTTAAAGAATATCAACAACAAACCTTCATTATGTGATTAGTAATTAGTTAATACAAAAGTAATTTGTAAACACAAATGTTAAAATTTAGAACAAATACGTAAATAGAAGTAAGATAATATATATTAAGAAAAATAAATACGCATTATAAATATAGTACCCTTTTTGGCAGAAAATGTTAACTTAGTTGGGACACCATCGTATGCTTGTATGTTGTATGTATTACAATTTGGAAGTATTAACTGTAATATATAAGTGTAATGATAACAGAATAACTAACAAATTTTACCGTAGGCTTAAGAAACTAATTTTTTTATTAATTATAAGAATATTAGAGGTTAAGAGCAATGATTTTGTAAAGAAACCACAATGTTGTGTCATTTAGAATAAGCAAATAAAGGATATTTTTGTGTACAGTTTTGAAGTTTTATTTATAAAATTATCATACTGGTTGCGATCAGGTGAGCCTAATCAAAACCACCCCATCCCATGTCAAGACAATGAAGCCAACCTCTTATTTAGCTGAACTCCCTGGACATATACCCTACCATGACGGTGATTCAATCCAATATTGTGTTTGTATGTCTTTCTAAAAAAAATTGACATTTTATATTCATATTCCATATATGTACATCCGCAAACAATAAAATTCATCATCACATAAAAACATAACTTGCAAAAGTAAATTTTCTTAAAATAATTAAATTAGCGCCATCTATGAATGCATAAATTATAACAAATGTTCCGGCTAACCCCTCAGGCTAATTTTTTTTGATTTTGTTAACAAATTACACAGGTCTCATATATATTGTTGTGTCTCCCTTAACTATCATGGTGAGAAATAAATGTGATATAAACAGTGTTAGAAAGAGAAAACGAAAAGTTTCGGACGAATTATACTTTTTTTTTATTTTATTTTTTTTATGTTTTATAAAATGGCACAAAAGAAAGGTGACAATGTTTGCAATATATTTGACTAATAAAATATGTGGGTTTTTAAAATTTTTTTTCGTTGTCAGTAATTTTAGTTAAAAAAACGTTAAATGAGCCATTTTTTAAATTCTTTACGAAAACGTTTGTATCCAAAATAAGGACCACCAGTCAAAATTTTTTTTCAATGAAAAGTGACCTTCTAACTTAAATAACTGCATATTTAGTTTTATTTTTAGAGTTACCTTATAGTTAAAATAATTGTCAAAGTTTTAATTTTTCAAGATCTTCGAAAACCATCGTATATGGTGAATCGTCATCACTCTCCAAAAGTTTTTTTAATTTTCAACAGGTGTTGTTATTTTGTATGACAGTTATATGGAAGAAGCTATGAAACTATTCAATAAGTAAAAACATTATTCAGGTGGAATAATTTATTCATTACATTATATTCATCAATATTATTACAGGAGAGTGGTATAAAAATTGTTTGAAATTATTATTTTTTTTATCTTCACGAATCGAAATCAATTTTAGGGAAACCGAAGAATCGGATGGCAACTGATAAGGTACGGTGCCTGATCAGCTGTTCGACGTCCGCCATTTTGGAGTTCGTAGTTCGAAGGGTTGGCCTTGGAAGAAGCATTACGATTTTTTTTGTACAGTTTAAAGTTTTTGAATATTTTAGATAATAGAGATACCTCTATTTTTGATACTGAATTATTTAGGCCTAAATGTTTCTATAAACACAACAACTAAATCTCTATAAACAGTATGTAAATAAACGAATAACATGAAATGTTGTTAATACCCATGGCTTGTGTCATACATTTCAATAATAAAAAAAGGACTTTTTAATATGAAAATCTAATTATTATAAACAATAATTGTCAGTCTGAAACACTCATTTATATTGAAAAATCTTCCGAGAAAAGATACTTGCCGCCAACGGGACTTGAACCCGTGTCCTTCTGATTGCCGCCATAGCTCAGTGGTCAGAGCATCCGACCGGCAATCAGAAGGACACGGGTTCAAGTCCCGTTGGCGGCAAGTATCTTTTCTCGGAAGATTTTTCAATATAAATGAGTGTTTCAGGCTGACAATTTGGTGTTTGGGAAACCCTGGTCTATATCATAGATTCTCAACCTTTTTTTAAAGTCTAGATTATCAACTGATAGATTCTCAACTGCCCTCTTTCAGAATATGTTTATTTCTAACGCCCCCTAACGCCGCCGGGGTGGGATGGGTTTCTCTGGGTCTCCTACCGCCCCCCTGAAAGTCTGAAATGCCCCCCAATTTTCTCTTGGTCTTCTACCGCCCCCCTGAAGGTTTGAAATGTTTGGCGTTATCACCCACGTTGAGAACCTATGGTCTATATGAACATATTTTTTTAAAGTCGTAATATTTTTCACAGAACATCCTTATTGTAATATTTCAAAAATTATATATTTATGTTTATTTCTAATAATGAAATATGAAAACGTATTTCATCATCTTTCAAAAGTAGTTTTAGTTCATACATTCAGAAATATTCTCTTTATTTGGATATTATTGTAAAGCAGAAATTTTGGGTTGGTTGGGGTTGTCAATGGGTGTTTGGCAATGTCTCCTGGGTTTCACAACATAGCTAACCAGGTACCTGAGTCTTCTTCCCAGCAGGGAGGGACATTGGTTCCATCATAGATCAATTGGAAAAGGGCCACAAACCATTTAGTATGAAACCTCGCACACAACGTGTGTCGCTAACATTGTTTACCTATACCATTGAAAACCACACCTACACCCCACCTTTGTTTCTATCTATACACCAAATGTATAACTTTCTTTGCCTCCGCCCTTTATGTTCCTTCCATGATCTGCGACTCCGTCATTTTGTTGCAGTTTGGTCAGCATGTTTACGTGCCATATCGCCTCATGTTTTTATTGTCTATAGGTATCTTAGATCAGTGTTGCGCAAAGTGTTTGCCGCGGCATGGTGGTTTACCAGGTCATTAGTTGGTGTGCAGTGCCTCATCGCAATGTTTCATTGTGACGCTGCACCCGCTTAGCCGTCCCAGACCCGGGGTTCAGATTTTGCTTCTTTATTTAAAAAGAAGAATGGGTAGCAAAACTTGCATATCTGACGGGCATATTCCCAACAAAAAAGTGCAAGGCGAGATTCTAATATTTTAACATCATCAGACAAGATTGAAAGCTTTCGCACTAAGTTGTTGTTGTGGATCAGCCACGCTCTCAATGGAAGTAACGAAATATTCCCAAATGTCTTTGCTGCCGATTCAGAAAAAAAAGTGCAGGCTTTGATAGTTAAAAACTTGCAGCTATTAGCAGAAAAAATGAACTCATATTTTCCTAAGTGTGACCTGCAACCCATGGACTGGGTACGAACTCCATTCTCAGGTAGCATTTCCCTTGGACACTTACCGATAAACGAGCAGGAAGAATTCATGGAGCTAAAAACTGATCGGACATTAAAACCAAAATTTTCCAAAGCAGAGCTAGCATATTTTTGGCTGCGTTAAAAAAATTTGTATCCACTGCTTTCAAAGCAAAATTCTCTTACCATTTGCCACGAACTACTTATGAGAATTGGGGTTTTCAACTGTCGCTACGATTAATTAAAAAAAAGTAAACGCCTGAGGGCGATCGACGAAGAGATGTATTATCAACGATTACTCCAAATCGCCTATGCTCAGTTAGGCAGGCTCACATTCAAACATCTTTTCATATAATATTGACTTTAATAATAAATATTAAATAAACATTGGTTTTTTCTTTGGTCTACCTCTAAAATTTCTGAATTGGTAGGTGTACTTGAACACTGCTATATGAATAGGTCTTTATTTATCCTCATTACATTTCCTACAGCTGCTAGTGCATTTCTCTCAAAAAGTTTACAGGAATTATGGTCAGTCATGGAATAAATAGGGAAGACAGATAAAAAGAGAAGTGACTATGTTTCAAGAGTCTACATATTCAGATCTAGTCACTAAAAGAGTTCACTAACATGTATTATTTAGTGGAGTGGAAATAAATTATGGCAACATTGTTACATATTTGAAACTTATTATTCACTTTAATTTTAATGATGTATTATAAGTTTTTAGTTTTCAATGTACCATTACTTTTCAGGTTTCCACTATACTGAAGCCAACCTTCGATCTCCGAAATAAGGAGAACTATCGGAGTTGGAAGGTTGGCCGAACATGTAGTGGTTATCGATCACCCTGCGGCCAATTCTCCAACTTCAAAATGGAAGACATCGAAGTGACGGCTGCGGCTGTGCTTTATCTTATCAGTTGCCTACAATTATTATTTAAAGTGTATAGATGACAAAATTACTGTTGTATTGTTTTTATATACTATTCCAATAAGAAAAATACAAATTTTTTTAAACTTTTTGATTTCTTAATTCATCTACTGGCTAATTTATGGAGGCTACACACATGTAAGCATTGTGAAATGACAATTTGTTTTTGTGCAGGCGATGCTTGGGATTCCATAATGATTGATTCTGATTCATAAAGCTAAAAAAAAAATTAATTTCAAACAAATGTTATACCACTCTCCCATAATAAAATTGTCATATTAACAGTTCGTCTGTCTTGATTTCCTGCCGAGTGCAGACTGAAGCATGGGTGGCTGGTTCGTGCAAGTTGGCTCCAACTCCTTTGATTCTTATTATTAATTGTTAAACTAACGTTTAAGACAAGATTTTTATGCATAGAATAACAACAAAGCAGTAATTGTTGAATGAAACACTAGTATATATTGAATCATTTGGCGGGTATAAGATAAGCCGCCATAGCTCAATTGGGAGAGCAGCTGACCAGCAATCAGAAGGGCACGGGTTCAAGTCCCGTTGGCGTCATATATCTTTTCTCGGAAGATTTTTCAATGTGGATGAGTATTGCAGGCTGATAATTATTGCTTATTATTGTTATCCTTTGATTCGGTTTATGGCCTCAGAGCCAGGCCAACTCAAACTCCAACCTTCCAAAGCATGAACTACCCCTCTCTACAACCGTCCAACGTTTGAAGTTGGCCTCAGTGTAGTGCTAGCATCAGTAGCCACGAAACCCATTATTATAAATTCCAAGAGTTTTTTTTTTGTTGAGGGTGCCATTTTAAAATAAAATATTTTCGAGAAACGATTCTTGATTGATTTATTCACACTTCACACATGATTCTTCAAAACAAGCCAAAATATGTTTTACAATGCATTTTAAATTCAATCAAAAACTCATCTAAAATTGGGTTCACAGTCAGAAGTAATGTATCAGCTTGTTAATTAATTAACCTTGTAAACTTGAGGTATTTCACCACCTTTGAATAAACTGTTGAGTAACTAGTCGATTAATCATAGGATTGGCGAAATTGGTGAATTACTCCCAAAGAAGAATGAATTAAAACATGTAAGGAGTTTGCAGATGCCATCCATTCATAGACAAGAAACACTAATTATTGTCCTTTGTATAGACGAATAATAAAAATCTAAAATGGTTGTTTTATATTTTTAATACATGTAACAGCTATATATAATGTCTAAGATTTATGCACACTAATAAAATTGCACAACAATAATAATAACAACAAGCTATGAAGAAAACATTTGAGATAATATTTTATTTAAATTTGGAATGATCAAAAAAGCGTACATATTGATTCTATATTTACTTTTTCGCATAAACTGTACACATCGTCATCTTTGAGGACGCTGTGGAGGATTTTTCAGCTGAGTCTTAAAGACACCCATGTTATAGAAGGGAGGAAACATAAAAGTTGGCAAATCATTGCTCACCCAAGAACGATTTGTGAAAATAACAATGTATAAACATGTTTGGGCACGAGTTTGGCGTGTACGTATGCCGAAAGGAACGATGATGGTATGTAGTTCTGGTTGTATTGTACGAAGAAAATAATATATGATAAATTATATACAATGAATTATAATACTGCTACTTTATACAACAGTACCGCCAACAGGACAGGATTATTGTTGGCGAACAAGATCGTCTGGGTTGAACATTCCCTGGAAAATAAAACATAATTAGACAACATAAAGAAATATTACTGTGAAAAACACGGATAGAGTTCTTGACAAATTGAAAATGACAATTAAAGTAATTTTCTGTTAAAATACTATATTTTAGGTAGGTCGCTTGTGTGAATTTTCCAAGCAAACATTTAAAATTTTGAAAATGACACTTTTAAGGGAAAAATCAAAATAATTCATAACCTGCTCTTGAGAATGAGATTTCATTGCCGGCAACCCCGGCATTTATCATTATATTTTTACCATGTCTGAGAAGGGTATTGTGAGTTGTATCTAGTTTTGGTAATACATAAATATAATTACCCTTGCGCGACGAAGGATAGAATCCTTGCTGGCATCGTACGGATGGTCCTTGGAGGGAATCTCCAAAATGGAGGGGACGGGCTGCGTGTGTCCATCAATCACATGACGAATCAGCTCCGCCACATTCTGGTTGATGAGGATTATGTCAATATCGTCCCTCTTCAGGAAACGCTTGAAGCAATCTTCAATCTCACTTACAGCGGTGTCTGAAAATTATTGTATAAAATAATTATGTTTACACTGTTCTTGGTAGCGTTATGTGATAGTTTATTGATATAGATTGTAAATATAACAAATTTGGTAGTGATCTGCTGTTGCTTTTAGAGTAACACAAGTTACGCCAAGGGTGAATTCAGTTACTAACGTAAATAAAAATACGATAAATGTAAAATCTAACATTCACCTAGGTACGTAAGCCTTTAATAAAATAGGTCCAAATGTCACTGACAGCTTATAACTTTACTTACTTTTGTCGACGACCATAAAATTTGGGTGCCTGTTTTTGTTAATTTCTCCAACTCCTCCCAGCAAAAATCCAACGCAAGTGTCCTGAAATCAAAAATGTGTACGTAGTGTATTCAGAAAACTAACAGGGTTAGGGTTTATAGGTTCATATTCTGAAAATTTTGTACAATTCAATGGAGCAATCAATTTGATGGGGAAATTAAAAATACATTAATTTAAAGGATTAACAGCCGTGTAAATCGTGTTTTGTAAATGCATACTAACTTCATCTCCAATAACACTAATTAATTTTCCCTTTGCAGCGGAGTGGAGAGCCATTTTATATAATTTTGAGGGAGTGTTCAATAAATTCGAAAAGAAAACAATCCTGTGACAAGTGACGGACTCGCGAGCTCAAATCACCTGACTCCGTGGTTTTAGAACTACGAATTAAGGAAACAATTATTAATAAATGGCAACACCGCAAACATTAATAGTTCAAATTTATTATAATGCAAAATTCCTGAAATGAACATTGTCAAAAAATATATACGATAAACAAATTTGATGGTACATTATATAAAATAATATTTTAAGTATGTAAAACTAAGACAAAGATGTTGAATTCTGATTTTGTTCGGTCAAGTAGGAACCCACGTAATAGGAATTATCCCGGCGTTGCTGTAGACATTATCAAATGGCGGTAAATTCGAATCTTGCTTCGATCTAAAAAAATGTTGGAATAATAATATATTTAACAAAAGTACAATCTTCAATTAAACCACTTACCATTACATGAATTTCGACACTAATAAGTTGCACAAACGAGTTTATTAGATTTTAAAAACTCAGTTTGCCACCCACTAACTTCTAATACTAGGTAACCAAGCCCATTCATGTTGGAAGGTTTTACGCTCATTCAAACGTGCCTCAATATTTGTTCTGTCTCGCTTGATGCGAAAAAGATTCAAGGTTCGTAATTCTTGTTGATGTTCAACAGAAATTCGGTCGAGCATGTCTCACCATGTAGACAATGCATCTAACACGTTAGTCGCTCATTTTGAGTCTGATGCGCTTGTTGTCCTTGTCATTGGAGAACAAAAATGTGAAATCGAAGTTATCCTTGCAATTTTATTTTATATTGTGAAGAAGAGTGTTTATGGAATAGGAAGTGAGCATAAATAAACCACTCATATTTGACCGTAGATATCTGAGCGGTGTCTCGTGTTGAGCTGCTCGATAAGAGACAAGTGCCGCCCGAGCGTGAGGATGCAACGACGAGCATAGTTCAAGAATGCAAGGCAGATGGTTTGGGCATGTAGAGCGAATGAACGAGGAAAGGAGTGTAAGGAGAATATATGACGCAAATGTGAATGGAAGAAGTCGGGGACGCCCGAGGAAGACATGGCACGACCAAGTGAATCAGATACTTGAATCGGGCCATGTGAAGAGTCGGAATAATAGAAGAGCATGTATGAGACGATGTATGAATGTGAACGAGGCAAGGAGTGTGCGCCAAGATCAAGTTGTTTGGCGGTCCGTCCTCTCTGCCTACCCCTGCGGAGAAACGGGGTGATGGTTAGTTAGTTAACACATGTGCCACAAAGAAAATCCGTACTAACAATGTACGTATATTATGCCTTCAAATCAGTGCTTATTCTACATTCCAGCCCTGTGGATTGGAGCAGTTCACTCCTGACAGGCGCTGACTTGCCAAGGCGCTGATGAAACCTCACACCTAATACAGCACTCTCGAGGCTTTTACTAGCGCCGGGTGCCGTTTCACTCAGTGCCAGTTCTGCTTGCAGAATATCTGTCTCATAAAATCATACTAGGGCTCGTTTTCAACCCATAAATTAATTTTAATAAAAAATACCACCTTCAATAAAATTCATTGTATTTCACAAGAGAAGTAAAATAGAAATACTAGTTTATTAATAAAAATAATAAATTTCAATCAAATACTTAAGCCTGTGCAGACATAGTACAAGGTACAAAACAAATAATATGAATTTTTTAAACATTTTAATAATTTTTTAAACATTTTATTAAGTCAATTTATTCATTTTTTAGTTTCTTTAGTTTGCTCGGTAGCAGCGGGGACAGAGGCAGGAGCGGGGGCGGGGGCTGCAGGGGGCATGTTGATGAAGGATTCCACGGATTCATATGCTGACTTGCTCCACTTTGTCATGTATTCTGGAGAATCCACGATGAAGGCGAAGGTATTCTTCACTCCGCTATTCCAGTACACCCTTCCTATGTGCGAGAATTCACTGGAGTTTGGTAAATCTGGCAGCTGAAATGATGGAGGAGGAATACTATATTCACTAGAAATTCAAATAAATGATATATTATAGCACATATACTGGGTTACATGCAATTGAACTAGAAGCCCCCGTGATAGTATTGCCCGTGATAGTTTATTTTGATAGCTACATTATTACATCAACGCTTCACAACTCTTGATTTTAGATGAAAATAGTTGAAAAAACTACCACGGGTTGAGTGTTTAATGGGACCAACAAACAGAAACTCTGTTTCATTAAGATATCTATCCCTGCCGGGAAGAGTATGGAGGTGTATTTTATAATTTAGAATATAATACATATACAAATATATTGGAGTTAAATGGTTTAACGAATTACCCTTGAAATTAAGAATGGAATCAAATTACAAAAAATTGAAAAATCCAATAAATCTCTTTTTATATAACTTATCAACATAACAACTCAATTATAATATTAGATATCCTTTTTCTCTCATTATTTTTTCCTTTCTTTTTATCTCCTCCTTTTCAGACTATTGTATTTCTTATATATTATTAGTTTTATATAATGTATATGTATATAAAAAAATACATATATTTATATATTTTTTCGGTAAATTTTCGATCGAAGTGTCCATGGTTATTACGAATAATTTTTAGAAAAAAACTTTAGATTTGCCTTAATCACTATAAAAGGAAACTTTTTGCATCATGGGCGGTGGAAAATGATGCATTTTAATTTTCAATTGTGTAAAATTTTATTTCACTTCGCGAACCGATACGGCGACAATCCGGCGGCCATTCCGTCACTGTTTGTTATGTTGGTATCCCTGATACAAACACGAGCTAGATACAACTGTAGCCGACTTCGTGGGATACATGAAAAGGCGTGCAATAAGGAACTCCAGTGAAAAATATTATGGCTATAAAAAAATATATTCATGTAGACCAATAAACACTGATTCTGAATATATAAGTGTTATTTCATAAAATTAAACGTAGAGTTCTTAAAAAATTATTAAAAAGTGCATTTTTAAACCTCTCGTCAAAACACACTGTAAAGTTGGTATTACTGAATGGTTAGTGCTGACGTCACGCGTCACCAGTCATTGTAGGTATGACAATTTTAAAAAACATCCCAGGTTTTGAATGGTTTGTTTGGCAAAGCAGGGTTTGTGTAGAGGGCTTGTGTATATTATCTTTATTTTAAAAAACATCCCAGGTTTTGAATGGTTTATCTGGCAAAGCAGGGTTTGTGTAGCGGGTTTGTGTATATTATCTTTATTTTAAAAAACATCCCAGGATTTGAATGGTTTGTCTCCATTCAAGTGCCTCAGCTAGACTCTGAACTGATTCTGATAAGAGGTTCGTTTACATTATATTATTAATTCTGTTTTTCATAATTACGCGCCTTTTCATGTATCCCACGAAGTCGGCTACAGTTGTATCTAGCTCTTGTTTGTATCAGGGATACCAACATAACAAACACTGATGGAATGGCCGCCGGATTGTCGCCGTATCGGTTCGCGAAGTGAAATAAAATTTTACACAATTGAAAATTAAAATGCATCATTTTCCACCGCCCGTGATGCAAAAAGTTTCCTTTTATAGTGAAATCTAAAGTTTTTTTCTAAAAATTATTCGTAATAATAATACTAATCCCGAAAATTTACCACTTTTTCTTATTTACTGTTATTTCATATATTATATGAACTTGTAATTGATACCATTATATTAAATAAATAAAAAAATAAATGTAAAAGATTGAAAGAGGACTATGAAAAAAAAAACTGCTTCTTGTATTCTAAAAAAGGATCAAAATAATAATAACACCATATTGGGAAGCAAGTTGATTGCATTTGGATTTGAATAATCTTAAAGCAATATGTTAAAATTGATAGCAAACATAAATATTTTTGTCGAAAAGATAAGAATAAAGTGAAGTAATTGACAATAATACGGTACCGAGAAGGGAAGTTGGTTAGTGGCATCTTTGATGTACGGACACGCAGTTGTTTTGATTGTGTTGTATAGTTCTGCCGTAGTTTCACTGTCCTTCCATACTCCCTGGTCTGCTGTGTAATAAATAGCTCCTGCGGCCAGTCCGCCCTTGACTGCAAATCTAAAACATGAAAATTATAAATATAAAAAAAAAACTTTAATCGAAGCTGAAGTTCGTGGTATGATTAATTAATTAATCTATGAAACTAGTTGAATACTAAGAACGTCGCTTAATTACATACATTTTGTTTTATAGGCATATTAAACCTATAAAACAAAATAAATATTGGAGGTTAAGATTTTGACAGTTCATAATAATTTTTCCATTTACTTACTTAAGCATTGTTGCAAATCAATGTAAAATCGTTCGTTTAAATAAATAAGGAACCGAAAATATTCACTGTTAACTATCGAAAGAATCTAAAATACGGGCAAATCATACATTTTCTGCAAAATTCTTCGCAAAAATGATCTAGCCGTGTTTGAAAAATTATGTAATATTGAAATTGGTAGCCCTGATTTTTGACGTTTCACGAAAAAATAGTACTGCGAGCAGCGCCAAACTACATTTATTTTTACGGTATTTAGTAATAACAACGTGTAGTGTAAATAATTCATTTTCAATGTCAGCTGTGTTTATTGGAACGTTCGGCAATCTGCTGGAGTCCAAGTCAGCGATATTATTGAAAAGCAGGATAAAAATCATGTCGGACTCTCGCCCTTCAAGTGACATAGCCAAGTTTCGGAATATCCTGAAGGAGTCGAAAAACGTCCTGATCCTTTCGGGAGCTGGCATATCGGCCGAGTCTGGTATTCCAACTTTCAGGGGGGAGGGAGGGTACTGGCGTAAATATGTCGCCACTAACTTGGCTACCCCTCAAGCTTTTAAAGCGAACCCCAGCTTGGTTTGGGAATTTTACCACTACAGAAGGGAAATCGCTAGGCAAGCTCAACCAAATCCTGTAAGTGTAATGATTATTAATCTTATTTTAATATCTGTGGCTCTTTTATTTATGTATATTTGTAAAGTCGACTACTGAAGGTTTATATACATACCTACATCAAAAACGCGCTGTGAAGACTATCAGCCATGGTCATATTTATGTACACAGTCTTCGCAATGTCTTTCACATTGCATGCACATTAGTGATGCAACGGAAGTGTCGGCTCGATGACACATGGCGAGTTTACAAGCTAATATCTACTAAGTTTAAAAGCGGGTAAATCGGCGAGTGAGATTGTCATGATGACACACAAAACTGTCCACTCGCTCAGAAGCGTAGGAAACTGAGGTTGCTGCTAGCGCCAGTAACAAGAATAACGACGCCTGCGTGAACTAATTCTTCAGATGTTTGACAGTCGAAATCAGCTGTTTATCGGAAGCCATGTTGGAAACATAAATAAACCAATCACGAGCAAGCGTGTAGGCGAGTAAAGTTGTCAACAATCTGCTAGTCACTGCTAGGTAGCAAGTAACACGATGACACTGGGCGAGTTTACTAATAGATATTGAATTTCCCAGATAGTAGCTTGTAAACTCGCCCTGTGTCATCGACGCTTTAACGGAAGCGGAAGCGGAAACAGATGTCAAAAATAAATCTTAGCGGAAGCGGAACCGGAAGCGTTAATACTACGAAAAAAAATAAAAAGTACAATTTTATTTTTTAAGATTTGTTTAATTAAATTTGTATTTTGTACTTTTAGTACTCGAAATTAAACAGAGGTAAATTATATTTAATAAAAAGGAATTTGGCTGCTTTTACACCTTTGAGTCTGTTTCGGTGTTCTTCATATATTAAACCAGCTCCACTAAATAATTGCTCACTGGTTACACTGCTGGTGGGAGCTGATAAGTATTGGCGAACTATTGGCAACAGATGGGGGTATTTGTGTGCATTTATTTTCCACCACATAAGGAGATCCTCATGGAGAGGTAGTCTCTTCTCTTTCTTGTACTCTCGATGGTGTGACTGTATCTCTAAAAATAAATTGTCACCATCGTAAGTTGTAGAAGAGTTCTCCTCCTGGTCTTCATTTACACTTAACATCGATTCCAATATTTGTAATGATGATGATGATTTTGAAGTAGAAGGCTGCACTTCAATATCTTCAATCTTCATTATTCGTCGTTTAGAGTTCTGTTATAAAGTTTGCGGAACCAGAAACGGAAATGGAAGTGAAAAAACTTGCAGAACTTATGCAGAAGCGGAAGCAGAGTTCTGTAGCAACACTAGTGCATATGTACATTGATCTTAAATCATTGCGTATTATATCATTGCATTGACTAAAAATTACCTGAATTTTAGGGACATTTCGCTGTGGCAGAGTTTGAGAAGAAGTCTCTTGAGAAAGGAAGAGGCGTTACCCTTGTTACACAGAATATTGACAATTTACATGCCAGAGCTGGCTCACAAAACATTGTAGAGCTCCATGGCAATCTCTACAAAACTAGGTGCACCAAATGCAAGAATATAGAAGTTAATAATGATAGTCCAATATGCGAGGTATGTACAATTTTGTAATATAACAATTATCTCATTACATTTTACTTTTGTCTGAATATGGAGTTGATGTTGCATGACTGGGGTTGCCATCCGTCCTGATATATCGGAACTGTCACCATTATCAAGCCCAGAGGGCTGGCAAGAGTCCCAACGAAACCTAAAATGCCCCGACAAAACCTTTGATGTCCCCCCCGTCCCAATGAGATATCGACCCTCTACTAGGCTTGTTGAAAAAGTATCGATATATCGATATTTTTAATTCAATATATCGATATTTTTAGCCGATATATTTTGATCCGATATATCGATGAAAAATATCCAATATCGAAAATTGTATCAAAAATGAAATTTTTTTAAATTTATGTATTTAAAGTCACTAGAATCCAAAACCGTATAGGAACGAACGGAAAAAAGTAACTGTATTGGGTCATGACATCTGGCGGTTGAAATTTTAACTATTAATAGCTTACAAATCTATTGTCTTTGCATTAGTATTTGTGATCACCAATACTATCTCATGTGTGTAGGTACATACATAGTATGCTATTTTTCGCCATTTTTTTTTCTAAGCCACTCCTATGTGTTGGTTCCCAATGGTCTATGATTATTGACTATACCTTGTTCCAAACACGAAGTCCTTTTTGACAGATTAATACGCCAATAGAATGTTACTGAGACGCATACAAAGTTTGTATGCGTCTCAGTTTACATATAAGTTAGAAGACAGCTTTTTAGTTTTTGATATTTTTGTAATTATTACGTAATAAAAATACCTTCATTTTTATTGAGATTTTTGTACATTAAAAAAAGCAAATTGTGTACAAAAATTACTATTGATGATATTGAGCTGAATACACTATTATTTTAAAAATGCAAAATCTCTTGAAAATTTGACCGATATATCGATATTTTTTCCTCGATATATCGACGTCGATATTGATATTTTAATAAATATCAATACTTACATCGATTTTTTTTTTCACTTTCGACATCCCTACCCTCTACATGGCCCATCTAGATTCCTGGGGTAACCTGTCTTGTTGGAAAGGGTTTGATATTTCTTTATTTGAGGGAGTGCAGCCACTATCCGTGGCATTACCCAACTTTCTCGCTTCAATCTCTCTCCTTGCGGCTTAGAAGGGAGGGGTTTGCCGCCACATACTTTTTCAGACTGTTACAGGGTTGTTTAAAAATTCTGCTATATTGGAGAGCAGTCTCTATTTCTCTATGGGAGGGTAACATTGTTGCTGAATAGAATCTCTTCTGATATCGATATGCATGTTAGGTATTTCAAGATAATAAAACAATGCTTATTTATTGATAATATAATTAAACGTTGAGATAAGATACTATCTTCAACTCTGGCTGCAAGGCTTTTATAATAACTAATCTCTCTCTCTCTGGTTTCAATCGTGGTATTGGTTTGTAGCAATTTCATCTATACGTTTCTTCCACTCTTCCCTGTCTTGTGCTGCTCTTTTGAAGTCTGCATATGATGAGCAGCGCACGTCCACCAGCAGGTCCTCCAGGTACTCTCGGCGTGGGCGTCCCCTAGCGTTTGTCCCCTCGGTCATACCCTCCATTATGGCATGCAAGAGGCCTTCTTGTCTTATTACATGGCCGATCCATCTTGCGCGCCTTTCGGACAAGGTCCTGAGCAGGTGCCTTCCTCCTTCGATTCTTTGGAGAACCTCCTCATTTGTGATGTGGTCTCTCCAGGAAATTCCTAATAGTCTTCTATAGGACCACATCTCAAAAGCCTCTAGTCTCCGTTTATCTCTTTCGGATAGGCACCATGTTTCGCAGCCGTACATCAAGATACTCCATACATAGGTCTTGATGAGGAGTATTCTCAGTTTTAGGTCTATATTATTCGATTCTATTATTTTCGACCTTTTATTGAATGCAAGCCTAGCCTGGTGTATACGGCTGTCGACCTCGCTCTTAAACTGACCGATAATAACTAATAAAATGTCTTAAATCAATAAAATGTATTATTATCATCTCAATGTGTGAATTCACAATAATTGGCGCCCTTTCCTTCTTCTCTGCTTTCTCATTGTCTATTTTATACTTCATACATAGTTTTTTGGGTTCTTATGACTGCCAAACTAGGTTCACGCCCATATCGTGATAATATTATAATACTAGGGCTGTCCGTAAAATAAGGTCTCCAAGATGCTGCGGTCGCGAGGGACGATTTTGCACACAATCTGGCAACACTGGCTTGCAGCCTGGTTCCCCCAAGCCAAATCCCCACCATTCTGCACTCTCTGTGATGCTTAGTCTCAGCGTGGCAGCCGTTCGCGATGGAGCTTTCACTTGCCGCACCTGCGAGGTGTGAGTTACACTTTGTAATTTGGTTTCTGTGTGCAAAGAACATAACCCTGGTAGACATTCATTCTCAGCTATGTGAATTGTAGGGAAAACAGTGTATGAGCGTGAAAAACATGCGCAAATAGTGCAGAGAATTTAAAAACGGATCGGGCTACACACCGGTGTTGCCAGATCGCGCGTAAAATCGTTCCTCGCGACCGCAGTACCTTGGAGACCTTATTTTACGGACTGTCCTCATATAATACGATATTATTTAGCAGTTCTTATTGAATATTAGAGATTGCAGTACTTTCAATTGTAGTTAGCACATGGAGCATGTGTGTTTGCCGCACAACACAAAATGAATAAATTTTTTATTGAATTTTATGAAAAGTATGTATTTATCTTGAGAAAAGTCATCAAATTAACAAATGACTTTATTTTTGCTACACTCTTCCATTGTAGCCTTAACAGAATGCCTAGGGCCGTCTTAAACTAAGAGGTAACTTGATGTTCAGGCCCTGCGAGACAAGGGGGCCCCCGATGCAAATGCCGTCTCCTCAGATATTCCACTGGAATTACTTCCGCGATGCAAAGTTCCCGATTGTGGGGGATTGCTCAGACCCCATATCGTTTGGTTTGGAGAAAACCTAGAAGGTGACATCATAGACCGAGCACGTAAGTTTTATGATCATAATTTTGTTTGACAGCCACGTAGATAAGGTTAACCTAATAGTTATAACGTTTTATTCATTTATTTACGCCTATTTAGGCTTTTACATACATATATATAATAATATTAACGAAATTATACTAGTAAATAGTGCAGGAAACGACTGTTTAAAACACTTGCACAAAAATAAATATAAAGTACAAATATTGTTGAATTTGAACCACACGGTATGTAGGTAAAAATATAAAAAATCCAAAATAGTTTTTTTTTTCAGCCAACAAAATACTGTTAATGTGTTAGTCAATTTAAATAGTTTTATAAAAATATTCCCCTATTTGATGAAAAAAACTTCAATAAGGTATGCTTATATATTAAAATTGATGTACTAAATATATCAACAACATCGGAGTATTTGTTTCCAAGTTGTTGAATCCGTCGCATAGGAGTGTAATATTGGGATGTTGACTTAGAATAAGGAACTCCAGTGAAAAATATTATGGCTTTAAAAAAATATGTTCATATAGACCAATAAACGCTGATTCTGAATATATAAGTTTTATTTAATAATATTAAACGCAGAGTTTTTAAAAAATTATTAAAAAATCCATTTTTAATCAGGTCGTGAAATGGTTAGTGGTGACGTCACTGCTAACTATTCACTTGGTGATAGCGTGTTGAAGTTGTATTGACATTTGAAATCACGACTTGAAGTGTAAACGTACGCCATTCAACATTTCGTGTTTTTGATTTATTTTCATACTGTTTATAGAGATTTAGATAAATAATAGTTGTTGTGTTTATTGAAACATTATTTAGGCCCTCAACAATTAAAATGATGACGGAAAAGGGCTATATTTGCGGACAATCTGATAATTTCCAGGATAATGTTTTTCAAATATAATACGGACCATATAAGTGCCGAATTTCGTGGAATAAAAGCTGCTAAGTAAATCATCTTATTAGTTGTTTTTGAAAGTCGTTAGTTAGCTGTAAAAAAGATTTTTTAAATATTTGAGGTTAAAGTTGTGTCATATTTGACATTTGGTTTACGATACATCGATCGTATTTTCAAATTGTTTTTAGTATCAAGGGCTTTTTTATATAAGTTATTACACAATCGTCATGATCAGTGTATTATAAATACCAGTGTTTCTGTATGTGTTATAAATAATACAATGTACAAAGTCACGCCTGAACACAAAATTCGATGGCTTACAATGTCATTTGTATTTGCAATGAAAAAGATGATGTATTGTTTTTATATTGCACTTTGGTACAATACAATAACAGCAGCGATGAGATGTGGACATTTTACCAATGTTTTTCTATATTAAAAACAGTTAATCTTGAATAAAAAACGCCGCACACCTAAAGTCATTCCGCCATTGATTCTTCCATTCAAAATGACAACACCTGGTTGAAAGTAAATAAAACTATCGGTGGCTGATGACATCACACAATCCACCATAGATACGGTGGTTTTTAGGGGGCATTGAAAAATTAAAACTTACACAATTATTTTAACTATTAACCCTTTGAGGAGTATTGCCGCACGTATGCGGCGGCACTCGGACGATCCAAATAGAGTATTGTCGCATACGTGCGGCAGTACGACTTTATATAGTTTTTTCTATGCCGTGTTTGTAATTTCGATTAACCGGTCAGCAACGTAAGCAGATATATGCGTTAGAAATACGACAGCAGTCAAGTACAATAAGCATGTTTATACGTCAACGCGTGTGTCTCCATAGAAATTGTTCTAACTCCGTTATTCTTTTAGTGACATCCCTAAAACAAAAAGTAAAAGGACGATGGTGGAACAAGCTGTACATCTCTATTCAAGTTGTCCATAGAAATACATAACAAGAATATTCTGTCATTTGCGCAATCTGACACATAATTTTACCCACCAAATTTCCTACGGGCGGCTCGATCGCGCTCGACATTGTTAATTTTTATTAAATATTTTTGTATGAAATGATAAAAGAGTGAGGTGACAAAAGTGTTTATTATACATTTATACAATGGAATAAGTATTGTTGTTTACATAATCTGTGATTTTAGTACTGTTTTCACATAAAAACATCACGTGAGTCATTTTTACATTTTTTTAATGTTTTCATTCTAAATTTTAATATTTACAAATGTTAATATTTATTTGTAATATAATAATTCGAAAGCTTATTTTGTAACCTTTCTAAAACAGTTTTTACTATTCGGCTACGTTCAGAAATGTTTCATTTATAGAGCTTTAATTGTAAAGCGGTAATAACACAAAGTTTTCGTAAAATGTCATTTCGTTTGAGACATCACAAGTGAATATTCGCGAAAATTTGGAGGGGTTAAGTTATATCAATCTAATTATCTTCTTACCTTGTTTTACTACACAAGTTAATTTCGGAGCTTTTTTTATTTCAATATATAACCTTTTCTTATTGCGTTGTAAATTTAGTTGGACAAATTCAGTGAATCAAATAAGAAAAGGTTATATATTGAAATAAAAAAAGGTCCGAAATTAACTTGTGTAGTAAAACAAGGTAAGAAGATAATTAGATTGATAAAAAAATTAAGAAAAACTTGAAAAATAACTCACTCCCACGATGTAGATGACAAAAAAATAACTCACTAATCAAAGGGTTAAAACTAACTATAAAAATAAAAATGCAGTTATTTAAGTTTGAAGGTCTTTATTCATAAAAAAAAAAAAAAAATTGGACTGGAGTTCTCTATTGCTACAATAATATGGTAGGTACTGTCTTGTGACCGACCTGCCTGGAGTATGAAAAGAGATTACATTTAATAAATCAGGGGTATCACACATTGAATTAATGATTTTATACAAACAGGTTAAATCGGAAATGATTCTACACAATCAGATAATTTTATTAAATTTAATGAACAAAGTACGTTATCGTAATTTAGGCATTCACTAGGAATGCCCATTTTAAAATTTACATATCTTAAAAAATTATTTTCGATTCTTTCAATCGCATGTGAATGAACCTCGTAATTTGGGGACCAAACCGTGGAATTGTATTCTAAATGACTCCTTACGAGCAGGGCCGTATTTACACTTTTCATAAGTATAGGCCACTTCATTTCCGCTGCCCCTTCCTCCATCTTAGAAGTTGCCACCTATCATAATCATTCACTTGTAGGCTTTTATTAGATGATACACAATTTAAAAAATAAATATTCAAATAATATAGGTTAAGTGGGTAAAAATAAACGAATGAATTATTCGCAAAGTAAACGTAACATGAAACAAGAATTACAATTTTTTATGGGATTTTTTATTGGACTAAATCATCTATAATAGCTTCATAGTTTATAGTATTCAGTCTGCTTCTATGCGTAGAAGAGCCAAAGGGTAAAGTTTTTCTTGTGATAATGAAGACCTTTGGTATTTCTTCACTCGCTAACTCCTTTCTCCGGAACAGTTTGTGGCTGGACTGCAAAGTGCGACGCAGGGAGCTATATCCAAATTTGGGTAAACGTTGCACAGAGATTGTTTCCTCAAATACTTTCCTTAAAAAGATTCAGTAATGATGTAGATTCAGGTTTCTCTGTCGTCTTTTTAGAGAAAATGTGACCTTGAAAGTGTACACATTCCTGAACTAAATCTTCTTCTAAATCATTGCATAATATTGAACAAGAAACTGAGCTTTTTCTGGGACTCTGTGTTGAAAGTTCCCCCATTTTTTTTTCTTTGAAGTTTATGTACGCATTATGCATTCTCTCTAATTCAGCTCTCAGTCAGGAGGTTTCAATATCCTCATTTGATCTTTCGTCCATACTCTTAGGGCCATCTTACTCTTAATGTCGCCCTGTTATTGCTAAAGTGCGCTCATTTCAATTGCACTTTCTTCGAAACAATCATAGTTTTCTTGCTCTGGTGTATAAACTCAAGAAGAGATCATAAAAATCAGACACCGTCAGTACATCAACAGATGAGCTCTGAATCTGAGCACTCTCTTTAGTTAGTCTTTCCAAAATAGCATTCCAAAATACAATTAGTAACCAAATAAAGGTAGCCCACTGTCCAAAAATTTTTTTGTGAAATATTCGCAGCATAATCGCACGACGCAATCCGCAGTCCCATACGGGATCACAGGGCGTCTGAAGGTTCCTTAGAAATAGTTGTAAAGGGGGAATATTCAAAAATATATTCTGAAAATTTCAAACCAATATACCACGCCATTTAAAAGTTATTTGCGTTTGAGTGAGTGTCCCACGGTTGAACTACCAATATTTTACTGCCACTCTTAATTTTCAAACGCATCTTTCTCGAAATTACTTTTATCGAATTGGTGTAACCTCTAGCTCAGGGATGGCGAACCAATGGCACGCGTGCCATTAATGGCACGCGACAATATATTTTGGGCACGTCACTGATCAGTGATCACAAAATTTATTATGCACTACGAAAAAAGTAGGAAGTGTGTAGTAGGTGAACGAGCTGCGATATGCGGGGTACGGTGCGGTGCGCGGGGTGGCGGAGAGAAGCACGGCGCTCACTCATTTGTTTTCATACCTACAATCTACATCGCGAGTTTCTATTGCTAATGAATGACGCATAGTTTCTTTATGTATAACTTAAGTGAATTTCGTTGATATACAGTCGAACTTGGTTATAACGATCATGGCTATAGCGAGATCATGGCTATAATGAGCAATTACCAAATGATATTTTAGTTCAGACTTATTTTCATATAATTGTTGACTGTTATAACGAGGACGATTCACTGATATAACGTGCAAATAATTTTGTCAACACAATTTCTATATACATAAAAGGATGTCAACACAATTTCCAAATGGTTAAATGGGTTTAAAAAAAAACAATAATTGGGAATTATTCTCGTAGTAAGCTATTAACTAATCAAAGGTGGCGACCATGGAGGGACATATGCCCGGCATGCAACAGCAGCGGCTGGCGGGAATTTCCTATCCCGTTAGGGACAGATTCATATTTTTATGGCACTACCTGTGTAAGGTTGTCGACTATGTGAAACATTGTTACCCATCGGGCACCATGTAAAATTGTCATAAAATCTGCTGAAGTCAACGAATTTTCAGTTGCAAATTTGTTCCCTTTTTACACCTTCTTTGGCATTGTGCCTCATTGTCAATTTTGTTTTAAAAATCAATAAAAGTGTTTATGATGGTACCAAGCTACAAGTACCTACATGGGGTAAATTTGTGATAGTGATGCACAACCTTTTTAGTTTAGGGAGGGCTCTGTCTCTTTATGAAATGGCCCGCGACCTACAAATGGATTTTTTTTGTTTTTCTTGAGGTGAGGGGATTGACAGCGAAATTCAAGATTTCGAAATTATTAAATTAAATTGACAAAAACCCTATAAAAAATTTTCTCCGCCAGGGATTTCAGGGTTTTTTCTCTATAACCAGGGGGACACCTTCTTACAAAATTGGCACGCGGGCCGCACTAATCGGGTTGTGCATCACTAGGTTGTGACAACTATAATTTTAGTTGAAAATCAATAACAATCCCACCAGCTAATGATTTAGAATAAGTGGGATTTTGCATGCGATACAATACGCACAAGCTATCGATAATAAGTTAGATCATTTTTAGTGATGTTTTTTTTTAAAACCTCGAACCTCGTGATGTTAGATGCGTTGCTTTTTTGTGGAGGAAATTGAGAAGCATAAAAACGAAATCTTTAAAACAATCGTTGATTTAAACAATAATTTATTAATTAGTGTATATTTCTAATAAATTTTTGAAATATATAATACTTACTCGCATTTTCAAATATACTATACATTTGCGATTATATTGGAGTAAAGGCAGGTAGGTAGGTAGGTACATACGACTTTCAAAAAACCTATTTTGGATATAAGGAGTAATGGTTATAAGGAGCAAATTTAGTCGGTCCCCTCGTGCTCGTTATAACCAAGTTTGACTGTAATTTATTTTAGAGTTTATTTGTGTTTTATCTATGATTTAAATGTTATTCAATATGGCTAGTTCACCAAAAAAAAACAAAAAGTGTAAGATAGTAAGAATATCAGAGAATTTCAAACTTTGTGGACAGAGAAATATGCCATGATTAGTAAAGGTGAGAAAGCAGTGTGTGTTTTATGTTCTGGAACAGTGGTATGTAGAACATCGCCTGTGAAATGGCATTTTGAAACAATTCACAAATCCGTTAGTCAAAAAAGCGAACTAGAGCAAAAATAAGTATGTAATTGCAATAGGCCACTTGCATGGATTTCATAACGACTTGGAAAAAATCATGTGGATAGATCTTTTTACTAAGATTACGAAAATGTTAGCAAAAATTCTTAGATATGTACAGTTTTTTTTTTTTTTTAAATAAATAAATCCATTATTTGGGCTCGTGACGTCACTACACGAAAATGTCCCGTCTCCGAAAATGTTCCTATTAATTTTGTAAAATTCTACACTGATTTTTTTTTTATATGGCATCACTTCGATTTCAGGCGAATTTTTTAACTCGTTCACTAGATTTATTGTTTGTTCTCTGTGAACTTATCATTTGGTTCGACTTTTTGACAGATGTTCTGAAGAGAACCCCGTACATTTAATGATGTACGGGGTTCTCTTCAAAACGTAAAGATGATGTCGGTACTTGTTTTAGAGGTATAATGATTATGGTGCTGATTTTAACAAAATAAAATTTTATAATATTCTTATTATTATTATAATTTACAAGTACAAGTATATTACATTGAATTTAGTAATATAGACGCTGTACATTATAATGGTTTATGATCAATAAGATGGATCAAGGAAAAAAAATATTTATGAGATGTAATATTTTTGGTATGCCTCGGTATTCTCATGTGCCATTCGTGTGGAAAACGTTTTTTTTTTTTAAATGATTTTCGGCTATGCAATTATCGTTTTTTCACACATAATTATGTCCCGTCTTTCCGGTTTATAAAAAATGGTCTGATTTTTCGGATTGAAATTTTCAAAAAATCCCCAGGGTTTCAAAAATACGATAAAAAAAAAAAAAATACAGAATGTCTTAGAATATTTGCCTGAACCGGAATTTTTTTTTTTTAAATGTTATGCAAGTGGCCTATTGCATTGTTGCAAAATGTTCCTATTTTTTGTAGTAAATAAAGAGTTTTTAATTGAAAGTAAGTATTTATTATTATTATTTTCCCAATAATCACAAAGTCAGAATTATTTGACGGCACGTCTATGACCTCATTAAACATTTCTTTAGAAAAATGGCACGTTGATACGTAAAGGTTCGCCATCCCTGCTCTAGCTCCTACGATTTTTGAACAATCGTTATCAAATTCAGCACATAGTTTCATTATATAAATCCTAAAAAATATCTCTATTTTTACTATTTTTTATGGCACATAAAACGTACAAAAGAATAGTAAAAATTCATACTAAATTTTCACATTTCTCAAAAAAAATATTAATTTCCGATTTTTTTGTAAGGAAGAGGTTCAAATAGAAGAAACACTTATAAAAAAAGTAAATTCTTTTGAAAAATTGAGTTCGGATGAAAATTATGAGCTCCAGGAGTTATACAAATTGTCCAGCCGGATGGCGAATTACAATGCGCGGCAGCTGATATCTCCGTTATTTTTTGAGGAAAATATTGTAAAATTTTAGAATATTCTGTTAAATGTATGTGTAAAATGACCCCAAAGTATAAATAAAAAATATATACATATATTCCTTCTTAAAAAAATTCATTAAAATCACTAAATATACGCCGTCCTTGACCTATTTCCCCCCTTAAACGCTCGTTAGACCACTGCCAAAGTATTTTTGTGAAATATTCGCACTACAATCACCCGTCCCGAATTGGACGGTTGGGCATTGAACGATACAAATCCGCGGTCCCGTATGGGACCACTGGGCGTCTAAAGGTTTATAGATAGAAAACCCTATCTATCCACAGTGACCTTTTTTTATAATCGTACACAAACGTAACGGCTTACCAAAGCGAGCGAGCGCTGCCCCCTGAACTCTGCCGCCCCTAGGCCGCGGCCTATAAGGCCTATTGACAAATCCAGGACTGCTTACGAGTGACATAATGTTTTTACAGTATTGACATTATTGAAATCACTAGATACCCTTAAAATAAATCCCAACATTTTGGTAAACTTTCGAAATCGCCGGACCTCAATATAAATATTTTTAAGAAAAAAACCTTTCGGCCCTCCTTAATTACTTCCAGATAACTATTTGTAATAGAATTTTTTTCGAAATTTTGAATGCAGTATTTGAAATACTGCATTTTAAAAACTAATTTTTGTAAAACTAATTCCCTTTTTAAATCCATTTAAAAAGGGAATTAAAAAGGGATCTAAGGATCCAATTAAAAAGGGAACTCCAAAATATTGGGGTTCCCTTTTAATCAACTGTTAAGGAGGGCCGAGGGTGGGGCGGGGGGAGATGGACTATGGTCCGACATTCGACCGGTCATTCATTCGAGGTGGTTCACTGAGCCGGATCTTTTCATTGAACGAGACCTAGTGAAGCGGCTCGTTCAACTGAGCCGCTTCGCCCGCCACTATTACCTACTCCACGGCCAAATCCAAAATGGCCGCAATCGAACAGCTGATATCGTTTTCCTACACTTTTGTGGGTGATGCTTCGTTTTTGATAATATTGATTTTAAAAGCTAAAAAAATAATAATTTCAAACAATTTTTATAACACTCTCCCGTAATAATATTCAAAAATATAAAATTAGCTTTTTTCCGCGGCTTTGCTCGCATGATATTAGGGAATTCCCACTCCGCCTTTTCCACCTTCCCTCTCCCCACTCCACTCCCTCCATCAACCTCCCCTCCCCCTCCCCCCACCTCTATCCCTCCCCACCCCCTACCCCTACCACTCCACCCACCAATCCCCGTACCCCATACCCCCTCCACCCTCCCCCTTCCCCTTCCTTCCTTCTCTCCTTTCCCATCCCACTCGGCCTACTCCACTTTCCCTCTCTCCACTCCACTCCCCCCATCAACCTCCTCCCCCTCTCCCTCCACCCACCCGTACCCCACCCTCTACCCCTCCCCACACCCTCCTTCCCCTTTCCCCTTCCTTCCCTCCCCATTCTCCCTCCCCTAACCCCATCCCCCCCACCCTCCTCCCCTTCCCCCCCACCCTCCTCCCCTTCCCCCCCACCCTCCTCCCCCTCCCCTTTCTCCCTCCACCAACACCCTCCCAACACCTCCTCCCCCCCTCACCTCTCGCATTCCACACATTCATTCCCGATACATTCAGTTTTCAAACTGCTCGCGTGCCACCTATAATAATTTTTTATACAAATTTCATAATGCCAGAACTCAACAGTAGTTTTATACAAAATAATGAACAAAAAAAAGAATTATCCAATTTGGTGCAGTCGTTCGGGTTTATGCGCATACATACATTTCGGTGATTCATTGTTAGAGATAACTATTAAGTACGACGCAAAAAAGCACTCTTTTTAGGGTGAATTTTAAAAAAAAGTAAAAAATCGTTTCCAAGGCGACAATTGGTTTGCTTTTTTTCTGACGTTTGCAATAAATCGATTTTGTTAGGGACAGAAAACGTATGATAAATAATTTCATAACGCCATAGATTATTCATAATACCAGAGCTTACCAATATATATATATATAGCCTATAGTACTCGCAAATAATGTAGCTTTCTATTAGTGAAAGAATTTTTAAAGTCCATTCAGTAGTTTTTGTGTGAAAGAGTAACGTAACAAACATACATCCATACAAACTTTCGCCTTTATAATATTAGTAGGATAATAAATATAATATAATGAATAAATACTTCCACCTAAATAATGTTTTAACTTATCGAATAGTATCATCTTTCTTCTGTATAATTATCATACAAAATGACAACACCTGTTGAAAATAAAAATAACTTTTCAGGAGTGATGACGTCACATGATTCACAACACAATATGAGGTGATTTTCGGGGGATCTTGAAAAATTAAAACTATTAAAACTAACTCTAAAAAAAAATATATATGCAGTTATTTAAGTTAGAAGGTCATTATTCAATAAAAAAATTGGACTGGAGTTCTCTATTATGTAAAATGAAAATTTGCTTTCGTCTTATGAGATGACAGCCATTTACAATAATTTCTGTCATTTTGTTATGTTGGTATTCCTGATACTATGACATAACGAAGGGCTTAGAATAGACGTTGTTACCATTTAATCTATACTTATTACGTAAGCACTAGTTCACTAGCGGAGTTCCAGAAATAAAATAAAATAAAGGTTTTTATTCAACTTTTTTTTTACATTAAAAACTTTTTAAGTTAAAAAAATGCATACAGTAAAGTAAAATTAAGAAAATTTGTAATTATCATTTTTGTCATTAAATTTATATGACCAGGAGCATAGGGCTTGTTGTAAAATACTTGTTGGAAAACACCCCCCGGCAGGGTTTCTTGCTAAGTTTGAACGCGGTGAAAGGCCGCTTGATGATCTCCATTAGACGGCGGAACTGACTCCGGTGTCGCCTCCGGTCGTAGACAAAATCAGAGCTGGCACTATAATAAATAATCAACTAGTTCCTACCTAATGATGATTTCGACAGGTAGAGACGTCAGGATGCAGTACAAATGATAAAGATGTTAATAATTATATTTAAAGGAATAAGGATTTGTACTGCATCATAACATCCTTGACTGTGGTATAATTTTCCAGCTTTTGTGTTTCTTCCCTCTTACAATAAGGGAATCTTTACGACGCAGGTTAAAAAATCTAAGTTATCAGTAGCTGCTCAGAAAATTTTATGTCAAAATAAGTCCATTGATCTATTATTCTTTTATTCTCCAAAGAAAGTCTGCACGAATCCGTCTAATAATTATTGTCCTTGAATTTTGCAGAGGCAGCATTGAGCGAGTGTGACGTTTGTCTCATAATCGGCACCTCGTCTGTGGTGTACCCCGCCGCCATGTTTGCCCCGCAGGCCGCTTCCAGAGGCATTCCCGTTGCGGAGTTCAATATAGAGGCCACCATGGCCACTGAAAACTTTGGCTTCCACTTTCAAGGCAAGTGCGGAGAAATACTTCCCAAAGTCCTGGATATATAAAAACCTATATACTAAACGCTGATTTTTTAAAGCAATCTATCCTATCAAGCGCACATTTTGACACAATGTATATGATGTAGTGAACATTCATGGATCACATATGCGAACAGGAATAGCCGCTGATATACGTGACAGCCGCATAGATTAGGTTAAAATAAGTTTCATGCTTGATACTAGGAAATTGGCAGTTAATTTATCCTCGTTAGCTTTATGTAAATAAATAATAAATAAACACGGGAATTTGAAATTTTTTTTTATTTATGTACAAAATATTACATTGTTTAAGAAGTACCTACCATAGATATCCAAAATTGATAGCCAGCCCATCAGGGAAAAGGGGTCAAACCAAGTTGCGCAGAGCGAGGAGGCGGTGTGACGGTCTCACTAAAATTACTATTTAGTCCTCGAAAATAAAATCTGCTTTCGAATCCATTTTACAATGGTTCAAATTGTTGGCTGCATAAAAAACTTTAACTACAAATCCCAAATCGTTGTTTAATTAATTGTTAAATTGTTATTTAATCAAACTCGTCGTTTCCAAAATTGAATATTTTGTTACACTATTCAGTTTGCACTTTTGCACGTTTGTACGTTTCGCGATATGCACGTTTGTAGACACTTTTGCAAATGTGTTATAATTTACCGTTGCTCTATTTTAGCGAAGTGTACTTGTCTGCGATTTGTGTTTTAATGTGTGCTCGTCGGTGGTCAACGTATGTCGTATTCAAAGCATTTTGAACCCTCCTGGTGCTAAAATATGGTCACGTGGTTTGCCTCCGGCTCATCAAAATGATACCCAGATGTTGGGACAAGTCTATCAATTTAGATGTCTATACTACCTACCTATTTTTTAACCTTAGAGTGCTCGCGCTATGAGCATTTAGCCACCCGCGGATTTTTTTTTTTTGTTATTTTGCACATGTGCAATAGTCATGGTCAAGCGTTCTAGTAGTTGCCTCCTTGTTTTGGAAATTAGAAGAAATTCAGTGCGCAGGTAACCGCAGAAGCCAATGGTTGCTGTCGGTGTGTCACGTTTGGCGGCAAATTGCTCACTGCGCGACTTACCACATAAGTAAAATTCGTGTCTTTTTTTTACTGTAGTTGAAATATTATTAGTTTTCATTTCATATAATGTTGGTTTGATGTAAATATCGTAATAATATTCGTATTTAGTTTGTTTTTATTAATTTTTTGGCATAAATAGTCAAATAATATACAAAGAAAATACTATTACCAAGAAAGTGTTTGAAATAAATGGCTCTGGCTAGACCACATATAATTAGAGGATCGGAAGTAAACACTGTGCAGAAACATCTGTGAAACCAAATCGCCCGATTTGTGTCATCGGAACACAAAAGTATAAGGATATAAATATATGCGCACTACATACGACGCAAGAAAAATAGAAGGACCAAAAAAGGGTGCAATAGATGCGCAAAGTTACTGTGCAACGAACATTGTATGTACATGAGTCAGGAATATTTTGGTGAAATATATATCGTAGGTGATGAAAACGTTTAATTTTGTTAATTTATCTTTTTTTTTATGTGGGTTGATAAGGATGTTGTTAAAATTTAAGAAATTTAACCTAAGATTTCCCAAGACATTTTTTTTCTAATACTCAGTATAAAACTTTAACAAATGTTACTTTTTCTGATAGTTTACGTTGTATTCTATTCTTTTAAAATCATTGCTTCTTCTTCTTGTGCCCTGTCCGTTCAACGGACGTTGGCTATCATGTTGGCTATGCGGACTTTGTTTACTGCAGCCCGGAACAGCTCCACGGTAGACTGGCCATACCACTGTCTCAGGTTTTTCAACCAAAATCATTGCAAATGTGTTAAACTATTATTTGCAAAAAATATCATTTTAGGTACGGGCGGCAAAATGTTTCCGACGCGATCACTCACGTGGTAATGTGAACTGAAATATTATCGGAACTATCTTTGGGAAATTTAATTTTCAAACATGAGAGTTCACATTTTTCCCTACGATTTCAAAGCTGGAAAGGTTATATTTATGTAGGGCGACACTTTGGCAAAGAATGTATTATTAAAATTATAAAATAAAACATTTAATTGCTCCAGTATAAAGTATTCAAAATGACACTACCCTTTAGTTTTTCTAGCGTTGATAATTCTTAATATTAAACTATCCTTTTAAATGAGAAAGTTGTATAATTTATTAAACTTATATTCCATAATAAATAAAAGGAAGTTTTAAAAAAATTTATGATTTAAATAAAACAAAAATTGTGATACACAAAATTATGTGTTTTTATAAAATACCATGATTATAATATTTAAAGTTGTACAATTTTTTTTAACCTATGTTTCGCAATAAATTAAAGGAAGCTTTAAAAAATTTTATCATTTAAATAAAACAAAAATTGTGATACATAAAGTAATGTGTTTTTATAAAATTCTATGGTTATCCACATGTTAATATAGTCATAAAAATACTGAAAAGGTTTAAGTTGTTCCAAATCTATAAATAAAATATTAAAATGATTCTTGTTTCAATTATTCATAACATTTTATAAATATTCTGTTTGATTATTGAATTTATTTTGTGTGTATATTGTAAAATTATGATTGATTGACTGTAATCGGTAAACAAAGATTACATTGGAATGTTGAATTTATATATTAATCGGGGGACAACGGGTCTACGTATGAATCCATCCCTGCCACTGTAGTTAAGGCCATGGGTCGAGTGAGCCCTGATGGAGTCGACAACAGAATCCATGCCTCTTTTTGGGAGGGATTTAAAAATACTTGTGAGAAAGTTTTTGGAAAGATTGGAGAAGGCATTTGAGAGTTGTTTTTCATAGAACATTTAGTCAATTCATAAAACGTCATTAACTCCTATTTTACGAATTGTTTATTATAATAACAAGGAAATTTGAAAATGATTGCACGGAACTAAGCGAAATGGAGTTTAAAGATGTCCACACACCTCCGCGTCTGGGAGGAGACTAAATGCGACTAAACGATGCGCTACTAGCCTTCTCAGATGGCATAAGGATGATATTCGCAGTAACATTGACATAAGAAAAATAATAAAAAATGTGACGTCATCATTCTTCTCCTGGCCAGCGCTAAGCACGCATCATACATTTTACGAACAAAAATGAGAACCTGTGCTATACATTATACCCTAATATATGTGAATATAGCGAATGTGGGCATTTCTCCAGTGAGCTCGTCGCTGGTTACAGGGGTAAGTAAATTATGAAACATTTGTAAAAGTGTCTTAACTAAATACGGCAACAAAATATTCCTCTGTGAAAAAGGTAACAAACTTTCCTTTCCCGCCTTTGGACTACGCAAATATGTTAATAACGTGGCGGGCAATTCGCGCTCCCATGTAAAAAGGTCTATTCATTCAAAAGCAGATTTTGCTTTTAAGAACTAAATATTATAATGCGAGATGCCTATATACTGTCAGATTGATTTTTTTATGAATCACAGTCATCTTTCCCCTCTTCGCCCTTCCATAGTTTGGTTTTACCCCTCATCTGTATCTTCTTATCTATCTATTTGGATGTCTATGAATAAAACCATATCTGAAAAGGGGTTTATAAGTAGGAGAATTTGCACTTGAAAGTGTTTTTTTATAGACCTAATACTTTATTTTTTCTAGGCTTATTATAAGACTTATAAACAAAATAATCAATATTTTGAAAGACCAAGATATGTTCTACTTGCA
This sequence comes from Limnephilus rhombicus, assembly GCA_929108145.2. Classification (NCBI taxonomy): domain Eukaryota; kingdom Metazoa; phylum Arthropoda; class Insecta; order Trichoptera; family Limnephilidae; genus Limnephilus; species Limnephilus rhombicus. Next base: position 26,095,069 of record OV815278.1, read on the forward strand.
GTATTTAATTGAAGCATCTATAATACTTAAGCGATCAAATTTTCAAAACAACACATGAATTTGAATTATTTCGCATGGCTTCATCTTTACCATTCTCTGTATCCGGCCCGCCACACACTAAGTGGCCAGCTGCATCCACTACCAAGATCTAAACAACCCTCACTCCATGAACCTGGCACATATTATATTAAAATGATTTAAAAAATCTGGTGAAGATGATTTCGTCACCAATTTAGTCATTTCAGGCAATGATGATTCTGAATGGTAATTGTTCACCAGGGAGATACTGAGGGTATCTGTTGTACCACTCTGTTGAGTTATTATTATTATTGGCAGGCAGCATTCTTTTATTTGGTGAACATTTTCTAGTACGGGAAACTTTTATATTGTTTTTGCTTAGGCTAGTGGTACTTTACCACTTTAGAACATTCTTCTGTATCATGTACACAATATGCTTGGAATTGCTAATCACTCAACTAATTCATCAAATATCTTCAGTGCTTCACATTTTGTAGTATATTGGGTATCCACGTAGTTTCAGCTTCTTTTAATAGATGTCGATAGGTTAGAACTTCTGCCATATTCCTACAGATGGCAGCTGAAGTAGTATTGTCAAAGTAGTACCATCTATCGCCGTTCATGTCTTAGGCACGAGCAGTTATGATGATGGCTGAAGGCTCCATTAGATTTACGAACCTTAAACTTATTAGAAGAAACCCAACATTTCTCAAGTTGTCTGATATTGGAATTAAGAGTGTCTAACCAGCAAATTATAATTCCGATTCCGACCCTAGCGCTCACACATCAGCGCTCGCGAGCGGACGTTTTTGGAACTAGATTTGGTTCCGCTGCAAGCTTGGTTTCACGCATCTACTAGGACTATCTCACGCGGAGCTAGGGCTGGCTACAGTATGGGTCAGGTGAAGATGTTGAATTCTCGTTTCCAGAATTTTATTTATTTATTTTTTATTTTCCATGTTCTTCGTAAAACGGTTATTCACCAATACATTATGGAGAAGATTACAAATTAGACAAAAAGTATAGCAAAACACATAAAAAGGTCAGTTTCACTACTTTGTGACATACGTCAAAAGATAATTGTTAAACTGACTGTAGGTTACGTTAAAAATGTCGATGGTCAATGCAGACTCGTTGAGCAGTTCAGTCGCTCTGTTGACTGGCGCGTTCTGATAGGCAGAAGTCCTCGCTTTTGGAGCATAAAAAAGGGTATGGGACCTTCCACGAGTATACTTGTCTGGGACATATAAGTTAATCTCTTTCAAAATAGGTGGATATGTATAGTTCCAGAGATTATCTTAAAAAAATGTTTTCCTAAAAATATTTTTCGGCGGGCTTCTAATGTATTAAGATCGAGCATTCCTGCTAAGAATAAGGATGGATACAGGAAAGGGTAGTACATATATTCCCTCATATATAGGTAACGCATGAATCTCTTTTGTACTTTTTCTATTTCGAGAATATGGTTTTGCTCAGAAGGGGCCCAAATAATGGAGCTATATTCCAAGATACTGCGAACAAGTGCTTCATACGTTCTTCGGTTTGCGATTCCGTTGGTAAATGATCTTGAATTACGAAGAACAAATCCAAGCATTTTGTTGGCACGGGAGACAATATCAGATATATGGGATTTGAAAGAGAGATTTGCTTCAAAAATTACGCCAAGGTCTTGAATCTCATTTTTACGTGTTAATTCATGTTTATTAATGTGGTAGGGGAACAGGAATGTATCTTTGGATCTTGTAAATGTAACGACACTGCATTTCTGAATGCTGAAGGGTAAGTTGTTCAGTTCCGACCATTTGACAAGAGAATCAAGATCGTTCTGCAGAAGAATGGAATCGATGTAACTTTTGATTGCTTTGAAAAGTTTTATATCGTCATTTTATTTTAATTAGTAGTTATTTGTAATTTGTACATCGAAGTGCATAAACATAAATATATACAAGTGAAATGCGCAAAACACAGTAGGTATAATGTAGATACTTACATGAATAAACAATTTGTAATAGTTTTTAAATATTGTTTTTTGTTTTTTAATTGTACTTTAACCCAGTAATATTCAGTTGGATTGTAAAAAATGTCTCATTTTTAAATATTTATTCGTGTGCACAATGGCATTATTAATAGATTAAAATGGAAAATAATATAAAATATATTAATATAGACTAATATAATAGTGACTTGAACTAATATATTAGTGAATTTGAATTACACAATCACAAATTAAAACTGCCATTTTGACGGAAATTTCACGCGCATGGTGTCTGGCCTCTCTTTCGCAGTCCGTTAATGACATTTTTTATTAGTAATAGTTCAAAACAGAAATTTTACAGTATTTATTGAATGTGTAACTATTTTTTGATAATTTTTTACAACGTGCTTACACCATATACCTACTATAATTGTTTAATTACCACTTGATTCATAATCACATAATCATTAACCACTAAATATTATGTGTAGTGTGCCAACCGCCGCACGCAAAGGTAGTGTCCGCCGCGCTATTCGCGATGTTACCGGCACGTATATTGTTACCGCGCGTGTAAGGTAGTGAGTGCTGTGAGTGAGGCGGCAACCAAATATTAAGAGGGCCTCCGACTACAAATAATTATGCCGCCACGTAAGGGGCCGAAGACCGAAAGGTCTCCCGGCCAAGGGGAAACATTAAATATCGGGGAACAATTGAAAATATTGTCCCTGAATATTGAGGGAACATCTCTCTCAAAGGTGGACTTTTTAGTAAAAACACTCAACGACAAAAACATTGATATCCTGCTTCTCCAGGAGACCCATATCGCAGAAATCGACTCACCACGTTTGGATATCCCCGGATATCTCCTAGTGGCAGTGCGGGGACACCCAAAACATGGCCTTGCGACCTACATTAGGCCGGAGCTGCAGAATATTACCCGAAAAATCACGGATGGATTTCACGCAATCGGTATTCAGGTTGGAAAACTAGCAATATTTAACATCTACAAACCTCCAAATGAAGTATGGCAGACACCAGCACTCCCTCCACACAATCACCCGGCGGTGTACGTGGGAGATTTCAACAGCCACCACTTCCTATGGGGCTACTCGACGACCGATAAAGCTGGAGAACAAATCACCGATTGGGCATCAGCACAGGATTGCCAACTTATTTACGATGCTAAACAAAAGGGGACATTCTTTTCTGCGCGTTGGCGTCGTGAATACACGCCCGACTTGTGTTTTGTCTCTAAAGCGCCGGACGGAAAACCTATGAGGGCCTCGAGAACTGTACTGAATAATTTCCCACATAGTCAACACAGGCCAGTCATGCTAAACATAGGTATACAGATTCCATTAATCTCCAGTAACCCGATGCCACGGTGGAATTTAAGACGGGCAAAATGGCGAGAGTTTTCGGAATATGTTGACAGGGTTGTGGATAACATACCATCAAAGCCGAATTTCTACGACCGATTTTCGAACCTTTTGTTTGTAGCTGCGAAGAAATTCATCCCTAGAGGTTACAGAAAAGTGTATATCCCAACATGGAGCTCAGAAAGCAAACGCCTTCTAACTGAATACGAGAGGAACAACGACCCAGACACTGCTTCTGATCTTCTCCAGTCTCTGGATGACGGGCGCATGAACAGGTGGAACGAACTAATGGAAGAAATGAGTTTCGAACACTCGAGCAGAAAAGCGTGGCAAACACTCAGGCGACTCGGAGCTGCAAATCAGCCAATTAAGACAACCCCCAAAGTGTCCCCAAATGCTGTTGCTCACCAACTACTCCGCAGTTCAAAAACGACAACAAGGTCTAATATAAGCCACCAGATCAAAAAATCCCTGAAAGCGGCGCGGCTAAAATGGCCGGTGAACCCTAACGATGTGGTCGCCGTTACAGCTGATGATGTAGACATCGCCCTCACTGCAACAAAAGCTGGGAAAGCAGCTGGATGCGACGGAGTTCTTCCAGACTTTCTGAAACATGCTGGGCCACGGACAAAGTTATGGATCGCAAAACTGTTTACTGAAATTTTTAAAACTGGAGTAATTCCAAATATCTGGAAAAAAACTAAAGTTATTGCGATCCTCAAACCCAACAAGCCAACAGAAGATCCAAACAGCTATCGGCCCATCTCGCTTTTAAGTACCATGTACAAACTCCTAGAGCGAGTGGTGCTCCGCAGACTTACCCCAATTCTGGAGAAAGTGGTTCCACAAGAGCAAGCTGGCTTCAGACCAGGCCGTAACTGCTGTGACCAGGTGCTAGCTCTGACAACACACATCGAATCTGGATTCCAGAAACGGCTTAAGACTGCGGCAGCGTTCATTGATCTCTCTGCGGCTTACGACACGGTGTGGCACAAAGGCCTCCTTGTCAAGCTCTACGACACCATAGAGGATGGCAACACAGTACGACTTATTGAGCAACTACTAACTGGCCGTACTTTCAGGGTTTTTCTAGGAGGGCTAAAAAGCAAAAAAATGCACCTGAATAATGGCCTTGCCCAAGGCTCAGTACTGGCCCCATCGCTCTTCAACATCTATACACGAGATCTTCCTCACACTGAAGGCAGAAAATTTGCTTACGCAGATGACTTCGCCATCACAGTCCAAGCCAAAACCCTCAATGCAGCAGAAGAGATCCTTAATTCTGACCTCAAGGCTATGGAAGAATTTTTCCTCAATTGGCGACTAAAGCCGAATGGGTTGAAAACAGTTGTGACAGCTTTCCATCTCAGTAATTCACAGGCAAACGCAAAACTCTGTGTTCAGTTTGATGGAAAAAATATTTACCATGACCCCCATCCCCGCTATCTTGGAGTAACTTTGGACAGGAGCCTGAATTACCGGAAACACATGGAAACAGTGGGCAAAAAAACCAGGACAAGACTAAACTTAGTCAATAAGCTGGCTGGTACTAGCTGGGGATGCGACGCCAACACGCTCAGAACGGCATCCATTGCCCTGGTTTTCTCAGCAGCTGAATACTGTGCTCCAGTATGGGCCAGAAGCGCCCACACTTCCATGGTTGACGTTCAGCTTAATGCCACAATGCGAACCATCAGCGGAACCTTAAAATCGACTCCTCTTCCTTGGCTCCCCGTACTTGCAAATATAACCCCGCCAAATATCAGGCGAGAGATTGCAACACTGAGGGAATACAAGAAGGCGCTGCAAAAAAGCGAAATACCCTTGCACGATGATGTCGTTTCTCACCCGGCATGCCGCTTAAAGTCTCGAAAACCCTTCTGGACGGAAGGAGAAAGACTCCTTCGAACACCTCTAACCCCAGAAGATAGGTGGAAGCTTGAGTGGCAATCAGCCAACGTCAAAAACGCCCATCTCGTGCAAGACCCCACTGAGAGACAGCCTGGGTTCTCATTGCCTCGCAAACTCTGGACTGCCATCAATAGGATAAGGTGCTCCCATAGCCGTTGTGCTCATATGATGCATAGATGGGGCCTTAAAGAGTCGGCGACGTGTGAATGCGGTGCGGTGCAGACCACCGAACATGTGGTCAACGAATGCCCGCTCCATTCATTCCCCGGCGGGATTGATGAGGTCCACAGGGCAACGCCTGAGGCCCTAGACTGGCTCGCAGACCTAGATGTCCCCCTCTGACCCCCCACCATACGAAAGAAGAAGAAGACTAAATATTATAAGTGGAACTTAACTGGTTTAAATTATATTCACTATTTTATGTACAATTACTTTATACACAACTGTATGCTTCCTAAATAAACATAAATAAAATAAAATAAAAAAACACCGTTTAACAGGAAGTAACTTCTAACCAGTGTATAAAAAGTGTTTTAAACTTTTTTAAATATTGATTTGGATTCACCAGTCGTTCTCAATATAAAACACGATCATAAGCTTTCATATTATCAAATTTTTTTATAATATTTTTTTTTTGACAAATTAGAGAGTCAGTAATTTACATTTCGAATGAACGCCGTTAGTAAGCTCGAAAATCATCTGTCAAAAATTTAAATAAAGCAAGTACACATTTCTAATATATAATTATTACTGAAACAAGTGTGTTAAATTAATCTTAGGGTAAAAAATAAGTCAACAATCTAGAAAAGTAGAAAATGACAAATGAATGCTTGCTAAAAGCAAATAAAGTTCTTATAAAAATAAAATGTGAATGGATGTAATGGTAGTAGGAGATTTTCAAACATTGTTCGGTTATTTATAACCCGGGAATGTTTGTCTTTCTTTTATAAAAATAAAAAAAATGTGGGTAAACTTTCGAAATCACTGGACACGCACAGGAATATTTTTGTAAAAGACAACCTTTTTTGTTCGGGATGAAGGAAAATACTCCATTCAAAATTTCAATCACGTAAAATGAAAATTTCTTTTTGCCGTACCAGATCGCGACTTTTGACTGGATCAGTCCAATGATTTCGAAAGTTTAGTTGGATGTGTAGGCGTAGGCGTTTACTTCAATATGCAATACAATACAATCACCCAGCAAATAGTTTTCTTTTGCAGCCAGACGTTTTCTTAAGTAAAGACCTTTTTTTCCATTTCATCTACATATATTTGGGATCTCTAATTTGCATATTCCTTGAATGCCTTGGATCCACTATTTCTGGCAAAACGCAATCTGTATAAAAGCACTTCAATTGTTGTAACATTTTATTACGCCAAAACACATCATCTTTTTCTATTAAAACTGTATGCAACGGTTTCTCGGGACCTGTCCATACTGCAAATAAACAGGTACATTTTTCTGCAATATGTAACTGCCCTTGTACTTGATAATACCAATCATGGTTTTTGTTGATTGTTACTTCATTTTTTTCATTGATTTTGAGAAAAATAATTTTCTTCCTTCGAATTGCATCTTCTATATCAAGGCCAGATGCTGACGAAGGGCATTTAATTTCAATGAGTAAGTTATTTGATATTCCATCTGGCGTAGCACCCATGTAATTGTATTCACAATCAATAAAAAGTCCACATTTAGAAATTTCGATAGACATTTGTTTGGCAAGTTGGCGAATAGCTGTCTCTTCATTTATTTATTTATTGAAAAATAAGAAATACATGAAAAACATAGGCTGGATATCTTACTAGGGCATTCCTGTATCGAGATATGCAGTTTTACAATGTAATTTAAAAAAAAACATACATATAAACTTAATAAAAATATTTTTGTTATTAGTTTTTGGGATATTATGCCGTGTTGCGCTACCTCCTTCTTTAGCCAACGTTTCGGACAGCGTTACAGTGTCCATCATCACACACATCTGCCCTGATGATGGACACTGAAGGAGGTAGCGCAACACGGCATAATAAACCAAAAACTAATAACAAAAATACTTTTGGCCGTGAAAATCTGAAATCATATCTTAATAAAAATATAATCAAAACCTACAAAAGAAGCACTGAGAAAAATTATTCAGACATGGATTATTAATAATTTAATTATAGCTGGGCAGAATTTTTTTTTAACGTGAATACCGCACAAGAATCTCAACTGCTCCCGTCTGGATCCAGTGAGACTATGGCATCCCCAATTGGGGTATGTTGTGAGGCTGAAGGTAGTGGGGAGGGGAAGGAGGTGGGGAAGAGGAAGGTTGGGAAGTACCTGGCTATTCAGATCTGGTCACCAAACACGGCTAAAGCCATTTTCAAGCAACGTTTCAATTCTGAATGGTGGTCTTACACCAGGGCGATACTGATAGTATCTTCCACTCTGGAACATGCCGCAAATATACTATATATTATTTTAAATGAATTAATTGTGAAATAACACAAATTTATCAAATAAAATTTATTTGCGCATGCCGGGTTCGAACCCGCGACCTCCGGATTGTGAGTCAAGAGTCTTACCCACTGGACTACGGAGATCATCAAATATGCTCATCATTGGCAACATTATACTGTAAACTAAAAATACAAGGTACCTGTTAGTTGTGGCTTACCAGATGCATTCATAGGGTGACCATACCACAGGAGCATTTAATTTTTAACAAAAAATAAAGATTGGTAAATAACAACAGCTGAATAATAATAAACAATTATGTATAAAATAATAATAATTAAGTAATAAACTTATATAGTTTATGCAATAAATATAATATATCAAGTAAATAAATATAAATAATTTAGTAGATAATATACAAGATGTCCGAAAACTCGTAGTACAAGCGGGAAACTGGGGAATCCTCATCACATTTGGAGTCGATTTTGTGGTATAATTTTTTTTGATTTGAGCTTTCGTTTTCGAGTAAATCGAGTCAGAAGTTGATTTTTTTTTTGGTCAAATTCTTATAAATTATTACTGACGTTCATAGTACCTAACTAATAAAAACTAATTAAAAGAAAACAAACAAAGAAATCCGGATTTAAAGCATTATTTTGAAATTATTCATAATTTTATTCCGTGTAGTACGGTCGTTTCACGGTTAAAAACAGCTGTTCATTATTTTCGCGCTTCCAAGTCAAAGTGCAATGCGAAATTTGCTGTCCCTTTCTGCGCTCGGTTCGATCAACACAATAGAAGGGGTAAGCTACTAATGGCTTGACCTTGAACTGTGAACTTGCGAACCAAATTCTGTACGGAAGCAAGTCCAAAAAGGTAAATGTTCAGGAGATGTTGTATGATAGATAACAAAAAAACTAATTATTAACTCAATTAGTTTTGTTTTAAGAAGGAGCAAATGAAACGAATTTTTTATAGTAAAGCCATTAAAAATAATTGTTTAAAAAAAAACGCTGACTTGAGTCAACTTTTCAATTTGGGAGGCGGGAATGGGTACCGCCGCCCCGGGAACCTTTATTGGATAACCAACACCTCTGCCATAGGTCACCCCAAGTGGTTCGCTACGTTTGGTGATTTAGCAGGGGTGCCGGGTTCATGGGGTGAGGTTTGTCTAGGTCTTGCAGGCGGATGACCAGGACATGCTGAACCCTAGATTTCTACCCACCCCTTAAACCCTTTTCCTTCCCAGAACTCTCCTCTCCTTCCCTTCCTTAAAAAACCCTCCACACAGCATCCCCAAAGATGACATAGGCCCCGAGGGAAATTATTTTCCTCAGGGCCTCTTGTGTGGAGCTCATGTAAAAAAAAAACAAAAACATGGACTTGAGTCCTACTGCCTCTAAATGAAGTGGACTATTTTGTTATGACATGTGGTGTATTATAAAAGGAATAAAGTCCATGGTACACCCTTCTGCTTCTAAGATAGTTGTTGCATCATGGTACTTGCATCCACATGCAATTTTGAAAATCGTATTTTTTCTTCATAATGGGACTTCCATTTTTCTGCCACTGATAAACATGATAATTTACTTCAAGTAAATTATCATGTTTTACTTCACGTAAAACGTATTTACTTCAAGTAAATTATCATCAAAAACTCATTTCTTCAAATTTCGGACTTGGACCGTTTTATCCTCGGGATCGCGTCGAATTCATTCAAAAATACAAGGAATGCGCCCGAGAGTTCCCCCATGCGTCTCCCTTTAGCACCGTTTTAAAAAACGAAACAGCGCTATTTCACTCGAGTTGTATGCAAACAGTTCCGTGTTTTGGACCGCCCAATTAGTTTGTATCAGTTTGTATTTACGCTTTGACGTGGGATGTTTCTTGTGTTTTATTTGAAACGTAAATAATAGTGCGTTATTAATTATAGCGTAACATTGTGACTCTTTAAGTTATTTTCTTTGTGTGATTAATTGTGAATGAAATTAATTGAATTATTAGTTAGTGAGTAATCTGTTATTTATACCAGGGCGGGAAAGCGGTGTGTACCCTCCTATGTAGTTGTGATAAGTTGAACAATTGGTGACAAATGTTTGTGATGTGTTTTTGGATATGAAAACATTGCAACCAGATGCGGAGCTGCCACACAATAAAATAAATTGGTACGCTAATTATTATTTATGCATTAAACCGCTTACTCGTTAATACGGATCCAAACAGTTAGATTTAGCTTTATTATTACGAAAGTGTGTATTTATGTCGGGGGAGACCAAAAAACATGCAAAAATATGCATTTAACATTTTAATTTTGTTAAAATTTCACTTGCGCGGTAACGCCATGTTTATTCATTGTTTTTATTTTAACATTTCATCAATGCTGCCAATCATAGAAAAATATTTTTGCGTAAAACAAAGTGAATGCATCATTGACAAGTTTGTACCTGTATTTATAACAGTAGAACATTGAAAGAAATGATAAGTTTTAAGATTTTCACGGCCAAAAGCATTTTCGTTATTTGTTTTTGGGGTGTTATGCCGTGTTGCGCTACCTCCTTCTTTAGCCAACGTTTCGGACATCGTTGGCTAAAGAAGGAGGTAGCGCAACACGGCATAACACCCCAAAAAACAAATAACGAAAATTGAAAGAAATGTATTAAAAATAATTACACAAACCCGCTAGACAAACCCTGCGTAGCCAAACAAAGCATTCAAAACCTGGGATGTTTTTTAAAAGTATGATGAAAAGCGAATTTATTTTAGAGAATTTATTTTATAAGATTGGTACTTCCGACAAATGTCATATTTGATTGTCTATTAGTTAAAAAAGGAACATTCCTTATTATCCGTGCATCAAACTGCGACAACACGAACGTTCCGTGTTATCCGTGAGGTGGACTAACTGCATATTTACCCGCTAATTAACCATATTGTAATGCCTAGAAGAGGTGGGAGAATAAATTATTAAGATGAAAATAAATAAACTATGGACACGAAAAGAGATTAAGCAACTTATAAATAATTTTAGAATAACATCTTCCATCTGTCATCATGACATTTCCGCTTTTCAAAAATTTTAACCCTAAAAAGCCGAAATGTTTTTAAAATAATTTTTTTTTCTTAATTTTAAATTTAAAAATGCTTAAATTGAAAATCTTTATGTTTATTTGGGTTCTCTATGTGATGTAGGTTCACCAGTTTTCCGCTTGTACTACGAGTTTCCGGACACCGTGTATAATATAATTATGAGTAAACAATAATAAACAATTTATTAATAATAAGTAAATTAAGTACATAATAATTATGAGTAAATACTTATAAACAATTATATAGTACAGTAAGTAAATTATGATACGAAAGAAGTAGATAATAATAAGTAAATACTTATAACAATAAGCAAATTAAAAAGTACATAATAATATATAAGTTAAGTACATACACAGTTATTAAATATGGATTGTATGAAATATATCTTAATTCCAGAGTGATTTATGATATAAGCGACAACATGGGTAATCCAAAACCATCACTCAGTTAGTATACATATTTTGACAATTTTCTTGAATAAATGTAATATACCAATAGTTTTTATTTTTTCATTGAGCATATTATAAAGCAATGGAGCTTTATATGAAAAACTTCTTTGTCCAAAGGATGTTTTGGTATGTACCGGCTGATACATTAAAGAAATCCCAATCTAGTGTTGCGCACTTGTTGAGATCTTTTCGCAATGATAATGCTGTTGAAAAATTTACAGAGAGCCTGCATTATGTACAACTAACTGCCTTATTGTCATAATTTTGCTTTCGCTATATAGTAACTGTGATGAATACATAAAACTTTTCTTGAACATTATTTTTAAAATTAATTTTTGTGCAATATTTAAAGGCTCTAGAGTAGTCTTATGACAAGAACCCCAAAAAATAACGTTATATGAAAGTAATTATTATTTTTTAATTTATAAACTAACGTTTAGACAAGATTTTTATGCATAGCACAAAGGGTAACAATTATTACAAGCAATAATTGTCAGCCTGAAACACTCATTTACATTGAAAAATCTTCCGAGAAAAGATACTTGCCGCCAACGGGACTTGAACCCGTGTCCTTCCGATTGCCGGTCGAATGCTCTGACCACTGAGCTATGGCGGCTTATCAAATACCCGCCAAATAATTCAATATATACTAGTGTTTTTCATTCAACAATTACTGCTTGTTATATTTTTTCCACCTGAAAACAACCAACTTTATTTTTGCAAGGAAGACATTGTTAGTGTTAAATCCCTCGCTAGGTGGCGTCGAGACAAATTATGTCTGCATTTATTGGGGAAATACTTAAACTTGTTAAATATTAATTATTATTTTTTAATTTATAAACTAAAAAAAAGTAAAATCTTGTCTAAACGTTAGTTTATAAATTAAAAAATAATAATTAATATTTAACAAGTTTAAGTATTTCCCCAATAAATGCAGACATAATTTGTCTCGACGCCACCTAGCGAGGGATTTAACACTAACAATGTCTTCCTTGCAAAAATAAAGTTGGTTGTTTTCAGGTGGAAAAAATATAACAAGCAGTAATTGTTGAATGAAACACTAGTATATATTGAATTATTTGGCGGGTATTTGATAAGCCGCCATAGCTCAGTGGTCAGAGCATTCGACCGGCAATCGGAAGGACACGGGTTCAAGTCCCGTTGGCGGCAAGTATCTTTTCTCGGAAGATTTTTCAATGTAAATGAGTGTTTCAGGCTGACAATTATTGCTTGTAATAATTGTTACCCTTATATGAAAGCATTGAACAAGAGCATAATATACAGTTTTTAGTGTGATTTTGTCCAATATATTTCTTAGAGTCTTGAAGATATAGGCTAGCTTTCTTATTTTTTTTTTGTTAATATAGTAATATGATTGTTCCATTTAAATTTTTTATCAATAATTAAGCCAAGATATTTGATATTGTCTACTCTTTCCAAAGATTGACAATTACATTCCTGTACGCAACAATGTATTTTTAAAGAGCGGTCCAAAGATGGTTGATTTACAGAAGAAATACTAAAAGTAATATATTTAGTTGTGTTCATGTTTAAGGTTAACAAGTTTTGGTCTAGCCAATTTTTGACTGCCCTTAATCCTGTCTCGCACTTAGCATACGTATCATCCCAAGTATCACCAGCAAACACTAAAACAGTGTCATCTGTAAATACAATTGAAGAACCAGAAAACGGCAGTTTACAGAGGTCATTAATATATAACAAAAATAAAATTGGACCCAGAACACTACCCTGAGGAACACCATATACAATTGATTTGTTTGAACTAATATGACCATTAATCATTACTCTTTATGTTCTATTTTCAAGATAAGTTCTGAACCAATCTAGAGCTTTATTAACAACTAACTTTTTCCCGCGGCTTTGCTCGCATGGCATTAGGGGATTTCCACTCAGCCTCCTCCACCTTCCCCCTCCCCACTCCACTCCCTCCAACAATCACCCTCCCCCTCTACCCACCCCTCCCCCCACTCCACTCCCCCCATCAACCTCCTTCCCCCCATCCCCTACCCCTCCCCACAACCTCCTCCATCCTTCCCCTTTCCCCTTCCTTCCCTCCCCCCTCTCCTTCCCCTAACCCCCTTCCCCTCCCCTTCCCCCCTCTCACCTCTCGCATTCCACACATTCATTCCCGATACATTCAGTTTTCAAACTGCTTGCATGCCACCTGTTATAATTTCTTCTTACAAAATTCTTATACAAAATTCATAATGCCAGAACTCGACGGTAGTTTTATAAAAAAAAAAAAAAAACGAACAAAAAAAGAATTATCCAATTTGGTTCAGTTGTTCGGGTTTATGCGCATACATACATTTGATTGGTGATTCATTTTTATAGATAGTTATTAAGTACGAATTATTATTCTTCTTTTTATATTCTACCAAAAAATCCAGTACGGCAGTTTTATACTTAAAAAATGCAATACCTGTCTATCCAATTAAAACTATAATTGTTGTGTGACATTACGTCAAAATTTGAGAATGACATTTTGCAAAACAAAGATTCTTAAATAAAAATTCTATTTTAGAAAATATTTAAGCGAATTTATTTGAAGTACCTACTTCCCTAATAATTTGAATCGATTAAAGAATTATAGATATCTTACTAATCGTGCCACCTATTGCAATTTTTTCATACAAATTTCGTAATGCCAGAGCTCTGAGCTATATAGCCTATATGTTCATATTATTGTAAAGTTTCATTAAAATCCATTCTGTAAAGTAGGAATTAGTACTTCATACATATTTGAATTTTAACATCAAAGGGATGTCCATAGTAACCTAATTAAAAAAAAAAACATTGTTTCCAAGGCGACAATTGGCGTTTGCAATAAATCGATTTTGTTAGCGACAGAAAACTTATGATAAATAATTTCATAACGCCAGAGATTATTCATAACGCCAGAGCTTACCAATATATGTAGCCTATAGATCTCGCAAATAATGTAGCTTTCTATTAGTGAACGAATTTTTAAAATCTATTCAGTAGTTTTTGCGTGAAAGAGTAACAAACATACATCCATACAAACTTTCACCTTTATAATATAGTAGGATTAGTAGGATACCCATTGAACTGAGTTTTTTTTAATATTAAACCGTGGGATACGGTATCAAATGCCTTAGACAAGTCCAAGTAGACAGCCATGGCTTTATTGCCAGTATCCAGAGCTTCTACGACTGTGGTTATCATTTTTAATACAGCATCACTAGTTCCCATGTTCTCTCGGAAGCCAAGCTGATTATCTTTTTACATAAGACATCAACCTAATTTTAGCTAACTTCTCTATAATTTTTGATAAGGTGTTTAGCAGGGATGTAGGTCGATAGTTATTGACATCTATATTATCCCCTCCTTACAAAGAAATAATTTTGGCATTTTTGCAGTGATTAGGGAACAAGCCATTTTCAAAGCTAACATTTACAATGTGTGTAATAGGTATAACTAGTTCAGAAGTATTTTGTTTGTAGACCATCACCTTCAGAACTTTATTACAATTCGTTGGATTGAATTCAAAATAGGCATTTTGCATAGATTGTGTTAGATTGCAATTTTTGATTAAACATTCTTCACTGGTGTTATTTGCACTGCACAAAAGATTAGCAAAATTTTGACCTATATCACTAAAAAAATCATTTACATGGTTAGTGATGAGCGTTGGATTATCATTTATAGACACAATGTTATTATTTATTTTCAATTTATTAATTTATTTGTTCATTATCTTTTCCATATTTTATAGATCGTACATGTCCCAGATTTTTTCCATACAACAATGTTCGAATTAAAGGAGCGCAACTAATATTTCTTCTTCTTTTACAAATTTTACCAAAAAATGAAGCTGTGATAATTTTTCTGCATAACTCGAGCCATTTTCCACAATCCGCTTGCAAAATATACTTTGTAACTTTCGTTAATAAATTACTCAGTGAATTAAACGAATGTGGAACGTAGCACTGAGTTCTGTGTTTCTTGAAAGGTAGGAGAATGTCGCGCCGTATTGACTGACTGGTGTCCGCCGGTTCATCATTTATATAGGCTCTCGCACGGTGCATTATCAATGGAATATTCGGGAAGAATCTCCAGGCTTCTCGAAGGTCGGCACTAATCGCTGAGCGTCTGGAATTTGCTTATCAGCGCAATTTGATACTCTTGTAGCTTCTAGCAGGTTCGTTAGTCGCTGTGCGCTGCAGGGCTACCGCAGATTTATAGGGCTGCCACATGTCTCTTTCAATTCTGAACCTTTGCACATCTGTCAAAGACAAAGATTCCATAAGTCTTCTTAGCTTCTATGAAAACATCTGCATCCATATCAGGAAGTTGTATGTTACTGCCATAATCTGGATCATTATTTGATTCACAGTTATTTGCTTTGACTCTGTTGTACGTTCTTTTTGACCGCTTATTTCTCAAACGCTTAATTTCTAACTGTTTAATTCTTTGACCAGGACTCTGACCAAAAATAGTTTTATCCAAATGGTAATGTGGCCGCTTTGTATTAAAAGATATTACAGCAGCTGCACATCTTCCCGAATAAGATTGTTTAGTGCTGTAATTATTTCTTTTTCCCCCAACAAATTTTGCTACAATACTATTGTACCTTTCAACAACATTACTATCCACATTTACTAGCAAACTCCTCGAATAGGATGCTAACTGATTTGTGAATTGTACGATTCTTTCCATCATACCAGATGCAACGAGTTCAGGTCAAAAGGCGGCGCTGACTTATTGGAAACCTCGTATCCCCTGTCAAATTACGCAGTTTTGTGCAGTAATTACGTAATAAATGGTTCTTGCATTCTACTTTCTCAACTGTGATGTCCGCATATGGCCGAGCATCTAAATTTTTTTTGTAGGTACTTGAATCCCCATCTGAAATTAGCCCTGAATATATCAGACCGTACATATCTATTGATTTTTTAAAACCTTCCACGAGAATACTGGACTCCATACTCGTAGAACTTACGGTATGATTTTTGAAACAACGATGTCCCTGCGATGTTACTCCCTTCTTTACTGCACGTGCGCATCATACAAAATTTATTTCGTACCTGCATGTATTAAACCTCACCAAAGTGATGTCCTACTATTGCAGCTACGCCTGACAAGGCAGAGTAATTGGTACGATATGATCTTTTTGACCAACAACCATCGGCGACAAATGTTATTATAGGAATTCCATCTTTTGAGACGTTTCCCAGAGATCTAGCATATTCTGCTTCACGATTTGCAGCAATTTCCATTCGGTCTGTGGCACTTTTTGACCACCAATCACAAACAGTTTCATGCACTTTAGCATAAGTTTTAACATTTATAGATGGAACATCGATGACGGACATAAACTCCTCTAAATTAGAAAAACTACCACCAATGCCCATGATTCCTGAAACAATTGCGTGATTTATATCGATTTTGTCAATATTTTTACGCTCTTTTCAAATGTTGCATTGCACATATTACATTTGACTGAATATTTACTAAAGAAACCTTGACGCGTTTCTGACATAAAACCTAAATTTAAAATTGAGCATCCAAATGTTTGACCATGTGTGGCTATTTTCTTGAGCTGTTCAAAGATGAAGGCCATATCAACGATTCGCCATCCACTCATTGAAAAGTTTGGAATTTTTTTTTCTTCATTTTGCATTTCCTGTTGCTGTGTTATATCAGATTGTGGCAGGTAATTTTCATCATTCGATTCTGCTGCACCAATCTATGAAATAAACAATTAACAACATAAGCAAATATACCTAGGCAATAAGCCCGTCTCACACGTCGTCTCATTTTCCACGCTGATGTGCACTAGAGATGGGTAAGTTCTGCATTTTGCCGGAGGCCTCCGAGGCATGCTTCCTTTTAAAAGTACTTGAGTCCTTGGAGCAGGTCCCGGGAGCCACTCTCGACTCGCGAATCGCTCGGACCGAGACGCACGAGTTCAAACGGAGCCGTACCTCGGTGCCAGAGCATGCAAAAGAACTCGAACGCGCGATTACTGCTATCGACTCGCGAGCGGCTCGGATCGATACGCACGAGTTCAAACGGAGCCGTACCTAGCCGGAGCCGTAGCCATGGAGGCATTCGGATTCCTACTACTCACTACTCACTAGTACCAGGAGGAGAACTCGCGACTCGCGAGTTGAGCGGAGCGCGAACACGGGGACGCCGGCCGGTGGAGGCATTCGGGTTCCCGGTCCGACTTCGAGTTTCGGCTTTGGGACAGAGCCCGAGTTCCGCGACCAGGTTCTCTTGGAGTAGTCGATTTTAAAAAGGAGTAGGAGTAGGAACCCCGCAAAGGACCCGAGTACAGGAGCCCATTCCAGCTGAACTGACACATCACTAATGTGCACCCTTAGTCCAGTCAAGGAAGGAGGTGGAGAGTGCGTGAGCAGGAACCTAAGGGATTCTTTCAGAATTCAGGGTGCTTAGGGTGTGAACATACTAAAAGTCCAACCGTCTAGTTTGTGAGCTAAGGGGATGGGGGGAAGGTCCCAATTTTCGGATTTCTTCTTATACTTCGAAAACGGTGGGTCGCAGAGAAATTTTTTATTTAAATAAGTAAAAGCTTATAAAATTATCTAAAAATTTTATTTTATACGTAATTTTCGAAATTCCAGCTGTTTTTTAGTTACACGCTCCACAAATGTAGATATTTTCGAAAAATCATTTAATCAAAGAAAGAAATTTATTTGAAAGAAGTTATAAAGAATTTAATTCCCTTTTAGAATATATATATGCTAGCTTTTTTTTTTTTTAGTTATCATTTATTCTTAATGACCTTCCCTTTTAATTTGTTTTTTAAACAGTTTTCGTATAGATTTTACATCCCGGTTAATATTATCCAATTTTGTCTTATAGTGATATCTTAAGGCCAAATATTTTTCCACGGCCAAACTTATCAAATTAACTTGATGCAGAAGACCGTAAATCTGATCGGTTTTTACTTCGAAATAATTATCGGGAAAATTTAATTTGAAGAACAGGCAACCCTGTAAACATGGCGTCAAAACATGGGGTCAAACGGCGTTGTCCTAAGACCAAATTACACTATTAAAACTGAATTGTTTCTTTAACTGAATGGTTATTTAAAGGTTATTAACTGATGATAGGTAACATTTTTAGTTGTTTTCAATCGTCCTATGCAATTCCTGCACACTGATATAGCGCAAATCGTCATTTTCAAATGTCACACAACACGTGTTTACCGTACAACGATAGAGTCGCTACTGAGCGGACAGGCCGAGTTTATATGCCAACTTTTGGCAGATATTTTTTTTGGCGCTTCGTCACTCGAGCGCTATATCTAGACATTTATATAATCAAAGATATGTATATAGCCAAGAGTACTCGCAAATAATGTAGCTTTCTATTAATAAAAGAATTTTTAAAATCCATTCTTTAGTTTTTGTTTTTTTGCTTTCCATCTAAATATATATATTCTAAAAGGGAATAAAATTCTTTACAGCTTTTTTCAGATAAATTTATTTTCTTTGTTGAATATTTTAAACGACACGAAGGAATGTTTGATGAAAAATGTGAAGCAAAATGAATTTTTTTCGAAAATATCTACCTTTGTAGAACATGTAACTCAAAAATGGCTGGGATTTCTAAAATTACATACAGGATAAAAATTATAGATAATTTTATGAGCTTTTCCTTATTCACAGAAAATTTTCCTCTGCACTGCACCGTTTTTGAGATATAAGCGGAAACCTGAAAATTGGGACTTACCCCTCCCCTAGCTCATCACATAGACGTCAGGACTTTTAGTATGTTCACACCCTACGCACCCTAAACAAGTTTCTGAAGGAATCGCTTAGGTTCCTGCTTACGCACTCTACACCTAATTTTGGATCATTCATTGACTGGACTAACTTGTCTTATGCAAAGTAGATTCAGAATCAAATGTTCGTAAAAAGAAAAATAAATAAGTTAAGAATAGAATAAAAAGTATGGTAAAAAGCTTCTCTTCCCGTGGTGAAATTTGAGTCCTCAGTTTTCCGCTTCTACCACGAATTTCCTGACACCGTGTATACAGTGGCATAGCTAGCATGGGTGGCACCCAGGGCGGATAACTTGGTGTGTCCCCCCCCCCCCCCCCCCCCCCTCACCACCAATTTCGACTTAACAAGTGGTCTGTACTGGGTTGGGGGTGGAGGGGGGGTAGAAATTTCAGAAATAGGCTATTTTTGTCAATAAAAAGACCATCAGGCACAAAATTCTCTCCGTTTCGGGACATTTCACATTTCATATAGCTATGAAAATATAAATAACACCGTATTCAATATTTTTGTGACAACATCCTGCGTAATTTTTAATGATCGGGTGTAGTGTCACCCCCTTCGTCGGGTGGCACTCAGGGCGGTCCCCCCCGCCCCTCCCCTTGTTCATAATTACGTCACCGTAATGTACCGTGTATACAATTCAATGTTGTATGCGTGTCATAAGCCACCGTGTATATAAGGCAGTGTTGTATGCGTGTAACTCGCGCAATGCCGGGCATGCTAGTAAATTATGTTTATAATTACCACGGTAATCACAATTGAATCGGTCACCGTAATGTACCACGTATTTCCCGTCACCGTGTATATGTCACAGGCCAATCGTAAAATCAGGCAGATCATGATGTGGCTAGCCATTTACATTGATCAAATATACTTGGTCGAAGCCCATTTACATAATAATATAATATAACCAGAAATAATTTACATGGCAGAACAACGTTTGTCAGGTCAGCTAGTAATATAATAAAAATTTGAATTGCACATACCGATGAAACTTCACAGTCATTATTTACTTTAGAATGTTGGTTCTTTTCTCTGGAAATTAAACAACATATTATAAAAAATGTACAATAAATCTGACAGATTCGTTCCAACGACCCTGTAGCATATAAGGTATGTACAACGTAAATTGATTATTTAATATTACTAACCTTCGTTTTTTCTCGTTATATTTCTCCCAGATATGTTTTTGGTGTAGTGATTTTTTTTTTGGTGAAACTTCTGTCTATACGTATTTTTCTCCCCATTTTGATCGGATGAATAAATTTAAAACGTTATAAACTGGACCGGCGCGGACAAGACGACCGCTCGCTGCCGTGAATCGACAGAGACAGACACATAGATAATAGCAATTTTGGTTGGCGCTGCGCGCGTTAAAATACAGAATAAAATATTGACAAAAGCGTGTCGCAAATTCAATAGAATTATATACTTAAAAAAATATTTTTGGTCACAAATTATTTCTAATATTTCAATAACTTCCAAGTTAAATTTCTGTGTTAAAAAATTCTGAGAGAAATCAATTTGTTGGCAGAGCGGGAGAGACCGTTTTTTTTTACAATCGCCCGACACACTGCCTATGTCTTCTTTGGGGATGCTGTGTGGAGGGTCGTTTTAGGGAAAGGAAGGAGAGGAACTTCTGTGAAGGAAAGGGGTATTAGGGGTGGGTAGAAATCAGGGGGTCAGCGTGTCCAGGAGAGCGGATGTATGAATCCATTCCTCCCACTGCGGTGCAAGGCGATGTTCCGAGAGAGTACGGCCAGAGAAGTCAAAGGGACTCGCTCAACCATTCTGTCCCGATCCAGCCTGCCCTGGTGGGCAGACGTATCCGCCGATAAGACCCTGACAAAGAAATCGGCTCAATGGTATAGGATGTAATTTCATAACGCCAGAGCTCACAATTATATGTAGAAATATTCGCAAGCGTACGCAAAACAAATCAACAAAGTTTCACGGTAATCGGGTGAATGGTATAATATAATAAATGTATATATAATTTCATAACGCCGTAACCACTTTCTCCCGATCTGACCTGCCATGCAGCTGGTGGGCAGACGCATCCGCCGCCAAGACTTGAACCAACCTCACCCAATGAACCCAGGCACCCCTGCTAGTCACCAAACTTTGCAAACCACTTGGGATGCCCTATGGCAGATGTGTTGGTTATCTAATAAATGGTTCCCGGGGCGGTGGTAACCATACCCGATTCTCGTGTTTGTTATTTTTGTAATACGAAAAATGGATATAAAAGAGGCCTACCCGCCCATCCCCTCTCACCCCCCCCCCTCAGCCACCCCCTCCACCTCATCCCAACGCTTCTTCAACCTCTCTCCCTTGGGAGCTGTTGAATAATTTTTTAATTTTTTTTTGAACAGTTGTGACTCTTGTGCGGTATTCACATAACAATAATTTACAATAAAAAATATTCGAAATTTTAAAAATATTAGCATAAAAGTATTCAATGAACATGAAATTTTGCGTTCGGTCAACCCTGTAGATTTTACTACATGAAACAAGGATATCGTATTTATTCATTGTTTCGTATTCAATTCATCATTTCAAAATGTTATTATACAGAGCGTCGCGGAGGCAACCGGCAGCAGCCGCTTCTGGCGGCGGAATGAACTCTGAAATTCTCTGTTTTGTGCTGTGAGAAAAATCGTGAAATGCGAAGCTGTAAATTAATTAATATTAAATACTTCCTAAAATTATTTTTCGATCAAACTTATTTATGATTTGTCAATAATGTCTTAGCACAATAAGTATGTAAAAAAATCTGAAACATATTAGGTTATAAGTGCGCAAATAAATACACAAACTGACTAATTTTCGTCAAGAAACACATGTACGTATATATTTTTTAATGATTTTATTTAAACTAAAATTAAAATTCTAAAACATGCGTTTGCTAGATAATGTATTAATTTATTTTAATGCATGATTATTTGATTTGAAATGGGTGTGGAATAATACAAAATCTTTTTTGAAAATTTAAAAAATCTGCCAACGACCTATGGTATAATCTTATTATACTAAAAATATTTTTTTTTTTTCAAAATTTAAAATATGCGAATGCTAGATAAAAGAACAATCTTTCGAAATCCATTTATAATTTTTTGTGTAAAAGAGTCAATATGTCTAAAATCTGATTTAAAAATGACACATATCTGGTTTTCTCTGGTTATGTCCTCTTAAGAGACATTACACATTTGTTCTTGTTTTTTGGAGACATTGACTTCTTGGAGGTCTCAAATTAACATGCAAGGCAGGTATTTGTTGTAGGCCACTCTCACATTCAGGACACAGGAATTTCACATGGCAGTTTTTCAGCCATAGATATCTGGTTGCTGCAGATAAGCCTGACCATTTAATGCAAATAACATACTTCGATTACAACCATCACACGTGACTCCTTCTCCTGGCTTAGAAACATCACCATTATAACTAAAACAATTCATGTTTGTTTATTAAAGTGGTATGCTTTACAGATGTAGTCACACTGTAAAATTGTCAAATGGTTTTTGGAAGAACTGTTTTTATAACTTTACCACATACAACAGTGTCAATGCTTATTACACTGCAATATCCATTTTAAGACTGAGTTTTATGTCTCGAGAAAAACTTTGCTATGGACCCAAACATAGCTCCAAATTTGGCATTCGTGATTAGCGATCTCTGTAAATATGAAAGCATACATCACAATGTAATATTGCTGTAAAAACATTAATTTGTGATGCAAATTTAGATTCTAGAAAAAACTCTTTAACTCCAGGAAAATATTTTAATTAAAAATATATGTACATACCACCGATGGTATGGGAAAGAATTATATTTAAAAAATTACCTGAATCCATTTAGGAAGCGAGTTGCTAACTTTATCCCTGGAATATCTTTCATCTATGAGTATAACTGTGGCGTAGTCGTTGGCATGTCTTACTGCTCTTCCTGTAATATTAAATAAACATTAAATAATAATAATAGTCATTAAAAATATTATGGATAAACAATGGAGCATATCCATTCCTTTACAGCTCACACCTAGTTGGACAATGTTCTAACTGACTTTTTTTTCCAAAAATGACCTTTGAATGAAACATCATTTCTTTTGCTCGTTTCTACGACCAAAATAATTTTTAATTAAATGAAGACAATATTAGCGAAACTCAATCGAAAATCTGGAGACAGAAAAATCAGAAAAAGATATTGGCACCTCTGGGACTCAAACCCAGGACCCTTTGACCCTCTACCAACTGAGCTAAGGTGTCTATTAAGGTGGTCACAAGAAATCAATGTTGGAATTTTTTTGAGGGAACCCCCCTAAAAGTTGACAATTGGCTAAGAAATGAGATTGGTGAAGTTTAAGCTCAATTGGATAAGGTTAAGGTTAACCCGTGCCTCATCAAGGTTGAAGTTTTAACTTTCTATAAAAATGTTTTTTTTTTTATGAAATACCTAACAATATTGCAAGATTTAATAACATATGCTGTCCAGATTTTGTTTTATTTATTTTCTCAATTGGTACATAAAAAAGTGTGTAGTTAAAACAGTTTTCAAAGTAAATACAGTACAATCCGAATTGAAAATGATGGATTTACGATAAAAGAAAAGCAAAAAGGTATAAAAAACAAGAAGAAAAATGTTCAAAATTTTATTATGTACAATATAAAAAAGAAAGCATTATAAAAGAAAGAAGTTATCATTATTATTATTTAAATTTACAATTAATTATCAGATTAAGGTGGTAACGGCTTAGATAACGTGGCTTTTGAAGTCAGGAAATTTTTTTTGACATTCCCATACAACTTGTAACAGAAACTGTCGTTGTTCTTCGTCTTTTGTCAGACAAGAATTGAAGTCTTGGATTAATTTTACCCCTCTTTTAGCTGTGTCATTGACAACCTTGAAACCGTTCACTATTTTTGTTTGTTTTTAAATGATGTGCATTTTCACACCATATATCAGGATCCGTACTTAAAAATTCTGTATCAATTTCAAATCTTTTGAAAAAATTTAGAGTTTGATGAGAAACAAAAAAATCAATATCTTTGTCCAATAAATTATCCACTTGATGGAGACTGAATTTTGCTTTCACATCCCTATCATCACATGTTTTTTCTTCAATTGGAATTAATTGTAGGCTTTTTACAGCCATGCTTGTTTTGACACTTTTTTCTAAATTTTCATCGAAGAAAGAAAATGCGACTTGCTCAGAATTGAGGTACCACAGATGATTTATCATTTTAAGCAGTACTGCAAGTACTTTATTGATTTCTCTGTATTTTACTGATTTTAAAAAATGTACCTAGGTCTTTGTTGGGGGCCAAAGTGGGTTTGGGGGCGTTAAACCACGCTTTTACTTAAATGTTTATTAAAAATAAACAAATGACAGTGATAGCTTTTTTTCTAAATTTGTTAATGTAAATTGATCCCTGAAAAGATATATTTTGATACAATAAATGACCTTTGCCATCCATCTAGCCTAGCGTAATGAATGGCACCAGGTACTTTGAAAAAAGTGTCTTTTGGGGGAGTGTGTCCTTAACACAATTAACGAAAGTTGAATTAATTCTTTGTAATCATCCCTTGGCTGTTGGTTTTTTAATTGTTCTGTAAGAAAAATTGATATTTCATCTGAATTTCCTATTTTATGTCTAATATTTTTATCTTCAATAGCAGTTTTGTATTTTGTCTTGTCTAGCTTCGACCATCCAGTCTGAAACTTTTTAAAAATCAAAAACTGGAGTAACAAAAACTGCTTGTCTTCTTCAACAGTGTTTTTTAATGCATCCTGATGAGCAATATCAAAAAGGTCATCAAAGGCTGACTTGAAAGCTTCTACTTTTTTTTATTTTGAGCCGTGATTTTAGATCTGTTAGCGTTTTTTTGTAGTTTTCTCCACTCTTCGTACAGTTTTTCAAGCTTTACAACACAATCTTTAAAGTGTCTGGTTGGTATCTTAGCTTTCTCCCAAAAAATTACAACTTCCTGTATTTTAAGTCTTGAGCTTCTCTGGTGTTCAATTTCACTTGCCGTATATTATAAAATAAGCTGCGTAAAATTTGACAATTAGATGGTAATTTACTGCCAGTGATTTGATGAGACATGTGGCCAATTAAATACAACTTTTCTTTCTGCCTTGAACTCGAACCTGCACGTGCATGGCTCATCAATGCTGTAGAAGACATAGTCCCACAAACCTCAGAAGAAAAAACTCACTAGAATAACGTTGTTTAATAATGTTCAAAATGTTCACTGTTTGAAAAGCAAACGTTAACTAAAGCCCTCTGACCTCTCCCTCACACTTTCGAAAGAGTGGAAAAACCCCAGGAAACCCAGACAAGGAACACAAAATGAAGCGTGTGGTTTATGACACTCTAGGTAAGGATTATCTGAATAAAGGGTCCTTGGCAATAGCTCTTTTGTAACAAATCCGACCTTTTAAGAGATAGACGATTTAAAGGCGACTTTGAGGATTCGGATCATGTCCGGTCTTGGAAAATAATAGATATCTTCAAATATAAACGTTTTAACAAAAAAGTGATTAAAATAAAACTTGAAGATAGCAATATTTCCTATGAAATGAAACTAGAATCAAATTTCTAAGACAAATAGTTTTCATTTTATGAGGAAAAAATGCCGATTTTTTTGCAAAAAAATCGTTTTTTCAAATTTAATCTCGATGAGGCACGGGTTAACATTATCCAATTGAGCTAAAACTTTCAAAATCTTATTTTCTAGACAAATAGCATATATTAGGGGGGTCCCTCCGGCATTAGGACGAAAATATTTTTTCACCTTATACCTTGTGAGACCACCCTAGTGTCTATATTCAATTCGTATTAAAATAAAATGGATAAAAATTTATCCAGACACTATCTAGATAGCATTTAGTTCGAGTTGAATCTTGCAATCATATATAAAGATAGCAGCCAATAATATGTGCATTAAGAAAATGAAGATGATGTTCATAGTTCTTAGTCGAAGTATGATACAGTTAAAAGTGACCGAATTGAATATAGACACCTTAGCTCAGTTGGTAGAGCACTTTCCATGTAAGCAAAGGGTCCTGGGTTCGAGTCCCAGAGGTGCCAATATCTTTTTCTGATTTTTCTATAAAGTTAAAAATCAAAATAATTTTATTTAACAAAAAATAACAAAACATCAAAGGGTAAAATAAGATGTATAAATGTAAATAATTAGTTTGTAATGAACTTGCCAATGCACTGGTTAACGGCTTTGAGGCATAAATTCTCGTAGTGTGTATTCCCAGCCGTGAGAGAAACATTCTCACTAAGATACTTCATCTTCTCTTGTAGCTCTACAGATTTAATGTTAGGGTAGGGCATTCCCACTACTATTACACATCTTCCCAGGTCATCACTGAAAACAATATTCATTTTAAGATGGTGGAATAATAGTCAAAAGACTTTAAATTAACACAATGTTTTGTCTCGGATGACAGGTGATAATGAAGAGAGACCGGACAACCAAACAAACTCTTTATATCTAGCAAATGGGCGTAGCCAGGTTTTGATTTAGGGTGGGGCAAAAAATAAAAATCTAGAGCAGGTACTGAAAAAAGTCGGCTTCTACAACATATTTATGCTTTAGGCTCTATGGAATACAAATAATATGAACGAAAGAAGGAAAAACCGTCCTAGGAAGTGTTGTAAATTTGAAAACGCGACTCGGTCGACAATCCCAGCGGTCATGCATCGGCGAGCCAGGGTGAGGAAAACGCCCCACTTTGCCCCGCAGTGCCTACGCCCATGATCTAGCATACTTCTTCAAACACAGAACTCTATTTGTCTCTACTCTATTTGATACTAGATCCAATCTCTTACTTATCCCTTTCTGTAAAACATGACAAATGTTTGGCCAAAGAAATTTTAGATTTTTTTCAAACAAAGCTGTACAATAAACTTTTAATGGATATTAGACAAAACACATTTATTTATTTATTAAAGCGGATATGGTTTATGATAGAAGTGTGTCGATTCACCCATTTTACGGAATCAATTCCGGAACCGTATTCGGCTGAGTGGACTCGATTCTCTGGACTCACTCCTTTGATTCGCCGGACTCGCCGAATCAAACTCATTGTGGCGCTCCGCCGGAGTCGTTGAATCAGCCGGAACCAAACTCAGTTTGACTCCAGCTGATTCAATGCCGAGAGTTGATTCAGCTGGACTCGCCGTACCCGGTGGAATCGTGGAACGTCACGAAGTTGGGGAATCATAATAACATAATGCCGAGAGTTGAATCAGCTGGACTCGCCGACTCACCGTACCCGGTGGAATCGTGGAACGTCACGGAGTTGGGGAATCATAATAATAATAACATAATAGGAGTTGTGAACGAACTTTACTTCAGTTTATTTACATGGAATCGGAAGTAATTCATTGATTGACGTGTCGAGTAATGTTTGTAAATCATCAAATACTGAAACAGTGATTTTATTCCTGACCTAAAAATTAAGGTTGTCCATTATAATATTATGTCACTATGCCATTTGGTGTTTTTAACAACAAATAGCGGTTCACAACTGAATTTCCAGTAAATTGGTTATTACCGGTACATATTATTAAATCTCGATGTGTGAATGTGAACGAGGCAAGGAGTGTGTGCCGAGATCAAGTTGTTTGGCGGTCCGTGCCTACTCCTGTGGGGAAAACGGCGTGATGGTGAGTTAGTTAGTTATTTTGTGTTTGAAAAATGATCTAAAAATTTGCTCCGTCCAGATCAACAAAAGGTAAAAAGCAATGCTCCTTGCTATCTTTTGACCATGAGATATTGCTATTTCTTTTTAAAAAATGTTTTCGTGACCGGTTAGAGCGAAACATTGTGCCGCCCACCTCTTACCGTGAGTGACTCATGTACTCTCACTCGTTCTCAATCGAGTGAGAGAGTGAGACCGCCCCGCTAGAGCAATTCAACACCGCCCGGCCCGCACCGCTCACCTCCTCCCGTTAGTGATTCCTTTACTCTCACTCTGTCATTTGTTCCCGAGTGCAAGCGACTCCGGAATTGATTCATTACATTTTGCGAACTCGGAACGAATCAAACGCAATCGGACTCGGAATCATTGGATTCGTTCCGGCCGGAACGACACACTTCTAGTTTACGGATAGTTTCCGTGAGCACTTAGGCCCATTGTGCTGTCCCGTTTCACCTTATTCCTTTGAATTTTTTTTCAGGTTCAATAAGGTTTATATTAATTAATATAATTTTTTCCAAACCTAAAGTTGAGGCCTTCACTTAGCTTTCCTCCAACAACACTAAACATAAGGGCTCCAGTGAATTCGTTTTTTGATTTTATTATTTTGCTATAGTCTCCCAAGACCTGTAATAAAATCATATTTTGAAAATTAGCAGGATTAGAGAATAAAAAAAAATTCAACTATTATTGTCGATTAAATGAAAAAGATTACCTGATCAACTTGCCCCGTCGTTTTTGGCTCTCTGAACACCTTTTTCTTTAATCCTATTTTGTCTAGAACCCCCGAAGACTGCATGTGATTGAAGACCCTTTGCTCATAGTTATAGGAGGGAAAGAAACATACAATCCCTCCAGGTACAATATTGCAAACGTTTTGTAGAATTCTACCCAGTTCGTTCAGCTGAAAAATCATTTTAAAGATGATTTTAGATCAGTCATGAATTCCACCAATATTCTGATAACAGCTCTGATGTATAGCAGTAAAACAAGGAACTGGAAGAGGAAGGACGAAAGAATAGCCTGATTATGGTAAAGATAATTTTATACATAATATGTGATAAAACTGTGGACAGCTAGCTGTACATGTCATGAATGAAGGATATCGGAAACGCAAGGCTGACAAAAGCGTAGCGAGGTTGTGGTTTTGGGGGGGGGGGGTTCAAGAAAATACAATGACAAGGAAAATACAAATGGGGAAGGGAAAAAAAATAAAAAAAAGAACTATAGGCTAGGCTTTTTTTACATTAACTCCATGTAGGAAAATAATTCTCTTCAGGGCCAGTGTCATCTTTGGGGATGCTGTGTGGAGGGTCTTTTTAGGAAAAGAAAGAGAGGAAGTTCTGAGAAGGAAAAGGGTAGTAGGGGTGTGTAGGAACCTGGGGGTCAGTGTGTCTAGGAATGACAGACGTATGAATCCATCCCTCCCATTGCGGTGCAAGGCGATGTTCCGAGAGAGTACGGCTGGAGAAGTCAAAAGGACTCCCTCAACCATTCTCTCCTGAACCGGCCTGCCATGCAGCTGGTGGGCTGGACCAGCTGTGGCGGCGGGCTGATGCAAGACACCAAACGTAGCGAACCACTTGGGGTGACCTTTGGTAGAGGTGTTGGTTATCCAATAAATGGTTCGATCAGAGGAATGAAAAAGGGCGCAACATAAAGTTTTTACAATACATCGATATAGTACAAAACATAAAATTTATTTTTAGATGTTTGGTTTCGAAATCAGAATATACTTAGTTCTTACCGCGATGTCATTTATCCAGTTCCTACCTGTCCATAACCATCCCCTTGCTGAAAAACTATTTTGAAATATTTGTAACAATGGCAAGAAAATTGTGTAAATTCGAGTGCATTTGTTTCTAAAAAAGAAGGATTGGGACCACCTTGGAGAAAAATTGTTCATGTTTTTAATGTACATAATCTCGTTTTCAAGTAAAAAGAAGGAATTTTACCATCTTGGAAGTATGTATATAATATCGTTTTCTACTCATTCGTATTGTTGTGGTGATAATAGGCCACTTGCATGGATTTCATAACGTCTTGAAAAAAATCGTGTGGATAGATTTTTTTACTAAGATTACGAAAATGTTAGTAAAATTTTTTAGAAATGTACGTTTTTTTTTTATTTTTAAATAATAATTCCATTATTTGGGCCAGTGACGTCACTACATGAAAATGTCCTGTCTCCGAAAATGTTCCTATTAATTTTGTAAAATTCCACACTGATTTATTTTTTTACTAGCTGGTTCCCGGCATGCGTTGCTATGCCATTTAATGAAGAAATTGTATCTCCCTGCGTGTCCTTTCCCATTCATCCCGTTCCCCTTCCACCTACCTTTCCTCTCCCGCGTCCCCTTACCCTCTCGCTTTCTCACTCTGCCTACTCCACCTTCCCTCTCCCCACTCCACTATCCCCTTCCCCCGTCCCAAAAACCCCCCTCACAGGTTCCCCTCCCCCCCCCTCCCGCGAACCCCCTATCCGAGTTCCTTTCCCCCCTCCCCCTTCCCCGCCCCATATCCCACCACCCTCCCGCATTCCATACATTAATTTCCGGTACATTCAGTTTTCAAACAGCTCGCGTGACACCTATTGCATTTTTTTATACAAATTTCGTAATGTCAGAGCTCACCAGTAGTTTCATACAAACATCTTCCTGACAATAATGAACACAACAAAAAAGAATTATTCAATTTGGTGCAGTCGTTCGTAAGTTATGCACGTACATACATTTCGGAGATTCATTTTTATTTATATAGAAGATATGGCAAAACTTTGATTTCAGGCAAATTTTTGAATTTGACATTTAACATTCAATAGATTTATTGTTTGTTCTCTGCGAACTTATCATTTGGTTTGACTTTTTGACAGATGTTATGAAGAGAACCTATATTTTACGCCATTTTACGCTGTCTGTACGTGTTTTAGAGGTATAATGGTAGTGGTACTGATTTTAACAAAATCAAATTTTATAATATTTTTATTATTATTATAATTTATAAGTACAAGTAACTTACACTGGATTTAGTAATACAGACGTTGAACATTATAATGATTGTCACGATAATAATTATTACTTAATAATAATTATTTTCCTGACTTAATAAACCTTCACCTGGCCGCTTACTTTAATTGTTGAATCGCCGTATTTTAGATTCTTTCGATTGGCAACTCTATTGATAAATTTCCAGCGTCACTTTTTGAATTTCTGCCATATGGGAGCCCGACGTTAATTCGAATGGTCGCCTAAAAATATAAGTTTGTGTGTTCATTATGTGTTAATGTCACAATTACGGGTTAATACCTTTTATAAGAATTATGTCACTAATTCTAACCGTGATTCGTATGTAGTTGAGTGTGTGGATCGGATTCTTTTTTAATTGTCCTGGAGCGACGAGAGATCGCCATGTTTTAAGGCTAACACACCGCAGCGTTCAAAATTGATTGTGGATTATATGGGGAATCGCGGTGAGCGCATTCGAAGGCTTGGCGTAAATAAGGCCCGGTAACAAGCTACGGTCGTGGCAGTACCTATTTGTTGCCACATCCGCCGATGGATCGATTCCTGGCGCTCATCTTCGGATGAAGCTTGCTGATCGAAATGGGGTTCTACCCGGTGCTCCCTGGTGTGCTCAAACCGGAGCCCTGGTCCTGATCGGGAGCTTGGATCCTGCTCCCTGACGAAGGGTCCTGATACTTTGAAGCCTTCCTTGGAGTCTTTTCTCGGTGCCCGAACTGGAGATTGAGCGAGACTACAGCCCGCGCTTCCTCAGCACGCTGTGTGAAGCTAAATAAAGTGTTCGCGTGAATTTAGAAGTAATTTGTTTAGATCCATGGTCCGCAGGTACGCTATTTCTTTATTTTAGTTAATTGCCTCTTAAATTTCAGAAAAGGTTATGTTTTTTTTGGGAAATGAATCCCGGTCCCTTGAAGGGCACCGTTGTATTGAAGATTTAAATATAGTTGTAATTGATACTGTGAGATAATCTCTTTTATTCACCTAGCCTAACTATCCTTACCGGAGGGAAAACTGTATTTTTTCCTTCCCACCATCCAGAGGGAGTTTATCATGCTCTGTATAAAAAATCCAAGGAATCTTTATGTTACATGGTTTATGATCAATAAGATGGATCAAGGAAAAAAATATTTATGAGATGTAATATTTTTGGTATGCCTCGTTATTCTCCTGTGCCCTTTCTTGTGGAAAACATTATTTTTTTTTAAATGATTTTCGGCTATGTAATTATCGTTTTTTCGCACCTATAAAATTATGTCCTGTCTTTCCAGTTAATAAAAAATGGTCTAATTTTTCAAATTGAAATTTTCAAAAAATCGCCAGGGTTACAAAAATACGATTAAAAAAAAAAAATACACAATGTCTTAGAATATTTGCCTAAACCGGAAAAAAAGAAAAAAAAATGTGATGCAAGTGGCCTATTAACTCGAGGTATCGTAGTGGAACTAACTCTATTGTAATTGTGTTGTTGTGCTCCTTCACAGAGATACAGTGGTAAGTAATTGGTCATTCCTTTTTCCTTCAATTCCTTGTTCCATCCTACACATACTGTCACCCAATTCCAGTAAACACCATTTTGTCTCGTTTAGTCTAAAGGAGTGGTCGTCAAACTGCGGCCTGCGGGCCGCATGCGGCCTGCGGGCCGCATGCGGCCTGCGGCAGATATTTGTGAAGCCCGCACAATTTTTTTTTTCATGTGCTATTATATTAACCTGCTTTTTAAAAATATTTTGTGTACGTATACCCTTATGAAAAATGTTGATTTTAATTGATTGACATTTGATTTTAAAACGCCCAACTGGTTTTTGAACTATCCTATGTCGATTTTGAATGCACGCATAATGTACGTCATAGGTTCTTAACGTGGACGATAATGCCCCCTTGTGGGCATTTGAAACTTTCAGAGGGGCAGTAGAAGACCCAGAAAAAATTAGAGGGCGTTGAGATGGCACATGAAACTTTCAGAGGGGCAGTAGAAGACCCAGAAAAAATTAGAGGGCGTTGAGATGGCACAGTGAGGGCGCGGGCAGGTAAAAAGAATATGGTCTAAAAAAGGCAAAGAAACACACTAATCACGTAAGTACTAATAAAACAAGGAAAACTTTAATATTGATTAATTTTTGTTATTGTATGTATTGTAATAATTTTGATCATGTGTTCGAAAATTCACATATTTCGGTAGTTCGGATGAAAATTGTACTGAAAGATTCCATTACAGATCTACATAATTTTTTTTATTATACATATAATATTGTCGTCTTACATTATTATTATTATTAAGAATTGACACTATGTCATGAATAAAAGAAGGAAGGAAGTAGCAACCCGGTACTTAAATATTTACAGTCCATTACATCTAAGGCTGTAGTGCATAAGCAGTTTCAGATGCAGTAATATTTTGAATTTTTTGGAGTGGGGTTGAACCCCCTTCCCCCCCCCCACTGGCTTCACCTGAGATGGATTTAAGCGTAATTAACATGATTAAGAAAGGGACTTTAGGATGGTTTAGACATACAGTGGATGGATGGAGAAAGAAATGTCAGGACAATGTACGAAGCACAAGTTAATGAAAAAAGCAGTCAGAGACGCATATGTCAGAATAACAGAAGAATGAAGATGTATGAATCAGAATGAAATAATGACTATAAGACGGAGTTGTTTGGCATTCAACTCCACTGTGCCTACCCTTGTGGTAAATAGCATGATTATTAGTTAAGCGTCGATGACACAGAGCGAGTTTACAAGCTACTATCTGGGAAATTCACTATCTGTTAGTAGTTAGCCTTTACTTAATTTTTACTAACTTAAAGATAGAACACAGTTAAATCAAATTTATCAAAGTTATTTTATCTACCATTTCATTTGAATTCCTCATCTCATATGAGAAGTTCATCTTCTTGCCCGATGGTCCCTCTGATAGGCAGATAGGCAGTATGTTCTCTGGTGGAATAACATGTCCACATGAGAATTCCATTATTCTATCTTCCGTGGCACCGGCAGAGAGGAAAAGTTGATCACGGAATTCTGAAAATGGCTGCATAGTTCCTCCTGCAAGTATAATCTGCAAAAATAATAAACATTACATAAATAGACAACTTAACTAATCCTTCAAGTATTATTGTTCTAGAGATTTCACTACACATAAATATGCACTTATAAAGACATGTACTTACCGATTTCGCTTCTTTTATTATGTCTGTGAATCGCGCCGCAGGATTGAGGAGAATGAATTTGTGAAAACCATCTTCCCAAGTTTTCGCTTTGTAGGTGGATATCCTGCCATCTGTATAGCTGCTGGTCAACTGTTCGAGGAATCCAACAACCGATTGGATTACGTTCCCCACTGATACATATTTTTCCTGAAAAATTTTAACAGTAAAAAAAAGATTACATTAATTCCTCAACTGAGGCTGTGAGTTATAAAATCATTGGGAAAAGTCAACTTTGCTGTCTCAATAAAAACATTTTTTTTACATTAGTTCCACACAGGAGGCCCTGAGTAAAATAGTTATCTTCAGTCCCTATGCATCTTTGGGGATGCTGTGTGGAGGGTCTTTTTAGGGGAGGAAGGAATGAGAGGAAGTTCTGGGAAGGAAAAGGCATAAGGGTAGGAATATGGGGGTCAGTGTCCAGGAGTGACGGAAGTATGAAACTATCCCCCCCACTGCGGTGCAAGGCGATGTTTCGAGAGTCCTGCTGGAGAGGTCAGAAGGTCTCCCAATCTACGCAGTTGGTGGGCAGAAGCATCCACTACCAAGATCCGGACAAACCTCACCCCATGAACCCGGACACCCCTGCTTAGTCACCAAACGTAGCGAACACTTGGGGTGACCTATGGCAGTGGTATGGGTAATCCAATATATGGTCCCAAATTGAAATTGCCAGTTGTTTCACAGACTTTAAACAATTCATCAAATTTCAAAGTAAATTTTCAAGATCAAGTACTGTTATTATTTAATTAAGGGCCAGTTGTTTCACAAAACTGAAAAAAAAACACAGAACTTGAAAATTTGCTCTGAAATATGATGAATTGTTAAAATTCTGTGAAATAACCCAACCTAAACTTGCAGAAATTAATAATAATATTTATGACGTACGAAATTTGATTTATTTTAAACTAGCTTTTGCCCCCGGCTTCGCTCGCATAGTATTAGGGGCGTATCCACAGCGCCAACTCCACCTTCCCTATCCTAACTCCGATCCCCCCCCCCTCCTCTCCCCTCTCCCCCCCACAAATCCCCCCTCACCCTCTCCCTCCACCCTCCGCCCTCCCCCATCCACCCCTCCGCCCTGCCCCCACATCCTATCCCCCCCTTACCCTACCTCCATACCCGTTACATTCATTTTTTAAACAGCTCGCCACCTATTGCAATTTTTTTTATATAAATTTCATAATGCCAGAGCTCTAAGTTATAGCCTATAGCCTATTCTGATGTATGAGCTATATTATTGTAAAGTTTCATTAAAATCCATTCAGTGGTTTTCGCATG
The DNA here is from genome assembly GCA_929108145.2 of Limnephilus rhombicus. Classification (NCBI taxonomy): domain Eukaryota; kingdom Metazoa; phylum Arthropoda; class Insecta; order Trichoptera; family Limnephilidae; genus Limnephilus; species Limnephilus rhombicus. The sequence continues at coordinate 26,130,350 of OV815278.1, forward strand.
AAAGAGTAACAAACATACACCCATACAAACTTTCGCCTTTATAATATTAGTAGGAAGTAGGATTATAAAAATAATACTGAACTATGAAAAATAAATTCCTACAGACAAATAAAAGAACCTACCGGTATAGGCGTTTCTTCTTCAGTAGGCACTTCCAAAGTTTTCTTTTTCTTCCCTTTATTTTCATCGGCTATTTTAGCGAGAAACGATTGCAGATGCTTTTTGTCTGTAGCCTTCTTGTCGACCTTCACATGAGCAAATGGGTATCTCTCGGAAAATCCGTTAAGTTTCTGCACAAGCTTGGATTGGTTGCAAAAACTCAACAATGGCCTGAGATTATAATTGTCTATTTCGGCAGTCAATACAAACTCTTGTAAGGTAAAGATTCGTCGCTCTTCTACCGCTGGTTGGTCATTTTTTGGTTGGGATTTAAGTACACCTGGAATTATAAGAAAATTAAAAAGGTTAAGTAAATAAGTAATATTTAATATTGAAAGGCAAGATAGAGGGTCGCCGACGGCCTGGTAGGAGACTGGTAGTCTTGGCTGCGAAATACACGAGAGTGGACCGGCAATAGAAGTGTGGAGGAGCTATTCCGGGCAGCGCAAGGCAGAGACATTTTCAAGAGTGATCGCCAACGTCGGGGGGACCTAATAGGGTACACAAAGAAGAAGAAGTAATACCGAAACATGATATTATGTAACTACAAGGATTTGAATTATGTGCTGGAGATTCTACGACCACCCAAAATTGTAAAGATAGATTGCAGAAGAGTGATTCTGTATCTTTTGTGTTACCTTTTGCTGTAAGTCAGCGCTACGAGACAATTAAGACAAAAAGGCAAAATCCATCGGATATCTGAAGGCGTCCGTCGTGCGTTATCGGCTGTCAAATTTATGTGATTTTCTATGGCTAGTCTACGCCTGTTGTGTGTTAAATGGATTAAATATATGTATACTTAAAAACCCAAATGACTCTTTATTAGTTATTAAAACTACATACACATAAACCTATAGGTGTTCATAAATGACTATCCGTTTTTCGTATTATTTTAATGTTTGTACGCGATGATATTTGATTTGCAAATTTTCCCATGACTGACATCTCTTACGAGTATTATATGTCATCTCTGGCGTTAGGATAATTACTTTTAAGAGTTGGTGTCTTAACTTAAGCGCATTATTTAGCTCGTCAAAATGTCATATTTTGTAATTGTAAATTTCAGATGCAAAAATAATCTTCTGAACTCGCAACAGCATTGCCTCTCTGTGGAAGATTTCCTGTAGTTCACAGCTTGTTCATAGGTAATTTTTTTTTTTTTTTACATGAAAACTGCACAAAAGTCCCAACTGCTCCCGTCTGGAGCCAGTGGGACTATGGCATCCCCAATTGGGGTATGTTGTGAGGCTGAAGGTAGTGAGGAGGGGAAGGAGATAGGGAAGAGGAAGGTGGGGAAGTACCTGGCTATTCAGATCTGGTCACCAAACACGGCAGAAGCCATTTTAAGCAACGATTTAATTCAGAATGGTGGTCTTACACCAGGGCGATACTGAGAGTATCTTCCACTCTGGAACGTGCCGCAAATATACTACATATTATTTTAAATGAATAAATTGTGAAATACACAAATTAATCAAATAAAAAAAATTTGCCACGCCGTGATTCGATCCAAAATGGTAATGCCAAATTTGTCTGATAATTCGTTAACTTTATCTTGATTATGATTTATACCACCCCCACCCCCCGAAGTATCGTGCTGGTAATTCAGATAAACTATTTCCAAGACAGACACTAGAATGATGACGTTGCATATAACCCTCTCGCTGGGACTAGTAAATCATGTAAATGAGTTAGCATTAATAACATTACAGAGAAGGGAAATATATTTTGTCATTGTACATCACTTACCTAAAATTTTCCCAACCACAAATATGAGCTGATTTAAGTAGAGCAAATTCTTAGCTGCAAATCTTGAGCTGTATTTGTCTCTGTAGTTTTTCAGTTTGTCCAAAGCAGTCTGGAGTTGGAAACCAGACACCTCCGCCCCATGAATGTGCTCTATGGTGTCCAGGAGATTATGTGCTTCATCTATGATTATAATGTTGTTTTTGAGATTGATCCCTGAGGCTTTTCTAGTCGATTCGTGGAGCAGGGTTTGATAGGGCAGCACAACCACCTGGAACAGTAGATCAGTTAGTAGCTGAGTGAACAAATGCATCAGGATCCCACCCAGGCATTGTGGGTTCAATTCCTCCGGCTGGCTAAGTCTTCCAACATTGCACCAAACAACATTTTTCACTTTAATGATGGTAGTGGAGATTTTCAAATATTGCATTCCTTCACATGGACTCTACCTCAGCATACAGATATCGACCCTTTGTAAAAACAAGGTGACAGCAATGGTGACGAGGTGACACAACAGTGAAAACATCTGAGACAGCAATGTCATATAATAATGGGCTCTGGAAAGAGCTAATTTAGATATTATTGCATAATACATACTGCCTTGTCAGATGAAATCTTGTTTTGAAAGGGGTTGATATGCGAAAATTATTTAGAATTACGTATTTATAAAGTCGTATCAGTATCACTGGTGACCGGTATGTCAGTGTCCATAGCTCTCCATGCAGAATCACGAGGAGTGGAAGAGCCTTGTCCACCATGGAAATCGGAGTAGGGATCACGATCTTCAGCATTGAGAAAACAAATTAAGAAGAATTTACCTGGGCAAATTTTACGGCTGCTCTAGCACTGTAATAAGGACAGGATTGTATTTCCTTTCCAGCTGATACTAGATCCTCCACGTCCTTTATTTCAATCAATGCCTCATCTCTTAGCAGTTCTATATTAGTCTGGTTATAGAATTGGCAGCCAGAACTACACTTTGACTTCTTGGTCACTTTACCCTCGTCAGTTTTGGTAGTTGTTCCTTTTTTACCCCTCTGCAAATCTAAACATCTGAAATGAATAAATTATACATTATTACGAAACAAATTGATAAAATCCAAACTACCATCAGTAGTTTTAAGATCTGGTTATAGAATAGAATAAAGAATAACACAATACAGTTGATTCCGCTTAATTGGTGCACCGGTTTATCGGAACCGCCGATTATTTGGGACAAAACCCAAGGAACAGAAACCAAATATACGAGGGCTGTCCATAGAATAAGGTCTCCAAGGCTCTGCGGTCGCAAGGAATGATTTTATGCGGAATCCTGCAACACTGGCGTGCAGCCTGACTTTCCCTTGTCAAATCCCCATCACGTTGCACCCTCTGTGACGCTTAGTCTCGTCGTGGCAACCATTCGCGATGAAGCTTCCATTCGCCGCACCCGCCAGGTGTGAGTTACGCTCTGTAATTCGTTTTTAAACTTTGCTTCGGCGAATCTGAATGATGCCACTGGGATTGTTCCTTTGTCTCTGGGGTGGTGTAGTGTATCCGACCGGGTCTCGTCCCCAGTCACAATTGAGTTCAAGAATTCTTTGCATTGAAATTTCAAATTGTTGTCGTAGCACTCAAGGAATCTGAGGGCTGCTTCAACCCGTTGTTGTTTGTGATCTTCGGTGAGCATTTGGGGACCCACCTTGGGCAGACTTTGTGGTCTCTCAAATTTTTTGTCAAAATCTTGTCAATAGTGGTCTTACTGACATCAGGGATCATATCGCAGAGCTCCCGAACCGTCACCCGTCGATTTGCAATCTTTATTTTTTCCAGTTTGGCAATTTTTTCATCTAAAACCGATGGCAGTCCGGCATGCTTTTAAATTCTTTGCACATGTTTTCGCACTCATACACTGTTTTCCGTACGCTTCAAATAGCTGAGAATGAATTTAATAATTTAAAAATAATTTAATCAAGGCTAGACGCCAATTTTCCCGGATCAGTTTTGGGACAGCCGCTTATTTGGGACTAAATGCTTGGGTCAGATGTGTCCCAATCAAGCAGAATGGAATGAAATGTGGGCGTATTTATTTTATGAAGTTTATTGAGTTTTTCTTAATTTTGTTCTTTTCTATTGTATTTTTTTTTAAATAAATTTACGGAAGACAGTAAGTACCTTGGCCAAAATTCTTTGTTCATGTGGGTTTTTGAAATCCTTATTCAGTATAGTCAACTTGAAGAGTCAATTCAAACTGCATGGGGGATACAATCATTGTATTATTTTTTCCACTTGGATGTTATTTCCTGTTATTTTACTATAGGGGGTATTTCACCATTCTCATGATAGCTTATCCATACAAAAACAAATATTAATAAATTTAACCCCTCCGAATTTTCGAGAATATTAGCTTTTGGTGTCTTAAACGAAATGACATTTTACGAAAACTTTCTATTATTACCGCTTCACAATTAAAGCTCTATAAATGAAACATTTCTGAACGTAGCCGAATAGTAAAAACTGTTTTAGACAGGTTACAAAATAATCTTTCGAATTATTATATTACAAATAAATATTAACATTTGTAAATATTAAAATTTAGAATGTAAACATTAAAAAAAATGTGAAAATGACTCACATGGTGTTTTTATGTGAAAACGGTACTAAAATCACAGATTATGTAAACAACAATACTTATTCTATTGTATAAATGTGTAATAAACACTTTTGTCACCTCACTTTTTTATCATTTCATATAAAAATATTTAATAGAAATTAACAATGTCGGGCGCCCGTAGGAAATTTGGCGGGTAAAATTATGTGTCAGACTGCGCGTCTGACAGAATGTTATTTTTATGTATTTCTATGGACAACTTGAATAGAGATGTGCAGCATGATTCACTATCGACATTTCGCTTTTTATTTTACGGATGTAACTAAAACAATAACGGAATTATAACGGTTTCTATGGAGACACACGCGCTGACGTGTAAACACGCTTATTGTACTTGACTGCTGTCGTATTTTTAACGCATATATCTGCTTACGTTGCTGAGGGGTTAAAAAAATAAATACTCAACAGGGTAAAAAAACTTGGCTAACTTATTCTATGTATAGCCACTATTCATAGGTTCAAGTACCGTATTGTATACTCAGACTTTTTAAATAAATAAATTGTATTTAATAAATCGAAATTGTACATTATCGCATGGATAATCTATGAGGAGGATGGTGAAATACCCCCTCAATAAACTAATATATTAATATATATGCGACAATCTCTCAACATTACCCTAAGGCTCAACGTGAATATCGGCCGATGAATGGAACACAGGGAAACTTTCGCCTCACAAACCCCTTCCAACAGAAGACTGAGAGAAGGGACATCATTCAAGGGGAGGGGGACTTGCTTATGATGAGAAGGAAGGAACGGAAGGGATCAACGGGTTAAAGATTAAAAGTTTAACAGTACTTACCTCTCGTTAATAAGATGGGAACTTTTTAGTTTCTGAACAGTGGGGTGGATACAGTACTGCTGTCGGGATGCCAGAGAAACAACCCTAACCTCTGACGCATACTCTGTTCGTTTTATTTCATTCACAAACTGAGAAAGTTGAGAGTGAGTTCGACTGCAAAAGAATATCTATAACAAAAGAAAGATATGTTTTTAGAACGTTAACCTGCAGTAGGTTGCGTTAGTTTTTGTAACGCGGTCGATCGCACAGGACCAGACAACGCTCCCAAGTCAAAAAGTTCCATATTTTAAATTGTATTACAATTTAAATGTTTTTTTTGTAATTTGATATTAACATTCTCGTTGAAGATAACAAATTCAAATAATAAAAAAAACTTTGATTAAAACTTATAACTAAAGACATAACCAAATATAAGAATAACTTGAATTTGGGAGACGGGTATGAGCCCTGGGAACTATTTATTGGATTACTAACACCTCTGCCATAGGTCACCCGAAGTGGTTCACAAGTTTGGTGACCTAGCCGAGGTTTGTGCGAGTCTTGGTGGCGGATGAGTCTGCCCACCATCTGTATGGACGGCCGGATCGGGAGAGAATGGTCGAGGGAGGTCTTTTGACTTTCCCAGCTGTACTCTCTTGGAATATTGCCTTGCACCGCAGTGGGAGGGATGTATTCATACATCCGTCACTCCTGGACACACTGACCCCCAGATTCCTACCCACCCCTAATACCCTTTTCCTTCCCAGAACTTCCTCTTCTTCCTTTCCTAAAAATACCCTCCACACAGCATCCCCAAAGATGACATAGGCCCTGAGGGGGATTATTTTCTTCAGGGCTTCCTGTGTGGAGTAGTGGATTTTTTTTTAGTTGCACTTATCTCAAAACTGTGTTTCAAGGTTAATGCTTTTGCCTGTATGGAGCAAAATGGTTCCTACTGCAAATGTCGGAAAAAGGAATAAAATTCCAGTTAGTTTTAAGCCTTATAATTTTATATACGACAGAATAATGGCTGAGTGGTCATCGCATTTGGATCAAACCCAGACATTGTGAGTTCAATTCCACCACTGGCTAAGTCCTCCATCACGACACAAGAAAGCCTTTTCCGCTTAGAGTGGCTGTAGTAGGAGATTTTCAAATATTGTCAGGCTATTCGTAACCTGGAAATGTTTGACTTTCTTAAAAAATTATATTGGTGGACCTACCTTTATGCCGTCACCTTCCAAATCTTCTTCGACTTCTGCATCATCAGGTTCATCAGCATCAGGTGTAATTTCATCCAAAAGCAGATCAACATCATCACAAGGCACATCATCAACGGGTTTGATGTTCTCTCTACTATCAAAAAGGTCATCTTCTTTTAAATTGCTTTTCTTTTGATTGAGCCATTTATTTTTCTGATTCTCTTTTTCTACCCTTTTTCTTGATCTCAGGTTATCAATTTTTTCATTATATTTAGTTATACTTTCTAGTTTCTTCTTGAGAGTATTCATTTCTGATGTTTGTTTGATTTTTTCATACTCTGCAGTCAACCAATCATCAGTATCTAAAAAAATAATTTTAATTTAGAAATTATTGAGCACTTTCCTTCCTCGTTCCTTCCGTTTCTTTTGTCTTCCATAATAATTTTAAGTTGAATTGATGCTTTCTTTCAAAAATTATTAATGCGTCTCCAGTTACCAACTTGGTAAACCTAAAAGTTTATCTGTAGAATTAGAATATTGATTGAAAGGGTAAGAATGGAAATAAAATTTAGAATATTGATTGAAAGGATAGGAATGTAAAAAAAGGACAAAACATGGAGCTTTTATGAGTGAAAGGAGATTGATGGGCCAGATTTTCTTATCAAGTATGCTCACTCAGAAGTTTCTACCAAAAACCAGAAACTTTTCTGTGCCTTTGTAGATTTTAAAAAGCATACGACCAAGTCGACAGGAAAATGCAATGGAAGGTGTTGTCCAAGTATGGAGTGAATACGAATCTCATACAGGCAATTGCGTCTCTGTATGAGGTAAGCGTTGCATGTATTAGGGTGAACAATGATTTTTAAAGGGTAGTTTGATATAAAAAAGGTGTTAAGCAAGGCTGCGTAATATCACCGTGGTTATTCAATCTACACATGGATAATTGAATGCAGGAATTGAAACTGGGATTGGGTGCAAAATGAAATGATCTGAAAGTATGTTGCCCATTGAATGCTGATAAGCGGTGCTGATTTCTAACAGTATAGACGATCTACGGTCTCCCGTGTCTAGGATGAACCAAGAATGTTTGAAGAATGAACTAATGATAAGTCTAAAAGTAATGGTTTTTGAATGAATACTTGGAGCGATAAATGAATTTGTGTATTTGGGAAGTATATTTACGAGAGATGGGAAAGCTGACAGAGAAATTGAAAGAAGGGTAAATGCAGATAACTCCATTAATGGAGGACTGAATGCTGAATGAAAAATTGTCCAAAGAAGTGAAGCTAGCAATACACAGTGGAGTGCTGGTACCTACCCTGATGTATGGCAGTGAGGCATGGAACTGGCAGAGGCAGGAATAAAGTAGACTGAATGCTGTAGAATTGAAATCCCTGAGGAGTACGTGTGTAAAACCACGTATAATTGTGTGAGAAATGTGGAGATCCGCAGAGAATGCAAAGCTTATTTAAGCATAAGTAACTTGAGTAAGATTATGAAAGGAACGCTCAGATGATTTGGGTGTGTAGAGCAAATGAATGAAGGCAGGAGTGTAAGGAGAATATAAAACGCAAATGTGAATGGTAGAAGAAGTCGGGGATGCCCGAGGAAGACAAGGTACGAACAAGTGAACCAGATACTTGAGTTGGGCTGTGTCAAGAATCAGACTAATAGAAGAGTATGTACAAGACGATGTATGATTGTGAATGAGGCAAGGAGTGTGTGCCAAAACTGAGTTGTTGTTTGGTCTGTCCTCTCTGCCTACCCCTGCGTTAAAACAGCGTGATGGTTAGTTAGTAGAATTAATTTGGGTAATTTTTCGGGATTAGTGTCCATGGCTATTACGAATAATTTTTAGAAAAAAACTTTAGATTCGCCTTAATCACTATAAAAGGAAACTTTTTGCATCACGGCTGGCGGAAAATAGTGCATTTTAATTTTCAACGTCATTAAATAAAATTTCACTTCGCGAACCGACACTAGACAGCCCGCCCGCTGCCGCCCGCCATTTTGTCACATACACAAGCCTGCTACACAAACCCTGCGTAGCCAAACAAACCATTCAAAAACGTAGGCTGTTTTTTAAAGTAAAGATAACATACACAAGCCCGCTACACAAACCCTGCGTAGCCAAACAAACCATTCAAAAACGTATTTTAACAGTGATAAAATGGCGGGCGGCAGCGGGCGGGCTGTCGTAGTGTCGGTTCGCGAAGTGAAATTTTATTTAACGACATTGAAAATTAAAATGCATTATTTTCCGCCAGCCTTGATGCAAAAAGTTTCCTTTTATAGTGATTAAGGCGAATCTAAAGTTTTTTTCTACAAATTATTCGTAATAACCATGGACACTAATCCCGAAAATTTACCTTAATTTGAGTTAATAGATTGGAGAGCTTACCTGCATCACTTGATTGAGAGGACAATTTTAGTGTTTCAATTCGATTTGTTAATGAAGATAATTCGATTGCTTCATAATCTTGCAGCCACTTCAGGGCCCCACAACATAAGCTAAGAGATTTTCCCTAAAATACAATATTATTGAATCGAAAATTTAAATTTACATCAGTCTAAATATTGTGCAAGAGTATAAATATGGTAAATATTTGATAATAGAACATACAGTGCCAGTTGGACTTTCAAATATTCCCAGTTTGCCGGCATCTAAGGAATTGTACAACACCGTCATGAAATATTTCTGTATATCGTAAGGTTGGAGAAAAGGGAAACGAAAATCATCAGGAGTTTCCATTTTGGATCTCTTCTTATGAACTTTTGAACTTTTGACTTCGTCAACCACGGCCAGGTTTTGAACTTCGGCTAGGTTTTGAAGTTTTGACGTTTTGTTTTGATTATAAATAATATGCCCGCCAAAACAAATCTTCTTCTTCGTTGAAATTGAAATTGGTGATATAAAATACGTGGTAGTTGAAATATTGTAATTTTATTTCACAACTGGCAAGTATCTACAATAGATGATTATCGGACCTAAAGCCTCGATGACACACGGCGAGTTACAGGCTACTATCTACTAAGTTTTAAAAGCGGGTAAATCGGCGAGTGAGATTGTCATGATGACACACAAAACTGTCCACTCGCTCAGAAGCGTATGAAACAGGGAAACTGAGGTCGCTTTTAGCGCCAGTAACAAGAATAACGACGCCTGCGTGAACTAATTTTTCAGATTTTTGACAGTCGAAATCAGCTGTTTATCGGAAGCCATGTTGGAAACGTAAATAAACCAATCACGAGTAAGCGTGTAGGCGAGTAAAGTTGACGACCTTTCAACTTTTTTTCGTAGATTGTCAACAATTTGCTAGTTGCTGCTAGTTAGCAAGTGACACGATGACACTGGACGAGTTTACTAACAGATAGTGAATTTCCCAGATAGTAGCTTGTAAACTAGCCCTGTGTCATCGACACTTAAAGGGTTCCATGGCTGGGATTCATTGCTTACATTTTTTGATTGCACATTTTATGTGTCTAAATATATTTGTATTTTTATTTTATCGGTAGGTATTTAAAAAAAAATTGTGGCATTTAGAACTGCTCACTGGTTTGGGCTAATCATGGAAAACAGTCATTCGTCTGTAACTTTAGGAATTGATCTTTTACTAACTAAACTAATTTATTTATTTATTTACGCCTATTTATGCTTTTATTTTATCGACCAATGGAATCTAAAACTAGTTTTTATTCTATGCGAAGTATAGTTATAATATAATATGTATTTTTCAATGGTCCTAATTGGTATTTTTTTCTGTGGCACTCTTTACTTTTATTTTATTTTAATAAAAAAGAAAGACAAACATTCCCACAAAATTCCTACTACCACTACAGTAACTGAAAATGCTGCTTGTGTTGTAATGAACGACTTAGCCAGCCGATGATTTGAACATGCGACGGCTGAATGGGATCCAAACGCGATGCAAACTTTTGATACAACCGATCGATACTTAAGATTAAAGCTTTGTTTTTGCTATGCTTTATTGTCAAGGTTCGTAGAAAATGTATTTAACACATTTTATGTGAACCTTGCTATTTTGCTACAACTTGAGATATATTTTTTAAACCCGCCACAGCACTCAGTATCCAGTTCGAACCCAAGAACTCGGAACCCGGAACTCACTCCTAGAACTCAATTTCTTTTAAAAGGAAGCACTGCTAGGAGACCTCCGGCAAAACGTAAAAACTACTCATCTCTACTAATCGTGAAGTCAAGTCGTGGTATTATAAAAATAATTTAAATAAAAGAAAGACAAACATTTCTGGGTTACGAATAACCGGATAATATTTTTAAATCTCCCACTACCACCCAGTAAGCTATGTGTCGTGATGGAGGACTTAGTCAGCCGAGGAATCAAACACGCGACGCCTGGGTGGGACCCAAACGCGATGCCAACTCAGCCACCGACTGGACATCATAAATAAACCAAACCACACACTGGACATTTACCATACATGATATCTATGGTCTAGTCATTTTGTATGGTCGTTCACAATCTCGTCTATGGTCTGGTGTCTCGTCGATCGTATTTTGTTTTCTGCAGTTTTCTGTGTTCTATGCCCACTGTCATTCTGACGTTTACATTTTTTTTCTAATATTTTTTTCGTAAATTTTGTGATCAAAAATGTCTTCCAGGTGTGTTTTTAAAGTTCACTTTTAATCTTGATATGTTTTTAAATATCTCTCATAGAGTTATCACTAATTTGTTTTTCATTCCAGTGTGAAAATTATGCCAGGGGCCACTGTATGCGAAGATTGTATCCTGAAAGGGGATATTACAATCGCAGGAGGTACAGTTATCCACCCCAGGGCCACAATCATAGCAGAAGGGGGTCCAATCATTATATCGGAGTACTGTATTGTTGAAGAATATGCTACTCTTATCCACATGTAAGTTTTGGTTGTGTTGTGGTGCATGATTAATAATACAAAATTACACATTATTTATGCAATTAAACCGCTTACTCGTTAATACGGAATTTTTTTTATCCAAACAGTTATATTTAGCTTTATTATTACGAAAAGTGAGTATTTATGTCAGGGGAGACCAAAAAACATGCAAAAAATATGCATTTAACATTTTAATTTTGTTAAAATTAATTCACTCATGCGGTAACGCCATGTTTATTCATCGTTTTTATTTTAACATTTCATCAATGCTGCCAATCATAGAAAAATATTTTTGCGTAAAACAAAGTGAATGCATCATTGACAAGTTTGTACCTGTATTTATAACAGTAGAACATGGAAAGAAATGTATTAAAATAATTACACAAACCCGCTAGACAAACCCTGCGTAGCCAAACAAATCATTCAAAAAAGTAGGCTGTTTTTTAAAGTAAAGATAACATACACAAGCCCGCGATGAAATGCGAGTTTATTTTAGAGAATTTATTTTATAAGATTGGTACTTCGGACAAATGTCACATTTGATTGTCTATTAGTTAAAAAAGGAACATTCCGTATTATCCGTGCATCAAACTTCGACAACACGAACGTTCCGTATTATCCGTGAGGTGGACTAACTGCATATTTACCGTATGAATTTATGGATAAGCCGCCGCATTTTTATGCACAGATTACGGAAATTATACTTCATTTCATCAATTATTACAAGAAACAACTATTTACGAACACAAAATAGGTTATTAGGTTCTTAGTTTAGGTAAATTAAGCAATTCATGCGTTTTTAGTCTGAAACGAAACTTCGCAAATGTCAAATCCATACAAAAAAACATGGCCGTAATGGAGATGGTGATTTTTAAACTTTTAATGAAAATCGAATTTCAATGCATATTTTTCCGTATATCCCGACTGAAACCGATGTTTCTTGTGGTAATTACGTTTAAAAGTATTTTAATTTTCAAATTTTATGCCTATTTAAAGTGTAGCGGCATGCGGCGGCTTGTCCATACTTTACCAAAACACTGTATCTTATCGCTTTGAAACCTATGTAACTGGTACAAATGCAGTATCGCTGAGTTGTTCTGGCCTGCAGTCTGCAGGGTGAAGATTGCCTTGATTATAGCCAACCTTTGGTATGAGATGGCATCAGAAAGAGAAATTGTTTCTTATAGAATTGCAGTACAATACATTATTCCTTCTTTATAGGTCAAACCCCAATGTGGAGGACAAACCGGGAATACAAAAACCATTGATAATTGGAGCGCACAATGTGTTTGAAGTCGGCTGCCGTGTGGAGTCCTATTCAGGCCATATTGGAGAGAGCAATGTCTTTGAATGCAAGTCCTTCGTTGGCCCCAAGGTTATCATTGGAAGCGGATGTGTTATTGGTAAGAAATTTAAATTTATAAATATTATTGTCTTTGTATGTAATTTATTTGCATTATTAATAGCAGTAATAAATTTTTGACAGAATTTACTGAAGCATAGGTAGACATAGCTAGAGAACATTTCTCTTATCCCCTCGCTTGGCCAGTCAATATTTTGATTGTTTACTACTTATATAAAATAAAATACAGTTTTTTTTGTTTTACACCAATTTATAATGTTTTTAATGCCGACCGGGTTTCACTTTGTGAAGCTTCATCGGGAATTTATATTAATTAAAGGTATATTAATATAATGACATATTAATGTTATACATAGTATTAATATGTTGAATATGGATATATTGAATTGAATAGTGACTTATTGTTCGCCTATGCTAAATTTTTATCTTGTGCTGGCTGATTCTATTTCGTGATAACTTACTTGTTTTGTGTAAAATGTACCGTTTTTGTTAATTGTACTGTCTTACCAGATAAAATATTTATAATATTTATTAGAAAAGTACTACCGTAAGTGGTTTCCCCAGAATAACTAGTTATATTCAGAGAAATGATTTTTTAATAGCATACGATATGCTATATGCAAGAAGTTAAGTCCTGATGAAGTAGGTAAAGCGAAACTCAGTCCCCATTAAAATTTTTAACCTTTTCTAAGCGTCAAACATCTGTCACACGCGGGTCTCTTTATCGTCAATCTAATTTATGGCTTTAAACAATAAAGGGTGAGTCAACCTCGTACAGGGCTTGCATAGTGTGGTGCAGGGGTGCTCTTTCCATAGCGAATGGGGTAATAAATAGTTGTGTAAAATAAAGATACAATGCTTTAATTTTTATTTTATTTTATTTTATTTATTATTTATTTACATTTAAACCTGCTAAACTACTTATGTAGTTTAGCAGGTTTAAACATTGGTACATTTTCAGGTTTTTGTAGTTTAGCAGGTTTAAACATTGGTACATTTTCAAACATTGTATATATACACGGTGTCCGAAAACTCGTAGTACAAGCGGAAAACTGGTGAACCTGCATCACAAAGAGAACCCAAATAAACATAAAGATTTTCAATTTAAGCATTTTTACATTTAAAATTAAAAAAAAAAATAATAAATAAATTTTTTCGGCTATATGAGGGTTAAAGTTTTTTTCCGATACACGGAAATCTCATGATTTTAGAGCAAAGATGCTCTCTAAAACTCTCTCGCTAGGTACTTTACTTAGTTCTGGATCAATTCGAACAACGAACAAGCCTTGTGAGAAAAATTACTATCATAGGTGTGTTCTAACTTACATTATGTTGTAACGTTCCTTAATCCAAAAACACTAGGTAGGTAGTACATCACAAAAAACACAACATGTCATTGGTACATCACAAAAAACGCATTAACATGCGTTGGTATATTCCATTATAATCCACAATATTCTAAATATGAAAATACCCCAAAAGTTTGTTAAAAACCAGCGAAATTAATTACTGTTATTCACAAATATTCACTTTTAAAGTTTGAAAACACAAAGGGATGTTAACGATATCAAGACCCATACTAAACTGCGTAAAAACATGAAAAAATATTTACCCAGATAAGGGAGTTCCCGTGTCCCATTGACTTGCTATGGTCAGTCAATCGTGTTCCCCATGCAGTAGTGTTCAATTTGCGCTGAACACTGTGAATATTATTTTTAATTTATTTAACATTCCAAATTTGCAGTTTTGAACTCACTTACGACATTTATGATTGAGTATTGTTTTATTTTCTTAATTCACTTATTTTTTTATTAGTTTATTTACTTATTTTTTCACTTTTAATCAAAACAATAACTTTCAACAATAATATGAAATTAGAAACCAACTTTCTAGTTTAAATACGGTACGACTTAATTTTGTCCTATAACTTATCACTTAGAATTAATCGGCCTTTGTATTCCTAGGTAAAATTTACGGCTTATTTGCATTTTTGTTAAGTTACTCACGAGTGCATTTACATACAAAAATAATGCTCATGTTGTTCGGGAGTTTAACTTAGGGGGCATTAATTACGTGACCTCAAAATGGGGGGGGGGAGTCCAGCAAAATCTCACCACATCTTGAACAGTTTTTAAGCGTATTGTCGCGATCATATTTACCTCAACGGGGGGGGGGGGGGGGGCGTAATGGGATAGCATGGGGCGGGATGGGATAGTCTGGAACCCCAGATACACCACTGATCTCACATGATTGTTGCAGAGTTAATTAGTTAATTATTGCGGACATCAAACAAAAAAAGGTATACCTACCAAGGGTATGAGGGGTTGGTAGGAATCTGAGAGTCCGTGTATCCAGGAGTGATGGACGCATGAATTCATTCCTCCCGTGGAGGTGGAATATAATTAATAGTCCAGTCAGCCTATGTCGTAGAACACCAGTTGAATCACCATCGACTACTATCATTTAGACAAATGTTTAGCCAAAAGTCCCCGCCTCTACCCCCCTTGCTTCCCCGCCTACGCCCCCCTCCCCAAAACATGAAAAGTGTAAGGGTTTCGTAAATCGCGTCTATCTCGATTACTAAACAACATATCGGGTTGCAATTTTTTATTTTCTTTATTGTAACATTGTCTACAATTAATGTCCAGTTAACTTTCGTCGTAACTTTTACCGTTTGTTTGTAATTCGTATGAAAAGGTAAAAATTTGTATATTTTTTGGTATGTAATTTTACATTTTGTCACAGAACTTTTCAGGCCGACATTTTATGAAAAAATGTTTCCTACAAAGATTGTAGCCCTTTCTATGAGCTGTAAAATTATATATTTTAATGTGTACTTTATGGCTAGAAAACCCCAGATATCAACCGTGAATGCTTGGTTTACCATCTCTGCATCGCTCCGCGGCAGCCGATACATTACCCCACTACTCATGTATGATGTTTAACTCATTAATTGTATTTTTTCTCAATTGTTTTAAATTTTGGTTTTACTGAAGAAGTGAGATTATGCTTACTGGTATCAGTTCAAGTTGCCATAGTATTTCAGTTTAAAATCTATAACTTTATTTATTGAATGGAAGTATAAACTAGCTCCATTATGAATAACCCCCACTAACACGAGTATTTCACGTTCACGATTTCCACATAGCTTGAGTGCACTAAAACAAACGAAATAATGACAAGACTAGAAGAAGTGTGTGAAGATTTGGTTAAAACTAGTAGAAATTTAAAACTGTGGCTACAAGAGTTTAAATTGGTGAATTTGGTTCTAGACTTTATTCTGGCGGAGAGAATCGGCGATTGGAATTTGCACATTAATACAGTCAAGCAAATGATACCTTTTTTGCATGCTGCTGGTCATTTTCTCTACGCCAAATCCGCACAAATACACTTAAAACAAATGTTGAGCGTACAAACAAAGATGTCAAATGTAGACTTCGAAAGGTTCGTCAATAATTTCCGATATTTAAAAAAGGAGACAAAAATGAGATGAGCAATTACAGACCGATCTGCCTTTTATCAACTATTGTAGGAGCTAAAACTTTTGTAGGAAATATTTTTTCATAAAATGTCGGCGTAAAAAGTTCTGTGACAAAAAGTAAAATTACGTGCCAAAAAAATTTACATTTTCATACGAATTACAAACAAACGGTAAAAGTTACGACGAAAGTTAACTGGACATTAATTGTAGACAATGTTACAGCAAAGAGAATATAAAAAATTGCAATCCAATATGTTGTTTAGTAATCGAGATGGACGTGATTTACGAAACCCTTACACTCTTCATGTTTGTGGGGGCACAGGGGGGGAAGCAAGGAGGGGTAGGGGCGGGGATTTTTGGCTAAGCACTTGTCTAAATGGTAGTAGTCGATGGAGAAAAAATTAGCTTTATACTATTTTTTCAATCTAATTATTACATTATTAAAAAAAATTATAATAACCTTGTTCACATTCGTTTCGAACACTACTGTACTATGCGACCATGTTTGTTGGCGACCATGTTTGTTTGTGTACCCGAGGATGATACGAATGCAAGTCCAAAATTTGAAGAAATGAGTTTTTGATGCAGACTTGAAGTAAATTATCATGTTTATCAGTGGCAGAAAGAGTCCTATCATGAAGAAAAATAGGATTTTCAAAATTGCATATGGAAAATTGCATATGCAATTACCATGATGCAACAACTATCTTAGAAGCAGAAGGATGTACCATGGACTTTATTCCTTTCATAATACACCACATGTCATAACAAAATAGTCCACTTCAATTAGAGGCAGTAGGACTCAAGTCTATGTTTTTGTTTGACTCAAGTCAGCGTTTTTTTTTAAAACAACTATTTTTAAAGGCTTTACTATAAAATATTTCGATTCATTTGCTCGTTTTTAAAACAAAACTAATTGATTAAATAATAACTTTTTTTTGTTATCTATCAGCACGGATATCCGAAGAAGTTTTTTTTTTTTTTTTTTTACATTAACTCCACACAGGAGGCCCTGAGGAAAATAATTTCCCTCAGGGCCAAATGTCAACTGTGTACAAATGTTGGGCACGCGTTTGGCGTGTTTCCCGACTATGCACCGGGGCCGAAGGGATCAATGATGCTAGTTCCTCGGAGCATCTTCCATTGTAATACCGGTAGAACAAGGATAGCATTCCCACCCGACGCCTGTGCTCTAAAGATTGCAATCTGTCTGTTAAGATGGGAGAATCTATCAAACGGACCGCCCGTTTCTGCACAGAGTCGAGGGTATTTTTCAGGTATTTTGGAGCTCCAGACCAGAGGTGGCTGCCAAATTCAACCGTGGGGCGCACTTGCGATTTGTACAGGGTTAGCAGTTATGAGACCATAGTTACAGAAAAAATACTTTTTTGGCTCTCATGAACATTTACCTTTTTGGACTTGCATCCGTATGCTTCTCGGGTAAAGAATTTGGTTCGTGAGCTCACAGTTCAAGGTCAAGTCATTTTTTGAAAAATGTAGCTTACCTCTTCTAATTGTGTTCATCGAACCGAGCGCAGAAAGGGACAGCAAATTTCGCATTGCACTCTGACTAGCGCGAAAATAATATTAGGCCAGCTGTTTTTAACCGTGAAATGACCGAAAAACACGGAATAAAATTATGGATAATTTCAAAATAATGCTTTAAATCCGGATTTCTTTGTTTGTTTTCTTTTAAATAGTTTTTTTTAGTTAGGTACTATGATCGTCAGTAATAATTTATGAGAATTTGACCAAAAAAAAAAATCAACTTCTGACTCGATTTACTCGAAAACGAAAGCTCAAATCAAAAAAAATTATACTACAAAATCGACTCCAAATGTGATGAGGATTCACCAGTTTTCCGCTTGTACTACGAGTTTTCGGACACCTTGTATATATAATTTTGTTGCTAAATATCAATTAAATAAATTATTTAAATTATGGAAATAGAAATACACATGTAAATAGCACTACAAGCCTTATATAATAAAAAAAGTACAAATGGATTTAGTATGGACAAATGAATATAATCATAAGTAAATGAATACTTTTATATACATGAGGTATTACAAAAATTATAATGAATTTCCTTCGAATGTGAGTTTCAATAAAGAATACAAGGACTTCGGTAGGGCATCAATTAAATCTTCCCTATCTAATAGCCATTTCCTTAGATTATTTGCCTTTACCATTAAAAACGTTATTATTATTGATTGTCATTGGTGGTTTATTATTAAATATTTTGGGTACAATATAGTTTAGGGTTCTTTCACCGTATTTATTGGTACATTTCGGAACCACCAATCTTGTATTTTGTTTATGGTAAACTCTTTCTCTATACAAAGAATCGAACAATATTACATGTTGACTTACAATATTATAAAACAATAATCCTCTGACAGGTACAACATTTAGAGACTTGTATATTAATTTAGTGTCGCTTCTGTGTTCATTAGTGTACTTATGTATTAATAATTTTGTAAGGGAGTTTTGCAATGTTTGGATATAATTTATATTAGTTTTACAAGAATGTCCCCAAGAAGTAAGTCCATAACGGATAGTGGATTCAGCCAGAGATATGTAGATTAATTTTAAAGTACTTATAGGCACGAAATATTTTATTTTATAAATCCTATCTACAATAGCCCGTAGATGTTTACAAACATTAGTAATGTTTACATCCCATTTCATGTAGCAGTCAATAGTCACACCCACATATACATATTTTTTGACATAATCAATGGTTTCACATGAACAGGACGGTGCAACATTTTTATATAAGCAGTCAAATGTGTGTGCATACATATAACAAAGGAATTACACTACATCTGGCGTGTGGAGATCTTATGTGCATTATTTTAGTTTTTTATTTTTATTATGAGACCTGCATCATGAGACCATTTCAAGAGGGCAATAAAATTATGCTGCATAAGGTTCATTGCAGTAATCACGTCTTCGTGCGATATTACGTATCGTCTGCGTACACAAAATGTTTAACGAATGAAAACAGTTTACTCATAATTGAGACATATATATAAAGGGTTGGCCCTAAAATTGACCCCTGTGCAACACCTGTTTAATTTATAATTTTGCACCATGGAGTGTTAAATATATATGTACTATAAAAATATGCAAATATATTTCCTCACTGAATATTGTGCTTACAATAAGAACAAACAAGTACCTCAAAATGATTTTTTCTCTGAGATTTTATTTTGCATTTTTCTTGTTTTCAATTTTAGGAGCTGCTTGCAAGCTTGAGGATTCCACACTTACAGACAACACCATAGTTTACGGCAATGACCACATCATGAGAGAAGCAATGGAGAAGCAGCCCTCGCAAATGCTTCAGTTAGATTTCCTCAGCAAAATTCTACCCAATTACCACAAGTTACGGAAGCCAAATGTACAAATGAAACGACAGCCGCATCCCAAACCCAATCCAGACGCGTGAATTTCTGATACTTAGTTTTACTGAAAAATCTCAAGTTTTGATAGCTTTATGTAATATAATATGCATTTCTGATGTTTTTGGGTTTTACATACTGCTTTTCAATCACATTATGATGTGGGTAAATAATTCAGTAAATACCATTATTTTGCTTTGTAATAATAATCTGATATGATATTTGATTTGTTGACTAATACCAAACTCATTAAAATATGTAATTCAATTAAATAATTTATTTACTCTCGGATGTAGAGGTGAAATTCCAAGCTTAAAGGGATTTGTTCAAACAATATCTTTAAAAGAAATTATAATGCTTTAGCATAATGTGTTAGTATTTATTATATTTTTTTTAAATAAAAAAGTTCTTTATAATGCCTTGCTTTAATAATTTATGTAATTTTTGCTAAACATTTCTATATTCCTTATTCAACCCAGAAAATAAAACTTCTCATCCTTTACAACGCTGGCCGTTTCAACGCAATCTAATCCATCACTTGGCAAACATTTTTTGGTTTGTTTTGTTTTTTTTTTTTTTATTTAAAAGAAAGACAAACATTCCCGGGTTACGAATAACCCGAGAGTATTTAAGAATCTCCTTCTACCACCACAGTAAGCCGAAAATGTTGCTTGAGTTGTGATGGAGGACTTAGCCAGCCGAGGAATCGAACACGGAAAGAATGGGTGGGACCCAAAAGCGATGCCCACTCAACCACTGACCGGTCCTGTATGTGTTTTAGCGAAACCCCCCGATAGCCCCCCCCCCCGATGGATCACATAATATGAGCTGTGTTCCTTATTCGACCCAGAAAATAAAACTTCTCTTTCCTTACAATGCTGGCCATTTCAACGCAATCTAATCCATCACATGCCAGGTTTTGACGATATGTACGCGTTTTAGTGAAATTTCATGACATCTGCGTACGAGGATAGCCCCCGATGGATCATATAATATGAGAGAGCCGCATAGATCAGATTAATAAATGGATAATCCTAAAGCTAATTCAAGACAATGAGCAAAATATTTTAACGCATTCCCTGGGCTTATTTCTACTCTCTTCATTTTTATATATAGCACAGTTGATTTATAATTGGGTGTGCAGAGGCTTTGTCTGCTCATTGCTAGACATCGGATTAAATGCATTTTCAAAATGGCGAAATTTGTACTATCCCTGACAAAATATGCTCTAACAATACCCAAATATTTCTCTTTAAATGTTAAAATGAAACGGATAAAACAGATCTACAGTTTTATTCCGAAGATGATAAAATTTTGCACATCTGACAGCTTGTATTTTAAAGTAAAAGGTGGCTGAAACATGCATTTGCATGCGGGAGGAGTCTGTTCCAGTTCCAGTTGATCCAAAAAATTGACTTTTTATCATCTATAAATCTTCCTAGTTGAGAATACATTCCCAAAGTTACGTCATCAAATTCGACTGTGAAATGTAGTTAGAAGCGGTGCACGCCAAGCAGGTAGATGAACTTATTTTCTCATAACCACATTTTTCAAGTTGACTGCAATCGTAGATCATCTAATTTTCAACCGATTCACTTCATTCAAAGTTTAAATTAAAGAAAATTTAATTTTTATGCGGATGAACCTCGAATTACAAAAAAATATTGTTTTAGGAAATAAAAAGTTATTGCAGAATTAAGGCTGATTTTTCATTTTGTCTGCCATTTATGAAATCAACAACTTTTTTTTTGCAAACTGCATTAGCTTGTGTCGCTCTCCATAGAGAGAAAAAAAATGGCCTTATAATTTAAACGCCCGGGGTCTCAAAAGTTTCGTATGATCTGTAGCTGTTCGAAAATGTAAAAATAAATGAAATTATTCTTCACTATTAGCCCGCTAAAATGGCCGGAAGTTTTGAATAAAAATAGATTTCGTGATTTGGAAAAAAAATAAAACAAAGGGTTCATGTTTTATATTTTGTGCCGAACTTAGTTTTCATTCCATAACTGCAGTACAAAGAACCCAAAAAATTTTTTTTTTTTAAACATGTGATGTGTTGGTTAAAAATATAAAAGGGGAAAATAACACTTTTTCTGGATAAAATCAGAATTCTTGTTGACTTACTTGTATTCATGAACTTGAACTTTTTTTTAATCTTTGTCAGTTATACGCATTTTTTAATAATAAACAAACGTTAAAAGGTTAAATTAGTGAAAAAAAAAATTATTAAAAATTAAAGAAAAATGGTTTTAGGTTTGTTTTCTGATTTCAATGCATTTTAGCGGGCTAATAACCATTTAAAAAAAATAATTTAAATGCAGTTTTCATTTTCTTTGTAAGACGCAACTTTTGAGACCCCGGACGTTTCTGAATTCAAAAGTTGAAATAATTGACACACCCTAATGCGCATGCAACATTCATACTATAAGGAATTTTTTTTAAATTTCATGTTTCAAGACTCCAGCAGTCGGACCCTCCGCTTGCGGCTGTTATATATATATATGCATATTTAGATATTCAAGTAAAATTTTCAATAGTATTTTTTCTTGTTCAATTGTAACCATATGTAAAAAAAGTTTTGTGAATGAAAATAAATCATATCTTAAAAAACCCATTGGAAAAAATATTCGACTGGATCAGAGAATTTCTGGGAATGGGGGTGACACTCGGTTGGGTGTCACCCCCCATCGGGTGGCACCCGGGACGGCTCGCTACGCCTCTGATATAGCAGTCATGTCGCAGTGGCTTTGGACAGTGGGGAGCAGTTGGGATTCTTTTATGATGCATTTACACAAAAAAGGTGCAAAACCTATGTACGCTGGTGGTGCCTTAAACTGTTCATAATACCTGTGTATTTTTTGAAGTTGTAATACTTATATGCCTGTTGTATGCTGATGATGCGGTGCTGATTTCTAACATTATGGAAGATCTACAGTCTCTTGTGTCTAGGATGAAGGAAGTATGCATGAAGAATGAGTTAATGATGAAAGTAAGTAAGTCTAAAGTCATGGTGTTTGAAAGCGAGAGTACGAAAACAGTATGCAATATAGTTGTGAATGATGAATACTTGGAGCAGGTGGATGAGTTTGTGTATCTAGGTAGTGTCTTTACGAGAGATTGGAACGCTGATTGGGGTATTGAAAGAAGGGTGAACTCCGGTAACTCCATTAATGGAGGACTGAATGCCGATGGCTAATGAAAAATTGTCGAAAGAAGAGAAGCTAGCAGTCCACAATGGAGTCCTGGTACCTAACCTGATGTATGGCAGTGAGGCATGGAACTGGCAGAGGAAGGATGAAAGCACACTGAATGCTGTTGAAATAAGATCCCTGAGGCGTATATGTGGTAAAACCATATATGATCGTGTGAGAAATGTGGATATCCGCAAAGAATGTAAGTCTGATGTAAGCATAATGAGTAAAATTAAGAAAAGGACCCTCAGATGGTTTGGGCATGTAGAGCGAATGGACGAAGAAAGTAGTGTAAGAAGAATATATGACACAAATATGAATGGTAGAAGAAGTCGGGGACGCCCGAGGAAGACATGGCACGATCAAGTGAATCAGATACTTGAGTCGGGCCATGTCAAAAGTCAGAATAAAAGAAGAGTATGTATGAGACGATGTATGGATGTGAGTGAGGCAAAGAGTGTGTGCCAAGACCGAGTTGTTTGGTGGTCCGTCCTCTCTGCCTACCCCTGCGGAGAGGGCGTGATGGTTAGTTAGTTAGTCATACTTACATGTTTTCAGAAGAATAAATGGGTTAAATTTTCTTATTCTGTTTGCTACTAATTCTGAGATTCGTGTGTATATTGATTACTGACATTTCATTATTATTAGTTAGCTATTTAAAAAAAATATTTTGACTATATAGCTTCAATTCCCAACTTTGCCAGATTTTTAACACATTTTGATTTCTTCTTTCTTATTCTCGAATGATTGAAAAATAATATTGATCAAACAATATCATAAAAAATCTTTCATTTTTCGACAATTCAATAGATATTTCAAAGCGCCATAGCTCGTGATCAGTCATCAATGTGCTGAAAATAGTAGTTTTTGATACCAGGGAAAAAATTTGCAATTTTAATGACGCCAGGACAGATTATTTTATTGACGGGTCCACACCAGCATAAGTAAGTTTGATGCATACAAGGGCGTAGCGAGGTATGGGCAGGGGGGGGGGGGGGGGGGCAGCTGCAGGAATGCTCACAAACCATAAAGTAATATTTCAGGCTCAGCCTAGTGAGGTGGTATATACCAAAAAAAATAAATATATATATTTATATGTAGGTATATTGTAATGTTATTCTTGGTTAATAAATAATTAAAAAAAAAATAAATATTAAGTCAGTAGCCTATTGTTTGTTAGAATCAAATTAATTTTTATTATTACCTTTTTAGTTGATCATGATTAATGGAGCATCAAGGAAACTTGCTTATCAGTTACATTGCGCTGTTATTAAATCAGTTTTCATTATATGTGTTCAACTGTAGAGAGCCGAAATATTTTAGATATTTCAATTAGAACTGCAGCTGCCTTTGGAACTGATATACAAGTCTCACGCATTGTATTTCGCCAACAACATCGGTTCAATCACCTTGCTGAGACTCCATGTGATTTTTGGAAGCGATCGATTATCATTCCTTATTCAGATTCCCTAATATCTGCATTGGAGCAGCGTTTTGGTGACCAAAATTTGCCTGCTTTCGGATAAATGTCGCTACATCCCAGTACAATGTTGAATATGTCATTAATTGATTTCAAAGAAAAAGCACAAAGTTTTTGCCTATACTACGATTTACTTAATTTTAATCAAGAAGCCGAACTATGGTATAAAAAATGGCAGAACAAGGGTATGACCAGAGAAGGTCTCGGAAAACTAGATTTTACTGAAGTGTTGAAGGAGGTGAACATTTTCTTTCCCGCAACAAAAAAGCAATACTTATTTCCTTGGCACAACCTTGCAAGAGGTCCTTTTCTACACTGCGTCGTGTTAAAACATGTCTGAGATAAAAGATGACTGAAAACCGTTTAAACGCCCTACATATGCTCAGTGTACACTGAACCATGGTACAAAAAACTAAGGATACAATTGAATCTGAGGTGTTAAAACGGTTTTGTTAAGAACCTCGTCGACTACTTTTTTGTAAAATAAATTAACTGAAGGATATTTTGTTTTCCATTTTTAACGTAACCTGTCCCGTTGCTTATGCAGCATTTACCTTAGGTATATTCTTGGTTTGTCTACGCCTGCCCCCCCCCTTAACAAAATCCTAGCTACGCCCTTGGATGCATAGGTAAGTTTGATGCATACCTACCTGTTCTGCACCTTTTTTAAAATGTAAGTACAGCATAAAAGTCTCAACTGTCCAGAGCCAGTTCGACATGACTGTTGTATGTGTGCTGTGAGGTAGAAGGGATTGGGGAAAGGAAAGAGATGGGGAAGGGGAAGTTTGGGAAGTATCCTGACATTTCAGATCTGATCACCAAATACAGCTAAATCTATTTCAAGCTAAGTTTTTTTTATTTTAAATGGTGGTCTTTTACCAATAATTAGAGTATCTATTTCTCTGAATAATATAGTGAAGCGCTCTACTCTTCTTGCCATTCGTTGGGTTCTTTCGACAACACTAGGTTAAATGTCGGTTTTGCTCCTGTAGTTAAAGGTCACAAGGCAATCCATCACCACGCAGGGATTAATGGTAACGAGTAGAGACATCGGATTACATGCATTTTCGTATTAAGTTTAAGACTGTATTAAAAGAATTCATTATCTACTTTTTCATAGATGGCGCTTGTTTAATTATTTTAGGGAAAAAATGATTAAAGATTTGAGTTTGTTTATAGATGGCCGGCATAGCCTAGCGGTAAGGCTTTTGACTCGCAATCCGAAGGTCGCGAGATCGAATCCCGGCGTGGCAAATAAATTTTATTGGATTAATTTGCATTTTTTTTTTACGATTAATTCATTTAAAATAATATATAGTATATTTGCGGCACGTTCCAGAGTAGAAGCCCTGGTGTAAGACCACCATTCAGAATTGAAAAGTTGCTTGAAATGACTTAGCCATGTTTGGTGACCAGATCTGAATAGCTAGGTACTTCCCTACCTTCCTCTTCCCCATCTCCTTCCCTTCCCCACTACCTTCAGCCTCATAATTCAATTGGGGATGCAATAGACTCACTGGCTCCAGGCGGGAGCAGCTGAGACTCTTGTGAGGTATTCATGTAAAAAAAAGACAATTAATTCATCTTAATATATGAATGCGATTTGAGTTGGTTTGTAGACAAAACTATTTATTCATATTCATATTGCGTATGTATAGGCTATTAATTCATCAATATTTTTGCATAACTTGTAAAAAGTATTTTTCCATAAAATAATGAAACTCGCGCCATATATGAAAGAGACGAAGAGCTTAAATTATTATGGGTGAATGTTAAAATTATTTGTTAACTATTTCATAAACATTCGTAGATGGCGCTAATTTAATTATTTTAGAGAAAAACACTTTTTGCAAGTTCTGTTTTAAAATATTAACATTCGATACTGTATTTGTAGAGCCAGAGCTCATCAAACCAAAGTTTTTGTTGCTTTAAATTAACAAACAGATTTTTTGCTTTACAGTTAAGATTTACATAATCGTCGTAAATAACAAACTACTATCTATTTTAAATAATTCATGCAAAGTCCGTAACAAAGAAAAAAATTAAGGTTAATGTTGAGGTTAAAACACTACTAAATCCGCCTCAGAATTTTTATTTCATCACAATCATTAATTTAATATGAAGTTAATGTTAAATATTTTAATTTATTTTAAAACTAGCGAGTTCCCGGCATGCGTTGCAATTCCACTTAATAAAGAAATTGTTTCTTCCAGCGAGTCTTTTCCCATTCGTCCCGTTCCCCTTCCGCCTCCTCTTTCCCTCCCGTGTCCCTTTCCCTTCATGCGTTCCCCCTCTACTTCACCCTCTCTCGCTTCCCTATCCCACGAACCCCCCTCCCGCGTTCCCCTCTCCCTTCCCGCGTTCCACGTTCAGTCCCGGTACATTCAGTTTTCAAACAGCTAGCCTGCAAACCTATTGCAATTTTAATACAAATTTCATAATGCCAGAACTAACCTTCATATTTGGAAACCTTCGCGGGCGTACACACAACAACTCACCAAAGACTCATCGCAATCGGATGAATGGTAAAGGAAATAATTTCATAACGCCATAGCTCATCACTATATATAGAGACCATCGCGGGCGTGCGCACAACAACTCACCAAACTTTCACCGCAATTGGATGAATGGTTTAGGGACCGCATTATGGACAAACAAAGAAGATTTGTCGGCTTAATTGATATTTCCATAGCTCATGATGAAAATATCACTGCGAATTGAGAATAACTATTTTGCAACTATTCAGACCTTGAAAATCCAGACAGAAAAAGCAGTGCAGATAGAGTCTGTCAAATAAGAGTAGAAAATATAAAAAATTGAACAAGAAAAATTTCTAGGCTGGCAACACCAATTTAACTGTCAAATATTCTTTTAAAGTGCAATGTCACTGAATGTATAGAACACAGTAAACCACATTTTAAAAAACATTTTTGGTTCATGACATAAGTTTGATTAAAAGGTGTTTCAAAAAGCGAATTGCTTTAATTTAATTTATCATAAATTTGAATTTAACAGTAGATAGAAAGGAAGAGTCACTAACGGTGAGTTTAGTTACACTACTTTTAGATCTGAATGAGTCCCGTGGGGGATACAGGGGGGGGGGGGCGCGCGCCCCCCCCTTGGCCACCCTAAATACAAGAAAATCTTTCTTCAATCATTCGCTCTACATGTCTAAACCATCTAAGTGTCTCCTTCTTAATCTTACTTATTACGCTTGTATCAACCTTGCATTCTTTTCATATTTTTCTCACACTATCATACATGGCTTTCTATAGCATTTAGTCCTTCCTCTGCCAGTTTCATGCTTCACTGCCATACATCAGGGTTGGTACCAGCACTCCATTGTGGACTGCTAGCTTCGCTTCTTTCGACAGTTTTTTGTTAGCGCCAACGGCGTTCAGTCCTCCATAAATGCGGAGTTACCTGCAATTACCCTTCTTTCAATATCTCTATCAGACTCCCCATCTCTCGTAAACATACTTCCCGAATACATAAACTTATCCACTGTCATTTTTGGGTAACTATTACAAAATATATTATTATTTTATTATTAAAAACAAAGTCTTTGGAGATGCTATGTGAAGGGTCATTTTAGTGGAAGGAAAAAGGTATGATAGGTGGTTAGGACTCTCTGGGTTAGTGTCCAGGAGAGATGGACGGATGAAACTTTCCCTCCCACTGCGAAATCGGTCGAGGGATTCCTGCTGGAGAGGTTAAATGGTCTCCCTCAACCAGTCCTTTCCAGCTCGCCACGCAGTACGTGGGCAAACGCTTCCGCCGCTACTTTGAAAAATCACATCCCAAGAACTCAGGCATCCCTGCTAAGTCACCAAACTTATAAATCTATAATAAATCTTTTATTTATTTATTGAAGTGGAAACTTCCTTAGCACCTTTGTTGATTGAAAAACACATCCATCTGTATGTTTGAGCCTGCGAGAGAATGAGATAGTATATTTTTTACATTAACTCCACACAGGAGAGGAGAAAAAAACAAGATGATAAAATTATCTACATAAAGCACTTAGATGATATGGTAAAAATAATTTAGCAAATTATATATAAAAAAAAACATTACTAAATCCACTTAATAAATTATATTATGAAAATGAATTCCACAATAATTACTTCTGAACCAAAGGCTTTAACAACTTTAAATGACAATGAAACAATAACTACAAACAAACCAGATGAACTGTCAACTCTTAAAAACAATTTTAATATATTAAATAAAAACATACGAAGCATCAACAAAAATTTCGATGAACTTCAAAACTAATTAAGAATCTAAAAATAAATCTAGATATAATTATCCTCACTGAATGCTGGATAAAGGATAAATATTCACCCTTGCATATTAATAATTACACGTCATATGCAACCAATTTGAATTACACAAAAAATGATGATGTTATAGCGTACATTAAAGATGACATTAAAACTGAAGTCAATGAAATAAAATTCCCAAATGCAAACTGTTTAAAGATCAAAGTGGGTGATGAAACCACGATATTAGCTCTGTACCGATCATCAGCTACAACTAATATTAATCAGTTTCTTGAAACGCTTTCTAATGAACTCAAACTTCTAAAAAACACAAAAATGTCTTCCTTATCGGAGATATACATATTGACATATTAGAAAATGGTCATCCCAATAGAACTGATTATCTACAAACACTGGCCTCCCATGGACTCCAAAGTATGATAAATAAACCTACGCGTGTAACTAATGACAACAAATCTTGCATCGATCACATTTTCAGTAAGACTATTAAATCAACCAAATCTATCTATCTCTACTATAACCGACCACTATACAACAATTTTATCTATTACAAAAAAGAAAATACAAAGATGGCAGCCCTACCCAATTATCGTGCAAAAGACAGAAACCAAATGGAATGATGTAAAACAACACTTACTCAATACAAACTGGATAAGCCTACTGGAAAACCTTGATGCAAATAATGCCTGGAGTAAATTCACTGAATATATAGCATACACCATCGTGTCAAATACCAAACCAATAGAAAAAAAGATTTCGCATAAAAACCAACATCTTAAGCCATGGATAACTCAAAGCGTTACAAATTGCATTAGAAAAAGAGATGAATTACATAGGAAATCTAAATTAAATCCTTGTGATACTTTTATACAACGATACTACAAAAGGTACAGAAATATTTTCAAAAATGTTATACGAACTGTCAAAGAAAATTATTATAAGAAGAAAATAGACGAATGTAACAATGACCCGCGCAAATTATGGAAGATCATTAATGAAATTACAAATGCAAAATCATCCCATTACAAGAACATGGAGGAATTAACAATTGAAAATACCCAAATCTCTTTCACAAAGCATCCGGACAAAATTCTCGAATACGTAAACGAATTTTTTACTAATATAGGGTCACAAGAAAAGGAAAATATGAGCCAGATTGATAAATTAAAGTTAACTGATGTAACCAATACTGAAATTAGAAATGCAATTGTATCCCTTAATATTAATAAATCATCGGGAAATGACATAATCTCAAAAAAAAACAATAAAACAACTACAAAATGAACTGACCTTCCCATTGGCATACTTGGTCAATCTGTCTATATCTACAAATGTATTCCCTTCATGCCTTAAAAAGCCACAGTTATACCCATACATAAAAGTGGTAACAAAAAGGATATATATAACTACCGACCCATAAGTCTCATAAGCTCTTTTTCAAAAATCTTGGAAACTGTAATGAAGAAGCAAA
Source organism: Limnephilus rhombicus (assembly GCA_929108145.2). Lineage (NCBI taxonomy): Eukaryota > Metazoa > Arthropoda > Insecta > Trichoptera > Limnephilidae > Limnephilus > Limnephilus rhombicus. The sequence continues at coordinate 26,160,464 of OV815278.1, forward strand.
TTGTTCAATTTCTTGAACAAAACAAATTACTATCACCATCCCAATATGGCTTTAGAGAAAATCTGAGCACCAATGATGCCATAGAAAATCTAACAAGCATGGTCATAAAACATAGATGATGGGAAAAAATGTTTAGCTTTATTCAAAAAGCTTTTGACACAATGGACCATAAAATATTACTAACTAAACTAAAAAAATAGGAATGGCCGAATCAACAATGAACATAATCAGTTTTGCTGATGATACTGTTTTATTATTTCAAGAAGAAAATTGGACTGATACATTTAATGAGGCTGAAAAAGGGCTTAGTGCACTTCAAAATTGGCTTAAAATCAACTCGCTTACCCTTAATATAAGCAAAACAAAATATGTATAACATTTTCAATGAACTCAAGGGGCCAACCAATAAAATCACTAGAACTAAAATTACATGAATGCCATGGAAATAATATACAATGTTACTGCCCCGTCATCGAAAAAACACAAAACATAAAATATCTCGGAGTAATAATTTTTTAGGTATTTAGGTATTTTTAGGTATTTTAGTCGAGGTTTTTTTTAGGTATTTTGGAGCTCCAGACCAGAGGTGGCTGCCAAAAATCATATAGTCGGTCTCCTCTTTGTGCGGTTCGTCGGATTCTCCCGTTGTCTACTTTTTGGTTTTCTTATATCTTTAGGGCCCCCCTTGAGTTTTTTCTGTATCCGCCACTGAATGAGTCAAATATATTAAGATCTAAAATTAGAGTCACGATCTAAAGCCCGCGCAACGCTAGGTACTTAAGCTAGTATTAAATAAATGTGAGCAATTTCTAAACTTTGCTTTATATTTTATTACATTATGGTTTTTCTTCATTATGTTAACACAAAATTGCGAAGGTATAATAATAATATACCTACACGCAATTCTAATTTTGAAATCAGTGGTTAGCTATATTGTAATGAAATTTTTTTTTTCACTTTTACGCCTTTTTAATTTTTTATAAAAATGTAGGTATCACAGCTTTACATCAACACCATGAGTTATATGTTTAGTATTGCCATTTGAACTACAGTGGCACCCTCCTATGTTTTCTATCTTATTTGACAGACTGTACCTACTACTAGTGCAGTACAAACTCTGCAAATTGTATTGTTTACCAAACAAAGGTTAATCATTGAAAAAAATCAGTAAATTTCCAAACAAATCGGTGCATTTTTTTTTGATAGACAAAACATTAATGCAAATTTTATTATGTTGAAAAGTGACCTTAATACAATTAAATATTTATTTTAATCATACCGCACGGAATTATACACTTGTGCTTGTCCCCCGCACTATAAAGCTTTCCGCATTTTGTAAAGCGCCGCTTTCACGAAAACTCAGCGTGCGCAATAGACTTGTCATAAATAACGAAACGTTGACATCACATCTAAAATTAACACACTTCACCAAAAGGTTGATACATTTGTACGATGTTGTATTTTCACCTTGTCATTAGTTGCACCCTTTAAATGTGCTCGAACTTGACGAGGAGAAGTATTAAGATGGGTACACTCGAACGAAAGGTTTTCCGCTTTTCTAGTCAGTGTATGTTCTTAAGCCGTGGAGGTCGGTTTTCCCGGGTTTTTTCGTTTTGGCGGGAAGTGGAAGCGATTTCGTAATTTATAAACTCGTAAAATTTTGTGATGTTGTTTGTTTAAAATTATGTGAAGAATTTGTTCACGTACGATGATTGTTTTAACACGTATGTGATTTGGATGATAAAGCACTTAAAAATATTTACAATATTATTGGGTTGTAAGTTGTAAGTGGGTAACCTAAGTAAGTAAATACGTAATCATGTGGATGATAATATTTTTTCGATTTTTACAAATGATCATGTAAAGTTTGTAATATTGATGTAAAGTTTATAATTTGTGAGCAGGTCTGTTTAGCCAGGTACCTACTTCCCAACCATCATCTTCGACAACTATTTCAAACTGGGATTGATATAGTCCCTCTGGCATTGGATAGTTGAGACTCTTTTCCGGAAATCAAATAAAAAAATACGTAGATAAATAAATTCGGGGATATAAATTTATAAATTTATTACAACCAAGGTGTGACACAATTTTTAATTATTTTTATAAGAAAACGAAGAGATTTCGTGATTTAATTAAAAAAAATATATATTCAGAGGTACCTGCTACCTACACTAAACTGGTCAGAGTGATAGATACTTTCAGTATCGCCCTGGTGAAAGATTACCATTCTGAAGCGAAAAGTTGCTTGAAATTGCTTTTGACGTGTTTTGTGACGAGATCCTTTTGGCTATTTTTAGTACCTTCAGTCCGCTGCGCTCTTCGTTGAATTTGGCAGCCTCCAAAACCCTTGACAGATTAATCTATCTATTCTATCTACCTACGTTTCATATATTAATCTATCTACTTACATCCTTGCATGTTTTAACAAAAAAAAAAAAAAAAAAATTAAAAAAATTATTTTAAAAAAAGGATTGCAATATTTAGAGCGTAAGCATCGAGTAGGAATGTTGTCTTTGTTTTACCGGTATTACAATGGAAGATGCTCCAAGAAACTAGCGTCATTGATTCCTTCGGCACCGGTGCATGGTACACGCCAAACGCAAACGGTTGACATTTCTCACATGAGAACGGGTCTTTTTTACGACTTCTTTGTTTCCACGGGTGAGTTCAACCTCTCGGCTGTGGAACGATTTGCCGGCCTCTGTATTTCCTCCCTCTTACAATATGGGTCTCTTCAAGACCCATTTTCACTCGTTCCTCCGCTCAAAACACTCTTCACACATCATCCCCAAAGATGACATGAGAACAGAGGGAATTATTTATTATATTAATTCCTGTGTGGAGTTAATAATAATGACATTTGTCACATGAGGTCGTTTCTACAACTCATCCTTGAGTTCAACAGCTCGGCTGTGGAATGATTTGCCCACCTCTGTATTTCCTTCCTTTTACAATACAATCTCTTCTAGACCCATTTTCACTCGTTCCCCCCCTCAAAAAACCCTCCCCACCTCACAGCATCCCCAAAGATGACATGTGCACACACGGAAATTATTTTTTATATTAGGGGAACTACATTAATTACGTAAGCAATTTTTCTTCCAATCTAGACACCCCCCCCTAGGTGAGATAAATTTGGGCCACTTCGTAGGTATATTCTTTTCAAGTAAACGTGAGATTTTTCTGGACCCCCCCCCCTTTTGAGGTCACGTAATTAATGTATGCCCCCTTAACTCGTGTTTGGAGAATAATAATTTTAAAAATCTCTACGAGTTTTTACTCTGATCGCTAATAACAACATTATCTTTTTTAAATATATAATCCAAGTTCAATTCTTATGCTATTTATGTGTAGAAATACATAAGTAGTATGTATTACATACCTACTTTTATATTTGACGATTTTTATTACGACCAAAGTAGTTTAATATTCTTAAGAATCTTTTTACTTTAATCACAATATAAGTCTAGAGGTAAAATGACGCCTAAACGTTTTTTTGTTAGATGCTGCGGATGCTACCTACAATGTGAGGTGAATGTTGAAAAAATATTCAAATAATTTAAGCCAACCTAACATTAGAAGAAACTTTAAATATACTGGCGTACAGAGCTCCGGGCCAAAAAGGCCTCTTTCTCTTTCATCATGAGTTTATAATAAAATTATGTTTGTAGAAAATTACATTAGAAGATATCAATAAAATAATAAAACGTGCAAATAATAACTTCATAAAGATCTGTGAATGTTGAAGCGATCACAGTCCTCACACAGATGCATTTCTTGCATAAAGCATGTTTCAAACTAGGTCTTCGACTTAAGAAAACAAAATTACACGTAAATTTAAAAAATAATCGTTAAAAAAAATTAAAAGAGCACAATTTGAATTTTTTGAAAACTTTTGAATATTCAAATTCAATATGTAGGCAACACAAAAAGCTGTTTCTTAGTAACGCTTCGCAAAGTATCACTGTCGAAAGCATATTCACATATAGATACAGAACACCAATACACTTTAACCAAATTCGCGGTAACATGACAACTCAACAAAGTGGCATTTCAACACCCCTCCTTTGAATTCATTAAAAGTAATGAAAAAAATAGCCCATGACCTAACCTAACGTAACCTATTTTTTCATTACGTTTTTTGGTAAATAGTAAACCCAGAATTTCCCCGTTTATTATTCCCCATTTATTGCGTTTGGAGACTTAGCAGGGGTGCCCGGGTTCATGGGATAAGGTTTTTCCGGGTCTTGGCGGCGGATACGTCTGCTCACCAGCTGCAGGCCGGATCGGAAGAGAATGGTTGAGGGAGTCCCTTTCACTTCTCCAGCCGTACTCTCTCGGAATATCGCTTTGCACCGCAGTGGGAGGGATGGATTCATACGTCAATCCTGAACACACTGACCCCCAGACTACCCACCCCTCATATCCTTTTCCTTCCCAGAACTTCCTCTCCTTCCTTTCCTAAAAATACCCACCACACAGCATCCCCAAAAAAGATAACACAGGCCCTGAGGGGATTTATTTTCCTCAGGGCCTCCTGTGTGGAGTTAATGTAAAAAAAAACAACACTATACTTCATCTCCTTATCTTCCCCTCTCCCTCCAGCCTCACAACATACCCCAATCGGTTGGCAGGCTGCAGTCACACTGGCTTCGAACAGCTGTGACACTTGTGCGATATTTTCATTTAATAATAATAAAATAATTTGAAAATCCATAATATAAAACAGACGCTTCGTGGATTGATCGGAAGAGTTCTGACGTCATCGGAACCCTCTCTCCTAGCTGCAACAATGACGACTAATTAATTGACTGAAAAATGGACTGAAAAATTCCGCATTAGTTCAAACATCCCATGAAAAAATTCCCATTCCGCATTACTTCAAACATCCTAACCTTAAAATATTATTTTCTTCGGCAGTAGTGTATTAAATGACAATAACAATAAGGGATCACACGAAGCATAAAAAGATTATAGATAACGACTCACTATTAGGACGCATTCACACTCGAGCGCATTATTTGATCATTTCGGAACACAATTCTGATTGTGCTAATTCACCCACTAGTTTATACTCAGTATACTGGTACGATCAAATAGTAGTGTTGTTACGTCCGAGGAAATTTTCCTAGATCTGAGGAAAAATACTCAAACCACAAATCTGTAAATTTTTGGAGAAACACATACCTACTGTTTTTATTTCATGCGTAATATGAAATAAAATACAATATACGACTACGTAGTTCCTTTTTAAGCACTGACCACTGAAAATGACTATCACACTTTATTCTCCCCTATCTCCTTCCCCTTCCCACTCCCCTCAGACTCACAACGCATCCCAATTGGGGATGCCTCAACCCCACTAGCTCCAGACGGTTTGGAGTAGTTGGGACTCGCTGTTTTATTTTGAAATGATATTCATTGCGGTATATAAATAAATAATAAATTCACGTTAAAATCAGTATTTTTTTATCTAATACTCGTACTTCAACACCGGCGACGCCCCCAACTGCGTAGATAAGGGTACTAATTTACAAAAGAATATAAATTTAGGACTTTTGAAATGGAGGAACTGCTTTTGCGACAGTCCAACGAATCAAACTAACCTATATTTTTGCATTTTGTTTTTCCTGTTAAGCACTTTCATACTGCTTACTAACCACGTATGCAGGGACACTGGGGACTAGATTCTTCAAAATAATCGTTTAACAATAAAAAAATAGAATCCTGCGAGAACCTTGAACGAGTAACCATCTGTTACTTATACAATTAATTCATTTAAAATAATATATAGTATATTTGCGGCATGTTCCAGAGTGGAAGATACTATCAGTATCACCCTGGTGTAAGACCACCATTCAGAATTGAAACGTTGCTTGAAAATGGCTTTAGCCGTGTTTGGTGACCAGATCTGAATAGCCAGGTACTTCCCAACCTTCCTCTTCCCCATCTCCTTCCCCTCCCCACTACCTTCAGCCTCACAACATACCCCAATTGGGGATGCCATAGTCTCACTGGATCCAGACGGGAGCAGTTGAGATTCTTGTGCGGTATTCACTGTAAAAAAAAAAAAAAATGGCGGGTAAGTGGTAGATAACCTCCAATGCGTCTAACGAATCTAATTTTTAAAAAGTGAAACTTCTTTAGCACCGTTGTCATTTAAAATTCGATGAAACGGAAATGACACTAACAAGAGATAAACACTAGGATTAAGACTGCGAGAAAACCACTACCGCATAGGCCGCTTTGACTATGAGCTCAATTTTCAAGGTTTCCTATTGGTTGAGATTGTGTGTAAGTTATTGTGAAGGTTTCACTTCTACCGCGTGTCAACTGCGCTGGATTTTTAAAAACTATGCCGAATATCTAAAACTCGAAAATTACAATAATGGATTTATAATATTTTTCTTTGTCATGTATCTGATATTTTACATTATTTATTTTGTTTGACCAATAAATTAAATGATGATATTATCTACTCTGAAAGTGGGGAAATTTTGTACCTTTCCGAGGGAAAGAATGTTTTCGGTATCACATCACTAGCTGGTTGGTACACCGATACAATTTAATAGACTCCAACGCCGGCAGAGTGGAAGAGAAAATGTATTTTTATCCCGCGAGAAAAAAAACGCACAAAGCTCCAAATCGCAATTTTATCCGGCTAAAAATATTTGTGAAAACAGCAGAGAATTTTAGATATCAAGTAAAAAACTTATTAAATAGTAATAAATGTAGAGTCGGTTTTTTTTCCACCTCATTTTCTTTTCGTAAGATTAATTCGGACATATACAATGTTTGTCCCCGAACATTTTATTTTGGCTGTTATCATAGTTGGTTTCGAAAACGCTCGATTACAAGTGATCTTTGAAAAAAGCTGTCGCGTCATAAAGCAAAATTGCAATATTACAAAGTGTAAATAAATCACATGCTTAAAAAAATGCTGCCCTGGCGGTCACGCAAAACCGAGTGAAAAAAATTATACCTTATCGAGTCATCACGCAAATACGCGTTTAATTAAATGTGTGCGTAAATGAATTACACAATATAAATATATATTATATTTTCGAAAAATAAATCGCCCGGGAAGCGGTTAAATGCACATGTGATTTGTGCTACTAGATTTATTAAAAAGAGACTGAACCTCTCTGAGCAAATTTTACCGCTTTGTTTTTTTATAATGAAGGACACACAGGGAGGAACACAGAAGGCTCCGAGAGAAACAATTTCCCTCTGGCACTTTCATCTGTGGGGATAGAAACACTAAAATAAATCTCTAGAAAAAATGAAAGAGCTTCAAATGACATCATGTAATATATTACGCAACATCGTAATACGACTTTTTAATAAAAAAAGTCAATATTCAAAAGGAGTACATTAATATTATAATAACCAATGTATTTTATACGTACATATATATTACATTACACATTTTTATTTATGAAGTAGTATTTTTGTTAATTCTTTTACATCAGTTGTTGCAATTTTAATCAATTTTAATTCAAAATAATTTGGTGCAATACCATAATTTTCTTTCGTAATCGATGGCCTATTTCTATAAAGAGGCATCTCAAAAATCACAGGTTCCTGGAAATGGCGTTTGAAATTTTATCATTATGCAAATGGCTCTAATGAATAAACAGTTTTACCACAGATTTGAAGAAATTTCATGAATAAAGGAATCATGAATTGATGGCGTACTTGTGATTCTCTTATATATTGATAAAAACACGAAATCAACACTGTTTCAGCTTATTTACATAACTTTTGGATTGTTTTTGTCATATACTTCCCTGCCAACCTAGAAAACATTCGAGTTGTTTCTCTTTTAAAATGGAAGCAAAGCACAATTTCTCATAACGAAATTGCATCGCTAACTCAAAATCGATAATTTTTGACATATCTCCGTATAGAATCAGGCCAGCGTAATGTAAGCTGGTGCTTTTGCTTTTTTATATGAATACTGCACAAGAGTCCCCAACTGCTCCCGTCTGGAGCAAGGGTGGATCCCTGGGCTGGATCCAGGACCTAGGTGGAAAACTAATTAAAATTGTTATTGATTATTATCAAAATTACCTACCTACTTTTTACTTGCATCTATTATTATCAAAATTAAATTATAACTTCTTGTGACTTGACGACGACTATGTGACCCTCCCTGGCACCAAAGTTGGATCCGCCCTTGGTCTGAAGCCAGTGGGACTACGGCATCCCCGATTGGGGTATGTTGTGAGGCTGAAAGTAGTGAGGAGGGGAAGGAGATAGGGAAGAGGAAGGTGGGGAATTACTTGGATATTAAGATCTGGTCACCAAACACGGCTAAAGTCATTTCAAGTAACGTTTCAATTCTGAATGGTGGTCTTACACCAGGGCGATACTGAGAGTATCTTCCACTCTGGAACGTGCTGCATTATTTTTAATTATTTAATTGTGAAACAAATAAACAAATTAATCAAATAAAATTTATATGCGCAAGCCGCGTTCGAACCCGATAACTTCGGATTGTGAGTCGAGAATCTTACCTCGGGACCACGGAGGCCGTCGTTTAATAAGATTAATGTATTTTTTCGAATTTTTGACCGCATAGTATTGCGATCCGGACGTCTGTGCATTAGTTTGTTCACTGTCCAGTATTATCCGACGTGGCAGTGCCCAAAATTCATAATGGAATTTACAAACAACTGAATAAATCGATTAGTTAGCACTTTGGCAGAATTGAGCTCACTGTATTTTTAGCACTTTAAAAGGAAAAGTTATTGCATTATATTTGTATTGTTAATAATTGGTTTTTAAGTTTGACTGATTGGAGTTAGAGAGTTGCAATGCAATGCAAATATACGTCGACGAACAATAATTTTTTATGTATTTTATAATACAACATTAGCCTTCATGACTTTACCCGAGCCTCAAAAATTCCCCTAAAATATAACATTTAATTAAATGAATGTAACAGTACTTGATGTCATCGTTTTTTGCTAGTCTGAGAGGGTAGAATGCAAAAAAATCTATTTGGCACACACTCTTGTTTCGTAAATCCTACAATATTCTCAAACTTACATTATTTTCTACTTTTACAAATCGACGTGAACCGACGCGACGGAGTATTTGATTTACTTGTTGGTGGTATGCTTTTGTGGGGCGTTCCTTAGGTACTCCTTTTCTCACCCACTTGCCTTACTTTTCTTATCCATTTTCTTTTCACATCCACATTCACGTACCTCATCCTTACTTTACCAATTTTTCTTTTGGCACTTCTACCTCTGTCCATCCGATGTACATGTCAAAACCATCTAAGCGTTCCTTTTCAAACCTTTTACTGTCATCGGAGGTAAATATGGAACTGAAAGTAAGGAATATTATATACGAGGAAAAATACACAGATCGATATTCAACTTTACAGCCGGTGACGTCACTGTTGTAGATTAAAAAAATGTATGGATTTGAAAAATAGTTCGTTCGTTAGTTACCTTTCGTATTTTACAAAAAATGCGTCACTCTGTACCTAGTGTTGGGAGGGGGATACGGGTTCCGCCCGCCCGGGAACCATTTATTAGACAACCAACATCTCTGCCACAGGTCACCCCAAGTGGTTCGCTACGTTTGGTGACTTAGCACGGGTTAAGGGGGTGAGGTTTGTCCGGGTCTTGGCGAAGATGCGTCCGGCAAACAACTGCGTGGCAGGCCGGATGGAGGGAGACTGGTTGAGGAAGACGTTGTCTCCAGCAGGATTCTCTCTGAAAATCACTTTGCATCGCAGTGGGAGGGATGGATTCATACGACCGTTACTCTTGACTTCAGATTCCTACTCAGACTTCATACCTTTTTCCTTCCCAGGACTACCTCTCCTTCCTGTCCTATAAAGACCCTCCACACAGCATTCCCAAAGATGACACAGGCCCTAAAGGGAATTGTTTTCCTTCGGGCTTCGTGAGTGGAGATAATGCAAAAAAGTGTTTACCTACCGTTAGCAGGGTAGGACCTAAATAAATCGAATAATTTTTATTGCCAACACTAACCAAACACCGGTTTCTTTCTTAATTTTGAATGCATAATGCATAATATTTTATTAAAAAAACACATTGCATCAGTTAGAGTTAGATAACAGTAAGACAAATATTTTTTTTTTTTTTTTAAATTCATTAGGCAAAATAGCTCATTTTAAAACAATTTCGTTCTACATGTTTTGACATTTACCTTAAAATAGATTTTTTAGACCTTTTTTAAACCCATTTTAGGCTCTTAGGTTCATGGTGTGGAAATGTTTAGAGAAGAAAAAAACAAACCCTAAAACCTTCACAATGGCAACCAAATGAACAAAGAGTTTTAAATTACTGTTAAAATGATTTATTTTCTATTTCCGGCGACTAAAATAGTTGTTTCTTATTGTTTTTAAACTCATACAAAGTGTTGTTAAAATAATTTATGCGTATTAACCGTGTTCTGTGCATCTGTATTTTTTAACCTTATTTCTTACCCAGAGAGACCACTTGATGATTTACACGATAATTTATTTGCTAATCTGTAAAAAATACTGCCAAAGGTTAGAGTTTTTCTTTCGTTGACAAAATGATATCTGCGAGTGTCTATCTACTACGAGTATCTATGTATTTATCTATCTCAATCTATCTATCTATCTTCTATCTATCTATCTAAATAAATAAAAAAGAATCACCTAAATGTATGTACGCTCATAACTGCCGAACGACTTTACCTATTTCATTCAAACTTATGGGATTTGATGTGTGCGTGCCCGCGAAGGTTTCTATTTATACTGGGGAGCTTTGGCATTATGACATTTGTATCAATTAATAGGTGGCGAGCTTTTTGAAAACTGAATATAACGGGATTATTTTTTTATTTTATTTTTTATTTAAGTTTTTATTCCAGCAAGACTGGGAGGGTAGTGCAATCCCAGTCTGCCATATTACATAAACAACTATAAAAGAAAAGAAAAAAAAATAGTTTAAATATTAGGTAGGTACCTAATTAAAGCATAAAATGAAAACAAAATTCATCACACAAATAACAAAAAATAAGCATAAAATTAAAATAAATAATAAGTAGACAGAATGAAAAATAAAAAGATATTATATTATTATATTATGTATGGATGTATGTATGTTATGTATGGAATGCGGGAGGGGGAGGGGAACTCGGATAGGTGGTTCGCGTGAGGGAGGGGGGAGGGGAACCTGGGAGGGGGGAGGGGAACCTGGGAGGGGGGAGGGGAAGTCGTGACGGAGGGGGTTCGCGGGACGGGGGGGGGGGGGGAGTGGAGAGAGGAGAGGGAAGATGGAGGAGGCGGAGTGGGAACGCGAAAGGGGAAGGGGACGTGGGAGAGGCAGGGGAGGCGGAAGGGGAACGGGATGAATGGGAAAGGACACGCAGGGGAAACCATTTCTATATTAAATGGCATAGCAATGCATGGCGGGAACCAGCTAGTATTTCCTATGTAGCAAGAATATTTCCCCCTAATACCATGCCAACGAAGCTGCGGGTAAAATCTAGTAGTTTTTATAAAAAAACCTATTCAATTATTCCATACTAATTTGCGTTTTATACCGACGATACCCAAAAATAGGCGGCGTAGTCTCATGGGCAAATAAGAAGGCGCTTTTGAAAATCTGACAGCATTTAATCACTTATTTATCTATTTGACTGTCCCTACTACCTACAAAATAGTGGGAACATGGGATATTCAAGTAAGGGTATGTTGTGTGACTGAAGGAAGTGGAGGGGGGAGGGAGATGGGCAAGAAGAAGGTTGTGAATTAACCGCCTATTCAGATATTATGCACGGCTAATACAATTTCAAACAAAAGTCTATGGTTTGAAAAAATGGTTTTATAATTCTTGCTTTGGCCGCCTGCAAATTTAAATGATCATTGTGACTCCTACAATAGTACAATAGTGAGCATTATCTTATTTTTCTTCTTTTTAAAAGAAATACAAACATTAACCCAACAATGTTTGAAAATATCCTAATACCGCCACACTAAGCGGAATTGTGTCGTGATGGAGGACTTAGCCAGCCGAGAATCCAACAAGCGACGCCCGGGTGGGATCCAAACGCAATGCCCATTCAGCCACTGACTGGTCATTTTTTCAGCTTGAAATATTTTGACTTGTGACTGTTTAGTTGCGGGAGTGAAAATTAACGTTTTTTTGTTGTCCATAAATACTTTTAAAATTACATCTTAAAAGTGTTAAATCAATAATCATACCATCGGAAAAGCGGTAGAGTTTTCCTTAAAAGGAAGAGGGATTTTTTTCGATAAGAAGTGCTGAGGGATAAAAAGTTTGGGTACCTCTGATCTGTAAGTAAGTTGCCCACGTAACGCGCATTTGTAATGGGGAGATTACACATCTCACCGTGACCTTACTTGAATCTAAATGTGATTTGTGTTTTCAAATTATTCTAATATGACTTCACTTGGGGTTTAATGAAAGCGGGGGTAGTACCTACGAGCGAATGAAACCACTCCAATTAATTGCGTTTGGGTCACGGAGTGGATTTGATGATTTTCAAGGAAATGATACCTTAACCTTTCGTACCTCTACACTCTACACGCACCATCAACTTAAACTATGTTCTTACATAAAACACCGCACATATAATGTCGTCGTAATGTATGAAGAAACTTAAACTAACTAACTAACTAACCATCACGCCGTTTCCCCGCAGGGGTAGGCAGAGAGGGCGGACCGCCAAACAACTCGGTCTTGGCGCACACTCTTTGCCTCACTCACATTCATACATCGTCTCATACATACTCTTCTTTTATTCTGACTTTTGACATGTCCCGTCTCAAGTATCTGATTCACTTGATAGTGCCATTTCTTCCTCGGGCGTCCCCGACTTCTTCTACCATTCACATTTGCATCATATATTCTTTTTACACTACTTTCTTCGCTCATTCGCTCTACGTGCCCAAACCATCTGAGGGTCCCTTTCTTAATTTTGCTCATTATACTTACATCAGCCTTACATTATTTGCGGATATCCACATTTTTAACACGATCATACATGGTTTTACCACACATAGGTCTCAGGGATCTCATTTCAACAGCATTCAGTTTACTTTCATCCTTCCTCTGCCAGTTCCATGCCTCACTGCCATACATCAGGGTAGGTACCAGGACTCCATTGTGGACTGCTAGCTTCGCTTTTTTGACAGTTTTTTATTAGCATCAACGGCATTCAGTCCTCCATTAATGGAGTTACCGGCATTTACCCTTCTTTCAATATCTCTATCAGATAAACAAACTCATCCACCTGCTCCAAGTATTCACCATTCACAACTATGTCGCACACTGTTTTCGTACTCTCTCTTTCAAACACCATGACTTTAGATTTACTTACATTCATCATTAACTCATTCTTCATACATACTTCGGTTCATCCTAGATACTAGAGACTGTAGATCTTCCATAGAGTTAGAAATCAGCACCGCATCATCAGCATATAACAGGCAACATACTTTCAGACTATTCAATTTCGCGCCCAATCCCACATCTTTCAAGAAACTTCAACCTATCAAACTAAATAACTTTTCAATTTTTATAATAAAATCTCTCTTTTTATAAATTTTGAAGGTTATTCCCATCAATGTAATATGTCATTGAAGAAGAAGATAATAATAATAATATATACGAAAATATGAATGAGAACAAGACACAAAAAAAACAGAAAAAGAAAATGGTCGCAACTGGGACTCGAACCCAGAACCTCTCGTCTATCCGGGACGTGCATTTACCAATTCCGCCATTACGCCCTGCTGTCAAACCGTCATAATAGCCGGTTCTGGGTTCGAGTCCCAGTTGCAACCATTATCTTTTCTGTGTCTTGTTGTCTTTCATATTTTCGTTTAGATTATTATAATTATCTTCTACTTCTAAGATATATTACGTTGATGGGAATAACCTTCAAAAGTTATAAAAAAAGAGTTTTTCTTATAAAAATTGAATATTAATTTATACTTTTATAAAAAGCCAATAGTTCCATATAAATAAAATCGGATATATTTATCCATGACGAGGTTACGAACCAATTCTTAGAATGATTGTTTTCAATAAAAAGGGTAGTTGCCTATGATATGGAAAATAAATTAGTTGAAGGTAATATTGTAATATTAGTAGAAGGGAATTGGTAAACGCACGTCCCGGATAGACGAGAGGTTATGGGTTCGAGTCCCAGTTGCGACCATTATTTCTTCCTATTTTTTTGAGTCTTCTTCTCTTTCATATTTCCATTAAGATTAATATTATTGTCTTCTTCTTCAATAAATAACTTTTATTGGTTTTAATTAATATGTTTTATAAGGAAATACTTTCCCCAAGTGAAATTAAATTCTTTCTAAGAGGCTAGAATGAAGGGATATCACATAATTGTGATATTTTTAATTGTATCATATTATGAATATATCATTCAAAAATCCATAATTTGTAACGATTAATCGATGTTAGTGGAAAATACAAACGAGGTCGAAAAGCTTCAACGTTCCTTTATCTACAATGTCGAAAATAAATATCTGAAACAGTAAAAATTTTGAATTCTGGCGTCATGAAATTGGCACATTTCTTTCAGTGTGGAATTTCTAGGTCAAAACTACTTTTTTCAGATCGCAATCAATTGAACTTTGAAATATCCGATGTAACTGCCAAAATATTTGACAAGACGTCATATTCTTTACTCCAAGTTTCCCACAAGTTTTCAACTTACGATTTGAAAAAATAGTGTTTCTACGAGTTGTTTCATAGAATTTTAAGAATTCATCATATTTAAGTTAAAATTCAAGTTCTATTATTCACTTATTTTAGGCTGATTCCTTTACAGTAAGATAATAAGAGAACTTGAACAGGTCTTTTACAGAACTGAATATTATTTTTTAAATCGAATGAATTGTTCAAACTCTGTGAAACAACCCGTTGTAATGTTGTTATTATGAGAATAAAAAGTTTATAAAGGGTTCCGTGACAGTTGATCCCCCACAGTTGGTTCCCTGGTTTCCTTATATGCAAAATGCAGTCGGTTTAGGGAAAATTCAGTATACCTACTTACGCAGAAACACTAAGTGTCTCCGAAGGGTTGTACAGAGAAAATGTACCGCCGAATAACAACAGCATGAAACATACTTTTTATTCAACTGCATCATGAAAAAAAACTACTGGTGTGTATACTACGTATACCAGCATACAGGTAAAAAAACGACACTGTAAATAAATTCATTTGATATCTAACGAAACACAACGCCATTACCCAACCTTTATAAAATCCACACCAGCCGCTTGCCAGCTGCCCGCTGCCCGCTGCCTGAATTGAATATTTTAATTTATCGGCTTTTCTCTACAATAATAAGTATGTATTATACATATAAACCTTCCTCTTGAATCACTCTATCTATTGGTGAAAACAGCATGAAAATCCGTTGCGTAGTTTAAAAGATCTATTCGCACATAAATTTTGAGCGACTTCATTTTATACTACGTTATGATGATTATTATTATTGTCGATTACAGCATTTAGGTAAAATAAAAGTTCAGAATGAAATTAAAACGGTTATATGTATTATTATACTAATAGTTATTATTGAAATGATATATGTATTTGTAAGATTGCTCTCATTTTAAACGAATAAAAGAGTTGTGAGCGATACTGCATTCTCCACTGCGTTCAATGTCCAAGGACCGAATATATTTTTAGTCTGTTTGCGACTTACGACATCTGCGAGCCAAAGACACAACTAGAAATCTTTGTAACATAGATTAGACGCAAACGTACCTATGGCAGATATTTTTGTACGTGTTTGACATTCAGAACTATAAATGAAAATTTCACAGTTGTCTTGATAATAAAAAAAGAAACACAAGTCTTAAACAGCTTGACTCGACTTTGAAGTCCTTGTAGATTTTGTGGATATAAAAATCTATGGATTTAAAAAGTATTGTTCGATAGCTTTTCCTTTGGCCGACCTATAGATAGGCAATAATGAAATGAACCTCCTAAAATGTCTCTTTTAATTCTATTGAAGGGGTTCACGCAAGAATATGCTCTGCGGGTCGTAAGTCAAGAGAGTCCAGCTGGAGAGGTCTAGGTTAGGTCTCCCTCAATCAGTCTCTCCCGATCCGGCCCTCCACGAAGAACATTGCATTTGTTAGGGCGGTTTTACAGGGTGGTTTGACAACACAAAAGGTGTTGTCAAAAATGTCACCGTGGTTATTCAAATTACATATGCAAATGTTGAAAGATGCGGGATTGGGCACGAAATTGAGTGATCTGAAAGTCTGTTTTATGCTGATGCTGCGGTGCTGATTTCTAACAGTATGGAAGATCTACAGTTTCTCTAGTCCAGGATGAACGAAGTATAGGTATATGAAGAATAAGTTCATGATGAATGTGAGTAAGTCAAACATCATGGCGTTTGAAAGAGAGTACGAAATAAGATGCAATATAGTTGCGAGTGATGAATACATGGAGCTTGTGGATGATTATGTGTATTTAGGAAGTATGTTTACGAGAGATGGAAAGGCTAATAGAGATATTGAAAGAAGGGTAAATGCAGGTAACTCCGTTAATGGAGGACTGAACGCGGTTGGCGCTAACAGAAAATCTATCCAAAGAAGCGAAGCTAGCAGTCCACAATGGTGTGCTCTTACCTACTCTAATGCGGTGAGGCATGGAACTAGTAGACGAATGATGAAAGTAGACTGAATGAGTAGAAATGAGATCCCTAAGGCGCATGTTTTGGTAAAATTAAGTATGATTTTATGAAAAATGTGGAAATTCGAAAATAATGCAAGGGTAACGCAAATAATGCAAGGGTAACGCAAATATAATGAGAAAAACTAAGAAACGAACGGTCAGATGGTGTGCGCTTATAGAGTGAATGAACGAAGAGTGTAAGGAGAACATATAACATAAATATGAATGATAGAAGAAGTCGGGGACGCCCGAGGAATCGGAATAATAGAAGAGTATAGTACCGAGTTGTTTGGCGGTCCGTCCTCATGGTGTGGCGGTTCCTGACCATTAGTTAGTTTAAGAATGTTATGTATCTACCCTATGTAGTTTCTCTCTAATGATACAAAAAAATATAGTTAGAAGACGTACGAAAATATTCTTGAGTTGTATTATATTTTCCAGCTAAATGTTCTTTCTTTAATTTAAAAATAAAACATTTGAGGCTTTCTTGTAAAATACACTATTATTCTTGTTATTTAACTATTATTCTTGTTACGATGAATAAAAACAGATAATCAGAATGAAAACATTTAAGCAGTGGCGTAGCGTGGGCCGGGGGAAAATTTTGCCGCCCCCTTGTATAGGTACTTCAAGCGCCAGGGAGGGGGGGGGGGTTTAATTAAATCTGTATGCGATGAATTAAAATTACACTCCGTACAAGAAAATCGTTTTTCTTTGATTCTGGAAGTTCATAAATAGGCTGCAATAAGAATTATATAAGTGCACTGTATTTTATAAGTGGCAGATGAATCAACAACTGGAATTTAACATTCTGAACACAAAACTGGTATAAATTAAATCTGAATGCGGCCAATAAAACTACACTCAGCGCATAAAAATGATTTCTCCTTGATTCTGGCAGCACATACTTAGTTATTATTTTTATTTGTTCTCAAACATTTTTAACTAACGTTTAAGACATACTTAGTCTTCAACTAGAATTTTATTACTGCACTTCGAATGAGAGAATGTTTTCCTTCAAAATTTGTCAGCAGATGAATCCACAACTGAAGTTTTACATTTTGAACATAAAACTGGTTTTAAATTAAGAATGAAATCGCTTGCCAGTTCCCAGCTTTAATTGGTATTACTCTCATTATATATGCGTACGGTTTTCCTACGAATTACGAATTTTGAAGAACGGTTTGAAACAAAATTTTAACTACACTCCAAATATTATAACGGTTTTCTCCGAAATGCGTCAGCAGACTAATCCGCTACTGGAATTTCGACAGATCATTCGGAACATGAAACTGGTAAAACCTTAGAGTGATTATACTACACCCAGAACATGAAAATGGTTTTCCTCCTATTTTGTACTTGGAACACATGGATGGCTTGGTGAACCATCGGAACACACAATGATCCGCCCGCGGAACTCTCTCAATCATTCTTACTGAATATTAGTCATAAGCAATCTTGCAATTCACTAGAGACGGTGTTGCCAGTTACTACAGTGATCAAGATGACATAATTATACATTCATTTAAAGAAAGGGTTTCGTCACAGAATAAGTAATGAAAAATCCGTGCTCATTTCAACCGGTCGGAATCGTAGGTGCGATAAAAATATGAAATGGTTAAAATTTTTACAAAACATTTTTATTGTTTATTGAAAATTATGAAATTTTGCCTCCCCTACGACTCTGAATTTCAGTCTTCATATTTTACTGCTTGAATAATGCAATGATTTCAATTAATTACTTTTTTGCGTCCTACATACCCACTATAAATAAATTGCTGTTTTTTTAATATTACAATTTTACACCTCCATGATTCCACACACAATATTTCTCATTAGGTAATGTGAGTTTTGAAACAACAAAATGATTAATACATTTCTATCAAATTAACTTGAACTGACAGCAATTAAAATGTATTTTTTAGGGAAACTCGTCAACTAAATAGCAGAATAATAAATTAATGCTAAAAACGCTCGAGAGGGCCTAATTAAAATAATTTACTTCTAAACACATAAAATATATACAAAAATAAATTCTATCAAAGTAGGAACTAAACGTGATATAAAAAATAATACTCTAATACTAATAATATTGAAAAAGTAAACCTAAAAATATTTAAAGAACTGAGATGTGATTTAAAAAAAGTTTAATATTGGATCCAGTGGCAATGTTGTTTCCAGACCATAGATTGTGTGTTGTTTGAAGAATGGTGACAGTTCAGTTTGAAAAACGAATCCAGCGCTAGTGTTGCCATGGAGGGGAAGAGCTTCGGGCGGTACGGGGAGGGTGCCTGCGTAGGGCTTTGGGAGTTCCTAGAGCCCCTCACTCGCCTGTGGGGTGTCGCCACTTCAGTGGGTAAGTCACTAATACCGGGATTATATCACACGGCCATTACACTGAATTATAGCGGGTAAACCATTTAAATTACACGCTTCTCTAATCTAAGATTTATTGTGACACATATTGTAATCGTTTGTGAAATGTTATGTCAAGCGAAGGTACTCAAATGCTTTTTTTCGTGGGGAATTCACAAGCAAGCTGCTATTCATTAAAGACAAATTATTATTAAAGCATCAAGTACCTATTAACGTAGTTTTGAACGGTGAACCATTGAAGCCAAGTAAATGAATTTGTTGAATAAGTATGTTCGTGATAGACGGGAAGGCTGATAAGGACAGTGAAAAAAGGTTTATTCAAGAACTTAATGTTCTGGGGGACTTAACGTAGCTGTTGATACAAGTTTTCAAAGGAAGCGAGGCTAACTGCAGCAGTTCGCGATGGAGATTTGATACCAACCCCGATGTATATATATCACTGACGGGGATTGGCAGAGACACTTGGGTGTACTAAAACTCAAGCCGTTTATTTTTGCCCAGTTTGAGACGCAGTACAAAGGTGGATAAACATAGTTTATCTCTATTTAGATTACATTACACGATTCCACATCACATTTATGTATTCTTTATGATGTATGCAAATGTATAATTTTTCTGATTAGATTTTTGTAATTGTTTGTACCTTTTTGTGTATTAAGTGAGCTTTTGTAACTGGATTGTTCTCACGTAAATGAGAAAAATCTGCATAAAAATAAATAACCTTTGATTATTACTAATATTTAATTGACTACTCATTTCAAATTCACCTAATTGTAAACCCATTGACCCTACTAATAAAGTAAAAAAAAAAAATTGCACAACTGATAACCAACCATTAATATGGGGTAAATGGTTGTTTATCAGTTGAGTAAAATTTAAAACGCGTTTACTATTAAGGGGGATGTATTTATATTAACGTTTTTTAAACCTAAATGTATGTTAAGAGAAATTTTTGGCACATTTAGAATAAAAATGATTATTCAAACAGCTTAGATTATTTATTCATACCGCGATAAAATATCCCCGACAAAACATCCTCCAACAAAATATCTACTAAAACATAATCTAACCTTATTTTACACTTTACTATTTTTGAACAATAATTTATTATCTTTACAGGATGTCTGTTTTATTTTTATCCCATTTTTTTGTTAGGTTAGGTTAGGTTTTAGTAGATATTTGGTTAGGGGATGTCTTGTCCGTAGGATATTTTGTCGGAGGATATTTTGCCGGGTATATTTTGTCGCGGGATGAAAAGCCGCGGAACCACCTTATGTACCCACTCTTTAAGTACTCTAGTATTAACATATCGGAGTTGCAAAATATTTTATGGAACCCTGATCTGTTTAAAATTTCATCGTTATCCTATTTTTTAAATTGTTATTAGTATAAATAGCTGATTGGATAGTTTTTGTGATGACTTTTATTACTAAATTGAAGTATAATTATTATTTAAAAACAAAAAGTTTCCACTGCTACCCACTGCCAATAATCGGTGGATAAAAAACAAAAGATTTATTAATTTTTCTCATAATTTTTGTTTAAGGTTAAACAGAACGTACGTTATAATCTACGCATTCACAGATAGCGCCAACTTAATTATGTTAGGTTAAAACACTTCTTGCAAGTTATGCTTTGAAATATTAAGGTGAATTAATTGTTTGCGCCCGCAAATCTACTAATACCTTAAAGAGGAAAGATTTGATTGTTTGTTTGCATTGAATAGGCTCCGAAACTACTAAACCGATTTGAAAAATTCTTTAATAGATACCTTATAATAGAAAGCTACCTTATCAGAGAGTAACATAGGCTGTATATAATGGCAAGTTCTGGCGTTATGAAATTTGTATAAATTAAAATGTGTGTATTTCATATATTTTAACTGCAGGGAGGAAAGGCAGGGGGAAAGTGGGGTTTGCGGAGAGGGAAGACACGAGGGAATGTGAAGGTGGGAAGGTGGACAGGAACGGGGATGCACGGGAAAGGGCATGCAGGGAGAATCAATTTATTTCTTTGAACGGCATAGCAACCTATGCCGGGTACCAGATAGAATTCTATATGAACTTTAATAAATAGTTTTCTCCATAAACAAATTCAAATCTTTCAATAAAGGCTGACAAATCCAATTGTGTATCGGTGACTCAATCCAATATTGCATTTATTAGCCTTTCTTGAAAGATTTGAGATTGTTCATGGACAAAACTATTCATTCATATTCTTATTGCGCAAACAATTAATACATCTCAATGTTTTAAAGCGTAACTTGCAAAACGTGTTTTAACCTAAAATAATTAAATTGGCGTCATGTGCGATTGCGTAGATAATAACGTACGTTCCGTTTAACTTTCATTTTATTATCTATTAATTTCACATAATTTGTGTTATGGTAAAATTATTTTTAGTTAAGGAAACATTAAACAAACTACCAATAAGCTTGGAAAGAGATTATTTGGTTTATTATTATTTACTATCATTATTCATATTATATATTAATTATTATTCAGCACCCTTGTGGCGATTTTTCACGAAAACGGGGCTCTTGAAATTATCCATTTATTATTATTCTTTTTTGGTTTTCACGTAAATAAAGATGCTGTCAGTTTTGATAAAGGTAAGACACATTCACCATTGGCACATTGCTCTTGGTTAGAAACTACTGAAAGGTCTAAGATATTAATAGCACTCATATACCTAATAATATGCTGTATTAAGTAACTTCTTGCGTCAGAAACACCCCATAGTAAAATATTAATTATTATTTTCTACCTTACATTTCCTTCCTCAAAAAGCTGACGTCTTATAACGAATATCAATGTTCATAATAACTCTGTGCATTACTCGTAGTTATGAGAAAATCAACATTTAAGATTTTATGAAAAACCACGCCAGTAAATGGTTGAAAAATATTTTTGTAACAGATGGTTTATTTTTTTTATGATCAAAAAGGTAAGTAAAAAGTTTGTATGAATATTCATATGTACCTATAAATTGCATTGTTTAAAAAAAAATTATGTTAAAATATTTTAATACTTTTCTTCCATGGAAGCATTAGCTTGTGGCTGTGAAGGAAGTGTACAGTATTTTATGATTGATTTTTAAAAGTAATTAATAATACTATCATATTTCAAAACAATATTATCTTCAACTAATTTATTTTCCATATGATATGAGATTGGCTATTGTGACGGTTAGATCGCATTGGCGGAATTGGTAAACGCACGTCTCGGATAGACGAGAGGTTCTGGGTTCGACTCCCATTGCGACCATTATCTTTTTCTGTTTTTCTGTGTCATGTTCTCTTTCATATTTTCGTTTAGATTATTATTATTATCTTATTCTTCAGTGATATATTACATTGATGGGAATAACCTTCAAAAGTTATAAAAAGAGAGTTTTTTCTTATAAAAAATGAATATTCATTTAGACTTTTATAAAAGGTCAAAGTTCCATATAAATAAAATTGTATATTTTTATCCGTGACGCTATCTAGATTACAAACTAATTCTAAGAATGATTGTTTCCATTAAAAAAGGGTAGTTGCCTATGACACGGAAAATAAATTAGTTAATAATACTGTCTTTACATATGTACATGTATTTTATTTTAAATCACTTTATTTATTTAATAAAGTATGTTTAAATTGGGTTTTTCGATGCCTGTCTCACAAGGATGTACCTGTGTCGAGATAGGCGTTGTTGTGTACCTGAATAGCCGATAGGCACGATCAAAAAATAATTTCTTTTGTAATATTATTTCTATTTTTGAAACTGACAATTTGTGGTGGTATTCCATTATAATATGTCTATTGTATATATGTAGCTATTATCTGTTAGTCGGTAAATTTTACAAAAACATCATATTGCAAGAAAAAAAAGTAAGTTATTAGGAAAATATAATCAGCTCACGAGTCGGCACTTGTAGTTCAGTAAAGGCTCTTTTTTTCAAATGTGATATCGTTGTGTTAATAATTAAATTTAATTATAAGTACGTTTGGAAGGCGGATACGGGTACTGCGGCTCAGGAAACCTTTTATTAGGTAATCAACATTCCCGCATATGGGTCACCCCAAGTGATTCGCTACGTTTGGTGACTACGAAGGGGTGTCCGGGTTAATGGGGCGAGGCTTTTGGCGAATTCGTTTTCCCAACAACTGCATGGCGGGACGGATCGGGAGAGACTAGTTGTTGGAGAAAAAACCTCTCTCCAGCCGGACTCTCTCAACCCATCGCCTTGCACCGCAGTGGTAGGGATGTATTCATACTTCCGTCAGTCCTTGATACACTGACCCCAGTTTCCTACCCACCTCTCATACCCTTTTCCTTCCCAGAACTACCTCTCCTTCCTTAGGTATTTCGTTCGCACGTTAAAATTCTTGAACGAACAGTACCTACCTACTTACCAATCTTAAGACTTGAAGAGAAATATTGGTTTTGATATAAAATAAAAGAAAATCAGAAACATACTTTTTTAACGCTAGGTCTACCACTAAGTGTTCACAGAACTAGTAGTTTGTAGTTTGTACACACACATTGTACTATTCAAAAGCGTAAAGTTTAAAACTCAACCACTGACCGGTCATTAATAATTAATTTGAATGAATTAATTTTAAAAATAGTTCTAGTTAGGTCTTTTTTTTCTTTTGCTGGTAGCAAGCACAAATTGCGTAAGTACCTATATATCAAAGTTTGCAAACAAAAGCTAAAGGTTTAGTAAAAGACGAGGGGATATCGTTTAAAGTTAAATTTTCCTGGTCAATAAAACAAACTTGTTTACGTCTGGGCGGAAGAGTGGTGAGTCGCGGGTGGGTCTCGGCGCCCACACAGCGAGTCAGCCCTCATAATAAATGTATTCCGTACGCGCGTCAGCTAAGTACCTACTTACATTTACATTAACTACTAACCAGTGTTGCCACCTTCATTTATAATTCAGGGTAGTTAAATAAAGTCGTTACATGGGAAACTAGCAACACTTGAGTTGCACGAAATGAGACTTTTCCGCGCTGCTAACAACAATGATAATATGAATCATCTTTAAGAGGGTTATAACCAGAGACAACCAGATTTTAGACGTATTGACTCTTTTCCACAAAAAAATATAAATTGATTTCGAAAGATTGTTCTTTTATCTAGTAAACGCATGTTTCAAATTTTGAAAAAAAAAAAGTTTATTTTTAGTATGATAAGGTTACATCATAGGTCGTTGGCAGATTTGTTAAATTTTCAAAAAAGATTTTGTATTATACAACACCCATTTTAAATCATATAATCATGCAGTAAAATAAATCAATACATTGTCTGGGAAACGCATGTTTCAGAATTTAAAATTTAGTTTAAATAAAATCATTAAAAAATATATACGTACATGTGTTTCTTGACGAAAATTAGTCCGTTTGTGTACTTATGTGCGCACTTAAAAACTAATACATTTCAGATTTTTTTAACATTTTTATTTTGCTTAGACATTATTGAAAAATGATAAATACTTATGTTAAAAAAATAATTACAAAAAGTACATAATTTTAATAGTTTCATCTAAACGCCTTTCAGCATTTTTGGATGTTGGTATTAATTTGGAATGAAATAAAATCGATATTGAGTTATAATTTTAAAAAGCTAGCACAGAAATTAATTAATCTTTCTCATTGAAACCGCCCTGTACGATCGACTAAATTTGGATTTTCGGCCGCTGGCTGGTTAAACGCCCGTTTATGCGGTGTTGCTTTACTCAACCGCCGTTTTATGGTTTTTTCATAATACAAACACACAAAACAAGTGTTTTCATTCACAACACAAAACTGGTTACTTAAAGAATACAAACAAAAGGTTCAATTACCGAGGCGTCGCGTCGTCATCAACCTGCCCACGACAAGCTTGTTGAATGTCAAATTTTCCGAAAGCAGTTTTTCAGGAGAATTTTTCGAGCAAGTGAAGATTGTTTGTAGATTCTGAGTTAAATTATTCATTAAATTCCGTGCTTTTACCGGAATGCGGACAGTCGTCCGTTAACAGTTCAGTCTGACATGGCCTATCTTTGCTTCCAGGAAATTAAAATTGATCATTATACACAGTGTAGTATGTATCCTTTCATCACACAATTTAACACTTATAATAAATCTATAATATAGATTATATACCTAACACCATAAATAATAATATGTTTTCTTTGAATCTATAGTGTAAGAAACTTTCAAAATTGTCTTTGGGAAAACCACTATTCCGAGCGTTTGAAATTTACTGTGGAAGGGTTGGTAATTAAATCGTTGAAACAGGCTCAAATCTCAACCCGACTCTCCACTTTCCCTCTTCAAAACCAAATTAAGCTCAAAAGCTTGTGATGTGTTGACATCAAAAACGTTCATAAATTTCAAATTAATATTTTGGTTTTAATGTCACTCTTCGATTTATAAAAAATAAAAGCAAAGTGTAAAAAACACTTAAGTTCCTGGTATGATTTTAGATTTTCACAGCCAAAAGTATTTTTGGGGTGTTATGCCATGTTGCGCTACCTCCTCCTTTAGCCAACGTTTCGGACATCGTTAGTGTCCATCATCAGGGCAGATGTGTAGGACTTAGGTACCTGTACCTACCTATACATTCTTAAAATTCTTTAAAAATTAAATTTGAAAAGGGATTAAGCTTTTATTTTATTTGTGTGTAATGTCGCACAAAAGTCCCACCTATCCAGAACAAGTGGAAAATATGACGTCCCTTTTTAGGTTATGAGTTACGTTATGAGGTTTTGGGTAGTTGAAAGAGAAAAAAGAAAGGCAAGAGGATTATAAATAATTGTGATACTTACTTAAAAAATAAATTTGATAATGAATATTGTAGGTGTGCAAGGACATACCCGATAGTGGTTTCATGACTTTGGGTTATTATTTACACTGGTAGGTGAATTTGACATGGATTTTTTTAAAAACTTTAGCTCCTCACAGGAGTCCCTAAGGAAAAAGAAATCATATCATAAGATGAATTATTTATGCATTAAACCGCTACGGAATATTTTTTATTCAAACAGTTAGGATTTAGCTTTATTATTACGAAAAGTGAGTATTTATGTCGGGGGAGACCAAAAAACATGCAAAAAATGCATTTAACATTTTAATTTTGTTAAATTTAATTCACCCACGCGGTAACGCCATTGTTTATTCATCGTTTTTGTTTTAACATTTCATAGACAATCAATCAATGCTGCCAATCATAGAAAAAATATTTTTGCGTAAAACAAAGTGAATGCGTTATTGACAAGTTTGTACCTGTATTTATAACAGTAGAACATGGAAAGAAATGTATTAGAATAATTACACAAACCCGCTGTAGCAGTGGCAACGTTTCCGTCACATCACTAGTGCATGTTGCACATCACAACCACGTGACCTTGCCGGCTGACTCGGGTCTTGAGAACACAATTAACGAACGAAGATTCAGTTTCTTTCTGGAAGTGAGCAAGGGCGGACTTACCAACACTTGACGAGCGGCTTTGGGAAGCCGGTCACGGAACTCACACAAGGAACAATGGGAGCATTCAACGATCCTTCGTAATGTAGTTTTAATTTTAATCTTATTATTACCATGGTTTATCTATCAATTTAGCTTTTGTAGTTTTCCTAATTTGTCTATAAAATTAGGATGGCGCCCGTAATATCCTTTAACTGCTTAATTTCATTTTAAAATAGAACATACGTGATATCAACTTACTTTCATAAATACCTTCTCTCTTCGAGATAAGGCACGACCCTGTAGATTTAACTCTTAATAATTTAACAATATGTTACAATATCAAATAATACTAATGATTGTGATTGTAAATTAATAAATCTTGTTTTTCAAGTTGAGAGTTTTATTATGTCTCATGCTCTGGATTTTATTACCTTTATAATTTACGCATGTTACTTTTAATCTAGCATCCCCCCTCTTTATATACGTCACACCGCTAGAAAAACCCTGCTTTGCCAAACAAACCATTCAAAACCTGGGATGTTTTTTAAATTATGATGAAATGCGAGTTTAGTTTAGAGAATTTATTGATTTTCCGACAAATTTGATTGTCTATAAGTTAAAAAAGGAACACGAACGTTCCGCATTATCCGTGAGGTGGACTAACTGCATATTTACCGAGATAGTTCTGGGAAGGAAATAGGTATGAGGGGTGGGTCGGAATCTGGGGGTCAGTGTGTCCAGGAGTGACGACGTGTGAATCCATCCCTTCAACTGCGGTGCAAGGAGAGGGATTATGGCTGGATTATGTAAAAATACCTCCTCAATCCTCAACCAGTCTATCTCGATCCGGCCCGCCATGCAGCAGGTGGGCAGACGCACAGCCGCCAAGACCTTGGCAAACCTCATCCCATGAACCCGAGCACACCTGCTAAGTCATCAAACGTAGCGAACTACTTGGGGTGACCTTCCGCCTCCCAAAATGATAGGTACAGTGCTACACGTATAAGTTGGCGAAAAAGGAGGCGCTGTCGTCAATGACATAACGCTAGTAGGTGTAGTTGCCATATAAAAATATAATGTATACTTTTATCATTATAAATAAATAAAAATGGGTAATCATAATTAACAAAAAAATAAATAAATTCAGAACGGTGCGTCTTAAAATGCTCAACCTTTGACAGGTTTATAAATGAGTTTGTCAAGAGGAGATGGAAAATTAAAACTTATTTTAAAAGCTTATTAATGGTAAACAACATTTACCAAGGGAAAAGTTATGCAAATTTCTTTTAAAAAATGTTATTTTAACCGATTTAAAGCGTCTAACAAAGCCAGCTCTTCCGTGATCATCCTTTTAAATTTTCAAAACAATTAATTACGACAAGATGCCACATTGTCTCCTTCAAAATTATAAGTGGTAGAAACGTAAACGTAACGCACTTGGGGGAGGGGGGGTGTTTGTGAAACGGTACTGTGCGATACGAGGGGGGGGGGGGGGGTTTGAACAACGCGTTACGTAACATGTTTTTCTTTATTTATATGTAAAACTAGGGAATTAAAATCTTCCGATTTGGCAACCCTTTTCGTTCTCGAAATCTCTCGTTTTATTTAATAATAATAATAATTTTTATTTTTAGTAATTTGTACATTTAAGTTTACAAATTTCTAATTGATTATAATATTTCATTTTCACTATATTTTTTCAAGTTTTATGTAGCTCCTACAATACATCTTGAACTTTCCAATTGGTGTGGACTTTAAAATTTCTGGTAGTGTGTTATACAACTTCATTCCCTTGTACAGTAGACTGTTATGCGTATTCGCTTTGTTCTTTTTTTTGTAGCCTAATTTCCTTGCACGTCCTTGTGTTATATCCAAAGATATTGAAATATAAGTAGATGTGCTATCTGCTGTTTTTACTATGTGGGTTTGCGCTTCCGGGTGTCACCGATATTGTTTACCAATTAACAAATAAACTAAAAGAACAAATAATTAACGAATAAACCAAACGAACGTTAAACTAAATGAACGAATTCTTTCCTTATTCAAAATATATTGTTAACCAATATTAATGCACATTTTCAAAAAATCAACGAAATGAACAAATTCTTTTTGTATGAAAACTACGCTAATTAGCGCGTAGTCCGGCGACAGTTTCGCGGACACCATAGCATATCTCTTCTGTATTTGAATATCTTTGGTTATATCTGTGAATGTCTTTATTGTATACAATTTTATTTGAGAAGTATTTTGGTAACGTGTTGTTCAATATTTTGTGGATAAATACCATCGTGTTCAAGGTCAGCATCTGTTTCACGGTCAACCAATTTAGTTCCTTTAACATTTTAATTATTTTTGAAAATCTGTTTCGTCGAAGAATTATTCTCATTGCCCTGTTTTGGAGAATTTGTAACTTATTTTGTTCTCTTTCGTTACATAGGAAAAGTATACTTGAGCAGTAGTTGAAGTGTGGAGCAATAATTGAATTGTATATGGTGATTGCAGTTTTTCTAGAAATTTTTGGCCGAATTCTTCCAAAAAAAGATATCTTTTTGCCAATTTTCTTTTGGGTGTATTCAGCATGTCTATTGAAGTTTAGTTTGGAATCTAATATAACTATTTAATTTCAGTAACATTTTCAATAATTTCACCATCAATTTTAATTTTGCTTTCAATGGATGTCTTCTTGTATCCAATCACCATACATTTTGTTTTTTTTTTGTATTTAATTTAAGCTTATTTATTTTTAGCCATCTTGATACATCATTTAGTTCATTATTTAATATGTGTATTAGTTCTTCATAGTTATCTCCAATTAAGTATATAAGTGTATCATCGGCAAATAGTCGTACTTTGCATTTTGAAAATATTTTCACCATGTCATTAATATAGAGTATGAACAATAGAGGTCCAAGGACCGATCCCTGTGGTACTCCTAACTTATTTTCCATTGGTTTTGAAAATTGATTATTTATTTTTGTTACCTGCTTTCTGTCTCTCAAATACTCTTGTATTAATTTAATGGCTACAGATGAGAAACCAATTTCTTTAAGCTTACTGCCATATTTACTGCCGCAAACGCGATTAAAACATGAAAAAAGGTATTTAAGCGACTTTCCAGAACTATGCGCAACTTAATTGTGACTTTCAGGTAAAAATTGTCACTTAGGCGTTACGTAATGTTTAGGGGGGGGGGGGGGTACGGAAAAAGGTTACAGTGCGTTACATGGAGGGAGGGGAGGTCAAACAAAAATCTTCAAAAATTGCGTTACGTAATACTTAAACGCCCCCAAAATATAATATTAAAAAAACTGATGTTCATATTGTATTGACCAATACCAGTATTTTTTGTACTTAAAGTGGGTACCTAAACTTCGTTCTTTTTAACAGTATTCATCATCAGGGCAGATATGTAATCGAATAATGCATAAGCACCTACGAGAGCACCATAAGAGTATACTCTAAGATAAGCACACACTTGGTTAATACGGTAGTTATTAAAAAAATAGTAACTAATATCTGACTTTTACCGAAAAGCAAAAGGAATATTAGGGGGACTCCAGTGACCCCCTTCGAGTGATAGTAATAAATATTTTTTTTTATCTTCAGGTACGTAAAGGATTCACTATCACCATAATTAATCTCCATTTTTTTCGTTAGCTCCAATCAGGAGGCCATGAGAAAGATAATTATCCATTGGGCCTAAGTCATATTTGTGGGAATATTTTTAAGGAAAGGAAAGAAAGTAAGTTCTGGGAAGGAAAAAGATAGGAATCTGGGGTTAGTGTATCAAAAGTGACGGATGTATGAATCCATCCCTCCCACTGCGACGTAAGACCTTGAAGGGTCGAGAGAGTCCGGCTGGAGAGGTTAAAGCGTCTCTCTCATCCAGTCTCTCCCGATCTGGCCCGCCATGCAGTAGGTGGAAGACTCATCCGCCGCCAAGACCAAACAAGTGAGCAAACCCCACGCCATGGACCCGGGCATTCCTGCTATTACTAAGTCACCAAAAGTAGCGAGCCACTTGGGGTGACCTATGGCAGAGATGCTCAATAAATGGTTGCCTGGGCGGCGGTACCCATTACCGCCTCCCAAATTGAATTTTACATATATTTCATATTTTAATGTTTATATTTTTCAACAGGAAACCAGCGTTAACTTTATTAATATATTCAATATTCACACATCACCATGTTTTGATATTTTATCTACGTCACAAAATAATATTCAGGGAAAAAA
The DNA here is from genome assembly GCA_929108145.2 of Limnephilus rhombicus. Classification (NCBI taxonomy): domain Eukaryota; kingdom Metazoa; phylum Arthropoda; class Insecta; order Trichoptera; family Limnephilidae; genus Limnephilus; species Limnephilus rhombicus. The sequence continues at coordinate 26,191,216 of OV815278.1, forward strand.
TAAAGTACTATTATTGGAAGCTGTCAAAAACACGTTCACGAGACGGCGGTATATTGTCGTGGAGAATATATTATTTTATAGGTGAGATCAGAGAATGAATAAAAAATTCAATGCTTTTTACTGATGTTTTTTTTAACCCTCAATCCCGATTAGTCTACACAATAAGTAGAGAATTACAAGACTGATGAATCAGTTTAGAAAAAAGGAAGAGGTTTAGAGAGGCAGCAATAATTTAAATTGATTTAAATGACAACAATAAGATGGGTCAAAGGAATAATATGTTACTTCTAAAAAGGGCTATGGTTCAGTGCGCATGTTTTCACATTATTTTGAAATATATACAATGGGCAGAAATAATTAGTGTTACTTTCAGAAAGGAGATTTTCTGCATCGTATTTCAATGTAATTCTACATATATTCGTATTATTTTTAAAGCTTTGTAAATGAGTTTTTTGTATTTTATTTGTAACTAGCTTTTTCCCGCGGCTTCGCTCGCATGGTATTAGGGGATTTCCACTCCGCCTCCTCCACCTTCTCTCTCCCCACTCCACTCCCCCATAAATCCCCCTCCCCCACTCCTCCCCCCTCCACCTTCCCTCTCCCCACACCTCTCATCCATCAACCCCCCTCTCCCTCCCCCTCCTCCACCCACCCCTCCCCCACCCCACACCCTTCCCACTCCATATCCCCCCCACCTTTTCCACCCCTCCCCCTTCCCTTCCTTCCCTCCCCCTTCTTCCACCCCACTCCGCCTCCTCCAACTTCCCTCTCTCCACTCCACTCCCCCCTTCAACTCCCTCCCCCTCTCCCTCCACTCACCCCCTACCCCTCCCCATTCCTTTTCCCCACACCACTCCCCCCCGTCAACCTCCTTCCCCCCACCCCCTACCCCTCCCCACACCCTCCTCCATACTTCCCCTTTCCCCTTCCTTCCCTCCCCTAACCACCTCCCCCCCCCTCCTCCCCCTCGCCTTCCCCCCTCCACCAACACCCCCCCCAACACCCCCTCCCCCCATTCACCTCTCGCATTCCACACATTCATTCCCGATGCATTCAGTTTTCAAACTGCTCGCATGCCTCCTATTATGATTTCTTAAACAAATTTCATAATGCCAGAACTCAACGGTAGTTTTATACAAAAAACGAACAAAAAAAGAATCCAATTTGGTTCAGTCGTTCGGGTTTATGCGCATACGTACATTTTGGTGATTTATGTTTAGAGATAGTTATTAAGTACGAATTATTATTCTTCTTTTTATATTCTACAAAAAAATCCAGTACGGCAGTTTTATACTTAAAAATGCGATACCTGTCTATCCAATTAAGACAATAATAATTGTTGTGTGATAGAAAATGTCAAAATTTGAGAATGACATTTTGCAAAACAAAGATTCTTATAAAAAATCTATTTCAGAAAATATTTAAATTAGCGAATTTATTTGGAGTACCTACTTCCCTAATAATTTGAATCGATTAAAGAATTATAGATATCTTACTAATCGTGCCACCTATTGCAATTTTTTCATACAAATTTCGTAATGCCAGAGCTCTGAGTATAGCCTATATGTTTATATTATTGAAAAGTTTTATTAAAATCCATTCAGTAAAGTAGGAATTAGTATTTTATACATATTTGAATTTTAACATCATAGGGATGTCCATAGTAACCTAATTAAAAAAAAAATATTGTTTCCAAGGCGACAATTGGCGTTTGCAATAAATCGATTTTGTTAGCGACAAAAAACGTATGATAAATAATTTCATAGCGCCAGAGATTATTCATAACGCCAGAGCTTACCAATAGCCTACAGATCTCGCAAATAATGTAGCTTTTTTAGAATAATTTTTAAAATCTATTCAGTAGTTTTTTCATGAAAGAGTAACAAACATACATCCATACAAACTTTCACCTTTATAATATTAGTAGGATAATTGTGTATAAAATCACTTTCCACATTAAAAATATTTAAACATTGTAAAATTGATTTATGACATCTTTCGTGCCAAATGCCACACTGTTAAGTTCGGGATCAAGGAAAACCTCGCATCTGAATGTACTCGTACTATTTGCAAATTTTATGGTACCTATTCTCAAGGTTTTTTTTTATTCACGAAAAAATGAAAATAGCCGAACCGGATTTCCCGATGTTTTTAAAATTATTATATCAAAAATAAGAGCAATTTAGAATGAATAACCTTAAATTTTTGACGGAATAAATAAAACTTTTAAATGTCTGGTACGAGTGCATTTCGGCAGATTTATTACGGGCAGCAGTCTGCAGCGGGAAGATTGCCGTGTTGATAGCAAACCTCACATAAGAGATTTTATGGTCGGATTTGCTGTCAATAATACAATTTTAAAACCTATCGGTGCAATGGTCAAATCGCTGGCTTATGTGAAAGTCGGTCTTCGAGTATATGTCTAGAAAGTCCTACATGTGCCAGTACGTAAAGAAAATTACTAGTAGGTGATTTATTTTAAGTGTTGTGTTACTTCTAACGTCCAGCGGTAAGGCTCTTGACTAGCATTCCGAAGGTTGCGAGATCGAATCCCAGCGTGGCAAATAAATTTTATTTGATAACAATTATTATAAGCAATAGCAGTCAGCCTGAAACACTCATTTACATTGAAAAATCTTCCGAGAAAAGATACTTGCCGCCAACGGGACTTGAACCCATGTCCTTCTGATTGCCGGTCGGATGCTCTGACCACTGAGCTATGGCGGCTTATCTAATACCCGCCAAATAATTCAATATATACTGGTGTTTCATTCAACAATTACTGATTATTACATTTTCCCACCTGAAAACAACCAACTTTTTTTTTTGAGGGAGGTATTGTTAGTACTAAATCTCTCGCTAGGTGGCGTCGAGACAAAGTATGTCTACATTCTTTGGTGAAATACTTTTAACTTGTTTAATATTAATTATTTTTTTTAATTTTTTAAACTAACGTTCAAGACAAGATTTTTATGCATAGCACAAAGGGTAACAATTATTATAAGCAATAATTGTCAGCCTGAAACACTCATTTACATTGAAAATTTTTCTTTACATTGAAAAATTTTCTCGGAAGATTTTTCAATGTAAATGAGTGTTTCAGGCTGACAATTAGTGCTTATAATAATTGTTACCCTTTGTGCTATGCATAAAAATCTTGTCTTAAACGTTAGTTTAAAAAATTAAAAATAATAATTAAATTTTATTTGATTAATATGTGTTATTTCATAATTTATTCATTTAAAATAAAAAAATAGTATATTTGCGGCACGTTCCAGAGGTAAAGACACTCGTAGTATCGCCCTGGTGTAAGACCACCATCCAGAATTGAAGCAGCTGAGACTTTTGTGAGGTATCACTATAAAAAAAAATATTCTAAAATGGTCAGGATCAAAACTGGTATAAATAATCGCGGAACCATATCTACTATAAATATTATTTATATACGCGAGAGAGTAGTAGTACCCAACTACTTACAAAATATTAGGATTTGTACGTTGTTTCCCTTGTCCGATACATGTTAACATGCACTTGAATCTTGATTTCTGACATTGATGTTAATCCATCACCTCTTATGCGCTCCCGGTACAAGTCCAAAATTATAAGTATCAGATACCTAAAACCAGATATATTTTTAATATTTTATAATTATTGCACGATAAACAAAAACGGACCAATGCACACGAGCAACTTTAGTTGCGACGGCGGTTGGCAACGATTTAAAAATCCGTACAAATTCTAAAAAATCTCCCCAATATCGTGTCGCGTCGCCTCTACATATTATAATGTAAAGCGCGAATAAGGAACTCCAGTGAAAAATATTATGGCTTTAAAAAAATATGTTCATATAGACCAATAAACGCTGATTCTGAATATATAAGTTTTATTTCATAATATTAAACGCAGAGTTTTTAAAAAATTATTAAAAATACCATTTTTAAACCTCTCGTCAAAACAAAGTGTCAAGTTGGCATTACTGAAATGGTTAGTAGTGACGTCACTGCTAACTATTCACCGGGTGATAGCGTGTTGAAGTTGTATTGTCATTTGAAATCTTACGCCATGTAAGACACGTACGCCATTCAACATTTCGTGTTTTTGGTTATTTTCATACTGTTAAAGAGATTTAGATAAATAATAGTTGTTGTGTTTATTGGAAACATTATTTAGGCCCTCAACAATTAAAATGATGACGGAATAAGGCTATATTTGAAGTTAAATATAGTCATAAATAGTTCATATTTGACATTTGGTTTACGATACATCGATCGTATTTTCGAATTGTTTTTAGTATCAAGGGCTTTTTATACAAGTTATTACACAATCGTCATGATCAGTGTATTATAAATACAAGTGTTTCTGTATGTGTTATACATAATACAATGTACAAAGTCACGCCTGAACACAAAATTCGATGGCTTACGATGTCATTTGTATTTGCAATGAAAAAGATGATTTATTTTTTATATTGCACTTTGGTACAATACAATACAGTAGCGATGAGATGTGGACATTTTACCAATGTTTTTCTATATTAAAAGCAGTTAATCTTGAGTAAAAAACGCCTCGACTTCTCACGCCTTGTCATCCTAAAGTCATTCCGCCATTGATTCTTCGATTCTTCCATTCAAAACAGGGATGTTCTGCCAAAAAAAATATTTCCCTAGATTTCGAGGTGAAATTTCCCTAAAATTTCACATTTACGCAATTACCTACGTAGCCACCTGATTGTGTAACACTAATCCTGTTATATGTTAATTAATATGATTAATTAATTGGAAAGATATCGGAATTTGGTAAATGTACCAATAAAACTGTGCTTTTCCTAATAAAACACTTTTTGCTACGGGAAATAATAATTTAAAAGTACGAATACACTCACAACTGAATTAGAAACTGAATTCCAAATTATAAAAACACTTTGCACAGTAAAAATCAACCGCAATCACCGATAAAACGGAACTTAAAACATAATTTTTTTTTCTGAGTTCCCATTTATCTTTTTAGATACATAATATCATTTTGAGTTGTCAGTGTTAAAAATAACATTGCATGTAAGTACATGAACAATAATTAAGATTCATGGGGATTCCAAAAAAAAAAAAAAAAATATATATATGTATATAAATAATACCAGTAATATTGTCATATGTAATAAAAAATTAGTCAGAGTTCGAAATTTCCCTAGATTTTTTCCTGATTGCCCTTTTCCCTAAAACATATTTTTCTCCCCTTGATCTTGGGAAATTTCTTTAGACATAACATCACTGATTCAAAATGACAACTTGATAGTAAATAAAACTATCGGTGGGTGATGACGTCACACAATCCACCATAGATAGATACGGTGGTTTTCGGGGGGTCTTGAAAAATTAAAACTTTGACAATTATTTTAACTATTAAAACTAACTATAAAAAAAAAATAATGCAGTTATTTAAGTGTGAAGGTCTTTATTCATTAAAAAAATTGGACTGGAGTTCTCTATTATGCTTTCGATTTTTGCCCCCCGCGACGTGCGACGTAGCGACTCGCTGCACAGTCAGTATTTTTTTAAAACATTAACCGCACATCAAAGTCCTATGAGGAAAATAATTTTCCTCAAGGCCTGTGTCAAACAATTAATTAGTATGCGACTAGTTCCATTTCCACGGTTGATTTTTGTCACCCGCTGTGTGCAAGCAAAAGTCGAAAGCAAGTCTACTTTGGCGTTTGCTTTTTCAACCTGCGGCCTGCCAAACAACTAATATTCTGTTAATATTCTAATAATACACGATTAATATTCTGTAATGTTTAGCAAAACAGACGTGATATGTGCTTATGCCGAAATAATTCGTTACAGATGTTTTTTTTTGTTTTTGTTATTTATTTTTAACACATCTGCCCTGATGATGGACACTGTAACGCGGAGGAGATAGCGCAACACGGCACGGCGACTGTCCTTTGCAACTTTACACTGCCGATTTTTGTCACTCGCCGCATGCAATCCGACGAATTGGAAAGCTAGTCTGCTTTGGCGCTTTGCGTTTTCAGTAATTTGCGGCCTGTCGAATCAAAAATTAACATGGTCGAATTTGCCGTGCGGCCTTGGTGTAAATCCCGCACAACTGTTGTCGCTACTAAAGTTGCTCATGTGCGCCTGCGCTAAACACGGTTCGAACATTTGAATAAAGAAACTATGATTTCCACTGGGGCTTTCGCCAACATATTTAAAAACTGTCAAAAACACTGATTCTAAAGCGTTTCAATGTTGCCAAAAATATCTCGCGTTTACGAAAGTGAATACGAGTGTTGGGTAAATTCATTATTTCATCTCTGCGTACCTCAGGGAGTTGGGGAAGGAATTTATCTCGGCTGGCAGGACTTTAATGGATATCCCGACAGAAAGGGTGACGCTTCTCGACTATTGAGTGATGATCGTGTTCAGCCCGAGAAGGTTACGTTTATTATTTTTGTATACAAATTCTATAAATGCAAGCGTTTTCAAGCGATATTTTATACTTCAAGCGTGGTATTATGTTATGCTCGCGTGAATACACTGGCTTCACAGTGGCTACTAAAACGTAATTTGATTAATTTTGTGGAAATTGAAAAATACAAAACGAGATATTTATATTTGAACATATTTTTAAACTGTGGAGATTCTAAAATCGATCTTCTTCTTCAAGTATATATAATTTTCTGGCGTCCCGCTTTGGATAAGTATACTTTTTAATTAATTAACATAATAGATACTTTTAGAGTAAGTTCCCTCTCAGCTGCGGGCGACATCGGTTTCTTCTCATCCTGAAACGACACACAAAATAAACAAAAAAAGCCCTCTTACTTAACCTAACCTAATAAAATAAAGGAAAAGTGAGTTTAACGTTAATATTAAGACGTCATAAATAATAAATGAAGTTGGTAGACCGGAAAAAGATTTATTTTTAGTAAAAAAAAAATGTATTAATAAATTTTATACATGACAATTTTTTGTGCTTTTCTTAACTACCGTGCTAGGCTCACGCCCTTATTATGGTAGTAATACATGATTTAAATAATAATATAAGAACAACGATCGGTGTAAATATTCCTTAAAATACACCAACGGCAAATTAAAAAAATGATTCTTACACAATATTTTACTGCTTAGATTTTTCTTTTAAAAATGAAATAATATGTATGCGAGTTATTAACCAGTTTAATGACAGGAGACCAAATTTGTCTAATATAAATCGTTGTATCTCCCTTTCTGTCGTGGTGAGAAAGGTTATCTAAACGGTGTTAGAAAGAGAAAACTCCACGCTTTATATTCAAATTCATAATTTAACTTAAAATTGAGAATTTTATATTCATAATTTTTTTAAGAAATGACAAAATCGTGAGGTGATATTGATGTTTATAATACACTAATTGTCTAATAAAATATGTGTGTGTTTTTCTTTTTGTTCATTATCAGTAATTTTAGATAGAAAAAACGTAAGGTGAGCTATTTTAACACATTTTTATGTTTGTATTTGTAATATCCTTTAATGTGGCCTTACTAGCCCACAATAATGAGATGTACAACGTAAGTTCTTTTCGTCTTTATTTGGATGTTACAATGGATTCGATAGTAATGTATTTTATGTCTAAAGTAGCGACTGGCCACAAAGGCTTCTCGATTAGCTCTGAGCGCGGCAACGGGTGCGTCAGCTGTGTGCACCGCGAGCCGCTCGTCAAACTTCGTCGGAACCCGAACGTTTCCGAATGATATCCAATACATCGATAATTACATATACTACAGTATTAAAAAATGTATGCTTTAAAAATTACATTTTTTATTATTGTAAACATACGAGAATTTCATCACCTTCCAAAAACAGTTTTTAGTTTTAAGTCAGAAACAATCAATTTATTTGGATTTTATTGCAAAGCGGAAATATTTTGAACTTCTGACAAAATACGCCCGATTCGTGAGGTTAGTACAGCGCAGTAAAATAACTCGTTATATGGTGTGCAAGTATTATTGATCAAAGAAATCCTTCTTCATTTTGAAATTTTTGTATGTTTTGTTGTTGTGTTTGTTTGTTACAAGCCAAGTAATGAATTCTTGGCAATTATAAAAAAAGGTTCAATTTAAAAACAGTTTAAAAATGAATTAAATTTCCAGGGCTTAATTGCAATATTATGAACGCCGTAAGGTTTGCCCCTTTAAAACACGAAATTAGGGTGTTATCATAATTTGAAAGCTTACGCATAAGTCATTAATAATGATTTTAATTAGTGTCATGAAAATCATGGCCTCCTGAAAAGGATGTAGATTAGTGTTCCACACTTAAAATTAATTACCTCCTTAAATTCCAACATTCTTGTAATTACTACAGTTTTATTTTTAAAATATCAAAACAATTATCTTTTTAATGGCTTGGACAATGTATGCAAATTAATTAAGCATTAAACCTCTGCGATTAAAGTAAACAGAATCTCTAACGACCCTCAAAAAAAATAAGAGACAAAGTGGCAAAATGTTTTTGTATTAAATGTGCCTTGGGGGAACTGTTTTTATATTAAATGAACTAACTTCTAAAGTAAAGGCGTTTGTCCCGTAATACGAGACTTTCTGGGTTCGAGTCCCAGTTGCGACCGTTATCTTTTTTATTTTCATGTGTTTTTCATAAACTATTTTTATTTATAGGTATATATTATTATGACTCTCCTTTTACATAAATGAAATATCTTTTAGTTTTTGTAAGATTACTGTTTAATTTATAGATCCTACTTTATATTATATAATATTATAAAGGTGAAAGTTTGTATGGATGTGTGGGTGTTTGTTAATCTTTCACGCAATAAATACTGAATGGGCTTTAAAAATTCTTTCACTAATAGAAAGCTACACTATTTGCGAGTAATACAGGCTATATATAATGGTAAATTATGAATGATTGAATTTTATGAAATTATTTATCAAACGTTTTTTGTCCCTAACAAAATCGAGTTATTGCAAACGTCAGAAGAAAAGCAAACAAATTGTTTCCTTGGAAACGATGTTTTTTTTTTGAATTAGGCAATTCATCCTAAAAAGAGTGCTTTGTTGGCGTCGTAGTTAATATCTCTTTCTAAAAATGAATCGCTGAAATGTATGTGTGCGCATAACTTCCGAAGGACTGTACCAAATTGGATAATTATTATTTTTTCGTTGCTTTGCATAAAATTACTGTTGAGCTCTGAAATTATGAAATTTGTATAAAAAATTGTAATAAGTGGCACGCGAGCATTTTTTTGAAAACTGAATGTACCGGGAATGAATGTGTGGAATGAGGGGGGACGGGGGAGGCGAGAATGGGAGGGTGATGGTGGAGGGAGGAAAGGGGAGGAAGGGGGGAGGGAAGGAAGGTAAAGGGGGATGGGGAGGGGTGGAGGAGGGTGGGGGGGAGGTGGAGGGTGGAGTGGTAGAGGGTGGGGGGAGGGGTGGATGGAGGGGGTAGGTGAGGGGGATGGGGGGAGGGGGGGGGATGAGGGGAGCGGAGTGGGGAGAGGGAAGGTGGTGAAGGCGTAGTGGGAATCTAGTAAATAATATATTAGCTAGTAAATAATATATTTGTATAATAAGGAAATCTATAATTGGTTTGTCAGTTAAGTTTTGCGTGCATGAATTAATCACAGTGTGTTGATTTCCCTAAAAAAAAAGTTATGTTTTCTTCCTCTTTAACGAAAAATTGATGGATTAATTTTTTTAGGCTGTTCTTTTTTATATTTAATAATGTTAATATTCAACTCGTAAAAGGCAGCTGTGAATCTTTTTATTTTTCTGTGTCTTGTTCTCTTTCATATTTTCGTTTACATTGTTAGTGTTATCTTCTTCTTCAATGATTTATTATTATTCATATTTATATTTATTATAACTATTCAATGATATTAGATTGATGGGAACAACCATCAAAAGTTATAAAACGAGAGTTGTTCTGTTAAAAATTGAAAATCAATTATCATTTTTAGGAAAGATAACAACAAATCTTAAAATAATATTAATATTAATAAAAATAGTTAACTACGGAAAATAAGAAATTTCACAATAGTGTGTCAAAGGGTTTACAGGTTTAATACTTAAAGCTCATGACAAAAATGATGAAGTGTGCCGAAAGGTATTTCGTTCACCTAAAAATACAGACACTTGTGCAAATATTTTGATGCCAAAGTTCAACGTTCGCAAGTAATTACAGCTTTAAGCGCAACTTTGTTATTTTTCTTAGTTCAAAAACTAAATGTCCTTCGGTTGCACGAGTAATTTCTCCCATTTTCCTAAATCGTAATAATTAATGATCTTTAAGTGGAATAATAAAATAAGGGAGTGATTTCACTGCACGCTGTTTTATGCCAGCAATTCATGCTGTGTTGAATTAATCGGATGAAAAATGATAAGTACAAACTAAATAATATGAAGGGAACAAAATCCCCGTCGCGATAGAGAGTTATTTATTACCACAGTTTGTCGTATTACTATGTGTTTTCCCGAGGAAAATCCGCTTTGTTTATTTTTTCCCGACACGGAGAATATCCGCTATGAATATCGAATTCAAATAGCCTGATTATTTGAACAAGTTACGTATACGAGTATACCAAGGTACTTCTGAAACGATCCTGAAATTTCTTTCAGGATATAATATTACCTTTTATGTAAAGTGACAATACCACGTTATTTGCGAAATAAAATGCTTTGATTTGTAAATTGGCAAAAGTATTTCTTCGGTTATGAAATATCGAGATCTTTGGATTAAATCTCATTTCGAATAAATAATACAAATTTATTTGTATCTACGATTAAGCAACATAATTTTAAAGAAGCAGTGTGTATTCCTTTTTATGCTTTATTTAAATTTATTTTTGTTTTGACTTGCTGCCAAGAGATTAATTTTCTATTGCAATAATTTAATTTATTAACCCCTCAGGCCTCGGGCCTATTTTTGTTGGAAAGTCAAAATATTTCTGCTTTGCAATAAAATCCAAATAAATGGAATGATTTGTTTTTTTTGAAAGGTGGGGAGAGCTATCTTCTTGTTAAACAGAATCACTTCGGATATTGACATACTTAACATAAAAAAGCAGAGTTCTTTATCAATCTCTGACCAGTATTATCTTTACCCCTGAGAATTGTGATTTAGCAATGCTTTTTTATGTGTTGAGATAATATATTTTCAAAGTTTTTTGAGCAAGTCTCGGTATCATAACTATTTAACACGTTGTTCCATTGTTCATTTCTTAGTTTTTTGGATAAAATGGTCATTTTCGTGTAGGATTTTGTCTTTGTTAGATTAAATTTTTTATCTTTAATTTTGTTACCATAGAGAAGAATGCATGCATGGTGGTCACGTGGTCAGTTATATTCGTTTTCCAAACAATTGATTTCATTTTGTCGATATCTTTAATATTTATGTTAGTCCATATATAGTCTAAACAAGATGGACTGTGATTTTTTATATCTCTCGTATTTTTATTAATGCACGATATGAAGTTAAATTCAGTCATACAATTAATATATTCATTTTTTAAATAATTTTCTACGTTTTCATAAATGTTTATATTGAAGTCTCCTGCAATAAAGCAAAGTTTATTACAAAATTTTAACAGTATGTGTTTGAATTCATTTATAAATGTCATTTTAAAAGGAATACAATGATTGAATTGAAAGTCTTGGTATTTTTCTTGCGAGTCAAATCTTCATTACGTTGGCTATGTTTGAATCTCCAGAACCATTTTGTCAAATGTTCATTATTAGGACGTGACATATTAATCAACAGAGAGGGACTTGTCAAGTCTCTCCGTAATTTATTTACGAAGACTGCTTGTCACAAGGATTCATGTTTCAATACTAAATCATCTCAAAAACAGGACGAAGGTTAAGGAGCGTTTTCTCAAAACCATGATTATCCTACAAGTAATTTACCGCAACCTCTGAAATATGAGATTATATTAATAAAATAGATAAGCAGCCCGTGTATTCCACGAGATACAAAATTTGAGACAATTTATTTTTTTACACAGATTTGTTTACTATCACGCCAAAGTACTGTTTAAATATTACATTGTGACATTGTTTACACTGAGAAGGTATGTCAAAATATGTAAAAGTCCTTTTCGGGGTCTTAGTACTTAGCTGGATGATTTTATATTCAACGGGGCTAAACTTGGGGATGACAAAGGAGTATGTAAGCAGTTTGGGCACAAAGGGAGAAGAATAAGGAATTATCCAGATTATAGGATGGGTAGAATGCTAAATCAGTTAAAGAATGGGATGATCCGACATTTCAGCATTATTTCTCCGTTTTTGTAAAATTATCAATTATTAATATAACGTATTACGATTTGGGGGAAACTGGGTGGAAATGCTCAATGGAGTGCGTTCACGAAGATGCCGGCATCAGCTATTTAAATGTTGAAAAATAACTCGATATCAGATTTATTATATCATTGTAGGAAGATACACGTGTATGGAAGAGATGACGGTGAGAGGTGAATATTATTGCTAGTATTTATCGATGGTTTTTGTGATTATATTGTGAAAACCCGTGCTAAAAAAGTACACACGAAACGAAATAAGATTTCATTGTAATACAATTATTAGAGAGAAGTAGGTAGGTATAATTTTATTTACTCTAAACTGATTAAAAAAATCATGTGTTGAAATATCGCATGAAATGATTTTTTGAAGTGAAAATTTATTTAGCACCGTTGTGATTTAAAACTCAATGAACGAAAAATAACTACACCAAAGAGACACAAACACATGCATCAACAGGATTAAAACTGCGCACAATCAGTCTCCTCTTTGTGCGGTACTTCGTAACCCCCACCAATCTTGTCTACTTAAGTTTACTGAAGGTTTCATTTATTATCTCTTCTTCTTTTTCATTCATCTCTCCACCTCCTAAAATTCCCCAAAGTGTGGATATTCCCCATAGTTTCACAGGGTCCGGGCATTTAGGACTCTTGTGCGGAATCACCGAAATGGCTTCCAACTACCTGCCGAAATTGATAATTGATAATCATTTCTGTCTCCATTTTAGTTCAGGCAGGAACTCACACAACAATTTTACGTAAATTTACTGTCAAATTTATAACATATGTGATAATTAAAATATTTTTTTTCATAATTAAAATTATTACAAATAACAACATTTAAACTCAGAATAAAAAAGAAAAATATTTGTTCCTCAACGAATACAGGGTGTTAGGGAACATTCTTGACTTACTTTAACCAGTGATTCCTGACATTATTATTTGCAGTAAAATGAAAATGAAATTTCGGTCTCCGGCGACATTATTGATGTTTATTTTCTTTTTTACAAAAACATCTTTTACTTCAAATAATGTCAGAAATAACTGGTACGAATAATAAAGTACGTCCCTTAAGCCGCCACTATCCGAATTTCTACCGATTTCTTACATATTTTAAACTTTTGAAGTTTTTAAGCTCTTAAAAAAATATATGTTATTTTTTAAGATAATATATATATACATTCCCCACGCCCAAACGCAAATTATATGAAATTCCCTCGATAGAAAAATTCTCGCATGCTCCGAAAATTATTATTTTCACGTCTGTTTCAGTTATTTTACAAGTTATATGTATGAAAAAAATCACAATTTTAATGCTGTTTTAAATAGCCCCCAAGAGATTTTTTCTCTATTTTAAACGACTCGTGTTTTATTAAACATTTTCAAAATTTTCGTTGCAATTTTACCGTTTTAAATATTAGCGCACTCTCTTCAATATTCGTAATTACATATCTCTCCATCTTCTTCTTTTTGAGCGGGGATACGGTGCGTAGGTAGATACCCGCCACATTTTTGTTCATTTTTTGAATGTAATTATTTATGGGTTAGGCACCCACTTCAAATAACATGGAAAACTAACTTACAGGGTCCACGGGACAACGAATAGGCGAGCCTAGTTAATAATAATTTCCCTTTTTATCAAAGGACTAAAGTATTGAACATGATAAGGGCTTAACGGATTGTGTCCAGAAGAGGCTAAACCTCTTGAACAAGGGTTTAGGGTTAAGAAATATATCTTGGATCAATTGTTACTTTAAAATAAAAAATAAAAATTGTTAATAATTTCTATTAAATCTGTGTTTGTGGCGATTTAAATATTGTCAATTTATTTCAAACTAGCTTTTGCCCCCGGTTTCGCTCGCATAGTATTAGGGGGGTACCCACTCCGCCTGCTCCACCTTCCTTATCCCCATTCCACTCCCCCCTCCCACCTCCCCCCTCCCCTTCTCCCTCCACCTCCCCCTCCCATCTCTCCTTCCCTCACCCTCTCCCCCCTCGCCATCCCCACAATACCCGTTACATTCATTTTTCAAACAGCTCGCGTGCCACCTATTGAAGCGTAATAATCAAACAATATCAATATTATAATCAATCAATATTAGTACAGATTAGTATTGGCATAATATTAGTATATTTTAACTATCAAAGGGATCTCCATAGTAAGCTAAACAAATAACAAAATGACAGCTCACGTCAAATAATTACTCACAGTTACCAAGCAATGCTTTGCTTTTCGTCTGGACAATAAACGTACAATAAATAATTTCATAACGCCAGAGCTTACCAATATATACAGTCTATATTACTCGCAAATAATGTAGCTTTCTATTAGTGAAAAGTCCATTCAGTATTTTTTTGCGTGAAAGAGTAACAAACATACATCCATACATACTTTCTTTCTTTATAATATTATATTAGGATGGGATCAAATGTACCACAATGGAATATAATGAGACCCAATGAAGTACAAGAAAATTTTCGGGCCCAGTTCAAAATGGTTTAACCGTTAAGTATTATGTGGTAACTTCTGAAATTTTTTTGTACATGCGCTATCTATCTATGAAGCAAATATTTTATTTGCGTATTCCACTAAGAGCTCGTGGGTCAGGATCATCTCATTGGTCCCACAAAACTATTTTCAGCTCGTAACTTTAATAATTTCAACAAGGGAGCTTAAGGACCCTTGAAAAAAAACCATTGAATGGTATAAACATGGAAAATATGCGATATTGTTAATATTTAATGCACATTTTACTGAATCAAAACCTGGGGAGTATCTAGCGATGTTTCATAAAAATTGCACTAAGAAAATCAAGAAAATTATTTGTAACCCATAATATCTATAGAACGTAAATACCCTGACGGCTGTCTCCCCTAACAGTTGCCTCCCCCCGGACATTTGATCCCCTGAACAGTTCACCCCTTTGTCAGTTCATTCTTCGGGCAGGGGAATCAACCGTCGGGGGTCAACTGTCGGCGGGCCAACTGTCAGTTATTAATGTAATGTATATATATATTATTATTTTTTATTTATAAACTAATGTTTAAGACAAGATTTTTATGTATAGCACAAAGAGTCACCATAGCTCAGTGGTCAGAGCATCCGACCGGCAATCAGAAGGACACGGGTTCAAGTCCCGTTGCCGGCAAGTATCTTTTCTCGGAAGATTTTTCAATGTAAATGAGTGTTTCAGGATGACAATTATTGATTATAATAATTGTTACCCTTTGTATATATATATTTACGGCACGCTCCAGAGTGGAAAATACTCTCACTCTCGCTCTGATGTAAGATTACCATTCAGAATTGAAACGTTGCTTGAAATGGCTTTAGCCGTGTTTGGTGACTAGATCTGAATAGCCAGGTACTTCTCCACCTTACTCTTCCTCATCTTCTTCCCCTACCCACTTACCTTCAGCCACACAACATACCCCAATTGGGGATGCCACAGTCCCACTGGGTCCAGATGGCGGGGAGCAGTTGGGAGTCTTGTGTGGTACTCACGTAAAAAATATACTTTCATGGATTCGTAATATATATATATATATATATATATATATATATATATATATATATATATATATATATATATATATATATATATATATAATCTTGAGTGCAGTGTGAATTATTTTTGTAAAATAGGTCCCATAGCTTTTAGTAACTATAGTTGAATGAACTGTGCCTGAATATAGTAATCTCGGATAACTGTATAAAAAAATCTTCCGTAAATTTCTTTATTTAGTCTTCTTAACCATGAACCGTGGGAGCTTTTCTGTAACGCGTCCCTGATTACCCCGCCCGGTTTTTTAGCCCTGGCATAAATCACAGAAACAGGTAGCGACCATTTCCCCACACCACATCCAATGACGAGACGTGGGGCCACTTTAAACTGTGGATAAGAAAAACGGGCTCTATATTTCAAACCCCTGCAGACCCGGAAAACTCTGTGAGCGCATAATACCCCTCTAAGTTGCAAATAGAAAGTAAATAAACCTCTCGAAGTGCCTTATACTGGAGCAGGGATGCTTAACTTATATTTTAAAGTGAGCCAAAGAATTCAAATGGTAGAAAAAGTTAGGGACGTCCACGGAGGGCACGGCACGCCCAAGTGATTTAAATACTTGAATAAGGTCATGTGGAAAATCAGAATAATAGACAAGTATTTATGAATGTGAATGAAGCATGAAGCCTATGTCAAGACAGATCTGTATGGCTATTCATGGAAACCGAAGGAATGGTTAGTTAATT
Organism: Limnephilus rhombicus; assembly: GCA_929108145.2. NCBI lineage: Eukaryota > Metazoa > Arthropoda > Insecta > Trichoptera > Limnephilidae > Limnephilus > Limnephilus rhombicus. The sequence continues at coordinate 26,207,763 of OV815278.1, forward strand.
AGGCAAAGATTAAGTCCACATATTGCTTAAATGCCGACAATGAAGTCAAAACAAGAAACTGGAATACTGTACAAATACTAAACCAAAATTTTTGTCATATATACGTATGATTGTATTCAATTTCTTCATATTATATAAATTGTTCAATGCGCATACATACGTACATGCACACACACACACACCTTCCCACTACACCAGTGGTTCCCAACCTTTTTCTGACCCGGGACCATTTGTACGTTTATTTTTTCGAAAGGGACCACGACACAAGTGGCGTAGTGAGGAGGGGGGGCGGCGCCCCGGGTCACCGGGCCACCCGACCGAGTTTCACCCCCAAGACCACAATTCTCTAGCCGACCCCCCCCCCAAATTTTTTATGAAGACGAAATTTGTGTTTTCAACTTAAATGGGGGGGGGGGGGGACACCAAGTTATTAGCCCTATGCGTCCCAGGTGCCACCCATGCTAGAGCCTAAGCCAGTGGTCAGTTGTGGTCAGTGGCGTAGGCTAGCATGGGTGGCACCCGGGACGGATAGCACAACGGGAGGGGCATAATAGGATAGGATAGGATGGATTCTAGCAGAATATTTAACACAACGGAGGAAGCGGAATGGGATAGGGTGGGAAGGGTTCTAGCAGAATATTTAACACAACGGAGGAAGCGGAATGGGATAGGGTGGGAAGGGTTCTAGCAGAATATTTAACACAACGGAGGAAGCGGAATGGGATAGGGTGGGAAGGGTTCTAGCAGAATATTTAACACAACGGAGGAAGCGGAATGGGATAGGGTGGGAAGGGTTCTAGCAGAATATTTAACACAACGGAGGGGGTAGAAGAGTTCTCTAAAGGGCAGGATGGGGTGGGGCAAAACGGAATACCACAAGGTACAATAATGATAAACTGAATATTGTCCCGATTTTTTTTATTCAGACTTCTCGACCAGGGACCGCCCGCGCACTGGCTCGCTTATTGACTGGCGGACTAGTGGTCCGCGGACCATTGTTTGGGAAACCCTGCACTACAGTACTTAATACGCATACCACAAATAAGACACTACAATGAAATACATAATAGAAACCCACCATGAAATATACTTATTAAATGTTTTTTTTCACCCATGGTACTAATGTACTGTTTGTTTCTGTTTAAAAATAAATAAATAACCATCCATTTCTTTCCCTCTTTCGCCTTTTTTCTATCAGTCTTTAAATCTTCCTATCAATGGAGATGTCATAGTCCTTCTGTCTACAGCCAGTTGGAGTTCTAGTATAGTATCACAAACAAATATTTAAATGCGATACTTTCCCTTTTATCCTGCAATCACGCAAAAGTCGCAGATGATTAAGGTAGTACTTAAAAGAATTCATAATTTCCTCTTTCATGGATGGCGCGGGTTTAATTATTATAAGGAAAAACACTTTTAACAAGATATGCTTTAAAATATGAATTAATAGTTTTGTAAATAAATGAAACAATTTAACTTTGTTTGAACCACTTTTATACTTGAGTAAATCCGACCGGTTTCGGAACGAACGTTCCTTCTTTAGGGCAAATGTATACTGATTTCACAGTTTTGAAATATGGATGGGAACAATGTATTATTATGGTAGGAGTGGAGCTGTTGCTAGGTATTAATGAAGAATGGGTGGGCAGGGGAACATATCCATGATTGGGCTATAAGACAATATTTTTTGTTTGTTGATAATAGATTCATTATTTTTATACATTGTTCCCATCCATATTTCAAAACTGTCAAATCAGTATACATTTGCCCTGAAGAAGGAACGTTCATTATGAAACCGGCCGAATTTACTCAAGTATAAAAGTGGTTCAAACAAAGTAAAATTGTTTCATTTATCTATAATGGATAACCACAAAGTTATAGCTACATTAAAAAGTAAAATAGTTTTGTCTTTTTTAGAGAATAATTTTATAGGTTTGCGAGCTTTTGTTTTTGTTCAGAACGATGAAATCCCATCTTTTTCAATAATTTTTTTAATAATATTTTTAGCTGCATTCAACAAGGATTGTTATCCCTGCCTGGACTTACATTATACCCTCTTTATGTTGCTCCTTATTTCATCCACACGAAAAGTTGCATAACTTATCGGGTTCATCAAAAAACTACTTTCAAATTTTATTAAATTCTCGAGTCACTCTCAAACTAACAAAAAGGAATTTGAACCTCGTAGGATTATTTTCAAACCAAAACGCTGAAACGTTTTTGTACAATTTTCCCAGCTTTTTGCTAATGAAACAGTACAAAAGTACCAAAGTCACGACGCATTTGGACGACTACCGCGAACAACTAGGCGTTAAGGCTGTATATAATTTTAAACGTAGGTCATTATCGCGTCTGTAGTCAAAGGAAGGTACAAGATAGACATATAAATAAATTGAATACGTTCATATCTACTTCAGTACTTACTCGTATGATACTCATTGCTTTTGAAGAGATTTTGAAATGTATGACCTCGTTATGGACATGGTTAGATAAAGTGTAGATTACACCTTAGAATGCCTCCGTTGAGCTGGAAAATTTGTGATCTAAATGTTGATAGATTCACGAGGAGCGCCTCGAGATAATGTGCATCCAGTGGAGCTACCGATACTCGTAAACATCTATGCGAACTTCTCTAAAGGCAATGTAATATTCTGACAAAGGTCCCTTTCGTCACGTAGCTCACTGGAAAGCTCCTAGGCGATACCAAGCCGTCATTACGCACTACACTGTACGCCTACATACTTCAGTTTCGAGACAATGTGTCCCTATTGTCCCATTGTTTTCGCCAGAAGGCGTGAATTTTATAAATAAAGGGTAATATTTCACCCTTCTTCCCGAGCAGTAGATATTTTAAGGGATGTTTAAAAGGAAAACTACTTTGCTCGTAGAATAAAGGTATTCTTTAATACTTTCGTTGTATAAACAGCGTGCAAATCACTTGAATTTGCATTGCACTTGTATTGAATAACCTCTTTATATTAAGTGTTGTTTTTCGGAGTGGTGAGAATTTGTCATTTTCGATGGAAATAATTATAGAAACAAAGCCAGCAGTAAAATATATGAAATCTAGTTTAATCAATTGATACAAAGGACGCGAAAGCTCATAAAAAAATCCTTTAATTAATTTCCAGAGTTTTAAATTGTCAACTCATTATTTGATTGCTCGGATTTGGTAACCTTACTTACGCTATGTGTACTAACTAGATCAATGACCAATTTTCATTGTGTACATTTAAATGATAACCCTCATTCCCTAATATTCAAGTCTCATAGCTGAAAACGCAGGAGGTAACGAAAATGGACGAATAAATGATTTTCCTGAAGCAACAAATTTTTTAATAAGTGTTAGTTAAGCATTTTCGGAAACAAGTCAATATTTGCATATTTCCTTTCTTCTTATATTGTTATAACTATATTACAACTTGCTAGTCGCTACTATTTGTCATACATGTAAAAATGTATATATCAAATGCAATATAGGTTAACTAGAACTCTCGTAAGCACCGGATGTGTTTCTCCGTTAAAGCAACCTAACAATCTAGCTCAAGTGTAAATGCATATTTGATTATGAAAACAGTTGTTCGGGAGTTGAAACTCGAATACCTTTGTTAAGTGAGTAATAAGTAATAATACATTGTTAACTTTCACCCCTTAACAATACACTTAAAATATCACAGCTATGTGGGAATACTTGAGATAAATTAGCGCTTGGAAGTATTTTAGATATTTAATAACATGCGCTTTGTTTGTGAGATGGCGCTTTACTTTCAAATGGAATTTCAGAGTTTGGTATCAAAGTATCTTAGTAACGTTGTTTAACTTTAAATCTTCTTCTGTTACATCTCAGTTTAAATCCAGGAAGGCAATTTAATTAAGTGAAAAGTTATTAAATTACGGATGGAATTAATCGAAATTGGAACGCTTTGTAGCAACACTTCATTAGGAGGAAATCCACGAAACCTTAGATAAAGGTCCCAACGTAATTGCGATCGGGATTATATTTTAATGGCGTAAGCCGCTTACTGTACGTTGGAAAGTTAATTAATGTCGCGCAATTTAATCGTAATAAACAATGCGCAAAACCGAGTAGCATTCTAAACGTTTTCTTTTCTACAACTTGTCAGTCCGTTTCAAAAGCATGTTTAATTGGATTTAGCTAGCTTCGTAATCAGGGTAGTCTATAATAATAAATCTTTTCCAAAGTAGCATTTTATACGAGGTTTTTGTCACGAAAGTGAGATTTAAATAAAATTTGAATAACTGAATAAATGTTTATAAATCATAAAACGAAACGAATCCTTTCGGACTGTGAAAAGTAAAAATACCGTGTATCAGGAATCAACAAATTTATTCTAGGATAGTACACGGATAGTGATTCAAGGAATTGTAATTTTGGGGGAAAGTCTTTTCGTCTTTGAGGCAAATAGGTACTAATAGAACTCGGTCATGCGAACATTTGAAAAATGAAAAAATAATGAAAGCGGAGTAGTGCGTGTGATGAAAAATACTACCCCGACTGCTCATGTCAATTGTCAACCCCCCCAGCCTTTGCCTTCAGGATTCTGCCTCCCGCTCTGGCTTGTCTTACGGTTAAACAATCATTGTAAAAGGTGTGATGGAAAAACCGAGGGGTTAGTTCGTACAAAATAAATCCTTTATCACTACTTGTTAAAAAAAATACTTGATGGTAATATGCCCTTTTTAATGATTATGGTTGTTTTTAGGCAAACATTCTACAATAGATAATTCATATTTAAATAAATAAGACAATATAAGCGAAACTCAATCGAAAATCTAGAAACAGAAAAATCAGAAAAATATATTGACACCTCTGGGACTCGAACCCAGGACCTCTTGCTTTCCGGACAAACGCGCTAACCACTAGCCACTTTGCCCGGAAAGCAAGAGGTCCTGGGTTCGAGTCCCAGAGGTGTCAATATGTTTTTCTGATTTTTCTGTTTCCAGATTTTCGATTGAGTTTCGCTTATATTGTCTTCATTTATTTAAATATTACAATTTGAGGTTTTACTCATAAAGTTGAAATGAAAAAATAAAAGATAATTCATAGTTTGGTTAAATATAAGAAATCCGATCAAGGCGATCTATATTTAGTCGAATGCCCCAAGCAAATATAAGATTAGTAATAAATTCATATCTTGTATGTCTTACCAGCAAATTATTAACGATCTAACGAGAATCAAAACCCATACAACATATTATTGTAGCTACTAAACCCATTCATTAACATTTCTTGGTTAGCATGTTAGAAAATTCATAAAATAACTTTTTAACTCGTGATTATTCATGGTCAGTGGCTGAGTTGACATCGCGTCTGGGTCCCAACCAGGCGTCGTGAATTCAATTCCTAGAATGGCTAAGTCCTCCATCACTACATAATCCGCTTACTGTGGTGGTAGTGGAAGATTTTCAAAATATTGTCGGGTTATGTGAATGTTTTGTCTTTTTTTAAGGGTATACTCAAAAGAATTCATGATCCTCTCTTTCACAGATGGCGCGACTTTAATTATTTTAGGGAAAAAATGCTTTCACAAGTTATTCTTTAAAATATTAAGATCAATTAATCGTTTGCACCCGTACAAACGCAGTATGAATAAATAGTTTTGTTCATAACAAATCTTTCCAGAAAGGCTAACAAATTCAATATAGGATTGAATCACCTATACAAAATTGTACTTGTTAGCCTTTTGAAAGATTTGAGTTTGTTTTTGCATGTACGTACATTAAACAAGTAATTCATCTTAATATTTTAAAGCACAACTTATAAAAAGCGTTTTTCCCTAAAATAATTAAACTCTCGCCATCTAAGAAAAAGAAGACCACGAATTCTTTTAAGTATCACCTCAAAGAATAGACCAAACATTCCCGGGTTACCAATAACCTGACTATATTTTGAAAAACTCCCACTACCACCAAAGCAAGCGGAAAATGTTACTTATGTAGCGATGGAGTATGTAGCCATTCGAGGAATTGAACTCACGACGCCTAGTTGGGACCCAGACGCGATGTCAACTCAGCCACTGACCAAAGGCCAACGTAAGCAACAATTATAAAGGCCAACGTAAGCAACAGATATAAAAGAAAGGGTAGAAAAAAATATTAAAACATCAAACACGCCAGATCTACCAAACATCAAAATAATAAATTCATCAGCCAAAAGGGTAGATTTACGGCTTCCAACCGACAAAACATTGAAGCAGTTAGTTTAAAAATATTTTCTTCTCAGAATTGGAGTTTTCGACATTTGAATTTAAATCATCGGACAATGGCTCTTGAGACGGAAGTAATGTGAGCCTCCCCCGTTACATTCTCCCGCGGCTATGAGAAAGAAGCCTACATCCGCTTCCGGCCCTGTGAAGGCTGCGTTACAGAGGATGAGGAAATGCTTCAGAGTTTCTTTCTGCCTCTTTTTCAGTGGATTTTTTATTACTCTCCTTGCGGCCTTTTATGTTTCTGTGCTTAGGAGACATTTGCAACTCCTCACTGGGCTGCTATTCCTTATATTCTCCAGGCCTCCCAGGAAAATAACCCAGTTTCCTTTGTATTGTTTTACCTCGAGAATCCTTTTTATTATTTAGTATTAAATTTTCAACCGGGGTATTCAGTATACTACGGATGCTTCTGGGAAGCAATGTCGTTGTGTATTTATGAAAACAATGTTCACATTATCTATAACATATCAACGCCATTAAATGAAAATTGAATAACTGCTAATTTTTATTAATTTTCTATTTTTTTTTGGGGAAATCAACAGTTTGATTTATTTACACATGTATAATTTACTTTACTGAGAAACCAATTATAGATTTCCTCATTATACTATTACATTGTGTATCTAGAAATTAATAATTAAGTTAAACTGAAATCTTACAACAGCTAAAAGATATTATATATAACAGGAGGTAGGTAGTACATAATATATGTCATTACATATAACAGGAGGTAGGTAGTACATAATATATGTCATTACATAATCATTATATTTATGCGATTTTTAACTCTTGTAGTACATTTTAATACACTTTTGATAGAATTTTTATATTTATTTTCGTCACAATTGAATTTCGTCACTATATCAGAGAAAAGTCTCGCTTACTTTAAAAAGCAAATTAACAATAGACTAATCTAACATGTAATTGAGAATTGAAAATACTTATCTTGAACTTGAATGTGAATGGCTGTTTTTCACTCTATTTGTACTTTACTTTTTTTGTTTTTCTGTTTTTTTACATCGTATATCGATCTTTTTTTATCTTTGTCATCTCTATATTGTATCATCACTATTTTTGTTATCTCTTTTTATACCTCCGTTTATATTTTGATATTCCTAATTTCTGTTAACAAATATTAAACTGTGCATTCTGTGAACATTTTTAAGTGGACTATTAACATGTACGCTTTTTACAATGCTAATCCAATGACTTTTTTCTGTTAATACTCTGTAAATGTTCCAAAACAATAAATAAATAAATAAAAAAATGTTATTATATGTTGAACATACTAATGGTCGAAAGATTTGTTTATTGTTGGAAATTTACATTAATGGTAAAATTGACGAAATGATAGACATCAGTTCTCATTCGGTATTTAATTTTACTGATTCTAGTGGTATAAGCGGGAAACTATTTAAATTGAGAAACATCACATTCGGTATTTAATTTTACTGATTCTAGTGGTATAAGCGGGAAACTATTTAAATTGAGAAACATCACATTCGGTATTTAATTTTACTGATTCTAGTGGTATAAGCGGGAAACTATTTAAATTGCGAAACATCGCAAACATGGAGAAAACATACAAACATCTTTCTCGGCGTTCCGATTTTTTTCTTGTTTTCCCTATACCCATTTTAAAAGATATTAAGGCGCTGCAACCGGGCCCGAAAAGAAGAAAATGGAGAGATACGAAATTATGAATGTTAGAGGAGAGCGCTAACATTTACAGCGACAAAATCGATGCGAAAATTGCGAAAATGTTTAATAAAACACGACTCGCTTAAAATAGAGCAAAAATCTCGCGGACATTGTCTTAAACAGCATTTAAAGAAACATTGTTATTTTTTTCATACATATAACTTGTAAAATAACTGAAGTAAACTTGTTTATAATAATTTTTTGAGCATACTTTGCGATTTTTTTTTATCTAGGGAATTTTATATAATTTACGTTTTGGCGCAGGAAATGTCTAGATATTATCTTCAAGAATAACATATATTTTTTTAAGAGCTTTAAAACTTAACGTGTTTAAGGGAGATATGTAAGAAATCGGTAGTAATTCGGGTAGCGGGCCCTTAAACAACGGATGTTAATCTCATAGCGATCTTTTTTTTAGAGTTTTTATCTGAACGAAAGTTCAAATAAATAAAAAAATCAACTGAAGCGGATTTACCAAGTTTCCAGAAACCATATACAATAGTTTTGAACTTAAAAAATATCTGCTACAGAGAATATTTTTTATTAAAGTTGATCCGACCGAAGCCTTTTTATCTCGACAGAAATGCATCCATTAATTTGCACATTTTTTACACAGTACAGCACAGTCGCTTCCGCTGTTGTACGCTTAGATATTTTAAACGTCGCAATGGGTTTTCATGCGATATTCTCCAATAGATAGAGTGATTCAAGAGGAAGGTTTAGGTATATAATTTGTCAAGATCTTGTGTAAATAGGTTGAAATAAACGTGTGGCCTGGTCTGCTAGTTGTGAATAAGAGCGCCACTGGTTTGGATTTTCCAAATCATTATAATTGAACAAACAAATTTCGGATGTTGGTGTATGGGTAAGTAAGTAATGTGTGAAATATTCCTTCGTAATGCGCAACATTATTTAAATTATCAGAAAGCGATAAAGTAGTTTACAAAATTAATTTATTGATTTATTTAATGTTTTTTTCAAATGCTTCACAGATGTTTAGATGAATTGAAAAATTAACTAGCTTTTGCCCGTTGCAGGCATATAAGCTAAGCGAGTTGACGCGTGAACGCGGACGAAGCGACAAATACATGAAGAAAGAATCGATATATGAATGCGGATGAAGGGAGGAGTGTGCGCCTACAAAGGGCACAGGTAGTCGACCGCTCAATTTTGTACGGCAAAGAAAACGGCTGAAATATCGAAAAATATCGCATAAAATATGCGATTTCATTTATTTAAACAATCAACGACACGTAAAATTCATTGTTCGTGATAGTGGAAGGCGTATTTCAATAATAAAAATCGAAAAAAACCGGGCGATCGCTGATGAAACCGAATCTAAACGCCAATTTCGGTTGCGCGGAGAGCGACTTTCAAACGCTGCTCCCGCCATCTTGTTCACTTTTTGGAAACGGCAGCAGTGGTTTTTCTTATACAAAATTTGATGATCTTTCAGATAAGCTTTTGTTTTTTGAGGAGACCGATGATTACAGATACCTCGTACGAGGCGTCTCTTATTTCTCGGCATCAACTGAGACGGCCCATCAGGGGGACGGGCAGCACTGCTTTTAAGTATAGTCCTACCCCTCCCCTGTCTCGAGGAACAATCGGAATTTGGGAGACTTATGATTACAGAAGTCTTGAAAAAAAAAGTTTTTCAAAATAATTTTTTTTTAGTGCTGACCGGTTTCAGAAATGGTAACACCGCCATTTTGTGTACCCCTATGAATGACCTAACGATTTTTGTGTATGATTTTTGGGAGACCTATCATTACAGGTTTAATGTCGTCGTCGCTCCTACTATAACGTAATATATACGTGGTTTCACTGCACTAACACCAGTGGAAATATTTTAGTGACCCGTTCTGCGTATTCATGTCATATTTTTTAAATCGGTATCCTTTTCATTTGATGTGTAACATTTTTTCTTTGATTTTTTAAATATATTTTTTAATGTGAATACCTCACAAGAGTCCCAGCTGCTCCAGTCTGGAGCTATTGAGACTATGGCATCCCCAGTTGGGGTATGGTGTGAGGCTGAAAGTAGTAGGGAGGGGAAGGAGATTGGGAAGAGGAAGGTGGGGAAGTACCTGGCTATTCGGATCTGGTTATCAAACAAGGCTGAAGCCATCTAAACAACGTTTTAATACTGAACGATGGTCTTACACCAGATTGATACGGAGAGTATCTTTCTATATATTATTTTTAATGAATTTATTGTGAAATACATAACACAAATTAATCAAATAAAATTCGATTAGTACTCGTTGCCGCAACCTTCTCAACATCCGTCTTAGTATGAATGTAACCAGGGGCGTGCACTCCATATAGGCACATAAGCACTGCCTACTCTACCGCATTTGTAAAACATAAGCATGTAAATAATATTATAATTTATTAAATTAATGCTAAAAATAATATCACACTTTCAAAAATAAGCGCGAAAGAGCTGAGCAACCGAAACTACGCGGGCGCTGAATAAAACGGCAGACTACAACGTGGCATAAACTGTAACTAGAAACCACACGCGCGCCCTCCGACTGCCCCACTAAAATGCGGTCTAAGCACGAATTATTTCTTCTTAGAGCTAACTTCATACAAAATATAATATCAATGTTTACATATTGCACACAGCCTAGAGTAGAACTGTCGTTTTGAATTTGCTTCTATGAGGTTTTTTGTTAGTAGATATTAGGCAGTTCTTTCAGCGAACAGAATTAGCAAATGGCAATCAGTGACATCTTTTGTTATCTATTTCTATCAATTAGTTGTCTTTCATAAATCCAGTAATTGGCTTGTGATAATATGCATAAATGAAGCGATTATTTTGATATTTGATGTAGCTTAGATAATCCAAACTTACATCATCTGCAGCCGGCAGCAATCACACTTAGCAAAAACTTGTACGAAGGAAGTTATCTGTGTCAAGTTTTTTTATTTATTTATTTGAATCAATTCGGCGGTTTTCCTACTGCCTACCCTGATCAAAAACTCTGTGCACGCTACTGAATGTAACGCATCTTATATTTTCATAATTACATTAGATAGAAGTTGTAATTTTTCGAGTTTACTGTTATCCCTTAGGTATTTTTTTTCTTTTGAAAGATAATGATCCTGAGGCAAACATTTTTTTAAATATGTACTTTCAAATTCTCAAATTTCACGCTAGTAATACTTCTTATTGGCACAAAGTAAACCGGCTAGCAGTGTTAATTAACCCAACCCTTTCAATTCTTTCAGAACTTCAGCGAACAAATAAGATTTTTAAAGTGGATTTCATAACTTTCCGACGTCTACTGTGCAAATTGTCTAAAAAGATTAAACGTACCGACGCGACGAACTCTTCCGCAAAATGCATTATAAACGCTTTGGGGCTAAAGTTGGCGTGTTAAGCACCCCTCGTATCTAAATCTGAATTCATAAAATAATATTCCTAATACTCGTTACTCTGCAGGTAAACCAGGTAATGGCATTCACCGTTCGACTTCAGAACGCGAACTGCATTAATTGGACAATATTATAACGTTCATCTCTTTTATCGAACTGAAAAAGAAATCTGAAAAAAAATACTAAAACCTGAGGGGTTGGGAAATAAATCAGAGTTAAATGACGCATGGACAAAATTACATTCATTTAAAAAACACGTGATAAAATTACAGAAACAATTTTACACTAATATTATAGCGGGTAGCTACCAGCTGGTCCCTAAATAATGGCAACAACGCCTTTTGTTCCTGATGTTGGTACGCGGTAAGCATCTGGGGTTCGCTAATACAGAGAGAACCGCAAGCGGAGATTCAGTTGGGATTGAGCAAGCCTACGGAGAGGGAGCACGTACCTACGGCGGAGGAATCGGACACACCATGGCGTCTCGAATAATTTGTAACGTTAATTTTCATCCTAACATATTATTTAGATTGTCAAGGTTACCTTTTGTTTTCAATCTTTATTACTTGTGCATTGTAGTAAAAATGCTCTGGCGTCCAACTATTCTTTTAACTTCCACATAACCTAAATTCTTATTCGCATTAGTTTGATTGTTGTAATTCTCTTCGAGAATCACAAACACCCCTGGGATCATATAAATTTATAAGAGTCATTAATTATTCTTTCAATGTCATTATAATCAATATTCAATAAATCACATTTTATATAATTTAATTTCCTTCCTTTTATTTCATTTGACTTTATATTACATGTTCTACTTCCAGACTGTAGCTAGCCATATTATATTATTTACACATGAAATTCTAGTTATACCGCACAGGTTAAACATTTCCTTTACAGTTAGAAATCATATTCCGTTACAATATGTAAGAGTAGAAAATAATGTATAAGAGTAAGAAGGCAAATAATTTCCCTCAGGGCCTATGTCATATGTCATCTTATGAGATGCTCTGTGGATGTTTTTTTTAAGGAAAGGAATAAGAGGAAGTTCTGGGGAGGAAATAGATATGAGGGGTGGTAAGGGGGTCAGTGTGTCCATCCCTTAAACTGCGGTGCAAGGCGATGGGTCGTGGGATTCTGGCTGGAGAGGTCAAAAGACCTACTCAACCAATCTCTCTCGATCCGACCTACCACGCAATAGGTGGGCAGACACATCAGTCGCCAAGACCTTGACAAAACTCACCCCATGAACCCGGGCACTCCTGCTAAGTCATTTTTGCCGGCCTCTTTGTTTCCTCCCTCCTATAACATGGGTCTCTTCACACACAGCACCCCAAAGATGACATAGGACCGGAGGAAAATTATTTTCCCCAGGGCCTACGTCATCTTTACACGCCGGGATTTGAACCCGCGACTACTGTAGTCAAGACCCTTGCCCCTCGACCAAGTAGATTAAAACGTAGCGAACCACTGGGGTGACCTATGGCAGAGGTGTTGGTTATCCAATAAATGGTTCCCGGGGCGGCAGTACCCATACCCACCTCCCAAAATGCAAAAAATTTGATTTAAAAAAAAACTAGTTTGATCGATACACCTCGGACACATGCTTCACTTAGTGTTTTGACGGTTCTTAGGTCGTTTCAAAATTTAACCAAATGTTTTTTTTTTTCAAATATATAAAATCATCGTACTTAATATGAGTGCAAATTTCTCCAATTTTTCCATTATTCTACGTCTCATTCCCTCAGATAAAATCGCCTGTAATTTTACCACACGTACTGTCCGCCTTTTTAAACTTTAACTCCACACGTGGAGCAAAATAATTTCCCTCATCCTATGTCATCTTAGAGATGCTGTATGGAGAGTCTTTTTGAGGGGAGGTAACACAGAGGCCTGCAAGAACGCCACAGCCGAACTGTTGAACTCAAGAATGAATCGTAGAAACGACTCGTTCTCATCGGACTAACGTCAATTGTGCATAAATGTTGGGCTCGCGTCCGGCGTGTGTTTACCGATTAACCGAAGGGATCAATGACGCTAGTATCTAGTAACCTTCCATTGAAATACCGTTAGAACAAGGACAGCATTCCCACCTGACGCCTGTGTTCTAAAGATTGCTGTCCATTTGTTGAGATAGAGGAATCCATCAAACGGGCCGCTCGTTTCTTCTAAACAGAGGTGGCTGTCAAATTCATCAGTAAGGTGCACTTACGGTCTGTAAAGGGTCAGCAATTGTGTACCAATAAAGTATCTGCCGGTGCTATACAGTACGTCCAGCCAGAGTGACTAACTTTACTAGCTTCGATGAAGCCCCCGTGCCTGAGATGGTCACTTAGAGTTAAAAAAAATATATCAATGGAAGGCATATTGAGAAGATTAGTTCCATTGTAGAAGATAAGATTGTTATTTCGATCCCTTTTTGCCGTAATCAGACATGATTGAGTCTTTGGAACATTAAATTCGACAAGCTAATTCTTACCCAAAGATGAAATCCACTTGAGGTAACCGTATATTCTCTGCTTCAAAGCCCTCCGTGCTGTTGGTGTTTATGTGTTCTTTGGGGTGTGTAATTTCATTCAGAACACCACATCCACATTCAGAACAACACAAAACATTTTTACAATGGCTCAATTACAAAAGAAATTGATTATATTTTTATAATCCTAATTATAATAATAGAATGCATTTCGTTTTCAATGCTGCGGCGAAAATGATTTTTGGTGAATCTAAGTACTGTCATATAACCCGCTTCTAAAGCAAACATAAACGAGAGACAGCTTACTCTAAGGTCAGCAGATCTAGATGTTACTAATCGTCTAATCGAACTTTCTAGGTCAAATCGAGCTGTTTAGTATGATCGCTCTTTTGTTTAACTGGCCCGTTCATTTGGAATAAACTTCCCTAAGCTCTGACTAATATCTAGAATTTGGCTGAATTTAAACGGGCTTTAAAAACAAAATTATTTAAAAAATCATACCATTCATGAATCCTAACTTCTTTTCAATATACCTAATAAGCCATGTTATCAAGTTTCCCATTATTGTTTGGTTTCGGTTTCCTCCTAATTGTATTTTTATGTTTAATGTCCGAATTTAATGTCAGAATATTTTTTATTTCTGAACGCAAACTGCCTTCTTTTAGTATATTATATTTTAGTTTTAAAGTTCTTGTTTTGTCCTGTGTTGCAATAGCACCGTAATGGGCTATTTATTATTATTGTCCCGTGTGTGCTATAACAGCACTGTCTTAGTTAATTTTGTTCTCTTGTCATTGTTTTGCAAATACTGTATATTCTTTATTTCATAATATTTGATCAATATTATAAGGTAGGAGTAACTGTAGGAGCACATATTATAGTTAAGCGCACTTGAAGTGAAATGACACAATACTGCGCTATAACATTATTATTGTTATTATTATATAATTAATTCTGCATACGTCTAGTACAGAGAATTAAAAATTACCCACTTTGGAAAAAAAATCTATTAAAACAAAGTTAACGCCCTTACAAAGTGTGTTTGAGTTATCTCTTTTACCGTTGGGGTTATTTGTGATTAATGACTTGCCTACATTATTGCCCTTGCGTGGTTCCAATAAGTTTTGTTGGACTTTTCCGTGAACGAAATGGTACCGAATCCATAAATTACTTTGCTAGGAAATTAGCAACTCTTAGAAGGTTTTAACCATTTAATTTTCCAACGTTATCATTAGTCGGACGGGTGATTTACACAAACAAACCTCTTGGGATGCTCTTCAATCATGAAACAGTATTTTTTCAAATTACTTATTGCTTTCAAATGTTTTTCCCTCTCAAATACCATATTCATCTATCCCTGTTTACAGTGTTTAACATTTAGATAAGTTTCTTTGTTTGACAATAAAGAAACGCTTCGCTGAACCTAAAGTGCCGTTGGGGAATTACTAAAAGACGTGCTATTAACATTTCAATGCAACAGAATACTCAATTTGTTCGTACAAAAGGAAAAGGAACAGTATTTCTTTTAACAGATTTTCGTAAAAGTTGGTAACCTACCATTTTAAAATATTATTTTATAAGAAAAAATTGTTTTGCCACTTTGAAAGAAGTAAAAATGAAATTTAAAAGCTTTGATGGAAATGAAATTTCACGCTTTACTATGTTTATAAAACTCTGAAAAGAAAAGCTACGAAAATTTCATGACGTCAGAGCTCACCTTCGAGAGTTTTTACTGCTTCGGAGCGTTGATGTTTTCGCTTCATTCAGAAGGGATTTTCGTGATAGTGAATCACAATTTAGTTAATGTAATTTGTTTCGTTTAAGCGTAGAACATTTAAAAAAAAAAAATATATATTTAACTAGCGAGTTTCCGGCATGTGTTGCAAAGCCACTTAATAAATAAATTGTTTCTCCCTGCGTGTCCTTTCCCATTTATCCCATTCCCATTCCGCCGCCCCTTCGCCTCCCATGCCCCTTTCTTCTCACGCGTTCCCCCTCCACCTTCCCTCTCCCCTCAACCGCTCTCCCGTCTCTCTTAACCCCCTCCCGCTTTCCTCTCCCCACTCATGCGATCCTTATATTCAGTCCCGGTACATTTAGTTTTCAAACAGCTCGCGTGCCACCTATTGCAATTTTTTTATACATATTTTCATTATTCAATATATGAAATTTTCATTATTGTAATACTACAAACATTCATTTTTGCATATAATAATCAAAATCAATCAAATTTGGCACCTAAAGTATTCGATTTTGGTTAGTATCATGGGTGAGTAGGTACTTCAAGTAAATTCATTAATTTAAAAAGTTTATTCGAAAATAGAATTTTGATTGAACAATCGATGGCTTTTAATATGTCATTCTCAAATCGTGACATGTTTTACAGTTTCGTAAGAGTTTTTGTAATGATTAACAAACTTTTCAGATGTATTGTCATGTGGTTGTAATAATTCAGAAACCTTCGCGAGGGTGAAAAGAAGGTACTTTGAAAGCTTAAAATCTGTGCTTAATATAGCAATACATAAACAACATACATACATACATGCAAGCAAGAAAACATACATTTATTTTAATATATATATATAGATGAAAGATGGCAAGGATTCGACGTCACATGAAGCCGATTAGTTTTATTTTATGTTTCAAATTATGTAAATATATCAAAATGCTAATCGAATGAATCGAAAGAAGTGATTGAACCCAGAATCGAAATAAGGAAACACGGTAGGCAACTTTCTTCGCCTTTTTCCTAAAGGTTAATATTAACTTAATATGTCGATCTTCCAGTTGATTAGTCAGACATCTCCGAAAAATCGACATTTGAGTTCTGTACCTTAAAGAATAAACCACACATAGCTGTAGACTTAGCTATGAACTTACGAGGTTTATCCTTTAGGGTACAGAGTTGAGTGTGAAGTAATATGTCAAAGTATATCCACTGTCTGGTACAATACTCAGTTAGGCAAATTTTGTAACACCACCAAATCAATTATAATGCAGAAAAACTTGTAGTGAATGAAATGAACAAAATGTTGTTGTTTTCTGGGTCACTAGTAGGATTTCAAAATGTCGTACTAATGTACCGAACCGTTATGCTTACGTTTGCATGTCGTTTCCCATGCGTCCCCGTCCCCCTCCCGCGTCCCCATCCCCTCCCGAATTCCCCTTCCAGCTTCCCCGCCTTCCCCCTCTCTCGTCACCTTTCCCGCGAACCCCATCTCATTCAGTACCTTCCCCCTCCTGTCTTCCCTCTTTGACGTCAAAATATATTAAATAAATAAATTTTCATTGAAGAAGAAGATAACAATAATAATCAAAACGAAAATATGAAAGATAACAAGACACAGAAAAAAGACAATGGTCGCAACTGGGACTCGAACCCAAACCTCTCGTCTAACTGGGACGTGCGCGTTAACCAATTTCACTATTGCCACCTTCTGTCAAGCCGTTATAATAGTCAATCTCATATTTAAAAATTAAGAATTAACAATTTTATCTTCAATTAATTATTTTTCCATATTATGGGCAACTACCCTTCTTGTTGGAAACAATCATTCTAAGAATTGGTTTGTATCCTGGATAGCGTCTCGGATAAAAGTATCCGAATTTATTCATTTTTTATAAAAGTCTAAATGAATATTCAATTTTATATGGAAAAATAATTAGTTGAAGATAATATTATTAATTCTAAAATTTGAAATATGAGAATGACTATTATGACGGCTTGACAGAAGGTAGCAATAGCGAAATTGTTTAACGAGAGGTCTAGGTTCGAGTCCCAGTTGCGACTATTTTCTTTTTTCTGTTTTCTGTGTCTTGTTCTCTTTCATGTAGATTACTATTGTTATCTTCTCCTTCAATGACATGTTACGTTGATGGGAATAACCTTCAAAAGTTATAAAAGAGAGTTTTTCTTATAAAAAATTGAAACTCATTTTCATTTATACAAATTTCATAAAACCAGAGCTTATCGTTATATATAGAAACCTTTGCGGGCGTGAGCTCAACAAAACACCAAATTTTCATCGTATCGGATGAACAGTATGGCTGCGCATAAAAAATGAACCAACAAACAAATAATCATTCTTATGTGCAAGATTTAATATGAAACGTAGACATTTGTACATAATATTTGATTCATGGTGAGCATTCTAATATTACTTTCCTCATTTTCTCAAAACTTTGTATTTGGAGATGTCTGACTAATCAACTGGACGATCTATATGGTGGAAGGCGATGGAAGATTAACAAAGACCATAGCCAAATACTCTTCTTGAAAATATACCCCAAAGATAAGTATGAAGTAGGCACCCTACGTCTCACAGTTAGTAACTTTGAGTATAGTTTTAGTATATTTTAGGACAATACAAATTATCATCTTCTCTATCTCTACATATTATAAAGTAAAGTCCCCGGCGCCGTCTGTCTGTCTGTCTGTTCGCGATAAACTCGAAAACTGCTGAACGGATTAACATGCCGTTTTCACCAATAGATAGAGTGTTTCGTGAGGAAGGTTTAGGTATGTAATTTGTCAAGGATTTGTGTACATTGGTTGAAACATAACGATAATTGTTAGAAGTGTCGTAAAAAGTCCAGCCGCCTGGTAGCTTTCATCGAAAACGCTGCCTAATCCTTTTGGAATATAACAAAACAATTAATGGTGCGATATTCCTTTTTTATAGATCTACAAAAAGATACGCGATGGCATACATCAATCTTTTACGGATAGCTTACTATATCCATTCTTGGTCACGTGCAATGGGATAATTGGAAAGTTATTTAGACGGATACAGTATTAATCCTAATTAACTTAAATACGTTAGTTACCCCAAGCATTTCCTTCACATTATTATAATCTTTCACACCATCTCTACGTATTATAAATTAAAGTCCTCCACGGCATCTGTCTATCTCTTCGCGATAAACTCAAAGACGGCGGTGGTTACAAAGGTTGGATTTTACAAAGTGTTTTATTAGCCACAGCAACGCGTGGCCGGGTCAGCTAGTTGGGTATACGAAAATATATATTGCGCGATTCAACCTGGTACAGTCGTTTTTAATACTTACAGCAATCTATATATGTGGCAGGGTAAATACCCTAATAAATATAAGAAAATAGTCTTTCAGCGTTGATCAGTTTATTTCTCTTATACAGGGTGTTAAGGGACGTACTTGACTTACTTTAACCAGTGATTCCTGACATTATTTGGAGTAAAAAATGAAAATGAAATTTTGGTCTCCGGTGACATTTTTGATGTTTTTTTTTTTTTTTTTCTACAAAAACATAAAAAAATTGTAGTTGTTGATAAGTTGGAGGCGGGGTAAGGGGTTCGTCAGACACCCGGCTGAGTGACCAGTGACGACGTGTGGAATAAATTTTTTTTTGTTTGATTTTGAAGAAAAAAATTAAAAAAAAAAAAAAAAGTCGTCAAAAAAAGTCACCGGAGACCAAAATTTTATTTACATTTTTTACTTCAAATAATGTCAGGAATCACTGGGTAAAGTAAGTCAAGTACGTCCCTTAACACCCTGTATACAGGGTTCACAGCTTATAGTAAAAAACAGAGTACAGGAAAGTTGTAGCACAAAAGTAAAATGACTTACAGCCTTACTAAAAAAAAACCACAGCGTGACCGATTAACTGTGTTATTGCAATAACATAAATAGAGCTCGTATACACTAAAATACGTTTAATTACCAATAACGTTTCTTTCGTGGTCACGCTGTTAAAACGCATTGAAGATGTAACAACGTTGTATATGGTTTTAATTTACTAGGAAACAATGTTGTTTTAATTCTTCTCCGCTAGGGGCATTATTGGTGCACCTGTGCATATCGGCCCGCGATGACAAAACAGTTCGGTGTGTTTATGGCGGGATATGGAAAATTTTGTTAGTGCCTAAATGTTGTGATTTTACTAAATAATTTCTATTGTAGTGACGAATTTACTCTTCTGTTCACATAATTGATATATTTACCATATTATTTGTGTGGTTTACATCAGTTTAATCAAGTTATTGTACAAACGCCGTACTTTCAAAGTTGAACTGTCAGAATATTGTTTTTTATAGGTTACTTAAGATAAAATTTTCATTTTAAGATCTTTATTTTAAGAGAATTTGATAAAAGTGATAATTTTTTATAATATTAAAATCTAATACATGTGTTCGTAAACGTATCAAAAAAATTAACGTCTTTAGAGATGCAAGAAATCTGTTTTAAATTTCGGTATTATTTCTAAGTTATTTTTTTGGCAATAAAAAAAACTATTATTTTTTTATTGTATACACGATGAAAAAAGGAGGTGATAGTTTCCTTCCAAATTTATTACACAAAAGGACTGTGTTTTTTAAATTTTGATTTTATTTAAATTTCTCTACATTTTGGTCAAAAATGTTGTGGGAGGAAATTTTTTTCCATTTTTTTCCGAGTTTGAATCTTAAAATACGGCAGTTTTTGAAACCTAAAGTGTATTTCAAATACTCAAATCTAAAAGGTAATTTTATCTAGTTTTCATAAATGGTATTTGTTTTTACGACACCTTCAAAAATAAGAAATATATAGAACATTCAAAATACTATGGAAAAATTACAAATATCGTTCGGACATCAATGGTTAAAACAGAGATAAACTACCCTTTCAGGCCGTGGAAACCATGTGTATTTCTTTCAAAGAACAAATTTTTAATTAGTAATGTTTTCACATCCGCGGCCGTTTGTCAATTGAATAAAATTTTCACTGGGTTTTTTAGTAAGGCTGTTAGCGTAATAACCTCAACAGAGGACCCGTGGTCTCTTAGTTGGGTTAAGGTTTTCCCGACAAGTAATGTCACAGAGGGCGTTATTACTTGAATTCCCAAGGAGGACCTAGAGGGCTCTCTCGACTTGGTACTCGGGAGGATTGGAGGAAGGTTAAGGTTTCCCTACAAGTAATGTCCCCGAGGGCGCTGTTACTTGAATTCCCAAAGAGGACCCAGAGGGCTCTCTCGACTTGGTACTGGGGAGGGTTTAACTTGGGCAATGACCACTAGCATTCTGTTGTTTAGTTTCACCAGGAGACTGGATACTCTGGCTCCATATAGTCCTGCACGGTCTTATATACCCTTTGGGGCGGGGTAGTGCCGGCCGATGATGGAGGGGTGGGGGTAGCTCGGCCAATGGGGTGTCTTCTTGTCCGGGTGGTGAGCCCAAAGTCACCGAGCGAGACGGCGCTAAGCGTGTGAGGGAGAAAGTATTCTGATCCGTGCGTTGGACCAATTTAGGCTCCGAATGTTTGCCTTTGCAAATCTCGGAAAGTAATCGATGGATTGACTCAAAATTTTTACTGAGCAATGCATTTTAGCAGAAGAGTGTTTCTATATGTAATAGGTAAGCTCCGGTGTTATGAAATTTGTATATATCGATCTGTATATCAAAAATCGCCTTGGGGCTGAAAAAATTAAAAGTTGTTAAAGTAAACCCTGAATACATCACAAAACTAAAGTTAATTTGACACACTAAAATCCATTAAATACAGAAAACGTAAAATTTTGCCGGATGCATTTTTAAAAGTCTCGATGAATTCTTAACTTAAAGAAAAAATACGTTTTCAAACTCTTTACATCAATATTTTTTATCACACTAAAACACAAGTTAAACAGTTATGATAATCATCGGATTTCCTAGATTCCATTATAAAGATTCAGAAAAACACATTAGTTATAGTTTAATTATCACGATGACGTGCACACGTCCACCCGCGGAGAGATCCAAACTCGACAGACATAAAATTACTCGTTCGCGTTTCGAGGTTGCAAGTATTTGCGATGGTGCCATGCGTCGCAAGCAGCTAAAATGTATGTTTTTTTAATTCTAAAAAGATTAGACATTTAGGTATCCGATTAAAATAAAATGAAATCCAGAAAGAAACCTTGGGTTTTATATTATAATAAAGTTGCGCTAGAAACCTCAAATTATTAACTGTGCCGTCTATCCAAATGCGCTCCGTAGTTAAACGGATAGAAATAATATCAATCCATTCACCACGCATACTGAGACTCTTGGGCTTTATAATATAATATTACAATTAAAATAAAATACTCTCAACCCTGTACCATTGGCAATACTTACACAAAGTCTTGGATCTCTTGGCTAGTGATCCAAGACTTTGTGTCCAAATTATATTTAGCGAAATTTGTGTTCTGTATAATGGCCAGTGGAAATGCATTGTTTAGCTTTGTCGCAACTCGCAACCCGCTCGAGATGGTCTCGGCTTTACAGTCGGTCGAACTAATAAATAACGAAAAACAATTCAATGTTTCGTCTGACTAACAACACGTACTTAAATATATAGAAGTTTTAACCCATTGACCCCGAATTCCGAGACTCTGTGATTTGAAAGTCAATAACCCCCTGGAGACTAGTGTTGATTGGGCTATTAACGATATAAGATACAACCTGTGACATGTTTTAGAATTTTTAAATGCAATTATTTTTTTACTAGAGTTAAAATTATGTTACAAAATTTAAATATGATGACAACGAACTAAACAACAAAATATAATGTACAACACGAGAACAATGATTTAAAAACTTAAAATTATCATGCTCCCCAATTATCTGCAAACTAATATTACTAGGGCTGTTCGTAAAATAAGGTTTCCAAGGTACTGCAGCCGCAAAAAACGATTTTACGCGCAATATTTTAACACTGACGTGTAGCCTGGTTTTCCCTTGCCAAATACCCACCACGATGCACCCTCTGTGATGCTTAGTCTCGGTGTGGTAGCCGTTCTCTTTATTATAACCTACCGACAGTCATGAGGGAAGCCAAATACTTTTGATACCAAATACCTGATACTTTTCGCAGGGTATGTGGTATAAATTGAAAAAAAAGATTTGCTTGCAAAGGTACTTAATTAATTTAACCGTACTATTTTATAAACTGTTTTTATTTTATTGAAGAAGATTAAAACTTATAAATAAGCTAGATGACATGTGTTAACAGAACAAGACAAATAAAAATAAAATGGTAACGGTCGCAACTGGGAATCGAATCCAAGATCTCTTGTCTTACCAGGACAGCCCCTTAACCAACTCGGTTATTGGGACCTATTTATTTTTTGTCATTTTTGTCGATCTCATATTTTAAATACACAATTGACAAGAACAATTAACAATGAACTGATTTTTCACATTTTGATTGCTGTCTTTTTAAATGACTTCAAAGTTCTACCTTATTTTTTTGTAAACTAGATAGTATCTCGGATAAACATATCCGACTTTATTTACATGAGACACCTGTTGACTTTTTATAAAAGTCTAGGTGAACATTAAATTTTATTGGTTGTTATGTTTTTATATTTTTATTTTGTGTTTTATTTACGTTTTCCTACTAAATGTATGAAAAAATCTTGAATACATCTAAATAATCTCTTAAAATCTTCACATTGGTACAGCGTTGTACGTGACAATATTCTATGAAAAACTAACTTATTTCCGAAATTACATTTTTTAAATGAATTATTTTTGGTCATATTTTTTTCGTTCAGTATTAGCAATACAAGCACTTAGCGGTTACGTACTTGTGCCTTTTTTATTTTCAGAGTAGTTTTCAATTCATATCTCTGAAAAATGGCAACGTTCATAATAGCACAGAGCACACTCTCCTTAATGAATACTTCGAAGAGACCAGACATATTCACAGAAACACCGTGCCTTACACTCCTCCTCTGAGAACTGGAGCGAGGAATTTGGATCGACAAGAATACATGGACATTCTCCATTCAATATCTAGCTTTCTCATTCTGTACAATGTTCCTACACTTATGTATTACAATCACAATACGAATTGGAATGCTACCTTGGGGTCCGCCTGAAGTACATTGCATGAAACATTCAAATACCTACCAAGAATTTCATATTTGGAATGACGGTAAATATATTATTGAATGCTTTCATGAAATTCATATTAAATAGAGCTGAATTTTTTCCTCTCAATGAGCGTTTTCATTATTACCGTGACGATCAACGATTACGGTACCGTGACGGTATAAAAAAGGCAATAAACACACGTTCCTTATCACAATAATGCTGCAGCTCTTTCAAAATAAAAGACACAACACGCAGTGCACGTGGGTCTGTTTTCTTCATAGAAAAAAGTAATCATTTTCTTGCATCTCCATGAGACATCTACAATACTTCTAGCCATGATGATAATTTTAAATCCAAAAATTCAAAAGCGTCCAATGTCAATGAGCTAATGGTTTTGATTTTGTTTTTAAGCATATATTGTTGCAGCTTTTTCTCATAAACTAAATAACAACAGTCGAAAATGAGACAAACGCTGAACGTATGTCTGCACCCCCGCATAGGAAACATTCAATATCTCCCTCGCACGTATAAAGAAAATGAAACACCACTCCCGTCGCCGTAGTTCAGCCGTAATAAAATAATATCTGTATCCTACAAAGGAAAATAGTAGTATTTTGGAGGAAACAGACACACGTATATTGTGCGTCTTATATTTTGTCACCATTTTTTAATGTGTAAGAAAGAAATCAATTTGTGGACTGTAATCAATAATTTTAAATACGTCTCAAGTTGAAACAACTATGAGAGTCGCGGTAAAGAAAGGTTGGGATGTTGTGAAGGACTGATTCACCCTTTATCTTCTGATATTTTTGTTGATTAGAATCATTCCCATGCTACTATACCATATACCACACAATCCCACAAAAGAGATTCAAAATTATACACATCAAGAGAGTACCAGGTTGTCACTGCTTAGATTTCTTCTGAGACGATATTAAATTGCACTGAAAGATAAATTTGTTGTTCATTGCACAATCTTCATTAATAGACTGATTGTGCCATGATTTGTTATTGGTAATGTCCACACGTAGGTAAATTGACTACACACTCTCAGATAGGAACAGGTACTTGGATAGCAGGTTTGGGTGGAGGAAGGGAGACGTTGCGTCAACAGCATAAAAACAATAAAAGTTCACATTTAGAATGGTTCTTTTCTTTTCTTTTTTTTTTTACATGAGCTCCACACAAGAGGCCCTGAGGAAAATAATTTCCCTCAGGGCCTATGTCATCTTTGAGGATGCTGTGTGGAGGGTTTTTTTAAGGAAATGAAGGAGAGGAGAGTTCTGGGAAGGAAAAGGGTTTAAGGGAATCTGGGGTTCAGTATGTCCTGGTCATCCGCCTTCAAGACCTAGACAAACCTCACCCCATGAACCCGGGCACCCCTGCTAAATCACCAAACATACAACTATATTTTATGTTTTTTTACTAATTTATCATATTAGAGCATGCTGAGGACGGACCTTTTCGAATTTTTGGAAAATTCAGAATAATACCGAAGGTCAAAATCTTTATACTTGCAGCCGTTACATGTGCGGCGGTTCTGCAGCATTGCCGTTCGAATTGTGAATAGTACATAATAATTAACTAATTGTTTCTCGTGTTACGTTAAGAGACACCATTGCATACGTTTTACCAAAGTTCACTTTGAATATATTATAACATTTTCATTTCGAATATATCCAATTTGGGAGGCGGAAATCTGTACCGCCACCCCGGGAACCTTTATTGGATAACCAACACCTCTGCCATAGGTCACCCCAAGTGGTTCGCTACGTTTGGTGATTTAGAAGGGGTGCCCGGGTTCATGGGGTGAGGTTTGTCTAGGTCTTGGAGGCGGATGACCAAGACACACTGAACCCCAGATTCCTACCCACCCCTTAAACCCTTTTCCTTTCCAGAACTTTCCTCTCCTTGCTTTTCCTAAAAAAACCCTCCACACAGCATCCCCAAAGATGACATAGGCACTGAGGAAAATTATTTTCCTCAGGGCCTCCTTTGTGGAGCTCATGTAAAAAAAAATATATCGAATAACTAATTTATTGCCATTTAATATATTTTCATCAAAATTAAAAAAATAGGAGAGAATCTCATTGGGCCCATTCTTCAAATGGCATACTTACACTACTAATTTTCATACTTCTTAGAAGACCGATAGCGGCATGTAAGTTTGATGCACTAATTAATGAAACGCACATTTTAGTAAGCATTAATCCGGTTTTCATGGATTCATTTTAGCCGAACAAAATTCCTAATTGAGGGTTTCACATTAAATGAAATGTTAAGCGATTGCATGTGTTAGGCATTTTTTTTTTAATAATAAAGGTAGTAAAAAATTTTAATAAGCCTTTCAGATACCATATTTCGTAATATAGGTCTTTCACTTCGTAGAAAAGAAAGATTTGGCAAAATGATGTATATTATTTTAATGAGCCATTTATTTTGTAGAATAAAACAAAATCTTATTTTTAGCGTAAGATAAGGGCTTCTGTTGAAACGTCAAGCAGTTTTCTTTGATATAAAATACTTGGAAATACATTTTCTATTGTCTAGCCCAACGATACTCAACCTTTTTTCTCTTCGGGCCATATACATGTATTTGTAAAGTTACGCGGGCCGCAACACTATACTGGTATGACGAAAAAAAATCATCAACCCCCCCCCCCCCCAACATTTTTTCGATTTAATTTTGAAGACACTCTGCCATTAATAATAATAATATTTGGATAATTTGTAGAGCGCTGTTATTGTGAAAAATTACCTAATTTTGCGTATTTATATTATAAGAAAATAGTTCTTTATACGACAGCAAGAAATGCTTTTAAAATTAGTAGGTACCTGACTAACCATTGACATTAACCAGTTTTTATGTATTATAATGGATGCGGTTGTTTTTAGAAGTGGCACTTTTATTTATAAATTACTAGCTGGTACACGGCATGCCTTGTTATGCCGTTTAATAAGGAAATAGTTTCTCACTGCGTGTCCTTTACCATTCGTCTCTTTCCCCTTCCGCATCCCCTTTCTCTCCCGCGTCCCCTTCCCCTCTCGCGTTCCCACTCCGCCTCCTCCACCTTCCCTCTCCCCACTCCACTCCCCCCCTTCCCCGTCCCGCGACTCCCCCTCCCAAGTTCACCTCCCCTCTCCCAGATTCCCCTCCCCTTTCCCTGGTTTCACTCCAACCCTCCCGCACTCCATACATTCAGTTTTCAAATAGCTTGTATGCCACCTATTCAATTTCTTTTATACAAATTTCATAACGTCAGAACCTTGTCCTGACAATAACGAACACAAAAAAAAGAATTATCCAATTTGGTGCAGTCGTTAGGAAGTTATGCGCTTAGCAACACATTCAGAGATTCACATTTATATTATAGATTTGCGCGCGTACTTGTGTGTCAAATATTTGTTTTTTAGGATTAAATCTAGCGTGTGTAAATAGCAACACTCTTACACATCTGCCCCGATGATGGACACTGTAACGCTGTCCGAAACGTTGGCTAAAGACGGAGGTAGCGCAACACGGCATAACACCCCAAAAATAAATAACAAAAAAACCTTTTGGCCGTGAATATCTAAACAAGTATCTTACTCTTGTACCAGATCGTGTGGACCATAATGACAATCCTTTTCGGGTGTCACTATCTGTGGCCTGTGCGTCAAAGTCGAAACGAATCTCAAGATTATAAATCGAATCGAATCGAATATTCGAAATTTAGAATGATAGTTTTTTTTAAATCAAGTTCCTGATGGTAAAGTGGTTAGGGCCGCACACAAAAGCTTGGCGGGCCGCATGCGGCCCGCGGGCCGCAGGTTGAGTATCGTTGGACTCTAGCCAGATCGATTTTTAAACCTTATTTAACTTTCCTCGAAAACTGCGTCAAATACCTTATTTTGAAGATTTCACGAAAAACCTCTTCTCTCATTTTCGAATGGAATTAAAAATGTTGTTTGTTTTATAATATTCTCAATTACACTGTAATACTGAAGTTAAATTTACCAAGGTTTCGTTAAACGTAATTATCACTAGAAATGTTAAATAAATTCAAAAAGAATCCGCACAGGAGTACTGTGATATTATCATAGATATTAGCTTAAGAGGTTATCTATTGATGGCACATAGGTGTCGATAATGCAGGGAATGACATTTATAAATATTATTGCAACCTCAAGGTCGAGACCCACGATCATTTCTACCGCCTTCTAAATAAGCCATCCTAGCTTATTGTTATATATCACAAATAAAGCAAAAGGAATTTTGTTGAGCCCAGAGTTTTTATTTAAGGCTCTGCAACCGAGCCCGAAAAGAAGAAGATGGAGAGATACGAAATTACGAATGTTAGAGGAGAGCGCTAACATTTACAGCGACAAAATCGATGCGAAAATTGCGAAAATGTTTAATAAAACACGACTCGTTTAAAATAGAGCAAAAATCTCGCTGGCATTATCTTAAACAGCATTTAAAGAAACACTGTGAATTTTGTCATACATATAACTTGTAAAATAACTGAAACAAACGTGTTAATAATAATTTTTGTAGCATACTTTGCGATTTTTTTCTATCGAGGGAATTTTATATAATTTGCGTTTCGGCGCGGGCAATGTCTAGATATTATCTTCAAGAATAGCTAATATTTACTAATACAACAATTCTCGAGGTCGGTGATTTTCAGGATAAAAGATTAAAGTGGATTGACCAACAAATTGTATATTAATCTGTGTGTATTGAAATCGTTTAAACAACCAACTTAAACAATATTGTTATTAATTTATTATCACTGCCTTTTTAATTATTCTCTTGTTTCTCTCTCAAATAACTTGATTTGAAGTTGCTGAACCTTGCTCACCGGTAGTTACCAGGCCACCTGAGAATATGGCATCCACAATTGGGGAATGTTGTGAGACTGAAGGTAACAGGTAGGGGAAGGAGAAATAGAAGAGAAAGGTTGGGAAGTACGTGGCTACCCAGATCTAACCACCAAACACGGCTAAAGTCTGTTCAAGCTACGTTTCAATTCTAAATTATGGTGGGCGATACTGGAAGTATTTTCCAGTTTGGTTTGTACCTACGTTTTCTGTTACAGTTTTGCTCGGTTTTATCTCACTCGAATGGTATTTTTTTAAAACCCAATAAAAGTCCACATTATACGAAATAATTTTACAAACTCGACAATTTTTAAATAACAATTCGAAACGTTCATTGAGCGAACACATTCCAATGGCGACTTCTAAAGTGCATAAAAGAACTTTCGAATGCCTTTATAAAAGAGACATCCGAAATGAAATGCAAAATGATTTAAATATATGGAATATTCATAAATTATGGCGGTTACCATTTTATTTCAACGTCATAATCTCATTTTTCACCGAGACGAGGGTATAGAACAGTCAGTTAAAAGTCAGCCTTCATTCACAATCCGCCTTTCTCTCTTCAATTCAATCATAATTTGAAATTAAATTGTTGACGTAAAGAAGGATTTGAAAGCCTACCCTTGCCAAAAACGTGAATAATGCGTTTATTAATCTTAGATTTCAGGCAGGAAAAAAATGGCGAAAAACAGAAAATTTTTGTAAAACGTGCTAGCGCCCAAATGTAATAATTTTCATGAATTTCTTAGCTAATATAATGTATTGCTTTATTCAATTGGAAAAACACGCAGAAATATCTTTAAAGACATTAATATTCTGAAAGCATTACTGTAAAAAGCATTATATTGTTTATATTAAGGGGGGAAATACCTTCAGATGACACAATTTTATTTTTATTTCATAAATTGTTAGTATAACTATTAAAGAATATGTTCCCAAAGTTTTATATAAAATTTCAATTAGTTCCGATGCCATGAGTTTAGTGCCGAACCGCGTGGTAAACTTGAAACGCGTTTTTCTCAAATTGACTTTTTTTAAATTTGTGTGCACTCTAGCTCAAAAAAATTTACCAATCGTTTTAAAAATTTTCAGATACTTTTTAAATATAATTACGTTCCATACATTAGTTCTTTGTAATATCACTGCCAAAGTTAGGTTCATATCAAAGAGACATTATGTTCCTAAACTAAATTCAAAACTTTATTGATTCGAGATGAAAACTCTGGCCTCCAGAATGCACACAAATAGTACGCCTGATGGTGACATTCGATGGGTAGCAGCTGATAATTTTCATATTTTCCGGGAAAATTTTGCAAAAATTTCACAATATTTTTTTAAATAGATCTGTAAATTAACCCAAAGTTTAAATAAATTATTTAAATTTCTTCCATGCCAAAAAAAATCATGAAAAAAATCTAATCCTAAAGGTATTTCCCCTTAAGAGATAATGAATGTACCTGGTCTCTTAATTGCAGTTATTTTTTTATGTACCACGCAAGATCTTTAACAAAGGTTTTAACTATGCTGAGCAAGGCTGAGAAGTACCAGACACGGATTTGCTTTCTAAATGAGGCCTTAGTGGTTGAGGCGTCAAGTGAAAAACATGCTTTATCGGCCTAACGCCGTTTTTTTTTGTTATTAGTTCAAAAGATAGTTTGATCGTTGTTTTACCACCAGCCAAAAATTCATTTCAATCTGGCGTACATGAAAAATTCATTTCAATCTCTGTCATGGATATCACCGCAAAACTTCTGTCTGGCGGTCGGTTCGCAGTCATATTTCAAATATGCGTAGTTTTAATAAAACGTATTATTTCCTAATGCTTTTTTTTTAATTTGTATTATTGTGTATGTATGTGTTACACTTCTTTGTTTTTCATTCCAATAAAATGATATTATTTCTAATACTTAAACACCCTTTTTACATACAACATCTTTGAATCTGTTTGATGGGTGAAAAAGGACGAAAAACCCATGTGGAATAAAACGCTTTTTGTGAATATTTATTACAAGTATTTAATTTTTTACTATGTATATCGAATAACAGATAGTTTACCCTTTTTTAAAATCATTATCAATCATCTAATATTAATTCATCGAAATATAATCTGCTAAAACATTGAACGCCATTGCCAAAACATAATCTGGTTTAAATTTCAATTTCAACCAATGTTTTCACAGTGGCAATGGTTGAATTGAAAGGTTTTTTCTTTTTGTTTAAGTCTTAGCCATTCGATGATGGACTTCTAATTTATTTTTACGACTCATTTTTATATTACATGATTTAGGAACTCCATAACACAACCCATTTATTTTTCCAGGCACAGGTCTTTCCAGTTGCCTACTGTTTCTTCTACCCACTCGTAAGGGAAAGTCCAACACATTTTTCAAAGTGACCGCATTTCCCCTGCATCAATCCATTTTCATTTCGTATGAACGCTTGATGTTTACTCTGAAAGAAATTGTGTTCTAACCGAGAAAAGCTTGTCTTAATATCACGGTATTTACATGTTTGATTGACTGGATAATGATTTAGCCTGACTTGTCCCGACTTTCAAAAATTAAAATAAAATATCGATCAAACAACTGTCTTATACTCGTAGGTATTTGTTTTTTGAGAGTCGAATGGATATTTAAAATAACTTCACGAGCTTCAGAGCGTAAAAAGGGCCGAACATTGTTGTTTTGACCTAGAAATTATGTTGATTAAAATGCTCATATTATAATATTACAATCTACTAATTTTCTGTCTATATTTGACGGCCTCCGTGGTCCCGAGGTAAAACTCTCGACTCATAACCCGGCGTGCGTAAATAAATTTTATTTGATTGAATTGTGATACTTCACAATAAATTAATTAAAAAACTTGTAGTATATTTGCGACACTTCCAGAGTGGAAGATACTCTCAGTATCTTGAAATGGCTTTAGCCGTGTTTGGTGACTAGATCTAAATAGCGAGGTACTTCCCCACCTTCCTCTTCAAAAAAAACAAAAAAATAAGGTATATTTGTGGCTTGTTCCGTAGTGAAAGATATCTTCAGTTTCGTGCCGGTGTAAAACCATCATTCAAAATTGAAACATTGCTTGAAATGCCTTTAGTCATGATTTGGTGACCAGATCTAAAATAGTCAGGTACTTTCCCACCTTCTTCTTCTCCATCTCCTTCCCCTTCCCACCTACCTTCAGCCTCACAACGTACCCCAATTGGGGATACCGTAGTCTCATTGACTCCAAGTGGTTTGGAGCAGTATTCACATAAAAAAAATATAAGCGTGCAGTTCACACGCGGCAGAAGTGAAACCTTCAGAAAACGAATGTCGACAAGAGTAGGGAGGCTGCGAAGCACTGCACAAAGAGGGACCGATTATACTATCTCATACTCTCGCAGGCTACGCTACATGCTAAAGAAGTTTTCAATTCAATGATAAAAAGTATGCTATAATACTTTATAATTAACAACTAATTTATTATTTTATATATCGACCGGTTTCGCTTCGACGAAGCTTCCTCAAGATATAATAATAATGAATAATAGCGAAACCGGTCGATATATAAAATAATAAATTCGTGGTTAAATACAAAGTGTTTGTTTTATTTTTTATAATAAAATGTCTAACCACAAAGTAATTGCTTCTTATGAAAATAAAATAATATGCTTTGAAGATTTTCTGTATCATGCAGCGAAGCTCTACCTATACAACTTGTAATTGTCTTCGGGCGAATTGAATCTACAATTCAATCTGGTTCACGACGAGTTCATCGAAAACGAATTCATCGAAAATCAATTCATCGAAATACAATTCATCGAAAACAAATTCATCGAAAACGAGTTCATCGAAAACTAATTCATCGAAAATCAATTCATCGAAAACCAATTCATCGAATGATCAACTCATCGAAAAAATATATTTTGTTGATATTTGAGAGAAATGCCGAGAGGATCGAGAAATTAAAAAAGCATTGGTCAACCTAAACTAACCTAACTTAACCTAACCTAACCTAACCCAACCTAACCTAACCTAACTTAACCTATTTAACCAATTTTTAAATATTTTTTTTTATCATCACTCTTAATGACTTTTCTGAGTCTTCTATGAGTTTTTTTTTTTTTTTTTTTTTTTTTTTAAATAATCGGAGACGTTTTACATATATATGGTTCCCGTGAGCACTTAGGCCATTGTTTATGAGTTGGTTTCATTATGAGTTGTCTGGTCACCGTTCCTTAGATATTTCTTGTTTGCGATATCAGACAATCGGAAATCGAAGAGATAACCTATAAATTTTACATCGTCACTACGAAACTGACAGTTGGTAAACACATTTAACTTAGTTAAACAGACCTTTTTGGGTATTTAATTTTGACAGCTCTAATATCTACAAAAAAAAATGTTTTTCGATGAATTGGCGATTCGATGAATTGATCATTCGATGAATTGATTTTCGATGAATTGATTTTCAATGAACTCGTTTTCGATGAATTTGCTTTCGATGAATTGATTTTCGATGAACTCGTCGGTTACCGTGCAATCTACAGTTTGGCGTTCCACTAGTAATTACAGCATTCCGATTCAAATGACTTGGCCCAATCCCGGTTCAACCATTACTTTTGTATTGTTTACCCGTTCCATTCCACGCTGTCTTTTCTATTCTGTTTGAGTATAATGTTCCCCTGAGAGGGTAACTACACGCCGACAGCTTTTATGGCTATTGAGAAGCGATCTCAATTTTCGCCCAGCTTCCCTTTCAATTTGATAGAAAGTGTGCACCGTTCTTTAGCTTCCTCTCGGGGCCTTTCCTTTACCGTATTGTTTGCGGTGTGTTGTATGGGATTTATTTTATAATGTTACCAAGACGACAGCTTAAACTTTTGACAGGAGGAGCATAGTCGATCGATAAAACCCTATATCAACACAAAATGTTAAACGTATCTACTGATACGTTAAACGATACTGGCCAAATCCGTCATCTACGGTCAGTTATCAACATTTGGGATGACGGTCAACAATTGGTAAGAGATATTCCTATCGACGATTCCGCATGGTCGATCGATAAAATCCTATATCAATACGATATTGACCAAATCTGTCATCTATGGTCAGTTATCAATATTTGCGATCACGTTCAACAATTTGTAAGAGATATTCCGACCGAAGATTGATAAAATTTAGCCCGGACTCCATAGTATCAGATAAGTTTCGGTTAACTGTCAATATACGCATTTATTTGGAAATTTACCGGCTTATTAATAAACGGAGTTCAACTATCGACGTCTTTAGAAATTAAAAAAATCGCATACGCCATCCATAGACTTGAATAATTCAACTAAGATGCGATCAATTTATTTCGTCCGATCTTTGAGAAACTAAAGTTATTGAAATATGACTAAAGACCTGATTAACTAATTAAGTATTTTTATTTATTTGTAGTTTAGTAGAAAAAAGTAATTGCGGACTGCCATCGCATATTTTTGTTAGTATTTCAGTTCAAAATATTTTTATTTGTCATTTCGTAGCGTCAATTCATAGAAAATACCTTCAGTGTTGCTAGCGTAATCGATTTCTTATTTTTCCCTGTCAATATCAGTTCGACTGTTAACCGTGAAACCGTACTAGGGACATCGATATAAAATCTTCGGAAGTTACGTCTATCGATCCTATATTGTAAAGTTACCGAATTCACCGTGCTAGAGTTCCTGGGCGTATGATAGTAGCGTCAACAAAGTTCACTATTGTGATAATACAAAGAAGATGAACAGATTTCTTTCGAAATAGTCATAATTTTTACAGGGCGCCAATATTGTACACTGTATAATGTTCTAATTTATTTGAAAATAATCTTCACCTTTATGTACAATTTAAATGTAAATAAAAATTATGCTAGGGGTGTAACTCATAGATTTGACCCATTTCTCACTTTATTTTTATTTTTTACTAGCTGACCCGGCCACACGTTGCTAACAAAACACAACGCTATCTACTGGATGGTTAACGAAACTTTTAGCTCACACAGCCATCTGTTAATTTGCATGCAAATCAAATCGATCGGTCGTTTCATTTATATTATTACAGCGAGTTCCCGATATGCGTTTCATGCCACTTAATAAAGAAATTGTTTCTCCCTGCGTGTCCTTTCCCATTCGTCCCGTTTACCTTCTGCCTCCCCTTCCTCTCCCGCATTCCCTTCCCCTCTCGCGTTCCCACTCCACCTTTCCTCTCCCCACTCCCCTCGCTCGCTTTCCCCGACCCGCGAACTCCCTCCCGAGTTCCCCTCCCCCCTCCCGGGTTCTCCTCCCCTTCCCGCATTTCATTCATTCGGTCCCGGTACATTCAGTTTTCAAACAGATCGCGTGCCACCTATTGCATTTTTTTTTACACAAATTTCATAATGCCAGAGCTCATCAGTATATATATATATATATATGTTATGATTAAGGTTTTCACGGGTGTAAGATGTAGAACAATTTTCTCGGTTTACCCGCGTAACGTAGTCCTTAAAAGGACTTTTTAACTCCTGACGTTTCGGACAGATCACACTGTCCATCTTCAGAGGCCTTATGTCTTGAGTTTTTGTCTCAAACTGATAGCTTTCGCATGTCTGTTCGGTCCAAAAGCTAAAACTTAAGTGAGTGCAAGTCACTTCTTATGTCTAGAACGAAGTACCCGGGTTGCAGGTGATTGATGGTGGAGGGGGTGGGGGGCGGGGCTGACAGTAGATACCTGATTGGTAAAGCTAATTGGAGACACTACTGGTAATTTTGGAAATGCCGTTTTTGGGGTATTTTCATCGATTAAGACTTTCCAGGTGTTGGGAATTCTGATTGCGTCATTTCTAGTATTCATATTATTTTTATGTTTATAAATTTCTATTGCTTCGCGGTAAATTCTTTTTGGTTCATTGTATATGCTAGCTATTGTTTTTGTATTATTAAAGTCTATTTTATGACCTTCATTAAGGACGTGTTGCACTATGGATGAAGTTAAGCGTTTATTAGTGACATCTACTTTATGTTCTGCAATTCTACATGATATTTTTCTATTGCAACGTCCAATATACACCTTTTCACATGCCCCACAAGGTATTTTATAAATACCATGTGACTCAAGTGGAATGTGGTCCTTTGGACTTCTTAATAGAGACGAGATTTTATTTTCTGATTTATAAATAGTTTTGATTTTATTTCTTTTGAGGATTCGACTGATTTTATCTGTCGAGCCTTTGATGAATGGGAGAATTGCTATAGAAAGGGGTTCTTCTTTCGTTTCAGAAATAGTTTTTTTGCGTTTATTTATGGATTTGTCTATTAAATATTTGGAGAAACCGTTTGCTTGAAGAGCACTACTAAGAAGACCCAGTTCTTCATGAATATGATCTTTGTCCGCTAGTCGTTTTGACCGGGTAACTAGGGTATTTATAACTGATGACAACTGAGATGGGTTATGATTTGAGTTGGCGTTTAAGTATCTATTTGTATGTGTCGGTTTACGATATACGGTATGGCCAAGGCTGCCGTTCTTTTTCTTTTTAACTAAAATATCGAGAAATGGGAGACAATCGTTTTCTTCGATTTCCATGGTAAATTTAATATCTTCATGGATACTATTCAAATGAATAAGAAAGTTATTTAATTCTTCAATTCCGTGTTGCCAAATAATGAAGGTATCATCCACATAGCGACGCCATAGTGAAGGTTTCAGAGGGGCGCTCTCTAATGCCTTTATTTCAAAGTACATCATGTAAATATTAGCGATTACCGGGCTGAGGGGTGAGCCCATCGGGGCCCCTTGAATTTGTTTATATATTTGTCCCTCAAATTGAAAATAGGTATTTTTAAGGCAATGTTCCGTCAGAGTGATAAAATCAGTCGGAACGTCTAGTTTCGATTTAATTAACTCTAATGCTTCATTTATTGGTATTTTTGTGAACAAAGAGACTACATCGAAGCTCACTAAAATGTCACCCTTGTTTAAAGTTATATTAGAAATTGTTGAAATAAAATGCTCAGCATTACGCACGTAAGAAGACTTTAATAATACAAAAACAATAGCTAGCATATACAATGAACCAAAAAGAATTTACCGCGAAGCAATAGAAATTTATAAACATAAAAATAATATGAATACTAGAAATGACGCAATCAGAATTCCCAACACCTGGAAAGTCTTAATCGATGAAAATACCCCAAAAACGGCATTTCCAAAATTACCAGTAGTGTCTCCAATTAGCTTTACCAATCAGGTATCTACTGTCAGCCCCGCCCCCCACCCCCTCCACCATCAATCACCTGCAACCCGGGTACTTCGTTCTAGACATAAGAAGTGACTTGCACTCACTTAAGTTTTAGCTTTTGGACCGAACAGACATGCGAAAGCTATCAGTTTGAGACAAAAACTCAAGACATAAGGCCTCTGAAGATGGACAGTGTGATCTGTCCGAAACGTCAGGAGTTAAAAAGTCCTTTTAAGGACTACGTTACGCGGGTAAACCGAGAAAATTGTTCTACATATATATATATATATATATATATATATATATATATATATATATATATATATATATATATATATATATATATATATATATATGTTATGATAAAGTTCTTATTTATATGTAATGTATATATATATATATATATATATATATATATATACATATGTTATGATTAAGTTATTTATTCACGGGTGTAAGATGTAGAACAATTTTCTCGGTTTACCCGCGTAACGTAGTCCTTAAAAGGACTTTTTAACTCCTGACGTTTCGGACAGATCACAAGTAGTGCTCTTCAAGCAAACGGCTTCTCCAAATATTTAATAGACAAATCCATAAATAAACTCGGGCATGCACACATCAAATCCCCAAAGTTTGATGAAATAGGTAGTAAGTCGTTCGGAAGTTATGCGCGTACATACGTTTAGTCGATTCATTTTTATTTATATAGATAGATAGATAGATTGATAGATAGATTGATTGATAAACAGATAGTACCGCAACTGCTTCCAACCGTCGGAGTAGGTGAGACTATGTCATCCCCAATTGGGGTTGTTACGTTACAAAGTAGCAAGGTTATTCCCTAGGTTCACGGTCCCCTCATTCTACGCAAGAATAGCTTCGGTAGATTCCCGCACTACGCTGAGTCAACACGCGCACAGCCCACGCGCAAACACTCATTCATCGGCTACCAGCCGGCAAGAGAGCAGTGACCAAAGAGAGCGCTCTAACGCGCACTCGAGAACCTAAAACTCGCGATGTATTTTATATTGTGAATTGTGCAACCAGAAGGTATGCTGACTACCGCATTTCCTGCTACAGTGAGTAGAATGATCCCTTGCCCTCTTTTGTGTGCTACGTCCCGCTCTTAAAGCCAATAACGCGTGTGGAGAGATTGAGAGAAACAGTCCCTGTTAAGTTAGGATATTAAAGTGCTAACCATGTTCATGTGAAGTGTGCCCATATGACAATTGTAATAACCCTGTCTCCTTCTAATTGAATAAACCCTTTACGTGCAATACTGTGTTCTGATTGAGGAAGGAGACCCCGGAGATTGTGAGGAAGGGAGGAGGAGGAATACCCAGCGAACCACAAACACTCGCCCTGGTTTTAAGAGAACCTTGCTTGCGCCGACTGTCCTGAGCTAGCATCGTTGGCCAATTAATTGCATGTCCTTTCCAGGTTTGGTTTGGCTAGTGGCCGTAGGCCTGCGGTATGCCAACACTGGCGCCGTATGCCGACACTGACCCCAACAGGGTATGTTGTGAGGATAAATGTAACGGGGAGGGAAGGAAATGAGGAGGAGAAAGATGGGGAAGTACTTGGTTATTCAGATCTTGTCACCAAACACGGCTAAAGTCATTTTATGCAATTTTTCAATTCTTACCCAATTAAAGCAAAAATAATAAAGCGTATCGTATATATATATATATATATCGTAATTATTTAAGCATTGTAAGAAAACTCACACATAATTAACTGTGATGCAAAAATGAGTATGTAGACACTTTTGAACTAATTGTACTTGCCAAAAATACGAAAACAATAAATGAAATTCGGTAATTATATCCGCATTCGTACTGAAAAAACCGTAATAAAGATGGCCGATATTTAAAACCACATATTTTTCTTGAAAAATATCGCCCATTTTCCTAAAAAATACCTAACATCGAAAATTGCAGGTCTGTGAGCGACCAGTATAAAGAAGTTAAACAATAAAATTTACATTAAAATGTTCAGTTGAAAATTATCTCAACACCTTTTCATAAGAAAAAAAAACAACCCCCCCTGCATTGTCGCAGCCTGAATGTGAAGTATTGTTTATTTTCGGTATTATTTTTGAGACGAAGATATTTTTGAGGACACATGCTGTGGCCTACAAGATTGCTCACTATTCATAGAAGCCTCCGCAGATCTCATATTTTTCCTCCACGATACCAATGTACGCTGTACTTTTTATACTACCATTAAGAACGTGAATTCCAAAAAAATTAATCAGTCCGCTGTGGACTTTCGTTGGTTGGTGTTATTCCGGGAAACCGGGATATTTTTCGGTATTTTTCATGGAAATCGCACTCTGTGAAACATTTTTACCACACTCTGAGTACAAAGAACATACAGTAGTGACGTGTAGTGAGAATAATGTGAAATTTATCTTGAAATATTATGTTCTTTGTTCTGTAGTTAACATAAACGAAATTTTATAAAATAATTGAATTGTACTGCTCAGAGGAATAAATAGGTTATTCCATACTTTCATCGAATTTGTTCATTTAAAAATTATTTCATCGAAATCAAATACCAACTTTTGGTTATTTACTGGCCCTGCTGTAATAATAATAATACTACTTGGATAACTTGTAGAGTCGTTTTTGTGAAAAATCACCACAAGGGCGCTGTACAATTTATTACGAGTTCCTAGAATTTAATTAAAAAAAAAGTACCACATTCGATACAGTTCACTTTCAATAAACACACTAACTAAAACTAAATAACCATCACGCCGTTTCCCCACAGGACCGCCAAACACTCGGTCTTGGCACATACTCTTTGTCTCATTCACATTCATATCGATATCACATCGTCTCATGCATACTCTTCTATTATTCTGACTCTTGACAGGGTCCGACCAAGTATCTCATTCACTTGATCGTGTCATGTCTTCCTCGGGCATCCCTAACATCTTCTACCATTCACCTTTGCGTCATAAATTCTCCTTACACTCCTTTCTTATTTTATTCACCCTTCTTACCCAAACCTCATGAGGGTCCTTTCTTAATCTTACTCATTACGCTGATGTTAACCTTGCATTCTTTGCGGTTCTCCTCATTTTTCACACTATCACACATGATTTTAACACGCATACATCCCAGGGATCTCATTTCTACCGCATTTGGTCTACTTTCATCCTTCCTCTGCCAGTTCCATGTCTCACTTCCATACAACAGGGTAGGTAACGGACCCCATTGCGAACTGCTAAGTTCGCATCATTGGACAGTTTTTTGTTAGCGCCAACGGCATTCAGTCCTCCATTATTAGAGTTGCCTGCACTTACCCTTCTTTCAATATCTTTGCCTTCTCTCATAAACTTCCCAGGTACACAAACTGCACCAAATATTCATCATTCACAACTATATTGCACCATGTTTTCGTACACTCTCTTTCGTAAACCTTAACTACACGCTTTTATACCATCCATTTATATATTCTTGATTACCATTAACAATCACAGGTTATAGAGGCTCTAAAGCAGAGTAGGTACATAGCGTGTATTGTTGGTTCGAGTATTGTAAATAAATTGTGTTTCTCAGATATTAGGGAACGTACCCATACTACGTGATCCACTTTTTGCAATTTTTAACCCCCCCTCCCCCCTCGGCGACCACGTGTAGTATATTCCAAAATTCCCCCCCTCCCCCAACAGTTTTCACGTAGTAATTCATAAATATGGTTTTGAATCATTTCTTGCTAACAAAAAGTTAAAAAAAAAAATTTGACTTAAAAAATTTGTCTCTATTAATACGGCGTTTGCTGCGTGACGGGAAGAGTGCATGCTTACATATAATTACAAGTGGAAAAAACATCAAGATAAAACTTTTGTCAAGATATATTGTAGCCAGAACTTAATTTAGATTTCTAAATTGACTACGTGATACAAACCTAAGCCCACCGCTCCTCATTGTGACCAAGCGTGGTATTTTGAAGATCGCCCTCCCCCCCTTGAACGGGTCACGTAGTATGGGTACGTTCCCTTATATGTTAATTATTTAAAGGATACAGGGGAACAAACTACACATTCTTGAAAGAAAACGTCATTTGACATCAAGCCATTTCAAGACATCAGGACGCTTAATTACCGTGATGATTCACGGTAACGTTATCGTGATGGCATAAAAAAGGCAATAAATATAGTTCCTTAAGACTTGAGATACACGATGTATTTAGGTTTATTTCCTCCGAAGGAAAAAAAAGTCATAATCTTCTTCCATCTCTCTCACACACCGCACCATGATATCTCCGTAGAACCTACAATACTAATTGCCGTGACGACAATTTTAAAAGTAAGGAATTGAGATACAGCGATAATATTGAAGTGTGAATGAAATCCAAAAATTCAAAAACGTCAAACGTCAATGCGCTAATATTTTTGCCTTTGTTCTTACACAAATAATGCTGCAGCTCTTTCTTACGCACTAAATATAAACAGTAGAAAATGATACAAACGGTGAACGTATGTCTGCACCCCCCCAAAGGAGACAGACAATTATTATCATACATCTCCCCCACTTGTATAAATAATATGAAATGCAATTCCCGTCGCTGTGGCCGAGCTGTAATAATATATATATATATATATATATATATATATATATATATATATATATATATATATATATATGTAGAACAATTTTCTCCTAGTCCTTAAAAGGACTTTTTAACTCCTGACGTTTCGGACAGATCACACTGTCCATCTTCAGAGGCCTTATGTCTTGAGTTTTTGTCTCAAACTGATAGCTTTCGCATGTCTGTTCGGTCCAAAAGCTAAAACTTAAGTGAGTGCAAGTCACTTCTTATGTCTAGAACGAAGTACCCGGGTTGCAGGTGATTGATGGTGGAGGGGGTGGGGGGGCGGGGCTGACAGTAGATACCTGATTGGTAAAGCTAATTGGAGACACTACTGGTAATTTTGGAAATGCCGTTTTTGGGGTATTTTCATCGATTAAGACTTTCCAGGTGTTGGGAATTCTGAAATGACTCAATCAGAATTCCCAACACCTGGAAAGTCTTAATCGATGAAAATACCCCAAAAACGGCATTTCCAAAATAACCAGTAGTGTCTCCAATTAGCTTTACCAATCAGGTATCTACTGTCAGCCCCGCCCCCCACCCCCTATATATATATATATTGACCTCTTCCCGTAGTATCTTGATCCTGTAAGAAGTTGCTTGACAATGTTGATCCACATTTAACACCGTATAACTTGGCTTTGATGGAATACATCTGTATGAATTGGCAACAACGTTACTACAAATACCAATGTTGCCAGTTTTTCGGTAAAAGTTTTTGATATATTGCACATAAAATTTTCGAACTTTGTATGGAAATCATACGCATCTTTTTTGTTGATCCGGTCAAATCCCCATACGTTGTCGATCTGCCCAAATCCCCATACGCGGTTGATCCGCCTGTTGATAATCAAAGATGGCTGAAAAAGGAAGCCTTCTGATTGGTCGGACGAAGCCTTCTCATTGGTTGGCAGATATGGAAGGCACCTACTAAAAAAAGATATCCATTTGTTCAGCAAAATTTTTACAACGGTTTTGAAGAATATATTTTATTCTATATTCTCCACAAAATATTCAATTTGCTGCCCGCGGTCATTCGACAGGCGTTGCATCTCGCTCTAGCAGCATTCTAGCGGCACTTTAAACAAACGAGACAGCGCTAGTTTGATGAAGCCCCAAAAATATGCATGTTATGCGACAAAATGATATTGTTTAAAAATACGTTTGATTTAGAAGGTGGGTGTGTCGAACAAATGTATTTTGTGCAAATTTTATTGTAATTCCAATACATAGAAAGGCTAGTAAAAGCTTCGATATATACATAGCATATTTTTTTATGTTTATACTGTAAGCCGATTCAAAACG
This sequence comes from Limnephilus rhombicus, assembly GCA_929108145.2. Classification (NCBI taxonomy): domain Eukaryota; kingdom Metazoa; phylum Arthropoda; class Insecta; order Trichoptera; family Limnephilidae; genus Limnephilus; species Limnephilus rhombicus. Next base: position 26,250,410 of record OV815278.1, read on the forward strand.
CCAGAAGAAGATTAATCAGAGTGCCCGGGTTCAATAAGTGATATTTGTTTAGGTCTGTGCGGCGAACGCGTTTGCTTACCTACTGCGTGGCAAGTCAAATCGCGAGAGACTGGCTGAGGGAAAAAATAATTCCCCTCAGGGCCTATGTCATCCTTGGGGATGATTTGTGGAGGGTATTTTTAGGAAAGGAAAGAGAGAAAGATTTAGAAAGGAAAAAATGATCCGACCCGCCACGCAGTAGGTGGGTAGATTCATCCACCGCCAAGACCTAGGCAATCTTCACCCCATGAACCCAGGGCACCCCTGCTAAGTCACCTAGCTTAGCTACCCACTTGGAGTTACCTATGGCAAAGGTTTTGTTTACACGCCTCCCATAATGAAAATATACACACAGGAGGCCCTGAGGAAAAAAAATTCCCTCAGAACCTATGTAATCTTTGGCATCTGAAGATGCTGTGTGGAGGGTCTATTTGGGAGAGGAAGAAGAGGAAGTTCTGAGAAGGAAATAGGTATTATGCTCCCGCTGCGATGCAAGACGACGTTTCGAGAGAGTGCAGCTGAAGAAGTCAAAGGGACTCCCTCAATCATTTTCTCCCGATCCGGCCTGCCATGCAGCTGGTGGGCAGACGCATCCGCCGCCAAGACCCGCACAAACCTCACCTCATAAACCTGGTACCCCGGCTATGTCACCAAACCACTTAACCTATACCCAAAGGTTGAGAGGCGGGTATGGGTACCGCCGCCCCGGGAAGCATTTTTTGGTTAACAACACCTCTGTCAGACGTCATCCCAAGTGGATCACTACGTTTGGTGACTTAGCAGGGGTTTCAGGATTCAAGGGGTGAGGTTTGTCTAGGTCTTTACGGCAAATGCGTTTGCCCACCTATTTATTTTACGAATTTTATAGTCACCTCCGATCTATATGGATAAAATGGATCTAAAAGAAACTAAATAACTAACTAACTAACCATCACGCCGTTTCCCTGCAGGGGTAGGCAGAGAGGACGGACCGCCAAACAACTCGGCCTTGGCACACACTCTTTGCCTCACTCACATTCATACATTTAAGCATACATTCTCTTCTATTATTCTGACTTTTGACACGGCCCGACTCAAGTATCTGATTCACTTGATCGTGCCATTACTTCCACGGGTGTCCACCTGAGAAAAAATCTCTTACTACCGACCTTTGTCATCTTTGGGGATGCTGTGTGGAGGGCTTCTTTTTGTGAAAAGAAGAAAAGGAAGTCCGGGGAAGGAAAGGGGTATGAAGGGTGGGTAGGAATCGGGGGGTCAGTGTGTCCAGGAGTGATGGACGGATGAATCCATCCCTCCCACTGCGGTGCATGGCGTTATTCCGAGAAAATCCAGCTGGAGATATCAAAAGGTCGCCTTCAAGATTAAGATTTGGGAGGTGGCTATGGGTACCGCCGCCCCGAGAACCGTTTTTTGGATAACCAATACCTCTGTCATAGGTCACCCCAAGTGGTTCGCTACGTTTGATGACTTAGCAGGGGTGCCCAGGTTCATGGGGTGAGGATTGTCCGGGTATTGGCGGCGGATGCAGCAGCCCACCAGCTGCATGGCAGGCCGGATTGGGAGAGAGTGTTGAGGAGTCCCTTTGACTTCTTTCAGCCGTACTCTCTCGGAACATAGCCTTGCACCGCAGTGGAAGTGATGGATTCCTGGACACACCGACCTCCAGATTCCTACCCACCCTTTATTCCTTTTCCTTTGGGGTCGTCCAATAATCACATGATGTTTTATAGCAACTTTTTAACCCCCTCCCCCCCGGTGATATGTGGTGAGGTTTAAGACTACCCCCCCCCCCCCATACCGAAAATCACGTGTATAATTTTAGTACAAAGTAAAGTGAAATTTTCAGAATATTATCGTGCGTTCGACGAAAAATAAATACACGTGATATCCCATTATATCCCCCCCCCCCTTGTGATATTTCGTATTTTTCTGAACCCTCCCCCCCCTTTCGAGCTTCGCGTGATAAATTGACGACCTGTTTTCAGAACTTCCTTTCCTAAAAAGGCCCTCCACACAGCATCCCCAAAGATGACATAGGCCCTGAGGGGAATTATTTACCTCAGGGCCTCCTGTGAGGAGATAATGTAAAAAAAACAGTGTCTCCCGATTCGTCCTGCCGTGCAGCTGGTGGGCAAACGCATCCGCCAACAAGACCCGGACAAATCTCACCCCATGAACCCAGGCACCCCTGCTAAGTCATTGAACATAGCAAACCTCTTGGGGAGACCTATGGCAGAGGTTTTGGTTATCCGATAAATGGTTTGTGGGGCGGCGGTACCCATATCCGCCTCCCAAATTAAATTTTACCACCAAGACTAAACAAGTTAGCAATTTAAACCGAAAACATAATTTAACACTTTCGCTGTAGACTTCAATTGTCTGTACTGTTGTTCTTTATCAATTCTTTCGACCAAAAATAACATAATAACATCATTTGGAGAAACTTCTAACGGCACTTTACAGTGGTTAGGACTTTGACATCTAAGAACATGTTCTTAGATGTTAAATTTCTTTCTATTGTAAGGGGCAGTTGAAACCTTGTATAAATTGTGGTTATTTTGCACGTGCAGTCTTGAATGCTGAGTGTTATAACACGTAATATAAAGGCACCTACTAAAAAAAGATATCCAATGGATCAGCAAAATTTTTAAAACGGTTATGAATAGTTTGTATTCTTGTATATTCTCTATAAAATATCGTATTGAAACTTTTGTATTAAGTAATGGCTCACTTGTATCTGCGTCGCCACAGACTTAGTAATAATATGGTTATATATTGAATTATGTAGGTAGGTACTTTAAAGTTTTTGTGGATTTCAAACACTTTCAATTTTAAAAATGACACTTAAATTCTTAGCAAATTCGAGTTCATTGAACCCGAGTTACAGACAGACATAAACCACGTTACTAAACAACGAAATAGGTCGGACCGCCAAACAATTCGGTCTTGACACTCACACCTTGCCTCATTCACATTCAAACATCGTCTCATACATTCTCTTCTATTATTCTGACTTTTGACACGGCCCGACTCAAGTATCTGCTTCACTTGATCGTGCCATTACTTCCACGGATGTCCACTTGAGAAAAAACCTCTCAGTACCTACCTTTGTCATCTTTGGGGATGCTGTGTGGAGGGCTTCTTTTTATGAAAAGAAGAAAAGGAAGTCCGGGGAAGGAAAAGGGTATGAAGGGTGGGTAGGAATCTGGGGGTCAGTGTGTCCAGGAGTGATGGACGGATGAATCCATCCCTCCCACTGCGGCGCATGGCGTTATTTCGAGAAAATCCATCTGGAGTATCAAAAGGTCGCCTTCTAGATTAAGATTTGGGAGGTGGGTATGGGTCCCGCTGCCCCGGGAACCGTTTTTTGGATAACCAATACCTCTGTCATAGGTCACCCCAAGTGGTTCGCTACGTTTGGTGACTTAACAGGGGTGCCCAGGTTCATGGGATGAGGATTGTCCGGGTATTGGCGGCGGATGCATCAGCCCACCAGCTGCATGGCAGGCCGGATTGGGAGAGAGTGTTGAGGAGTCCCTTTGAATTTTTCCAGCCCTTAGCCTTCCACCGCAGTGGAAGTGATGGATTCCTGAACACACCGACCTCCAGATTCCTACCCACCCTTTATTCCTTTTCCTTTGGGGTCGTCCAATAATCACGTGATGTTTTTGAGCAACTTTTTAACCCCCTCCCCCCCCGGTGATATGTGGTGAGATTAAAGACTACCCCCCCTCCCATACCCAAAATCACGTGTATTCTTTTAGTACAAGGTATGGTGAATTTTCAGAATATTATCGTGCGTTCGACGAAAAATAAATACACGTGTTATCCCATTATATCCCCCCCCCCCCCTTGTGATATTTCGTATTTTTCGGACCCCCCCCCCCTTTCGAGCCTCGCGTGATACGGTCTTTTTGGGAGAGGAAGTTGAGGAACTTCTGAGAAGGAAAAGGTATTAGGGGTGGGTAGGAATCTGGGGGTCAGTGTGTCCAGAAGTGACGGACGTATGAATCCATCCCTCCCGCTGCGATGCAAGGCGACGTTTCGAGAGAGTGCAGCTGAAGAAGTCAATGGACTCCCTCAATCATCCTCTCCCGATCCGGCCTGCCATGCAGCTAGTGGGCAGATGCATCTGCTGCCAAGACCCGCACAAACCTCACCTCAAAAACATGGGCACCACGGCTATGTCACCAAATGTAGCGAACCACTTAACCTATACCTAAAGGTTGGGAGGCGAGTATGGGTACCGCCGCCCCGGCAACCATTTTTCGATAACCGACACCTCTGTCATACGTCACCCCAAGTGGTTCGCTACTGTTGGTGACTTAGCAGGGGTGCCCGGGTACATCCGGTGAGGTTAGTCTAGGTCTTTCGGCGAATTTGTTCGCCCATCTACTGCGTGGCGGGCCGGATCAGGACTGATTGAGAGAGAACTAACCTGAATTATATAGGGGTGCCTGGGTTCGACGGGTGAAGTTTGTTTAGTTCTTTTCAGCGAATGCGTTCGCCCATCTACTGCGTGGCCGGCCGGATCGGGAGAGTTTGGTATGTAATAATATTAATTGGTTAAATTGTATTTTTTCTCGCATTAGCACTACACCTGATAAAAAATTCCTCAGTTTCTTTGTCATCTTTGGGGATGCTGTGTGGAGGGTTTTTTTAGGGAAAGGAAGAAGAGGAAGTTCTGTAATGAAATAATTTGGTATTTTAACCGTAAATCATATCATAATTATATTTTATTATAATAAACAATACCTACATGGTTTACTAATTAAGAGATGGATTCATTTGTCTCTCACCCGCGACCTCCGGATTCGTAGTCGAAGTTCGCAATCTCATTTTTTTACAGTAGCTCCACATAGGAGGCCCTGAGAAAAATAATTTCCCTCAGGGCCTATGTCATCTAAGGGGATGCTGTGTGGAGAGTCTTTTTAAGGAAGGGAAGGATAGGAAGTTCTGGGAAGGAATAAGGTATGTGGGGTGGATAGGAATCTGGGGTCAATGTGTCTAGGAGTGACGGCCCTAAAATTCCATCCCTCCAAATGCGGTGCAAGGAGATGGGTCGACAGAGTCCGGCTAGAAAGGTCAAAAGGCCTCCCTCAACCAAATTCTTATCCGGCCCGCCACGCAGCAGGGCAGACCTATCCGCCGCCATTTCCTGGACAAACCTGATACCATGAACCCGGTCACCCCTGCTTAGTCACCAAACGTAGCAAACTGCTTGCAGAGGTGTTGGTTATACAGTAATGGTTCCCGGGGCGGCGGTACCCATACCCGCTTCCCAAATTGTAATACCTCGTTTATAATAATTCAATTAGTCCTTACTCAAGTCATCTAACCCGCGACCTCTGGATTCGTAGTCAAAGTTCGTAGTCTCATTACTCAAGCCGTCTCTAATAGGTGTGCTAAATCTATTTAATGGTTACAGTAGTTTTTCGAGTTCGAGTCTTTGGTCCCCACCTTAACTCGCATCAGAAAGTTTCCCAACCGGGTAACGATAAAAAGCCGCTCTACCTAGTCCGTACAAATAGTTTGGCACGTGTTAGGTGGTAAATAAAAACACTTTTCAAGGGTAAAGTACCATGACGCAATTGTGAGGCGGTCTATCCTCCTAAGTATATTTTAATCTTTATAGAACGTACCGATACTAAATGGACCTGAACAATACGACAGACGCACATAGAACTTTTCATTTGCATCGCGCACAGTTCGCGGTCAAAACTTGGCAAATAAGAACGTACCTACAAGTACCTACTAAAAGGAGCAGAAAAGTTCGACAGACCGGCACCATCCATATATACATATATGGATCAACAAATAAAAACGTGTAAAATGTATATGACACCGAAAAATGGGCGTGGCTTACAGGTAAATCTCGATGACAAAAGTTGATCCACATGGATCAGGATATGTATCCCAGCTTCGGTAACGGATCCACAAATCCGGATAGATCAACAAACTCAAACGGATCAACAAAAAACTGGTGTACCGTCGCGCAATATCAACAAAGTACGTGAGGAGATAAATATATATATATATATATATATATATATATATATATATATATATATATATATATATATATATATATATATATATCTATATTTCTCCAAAGGAAAAAGTAGCACTTTGGAAGAAACAGATACACGTATTTTGTGTATATCATCTTTTGTCTCGCCATTATTTATTGGGTAAGAAAGAGTTGCAGCATTTTAACGATAAGGTACTACGTTTATTGCCTTTTTTACCGTCACGAATGAATCTAATTATAAAAGCGTGTAATTGCGGAACATATTTAATTTACAATAAGACGAATATCAATAACAACCACGAGCTACCGAGAACTTTTCTCCGCTGGCGGCTATTAGAGGAACTAACGAACAAAAGTGGTATTTTAAAACTATTGATCCTTTTGTGAGCCGCTGATTTCCACCTCCACAACTACAGGGATAAGCGTGTCAATTTCTAAAATGGGTTACAAAAAAATAAATTCGGTTTTGTTAAGCGCAAGGAGAGCAGGTAACTACTGTAGTCAAAACAGTAAATTTCCAAAGCTTTACAACATTAAGTCAAGTATTTAGTATAGAGCAAAACATTTTCCAGATCATCAAAATACTAACATCAGTTTTCTGTGGGTCCTGTCTAATTCTGGTTCCACGAACTCAAATTTGATTTGATTACGAATCATATTCTATATTTGAATTGATTGTTTGAAGAATTCAGAGAAGCGATAAAGTACCTACCTATTGAATAACATTTTAAACAGAAAATTATATTGATTGTCATTTTTAAATGTTGTATTGATTTTTATTAATTCAGACCCCTTAAGAGGAAATATGGCCTCCAGGTATCATCGTCAGAAATTTTATCTTCAAAAAACCTTTCTCCACGCTAAATAGAGAAGATAAGACCTCTAACAATGGAACCTCATAAAAATAAAAATAAAAATCATCTACGGATTATATCTCAGAACTGTAGATCGATTCGACGAACCAAGCATTTTATAAAAGATTTATGTGAAACTAATGACATTATCCTGCTCCAGGAAACATGGGTTCTACCAACTGAAATAAATACATTTTCAAAAATTCACCCCCAACTTTCAGGATATGGAACTTCAGCGGTCCATCTAAATGATGGCCTTCTAATTGGACGACCTTATGGTGGAGTTGCTATCCTATGGCGGGATTCACTTTCTGTCGACATAGTGGAATGCTCTGGCCCCCTAGCATGGTCGATCGATCTAGGTTTTATTGAAAATGTCGGTAACTTGAAATCGCTCCCGAGCACGACTGCAGGACGCTAACGAAGAAATAACAGTGTACGTTAAATAAATTAGGAACCCTTAGTCGATGTGAACTGTTGTTTGTTCGTTAGCGGCCTGCAGTCGTGCTTGGGAGCGATGTCAAGTTACCGATATTTTTGATAAAACCTATATCGACCGACCATGCTAGGACCCCTGAACCAAGACTTGCGGCAATACAATTGACTGTCAACAGTGGCAAAATATTAATTTTCTCACTTTATATGCCGACAAATAAACGGGAGAATCTCGAGGAATTCACGAACTGCGTGAGTAAGGTAAACGCAATAATCAATGAAAGGAATTCGTTGAGTGAGATTATTCTAGGTGATTTAAATGCAGTTCCTAAAAGCCTTTTTGCCCGAGAACTAGAAAATTTTTGCAATGAGTTTAGCTATGTTTGCGCCGATACTAAGTTAATGAATTGCGATACATTTACATACGTAAGTGATGCCCATAGTACCACAAGTTGGTTAGATCATTGTGTTGTCATAAAAGCACTGGTAAATGCTATTACCAGCGTAGCTGTTCAATATGACGCAGTATGGTCTGATCACTTGCCAATGATTGTAAATCTCAACCTTCATTTTTTGCCAGCCTTTGTGGAATCGTGTAATGACAATATATTTGATTCTTCTAGGTGGAATCCGAAATCTAATGTTGAAATAATGAAATACGCTGAAACTATTAGCAACAAACTTCTAAAGATAATTCAAGATTTCTCCCAATTAGAACCCGACAAAAAATCTGCAAATTCAAACGAAAGCCAAATAAATTCCCTGTACAAAAATGCTGTAGAAGCACTGCGAAGTGCTGCCTCCACCACATTTAATGACACGAATCGAAAAAACAGAAATATTCCGGGATGGAATCACATGGTTGCAGCCAAATACGCAGAATCAAGAAGCGCCCTTCTCTCATGGCTTCAAGCCGGAAAACCACTCTCAGGGCCAGTTGCCGAAGACAAGAAGAAATACCGAACGATCTTCAAAGTAGCTCTGAAAAAATGTCAACAGTCAGAAATTCAGCAACGAATGGATGGTATCGCCACATCACTAATAAATAAAGATTTCCATAAATTTTGGCAAAAAACCTCCTCAGAATTGAAAACTAATATGAAAACTCCTCTCTGTGTCAATGGAGTAAGAGGCAAGGAAAATATCGCCAATGAGTTTCGTAACTTCCTTTCTATGGCGGGTGAAGAAGCAGCAGAAAAATCTCAGAATGTAAATTTTAGTTTGAAAATTGAAGGTAATACTACCGCTCTCAGAATTACTTCAGCACATCCCGAATGAAATGACGAAAACGGTAATTATTCCCATAATTAAATCAACAAATCTTGATCCATCCGTGATCAATAACTACCGACCAATTTCACTCTCAACCACAGTGGCAAGATTATTTGAATTTTTTTTATCTGCTGTCAAAACAGAGGATAACTAGTTTGGATTCAAACCTGCACTGTCAACATCTATGGCAATATATTCTCTAAAAGAAACCATCAGTTATTATAAGCTAAGAAAAACGTCAATCTATACCTGCTTTCTAGTTTTGAGCAAAGCATTTGACCGTGTATGTAATAATAAACTGTGGGAAAAACTAAGGAACAGAGCAGTTTCAGAAGATGTAATAGCTTGATTAATTTGTGTTATTTCACAATTAATTCATTAAAAATAATATATAGTATATTTGCGGCATGTTCCAGAGTGGAAGATACTATCAGTATCGCCCTGGTGTAAGACCACCATTCAGAATTGAAACGTTGCTTGAAAATGGCTTTAGCCGTGTTTGGTGACCAGATCTGAATAGCCAGGTACTTCCCAACCTTCCTCTTTCCCACCCCCTTCGCCTCCCCACTACCTTCAGCCTCACAACATACCCCAATTGGGGATGCCATAGTCTCACTGGATCCAGACGGGAGCAGTTGAGATTCTTGTGCGGTATTCACTGTAAAAAAAAAAAAAAGCTATTCTTTCAATTTGGCACACGCAACAAGAAAATATTGTGAAATGGTCTGGGGAATTTTCCAACCAAGCATGTCTCCGGTTTTGTTCAATCTATACACCGATGAGCTTATTCAAAGACTTAATGCCACAAAAATAGGTTTCCATTTAAATGGAGTGTGTGTAAATAGCATTAATTACGCAGATGACATGGTTCTTCTTGTACCGTCACTAAGCGCATTAGAGAAATAACTCAAAATTTTTGAAGACTTTGCAAAAAACCACAACCTTTTGTATAATACCAACAAGTCAGTTATGGTTTTTGAACAGAAAAACGAAATCGTCCAAACACCCTTAGTATGGCTAGATGAAAGGAAAATGAATGTTAATCACAGTGTTAAATATCTGGGACATGTCATCACAGACGACCTTAAGGACATCGAGGACATGGAAAGGCAGAGAAGAGCAATATCAATTAGAGCGGGTATGCTGTCAAGACATTTTTACTCCTGCAGCCCCAAAGTAAAAAGAATACTGTTCAACGCTTTCTGTACCTCGCTGTATACATCGGAACTGTGGGTTGACTACATTGCAACCCAATGGCATAAGTTAAAGGTTGATTACAATAACGCTTATCGCCAACTTTTTCGCCTACCGAGATACTGCAGTGCTACGGAAATGTTCCTGGAGGGACGAGTGCATACTTTCCGCGTGGGAAGTTTATGGCGCAGACTGCGCCATTTGAAGAATGCGATCATCACCGCCATGACTGTCTCCCCTGATGGCCCTCAGGAGACGGGAGAAGGTGAAATACCCCCCGTAAACGGCTGTTTGCATTAATTTAAGTGCTTTTCATTTCTCGTGCTTATTTGTTTTTATTTAATTTATGTGTTGTTGTTAATTATTTTTTACCTGATCTTATTATTTAACTTTCTTTTGTTATTTAAAAATATGGAATGTATTGCATTGCACTTCCCCTGCATACGTTCTGGAATAAACGATTATTAGTATTATAAACTAATGTTTTGGGAGATATATTAAGCCTAATATTTTCTTGTGTCATTTAAATTAAAATCAAAAGTATTAAAAAATCAAGTTCAGAAATAAGATTTTTTCAAGAAAATGTTTGATTTATCAATTATGAAAATCGTAACTCGTAACTTTAAATTCATCAATTTTATATTCTATATCGTAGGTTAGTTCTATTATTCTCCTGACAAAGGAAGAGTGTGAATAAAATAAACTTGTGGTCTATAACAAGTTTATATGTTTTTTGTACTTCAAGAAACTTTCAACATCAAAATGTTAAGAATTTTGGAATAAATTTATTACCAAGACACATCACCCAATATTTACTTAACTTTTAAAAATAAAAGAATACCTGACCAAACATCATATTTTAAAATGAAGGGTAAATCTTTAGTTAATATAAAATAATAAAGACCACTGGATAGACTGATTAAAAACAATGAATACCACATATGGGTGACCATTGACCAAGTATATCAGGACGAGCCCTGTGAATGTTAAAAATGACGCGAAAACCAAATTCGTAAAAATATTTTTTTTATTGCGACCTCATTTTATGCCGATTTTTATGTCAATGTGACGAGTATTCTTCCAATGCATTAATAAATTACAACTACACTCAAAACATAAAAATGTTTTTTCTTTAATTCTGATAGTATATTAATAGTCTGCAACTAGAATTTTATAACTGCGCTTCGAATAAGAAATTGCAAAACTGCAGTTCGAAAAAAGTTTTTCTTTCGGAATGACTTTTATTATATTTACAACTAGAATTTTACATGCTGAACACAAAACTTGTTTAAATTAAATATGTATGCGGTGAATTAAAACTACACACAGAACATAAAGTGTTAATTTCAAGCGACCTCCCAGGGTCCTGTTTTCATTAAATTTTAGGCAGGAACGCGTTAATTGGTCAAAATATTGTACATATATTTTCGTATCGGTGATCAATGAACCGGTGTATGCAATTTTTAGCCATAAGTTGTTTATAATTGTTTGCCTAGCTTGTAGTTTTTTAGATTTTAGAAATGTGTTATTAGTTTGTACAGCGCCCTTGAGGTGATTTTTCACAAAAACGGCGCTATATAAATCATCCAAATATTATTATAAAAATGGTTTTTCTTTGATTCTGGCAGCACATACATGGTCTGCAACTTGAAGTTTATGACTGCACTTCCGATAAGGAGAATGTTTTCCTTCGAAATATTTAAACAGAAATTTTACACGATGAACTGGATAAAATTAAATCTGTGTGCGGCGAATTAAAACTTCATTCAGATGAAAACGATTTTTCTTTATTCTGGCAGTACATAAATAGTCTGCAACTAGAATTTTATAACAGCACTTCGAATAAGAGAACGTTTTCCTTCGAAATGTGTTAGCAGATGAATCCACAACTCGAATTTTACATTGTGAACACAAAACTGGTTTAAATTAAATCTATATGCGGCGATTTAAAACTACACTCAGAACATGAAATTCTGGCAGCACTTGCATAGTCTGCAACAAAAATTTTTATAACTGCACTTAGATCTGAGAAACTGTGAATAGATCTATTTACGTCGGCAAATTTTTCTCGAGATCGACTCAAAAAGCACTTGTGATCGACCGGTCGATCGCTATCGACCGTTTGAGCACCCTTGGTCTACAGTGAAACTAATTGGTGTCCAAGCTGTCCTGAGCGAGTTAATTGATTCGGCCTTTGTTCAGCAAATATGAAGTGGTAATGTAATTGTGTTCTTTCAAGCTTTCCTATCGGCTAGTGAAAGAGCAAACTACATTATGGGTTAACTTTGTGCTCTGTTTATATTGTAGGGAATTTATTTAGCTAGGCTTTTTAAGCAAGACGTCGAAATTCAAAGAGGAGTTGTATTGTGAAATTAATCTTAGGTGGCGTTATTTTTTACTTTATACTTACCATGATAGGGCTTGACCCCTAGTCAAGCCCTATCAAAGGTCGAAGGTTTAAACTGTCCGGAGACAGTGGGATTCCCACCATACAAATAATAATACAAGTATTTTTCAACCTTTCTGAAATGCTTGCAGTAAGCATTTTGTAAGTATAAATCTAGAGAATGTAATGCATTTTGTTAGTATAAATCTAGAGAATGTAAGGAGACGAATCTAGGTAAATATGGGAACTTTTATGACAGCTTGCCCCATAAATATGCATTACCGTTAAAATTTACTGCGCAGCTCGAAAGTTCCAGCGGAAACGGTATTTCCTAGATAAAACTTGAAAATATGATTCTTGTTTGTATTGTATTACCCGATTTAACTGTTTACAAAGTCACGGATCCATTTTACTTCGATCCCGATCAATGTTGGCATAGGTAAGGATAGGTTAGCTTAGATTCGGTTGGATTAGGATAGGCTGGGTTTAGTTAGGTTTCCTTTGTTTATAAATGACCCAACTTAGTAGAGTAGATAATAGTTATAAGTATAAATATTTTTTTTAAATGAATGCCGCACAATAGTCCCAAGTTGGGACTCCCAACTGCTCCGGTCTACGGTCTGAACACAGTGAGACTATGGCATCCCCAACTGGGGTATGTTGTGAGGCTGAAGGTAGTGAGCGGAGGGAACGAGATGAGGAAGAGAAAGGTGGGGAGGTACCTGGCTATTCAGATCTGGTCATCAAACACGGCATTTCAAATTTCCGCTATAGATATGTTCGTAACCGCCAAAACAACAACTTCGTGGCAAAGCAGAAACCTCCTAGGTTCGGAACCCGGTGAGAATAAACGATATTTTCAGCTCAAAGTGAGAAAATATTATTTGCCAAGCTGAAAATTAATAACAAAAATAATTATTAAATTAAATCTACCGAAAAAAAACATTTTCTTACTCGTTTAATAAATTGAATGAAAGCGAAAATCGTACGACTGAACTAAGTAAGTACATAAAGATTTAATTTAAATTAATAATTAAATTAAAAGTAAATAAATCAATTGGTCTTAATTTTCAACTTCAGGAGTGACATCTGACAGGCATATCTGGATCAGTCATATCGAATGTCTCTAATAACACAACACGTATCTTTAAAAAAAATAATTCTTTGAAAATCTTATTTTCTCCGACATTATAATATTAGGATTAGACGATAAGACATCTATCCAAATAATAGAACAAAATTACTTGAAAGGAAATCCAAAGTAATCAATTCCGACGAATCCATTAAAACTTCATAAAATTAAATTGGCACCTGTAAAATGCTTTGAGAGAGAATAGTATCATTTGTTGAAATTGCTTCTCTGATGTTTATTTACGATGACAGAAATATTGAATTAGTTTTATGATATCCAACTAGTGCCTACCTGAAGTCTCCAGAGACAGCTTTTAATTAAAATTTATATCCAGTGCTTAATTTAAAGATATTATTTATTAAGCTTAAATTAGAACCACTGACGATGATGAAAACATCGAGAGATGAGAACACAACTTCGAGATATCGAGAACAAATCATTTATAATAGCTACATTATAAACACATATTTATTAACAATACACTTATTTTTAACCTTTAACTGCTGACGCGGGAGCCGCTCCCTCCCCTGACGCTTTTGCCGCTTCCAGTAGCTTCGAATTTAGTGACCCCAGAGCCGTAAGTTTTAAATTTAAATTTTAAAGTTAAATTTATGAAAGCAAATTCATTTCAACTTTTTTGCGGACCTCTCTGACCCATCGTCAGTAATTACGTGACTTTTTAAAAGTTGATTTTTACTATACAAAAATTAACATCAACAAATTTACAGAAGTTTTATACAAGCATATAGATTATTCGTGACACTATTGAAATATTACAATAAAAGTGAGTGCATTGTTTTTATTTAGTTTAATAGATAATACAGACTGATTTCTGATCTCAAGTGATTTTTGCCAATTTTTTTTACATAAAATCCAAATTGTCAAATATAAGTTACTTAACAATCAAAAAAGTATTTTATTTAAATATATTTAAATTGTACAATAAAAAATAATTTGGACCTCAAAATTTTGAAAATGTTTAATAAAATACGACTCATTATATTAGAGCATATTTTTTGTTGGGAATATCTAAATTAGCATTTATCACTTTAAATTTTTTCATTCATATAACTTGTAAAATAACTGAAAAAAAAGTGTTTATAATAATTTTCGGAGCATACATTGCGAGTTTTTTTCTATGGAGGGAATTTCATATATTTGCCGTTTCGGAGTAGGGAATGTGTTGATCTTATCTTAAAGAATAACATAATATATATTAATTATTATTTTCAATTTATAAACTAATATTTAAGACAAGATTTTTATGCATAGCACAAAGGTTAACAATTATTATAAGCAATTAGCCACCTAGCGAGAGATTTAGTATTAACAATACTTCCCTCACAAAAATATAGTTGATTGTTTTCAGGTGGAAAAATATAATAATCAGTAATTGTTGAATGAAACACTAGTATATATTGAATTATTTGGCGGGTATTATATAAACCGCCATAGCTCAGTGGTCAGAGCATCCGACCGGCAATCAGAAGGAAACGGGTTCAAGTCCCGTTGGCGGCAAGTATCTTTTCTCGGAAGATTTTTCAATGTAAATGAGTGTTTCAGGCTGACAATTATTGCTTATAATAATTGTTAACATAATATATATTTTTTAGAGCTTTAAAACAAGTGTTTACGGAAAATATGTAATAAATCGGAAGAAATGTGGGAAACTGGACCTTTATATCAGAGGTGTTTTCTTCCTTCGTCAGAGGTGAGACTTCTGGACTTATCAACTCCGTTAAAATAATGTGTTTGAATAATCGTTTCCAGAAAGTGAAAAAGAAGGTCTGTTGCCGAATAGGCGAAATTCAATTTATTACATTTTTTTATAAGTCGGTATTCGATTTCATAATAATTCACAAAGAGCTTTCATATCTGTAAATAAACAAGAAATATACATTTTCTGCATTCTAAGGGTATCAACGTGTTTCAGAAAAAGATGGAATTATTGCATATCTAGCTAATATACGCAATATATCTAGGCATATTTCCACTTTTACGAGAATTTTTTTTTTATTCGTCCAATTATGGTTCGGGGAAACGAAATATTTTCATCTCTTCGTATCATATTCGATATTTCATCAGTATTTTGTCCGTCAATGTGATATATATCGCATTTCAAAATATTTCATGAAATATATTCATTCATTCCCATTGGGAGCCCTAAAAAGACGACCCTCAATTTCCGGTTTATTATTTAGGGTTTCTGTCACACTTGCAGTTAAACGAGTGAAAAGCCAAACAAATATTCTGTTTGTTCTACTAAAAACCCACTTTTTTAATAAATATCTCCAATGTTGTAATTTTTCAAATACATTACAAATCTGTTCAACCGAAGAGTAAATGCGAGAAATTTCAATTATTGGATGACCAACGCAGTAGTGGCAGTTTTTTAAATTATTATTTAAAAAAAATTATAATTTTTTAAAATTTTAAAAATAAAACCATTTATGTACATTTATTGTTATCAAGTTTATTTGTAAAACTCCATTTAAATATATTTTTTTGCATTCAATAATATTACTCTTCAGTTTATTAATAAATGTTAATTTTAATTTTTATCACATTTTTCATTTAATGAGTAAAACTTCAAAATGTTATATTTTAATTAAATGACGACAATATTAGCGAAACTCAATTGAAGGTCAGAAAACAGAAAAATCATAAAAAGATACGGTCACATCGACTCGAGCCAAGAACCTACGCCTTGCCGGGGCGGATCACTACCAACTGAACTAATGTGTACCTCTGCCATAGGTTTAGTGACTTAGGAGAAGTGCCCGTGTTCATGAGGTGAAGTTTGTATGTTGGCGGCGAATGTGTTTGCTTACATACTGCGTAGCAGACTGGATCGGGGCAGTCTAGTTGATGGAGACCATTTGGCCTTTCTAGTAGGAATCTCTCGACCCATCGCTTTCCATCGCTGTGGGAGGGATGGATTCATACGTCCGTCACTCTTGGACCCACTGAACTCCTGATTCCTTGCCACCCCTCAATTCTTTTTCTTCCCAGAACATCCTCTCCTTTCTTTCCTTTAAAATACTCTCCACACAGCATCCCCAAAGATGACATAGGCCTTGAGGGAAATTATTTTTAAAAATTTGGTGGGCTTTTTAAATTTTTTAAAATGTAAATCGTATTTAGTAATACTATTAATTAGCTTTGCAAGTATATTAATAATGATTTTTTTTTTTACAATATCTCCACACGGGAGAATAAATCCGGGAAAATAAATACCCTCAGGGCCTATGTCATCTGAGATGCTGTGTGGAGGGGCTTTTTGAGGAGAGGAAGGAATGAACATTGGTCTTGAAGAGGCCCATATTGTAGGAAGGAGGAAACACAGAGGCCGGCAAAGCCGAGTTGTTGAATATATATAACGAGTCGAAGAAGCTATTATTAAGTTCCGCGAGTGATAGAATCAATAAGTCGTCTCAGAATGGCCTAACCACAGATTGAAAATGGCCTTGAAAGCCGAAACAGCTGTCACGATAATAAAAAAAAGTAAAATACATACAGAACTTAATAATAGCATTACTAAATTCGATTTTATTAAATTTTAAAAGTAAATAAATGGAGTTCTACAAATTAAACACAAAAAAATTGATAGACATGTAACTGGTTTTTCAGATCTGGGAACTAAACAGGACTGCCGTCATTTCAGAGTGATAAAAGTGTCGAAGGCAGCGAGATATTAGTCCGTAATAGGGTGTAGGTAATGTGCTTGAAGTTGAAAAAGTTTTTTGGTACCACTTAGCAAATTGGTTTTACACAAACAACGTGGTGTCAAAAATATGGCCAAAAAATACAAAACACAATAGAAATGTTGGCTGTCCTTGAACCAATGTACTCAATTGGACTGTCAAAATTTATGTATTACTTGGTACGTGATGTTTTCTGAATCAAATAAATTAATAATCAAGAGGAGCTCTATCACGGTGAAATCGATAACTTTACAATATCGGTTCGAAAGGAGTAACTTCCGATTATTTTATATCGATGTCCCTAGGTTTCACCGTTGATAGCCAAACTGATATTGACAGGGAATAAATAAGAATTATATGCACGCTGGCAACATTGAAGGAATTTTCAATGAATGACACTACGAAATGTCAAACGCCAAGCAATTACGTAAAAATATGAATAAGTTGGCAATGTTGAATTTTAGTCATATTTGAATCACTTTAGATTCTAAAAGATCGAACGAAATTAATTATTTTTAGTCTGCGAATCGGTGTACGTTAGAGTTATACGTTATACGTTAGAGTAAGAATTCTGAAAGCTTCGTTAGAACTCGGTTCATTAATAAGCCAGTAATTTTGCATAACGAACGACATTATCCAAATGAATACGTAATTAGTACTTCTTAAAAGGATTTTTCGAAATCCAAATTATTTTAAAAGTTATAGGCATTTTTAAGCTATGTACGCACTAGCGGCCAGCCGCGTAGGCGGTCAACCGCGCGGCTAGCCGCCTACCGCGGTTGAATGTAGCGGCGGCCGCCATGGCGGCTAGCCGCTAACGAACCGCTTCGCGCGGTTCAACCGCGGAAGGCGTAAAATTGCGTTGTATCGTCAGTAATAAAATGGACGCTATTAAAGTTAATTCCGTTTGAATAAATGATTTTTTTTTTGCAATATCTCCACACAGGAGGCCCTGAGAAAATATTTTCCGTCAGCGCCTATGTCATCTTTGGGGATGCTGCATGGAGGGTATTTTAAAGGAAATTAAGAAGAAGAAGTGAAGGATAAGGTACCTGCAAGGGGTGGGTAGGAATATGGGGGGTCATTGGGTCTAGGAGTGACGAACGTATGAATCCATCCCTCCCAGTGCGCTGCAAGGCGATGTTCCAAAAGAGTACTGCTTGAGAGGTTACAAGGTATCCCTCAACTACTCACCGATCCGGCCTGCCACGCAGCTGGTGGGCAGACACACCCGCCGCCAAGATCCGGACCCGTGAACCCGGGCAAACCTGCAAAGTCATTAAACGTAACGAATCAATTGGGTTAATCTATGGATCAGGTGTTGGTTATCCTATAAATGGTTCCCGGTGCGGCGGTAACCCTACCCACCTCCCAAATTTAAATTAATGCGATTTTTTTTGTATTATCGACATATCTTTGTTTCCAAAAATATCCATTAACTCTTCCCGCTGTTTGAGTTTCAATTCACTGTTCTTATATGCTACTCCTTCACAATTCCAAATAGCTTCGCGTTTTTAAATTTCAACGATAAATTTTTCTGTGTCAAAATGACTAGTGGGACAACCCAGCAGAGGCTAGCAGTGAACTAAACCCCAACCGCCTAGTGCGTACAGATATGGCGGTCAGCTGCGAAGCGGGCCGCGTTCAACCGCCGCAGTTCGAAATTTTCGGCGGTTGGGTGCTTTCAAACATGAGCGGTTGCATATTAAAATAAAAACGCGGCTGGCCGCGCGGTTGACCGCCTACGCGGCTGGCCGCTAGTGCGCACAATGCCTAAGGCTATGTGCGCACTAGCGGCTAGCCGCGTACGCGGTCAACCGCGCGGCCAGCCGCGTTTTTATTTTAGTATGCAACCGCTCATATCCGTACGCACCCAACCGCCAAAAAATTTCATACTAAAATGGAAATGCGGCTAGCCGCTAGTGCACACAAGGCCTTAGTGTCGCGGTTTAGAAGGAATCTAACTAGAATCTAAATTGAACAAAACTTAAAACGCAAATTTTTCGAAACTTCACACACGATATCCACAGTTCTACTAAACCAATTTACTTGAAATTTGGTATGAGACTTATCTATACGTTACTCTATTGCCCCTACCAGAACTCTAACAAAATTTCAATCCTTTACTACCTTTATGTCTTTTTATTTCAGACAGGGTAGGGTCCATAGCAGCATTTGTTTGGATTAAGAATAACTTTGTTTTTTTTTCTGATTACTATCATGTCAACCAGGGTGCGACATTTTTTTCATACCCCCCACTTCAACGCCCATACCCAATCAAACGAAATTTTTTCGTTTACTTTACACTAAGCTGGACACTTCTCCAGCTGTACACTTTGGAACATCGCCTTGCGCTGCAGTGGGATTTGGATTCATACGTCCGTCACTCCTGGACACACTTACCCCCAGATTCCTACCCACCCCTTATACCCTTTTCCTTCCCAGAATTTTCTCTCCTTCCTTTCCTAAAAAAACCCTCCACACCTCCAAAGATGACATAGGTCCTGAGAAAATTATTTTTCTCAGGGTCCCCTGTGTGAAGCTAATGTAAAAAAAAACCGCTTAAGTGACCCTAAGACACGAGGGCTCCCTCGAAGTCAGAGTCAAGTTAGCCTCTCAGAAGTTGGATCTACTGTACAGGTCCCGCATGTATGTACTAATAGTACATATCGCAATAGAGAACTCCAGTCCAATATTTTTTATTTTTTTTAATGAATAAAGACCTTCAAACTTAAATAACTGCATTTTTATTTTTATTTTTATAGTTAGTTTTAATAGTTAAAATAATTGTCAAAGTTTTAATTTTTAAAGACTCCCAGAAACGCACCGTATCTATGGTGGTCTTCATCCACCGATAGTTTTTTTTACTTTTTAAGTTGTCATTTTGAATCAGTGATGTTATGTCGAGGGAAATTTCCCTAGATCTAGGGGAGAAAAATATTTTTTAGGGATAAGGGAAATCAGGACAAAATCTAGGGAAATTTTGAACTCTGGCAAATTTTTTATTACATATGACAATATTACTGGTATTATTTATATATACGTATATATATTTTTTGGAATTCCTATGAATGTTAATTATTGTTCATGTACTTACATGCAATGTTATTTTTAACACTGACAACTCAAAATGATATTAGAGAACGTACCCATACTACGTGACACGTTCGGGGGGGGGGGGGGGTCTTCAAAATACCACGCTTGGTACAAATGAGCGGCGGGTTGCTTATGATTTTTATTTTGCAAAGTGTTTTTTTTTAAATTTGGAATTCAGTTTCTAATTCAGTGGTGAGTTTATTCGTACTTTTAAATTATTACTTCACGTTTTATTTGGAAAATCACGGTATTATTAGTATATTTACCAAGTTCCGATATCTTTCCAATTAATTATCATATTAATTAACATATAACAGGATTAGTGTTACACAATCGGGTGGCTACGTAGGTAATTGCGTAAATGTGAAATTCTAGGGAAATTTCACTTCGAAATCTAGGGAAATAATTTTTTGGAGCAGAACATCCCTGTTTGAATGAAGAATCCAGAAGAATAATGGCGGTCATGGTGGAATGCTTTGTAATGACTTTTAGGTGTGAGGTGTGTTTTTTATTCAAGATTAACTGCTTTTAAATAGAAAAACATTGGTAAAATGTCCACATTTCACCGCTACTGTTATTGTATTTAATCAAAGTGCAATATAAAAACAATAAATCATCTCTTTCATTGCAAATATATGTGACATCGTGTTTTGTGTCAGGCGTTACTTTGTAGGTACATTGTTTTATGTATAATACATACAGAAACACTGGTATTTATAATACACTGATCATGACGAGTGTGTAACAACTTGTATAAAAAGCCCTATACT
The DNA here is from genome assembly GCA_929108145.2 of Limnephilus rhombicus. Classification (NCBI taxonomy): domain Eukaryota; kingdom Metazoa; phylum Arthropoda; class Insecta; order Trichoptera; family Limnephilidae; genus Limnephilus; species Limnephilus rhombicus. Next base: position 26,271,323 of record OV815278.1, read on the forward strand.
AAAAACAATTTGAAAACCCATAACCAAATGTCAAAATAGGACACGATTCTAACCTCAAATAGACAAAATTTATTGCAGATTGTCCGCAAATATAGCCCTTTTCGTAAATTGTTGAGGGCCTAAATTATGTTTCAATAAACACAATAACTATTATTTATCTAAATCTCTATAAACAGTATGAAAATAAACCAAAAACACGAAATGTTGAATTGCATAGGTACGTGTGCACTTCAAGTCATTTCAAATGTCAATACACACTATCACCAGGTGACAGGTTAACAGTGACGTCACCGTTAACCATTTCAGTAATGCCAACTTAACGCTGTGTTTTGAGAAGAGGTTTGAAAATGCACTTTTTAATATTTTTTTAAAAACTCTGCGTTTAATATTATGAAATAAAACTTATATATTCAGAATCAGCGTTTCTTGGTCTATATGAACATATTTTTTTAAAGCCATAATATTTTTCACTGGAGTTCCTTATTGCGCCGACTGATGAATTTGCAGTTATCTGTGGTCTGACGGCCCAAAATACAAATTCCAAAGAAAATCCAACTCCCCGATCTTAACAATCTGATTTTTTTTTTTTTTACCGCACAAGAATCTCAACTGCTCCCGTCTGGATCCAGTGAGACTATGGCATCCCCAATTGGGGTATGTTGTGAGGCTGAAGGTAGTGGGGAGGGGAAGGAGGTGGGGAAGAGGAAGGTTGAGAAGTACCTGGCTATTCAGATCTGGTCACCAAACACGGCTAAAGCCATTTTCAAGCAAAGTTTCAATTCTGAATGGTGGTCTTACACCAGGGCGATACTGATAGTATCTTCCACTCTGGAACATGCCGCAAATATACTATATATTATTTTAAATGAATTAATTGTGAAATAACACAAATTAATCAAATAAAATTTATTTGCGTATGCCGGGTTCGAACCCGCGACCTCCGGATTGTGAGTCAAGAGTCTTCCCCACTGGACTACGGAGGTCGTCGGAGGTCGATTGCAATCTTTAGGGCACAGGCGTCAGTTGGGGATGCTGTCCTTGTTATTTCATTGTACTGTTTTACTGTTATTGGAAGATGCTCCGGGGAACTAGCGTCATTGATCTCTTCGGTACCGGTGCATGGTCGGAAAATACGCCAAACTCGCGCCTAACAATTGTACACGATTGACATTTGTCGCGTGAGAATTGGTTGTTTTGTTTTTGTTTTGTTTTTTTGTTTAGTTGTTCGTTCGATTATCCAACCTCTGTGTTTTATCAACATGGGTCTTTTCAAACCCATTTTCACATCTTCCTCTCCTCAAAACACAGCATCTCCAAATACGTCATCGGCCCTGAGGGAACTTATTTTCCTCAGGACCTCCTGTATGTATACATGTGTGGAGTTAATGTAAAACAAAAAATGAAAATACGGAAACAAGTTGGTAATTCCTTGAAATTAAGCAGGATGAGAAAAAATAGTAAGACATACATGTATTAAAATTATAAATATCGCTGACCCGGCGATCTTCGAACCGCCTCAGAATCAATAACTGTTGTGTTAACTTACTAGCTGAATTAAATAAAAAATTTTATTACGTTAAAAATTACACAATTAAGCAATTATCGATGCGCGACTGACAGTGTTTTGTTTTTGTCAGTATTAGAGATGGCGTTGTGTACGGATTTATCATTTTTGTGATTTTCTTATTTCCACTTACTTATGGGAATTGCGTTTCATTTGTTTTATACATTTGAGGGAGATTTATTAAAATGATTGTATTTTTCCTGTGGAGGGGTGCAGACGTGCGTTCACCGTTTGTCCCATTTTCGACTGTTGACATTTAGTGCGTGCGTAAGAAGTAAGAAAGAGGGCATACGTTTAAGAACAAAAGCAAAACAATCAGCGCATTGATATTTGACGTTTTTGAATTTTTGGAATTCATTCACTACTCAATATATTCCTGCAGATCTTTCAAAAGATGAGAATTCGTTCCATACAAAATATGCGAGGAAAAGAATTTTCTTGATAACTCTTTTTTTTGTTATTTTTTCCGACGTTTTAAAAGCTATTCTGCTTTTCGGGGCAATGACAAATCCAACAAATCAAAGATTCAAAAAATCGGTCCAGCCTTTCTTGATTTATAAATGGTAAAACTAACCCGACTTTGTTTTATATATTAAGATAAAAACATATTAATTTATGAATTTCTGTTGTTTCAGTGATGTGTGGAGTCGGCGTTGAAATGACAGTCTACCATCAAACGGCTGGAATTTTTATTTTGTAAGTAAACACTTCTTTATCAATATTTGCTAAGTAGTTGTTTTACTTTTCCATTTAAATTTTTTATTATCCCTACACGGGAGACCCTGAGGAGAATAAGAATCTTTTTAAGGAAAGGAAGGAAAGGAAGTTATGGGAAGGAAGGGTGGGTAGAAATCTTGGTCCATGAGTGATGAATGTATGAATCCATCCCTCCCGCTATGGTGCAGGACGATGGGTCCGGAGCACTGAGCTGGAAGGGTTAAAGGGTCTGTCCAAACTGGCATCTTCCTCTTCCGATCCGGCTCGCCACGCAGCTGGTGGGCAGGCGCATCCGTCGCCGACACACATCTCACCCGATGAGCCCGGGCACCGCTTAGCGTAGCGAACCACTTGGGGTGACCCAAGGCAGAGGTGTTGGTTATCCAAATATATGGTTCCCGGGACGGCTGTACCCATACCCGCCTCCCAAATTTATTAAATCTATAATCAATTAAAGAATCTATAAGTTCACAATTCGAAATTTCTGAAGTTTGAATATGTAAAAAAGATACCCGTCCACAATGTCACGTTGATTCATTAGGTGTGGATTATTCGGTGACAACTCAGAATCACGCAACTTCAACACCTCCTTTTCCTCCTTTGAAAAGTCATTAAATTAAATTATGAAAAAAGTTACATATTTTACGTTATGGAATATTTTTCTTTTTTTTCGTTATTTTTAATGGCTTTTCAAAGAGGTGTTGAAGTTGCATGATTCTAAGATATCATGGAACCGGATTAATCACATGCAAGTGTAAAAAAATCGAGAGGCGAGTATGGGTACTGCTGCCCCGGAAACCATTTACTGGATAACCTCTGCCGTAGGTCACCCCAACTGGTTCGCTACGTTTGGTGACTTAGCAGGGGTGCCCGGGTTCATGGGGTGAGATTTGTCGGAATCTTGGCGGCGGATGCGTCTGCCCACCAACTGCATGACAGGCTGGATTGAGAGTGACTGGTTGAGGGAGACTTTTTGATCTCTCCAGCAGGACACTCTCAGAACATCGCCTCAACACCGAACGCCGCAGTGGTAGGAATGGATTCAAACGTCCGTCATTCCTGGACATACTGACTTTCAGATTTCTGCTTACCCCTTAAACCTTTTTCCTTACAAGAACTTCCTCCCCCTCCTTTCCAAAAAGACCCTCAATGCAGCATCCCAAAAGGTGACATAGGTCCTGAGGGGAATTATTTTCTTCAGGTCTCCTGTGTGGAGCTAATGTAAAAAAATCTGTAAAGACCCAATATAAATAAATTATACCGATAGCGGAAATTTGAAATGCTATAAAGAACAATAAATCGAAAAGGGAGTTAAATATGTAATTTTTCTCCTTTTGTTCTCTTTCATCCTGTGACATCAAAATATTTCAGGGAAAATAAGGGCGTCTTTTGAGAGAATTTTTTCTTAAAAATAAATAAATTCTGACATCGAAGAGTTTTATTAAAGAAATTTACAAACAAAATTAAGAGCCATTAACCAGCCAGCGGCCGAGAATTCATATTTCGTCGAAAGATGTTCTTACGATCGTACAGGGTGGTTCCAATGAGAAAGATTAATTATTAATGAACTCCGTTCCAAATTTTTTAAAATTATTCAATTTCGATTTTATTTCATTCTAAATTTGCTTTAATTTATACCTCCATCCAAAAATGCTGAAAGGCATGATGATAAAACTATTAAAATTATGTACTTTTTGTAATTATTTTTTGATCATAAGTATTTATAATTTCTCAATAATGTCTAAGCAAAATAAGAATTTAAAAAAATCTTAAATATAATAGTTTGTAAGACCGTACATAAATAGGCAAATTGAGGTATTTTCGTCAAAATACACGTGCGCGGATATTGTTTTAAATGATATTATTTAAACTAAAATTATAACTCTGAAACATTTCTCAGATAATTTATTGATTTATTTTACTGCATGATTGTATGATTTGAAATGTGTGTTGTATAATACATTTTTTTTGAAAATTTAACAAAGCTGCCAACGACCTATGGTATAACCTTATTATACTAAAAATATTTTTTTTTCTCAAAATTTAAAACATACTTTTACTAGATAAAAGAACAATCTTTCGAAATCAATTTATAATTTTTTGTGGAAAACAGTCAATATGTCTAAAATTAGATTTAAAAATGACATATTTCCGGTTTTCTCTGGTTATTCCCTCTTAAGTATTCTGAATGACCTATTGCATATTATTTTAAAATGAAATTTCATAAATACAGCAATACAAAAACAGGAAATAAGATTTTTTTGAAAAAGTAAAAAACTTTCTTTTCGCTCTCCTTAACATTTTGTCCTCCTGGACAATTGGCATATCAAATTTCCGAGATCGACTTCATAAGAGTATTTTGAGTTATTGCTGTATAACGATGAATTAAGATTGCAAAACTTGTATGTTTTCGTGCCATATTATTTTGTAAATTTGCCAAAACTATTATTGTATTGATCGTGAATGAGTGTTCCTACAATTTTGGTGAATGCGATTTGAAGTTTGCCCTCTGCACTTTGCACTGCATTTGAATTCGTAATTAAAATTAATTTTGAAATGTAAACATCCAGCATGCCAAAAATTATTTATTATAAAATGTGTTCATATAATATTTGTGTTTTTATTTGCAGAATAGGATCCATAATCGTTTTCTTCCTAGAAATAATGTGGGTGATTACATTATTCATCGAACTCTGTACAAAGTAAGTGAAATTTCATATTCATAACCCTTTGTGTTTTCATTTCATATTTTGGGAAATATTTTGTATATCACTAGAACAGTTATTTTGATTCTGTGTAATACTAACAAATAAAAAAAGATTAAGAACATATTTTCGTACCTTTTCATACATAATGAAGAATACAAAGAAAAATATTTCTCATTGTTGTCCTTTCATAATGAATAAATCAATAAGTTATAAATTACCTTTGACTGCCGAAGAATTAATGAATAGACCTGCTTTGAAATGATACCAAAACAATATGTATTTTGTTGTGAAAGGATATCTAGCAACGTCAAAAATAAAAATAAAATGTGTATAATTTCATCATTGGTTCTGTCCTCATGAAGTCCGCACAACGCGCTGAGCTGCTCCCAAATAGCAAAAGGGAAAATTTAAATGTACGAGCGTTTCAATCAAATTGTTAACCAATATTGACGGCCGGCGTGGTCTAGGGGTAAGGCTCTTGACTCACAATCCGAAGGTCGCGGGATGGAATCCCGGCGTGGTCAAATAAATTTTATAGTAATAATTTGTGTTTTTCACAATTAATTCATTTAAGAATAATGTATAGTATATTTGCCATACATTCCAGAGTGGAAGTTACTCTGTATCGCCCTGGTGTAAGACCATAATTAAGAATTGAAAAGTTGCTTGAAATGGCTTTAGCCATGTTTGGTGATCAGACCTGAATAGCCCGGTACTTCCCCGCCTTCCTCTCCCCCATCTCTTTCCCCTCCCCACTACCTTCAGCCTCACAACATACCCCAATTGGGGATGCCATAGTCTCACTGGCTCCAGACGGGAGCAGCTGGGGACCCTTGTGAGGTATACATAAAAAAACCTTAAAAAATCAAATAAATGAACGAATTCCTCCGTATTCAAACTATATTGCTAAGCCTTTGTTTCTCTTATCTGTGTTGCTAACCAATTCTACTGCATATCTTCAAAAATTCAACTAAATGAAAATATTCTTTCCGTATTCAAACTATTCCCATTAGACGGCAGTCCGCCGACGGACGGGCGGCCAACATAGCATATCTCTTGTATTTCAGTATCTTTAGTCTGAACCATTCTAGTAACTACCTCTCTGGCTCTACCCAAGTTTCAACTTCATTTCTAAAAAAACGTTTGGCAATATGGAAAAAACAATATGAAGACTTTTTTATTTTAACCGTAATTGATAATTCAGAGCTACAGATCGTGATAGAAATGACGTTCCGAGCAATTAGCCTTACAGTTTGGTGGAAAAACTGGGTAAATTTTATGACGCCTAGCTCCAAAAAAGTTTTTTTTTAATCTTATCGCATATGGATTTTGAGCTTTTTATGTTCAGATAAATGATTCCTTACCATTTTAAGATTTGCAACCAAAGATAATGAAATATAAGAGATGTGCTTTCCGTAGTTTTTACTGGGTGGGACTGTGCTTCCTGGTGTCGCCGATATTGTTTACCAATTAATAACGCATAGTTATCGAATAAACTAAAGAAACGTTGAACTAAATGAACGAATTCTTTCCGTATTCAAACTATATTGATAACCAATACTACTGCTCACCTTAAAAAAATCAACGAAATAAACAATTTTTTTCGTATGCAAACTACCCCATCGTTGCGCTGACATCATAGCTTATCTCCTTTGTATTTCAATATCTTTGTTTGTAAAAATTAATCTACCATTTGGAAATTTTCGATATCCTTTTCTGAAATGCTTCTACGGACGATTTGTTCTGCATCGAAGAACACGAAAAAGCTGTAACGACGCGTTCTCGTCAAATTACAAGGAAAGCAAAAGTTAATTTCTCAAAACTTACCGATTTTGCCGAAGGGATAATTCAATAAGTTATACCACAATATACTCAATACATAACCCTAACATTGGATGACCCACCACATACACGCCCTGGTATAGGTAACAGATGGTTACCCCTTCAAGGCTCTTGCAAGGACTCTAATTTTTTGGTAAAAACGACTCTACATTTGATAACGAAACTAGACCTCCAATGTCCTTGCATACGTTGTTAGCAAGCAGTATGCAAGTGCTTAGCGGGAAATACAGATACATAACCCTAACAATATGGTATTGTGGGATGGGGTGGTTGTGCTGAATCCATTATCAATCCAATTATTACAGTTCAAAAACTAATTTTGAGAATCATATTTAAATGCCAACCTACCCATCCCTCAAATGAACTCTTTGCTAAAATCAAGGTCTTAGACATTCGACAGATATTAACTAAGATAAGCATATGTTACATATGCCAAAAAAATCTACTGGTGGCTCCACAACATCAAGCACACACACGTTCTTCATCAAACCTGGGTTGCATGGTCCCTAAAACAAAAACCTCATTCGCCCAACGACAATTCTGGTTTATCGCTCCTAAAATGTGTAATGCTCTGAGTGCCGATATAAAATCACAGAATAATTCTAAATCTCTCTTTAAAGCCCGTATCAAACATTGGATATTTGAAAAGGGAAGAGATTTCTTCAAACAACACATGAGAGCTTAATATTACAATAAAAACAAATATATTAATATAAAAAATTAATACAAATTTAATTAATTTAACTTAACATTACATTAAAAAATTACAAACAAAAAAATTTACTTTCTCTAACACTCTTTCCAACTTCTTTCAGAGAAAGAATATCAAAAGCGACTACAAACATGAACTCTCGTGCAGAAGAATACTTACCAATTTTTATTTCTATTTTTATCTCAAGAATAATAATACTTACAAGAGTTTATTTCAATCTTCTTTAAATTATCTTTTTATTCTTTATTTCTTAGCTTACTTTTAATTGTTATATCTTTATTTTTATCTGTTTTTAGTTTTATTTATCCCTAAATATGTTATTTTTTCTTTCCTCTTCTCATATTTTTTTTATCTGTTTATATAAAATAATATGTCATGTATGACTACCACAACACGGGCAAAAGCCTAGTGTGGTAGTCAAAAAATACCAACAATGTATCATGTAAACATTTATTAAATAATAAAAAAAAATAAATATATATATATATATATATACTCACAGCATCACACTCTTAGGTACAAACAGGAAATAACGTCACACAAATCTGTCTTGGCATACTCTCCTTCTGAAGTGGCCAAACAAATTTGATTTATTTTGTGAGCGTTATTTTAAATCATAATAAACTTAAGCTAATAGAAAATAAAACCTTTTTTTCGAGTCCCAGAGGTGCAATATCTTTTTATGATTTTTCTGTTTCCAGATTTTCGATCGAGTTTCGCTTATATTGTCTTCATTTAATTAAATAGAAAATAAAACATTTAAAAGGTGAAAATATTAGTTCATTTGCTGCAGATTGTACTAGTGGTAGATTCTCTCAGTATCGTCTGGTGAAATACCACCATTCAGATGAGACACGTTGTTTTATGGCTTTTGTCGATTGGTGATCAGATCCGAATAGCCGAATACTTTTTAACCACCTCTCCCCTTTCACCATTCGTTCCCACTTCTTTCGGCCTCATAACATACCTACCAAAAACGACGCCATGATCCCACTGTACGAATTCGTGCGGTTTTCCAACAAAATACATTTTGGACAATGGGAATGGGAAAATTAATAAGGAGCAGTGATATCCTACTAATATTATATCCTACTAATATTATAAAGGCGAAAGTTTGTATGGATGTATGTTTGTTACTCTTTCACGCGAAAACTACTGAATTGATTTTAATGAAACTTTACAATATCCTACTAATATTATAAAGGCGAAAGTTTGTATGGATGTATGTTTGTTACTCTTTCACGCGAAAACTACTGAATTGATTTTAATGAAACTTTACAATAATATAGCTCATACATCAGAATAGGCTATAGCCTATAGCTTAGAGCTCTGGCATTATGAAATTTACGTACAAAAATTGCAATAGGTGGCACGCGAGCTGTTTGAAAAATGAATGTAACGGGTATGGAGGGGGGGGGGGGGGTGAGGGGGGATAGGATGTGGTGGCAGGGTGGTGGGGTGGGAGGAGGGTGAGGAGATATTTGGGGGGGTTAGGGGGAGAGTGGTGAGAGAGGGCGGGGGAGAGGAGGAGGGGGGGATTTTTTTTTTTTACAGTGAATACCGCACAAGAATCTCAACTGCTCCCGCCTGGAGCCAGTGAGACTATGGCATCCCCAATTGGGGTATGTTGTGAGGCTGAAGGTAGTGGGGAGGGGAAGGAGGTGGGGAAGAGGAAGGTTGGGAAATACCTGGCTATTCAGATCTGGTCACCAAACACGGCTAAAGCCATTTTCAAGCAACGTTTCAATTCTGAATGGTGGTCTTACACCAGGGCGATACTAATAGTATCTTCCACTCTGGATCATGCCGCAAATATACTATATATTATTTTAAATGAATTAATTGTGAAATAACACAAATTAATCAAATAAAATTTATTTGCGCATGCCGGGTTCGAACCCGCGACCTCCGGATTGTGAGTCAAGAGTCTTACCCACTGGACTACGGAGGTCGTCGATTGGAGTGGGGATAGAGAAGGTGGAGGAGGCGCTGTGGGTATCCCCCTAATACTATGCGAGCGAAGCCGGGGGCAAAAGCTAGTATATATATATATATATATACATATGTTATAGTCAATCCTCAGGTCTGACTTGAAGGGGTTAGCCCGAAGGCTTTGGTCAAACCTAGGATAAACCAGTCATTCCGCGAAGAGACTGCACATCGCGACCTTTGACTATGACATATATATATAATAAATAAAATGCTTTAGCATATTAACATTTTTGATACCATAGCTTTTATTAAATTTAATCTGATCTTAGTTTTAAGAGTCGCAAAATCTAACCATTTTATAAAAATATTTCTCAACTTGTGACACAGTTTGTCTTCTTGGAAAAGAACTAAAACCAACCGAGTACTAAGTTCTTAAACTTTTCACTGGCTTGCATTTTCCTTCCACTGCAGTTCATCTCATTTCCTCGCCGTCATACCAGGCAAAGTTATAACTTAATCTAAATCATCCCCGGTGGTGCACAGCCCGGTGGGTGATGTCACAGCCAATCGTTAGGGGATGTTCCACCCCATGTGGGTGGTGCTTAAGCTTAACGGACCCGTGTAAATAGTGCCCATCCAAAGGTGAAAGAGTTACATTTTATACACATGGGGTGTGAAACATTGATAGTCCGGAAAAGTTTTTGTCGGGTCATATGTGAACCAGTAATCGTGTTGTTTGTTTATATTTTTTAATAAATTAAAGATAAATAATGTCGTGCTTCTTTTTTCATTTTGGAAAATAGTAACTTTCCAATAGAAAAACATTTGAAAGAAAACTTTTGTCGCTAATTGTCGCAAGAATTTTAGGGTCAACTTTCAGTCCCAGATAGGCCAAAGAATTTGTTTGTCTGCTCAAGAATGAATATCTATGTATATGAAAATGTATAACCAATTTCATTTGCAGTAAAATAAAATTAACCACTCTTCGGGAATATGGTCATTCCCAACATATTATCAAGGTGTAAAATGGCACGTCTAGCGTCCAGGGAGTTAACGTTCGGTGAATTTGATATTGCTATTTTTGCGCTAATACTCAGCTTTCAATCAAACCAGCCTTCACTCTGATTACTTCATTCTATCATTAAATCTATTGTTATTCTTGTTAGCTTTTGTTCGATCTCTACAATTATACAGTCTAGCCACACCCCCAGTTTCCAAACCATTGATATTGCTATTTGCGTTAATACTCAGTTTTCAAGCGAACCAACCTTCACTATGATTATTTCATTCTAGTATTAAATTTATTGTTATTCTTGTTAGCTTTTGTTCGATCTCTACTATTATACAGTCTGCAGGTACACCCCTAGTTTCCAAACCAAAATTCCAGCAAGGACGCTCGAAAACAATGTTAATATGGTGAAATATCTACAGAAATACCAATATTGCCAAGAACCTAACCTAAACAATCATTCTGATAACTAACCAATAAGTGAAAATAGATAATTCCTGGAAGGAAAATGGATGTCACCAATTAACATTGGACGATTAAACTCCCACCTAGAGTCGAATGAAATTCTTTATCTAAAATAAAGAATTCTTAATCGTATGTTTGAAAACGTTTGACGATTTCGGTAAAGATATTTTTGCTTACTTTTTACACAAACACACGCCCGTAACACACACGAGTATCTATCAGCTTAGCTATGGATGCGGCCACAATGTAAAATGTTGCAATAACGTGGTAACCCAAACAATATTCTGAACCGATTACTACAGTGTATTCGCGATTGGTTGCATAAGGTTTGCTTGCCTATTCGGACTATATTTCGTAGCGGCGTACCTACATATTAATTATTCATATATAATGAACACGATAATCCTCGTATTACTTTTCGTCAAAAATAAAAAAGTTTCTGTTTTTTGTAAAAATTTATAACATGGATTATACACATAGCTACATGGCAGAGTTTTCATTTCCGACAAAGGATTTAAAAATATAAACCCGTGATTTTACTCTGAATAAATTGATTGTTTTTGTTTTACCCGAATTGAATTTCTAATAAGGCTCAGAATTAATATTCATATTTTGAACCAAAATTCTATAAAGCAGGTTTTCCTAAGCAGCATTTTTATGGTAGCATTAAAATGGACGTACCTAATAATTTTCTCCGGAAATTTATCTAGGTTTCTTACCAATATTATACAGCGCTCTTAATGAAGAAAAAAGTTTTATGACTGAGGCGTTTAATTACTAAGATTGTTTTTGCAAAATTGTATTTTATTAAGTTGATTTATGGCAGTCTTTGAAATTAAGTGTACCTACCTCTGGAGATAAAAAACGACCAAGTAAAACCTTCGGTTTTCTTCAATTGATTTATGCCGGAGGTAAATTTAAATGAAGTGCTATAGATTAGGTAGTATCTTAATATATAAAACAAAATCGGGTTAGTTACACCATTTATAACTCGAGAACGGGTGGACCGATTTTTACGAACTTCTATTTGTTGGATTTGTCTCCGTCCCGAATAGCAGAATAGCCATTAAAACATCGGAAAAATTCACGAAAAAAATAATTATAAAGAAAATTCTTTTCCTCATATATTTTGAATGAAACGCATTCTTATCTTTTGAAAAAGCTGCAGGAATATTGTGATAAGTATAATATTGAGCAGTGAAAAATTCAAAAATTGAACAAAAAATTCAAAAACGTCAAATGTCAATGCGCTCATTGTTTTGCTTTTGTTCTCAAACATATAATGCTTCCCCTCTTTCTTACACACTAAATGTCAACAGTCGAAAATGAGACAAACGGTGAACGTATGCCTGCACCTCTTCTCATAAAGAAAATGAAACCCATTTCTCGTAAGAAAAAAATGGAAAAGTAAGAAAATCATAAAAATTATAAATTCGTACACAACGCCATCTCTAATACTGACATAAACAAAACACAGATAGTTGCGCATCGATAATTGCTTCATTGTGTAATTTGGCTTAATAAAAAAACTGAATTTATACTTTTGAATGTAGCTATAACTTTTTTAATTCAGCTAATAAGTTAACACAACACTTATTGATTCTGAGTAGGTACAAAGTTCGACGGGTCAGCTAGTTATTTAATAATTTAATAGCAACGTTGTCATCGCTGTCATACATTTTTTTTATCATCGTCATGTTTTTATCAACACTTGAAGAGTCTTACCGGCTTCTACTCTCATCGGTTTCCCGCTGTTTATTTCAATAATGCGATGGACCGCCTCACAACTTTGCCTTTGTACACATTCCTTGCTTCATTCACATTCATTCATCGTCTCCTACACACTTTTGTGTTATTTTTACTCTAAACATAACCCAAATTGTATTTCATTCACTTGATTGTGCATTGTGCCACGTCCTTCCCAGATTTTCTCCAAGAATTCACTTTTGCGTCACATGTTCTCCTACGATCCTTTATTTGTTATTTTATTTAAACGTGAAATCTCGTGCAAGTCGGGTTGTCACATAGATTATAATTATTTTAGCAAAAAAAATTAAATTTACGGTTTTTAAAGCCTACAGTTTTAACAACCTGTAGTTCGTAATCAGAGCACAGAAATAAAATATCAAATCATTTCAAATTACTATATAATTTATCGTTGTGTACAGAATTATAATTTTTGAGATTTTCTTTCTATTCCACTTACTTACAGGAAATGTGTTTAATTTTCTTTATAAGTGTGAGGGAGATAGATTTATTATAATTATTGTATTTTACCTTTGGAGGGGTGCAGACGTACGTTCACCGTTTGTCCCATTTTCGACTGTTGTTGACATTTAGTGTGTAAGAAAGACGGACAGCATTATATGTTTAAGAACAAAAGCGAAATAATCAGCAAAATTGACATTTGACGTTTCTGAATTTTTGGAATTCACTCACTATTCAATATTATATTATCACAATATTCCTGCAGCTCTTTCAACTGATGAGAATTCGTTCCATACAAAATGTATAAGGAAAAGAATTTTCTTCATAATTTTTTTTCGTGAATTTTTCCGATGTTTTAATAGCTATTCTGCTATTCGGGGCGGAGACAAATCCAACAAATCAAAGATCATAAAAATCGGTCCAGCCGGTCTTGAGTTTTAAATGGTGTAACTAACCCGACTTTTTTATGCGAAATCTTCATTTCATTATGTTTCAAGAGCGATTGTTTTCAAAGTAATATGTTGAAACTTGTTAAAAATTTTCACTTGAACTTGACTGTTATTTGGTATGCGTACTATTAATCCACATTTCTGATGTATAGAAATATCGATCATTGACGTCTGTTATGTTGTGGTGAGGAATTAGAACAGTATTATAAATAAAGAAAAGTTATTTATTGGATTACTTCGGTCGACGATGGTTTTACTGACATCTGGCCGATATAAACACCGAGACAATACAGAGTGGTGTGTTTTGACAATCATGTAGAGTAGGTTTTGGCAGGTACTCATGCCAACAACGTCAAACTTTGTCTGAATAATCCCCAATTTTAAAGATTTATTCGTAAAAGTTTCAATATTCAAATCCAACCATCTCGCCCAAAAAATCTGATAAAAAATGATTAATTGAGCCATTCACTTGGAATATGCAAGATTGGCCCTTACTGTTTGTTTCTGAGAACATTTATTAACATACATTTTCAGTACAATTTATTACGTTTTTTTTAATCTACTATCCCGAAAAACAATGTCAGATGTGCGATTTTGTAGTTTTCTGTAGAGCTGTTTAAAGTTTCGTTAGTGCATTTAATTTTTTTTTGACATCAAGAAATACAGTGTTTTGATATTTTGCATTCCCTTTCTTTTCATTAAGAATTCAAACAAAATGTGTCAATAAATAAGACATCGAAACGATTTTCAATTTTTAACAGAACCGACATTATTCTTCTTCTGTTGTTGGCCGAAAGAAGACCGCCCTCTACCATGGTCGATCGATAAGGATTGATAGGATAATTTTCGGTAACTTCTCTAGGACAACTGCTCGCTAACGTACAAACAATGGATGACGTCAAATATATTAAGAACACTTAGTCATTGTACACAGTTACTTATTCATTGGCGATCTGCAGTAATGCTAGGGAACGATGTCAGTCACGGTCGACACAGTCGATCGATAAGGATTGACGGGATATCAATCCTTATCTATCGCCCGTGCTGGGACCCCTGAAGTAGAATAGAATATTTTTAGGTTTTCAGTATTCGAATGTACAAATTTGAACACGCTGAAAAGGATCTAAAAATTCGTTAACAAAGTCTAGCTTTAACAAGTCCACAGTTCACTTCAACTTACATTATACATTCAAAGAAACATAAATGCTTCGTAACTCAGATAATTACGAACATAATTTCCGGACTTAGTGTGGATTAATTTTGATTATTATAAATACGAGTAGCACCCAACTATATTCATTATTACGGTGCTGATCGATATTATCACAGTTTTCCACCCGAGTACAAGTTCGGCCTGGTAACATTTCCACGGCCGCCCTTTCAGTCGTGTCTATTAACCCCAATCAATCGCCGCTTCCGTTTTATTACAACCCTAAACTGTAATTCGCAATGCGAAGGGAAAATTTATGTATTCACTTGCAAACTGATTTTGTTGCACCATTTTAATTCAAAATTAATAAACACTTAGATTTAACGAGTTTTATTGTTTAAAACAATCAGAGTGTAGAAGTGAAACGCGGTAGAAAAGAGTGGGGAGGCTACGAAGCACCGCATAAAGAGAAGACCGACAGGTTACGAAGCACGCGCATAAAGAGGAGATCGATTATTTATTAACCAATACATATAATATATAAATAACCAATATATCTTAATATATAAAACAAAGTCGGGTTAGTTACACTATTTATAACTCGAGATCGGCAGGACCGATTTGTATGATCTTTGATTTGTCGGATAACAGAATAACCATGAAAATATCGCAAAAATTCACGAAAAAGAAAGTTATAAAGAAAATTATTTTTTTCATACATTTTGTATGGAACGAATTCTCATATATTGAAAGAACTGCAGCAATATTGGGATAGGTATAATATTTAACTGTGCGTGAATTCCAAAAATTCCAAAACGTCAAATGTCAATGCGCTGATTGTTTTGCCTTTGTTCTTAATCATATAATGCTGCCCCTCTTTCTTACACACTAAATGTCAATAGTCGAAAATGAGACAAACGGTGAACATATGTCTCTGCACCCCTCAAAAAGGAAAAATACAATAATAATAAATCTCTGAAACGAAACCCACTTTTTTACGTAAGCTTCACTCAGGACCTATGTCATCTTAGGGGATGCTGTGTGGAGGATCTTTTTAAGGACGGGATGGATAGGAAGTTCTGGGAAGGAAAAAGGCATGAGGGGTGCGTAGGAATCTGGAGGTCAGTGTATCTGGGAATGAATCCATCCCTCCAACTGCGGTGTTGGCCTTGACCGGAATTGACCTTTTAACTTGACCTTTCCAGCCGAACTCTTTCGATCCATTGGCCGAGAGAATCCGGCTGGAAAGGTCCAAAGGCCTCCCTCAACCAGTCTCTCTCGATCTGGCCCGCCACGCAGCAGGTGGGCAGACGCATTCGCCGCCAAGACCTGCACAAAAGTCACCCCATGAACCCGGGCACCCCTGCTAAATGACCAAACGTAGCGAACCACTTGGAGTGACCTGTGGCAGAGGTGCTGGTTATCCAATAAATGGTTCCCGGGGTGGCAGCACCCGTACCCGCTTCCTTTTCAAAAATTCCCGTAAGTACGTGGAAAAGTAAGAAAATCACAAAAAATATAAATGCGTACACAACGCCATCTCTAATACTGACAAAAACAAAACACGGACAGTTGGGCATCGATAATTGCTTCATTGTGTAATTTTAAACTTAATAAAAAAACTTAATTTAATTCAACAGTTATTGATTCTGAGGCGGTACGAAGTTCGTCGGGTCAGCTAGTATAATATATAATATTTGTGGTAACAATACCTCCCTAATTGAGAAATTCTCAGGTTTAGAGATCGAGCACTGTCAGATTGACAATACTATACATACTTAACAGTTGTTACAATTTGGATGTATGTAGAACTACTTTTTTTAAACATAATGAATAATAAGTTGGCATTTTTTGTTGTTGTACATAATGGAAAATTTTTATACATAATGAAAATATAAGTTGGCATTTTTTTTTGTATATAATGAAACATAATGTGAATTTTCATACATAGAGAAAATATAACCGGTCAGTTGTTGAGTGGGCATAGCGCTTGGGTCCCACCCGGGCGTCGCGTGTTCGATTCCTCGGCTGGCTAAGTCCTCCATCACAACATAAGCAACATTTATGGTTTTCTGTGGTGGTAGTAGGAGATTTTCAAAACATTGTTGGGTTATTCGTAACCCGGGAATGTTTGTCTTTCTTTTTAAGAAAAAAAAAAATAATAAGTTGCCATTTTTTTGTTCATAATGGAAATATACTATCTCATTCTCTCGCAGGCTAATGGGTTCATGGGTTGATTTTTGTCTAGGATGCTTTTGCCCACCTACCGCGTGGCGGGCCGGATTGGGAGAGATTGGTTGAGGGAGACATTTTGATCTCCCCAGCTAGGCTCTCGAGAACCAATGTCTTGCATCGCATCGGGAGGGATGGTTTCATACTTTCTCACTCCTGAATATATTGATCCCCAGATTCATACCCACCTCCAGTAACTTTTTCCTTCCTAGAACTCCCAGCACGGTCGATTGAGAAAGATTGTAACGACATCTTTTGGTAACATCTCATCGTTCCCTAGAACAACTGCAGAGCAATGACGTATACACAACAGTTAATGCGAATATATTAAAAAAACTTGACAAACTTGGCAAAAACACATGGTGAACTGTTATTTATTGATTGGCGATCTGCAGTCATTCAAGGGAATAATATACGTTATATCTGTACAATCCTTAACGATCGATCGTGCTAGGAGTTCAGAACTTCCGCTCCTTGCTTCAATAAAAAGACACTTCAAGCACCATTCCCAAAAATGATATAGATCCTTGGGGATTTTTTTACTCAGGGCCTCCTGTGGGGAGATATTGTAAAAAAGTGATGACAAAGTGCTTCATCAGGGTTTATTTGAAACCATATATTGGAAAAATAATAAATTTGTCTTCTGATTTGTAATTTAATTAAATTTGAATATGTTTTCCATAATGTTGTTTTCCATTAGTTTATAATTACAAAGCAATTCATTTATATGACTATAGGAAACTGTAATTAATTAACGCGAGCAATCAACATGAATTGATTCAATATTATTTGTAACGCGTGGGACAAAGATTGTAAGCAGGCAAATAGTAAAAAAATATATGCAAACACATTATGCAGTTTTTTTTAAAAATATTCTATCCATTTGAATTTCGATTTTGTTTTCTTGAATGAAGGTATGCAAATCTTCGATGTGAAAATTAACTCAAGTTGAAACTCGGCAGATGGACTCGTCGATGTCAATATTATGTCGATGAAACGATTCGACTGAAACTCGGAACGCTTAATTTAATTGGTCAAAATATTTATAAAATGTAAGACACGTTTATTAGTGAGGGGAGTAAATAAATAAATAAAGTGTCCGTACTGTGGTGGTTTGAGAGGATTCTGGAACAGATTGGCAATGAGCAGTGTTGTGTTCAGAGGTCAGACGAAAAACAAACTGCCCCTTAGCGAAGTGCTGATTCATAAGGAAAATATGTCATTTCTCGTTTGGAGGGTGCTGCCACAATCAGCTTTATAAAATGTCAGGTAGATAAATGACAAAAGAAAATATAGGAGCTTCCCATTATTTTTTTATTTGGTATTTTAGTTACCAGAATGTTAAGCCCCGCACATTCTGGCTCCCCCATGATTTTTTTTTAGCTAAACATGACTAAAACCTTTTTTATTGTACGTTTCGTAACGCCATTGGTTCTTGATGACTTCGTTTTGCTCTCCGCCAATGGCAGAGCTAGGATTTAACCATTATGGTTGAATCCGCATGATCGGCCGCTGCTCGCGGCCACTGGGTAAAGTACATGTTTTAATTACCACCGTGTATTCTCACAAGTCTCACAACCCCAACTTGGAACCGTCATCAAGTATTTTTTGCCACTATTTTGAACACTGTAAATTGAACATGGTTATTTGAAGATTCGTTCGCTGGGAAATATTAAATCTATGTACATATTTATAAATCAATCAATGTTTGCTTGCTTGTATGTATGTATGTTTGTTTCTAATACTTTGCTAAACCATTCATCCGATGTAACTTTATAATAGTAAGCTCTAGCGTCATGTAATTATGCCTTGCTAAACCATTCATCAGATGGCGATGAAACTTTGGGAATATGTAATAGTGAGCATGGCGTCATGAAATTATTTCCTACACCATTCATCCGATTGCGATGAAACTCTGGTGAGTTGTTGTGCGCATGCCCGCGATGGTTTCTGTATGGAGCTCTGGAGCTATGAAATTATTTTCTAAATTAATCATTCGATTGCAGTGAGTTGTTGTAAGCAAGCCAGCAAAGGTTTCTATACATATGCTGGTGAGAAAACTTGCAATAAGTGGCATACGAGCTGTTTGAAAACTAAATGCACTTGGACTGTATGTATGGAACGCGGGGAGAGGATGGGGAAAGCGAGGGGTGGGCAACGCTGGAGGGGGAAGCGGGAGAAGGGAGTGAGGAGAGGGAAGGCGGAAAAGGCGGAGTGGGAACGCGTCAGAGGAAGGGGAGGCATAAGGGGAATGGTACGAATGGGAAAGAACACGGAGGGAGAAACAATTTCGTTATTAAGTGGCATTAAAACGCAAGCCGAGAGCTCGCTAGTGTTCTATAAAGTTAACAAGTGACTATTGCCTCGTATAGGTCGTGCGCGGCATACTGTTCAAGAATCCGTTTCATACGAATTAATACAAAGTGCCTGTGGTGTGATCCCAACTATTTTAGTGCAAATCAATACACATATGAACCTCGAGCATAAACTTTGGATTACCCGCTGCCGTAAGTACGTTATTGCGACATGCTCCGCTTTGGTGTGGGTGGCATTGAATTCGTTGGGAAATTCAGACAGAGAGGACATTCCGTTCCTATTCTGACCCGTGAGGTGACACGAGGCAATCGCGCCAACTTCACATTGTCTTAACATTGAAGCGGAAAATCTCGTTTGTTTCAATTAGCGGAAATTCTCTAACGGTGAACTGGGCGTCATGATAATTTCTCAATTTTTTCTCTCTTGAATCTCCATGTAAATTATTTTTAGCTACTATGTTATATTTAATTTAGTAATATCCATTATGAGTTAAGAAATATTTATTTCAATGCAAAAGAGAGAAAATATCTAAAATTTGTTTGCTTCACATTTTTAAATTTCACACAAAAGTCACTAACAATATTCACACAATAACAACCATGGCTTAAAACCAGAAAATTTACCTCTGTGATAAACGACGTTAAACATTAATTTCAATGTCTTTCAATTTGATTATAATATCGTGTATACCGTTTTTTTAGAATGGCATGAATTAGTGATGTTTTAAGTCGTAAATTTGTTTGCAAGTTCCGTTTCCCGTTCAGGATGGTGTTTTAATGGTTCAGTAAAGAAATGTGACATCATTGTGTTTATTTGGATTTTCTTATTGCATTTTTTTCAATGTCATGATAACTACCTTAGTGGAAAAAAGTGAAAAAGGATTGTCACAGATGACGTTTCCATGAATAAATTATATATTTCTTTTTTAGAGAAAAAGTTGCATAATATAAAGGTGAGAACGAACGTGGCTTTCTAACCAGTGAATTCTGACATTATTTGGAGTAAAAAATGTAAAAGAAATTTTGGTCTCTGGTGACATGTTTGATGTTTTATTTTCAACTCAAAACAGTTAGGGTGGGGTGAGGGTTCTTCTGATTATTCGGCTGAAAGACCAGTGATGACAAATGGAAGAATTATTGTTGTTCTAAGGTTTTAATAACAATAACAAAAAAACATCGGTAAAAGTCACCGGTGTCCAAATCTCATTTTTGTAAATACATTGTCTGGAAATACTGGTTAAAGTAAGTGAAGTACCTCCCTTAAGGTACGTTCTAAATGATCAAGTAGTAAGTCCAGTAGCGAGTGCACTCGCTACTTGACTCGCCGAAAACCGTTCGCATTACTTTCAAGTAGAGTACATTTGTGCCCGCCGCCCGTTGCAAGATTACAGCGGATGACGGGCGCTACAAAGCAAAGTGTTAATTTAATGTTTATTTTAGAAGAGGTGAAAGAATAAATTAGTAAGATGAAAATAAATAAACTATGGACACGAAAAGAGATTAATAGCAGCATAAATAAATGAATTTAAGGTACCATCTTTGCCCTATCACCACGACATTTCCATGCGTTTACAAATGAACCCTGCTAAAACGGTCGGTTCGCGCCTGACATTGGGCAGGGACGCGTGGTGGGGGTCGCTACTCGCCGAAAAAATAGAACGAAATGGATTGAATCTATAAAGAGCTGACTCTACCACTCCACTAAAATTACGGTGTTCGGACGCGTTTAGTTACTACTATACTTTTGTGATGTACTTCTTTCAGAGCACCGGGCCAATGAGGCTCCTTTCTCTTTCATCGTGTGTTTGATATGGTTGTAGAAAATGATATTTAGTG
This sequence comes from Limnephilus rhombicus, assembly GCA_929108145.2. Classification (NCBI taxonomy): domain Eukaryota; kingdom Metazoa; phylum Arthropoda; class Insecta; order Trichoptera; family Limnephilidae; genus Limnephilus; species Limnephilus rhombicus. The sequence continues at coordinate 26,292,462 of OV815278.1, forward strand.
TTTGTTAATTAATTTTTGGGGAGGATGAGAAGGGGTAGGGAGGGGAGGGGGGGTAGTAAGAGAGCTGGGGGGGGGGGGTAGAAAGAGAGATGTCGGGGCTCGGGGGGAGGGCAGGAAGGCTTGGGGGGGCGGTGGCATGTCGAGAGGTGAGGGGAGTGGTAGACTGAGGGGTGGGGCTTGAGCTTGAAAGAGGTGTTTTTGAGGGGTCGTTTTACTAGTTTGTGAAGGAACTGCTTGGTATTTTGGAATGAGAACGAAGTGGGGGGGGGGGGGGGGTTTCTTTAGACGGACTCGTTTGCGGGATGGTTTGACGCAGACCCAGACCATTTCCCCGGGGCCTGGGTTGTCGGAAGTTGGTTGGACGGGCTCTTGGGTGTCGCTGGAGCGCGAGAATGTGAAGTGGTATCTTTGCCCCTTGGTTGGGGGATTGGGTGGAAAGGCAAGGAACCCTAAACCGATAGTGGGCCAATCGGTTTGGGGAGCGGTTAGAGGGGCGATAGAAGGGTCAACGGGTTGGGGGGCGGTGAGGGGGCGATCGTCTAGAGGGGCGATAGGAGGGCAAAGGGTTTGGGGGGCGGTAAAGGGGCGGTTATCTTGAGGGGTGTTAAGGGGGTGGTCGGTTTGAGGGGTGACAGGGGGGCCATCGGTTGGGCGGTTGGTTTGGGGGGCAGTAAGGGGGAGGTTGGGGGGGGGGGGTTGTTTGGGCGGGGGTTAGAGATGAGGAGGGGGGGGGGGTTGTTGGGGAGGAGTATCCTGAGTCGGGTTGGGGTGAGTTGCAGGGGGAGTTGGGAGGGAAACCATGAACTCTGCGGGAGGCCAGGGTGCAGACATGATCTATCTCTTCAGGGGACATGTTGTTGGGGTCGGGGTGGTTTTCAAAGAAGGACTGAATCTCGAGGGTAAGGCGTTGGTATTCATCGGAGATTTTGTGAAGGGGGGAGGTCATGATGGTAAAGAATGGGGGGAAACACGAGGATAACTGAGGGCACGAATGTTCAAAGCACTGATAACTGAGGGCACGAATGTTATGTTCAAAGCACTGAGTTGACTGGTTGGTGTGGCGCGAACAAGCACGGTAGACTGGGGTGATTTTGGGTTCCTTTACTGGGAAAGGCACTTTGAATTCACTGGGGTGTGGTTTTCACGAACTGGAGCGATACAAGCGACGGCGGTGGAGAATGGCATTTTTGCCAAGCCAGAGAGGTGCGACTGTCGCGGACGGCAGTCAGACCGGGAATGAGTTACTACTATACTCTCCACTCGACTAAAATACTTGATCAATCAGAACGGGGCTTTAGCACTCTGTAGTTTATAAAAGTAGGTATTAATTTAAGTACCTACTTAAAAATCATACGATGAAATTTTGGTTTTGGTTTATTGCAATAGAAAATTTAAAGAATAGTTATTCAGGTTTGAACAACTAGTTCAACACATTCAAAATTGGCTTCACCTTAAAAGAGTCTGGTTATTCATAACTCATTTTTGCCAAAAACAAACTATCTATAAAATGGTGACCAGACGACTCTGAATCATGCACCCTCAACACCTCATTTGAAAAGTCATTAAAAGTGAGGAAAAACAAAAAAATAATAATTGGTTAAATTAGGATAGGTTATGGGCTATTTTTCATAACTTTTCAAAGGGGTGTTGAAATTCCATGATTCTGAGTTGTCGTGAAGCTCTTTAACCAATTGGAACCATAAGCTTGTTTTCACGATAAATTAACATTACCAGAAATATGTATGACGTATGAGGCGTATTCAAGTAATAGGCCACTTGCATGGATTTCATAACGACTTGGAAAAAATTGTGTGGATAGATTTTTTTACTAAGATTACGAAAATGTTGGTAAAATTTTTTTAGAAATGTACAGTTTTTTTGTTTTTTTTTTAAAAATTATTAAAGCCATTATTTGGTCTCGTGACGTCACTACATGAAAATGTCCCGTCTTCGAAAATGATCCTATTAATTTTGTAAAATTCCACACTGATTTTTTTTTTGTTGCCAACACTTTGATTTCATACGAATTTTTGAATTTGAGATTTAACGTTCACTAGATTTATTGTTTGTTCTCTGTGAACTTATCATTTAATTTGAGTTTTTGACAGATGTTGTTTTAGAGGTATTTTTTTTTTTTTTTTTACAGTGAATACCGCACAAGAATCTCAACTGCTCCCGTCTGGAGCCAGTGAGACTATGGCATCCCCAATTGGGGTATGTTGTGAGGCTGAAGGTAGTGGGGAGGGGAAGGAGGTGGGGAGGAGGAAGGTTGAGAAGTACCTGGCTATTCAGATCTGGTCACCAAACACGGCTAAAGCCATTTTCAAGCAACGTTTCAATTCTGAATGGTGGTCTTACACCAGGGCGATACCAATAGTATCTTCCACTCTGGAACATGCCGCAAATATACTATATATTATTTTAAATGAATTAATTGTGAAATAACACAAATTAATCAAATAAAATTTATTTGCGCATGCCGGGTTCGAACCCGCGACCTCCGGATTGTGAGTCAAGAGTCTTACCCACTGGACTACGGAGGTCGTCAAAATAATGGTAATGGTGTTGATTTTAACAAAATCAAGTTTTATAATATTCTTATTATTATTATTATTTACAAGTATAAGTATATTACATTGGATTTAGTAATATAGACGTTGTACATTATCATTATAATGGATGGATTAATATGATCAATAAGATGGATCAAGGAAAAAAATATTTATGAGATGTAATATTTTTGGTATGCCTCGTTATTCTCCTGTGCCATTCGTGTGGAAAACGTTCTTTTTTTAAAAAATGATATTCGGCTACGTAATTATCGTTTTTTCGCACCCATAAAATTTTGTCCCGTCTTACCGGTTTATAAAAAAATGGTCTGATTTATCGGATTGAAATTTTCAAAAAATCGCCAGGGTTTCAAAAACACGATTAAAAAAAAACATAATGCCTTATAATATTTACCTAAATATTTGCCTAAACCGGATTTTTTTTTTTAAATGTGATGAAAGTGGCCTCTTGTATGTAAAAACTTTTTTGTTGTATTTTTCCAGTCATAACGAGTACACCCCAGCCCTGCGCTGCTGGGACACGGTGTCCTGCTGCCGGGCGGGCTGGAAGCGCTGTCCGCCGTACGCACTCGCCGCGCTCTCCCTGCTGCTGTGGCCGCGCTGGCTGTGGGTGGCGCGCGTGGCCGGGGGCATGCTGCTCGCGCTCGCGGCGCTGCACCTCGCGCTGTTTTGCGCCGCGAGGCCCCGACACCCGCTGCTGCCGAACCAACACCACCACCTGGTGGCGGACGGGAATAGTGATTGCGGGAATGATAGCAGGTAAAATTATATACATTACAACCATTTATGAAAATTAAATAAAGTGGGTTGTTCTCCGCCAAAGGCAGAATTTTTTCCTTAAGGCTCCGCAACCGGGCTGGAAAAGAAGAAGATGGAGAGATACGAAATTACGAATGTTAGAGGAGAGCGCTAACATTTACAGCGACAAAATCAATGCGAAAATTGCGAAAATATTAATTAAAAAACACGACTCGTTTAAAATAGACAAAAAATGTTGCTGGCATTTTCTTAAAAGGCATTTAAAGAAACACTGTGATTTTTTTTCATATATATAACTTGTAAAATAACTGAAACAAACGTGTTTATAATAACTTTGCGATTTTTTTCTATCGTGGGAATTTTATATAATTTGCATTTCGGCACGGGCGATGTCTAGATATTATTTTCAAGAATAACATATATTTTTTTAAGAGCTTTAAAACTTAACGTGTTTAAGGGAGATATGTAAGAAATCGGTAGAAATTCGGGTTGCTGGCCCTTAATTTATTACAAAGCAATTAAACTATATCATATTTAGATGTGTAAAATCGACATAACGTTTTTTTTGTTTTTGTTTTTAATTTGCCTCTTTCCTTTAATTTTCCTAATTGCTTGATGGCCTTCGTTGTCGAAGGGTTAGACTCTCGACTAGTAATCCGGAGGTCACCGGTCAAATTCCGGCGTGCGTAAAATTTTATTTAATGTCACAATTTTTTTGTGTTTTTTACAATTTTTGTGTTTTTTCACAATTTAATCATTTAAAGTAATATAGTACGTACTTGCGGCACTTTACAGAGTGGAAGATATCCTCAGTATTGCCTTGGTGAAAGACCACCATTCAGAATTGAAACGTTGCTTGAGAGAGGAAGATGGGAAGTACCTGGTTATTCACATCTGGACACTAAACACGTCTAAAGCCATTTCAAGCAATGTTTCAAATCAGAATATTGTTCTTACATCAGGGCGACAATAAAAGAATATTTCACTCTGGAAAGTGCCGCAAATATTCCTTTTATTTTAAATAATGAAATTGAGAAATAATACAAATCTATCAAAACGATTTCTAGTCACGAGTCTTACCTTTCGACCACGGAGGCCGTCTGAATTGTCCAGGAAACGCGTTTCGTCGGTTTATTGGTATATAGTATTAGGGAGTATATAAACTTTTAATATTTCTTTATTCATTGCTTTGAATGGTTACATCATTTGTTGATTTTTATTTTTAAAAGATTAGGTTTTGACTTCAGTCAACAAAGTTATCCATGTGTTTTTTACATTAACTCCACACAACAGGCTCCGAGGAAAATAATTTCCCCCAGGGCCTAAATCATCTTTAGGGATGCTGTGGGAAGGTTATTTTTAGAGAAGGAAGAAGAAGGTTTCTGGGAAGGAAAAGGGTATGAGGGGTGGGTAGCAATCTGAGGGTCAGTGCGGCCGATGCGGCCTGCCATGCAGCTGCCGGGCAGACGCATCCGCCGCCAAGACCCAGACAAACCTCACTTCATGAACCCGGGCACCCCTGCTAAGTCACTAAACGGAGCTAACTACTTGGGGTGACCTATGGCAGAGGTGTTATCCAGTAAATTTTTCCCGGGACGGCGGCGGTAGATACTCATACCCGCCTCCCGCCTCCCAATTTCTATATTTTTAATTACTTTAATTAATTACATATTATTGTACAGGTTATTACATAATTAATATTACATTACATTAATAATTATTACATTACACGAAAAACACGAAAGACGAATGTTTGAATGTAGTCATTTACATAATTAAAGATTGTTTTGACTCGTCTCTTTTTTTATTTTGTGCAAAGCTTTACACCAAGAAAGAACAAACAATCGAAAATTTAAAAGTACCATTTTTTTATGCTATCTATGCATATTGAATTGATTGTATTATTGCTGCAGGGTATTAGAACCAGATTTTCAATGAGTGTGGTGTAAAATTAATGGCTAACCATCAATGTAATGTTTGGCACGATTGAGCGGATAAAATTAAAGTCAAATTGGCCATCGAAATATACTGGCAGGCATTCTGAATATAATTATATGCAACATGACTTGCTGATGGCCATTGATATTGCTGGGCATTTGGTAACCGGGCAAATCAGAGTACTTTTGAAAATATTATATATAAGTCTTGGTTAAAGTAGTTATTTTTCAAAACTTTTAATGATTATATCACTTTTCAAAAGTGTCTGATTTGTCCTGGTACGGGTTTTCAGCGCAGCAACAAAGGAAAATCTATTCTTAGCACGGGTTATTTTACAGAAATTTCAAATTTAACATTGTCATTTAACTCCAAGTAGTTTGCTACGTTTGGTGACTTAGCAGGGGTGCCCGGGTTCATGGGATGTGGTTTTCAGCGCAGCAACAAAGGAAAATCAATTCTTAGAACAGGTCATTTATTAGAAATTCAAATTTAACATTGTCATTAAACCCCAAGTGCTTTGCTACGTTTGGTGATTTAGCAGGGGTGCCCGAGTTCATGGGATGAGGCTTGAGTCACACGAGAATATCTGCGAAACAACTGTGACATTTTAGAAATGATCGCAATACAAAATAATCCACGTAGCGTGGTTCTTTTTTATTGAGTTAAGCGTCGATGACACATAGCGAGTGTAAAAGCTACTATCTGGGAAATTCACTATCTGTTAGTAAACTCGCTCGGTGTCATCGTGTTACTTGCTAACTAGCAGATTGTTGACAATCTACGAAAAAGTTGAAAGGTCGTCAACTTTACTCGCCACACGCTTGCTCGTGATTGGTTTATTTATGTTTTTCAAGATGGCTGCCAATCAACAGCTGATTTTGACTGTCAAACATCACAGAATTAGTTCACGCAGGCGTCGTTATTCTTATTACTGGTGCTAGCAGCGTCCTCAGTTTCCTACGCTACTGAGCGAGTGGACAGTTTTATGTGTCATCATGACAATCTCACTCGCCGATTTATCCGCTTTTAAACTTAGTAGATAGTAGCTTGTAAACTCGCCCAGTGTCATCGAGCCTCTACTCATCAAATTGGATGGGTAGATTTTTTATTCCAATTTAAATAGATTAAACACTTCAGCATCTTATTTATTAGCAAAGCTTTAAATTATACAGGGTGTCCGGTGGTACAGTGCACAAGCTTCCGGAGGAGATTCTACATGATAGTACTTACAAGACAAAACATTTTTCGAACTTTCTACTTTTTATGGTAGTTTTCGGGTAAAAAAATTGAATTACGAAAAAATAATATCCTTATACGGATTTTTTTTGTATGAAAAAACAAAACATTAGAATTCCGAAAAAAGTTACGGTAAATTTTTGATCGAACTGTCCACGCTTATTACGGATAATTTTTAGAAAAAAACCTTTAGATTCGCCTTAATTATTATAAAAGTTTTGCATTTGGGGCGGCGGAAAATGATGCATTATAAATTTTAATTGCGTAAAGTGAAATTTTTACTTCGCGTACCGAATTTGCGCCGCCATTTACTGTACCTGTCAGTTGTCAGTTTGTTCTGTTGATTCTGTTGGTATTCTTGATACTATATGGAAGTAATTCGTATGAGTTCGTAGCCAACTTCATACGGAAACATGAGATGTCGTAATATGGTCGTAATTATAAAGACAAACATAAATAATAATATTTAAATAAAGAATAGGTTTTAAGCAAAATTACTTTTGCTTTAAATTTTTTTAAGTAAAAAAAAATATTTAAAAAAAACATTTAAATATTATTAATTATGTTTGTCTTTATAATTACGACCATATTACGACATCTCATGTTTTCGTATGAAGTCGGCCACGAACTACCTTGTTGTATTACCAGGAATACCAAGAGTACAAAATGACAGATTATCATAAATGGCGGTGCAAATTCCGTATGCGAAGTCAAATTTCACTCTACGCAATTGAAATTTTAAGTGCATTGTTTTCCATCGCCCCGAATGCAAGAAGTTTCCTTTTATAGTAATTAAGGTGAATCTAAAGGTAAAAATTATCCGTAATAAGCGTGGACAGTTCGATCGAAAATTTACCAAAGTTACTTATCTCTTTTACTTCTACCATCATGTAAAATCACTACCCGAAGTTTTTGCACTTTATCCCAGGACACCCTGTACAACACAAACATCTAAATAAACAAGTTTGCGTTAGGTACTTTAGGAAAGAAGAAATGTTTTAAATTAATTTATTTTTCGTGATGGGAAATTTTTTAAAATTAGTTTATTATCTTATTTTGGAATCAAAGCCATATTCGTCCAAGAGATATTTTGAATGGCTTAGGTCCAAGTTCTACTTTCCTTCAGAATGTATTATAATTGAAATGAAGTTACCTACTATCGTGCGAGTGGAGTGGGTTGGATTTATTTAGCTTAAAAGCTTTTCCCAATATTATTACCGGAAAATTTTGTATTGGCGACGCGACTTCTTCGATTTATTTATAAAGTTGTAATTAAGATTAATTTAAAAAAACTTCTTTTATGATTAATTTTACGATTTCTCTTTCTAATACTGTTTAGATCGTATTTCTCATTATGATATTAAGGGAGGCAGAACGATGAGACCTGTGTGAGGTGTTCCGAAAAGCGAACAAATTAGTCTGACGGGTTAACACTGTTTTTACACCAGTATGCACTAAATCATCTTTAATATAAAAATGAATCGCTGAATGTGTTGCTAAGCGCATAACTTTCGAACGACAGCACCAAATTGGATAATTATTTTTTTTGTGTGTTCGTTATTGTCAGGACAAATTTTTTATATAACTTTCGGTGAGCTCGAGCATTATGAAAATTGTATAAAAAATTGCTATTGGTGGCACGCGAGGAAGCGGCTATTGCTATGGAAAGCGGGAGGGAGGGAGAGATGGGGGAGGGGAACCAGGGAGGGGGGAGGGGGACCTGGGAGGGGGAGTGGAGTGGGGAGAGGGAAGGTGGAGGTGACGGAGTGGGAACGCGAGAGGGGAAGAGGAAGCAGGAGAAGAAGGGGAGGCGGAAGGGGAACGGGACGATGGGAAAGGACGCTCAGGGAGAAATAATTTCTTTATTAAATGGCATAGCAACGCATGCCGGGACCAGCTAGTAGATAATATAAAAATATCTTAAGCCCATATAAGGCTTTTGACGATTGATAATTAAATTAAAACAATTTTTTTTTGTGTATAAAAATCTCGCGTCGCGATGTTTGTTCGAGATAAACTCTAAAATTACTTTACCGATTTTGACGAAATTTGGCTTATTGTGTGTAATTTGGTCGAACTTAAAAGACAGGATAATTTTTTTCTCGATTATTGACCTCAATATTTACTATTGCGAATTAAATAATTGTTACTGGACAATGCTTTGTAATTATTTGTAAGTTTCATAAGTTTCTAACAGATGGCGGTGTGAGTTAATTTATCGACATAAAACTTGGTTATATAGGTTGGGTAACCATCCAGTAGATGGCTTTTGTGTTTCGTTAGCCACAGCTATGCATGTCCGGGTCAGCTAGTAAATATATAAAAACATTTATTAACATCTATGACACAACTTTTAATAACGAAACGTGTGTTTGTGGTTAAGAGTAGAAAGAAGATATAGATAAAGTACCTACCCTTGTAAAGTTTTTAACATTTTTCTTTTTTTTTGAGAAAGCCAATGAGACTCTGGTAACACCAACTGAGGAACGCAGTAAAGCCGAAGGAAGTATGGAAGAGAAAGATATGGGGAGTTTTAATTTTTTTTTATTATTATTACTTTTATTTATTTTTTAAATTTAATTAATATTAAATTTGGTAATATACGGTAATGTTATTAATTAATTACGTTTGGTAATCAAGTTCTGCAGGTATTTTAGTATATATTTTTGTCACAGCTGTTTCCATTTTCAAACTGTGGTTGAACTGCTTTGATACGACGTGTTTACACGAATCTAAATGTCAATTTTTAAAGGTGTCTAAATTGATTTATTACCGGTAATCCAATTTGCTGAGAAACTAAGTAGAGATAGTAGACACTCCATTATGTGGGAGATCTGTTTTCCCCGTACCAAGTCTTAAGGTTTCCGTAATTGTTTAATCATCATTTTACTTCTATGACTCACTAAAGTGCTTTATATTGTTTAGCTTTTGTAAGCTTACTAAGAAGTGGAGAATAGTAGTACGTTTATATCAATTTAGACACCTTCAAAAATTGACATTTTAGATTCGTATAAATACGTCGTCTCAAAGTGGTTCAACCACAGTTTGAAAATGGTCTTGTAAACCGAAACAGCTGTAATAAAAATACATACTTAAATACTTGCAGAGCTTGATAATAACGTAACCAAATTTTATTTTAATTAAATTTTAAAATATTAAATGGAGTTCTACGAATTAAACACAAAAACAATTAATATATATGGGAAGTTATTGCATCCTAAACTAATTACGGATTACAGCTTCAGATGCATTCGAAAATGGACTGTAAGTATTTTAAAGGAAAAGAGACGAAATGGTTTTTGCTGTAATGGGTGATAAAATGTGTAGGAAAAACAAGGTAGGTATGCTAAAAAACGGTGTAACTTACCACTGTATCTCTGAGAAGCAGCACACGACACAACCTCAGTATAGTTGAGTACAAAACGATATTATGTACTTCCGAGATTTTCAAATTCCTTTATTTTAATTGAAACGGGATTTTATACACAGACAACACCAATTAGTTCCAATTCTTCTGTTTTTAAGACAAATGCACTCGAATTTTTCAAAACTTTTGTTGCCGTTGTTCCAAATTTCAAATACTTTTCCAGCAAAGCGATGCTTAGGGTGAGGTAGGAACTTGATAAATGGTACTAAGCGTATTCTCATTTCAAGATGAAACAGGGAAGGTTCGATTGGCTTTCAGATCTGGTCACTGATATGGCTAAAGCTATTTCAAGCAAGCTATTTCGATTCTTAATGGTTTATTTCCTACTGGGTGCCCCTGAGTGCCCACCACTCTTGTCCAGAGAGGTTATTAACTAGATTTTTAAATTACTTCAACCCGCTTGAGTGTCTATTATTAATACATTTTTTTCTTATTCTCTCTCCTTCTTTTGTTATCTTTGGGGATGCTGTACGAAAGATTTAAGAAAAGGAAGTGAACTTGTTGATATTTTGAACATGTTGATAAAAGTCAACAGTCGGAAAATCTAAATTTAAAATACTTGTCCGTAAGTAATTGTCAATTTTGTAGATACAAAAATTGTTTGTCGTGTAACAATGATGTAAGCCCTTGATATTAGGTCCTTATGTATGGGAAGAACATAAAGTCGATTTTTTAAAAAATAATATATTTATTTAATCAAAGTATGTACCATTGCTATCTATGCACTTTTGCCATCTCGTAGGTAGTTCATCTATCCCTTTACTAAAAAAACCATTCGGACGGGAATCAATAAAATCTTTGAAGGCGGTTTGGACTGCCCCATCGGAGTTGAATTTTTCCCTGGCAAGAAGTTATCCAAATTTCTAAAAAAATGGTAATCTATTGGGGCAAGGTCCGGAGAGTACGGTGGATGTCTTAGACATTCCAATTTAAGCTCCTCTAATTTGGTAGCCGTCTGTTGTGCAGTGTACTGTCTAGCGGTCAACGCGCGTTTGTTGATTTGCTTCACTCAATTCGTGAGGTACCCACCTTCCAAGCTTTTTCACCTTCCCAATTTGCTTCAAGTGGATTAAATAAGTTTTATCACTAACACCGCAGCCTGCAGCTAACTCGGACATGGTTTGCGATGGATCCGCTTCCACAATAGCCTTCAATTCTTCATTATCAACTTTGGTCTCCGGCCGTCCACGGGGCTTGTTCTGCAGGTCGAAATATCCAGAACGAAAACGTTGGAACCAAAAACGCACTGTGTTTTCTTTTGCGGCACCATCGCCATACGCATCATTAATCCTTCAAGCCGTTTCTGCAGCACTGGTGCTACGGTGGAACTCGTACTCGTAAATAACGCGATATTTCAAGTTTTCCATTTTGTAAACTAATGACGCAAAGAAAAAAACAATTAAGGAAAAAACAAATGAATTATAATTTTCGAAACACAAATACATGAGTAAATATCTGTATAAATTTGAATTTGGAATTCCTAACCAAAAATAAGATATTTGAGATCAAAGTTGCCAGTACGGCAAAACGCCAATTTCATATGTAAAGACTTAATACTTAGAAAACTTTCCACTGAAATACCGGTAGCACAAGCTTAGAATTCGAGTAGATTTTATTTCTTCTGAGAATTTATTATAGAATTGCTCGTTTTTGCCAGAATTTTCTTCCGATATACCAGAGGTCGCTACGAAACTTACACTACGGTACATTTACGACTTACACGTTGTTTAATATTATATTATATGGTTTCTATGATATGATGCTCTCCAAAATAATACTTTATTATTTGTTGATAATGCTGGCATAATAATGCTGGTGAGCAACTGGGCCTAACAATCAACGTCAATAAAACTAAATGGATGACATTTGGACGACTAGATCACTCTGAATCAGTGATACAGTTAAATGGTTGCAATGTCAAAAAGGTGGAAAGATTTAGATACCTCGGCAGTATTCTCACGGAGACTCTTGACCCAGATGTAGAGGTTAGGTGCAGAGTTGAAGCAGCAAGAACTGCGTTCATTAAAATGAAATTCCTCTTCTGCAATGACAATACCACTTAAAACTAAGGCAGAGAATGCTAAAATGTTATGTGTGGTCGGTTTTACTGTATGGATGTGAAACATGAACCTTGAAAGTAAATACCATAAATAGGTTAGAGGCTTTTGAAATGTGGCTTCACCGGAGAATGCTCAAGGCATATGGACCAACATGATCCCCAACACAGAAATTCTCAGGCGGGCTAGAGCAGATAGAGAACTGCTTACATTAATAAAAATTAGGAAAATTTCATATCTGGGTCATATACTTCGAGGGGAGAAATATCACTTGCTCCATTTAATATTGAAAGGCAAGATAGAGGGTCGCTGAGGGCCTGGTAGGAGACAAATGTCTTGGCTGCGAAATATACGAAAGTGGACCGGCATTATAAATGTGGAGGAGCTATTCCGGGCAGCGCAAGACAGAGACATTTTTAAGAGTGATCGCCAACGTCGGGGGGACCTGATAGGGCACACAAAGAAGAAGATTTGTTGAGATTCCACAAAACTATGTATAACTAACTAGAATAACGATTGTATTGAAGAATATCGAAACTACATGTCTAACCTACCATACATCACAAATATCTACTTTATTTGATTGAATAAGATAAAAACTTCGATTCATGCCTGTACACTGTACAGTGTACAAGGTGAATCGGCACTCACCCGACAGACTTTAACCAGCGATTCCTAAGTATATTTGGAGTAAAAATGTAATATTTATGCCATTTTGCTGCCTATTTTCCAAATGCAAACAAAAAAATTACATTTTTATACCACGTATGTCGCAACGGGTCACGTGATACGCGTTCTATCGCGTCGGTACGGTTCTGTCGGAACGAGACAGAGTGCGTATCACGTGATACGCTGACTGTACCCATTGGAGACGTGTGATGGAAAAATATGCAGCTATTTTGCTTTCAATTGGAAAAATGGGATGTAGATATGTTGTTTTTAATTGAAAAAAAGGCGACGTAGATTTTTATTCCAAATGGGCTCAGCAACCGCTAGTCAAATTCTATATCCATATAGGTACACAGTGAAGATGCAAGACTTTAAAGTCCATTATCACAGTTTGAAATATTTTGGGTTAAGGCAAAATATTTGCGAGTGGTGAAGTGTTTTTTTCTTAAAATAATGATATTATGAATCCAAGGTTTTATAACGTATAACTATCGAAAACCAATTAGAATGAAAAAAATAAACAAAACGCATACTTGCACTTTATGTTACCTCGCCTTTATACCTTATGCCTCGATGACACACGGCGAGTTACAAGCTACTATCTACTAAGTTTTAAAAGCGGGTAAATCGGCGAGTGAGATTGTCATGATGACACACAAAACTGTCCACACGCTCAGAAGCGTAGGAAACTGAGGTCGCCAGTAACAAGAATAACGACGCCTGCGTGAACTAAATTCTTTAGATTTTTGACAGTCGAAATCAGCTGTTAAAGCTGAAACGTAAATAAACCAATCACGAGCAAGCGGAGCAAGCGCGTAGGCGAGGAAAGTTGACGACCTTTCAATTTTTTTTCGTAGATTGTCAACAATCTGCTAGTTGCTGCTAGTTAGCAAGTGACACGATGACACTGGGCGAGTTTACTAACAGATAGTGAATTTCCCAGATAGTAGCTTGTAAACTAGCCCTGTGTCATCGACGCTTTATACAACTTTAGTAAGAGGATTGTTGTTTGTACTTCGTTTGTGCAAAATGAATTTAAGCATAATATGTGCTTACAAATACAATAAGGACAATGTACTAAGTAATTTTCTCGCATTTGTTTCAGATACGACGACTTGACAGAAATAATTGACGACACGTTTCCGCCGCCAGTTAGCAACGCACCGAGTCGCCAAGCCGGCTCACCCACCATTGTCAGGTTGCAGGACCCCATCATTGAAATATGACCCAAACAAAATGGCGGCCCGCAGAGGGCGCCAATGGCGGAAGATGCACTTCCGGAGGAGGAGAGCAATATCATAGAGGACGATGAAAATACCAAAAATACCGAACAACTTCTTCTCGAGACCAAGACAAAGGTTCCGGTCGATTCTGGGCATTGGAGTGAGGAAGACGATTTTGGTTTCACATAAAAAAATAAAAAAGAACAACGTACATCATGGAAATGTCAGATGGAAATGAACTATTTATCTACAGCGCGTTTAAACACATAAAATCCACTTTTAAATTGATAAAATACCAGGAACATTGAATAATTTTTATGTAGGTCTTTCCGTCTTAAGCATCTGATTATTAGATTCTGACGCGGCAGTTGTGTTGGTATAGTTAATACTGTTTTAATGCCTCGGACTTTTCAGATTGTCACGGATAACTTTGCAGGCGGCTAGAAGAGTAACTAATGACGCCATGTTGTTATTCGGATATAAAAAATATTGATTTCTTCCAATTTAATATTGTTTTTGTTTTAATATTACAATTCCGTACAATTGGGAAAACCCGTGAAAAGTGATTTACGAAACTTTAACTTTATATCTTTTTCTACTTATTAATTATATACATTAACCTACAAAAATTCACGATATTTTCAGAATGATTAGAATGATTTGTCGCCAGTTTAATAGTTATCCTTATAAAGCGGTACCTACAATCTAAAGCTATGTACACAAGTATATTCATGCGCAACGGTTTAGCTCGCTCGAACATGATGACTTGGAACAATGCTCTTCGTGCATCTACGCGCTCAAGCGGCTAGACACAAGATGTCATAGATATACTAAGAAGACGCTCTGTAAAATCGTAAGTTTCTGACAAACATCGAGCAAGAATGACGGTCCTTAAATCTATTTCGATATCGAACAATTAAAAGCATTGACCGCGACGGTAAACACGTTGAGACATTCGAATGAGCGCAAAACCGTCGAGCATAAACTACCGTGGGTATGGGTCATAGATGTTTGATTTGGTCATCAATCCATGGTACTATAAAATGATTTATTTTAAATATAATGTTAGAAGTTTTGAGCCTTCTTTGTAAATAATAATCATGTAAGGATTCGATCTAACACGTGTGGTTGAATGTCGTGATATTTAATCAGTGATAAGAAAATAAATTAATTTTATGAAAATGTATGTAAATTGGAAAAATTTCATGTTACACTAATAGGGAATTTTCAAAAATGCAGAATATTGTACAAAACGTTTCAAAATTTTTCAAAGTTTATTTTTATGACTCTGATGGAAACTAAATATTAAGTATATATGTTTAGTATTTTCTTTAATTAATAATTACTGATTTTAAAAAACATGTAAAATTGCTAATTCCTGAATGATTTGTATTTGGTGGATGCAGTATTTATGACGTCAGTTCCGCCTATGCCTACGCAGTTTACTGTTAAGAAACGTTGGCGGGAGTGACGTCACAGCCGTTTTCTAGATGGCAATTTATCTAAATTTTGCATTAATAAAAAATCTTGTAGTAAACTTATTATTAAAAAAAATGCTTCTCTTAAAATAATTAAAATAACTGCGAAAATTCCCTATTGTAGGTACCTAAAACTATTTAGTTATGTTTTGTAAATAGAATTATAACCCTGTATAAAGATTAGATTGCAAATCGTTTAGTAGGTTTTAAGTGATTTGAATAATATTGTTTTATTGTATGCAAAGGAGATAAAATAGGTAGAGGTTGTAACAGTTTGAAATTACAATGCGAAGTAAGCACCCAGTAATTAAGTTGGTGGCTACTCATGAATACAAATTGAAATTTGAATTCCTTATTGGAAACATAACTTTAAACAAACGAAATCCTGCATTTCTTATGTTACCCACTTTGATTATATTATATAATCAAAGGTTACCCAAAACATACGAGGAGCAAGAGAATTTTTCATCAACAGTTCCAAATAAGAAGTCAGAGGGTCAGGACGTTTGTTTCGACGAGAGAAGACACATACTTCAGTGAAATCGCCATCCTGTGAGCTAATACTTCGGTTAGTTTTGAGTTTATTGATTTACCATTTAATATTCCGTTCAATTTGAACTGACGCCCCTTGTAGTAATTATAACATCGTGATCATCATTTTAAAAACATTTGATTTTATTTTTAAAATACGACAAGCTATTAATTTATTTTATTAGTTTCTAACTATTTAGTTTCTTCTTTAGGCTGACCCTGACAAACACGACCCTGAGTTTTAAAATATTATTTTGTTTATGAATGTCTCATGTTCTGGTTTCGTTATTATTGAATAATATAATTTAATTGTTGTCACAATTCTTTTATTTTAAATATTAATGTCTTATTAAAAGGTGTAATATTTACTAAGCATTACAAGGTAAGTGAATGTCTAGGTATCACGTATTTTTCTCTGCAAATAAACCGAATAGCAAATTATTTCTCTACAAATTTGAATATTTTTCATGAAAGCTAAAAAGATTTTAGCGGATAATGAAAACGGATTGTTTGTTCACTCGATTGGAATCATGATAATATAAAGCGGGGAGGTTTTTTAAGTGACGAAGGGGGAATTTAAATAATCAAAACCTGAATATTTTTGGAGTGATTCCATTCGAATTTAAAACAGTGGTTAGGTGTGAGAACCGTTTGGAAATGTCTTGGAAATGTTTTGAATGAATAACCTAGCATTAAAAAGAACTGACAATGGTTAAAGATGACCACTAATAAATCAGTATATTTATATGTTACTATCTGACCCGGCGAACTTCGTACCACCTCAGAATCAATAACTGTTGTGTTAACTTATTAGCTGAATTAATTTTTATTAAGTTAAAAATTACACAATGAAGCAATAATTGATGCGCTACTGTCCGTGTTTTATTTTTGTCAGTATCAGAGATGGCGTTGTGTGCGGATATATATTTTTTGTGATTTTCTTACGTCCACTTACTTACGGGAATTGCGTTTAATTTTCTTTATGCGTATGAGGGAGACTTATTATAATTATTGTATATTGAGGTGCAGACATACGTTCACCGTTTGTCTCATTTTCGAATTGCCATTAAGTGTGTAAGAAAGAGGGGCAGCATTATATGTTTAATAATAAAAGCAAAACAATCAGCGCATTGAGATTTGACATTTTTGAATTTTTGAAATTCACTCACTACTCAATATTATATTGATCACAATATTGCTGCAGCTCTTTCAAATGAGGAGAATTCGTTCCATACAAAATGTACGAGGAAAATAATTTTGTTCGTAATTTTTTTTTCGTAAATTTTACCGATATTTTAATAGCTATTTTGCTATTCGGGGCGGAGACGAATCCAACAAATCAAAGATCATAAAAATCGGTAGCGGTTCTTGAGTTGTAAATGATGTAAGTAACTCGACTTTGTTTTATATATTAAGAAGATAAATTCCATCGATTTTTAACCCCTAGAAGTTGCTCCACTGCTAAAGCAGTAGTGTTGCACACTACCAATGAAGTGCACTGTAAGCCAGGCACTAATGCTAAGAGTAAACGTATTATTCATGAGTATTCTTTACAAAAATGTGCATCAAAAATGCCCTTCTTACACATACAATTACATTGAAACTTATAACTATGAAATATTGGGCAGTTTCCAGGGTTTAGTTTTGGTTTAGATTTTTTTTAGTTTGATATTTTTAGTTTCTGTTACTCTTTGTGCATGGACCAATCTGGGAAATGAAGCAGTGTCTGTGGAGTGATTTTAAAACGTAAGGTTCTAAGTGCTTACATGGTGAATTATTTATCAAAGCTAATTTCAACCTTTTTTGTAACAAATGATTTGGAACCACGGTGTACTTCGATATCCGCTGACGCTGAAATTCACCAAAACAGCCATTGGCTATATTTAAAACGCGTAAACATTACAAGGAAAAATTAATGCTGGCACAGTTTATGAATTAATTTCATAAACTTTGTTTTGAGCCAAATTTCCTATAACTGATTTTGCCAAAACAAACGTAAAATCGAAGAAATATAATGAGCAGTCAAAAAATAAAGGTTGGAAAAATCATATTTTAGGAAGCTTTTGTATTATTTTATTAAAATAGTCATTTCGCGAAGAAAATTCCAATCGCATTAATAATGAAATCCTTCTCCGGATTGCAAAACAGGAGAATTTCATCAAATAAGTATTTGAACTTTTTCTTGGGAAACGTGTTAAAATTAATTTATTAAATTAATTTATTAAAATTAATTTATTTTACATTTTTAATGGTTTATGAAAAACGTTGTCAATTCTTATAACTTTTTGGTTGTTATTTATTAATTATACAAAATTATTTAGGAAGGTAATAATGAATCAGTTTTTGCTATTTTGTACCTTCACCTCACGTTAAGTGAAATATATTACTATAAAATCTTCTTCTTTGCGTGCGTATCAGGTCCCCCCGACGTTGGCGATCACTCTTTAGAATGTCTCTCTGTCTTGCGCTGACCGGAATAGCTCCTCCACACTTCTAATGCCGGTCCACTCTCGTATATTACGCAGCCAAGACATTTGTCTCTTACCAGGCCCTCGGCGACCCTCTAACTTGCCTTTCAATATCAAATGGAGCAAGTGATACTTCTCCCCTCGAAGTATATGACCCAGATATGAAATTTTCCTGATTTTTATTAATGTAAGCAGTTCTCTATCTGCTCTAGCCCGCCTGAGAATTTCTGTGTTGGTGATCATGTCGGTTCATGGGACCTTGAGCATTCTCCGGTGAAGCCACATTTCAAAAGCCTCTAACCTGTTCATGATATTTACTTTCAAGGTCCATGTTTCACATCCATAGAGCAAGACCGACCACACATAACATTTTAGCATTCTCTGCCTTAGTTTTAAGCTGATATTGTCATTGCAGAAGAGGGATTTCATTTTAATGAACGCAGTTCTTGCTGCTTCAATTCTGCATCTAACCTCCACATCTGGGTCAAGAGTCTACGTGAGATTACTGCCGAGGTAAGGATATACTATAAAATAATACATCCTTAAATCGGTTGGCCTGTAATAAACTATACATAATAAAAGAAAAAAAAATTGTTTTATTAATATTGTTTCGTATTATGGAAATATTAAATTTTATATAACAAGAAATTGTAACAACACAAAGGGAAAAACGTATTTTATTTGCGGCCAGATGAAATAAAAATTGTACATCGTCAGAAAGTATTTAATATTGACTCTCTGTTGTGACGAATGTGTTGTACATTAATGTCATTCATTTTCTCCAAAGCTTTCATAAAAACTAATCAATCATCCGTCGGAATGCTCATTGTAGGAGCTTACCCGGAACACAAAACAATCACTTGTGTAAACTGAATACATAAATCACGGAAAACACTTCCGATCGAACTTTTCGTTCCCCTTTACGGAATTACGTACGAGCTTAAGGCTCCGGACATGCTGGGGGTAAATTAGTAACGGAAAAATGTAATTTCATTACCTCTTGTGTTACCAGAGGTACAAATTTGTTATTCGGAAAGCTTTTCAGAAAAAGTAGGTGGTATTTTTAACGCTTTTCTTCACAATGGATGAATGATATTTTTTCTGTAAAATCGAGATTAATGATAAAAAATAAAATGTACGATATCTGGGATTTTTCCGGCCAGAAAACTTCACCAGTTTTCTCCCATCTTTTGCTAAAATCTTCATAAATTTTGTATTTGTTAAAACGGAGCAGATATATTCAACTTTCACGTTATCTAGGGGTGAGTTTGACGGTTTATTTTTTATATTGTGCTAAACGTACCAAGTTCTGCTTGCCATTTGGAAAATATATTTTATTATATTAGACTTATGTAATTTCACTGTAAATAATTTGTTGATCCTTCGTAGAAATTGTATAGAGTTTTAATTTATAATGAGACAATAAATATTATTTTTATAACATACAAAATAATATGACATAGCATAGAAGTTTTGAATGTATAGAATTCCAAAAAAATGATTTTTCAGATAAAAAATAGTTTCACATGAATCATAATAATATAGTATTTGAATTATAAAAAATATAATAAGTAATTTCATTATTTGATTTATTATTAGAATACAGTTGTACCGTGCGTTGTACCAAACATAAAAAAGCTTTCTTCGATACAGTTTTCATTTAGTTATCTCCTTTTAATTTCCGTTCTCACTTCGCAGAAAGGAAGGATCATAAACGAAAGCGTGTTGGTGGAAGTTTAATACAAAGAACTATATTTAAAATATATTTTTTTTTACTTTTTTCTTATAAATGAAAGAATGTATTATTTATTAATTAAATGAAGACAATATTAGCGAAACTCAATCGAAAATCTGGACACAGGAAAATCAGAAAAAAAGATATTGGCACCTCTGGGACTCGAACCCAGGACTTTCGGCTTTCCGGGCCACTGCGCTAACCACGCGCTAAGGTGTCAATATTCAATTTGGTCATTTTTAACTATCACACTTCGACTAGGAACCACCAACATTATCTTCATTTTCTTAACGCACATATTATTGGCTGCTATCTGTATGTATGATTGCAAGATTCAAACCCGAACTAAATGCTATCTAGATAGTGTCTAGATAAATTTTAATCAATTTGATTTTTAATATGGACATTTATTGACTTTACTGCATGCAAGTCTTGGATGAATACTTTATTTTTATTTTTAACTTTGTGAGTAAACCCTGAATCTGTAATATTTAATTAAAAATATTATTCTTAGTTAAACCACAAATTGTAATATTTAATTAAATGAAGACAATATTATTTCTAGTCGAAGTATGATACAGTTGAAAATAATCGAATACGATATCGACCCCTTACAACAGTGGCCCGGAAAAGCGGTAGGTCCTGCGTTCGAGTCTCAGGCGTTCCAATATTATTTCTGATTTTTGATTGAGTTTTGCTAATATTGTCTTCATTTAATTAAAAATTATAATTTGAGATTTCACTCATTAAGTTAAAAATAAAAAAATATTATTTATTAGTTTACTCCTATTCAAGTTTTAAAAATCTATCTACCTAAAATATAAAGTTGTCATTTAGTTTTCTATGTAGATTTCTAAATGTAATATAACCTCTTCTTTTAGAATCAGATGTAATATATTTAAAAGCTCATACTGTACGAATTGTAGCTTTTCATTTTTTAATAAAAAATGTTAATAATACAAAATGGTGTCGTTATTTTACTAAAACCTATATAGATGTAAGTCTTTATTGTTACTCGTAGAATTTTTACTACACACGTAAAATGCAAATGTTGAAGAATAACTCTTGATGCAAGGAAGCCGAAGAAGAAGAAGTCGGGGACCCTCCAGCAAATCTATTTCAGACTGACAAGACACAAATGAGGGAATCAAATACTTTAATCGGGTCGTATCGGGGATAAAATTCCACAATGTACGTAGAAATATTTTTTACATTAGCTCTATACAGGAGGCCCTGAGGAAAATAATTCCCCTCAGAACCTATGCCATCTTTGAGAATGCTGTGTGAAGGCTCTTTTTAGGAAAGGGAGGAGAGGAAGTTCTGCGAAGGAAAAGGTATTAGGGGTGGGTAGGAATCTGGGGGTCGGTGTGTCCAGGAGTGAGGGACTGACTGCAGTGTAAGGCGATTTCCGAGATAGTATGGCTGTAAAAGTCAAATGGACTCCCTCAACCATTCTCTCTCGATATGGTCTGCCATGCAGCTGGTGAAACCCGGACAAATCTGACCCCATGAACACGGCACCCTAGCTAAGTCACCAAACGTAGCGAACCACTTGGGGTGACCTATGGCAAAGGTGTTGGTTATTCAATAAATGGTTGGGCGGCTGTACCATACCCGCCTACCAAGGCTAAGAAAGAGTCTTCTGCTTACCCCAGCAGAGAAAATGGTGCGTTGGTTAGTTTGGCAAAATAATTACATACGTAACATACTGGAATAATTTTATGCGGATGAAAGCTAAAAATAATATATTTTTGGGGAAAGTATATATTTTTGGATTATTTAACATAATTTGAACAATTTCGATGAACAATTATACTAGAGTATACTAGAGAATTTAACAATCAAATGCCATCGTGTATTGATCACATATGGTGTAATTCCAACTACACTGAAAATCTTCAAACAATAATATGGAGAAACAACATAATGGACCATCATACATGTATACTAAACCTCAATATAGAAAAACACAAAATAAATAATAACAGTAATGACTCTGCCATTCCAAAAATAAAAATAAATCAACAAGAACTATATGAAAAACTGTCTCACGAATCGTGGGAATCTGTACTTACCACAAAAGATGTGAATATAAGTGCATCACAATTTCATGACACCTTTCAAAAACATATAAAAGATTCAATCTACGAAATACCCAACAAAACATATAAAAATAAGTTTCATAACCATGTATCACTCATGGCCTCGTGGTTTCTATACGAGAAAAGGAAAAATTATTTAAACTAACTAAAAAATATCCACTAAATAATCCAATCATCTCATACTTTAAAAAATACAGAAACAAACTAACGGCACTAATTAAAACTACCAAAGAGGAATTTTATAAACAAAAGGTATTGAATTCAGGAAACAACAATAAACAAATTTGGAACACAATTAATGAAATAATAGATAAAAAAAGGAAAACAAGTGACATTTTAAAGCTACGTATTAATAATAATATGGTACAAGTTTTGGATAACCCTAAACAATGTGCAAAGGCTTTCAATAATTTTTTTTCTAATGTCGGAAAAATCTCGCAAGCATAAAAACTAATATCGTAGATAATACCACATCTACCGCAGAAAATGATGTAACATCATCAAAAAAACCATAGGAAAATTCGAAACGGTAACTGAACAAGAAATTGTTGATATAATAAAAAACCTAAAAACTGAATCAGCACCAGGTTTCGAGCGGATCACTGTTGAAAATCTAAAGAAAAATCTTAACTTTTTGAAAAAGCCTATTACATATATTATATAAACAATAGTCTTAAAAAGGGAATCTTTTCATCAATATACAAAAAAACTATTATTACAGCGATTTACAAATCAGGTGACTCTAAAGAAATTAATAACTACCGACCTATATCAGTATTATCAAATACCTCAACAGATTTTGAAAAGGTAGCTAAAAAGCAAATACAAAATTTTATTGAAATTAATAATATATTGAGTGACCAACAATTTGGTTTTCGCGCAAAAATAATCACACAGGACGCAATCATAGATTTAACAACAAAAATACATCAAGCACTAGACAAAGGCAAAAAATCTCTTGCAATTTTCATAGACCTAAGGAAAGCCTTTGACAGCACAAGTCACAAAAAATTACTATACAAGCTTAACGAAATCGGAATTATAGATAACGCTAACACATGGATAGAAAGTTTCCTGAACTCTAGAAATCAATATGTAAAAATTAAAAAAATAAAACATTCTTAGTGAACCGAGTACAAGTGACTTTGGAATACCACAAGGCACGATTTTGGGCCCTCTTCTATTCACCTTGTATGTTAATAATATCTTAGAATTACCAATAACAGGAAAACTTGTTTCATATGCAGATGATACTGCAATTATATTCGAAGCAAATTCATGGAATGAACTTGAAACAACTGCTAATAATAATATCAATATCTTAAAAGAATGGTTTGACGAAAATTTATTAACATTGAACATAGAAAAACCTTTTATATACTTTTTGGTATAAATAAAAAAATTCATTCAAAAAAATGCACCACTAAAATATTAACATGCCAAAATAATGACTGTCTATGCATAGCAAATAAAAAAGAAATAAAATATTTGGATGTAATAGTAGATAGTAACCTTAAGTGGAAGACTCAAATTACCAATACTATAAATAGATTAAGAAAACTTATATACATATTTATTAATTTAAGAAATATACTTAACTTAAAAATTCTTAAAAATATGTACTTTGCTCTAGCCCATTCGATAATACAATACGGTATCGTTGCATGGGGAGGAGCTTACAAAACCTCAATTTTGCCGTTGGAAATTACTCAAAGATTGATAACCAAAATTATTACTAAGAAACCATCAGATTATTCAACCTCTCAACTTTTCCAAGACTTTCAAGTCCCACCTCTAAAAAATACATATATAAAAATACGCTGCTTCAAATACACAAAGACTATTCTAAGAAGTCGTATCACGCCATGATACGCATTGTGAGCCATAGGCAAAACACAGTGGGTCGTTTATGTATGCCATTAATGCATACCAGTTTTGCACAAAACTACTATACGTACAATGGAGTGGTGTGGTTTAATCAACTAGCAATAGAGCTGAGATTAGAATCTGACTACAATAAATTCAAAAAATAAATTAAACAATAATATCTTAAATAATTTAGCCACTTAGAACCGCATTAACCTTTAACTAACAATACTTATTCAATAATTTATTTTATATTATTTTATTTTTTTATAACATTTGATTTATGTAAGTACGTATATAAATTGTATGTGTTATAATTTTTAATTTTATTTTTTTTAATTTAAAAATAAAATATATATATTTTTGAATGTAGCTATTACTTTGTGGTTATCCATTATAATAAAATGAAACAATGCAACTTTGTATAAACCACTTATAAAATGTGCAAATCCGACCGGTTTCGGAACAAACGTTCCTTCGTCAGGGAAAGTTTATACTAATTTGACAGTTTAGAACAATGTTTTATTAGGGTAGGGGTGGAGCCGTTGTTAGTTAATAATGTAGATTGGGTGGGTAGGTATTAGTGTAGAGTGGGTGGGTAGGGGAACAAATCCATGATTGGGCTATATGACAATATTTTTTGTTTGTTGATAATAGATTCATTATTTTTAAGGGATTTTTTAATTTCCAAAGCTTCTAAGTTATCTAAACGTTTTCCTTTATGATTAATATGAAGAATATTTATCCCTGTGTTTTTTTCAAAACTATGGTTATTTTCAATGATATGGTTAGCGAACTCAGAAAAATTATTATTATTAAGACACCTTAAATGTTCTTTGATTCTGATTTCAAAATTACGAGTTGTTTTTCCAATATAAAATGAGGGACAATCATTGCATTTGAGTTTATATATTCCGGAATTAGTCAATTTATGGTCTTTATCTTTAGTATTTCTCAAAAAATTACCGATATTATTTCTTGTATAAAACGCTGGTTTAATATTAGAAGGGAAATTTTTAAGAATAGAAAGGAAACAACTGTTTTTAATTCAAAATCAACCCTTTTAAACAATGTTTTACTATGGAAGAGATATGTGGATGATATCTTTGTCATTTGGACAGGATCCGAACGTCAACTCAACAACTTTCTTAACCTTTTAAATTCCTTTCATAATCAAATAAAATTTACGATAGAAATAGGCAATGAAAAATTAAACTTTTTGGATTTAACTTTATCTATTATAAATAATAAAATCGATTTTAGTATATATCGCAAGCCAACATACACTGACATAGTAATTCATAAGACCTCCAACCACCCTGTCTCACAAAAACACTCCACCTTCCATTCCATGATACACCGCTTAGTAAATGTCCCAATGTCTAATAATAATTTCCTTTCTGAACTTTCTATAATAAAACAAATTGCTATAAATAACGGATATGAACCAAAATTAATTGATAACATCCTAAATAAAAAACTAAGCAAAATTTCAAAAAATAAATATCTATACAATTCTAATAATATTATTGATAAAGAATGGCGTAAAATTTTGTATATTAATAATTTTTCAGTTCAATGTTGCAAAAATTTCCCTTCTAATATTAAACCATCGTTTTATACAAGAAATAATATCGGTAATTTTTTGAGAAATACTAAAGATAAAGACCATAAATTGACTAATTCCGGAATATATAAACTCAAATGCAATGATTGTCCCTCATTTTATATTGGAAAAACAACTCGTAATTTTGAAATCAGAATCAAAGAACATTTAAGGTGTCTTAATAATAATAATTTTTCTGAGTTCGCTAACCATATCATTGAAAATAACCATAGTTTTGAAAAAAACACAGGGATAAATATTCTTCATATTAATCATAAAGGAAAACGTTTAGATAACTTAGAAGCTTTGGAAATTAAAAAATCCCTTAAAAATAATGAATCTATTATCAACAAACAAAAAATATTGTCATATAGCCCAATCATGGATTTGTTCCCCTACCCACCCACTCTACACTAATACCTACCCACCCAATCTACATTATTAACTAACAACGGCTCCACCCCTACCCTAATAAAACATTGTTCTAAACTGTCAAATTAGTATAAGCTTTCCCTGACGAAGGAACGTTTGTTCCGAAACCGGTCGGATTTGCACATTTTATAAGTGGTTTATACAAAGTTGCATTGTTTCATTTTATTAAAATATATATATTTTCTCTTCCCTTTACACACGAGTAGTTACACTCTCGTAAAGGTTATATATTGTATATATATATATATATATATATGTTTATACTGTTTCTAATCAATGTTGCATGTTAGTATTTAATGATTTGAGTTTAATCCGATTGTAACCTGAAAATCTAATTACTCATGATTATATTACATGTATATGTATATAAAACTAATAAAAAAATAAAAAATAGATAAAGTTGATAAATATATTTATCTTTGTTTAACATGATAAACGTATTTACGTGATGTTTGGATGAAAATGTAAAACAAACAGATTTTAGCAATTTCATAGAATTTAAAAAGATTATACTAAATTTAGAGTTTCAACGTAAGTATGAATAATTCCATCTTTTTGCCAGAATGCACGATGTAAATTACGATTGTAAAATCTTGGAAAACAAGTAGGTTACCATAAGAAGTCTCACGTACAATATTCTTATAAACTTACAAGCGGAGTATCCGGCATGCGTTGCAAAACCACTCAAAGAAATGAATTGTTTCCCCCCCCCCACTTCCTTTCCCAACCCTCTCCTTCCGTTAACCACTTCCTTTATTCCCGTCCCCCCTCCCGGATTCTCATCCACCTCCCGCCTTCCCTCTCTGCCGCTATTCTGCATGAAATACACACATTTTAAAATAACTCGCGCCACCTATTGCCAAATTTTTGTACAAATTTCCTGACGCCAGAGCTCACCATTATATATATAGAAACCTTCGCGGTGGTGCGCACAAAAAATACCAAGCTTCACCGCAATTGGACGAATAGTATAAAAAATAATTTCATAACGCAATTGCTCACCATCAGATATAGAAACCATCGAGGGCATCCAAATAACCAAAGTATAATCGCAATCGGATGAATTGTTTAGGGACCGCTCAAGGGGACAAACAAAGAAACATTAATTTTTATATATTAAGATAACCTCCATTTAAAAATGAGTTACTATTCTTATGAAATTAGTACAGCAGAGCCTATTTTACTCGACCAGTTTATAGAAGAACATGTACCTTATTAAAGCAGCTGAAATTATCAAACATACAATGGAAAAAATTAAATACGGTTTTTTATAATTTTTCGATAAAATTAAAATGTTTGAAAGGCATGCACGCAAAGAGCGGACGTGTCGGCTGATAGCAAAGAATTTAACCAAAAGCACGCTTTGTATAAAATTACTGAGCGGCGAGTGTATTCAATTTCTATTAAGCTCCGAGAGAACGAACCCTCGCAGAACGCAATTGGATATTTTGTAAAGGTGGTTGAAACATTCCCAACTCGGATTAAATCATTGGTTTCCTTAGCTGAGACTAGATGAGAGGCAGTGGCGGGAAGTAAAATTGTATATATGTTTTTTTACATTAGCTCGTGTGGAGCCCTGAGGAAAATAAAAAAAAGTTCAATTTACAATCTCAACCAATACTTGAAAAGTGAGGTCATAATCAAGCGACCAATGAGCGCAGACCTCGTGTCATTTCCGTTTCATATCTCAACGAACAGGAGCCTGTAAAAGTGACATCATAATCAAAGCGACCAATGATCGCAGTCGATACGACGCAGGTGCAGTAATAATCATTTCCGTTTCATCCGAAATACAAGTCATAGCGGCTCTAAAGAATAATAATTTCCCATGTGGCCCGTATTACCTTTGGGTATGCTGTTATTAGGGTCTTTCAAAGATAATATAGGAGAGGAAGTTCTGGGAAGGAAACAGGTATGAGCGTTGGGTAGGAATCTGGGCATCAGCGTATCCACGAGTGACATAAGTTTGAATCTATTCCTCCCACTGCTGTGCAAGACGATATGTCAAGAGAATTCCGCTGAGGAGGAGAGGAGAGTGTCCCCGATACGGCTTGCCACACAGTAGGTGACATGGACAAATCACACCCAAAAACCCAACTAGTGACCAAACGCAGTGAAACACTGAGGGTGACCTATGATAGAAATGTTTGTTATCCAATAAATGTTTCCTGAGGCTGAAGTCACACGGTTCACTCGGATGAAGGTTTACTCGATGAAATGTTCCATTCTCGTTTCACCGCGTGTTCACACGATTTTTTTTTTTTTTTTTTACAGTAAATACCGCACAAGAATCTCAACTGCTCCCGTCTGGAGCCAGTGAGACTATGGCATCCCCAATTGGGGTATGTTGTGAGGCTGAAGGTAGTGGGGAGGGGAAGGAGGTGGGAAAGAGGAAGGTTGGGAAGTGCCTGGCTATTCAGATCTGGTCACCAAACACGGCTAAAGCCATTTTCAAGCAACGTTTCAATTCTGAATGGTGGTCTTTCACCAGGGCGATACTGATAGTATCTTCCACCCTGGAACGTGCCGCAAATATAATATATATTATTTTTAATGAATTAATTGTGAAATAACACAAATTAATTTATTTGCGCATGCCGGGTTCGAACCCGGAAACCCGCGACCTCCGGATTGTGAGTCAAGAGTCTTACCCACTAGACTACGGAGGTCGTCAACTACGGTTCCTTCAAAGGAAGAGTTCACTCGACATTCTCGCTACGAAGTCGTCGAGCGTAGTCGCGGCGCGCATTGGAATTCGTTTGGAAGTCGTCTATGATTCGCGAATGAAATGACTGTTCACACACATCATTCGCGTCAAAATTCGTCCGGCGCTGACGTCTAAGTTCGGAAGTATTTACGATTTCAATTGACATTTCCAATAACGTCGAACTAAATTACGAGAAATTGGCGATTCTTATAAACAGTTAAAAATATCAGCACCATAAAATGAACATATGGTTAAATAATAACCTGAAAACTGATATCTACCAGTATTTTTGCACCATGAAAATTTTTTTATTCCAAAATAGGCCTCGGCTTGCAATAAAATCCATTTACATGGAAAATTTATTAACGTATCCAAAAAATAAAAACTGTTTTGAAAAGGTGATGAAGTATGCTTCCAAAATTTATTATTAAAAATAACAACATATTTTTTTAAATATAATAATTTTTAATGTAAACTTTTAAAAGTAAAAAAATGGCTCTGCTTGCGTTTATTCCAACTAAAATTACTGCTGATAACAAAAAAAAAATTAAAACACACATTTTGTTAGACAAATAAATTATAAACGTTTTTGTCATCTCACTTTTTTGTCGTTTCATATAAAAATTCACAATGTTTCATTTTTTTTTTTTCAAATTCGATCAGAAACTTTGGTTCCATAAAAGTGTACATTCGTATTATTTTGTGGTTAATTGTTATATTGAATATATAGAACATTTTTTTCTCTTTCCAATACCGTTTAGATCATATTTTTCACTATGATAGTAAGGGAGAAACAACGATTTCTATGAGACGTGAAGGAGTTATTTTGAAAAGCGAACTAAACGGAGCATTTTGACGTCTAAGCCGTCCGGTTACTCGTCCTCACGCCAGAACATTCTCGGCCGACTAATTCGCGAGTGAAAGACTGTTCACTGAGTGTTCACACATATCATTCGCTTCACGTGATATTAAATTCCAGTTGCGAGTGAACAGTGCCGGTCTCTTTCATTCGGCACTGTCTCTCTTCACTTTCGTGTTCACACGGTTCATTTCGTGGGAAAGAGGCGGAATGAAATCACGAAATGAAAGATAAATGAACCGTGTGACTTAGCTTTATGGGACGGCGGCATCCATAACCATATCCCGAATTGAATACAGTGATACCTTGAGATACAACTTTAATACTTTCCATAACCTTGCTCGAATGTCAATTTGCTCGTATCTCAAAGCAATTTTCCACATTGAAATAAATTTAAATGCCATTAATCCGTTCCAGCCCCCAAAATGCCACCCAGTTGTTCTTGTTACGTGTGTTTGAATAAGAAAAATGTATTTATAAATGACATATATTGTATAAAAACATAATAAAAGAGAATGTAAAGAAATACACTGGTTTTACAAAGTGTTTTCACCACTGTGGGTCAACATATGACTTTTTAAACTTCCCTTGAGATAACATGAATAGTTGGTGCCTGCAAATTAATGTTTATTTAGTTTCATTCACGGAATTTTCTATAGTATTTCAGTTTTTAATGTTCATTTTGCGTTTTTCATTTGATGTTTTTAGTTTCTTGTAACTTTCTTGTGACAGAAGTGTCAAAAGACCTTAATATGTAGGAATATTTTCGGTACATGACGCTCAAGATGTATATTATTCCGATTATTATCACTATGTTTGTTTTCTAATTACCGTTTAAGTATTTATTATTATTGATTCTAAAATTCTTAATATGTACTAAAATAATAATTTAAAAAAGGAGCCATGATTGGATCCTACTTCCAAAATGCATTAGTCCGATCATGGCAACCCAG
Source organism: Limnephilus rhombicus (assembly GCA_929108145.2). NCBI lineage: Eukaryota > Metazoa > Arthropoda > Insecta > Trichoptera > Limnephilidae > Limnephilus > Limnephilus rhombicus. The sequence goes on from OV815278.1 coordinate 26,323,078, forward strand.
TGGACCAAACAAGGCGACAGTGGTTCACATTGGGCAACTCAATTTTTTTATTTTGTTTTAATCATAGACATATGAATATTAGTAGACCAGAACATAAAGGTGAGGGGTAGACAAAAACTACAGCGGGGCGCAGAGCGGGAAGATGACTTTGGAGATATGTGATTCGTCGATAACTCAATATGACGGTATATAGGCATCTCGCATTATAATATCACCATTTAGTTCTTAAAAGTAAACTCTGCTATTGAATGAATATACATTTTTACATGGGAGCGCGAATTGCTCGCCACGTATTGAACAAATTTGCGAAGTCTAAATACGGCAGAGTAAAGTTCGATAATTTTCAGACTCCAATATTTTGTTACCGTATTTAGTTAAGACACTTTTACAAATGTTTCATACTTTACTTACCCCGTAAACATCGACGAGCACATGCCATGTATCTCGAGTGATAGTATATATTTACACGTTTTCAAAACACAAACCTTGTTTTTTGCGGTATTATTTCGTAATGAGCGCTCGACGCTGGCTCGCAGAAGAATGATGACGTCACATTTTTTAGATTCACGCGAAGCCATACTCAATCCCAGCCAGTTCCAAGGAACCGGTATGGGGAGGGGGAAATAATGCGCTTTATCACTTAGTGCAGGTCTACTAATATTCATATGTCTATGGTTTTTATCGACCGAAATCAGTGAGTTGGAGGAAAGGAAGTCAAGATCTAAGAACATTGTACCATTTAACATCCCCGAGAGTAATTCCCAGTCAACTGCAACGAGAATCACCGAAGATACACGAAAGGTTTCATCTTCCCTGGAGGGTTTCGAAAACACCTTTAATCCCAATGAGATCAAGATCCACCTTTTGGGAATCAAGAAACCTGACCAAACAAGACCCATCAAGATCGAATTCCAAGATTCAACAACTTCCAAATCCATTCTGATGAACAGAACAAAGGTGGAGAACGGTGTCAAAGCAGCAAACGACCTCATTAGTCTCCAAATAAATGAACTTGCTCTTTTACGAAGTGAACTAGAATCAAGACTAAAAACGGCGAAACCAATATTACTATTAAATAAAATGTCAACTCAACACCAAAAATCGTGAAGGCTCAAACAAAAAACTATCAAAATCCAGCACACTGAACCTTTACTATCAAAATGTACGTGGTATGTACGAACAAAATGGACGAACAAAACTAGATAACTTCAGAATTTGTATACCATCAATAAATATGTGAAGTCGTGGTACTGACTGAAATATGGTTAGATCCATGCTTTAATTTTTCCGAACAAGGATTATCCTCTTATAATGTTCACAGGATGGACAGAAATCATGTTACCAGTTCAAAATCAAGTGGAAGTGTTGTCCTTGTCGCAATTAAAAATAAATTTACTTCTAAGAAATTAACCACAAAAAACAGTAATTGGTGAAATGTAAAAGTGAGAAAAAAAATGAGTGTGCTTTAGACCACACGACTAAAGTAAAACTTCACTAACTTATATCTCCCTCTCAACTTCCGTTCGCCTCGCCCGACCGTTCGCCTCGTCCGATCACACTTTTCATAATGCTCTCGTCACGCATTCACCAATTACTCCCCAAATCAAGCGTGTGTAAAGTGCGTAAAATAATTAGTTCTGTATACAAACCCCCCTCGGCCAACATTTTTGTTTTCAAAAGCATCAAGTATGTATTTTTTTGGTAACTTATTGTTATTATATCTAACTGTACTTTAAATTTTTGTTGCTTATATTTTTATTTTTATTTATTTATTTAAGTTTTTATTCCAGCAGGACTTGGAGGGTAGTGCAATCCCAGTCTGCCATATTACATAAACAACTATAAAATAAGAAAAAAAATTGTTTACATATTAGGCAGGTACCTAATTAAAACATAAAATGAAAACAAAATATATTTATGTACTTTTTAATTTATATTGTAAATTTATTTATATTATTTCTTTCTCATGTTAAAGATGTACTGCCTTTATTTATTTATGTAAAAGCCCTCCGGGCGTAAAATAAAACAAATAAATAAATCTCTTTTGTAGTACAAATGATAAGTTATATAATCCTGTGCTTTATTTTTTTATCGTATAAATAAACGGTGGCTTTAATGAATTAATTATTTTTATTCTATGTACCAAAATTAAGGAGCTATGCATGTACGAAGTTAGGTACTCCAATCATCGTAACCTTCCCCTACCACTATATAATACCTACAGTATGTAACAGGTACACATAATATATTACATCGTTATAAAATAATCTGATGTAAATTTTGATGGCAAACAGAATTGAATTTGGCATAGGTTTTCATGTTTCAAGTAGATGTATTTTATATTTCTGATGCATTTTTTTACTATCAATTTTTAGCGATCTAGTAAGTTACAATATCAATGTCATATCAATCAAATAACAAATAAAGCAGCTAAAATGCTAGGTTTCATCGTAAGAAATACAAAAGAATTCACAAACACTGTAATTATCAAACAACTATACTTTGCATTTGTACGAAGGCATCTAGAGTTTGCGTCAACTATGTGGTCTCCATTTTATGCACTACATGTAAAAAAAATTGAAAGGATTCAGTAAAAAATCATAAAATACCTTTCTTACAAATCGCACAATCGATTTAATAATTATCTTGATGCAACTTTTTTTTACAAAATTGATGCATTGAGTGTACGCATATAATTTTCTGATGCGATGTTTCTATAAAAAATCGTAAATAACATAACTGACTGTCCTGAATTATTGCACAGAATAGATTTTAAAGTACCTACACGGCACACACACACAAAAAAACAAAAGCACAACACTGTAAAACAAATTCTAACCAAAATGCTTGCCTTATAAGACTGTGTTCAACATAAAATAACATTTTCTCTGATATAGATATCTTCAATTGTGACTAAAGTCAATATAAAAATTCTATTAAAGGTGTATTAAAATTATTAAATGAGTACAAAAATGCAGAAATGTAATGATATATTATGCAATGACATATATTATGTCTACCTACCTCCTGTTATATGTAATATCTTTTAGTTGTTGTAAGATTTCAGTTTGAGTTAATTATTAATTTCTAACAATTATTATAAGCAATAATTATCAATTATTATTTTTTTAATTTATAAACTAACGTTTAGACAAGATTTTTATGCATAGCACAAAGGGTAACAATTATTACAAGCAATAATTGTCAGCCTGAAACACTCATTTACATTGAAAAATCTTCCGAGAAAAGATACTTGCCGCCAACGGGACTTGAACCCGTGTCCTTCCGATTGCCGGTCGAATGCTCTGACCACTGAGCTATGGCGGCTTATCAAATACCCGCCAAATAATTCAATATATACTAGTGTTTCATTCAACAATTACTGCTTGTTATATTTTTTCCACCTGAAAACAACCAACTTTATTTTTGCGAGGAAGACATTGTTAGTGTTAAATCCCTCGCTAGGTGGCGTCGAGACAAATTATGTCTGCATTTATTGGGGAAATACTTGAACTTGTTAAATATTAATTATTATTTTTTTTAATTTATAAACTAACGTTTAGACAAGATTTTTATGCATAGCACAAAGGGTAACAATTATTACAAGCAATAATTGTCAGCCTGAAACACTCATTTACATTGAAAAATCTTCTGAGAAAAGATACTTGCCGCCAACGGGACTTGAACCCGTGTCCTTCCGATTGCCGGTCGAATGCTCTGACCACTGAGCTATGGCGGCTTATCAAATACCCGCCAAATAATTCAATATATACTAGTGTTTCATTCAACAATTACTGCTTGTTATATTTTTTCCACCTGAAAACAACCAACTTTATTTTTGCGAGGAAGACATTGTTAGTGTTAAATCCCTCGCTAGGTGGCGTCGAGACAAATTATGTCTGCATTTATTGGGGAAATACTTGAACTTGTTAAATATTAATTATTATTTTTTTAAATTTATAAACTAACGTTTAGACAAGATTTTTATGCATAGCACAAAGGGTAACAATTATTACAAGCAATAATTGTCAGCCTGAAACACTCATTTACATTGAAAAATCTTCCGAGAAAAGATACTTGCCGCCAACGGGACTTGAACCCGTGTCCTTCCGATTGCCGGTCGAATGCTCTGACCACTGAGCTATGGCGGCTTATCAAATACCCGCCAAATAATTCAATATATACTAGTGTTTCATTCAACAATTACTGCTTGTTATATTTTTTCCACCTGAAAACAACCAACTTTATTTTTGCGAGGAAGACATTGTTAGTGTTAAATCCCTCGCTAGGTGGCGTCGAGACAAATTATGTCTGCATTTATTGGGGAAATACTTGAACTTGTTAAATATTAATTATTATTTTTTTTAATTTATAAACTAACGTTTAGACAAGATTTTTATGCATAGAACAAAGGGTAACAATTATTACAAGCAATAATTGTCAGCCTGAAACACTCATTTACATTGAAAAATCTTCCGAGAAAAGATACTTGCCGCCAACGGGACTTGAACCCGTGTCCTTCCGATTGCCGGTCGAAAATTGCCGTTGGCGGCAAGTATCTTTTCTCGGAAGATTTTTCAATGTAAATGAGTGTTTCAGGCTGACAATTATTGCTTGTAATAATTGTTACCCTTTGTGCTATGCATAAAAATCTTGTCTAAACGTTAGTTTATAAATTTAAAAAAAAAATAATAAATATTTAACAAGTTCAAGTATTTCCCCAATAAATGCAGACATAATTTGTCTCGACGCCACCTAGCGAGGGATTTAACACTAACAATGTCTTCCTCGCAAAAATAAAGTTGGTTGTTTTCAGGTGGAAAAAATATAACAAGCAGTAATTGTTGAATGAAACACTAGTATATATTGAATTATTTGGCGGGTATTTGATAAGCCGCCATAGCCAGTGGTCAGAGCATTCGACCGGCAATCGGAAGGACACGGGTTCAAGTCCCGTTGGCGGCAAGTATCTTTTCTCGGAAGATTTTTCAATGTAAATGAGTGTTTCAGGCTGACAATTATTGCTTGTAATAATTGTTACCCTTTGTGCTATGCATAAAAATCTTGTCTAAACGTTAGTTTATAAATTAAAAAAAATAATAATTAATATTTAACAAGTTCAAGTATTTCCCCAATAAATGCAGACATAATTTGTCTCGACGCCACCTAGCGAGGGATTTAACACTAACAATGTCTTCCTCGCAAAAATAAAGTTGGTTGTTTTCAGGTGGAAAAAATATAACAAGCAGTAATTGTTGAATGAAACACTAGTATATATTGAATTATTTGGCGGGTATTTGATAAGCCGCCATAGCTCAGTGGTCAGAGCATTCGACCGGCAATCGGAAGGACACGGGTTCAAGTCCCGTTGGCGGCAAGTATCTTTTCTCGGAAGATTTTTCAATGTAAATGAGTGTTTCAGGCTGACAATTATTGCTTGTAATAATTGTTACCCTTTGTGCTATGCATAAAAATCTTGTCTAAACGTTAGTTTATAAATTAAAAAAAATAATAATTAATATTTAACAAGTTCAAGTATTTCCCCAATAAATGCAGACATAATTTGTCTCGACGCCACCTAGCGAGGGATTTAACACTAACAATGTCTTCCTCGCAAAAATAAAGTTGGTTGTTTTCAGGTGGAAAAAATATAACAAGCAGTAATTGTTGAATGAAACACTAGTATATATTGAATTATTTGGCGGGTATTTGATAAGCCGCCATAGCTCAGTGGTCAGAGCATTCGACCGGCAATCGGAAGGACACGGGTTCAAGTCCCGTTGGCGGCAAGTATCTTTTCTCGGAAGATTTTTCAATGTAAATGAGTGTTTCAGGCTGACAATTATTGCTTGTAATAATTGTTACCCTTTGTTCTATGCATAAAAATCTTGTCTAAACGTTAGTTTATAAATTAAAAAAAATAATAATTAATATTTAACAAGTTCAAGTATTTCCCCAATAAATGCAGACATAATTTGTCTCGACGCCACCTAGCGAGGGATTTAACACTAACAATGTCTTCCTCGCAAAAATAAAGTTGGTTGTTTTCAGGTGGAAAAAATATAACAAGCAGTAATTGTTGAATGAAACACTAGTATATATTGAATTATTTGGCGGGTATTTGATAAGCCGCCATAGCTCAGTGGTCAGAGCATTCGACCGGCAATCGGAAGGACACGGGTTCAAGTCCCGTTGGCGGCAAGTATCTTTTCTCGGAAGATTTTTCAATGTAAATGAGTGTTTCAGGCTGACAATTATTGCTTGTAATAATTGTTACCCTTTGTTCTATGCATAAAAATCTTGTCTAAACGTTAGTTTATAAATTAAAAAAAATAATAATTAATATTTAACAAGTTCAAGTATTTCCCCAATAAATGCAGACATAATTTGTCTCGACGCCACCTAGCGAGGGATTTAACACTAACAATGTCTTCCTCGCAAAAATAAAGTTGGTTGTTTTCAGGTGGAAAAAATATAACAAGCAGTAATTGTTGAATGAAACACTAGTATATATTGAATTATTTGGCGGGTATTTGATAAGCCGCCATAGCTCAGTGGTCAGAGCATTCGACCGGCAATCGGAAGGACACGGGTTCAAGTCCCGTTGGCGGCAAGTATCTTTTCTCGGAAGATTTTTCAATGTAAATGAGTGTTTCAGGCTGACAATTATTGCTTGTAATAATTGTTACCCTTTGTGCTATGCATAAAAATCTTGTCTCAACGTTAGTTTATAAATTAAAAAAAATAATAATTAATATTTAACAAGTTCAAGTATTTCCCCAATAAATGCAGACATAATTTGTCTCGACGCCACCTAGCGAGGGATTTAACACTAACAATGTCTTCCTCGCAAAAATAAAGTTGGTTGTTTTCAGGTGGAAAAAATATAACAAGCAGTAATTGTTGAATGAAACACTAGTATATATTGAATTATTTGGCGGGTATTTGATAAGCCGCCATAGCTCAGTGGTCAGAGCATTCGACCGGCAATCGGAAGGACACGGGTTCAAGTCCCGTTGGCGGCAAGTATCTTTTCTCGGAAGATTTTTCAATGTAAATGAGTGTTTCAGGCTGACAATTATTGCTTGTAATAATTGTTACCCTTTGTGCTATGCATAAAAATCTTGTCTAAACGTTAGTTTATAAATTAAAAAAAATAATAATTAATATTTAACAAGTTCAAGTATTTCCCCAATAAATGCAGACATAATTTGTCTCGACGCCACCTAGCGAGGGATTTAACACTAACAATGTCTTCCTCGCAAAAATAAAGTTGGTTGTTTTCAGGTGGAAAAAATATAACAAGCAGTAATTGTTGAATGAAACACTAGTATATATTGAATTATTTGGCGGGTATTTGATAAGCCGCCATAGCTCAGTGGTCAGAGCATTCGACCGGCAATCGGAAGGACACGGGTTCAAGTCCCGTTGGCGGCAAGTATCTTTTCTCGGAAGATTTTTCAATGTAAATGAGTGTTTCAGGCTGACAATTATTGCTTGTAATAATTGTTACCCTTTGTGCTATGCATAAAAATCTTGTCTAAACGTTAGTTTATAAATTAAAAAAAATAATAATTAATATTTAACAAGTTCAAGTATTTCCCCAATAAATACAGACATAATTTGTCTCGACGCCACCTAGCGAGGGATTTAACACTAACAATGTCTTCCTCGCAAAAATAAAGTTGGTTGTTTTCAGGTGGAAAAAATATAACAAGCAGTAATTGTTGAATGAAACACTAGTATATATTGAATTATTTGGCGGGTATTTGATAAGCCACCATAGCTCAGTGGTCAGAGCATTCGACCGGCAATCGGAAGGACACGGGTTCAAGTCCCGTTGGCGGCAAGTATCTTTTCTCGGAAGATTTTTCAATGTAAATGAGTGTTTCAGGCTGACAATTATTGCTTGTAATAATTGTTACCCTTTGTGCTATCCATAAAAATCTTGTCTAAACGTTAGTTTATAAATTAAAAAAAATAATAATTAATATTTAACAAGTTCAAGTATTTCCCCAATAAATGCAGACATAATTTGTCTCGACGCCACCTAGCGAGGGATTTAACACTAACAATGTCTTCCTCGCAAAAATAAAGTTGGTTGTTTTCAGGTGGAAAAAATATAACAAGCAGTAATTGTTGAATGAAACACTAGTATATATTGAATTATTTGGCGGGTATTTGATAAGCCGCCATAGCTCAGTGGTCAGAGCATTTGACCGGCAATCGGAAGGACACGGGTTCAAATCCCGTTGGCGGCAAGTATCTTTTCTCGGAAGATTTTTCAATGTAAATGAGTGTTTCAGGCTGACAATTATTGCTTGTAATAATTGTTACCCTTTGTAATAATTATCAGCTTGAAACACTCATCTACTTTGAAAAAATCTTCCGAGAAAAGATACTTGCCGCCAGCGGGACTTGAACCCATGTCCTTCTGATTGCCGGTCAGCTGCTCTTGACCACTAATACCCGCCAAATGACTCAATATATTATACTAGTGTTCAATTACTGCTTATTACATTTTTTCACCTGAAAACAACCAACTTTATTTTTGTGAGGCAAGTATTGTTAGTACTCAATCTCTCGCTAGGCGGCTTATAATAATTGTTACCCTTTGTGCTATGCATAAAAATCTTGTCTTAAACGTTAGTTTATCAAATAAAAATTATTATTAATTTCTAGATACACAATGTAATAGTATAATGAGGAAATCTATAATTGGTTTCTCAGTAAGGTAAATTAAACATGTATAAATTAATCAAATTGTAAACTGTTGATTTCCCTAAAATAAATAAATAAATAAAATAAAATAACAAGTTGCCTCTAATTGATTGATCTAATCTAATCCAATAATATCTAATCTTGATGATCGTGATAGTGTCATCAAACTAAATTTCGTTTTCAAACATAATTTACATAAAAAAAACACTTTAAGAAAACACTGTTGGAATATATTTTTCAGAAGGTTAGGGGGCATAATTTGAAGTTGCGCCACTGATCAGAGGGATACGGGATGTGGATGTGAGATGTGGACGGTGATACGTGGTTGGAATGCAGCCCGAGAAACTTCTGGATTAGCGCTGAAGTTGAATACTGAACGTATAAATTTCAATTTTCAAGATTGATTCAATGCGCGACTTCAGTTTCGAGTAAGTACCGTATCACCACTTAAGGACCGTTCGAATTATGCAGTATAAAGCTCGTAACATCAACCGAATCCATGCTTAATTTTGTTTATATCGATAGCTGTATCGATTACCATATCCTAGGCTCTGCCGCCCTTAGACGAATAAATCGAAAAAGGTTTTATAAATAACGGCTGGTTCCCGGCATGCATTATGCCATACTCAAAGAAATAAATTATTTCTCTCTACATGTCCTGTCTCTGCGGTGTAACTCTAAGTGACCAGCTCTGGTACGGGGGCTCCACCGAAACCAGAGTTAAGTTAGCCTCTCAGAAACTGGGCGTACTGTACAGGGCCCGCAGATACTTTAATAGTACACAACTGCTAACCCTGTACAAATTGCAAGTGCGCCCCACGGTTGAATTTGGCAGCCATGGGTCTCTTCAAGACCCGTGTTCACTCCTTCCTTTCCTCAAAAAGACCCTCCACACAGCATCTTCAAAGATGACATAGGCCCTGAGGGAAGTTATTTTCCTCAGGGCCTCCTGTGTGGAGTTAATGTAAAAAAAATAAGTCCTTTCCCGTACGTCCCCGTTCCTCTCCCACGTTCCCCTTCGCCTACTCTCTTCCCTCTCCCGCTCCGCGGTCCCGCCAACACTCCTCCCGCGTTCCATATATTCAGTCCCAGTACATTCAGTTTTCAAACAGCTCGCATGCCACCTATTACAATTTTTTTATTCAAATTTTCATTTATCATATATTACAAATATTAATTTTTGTATATTACAAGAACAATCAATTTAATTTGGTACCTAACATGGGTACCTATTTAAAATATCCATTATTTAAAAAATCCACAGACAATTCTTTTGTTACCAAAAAAACAGCTGCCTGCTAAATTTACACCCATCAAACGCGCAAACTGTCAAGCGTGCGAAGTTAAAATAGTCGTTAAGTTTTCTGAAATTATCCAATTTTCTTAATTTTCTTTCCGTAAGAACCTTCTACAAAGTATTAGAAAACTTAAAAAAAATGAATAAAATAGGTAAAGTCGTTCTGAAGTTATGGCGTGACCGAGGGAAACAGGGATTCATATATATATATATAGGGGATATATCAGGGATATATCCCCTATATATATATATGAATCCTAAATGAATACCTGTTTCCCTCGTTATATATATTATATACAGATGCCGATTAACTTTCCTGAACAACCCTGCAGATTGCCAAGAAACTAACAACAGTTGACGTCGACTAAGTATGGTTAGTCGACGTTCGACCTTTAATGACTAGATCTGAATAGCCGGGTACGTCTTTCTCTTACCATTTTTCTTGCCCTACCTTACATTCTCCAGCTTCTCGACTAAACTACTTGCCATTCCGAAAAAGCCATAAGCCGTGTTGAAGCCTGAAATGAGCGAAACCTAGTTAGCTGTATTTTTTTTTCATTTTATAAATAATGTCACACCCCGAAGCATTTGCTTCCTTCGAAAAAAAAGAATCCCTATCCTAAACAAAGGGTTTTAAAGAACTAACACCAAAGCAAACAACAACAAAAAAAACTGTCAGCTTTTTAGAAACAAATAATAACAATGCTCTTCGAGAGAGAGAAATCTGTTTGATAAAATACGAGTAATAATTAATAACTGACGGTAGGTTTCAGTTGAATAACGAAACAAATGTTTTTGAGTTTTTATTGCACAATGGGCAATGCTAGTTGTTTACAAGCAAAAATCCTTTATAAACACAAATTTACATCATTAAATCGCATACATTGCCGCAATACGTTTGAACACCAAACACAAAAACCCTTTTGTAATGTTTAATTAAGTTTCAGATCCACTAAGGCCGACCACGTTTCTCTCCTCCACGTCTGTTAGACAGGAGAATCTTGTCGAGTTTTTCCACTCTGAGGCCACATAATATTATGTGGGTTTGATACCAAGCACGAAAACCTTCGACATCAAGAACCCCAGAATATTCTTAAATTGTCAGTACGCGTGAACACTGTACCATTTTTTACTTTCATGATTTTTTATGATACCTTCCGATTACATAGTGTTTGGATCCAAGGGAAGATTTTAGGCCTAAAATTGGTGGAGAAGAGGAAATTAAGTATTGGAAAGTGCTTAGCTGTTGCATAAGTGGTCTATTTTTTTTCGACGCTGAATGGTATCTCTTAAAGGGCAATGGCAAGAGTATCCTCGCCTCTAGAACCTAGACTTACACTAGACTCTAGTATGAAAATATAATATAAAATAAGAAAATACCTCTACCCGTCGTATATCGAACTCACAACCTTTGAGTCCATTGACATCAGTGTAATAATTTCAATTATGTGTTCCACAAAAATTAGAAAATAGATATCATACAAAAGTTTGATACAATAATTTTTTCACAGAAAATTTTGTTGGTCGTATAAATCTGCGATTTGAAATGCTCGCGACGCTCAAAAATTGCTTAAAGCGGCAATTTCTAAAAACAAGTTTAACAGAAAACATTCAGAGTCAACCGGTTGCTTCCAGCAAACAGTTTACATTTCCCTAATCAGCGGAAAACGTCCACGACGACTGTGTTTTTTTGGCTGCTTTCGGGAAAATGCACATTCTTCAGGTTGTAATGTAAGCCAGCTGCAGATTGCATTAATTAATTCGTATTTTACTGAAATTATGCATTCCGCAAAAAACAATCGGGCAGAAAATCAGAAAAGGTACAAGAAAATTAATTCTTTACTTAAACTTCGTTTGCAAAAGTTAAAATTTAGATCTTTCTTTGCAGATTCTTGCGCCGGTTTAGTGTTGATGTAATAAAGTCAGCCTTAAGCCCTATTTAACACTGGTTCAACCATAGATGCAAGTTTATCTATCCACGAAATTATTTACAAAGGGGTAAAAGGTGAGGCTGGTGGAGATTTGATTATTAACTCAAACTCAACCAAAGTACGAGTATGAGCAATTTATGTCAGAATGAGTTTTTAGGGCTTGTTATTTCAGCATAGCAAAGGTACCTATTATAAAATATATTCCACTTAGCAAAGGTACCTATTATAAAATATATTCCACTTAGCAAAGGTACCTATTATAAAATATATTCCACTTAGCAAAGGTACCTATTATAAAATATATTCCACTTAGCAAAGGTACCTATTATAAAATATATTCCACTTAGCAAAGGTACCTATTATAAAATTATGTTTGCTTGTGCATTCTAGTGAAGTCAACTATCACATTAAATTGTAACTCTTTCGCTAACCAGTGGAGTACAGTGTTCGTGTTTTCATAAACTGTTTGTTGTTGTAAACTTTAACTCGCGTGGGCTACATGCAATTATAAGTTCGATGTTTCGTTGATTACCTTGTGCAGTTCCAATTATGATTTCACCGTTGGTTATAAAAATTGCTTTCTGGTCCCCTTTCTCATCTAAAGTTGGCTACGATCAGGACAACCTTCACCAGCAGATTTGACGACGGAATAACTAAGCAGGACGTACTTAAGTACCTGTTAAACGTTACCGTGATTTGTGCGTTTGGTAATTAAGTTACATTCGACTATTAACTGTAGATTATGTTTGAATTACACCTGTTCTATGGTGGTAGACTTGGGTAATTGTTAATTAAAAAGTATGTGTATATATCACCACGCGAGAAGTATCTCGATAACGGAAAAATAAATTTCGTGACTTCTGTTCTGGACTGGATAATATTTTATTACTTACTTAGCCACTAAATTTCAAGTTGGGAAAATATACGTCATTTCCTGCAAATAAATATAATTTTATAGCACCGAAAGAACTTATATAAAACCATTTCACAAATTTTTTAATATTGTTATTAGTTTAAATTTTATTTCCTACGGTCCATGAATTTTCTTCTTCTTCTTTGCGTGCCGTATCAGGTCCCCCCGACGTTGGCGATCACTCTTGAGAATGTCTCTCTGCCTTGCGCTGCCCGGAATAGCTCCTCCACACTTCTAATGCCGGTCCACTCTCGTATATTACGCAACCAAGACATTTGTCTCCTACCAGGCCCTCGGCGACCCTCTATCTTGCCTTTCAATATCAAATGGAGCAAGTGATACTTCTCCCCACGAAGTATATGACCCAGATATGAAATTTTCCTGATTTTTATTAATGTAAGCATTTCTCTATCTGCTCTAACCCGCCTGAGAATTTCTGTGTTGGTGATCATGTCGGTCCATGGGACCTTGAGCATTCTCCGGTGAAGCCACATTTCAAAAGCCTCTAACCTGTTCATGGTATTTACTTTCAAGGTCCATGTTTCACATCCATAGAGCAAGACCGACCACACATAACATTTTAGCATTCTCTGCCTTAGTTTTAAGCTGATATTGTCATTGCAGAAGAGGGATTTCATTTTAATGAACGCAGTTCTTGCTGCTTCAATTCTGCATCTAACCTCCACATCTGGGTCAAGAGTCTCCGTGAGAATACTGCCGAGGTATCTAAATCTTTCCACCTTTTTGACATTGCAACCATTTAACAGTTTCACTGATTCAGAGTGATCTAGTCGTCCAAATGTCATCCATTTAGTTTTATTGATGTTGATTGTTAGGCCCAGTTGCTCACCAGCATTATTAACAAGATTTAATAGGTCTTGGAGGTCATCGATACAGTCAGCTAGTAATACAGTATCATCTGCGTATCTTATGTTATTAATGACAACTCCGTTGATCTTCAAACCCTTATCAGTATTACATAGGGCTCTTTTAAAGACATAGTTGGAATAGAGATTAAACAATAGTGGCGACAGGATACAGCCTTGTCGTACTCCACGCTGAATGGCAATTGCATTAGATCTCTCATTCCCATGTCTTATTTCTGCTGTTTGGAACCAATACAGGTTTTTAATGAAATTCTGGTCTTTGGTGTCAACGTTACAATCCGCAAGCATTTTCATTAGGTCAGCATGTTTTACCCTGTCAAATGCCTTTTCGAAGTCAATAAAACAGGCAAATACTTCCTTTCTTTGGTCACGACACTTTTGCAATAGTACGTCGATAGACAATAATGCTTCACGCGTCCCGAACGCATTTCTGAAGCCAAACTGAGTGTCATCCAAGTCCTGCTCGTACTTATTGCGTATCCTGGCATGTATTATTTTAAGGAATAATTTAAGGACATCGTGAATTTTAGTTAATTTAAATCAAATCAGTAAGTTTAAAGAGTGTGATAATTGTTTTGTAGTCCGTTTAAAAAAAGAAATATTTTATTTTGTGTGTATTTATTTATATTTAATTACACCTACACGGGCATTTACATAACACGTATTATGTACCCGTAATAATTTTCAGCGGAATCACGATATAAATTATTCTAATTAAATTATATAGAACCCGTGCAGAAGAAAATAAGGCATTATGGAAACATTGATTTATTGAGCTAGGTATGTTATTGTACCCTATTTATGACTATATTCCGTGCAATTGAAGACATCTACTACTTCTGAGAAAGCATGCAATCTAGGTACAAACGAGAATTTAAATGACTCAGTCCCGACTTTGTTTTATTTACATTATCTGCACACAGAAAGCCATGAGGAAAATAATTACCCTCAGGGCCCACGTCATTTTTAGAGATGCTGTTTGCAGGGTCTTTTTAGGGCAGGAAGGATAGGAAGTTTTGGGAAGGAATAGGATATGAGGGGTGGGTAAGGACGTACGTGTGAATCCATCCCTCCCACTTTTGTACAAGGCGATGTTCCGAGAGAGACAAAGGGTCTCCCTCAACCACTCTCTCCCTATCGGGCCTGCCATACAGCTGGTGGGAAGAAGCATCCGCGAGCAAGACTCGGACAAACCTCACCACATGAAAGAATTTTTGTTGTTGTTGCAAATAAAAATAATTTTATATCGAGTTAGTCGTCGGTCAGTGACCGAATTGGTAACGCGTTTAGGTCCCACCCGGCCGTGTGTGTTCTATTCCTCGGCTGGCTAAGTCCTCCATAACGACGTATTTTTTTTTACATGAGCTCCACACAGGAGGCCCTGAGGAAAATAATTTCCCTCAGGGCCTATGTCATCTTTGGGGATGTTGTTTGGAGGGTTTTTTAAGGAAAGGAAGGAGAGGAGAGTTCTGGGAAGGAAAGGGGTTTAAGGGGTGGGTGGGAATCTGGGGTTCAGTAGGTCATCCGTCTCCAAGACCTAGACAAACCTCACCCCATAAACCCGGGCACCCCTGCTAAATCACCAAACGTAGCGAACCACTTGGGGTGACCTATGGCAGAGGTATTGGTAAGCAACATTTCTGCTTACTGTGTTCGTAGTGGGTTTTCAAATGTTGTCAGGTTATTCGCAACTCAGCAATGTTTGTTTTCTTTTAAAAAAAAGTAAAAAAAAGAGTAGTTTTTTCTAAATAGGCAATTCACCCTAAAAATAGTGCTTTGTGCCGAAAAAATTAAGAAAGGTATTTATAATTTTGAGGATTATCTATAAAGGGACAGGACAAATCAAATATTGAAGTCATTTAAGTCTATGAACTTGATAAATTAAGATAACTTACTAAATCAGTGCTTTCTATAATACTCAATTTTAAAAATAAAGGTCAAGTCGGAAATAAGCTTCGTATCCAAGAGTTTTAATATTTTAATTTTTTCATCAAGTTGTTATTTCTATAGGTAGACCGAGTTTACAGTTCATTAATATTTGGAATTTGTGCTGAATTCTTTTAACAAATTTGAAGATACTATAAAGATAAGATAAATAATTCTTTCAACTTAAAAGTTCTCAGATAAAAATGTCTGTGTTAAAATAAAAAAATAAAAAATAATAGCGTAATTAGGAAATAGTTGGTAAACTTTTATTCCAGTCGAGTGTAGATCTCGTCATCAGTCACTAGTCATCACTAATGACACAAATCTTTAGAGAAGGGAGAAATAAAACAAATTGTAAAGTTGTTTGCAACTCATTGGAGCATCTCTAATGAGAACTCTAGCTGGATAAATAATTACTTTAGCAACGTGTTCTTCTTACCAGATTAACGAATTCCTTCAAATTTATTGAAGTAAATATAATCTCTAAAATTTCACGAAAAAGCATTAATATGCGAAACGGTTTCTTAAATATTTACAGAGATATATGAATTCCTGTGGAGACGAAAACAGATTGAAGTATCGTCAACGTCTCAAGTTTTTTGGCTTGAAGTTTTTTTTGGGGAGATAACGCCGAAAATAGACGAGAAGATATCGGGTTAGTACCGGTGCGTGGCAGGTGGAGGTAATAAAGAAAAAAAGGAAATGGTATTATCTACATTTTTGTTAAAATAAATCACGGCTACTCTATCCCACCTGTACCGAGAAATCTATTTTAATTTAGAGAAAAGCAAATTAATAGATTTATTTTGTGTTTTTGGACATTTTACTTCGAATTATATTCATTGCGTGATCCTTTTTTCATTTATTTTATCATTTAACCATATTGTTGTCACTGTAAAAAATTGAAAACATGGTAGGATCCAAAGATTACATTATTATGACTTCTAATTGGTGTTGTGAATACCCCACAAGAGTGCCAACTGTTCCCGTCTGGAGCCAGTAAGATTATGGCATCACCAATTAGAGATGTTGTGAGGGTGAAAGCAGTGGGGAGGGAAGAAGATGAGGGAGAGGAAGGTGGAGAAGTACCTGGGTATTCAGATCTAGGCATCAACCTTTCACGTTTTAATTCTGAATGGTAGTCTTACACCAGGACATTACTGGGAGTATCCTTTATTTTGGATCGTTTCGCAAAAATACAATATATTATTTCTAAATTATTTGTGAAAAAAAAACAAATTAATCAAACAAAATTTATTTGCGCACGCCGAAATTTGAAATCCGCGACCTTCGGATTGCATCAAGTTAGTATTATCTGAAATGGGCGGCATAATTCTTATGTTCATTATCTTCAAGACGACATTTGGAATCGACTGGAGACTATCTTGTCCTTTTTTCGACTTTCAACATTATAACATAACAATATTGTCAACCCGTAAGAAATAGTTAGAATGCAGGCGAATAGAGAACTTCAGTCCAATTTTTATGTTTTTTTTTTTAAATGACCTTCTAACTTTAATAACTGCATTTTTATTTTTATTTTTAGATTTAGTTTTAATAGTTAAAATAATTGTCAAATTTTTAATTTTTCGAGACCCCCCGAACACCATCGTAGGTATGTACGGTGAATCGTGTGACATCATCACTCCTGAAAAATTAGTATAGGATCGGGCAAACAGCTGATCTACTGCCGCCACTTTGAATTCCGTTGTTTGAAGTATTCTCAATAGAAATAGCATTACAATTTTTTTTGTGCAGTAGTTTTTGAATATTTTCAATAATAGAGATAAACTTTACTTTGAAATACCTTTATTTTTGAAACATTATTTAAACTTAAATAATGTTTCAATAAACACAACAACTAAATCTTCATAAACAGTATGTAAATAAACGAATAAATTAATACGACGGCTTGTGTCATATCATACATTCCCATACAATGACTTTACGGTGACGTCACGACACGTCGAACCGTGACGTCACCTTGACGGCGTGTTTTTACGACCCGATTAAAAATTGACTTTTTAATATTTTTTTTAAAAACTCTGCGTTTAATATTATTTAATAAAACTTATACATTCAGAATCAGCGTTTATTGGTCTATATGAACATATTTTTTTAAAGCCAGAATATTTTTCACTGGAGTTCCTTATTCTCCCGTTATTGTTTTATATAGTTTTTTAATAACTCTCTGAATCTGTGTTTTCTTCTCAAGTGTAAAAAAAACATTTAAAAATTATTAAAAAAGCCAGACACAAAGCATGTAGAGAAATTGAAAACACACTGAAACCAAATACATGCTGAAACAGAAGCCACTCAACCGCACTATAAAATATATTTATTCTTTCAGTAACTTCATATAATTCAGATAGTTAAATTTTAATATGAAAATGAAATCCTCAGAATGAGAGATCCAGTAAGGATATCGTTATTTACTACTTGTTTAAAAAAAGGATTTAAATAAAACATTAATAATGGAGTACGACAAGGCTGTATCATGTCGCCACTATTGTTTAATCTCTATTCCAACTTTGTCTTTAAAAGAGCCCTGAGTAATACTGAGAAGGGTCTGAAGATCAACGGAGTTGTCATTAATAACATAAGATACGCAGATGATACTGTATTACTAGCTGACTGTATCGATGACCCCCAAGACCTATTAAATCTTGTTAATAATGCTGGTGAGCAACTGGGCCTAACAATCAACGTCATTAAAACTAAATGGATGACATTTGGACGACTAGATCACTCTGAATCAGTGATACAGTTAAATGGTTGCAATGCCGAAAAGGTGGAAAGATTTAGGTAGTATTCTCACGGAGACTCTTGACCCAGATGAAGAGGCTAGGTGCAGAATTGAAGCAGCAAGAACTGCGTTCATTAAAATGAAATCCCTCTTCTGCAATGACAATATCAGCTTAAAAATAAGGCAGAGAATGCTAAAATGTTATGTGTGGTCGGTCTTGCTGTACGGTTGTGAAACATGGACCTTGAATGTAAATACTATGAAAAGGTTAGAGGTTTTTGAAATGTGGCTTCACCGGAGAATGCTCAAGGTCCCATGGACCGACATGATCACCAACACCAAAATTCTCAGGTGGGCTAGAGCAGATAGAGAACTGCTTACATTAATAAAAATCAGGAAAATTTCATGTATGGGTCATATACGAGGGGAGAAGTATCACTTTAATATTGAAAGGCAAGATAAAGGGTCGCTGAGGGCCTGGTAGGAGAGAAATGTCTTGGCTGCGAAATATACGAGAGTGGACCGACATTAGAAGTGTGGAGGAGCTATTCCGGGTAGCGCAAGATAGAGAGACATTTTCAAGAGTGATCGCCAACATCGGGGGGACCTGATACGGCACACAAAGAAGATTAATAATTATTTTACAGAAATGCTCGTCGCCCGGCCTACCAATTGGAATAAAATTCATCCAGTCAAAGGATAATTTCATTAAAAAATCTAGATAAGTATTTTCCGAAGCAGAGTGGTTTATTTTAAAACTCGGCAGGTGTCACTTTACGCATTAAAATAATCTGTCAAGCAGGTGTTCCGGGAAGGGGTTTGCGAGCTGAGATAAACGCGCTTATTCCGAGGAAAGGAAGCAGACGAAACCACGTCACATTCCACTCTCCATTGTATAACCTCCTTTGTAATTCGCCCCCCCATAAGCGGGTGGATATAAGATTTGATTGATGACGTTACTCGGTGATGGTGCTCGTATGCTGTTTTGATAACCCGGAGATTAACACAGAGATCTTGTTCCAGCATCCAGCTTCCCCTACTTGTGCCGACGATTTCAAAGGGCGGCGTAAGTAATGATGCGGTAAATGGCGCAAGTGAACAATAAAAGCTGAATGGACCAGCTAAAATATAAATTTCAATTTGAATGAAAATTCATAAATAGAAGCATCAATAGAATAAATGATTTGCTTATATAGCGGTGTAGTTGTTAGCTGTTGTTTGCCTTGACTTTTCAAAGCAAAAAAAAAAAAAAATCAATTGTTCTAACCGGAGTTTACCTTCACAGTATGGAGTTAGCTATAAAAGTATTTTTTAAAGATTTAAAATTGTTTATTTTTTAGAATTATTTTTCAAAAGAAATTTCTCCAGAAAATCCAACGCTAAGTTTTCCAGCTTAACGAATTAACGCCAAAACTCAGATTTTTTTTTTACATTAGCCCCACGCAGAACGCTTTGAGAAAAAATCCCTGATACATCATATTTGGGGATGCTGTGCGCAGGGTATTTTTAGGGAAAAAAGGAGGGGAAGTTCTGAAAGAGAAAAAGGTATGAGGGATGGGTAGGAATCTGAGGGTCAGCGTGTTAAGAGTGATGGGTGTATGAATCCATCCCTCCCATTGCCATAGGATTGGTTGGTAGAGTCCGACTGTAGAAGTCAAATAGTCTCCCTCAACTAGTGTCTCCGAATCCGGCCCACCACGCTTCCGCTTCAAAGACCTAAACAAATATCACCCCATGAACCCGGGAACCTCTACGTTCCTCTAATTCACCAAACGTAGCGAACCACTTGGGGTGACCCTATGGCAGGGGTGTCGGTTGTCTAATAAATGGTTCTTAATGGTGCTTATGGTATGGTACCCATACCCGCCTCCCAAATTGTGAACAATTAAATCGACTTTTGGATAACAAAAACGTATTGATCGAGCCTGTTGACGAAGATTTAATTTGTTAAAGAATATTAATTTAAGCTTTTTAAACACATTTTAACATCAGATTAAAACTTTTGCTTTACATCAAAGAGCCTACTTCGCATTAACACAAAATTATAAAATTTACAGATGATAAACAAAATAACGGACAAATAATATTATGTATTTTTTAAATGTATTTTAAGCCTTTTTAATATTTGGAATAAATACCTAGTAAATAAAATATAAATAAATTAATAATGAAGTAAACAACAAATAATGTCCATGGAAACAGTAAATTTAATATTGTTTTCTTCTGAACATAGCAAAAAACAAATACGTAACCGAAAGGAATTCCACATGAAAACCACACACAAATACCTACTTTTCCACTCAACGACATATTTATGTATTATACTTATTCGTAAACATAAATACAGTACATAATTATTTACTCTAAACGGAACCTATCAAATGGAATTTGATGAAAGCCACGTTTCCTATAAAAAGGGGTCATCGATATTGAAAAAGTTACTGCTTTATAAATGTTAAGAGTTTTTGTTTATATCCTACTAATATTATAAAGATGAAAGTTTGTATGGATGTATGTTTGTTACTCTTTCACGCAAAAACTACTGAATAGATTTTAAAAATTCTTTCACTAATAGAAAGCTACATTATTTGCGAGATCTATAGGATATATATATATATATATATTGGTAAGTTCTGGCGTTATGAATAATCTCTGGCGTTTTGAAATTATTTATCATACGTTTTCTGTCGCTAACAAAATTGATTTATTGCAAACGCCAATTGTCGCCTTGGAAACGATGTTTTTTTTTAAATTAGGCTACTATGGACATCCCTTTGATGTTAAAATCCAAATATGTATAAAATGCTTCTGACATTACGAAATTTGTATGAAAAAATTACAATAGGTGGCACGATTAGTAAGATATCTATAATTCTTTAATCGATTCAAATTATTAGGGATGTAGGTTCTTCAAATAAATTCGCTAATTTAAATATTTTCTAAAATAGAATTTTTATTTAATAATCTTTGTTTTGCAAAATGTCATTATCAAATTTTGACATCACACCACAATTATTGTTTTAATTGGATAGACAGGTATCGCATTTTTTAAGTATAAATTTGCAGTACTGGATTTTTTGGTAGAATATGAAAAGAAGAATAATAATTCGTACTTAATAGATAACTATCTCTAAAAATGAATCACCGAAATGTATTGTATGCGTATAAACCCGAACGACTACCAAATTGGATAATTCTTTTTTTTGTTCGTTTTTTGTATAAAACTACCGTTGAGTTCTGGCATTATGAAATTTGTATAAGAAATTATAATAGGTGGCATGTGAGCAGCTTGAAAACTGAATGTATCGGGAATGAATGTGTG
The DNA here is from genome assembly GCA_929108145.2 of Limnephilus rhombicus. Classification (NCBI taxonomy): domain Eukaryota; kingdom Metazoa; phylum Arthropoda; class Insecta; order Trichoptera; family Limnephilidae; genus Limnephilus; species Limnephilus rhombicus. The sequence goes on from OV815278.1 coordinate 26,344,821, forward strand.
GAATGTGAGAGGTGAGTGGGGGAGTGGGGAGGGGGGAAGGGGAGGGGGAGGTGGGTGGGGGAGGGGGTTAGGGGAAGGAGAGGGGGTGGGAAGGAAGGGGAAAGGGGAAGGATGAAGGAGGGTGTGGGGAGGGGTAGGGGGTGGGGGAAGGAGGTTGATGGGGGGGGAGTGGTGTGGGGAAAGGGAATGTGGAGGGGTAGGGGGGTGAGGGGAGTGGTAGGTTGAGGGAGAGGGGGAGGGAGTTGATGGGGGGAGTGGAGTGGAGAGAGGGAAGGCGGAGGAGGTGAAGTGGGGTGGAAGAGGGGGAAGAAAGGTGGGGGGATGTGGAGTGGGGAGGGTGTGGGGTGGGGGAGTGATGGGTGGAGGAGGTGGAGGGAGTGGGGGGTTGATGGATGAGTGGTGTGGGGAGAGGGAAGGTGGAGGGGGGGATGATTGGGGGAAGGGGTGGGTGGAGGGGGAGGGGGGTTAATGGGAAAGTGGAGTGAGGGGAGGGGTGGGTGGAGGGGGAGGGGGATTGATGGGAGGAGTGGAGTGGGGAGAGGGAAGGTGGAGGAGGCTGAGTGGAAATCCCCTAAAACCATGCGAGCGAAGCCGCGGGAAAAAGCTAGTTACAAATAAGTCTAATTCATTTTTGACCATTGAACTCTTAGCTGGAATTAAAATTACTTTGACTTCAATGATCCTTTATGTCATTTGAGGTGTTTAAGGTCCATAAAAAAGCACATTAAAAAAATCACGATGTTATTTCTCACAATATAGATTTTGAACCGAATTAAAAAAAAGGTTGTTTATTTTTTATTGTTTTAATACGTGTTATCAACCGGCAACCAACAAGTTATTCCTCATATGTATGCTAACACATTTCCTATATAAATACAAAAAAAAATCTCTTAGAACATAATTACACCGAAACACACGCCCAGCATTTGTACACGGTTGACATTAGTCACATGAGAACGGGTCGTTTCCATGACTCGTTCTTGAGTTCAACGGCTTGCCGGCCTCTGTGTTTCCTCCCTCATACAACATGGGTCTCTTCAAGACCTGTGTTCACTCCTTCCTTTCCTCAAAAAGACCCTCCACACAGCATCTTCAAAGATGACATAGACCCTGAGGGAAGTTATTTTCCTCAGGGCCTCCTGTGTGGAGTTAATGAAAAAAGAAAAACACCACCAGGCTCCTTAGCACAGTCAGTCAATAAGGATTGAAAGGATAAATTTTGGTAACTTCTCATCCTTCCCCAGCAGGACTGCAGATCACCAACGAACAAGTAACAGTTCACAATGACCAAGTGTTCTAAATATATTCGATGTCAACTGTTGTTCGTGCGTTAGCGATCTACAGTTGTCCTAGGGAACGATGAGAATCTACCGAAAATTATCCTATCAATCCTCAACGATCGACCGTGCTAAAGGGCCAGAACTTTTATAACCAACCGACACTACACAGTACCTTAACAACGTACTATGTCAACACAAAGACAATTCGTCTACCTAGCAAAATGATTGAAACTTTACTTAAAATAGCTTAAAGCTGTTTTTACTAACCAGATCTGAAAACCAGGCACTTCCCAAGCTTCATCTTTCTTACCTCCTTTCGCACCATTCCTTCACCTTACTCACTTCTATCAATTCCATGCACTCCCAAAAATAATGATTTCATAATTCCGCCGGTGCTTCAGCTGTAATTTTTGTGTTGCATAACTTCCCGTAATAAAAAGGGAAAAATAATTTTTATTTAAGTTGAAATTCATTGATTTTAACTTTGTTGAAATATTCGTTCAAAGAAAAACCTTTTATTCAAATTCATTACAAAAACCGAGACATTTATAAATTTATTTATTGATGTAGTCGTAGTTACACACATGAAAATGTATCTACCTTTACCTACATACCCAGATTAATCTTAATTTCCTCGATTACGAAACACAAACCAGTACTTACATTAAAGCTAACACACAATATTGTTTCGTGGAAAGTCCAAAGTGGAAATTATTTAGCGGAAAGTCAAGCATCAAGACCGCCTCATGAAAAGCGCGATATTACATTGGATCTGGCAGGTAATTCGTACCGCGTTTGACTCCGGATTCCGCGAATACTTCGCCTTGAGCCGTAAATTGAACAATTAGGATTTCGCTAAATTGTTTAATCTCGTGCTGTTTTGATTACTCCAGTAAATCCCCCGTGATTCTGTGACGGGCGAGACGTAAGAAGGAGATGTAAAGTGGGAGACTAAACACTTGTCAATCAAAATGGCGTTGGATATAGTGATAAGGTGTAAATAATGATCTAAATCGGATGTATCAAGTGTGATATTTCTAATTAAATATAAGATAATATTAGCGAAACTCAATCGAAAATCAGAAAACAGAAATATCAGAAAAATATACGGTCACACCTTGAACTCGAACCCAGGACCTACAACTTGCCGGGTGCAGCTCTACCAACTGAGCGAATGTGTCCCTATCCGATGGTGTCATATTTAACTGTATCATACTTCGACTAAGAACTACCAATATTATATTCATTTTTCTTAAAGCATATTTTAATTGACTGCTATATTTATTTAATTTTACAGAAAGACAAACATTCCCCGGTTACGAATAACCCAAAAATGATTGAAAATCTCCTACTACCATCACACTAAGCCGAAAATGTTGCTTGTGTTGTGATGGAGGGCTTAGCCAGCCGAGGATTCGAACACGCGACGCCCGGATGGGACCCAAACGCGATGCCCACTCAGCTACTGAACGGATTCAAACGCAATTTTCAGATTTTCTCGGTTGAGTTTCGCTAATATTGTCTTCATTTAATTAAATATTGCAAATTTGAGGTTTGCCGAGAAGTCAATAGATGTCCCATATTAAAACAAAAATGCACAAAATTTATCCTAGACACTATCTGGATAGCATTTAGTTCTGGTTTGAATCTTCCAATCAACAGTTATAAGATCGAATCGAACACATTAGTTCAGTTGATAGAGCTGCTCCCCGGCAAGGAGATAGAAGGTCCTGGGCTCGAGTCCTAGATGTGACCATAGATTTTTCTGTTTTTTTTTTGTTTTTTGATTTTGATTGAATTCGCTAATATTGTCTTCATTTAATTAAATATTTCAATTTGAGGTTTTACTCTTTAAGTTAAAAGAAATAGGTACGACATTTCGTTTTACAAGTTTAGTTTTAGTTGATTTGATTTGCACTATTGTTTCTGTATTATATTTATACTAGCTTTTCCCCGAGGCTTCGTTCGCATGGAATTATTAGGGGATTCCCACTCCGCCTCCACCACCTTCCCTCTCTCCACGCCACTCCCCCTATCAACCCTCTCCTCCTTCCCCCTCCCCCTCCACCCACCCCTCCCCCTCCACATTCCCTCATCCCACACCACTCCCCCCATCAACCCCCCCTCCCCTCCCCTACCACTCCACCCACCCTTCCCCCATCCCCTACCCCTCCCCCCACCCTCCTCCACCGCTCCACCTGCCTCCCTCACCCCTCTCCCACCCCTAACCCCCTCAACCCGATCCTCCTCGCCCTCCCCAAACCCCACTCCCCTTCCCCTTTCCCAACTCTCCCATTCCACTGGTACATTCAGTTTTCAAATTGCTCGCGTGCCACCTATTACAATTTTTGATACAAATTTCATAATGGCAAAGCTCAACGGTAGTTTTATAGAAAATAACGAACAAAAAAAAAAATTATCCAATTTGGTGCAGTCGTTCGGAAGTTACGCGCATACATACATTTCGGCGATTCATTTTTAGAGATAGATATTAACTGCGACGCCAAAAAAGCACTCTGTTTAGCGTGAATTGCCTAATTTATAAAAAAACATCGTTTCCAAGTCAACAATTTGTTTGCTTTTCTTCTGACATTTGAAATAACTCAATTTTGTTAGGGACAGAAAACGTATGATAAATAATTTCATAACGCCAGAGATTATTCATAATGCCAGAGCTTACCAATGTGTATATAACCTATAGTACTCGCAAATAATGTAGCTTTCTATTAGTGAACGAATTTTTAAAGTCCATACAAACTTTCACCTTTATACTATTAAAAAGGATTACTTTTTTTTTGAATTTCATGTCCGGCTGGGCTTTTACATGAAATACTTTTTTATTTAGAACAAATAACATCTAAATAAGCACAAACGAATCAAAAAACAAGATCAAGACAAAGTCTGAAACAAAATAAAAAACAAAATTAAAAATAAAACCTAAAACAAAAGCAAAGTCAAGAACGAAATAAAAAATAAATAAAAAAACAAAATACTCCACCATGCAAGATGGAAAAACAGTAACAGTACAGGAAAAGAACAATACATTGATATAATAAGTCGAAGCTGAGCTACGTAGTTTGTTTAATTTAATTAAATTTAATTTGATGTTCATTTGCCTTTCCGGTATAAATTGAGAATAACTTGTTTATATTTATTGAATGATGTGATGAATATATCAACAACATCTTAATAGTCATTACCCTTTTATTATGCGAAATATCGGTTTTACTGATTATCTCGGAAGTAGGCTTGTTGAACGAACGGTTTTATTTAAATGTTCGATTCAATTATTATACGAGTAGTATCTACGAGTATATCCATTACATACAACTTGCGAATGGATATAATATAGACTACGGAGTAGCGTACACCGCACATCTGACAGTTTGCCATTCGCTTGTAGAGGATTCCATAGTGCAGAACCGTTTTCATTAGATTTCATCTACGTTTTGGATCCTTCCGGCGTGATGATGTAGCACCGCTACCGCACTGAGAACTTAATCCCTAGAATCGTGATCAGTACCGATTTGAGTCATCACTGTGCTCTTCACTTTATATAATATTTACTTAACTTACTTATATAATTTACTTTACTTAATATTTCGATTCCAATGCCCCACACTGGTTAATAGATTTGTTTGATCAAATATCGGCCATAGATTTTGACCGTTAGTCATCCTTAGAGTCTTTTAAACAACAAGCGCCGAAAATATATTTAGCAAATTTCAAGTTCCTTTTCATCAGATTCTTAACTCTCCTCTTTGGAAACAAATTAATCACATATTACGAAAATATCCAACACCCACGAAACACGTAACACAAATCCGAAGAACTCACAATGAAGCCAACAACATTTGGAAAAATAATCTTGCGCCTAAATTATGCAATAACTTAGTCGACTAAACAAGACAGCTAAAAAGTTAAAAATAGACACTAAACAATGAATAATAAATAACCCGTGAACTCACCCAAGTCTGACGGCGCTCATAAATAAATACAATGTTTTACAGGAACTTATAAGCCAAGCAGTGGCGGCTCGTGATTTTTGGTGTGCTAGGGTGCTAATATTAAAAAAAATGGTCGCATGATGTTGTCACATGCGAAAAAAAAAATTTTTTTTTTTTTTTCAAAAAATCGGTGTTTTGTTTGAAGATTTTTCAGGAAATCGGTGCGGCACACCGCCAAACTGAAACTTTCTGTAATATTTCATACAAAAAAGTGATTTTCAAAAAAAAATTTTTTTTTCGGCTAAAACAACATCAATAATGCCATTTTGTTAATATCAGCACTCTACCACACCCAAAAGTCACGAGCCGCCACTGAAGCTAAGTGTACTAGATGTGGGTAAAATTGAATGACTGAATTAAATGAATAAATTCAACCTTGTGACACACTCGACCTGATTTTCAATTTCAAAAGGAATTGATTCTTCATTCGTCATCTTTGACCTTGCATCCTACGATTTTTAACGGCACCATAAGATTTATTTTCCATTTATTTTACTGTTAAATTATTTCAATGAATGATGTGTACCGTTAACGATTTAAATATTATAATGATTCGTAAATATTTAAATAATAGTATAAAACACGTAAAGTATCCCGTTCCCGCGCGCCAGTCGTAAAACATCCATAGGTATCAACTTCATCGTGGTCAGCCCAAGCGAAATACAATCGCGAATCGGCCGAGTTACTAGTTCCAAATCTGTATCTTTCACAACGCAAAAATTAAAACATTGGTTCTATTCAGTACATGATCCAGTCATAGTCCGCCGCACCGTCCCAGTCCCGTACCTGCCCCGTCCCGCGTAATTAGTCTCCAGTTTATAGTCTGTCGCTAACGGGTTTATCCGGAGCGCGGAGTCTTTTTCACTTATTCAGGAATTAAATCTCAATTCAGTTATGACACCATCGTCCCTATGATCTCGTCAATCTCAGATCCCAACAACACCGAAACGCAGTTTCTGCTAGGTCCGCAGCTCGCGAGTTTTCAAGACACTAGTCAAAAGTTACTAATTCATTCCTCAAGGCTCGCCGCGAATCTGTCCGTGCGGTTCACTCATTCCTCTCCGTGGGCCAAGCCGTCAATTTCATTACATAGTTGATTGAAAACTTCTGACTTTGAATCCGAACTTAGCTAGAAATCCGGGAATGATTTATTATAGTTATTTTTTGGTACGTATCAAAGCTATTAGAATACAAGTACACCTATCTACTTTGAGACACAGAACTTAGGCAATCGGCTGTGGTCAGCTGTCATAAAATAAAGTCTTTAAATGATAAAATGTTTGTTTACGTGAATGTTCGTTTTGTTCACGTGAAGTGGAACAATTTTAAGTTTAATAAATAAAATAAAATTAGTAAAACTTTAGGGGTGAAACAAAACAATGTTTAATTTTAAGATTTTATTGCTAGTCTAATGTAAATACCCATAGAGTCTTACCCACTGGACGACCTCCGTAGTCCAGTGGGTAAGACTCTTGACTCACAATCCGGAGGTCGCGGGTTCGAACCCGGCATGTGCAAATAAATTTTATTTGATTAATTTGTGTTATTTCACAATTAATTAATTTAAAAATAATATATAGTATATTTGCGGTATGTTCCAGAGTGGAAGATACTATTAGTATCGCCCTGGTGTAAGACCACCATTCAGAATTGAAACGTTGCTTGAAAATGGCTTTAGCCGTGTTTGGTGACCAGATCTGAATAGCCAGGTACTTCCCAACCTTCCTCTTCCCCACCTCCTTCCTCTCCCCACTACCTTCAGCCTCACAACATACCCCAATTGAGGATGCCATAGTCTCACTGGCTCCAGACGGGAGCAGTTGAGATTCTTGTGCGGTATTAACTGTAAAAAAAAAAAAAAAAAACATTTTTCTTGTCAATTTTTTGTTGGTCAAAATATTACATTTACCAAGTAGTACAATTTTTCAGAACGACGTAATTCGTAATTTTTTTTTAAAAGTGAAATAGGCAAATTCACCCTAGGAAGAGTGCTTTGTGTAGTGAAAACTTCTTTAGCACCGTTGTATTTATCTTCTTATGCGGTGCCTCGTAGCCGGTCTCCTCTTAGTGCGGTGCTTCGTAAACTCCCCACTCATGTCTTCTTTGTTTTCTGAATTAGATAATATATCTCTGCTTTTTTAAATTAATTGAATTAAAGGAATGAATAGAAGGAATCAATTCAAAAGGCCAGAGAATCAGACTGAATCGATTCACTCCTGGGAATAAATCTGCCCATGTGTACCTATGGGCGCTTTGATAATTCATACGGCTACGGCACGGCGATGTCAATGGCAACGGCAATTCCTTACGTGTGACGGAAATGTAAGATTGTATTTCTCCGTTGAGGTAGCAGACATATGTACATAGTTTGGGTCATTTTTAACAGCCTTTTTACATTCTGTTATTTAGTATGTAAGAAAGAGCTGCACCATTATTGTGGTAAAAATTGATGTTTCATGTTAGTTTTGTTCCGTTGTCGTGCCGTAGTCGTGGGAATTATAAAAGCGTCCTGTAGATAAACCATTAAAAAATGATAAATTAATTTAATAAAATTTTTGTCTCACTACAGATTCGCCTAGAGAGGCAGGTTATGTCCAACTTTAAATATATTTTAATGCTATTTCTATATTACCAACCTTATTACGGATTTTAATTATGTTTTTTTTTAATAATAAACCAATAAACAATATCTGCCAAATAGTTACCAAGAGTTCCAATGTCCCAACCACTCCTGCCGCCAGTGGAACTATGATATTCCCATTTTCTGAGGTAAGTTGTGCGGCTGAGGATGCGGGTAGAGGGAGGAGGTTTGAAGTACTTGGATTTTTACTTCTCGAAGTGTCGAACCAAACTAGAACGTCCCGAATTACTTCAAACGGACACTGATCAGTGGGTTGCGTATAGAGGCCAATCGGTTACCAAACAAGGCTAAAGCCATATCAAGCAACTTTTCGATTCTGAATGGTGGTCTGAAGGGTGATACTTCTTAGTATCTGAGTATCTACTTCTCTGGAAAGTTTCGCAAATATACTACATTAAAATATATCTACTACTGTGTGGAGGGTTTTTTTAAGGAAAAGAAGGAGAGGAAGTTCTAGGAAGGAAAAAGGTATAAGGGATTTGCAGGAATCTGGGGGTCAGTGTGTTTAGGAGTGACGTATGTATGAATCTGTTCCTCCCGTTGCGGTGCGTGGCGATGAGAGAGTCCGGCTGGAGAAATCAAAAGGTCTCCCTCAAACAGTCTCACCCGATGCAGCCACGAAGACCTAGACAAATCTGACTCCATGAACCTTCTATATTTGCGGCATGTTCCGGAGAGGAAGATACTCTAAGTATCGCACTGGTGTAAATTCCTCTTCAAATGACTTTGGTAGTGTTTGGTGACCAGATCTGAATATCCAGATACTTCATCCTTTTTCTATTCCCCAGCTCCTCCCCACCACCTGCAGCCTCAATTGGAGATGCCATAAACTCACTTGCCCCAGTTGGGAACAGTTGGGACTCTTGTGAAGAAACTTAAAAAAATTATAAAACAGAAAATTAAAAAAAAAACACGTGTTAGTTGTTACTTCTTGTGTATTTATGAACGTTAAGGAGTACAGTTTTAGAAAGGAGTTTAATTTTTAGGAACATAAGATTGTTGAAGATTTCGTCGGTATTAGTTCTTATAGGGTCTCAACATAATTTTCAATACGACTTTCTCGGTTTTATTTATAGGATTTAGTATATTGTCATTTGTACCGCCCCATCATATAATACCATATTCTGACATTGATTGATAAATGATCTATTTTACGCTGAGAAATGAAAAATTGAGCTCATTTTTGCAGCCTGACATGTCGTCCGTAGCACATTTCTAATATCTCTTCAGTGGCTGCTACGGTGAGCATACTTCTCTAGATAAACCTGGCCAAGACAAAAGCTCGAAAGCTCGTCGCTTTATAACTTTCGCGATGAATTATCACGTTGTCGCCCAACGCGCGAGCTTTATCCATTCAAATAACATTTAGAGTTAGCTAGCGTATTACTAAACGAAATCAAGACTCTATAACATGGCGTAAGCTCTTATGTATTCAATAATTGCAAATTCACTTTGTGAAGTCATTTTTCTTAAATGAAAACAAGTTACTTTCTATACATCACTTATTAAATTAAAATTATCAACATGTTTCGAAACCAATGGTTTCTTGGATAAAATGTCAATCAACAAAAATAATAATGGATAAACAAGTAAAGACAAATAAATACATACTTACAAAACATTTTGTCTACAGGTTTTGTTTGTCGATTGTTATTTTTGTTAATTTTCATTTTATCCTGATGAAGAAACCCATGGTTTCGAAATATGTTGATAATTTTGATTAAATAAGTGGTATATACAAAGTGATTTGTTCTCATTCAGTCATACATTATTTTTCACTTAAAGCTCTCCAACGGTGCACTCCGTATGGCTTAAGTCGGGTCCATAGCTTTGAAATTTGCCTTGACAATCCCATAACAACATCCAATGTTTGTCATCAACATCATAAATATTTACAATTTTTGTTGTGTTTCAGAGCGGGCATAATCACGAGTATAAAATATTATTATACATTAGTTTTACATTAGTTAATCTGGAAATTTTAAAATAATATTTACTGAAAATTGAAAATTAGCTTACTGGAATTACCCAAATATTTAGAAATTCGATAGTCTAAAACGACTTAGCAACAAATATAATTATCATAATTGATTAAAATCTTTGTAGACCACCCCTCTCTCCCTCCCCAATATGTTGTGTATATAAACCGTAGACTAAGAAATATTTGTACCAGTCTGAAGATGGCTCTAACGAGCTGAAACCGGTTACGGTCGAATAATATTAAGTGGAATAAAGTTTTATATTCGTTTTATTATAATATATTATTGTAATTTAGTTCATTTAGAACTATTCAATAAGAATGTCATTAAAAAGGTTGTTAAGATCTCTGGAAAAGCCGGGTGGTAAAACGAGTATGGATTAAAAGAACAACGAGCTTACAGATACTAAAGAAAAACACTTTGATCGCCTTGTAATAAAGTGGTGACCTATTAAATGACATCAACTTGGACATATTATTTTTTTTATTACCTTACTACTAAGAATCCAAGATTAAACGACAATATTATTATTTAATAGTTTAATAAAAATATCCTTGGTTTTACAACCGTACACTAACCTTTGCGGTATTGATGGGGGGTTATACGAATTTGTATTATATCAGAGTTCTAACGAAGCACGCCCGGACTCGAGATATTATGGTGTAGGAACTACGATTAGGAACTAAAATTAAATAATGATTTTTCAATGCTGTAAGCATTTACTTTATGGTAACACCTGCGTCTAGCACTGCGCACTGGATCAAAAAGCGCACGGCTGTTAAGCCTAGGTTCTCCCAATTTCTACCGATTTCTTACAAATATCCCTTAAACATTTGAAGTTTTTAAGCTCTTAAAAAAATATATGTTATTTTTGAAGATAATATCATATGATAATAAGATAATATGAAACGCAAATTATAGAAAATTCCCTCAATGGAAAAAAATCACAAAGTATGCTCCAAAAATTATTATTAACACGTTTGTTTCAGTTATTTTACAAGTTATATGTATGAAAAAATTCACAGCGTTTCTTTAGATAAAACTAAAGGCAATTATCGCGAGATTTTTGCTCTTTTTCAATAAACCGTGATTAATTAAATATTTTAACAACAGGCGCTTACGTTTTTTAATTCTAAAGATAATATTTACAGGCCATCTCTATCTAACGTGCGTGTAACCTATGTGCCTTTCAAATATTCGTCATTCGCTGTCCAGACAGCTCGCCACACAGACGTGTAGTCCTACGTTGCATGATTTGTTTAATATACACGTACGTAAATAATAATATTATTTTGCGAAAATGGTAAGACAATAACAAAAAAGTCGTATTCCTAAGCGTAAACATTATCGCCAAAATCGAGAACGTATGATGGAATGTATAAGGTAAGAAGAAAAAAATAAAATTTTGATTTTATTAATATAATACATACTCGTATTATTTACTATTATGTAATATTTATTATAAAAATAAATTTTCAATATAACAAAGGTGACAGTTATTGTTTTATTTTTTTACAGAATGTGTACTTTGGGAAATAAATCTATTTCCAATGCTTCGGAAACTGAAATTCCCGGGCAAGTTTTTTAAAATTAAATTACGTTTTTTTTTTAAATGACCATTGAATGCAAAAGCTTTTATTTTGCTCATTTATTAAAATTATAGGACATAATAATAATACATTTTTACGGATCAAACTGCTAACAAAAATCTGCTTTCAAAAATTACCTTGTTTTTTTACAGTAACTCCACACAGGCCCTGAGGATTTTTTTCCCTCAGGGCATATGTCATCTTTGGATATGCTGTGTGGAGGGTGTTTTAATGGAAAGGAAGGAGAGGAAGTTCTGGAAAGGATAAGGTTATAGGGGTGGGTAGGAATTTGAGGGTCAGTGTGTTTGGGTGTGACGGACTTTTGAATCCATCCCTCCAAATGCGGTGCAAGGCGATGTTCTAAAAGAGTTCTGCCTGAGAGGTCGCAAGATTTCCCTCAACCAGTCTCTCCCGATCTGGCCTACCACGCAACTGGTGGGCAGACACATCCGCCACCAAGATCCAAACCCGGGCACCCCTGCTAAGTCACCAAACGTAGCGAACAACTTGGGGTTATCCAATAAATAGTTTCCGGGGCGGCGGTACCCTTACCCGCGTCCCAAATTGTTACGGACAAGGAAATATGTAATTATCATCATACGTATTATTTTATTACTACCTATTATTAGATGTTCGTTGGACAATAAATCTGTAATTATCATCATACGTATTATTACTACCCATTATTAGATGTTCGTTGGATAATAAAACCAAAATGCGTTAAGTAAATGTAAGTAAATAAAAGTTTCGCTTGTTTACTAATACCGACTTCATTGTTATAAGTAATTACTTTGACCTTTTTATAAATGTTTAATAATTTAGATTCCATCGGTTAACTAGTCCTAGCAAAGCTGTAGTTTGCTGATGTGCACGCGCCCGCCCGCCCGTCCTCTACGCTCGTAGCTTTTAGGGCTTTTTTTTTTTTTTTTTTCAATTATTTCTGGCTTTCACCCTTCAAGGGTGTTCTAGGCCATCATTTATAATTACAGAGAAAGGAAAGGTAAATTTATATATTAATTTTATTTAAATGTGCAAATTTCAGAATTTTATGGAAGATTGGAGTAGAGTTCAGACTTAGAAGAGATGAGATGTTGAATGGAGGAGAGGCAATTTTTGATAACGCTTGATAGAAGAGAGGATATTTATTTAGAGAGGGACAATCAAAAAATATGTGATCTAAAGTTCCCACATCTAGACCACAGAACGTACAATCTGGGGAGTCAAGCACATGAATTTTATAAAGGTGAGAAGGAACGGAACAATGTCCGATTCTCATACGAATAAGTAAGGAAATTTCTTTTTTGGAAAAATGGGGGAATTTTTGAAACCACGGTTTTGATGGGATAGTCCTTTGTATTGAGGCGTAGCGCGCACCCTTGGATTGACTAGCAATGTTCCAATACTCTGTCCAAACATTGCGGGATCTATCTTTGATGATGGAAAAAATATCAGACAGGGGAATATGGTTTACGAGGGTAACGGTAGGGTTAGACGCTCCTTGTTTTGCCAAGGAATCAGCAATATCGTTACCCACTATGCCAACATGTCCAGGAATCCAAATCAGAGTGACAGTTTTTCCAGAGCTTTGAATGGAGGTTATCAATACTCGAATAAGACATACAAAGTGATCATCAGGATGAAGAAGAGGACTTGTTTTAAGTTTTTGGAGGGAACTGAGAGAGTCAGAGAGGACAAGAGAATGTTCAAAATTATTTTTTATTATATATTTGAGAGATTCAATAATCGCAATGTACTCGGCAGAAAATATTGAAAATTGGTTTGAAATTGAATAAAATATTCTTTCATTAGAATTATTGTGGTAAACGTTAATACCAATACCACAGTTTGGAGAGTCCGGAGATTTGGAGCCATCAGTAAATAAAAGAGAAGAGTTGGGCCATTTAGAAGAAATAATGTCATTGAACATATTATTGACAGTACGGGCTGGGAGATTGGAATGACTTTTAAGGATGCCGATCCCTTCTAATATCGTTGGGGATAGGGTGACGTGACTATATTTTAATTTGTACAAAGGAAGAAGATCATTTTTGATAATTTGAAGCTCTGAGAGAGAGCGAAAATTTTTACAGATGGCAGGGAGAGGTTTAGTTCGAGCTCTGATTGTAGATGAATGTGTTGAGTCGTTGAACAACGAGACTCTGGGAATAATCTGATGACTTTTAGAATTTAAACATTTAAGAACAAATTTGTCAGCAAATAATTGACGCCTTAAATAAAGAGGAGGATCAGAACATTCTACTTGAAGGGAATTGATGGGCGACGATTGCATCGCGCCAGTTATTATTCGCAATGACTTAGATTGAATTTTGTCTAATTTACTGAGTGCATTTTTGGATGCAGTACTAAAAAGTGGGCAGGCATAGTCGAGATGACTTCGAATAAGTGCATTGTAGAGCAACTTAATGCAGATAGGATGAGCACCCCACCAAACGCCAGTCAATGATCTGATAATATTTAAATTTTTTTCACATTTAGTAACTATATTATTAATGTGGGAAGACCATTTAAGTTTCCTATCAAATGTTACTCCCAAAAATTTAACTTCGGAAGCATTGGGGATTGGAGAGTTTTTAAATAAAATTTGAACAGGGGGGTTATTATGACGATTTGAGAAGGTAACACACTGACTCTTTTGTACTGAAAGTTCAAGACCATTTAAAGTAAGCCATGTGCAAAGGGCATCCATGGCTTCATTAAGATATTTGACGGCGGATGGAATGATTTTGGATGATAAGAAGAAAGCTATGTCATCTGCGAACTCAACAACTTTTACTTGAGGGGGAATGGTGACATGCATATCGTGTGTGTATATATTATACAGTAAGGGGGATAATACATCGCCTTGGGGTAAACCCTTCCAAATTGACCTACTCTGAGGAGTAACATCTGGTAGCTCAATGAAAATTTTCCTATCGAGAAAAAGATTAATAATAGATTGGACAAACATGAGGGGTAAGCCAAGGCCTAAAAGTTATTTTTAAGAATTGGGATGGAAACATTGTCAAAGGCGCCTTCTATGTCTATAAAGACTGCAAGACATACTTCTTTGTTAGAAATGGATAAATTAATATCAGTGCTGATGATGGCAAGGTTATCTTGTGTAGATTTCTTTTTCCTAAATCCAAATTGGGATGGAGAGAGAAGATGATTACTCTCGACAAAAAATTCTAACCGGTTTTTAATTAATTTTTCATAAATTTTACTAAGGGTGGATGAAAGAGCAATTGGCCTATAGTTGGATCCAGAATTGGGTGATTTGTTTAATTTTAGAATTGGGATGATTATTTGAGAACTCCAGTCATCAGGTATTATGCCAGTCTGGAAGATTTTATTTAAGATGCTTAAAAAGTGATTTAGAACATTATCATTACTATTTTTGATAATGCTATAAGGTATACCATCTCTGCCTGGAGATGAGTCCTTGACTGTTGATAAACAATTTTTTAATTCAATAAAAGTGAATGGAGAGTCTAGCCAATGATCAGACATAGGAGTGTTGTGGATTGGAGTTATTTCATCTAAGTTAGGTACAGAAGGGGGGGCAATTTTGTCCAAGAACTCGTCTATCCATTTAGAATGAGAAGCTCGAGGAGATGTTGGACTGAAGGAGGATCGAAATCTTCGAATCATAGACCAAACTTCCGAAATTGGAGTGTTCGGAGATACTGAACTGCAGAAGTTGTACCACCCGGATTTTTTTTTTGACCTCAATACCCTTTTGGCATTGGCTTCGGCATTTTTGTATATGAGATAGTTCTCCATAGTCATATTGTGACGATAGGAAAGAGATTTAGCTTTCCGAATTCTCACTACTTTGGAACATTCCTCATCCCACCAGGGAGTTGGAGGGAGTTTTTTGAGAGATTTGGTTTTAGGGGGAGGATTTGATTTATTGATTGCAGTTACGAGCATTGATTTGAAGTTATCGTAGTCATCTTTGACAGATAATGTATCGGTATAGGATAAATTTTGTATAAACTTATCCATATGTGAGTTAAATTCGTCCCATTTGGTGTGTTTTGTTTTGATCTTTGTCGAAATATGGGACTTGTCTGAATGGAAAGAAGTTTGATAAGTGATGGTGATCGGGAAATGATCACTGGAGCAAGGGTCGGGGGACACCACCCACGAGGAGAGAGGTGCCAGATTAACAGAGCATATGGAGAGATCCACTGCACTGGGGTTTGTGTTGGGGCGAGAGATTCTAGTAGGAGATCCGTCATTCAAAAGAAAAAGGTTGGATTCATCTAGGAAATCCATCACACTTCGACCGTCTCGATCACAGAAAGCAGAACCCCAGACGGGGGAATGGGCATTAAAATCACCCAATAAAAAGAAAGGAGGGCTTAGTTGACGGACAATTTGCAACCACGCTTGTTTATTGAAGTGCGATGTTGGGGGAAGATAGATAGAAACAAAGGAAGTGTCCTTTATTTTAGCTGCAACCATTTGAAAGTCAGCATTGGGGGGTTTGATATTATTTATTGGGAAAAACGGAAGGGATTTTTTAATAAAAAGGGCAGCACCACCGCCCGTACCTTCCGGGCGATCATCGCGGAGACAGGAGTACCCTCCCACATTAAAGTGGGTGGATGGAGTAAACCATGTCTCCGAGACAGCAGCCACAGAAACAAGGTTTGAATTTAATAGGTTAAGAAGGTTTGATTTGTTAGAAATAGCACTGCGGCTATTCCACTGAAGAATTCTGACATCTTGAAGAGCCATTTTGAATAAATGATTTTAATGTGGAAATAATAGAAGCAGCGTTGGACGGTAGATTAGTTTGAGAAGAAATTAGGTCAATTAGAAGCATAATAAGAGTTTGAATAAATGAAGAATTATCTTGGGAGAGTTGTTCAGAAAGCTTTTGATAGTTTGTTGAGGATGAATTATAATTGTTTGCGCACCCATTTGTGGCGTGTGAAAGAGGAGAACCATTGGGATTTAAGAGAAGTGAGTTGTGTTGTTGCTGATCGTATCCACGAGCCTGTTTAGAGATAGGGTTTTTGTATGTGAATTTTGTTGAACGGGAAGATGTTGAGGAGGAGGCGAGAGGGTTGGATGAAGAGTTACTGGATAAGACCTCAGAAAATGATTTTTTGACAGGCGGGAATAATTTAGAAGCCTGCAGAAAAGACAAGTTCTCAGAGGCCATAGAAATTTTTATATTTTTTTGGCGAGATTGTTCGGGGCAAGAAGAGTTAATGGTGGAATGAGCGCCTAAGCAGTTAAAACATTTAGGTGAAGAGAGAGAAGAACATTGGTCAGCCGAGTGGTTTTCTCCATATTTGAAACATCTGGGAGGGGATCTGCATGCAGCTTTGGTATGACCAAAACGGCAGCAGTTGTAACATTGAGTGGTGGGATAAGTGTACATTTCAACTGGTAAGGAGTTGAAAAATAAATAAATATGGGAGGGAAGAGATTGTCCTTCGAATGTGATGACGACAGATTGGGAGGGCTTCCAGGAAACGATACCCTCAGAGGTGTCCTTATAATTTAGCCTCCTGGCTTTTATGGGATTGCCGATATGTTGGGGGGTTGAAAGTGAGGACAGGATTTCTGGAATGGACAGATCGGTCGAGATACCCCTGACCAGGCCTATTCGAGTGACATTGAAAGTTGGGATGTACGCCTTGAATTTAGAATTTGATGAAATAAATATATTTTTGATAAAGTTGTTGGCGGCTGAACCTGACAGGAATTCAACAGAGATTCGGAAGCGACCCTCGGCTTTAACACTGTGATGAACTCGCCTTAATAATAATAATACGTGGATAATTTGTATGGAGCCATTTTGTAAGAGCGCTAAAATAATTTCTGAAATCCAAATAACTACGGGGTTGATGAATTTATGAAGACCCCCGGCGAAGGCCATTCTGAATGCAAAAAAAGGGCTTGGAGCCACGTGTGACCGTGTCGTTTTGGGATACATTCTGGCCTTCAAGTACATGATAATTAATTACTATTTTGAAGGTCTGACACTGCAACAAAAAACTAAAAAACATGAAATAACGTCAGAATTCTTCGAAAATGGTGATTAAATTTGACAAGTTCGGTCATTAAGTTAAATATCCGCCATGAGAGTTAACGATATTTGAAGGATTTTAGAGAAAAAGTGAATAAAAAAAGGGTACTTGGACGACACAGACGGGCAGGGAAGGAAAAGAAGTGAGATCAAATTTTAAATAAAGACAGTCAGGATAGTTTCGGTCTCGGGGACAGACGGATTTTGAGAGTCAGGGTAATTTCGGTTTCGAAGACGGGCGTGTTTCAGAGTCGCGGTTATACAGGGAATAATAACAGTAGTTCGGACGTGTAAACGGAAAATAAGTCACTTATTGACAAAATTCAAAGGAAATCAAATTTTAAATAAAGGAGTCAGGGTAGATTCGACCTCGGGGACGGACGGATTTTTAGAGAGTCAGGAAAAGTTCGCGGATGAGGACGATCATTTTGCAGTTATTCAGGGAATAATAACAGTAGTTAGTTCGGTGCGGGTGAACCGGAGATAATTCGTTTATTGGCAGAATTTATTCAGAAAATTGAGTTTTATACATGAGAAAGGTCATGAGACGGAGATTCTATTTGAACCTAGGCGCGAGAGTTGGTTTTGAAATGAGTAGTTGCATGACGGTTTGTGGAAATGGCTTGTGTTTTCAAGAGTGCTTTTAGTGTGTTGTGCAGCATGGAGGATTTGGTAAGTTTGAAAAAATTACATATTTGCATTACGTATTTAGTACGGGCCTTGTGAAAAAAAAAGAAACAAAAGCCAAGTTTAATTCTAGGTTTCGGGGAGTGTGCCTACCCAAGGTCATGCTGAGATACCTTATAGTGAGAGAGGGTTCTGGGTTTTGGTCATAAATTTAGACTGCCTTTCTTTTGACACTTCGGGCAACAGCTAACATTTAATTTTGTGTGACTAGACACTTTAGGCGGGTTCCCTGTCTAGTCGATGGGGTGTGCGGAATCAGAGTGCAATCCGCATGCGGTAGAGGTGAAACCTTCTGAAAACTAAACTTCGGAAGAGTGACGAATTTAGGACTAATGTAGATTATCAGGAATACGTTAATTGTGAGGTTTATTTATTATAACATCGTACCAAGTGTTAAAATTATTTCACATTTTATTCTACGAAGCACCGCACGAAGAGAAGGTCGATGGGTTACGAAGCACTTCACAAAGAGGAGACGGATTAAAGTACCTCATTCTCTCGCAGGACAAATTCTATAGATGTACGTGTTTCTCCTTTTTGCGCCACTAATTTTCGTTTTATCGAGTTTCAAAGTCACAACGGTTTTAAAGAAGTTTCATTTAAAAAAAAGATAGCTGTCAGCATTTTAGAAACAAAGAAATTACAGTTGTACAGTTTACATGCGGTAGAAGTGAAACCTTCAGAAAACCCAAGGAGACAGGAGTGGGGAGGCTACGAAGCACCTCACAAAGAGGAGACCGATTAAAGTATCCCATTCTCTCGCAGGATAAATCTTATAGATGTGTTTAGTGTCGCACGTTTCCGTTTCATCTTGTTTCAAATCACAACGGTGTTAAAGAAGTTTTCATAAAAAACAAAAAAAACAGCTGTCAGCATTTTAGAAACAAAGAATTTACAGTGGTGTAGTTTACACGCGGTAGAAGTGAAACCTTCAGAAAACCCAAGGAGACAGGAGTGGGGAGGCTACGAAGCACCTCACAAAGAGGAGACCGATTACAGTATCTCATTCTCTCGCAGAGTAAATCCTATAGATGTGTTTAGTGTCGCACGTTTCCGTTTCATCTTGTTTCAAATCACAACGGTGTTAAAGAAGTTTTCATAAAAAACAAAAAAAAACAGCTGTCAGCATTTTAGAAACAAAGAATTTACAGTTGTGCGGTTTACACGCGGTAGAAGTGAAACCTTCAGAAAACCCAAGGAGACAGGAGTGGGGAGGCTACGAAGCACCTCACAAAGAAGACACCGATTATTGTATCTCATTCTCTCTCAGGATAAATTCCATAGCTGTGTTTAGTGTCGCTCGTTTCCGTTTCATCTAGTTTCAGATCACAACGGTGTTAAAGAAGTTTCATTTAAAAAAAAATAGCTCTCAGCATTTTAGAAACAAAGAAATTACAGTGGTGTAGGTTACACGCGGTAGAAGTGAAACCTTCAGAAAACCCAAGGAGACAGGAGTGGGGAGGCTACGAAGCACCTCACAAAGAGGAGGCCGATTATAGTATCTCATTCTCTCTCAGGATAAATTCTATAGATGTGTTTAGTGGCGTTCGTTTCCGCTTCATCTAGTTTCAAATCACAACGGTGCTAAAGAAGTTTTCAAACCAATAACCATAATGGTGTCGCCGAGGTGCAAAGATTGTAAGGGGAGAGGGTCTTTTGGCGATGTTTTGTTAATTTTAACGGACAAAAGGTATTTATGTATCTTACGATTGTGTTGCGAGACATTACATCAGAAATACTAGGTTAGGGGTTATATGGATATAATAAATTACATTACATTAGGAATACCTATTCTCAAAACATTTTAGAATTTACTCAGTAATTGCAGATATTTGTTAGGCAAGGTCTGTACGTACTAGGTATATTGATTTGGAAAAATGATGCATTGCATGAGGCTTCTGTTTACTAACAAATGTATACAATAGAATTCCCATTCCCAAAAAAAATAAAATCCCACGCCTTTTACCTCAAATTTCAGGGATCTCAGAAAAACTGTTATGTAGAGACCTACATAAGCTAGCTTTTGACTTCGTTTAAACTCACGCTTGGAAGTGTGCATAGCACTTTACGATAGGTATATTTTATACAGAATTTACTTTCTAGCTTAAATCCTTAGTATTTGCGATTGAACGAGACCAACAGTAGGTATTCAGACATCGCGCGTGACGCGCTCTGCTATCATTATTTAGCAAATTTCCTTCCTTCAAATTTAACCGAACGAGTTACGGCGCTGAAGCTGGTGATTGCTGGAGTAATTTTTGAGTTAAGCTTCCCTATTCCATGTATGTAGGTTACACCTATGCAGTTATGATCGGGGGCGAAGTGAACGATTTGCTGGTGGGCTACACTATTTCCCAAATGTGGGGGCGAAGCAAGCGATGGTTACAGGCTTTGTACAATTAAATTGGAATCCTTTGTGATGGAGGCTTGGAAACCTGTGTCTCTGGACGGCCCTGAAGCAGTTGAGGGCGAGGCAGGAGCCGTCTCATGATGTCGACGTATATGCTATCACATGTATCGTCATAAAGGCATTGGGGGACGTCTGGAAGGCAAAGGACGTGCTCCCACAACCCCCCTCTTTAGCCCCCTCCAGAGGTATCAGCTGATAAGAGTCGCTGTCGCGGGAGGTCAATTAAATACAGGACGGAGAAAACGATCTGGCCGGGCTACCTCCGTAATGAAGGAAAAGAAGTGACGAAATTCGCGATGGCTTCACTACCCTTTGGTTACGCTCGTGGGGAGTTACCTTGTCAGCGGAACGAAGAGAACATGACATACAGAGTTGTTTTAGCAATCGATCGGCGGCTCATTGTCGGAAACCGGATAAATTTTCATAATCCTCCCCAAAATTAGAATTAGGGCATCATCCAGCATCAGGTTGGGAATGTACTTTGGACGAAAGCGTAGCAGGGGAAATGGATGGGATGGAAGTCGGATTCACGACCCGGTGCCATTCATTCCTGGACCCAGCACCCTGGAAGCCGAGCTTGACATTCCTTCTTCGAGCTGATATTTGAGAAGAGCTTGGGATATCACCTATCGTAGGGCGGATGCCCGTGACGCTAAATGGGGGACCGTCCCCGTCACGCCTGTTTCCGTCATGCGAGGGGAGGTATTTTCATTCAAATCAAGTACCGATGATCACCGCGGCTGAAAGCTGACGCATGTTTATAACGTGCCTAGGAAAACGTAAGCATCATTTCTACTGGTTCGAGGCGGTGTGCTGGACGGAGAACGGGACTGTTGGGGAGCTGTGTGACTGCAGAGGCGAGGGTCGATGACATCAAAATCCACCTTCACTAAATTCAAACTTCACGAGAACAGAGGGGGGAGCGGCTCCACCGACCTCCTGACATTGCCGCTTGTCTAATCCACTTCGGTTTAATGTTCATGTTCGATGCTATAGGAGTGAACGGAACTCTAGTCATTGACATGCTGAAAGACTTCTACAGTATCATCATCATCATCATCATCATCAATTCGGCTTTGAGGATGTCACGATCTAAAACCTCGTGCCACCCACGCAATCCTGAATACTTCCGGACATCGGCTACCACACCATAAATCGAAGCAGATCCTCACATCAAAAGATATGAGTTGACATTTCATCAGGCAACATTAGCATTATCACCATTATAATTTGGCGGCGCATTGGTTGAGAACACTCCCACTATCACCATACGAACCGGAAATACACATCAAACCCTTTCCCGACAGGAAGCAAAACATGTCGATTTTTCATCAGTCGCTTGCGACCATCAAAATATTCTCTGGAGGTGTTGGAATTGGAGACTGACCGGGCGGTTTTAATTGAACCTCACCAAGTCAGTTGCGGAAATGGAGGAGTCCAATTGTAGCAAGACATATTTTGTTTCATGTCAATCCCTAGTAATCTCCCAAAAATACCTACTCAAACTCAAAACTAACTAACAAGCTTCACTTACAATGGTGCCTGTAGAATTTGTGCATCCCGGGCCTGTTTTGATTGAATTTTGATTGAAAATCCGTAACTAGATTACAAATGTCAAATTATTTTATGTGTTAGCACCCCAAGAACAGCAGAGGATACGCTGCGTCACGCTAAAGGTAGGATCTTCCCAATTAAATGTATAAAAGTATATTTTTGTACTAGGTACTAGGGAAGATGACGCGGGTTAATTCAGAAGAAGTAGTCATCAACGAACAAGTATAGAACGGACGTTAGTAGGGGAGGAAGTTGCACGAACGATAGCATTAGTTATTTTCAAGTTAGCTAGAGTCAGTCATTGTAAATCGGACCCTAGTGAATTGTAACACGCCATACCTAAAAGAACAAGGGTTTACCACAAACAAATTATTAATTAAATTGTATTAACCATATCAAACCTTTAAAGCAAAAAATGACACAACGTTAAGGGGTTAATTACAAGTTGATTAATTGAGAGCATCTCGCCACGTATACCTAAAACGTATTACGTAAAGGGGTGTCGAGGCGCTGCCAAAGGAATGAAGAGGAGAGAAGAGTGAGCGACGAAACTACAAGGCTACGAATACGAATTCGAGGCGACGAACTCTACGTACAGAGCTTTCGTTGCAGAGCCTACGAACGATGTAGAAAGATAGAAACCATAAAATCAAGTTTTAAAAGAAAAGGAAAATTAATTAATTACAGGTGCAAGGGTCGGATTTATTACAGTGGTGCCGCGACCAAGGAGAGAGCGTCCACACCGAGCTTGTTCTAAATTTTCCTAATTCGAATGTGCTTTGAAGGAAAAGCATAAAGCTTGTAAAGTTTATTATTAATTAGGGGGGGGGGTAAGAGTCTTTAATTTATTACAGTGGTGCCGTGACCAGGAGGTATGGTTTTAAAAAGTGTTGCATTTTGCTGGGGTTTTATACAATGACATTCACAAGAATAGAAAAAAAAGAATACAGTAGGTATGACGGTTCGGTTGTCATCGAAAATGACTGAAAACAACAATAAAGAAAATACAAAGTAATTACTAGGACAATAATAGATGGTTAGCAGAGGAATTTGAAATAATAATGTTTACATTAGCTTAACCAGATAAAAATAGGAAGGGTAGGCTGATGATATTCAACCTTCAATAAGCCACCGGATAAAGGTATCATATTATTAGGGGAGACGCGCCGCAGGTCAAAGAAAAAAAAAATTGAACAAAATTAATCAAGAATAGTTAGTTCAGTAGCGTCTACATTAGCTTCACCAGATAAAAATAGGAAGGGTAGGCTGATGATATCCAACCTTCAATAAGCCACCGGATAAAGGTATCATATTATTAGGGGAGACGCGCCGCAGGTCAAAGAAAAAAAAAATTGAACAAAAGTAATCAAGAATAGTTAGTTCAGTAGCGTCTACATTAGCTTCACCAGATAAAAATAGGAAGGGTAGGCTGATGATATCCAACCTTCAATAAGCCACCGGATAAAGGTATCATATTATCAGGGGAGACGCGCCGTATGTCAATAAATATTAGAACAAAACTAACCAAGAATAGTTAATGGTATCCAACCTTCGATAAGAAACAGGGAGAAAGGGTGTTACATTATTAGGGGAGATAGTCCTTCAATAAAGTACATTCAATATCAATTCACCGTGGTGAGAATATTGAAGTTAGTCAACTTTCAAAGTTTGAACGGTTGTAGAATTCGGGTTTAGGCCGGACGATTAGTCAAAATAATAACGATACAAAATAGGTTGTAAATATTCAAGTTTTGGTACGGAAGATAGTATATGGCGTAGTTGAAAAAAATAAATAAACAAAAGAAGTAGGTAGTTGGTCTATTCAAGCGTCATGTAACCCGGCTTACAGAATAAACGTATCCAAAATGTTTTATTTAAATTATGCACGAGGTTAAAGGGACAACACTAATAATTACTTGCTTAAGCGTATGAATCTTTGGGAATAAAATGATTACTGCAGACAGTTGGCATTTCTTAATCAGTTAAAAACTACATTTAGGGTGATACTGTTCCCCAGTAATTGTAAAATTTAAGACAACCGTAGCAAAAAATTAAGATAAACACTGACCGCTATGTGTGAATAGAACAAACACACAAAACGAAAGGTCGGTCACACTCGTATAATAACAGGATGTTATGAAAAAAATACACTGGACCTTCGAGGCGCTTGCCGGTTGCAATCCATTATTTAAAACCGAAAGCACTAGTTTAAGGGAGAACACGCCGTCTGGGTAGGGGCCTTATGTTAAATGTTCGGCTTTGAAGGAAAAATACCATACATCGTGTGAGTTGAGATGATAAGTGAAACCTCACCATGTCGCCTCTTAAAATCAGATAAGAGATAACAGCGGACGAGAACTACAAGAATGCAAGAAAAAAAAAAGGTTTCACCGGACAATAATACTGACGGGTGGCTGGCATTGTTTTGATGTAGGAATGCGGTTGTAATTGCTATGGGGCTATGGGACAGTTCGGCTTTGGAGATGAGGACAATAGCAGAAAAAAGGTCAGTTTCATTTTGAGGGGAGATCATAAAAGAAACATTAAGTAAACACTCAGCTTGAGAAGATAGGTCATTAAACTGGGTCGGGTAATAATAATAATTGGATAATTTAGTGACATCGTTTTGCGGTGCATTATGAGTTCTTGGACGGTACCTAATGGTTTATTTACAAATGGAAAAAAAAGCATTCATATAGACCGTTCGAAAAAAATAGGGGAGTGACGGTTTGAATAAAAAAAACAGTGATTTAAACAATGTTTACAGGTTTTAAACGAAATAAGTTCAACAGGATAATTTAAAAGAAACGAGATAATAATAGTGATACGAACAAAAAAAAATACATTTACTCTTTGAACTTAAAGTGCTAGTGGTGAGAAGTTAGGAAGAGAATTAAAGTTTTAGTGAGTTCAAGTGATAATAATCAACCATGGAAGGATCAGTGTCTAGAGGGGAAGGACGTGGGCGACCTTCGGCAAGAGAGGAGGTCACCGCCGCAGTTGAGACCGTGGGAGAGACGTCGTCACAGGTAAGCTTGGGGCAGGTGACCAGCATCATTCGAAACGCGCTAGGACCGATAGTGGAGAAGATACAGTCCATTGAAAGACGAGACCGGCAGCGGGAGAGGAGGACGTGCTCCTGGGATCGGAGAATCGGAGCCAGATTGTAGAGTTGCTCCCGGCACAGGAGAAGCCCGCTTTTAAAGGAGGGAATCAGCATTCGATTTCCTTCCTGGAGGACCTGCGGGAGTATACGGAAATCGAGGCGGACGGACAAGTTAATGGTGGCCCGAGAGAGTCTCAAGGGAAAGGCTAAAAGGTGGTCGAAAATCTACTGTAGCAGGTGGGAGACGATTGAAGATTTCGAGAGGGACTTCTTTGGCGAATTATTGGAGCGAGGTCTTCCAACATAAACTCAGGAGAAAGTTGTCAGATGCGTCCTGGGAACCGAACGGTGGCAAGACGATGCTAACGCACTTTGCTGAATATTGGGAGCTGGCCAAGGCCTTGAAAATAACTAGCTCGCCAACCGGCGTGATAAACGAGAAGCTTCGGTCACAAAGGTAGGAGGCCATCAGGACGACGCGGGCGGGTGCGTCTCCAATAAAATAATCTTGAAAGGATAAATTAGCAAGAAGGAGTAGTCTTACATAGGGGTGTGACTTTCCATCCGTAAGACGAACGAGTAGTAAAAATATTTATAGAAAAAAAAGAAAACGCGATAAATTGGTTAAATTACAATGTTCTGCAAGGGTCGGGCACCGTCTGCGGAATAATTTAAAAGAAAACAAGAAAACGCGGACAATCAAATCGAGTTGCACATTGTAAATTAAATACAGGGAGATGTGAGATTTGCAACAGGAGGCAGTGAAAAGAAATTATGACGCAGTTGTGATTTGGGCCGCGGGGCCGAGACAAATTCCTGGAAGTATGGGGGGGCGACGCAAGGAACATTGACCGTAGTTTCGACAACAACAAAAAAAATACTACGCAAGGTCGGTGGAGTAGAGCAATAAGAAGGAAGGACGACGGTGTACAAGACAGGGCCGGATTGGGAAATATTTGTCATAATAATTTTGGAAACAAAAAAAAAAATTAAAAAGATTTGAGGCGAGTCCAAACGGGCTGACTACTGCTAGAGTTCTGTAACAAAATATGTGGCTGTAGTTCGTGATTACACCTACAACAAATATTTTGTTTCATAAAGGGGAGACTGTGATGAACTCGCCTTAATAATAATAATACGTGGATAATTTGTATGGAGCCATTTTGTAAGAGCGCTAAAATAATTTCTGAAATCCAAATAACTACGGGGTTGATGAATTTATGAAGACCCCCGGCGAAGGCCATTCTGAATGCAAAAAAAGGGCTTGGAGCCACGTGTGACCGTGTCGTTTTGGGATACATTCTGGCCTTCAAGTACATGATAATTAATTACTATTTTGAAGGTCTGACACTGCAACAAAAAACTAAAAAACATGAAATAACGTCAGAATTCTTCGAAAATGGTGATTAAATTTGACAAGTTCGGTCATTAAGTTAAATATCCGCCATGAGAGTTAACGATATTTGAAGGATTTTAGAGAAAAAGTGAATAAAAAAAGGGTACTTGGACGACACAGACGGGCAGGGAAGGAAAAGAAGTGAGATCAAATTTTAAATAAAGACAGTCAGGATAGTTTCGGTCTCGGGGACAGACGGATTTTGAGAGTCAGGGTAATTTCGGTTTCGAAGACGGGCGTGTTTCAGAGTCGCGGTTATACAGGGAATAATAACAGTAGTTCGGACGTGTAAACGGAAAATAAGTCACTTATTGACAAAATTCAAAGGAAATCAAATTTTAAATAAAGGAGTCAGGGTAGATTCGACCTCGGGGACGGACGGATTTTTAGAGAGTCAGGAAAAGTTCGCGGATGAGGACGATCATTTTGCAGTTATTCAGGGAATAATAACAGTAGTTAGTTCGGTGCGGGTGAACCGGAGATAATTCGTTTATTGGCAGAATTTATTCAGAAAATTGAGTTTTATACATGAGAAAGGTCATGAGACGGAGATTCTATTTGAACCTAGGCGCGAGAGTTGGTTTTGAAATGAGTAGTTGCATGACGGTTTGTGGAAATGGCTTGTGTTTTCAAGAGTGCTTTTAGTGTGTTGTGCAGCATGGAGGATTTGGTAAGTTTGAAAAAATTACATATTTGCATTACGTATTTAGTACGGGCCTTGTGAAAAAAAAAGAAACAAAAGCCAAGTTTAATTCTAGGTTTCGGGGAGTGTGCCTACCCAAGGTCATGCTGAGATACCTTATAGTGAGAGAGGGTTCTGGGTTTTGGTCATAAATTTAGACTGCCTTTCTTTTGACACTTCGGGCAACAGCTAACATTTAATTTTGTGTGACTAGACACTTTAGGCGGGTTCCCTGTCTAGTCGATGGGGTGTGCGGAATCAGAGTGCAATCCGCATGCGGTAGAGGTGAAACCTTCTGAAAACTAAACTTCGGAAGAGTGACGAATTTAGGACTAATGTAGATTATCAGGAATACGTTAATTGTGAGGTTTATTTATTATAACATCGTACCAAGTGTTAAAATTATTTCACATTTTATTCTACGAAGCACCGCACGAAGAGAAGGTCGATGGGTTACGAAGCACTTCACAAAGAGGAGACGGATTAAAGTACCTCATTCTCTCGCAGGACAAATTCTATAGATGTACGTGTTTCTCCTTTTTGCGCCACTAATTTTCGTTTTATCGAGTTTCAAAGTCACAACGGTTTTAAAGAAGTTTCATTTAAAAAAAAGATAGCTGTCAGCATTTTAGAAACAAAGAAATTACAGTTGTACAGTTTACATGCGGTAGAAGTGAAACCTTCAGAAAACCCAAGGAGACAGGAGTGGGGAGGCTACGAAGCACCTCACAAAGAGGAGACCGATTAAAGTATCCCATTCTCTCGCAGGATAAATCTTATAGATGTGTTTAGTGTCGCACGTTTCCGTTTCATCTTGTTTCAAATCACAACGGTGTTAAAGAAGTTTTCATAAAAAACAAAAAAAACAGCTGTCAGCATTTTAGAAACAAAGAATTTACAGTGGTGTAGTTTACACGCGGTAGAAGTGAAACCTTCAGAAAACCCAAGGAGACAGGAGTGGGGAGGCTACGAAGCACCTCACAAAGAGGAGACCGATTACAGTATCTCATTCTCTCGCAGAGTAAATCCTATAGATGTGTTTAGTGTCGCACGTTTCCGTTTCATCTTGTTTCAAATCACAACGGTGTTAAAGAAGTTTTCATAAAAAACAAAAAAAAACAGCTGTCAGCATTTTAGAAACAAAGAATTTACAGTTGTGCGGTTTACACGCGGTAGAAGTGAAACCTTCAGAAAACCCAAGGAGACAGGAGTGGGGAGGCTACGAAGCACCTCACAAAGAAGACACCGATTATTGTATCTCATTCTCTCTCAGGATAAATTCCATAGCTGTGTTTAGTGTCGCTCGTTTCCGTTTCATCTAGTTTCAGATCACAACGGTGTTAAAGAAGTTTCATTTAAAAAAAAATAGCTCTCAGCATTTTAGAAACAAAGAAATTACAGTGGTGTAGGTTACACGCGGTAGAAGTGAAACCTTCAGAAAACCCAAGGAGACAGGAGTGGGGAGGCTACGAAGCACCTCACAAAGAGGAGGCCGATTATAGTATCTCATTCTCTCTCAGGATAAATTCTATAGATGTGTTTAGTGGCGTTCGTTTCCGCTTCATCTAGTTTCAAATCACAACGGTGCTAAAGAAGTTTTCAAACCAATAACCATAATGGTGTCGCCGAGGTGCAAAGATTGTAAGGGGAGAGGGTCTTTTGGCGATGTTTTGTTAATTTTAACGGACAAAAGGTATTTATGTATCTTACGATTGTGTTGCGAGACATTACATCAGAAATACTAGGTTAGGGGTTATATGGATATAATAAATTACATTACATTAGGAATACCTATTCTCAAAACATTTTAGAATTTACTCAGTAATTGCAGATATTTGTTAGGCAAGGTCTGTACGTACTAGGTATATTGATTTGGAAAAATGATGCATTGCATGAGGCTTCTGTTTACTAACAAATGTATACAATAGAATTCCCATTCCCAAAAAAAATAAAATCCCACGCCTTTTACCTCAAATTTCAGGGATCTCAGAAAAACTGTTATGTAGAGACCTACATAAGCTAGCTTTTGACTTCGTTTAAACTCACGCTTGGAAGTGTGCATAGCACTTTACGATAGGTATATTTTATACAGAATTTACTTTCTAGCTTAAATCCTTAGTATTTGCGATTGAACGAGACCAACAGTAGGTATTCAGACATCGCGCGTGACGCGCTCTGCTATCATTATTTAGCAAATTTCCTTCCTTCAAATTTAACCGAACGAGTTACGGCGCTGAAGCTGGTGATTGCTGGAGTAATTTTTGAGTTAAGCTTCCCTATTCCATGTATGTAGGTTACACCTATGCAGTTATGATCGGGGGCGAAGTGAACGATTTGCTGGTGGGCTACACTATTTCCCAAATGTGGGGGCGAAGCAAGCGATGGTTACAGGCTTTGTACAATTAAATTGGAATCCTTTGTGATGGAGGCTTGGAAACCTGTGTCTCTGGACGGCCCTGAAGCAGTTGAGGGCGAGGCAGGAGCCGTCTCATGATGTCGACGTATATGCTATCACATGTATCGTCATAAAGGCATTGGGGGACGTCTGGAAGGCAAAGGACGTGCTCCCACAACCCCCCTCTTTAGCCCCCTCCAGAGGTATCAGCTGATAAGAGTCGCTGTCGCGGGAGGTCAATTAAATACAGGACGGAGAAAACGATCTGGCCGGGCTACCTCCGTAATGAAGGAAAAGAAGTGACGAAATTCGCGATGGCTTCACTACCCTTTGGTTACGCTCGTGGGGAGTTACCTTGTCAGCGGAACGAAGAGAACATGACATACAGAGTTGTTTTAGCAATCGATCGGCGGCTCATTGTCGGAAACCGGATAAATTTTCATAATCCTCCCCAAAATTAGAATTAGGGCATCATCCAGCATCAGGTTGGGAATGTACTTTGGACGAAAGCGTAGCAGGGGAAATGGATGGGATGGAAGTCGGATTCACGACCCGGTGCCATTCATTCCTGGACCCAGCACCCTGGAAGCCGAGCTTGACATTCCTTCTTCGAGCTGATATTTGAGAAGAGCTTGGGATATCACCTATCGTAGGGCGGATGCCCGTGACGCTAAATGGGGGACCGTCCCCGTCACGCCTGTTTCCGTCATGCGAGGGGAGGTATTTTCATTCAAATCAAGTACCGATGATCACCGCGGCTGAAAGCTGACGCATGTTTATAACGTGCCTAGGAAAACGTAAGCATCATTTCTACTGGTTCGAGGCGGTGTGCTGGACGGAGAACGGGACTGTTGGGGAGCTGTGTGACTGCAGAGGCGAGGGTCGATGACATCAAAATCCACCTTCACTAAATTCAAACTTCACGAGAACAGAGGGGGGAGCGGCTCCACCGACCTCCTGACATTGCCGCTTGTCTAATCCACTTCGGTTTAATGTTCATGTTCGATGCTATAGGAGTGAACGGAACTCTAGTCATTGACATGCTGAAAGACTTCTACAGTATCATCATCATCATCATCATCATCAATTCGGCTTTGAGGATGTCACGATCTAAAACCTCGTGCCACCCACGCAATCCTGAATACTTCCGGACATCGGCTACCACACCATAAATCGAAGCAGATACTCACATCAAAAGATATGAGTTGACATTTCATCAGGCAACATTAGCATTATCACCATTATAATTTGGCGGCGCATTGGTTGAGAACACTCCCACTATCACCATACGAACCGGAAATACACATCAAACCCTTTCCCGACAGGAAGCAAAACATGTCGATTTTTCATCAGTCGCTTGCGACCATCAAAATATTCTCTGGAGGTGTTGGAATTGGAGACTGACCGGGCGGTTTTAATTGAACCTCACCAAGTCAGTTGCGGAAATGGAGGAGTCCAATTGTAGCAAGACATATTTTGTTTCATGTCAATCCCTAGTAATCTCCCAAAAATACCTACTCAAACTCAAAACTAACTAACAAGCTTCACTTACAATGGTGCCTGTAGAATTTGTGCATCCCGGGCCTGTTTTGATTGAATTTTGATTGAAAATCCGTAACTAGATTACAAATGTCAAATTATTTTATGTGTTAGCACCCCAAGAACAGCAGAGGATACGCTGCGTCACGCTAAAGGTAGGATCTTCCCAATTAAATGTATAAAAGTATATTTTTGTACTAGGTACTAGGGAAGATGACGCGGGTTAATTCAGAAGAAGTAGTCATCAACGAACAAGTATAGAACGGACGTTAGTAGGGGAGGAAGTTGCACGAACGATAGCATTAGTTATTTTCAAGTTAGCTAGAGTCAGTCATTGTAAATCGGACCCTAGTGAATTGTAACACGCCATACCTAAAAGAACAAGGGTTTACCACAAACAAATTATTAATTAAATTGTATTAACCATATCAAACCTTTAAAGCAAAAAATGACACAACGTTAAGGGGTTAATTACAAGTTGATTAATTGAGAGCATCTCGCCACGTATACCTAAAACGTATTACGTAAAGGGGTGTCGAGGCGCTGCCAAAGGAATGAAGAGGAGAGAAGAGTGAGCGACGAAACTACAAGGCTACGAATACGAATTCGAGGCGACGAACTCTACGTACAGAGCTTTCGTTGCAGAGCCTACGAACGATGTAGAAAGATAGAAACCATAAAATCAAGTTTTAAAAGAAAAGGAAAATTAATTAATTACAGGTGCAAGGGTCGGATTTATTACAGTGGTGCCGCGACCAAGGAGAGAGCGTCCACACCGAGCTTGTTCTAAATTTTCCTAATTCGAATGTGCTTTGAAGGAAAAGCATAAAGCTTGTAAAGTTTATTATTAATTAGGGGGGGGGGTAAGAGTCTTTAATTTATTACAACACCTCCAGGTTTAATCGAAAGGTTCTTGTTATTTGAAAGAAATTTACCAAATTCAAGAGGATGGATGGTTTTACCTTGTTCAGTTTTTTGCGCATATACAATGTAGGGGCCACGGGAATGAGTAGAGTAAAAGATTGTTGGAGGAGGTTGAGGAAGAGCTGGAGGGGACTGAGAAGACAAAGGCGAATCATGTTTTTTTGGGGAAAGGGGACTAAATTTTCTTTTTTTAATTGAGGTTAGGATGACAGATTCATTGTCTGAAATGTTTGAATGTTCTGAAAAGTCTATTTTATCTGAAATGTCTCCATCTGGAGGGTCAGGAGGGGGATCTGGGGGCTTTGTAAGGGGTACAGGAGGGAAATCCTCCTCCATTGTTCAAAAAATTACAGCTAATATAAAAAGTGACAGAAGTAAAAAAAATTATATAAATATCTGAAAATGAGCAGCAAGAAGTGACTCCTGGAAGATCAGGGGGGAGAAGATTCCAACACACTAAACTTTTTACAGCCAAAACACAATAAAAAGATTGGTTTAAGAATATTTTTTGAAAGAGCAAAACAAAAGAACTGATGGCAGCCAAATGTTATTGTTGCGAGTCAGCTTTTAGGGCTGCCACTTCATAAATTTCTACATAAACTTCGGGAGGTACATGATGGTGAATGTAAAAAAGACAAATAACTTTTTTCTAAATTCAATTTTTTTCATATACAAAATTATTTTTCCACAGAAGAATATTATTTTTTTCATACAAACAACAAAACTTTTTTACCCGTAACTACCTTAGAACGTTTTGAAAAAAGTTTCGTATCTTTTTTTATGTGTACTGTCGTGCAGAATTACCTCCCGAAGTTTGTGCACTTTACCCCGGATATAAATAAAGAGCGAAAAGGTGCATGTAGGCAAAAACAGGTTGTGCCAAACTCAGTCAGTGGTTTGATGCCCATCCTCCCTTCCCACAAACCAGTGAAATAATGTCAATTTTTGTGGAGTGGAGTCGTCGGAGATGCCACAATAACTTGCTAAGATGCTGTTCAAGTTGGTGAAGATTCATTAAACTAATTGTTTTAGGAACTAAATGATGAAATAATAAATGAAATCCAAGTCCCACAAACTGTTACAAACAAAAGTGGTGTGTCAGTAATAATATAAAAAATGACGACATTTACTAAAAAACTTAAAATTCCTGTAAATATTTACTGGTTGAAGATTAGTTTGCAAATGTATACATATTATCTAAAAGGGAATTAAATTCTTTACAACTTCTTTCAAACAAATTTCTTTCTTTGATAAATATTTTAGACGATATGAAGGAAAGTTTGATGAAAAATGTGAGGTAAAATGATTTTATTCGAAAATATCTACATTTGTGGAGCGTGTGAGTCAAAAACGGCAGGGATTTCGAAAATTACGTATAGAATAAAAGTTGTAGATAATTTTATGAGCTTTCACTTATTCTAAAAAAAATCCTCTGAAATGCACCGTTTCCGAGATATAAGCGTAAATCCAAAAATTGGAACCTTCTCCCCCCCCCTCCCTCCCCTAGCTCACCAGCTAGACGTCAGGACTTTTAGTATGTTCACACCCTAAGCACCCTGACCAAGTTTCTGAAGGAATCGCTTAGGTGCACTCTACACCTCCTTTTGGACCATTCATTTTTTTTTTTACATGAGCTCCACACAGGAGGCCCTGAGGAACATAATTTCCCTCAGGTCCTATGTCATCTTTATGCTCACCTATGATGCTGTGTGGAGGAATACCGGTAGAACAAGGATAGCATCCCCACCCACGCCTATGCTCTAAGGATTGCAATCCGTCTGTTAAGATGGGAGAATCGAGGGTATTTTTCAGGTATTTTGGAGCTCCAGACCGGTGGTGGCTGCCAAATTCAACCGTGGGGCGCACTTGTGATTTGTACAGGGTTGGCAGTTGTGTACTATTAAAGTATCTGCGGACCCTGTACAGTACGCCCAGTTTTTGAGAGGCTAACTCTACTCTGGCTTCGATGGAGCCCCCATATCTGAGCTGGTCACTTAGGGTTACACCAAGCATATCAATGGAGGGCCTGTTCGGAAGATTGCTTCTGTTCACTATTCAACTCAAAACTTAAAGAAATTACAGACATTTTTTCAGTTTCAATCGTGTAGTCATGATTCAAAAACTGATCAAGAAAAGAATAGAAAAAAAGAGATTCGAAACCAAGAAGAGTGTAATCTTTTCCGATTACGTTTTCCGTGGTTCTACACTTTGCTTCAGCGGTATGATCTTGAATTCGGCGGACCTCAAAAAACGTATTTTTTGGACATAAAAAAACACGAAATTACGAAGACGTGAATTTCACCTACCGCTATTATTCTCAGAGTTATCCACAGATAGAATTTCACCTACCGCTATTATTCTCAGAGTTATCCACAGATAGAATTTCACCTACCGCTATTATTCTCAGAGTTATCCACAGATAGAATTTCACCTACCGCTATTATTCTCAGAGTTATCCACAGATAGAATTTCACCTACCGCTATTATTCTCAGAGTTATCCACAGATAGAATTTCACCTACCGCTATTATTCTCAGAGTTATCCACAGATAGAATTTCACCTACCGCTATTATTCTCAGAGTTATCCACAGATAGAATTTCACCTACCGCTATTATTCTCAGAGTTATCCACAGATAGAATTTCACCTACCGCTATTATTCTCAGAGTTATCCACAGATAGAATTTCACCTACCGCTATTATTCTCAGAGTTATCCACAGATAGAATTTCACCTACCGCTATTATTCTCAGAGTTATCCACAGATAGAATTTCACCTACCGCTATTATTCTCAGAGTTATCCACATATAGAATTTCACCTACCGCTATTATTCTCAGAGTTATCCACATATAGAATTTCACCTACCGCTATTATTCTCAGAGTTATCCACAGATAGAACTTCACCTACCGCTATTATTCTCAGAGTTATCCGCAGATAGAATTTCACCTACCGCTATTATTCTCAGAGTTATCCGCAGATAGAATTTCACCTACCGCTATTATTCTCAGAGTTATCCACAGATAGAATTTCACCTACCGCTATTATTCTCAGAGTTATCCACAGATAGAATTTCACCTACCGCTATTATTCTCAGAGTTATCCACAGATAGAATTTCACCTACCGCTATTATTCTCAGAGTTATCCACAGATAGAATTTCACCTACCGCTATTATTCTCAGAGTTATCCACAGATAGAATTTCACCTACCGCTATTATTCTCAGAGTTATCCACAGATAGAATTTCACCTACCGCTATTATTCTCAGAGTTATCCACAGATAGAATTTCACCTACCGCTATTATTCTCAGAGTTATCCACAGATAGAATTTCACCTACCGCTATTATTCTCAGAGTTATCCACAGATAGAATTTCACCTACCGCTATTATTCTCAGAGTTATCCACAGATAGAATTTCACCTACCGCTATTATTCTCAGAGTTATCCACAGATAGAATTTCACCTACCGCTATTATTCTCAGAGTTATCCACAGATAGAATTTCACCTACCGCTATTATTCTCAGAGTTATCCACAGATAGAATTTCACCTACCGCTATTATTCTCAGAGTTATCCACAGATAGAATTTCACGTGGCCGAAATTACATTGGAGAAAATTGCACCTTCTTAAATTATACCACTGAAATTATTACTGATACCAAAAAAACCTAACTTACTTGTTTTTGAAGTGAAACTCTATGAAACGAAAAAGCGACTAAAAAGAGACAAACAAATACATACTAGTATATAGGATTTAGCCTGCGAGAGAATGAGATTAACGGTCTCCTCTTTGTGCGGTGCTTCATAGCCTCCCTACTCTTGTCTAATTTAGTTTTCTGAAGATTTCACTGCACACTTGTATGTTTTTCATGTAAAAATCACATGAAATTTATTTAAATGATATTTATTTCTACAAATATGTTGTTAAAAATTGCCTAAAATAATTATAATCAAAATTTTCACAAGAATCTCCAAAAAAATCTCATTTCAAGTTCAGTTGAATTTTGGCACAAAATATAATGCTAGAAACTTGGTTTAATATGACTAATGCTTTACATTATTTAATGTAATGAATTCTTGGTTTTGACAACCTTTTAACATGTTGACGTATAAGTTTTACTTACATGTAATAAAATCTGCTTAACATGTATTACAGCATGATAAAGGCCTCATAAATATTGAAACAGCATTTTCATAAAGCCCCAAAGGGAAAACGTTTCCTTAAAGTAGGAACTCATTTAGGCTTATTTTATTCCCAATATCAACGTTTGTGCAATACGTAAACAATTCGCGAATTATATTTCTTATATCATTTCAAATCGAATAACCTATCGAGAACCCAAAAAACTGGTCGTCTGAAATTCAAAAGATTATTTATTTTCAATTTACTTACACAATAGGAAGGTAGATTGCTCTCGATTTCGTTGTTCATTTGTAATGTAGCTGACATAAAAAAAGGAAATACATTGTAAGATATCATTATGTATTAAACGGTATTTTTAAAGAAATTATGACCGGAATTGGAGAGTTTAACAAACAATTATCTAAAAATATATTTGTTATTAAACGGTAAAGGCAATCAATTTCGTTTAGAATGTAAGGCTTTAAAATAAACCAAATGACAGTCCTATATATATATAAACCGTACGTAAAAACGAACGTTTAACCGTATTTTGAAAGTGAATTTTCTAAACTTTAAGTATTTACTAAAAATTTGACTAAATAAAAGTTGATGCTGACATAAAATTTTGGTTATTTTTTAAGTCCTAACACAATGCTTAAATACACATTAATTTGTGAACCGTCGATTTATAAAACATAATTATAAGTAATTTGAGGGAAATTTTAGCTATGGTGTTTATTTAATTATTTTTGGCTGTGTTAAGTGTTGTTATAACGTCGATCTATGGAAAAATAACGAGGGCCAGAAGGATCTGTGGTCAGCATAAAAGAGTTTCTATTTATGAGACAAAAAATGAATGTAATTAATGCAAGGAGTGTTTATCAAACAGAGTGACGTAGAATTCCACCCTCTCTGTCTACCCCTTCGTTAGTTAGTTCGTTTTGCAGGTTTAAAAAAACGTCCCGTTGCGTTGATAAATTTAAACGAAAATGTTTAAAATCTTGCGAGGTATGGAAATAAAGGGAAAATTTTAAGGAATCTGCCGTAACGAAAATAGAAAAGCTGAAAACTTGGTCACCGGCCTCTCGATTTAGGTACCTAACCTCAAACTGTGGCCTCAATGTATAGAATTCTTTTGAGGCGAAAGTTATCCAGTGAAAGTTATTTTATCTTGTCTGGATTTAGAATTGATAGGAACTTCATGTTTTTGTTGGAAAAACAGAAACTTTGACGTGAAGCTGTTTTATATTTGAATTCAGAGTCTTACTTTTCACAAAAATTTCATGTCAGAAAAACTTCTCTAAATTTTCATAAATTTCAAGAAAATGCTCTTAGAATTGAAAAGAGATAAACCGATAAAACGTGTGTTTTGGGCGTTTATGTATTCCCAAAGTAAGACTAATCTATCTATCTATCTTCTATCTTCTATCTTTTTATCTATCTATCTATTTATCTATCTTCTATCTATCTATCTATCCATATAAATAAAAATGAATCGTCGAAATGTATGTACGCGCATAAATTCCAAACGACTGCAACAAATTGGATATTTGTTTTTTTTTTTTTTTGTGTTCGTTATTGTCAGGACAAGGTTTGTATAAAACTACTGGTGAGATCTCGCATTATGACATTTGTATAAAAAAAATTGCAGTAGGTAGCACGCGAGCTGTTTAAAAACTGAGTGTACCGGGACTGAATGAATGGAATGCGGGAGGGGGGAGGGTAACCCTGGAGGGGAGAGAGGAACTCGGGATGGGGGTTTCGCAGGAGGTGGGGAAGGGAACCCGGGAAAGGGGGAGGGGAACCCGGGAGGGGGGAAGGGAACTCGGGAGGGAAAGCTGAGTGGAACGCGAGACGCGGAACGCGAGAGGGGAAGGGGACGCGGGATAGGAAGGGGAGGCGGAAGGGAAAAGGGACGAATGGAAAAGGACACGCAGGGAGAAACAATTGTATCAAAAAGCATTACAATAAACAATATGTTTCTGAAATATATTTTTTAAAATTATTTATTCCATTTCGAATTGAATATTTATAGCTAAAGCATCGATAACACAGGGCGAGTTTACAAGCTACTATCTACTAAGTTTAAAAGCGGGTAAATCGGCGAGTGAGATTGTCATGATCACAAACAAAACTGTCCACTCGCTCAGAAGCGTAGGAAACTGAGGTCGCTGCTAGCGCCAGTAACAAGAATAACGTCGCGCCTAATTAACTAATTCTTCAGATGTTTGACAGCCGAAATCAGCTGTTTATCGGAAGTCATGTTGGAAACATAAATAAACCAATCACGAGCAAGCGGAGCAAGCGTGTAGGCGAGTAAAGTTAACGACCTTTCAACTTTTTTTCGTAGATTGTCAACAATCTGCTAGTCACTGCTAGTTAGCAAGTAACGCGATGACACTGGGCGAGTTTACAAGCTACTATCTGGGAAATTTACTATCTGTCATCAACGCTTAAGACAGGAAAATGTCTGTCGGGTCAGCTAGTTTCTAGTAAAGTCAATGTAATAGACAAAACAATACGTACATGCAATAAATCTGCTCATATTGACTGTCCTAAAACGGGTAAATTTCCGAGTTGGACTGCCAAAGATCATTGTAACATGCAATATTTTATGTTTTTAAGAAATAAATAAATAGGTCGGGTGAAATAATTCATACCTCTTAAAATACCGAAATTCGTTCTATAGCAGACAATAAATTTAATCTGCCTGCTGCTAGTTATTGAAAGATCTTGTTTTGCGTTACAAGTTTTCTTTTAAATCGTGTTACAAAGGGTAGGTATATTGGTGAAACCATTCTGGGCCTAAATCCGAGTAAAATTTTTTGTACCACTTTAAATTTTTCATATTTTTAATTTGATGAATAAGAAAAAGACAGTTGAAATCTTCCGTTAGGCGTACATAAAACATTGAATTAATTTGTCTTTCTGTCGTAGTTTAATGTTAGGGAAATTGTCACTAGCAATGTACAAGTACCGGCGGTTTTTCATGAGAATCTTAGAAAAAAAGGCAAACAAAGTTATTAAACAAAACAGTTCTAATTACCATAAAGTGCCATAAGTGCGTAATCGCAGCCTTTCCTTTACGAGTAATGCACGTGTTCGGATAACAAAATGGCCATCTCCACCTTTAAAATGACGGCCACGATTGTCGAGGGACAAGGCTCTCCGACCATGGGTGTAGGCATGGCGGGGCAAGGTGGGGCGTTTGCCCAACCCTGGCTGGCCGATGCATGACCTCTGGGATTGTCGAACGAATCGCGTTTTCAAATTTACTGCACAACATAGGTCACGATTATGAGGATTGCCCCTAAAAGGCAGAGGCCGCTGTCTGTGTTACTTGCAGACGTTTTAAAAAAAAAGATGATCACCCCACGGGTGATAGAAACTGTCCCGCACAGCGAGCCGCTATTGATATACAAGTCAGGATGACCGATTATGGTCGTCCTTGACCCTCCTTTCAAGTTTAGGTATGTAATATATTTCTTTTTTTATTGTTTCTTATTGTGATCTTTCTGTGTATCACTTTTTTTTTATTTAAATTTAAATTTTGTGTGAAAAGAAATTTTTAGTTTTTTTTTCTTATTTTGTATTTTATTGTGATATCGCTGTGTATCATTCTAGTTATGTTGATTTTGGTTGAGCAAAGTTCCTAGAACTTTATATATTTTGTATTGTCTACTCCACCTCAGTCTCTGTATCTTTCAGGTGACTTTACTTGTAATCTTAATATTTTTACGGTTATTATCTTTCCATTGTTTTGAGTGATGGCATTGTTTTTTCTTATATTTTTCTGTAAAGTTTTATAAAATAATATTAATCATATTCACTGTATTTATCGCATGTTATGTTCATCATTCATAACACCAACCCATCACCCCATTTTCAGACTAACTCCTGTTTTACAGGGACATTTGAGGGTTTAGCTCCGTGTAACTTATGATCCGTGTAGCTTCGTTTATTAAAAAAAATTAGAGACCTTGTGAGAGCCCTGAAGGAGTAACCATCTGTTAATTATACCAGGGCGGGAAAGCGGTTGGATTACCTCAAGTGCACAACATAGGATAATTTTCCTTCTTCCGCTCATATTCTTTGTATTCATAGAGTCTAAAGCATGAATATGTTGTAGAAGGCTACTTATTTTGGTACCTCTCATCAAAGATATTGAAATATAAATACCTCCTCTAAATTTTTATTTTTTGCCCAACCCTAAATCAAAACCTGCCTACGCCCATGCTCTCGACTAACGATCCGGAGGTAGCGGGCTCAAATCCCGGAGTGCGCAGATAAATATAATTTGATTGATTTGTGTTTTCACAATTTAATCATTAAAAATAAAATAAGGTAGGTATATGTGTAGCACATTTCAGATTGGAAGATACTCTCAGTATCGCCCTGGCTCCATTCAGAATTGAAATGGCTTCAGTCGTGTTTGGTGACCAGATCTGAATAACCAGATAATTCTCCACCTTTCTCTTCCCCATCTCCTTCCACTCCCCCCTTTCCTTCAGCCTCACAACACATCATAATTGGGGATGCCTTATCTTACAGGCTTTAGACAGGAGCTGTTGTAATAAAAAAATCTTAAATAAACAGTGGTGGTCGGAAGAAATAACAATAATTATAAATTCGAATACGTACGCTTTGTAAACCACAAAAAAATAAGAAATTCACCATAACTTTTTTATTTAGTCAGTTATGAAAAAAGTCAATCTTTTTGTTAAGTTTTTCATGAATGAATCCCTCAAAGTTTGAACAGGTATAAGAAATCAAATCCCCAACCACACCGGGTAGTAATTTCAGTTAATTACGAGTATAAATAGTAAAAAGCCATGCTTTTTTCGATCATACCATCCATATTGACATTTTTAATATATTTTTCACATGCAAATGCTGCTAATGAAATGGAAAACTGTTCCGCTTTACTTTGTTCGATTTTCTTTTTGAAGAAAATAAAACGTGAAAGAAATTTGCAAAACATGCTGAGTTTTTGTAGAATTGTTAAAGCAACATCAATATCGGCAGAAACCCGTTCTTTTCGGCGTTTTTTAATCGCATAAATTAGCATTATTTGGGGATATGTGCGAGAAGCGGGAGGTGGTGGGGTGTGGGGGCAGGGGTTATGGCCAAGGGGGTGGGATAGAGACAGAATAAAACAAGGGAAGGCGCGTCACCCAGACGGCGCCAGTGTAGAGAGGTGACCATTTACCAACTGGCTGAGGCTGGTGAATGTTTACCCGGAGTAAAATTGAATATGGCTTTATCGTTTCACGATAAAGCGATGAATCTGTTTGTATGTTCTAATAAGACCTATCTAACGTTGAGCTGTAACGTTATACATTTTGAAAAGCTTTTTTAAATTATCTAGGTAACTGAAACCAATCTCAGCTCGTAAAATGAATACCATCATAAGCTTTGAGATATCCACGTATATGTAAAAATAGGGAAAAACGCCTTATTTGATTAGTTTTCAATTCATGCCTTAGGCGAAACTATAAAACATAGAACTGTGATGTAGACCGTTATATGTTTATTTAACATTAGCTCCACAGAGGAGGCCCTGTGGAAAATAATTCGCCTCAGGGCCTCTGTCACCTTTGGGGATGTCAGATCTGGGAAGAAAAGGATAAGAGAGGTAGAAATCGGGGGGTCTAAATGACATGAATCGAGTAATGACATGAATCCAACCCTACCAAAAATGTTTAAGGTGATGTTCCAAGAGAATTCTGCTGGAGAGATCAATAATTAGTCTTTCCCGATCCAGCCTGAGACGCAGTACGTGGGCAGGCGCAACTGCCATTAAGATCCGGAAAAACCTCACCCCATGAACCCGGGTACCCTTCTAAGTCGCCAAAACGTAGCGAACCACTTGGAGTGACCTATGGCAGAGGTGTTGGTTATCCAATAAATCACTCCAGGGGCGGCGGTATCCATACCAGTCTCCCAAATTTAATATCAGTTTCATTTTTAGCAAGAAGCCGATGAAACCACCGAAGTAACGCAGAACGGAGACATCTGAAGGCGCCTTGTTGTGGCGATGGGTCTCTAAGTTTAAATATCGAAGGTCTCCGAGGAAGTAGATGAGAGATGAGAGTAATTTAAGAACCAAAATCCGAGAAAATTGTGAACGGGTTGGTAATGCAATAATTAATTTTCAAATTCATGACATGAAAGGAATTCTATGGGCTTACAAATCCAAAAGCAAAGGTCAAAAAGGACTTTCGCAGGTCAAAGCAAAGCCCCAAGGAATTTGACGCAGCATTAAATAATTTAAAAAATACATATTTTAGTAAAATTTTCTCATAATTCTACGTCAAATAGAGTAATTTCTTGATGAATGTTTAAAAAAATCTTCAACATATTATTTTAGTAAGCCTCCGCAGACTTAGACGTGCAGGAAGCGGTGCAAAAGTGGCTTTGAAGGAATATGCAAGCTTGTGGACCGCTAGACCAAGTGCCTTGTCAAGGGAGGTGATTACATAGAAAAATGATGTACATGTTGAACTACGAGTACTCAACTTTGTGTAAATAATAATTTTTGACTCGCCCTCGTATGCATTTATGTACATTATTGTACATCAATTATGTACATAAATGCATACGAGGGCGAGTCAAAAATGAATATGATTTTATTATTATTATTTTATTATATCATATTCAAATGAATATGATTTTATTATTGCTTAAAAAATGCAATAATATAGTATTGATAAACACAATAATATAACTTTGTTTCAATTCCACTTTATTATATATTAATTCAACCGGTTTCGGTTCATCCTGAACCTTCCTCAGGGGTAAATAAAAATATATTGAACATAATACATGGTATATCTGTATCCGTGGCAGATATACATATTATAATTATGTATTCCCACAAAGTGTTTGCTACATGTGAAAATTTAATATAGTTTTGACTTTAGCTTCGATTCGACATTCAACATTTATTTTTTTAAAGTGAATACTGCACAATTTAACTGCACCCATCTGAGGGTAGTGAGACTATGGCATCCCCAAGTATGTTGTGAGGGCGAAGGTAGTGAGGAGGGGAAGGAGATGGGAAAGAGGAAGGTGGAGAAGTGCCTGGCTAGTCAGATCTGGTCACTAAACACGGCTTAAAACAACTGTGAATGGTAGTCTTCCACAAGGGCGATACTAAGAGTAACTTCCACTTTTAATTTACTTCTTTTCGCTATTATGCACTTTTTTAAATACTCAGGATTTCTAATAGGCATGCAGCGATTATGTCGAGGATCAATTAATTCGGGTAGCACGCAAAAATTGTAAAAGCGTTTCAGCTGTTCAACCATATTAATCGGCCAAATTTTGTCATCCCGTAAAATTTTTTCGATTTTTATTCCGAGTTCAGTTCATACAACAAACATAGAAATATCTTTGTTTATTACATGTAATTGGCCCTAAACCTGGTAAAACCAATCGTGAGATGTATTTACCAGCATTTCTCCATTTTTGTTAAGTTTCCAAAAGGTATTTTTTTTTGGATTTTACTGCTTCTGAGCATGCTGTGTGCTGCGAAAGGACATTTACTTTCTATCACGGTGTCTTCAGAAGAAATTCCAGCTGGGTATCTAGCATGGTCGATCGATATAGGTTTTATTGAAAATATCGGTAACTTGTCATAGCTCCCGAGCACGACTGCAGACCGCTAACGAACAAATAAAAGTTTACAATGACTAAGGGTTCATAATTTATTTGACCTAAACTGTTATTTGTTCGTTAGCGATCTGCAGTCGTGCTTGGGAGCGATGACAAGTTACCGACGTTTTCGATAAAACCTATGTCAATCGACCATGCTAGATACCCTGGAGTCGCACCCATATACGGATACTCTTCATCTATGAAAAGACCACACTTTTCTATGGTAATGCTTTCTAGTTCTGCAAGCTCCTTCAGGACATTGTATTAATGTTTTTGTCCGTGTCGAATTGAAGGAATATTTGATAAGGTTTGCTGGTACATTATATTTTTTTATAGATTGGTGTTGAGTGCCACTACTGCTGCAGCCCACCTTCCATTGTAGGACAGTTTTAGAGAATAGTTGATACGCTTTCCACCAACAATTTTAGCCACAACATTATTATAGCACTCCACAGTATTGCTGTCTACATCATGTATTAAACTTCGAGCATTAGATGTCAAAAATCGAACGTGCTGCATCATTCTGAACATTATCAAGCTCGAAGTCATATTGGGTACGTAATTAGTATCACCAGTATCCCGTTTGCAAAAGTGTGTCCGTTCCTTGCATAGTGAGTGGTCTCCAAATACATGTTTTGGACCATTCAATATATCCCAATATAGCTGTTTTATTATTTCCTCTTGACTACAATTCATATCCTTCCGGTACGTTATTGCACAACATACAACCGTTCTCAGGCGTAAATTACGGCTTGGCACAATCTTTCTCAATGCTAAGGGATACTTTGTATCTTCTGAGAGAGATCTAAG
Source organism: Limnephilus rhombicus (assembly GCA_929108145.2). Taxonomy (NCBI): domain Eukaryota; kingdom Metazoa; phylum Arthropoda; class Insecta; order Trichoptera; family Limnephilidae; genus Limnephilus; species Limnephilus rhombicus. Next base: position 26,389,651 of record OV815278.1, read on the forward strand.
TTTTTTGAAATAATTTCGAAGTAAGTGATTTCGGCAATCGATCTTTTCGACTGAAATATTTTTATACGAATGTACTTCTTTTATTTTATTATATGTGTGCTGGAATTACCATCTGCTATCATTTTGCTGTATATTATCCCATACATGTCAAGTGAACTTTTAAAGCCCTCAACAATAATATTGGCTTCCATATTACTAGAGCTTCCATAGTAATTTAAATAGCACATGTATGGCCATTTCCACACTTTTATATTTTAAAAATATCAAATTGTTTATTACCTAGAAACCCTAAAAAATGTTAACAATAAATTAATTTATTTAAATGAAGACAATATAAGCGAAACTTGCCCGGAAAGCAAGAGGTCCTGAGTTCAAGTCCCAGAGGTGTCAATATCTTTTTCTGATTTTTCTGTTTCCAGATTTTCGATTGAGTTTCGCTTATATTGTCTTCATTTAATTAAATATTTCAATTTGAGGTTTTACTCATAAAGTTATAATAATAATAAAAATAAATTAATTCTTAATAACACTATTTCACACTACGCAGCTTCGACGGAAACTCACAGATGAAAAAGGCGGCACACTATTATAGTCCTTACGCCCAACGCATAGAGTGTAATATTGTTGAATCGTTGCATGGAAATATAATAATTACGCGGAATTTCGAACTTTGAAAAAAGATTGACATGACGGACCGTGAGGAGCGTGCATTCACGGCCACCTCTTAGGCCTTGTGCACACTAGCGGCTAGCCGCGTAGGCGGTCAACCGCGCGGCCAGCAGCATTTTCATTTTAGTATGAAATTTTTCGGCGGTTGGGTGCGTACGGATATGAGCGGTTGCATACTAAAATAAAAACGCGGCTGGCCGCGTGGTTGACCGCCTACGCGGCTAGCCGCTAGTGCGCACAAGGCCTTAGAGCTGAATGAGTAAGAGAATTCTTAGATATTCATTATATAGGATTTAACGAAAATAAATTGTTAATAAAAATATATATTATGATAGCTTAGCGTGGATACATTATCGATATTTTGACGATTAATAACTTAGATTGTCGTTTGAATCTGAGAATTCATGATACTCCATACAACGATTGAGATCGCTAGTAAGGAAGGCCCTTAATTCAAATTGTTTGTATAGTCCAGTAACTTTGTCGCCTGAATGTATGGGGTAGTATGCATTAAATCCGGTAGTTCTGATTTTTTGCAGATTTGTTTATGATGTTGGCCTAATGAATAATCCAAGTTTTCGACCTCGAGCGCCGAACGCAACTTTGTCAAAAATCGAAAAAACCGTCATTTTTTTAAATTTTGGCGATTATAACCCTAAAGGACTAGTTTTAAAAAAAAACTTTTTTATGACGTTTTTAAAGTAGACTAAATTTTCTACAATATGATACTAGAATTGTCTCTGTACCTCTAATAGTTTTTGAGATTAAGCCTTTCAAAGTTTGTGACCTCGAGCGCAAACCGCGAAAAAATCGTTTTTTTTCAAATTTTGGCGATTATAACCCTAAAGGACTAGTTTCTGAAAAAACTTTTTAAAATGTTTTTAAAGTAGACTAAATTTGCTACAATATGATACTAGAATTATCTCTTTAGACCTATAGTTTCCCAGATTAAGCCTTTCAAAATTTATCATTTTTTTCGAACTTCGCAATTTTTTGCAATATTTTAGACGTCACTCGAATAACTCTAGCGGTATGAAGTTTCAATTACCTCCGACGTGTGAAGTCACGAATACGACCCACCTTTGACACGTTTTTAACCCGAGGACGTGGTATGACTGACAGTGTACTCTCTTGATTGACATTAGGCATGGTGTATCTACATAATATCTGCCATGAAGTGGAAACATACTGTGAGGTTACTACTGCAACAACTGAACAACATGTTGACATGCGACCATCTCGTGTCGTCAGAGATGAATCAGATACTGTAAAACTCTGTAGATGGTTTGCACAGCACCCTCCATTCCTTACAGCAGATTTAATCATGTCCATCAGCAGTGTCCTATTTGGAGAATCTAGTGTCAATAGCCACATGGCTCTAGAGATTGGGAGAGAATCGATGCTAAAGATGGTTGGCCAGAACTTCCAGGAAGTGAAATTCAAAGGTAAAAACAATATGGTGTCCCTTTCTTCAGCTGTACAAAATATTACTGTTGACAATAAACAGGTAACCATTGATCCTCTAACACTACAGGTTGTGTGTCTTAAAACAATCGGATTAAGAATTGCGAGAGTTTTTCACTTACGAACTGTCACCAATCTCAATGTCATTGTTCTCTGAAGAGGGGATGAGAAAAGGTACAAAATAGTAACCTTAAATGAGAAGCAATGGTTAACGAAGTTTGTAGTAATGGATGGAGGGCATCTACTTCACAAAGTTGTGTGGCCTTGAAGCTCATCATTTGGTGCGATAGCTGACAGATACATACAGTACATTACTGCTCACTATGGCTCAAATGTGGCAGTAGTTTTCGATGGGTACCCCGTAGATGCTGCACAGAAAAACACAAAGAGCTCAGAGCGTCTTTGAAGAGCCAAGTTACACTCATCGCGAGAGATAATCGTTGATGAGAAAACCCTGGCACAGGTTTTTCAACAGAAATTCTTGTCAAATGACAAAAACAAGATTCGTTTCATAAAACTGCTGACAACAAAAATGGGAAATCACAACTGGCAGAGGAAGTACTCCAAGCAGAGGAAGATGCTGATAAGATAATCATCACTACAGCTGTAACTGCTGCCTCTACCTATGATATAGTGGTAGTCGTTGATGAGGACATTGACTTGCTGATCATCCTTACTGCGATCTCAAACCAACGTGAAATTTTTTACAATAAATGTGGAAGAGGTAAAGCATCAGATGTTATGTATTCTAGCCTCGCTTCTTCAAAATCCTCTTTGAAAACAGAGCTTTCCCTCTTCATCCATGCCTTTAGTGGTCGTGACTCGACATCCTGCTTCTTTGTTTTAGGGAAGATACAAATGATGTCCATAGGCGAAAAAAATCCGGACGTTGAGAAGTAAGCTGCGATTTTTCTCGACACCAACTCTACACCTGACGATATAGCAGCAGCAGGAGAACGAGTCATAATTGCTCTATACGAAGGCAACCCCAACACCCATAACCTTAACGAGCTGCGGTACCAACTATTCGCCAGGGCGACGAAAACCAGCTTCAATCTAGCCAGGTTACCTCTTACACGAGACTGCTCGATTTCACTCCCCGCGGACAGACCATCAGGTAAAAATTTGTCCTTGCATCAGTTACATACCATTCATCATTTTCTATTCTCATGTACAATCTTCTTACAGGTTCAGGCGTGGTTGGGAGTCACACTGAACCCTCCTGGGGGTGGATATCCATGCCACAACGCCTCAACCCCAAAATGATGACCAGAGATGCAGCCCCACAACACCTCTTGTGGATGATTTCTTGCGGCTGCACGAAGGGTTGTGGGAACGCGTGCAGCTACAGGAAAGCAGGATTAAAATGCTCATCAATCTGCAGGCAGTGTAGCGGGGCCTCTTATGACAATATACCTGATGTTGAAGTAATAGATATCCCAGAAGGCGACGATCTGTCCGATGTCGAAATGGAGGATGACTTGTGGGCACACGACGTCGACGATAAATCACCATCTCCTGATGGGGATATGCCATCCCAATACGTCGATCCAGATACGGACGAACCTCAACCGGGACCTTCCAAGAGGGCTGAATTAATTTAATTTTTTGATTTTGAATATTACTCAGTTTCCTAACAAATCAACTTTTGTTGTATTTATCTTTTTTAAATAAATAAAAAAATAAAAAGAAAATACTTTTGTTTTTCATCTTTTTACTTCATTATTCGTAGCTTAGCTTAAACATCATCATCCGATCATAAAAGTACAGGGCTTTGATAGTTTAATCCGGGTCAAAATTCATTCAGTACGACAGAATTGCAAAAAAATGCAAAGTTCGAAAAAAAATGATAAACTTTGAAAGGCCTAATCTCGGAAACTATTAGGTCTACAGAGATAATTCTGGTATCATATTATAGAAAATTTAGTCTACTTTACAAACGTCTAAAAAGGACTAGTTTTAAAATTTTTTTTTTTAAAACTAGTCCTTTAGGGTTATAATAACCGAAATTTGAAAAAAAAACGATTTTTTCGCGGTTTGCGCTCGAGGTCACAAACATTGAAAAGCTTAATCTCGGAAACTATTGGGTCTACAGAGACAGTTCTTATATCATTTTGTAGCAAATTTAGTTTACTTTAAAAACGTAATAAAAACGTTTTTTCAAAAACTAGTCCTTTAGGGTTATAATCGCCAAAATTTGAAAAAATAACGATTTTTTCGGGGTTTTTGCGATTTTTGACAAAGTTGCGTTCGGCGCTTGAGGTCAAAAACTTGCATTATTCATTAGACCAACATCATAAACAAGTCTGCAAAAAATCAGAACTACCGGATTTAACGCATACTGTGATGTATAAAGTTACTGGACTAGTAATGATTTGAACCTAAGAATAAAAAAAATTAAGAAATGCCTTCTTTGTCAAAAAATAAAGATTTTACCACAGAATTACTTGGCAAAATAATAGACGGAACGAAAGCCACGTTTTTGGTACATGACCTTTTAACGTCTGAAATACTTGGATTTCTTAGAATTGATATTATCGTGAAATATTTAAAATCCGTGGCATATTTTCGTTAAAAGGAATAATTATGCGAGTTGTATTTCTGTTATTTAACCGTTTTTGGCATTTCTTGGAACTTGTGATTCCTTCTAGAAACTCTATTAATATAAAAAAAATATATATGTATATTTTTTTTTACAGAGAGAAGAATCTCAACTGCTCCCGTCTGGAGGCAGTGAGACTATGGCATCCCCAATTGGGGTATATTGTGAGGCTGAAGGTAGTGGGGAGGGGAAGGAGATGGGGAAGAGGAAGGTTGGGAAGTACCTGGCTATTCAGATCTAGTCACCAAACACGGCTAAAGCCATTTTCAAGCAACGTTTCAATTCTGAATGGTGGTCTTACACCAGGGCGATACTGATAGTATCTTCCACTCTGGAACATGCCGCAAATATACTATATATTATTTTAAATGAATTAATTGTGAAATAACACAAATTAATCAAATAAAATTTATTTGCGCATGCCGGGTTCGAACCCGCGACCTCCGGATTGTGAGTCAAGAGTCTTACCCACTGGACTACGGAGGTCGTCATAATAATATATTTCTTCAATACTTGCTAAAATTTTTTTGTGGCGTCATATTAAATCGAATGAAATTAATCAAATTTTATTAAATGTAGACAATATTAGCGAAACTCAATCGAAAATCTGGAAACAGCAAAATTAGAAAAAAATATTGGCACCTCTGGGACTCGAACCTTCGGCTTTCCGGGCCGCGTCTCTACCAACTAAGTTTAAGGTGTCCCTATCTACTTCGGTCATTTTTAACTGTATCATACTTCTACTAAGAACTGCCAACAATGTCATCATTTTCTTAAAGCATATTTTTATTGGCTCCTATCTTTACGTATGATTGCAGGATTCAAACCCGAACTAAATGCTATCCAGATAGTGTCTGGATAAGTTTTTGTCCATTTTTTTTTTAATATGCGACATCTATTGGCTTTTCTGCAAGTCTAGGATGAATACTTATTTTTAACTTTTATTAGTAAAAGTAATCATTCAATTTGTTTACACCGCTATTTTATAATAAAAAATTATCAACGTGCTTCAAAACCAAAAGGTTTCCTAATACTACTAATAATATATTTCGTAAACTTTGTATACGAAGAAAATAAACATACGTTTTTTTTAAATATGGTTAAAAAGAGGACAGTTACCCCCCCCCCCCCCCTCCCGAAATTATTATGAAATAATTATTTTTCGTGCATTATTTACCAATTTCAAACCAAGGGCCTTCCTTACTAGCGATCTCAATCGTTGTATGGAGTATCATGAATTCTCAGATTCAAACGACAATCTAAGTTATTAATCGTCAAAATATCGATAATGTAGCCACGCTAAGCTATCATAAATACATTTTTCTGTCGAGATATATGTTTTTATTAACTATTTATTTTCGTTATATACTATATAATGAACATCTAATAATTCTCCTACTCATTCGGCTCTAAGAGGTGGCCGTGAACGCACGGTTCATACGGTCCGTCGTGTCAATCTTTTTTCAAAGTTCGAAATTCCGCGTAATTATAATACTTCCATGCGACGTTTCAACAATATTAAACTCTATGCGTTGCGCGTAGAGACTATAATAGCGTGCCGCCTTTCTCATCTGTGAGTTTCCGTTGAAGCTGCGTAGTGTGAACTAGTATTATTAAGAATTAATTTATTGTTAACATTTTTTCGGGTTTCTAGGTAATAAACAATTTGATATTTTTAAAATATAAAAGTGTGGATCGTCCACACTATTCTTTGCGTAAATTTGCAACCGGTAATAGTCCCGGAAAACTCATAAAGCAATTAGAATTAAAAAGATTGGAGAAAAGTAATCAACAAGTTTTAAGTTTTTTTTTTACATGAGCTCCACACAGGAGGCCCTGAGGAAAATAATTTCCCTCAGGGCCTATGTCATCTTTTGGGATGCTGTGTGGAGGTTTTTTTTTAAGGAAAGGAAGGAGAGGAGAGTTCTGGGAAGGAAAAGGGTTTAAGGGGTGGGTAGGAATCTGAGGTTCAGTGTGTCCTGGTCATCCTGTCCAGGACCTAGACAAACCTAACCCCATGAACCCGGGCACCCCTGCTAAATCACCCAACGTAGCGAACCACTTGGGGTGACCTATGGCAGAGGTGTTGGTTATCCAATAAAGATTCCCGGGGCGGCGGTACCCATTCCCGCCTTCCAAATTAAGTAAAAAGAAAAGAAAAACCCTGCAGCTCGTTCCAGCAAAAGATCAGCATTATGGTCCCAATGCAGAAAAACTTGATAGGGACCAAGCATCGTATGAGGCAGATAAAGATGATTTTTTAGAAAGGATTTTTACCATAGCCAATGATAGGCAAGCAATTGAAAGGGCGACAGTACTTCAAGCATCTAGTGGAAAGTGGATCGAGATGTGCCGCAATATGATTACGGTATCGTGATTTGGAAAAGTGTGCAAACGGGGGCGAAATATCAGTTGCGCTCTATTAGTCAAAAATATACTGTACCAGCAATCGTTACCAAATATTCCTTCAATTCGACACGGACAACAACATGAATAAGATGTCCTGAAGGAGCTTGCAGAACTAAAACGCATTACCATAGAAAAGTGTGGTCTTTTCATAGATGAAGAGTATCCGTATATGGGTGCGACCCTAGATGGAATTTCTTCTGAAGACACCGTGATTGAAATTATATGTCCTTTTGCAGCACGCAGCATGCTCATACATGAAGCAGTAAAATCCAAAAAAATTACCCTTTGGAAACTAAACAAAAATGGAGAAATGCTGGTAAATACATCTCACGATTAGTTTTACTAGGTTCAGGGCCAATTACATTTAACAAAAAAAAAGATATTTGTATGTTTGTTGTATAGACTGAACTCAGAATAAAAATCGAAAAAATTTTACGGGCTGACGAATTTTGGCAGACTAATATTTACAATTTTTGCATGCTACCCGAATTAATTGATCCTCGACATAATCGCTGCATGCCTATTAGAAATCCTGAGTATTTAGAAAAGTGCATAATAGCGAAAAGAAGTAAAGTAAAATTGGTTTTAGCTAAAACCAAAACATGTAAGAAGGAATTGTTTCGAAGAAATCAATAACATTTTATTTCATTGACGTGTCTTCGGAAGAAATTTAATTTATATTCCTAATGTATGTAGTCCACATTTTTAGAGATAGGGAAGAGGAGGGTTGGAAAGTTTCTGGTTATCCAGATCTAGTCACTAAACATAACTACGCCGTTCTCAAGCAACTTTCAATTCTGAATTATAGTCTCTCACCAGGGCGATACTGAATGTATCTTCGACTTTGGAACGAAGTACAGATTCATTATATGTACCAATATATATTTTATTTTAATTCTACAATATGATAAACTCATGTAAATTAAATTTATTTTGTCCTCGCCGGCTTTTGAACCCGTGACCTCAAATCAAACTAGACAATTTAGTATTAACGGTGCCCCGCCGCACTGCGAAACCAGGCTGGAACAAAGGCCAAGCCTTTTGTCACTTTTTATTTACGTATTACTATATGTACCTTTTACTATGTGTACCTTTTTCATCTATGTAAGTATCAAAAAAATTCCAAATAAAAAGTTATATTAAATGTTTTGAGAACCTCCTCCATGAATCAAGCTATCGCTACATTACATCACATTGTAAAATATATTTTAACATAATTTTCGAAATCATAATATCTTGAATTAATAATCATTTGTTTTGTTCTGCGAGTGTCTTGGTTTGGAATGGAACGCACCAGCCAGCTGCATGAGCTACGAGTTCGACATTCGAATTCGAGCTGGAAACATTTTAATACCGAGGGCCGTTAAATCGACTTAAAAATACCTTTAATAGTTAGTTGGTGTGCTTTCACAAATACGGCGCTACAAAAATTATCCAATTATTATTATTATTATATCTTCTTCTTCTTTGTGTGCCGTATCAGGTACCCCCGACGTTGGCGATCACTCTTGAGAATGTCTCTCTGTCTTGCGCTGCCCAGAATAGCTCCTCCACACTTCTAATGCCGGTCCACTCTCGTATATTACGCAGCCAAGACATTTATTTCCTGCCAGACCCCCGGCGACCCTCTATCTTGCCTTTCAATATTAAATGGAGCAAGTGATACTTCTCCCCTCGAAGTATATGACCCAGATATGAAATTTTCCTGATTTTGATTAATGTAAGCAGTTCTCTATCTGCTCTAGCCCGCCTGAGAATTTCTGTGTTGGTGATAATGTCAGTCCATGGGACCTTGAGCATTCTCCGGTGAACCCACATTTCAAAAGCCTCTATCCTGTTCATGGTATTTACTTTCAAGGTCCATGTTTCACACCCATAGAGCAAGACCGACCACACATAACATTTTAGCATTCTCTGCCTTAGTTTTAAGCTGATATTGTCATTACAGAAGAGGGATTTCATTTTATTAAACGCAGTTCTTGCTGCTTCAATTCTGCATCTAACCTCTACATCTGGGTCAAGAGTCTCCGTGAGAATCCTGCCGAGGTATCTAAGTCTTTCCACCTTTTCGACATTGCAACCATTTAACTGTATCACTGATTCAGAGTGATCTAGTCTTCCAAATGTCATCCATTTAGTTTTATTGACGTTGATTGTTAGGCTCAGTTGCTCACCAGCATTATTAACAAGATTTAATAGGTCTTGGAGGTCATCGATACAGTCAGCTAGTAATACAGTATCATCTGCGTATCTTATGTTATTAATGACAACTCCGTTGATCTTCAGACCCTTCTCAGTATAACTTAGGGCTCTTTTAAAGACATAGTTGGAATAGAGATTAAATAATAGTGGCGACAGGATACAGCCTTGTCGTACTCCACGCTGAATGGCAATTGCATTAGATATCTCATTCCCATGTCTTATTTCTGCTGTTTGGAACCAATATAGGTTTTTAATGAAATTCTGGTCTTTGGTGTCAACGTTACAATCCGCAAGCATTTCTATTAGGTCAGCATGTTTTACCCTGTCAAATGCCCTTTCGTAGTCAATAACAGGCAAAGACTTCCTTTCTTTGGTCACGACACTTTTGCAATAGTACGTCGATAGACAATAATGCTTCACGCGTCCCGAACGCATTTCTGAAGCCAAACTGAGTGTCATCCAAGTCCTGCTCGCACTTATTGCGTATCCTGGCATGTATTATTTTAAGGAATAGTTTAAGGACATGACTCATCAGGCTTATTAATCGATAGTCATTGCACTTCTTAGGGTATTGTTTTTTAGGCAATGTCACGAAGGTGGATTTTAGCCAATCTTGGGGTATATTCCCTGTGTCATATATAGAATTAAATAACCTCAAAAGGTAGTCAACATTTTCATCATTAAAGAGCTTCAACACCTCAACTGGAATATCGTCTGGTCCGCACGCTTTTCTACTATCTGAAGTCTTTATCGCATGAAGAATTTCTGATTTTAAAAACCTTTTTTCCATTCAATTGATCATTAGGAATATTAATATCAGGTCTAATATCTTTGAATGTATCATGAATATACTTTTCCCATGTTTGTAAAATATCTTTTTCATCCAATATTAATTTATTGGAATCGTCAAATAAACATGATGGAGTAATTCTTCTAGAAGTGTCCGTAATTTCCTTCAATTTTTTGTGAAGTTTGAATGCATTATGACTACCTACGACTGTACGACTCTAATTCTTCACACTGTGACTTCATCCATTCTTCTTTGGCTTTTTTAATTTCACGTCTAATCGTTCTTTGTAAGTTTTAATATTGTGTCTCATTATGTTTGTGTTTATGTCTCTCATCCATTAAGTTCAAAATGTGGTCAGTCATCCAATTCTTTTTTCTAATTTGCTTATCAGCTTTCAAATTTGTATCACAGGTTTCACATATAACTGACTTCTGGTTATCCCATTGTGTTTGTATTTCTATCGATGGATCACAAGGGAGTAGCTTAATATTATTGTTCAAAGACTGAGATACCTTATTTCTGACCACTTCTTCGTGCAGTTTCGAGATATCCACTTTACTTTTGTTTTTGGGATTTTTTTATTTGTTTTAAGCGTAAAACAATATCGGCAGTTAACAAAACATGGTCAGAACCAATGTCCGCACCAGGGTACGTGGTGACTCTCTTTACAGAGTTCCTGAATCTATGGTCTACTAACACATAGTCTATTTGGTTCCTGACAATATCATAGATTGTTCCATCCTGAGGTGATCTCCATGTATAAAGCCTTCTTTTCGGGAGTTTAAACCAGGTATTTAATGCAACCATATTTTTATCCTGGCAGAATTCGTATAGTCTATCACCTCTTTGATTGCTTATGCCTAAGCCATATTCACCAACTATATGAGAGCGGCGACCTTCGCCAATTTTGGCATTTAAATCTCCAATGACAAAATTGACTTCTCCTCCTTTCAAACTTTGCAATGTACTGGCTAGTGAGTCATAAAAATATTCCACATCACCATCATATCTCACTTCCGCTGTTGGTGCGTACACTTGAATAATATTAATGTTGATGGGTTGACAGTGTAATTGTAATAATATTATTTTGTCCGAGATGGGTACAAAATTGTTAACAAATTTAACATACTACTCCATGACAAATACAGCAACTCCGTATCGACGGTTTCTGTCCTGTGGGTCACTTCCTGAGTAGTATAGATTTCCCTTCTCATGTTGGTGTATGCCGCTGCCAGTCCATCTCAGTTCACTAATTCCAAGAATATCTACTTTTAATCTTTCCATTTCCTGTATCGTATTATCCAAGTTACCGCTGTATAAACTTCTAACATTCCATGTTCCGAATCTTATTTTTGAATTCACTATTTTTTAAATTTTAATTCATCCGTACATCCGTACATCCGTACATCCGTACATCCGTACATCCGTACATCCGTACATCCGTACATCCGTACATCCGTACATCCGTACATCCGTACATCCGTACATCCGTACATCCGTACATCCGTACATCCGTACATCCGTACATCCGTACATCCGTACATCCGTACATCCGTACATCCGTACATCTGTACATCCGTACATCCGTACATCCGTACATCCGTACATCCGTACATCCGTACATCCGTACATCCGTACATCCGTAGGTACATCCGTACATCCGTATATCCGTACATCCGAACATCCGTACATCAGTACATCCATACGTCCATAGATCCATACAATCTTTCGTCTTTATAATATTAGTAGGATAGCTCTCATATTATAAAAACACAAAAAAACCAAAATTCACACAAAGGATAACGTGAAATGTGAAGCAATAATAAACCGGTGTAAACTAAAAAGCTTATATAATTTTATTGGTTTCGTCCGAGTACACATTTAGGCACAATCAGGTTTTAAAAATAATCCACCAAAGTTTGGTAATTAAACATAACTTGATTAACTGCCGTAATATAGTACCATATTATGAATATGAACCAAATTCATTTTTAGAAAATGAATTTTATAAAATATATTATGATAAAACTATACTAACAGACAGAACAATTAGTCATAATAGACCTGACATAGTTTTACATGAAAAAAATAAAAAAATAACTTATATCATTGATGTAGCTATTCCAAATTCCTGTAATATTCAAAAAACTGTTTCTGAAAAAATTAGAAAATACCCAGATTTAGGAAATGAGATTAAAAGAATTTGGCATTCTCGGACTATAAAAATATCGCCATTTGTTATTTCGGCTACTGGCATTATACCTAGGTCTCTGATTCAAAATTTAGGCGTATTAGATTTGTCAAAGAATTTATATATAAAAATGCAAAAATCGGTAATTTTAAATACATGTAGGATTACAAAAGATTTTTTAAATATTTATATTGAGGGATCAGTAGGATTTATAGGTTCAATTAGGAATTCCACAGAGCCGAACCCTCTGATATGAAAATATCTGGAGTCGGTGAATTATTTTCCCATCTGGTCTCTGGTAGGTTGACATGTTGTTCTTGTATTGTTTTGTAATTATAATACTTATATAGTGCAATTGCATAACGTGGATTGACCAGATGATCATTTGGGAAGTGTGTGAAAGGGTTTAGTTTTTCCTGTGGGGAAAATTAAACCCGGACATTTAAATCTGGTGCGTAAAAAAATATTGGAATAGCTTTTGAAGAATATTCCCTTCAATATAATGTTTAATTATTGAAAAAGAAAATAATACTAATAGACCTAAACGAAACATGAAACAGAACAAGACGTAGAAAAAAATCAGTGTGCAGTTCAGAGTCTACCCGCGGTAGACGTGAAACCTTCAGAAAACTAAAATAGACAAGAGTGGGGAGGCCACGCAGCACCGCACAAAGAGGAGACCGATTAGTCTATCTCATGCAGGCTAAATCCTATAGATGTATCTGTAGTTTTTTTTGTGTCGCTATTTATCGAGTTTCAAATCAAAAAAAAAAATTTCACTTCAATAAAATAAAGAGGTCCTGGATTCGATTGTTCGATTCCAGTTGCGACCGTAACCTTTTTATTTTTTGTGCCATGTCCTGTATTATGTTTCGTTTAGATTCCTTATTTTATCTATCTCTACAATAATTATAAAAAGTTAATGATATATTATTAGAGGTGCTCAGCGCAGGAGTGGCCTAACCCACGTCAGCGAGAAATTATTCATATTTTTGTCACTGATTTAAAAAGGATCTAATAGTGAAAACTAAAATTGGGCCACTATGGCTTCGTAGATGTTTTCACTGATTACAAATTTTTGTGGGTTCGGCCACTATTGTGCTAATTTATATTTCGTGTTCAAATTTATCCTAAAAACGTTAACTTATATTTTTAACAAGTCCTTTTTGGATGAATTTTATTTGTGATGCCAATTTTGAACTTTCGTATTTTAATGAAATGTGACAAAATGTAATTGGTTAACAAAAGCAATCCTTTCGTTAACCCCCCAGGGCCAGAAGTTGGTTTACATTTTTGAAAGCGAATTAAAAGTTTCAACATTCAGTGAATATTTTTGCTACATCTGCCTCACACGCGGTACCCTGCATCTTGCTTAATTGGATTCTGAATATTAATATGGTTAGATGAAATAATAATGTTTGGGCGGAAACTGAAATATTCTTATGAGTGAAGGAAATGCATGAATTATAAATGATGTTTTAAGTGATGATTAGTCGATGAGGAAAACAGGTTTAATATTTTTGCTACATCTGCCTCACACGCGGTACCCTGCATCTTGCTTAATTGGATTCTGAATATTAATATGGTTAGATGAAATAATAATGTTTGGGCGGAAACTGAAATATTCTTATGAGTGAAGGAAATGCATGAATTATAAATGATGTTTTAAGTGATGATTAGTCGATGAGGAAAACAGGTTTAATATTTTTGCTACATCTGCCTCACACGCGGTACCCTGCATCTTGCTTAATTGGATTCTGAATATTAATATGGTTAGATGAAATAATAATGTTTGGGCGGAAACTGAAATATTCTTATGAGTGAAGGAAATGCATGAATTATAAATGATGTTTTAAGTGATGATTAGTCGATGAGGAAAACAGGTTTAATATTTTTGCTACATCTGCCTCACACGCGGTACCCTGCATCTTGCTTAATTGGATTCTGAATATTAATATGGTTAGATGAAATAATAATGTTTGGGCGGAAACTGAAATATTCTTATGAGTGAAGGAAATGCATGAATTATAAATGATGTTTTAAGTGATGATTAGTCGATGAGGAAAACAGGTTTAATATTTTTGCTACATCTGCCTCACACGCGGTACCCTGCATCTTGCTTAATTGGATTCTGAATATTAATATGGTTAGATGAAATAATAATGTTTGGGCGGAAACTGAAATATTCTTATGAGTGAAGGAAATGCATGAATTATAAATGATGTTTTAAGTGATGATTAGTCGATGAGGAAAACAGGTTTAATATTTTTGCTACATCTGCCTCACACGCGGTACCCTGCATCTTGCTTAATTGGATTCTGAATATTAATATGGTTAGATGAAATAATAATGTTTGGGCGGAAACTGAAATATTCTTATGAGTGAAGGAAATGCATGAATTATAAATGATGTTTTAAGTGATGATTAGTCGATGAGGAAAACAGGTTTAATATTTTTGGTTGGACAAAGCGCTACCGTAGATTTTCGATGACGTTTATAAAAATGGCACAAAAATACTGCAGAGCTTATGAATTTAGTTTTCGCCGTTTGATAACGCATTTTTTTGCTGTAAAAGGGCATAACATGCTGAACTGAATTTGGTACTAAATTCGATCAATCAAATTTGGCAAAAAAACTCGGTTCCGCGCGTCTTCATACCCCAACAAAATATCCCCGACAAAATATCCCCGACAAAATATCCCCGACAAAATATCCTCCGGACAAAACACCCCCCCACAAAATATCTACCAAAACTTAACTTAATCTAACCTAACCTAACCTAACAAAAAATGAAGGAGATACATTTTGTCCTTGAGATTATTTCTTGGAGGACATTTTGTCGGGGATATTTTGTCGGAGGATGAAAACGTCCGGTACCGAAAAACTCTTCAATTTTTTTTTTTAAATTTTGAAACAAATAGTTATCGTTTGATTTAATGAAAATTATTATGTCGAAGGATACAAAGTACCGCAATCAAATACCATCATGCTTTTTATTTTTATTTTTAACTTAATGAGTGAAACCTCAAATTGTAATATTAAATTAAATGAAGACAATATTAGCGAAACCCGATCGAAAATCTGGAAACAGGAAAATCAGAAAAATATATGGGCACACCTGGGACATACGTAAAGACATAAATCATACATAAAGTTAGCAGCCAATAAAATATGATTTAGAAAATGAAGATAATGTTGGTAGTTTTTAGTCGAAGTATGATTATACATTTAAAAATGACCGAATCGGATAGGAACACATTAACTCAGTTGGTAGAGTAGCCCGGAAAGTCGAAGGTTCTGGGTTCGCGTCCCAGATGTGCCCATATCTTTATCTGATTTTTCTGTTTTCGCTAATGTTGTCTTCATTTAATTTAAACTATTATACTTATTTAGTTACTTTGAATTATTGGTTTACCAAATAACTTCTTTTAAATACTTGGTCATGGTGACATGGCGCCTGACATTCTCAATAACATATTCAATATTAGATCAATTTGTGATAATGTGACATTTTAATAGTTTAAACTAAAAAGGCTACTTAGACCTTCATACACGCCCTGATGATAAATTTAAAAGAATGGAATCACTAGTTCAATCTTAATAAACACATTTTATCTGTTTAACTTCATCATTTGAATAAACTTACATTATTGAACACAAACCTTCTTTCATTTCATTTATAGGAATGACATTTTATTCACATTATACACATCCAATGCATTAAAAATAATTGAATAATTGTTAAAACTTCACATTAAAGGGTAAAATTAATATTAAGAGGTAAATATTAAATATATTTTATGTAATTAATAATTTAATAAAGCCATTATTGAGTTATTAAATTCACAATACATTATAAATATTACTTGTCAGTTACGCAAAGGCGAACACAAATGAAAAATCTATAATGAAATATAATTTTCAGACTAATGTTGTACCTTTGTGCACATAATTGATAAATTTCCATTTCGGATAGTTAAATTATCACCATACAATTTCCAGACTAGGTTTCCATGTCAAAACCTACATTAACATGTCAGTTTGATAAATGCCAGGTATCAATAAGTCATATTTCAGCGAGTGGTAAAAATATCAATAACAAATCCTGAAAATACCTTTGTACGTATATATCGGAGGCCGTGGAAGTGAGGCCTTTTTTCATTTCGGTTATGGCCAAAGTGGCAAACCTTAATGGAATGCCATGACTCATATCGTGCCCCACATTCCGAAGGGAAATGTCAATACATTCGCAGTATTAATGCTGAACATATTTATTGGGGAATGTTTGTGTTGAAGAAGTTACTAGGGAAGCCCTAGTGAAATATGGCTGACTGATATGTTGTTGATATAAAATAACACACAATAAAATAAAATATAATTAATAAAATATAATATTGAATTAAATGAAGACAATATTAGAAAATTAAATATTATAATTTGAGATTTTACTCATAAAGTTTAAAAAATTAAAATAAATAAACTAATATAATATTATACTTTTGAAAGTAGCTATAACTTTGTTAATAATAATTTAATAATTAATAATTTTTCAGTTCAATGTTGCAAAAATCTCCATTTTAATATTGAACTAGCTTTTTATACAAGAAATAATATAAGTAATTTTTTGAGAAACGCTAAAGATAAAGACGATAAATTGACTAATTCCGGAATATATAAACTAAAATGTAATGATTGTCCCTCATTTTATATTGGATAAACAACTCTTAATTTTGAAATCAGAACCAAAGAAAATTTAAGGTGTCTTAATAATAATAATTTTTATGAGTTCGCTACTAATATCATTGAAAATAACCATAGTTTTGAAAAAAAAACGGGGATAAATATTCTTCATATTAATCATATAGGAAAAGGCTTAGATAATTTAGAAACCCTGAAAATAAAAAAAAAAACCTAAAAAATAATGAATCTCTTATCAACAAACAAAAAATATTGTCTTACAACCCAATCATGGATATGTTCTCCTACCCACCCACCCTTCATTAATACCTAGCAACGGCTCCACCCCTACCATAATAATACATTGTTCCCATCCACTATTTTGTAACTGTCAAATCAGTGTACGTTTGCCCTGAAGAAGGAACGGTCGTTCCGAAACCGGTCGGCTTTACTCAAAAATATAAGTGGTTTAAACAAAGTATCATCGTTTCATTTATTAAATATAATATTATTTAAGTGAAACTTCTATAGCCCTGCTGTGATTTGGATTTCGGATGAAACGGAAATGACGATGACTGCACCTGTGACGCATCAACTGCGCCCATTGGCCACTTTGATTATGATGTCACTTTTAAAGGCTCCTGTTGGTTGAGATATGAAACGGAAACGGTCGCTTTGATTATGACCTCACTTTTCAAGTATTGGTTGAGATTGTTTTGGTAAAGTTTCGCTTCTACCGCGTGTAAACTGTACTCGATTTTTTTTCATTAACGGCACCATCCCAAGTGCTTGATACCGTTAGTGTCGCCCTGGCATAAGACCACATTCAGAATCAAAACTATCGTGTTACATTGACGGCGGAGCTCATTAGTTATTTTGTTGACGTTAGCTCCACACAGGAGGCCATGAGGAAAATAATTTCTCTGAAGACCTGTGTCAACCTTTGGGATGCTGTATGGAGGGTTTTTTTAAAGGATATGAAGGATAGGAAGTTTGGGGAGGTTAAAGGTATCAGGTGTGGATATGAATCTGGGGTTCAGTGTGTCGGACGTATGAATCCATCCCGAATCCATCCACTGCGGCGCAAGGCGATGTGTCAAGAATGTCTGGCTGGAGAAGTCAAAGGGTCAAACAGTAGGTGGTCAGATGTATCTACCGCCAAGACCTGGACAAACCTCACCCCATGAACCCGCACGCCTCTCTAAGACACCAACGTAGCTTGCTACTCGGTTCTTGTTATCTGGTACTTGATTATTACACTAAACCTGCTGAACCGCATAATTTCACTAATTATTGTACTGAAATACCAATCCTAAGTGTAAGGCCTGAGTGCACGCTCTTGTCAAGCGTTTATTGGGGCGGAGCGTGCGGCGTTTGCATCAAACGCTTGTTCATGTTCATGCACCGTCGCGTCCTGGGTGACTACCAAGATGCGCGTGCGCGTGCAAGATCAAACAAGTTTGTGTTTTGAAGCGTTCTGAGTGACGCTCTTGATAACGTTCAAGGAAATAATTTTGGAAATTCAGGCGAAACCTGAAATCTGGTTGTCTTCTCGAAGCTTCTACAAGAACATTTCGACGAAAGAATTGACCGGTCAGTGGTTCAGTGGGCTTCGCGTTTGGTTCCCACCCAGGCGTTTAGTGTACAATTCCTCGGCTGGCTAAGTCCCCCAACACAACTCAAGCAACATTTTCGGCTTAATGAGGTGCTAGTGGGAGATTTTCAAATATTGTCGGGTTATTCGTAGCCCGGGAATGTTCATCTTTCTTAAAAAAATATTTAAAATGAAAGTTTGGATGGAACTAGCAGCAAATATTCGACATTTCTGAAGGTTACAGCTGAATTGTCAGTGTTGTCAAATTTTGCGCACATGTACGGAGATTTGGATTGTTTTTAACTCTCAGTTTTTCAATGTTTGGTTCTACGTGTGGGCAAATTAAATAAGTTTGTTTGTCGCGTTGAAATATCAATATTAATTGAATTGGTAAGCTCTGGCGAGTCCAGGCCATTATTATGATTTTTAAATAACAAGATTTGATTTAAAATTAAACATCTATTTGAAAAGAAGTTGAACTTGTGAAATTTAATGGAATCGGTATAATTTGAAAAATGTAAGATTATTTTCTTTATTTATTTTTGGGGTGTTATGCCGTGTTGCGCCACCTCCTTCTTTAGCCACCCTAAAAATAAATAACGAAAATACTTTCGGTCGTAAAAATCTAAAATAATATCAGTGTAATTTTTAGTTAATTTTTTTTTTATTATTTTGTTTCATTATTGCGTAAACACAAACTTCGTCTTTGTCTGACGGACACTGTACCGCTGTCTAAAGCGTTGACTAAAGGAGGAAGTTCAACACGGCATAAAAACCTAAAAATTAATCACGATAAGACTCCACACTATCTATCCACGTTTTTTAAATTAATTTTTTTAATGTTGAAACAAAGGTTTAGTCGGGTTCTTTTACTTTTGAATAATTTTGTGAAATTTTTCCTAACCGTATTTTCCTACCTAATACCTAATTAATGGACTATCTAGTAGCAAATAAGTCAATGAAGGGCGCTGTGAGGCAATAATTACTATCGCATTTCGCTATTTTTTATAAATTTTATTCAAAGTGTGGCGGATTTTTATTTGTTCCTCAAATAAATAACGCTCTTAGACAAATAATGTACAAAAATCATTATTATTTTAGTAGTTATTGAATGAATATTAAAATAGAAGTGAGCTTTTTTTAACATCGAATAAATTTGGTTTTTGTTTCGCGGTGAAAAGTATTTGTCGTTAAAACGTTGGTAAATATACTTTGTTGAAACTATTACATAATATGAAATATAAAATATTTTTGAGCTCTGCCTTTTATACATACCTTTATTATTTGAGTTTAATGTCAACCAGTTTGTAAACAACCTTACTTTCTTCAGGTTAAGTGAAAAACTTAATTCTCATTAAGGCGCCTCATTTAAAGCGACAAAATCGATGCGAAAATTGCGAAAATGTTTAATAAAACAAGACTCGTTTAAAATAGAGCAAAACGTAGCTTAAGTAAACGTATCTTAAGGAACGTAGCTTAAGTATCATTTAAAGAAACACTGTGAAAAAAACGTGTTTCTAATAATTTTCAGAGCAAACTTTGCGATTTTTTCTATCTAGGGAATTTTATATAATTTGCGTTTCGGCGTGGAACGCGTCTAGATATTATCTTCGAAAATAACATATATATTTTTTAAGAGCTTAAATATTTCAAATGTTTAAGGGAGATATGTAAGAAATCTGTAGAAATTCGGGTAGTGGCGCCTTAACAATTATTGGCAATTAAAAATAATAATTTCTTTGAATTTAAAAATGCGTCATCATTTCATTCTATTTTTTAAATTATTTAAAAAAACAGAGAGTGCAACTCACACGCGGTAGAAGTGAAACCTTCAGAAAACTAAAGTAAACAAGGGTGGGGAGGCTATGAAACACCGTACAAAGAGGAGAACGATAGGCTACGAAGCACCGCTCAAAGAGGAGACCGACTATACTATCTCATTCTCTCGCAGGCTAAATCTTAAAGACGTACGTATTGGTCTATTTTTAGTGTCGCTATTTTACGTTTTATCAAGTTTCGAATCACAACAATGCTAAAGAATTTTTCACTTAAAAAAATTACTAAATTTGTTAGGTAAGGTAAAAGAGAGAGGAACACTTTATAGACAGAGATCATTTGGAGAGAAGATATAAAAACGAGGAAACATTATGAATTGGGCTGAATGATTAAAAGCGATGAGTAATGATTACATCAATATTGCTCAGCAATTTCTTTATTTCGATTGCTTTGAGATTATCTAGAATTTTTCATATAACTTGAATCGATTAATCGGGCCATTTTCAATCTACACAACAAATATAAGACCAATATAGAGACTATACAGTCTATACAAGCATCAATAGGTTTGAGCTAATTTTGAATGAAGGCCTTTTGATTTTAATTTCAGGGAAACTGATTTAAGGTGATGCACCATTAAGAAATCGTATTTTTTTTTTTTTTTAATTAGATCAGTTTGAAAATTTTCAGATGTTTTTTATTAAATACTGCGAATTGAACACGTATTTGCCTAAATAATCGAGTATTTTTTAAAGGCCCAGAAAAAATGAACTATCAGGTTTATAAAAATTAATATTTTTATTTATTTATAACTTCTCACCATACGTTATGTTAGGTAACCAATACAAAGAAGTTGCAGATATTATCAATAGCACCGCAAGTACTTACAAAAAAGCATTTCACATATTTTTTGAAAGCCGTTATTAGTATCATATGTTTACGCTATATTATTGTTTTGTAATCCATTTTTATTGTATTGTATTGTATTTTTGTACCATAATAAAACGTAACAAAAAGGTAACAAAACTTAAATTGTAGGACGGCAAATTGCAAAAGGCTTTTCCTTTCTTATGTTCTTATTTTTTTTACATACAAACAAAAATTAACCTCTCTAGGACTAACAGCCTGTATTGAGCTTAACATTTATAAATTTGAGTGATTTTACACACACAAAATACTAAAATACATAACACTACATTTAAAACACTAAAATATTATAATAAAGTAAGGAATAAAAATATCATATTAGTTACCAGATGGGTAATTTATGTATGATTTGTAACAATATAGACCACAAATAAATCTATAATTACTATACCCACCAAGAAACAAAGCTAGTTCAAAACATCTAGGGTGACACTCCAATTTTGGCAAACTCAAATAAAATCTATTTATTTAAAAAAAGCTTATTATTCAAAAAAACAAATATTATTAAAAAAACAAATCTTATTATTTAAAAAAGGACAAGGATGAAATAATAGTATGCCAATCCTCTATCAACACAAATATCTTAACATTGTTTTTAAATTTAGCTAATGAATTGGAAGATTTAATGTAATCTGGCAGATTATTAAACATAAGTGGAGCTTGGTATAAATAGTTTCTTTGACCAAAAGATGTTTTATTATGTATTGCCATAAAGTTCATTATTGAGCCAATTCTAGTGGAATGAATTTGTTGGGTTCTTTCTGCAGATTTACTATTGATAAAAAATCTACAAATTATTTTAGTGATGTACAGCTGTTTTATACACATAACATTAGATTCCTTGTAAAGTAGTTTAGATGGATAACGAATTTTTTTTTGTACATGACTTTAAGAATTAATTTGTGAGCAATATTCAGTGGTTCTACATTGGAATTTAGACAGGATCCCCAGCATACTATATTGTAAGAAAGTCGAGATTGAACTAAGGCATAATAGACAGATTTTAATTTCTCTTTATCCAATATATGACGAAGTTCTTTAAAAATATAGGTAAGTCTCCTGATATTTTTTGTTAACTTATCAATTGCTTTAAAGTTCAAAAGCTCTTACTTATGAACCTCTGTTTGGTTGTGATTTTATTGTTTTATTGTGGAAAATTAAATTCTTTGGAAAATGATCGCAAAATATTTAAATTTGTAGAAGTTACAGAGACAAAATTACTGCAAAACCCTAAACAAATTTGCCAATTTGTTGCACATAAGCGTGCTGATAATGATCTTCCTTCAAGTATGTATTATTATTCTGAAACTCATGCTACTAACGGCCATGATATCGCCAACCTTTTTGCCGAACATTTCTCCTCTGTATATTCTGATGCATCATGCAATATCCCTCCACTTAACTATGACTATAATATTGACTTAAATGATTGCCAAATTACACTTAAAGAGGTTTACGAATCCTTAAATAATCTGTCTAACAAAAAAAGGACCGGATCTGATGGCATTCCAGAAATCTTGCTAAAATAATATAAATACACTCTATCTAACCCAATTTGTATGTTGTAAAATTTGTCACTTTCATCTGGAACATTTGCTGACTCATGGAAAATTTCATATATTCGACCAATTTTTAAGTCCGGAAACAAGTCGAATATTGGAAATTACAGACCCGATATCAATTATATCTAATATTCCAAAAATATTTGAATCGATATTTGAATTTAGATTACAAATAAAATTACTCCTGTTTTCAAAAATGTTCTAATTGAGTAACATCATGGATTTAGATCGGCGAAATCTACAACAACAAATTTACTTCCCTTTACGAAAGCCTTCGACAAAGTTAATCACCGTATCCTCATGGTCAAACTTTATGCTATAGGCATTAGAAACCCTTTGTTATCATTTTTTCACTCTTACTTGACTGATAGAAAACAAAGGGTTAAAATAAACAACTTTGAATCCTTCAACATTGATGTAACTTCCGGCGTTCCCCAAGGAGCCCATTTGGCCCAGCTTTTTTTTAACCTTTTTATTAATGATATCACTAAAGTTTTTTCTCACACACGTTTCTGGCTATTTGCTGATGATAATAAGATCACTAAGATTATTAAATACGTTGACTGTTTACTATTTCAACTTGATATTGATTCATTTAACGATTGGTGCAAAATTAACTGCATGGAACTTAATGTTGATAAATGAAAAATTTTGTCCTTTTACAGAACCGAAAAACCTATTCAGTTTGATTATAAACTAAATAGTGTTTGTCTATCTACTGTCACATCTATCAAGGACCTTGGGGTCACTCTAGACTGCAAACTTTCTTTCCGTGATCACATTAATAATATCGTAAATAAATCACTTAAACTACTCGGCTTCCTTCATAGAATTACCTCTGACTTCAAACATATAAGTACACTTAAAACTCTTTACTGTTTGCTGGTTCGCCCTCACCTTGAATATGCTAGTGTCATTTGGTCTCCTTTATATGCTGTCCACATTTGTCACATCGAATTCGCACAACATCGTTTCCTAAGAGGAATTGCTTGGAGGTTGGGTCTTGAAAGAGGCAAGTACTCATATGATGAAATTGAACACATTTTAAACATTTCTTCTTTAGAAAAACGTAGAAAGGACTCTGATCTAATTTGCATATTTAAAATTATCAACAGTATTGCTGATACACCTGCATTGTTACAACTCATCCAGCTTAACATATCTTCCCGTAGACTTCGAAATAATGAAGTGCTGTTCCTCAATCAACATTCTACTAATTATGGATACCATTCTCCCTTATCCAGAATGTCGAGACTTGTCAACGCAAGTCAAAGCATTGATTTTTTTGGTGTAAAACTAAATGACTTTCGGCAGTCGATACGCAATATTTAAATGCTTTTTCATGCTTTCACTTGTAGTGTCTCTGTATGTACTTTTTACATTTTATATTGTCATTGCTATTCATTTATATGTGCTCTCCCTTCACAGTCATCTCTGTTTTTTTTATTCGTGTTATTATTATGTTTTTTATGAACTGTTGTTCGTAAATTAATAAATAAATGAAATGATGCAAGGTTTTTAAAAATATCGATATCGATATATATTGAATTAAGTCGATATTGATATATCGATATATCGGTCTAGTAGGCCGATATATCGATATATCCGTCTAGTAGGCTGATATCGATATATCCATCTAGTGGGCGATATTTCTTATTTATTTAAATGATTATAGAATTCCAATGTAGTTTTAGTTATATCAAACGTCTATCGATTATGTATATATATTTTTTTTATACTTACCCATGTGAATAATCACAAAATTTGGATAAGTTTATAAAATGGTTTTTTTTTTCTTAAATTTATTTAAAAAAATTAATTCCAGTATTTTGTACCGGCTACCGAACTTAAAAATAGTAAATTTGACAGTCTGCTTCATTGTAACCGGTTTCTGCTATCAGCTATAGTGGCTCCTATATTTGAAAAAAGACGTTCAGAAGGATCACTTGTTGCCACAATTGGTAGATGACTTATTGCCACTTTGAAAAGTTTGGGATATATACCTTACAACAAAAAAATTTCCGAATGCAACAATGACCCTAAAAAAATATGGAAAGTCCTCAAGGAAGCTACCAATTCAAATAAAGCCACCGACACCCTAAACTCTCTCAATATCAAAGATATCACTGTAGACTTTACATCGAACCCCAACACAATTGTCAATTACATAAACCAGTACTTTACAAACATAGGTCCGGAACTAGCAAAAAAAATCCAAATAAATAACGATACGCTTGGTCCAAGTGACCACGCGACCAATGATGATTTCCCAACCCGCTTTGTTCTTAAAACGATTACAGAGAAAGAAGTCTCTATAGTAATAAACTCGCTCAAAAACTCTTCATCAACCGGCATTGATGAAATATCTAACAATATTCTTAAAAAAATTGCCCCTGGTATACTTCAACCATTAACGCATCTACTTAATATTAGCATCCGCCAAGGGCTATTTCCCACCATTCTAAAACAAGGTCTCATTATCCCTATTTTTAAAACTGGCTCCAAACTTGATATTAGTAATTATCGTCCTATTACGTTGCTAAATTCCCTCTCAAAAGTATTCGAAAAGATCGTCAATAATAGTCTCATGGAATATCTGGAAACCAATAACTTAATATCGCCGCGGCAATTTGGATTCAGAAAACATAAAAGTACCAATGATGCTATAGCCACGGTCACTGACCATATTTCTGGCCACCTTGATAAGGGCTTGAAATGTCTATCGGTATTTCTCGACCTATGTAAAGCATTTGATACAATCTCACACAGCAAACTAAAACGCAAAATGTTTAATATAGGTATTAGGAACAAAGAATTAGGCCTCCTCTCCAGCTTCTTATCTGACAGATCCCAATGCGTTAAACTCAATACCACAAAGAGCCAGAATTTGCCCATTAGTTACGGGGTCCCTCAAGGCAGTGTTATAGGTCCAACGCTCTTCCTAATATATATTAACGAGTTATGCAACCTAGATATCGATGCCACTATTGTCAGTTTCGCCGATGACACTGTCCTACTCTTCCAAGCAAAAGATTGGCTTACCGCATATTCCAAAGCGGAGGAAGGAATTCAACAGGTAAAATATTGGCTTGACTCGAACATATTAACTCTAAATGTACAGAAAACCAAATACTTACTGTCTAGTCTCACCAATATCCCAAAGTCAAACCCAGCCCCGCCATTAAAAATACACAAATGTAAAAATTCATCTCTAAACCGGAACTGTGACTGCCCATGCCTAGAGCAAGTAAACATTATCAAATATTTAGGAGTAACCTTCGATACACACCTGAATTGGAAGCAACATATACATAATACTACAAACAAAATCCGAAAATCTATATACTTTTTCAAACAAACACGCAATTTCCTTCACCTAAAACGTTTAAAAACAGTATATTACTCATTGTGCCAATCTCACATCGAATACGGAATTCTAGCCTGGGGTAATGCATATTCCAATGCCCTTGATCCCATCATGAAAGCACAAAAACTAATCATAAAAATAATTCTTAAAATGCCGCTTACTACCAGCACTGATATTATCTTCAATTCCTTCAACGTTATGGACATAAAACAGCTCTACTCAAGATCCATATTACTTAATTTACACAAAAACAACAAAACACCATACAAAGCTACACAAACAATACACAATACCCGAGCCAAAAACAACGAACTTCTCCAAACTCCTTTTTTCAAAACCACCTTCGGGCAAAGACACTCTAAATACATAGCTTGCAAACTATACAATACACTAACAACTACGATCAGACAAAGTGACTCCTTTACAAAATTCATACAAGATATTAAAAAATGGATTATAAGTATTGGACGCCACACTATCACGAATATCTGTAAAATAAATCACACATAGACATAAATAACTTTTCACATACAACCTAACCCATATAAAACAAATGAAAATAATGGAATCCTGTCAAATTTAACCTATAAATAGACTAGGCAGAATTGATTTCATTACTCCATCTCCAACATTTATAAAATAACTCTCTTTAAAAGATTTATTACCCTTCCAATCACCCTTCTGTTTTAATTCTATTCATAATATGTATTTTACCTGAAATATCCTTGTAATTACTTTATTCATTTATATACCTGTACGCCTGTCTCGACACAGGTATACCCTAGTGAGACAGGCATACAAATAAAACCATTGTAAACATATTTTATTATAGATAAATAAATAAATAATAAATAAATCTCTTGCCGTGTTTCAAGAATGTTTACTGTTATAGGAGTATACGTATTTACAGAGTAAGCTCGTCGTCACCGTCAGTTTTTCTTTTTATTTGCGTGTGAGACAAAGATTTATGGTACCGATATTTAGATACGATATATTGAGTTTTTCGATATTGATATATTGATATTTTTAGGGGTCGATATATCGATATTTATCGGTTTTCCGATATATCGTTGCATCCCTAATTGGATCTGAACTTCTCAAAATAAAGTACAATACATACAAATATCTTTACTAAAATGTATCTTTATACCATCCATTCATGTGATGTTTACTTTTCCAAGTTCATCTTTTTTATTTAAAACTTTGTCTCTGTATTATAAACTTATATGTAAAAGCCCACCAGGGCGTTGAAATATTAATAAATAAACATTTAAAAATACAAGCTTTTCGGTGATGTTTTTTTCTTGAATTAATTAAAATAGAGGGCTGGTTTGAATCGGACTTATCGCCATCTACGTAAGGAATTTTATTGATAGCGGTCTGATCCCGAATTATACATTATTATACAATTTTTTAGTTTTATATTGAGCAACTTATTGTAAACCAGTTTACACAATCATTCTGCGTTTTTCTGAACCTTGAAATCATATCATATTAATAACCTAATTTCATTTAAGTTATGTTTTACAATAAATAGTAAAAAGGAAGTGGCACTGCATCTGTACTAGACCCAATCATAAAAGCATATAAAACTATCATAAAAATAATCCTTAGACAACCTCTAAACTCGAACTTAATATTATAAATGTGTTTGACTTTCGGCAGACATACGCAAAAACAATCTTCCCTCATCTATACACAAATATACATAAATATTATGAGAAAAGATTAAATACTCGCTGTACTCGAAAAAATAACAAAGTCTTACTACATATTCCCGCAACGTATACTACTTTTGGTCAACGAAACTTCAAATATCTTGCAACAAGACTTTATAACATTCTTCCAGTAGAATAAAAAAATGTGATTAAAAAATTTTTTTTCAGAGATTTAACCAGGCCTTTACCGGTTCACTCGCCCAACTTCAAAATCATTAATGAAACCAGTGAATTGGGTGCTATTATTATTATTTTTTTGAATCACGAAAGTGATTATATTTTAATATATTTTTGTATTAAAAATTGACTTAAAAATATTGATTATGAGAAACCTAAATAAAAAACCTCAAGTACCCGCTCTTTACATTTATGTTATTGAAGTGAAACTTCCTTAGCCCCGTTAGAGTGATTTGAAATTCGGATGAAACGGAAATGACGCACTACGGCACCTGCGAAGCATCAAACTGCGTTCAAGGCTCCTATTGGTTGAGATAGGCCTGCGCTCATTGGCTGCTTTATTTTTTGTAGTTTTCTTACATTTCAACTTACTTACGGGAATTGCGTTTCATTTCCCATACGTGTGAGGGAAATTTGTAATAATTATTGTATTTTTCCTTTTTGGGGTGCAGACATAAGTTCTCCGTTTGTCTTATTTTTAACTGTTGACATTAAGAAATAGGGGCAGCATTATATGTTTAAGAACAAAAGCTAAAAAATCAGCGTATTGACATTTGACGTTTTTGAATTTTTGGAATTCATTCGCTATTCAATATTATACTTGTCACAACTTCCTGCAACTCTTTCGAAAATATGAGAATTCGTTCCATACAAAATGTATGAGGAAAAGAATTTTCTTCATCATTTTATTTCGTGAATTTTTCCTATCTTTTAATAGCTATTCTGCTATTCAGGGCGGAGACAAATAAAACAAATCAAAGATCATAAATATCGGTCCAGCCGTTCTTGAGTTATAAATGGTGTTACTAACCCGACTTTGTTTTATATATTAAGATGTTATGTAGGAACAACGGTTTTATCCCAAAATATTAAGTAATCATATAGAGACAAATCAAAAGATGTTTTAAAAAACCTGAAAAATAATCTACGGGGAGCTTTTTTTCTTACGTTGTTAACTGATTTTTTTTTTAATAATACAAAGAAAATTCTCGGCACGTCAATGATGACGTCTTCCGTGCGGTAATGGCTTGCGCCAGTTGTCTCCGAACTCAATAAGTATGAAGGCTACTTTTGAATTTTA
Source organism: Limnephilus rhombicus (assembly GCA_929108145.2). NCBI lineage: Eukaryota > Metazoa > Arthropoda > Insecta > Trichoptera > Limnephilidae > Limnephilus > Limnephilus rhombicus. Next base: position 26,418,857 of record OV815278.1, read on the forward strand.
AATTATATGGCTTCCGGCGGAAGGGGGCGGTAGGGGGCGCCGAGAACTCCGTCCGGTTGAATTGAAATGAATTCAGTGATCTGAATTATTATTATTGGAAAATTGTATCCATAGCAATATGTAATATGAAGTGGTTAGCATATTTATTACATATAAAATCGAAACTTTTGTAAATATTTACAAGGAAGAGGGTTAGAATTTTTGACTCTGGACTTAGAGATCAAATAAGCAATAAACATTTGTTTTGTGTCGTCAAATGTTTTTTAAACGGTAAACAAATTAAATACCAAAATGTTAAATTTGCTTGTCTTTATAGATTTTTTTTAATATAAATATCGCACAAAAGTCCCAACAGCTACCGTCTGGATCTAGTGAGACCATGGCATCTCCATTTGGGGTATGTTGTAAGGCTGAAGGTAGTGAGGAGGGGAAGGATATAGGGAAGAGGAATTTGGGGAAGTACCTGGCTATTCAGATCTGATCATTTTGAATGGTGGTCTTAAACCAGGGCGATACTGAGAGTATCTTCCACACTGGAACGTGCCTGAACGTGAACACAAATTAATCAAATAAAATTTATTTGTCACGCCGGGATTCTATACCGCGACCTTCGAATTTCGAATCAAAAGCCTTACCGCTAGACTATGCCGGCCGTCACGACTATCGATATTACTCGTACACCGATGTTCCAATATTCAAAAGTGAAAACTGGTTTGGAAAGACTTTATCCGTGTTTAGTGACTAGATCTGAATAGTTGTGTTCTTTTGCGAACGTTCTCTTCCTTTAAAAACATTACCCTAATTAGGATTACTATAGTCCCATTTGCTCAGGGTAGTTGGGGCTCTTGAGCCGTTTTCACATGAAAAAACGCTTTAACATTAGCGAAATAGATAGTTAGACTTTTCCCGTTCCTGCCTTCTAATCCCTCAAGACACGAACATGCCATAGTTCCACCGGTTACGGTTAGTTAAAATCTTGTGCTCTATCACACCAAATTAAATTAAAAATGATTATTTTGCAAACCCAGAAAATAAATCACCATGGGAATAAAATAGTACTATGTATATTTTTGTGAGAAGTATACAAATTCACTAGAACTCTGATTCCAATATTGCACGAGACAAATTTAGAATTTTTTCATACAGGCCATAGAACAATACCAGTAACTACCTACGGGGGTCAACCGGAAGTTTGCTGTTCATAGCCCGGTGACCGCCGGTCCACACATTTGAACTCTGCCACGAGGTTGCCTGGGCGATTCCCACCGGAATGACCCCAAAATTATATTTAAATGGGTTTTCTTTCTTTCGTATGAATTTGCACTACCAGTCAGGGTTATGTTACATTAGAGTTTGTTGGACTTACCATTAAAATTGGATTCATAACTGTCGATAGGAAAACTATATTAATATAATCATTGAAAAAGATAATATCAACAATCATCAATTAAAATGTGAAATGGAAGAAGACGGAAAATAGAAACATAACGGTTGTAATTGGGACTTTATTTTCAGCATCTGTCTGTTTAATAATTTTCTTTTAGAATATATCTCTGATATTTTCTTCGTCGATGATTAAATTTTACATTACAGTGAGTTGAGCTTCAATATTCGTTTTCCCCCGAAAATATTGAATAATCCTATTATTATTTTGTACCTCCCCGGGTGCTTTTTATATGTTCATCATCATCACTCTTGGCTCTACAACCCCTGGTGGGTCTTGGCCTCCTCAAGAGTCTTCCTCCACTTATTTCGATTTTTTGCCAGCTCTCTCCAGTTTAGAAGCTCCAAGGTAAATATATCTTTGAGGACGTTGTCACTCCATCTTAATCTTTGTCTTCCCAGGCTCCCTCGCCCTATCGGTCTTGAGTTCAGCAGGGACTTTAATGCTTGATGCTCAGCTTACATGGCTTTTATAATTTCGTTAAATGATTATACGTCGAATTATGCCGTTTAAAAAGAAAAGTCGAAATCATTTATTCAGCCACAGCTCACGTAAGCACCACGTGCTGATTATTTCATGTTTGACTGTATTCCTTTGACCGTGGCCTGGTTCTTGCAGTTAACTTTTCCAGGGTTATAGGGGTTTGTTTTTTGTTGGTTGAGTGTGTAGCGATATCTACTGATTCTACAACATGGCTCCACAGGTATTTGAGCATTTTCATCATCCAAACAGGTTAACAGAATTATAGATGAATCGAATTTTCCATATCGTCCTAGTGTTTCCTACAGCAACTGATGTTTTCCAACTCCAATAGCAGAATGGGTCTCCTACAGGGGAGTATCTTGTAGTCCCACCATTTGGGAGAACTTTTTAAAAACAAATTAAATGTATATTTGATTTGTAGGTACATTGCGAACCGAGGATATAAAAGGCAAGTTTGAGTGTCAGTCAGGTCTCTTTACCTTATACCATCTTAAAGGTAAAGGTACCTTATAAATATAAAACTGGCAAATCTCGAAGTCTTTATTTTTTCTATACACATTATAACAAAAGTCGCTTCGTTCGTTTGGGGTTTATAATTTGTTTGTACACCGTGTTGCTTGTTCATTCCGCGAAACTTTTGGGTTCATGCGTGATAATCTAAGAAATAAACCCATAAAGTTTTTTAAACAAGCAATTCTAAGTACCAACAAAAAATGTGTTAAACATTGTCAAGTGTAATTTTTATTTCTTTTATATGTTCAATAATATTATTATTAAATTAATACAAACAGTTTATTTATAAACAAGTTCTGCTGTGTAATTATTATTATTAATAATATTATTGAATATATTAATATATTAAAAATAAAAAGTAAAATTGAGTTCTACAAATTAAACTTGATAAATAAATTGTCCAGTGTAATCGTGGCTATGTTTTTGCAAGTAATGCACGTACTCGGACTACAAAATGGACTAAACCTTTTAATTGGAACAGCTGACAGAGTGGGAAGAAATAATAAATATAGGCGTTTTTATAAAAAAACTTTGTAAATCACTCAAAATAAAGAAATTTTTCCCAACTTTTTTTATTTAGGCACTGATGAAAAAATTTCAACATTTATTTATTGTTATTAAGTTTATTTTGTAGAACTCAATTTTACTTTTTATTTTTAATATATTAATATACTCAATAATATTTTTTTTTATGTATAAAAACAGTTGAGTCGTCGAACGTGGAACACGGGGCGGGGAGTCAAACCAAAAGTGTTAAAATATAAAAAAATAATAACGATTTGGTTAGCTTTTCGATGAGCCTTACCCAACTTCCGCTAAGGGCAAAATTATAATTTGAACTTCAGCGGAAATCTTAAATAACGGGAAATCCTTTATTTCGCCCAATTATACTTTTGGATATGGAATAACTAATTTTATTTACCAGTGTTGTCAGAAAAATAATACCCGATGAGCCTGCGTCTGGCAACCTGGCAACTCCATTACAATCCGGAAGGGCGCGTGTGACGCAGACCCATTCCGCACCGGATGGGCGGAAAAGGCGCGCTTTCTTGCAGGAAGTACTTTGTATTCAGCTAGCAAAATAGATTTATACTTTTCAATAGCAATGAGACTCCAACGAGGTTCTGTTCTGGTAGGGATGATGTTTATTTCGTGAAAAGTAGGCTCCAGTTGATCGATACGATTTTTGAGAAAAACCCATGTGTGAATTTTCCCTGGGGTGTTTTAAATTTACTGAAAGCTGTTCTTTTGTTCGGGAAAAATGCTGGGAAAACTGTGGCTGTATTTTTTTATACAATAGGTTTCATTAACATACATTTCACAATGTTTCATGACCCAGGGGAAGAAAGAATATTATGGAACCGACAATTTTTGTACCGACATTCCGTCGACATTACTTTCCTCACAAGACAACAGTTTTTAGATTCCCGAGATATTAAGTTTTATACGTACCTACAGTACACAAGAGGCTTTTAGCTTTTTTCATCCATGTGAAAGGCTTTTGTCATCTAGGGAATGATCCGCAAACAAATTTTTTTTGGAGAGCAAGGAGTAAACCCAGATCACGTTGAAGGACGGAGGAAACACAAAGACAGCAAATCTGATAATGAATTTTTAAATGGAATAAACTATTATTATTAAATCAAACAGTACGCAAGTTACAGTGGTGAAAACAATTTAGAGTAATTAAGTATATTAATTCTCAGGCGGGCTACAGCAGATAGAAAGCTGCTTACATTAATAAAAATCAGGAAAATTTCATATCTGGGTCATATACTTCGAGGGGAGAAGTATCACTTGCTCCATTTAATATTGAAAGGCAAGATAGAGGGTCGCCGAGGGCCTGGTAGGAGACAAATGCCTTGGCTGCGTAATATACGAGAGTGGACCGGCATTAGAAGTGTGGAGGAGCTATTCCGGGCAGCGCAAGACAGAGAGACATTCTCAAGAGTGATCGCCAACGTCGGGGGAACTTATACGGCACACAAAGAAGAAGAAGTATATTAGATGAAGGGTACCTATATGTTTCTTTGTAGTATCTTATGGTATGTATATTAAGTAATTTTGGTTGATGTGCGTAGTGGGTAGATGTTTGTATGTGTGAGTATGTTTGCAGATGCGAGAAGTTGTGATGTGTGAAGGGATATGTATGCGCATTGAATAATTTGATAATTTATATTATTGACAAGATGCTCTTTTTAAATTTGGGCAGTGAATCGAAGAAAATGTCGATATTAGAATTTAGACAAATATCATTGAACGTGAGGAGAGCACGATTAATTAGCTAATTAGTTGATGCATTTGTTTTGTAATTAAACATGTGGAATAATTCTGTATGGCGTATGGTGTGCTATCTCAGAGACTAATGAGTTTCTTATCTGAATGAACAACGTGTTTTTATCTTAAAAACTCAAAAGATACGAGGCGGTGAATTTGAAAAAGTTTTAAACTCTCTCGATTTTCTGAATATGTCATGCTATATGATGACAAAGTACAATCAGAATTTTAAAAAATCAGACCGAATGCGCAGAAAACATAATTTCAAAGAGAATGACACCAAAAATGCCGGGCCCTAACCCTAAACATCGCGTACGAGTGTGGGGTGAAAGGTTTCGGTTTTGACAAAGATTTTCAATTTTTTATGGTTTTATGTCTCATATAATCTCCGTGAAGACTAATACATTTTCATAATGGTGCCATAACGCAGTGACATCAACTTTATAGAGTTCCTCAAAATACCCACTTAAAGCGCCAATGACTTCCTGGTTGCTTTGAAATTTTTGTCCTCCGATAGTCGCTTCGAAATCTGACGCATAAGGCGGTTAGCGAAGCAACTCGTTGATTTTAGTGAATGTTGGTGCTTAGGCTTACTGATTTTAGTGATTATTGAGATGAAACAAGAATTTTTCGTCGAACGTGGTTGTTTTATTTTTATTTCATCACACAAACGTTGCAGTAAGTTTGCGACGTACTCACCACTGATAGTTTTATCCTTTTGGTGGTTTTCAACAAAGAGAATTTCTTTTGTATTCCAGAAAGCAGTTGTCATAAGCTTATTGCTGACAAAATCGTTTTAATCTTCTTTGGGGTTGGTTCACCTGGCCCTGTTTATTGTTTTGAGTGTTCTTTTTTAGTAGTGGTCGTCTAAGTCTCATCAACAGTGATGAATCGACCCAAAAAAAGCTTTTCCATACCCAAATGGTTATGTAAATTATTATGCACACGTTCAGTTGAAATTGTAACAGCTTCAGTTATTTCATTCCAGTACAATTTTATGTTTTTTTTTATAATTTCGGGAGTTATGACCTCAACAGGGTGTCCAGAGCGTGTGTTCGTCATCAGTGCTTCTGCGACCTTCCTAAAATTCAGGAAATTAAAATTCTTAAATTAATTTTTTTAACACGCAATATTTTTTTTGTTGTAAAATATACACAATATTGTAATAGAATATATAGAATATTATAAAATAAATACACCGTTCGTTGAGTTGATAAATAAATAAATAGGTTGCCAGTGGAATAGTATTTTCACTCAATAACAAAAAAGGCGGGCGTCTTTTTCATATTAACTCCACTGGAGGCCCCGAGGTGCTCCTCAGGGCGTACATCATATTCAGGGATGTCATGTGGACGATGAGGAAGTAGACAGTGAGGAAAAACAATACAGCAGAACTGATTAACACAAGGACGAGTAAAAACAACCATTTCACGTACAGAAATGTTTAACTTGTATAAATGTTTCGTATGCATTTGCCTGAGGAGCATCCATGCAAGCTCTGTCGAAGAGATTACTGTCGCTAAAGGTGCCTGTAAACGATCAAATTTGTTTGTCAAATTTTACGTTTGCTCGTCACGTGTTTGATGAGCAAGGCCTGGCAAGGCCGCAGACTTTCAAATGAAATTTGTCAAATATTAGTTCATTTATTTACAGCTTTCGCCGGGAATTGTCTTTTGACGTTTATTGTATCCGTCTGAAGTGAGGTGAATAGTGAAATATTTTGTGTTGTTAAAAATGACGGATACGGACAAAGCATTTCTTGCGTTGACATTAGCTCTGTGTCTTGAAAAGAAAAAAAAGAAGATGTTGGTCTAGAGAATGGCTAAAATTAAGAGCTAAATATACCCATGAAAATTTGTTTATATAATATAAAATCCAATAAAAAGTCTCTTTAGCTTATAATATTCGATGACGCAGCACTCTCCATAGTGACGGCAACACGAAACTGACGTTTGTTTGATAAACACCCCCACAAACGTTCAAACATGTTGTCAAATATCGTTCAAACTTTCCGTCAATCAGAATTTCTGACAAACACGTCAAACACGTAGTTTATTTGACAAGCACATCAAACAAGGCCGTAGACGTTGAAATAATTTGACAAACACGTACATTTGACAAACAAAGTGCACTGAACGCAGCGACAGCCACTTCAAGTGGCGCGGCATTTTCATTCTGATCGTTTCGTTTGTTCTCTCAACCCTCTATCCCTGCCTTAACCCACCTCGGTTATTGTATAATATATTATTTGAGTATTACCTTGGTATTTTCCCTGTCTTACACTGTACGGACAGCGGCGCTCTTGTGAGATGTCATGTAAAAGTAAAAAAAAATAGTGTTGAGCATTTTTCACAGTGACGCAAATAAAATACATATTGGTGATATTAATATGAACCTTCATATTTATATCAAGCAACCAAAATTTTTATAAAGTAACACTTTATTGATAAAAAATCAATTTTATTCACGGACATATGAATATATCTGGACCTGCCCTAAGTGATAAAAACGTAATATTTCCCCCTCCCCATGGAACCGGCTATAAGCTCCGCCTTGGCGCCAGCTCGCTCCATGGGGAGGGGAGAGAATCTAAAATATGTGACGTCATCATTCTTGTAGTGACCAGCGCGAAAGTAACGTCTATACGTTTTACGAAATATCACGCCAAAAACGGCAGCTTGCGCTATACATTATAGGTACATATTATATAGACATAGCGAATGTGGGCGGTTCTCCAGTGTTCTCGTCGCTAGTTACAGGGGTAAGTAAATTATGAAACATTTATAATAGTGTTTTAACTAAACACGGCAACAAAATATTGCTATGTGTATTGGGGCGAGTCTTTTTGAGGCGAACATTTGACCTTAGCAAATATGTTATTATCGTGGCAAGCAATTCGCGCTCCCATGTAAAAAGGTCTATTCATTCAAAGCAGATTTTGCTTTTAAGAACTAAATGGTGATATTGTAATGCGAGATGCCTATTTAGTCAGATTGATTGTATAACGAATCACAGTCATCTTTCCCCTCTTCCCCCTCCATGGTTTGGTTTGACCCCTCACCCGTAACTGCTTGTCTAGTCATTTGGATGTCTATGATTTTATTACAGTAATTCCATACTGGAGGCGCTGATGACAGTGATTTCTTTCAGGACCTATGGCACGTGTGGGGATTCTTTTAAAGGAAATGAAAAAGAGGAAGTTATGTAAAGAAAAAAGGTATGAGGGTGGGCAGGAATCTAGGAGTCTGTGTGTCTACATTAGTGATGGACGTATGAATCCTTCCTCCCTCGGGGGTGCCAGACGATGAGTCGAGATATCTGACCTCTCTTTTAATTATGGTCGTCTCCCTAAGATAAATTCAATGGAGGGAAAGAGGCCGCGTGGAGGAACCCATATTATGACGGCGACGCTTAAAAATATGCCACAGGTTTCTCCATATCAGAAGCAATGCGAATAGCGCAGAACCGCATCAGTAATGTGTGGGTCAACAGAAGATCAACAGAATAAGGATTTCCGATCCATTTAAAAAGAAATAATACTGACTTGCTGTTTTTGTTTCTTTGTTACTCGGTACTGATATTGTAGAATATCTCGAAGAATAATAACAATATTTATAAGTGTATTATTTATTATTAGTTGGTGTTTGTTTTGCTCGTGAATACATTACCCTATTTCCGTCACAAAGAGATTTTTTTAACGTTTACCTTAACACCAATTTATAGAGTTCAAAGGAGTCCAAATTAAGTTTCGATTTCGCAGAAACTAAAAAAGATACAAATTTATTATCAAAACAACATAAACCGGCGTTTGTTGATAAATATACTGTTTTTGCTGTAATATTAGTCATTTGTGCATTTTTTACTTTTTAAGCTAAATATTATGTTACATTTTTATCAACATAAGCCGTCTGGTGAAAAAAGCATACGTTTATGTTAATTTTGCAGGGATATTTTTAAGACATATGTTTTTCAACGTTTTTCCCGAATTATTTATTCGCCCATGGAGCTTTTACATTGGATATATATTTTTTTTATTCAAGGATTAGTAATTAAAAATTGATTTGCAAATTTTTATTTCTCACATAACATTGGTTTAAAATAGGAAAAAAATTAACAGAAAAAAATCCTATCATTATAAAATTGTTTAAGTGTATTTTAAACATCAAAATGTTACGTTATATTCGTTAAACAATGTAATCGAGGAATTGGCAAGATTGCTACATAATTTTTTTGTGAATGGTAACATTGAAATAGTTCCTTATGCCTAGTAAATTAACTACGCTCAAGAGTTTACAACATTGAGCACCGAATTTACATTTTTTTTTGTGAATGGTAACATTGAAATAGTTCCTTATGCCTAGTAAATTAACTACACTCAAGAGTTTACAACATTGAGCACCGAATTTACAATTTTAAAAGAGAAGCATAGGTCGCTTATCCTTCGCCGATCCTTAAGTACAAGGTATTTAATAAAAAAATGCAGTCAATTTATTCTAAGGTAATATTTAAAAACCATCTACATTTTCTACTGAAAGAATCTTTTCAATATTCAATGTACCTACAATAGACAAAATATATTAAAAATATTCAGTACTACAAACTTTCGAAGAAATATAGCTAAATAACTTAGAATTTAATATATCAGAATAATATTAAAGGCAATTCCAAGCACATTCAAAATACCTATTTGTATCTAGTTATAACTTATTTCAACAACCTAACGTTAAATCTAAAAATTATCCAAAATAATCATGAATTCCAACTTACACTGAAAAATTATCTGAAATTACCGTGAGAGTTCAAATCTATTATTACTATTTTTTTTTAATCTTTAAATCAATTTATTGATACATCTTGAGCTTTTCTTACTTATCTTTATGTTGCTATTTGCAATATTTTATTATATCACTTGCGTGATTACCATATAATTGAGCATGAATGCACTCACCAAACACAAAAGCCTTGTCTTTTTTTGTTGAGGAAAGGTTATTTTTATATTCATGTAAAAAAGTGTATGCTTAGTTTAAAAAAACGCACAATTTTTAAATTATAAAAAAAAACTGAAAATGAATAAATCGTAGAAACTTTGACTAAATACTTTCAACGTTTTTAATATGAAATTTTTATTGAATATTAGTGAATAAGTGATAAAAAACACACTTCGAACCCTAAATCGTTATATTTTAAATCTCATGGTTTCTTATTGAAGACCAACATATTTAATGTTGAATTACGCTGCCCATAAAATAAAAATAAGACATTTAATGGAAAATACATCAGAATCTACTGTTGATACTCGCTTAACACGCAATATTATTACGTACTCCTATCTCAATTTATTCATATTGATATAGGTTCGGGCGTGCTACGACTGCTACGCATCTACGAAACTACAGTTACGCCTCTACGATGTAGTCGCCGTGATGTGTCTAGAATAAGGCAACACGCTGTATGGTTACTGAAGGCTGTGGAACTATTTGCCGCCTCGCTGGTAAGGACGATGTTACTGCCATAAACATAAAATAAACATTACGCGGCTGATAATGGCCGAAAGGCAGGAAGTATACGACAATTAGAATTGTTTCGAGATTGACACACGCTGTAAAGGATTTTGTGAAAATAAACTTATTCTGTTTTACTTCGAAAGGTTAGTGTCCCAGAACTTATATTACGTTACACGACCTTATTTGGAAGATGGGGTTAAATATGTATTTTACATATATTTTTGTATTCCTAAAATATACGCTTTTTTACGTCTTTATATTATACACTTTGAAAAATTCTTCATTTTTTTTTAATGTCACCCCACAGGAGTGCCCCTGTCTGTACTATGTAAAGAAATAATAATTTTTAATACAACCAATCTATTGTGTGATTACATTTTAATATAAGTGAAGGTGTGTTCATAAGATAAATAAATTGATTATTATTTTTAATTGATAAACTAACGTTTTAGACAAGATTTTTAAGCTTAGCACAAAGGGCAACAATTATTATAAGTAATAATTATCGAATTATTGAATTATTTGGCGGGTACTAGATAAGCCGACATAGCTCAGTGGTAGAGCACCTGACCGGCAATCAGAAGGACACGGGTTCAATTCCCGTTGGGGGTATGTATCTTTTCTTGGAAGATTTTTTCAATGAAGATGAGTGTTTCAGGCTAATAGTTATTGCTTATAATAATTGTTACCCTTTGTGCTACGCATAAAAATCTTGTCTTAAACGTTAACTTGTTTTCCTTCTATCAGAGATTATTTGAGAGATATGGTTTTGATTTGATTAACACAGGAACATAATTTAGGAAAAATAAAATATAGTGAGTTAAATATCTCATTTTAGAGATGACGACACTAGTGTGAAGTTATCATTAAATATATTGAAACTTTATTGATGTTTTTATTATTGTTATTAGCTAAGTTTAGTACTTAGATTTCTTTCCCATTTTCCTATTTTTCTTCATCTTTTTCTTTCCTTCCTGCCTCAATTATTCTTTCCACTCCTGAAATGAAAGCCATTGTTCCACTGGTTCCAGAAAGGTTTAAGCCCTGATGCAAATCTCAATAAATATTACACTCGTACTATTTAGGATCCTAGCGAGCGGACCATTAGTTTTAACATTATTAAAAGGTTTTATTCGTGCCATGAAATAATCCAATACCATACTTAACGAAGCCTAAACGATTATGCTTTCAATAGCTGGTGCTTTTCGCAATTAACCAACTAAATAATACCTTGAAATGGTCAAAACAATTTGTATTAAAAAATAATTTATTAATCTCATCTGCAAGGGAATAATAAATTTATTGAACCATTACACAAAATAAATGGCCACACTCTCGAGGGATTCATAAAATAAACAACAATTATGTGAATTTATATCGGGAAACGAGATAAATATTCATTTCATTCCGTTTTGTTCATATTAAAGTTGGAATTTATTCAAATGTAATTTCTTTTCTTTTCGGTGAGATTTAAATAAATTTTAACTTGGCGAACTTTTCACATCAACGGGTGGGAAGATGTTTTCATTCCGCAGAGTTCTGGATCATTTAAATATAGTCTTGTTTCTAAAATTACAAACTTAAACATTAATGTCTTCCACTTGGCTAAACTTAACTAAAAAGCAGAATATCTGCTTCTAAAAATCTACTGTAAAATTTCTTGATGCTAAAAGAACTGAAGACTTTTTTAAATCTATATCAATGCGACTATTCTCAGCTTACAGCTTCATTACACTCGTGAGATATGGAGCTTGGAATTAACTAGTATTTAAAGAGGGAAACAAAATAATTGAACTTCGTACAAAGCAGCAACAAACACCAACACATAATGTTGTCCTGGCATAAAATTTTCTGATTATGAAAATTAATTTCTTAATATAATAACATTATTTGACTCTTGGAAATAATTGAGCCATTAATCTAAAAAAGTTAATCAAAGTGTCACAATTAATTTATTCCCGGTTTTATTAATGTGTGAAAATAACTATAAAAATTTGTTCCGAGAATCTCTGTCACTCATAATGTAAAAACATCGGTTCGAAAATCGAATTCCACAGAAATGATTCATGGAAATATAGTAGGAAAATATTTCCCATCGACACAGTTCGCTCTGGTGATCCGTAAGGAATAAATTAAGGCTTCGATGGGTCTATCTACCCTCGGAGCCTTCTGCGCCCCTTACCCCCGGATGTATTATGTTATCATTAAGGCATATTAGGGATGGGCAGGATAAGGGCTGATAAGGACCTGCGGGTCGATGGAACTAAAAATAGTGAAGGGCGACTCAAACAATTAACAGGGAAGAGGTGACACAAAGATCGGGTTGATCTGAATAATTTGATTAAGATTGACATCGTATTATGCGCTAAATTATATTTCTTATCATTGCACGTCATTTTATGAAATATTTCGACTCTTACTTTCGTATAAAATTAAAAAAAAAAATTGCGACGTAAGTCAGCAACGGAAAGAACAATTCTGTGATAAAATGTTTTGTTGGGAGTTTAGATCTAAAGTAAAGTTTGTATTTTTTATGAGATACAGTTAAAAAACTTTAACTACTTGCGTCGAGGGGCAGTATAGATCCTGTAAGAGTGTGTTGAATGTTGTATGGCTGAAGGAAGTTATGGGTGGAACGGAAAGTGAAACAAGATGATTAAAAAATATCTTGCAATTCAGTAACTAAATTAAGGTAGAGTCGTAACAAGCTTAGTTTCGATTCTGGAAGGTTTTCTTTAACGTATGCTAGGAGTAATTTTCACTTTAGTGCGAATTGCAAATTAACAAAAATACAAATTTTATTATACTTTTTATTGAAGTGAACTAACAACCGTTGTAAAAACGTCATGAAATGTGAAACAATCCATATAAATAACAATTAATTTAATGTATCCATGTCGGGCTTGGAACCAAATCACGAAAGCTTTCGATTTTCCCCGGTGGCTAATATTTACGAAAACAAGTCGTGTGTCAACGATATTTTGAAACTTCAAAATGTTGCTACACGATGTTATATTTGATCATATGAGCTATGAGGACATATATGTTGACGTTCCAAGGGCTGTAGAAAAGGGGTGAGAAATTTGAGGTGTGCCGAATCGTCTCAATGGCTTGAGTGACACTTAGAAAAATAAAGAATATCCGATATTCTTTATCTAGTTCATTCAATTGTTGGGTGTTTCGAAGAATGGGTGTACCCAATAGACTCGATGGTGGTACCTTGATTTGGGTGTGTTTGAGAGCAAACAATCGACTGGCGGGTTGTCTTTGAGACGTCAAGAGGGTGAATGATAGCATATGGTGGTTTTGTGGAGGTAGTGTGAACTTGATAGATCTCAATCTTACAGCCTATTAAGCTGTTCTTAGACGAGGTGATAAATATTTGTGTTGCTATTGCCCTGCGGTGTAAATGTTTCACATGTGTTGCATTATTAATTATAATTCAAATCTGATGAGAGGAAACATGACTGTAGTATCTCAGTAGAATAATTTGAAACAATCTATAAGTGTTATTATGTTCCTTAATTTTACCGGTTTGTATGGTTTTGATCGTTTGATAGATCATTTGCGCGTGAAAAGAAATTTTCAAAGTTACATCAAATTTCGGTTCAAAAATGTTCGGAGCAATCTTCGGAGCTATCATCTTATCATCATATTGATACTTAAACGCTCAACATTTCCTGTTAGAATTGATATTGCGATGTGCAAAAATTTTTGCACACATGGGAAAAAACAATTTTCTTCACCCCTCTTTTCTTTCTCTCTTCGGATCTCACTTTTCATGTTTTGGCTTAAAAGTTAAAATAATTAATACACGTTTCGAATAATTAAGAAAAAAATCGAGTTTGTATTTAAATTGAAGTAAGTAGGTAAGTTATTTTTTAAGTGAACAATAATGAAAACGTTAATTATTACTTCCTTCACTAGAGTTTAAACATCATATTAAAAATAAATAGCTGGTTTTAACTAAGAATTCTTTATTTTAATCCCTTTTGCTGACTTTCTCTAGTCTAATACGAAAGTGTCCTAATTTAATTAGTTTTGATGGCACCTTCATTGTGAAGAAAGTTTTCCTTATATCCTTAACGGCACGATGATGCAAATGTGATACTTCCTTTAAAGAAATCTCGACTCAACCAGAGGAGACTTTAAGACTAAAGACTTTGATAAGATTATACTGTCCACTTATACTTGTATCCCCTGAGGTGTTTTTCATCCGCGCGCCGCGCTGACTTTAGGACAGTTTAGATCTGGATTATTTTTTAATCTCGAAATTCAAATCGATATTTCCTGCCGAAATATTTGAGCCCTCTATTATGAAATAGACAGCTTTTTATGTCACAATGTTTCTGTTTTCTTTTTTGTTGTTCCGTGTTACATATTCAATATTTATGTTTAGTTAAATGTAAAATGTTTGCGTCTCGATGCAAACCAAAAACTCCAGATGGAAGGCCAGATCTGAATAGCCAGGTCTTCCCCAGTTTCCTCTTCCAATCTCCCGTCCCCCCACTACCTTCAGCCTCACAGCCTACCCCAATTGGTGATGCCATTGTCTCACTAGCTCCAGACGGTTGGGAGCTGTTGGGACTCTTGTGCGGTTTTAATTTTTTTTAAATAGTCTAAATGTCGACTCTTTGGAATAACAAGGTTCCATCTGTCGCGTTAACGTCATGCGATATGGGATCTATAGTACCTAAGCTACTTTATAGTTCATTCTCGCACGACGGCGACGTTACAGTTGGAACCTTGTTGCGGTAAAAATTAAATATCGGGGTAGGTACCTAATGCATAATAAACACTAAGGCGGGTCACGATTGTATGGGGGAAAAAAAAAACTTGTTTTGGTTTGTCTGTTAGTGATAAAAGGGTGTTAAATGAAGATGTAAAATTACGTAATTTTTTTAATAATATTTGGATATCATCTTCTTCCTCCGGATTGAGTTTGAAATTTCACAAAATAGAGAAAAACCCACCCTTGTTAAATCTCTAAAAAATATTAGATAAACAATTAAAAATGAACTTTTTTTTAATAAAACACAAATTAGAGAGAATATTCTGACTTATTTATTAAAAAAATATATGATTATAATTAACATTATCTCAAGACAGTGTATTGAAATACCAGCAAAATCCTTCTTACTCTCAAATTTTGGCATTATTTTGCGAGACTCAATCTTTGCCTTAATAAGACCTTCTCTTGCAGGCTTCGTACATAAAGTAGTCGAGGCTTCAGTAACAGTTTTTACAGCTCTTTCAACTGCTTGAGTATGACATGGCAGACGCAGTAGAGGCAATTTACCTTCTCCTCCCTGTGCTACAAATAATTGAAGATCTTCATCCGATATATTCTCAGTATTGGGGGTTCGGTTACATTTTGCTGCCAATTAATAAGGTCGTAGTAATATGATGCATCGAGGTTTATGTTTGGAAGTTGGAACAGCCTTGTTTTACTTAGTTTCTTACTGCGTGCTTTTAGAACACGACGCGCAGCTAATTCCCGGATATGCTTGTGAGGGTCAGTTAACATTGCAAGTAGTAAATTTTCGGGGTGTGCGAAGTAACTGTTTCTTTCTATGACTAGATCAATTATAGTTTTTAGTTCAGGGGATAAGTATCTAGACGCTGAAATTAGCTGCCATAGGTGACGTGCTCCATCTTTACAGGTGGGATGAGTTTTAATACTGAACCAAGTCGGAGCATAAACTTTAACAACGTACGTTGCTAAAATAATAAGATTCTCTGTAGGAGCTTCCGTTGCAACATAAAGACGAAGAATTCGGTTAGCACGCGTAAGCCATCTGGCATGAGACATTTTTCCAGGAGATTTGTGGCCTAAATCTTCAGGTAATTCCCCCACCGTAACTGCAGATACGATTTTATACAAATATAACTGATCTGTACTTAGGTCTTTAGTTAATAATTCAGGCAACTCTCCGTCAATTTTCTGAAAATGAACAATAGGCTTTTTTTCACAGTTTTCTAAAGCTAGTCCTATTGTCCCTGAATATATTTGAGGTCCAGATGTCTTGCCGTCAAGATGTGTGAACAATTGACGAAATGGTAACTCGTTCATGTGAAGCAAGCAAATTATCCATTGCAATGGTTTATCCAAACGTTTTCAAGCAAACGTATTATACCTCCATGTTTTCCAACGTTCACGTTCGTTCGCTCACATCCAATAGCCATTAATGGTTCAAATGGTATTTCTTCCTTTAAAAAATAATCGACAATTGTTCTTTCTATAACTTTCGACGTGCCAGAGTTTGGTGCAATATAACCCAAATATATTAGTGCTCTGTAATGCCTCCCCCCCTTTTCCCTGATAATTAATGTTTTATCTTTCCGGCCATCAAAATATAATGCGGGTATTTGTAAAACTATGTGTTGTGCCTTAATATTTTCCCTTGTTTTTTTTCGTTCTCTGCGAAGTTTACTTTTGTCAATAACTGGAATATTAGACTTGATGTCATACAGAACTGCTGAGGCAATGGCTGCCGCTGCTCTATCCGAAACTCCATATCTATCACAAATTTTCGACAGTGTAGAATAATCAATAGTGACCGCAGCCTGCTTCTGAGGCATTTGAGATACAACATTTGGTTTGAAAACATCATTGCAATCGGATTCATTTGATGAAGAAGACGTGGAAATATCGATTAGAGAGGTAGTTGGCTTACCTGTGCTTTCCTTTTTAGACGTACGCAAGGATTTTTGCTTCAAAAGTTTTCTTTTCAACGCAGTTTTCATTCGTTTTGTTGTAGCGGTATCCACATTTCCTATTATCATTTTTCGTGTAGTACGTTGGTCACTAATGAAACTCTGTTCATTTACAGGTATTTTTTTATCTTTAGGACAGTCACATTTACTGAAATCTTTGCATTTGCAAGACGAAAGATCAAACAGCACTTTACTTCTGCGACGGAATTCCTCCATTTTTTTCTCCGGTATTTTAGGATGTGACTTAAGAAGGTTTTTGCATTTAAAATGATATGACCTCAACATGCGTGCTACTCGCGAGTATGTAACGATGGGAATAGAAGCCTTTCTCCATATTTCTTCAATTCGTGCTATCACAGTACACTCCATTTGCTGAAATTTGGGTTCTAGTTTGGTCTCTTGATTTAATTTTATTTGATGCCTGGTCCACTCAAAAAACTTCAAAACATCACAATAAGTTGGTAAAACATTGTCTTTAACGTCGCAAATTTCACCAAATATGGGACTTTTTAACGCATTTCGAGTACGATCCATTGCGAAAACTTGTGCAACGCGACCTACCGCTTAAAGAGCCGTAGCGATACTGCCGATACTGACTCCAAACTCCGACGTCGGTTGCGCAGAGTCGCTGCGCTTAGTGCAATCGGTGCTTCCCCCGCCCTCACCTTGAGCCACTAATAATCAAAACTCGGATTTTTTGTAAATGAATTCGTAAATACGTACCATATTTGCCATAGAATATTATAAAAAATATAGTATAAAGGATTCGTAGTAACTTTTATACACACTAGAAAATACCTCTAAAAATGAAAATTTTCAAAACTTTGAAGTGAATCCGGAGGAAGAAGATCGTATCAGAAATTTAAAAAATTTTAAACACGTCGGTTTGAACCCATTTGGCACCCTTTTATCGCTAACAGAATCTAAAATTATCATTTTTTTTTAAATGACCCACCTTAATACACACAGCTAGCGAGTTCACGGCATGCGTTGCAACAGCACTAATAATGAAATTGTTTCTCCCTGCGTGTCTTTTCCCATTCGTCCCGTTCCCCTTCCGCCTCAACTTCCCCTCACGCGTCCCCCCTCCCGTGAACCTCCCTCCCGCGATCACCTCCCCTCTCCGTTCAATATATTCAATCTCGGTACATTCAGATTTTCAAACAGCTCGCGTGCAACCTATTGCAATCTTTTTTACAATTTTTCTTTTTACATATTTTATTTTATTTTATTTTTATTTTATTTTACATTTATTTATTTAACATCCATTTTTATATAAGAACAATCAATCAACTTTGGCACTTAACATAGGTATAGGTACCTATTTAAAATAAATATAATTTTTGATTCTTATTTAATTAAATATTGTAATTTGAGATTTTACTCATAAAAGTTAAAAATAAAAGTAAATATTCATCCTAGACTGGCAGAAAAGTCAATACATATCCCGTATTAAAAATAAAACTGATAAAATTTTAATAATTTATCTAGATAGCATTTAGTTCAGGTTTGAATCTTGCAATCATACATAAAAATAGCAGCCAATAAAATATGGGTTAAGAAAATGAAGATAATTTGGTGTTTCTTAGTCGAAGTATGATACAGTTATAGATGATCGCGAGAGTTGCGGCCCGGAAAGCCGAAGGTCCTGGGTTCGTGTCTCAAATGTGCCCATATCTTTTTGTGATTTTTCGGTTTCCAGATTTTCGATTGAGTTTCGCTAATATTGTCTTTATTTATTTAAATAATTACAAAACAAATAATTTTGTAAGATTGTAATTGTTCCTTTTTTAAGGATTAAAATAATAACTTCCCTGACCCTAATAGCGTCTCCTCATCGTCACGAGAAAACCTAAAACTCAACTGGTACACAACTGATAAACCACCGTATACCGTACGTCAAAGGTTGTTTATCAGACGTATAATTTATTTTTATTTTTTTTTATTTATTAGGCCCAAAATGTTTTTTCTAGCTTTATATGGCAGAAAGCATGTTTAAAGAATTTATAAAGAGTCTTGCTCCAAATCTTCATAACCTCTGGCTATGACAGTTTACCGAATGAATTTTTAGCTTTCGTAGAACCTGGCGTGTCAACTGTTGAAAAACACATTTTCTTTCGATCGTTCCTTACGAAGACGCGACGTGACGGGTCGTTTCTCGTAAAGTGAGATTTAAAAATTTGATTAATTTTCCCACATCCGTGAAGAAACCATTAAGTCATTTGGGTTTTAGTTAGTGGCAAGTCAATTCATAGAATTATTGTAATACGACTGCTAACGTCATGGAACTTTGCAACAAAATATATACAGACGATTGATGTCTGCCTAATAAAGAATCATTCCCTGATTTCATGGTATGAGCGTGTAAAACAGCCTATAATAATCATTAAGACGGAATAACCAGACAAATCCGGAAATACGTCATTTTTAAATAAAATTTTAGCCGTATGACTCTTTTTCCACAAAAAGTATAAATTGATTTCGAAAGGTTGTTCTTTTATCTGGTAAAGTTATGTTTTATATTATGAGAAAATGTGTTTATTTTTAGCATAATAAGATTGTACCGTAGGTCGGTGGCAGATTTGTTAAATTTTCAAAAAAAAAAATATTATACAACACACACTTCAAATCATATAATCATGCGATGCTGTAAAATAAATCAATAAATTAACTGGGAAAACTATGTTTCAGAATTTTAATTTTAGTTTAAATAAAATCATTAAAAAAAGATCAGCGCACGTGTTTTGTCACGAAAATACTTTGTATATTTATTTACTTAAATAGTTAATAATTTATTTAAATAGTTTGTCTATTTATTTACGGTCTTTTAAATTAATATATTTGAGATTTTTTTACATTCTTATTTTGCTTAGACATTATTGAACAACTATAAATACTCATGATCAAAAAATAATTACAAAATGTTCATAATTTTAATAGTTTTATCATCACGCCTTTCGGCATTTTTGGGTGTAGGTATAAATTAAATCAAATTTTGAATGAAATGAAATCGATATTGAGTTATTATTTTAAAAAGCTGGTACGGAGAATAATTAATGTTTCTCATTGGAACCGCCCTGTGTGACCGTAAGGGGATCTTTCGACGAAATTTGGATTCTCGGCCGCTGGCTGGCTAAAGGCCCTTAAGTCGATCATCTTCAAGACCAGTGGAGGTAATCCACCTCTTTCCCGCCCTGGTATAAGTAACTGATGGTTACTCCTTTAAGGCTCTCGCAAGATTCTAATTTTCTTTTGTTAAACGAAGCTACATTTATTTATTTTGAACGAATCTAGACCTCCAGTGTCCTTGCAAACGTTGTTAGTAAGCAGTATGCAAGTGCTTAACAGGAAAAACAAAATGCAAAAAATAGGTTAGTAAGACAAAGATAAATTAAACAGGGCAAAAGAAAAACTCATTCATGAGGCTCCATGAGGCGGCATTGCATCTGTAAAAACCCGCAAGCACCTGCATAAAATAGAGAACATAAGTAATACAATAAATCTCAAATCAATTGGCAAGTACCAACCAAAAGTGTGAATAGCTTTCGGTCTGACCATAAACTACACTTAGCTTCCGTGTCCCATAGCCAACCACTCAGTGAAGCCTCAAGAATGTTAACTGAATATTTGGGGTAAAATACCCGAAGACTAAAAGAAAATTCAGCGTTGGGTAGTCAGAGGCAGGACAAAAGATATTTAAGGTCGTCTGATCAAGCCTCAAGCCTGCACATGTCATTGAGGGAGGCGCAGATAGATTTGAGAAGGATCTGCAAAATTAGTAATGTAACTAAAGATGAAGCAGGGACGAGGTCCAGCACACCCCCATATGGGGATAGGGATCTTCAAGACCAGCAAAAATCAACATGTCTTAGAACTTCTTACCTAGTAAACTTAGTAAATAATGTGTATACAAAACTTAAATGGCGGCCTCCGTGAACGAAGGGTAAGGCCGTCGACTAGAAAACCGGAGGTAACGAGTTCAAATCCCGTCGTGCGCATGTAAATTTTGTTCGATTAATTCGTGATATTTCACACTTTACTCATTTAAAAAAATAAATACTACATTAGCGGCACTTTCCATAGTAGCAGATACTCTCAGTATCGCCCTGGTGTAAGACCGCCATTCAGAAATGAAACGCTGCTTGAAATGGCATTGGCCAGGTACTTCCCTCTCTCTTCCTCTTCTTCTTCCCTCCCCCACTTCCTTCCCCTCTCGATTACCTTCAGCCTCACAGCATAACCCAATTGGGGTCTTCCTCTCCCCCACCTCCTTCCCCTCTCCATTACCTTCAGCCTCACAGCATAACCCAATTGGGCATGTCATTGTGTCACTGGCATCAAGCGGTTGAAAGCAGTTGGGTCTCTTGTCCGGTTTTACATTTTTTTTTAAAGTAGCCGAACTGTCGAACCTTTAGAATAACAAAGTTCCATCTGTCGCGGTAATGTCATGCCAAAATGGGATTTATAGTAAGCTACTTTAGAGTTCATTATCGCACGACTTTACAGATGGAACCTTGTTATTCCAAAGGGTCGATGTGTTAAAAATAAAAATTTGTTAATTCGGTAAAAATTAAATATCGGGGGTAGATACAACATGCTTAATATATACAATGGGAAGAAACTTAGTAAAATAAATTATTTTTTTATTAGAACAACTCTCTTTTTATAACTTTTGAAGATTACTCCCATCAAAGTAATTTAACATTTGAGAATAAGAAATCTGATTCTTCTTCTGGGAATAATTTTCATAAGTTATAAAAAGAGAATTGTTCTGATACAAATTGAATATTCATTCATATTCACTAAAAAGGTCAGTAGGTGTTTTATATAAATAAAATCGGATATATATTTCCAAGACACTATCTAGGTTACAGACCAGTTCTTTGAAGACTTGTTGGAGGAAGCTGCCAATAATATGCAAAAAAAAATTAGTCGAAGATAATATAGTTAGTTCTGAAATTTGAAATATGAGATTGACATTTAAAAAAAAGGTCTAAGTATTTTTTGTCGAGTTGTATGGAGAGAAATCATGATGTAAATATATCTTCTTTGTCTAATGTACATTTACAGTAATGACATACAACCACTACGTGATACATACGTCATACACATTTAAATTGCTCATGTAATTTGTTATTTACAGACTTTGGTGTAGAGGTGAGATCTTAACCCCTCAGCAATATGAAAAAAATGAATGATTTTTCAACTTTTCGTGAACTATTTTTAAATGTAACGAAAAAAAGGTGAGGGAATATTAATTCGAATAATAAGAAAATAATTTTCTGTCAACTTTTGCCTGTCAAGGTTTGCGCGCAAAATTCCTGGTTCATCCCATGCATTTTAAATGTTCCTATTTTTTGGTTTTTTTTAAACGCTTTTGCAAAAACAAAAATTGTTCTAAAATGTAGATAAAATAATCTTTCCGATGTGTTTATTAGAAATCAACATTTTTGTTTCTAAATATTAAAATTTGAACATTGGAAATGTAAATTGGCTAAAAAATGCATACATGCGAATATTTGAATTAAAGTAATTAAAATAGAATAAATCCAAAATTTTAAATACAGATTCCTTTTCTAAACAAAATTTGTAATAAAACTATCACCTCACTTTCATACAATTTTATTTTAAAATTAAATGTGTGATACGTCACAAATTGGCGCAAAATTAAACCGTCACTTTTGACCGGGTTTGTAAAATATCTGAACAACCTAACTCATATAATTCTTAGACAATGAGAAGCATTATTTCATTCCGTTTCTACCATAAAAGAAATAACAAATATTCGCATGACAGGAAGAGAGATATCTAACTTTTAAAAATGCACATTCGCTCTGGGACAATCTGGGTCTCCTGTTATTATAACGGCATATGATGTTTTGGGACAACTTAGGTCTCCTGTGATTAGACGGGTTAATAATATACGCGTGTACGAGATGAACATTTATTGGTGCTAAACAAGTTATTAGCTACTTGCTAACAAACGTGCTGTCGGTAGGAAAAGAGAGCGAGCAGGTACATACATCACATATTAAAAAAGGCAGGCGTGCCACCAAAACCATTCTTACCAAACGTAATCGCGATTCATCACATCGCGATTTTGAGTTTAAATACAGAAAAAAAAATATCCGTGATTTCTGTAATTTTTTTGTAAAATTTATATTTTTTTCATTGAAAAAACATTAAAATTACATAAATATTATTCTTTGTTTACAATTATTATTAATCGGTAGCCAAAAAAGCTGTCACGTGACTGCTTGTATATAAATTCTACTAAAAGAATATTTCGAAGTAAATTTTGGCCTTTTAAAAGGTTTTGTAGTATAATTTTTCACACATATATAAATACTAGCTGACCCGACAAACGTTGTTCTGTCATATAAATTATCTCTAGTGAATATTTTGGTTGTTAAATAAATAAACGAATGTATTGTAAGTGTTTGGGGATGGGATCTATGACCGAAAGAGGAATGGAGCGCTGTAGACGATGACCGTCGATAAAAACAAAAAAAAACACCAACTAAAGTAAGAAAATGAAATAAAGAAAATCAGTATGAATTAGAAGAGCATACGATACTGTACGATATTTTTTGTCAGTCTGTATTTAGCCAACACAAATAAGCTCGATGGTTTGCCCACGCGAGAACATGATGCCGAATGTCAAAATGACGAGACGCTTCTCGTGAATGTCTTGAGCATGTATGGATGAAGGTTCAATAAGTTGGACGTAGCGCCATCTGTCATTCAACAACATAAATAATTTCGTTCTGTTTAAAATACGAAAGACGGTTAAATTTGTTTATACAAAAATACTAAAGTCACGATTAAAAATGGGAGGGTGGGGGTAGGCGGTCAAAATTTGGGATTACAGGTATTTTTTGATGCCAAATAAAATAAAATAAAAATTGTCAAAAAATAGTTTTTTTTCCTGGATGTGTCCTATCCAATAATCACCTAGCAGTATGAAATCTATTCTCATTCCTACCAAATATATATAAAAAATGTCATAAAAATCGGTAAAGCCGTTTCAGAGGAGTGCGACCACAAACACCGTGACACGAGATTTTTGATATATAAGATTTAGGTTGTGATGAACTCGCCTTAATAATAATAATACTTGGGTGGTTTGAACGGCGCCGTTTTCTAAGGGCGCTGTACAACTTAAAATAATTTCTGAAATCCAAATAACTACGGGGTTGATGAATTTATGAAGACCCCCGGCGAAGGCCATTCTGAATGCAAAAAAAGGGCTTGGAGCCACGTGTGACCGTGTCGTTTTGGGATACATTCTGGCTTTCAAGTACATGATAATTAATTACTATTTTGAAGGTCTGAAACTGCAACAAAAAACTAAAAAACATGAAACAACGTCAGAATTCTTCGAAAATGGTGATTAAATTTGACAAGTTCGGTCATTAAGTTAAATATCCGCCATGAGAGTTAACGATATTTGAAGGATTTTAGAGAAGAAGATAATAAAAAAAGGGTACTTGGACGACACAGACGGGCAGGGAAGGAAAAGAAGTGAGATCAAATTTTAAATAAAGACAGTCAGGATAGTTTCGGCCTCGGGGACAGACGGATTTTGAGAGTCAGGGTAATTTCAGTCGCGGTTATACAGGGAATAATAACAGTAGTTCGGACGTGTAAACGGAAAATAAGTCACTTATTGACAAAATTCAAAGGAAATCAAATTTTAAATAAAGACAGTCAGGGTAGATTCGACCTCGGGAACGGACGGATTTTTAGAGAGTCAGGAAAAATTCGCTGAGGAGGACGGTCATTTTGCAGTTATTCAGGGATCAATAACAGTAGTGCGGACGTGTAGACGGAAAATAATTCACTTATTGACAAAATTTAAAGGGAAAAACTAAATTTTAAATAAAGACAGTCAGGGTAATTTCAGTCTCGAAGACGGACGTGTTTCTGATTCGCGGTTATACAGGGAATAAAAACAGTAGTTCGGGCATGTAGACGGGAAATAATTCAATGGTTGAAATTGCGTGGGCAGTTTGCGGGGTGCGTGGAAATCTTGGGGGTACACGGGTGATAACAGCGGTTGGGGCTCATGAACAAAGAAAGTAATTTTGAAATTGACGAAAATAATTTAATTAATTTCGGGAAGTTCGCTATTTTGTGAAAATATTCGGCTGTACATTCGGAATTAATTTGTTCTCAATTCAGTGCATAATTGCATGAGTTTTGTGTCTTGCGAAAGTGCATGTGGAAATTAAATCGGATTATGCAGCATGGAAAATTGGGTAAGCTTGTTTAAAATTACATATTTGCATTACGTATTTAGTACGGGCCTTGCGAAAAAAAAAGAAACAAAAGCCAAGTTTAATTCTAGGTTTCGGGGAGTGTGCCTACCCAAGGTCATGCTGAGATACTTTATAGTGAGCGATTGTTTTGGGTTTTGGTCATAAATTTACACTGCCTTTCTTTTGACACTTCGGGCAACAGCTATCATTTAATTTTGTGTGACTAGACACTTTAGGCGGGTTCCCTGTCTAGTCGATAGTGTCTAGTCTAGAGGTGAAACCTTCTGAAAACTAAACTTCGGAAGAGTGACGAATTTAGGACTAATGTAGATTATCAGGAATACGTTAATTGTGAGGTTTATTTATTATAAAATCGTTACCAAGTGTTAAAATTGTTTCACATTTTATTCTACGAAGCACCGCACGAAGAGAAGGTCGATGGGTTACGAAGCACTTCACAAAGAGGAGACGGATTAAAGTACCTCATTCTCTCGCAGGACAAATTCTATAGATGTACGTGTTTCTCCTTTTTGCGCCACTAATTTTCGTTTTATCGAGTTTCAAAGTCACAACGGTTTTAAAGAAGTTTCATTTAAAAAAAAGATAGCTGTCAGCATTTTAGAAACAAAGAAATTACAGTTGTACAGTTTACATGCGGTAGAAGTGAAACCTTCAGAAAACCCAAGGAGACAGGAGTGGGGAGGCTACGAAGCACCTCACAAAGAGGAGACCGATTAAAGTATCCCATTCTCTCGCAGGATAAATCTTATAGATGTGTTTAGTGTCGCACGTTTCCGTTTCATCTTGTTTCAAATCACAACGGTGTTAAAGAAGTTTTCATAAAAACAAAAAAAACAGCTGTCAGCATTTTAGAAACAAAGAATTTACAGTGGTGTAGTTTACACGCGGTAGAAGTGAAACCTTCAGAAAACCCAAGGAGACAGGAGTGGGGAGGCTACGAAGCACCTCACAAAGAGGAGACCGATTACAGTATCTCATTCTCTCGCAGAGTAAATCCTATAGATGTGTTTAGTGTCGCACGTTTCCGTTTCATCTTGTTTCAAATCACAACGGTGTTAAAGAAGTTTTCATAAAAAACAAAAAAAAAACAGCTGTCAGCATTTTAGAAACAAAGAATTTACAGTTGTGCGGTTTACACGCGGTAGAAGTGAAACCTTCAGAAAACCCAAGGAGACAGGAGTGGGGAGGCTACGAAGCACCTCACAAAGAAGACACCGATTATTGTATCTCATTCTCTCTCAGGATAAATTCCATAGCTGTGTTTAGTGTCGCTCGTTTCCGTTTCATCTAGTTTCAGATCACAACGGTGTTAAAGAAGTTTCATTTAAAAAAAAATAGCTCTCAGCATTTTAGAAACAAAGAAATTACAGTGGTGTAGGTTACACGCGGTAGAAGTGAAACCTTCAGAAAACCCAAGGAGACAGGAGTGGGGAGGCTACGAAGCACCTCACAAAGAGGAGGCCGATTATAGTATCTCATTCTCTCTCAGGATAAATTCTATAGATGTGTTTAGTGGCGTTCGTTTCCGCTTCATCTAGTTTCAAATCACAACGGTGCTAAAGAAGTTTTCAAACCAATAACCATAATGGTGTCGCCGAGGTGCAAAGATTGTAAGGGGAGAGGGTCTTTTGGGGATGTTTTGTTAACTTTAACGGACAAGAGGTATTTATGTATCTTACGATTGTGTTGCGAGACATTACATCAGAAATACTAGGTTAGGGGTTATATGGATATAATAAATTACATTACATTAGGAATACCTATTCTCAAAACATTTTAAAATTTACTCAGTAATTGAAGATATTTGTTAAGGCAAGGTCTGTACGTACTAGGTATATTGATTTGGAAAAAGGATGCATTGCATGAGGTTTCTGTTTACTAACAAATGTATACAATAGAATTCCCATTCCCAAAAAAATAAAATCCCACGCCTTTTACCTCAAATTTCAGGGATCTCAGAAAAACTGTTATGTAGAGACCTACATAAGCTAGCTTTTGACTTCGTTTAAACTCACGCTTGGAAGTGTGCATAGCACTTTACGTTAGGTATATTTTATACAGAATTTACTTTCTAGCTTAAATCCTTAGTATTTGCGATTGAACGAGACCAACAGTAGGTATTCAGACATCGCGCGTGACGCGCTCTGCTATCATTATTTAGCAAATTTCCTTCCTTCAAATTTAACCGAACGAGTTACGGCGCTGAAGCTGGTGATTGCTGGAGTAATTTTTGAGTTAAGCTTCCCTATTCCATGTATGTAGGTTACACCTATGCAGTTATGATCGGGGGCGAAGTGAACGATTTGCTGGTGGGCTACACTATTTCCCAAATGTGGGGGCGAAGCAAGCGATGGTTACAGGCTTTGTACAATTAAATTGGAATCCTTTGTGATGGAGGCTTGGAAACCTGTGTCTCTGGACGGCCCTGAAGCAGTTGAGGGCGAGGCAGGAGCCGTCTCATGATGTCGACGTATATGCTATCACATGTATCGTCATAAAGGCATTGGGGGACGTCTGGAAGGCAAAGGACGTGCTCCCACAACCCCCCTCTTTAGCCCCCTCCGGAGGTATCAGCTGATAAGAGTCGCTGTCGCGGGAGGTCAATTAAATACAGGACGGAGAAAACGATCTGGCCGGGCTACCTCCGTAATGAAGGAAAAGAAGTGACGAAATTCGCGATGGCTTCACTACCCTTTGGTTACGCTCGTGGGGAGTTACTTTGTCAGCGGAACGAAGAGAACATGACATACAGAGTTGTTTTAGCAATCGATCGGCGGCTCATTGTCGGAAACCGGATAAATTTTCATAATCTTCCCCAAAATTAGAATTAGGGCATCATCCAGCATCAGGTTGGGAATGTGCTTTGGACGAAAGCGTAGCAGGGGAAATGGATGGGATGGAAGTCGGATTCACGACCCGGTGCCATTCATTCCTGGACCCAGCACCCTGGAAGCCGAGCTTGACATTCCTTCTTCGAGCTGATATTTGAGATGAGCTTGGAATATCACCTATCGTAGGGCGGATGCCCGTGACGCTAAATGGGGGACCGTCCCCGTCACGCCTGTTTCCGTCATGCGAGGGGAGGTATTTTCATTCAAATCAAATACCGATGATCACCGCGGCTGAAGGCTGACGCATGTTTATAACGTGCCTAGGAAAACGTAAGCAGCATTTCTACTGGTTCGAGGCGGTATGCTGGACGGAGAACGGGACTGTTGGGGAGCTGTGTGACTGCAGAGGCGAGGGTCGATGACATCAAAATCTACCTTTACTAAATTCAAACTTCACGAGATCAGAGGGGGGAGCGGCTCCACCGACCTCCTGACATTGCCGCTTGTCTAATCCACTTCGGTTTAATGTTCATGTTCGATGCTATAGGAGTGAACGGAACTCTAGTCATTGACATGCTGAAAGACTTCTACAGTATCATCATCATCATCATCATCATCAATTCGGCTTAGAGGATGTCACGATCTAAAACCTCGTGCCACCCACGCAATCCTGAATACTTCCGGACACCGACTACCACACCATAAATCGAAGCAGATCCTCACATCAAGCGATATGAGTTGACATTTCATCAGGCAACATTAGCATTATCACCATTATAATTTGGCGGCGCATTGGTTGAGAACACTCCCACTATCACCATACGAACCGGAAATACACATCAAACCCTTTCCCGACAGGAAGCAAAACATGTCGATTTTTCATCAGTCGCTTGCGACCATCAAAATATTCTCTGGAGGTGTTGGAATTGGAGACTGACCGGGCGGGTTTAATTGAACCTCACCAAGTCAGTTGCGGAAATGGAGGAGTCCAATTGTAGCAAGACATATTTTGTTTCATGTCAATCCCTAGTAATCTCCCAAAAATACCTACTCAAACTCAAAACTAACTAACAAGCTTCACTTACAATGGTGCCTGTAGAATTTGTGCATCCCGGGCCTGTTTTGATTGAATTTTGATTGAAAATCCGTAACTAGATTACAAATGTCAAATTATTTTATGTGTTAGCACCCCAAGAACAGCAGAGGATACGCTGCGTCACGCTAAAGGTAGGATCTTCCCAATTAAATGTATAAAAGTATATTTTTGTACTAGGTACTAGGGAAGATGACGCGGGTTAATTCAGAAGAAGTAGTCATCAACGAACAAGTATAGAACGGACGTTAGTAGGGGAGGAAGTTGCACGAACGATAGCATTAGTTATTTTCAAGTTAGCTAGAGTCAGTCATTGTAAATCGGACCCTAGTGAATTGTAACACGCCATACCTAAAAGAACAAGGGTTTACCACAAACAAATTATTAATTAAATTGTATTAACCATATCAAACCTTTAAAGCAAAAAATGACACAACGTTAAGGGGTTAATTACAAGTTGATTAATTGAGAGCATCTCGCCACGTATACCTAAAACGTATTACGTAAAGGGGTGTCGAGGCGCTGCCAAAGGAATGAAGAGGAGAGAAGAGTGAGCGACGAAACTACAAGGCTACGAATACGAATTCGAGGCGACGAACTCTACGTACAGAGCTTTCGTTGCAGAGCCTACGAACGATGTAGAAAGATAGAAACCATAAAATCAAGTTTTAAAAGAAAAGGAAAATTAATTAATTACAGGTGCAAGGGTCGGATTTATTACAGTGGTGCCGCGACCAAGGAGAGAGCGTCCACACCGAGCTTGTTCTAAATTTTCCTAATTCGAATGTGCTTTGAAGGAAAAGCATAAAGCTTGTAAAGTTTTATTATTAATTAGGGGGGGGGGGTAAGAGTCTATAATTTATTACAAGGTAGATAAATTAAGATATTTAAAGAAATGTCAATTGTGCAATTATTAATCACAGCGTTGCCTTTAAATTATTCCATAATTAGTTAAATAATAACCTGCACGTTTCTTCTCACTTTCAACAATGGGGTAATTATCGCATTACGATAAAAAATATCAGGGCATCACCAAAAAAGTTCTCGGACCCACCTTCCTCCACAAATAACATTTGGCTCCATAATATTGCAAATATAAAAGCTTTCAGTGTGTTTTCGCGTTAAAGGAATGTTCACAAAGGCTCTAAGAGAATTAAGAACTAATTGAAATAGATTTAGATGTTATCATAACAACACAAAATCACTTTCTTGGATCGGAGCGAGGAAACTTTGTAAATAAAAACATTGTTTCGATGTAATTAAAGTTCCGGGATTCTTTCTGTCGCAAGCTTTATTTTATTATGTTTTATTGCCCCTTAGTTGCGACGCAAAGACTGCTTGGGAAGAAAAAAGGCAAATGTAAAATTTATGGCGAAGTAACTTTTTCATTTGTAATTAACAATAAGAGAGCATAAAGAAAAAAAGCCCTAAGAGCAAAGCTTTGCTCCCTCGAGAGCAAAGTTCTGTTTTTCGGCCGAAATATATTTTAATTCTTAGGAAATTAAACAGCTTTCAAGAATCAGAATAAACGCAAGTTAAATATATGTACACCTTCATAAAATTTGCGGAGAATAAATTAAATATTTGTAAAAGAGTCCTTAGTCACCATAGGGAATTATTAATGATTTATAAAATGAAACTGGTAGATATTGTACTTCCAGAAAGACTTACATCATATGTGACGCCATCGTTCTACTGTTCTAGTATCTTCTGTCTATTTCGTTTTCATACAAAAAGTAGGATAATAGAGAACTCCAGTCCAATTAAAAAAATTTTTTTTATGAAAAATGACCTAACTTAAATAACTGCATTTTTATTTTTAGAGTTAGTTTTAATGGTTAAAATAATTGTCAAAGTTTTAATTTTTCAAGACCCCCGAAAACCACCGTATGTATGGTGAATCGTGTGACGTCATCACTCCTGAAAAATTACTATAGGATCGGGAATAAGCTGATCAACTGCCGCCATTTTGAATTCCGTTGTTCGAAGTATTCTCCCTAGAAATAGCATGACTATTTTTTTGTGCAGTAGTTTTTGAATATTTTCAATAATACAGATAAACTAATAAGAGATACATTTATTTTTGAAACATTATTTAGACCTAAATAATGTTTCAATAAACACTACAACTAAATCTCTATAAACAGTATGTAAATAAACGAATAAATTAATACGATGGCTTGTGTCATATCATACATTCCCATATAATGTCTTTACGGTGACATCACGACACGTTGAACAGTAACGTCACCACTAAAATTTCAATAATTCCAACTTGACGGCGTGTTTTTACGACCCGATGAAAGATGGACTTTTTAATATTTTTTTTAAAACTCCGCGTTTAATATTAAATAATTCATATTATTAAATAAAACTTATATATTCAGAATCAGCGTTAATTGGTCTGTATGAACATATTTTTTTAAAGCCATAATATTGTTCACGACGAACCTACGATTTTACGCTGGTACTACTGCAGTTACCTTCGGATTTAGCATTCCTATTCCAAAAATAATAAAGAAAGTTGGCGAAAATCTTCTAACCTAAATACTTAAAAGATAGCTGCTTACGGATGTAGGAATTTATTTTAAAAAAATGCGATGCACCATGTTGTGTGAAATTCGGGATCAGGGCGCTAACAATGTAAATGGCGATAAGCTTTAAATTCCCGTCTAACACCAGCCGTCTGTTTTGATTTATTCACAAAAAAAAACATCGGCAAAAAGTGTGTTTTATTATATTTTGCAAAGCGCAGGCACAAATACTTAAATGTTTTAACATCATTTTCTAAAGAATATTATTTTCCACACTATACAATAAAACCATAACCGAAAAAGGTGTTCGTGAGTAGGAAAATTGAACTTTGAAGCAGTTTTTTAGCCGATACTTTATTTTTTTTTGGCTTTTAAAAAGACAAATAAAAAAAACTCTATTATTTGTGTTTAACTGGTAGTATTTAATCAAAGCGTCCAAAATATTTTTAAGCGACCTAATTTTCAAACAAAAATCACATGATTTGCATTGCTTAGTATTACAAGTTTTTGCATTGCTTAGTATTTTAAGTTTTACCACACAGCAAAAATATTTAAAAAAAAATTGGATGTATTATTTTGAACAACGGTGAAAAGCAATTATGACATAAAGCAAGCAAAAGGCTGGATACATCCGCGAGGAAACTCCCCCTAAAATCAAAATGTTTGCGAATGTACGTGGTAATTAGTTCAACGAGATTCTATAGGAAGATAGGAGCGCTGGTTTGAAATGCTAATTTATCAGTTTGCGTTTGATCGATTTTCACATCAACTCTACAAATTACTGAGATGTAACATGCTTATTAAGTAACTAGGCTTTGCGCCGACAGACGGTGGTAAACTACATTATCTTCACTATTCACATAATCTCATCAGGCATTTGTGATAGTGATAATGTTGGGTAGTTTCTCAGGAGATTCAATTTTTGCGCGATTCGATTCACTCATAAAAAGCTACATTATTTGCGAGTAATATAGGCTGTATATATTGGTAAGCTCTGGCGTTATGAATAAGCTCTGGCATTATGAATAAGCTCTGGCGTTATGAAATTATTTATTATACGTTTATTGTCCGGACGAAAAGCAAAGCGTTGCTAATTAATTGTTTGACGTGCGTTGTCATTTTGTTATTTGTTTAGGTTTGCTATGGAGATTCTTTAATAGTAAAAATTCAAATATAGGTATGTAAAATAGGTACTAATATACACTTTGACCTTAGCCAACAGCTATACTTTATAAGTTTATCTCTCTCTCTCTCAGGTTTATGTGGGACCTAGCGATCCGTAATGTGAGAAGGTTCTGCTTTTTTGTTCCAGAATGTAAAAAGAAACAAGATTATTTGGGAAGATTCCATAAATATATTGTAAAGAGAAGTACATACACAAAGTGTATCCAAATAATATGACAAAAGGAATAGTAACAAATTAACAAAAACATACCCGATGGACCAGATGTTAAACCAAGCTAATCTATTTCTATTACACGTTGAGGATGCCGATGCGACGGGGATGCTAGCTCGGAGTACGAAGGGCGAAGTGTTTCGACCCACACTAGGGGAAGGGTTCTCGAGTACAACCTTCACGGGAACTCGACATCAGGGGAAGGCCAAGGTCATCCTTCCACGGTATAGGTCCAGCAGCTGCTTCAATAGGCCTCAAAAAATCTCAGAGGTTCCAGGCTCCCACGTGTCCCATCCGTAACAACGGTTTCAAAAACCTTCGGGGCGAGAACGACAATTGGCTAAAGTTCGGTGTTTGGGCTAAATTCCTAAAAAATAAAACTAGTTATTTTTATACTAATTTGGGGTCGGGGAATCCGAATCTGAAAGAATTAGGCGGCGGCAAGCAATATTAACTGAATTACACGACTTTAAAAATTTTTATACACATACAGGAAAATAGCCATTTTAGAAGCATTTTGATTCCTAGAAAATCAAACTAGTTATTTTTATACTAACTATGGGCCGGGGAATCCGAATCTGAAAGAATTAGGCGGCGGCAAGCAATATTAACTGAATTAAACGACTTTAAAATTTTCTATACACACACACATGAAAATAATCATTTCGGAAGTATTTTGACACACATAGTACAAAGATCATAGAAAAACAAGATAACATAGATGTTTTTACCACACAAAATTAAGTGTTGCCATTAAGCAGTAATATTAATAACGTAAAATAACATGTTTATATTTTAAGTACTTATTTTTTATAAATTTTACTCACTTTTGTATCACAAACCATGTTACATAAACCCGGCGTAGCTGCTAAACTACTTGAAAACAGGGATGTTTTTTTGCCGTGACGCGAGCAGGCGGTATAAAGGGGCACAAACCATGTTACACAAACCTAGCGTAGCCGCTAAACTACTTGAAAACAGGGATGTTTTTTTGCCGTGACGCGAGCAGGCGGTATAAAGGGGCACAAACCATGTTACACAAACTTAGCGTTAGGTTAGGGACGCGAGCAGGCGGTATAAAGGGGCACAAACCATGTTACTTTTACCGCTTAGCTAGACTCTTATATGATCCGCGTATCCGACAGGAACCCTTCGAAACAAGCGAGTTTGACAAGGATACGACGGACGAAGAAGACTTGGTCGATTTATAAGGTATGTTTTTCTGCTGTTTTTTCTGCTGTTATCTATTTTCATATTGATATAGGGATAAATATTTTTGAGAGCTGGTAACACTGCCGGCACATGTTTTTGTATATTTCTTGTTTTTCTATGATCTTTGTACTACGTGTGTCAAAATACTTCCGAAATGATTATTTTCATGTGTGTGTATAGAAAATTTTAAAGTCGTGTAAGTCAGTTAATATTGCTTGCCGCCGCCTAATTCTTTCAGATTCGGATTCCCCGGCCCATAGTTAGTATAAAAATAACTAGTTTGATTTTCTAGGAATCAAAATGCTTCCAAAATGGCTATTTTCCTGTATGTGTATAAAATTTTTTAAAGTCGTGTAACTCAGTTAATATTGCTTGCCGCCGCCTAATTCTTTCAGATTCGGATTCCCCGACCCCAAATTAGTATAAAAATAACTAGTTTTATTTTTTAGGAATTTAGCCCAAACACCGAATTTATTCCCGACAATTTTCTCGGGAGTCAACAAGGCGGATGTTTGTAAGGATCAATCGATCCCGGCGCGTAATCAACAGGATTACCCCAATAACTTTCGATTCCACATCGGACTCGGCTGGCAGGTATCCATTGTCATAAAAATCGGAACAAACACATTCTCCACGAACTAAAAGACTTGAACACGCTCCTCAAGCGACGCGTGAACTCCGCGGGACACGTTGCGGTTTTCCTTAAGATTTTCTTACATGTCGATCAGACTAAAATTATTAAAGTATTTTGACTCATTGAAACTACGGCGGTTCCCAAACGCCGTCGTTTCCAGAAGTGTCAAAACCAGCGAGAAAAAATTGTTGCCAATCCAATACGGGCTGTTCAAAATACCAGGTTAGTGGTCAGGTAAATAATTATATCACAAATTGATAATTATTTACGTGACAACTAATATTATAAATGCGAAACTGCCCGTGTTTGATTGTTACGTTTTAATAGGTGGCACGCGAGCTGTTTGAAAAATGAAAGTAACGGGTATGGAGGCCGGGGGCAAAAGTTAGTATAATACGAGTACATATTGAAGATAGTTATTTTTAAGACGTAAGACATAACGATATTAATGTTTTGACTTTGTAGATTCTTTTTTCCAATATCAGCATTGCCAATTAGGATAATTTATCTGGAGATTCGAATTAACAAAATACAAGTAGGTATAATTAAGACATTGTGGTTGATTAGAAAACAAGTGCGTCTATGATTTATTCGGAGATTATTTTGTGAAGAGATTTACAGGAAATGAAGACTTTTTTTTCATCGTTTTAAACATTCACCTTACACGGTAGGCCCTGAGAAAAATAATTTCTTTCGGGGCCTATGTCATCTTGAGGGAAGGAAGGAGAGGAAGTTCTGGGAAGGAAAAGAGTATGAAGGGTGGGTAGAAATCTGGGGTGCATAGGAGTGATGGCCGTATCCATCCCTTCCTCAGCGGTGCAACACGATGGGTCGAGAGAGTTCAGCCGGAGAGGTCAAAGAGTCTTCATAAACCAACCTCTACCGATCCGGGTGGCAAGCGCATCCGCCGCCAAAACCTGGACGAACCTCACCCAGTCTAACTTATCAACCAGGTCATACCTAACCACTTGGGGTGACCGTGACCTATTGCAGAGGAGTTGATTATCCAATAAATGGTTCCCAGGGCGGTGGTACCCATACACGCCTCTTAATTTATATTTCATTGCATTTTCCCCCGGTAAATAATTAATATTTTTGTTACATTACAATAATTCTTCTTCAAAAATCGGTTTTCAAATCACGGTTATTATTGAAACTTTCATAATTTTTACAATCTGCACATTAATCGAGAAAAAAATAGCAAAATATTGAAGTTCATAAATGTTTTTTTTTTCACGTCAAGATTAAATAGTTTTGGGAAGTTATTAGTGCGGCATTTATTATATTTAGCAAATTATGAAATTCCCAACCTCCGAAATGATATGTCGAGTTTTGAAAACATACTCCTCAATTGGGGGTAGGTTTTGTTTGCTCCGCTTCAGAAAACATCCCATATTTACATTAATGAAATATATATACAAGGTTTCAACGGAGATTTCAACGTAGGCTGTGAGATTTAACAGAGTGGGGAGGGGAAGATGATGGGGGCAGTCAAAGGGAGTACTTGGCTAATCAGATCCTGTCATCAAAATCGGCTGAAGTCATTTCAAGCAAAATTTTGATTCCGTACCTTACACAAGGGCGTTATTGAGAGTGTCTTCCATTCTGGAATGTCCCAGAAATATATAGAACATTAGGAAAATAATTATAATAAAATCTGAAATAGCTATTTTATTTAATTTTTTATTATTATTGTAAAACAGAATAATTCCAATTACAGTACAATTTATTTACGTTATCAGCATTTAGGCAAGTGACTCTTGAATAATATTTTTAAGGCATATAATGAACAGTTACTTACATCCAATTGGTTTGCAATTTCATTTAACAGCACCACTCCCCTCGTCATGCTATGCTTTGCCTGTTCTGCCGTTCGGTAAAGTCATGATGTCGACTTCGGCTGTAGTGGTCTGGTACATATGAATCATAGCATCTCAAGAGAAATGGGCTATCGATAAAATTGTTCCAAATTTTGAAAGAAAGAATAGCAAGAATTGCTTTCCGTCTAGTTTCTAGACTCACAGAATCAGCTTCCTCAAGTAAGTCAATATGGTGCATGAACCTTGGATAGGTGCCATACTTCCGCATATAAACATACCTGAGGAATTTTTTCTGGATTTGCTCTGACATATCAATGTACTTCTGTTGGTACGGTGCCTACAGCTTGCTTCTCAGTATGCCATCGAATAATGTCGTATCGTATCCTATTAAAAGAGTTAAAGGAACTTTTTTAAGGAATCTTTTCACAAGCTTTAGTTATTGATCGAAAAATACGTTAGAAGCTATTATGGAATTTTAAACAGTTTTTTTTTAGTTTTAAATAATTAAAATCCTTCTTTACTAAAGTGTATCCAACAATAAAAATTTTCAAACCTTTACTTCTTGTGGTTTTATCCCAAATTTCCTGGTAAATGCTGAAGGATAGTGAACCTCAAAAGGAAAATAATTTGTCGATTTTAACCCTTAAGTTTTAAGGCCACATGGAGAAGGCGGTTTTATCTTGCTATCGGAAACATCAAATAACGTGTGTGCGGAATTCCGATTTTCGTGGAAACTCGATAGAGGGTTTATTCAATGTGTTGTAGTTTCACAATTCCGGGATGTTTATTGAACACTGGGGGTGAATATCGTTTCGCTCCTCGACACGGCTGCTTTTGCGTTCAACATGTAATTTATAAAAAAAATGATATAATGAGATAATTTATACGTGAATATCATCGTTACTTATTTAATTTCCGCACTCCCACATAAATTTAAGTATCAACCTTTTCCAATCGTGAAAAGTGACTTCATGCATTTAAATTTATTCCTTTACAACGCTGCTAATTCTACTTCAATCTTTC
This sequence comes from Limnephilus rhombicus, assembly GCA_929108145.2. NCBI lineage: Eukaryota > Metazoa > Arthropoda > Insecta > Trichoptera > Limnephilidae > Limnephilus > Limnephilus rhombicus. Next base: position 26,456,620 of record OV815278.1, read on the forward strand.
GTGTTAAAAAGGGTAGGTAACTTGTAAATAGTACAACGATTAAAATAACGACAGCTATATTTAAAGAATTGCTGAATAAGGAACGCTGTATATTGTAGGCTACCCTGTCTCCTGTAATATTAGTCCGGTGGAAGCTTAGTTGTGAAAGATTGTTAAGATGCTCACGTTTTATAGATTAATTGAATATCAAACAAATCAACAAGGAATGAATCTCTGTGCAGATTATCTCCCTTCACTTGAACCATTTGGTTTTTGTGGGGTGACTAGATGAAAATAACGGAAACAGTTCTTTCTTCCTGAAAGAAGCAGTTTCGAGAAACTTATTTTTTTTAACGTCCTTGCGAGAGTTAATTTTGAAAACGCGGTTCTTTTGAGAAGTTTTCTGCCGAGGTCACTACCAAATAATTTTTTTTGTTTCGGTCGCAACGTTAAAACTGATGATATTGTTTATAATTCACAAATGAAAGCAAATATTTTAGTACAAAATACATGGAACAATTTGAACTAGTACAAAACACATTGAACAAGATAAGTTTTAAGATTTTCACGGCCAAAAGCATTTTCGTTATTTGTTTTTGGGGTGTTATGCCGTGTTGCGCTACCTCCTTCTTTAGCCAACGTTTCGGACATCGTTTCAGTGTCCATCATCAGGGCAGATCCGGCAGATCCGGTAGATGTCTGCAACGATGTCCGAAACGTTGGATAAAGAAGGAGGTAGCGCAACACGGCATAACACCCCAAAAACAAATAACGAAAACACATTGAACAAGTTTTTTTTTTTTTATTATTACCACATTGGGAGAAACTTCGGATAATCAGACAGTGTACTGATTCTTCTCCTAGTATAAAAAGCATTGAACATGTTTTTTTAACATTATTACCACATTGGAAGAATCTTCGGACAATCGCATTAGACAGTGTACTGATTCTTCTCCTAGTACAAAATGCATTGAACATGTTTTTTTTAAAAATATTATTGCCGCATTGGAAGAATCTTCGGATAATCACATTAGACAGTGTACCTACTGATTCTTCTCCTAGTACACTAATGCATTGAAAATGTTTTTTTACATTATTGCCGCATGATATGCCCCAAGTATATTATGTTCTTAGATGTTTTCATGTTTACCTCAGTAAGTTAAACGGGGAGTATCTTTTCGGGATTTTTTAAGTGGTGGAATGCGATTAGTTCGATATTCTTGGGGTTGTAGGTATATCATGTTGTTGTCATTTGAATTTTCTTCACAGATTTTAAATCCTAATCTGAACCGCTTGATCGACGGACCTAGGAGAATCATGTCATCCGCATAGCTTATGTGATTTAGGCATAAATTATTAATACGAGAACCCGCTCTGGTGTTCATGCGATTTAAAATGTCTCTTATGAGTATGTTTATGTTGCGTTTGATTATGTAATTATGTAATTCTATTTTATTGTAATTATTATAATTTATATATTATAATTATTATAATAAAATATTATAATTATATTCTCTATTATGTAATTCATGAGTATTATTTCCATTGCTTTATTATCAGTATTTTTTTTCTTTCTCTCTTAATTGTAGAGAAATATAATTTGACGTGTTTCATTTGTTTCGACAATTATATTTCTTTCAAGCATATTTTTCTTTTGGTTATCATTTAATTAAATACTGTGATTCTTAAATTAAATTAAACATTAGCTTAGTATATAGAGTTATTCCAGGGTCAGTCTAGATGTCAGTCCATCTCTTGTAGGAGACGGTGAAAATAAGGATTCCCATTTTCTTTTATTTTTTCTAACAAGACTTGGAAATCTAGGGTTTAAAGATTAAATTAACTAAAACTAAAAATAGAAAGAAAAAGATGTTGTAATACCGCAGGTACAACGGAACACACCCTTTGTTTACGTCTGGAAAAAAATAATCGTCTCTCTTGAACAACCTCTCACTTGTAACTAGATTTTTTTTAAGACGCGGGGGAGTTTCTGAAATTCAATTACGATTTAATTGAGTTATTCAGACTGGTAATGAGAAAATACCTTGAAATGTTATTGGATATAACAAAGGGTTCTCTGAAGAACGTGCGTAAGATTAAGCAATGAAATTTTAAACGCCGCGCCGTAGCAAAGGTAAAAACATAATGATTTCATTTAAGAGGACGAAAATTTAAGCGAACGATGGGAGTGCTATTTTTTGGTATTCGCTTGGTTTTATTCACGGCATTAAGAACAAGCAAAATTTATAAAATCATATTCTTGGAAAGATACCAAATTTATTAATTTTTTAGACAACATTCTAAAAAATATTTTCTCCATTTATCCTTTTTTTGTAAAGCCTTTTCAAATGCTGCCGATGTCCAATTTTTTCGCTATGAATACAATTTAAATAATTTAATAACATAATATTATATACGTTCAAATAACAGGCAATACCAACAGAAACATTCCAAAGGTACAATCACTGGATTTAGAAAAGGTCTGATTAATTTCGAGTAGGTACTTGTCTTTTACCTAAAAGTGGATTTATCGAAAAATATCGAAGTTATGACTCGTATCGAAGCTGTAATGAGCTCCCTCACTGGCGCATCCATCAGGAGGGTAGGGTAGAGGGTCCACCTAAATTTTAAAAAATAATCCAAGAAAAACTGGCTCAAGCACTACGCATTATGGCAGTAATTATGTAATTCATGAGTAATGTTTTTATAAAAATATTTATTACAGATACGCCTCACAACAGTAAAATCACAGAAATGCGTTGCGTCTTGCAAGCATCAAAGAATTTCGTTTATGTTTATGTGTATCACCATTCAATGGACTGTAGACAGTGTGGACTAAGAGATGCCACAAATATTCAGCTGCTATTCGGTATTCGGCCAATTCGGCTACTTTTTTAATTATTTGGTATTCGGCCGAATATTGCGAACTATTCGGCCGAATACCGAATGCCAAATCATGAAAAAAACGCTCAATTTTACTCACATTTTTTAAAATTTTAATAAAATAAGTTATGATGAATGAAAACATTTTTTTCAGCATTTGTTGAGAGCAAACGATTGGGCTTTTCATCATATATTACTCCTGCTTCCGAAACAATCCGGTCACTACACTGCTACGCTGTTCCCGGGAGATGATAAATAAATCTTAGCAAATTCTGCTAGGCTTGTATACTGTTTTGCGTTTGCTGACCACCACTTTTTGCAAGGGTCTTTCGATCTAGGTGAACAGTTTTCATGTGTTTTTTAAGACATACACACTACAATTTTCAATGTATTTTTTAAGATAAACACAATATAAGTAACACAATTTGATGTAACAATCAACAAATAATGCATGTTGTGACACGACCTACTCGCAAATGAAACAAATACGCTAACGGCGTGGTTACCGCACGCACTTAAATGATGCAGTTCGGAACCTGTAACTCGCGAAATGTACTAAGTGTCACCGAATATTCGGCCGCCGAATATTCGTCGCTTCGGCCGAGAGCATAGCCGAATATATACGGAATTCTAGGTAGGATAGTCTTGCTAGGATAAAATAATTTTCTTCAATACTAATTTTATATTCGTTTTTCACCAGAATCTTGTTAGTATTGAAAAAAGTCAAGTTTTTTATTTTAAATCAAATCGCTAAATCGCATTTGAGGGAGACCTTTTGACTTCTCCAGCAGGACTCTCTCGGATTTCTTTGCACCGCGTGATGGCTCGGTGGCAAGGACGGATTCATACGTGAGTCACACTCAGTCAGTAGTCAGTCAGGACACACAGATTCCTACCTACCCCTCATACCTTTTCCTTCGCAGAAATTCCTCTCCTACGCAGCTCGCTGCCAAACACGGCCGTGTGTGCTCGATGTGATTAGAACCAATGTAACATCTTCTGTATCAGCGGGAATACGATGTTAAATTAAACAGGCTTGTGGATTTAGCGAAATCGTTTAGTTCAGTAAATACAGGAAAGATAAAACAACAGAATCGTGAAGTAAATTTATAAGACATTAGTAAGTTAAACACCTGGAACTACGTGGGTGAAAACAAAATATTTTACATTCATTTGTAGGTACAGCGTGCTAGGAATATTTGGCGGAAGAGAAAATATTATTGAAAGGGGTTAAATTTAGAGAGACCCGCGCTAAATTCGAAAACAATTTGATTAATATTAGGATTGTGATTAGGATTGTTTGTGATACCAAAAAATGTTTATTAAAAAAAACGAACTTAGTCTTGCGTTAAATGCCTTTATACAGGTTGTCCGGGGGTAAGGTGCATTAACTTCGGGAGGTGATTCTACATGATATTTTTTTGTATTATTTTTATTTCTTGCTAAAGCAATCCCGATGAGTTACAGAACTCATTTTAGGACAGGAGGAACATAAAATTCATGGGTGGGAGAAAATAGTATGATTGATTTATGAAATTCCAACTTTTCGGGGTTGTTTTGTGGTAAAAAGATAAAAATAGACAGGCGTGTGCCGCCAGCTTTATTATTTTCCACTGTTACGATACGGGTCAGTCACGACCATGCAATGTTGCCACAATCGTGATTTTGATTAAATTTTAAATTGTTTGGCTTAATTTGTGTAATTTGACCCAACTTAAAATATTGTTATGTTTTTATCTCAATAATTAACCTCAATATTTATTATTGCGAATTAAATGTTTGTCATAGACCAACGCTTTAAAATTATTTGTAAGTTCCGTAAGTTATTTGTAAACCGATGGCGGTGTGAGTTAATTTATTGACACAACACTTGGTTATCTAGGTTGGGTTACCATCCGGTAGATGGCGTTGTGTTTCGTTAGCCACAGTAACGTGTGGCCGGGTCAGCTAGTTTATAATAAAACTGTTTCCTGTAAAATATTAAAAATATATTTTTTTAATAAACTTAAATAATAAAAATACATTCGTGAATATATTTCGGAGCATTTTGATTTCAAAATACATATTAATCGTAAAAATGTAATTTAGTCAAAAATTCCAACATCGCCCAAAATTCAAATATGTAATTTGAATTTAAATTCACCGTACTAGGGCCAATATCACGTCACGGCCATTAAATTATTGTAACCATTTTCAACGGTCATTTAACTATAACGGAGTATTTTGAATTTTCAGATAGTGCTATCAAATTCGATGTAATTTATCGTAGTTTTGCTCTGAAATATTTTAATTGTGCGATTAAGTGAATACTTCAGTTTAAAAGTTTTCAACGAACCCTATGTAATATATAGTACATCTTTGATGACAGGATCTGAATAGCCAGGTATATTTTACTCATCTCTTTCCCCTTCCCACTACTTTCAGCCACACAACATTCTAAAACTGGAGATGTCATAGTCTCATTGGTTTTAGACGGTTGGGAGAAGTTGGGCCTCTTGTGTTGTATTCGGATAAAAAAGGTTTTATATTACATGCAAGTGGGAACCTTTAGCGGTTTTTTGGTGAGCCGCCTGCACATATAAACATTTCGTATTTTATATTACCGCATGCTCCTTCGGAGAGTCGATATTATTGTTAGTAAAAATATTTAAAAGCGTACTTTCAGTGAAGATGCCTGCAGATATAAGTATATCGACTTTGGTAATGAGGGCGTATATCCTCTTTGCATACTAACTTGAAGAAAAAAATCTTTCAGGGAATCAAAAAATATAGTGAATATGAAATATTATAATTAATTAGAAATTTGTAAACTTAAATGTACAAATTACTAAAATAAAAATTATTATCATTATTTGTGCGTGGGATCAAATGTCGGCAGATCAATTGTACGGAGCCTTAAATTCGCAGCAGAATATCAAATTATTACATTCATTTATGGCGTGCAAAATATAATGTACTCAGCAGTAATTCTGTATTATTCATTGCACAATCAAGTAATTGATTGACATTTAAATTTTTGGCTATTCACATAATATATGCATTGAATTAATTACTACTACATGTAAGCCCAAATCAAATAGGTTCGTAAATTGCGTGAGCCCAAAAAGAAAAAATATATATTTAAAATAACTAGCTAAAGAGAGAGAGTCAACGACGCTTGTCCTTCTCACATGTTTTGTTTGAAAACGAAACAGTCAGAAGACATTAAAACGATGAGGGTTTTCATGCTTATTTATTTGAATTTATGTATTGCTCTAGTGAGAAACCACCATTCAAAATTGCTTTGTTTAAAATGGTTTAAGCTGTGTTTAGTAACAAGGTCAGGTAAATTAAACCACCTTTTCTTGTAATCCTTTCTCAGGCTATAGTATCATTCTTTTTTCTGAGAAAGGAATGCAATATTTAAACTGTTTTACGATATCTTTCACCCTCATTCGTAGTTCTCATTCGGTATAAAAATAAATAAATTAATTGCATTATTCGAAGGAAGAAAAAACTCGAGGGATGACATTACTTCGCTCATGTAAAGCAAAAAATCCAGATGATATATAAAAAGATAAGATTGAATAAAAAAAGCAGAGATATCCGTGAATTCACCAACTTCTGCTATTTAATTTCACCGTTATTGTAAAAAAAATAAGTTTATTTGCAATTATAAAATTTTTATGTATTTTACGGAAAAACGTAAATATTTTTTTTTAAATACACAGATGAAGTTTTTCACAAATATTAAAAAAAAATCGTCATATAAAATTCAGACACTGTATTTCCATTCTTTTGCTATAGGTATAGAGCTTCTACAGGGCTTATAATATATCAACTAATTATAATTAAATATAGACAAACTAAAACTTGGGCTAAGCGAACCCGGCTGACTCTATGTATATTAATTGAATAGTAGTGTTTTATCAAGTTTGTTTTTCATTCAATTTAAATTTATTACATTTCCATTAAAATTGTCTGGATCGTATAAATTGGGAACATTTCCAATGATCATTCCGCTTCGGGTTTGAAAACCATGAATAATGAAGACTGACAGTTATTTATTAGATTTTAATGGACTGAAATTGACCGGTGTATTACTTAACTGGTTAACTAGCCAACACAAAGTTTTATCCAAAAGGGGTGGGTAGAAATAATGGATCGCAGTACAAATCTGTATTGTCACACACTTGTTGCTTCATTTACATTCTCACACTTCTGTAATCCTTTCTCTTTATAAGATCCCAATCAAGATATGATGAACATTTCTTCTTCTATCCCCTTATGAAACTCTCTGTTCACCCATAGAATTCCTCATAACCATCTAGGTTTACCTTATTTATCTTGTTCATCACGCGTTTAAATTATTATGTTTAAAATTCATTAGTTGTAACAGAAAATAATTAATACATACGTAGTTAAGCTTGACCAAGATGAGTGTAACAGATGATTCTTGAAGCACCTGCCAGATCTTATTATTCAAAACCAAACACTTAGGAACCAACTCGTTTTGCATTATTACTGATGACAAATTCTGCATTTTAACAACTGGTGCACTCGACCACCTGGAGTAATCAGATCGACTCTTGCAAGAAAAGGCTGCACGTGTTCGAACCAGTTTGTTATTGAAAACAACGCACTTAGCAACTAATATTGACCTGCGTTGGACACCTGCGTCAGCCACCTGGGATAATCAATGTAAACAACACTGTGCACTCGACCACCTGCAGAGATGAAAACAATAAGATGTTTACGTTTTTTTTCAAACAGGTGTGCGAAGATTTCAGTATAAAAACCGTCTGAAAATAAATATTTAGTCATTACCCAAAAATCAAGTCATTACTCTGAGTTGTTATTTATAAACTATCTCCCGGAACCGAAGTGACGATTGGAGTCCAGCGCCCTATAGTTTATAGTATTTGTATGGAACAAATAAGTGGTCTCATACAATGAGACTCGTCAGATTTTCCCCATTTTTTCTGTACGGCGTGGAAACATGAAAGAAAACGGATAACGGCCATGCTGGAGAAAAATGCTCAGGATCCCATGGACAGCCAGGTGTACAAATGTATCCATTTTGGAAGAGCATCCACAATAGGCTTTCAACTACATGCCTGCAACTTACTTAAGATACTTTGGATAAGTTGCTCGCCAAACTGAGGACTCCGACTTGGAGAAACTCGTAGTCACTGGTAGAGGGAAGGCAAAAGAAGAAAAGGAAGATCACCAATGCGCTCTCCATGCAGCGCAGGACTCCGAGGAGTGGAGAAGCCTTGTCCACCATGGAATAGAATAGGGGTCACGATCCTCAGCAATGATGAACCGACTTGATAACAAATTAAGCTTGAATGCAATTTATTCAGTGGGTATTCAAATTGTACGTGATCAGAAATATAATTACTTCATTCAGCGTGTACTAGCACATTTAAAATGTCTGCAATCACCTGACGAGCAAAAGTTTAAAGGAGTAACCTCCTTAGCCTGAGTTTAAACAGACAAAACTGGTGTCAAGTAAATATGTTTAATACAGTTATAAAATTCGTCCATCATAATATCACAACGAAATTCCTCAACAAATTAACAGTTTCACATAGAACAAGTTTTAAAACATGCGTCCAACTTTGAAAGAATCACAAAAAACGAAAACATTTTAAAAGTCGAAGCTTAAGTGCGAAATATACTTTTGCACCTCGAAAGCTTTAAGCTCACCGGCTCATGAAATGTAGCTTTTGTTCGCGCGCGCCGCATTAACTTAAAACACATCAAATATAAGCAGATGCGGCCAGACCTCTCTGGCCTTATGTTACCCGGGTAGCCTCCCTTATCCTTAGCCTGTGGCACGCGGCCTAACGTACAGCTAACGGTGCAGGAATGGATAAACCTTGTTCTCGACCCGACTTTGAGTTTCCTCGTGAAAGGTTTCCTTAAACCTTTTTTAATAAATTTTTCATAAATATCAGAAATAACATCTCAAACTGGAAACAAAACAAATGCATATCGCTAGTATCTAGTATATCGTAATACCTTTAGACGTATAGACATTGATATGAAATATAATAAATGAAACCATTCTCTTATTATATACCCAACAGGTTGTAAACGAGTTTCTTAAACATTGTAATCATCTAAAAAAGGTAGCTGCCAAAAAATACGGGAAGAAAAAATTTGTTGTAGATGATATTGATAATTCTAAATTAGAAATATGAGATTGACAAACTGACTAAAACAATAAGAGGTCTCAATGGCGAGGTGGTTTAGGCGCTTGTCCCGGAAAGTCGAGAGATCCTGGGTTCAAGTCCCAGATCCGACCCTTAACTTTTTTATTTTTCTATGTCTTGTTCTTTTCATATTTTCATATAGATTTATTAGTAGTCTTCTTCTTCATTCTTATATCTATTATAATATTTTTTTTATCAGCCTCTTTGTAATAAAAGTTATTATAAAGAGGCTGATTAAAAAATTAATAAAAAAATAATCAGATTTTTATTATTTTCAGTTGGGTCTGCAATGACCATCCTTGTGTTTTACAACACGCACGTGTTTTTTTTATAAATGTACCTGTACATAATATACGAAGGTGAATATAAAAGTTTCAAGTCTAATATAGAAGTAACGTCCCAGTTTCGTGACAGTTTTTACTTGATTTTTGTACCATAAATGAAAGCCAACCGGTCAAAGCTTCGGATAAAATTTTCAAATCGAAATGTGAGGCGATTTGGTTTTGACAGGTATTCGTAGTTGACATGATTTATTTTTCCTGGCAGTTGAACAATTGAATATCGAAAATTGGTCAAAAGGGGCTCACTTTATTATTACTCTAGATATTAAAACTTGCCCTGTTAATCAAAAATTGTGAAAATGCAACTAATGTATGTCCATTAGTTAATGCGATTCGCATCGTAATCGAATCGCATTAACTAATGCGATTCGATTGCGAATTTTTGACCAAATATCGTACAGAATTCGATATTTGCTGAAAAATTGTTGAAACATCAGGATGATGGGGGGAAGTAACTTAGAGGGAAAGAGTATTTTTTTCTTGCCTGCGGAGAGCTTTAGTCAGTGGTAAATCAGACGGTTATATTGAAGAATTGAAGTCATTGAATACATTGAAATCGCTGATTTGCATCAAACTTTGTAACAAGCTTGGCGATACCCCAGTCAAAATCATTGGAAGGAAGGTATTGGTTTCGAATCAGCATTTCGGCAAAGATAAATACTCGAGTAGTACGGTAGAGTGCATGATTTCGAACTCAGTATATCATACCTATAATCAATATTTTGTGGCAATGTTATAAACAAAGAGAAAATGTTTCATTAAATTAATAGTGAATTTTGTATCCGACATGTACCAAAGAGAAACTATTTTTCGAATAGTTTAGTCTACATTTTTTCACGTGCTTAAAGAGTTTGTTTTAGGGTAGCAAGTGAACTGCATACGGTAGTAAACAAACGCGCTTACCAAAATGCTTCATTTGATGTGTCCTCAAAAGCAGTACGGTACATTATTTATAAAAACTGACGGAAAAGCGCGAAAGATAACAAATATCACCCCTGTCCTTTCACGCACTCTAGGGTATCACGGTGGTTCATCTACATAGATTCTACCGTACAAGTGTAACACGAAGGCCCCAAAGCGGCGACACGTTATGGCCAGTCTGTTTCTTCAGTTTTTTTATTTATATTTTTTATTTGCGTGAAGCAAATCATGCCCACATGTATTCAACGTAGGTATTGTTTCACGAGCGAACTTTTTTGTTGGGGTAATAAAGGCATATACATTTCACAAAACAATACAAAAAATATGTATTATGTCAAAGACGACGTCACATCATGTCAAAATATGAAGTGATCGGAACTCACTTTTAGATTGAATAATATATATTTAAGAACAAGAACTTTACATGTGTGCTTGTTAGGTAATATTTTGAAAAGTTAAATTTTTGAAAAAATTGTAAGCAAATTCAAAAATTGTAATTGTAATCAAATCACATCAACATAAATCAAATGCCTACTTTATGTATGGCAAATAAAGAGTTGGTATAATAGAGTAGAAGTTAATTAAACTGTCTCGGTCATGTTAACGAAAACCGTTTGGGTAGAGACAGTCGACGGCCTGTGTGGTCGATGGGAAAGGCCCATGACTCGCAAACCGAAGGTCGCGGGATCGAATCCCGGCGTACTCAAATAAGTTTTATTTGATTAATTAAAAATAATACATATTATATTTGCGGCAGGTTCCAGAGTGGAAGATACTCTCTGTAACCCCCTAGTGTGAGACCACCGTTCAGAATTCAAACGTTGCTTGAAATGGCTTTTGCCGTGTTTGGTGTCCAGATCTGAATAGCCAGGTATTTCCACACTTTCCTTTTCTCCGTCTCCTTCCCCTCCACACTACCTTCAGCCTCACAACATACCCCATTGGGGATGCCATAGTCTCACAGACTCAAGATGGGAGCAGCTGGGCCTCTTGTGAGGTATGCACATAAAAAAAATCGTTTGCCGTTTACACGCGGTAGAAGCGAAACTTTACCAAAACAATCTCAACCAATACTTGAAAAGTGAGGTCATAATCCAAGCGACCAATGAGCGCAGACCTCGCGTAATTTCATATCTCAACTAATAGGAGCCTTTAAATGTGACATCATAGTCAAAGCGATAACCATAACCAATGAGCGTATTTGTGCGTCGCAGGTGCAGTGATCGTCATTTTTCGTTTCATCCTAAATCGAAATCACAGCAGGGCTAAAGAAGTTTCACTTCAAAAAAAGAATTATGTGACTGTGGTTACTGCCTGCATATCCCTACAGTTAGTTATAAGGAGTCATGAAAATAGGTTATTTATAGTGATGTTGTAATATAGTGATGTTATAATACGTTCGTTTAGAAATTAAGTAAATCATTGTGCATTTAGTTGCCTTTTAAAAAAGTTCAATTCACGATAGTAAATTGAAATTTTTCAATAACTAGCGACACACCTGTTAAAAAAAGTCAGCTTCTTTTTTTTGTATTTCATTCAATAAACGAATGTCAATTTACTTTCGTAAACTTTAAGCAATATAATTTTTTTTATTATTTTGTTAAGTTGAAAGGGGAAATGAACCCTCGTCAGTTGCAGAATATCCTTTAAGAGAAGTTGAGACAAGTTACATCGTGAAAAATATTTAAATGTGCAAAATAAAACCATTTTTCCGACAGGCGAAGGAGATTTTTTTACTGCCAAATTTACCTTTCTCCTTGTCATGGAGATTTTAAATTTAAGGATAGGCGATGTGACGTGTTTTGTTAAAAATTTCCTAAATATCGACTGGAGGAAGTTTTAGAAAGCCATTATCTGATATTTTAAGTTTTTATTTTTATTTTTTATTGATCTTCTATTTATCACCCTACACCCCACCCCACCTTGCTCAAAATTGAATTCTTAAATCGCCGTACACCTCTAACAAAATAAAATTCAGCTACCTAAACAAAACCAATCAGCTATTTTACACATAATTTTGAACAGTAAAAGTGTTTGCTATTTAAATGATTCATTCATCAACTCCCCCGTTAGTACTTTTTGTTAAAATAATTATTAAGGCCCACAACTATTCTAAACACGAAATTCAAACATGAAATATAATAATGTATTTATAATTAATTTTAATGTAAGCAATATTCATAATATTCGAACAACATACTATAATTTTAACTAGCCTAGGCTCCTTCTCTTCTATAACAAAGTTTTATAAGACAAATGAATTTGAATTTATCAAATACTTTACGAAAACTGTTTTTTTTTGGTGAGTCTCAAATATAAATATATTATTATTTAATAAAAATAATAATCCTGACACGAAATAAAGCGAGCGCAAATTTACGAAATCTACTCCATTCCTTTTTTTGCACAATTAAGCAGTTCTAAGGTTTCCCTCGAGGCTCAGGTTTGTCATGCGTAGCATCCTTCGACGTTTTATAATATGTTCTTCAAAATGTGAGCATAGTTTTCAGGAAATAGAAATAAAACAAATTCATGAACGCACATGTTTTTCGCAGCCTCTATTTCAAAATGTTTGAAAATAATACCAATATACAAAATTTTTCTTAATTTCTCGGATTAAAAAAAATTTTACTAAAAATAGGTACTGACTTTTTTTACCCTCAACAATGACAAGTCAAATAGTCGATTTGAGATGATTGTGCAGAAAATCACCCAAAATACGTAATAACGAAAGAAGCAATAACATACATTATATTGTACAGGGTGTCCGTGGGTAAAGTGCATTAACTTGGGGAGGTGATTCTATTCTACATGATGATAGGAGTAAAAAAGATTAACAACTTTTTTCGAAATTCCAACATTTTTTTTCCCATACAAAAAGATCTACCTACTAAAAATCCTCAGTGTGAGGTACGATCTTACTTGCCGGGAGCCTGCCGTATACGATCGTGGCAATAATAAATGGTGGTGATTGGCCTGTATCTAATTTTATCCTTTTACCATAAAACTACCCCTAAAAGTTGGAATTTCGAAAAAAGTTATTTATCTTTTTTACTTACACTATCATGTAGAATCACCTCCCGAAATTAATGCACTTTATCCCCGGAAACCCCCTATATAAATATTTAAAAAAAAAACATTATATCGTAATTATGCAGGGTATTAAGAAAGATACCAGCGATTCCTGGGCTTATTTGGAATAAAAAACGTAGTTGGCATTTTAGTCTCCGGTGATTATTTTTATTCACCTAAAAACATGTTTTTGAAATCAATACGGGAGGGAAGAAGTGGGGGGTTAGGCGGTTAGGTGGGTGGGCGGGGAAGGTGGAAGGGGAACGCGTTAGGGTAGGGGATGCGCGAGGGAAACGGGGACGCACGGGAAAGGACATGCAGGGAGAAACAATTTATTTCTTTAAATAATGCATTGCAACGCATGCCGGGAACCAGCTAGTTAGTTATAAATATTAATCATTGAAGAAAAAAAAATCATAAATCAAAACGAAACATGAAACAGAACTAAACACAGAAAATTGAAAAGGTAATGGTTGAAACTGGGAATTAAACCAAAGATCTCGGTCTTACCAGGACAACGCCCAAACCAACTCGGCTATTGAGACCTATTTAATTTACATAATTTGAATGATGTATTTCAAATTCAGAATTAACAATAGGTAGGTACTATCTTTTTTGCTAACTAATTTTACAGTATTTTTGGCTGCTATATTCTTGAATGATATTATGAAGTTCTAACGAGTTCTAAAGCTGGGTCCACACATGTTCTTTTGTCCATTCCGTATCAACGTCGCGATCAAGACCGCTAGTTTGGACGCCCGTTCGGAACGGTACGGTGTTACGGAGGGACGTTACGGGTAGAGGTACGCCCCGATCCATCGGGAGTCGGTTTTTTCGGCCCGTTCAAAGGCGATACGATACGGGTATGCGCCAGTCTGGACGCGATGGCGGCATGCGCAGGTCGTTCTCTCTGTCGCTACCGAGATCAGGAGAAATGCAGTGGGATAACGAAAATATTGTAAAGCTTATCGATGGGTATAGGGCCAGGGAAGTTCTGTGGGACCACGGAAACAGGAATTATTTTAATAAAAATATAAAGCAAGAGGCATGGGAGGAACTATCTATCGAAATGGAGTGTGGTGTCGACGATATGAAGAAGAAGATGGATGCTTTATTGTCTGGGTTGCGCCGGGAGAAAATGAAGATGAAAAAATCATATAATCATATAAAAATCATTTTTCGTTATAATATTGTGAATAACAATGAAGGAGGCGCAAGCAATCGTCAAATTCTCAAACACTTCCGCAGTCGATGACATGCTGGGAGGGAAGGGAATGAACACGCGATGATGCCGATGATCGCAGCGACGTTACGAAGGTACGGGCTATTTTTACTTGCGTCCAGAGTTTTTGATACGGAACGGAGGTACAGAACGGAGGAACAGAACGGACAAAAGAACATGTGTGGACCCAGCTTAAGGGAGTTTTTTCTAGTTTATTTGTCTTGTTCTGTTTCATGTCTCGTTTAGATTTATAAGTTTTATTTTCTTCTTCAATGACATATTTTAAACTCAAGTTTGCACAAAAACTACACTTTTGAGAAGCAATTCTTTAAAAATCGGAGTTCTAAATAAAAAGGAGATTGGTACCTACTATGTGTTAACTAGAAGGTTTATTTTATGAGGTTAATATTTTTTCTGAATAAATAAATAATATTTCATGCCGCTACAATGAATGCATAATATCCAAATGTTGGTCGTAAAGCAGCCCAGGTGGCTGCAATACACAGAAAAGCTTCTTATCGCGGAAATTTAAGTGGGCTGCTATCTTATATTCAAAAGTGGGAGGAAGATAAGTTTGAAAACGTGACAAGTGCAAAGTTTTCAAAAGCAGCAGCTTTGCCGTGGAAATCCTTTTATCACAGATCACAAAAGCGGAACGTCACGGGAAAGAATATTTCCATTTTCTGATGAATGTGCCAAGGTATTACAGGGTAGTTAGGTTACTGAGTACATTAATTACCGTCATCGCCTTTGTGAAGCAGTCTTTATCCCAGTGGCACGGTCATACAGCTTTCGCAGTACAGAAAAGCCTTAAATAATAACGTACAAAATATTACGCTGGATCACTTGAATGGAATTTAGTTAGTCATTTATATTTTATGAAAGTCATAAAATATAAATGACAAACGTATTTAATGTTACGATATTTAATGCTATTGCCACGTATTTCGGGGTCTGTGGTGAGAAAATTGTGTAAGCGGTTTTTATAATACTTTGGAAAGTACCTAATAAAACCACAGAGAGGTTGATGACCCAGTGGGTAGGACTCTCGACTAACAGTAGGATGTTTGGGTTGGGTAGGAATTATAATTTTTATGTTGTATTATATGTGAACCTATTAGTACTGTATTAAAATATAACTAGCCGTTGGAAACAATAGTTATATTGTTTCAACGTCCAACGCTATTGAAAATAATTAGCGCCAACAGTTGAAATATAATACCTACACGGGAACATTATTCAACGCAGTCAACGATTCAACTGCCTAATAAATAAAAAGGGTTAAGAGTTTGCACTTCGTGAACAACATTACTCGATATTTCAAACGGTCTTTTCGTAATGCCGATATGCAGCGCCAGGGAACAAGCAAATTTATCAACGACAAGCAAAAAATAACCTATTGATAATTATCAACGCCGGTCGCCTAAACAGCTATGTTTTGTACCTATTGTTTTCAACGGTATTGGCCCGTTAAATCAAAAGGGTCAAGAGATCACACTTCGTGAACGATATTATACTTTATTTGAAATGGTCTTTTGTTAATGACGTATCTACTGCACTTTTTTTTCCCATCCAATACGGTCGATCCGTAGCGCCAAGCAACAAGCGAATTTATCAGTGACAAGCAAAATATATCTTCAACGTCTTTAATATTTCTACAGGGTAATTATTTCAACGCCTAAACCAACGCGCAACGTCTTCCAACAGTTTCAACTTTCAACGTTATTACAGGATTATTATTACGTGTGTGGGGCGTGGGGCATAGCGATAAGTGATAATAATAATACATCAATGATTCGGGGAACCACCCGTTAAAAGGGATTCCTTAATACGATTTTGATATCTTTTTTGTTTGTTTTTTTTTTTGTTAGTATCGTGTCGATCTCCTAATTTATAGTTGCGTCAACGTCGACGTTATTTTCAACAGATATTTTCAACAGTTGAAAATCGCCAACGATAACGACGTTGGCGTTGGATGGAATTATCGTCAACGCCCAGTACTAGAACCTATGTATGTATAACCAGAGGCAGTCGTGATCGAAATTGCCAACAGTGCATTTGACTTTTGAAATTAATAATAATAATTGACTGCGGGCGACTTTTGGTTCTGCACCGCCAAGTTAGAGTGCTGGTGACCATTTTATAAAGCCGATAGGAACTGGTTCTAAAAATAGCCCGTTCTTCTGATCCGCTGTGATCCAGTGATAGCTAGTCACCCGGAAAAAGTAACCGGGACCCGGGACAGGCAATGACGTCATACGTAATATATAGCCGCGTGATACTATTATTCACAACTAAGTATTACCGTCAATATTTCCATATCCCAATATGGCCCAATATATTTGAGTATATCTCCTAAGAGATATTCAAATTACAAAATTATAAAATCGTAGTACTTATATCTAGGGGGGCACGTTCTCTTCTTATGCGACCTGCTAACGGAAGTGGCGCCATCCTTTGACGAATTCTTGAATTCGAAACCGAATTACAACAGTAGCTTTGTTTGAAATTTTACGTACACAGAAGTTTATATGTTTGATTAATGATGATACTTAGCTTGTTTATACATACAGTGTCGTTTTCGTGAGAAATCACCTCAAGGAGGGTATACAGTATCTGTGAGATATAGTATAGTACAGATATTAATACAGGTGTTGCAAACTATTTAATAGGAGTGCTGCAATTCATTCACTCCGCTAAATTACATTTTCAAAATTGAACAAATAGTACTTTGGCGTTCGCAAAATCATCTCGAGATTATCTAGATAAAGGACAGGCAATTCATACTCGTAAATCTCGCGAAACCGTTGAAGTTCACCGCTTTACCGCACACGATTGCCAATGTGTGAATTTTGTAGGACTAACATTGTAAATTAGTATTCCCAAACCAAACCATTCCAGGCGCGTTCGATTACGCATGATCAAAGTGGAGCTAAATTCATTTGCTTCAAGGCGCTTCGCCAAGAATGCGTCGATAGTTCACTAGATGAGTTACATATCTGCACTGCTCCAACACGTGATTTGCCGATATAAACCTAATCTGTCTCGCTCATGTCACGGCGCGGCGGGCCGAGCCGTCTCGATACCGTCGGAGGCCGTTGCCGTAGTATGGTAAAACAAATTTTTGTGCACTTTGGAATATGCACGACTTGTTTGCGCTTGTGCGGGAGTCTTGTACTAGAAGATAGCTCAAATAAAGATCTGGCGGGAATTATGACTGGAGCTTACTTTCATACATCGACGACTGGGGCACAGATTTAGTTGTAAGTTACGTAAAGATTGAAGACAAGCAGTACAATGCACAAACGCGTATACCAAGGAATCACCGATGTTTTAAGCAGTCTAAAATTTTAAATATGAAATTCCACTCCACTCACTCCCTTTCCAAAATTTTCAGAACTGATAAAAATAATCATTTACTACATTAGTGGTAGTTAATCATCTGAGTAAAATTTAAAGACGTTTATTAGTAATGGGCTCTCCACACGACTCTGCATGTAGTGACTGCGGCAGTGACTGCAGAGAGCTTGGAGTTGAACAAACTAGCGCTGTCTCGTAAAGGGCCGCTAGAACGAGACAGCGCTAGTTCGCTCAACTCCACCCTCTTTGCAGTCACTGCCGCAGACACTACATGCAGTGTCGTGTATAGGCCGCTTAAGGCCCAAAGTGAGTAGTCTTCTAGTCTTGGAGAAAATCGGAAAAAAGTGGAGATACAAAAGTTAAATTTCTCTTCGAAAACACTTCCACTCGAAAATATTTTTTTTTACATTAGCTCCCCGTAGGAGGCTCTGAAGGAAAAATTCCCTCAGCGTCTATGTCATCTTGGAGAATGCAGTGCGAAGGGTCTTTTTCGGGAAAAGGAAGGATAGGAAGTTCTGGGAAAGAAAAATAGGAATAGGAATACGTAGGAATCTGGGGATCAATGTGTCCAGGAGTGACTGACGTATGAATTCATCCCTCCTACTGCTGTGCATAGGTCGAGAGATTTCGGCTGGATAGATATTGGTTAGGTCTTCTTCAGTAGGTGCGCAAACGCATTCGCCGCCAAGACCTAGACAAAACTCACCCTATAAACCCGGAAACCCCGCTAAATCACCAAACGTAGCGAACCACTTGGAGTGGGTGTTAGTTATCCCAGGATAGGGGTGTTAGTTATCCAATAAATGGTTGCCGGGGCGGTGGTACCTTTACCCGCCTCTCAAATTGATCTTGGTTATAGAATTTTCTTCTTCGGTCGATTGAAATTTATATCAGGTCATTCTTATATATCTTTGATATTTCTATTCATTTTGACATTTACATATTACAGAGTTGTCAGTTTGATTCCTTTTAATTTAAAAAAGTGTTTTCAAGTGTACTAAAACCGTGGTGAATTGATTTATGCGAAAAAAATTTTGAAGCTTTAATTTGTTTTTAGAGAATTGCCCTGTCGTAGTATCCTTACGGTGTGTCTTGAGAGAAAATTCAAAATTAATTAGAATCGCTCATTTATTGCCGTTTTAAACGGTTTAAGCGCCCCGTATACTATGCTACACTCTGCTTAACGCTCTTCACCCCTTTTACCTCTGCCCCATTTCCTTTCAACTAATTTTAATTTAGGAGGAGGGTATTGGTACCGCCGCCCCAAGAAGCCTTCATTGGATAACCAACACTTCTGATTTATCTAGGTGGCGGCCAACGGTCGTCACTTATGTAGATAAATCGCCAAAACAACATTTGTTCTTAACGGAGTTCAATGAGGATTTTTCATTGCTGATATACAAAATTGGTTGGCCACCAACGCCGTCATCTAGATAAATCACCGACCTCATCAGTAGTAAAGCAATTTATTTATACTATATTAGGCTTCATTTTTGAAGTGAAAACTTCTTTAGCACCCTTGTGATTTAAAACTCGATGAAACGAAAAATAGCGACACTAAAAAGAGACAAACACATACATCTAAAGGATTTAGCCTGCCAGAGAATGAGATGGTATAATCGGTCTCCTCTTTGTGAGGTACTTGGTAGTCTTCCCACTCTTCTCTATCTTCAAATCTTTCTGAAGTTTTCAATTCTACCGCGTCTGAATAGCACACTCTGATTTTTTTGTTGTTATTGTGATAGAATATAATAGAGCATAATATTTTAACCTTCACAAATAAATCACCCGTCTTCCGTTCTCTTTCGATTCCTCCACCTATCCTATGAATCACTCCAAAAGATTCGCTACTTTTGGTGACTTATTGGCCGGGTTCGTGGGGTAACGGGCCAGATCGGGAGAGGCCGGTTGAGGAAAAGCCTTTGGCCTCTCCAGCTGGACTATCTCGACCCATCATCGATTTATACATCCATCACTCATAGACACACCAACCCTCAGACTACCCACCTCTCTTTTCCTTCCCAGAACTTCCTCTCCTTTCTTTTTCCTTTCCTGAAAACATCCTCCTTATACCCAATGATGAATTATTATACCGATGGGGAATTATTTTCTTCAGGGCATATGTTATCCTGGTCACACTAACCCTCAGATTCTTACTCAGTACCTACCTATAATACCTTTTTGCCTCACAGAACTTATTTTCTTTTAATTCGTCAAAAATAACCTCCAAACAGAATCCCCAAGGCAGACATGCATAGGTTGCCAGGGAAATGATTTTCCTCAAGTGTGGAGTTAATTTTTAAATTTTTTTTATTTATGTTTATTTAGGAAGCATACAGTTGTGTATAAAGTAGTTGTACATAAAATAGTGAACATAATTTAAACCAGTTAAGTTCCGTTTATACAATAATATGTAGTTGTTAATGGTTAATGATTATGTGATTATGAATCAAGTGGTAATTAAACAATTATAGTAGGTATATGGTGTGAGCACCAAATACCCACTTAAATGTAAAAAATATCGACAAGGTGATAATAATCAAAACAGAAATAATAGTTTCCAATAGTTGTTTGAAATAATAGTACATAGTGTTAAGTAAAAAGTTATTAATTATTACAAGCAATAATTGTCAGCCTGAAACACTCATTTACATTGAAAAATCTTCCGAGAAAAGATACTTGCCGCCAACGGGACTTGAACCCGTGTCCTTCCGATTGCCAGTCGAATGCTCTGACCACTGAGCTATGGCGGCTTATCAAATACCCGCCAAATAATTCAATATATGCTAGTGTTTCATTCAACAATTACTGCTTGTTATATTTTTTCCACCTGAAAACAACCAACTTTATTTCAGGTGAAAAAAATATAACAAGCAGTAATTGTTGAATGAAACACTAGTATATATTGAATTATTTGGCGGGTATTTGATAAGCCGCCATAGCTCAGTGGTCAGAGCATTCGACCGGCAATCGGAAGGACACGGGTTCAAGTCCCGTTGGCGGCAAGTATCTTTTCTCGGAAGATTTTTCAATGTAAATGAGTGTTTCAGGCTGACAATTATTGCTTGTAATAATTGTTACCCTTTGTGCTATGCATAAAAATCTTGTCTAAACGTTAGTTTATAAATTAAAAAAAAAAAAAAAATAATAATTAAAAAGTTATTAAAAAGAAAATAATAAACAAGAAATAATAGTTCTCTGTCTCGACACAGGTATACCCTAGTGAGACAGGCATACAAATAAAACCATTGTAAATATATTTTATTATAGATAAATAAAAAAAAAAATAAAGAAAAGTTTTCATTTAAGTACATTGTACGATTAGTTTGACTTTAAATGATTTAAAGGTACAATGGAATGTCAATATCTCTAAGGGCAAGTTTGGCAGATACGTCCGAGCAAGGAGTTTTGTGCGTATTTCGATTTAAAATGTTCTATATGAAATAAGGTGTTCGATCTGGTATTGCGTTCAGGGCAACGATATGCAATTCTTTCTAACAAGGCTGGCGAGTCAATGAGGCAGTTCACAATTTTGAACAGAAACAGTACATCAAAAATTTTCCTCCTTTTGTAAAGAGCAATAGGGTTACACTGATGATTTTGAAAACGATAAGACAGGTGTTTCAATTTTTTTTTAATGTTTTCAATTCGGTTAATACAAGTTTGGTATTGAGGATTCCAAATGACAGACGCAAATTCGAGATGAGATCTTACATATGCCATATAGTGTAAAATGTAAGTGTAAAATGTTTATTGAATGGTTTTTTGACGCAAAGAATGAAGCCCAGTTGTTTGTAAGCTTTTTCTAAGATGTGTTCAATATGATCTTTAAATAGTAATTTAGAGTCAAGTAATACTCCAAGGTCTCTGATTTTTTCTACTCGTTGAAAGGGATCATGGTTAAGATGGTAAGTGTATCTGATTGGGTGACGTTTACGTGAAAATTATATCGCATTACATTTAGTTATGTTTAGAAATAATTGGTTTTCTTTGCAATATTCATTAATTATGTTGATGTCTTCTTGTAATTTATTGCAATCATCTGCTGAGCTTATGCATTTATTTATTTTCATATCATCGTGATGACATGTTTGATGTCATTTAGATACAAAGTAAAGAGCAGGGGCCCCAAATGAGAACCTTATTGTACCCCTGAGGGAATGGTTATTATCTGTGACATGTAACCTTTTAGGGCAACAGCTTGACTTTTATTTTTAATGTAAGATGAAAACCATCTGAGAAGATTTCCACTTATAACAATTTTTTCGAGTTTGTTTAAGAGTGTATCATGATTAACTTTGTCGAAAGCCTTAGAAAAATCAGTATAGATAGAGTCAACTTGTTTCTTTTTATCCATAGAATTAAGAACAAAATCGGTGAACTGCTCCAAGTTCGACTCAACAGATCTGCCTTGAAAAAATTCGTGTTGTTGGGGATTGATAATTGTGTTTTTACATAAATTAAAGAGTTGGTCATAAACGATTTTTTCCATGATTTTACTTAAAATGCATAACTTTGATATAGGCCTGTAATTCTCAATATTGTGTTTGTCCCCCTTTTTAAAAACAGGTGTAACAAAAGCTTTTTTCCAAATAGTTGGAAATACGCCTTCTTTGATAGAAAGTGTGAACAGTAATGTCACGGGAGTAACGAATTGTTCAGCACAATTTAAAATAAATATTGGATGTAATTTATCACATCCAGCACATTTTTGGTGTCGATATTTTTCAAGTATTTTAATACTAAAGATTTATCGATATTAATTGAATTAAGACGTATTGAACTCAAATTATCATTATACACACTTCCCAAATGATCATCTGGTCAATCCACGTTATGCAATTGCACTATATGTATTATAATTACAAAACAATACAAGAACAACATGTCAACCTACCAGAGACCAGATGGGAAAATAATTCACCGACTCCAGATATTTTCATATCAGAGGGTTCGGCTCTGTGGAATTCCTAATTGAACCTATAAATCCTACTGATCCCTCAATATAAATATTTAAAAAATCTTTTGTAATCCTACATGTATTTAAAATTACCGATTTTTGCATTTTTATGTATAAATTCTTTGACAAATCTAATACGCCTAAATTTTGAATCATAGACCTAGGTATAATGCCAGTAGCCGAAATAACAAATGGTAATATTTTTATATTCCGAGAATGCCAAATTCTTTTAATCTCATTTCCTAAATCTGTGTATTTTCTAATTTTTTCAGAAACAGTTTTTTGAATATTACAGGAATTTGGAATAGCTACATCAATGATATAAGTTATTTTTTTAATTTTGTCATGTAAAACTATATCAGGTCTATTATGACTAATTGTTCTGTCTGTTAGTATAGTTTTATCATAATATATTTTATAAAATTCATTTTCTAAAAATGAATTTGGTTCATATTCATAATATGGTACTATATTACGGCAGTCAATCAAGTTATGTTTAATTACCAAACTTTGGTGGATTATTTTTAAAACCTGATTGTGCCTAAATGTATACTCGGACGGCGCTAATATAGAACATCCCGATATAATATGTTCTATAGTTTCCGGAAAAGCCAAACATTTTCTACATAAATCATCAATTTGATTTATATCTTTGATTATATGCTTCCTATAATTTTTAGTATTAATGACTATCTTGAATGGCAAGCATAAATCCTTCTATTTCTGCGCTCAACTCTCCAATACTCAACCATTTGTTTGACTAAAGTTTGTCAACATACGTTTGGTTGAGATAATTGAAGTGTTTTGCATGAATAATTTTATTTGACCAGGAAT
The DNA here is from genome assembly GCA_929108145.2 of Limnephilus rhombicus. Taxonomy (NCBI): domain Eukaryota; kingdom Metazoa; phylum Arthropoda; class Insecta; order Trichoptera; family Limnephilidae; genus Limnephilus; species Limnephilus rhombicus. The sequence goes on from OV815278.1 coordinate 26,480,392, forward strand.
CTAATAATTCCTGGTTAGTATTTATAAGAATGTTGGCAATCTCCTCATATAAATTTAAAGGTGTAATGTTTCTATCTGCCTTACAAATTATTTTGTGCATTTCTGAGCTATTAGCTTTCCTATGGCAAAAATTTCTAAGCATTTCTACCTGATTGTGTTTCAAAGATGTTATTTTGACTATAGCTCTACCTCCTAAATTTCTAGGTAAATTAATTCGTTCTATAGCTGAATTTGGATGATGGCAATTAAACTTTGTTAACGTAGTTCTAATTAATCGTTCTAAACTATCTCAATCTGTATTGGACCATTTAATTATGCCAAATGAGTACGTTAATAAAGGTATTGCCCAAGTATTTATTGCTTTTACTAAATTTTTAGCAGATAGATTGCATTTTAAAATTTTTCTGATCCTAGTTTGAAATTTAATCCTAATATCATTTTTAATACTAGTGTGATCTAATCTATTCGATTGCGGGTATCCTAAATATTTATAAACCTCATCCCCTTTCATACTTTTAATTTTGAAATTTCTAAATATACCCTCGTCTCCATCTACAATTTTGCCTTTCTCTATATGGATCGTTTTACATTTATCTAAACCAAAAGTCATTTTAATATCATCTGAAAAAATTTTAACTACCTTAATCATTTTTTCTAAATTTGATTCAGAATTTGAAAATAATTTTATATCATCCATATATAATAGATGTGAAACTATACTACTCTCTCTTGTATTACCCTTAATTTTTATTCCAAACTTGCTTTTAATTAACATTTTAGACATAGGATTCAATGCTAAGCAAAACCAAAGAGGACTCAATGAGTCTCCTTGAAAAATCCCACTTTTTATTGAAATGCCCGGTACTACTATTTTCTTACCTTTTAAATTTACCAGTAAATCTGTATTCCAAAAGGACATAATATTTTTCAAAAAGCTAATTATAATTGGGTTAACTTTATATATTTTTAATATTTTTATTAGCCACGAGTGCGGGACACTATCAAAAGCTTTTTGATAATCTATATAACAAGTATGTAAATTACGCTTTTGATTTTGAATTTGTTTTAAAATTACAGAATCAATAACTAATTGTTCTTTACATCCCATATGTTTTCTGCGACAACCTTTTTGTTGTTCAGATAAAATATTTTTTTCATCCAAATGAGTATATATTAAATCTGTCAAGCAAGAGGTTAAAATTTTGTATATTGTCGGTAGACATGTAATGGGTCTATATTGAGAGGGATTATTAATATTTTCGCTTTTAGGTAACATATAAGTAATGCCCTTAGTTAGAAAATTAGGAAAATTTTGAGGTTGTTTGACAAGTTTTGAAAGATTGTTTGACAAGTTTTGAAAGATTCTTTGACAAGTTTTGAAAGATTGTTTACATTGATTACATCTTTACTATTAGTGGAAATGTTTTTAGTTTGAGATGGGACAAAGATAGATTGAAAATAATCATTAAAAATATTGCAAATTTGTTGCCCATCACTTGAAGAAATATTTCCAAAAAATACATTACGAGGTACATCAGAGGAGGTTTGTTTTGATTTGACGAAGGTCCAAAAATATTTCACATTATTCTTTATGTTAAATTCAGCATTATTTATATAATTTGTATAACATTATTTTCCTAGTGTCTTTTGGCGAGTTCTCAGTAAGGATTATGTATGATAATCTGAAAGTTTGGAATATTTTTAAATTTACGGTGAAATTTTAGTTTTTCTTTGATGATTTTTATTAAGCAAGAATTTACCGTACGGGATATTTTGGAGACAGTTTAATGGTTTGTGATGGGACGTAAAGGTTGATAGCTTCGTAAATAATTTCGTAGAATTTATTAGTAGCGTCTTCCATGCACATTTTACTGAAAATATGTGACCAGTTAAATTCTTCTAGAAATTTATTAATTTTAATATAACCCGCTGAGTTAAACAACAATACTTGCCGTGATAAATGTTTTAAACCGGGGTCCTTTCGAAGTATTATTTCGATATGTAATGATTTGTGATGTGAATCTTCGGTAAGAAAGGGAGGACAGCAGGGCAGTAGTGTACAGTTCAAATTGCTTATTACGAGATCAAGAACGCGTTTGTTTATGTTAAGTATGTTATTATATTGATGGAAGTCGCAGAGTGAAAGAAAATCTATCACATGAGTGCTGGCTTCATCGGTGGCTGGTTGTGGGGTCATTTGATTTAAATTAAGATTAAGATTTGGGGTCCAGACAAGTTTTGATATATTGTAGTCTCCTATGAGAATTAAGTCATCATCGGGATTATTTAGTCGGAGATAACTAGCGGATTCGAAATGATTTATAAGACTGCTAGTATGTTTGGTGCCGTGTAGGTGGTAAGAACAACAAATGTTTATTCTTTTGTTAGGGGTAGTCGAAATGATACTTACCCATATGTCCTCAGTTTCTTGTGTTGACCAAGTCGTCTATTCAATGACATTATATTTAGATTGAGTGGCAATAAGAACCCCGCCTCCCATGGTTTGGCCTGTGAGATTATAGTTTCTATCCCATCTAAAAACATTGTATCTGTCATCGAAAATCTCTTGATTACTGATATTATCTAGGAGCCATGTCTCTGAAATACATATAACGTCAAAATCAGCATTCATAACGGACCTTAAGAAATCGTGTGTCTTTGTGCGCAAACATCGTACATTTTGATAGTATATGTTAAAGGACGCCATTAATCTGTGATGAAAAGATAATAGGTATAACATTCAAAATAAGATGAACACAATATCAGATCGAGCCTTAATAAACATTGTAAGTAGTAAAAATTATATAAATCGGGCCTGAGAAATACTGTTCCTTGATAGGGGGTGGGATGTTTTAGTAACATCGTTATATTATAAAATATATTGTTTTGTACTTTTAAGTTTTGATAAGAAAATATATAAGAGAAGATATTGTAAAAAAATAGTGAGAGGTGATAATTAAAGTATAAAATGCACAGTGAAAAGTAGTGAGAAATAGTATAAACAAGAATAAGTCAAGAGATCTTCTTGAGGTCTTCTTCTGAAGAAATCCGTATCACGGGGGAACCATCGCTTTTCCTCATAAAAATGTTACAATTTCTTGTCCATAAATTTTTCAGCCTTAAGTTCCCTGGTTTTCTTCATTAGGAGCTTGCTAGATGGTGTGAGGTGCTCGTTGAGAAATATGCGGCTTGCCGCCCCTGGAAGGCCGATGATTGATGTTTAAAAAATCAGTATACTTACATACCTAACTAATACATACGACCATACAACATTCAGTAATTTGGCCTGGGATGAGAACGATTCCTTGTCTTAACTAATTTACTTAGCATGTTCAGAAAGTACGTGTACTGTGAACATAACGGGCGGTGGTTTTTAGTTTTTTTGAGGGTTGGCAACACTGAGTTGTAGAGGGAGGTCTCCTGACCAGAACGAAAATTGCAGGTACATTGTAGTACATAAACTCACGTTGTAGTATTCAGTTGCGTGAAAGATGTCGGCAAAAAAGTCCGCCAAGTACTGTAATCCGCATTTTACTCACGGAAGGAATAACACCTACAAGAAAAAAATGTGAGGGTTTCTGACGTATATTGTGACTGAAAATGATAGTGGGTGACTCATCACACGCCTTAGAAAAAAAAAACAGTCGTCAAAGTGACGTCACACCAATTCCCCACCTGTCAAAAAATTGAAAACCATAATTATTATTTAAGGTATCATTTTGGTCGAAAAGTGTGCTTGTTTCACGAAAACGTCCGTCCTCACACAGCCTTTGCCACAAATACGCTCCTGGACTCATTTGGTTGAGATGTTTTGATCCCCCCCCCCCCCTGAAGTGGGGAAAGGAACTGGCGGGAGAATTCTTCGAGGAGGGCATAAAGAAACTTGTGCCACGGCTCACCACATGCATTGAACGGGTTGGCAATTATTTGGAAAAATAGTCAACAAGTGTATCAATAATATTTTTTTTTTCTAATACACTTTTTCAATAAATAAATAAAAAATCACGAAATATCACCGGGGGGGGTGTAATGAGATATCACGTGTATTTAGTATATATTTTTCGTGATAATATTCTGAAAATTTCAAAATACACGTGATTTCGGGTGGGGGGGGGGGTTAAAAAGTTGCTAAAAAACATCACGTGATTAATGGACGACCCCGTACACTTACTTTCTGAACTCTTTATACGAAGAAGAGTGTGTAATTAATTAATTAATCGCCCAATTGATTTTCAAAATAAGAGAAAGGCTTCTGTTTACATGAGATTTCGAAAAACTTTGCATAAAGCCAAGACAACGCCGGGGAGTACAACTAGTATTTTACTTGTATAAAGGCTGATCTTTGTTCGAGCAGAAGATACCTTCTGGACAGCCGAACTACTCCCTGAACAGCCGAGGTGAGAGACCGACTTTAGTAACTAGGTCTGAACTTACTTACCGATACTTTTACAACCACCTCCTTCTCCCCTTCTGGATTAATTTATTTTACGCTTCCCTTGGGCAGTCTTGCCCTGAGCAGTTGGATTCTTGTATGTATTCATTCTTAAACTTAATCGTATGTAAGGTGATGAAGGTATTTATCACGCACAATAAATTTACCGAGAAGAATTTAGTTTTTTGGATTTTATAAATATTCAAAAACCGAGTAATGAAAAATAATGAGAAAATGGCCAAAAACCTTTCGAACTCATCAAGGCGAAAGGAGGATGTAACGTTATTTGAAATTTGTGGCAACAAGGGTGCGGTATTTCCACCCACTTTCCCCAAGCCCCTGTTGTACCCTTCACCGCCTTCTCATTGTGTCTCAATTTTCACGTTCGTGCCCCGCAAACTAATCGATTTTTATCCCACGTAGGTACTGAACCCTGAACCCGTTTCAAAATCTACTCCAAAGCATGTCTTCGTCCTATTTTCTTGTATTCTTAATTATTGTTTTGAGTATTTCACTTAAATATATTATCTTAACTTACACACCTGTGAACTCAGGTCCAAATACAAGAAAACTTCGTACCATCAATAGCGCCGGTGCATTCTAATAATGTGTACAGATGCTTTATCGTGCTATATTTTTGAGTTATTATGCCTTTTAGCGCCTCCTTCTCGTTAAACCCTAAGGCCTCGGGCCTATTTGGTGCGAAGGTCAAAATATTTCCGCTTTGCAATAAAATCCAAATAAAACGAATACTTCCAAACGCATCCGAAAACTGTTTTTGAAAAGTGATGAAATACGTATTCAATTTTTTAAATTCGAAATACACGTGTGATTTCTTAATTATACTCGTAAACTTTTTATCATACAAAGTTTTTAATGTACCTAATCATGATTTTTAACGTTATCGTTAATTCACTTCTTTGTCGTGCCATGTAAAAATAATTAATAAGAAATTCCCAAAGTTTATCAATATTTTTCAAATTGCGGTCGGAAACTTTGGTTTCATGAAGATGTTCATTTTAATTATTTTACGGTTAACTTTAAATTTTGAATATAAAGCGTGGCAATTTCTCTTTCTAACACCGTTTAGATCATATTTCGAACCATAATAGTAAGGGAGAGTAACGATTTCTTCTATGAGACCTATAAGAGTTGTTCCGAAAAACGAACAAATTAGTCTGAGAGATTAATCCAATGTGTTAATTTCAGGATTGCCAGGATGCTGAGGAAAAAAAAGAAGAGTGTGTAATTCACACGCGGTAGAAGTGAAACTAGAAAGTCGCTAGATGTCGCTTTCTTTTATTTTGCTTGTTTTTTTAAAGTGGTTTGAAGATTGGATACATATTTTATTTTTTTTGGATTTCGTAGGATTCGAACCCCTGATAGCTTGATGTCTGTCTCTCTGGCCGCTGAGACTTGTCAGGCATCTTGCCAACTATGCTATGGAAGGCACGCGCCAAAGTGCGAATTTACCGCATTAATTAGAACCGAGTATATTTTCAGAATTGAGTTATGACGCATTTCCGTTTCACCCGAATTTAAAGTTACTTACGGCGCTAAAGAAGTTTCACTTCAACAACAACAAGAATCTTCGGAACAGTGACTAATATTTATGACCTTCTGAGGCCTGCAAAAAAGAAGTTTCCTTCTGAGACAGATGGAGTTACGGAGTTTATAAACTCAGCTGCTCTGGATGTGACAAGGTTTATAGTAGGACAGATAACGGACAATCTCCAAAAGGATCTCAGAAAACTCGGCCGTCCTGCCAATTTGCCAATTGCCTTGCGCTTAATTGACACCGGCAATTATTTCCGATTTGTTCCTGACGTACTGGTAAGACCCGAAACGCATCGAGCACTCTAAACATATGAAGGAAATTGAAATACACTAAAAACCCCTTTACATATTAATAGAGACTAGTCCTGGGTCGATCGAACGTTTTACACGACCTGGGTCGCTCACGACCCACTGGCGTCACGAGCGGGTAGCGAAGACCCGTTCTTTTCGCGACTCAAAATACGAAACTCGATTACTCATCACCCAGTTACTTTCTACGGGCGCGCCGCGCGGTAGACGCTTGCCGCCCAGACCGGTCAAGTCATACGCGACACGAAACCCAGGTTATAATTGTGTGAACGTTCTCTCACACTTCACACCTGTAACTAGTAATGTCATGTCCCAGAAATAAAATTTATAAAAGACATGCTTCAGGGGATAAAAAAAACAATGTTTTATCATGTTTTGAAGGATATAAAAACCTTGTAAAAAACGTGTTGTTCTGAAGCTTTTATTAACAATTTAAATAAGTAAATTAGCTGTAAGCTGAAATGCTTTATTATAATTTTTTTAATTAAGGTCAGACATTTTACACTTTTACCAGTTTATAGTTTCTATTACAATGCACAATTACATTCAAACCAACACGAAAAATTAAAAGTTTTTATGAAAACAGCACTTGGCACTTTGATTAACAATGCCAAGATACGCTCTTATTAAAAAAGTCTCCGTGTCTAGTCGAATATTCAAAAATCGAATCTACTAAACAATCCCGCTATGACACACGGGCAGGAAGCAGGATACTGTTACGTCATGCACGTGTGTGCGTTGATCGGCAATCGGCGACCGAGTGTGTCGCAGTTGTAGTTCGAGAGTTCCGGGAGCTGACACGTCTCGCCACTCGCCACATGGGCACCCGGCGATCGGTCCGTGAGTCACGGGGTGCAGTAATGTGTCGTAGTTGGTAGGTTGCGGGAGTGTGTCGCGGTTCACGGGTCCCGGAAAACCCGGGTGCTGACGAATAAATAACCCGCTCGCTCTTTGGTGGCTCGTGAGCGGGTTTCGACGATCAGGTCTTTCAAGATCGACCCAGGACTAACGCCGAAACTAAAATAAAATAATTTCTGGAATAAACTTATATTATTATTATTAAAAACTTATAAAAATACTATTTTTATAAGTTTTCTCTATAACATGTCCATTCTTTATGGATTAGGTATGCCGGTTTCCGTTACCCTCCTCACATCGTAATATTCCTACTTGTCAAACTTTGAAGTATGTACCTACAATTTTTTTACGATAAATGAATGTCATAAAATTTGATATTTTTCTTTTGCCGTAACATTATGTAAATCTCACAAATAGTATCGGATAAATCCAGTGGCGTAGCTAGGGGGGCCGGCGGGAGTGCCCGACGGCGTGTGACACCTGACCGTGAAAAAAAATTACTAAGGTACAATAATGCCACAAAACTATTTTACATATGAAGACTGCCTGTTATTACTACTGTTATTTTTATTTTTGTAGCGTATTGAGCACTATGGCTCGATCGGTTGGGGATTCCCCAAAAAATCTGTTGTTTTATTTTCGTTCCCCGTGAACTCGTGAAATGAATTGTTACCTATTGATTGACGTGAATTAGTGGAAAAGTTGTTATTCTGTTAAGTGTTATTAAAAGTGTTGAAAGATATCTTTCAAAAAACAAGTTATGCGGATTGGATGGTTCATTTTTGGTAATAAACGATACTTAATAAACGCAAAACCTGAATGCAATTATAGCACAATCGATAATTAATTAACTGACTTAAAAAAATGTTCAATCATCTTTATGTTTTTTTCTGAATTTCATTATTGTGTGTACATAAATAAATAAGAATAATAATAAATAATTAGTATCTAATTTGGAGGATTTCGTAAAATATTTTTTTATACATTTGACTAGCCAGTAATTCTATTATTTTTTACGCTTTTTGAATTTCTCAAAGTTAGATACTTTAATGGCTCTTATATTGGGATGTCTGTCACCTTTGGAAAGCGACTGGTCGCTTACCGAAGGCTGCAGACGAAGCTATATTTATTTTTTTTATTTAACGCCATAAAAGGTTTTTACATTAGAATGAAAAGATTATAATATACAGTGGCAGTAGTATTTATTTATTTTTTATTTAAGTACATAAAACAGGCATTATGCCCAAAAATTTATATACATGGATGGTTTAAATTACGAAAATTATAAAAAAAATAATATCAGAAATAATTAGCTACTCGTAAATATGCAAAAGTGAATGACGACCAAGAATGAGTAAAAGGAGTACAAAAGAATCACCAACAATTTATTATTAGCACCTGTGCTGATGAGACAATGATTTGGTAGGTACAATATTTCCTGTCTTTGAATAAAGGGCTTCATCACAATATCAGCTTTATACGATTGATGGTAAAATATATTTTTTGAAGTGATTGAATGGGTTATTAAAAGTGTCAATTTCATTATTAGAGCAGTGTATAGTGTTATAATGTCTTAATGTTCGTGGTAAAGGGGAGAAATATCCTGTATTTGTGTGGTAGGTAGATATATAGAAAATATCTTGCATCCTCCTTGTTGAATTTCTTGACGGTGTGTTAATGTTAATTTGGGATAAAATGTTTGTTATATCAACTGATGCATGTATAATTTTGTGCAGAAGCAATAAATCAGAAAGTTTCCGTCTTCCTGTAAGAGAGTGTAGTTTATAGTGTAGAATTCGGTCTTTATACGTTCCAAATTGATCAGATATACCTTCGCGATAAGCAATAACACGGGTTAATTTTTTTTGTATGGATTCGATTCTATAATTATGAATCTCATAATTGGGAGACCAAATAGTGGATCCGTGTTCGAGAATACTTCGCACAATTGATTTATATAATGTTAAAGTTAATTCTGCACTTTTAAAGCAATTTGTGATTCTAAGCGTTAATCCTAATAAAGCACAAAATAAGAATGAATGAGACTAAAATAATATATAAAAGATACAGTTATTTTTTTTTTGGTTTTAAACTCAACAGTTGGTTTATCACCAAAAATAGAATTGGGAAGATATAAAAAAGTGTACTCGTGTAATAGTTATAATAACAGAGAACATTCTACATAAACAGAATGATGATATGTTATGAAAAGTAACTTGATACCAAGTATAATCGTGCATAATTGTCAACATCAATAACCTATATCTATTAATAAATTAGCATTGTTATTTGAAAATCGTTGAGTTCTAGGTATTGGCTCGTAAATAAAGTAATTTAGTTTTGAAATTATTGTAACATCTAAAATTATAATTGCTTGAAATGGTTCTGATGCTCTCTCAATTCAGGACTGTCAGTTAGAGATTTAATAATAATGTTGGAATAAAGATAATAATCTTGAATAAGATAATACATTCGTTAGTTAATACTCTTCTGACTGATATTTAAGATATCCGAAGTCAGTCGTTTAGAATCTGAAGTAAAATATGATATAGTAGCCATGCAGGAGAATAATATCAGGCCTAACAATGATTATCGTGCTTGAGGTATGCAATTATATTCTTCTTATAACTATATTCCGTGCAGGTGAATACATATATTATTTCTGAGAAATCATTGCCACCTGCAAGCAATCTAGGTATAAGAGGGTATCTAAATGACTCAGTCCTGATATTGTTGTTGTAATTAAAAAGAATTTTTGGATCGAGTATTTCTTGTAGATATTGTTAGGTAATTAGGCTTAATAAATCAGGGCTGTCTATAATTCCAATAATAACGTCAACTGCCGAAAGTGTTTACACCTGGTCGACCTCGACTGCGGACTGTAGTCGTCGAACAACTAACTGCTTACACCGGAATAGTTTCCGGCCTTCACTGGGCAAGCGTTGGTAATTCATCGACCAAATGTAAGAGCGCACTCAGATTTCGATCAGCAGTCGATCCTTTGGATAAGAGTCCTCCCTCGCATTACTAGCGCCGCCTACATTACCTAAATTATTTTCTTTAATATTATTTAAGACTTTATCCAAAATCTAGTTTGGGGATTATTAATTCTTGGAGTGACACCACATTCAATCTTGGGGTGATACCACGCTCATTCTTGGGGTGACACCACGTTATCCGCTGCGGGTGCCACCCATGCTAGCTACGCCACTGGATCAATCAGCCAACGTTTCTGACGAAGCAAGTCGGCATACACACATACTCGTGGCATTTTCTCATTACCCAAACTCCAAACCAGAATCAAATCTTCTGAGCCAGATCAACTAGGGCAAAAACGCTTATTGACTAACATTCAGGTATTGATTTTGACAGTGACAAAATTTTCATCACTCCCTAAAAAATTATGACGTGATGAAACTGAAAGGAAAATGTTAGAGGTGTTTCACAGAATTTCAAATGTACCTTACGTTGTAATCAAATGGTAAATCAGCGCATTTTTTTTTAAATATGTGAAAGGTTCCGTTAAATGTTAATTGGGGTAGATACGGTTCCACTTTTGATAAAATTATCATAAAAAAAAATACTGCCGAACATGCAAACAAAAAAAGCATTCATCCCACCCAAAGGTGTTTCACACAAATTCAAAGTTAACATTGTCTTTAAATGGCCAATCAGTGCCATTTTGTTTTTTGACATTTAGAAGATTCCAAAACATCGATTCTAGTTCCATTTCAGATTTGAACAAATTTTCATGTCGTTATGCTCGTCAGAAGATCACAATTGAGACGTGGAATTGGCGTTTGACGGGGACTTATCAAAGGCAAAAAAAAGTTGCTGATTGGTATAATGTTATATTGATGATAATTTTACATTCAAATTTCTTTTCGAAAGTCCAAAAGTTCTGTTTCTACATATTGAATTGTATATAATATAAATCCGAAATGCTGTATTCGTGGCACGTCCGCAACTTCTACGTAATATTCGTAAGTGACTTATTAAGGGAAGCTAAATAATCCGACGATCACTAACGTCAGCCACTCAGTTATCAAACAATTAATGGAATGAGTACCGCGGGACGTGAGCTTTAATTCGAAAGCCTCCTTTGCCTTTTTAATGAGAAATGTGAAAGCCTCGGTCACGCACGTTATGAATTTATGTGTGTGTGTTGGTAAGTAATTACTAGAACCGGAAATTCTACGCTTTTCTTGGAGTTGGTTGTTAATAGGCCACTTGCATCACATTTAAAAAAAAATCCGGTTTAGTTAAGTATTATAAGACATTCCGTTTTTTTTTAATCCCAATTTTGAAACCCTGGCGATTTTTTTTAAATTTCAATCCGAAAAATCAGACCATTTTTTATGAACCGGAAAGACGGCACATAATTTTATGGGTGCGAAAAAACGATAACTACTGTAATGGTCCGACACTCCTGGCTTTTGACACCAATTGTGATGAACCCTACCTCATTGATTTATTTTTCTAAGCTTCTACCTCGTAGTTCAAATCTCGTAGCTACGTTCATAATTCTACCCTTATGTCCTACTAATCACACCACTAGGTATGATAGCCTGACTTAACCCTCTTTCCGGATTATTTCTACCTCAGGCTCGTGATTTTCAAACCCCTATACTTTATAATCTAGCTAAACCTACCCTATCTTCTCAAATTCCTGCGATTTTCTCACAGTAATCAAGATTTAAGATTTTTTTTATTCACATTATTTCTATATTCTTCGTTGTGTACTTTTTTGATTTAGAATTTACATCTGTTTGCATACTTAATATGCACACATATGTAGAGAAGATAATGTATTACGTGTGGTAACCCCTAGATTCTTTTAGAGAAAGTGTGAGAATTTTCCGATCTATTTAGTTATTATTATTTTAGTATATTTAACCGAGTTTGATAAACTAACCCCGCCTTAAACTTCGTGTCTATTTGATTTCCGTAGAAATTTAGTTTGTTTATTTAATTCTTTCTATCACCGCTACATCGATAACATAAAACAACAGTTAATAAATTCAACATTTCAAGGAAGAAAACTTTACCTTACCGTTGTAGGATGGTCGTATTTGAGGGTCCAATTTTCTCACTCGAAGTCCTTGTCTGCAACTTCCCTTAACATAATGTTTTTTATCCATTGTTAGTATTCATGGTTAGTATTCGCATACTTATTGGAAAAGTAGGAATGGATAGATATGAATGGATATGGGGATAATATGTTTTCTGAAAAGTCGGCTCCTCCGCTATCCAAGTGAAGACCGATGAACAACAATTACAAACCGGTTCTCCCAGGTACGCTTGCTAGGCTTGTCCTTAAGTCCGAGTTTTACTCTCTTCGACGAGCGTCTCTTGTTACGAAAGGGGCCCTTCACGCCAGATGGGGGAATTCCAAGTCTTCATGCCGTTTTTCTGTCTTACTCCGACTTCCGTCTCCTCCGGATTGAATTTAACTCTACTGAGTCTAGAAGGGATATTTCATGTCTTCCCTTATCATGCCTCTATCCGTTGAAAGTGGCGTAAGCTTGTGACAGGCAGATCCATCCTCCCACGTGACCGACCTAGCGTTACACTCCACCTCTGACTAGCTGACATAAAACGCACCTCATGAGCCTTATGTTTGCTTTCAGGTTCGACAAGGACTTACGGTATGCAAATAACCTGTAGCTTTAATGCCGCATCAGCGTACTGTCCGCATACGTCCTTTCACATGCCCCATCTTGACAATACCGCCACAGGATCAAAGCTCTCCATCCAGAAAGGTTGACACTTACATTTTCGGTTAGCTCATAATCACATACAGCAGCCTTGAAGTTTTAATGCGAGAGGAAATTCAGGATTTAGGACTGTATGAGTATTTGAACACCGTGTTTTTTAAATGAGGTCACTAGCTCCTCGTGTGTTAGGTATTTAGGATTATGGGTATTTATGGGTTCTTGGATACCTACTTCCTATAAGAAAAATTAAAAAATGAGATAAATCATGTCGAATCTTTCTAAGTTGTCCTTGAATCAATGACCTCCTGAATAATTGTGATGAGCTCTCTTTGAGTTCGAAGCTAGCCGCAGTACTTTGCTTTGCGAAATTTTGAACGCTGAATCAATGCTACCTATTGGCGATCGCTCTAGTATAATCAAGTTGTTTAGAATTGAGTGAATTAACGCCGATATTGTTTCACATATTGACTGAAGTTTCTGTCGTAAGCTATAATTGATAAACCTGCCCCTTGACATTTATGCTTTGTTTTATTTATTCGTTTGATGGAATCTAGGCGACTGTGTCAATGGATGACATTGAACTCCAATCGAAATTTTAGATACACAATCGAAGGTCATATAAACTCACCCTAATCATGCTAGTGGAAGGAAGCAAATAGGTATTTGTTTTACAAGTACGCTAAAATACCAAAATTGATTTAGTGATGCGTTTCTATCTAATTATGTGTTAAGTATTTGTTTTACAACATTTCATTCTGTATGGGTGAAGTGACATGCGAATAAATTAGTTAGTTATTTATTTACCCTTACTTGGTATCTCGTTCATCAGTGTCAGGTTATCCGTAGGAACCTGGAAAAGCTTAAAGATTGTAAAGACTCACCAAAGTTCTAATGCTTAATTTCAGTTTCACCGGGTAATTATAATCGGTATGAAATTTATTAGAACATCCGGACTGCCTGTGTAACTTATTGCACTCTTATTTCGACTCCCACTTAGCTTTTAACAATTTAACCCTACAGGATCCGGGATCTATCTCCTTCCTTTCCCCTTTGAATAAATCTCTGATGTATAAAATCCTCCCGTTTTCCTTTTATATCTGCCGTTATTATAGAAGAAGAAAGATTCTATCTAATTAACCCCGGCGATCCTTATCCCCCCCCCCCCTTTTCTTCCATATTTGATTTCGATCTAAAGAGGAGAATCGATTCTAAATAAGCGTTCACTCGGATATTATTTTATTATTTGACATATAATTACACTGATTTACTCTTTAATGAATAAGTTTATTAATTCGAAATTTTCTTTAAATTTGAATTTTTCCACTTTATAACAATATTTAAGTTTTATTCTTTTTTTTCAATTTAAATTATAATTCTTTTATAACAACTAAAGATTTTCTTTAAATTTGAATTATTCCACTTAAGAACAAACTCAGAAGACTCAGAAATAATGAATCCCTCAATCAACACTTGACTAATTATGAATATATTGTCCATTTTGGTGTAAATCTAAATGATTTTTATAGGTCATTTAATAATTGAAGATATTTTAACTGTTTTAACTTCTAGCTATGACTTGACTTGTCTTTCTGATGTATATGTTTATCTCTCATTTTTGTCTTTGCCTTCTTATACCACATACTTTACTCTTATAATTTACATCTAGAAATTTCATGTTGAAATTTTATAATTTGGACGTAAGTCCGATAATAAATAAATAAGCATATCTCCAGTATTCTTCTTCTTCTTTTGAAAGCTTACCATGGAAACTTTATGCAACATGCACACACCAAGGTGGCTCATAATTGCCCATATTTTCAAACCGTTTTCTGTAGATTTTAAGAAAACCAAAGCGATTGAAAAATACCCATGAGTAAATTATAAATATTCGTTCAAGCATTCATTAGAAGAACATTCATACATTTTACAATTCCAAGAAAAAAATGTTATTAACGAAAGAATAATCCCATTACTCCGTAAATTCGTTCGCTTCCCGCTGGCAGTCTGTTAAGAAGGATTCAATTAATTTCTTTTTTTGGTTCATTAGGGTGTTTTCTCTTTGGGTTAATCTTTTATTTAAAATTTGAAAAAATATTTATGTGCTGAAGAAATTTAGGCAGATCCGAATTCATTTTTCAATTTTTTCCGTTGTTTTTTTTCGCTTCTGTTAGTGCCAGAAAAATGGAGGACTCTGTCCTTAAATAATCATGCAAATAATACCTTCATATTTAATTTTTACGTTTAAACAAATTCTGAGAGACTCTTTGAAGAGATTTTATTAAAAAAAACTCAGATCCGTGAAAATCCAGGGCTATTCTGAATCCTCGACAAATGAGTTCCAATTTTGAAAATCACACATAAATGCAAAGCAAATTTGAGATGGATAAGTTTTAAGATTTTCACGGCCAAAAGCATTTTCGTTATTTGTTTTTGGGGTGTTGTGCCGTGTTGCGCTACCTCCTTCTTTAGCCAACGTTTCGGACATCGTTGCAGTGTCCATCATCAGGGCAGATCCGGCAGATCCGGTAGATGTGTAATTTTTCTCGTCTAATTCGGCCATTGCCACCTTCCAACAAACCATCATAAATTTTAATCTCATATTTCAAATTTTTAGAATAATTAATATTATAATCTTCGACAAATTTTTCATATAATAGGCAATTATCTTTTTCATTGGAAACAATCGTTCTAAGAACTGATCTGTAACCTATATAACATCTCGGATAAATATACGTATCCGGTTTTGTTTTGTATATGAAACATATATCGACATTTAAAAAAAATGTCGATATATGTTTCATATATGGGTTGTTTAAATTTTTTTTAACAATTCATCAAATATTTTAAGTTAATTTTCACGTTCTGTGAAAGTTCTATTCAAGTTCTGTTATTATTTCAGTTTAGGAAGAAACTGGCCTATAATGATATAATAACAGAACTTGAGTAGAATTTATAGAGGACGTGAAAATTAACTTCAAGTTGATGAATTGTTAAATTTTTTTGAATCAACCCATCCTAAATGAATATTCAACTTTTTTATAAGAACAACTCTCATTTTAGTTGCTACAATTATCTTTTTCTATTTTTCTGTGCCTTGTTCTCTTTCTTATTTTAGTTACGATTATTGGTGTTATCTTCTTCTTCAATGATATATTACATTGATGGGAATAATCATCAAATGTTTTAAAAAGAGTTGTTCTTATCAAATTAAAAGTTCATTCACCTACCCACTTGTAATTTTGTGACTTCTGAAATTAAACACGATTTAGCTTTCCCGGATATCTGAAAAGATGCATCTAAAAAGAGTCTTTATAGATCATTTTAATCTATTTAACTTCTCATCTCAATGAATGCACTTATATTGACCGGTCAGTGGTTGAGTGTGCACAGCGCTTGGATCCCATCCGGGCGTCGCGTGTTCAATTCCTCGGTTGGCTAAGTTCTCCATCACAACACAAGCAAACTTTCGGCTTTCTGTGGTTATAGTAGGAGATTTTCAAACATTGTTGGGTTATTTGTAACCCGGGAATGTTTGTCTTTCTTTAAAAAAAAAAAATAATTAACATAACTTTATTTCATTTAATTTTTATTTACAGGATTGTCATTCGTGCTAACTATATCTTTTTTTTTTTTTTTTTTTTTTTTTTTTTACATTAACTCCACACAGGAGGCCCTGAGGAAAATAATTTCCCTCAGGGCCTATGTCATCTGGGATGCTGTGTGGAGGGTCTTTTTGAGGAGAGGAAGGAATGAACATTGGTCTTGAAGAGACCCATGTTGTAGGAAGGAGGAAACACAGAGGCCGGCAAATCATTCCACAGCCGAGCTGTTGAACACAAGAACGAGTCGAAGAAACGACCCGTTCTCATGTGACAAATGTCAACTGTGTACAAATGTTGGGCACGCGTTTGGCGTGTTTCCCGACTATGCACCGGTGCCGAAGGGATCAATGATGCTAGTTCCTCGGAGCATCTTCCATTGTAATACCGGTAGAACAAGGATAGCATTCCCACCCGACGCCTGTGCTCTAAAGATTGCAATCCGTCTGTTAAGATGGGAGAATCTATCAAACGGACCGCCCGTTTCTGCACAGAGTCGAGGGTATTTTTCAGGTATTTTGGAGCTCCAGACCAGAGGTGGCTGCCAAATTCAACCGTGGGGCGCACTTGCGATTTGTACAGGGTTAGCAGTTGTGTACTTTTAAAGTATCTGCGGGCCCTGTACAGTACGCCCAGTTTTTGGGAGGCTAACTTTACTCTGGCTTCGATGGAGCCCCCATACCTGAGCTGGTCACTTAGGGTTACACCAAGCATATCAATGGAGGGCCTGTTCGGAAGATTGCTTCCGTTGAAAGAGACTAGATTTTCATTGCGATCCCTTTTAGACGTAATCAGACAAGATTGGGTCTTTGAAACATTAAATTCAACGAGATTATTTTTACCCCAAGAGAAAACACTCTCGAGGTAACCGTCCATTCTTTGCTTCAAAGCCTTACGAGCTGTTGGAGTTTGTGAGCCCTTTGGGGGCTTGTCAAACAAAAAGCTATCATGAACTGTACTGTCATCCGCGTAACAGTGAATTGGTGCACATGACAAAAGGTCGTTGATGTGCAACAAAAACAGAGTTGGAGACAGAACCGATCCCTGCGGGACGCCGGCATTTATCGAGTGAGAGGAAGAGGTGAAACCATCGACTACCGTCTGAATCGACCTCTCCCTCAAGAAGTCGGCAATCCACGTACACAAGGATGCGGGAAGTCCGTAAGAATGCAGTTTGTTGACAAGTCCTCGGTGCCAAACCCGGTCAAAGGCCTTGGATATGTCCAGTGCAACCGTTTGGGTCTCACCGAAACGTTCCAGGCATCGCCCCCAAACATGCGTCACATACGCGAGAAGATCACCGCACGAGCGGTTCCGCCGGAATCCGTATTGACGGTCGTTAATAATTTTGTTCTTCTCGAGGTATGTGAGCAGTTTGTCGTTGATCACACGTTCCATCACCTTAGACAGAACTGATGTGATCGCTATGGGGCGGTAGTTGGCCGGGTTGGAGCGGTCACCCTTCTTTGGAATAGGATGGATAACCGCTTTTTTCCAACCAGAGGGCACAGAGCCAGTCTTCAGGGACAGTTTAAAAAGCTTCGTCAAAATTGGAGCTATTTCTGCAGCGCACCTTTGCAGTACCAGGGCAGGTATTCCGTCAGGCCCACTAGCTTTATTAACATCAAGCCCTCGTAAAACATGGAGTACTTCCCGATGCCGGATCCTCAGCTTTTTCATACGAAAACCGCAGTGAGGAACCGACGTCGGGACAGCACCTTGGTCATCGAGGGTTGAGTTATCCGCAAACATTTTACCTAGTAAGTTAGCCTTTTCGGTGGCGGTGTTTGCTAGTGAGCCGTCAGGTCTGGTAAGAGGTGGCAGACTGGATTTGCAGAAATTGCGACCTATTGAGCCCGCAAGCGACCAGAATTGCCTGCTGCCATGCGGGCATGCAGTCAGCTTTCTGCTGATCTGCTGGTCGTGCTCGAATTTTGACCTATTTATGATTCTCTTGGTTTCCTTTGCCATTTTGTTGTAAGCTGTTCTGTCTTCGGATGTTCTAGATGTGTTGTAGGCTCGGTAAGCCGCGTTTTTTCGTCGCACTGCTTCAGCGCATTGTCGACTGAACCACGGCTTTGAGCCTACACCAGTTTCCTTAACAGTAGATTGGATGAAGCCATCCATCGCGGATGTGATGACCTCACCAATTTCCTGGGCACATCTTGAGGGATCCGAAGTCCGAAAACAGACAGCTGACCACGGGAAAGCATTAAAATGTGCCCGCAGACCGAACCAATCTGCTGACCTATAGTGCCACACTTTTCTCTTCAGCCTCTCGTTTGGTGGTCTGAAGTTTACAGGGATTGATGTCGTCACCAGGCAGTGGTCGGACGATCCTAAAGGCGCTGTGACTTCAATACTGTAACCGTGTGGCACAGTAGTTAAAAATAGGTCTAACAGATTGGAACGGTGAGTCTGGACATCAGGAACCCTTGTAGGCTCCTGAACCATTTGCTCCAATCCGTAGCAAAGGGCAAAGGATTCCGCTTGGCGTCCAGCCGAGTCTGTTGATCCTGAGAACTTCAACCAAGGTTCGTTATGAACATTGAAGTCCCCCAGGACCACAAACTCTGCCATAGGGTAGCGGGGCAAGAGATCATCAATAGTGTCGCTTAAATGTTTGAAGAGCTCGGACGTGTCTGATTCGCTAAGGTTCGGTGAGCGGTATAAACACGCGTAGAATCTTACCGTACTGGCAAGATTGACGCGTACCCACATTACGTCGAATCTGGAGTTTTCCAGATTCAACAGTCGCACACAGTTGACGTCAGCTCGACTATAGAGACAGACACCTCCTTTATCTATCTATCTATGCGCATAACTTCCGAACGACTGCACAAAATTGGATAATTCTTTTTTTTGTGTTCGTTGTTGTCGGGGCAAGGTTTGTATAAAACTACTGGTGAGCTCTGGCATTATGAAATTTGTAAATGCAGTACATGCACGCGAGCTATTTGAAAAGTGAATTTAGAGGGACTGAATGTATGGAATGCTGGAGGGGTGAGGGGAACACGGAAGGGGGATCGCGGGCCGGGGGAAAGGGGGGAGTGGAGAGAGAGAATCGGAGTGGGAACGCGGGAGAGGAAGGGGAGGCGGAAGGGGAACGGGACGAATGGGAAAGGACACGCAGGGAGGAACAATTTCTTTATTAAATGGCATAGCAACGGATGCCGGGAACCTGCTAGTTTTTAATAAATCATGCTACATATTTTACAAAGTAAAACGTTTTCATTGCAAACGATTTAGCTTTTATTTATTTTTTTAATAATATTTTAAGGGCCGGTTTTATAAACGAAGTACCAAATTTCAGTTACGTAACGAACCGTCCGTTATCTTATTTTACGTATTATAAACAAATGTGCATTACTAGCGGTCATCGGTTACAATTAGTCCTAAAGTTTTATTACTTGGGTCACTCTCCGAATAACAATGCAATACTTGCATTGTTATACGGATGCGTCGACTTGGAGATTCCTGTAAAATCGCCAGCTGCTTGCAGCATTGATCCCAGAGCTTAAAAACGTAGTGTTAATAATAAATTATTTGTTGTTAAGTTTAATTTGTGGAACCCCATTTTAATTCTAATTTCTTTTATATATTCTAATATTATTGTTCGTTTAAAAAAAAGGTTATCCTATTTAATAATTCAGTTTATAAACAAGTTCTTCTATGTAATTATTAATTATTATTATTACTCGTGATAGCTGTTTCGCCTTCTGAAGGTATTATCAAACTAGGCGAAACAGGCGCCTAATAATTATATAGCAGAAATAGTTTATAAATAAACTGATTTTATAAATTGAATAATAATATTATTGAATTTATAGAAAAAATAAAGCTGGACTGGCGTTACTGATTTCGATAATAAATAAATAACCGAGCGCCGAGAACAACTTCCTACTGAAAACTGTCAAAAAACGTCAGCAAACGGATCGTTATCCACTTAACTGACCAAAATCGGTCCGTAAAGCATTAACCGCTGCATAACCGACCGGTAGCCTTGTGAATGTTTATAAAACGGCAAAATCAAGCGGTAAATCAAATATTAGTTAAATGGGATCAAGCGTGACGAACGGATGGTTATAAAACCGGCCCTTAAACGAAAAAGATTTAAGCCCTATTCACCATATTTCATACGCATTCACCATAATATTCTTGAATGCTTACCACAAAGGATAATATTAAATTAAGTACATTTTTAATAATTTTATTGCCGCTCATTAGGAGGGTGCTTCAGTTTCGGTTTCGTTATTTCATATTTAATTTCCTCATTTCGGCAATTTGTAATAATGCCTTGCGACTTGCCTCAACAATTATGATCTTAATTATCCCATTTCCGGCGCGTGTTGTCTTCATTCCCTCCACCATCATTTGTTTATTTCCGGTTGAATGGCTCCACCACTGTGTCTTATGGCTGAAATGCTCAATTATTTATTATGACCTCTGTGGTAGAGTGGCAACCTCATTGGTTCTTTTTTTACAATAGCTCCCCACATAAGGCCCTGAATCAGGAAATCAACTATTATGCCGAAAACTTGTAGTGAATTAAACGGCGGTACCTATACCCGCCTCCATCAATTTGGGAGGCGGGTATTAGTACCGCCACCCCGGTAAGCATTATTGGATTACCAACACTTCTGCCAAAGGTCGTTTGGTGACTAAGTAGGGGTGTCCGGGTTCACGGGGTGAGGTTTGTCCGGGTCTTGGCGGCGGACGCGTCTGCCCACCAGCTGCGTGGCAGGCGTATCGGGAGATAATGGTTGAGGGAGGCCCTTTGACTTCTCCAGTTGTACCTACCTACTCTCTCGGAATATCACCTTGCACCGTAGTGGGAGGAATGGATTCATAGTCACTTCTGGAAACACTGACCCCAGATTCCTACTCACCCTTCCCTTTTTTCTTCCCAGAACTTCCTCTCCTTCTTTCCTGAAAAGACCCTCCACATAGCATCCCCAAAGATGACATAGGCCCTGAGGGGAATTATTTTCCTCAAGGCCTCCTGTTTGGAGATAATGTAAAAAAAAATACTGAATATTGATATTATTAATTAGTATATTTCAAAATGTCACACTAATGTACTATATGCTCTCATCCATTGCTCCCATAGCCGTTGTGCTCACACGATGCATAGATGGGGCCTTTAAGAGTCGGCGATGTGTGAATGCGGTGCGGTGCAGACCACCAAACATGTGGTCAACGAATGCCCGCTTCATTCATTCCCCGGCGGGATTGATGAGGTCCACAGGACAACGCTTGAGGCCCTAGACTGGCTCGCAGACCTAGATGTCCCCCTCTGACCCTCCACCATACGAAAGAAGAAGAAGAATGTATTATTTTACAGCATATTTAACACGTACAACACAGACACGATTAAATTACTAGATTTGTGGTGAGCATCGAATGTTGCTTTCATTTTGTTCTCAAAACTTAGTATTTAGAGATGTCTGACTAATCAACTGGATGATCACATGTCTCTTTGGATGTGTGCCCACTTCTCAACATTACCCATTCCTATTTTCCTTCCCTTTTTATAGTCAAAACTTACCTCAAGGATGCCACAAGCTACGGGCAGGTGGAATTCTCGAACCTTTCATATGAAACAGGAGTTACGTTATAAAAAATTGGTCTTAACGAACAATATCAGACGCGCAATTTGGTATCTAACTTTGCAAAATATCTGAACATTGTTATATTTTTGGCTCTCATAAATCTCATCGCCCGGCATGCGCAAGTAAATTTAGTTGTTTAAAAATGTGTACAACGCAATCATTGTACCACACATAAATTACTGTAGCAGCATTCTATTCTTAGGCAACGACGGATTAATGAAAAAAATTTAATGACAACTCTACAAAACAGAGCTAGGAGAATTATATTGAAGGAAAATAGGTACACTTCAGTCAAGAAAATGTTGAAGGAGTTAAATATCTTGCATTTAAACAAATTATTTACTTCAATACTATGTTGTTAATCTACAAAATAATCAATGGCCATACGTCTATTGAATTCCTAAGAAAAATTGATAAACTACAAAGCAAACATAAACACGAGACGGGGAAAAGAAATGAACTAAGACTCCCCTTCAGGAAAAAACACAGAGTCAAGAGTCATTGATGTACGGAGCGTTGAAGATATTTGGAGAATTACCGGAAGAAATAAAATTGGAAGAGAGCATAAAGGCATTTAAAATTAAATTGCGAAGATATGTGATTGATTTGGAATAGATGTGTTATTTTAAGTCTGTGTATATATGAGAATTATATTAGGACATAGATAACTATGTATCTATTGAAAATACCGCAAAAAACCAAAAAATAAATAAACAATTAAATATTTTTGCGGCGCATTCCAGGTGGTAGATACTTTCAACCAAATACTCGTATATAACAAACCTTCGGCACGTTCCGGAGTGAAAGATATTTTCAGTAGCGCCCTGGAAACGTAGCTTGAAATGGTTTTAATCGTGTTTATTGACCAGATCTGAATAGCATCTGCCTCGTCTCTTTCCCCCCTCAATACCTTCAATCTCACAACATTCCCAATAGGGGATGCCATAGTCTCGGTAGTTATAGGAGTCGTTCAATTTCTATATACGCTATACCAACTTTCACTGATTCGGAGAAAACCGCAAAAAACTATCTGTCACATATCTCTGGCGTAAATAAAAAATTCCATTTTTTATATAACGAATTTGAGTAATATACATTCGAAAAGTGTTCATTTTTCAATGTATGTCTAGAAATATTTAAGTAATTTGGATAAATAAAATGGATATAGCGGATTTTTATACTCACTTCGCGATTTATATGGAATGTAGAGGCTTTTAAAACTCAACTGACCTGAGGAGCGTGTTTTTTCACCCGCCATCTTGGCAAAATAACTGCTCGTGATTGGTTGAATTCTGATAGACCGGGTTTTGATTGTAATTTCTTGAATGATGTAGCGGGTTTTGTTTCTCTCTCGTAGTTTTAACATGGTTTTTGGTCGTGTTAAGGGAGATTTTGAAACTCAGATTTAGGTAGGTCTTGTTCCTCGCAAAAATGTGAACAAGATGTCATACTCAGATCATTTTGTCAAAAAATTGTATTTTTTTTTACAAGAGCTCCATACAGGAGGCCCTGAGGAAAATAATTTCCCTCAGGGCCTATGTCATCTTTGGGGATGCTGTGTAGAGGGTTTTTTAAGGAAAGGAAGGAGAGGAGAGTTCTGGGAAGGAAAAGGGTTTAAGGGGTGGGTAAAAATCTGGGGTTCAGTGTGTCCTGGTCATCCGCCTCCAAGACCTAGACAAACCTCACCCCATGAACCCGGGCACCTCTGCTAAATCATCAAACGTAACGAACCACTTGGGGTGACCTATGGCAGAGGTGTTATCCAATAAAGGTTCCCGGGGCGGCGGTACCCATTCCCGCCTCCCAAATTGATATAGCGGGTATTGAAATTATAGGACTCATAGGTAAACGGTTGGGAGCAATTTAGATATCTAGGTAACCCAGCACGTGTCGGTAATATTCTATTCTTTAAAAATGACATATCATCGTTTTCTCAAATTTATTTTAATCATAGCTTTTTACCCACATGTTATTGAGTGCAAACATATTTAACTGACAATAACGTGAAAATAAATTTCAATTGTAAAACTTATTTTATTTATAGCTTTCTGGGGAATTCGCAATGGAGCGAGGATTACCTCGATTTAATATCCGGCCCTGGTTAACTAACCCTTAAATCTCTGACCTTTGTGTCGGTGGAAGGGTATAAATCCCATATGACGTTTTGAGGGCGAGGCAACAGTGAATAGAATTTACAATATACAAACACTTTGTGAAACGTGTATAATCTTTTATGTGCACATAAATCATAATGCATGACCTTAGTAATATATGATAATAAAACAAATATAAAATTATTATTATTACATTACCCTAGCTTTTAAATCCATCTTTTTGATTTATGTCACCACTGCTTCTAATGCATCACCAATATTTATTGCATCTATTGCACCATCTGCGCTTACGTGGTATCTATCATCAGTTCCGTGATTGTCCTCAATACTCCAAGTACTAAATATTACTAATTACTCCAAGTACGCACTAAATATTACCAATTACTCTAAGTTCAAGATATTACTAATTACTCCTAGTACTAAATATTACTAACTACTCCAAGTACTAAGTAATACTAACTACTCCAAGTACTAAGTAATACTAATTACTCCAAGTACTAAATATTACTAAGGGGCCATCCATAAATTATGTCACACAAATTTCATGATTTTTTGACCCCCCCTCTGTCTCTGTCACACATCGTCACATTTATGATACCCCCTCCCCCCTAGTGTGATGTCGCATATTTTGCAATTTAACATCTAAAATAAATTTTTCGTTAGATTTAAGTTTTTTGTTTTAATAATTTAGATATTTACATGTGACGTCACAGAGCTGATGACCCTCATACCCCTTGTCACACTTCTCTACTCTCCCCCCTGGTGTGACGTAATTTATGGATGGCCCCTAATTACTCCAAGTACTAAATATTACTAATTATTCCAAGTACTAAATATTACTAGTTACTCCAAGTACTAAATACTACTAATTTGCCAAGTACTAAGTATTACTAATTACTCCAAGTACTAAATATTACTAATTATTCCAAGTACTAAATATTAATAGTTACTCCAAGTACTAAATATTACTAATTTGCCAAGTACTAAGTATTACTGATTACTCCAAGTACTAAATATTACTAATTACTCCAAGTACTAAGTATTACTAATTACTCCAAGTACTAAATATACGGTTCGTCGATAGTATTCTTCAACGCTTCTATTGTAACATCCGCCTGCTTCTAGATCAAATAACGTATTTTTGAAACTTCCACCACTACAGTACAAAATATTTATGTGCTTTAATTAATTATTTTATTTACTGGCATGGGATATTATAATTGCAGAATGCATGAAGCTCAAAGTGATTAAATACTAGCTGAAGTCCCCGGCATTGCCTGGGCTTCACGTAGTTTCTTTTAATGAATTTAGACAGTAATTTTCCTTCTATTTTGAATGTAACTAAAGTACAAAAAATTCTACTCAAGGATTGAGAAAAATGGATAGTTTTTTGAAACCGTACAGACAGCGAGCTTCCTTTTGTTTTGAAAGTCAAGTGTGCAAAATATAATCAACTTAGATTAAAACTGAAGGTTTACATAAAAAATAAATCCACCCATCTGCCCGCCATAGATACACTTCTTTATATAAATAGATAGACGATAGATTTATCTCAAGATGGCCTGTCAAAAAATTATTAGAGACATTCAGAAACTTACCATTCGAATGAGCTCTCACTGAACTTCAATAATTTTACGAAATACGCAGGAATATGGAAGAATTTCACATCACGCGTGAGTACACTGACAACTGAATGAAATTATTAAGTTTAATTTTTAATACACACGCCTTCAAGAGACTTGATTTATTTTATTAGGATAAATAATATGGCAGGGATAGATACTCATACAATAAGTTTAATCAGTACAGTTAACACCAGTACAAAAGTACCAATGAGTGTGATACATTATTAACTATAGAATTTATGGAAGAGGTGAATCGCATCATCCACTATTTTCATTACTCCATTGGCATCGATGCTTATTTATATTACATTTTCAATACTTTTGGTGCATGGTCATTGCTTTAATTCATCCGTATTGATCATACAGGGACACAGTAGCGTAGGGAGGGGGGGGTATCCCTCTAGGCCATAAATCGATTCTTATTAACAAGAATATCAGAAGACAAGTATGAGTCAGTCCTTCACAATTACAATATTTAGCAATTCCAATCTACGATCCGCAACTACAATCCATATTCCTCCTATTGAATCCCCACCTGCCTTAATTGCATCATCGATGCTTCTATAGTATCATAAGTGATTGTAACGTACGAGTATCATCGATTCTATTATACCCACATTGCATTTATTAGGTGCCTGGTTTATTTTCATCAGCAATACATTCAGTTTTAAAATTGAATAAGCAGTGCGCCTTTTTTAATCTTCTGTATCATATGATCGCAGCAATTTATTTGTTTTTATGTTCGTACTTAGAGATTATAGGTAAATAGACAAATAGTGCAAGTAGCTAAAAATATTAATATAAAACATGGTGATAGAGTGTAAAATAACACAGGTCTGCAAATTGACATTTAAAATTTATTTAAATGGAAATGGGTGAACCATATGTATTTCGGTATGCTGAATTCGAGTATGCCATCCATTTCGACTCATCACGTAAGGATTTTCCGCAAAGCGGAAATTAAAATATAGGCAAAACCCGCCTTACACTACTTCTGTAGGGAATGTTCAAAAGAAAAAAAAATCATAAAATTATACAAATTTTATTAATTTTAAGTCATAAAATATTTTATTTACATTATGTACAATGATAAATCTACATAAAATATACTTTTTTAGTTTCGAAGCTTCGTTTTGTGCTTTTTCTTTTGTGGGACGTTATATTATTAAAGTTGTTGATGTCCACTGGAGTCGCCTACTTGAAACTCGTCACTAGAACTTTCTTCTGATTCACTTTCTGATGATCGAAAATCGTCTAGGCTTTGGGGTGCTTGTGGTGTAGGAATTAGGAATGCCAGGTCCGTGAGGGACTGGGCGGAATGCCGAATCCATGTTTGGGTAACAAATTTCTTTTTTATAGTCATTCAACACACCCTGAATAAACTCCATGCGGGGCCCAAGATTTGTCCTGGTCCCCTATCTTCACAACAAATACGCAAAATACACTTTTTTAACAAAATCAGTAATATTTCTTTGTTGTTTTTTCACTACAAATTCACCACAAATATAGCAAAAACTCTCAGAAGAATTTACACAACCTCTTGAAGTCATTTTTGAAACGCGCGTTACGAAAGTTGGAACAGAAATAAATAAATAAAAGGGAATGGGCAACTTGGGAATTTCGACATTTTCTCATCATACTTACTATGGAAAATCCCGATATATATGATTCAACGCTGACTAATTTTGTCGTGTTTTGTTTTAGTCTATAAAACATAACATTATCTTATAATAAGTTGGAAATAATAAAAATATATATATTTCGGCAATAAACCCCGTTTTGCGGCAATCCCACAGTATTTTGAGTTTTCCGGAAAAACCTTACGTGATGGAATTCTTTTGATAATTTTCCCGAATTCAGCAACCAAAAATACATGGGAATTGCCTCTTATTTCAAAGAAAAAAAACCGTCGCAGACCTGTGTAATCAGTAACTGTATTTAAACGATTAATATAGGTAATAATTTGAATGTTATGTTTAGATAAAGTGTTATTGTACATTAGGTTAGAAGGAGATGAAGTCAGATGTTAAGATAGGGAAATCACGAAAGTTTATCTGGAGCTCCAGCCCAGAAATGGCTCCCAAATTCAATTGTTAGGCGTACTTAAAATTTGTACAAGGTTAGCAGGGTCACTATTGAAGAATCTGCTAGCCCTTTTTTTACATTAACTCCACACAGGATCCCTGAGAAAAATAATTTCCTTCCTTGAATTCCCGATTCTTGATCCGGTCCGACATACTTACTTCAAGCATTTCAACGGAGTCTTTATTGGGGAGGGTAATCCCATAAAATTGCATCAGACATTGCCGAAATCAGACACGCTTGGGTTTTTCACCAGGCGTGAAAATCTCCAGGCACGAACATTCTCGAGGAGGTGGTCAACTTTTTGTCTCAAAACTTTCCGAACTGTTCGGACATCATAGGTGGAAGTGGGCTTGTCAAAAAAATAAGAGACAATGAACCGGTTCGCATTCCACGAGATTGTTGTTGTGTAACAAAAATACGTCAGTGACAGCACAGATCCTTGTGGTACCCCCGCATTGATTTAGAGGAAAAAGATCCAAAATAGTATATCATAATAGTACATTGTCATAGTATCAATAGTAACAACGTGGTAAGATTGTAGTGAAGAGAAAGAAAAAGAATACTACGTGAAGTGAACAGGGAAAAAAGCTAATCACTAGTCACAGAATAATAAAGGTAGTGTGTCATTTATAAATTTTGTGTTTACTACGGCGACTGAGATCATCTCTAACGTAATATTGAGGGACGTAGAAGAGGTGATAAATATGGTTACAAAAGTTTGAAGTCATATTGATAAACAAGCAAAAGATAGTTATAGATTCATGAAACAGAACTAATATTAATAGAGCGGTAAAGGGACCGAGTGGGGTTGCAGGGTGGCCTACTGACACGTGGTTTGCATTATATACGACGTGCATTAGGGTGGAATGAAATAGTCTAACTTTATACTACGGAAATAGGTTATATTTCAAAACTTGTGGTTTTGGCTTCACTAACAACTGTGTAAGGAAGGCAACAAGTTTGGGCAAGTGGCAAAAAGTTTTAATTTTTGTAAATTTTAATATATTTTTTTATTATTTTATACAAGCTTGACACATACAAATATGTGGTGTATATAAATTTTTATTTCAGTGTGATTTTAAAAATAAAATCGTTTGAATGTCATCAATTTTGTTTAAACAATAAAATATCATGTAGCGTTATGCTAAAAAACCACTTTCTTTAAAAATTGAGTTTTATATTGAAACAGACCATTTTAAATATTATAAAATCTAAATTATTATTTCAATTATATTTAAATCTTTGTTAACATCTTAACAAGAATAAGTTTCTAACAAAACGAATGTTTTAGTCTCAATTAGAGCCTTGTGTTGCGGCGTTAACACAGCTAACAGTTGTTTTCACTGTATAAGATTATTTCGAAAATCATTCCCAAATTAACTACTTAGCAGATTACGCTCGAGAAACTATATGGTTCAAATATACCACTGGCAAGTTGCGAGCAGATGCTCAGATGTGCAAAACCACAACAATGATATCAAAGCTGATTTATTTTATTTTATTTTGTTTGTTTTTTATGTTTTTAAATTGCACTTGTAACATCTATTCTTACAAAACTTACAAATACTATAATAACAGTTATTATGCTGTAGTTTTTAAATGCATTTATTCAGTTATTTTTTTTTAAATCGATAATTTATGTATACTTAAAATATTCACTATAACCATAGAAATGAAAATAAAAGTAAAAAATCAATATTATACCCACGCACAGGCATTGCCTTTGTGGGATTTTTTTGTTCATACATTTATTATATTAAGCTTTTTTATATACTTTTCATTATTTCATGTATCTATTATATGTATTGTATCAAAAATTTTCAATAAAAAAAAAAATAAAAAAAGTGTACTTAAAATACTTTATTGGCACGAAAAAAATTATAACACACTATCTTGACTATCGACGAAAAACTAATCGATAATTTTTTTACCTCGATGGCGATTTTTATATCTCTTTAGTCTTTCGAAAGATCTTGTGTTGATTTAATGTTTGGTTATTGGAATAACTTTTGAAGGTTATACATACCATTGAACAAGACGGTAATACTATTTTTTTATAATTTTATTTTTCTGCGTCTGATTTTGTTTCATGTTTTATGTATTCTTCGATGAAAAATTATTTTTGTTACATTAACTCCACACTGGAGATCCGGATGAAGTAATTTCCCACATTGCCTTTATCGAAAAAACTCTCCAAACAGCATCCCCAAAGATGACATAGGCCCTCAGGGAAATTATTTTCCTCAGGGCCTCCTGTGTGGAGCTCATGTAAAAAAAAATAAAAGGTAGGCGAGGAGTCTTTGGAAAGAAAACTCGGATGATAGGTGGTAGGAATCTGGGAGTGGGTGAATCCAGAAGTCACACTGCGGTGTAAGGCGATGAATTGAGAGAATCCTGCTGGAGAGGTCAAAATATCTCTTCGATCTGGCCTGCCTGGCAGCTGGTGGGCAGATGGGTCTACCAGCAAGACCTAGAAAAACTTCACCTCATCCGGGCGTCCTTGCTAAGTCACCACACTTAGCGAACCATTTGGAGTGACCTATGGCAGAGGAGTTAGTTACTCAATTAATGGCTCCCAAAATAAAATGATTACCTAATTGAACTAAAA
Source organism: Limnephilus rhombicus (assembly GCA_929108145.2). Classification (NCBI taxonomy): domain Eukaryota; kingdom Metazoa; phylum Arthropoda; class Insecta; order Trichoptera; family Limnephilidae; genus Limnephilus; species Limnephilus rhombicus. The sequence goes on from OV815278.1 coordinate 26,510,908, forward strand.
TTTTAAAAAAAAGTTGCTGTAAAAGCTTTTAAAGTAAGTATATTTTAGTGTAGGTTGCACAATTAGAGCAGAGACGACCAACACGTATTCAGGTGTATGTACGTGTATTGATGCGTATTTATAATGTTTTGACAGTGATATCCTGGCAAAACTATACTTTAATTTAACTAAACGTCACATGATAATTCACATTTAATTTTTGTAAACTGCTTTTAAGAGTGCGGGAGGCCGCCGTGTAATCGGAAATGCTACGGGATATCCGCACGCGGCATTGAGAAAATAATATGGATAGTGAAAGAAACTGTTATTTGCAATAGGTACATACTTGCACTGGTGCGGTAATTTGACCCTAAAGAAATATATTTTTTAATTTTGAAAGCGAAAGCTTCTTTATTACCGTTATGTTTAGAAACTTGATGAAACGAAAAATAGCGACACTAATAAGAGACATACATCTCTAGGATTTAGCCTTCAAGGGAATGAGATAGTATAATCGGTCTCCTCTTTGTGTGATGCTTCGTGGCCTCCCTAATTTTGTCTACTTTAATTTTCTGAAGGTTTCACTTCTACCGCGAGTGAATTAAACACTCTTTTTTTCATATGACATCCACAAGAGCGCCCCTATCTGTACAGTGTAAAGACCGATTGGGAAGCGTTGCGAGGGCGGGTTAGGGGTTAGGGGCTGTAGGAAGGCAATCCAGGTCTTGAAGAGACCCGGATTATATAAAGTTGTAAAAACAAACATCTCCACATTCGATAGACTAACACAAAAAAACGACTCGTTCTAATGAATCCAACATCAAATGTGAACGAGTGTTCCGCTTGCGTTTGTCACGTTTACCGGTGCACCGGGGTTCAAAGCTGCTAGCTCCTTTGAGCAGAATCCATCAAAATGCACGTTGAACGGACTCAGCATGCCAACATTGCATCTGATCATTAGAGATGGCAGTCGGTATGTTAACAATGTACTGACAACAGATGAATCGTCCTCCTGTGCACAGAATCAATTAGGTTTACCAAGTGTCGTAGGGCTCCAGCCCAAGAAGGCTCCCAAATTCAATTGTTGGCGTACTTGAGATTTGTGCGGGGTCGGCATCTGCTAGCCCTAAAAAAGATGACCAGTTTATCTGAAGCCAGATTTACTCGTGCCTCGGACCTACATGATTACTACTTACAAGCTTTTTAATGGAGTGATGATAGTATTAGCTACGGTATTAATTTTTATGCCAAATGTTTTGTTTATAATGCAATAGAATTGTATCAAAGTAATAAAAAAAGAAGTAAGGTGTTTAAATGTTATTTTTGCACCAGATTTTGTATAACGTCATTCTGATTTTGAGCTCTAAAAACAATCCTTAAATTTCTAAAAGGCGTGAAGAGTTGGATTTTCACAATTTTCCGTCCCAAGTAAAGTTTATATTTCAGATCTGCATAGTTTATAATATATAACGTACCAATTGTAAACATTCTTTATCATTTCTTTGCTTTTGTACAAAAGAAACTGTTTGATGTTTTCAGCAAGATGATCAGTTATTTTTATGAACGCAAAGCCAAAGTTTAGAATATTAAGCGGACAATTTGAGTGATAAAGATGCAACAATTGAGAACAAAATGTGTAATAAATTTAGCGTGGTTTTTCCAATTGTGGAATATACATACATATCTATTTCATGTAACAAATTTTTGATATCGGCGTCACAAAATGTTGACGTTGATAGCAAAAATTGATTTAAAAAATTAAAAGTTTACAATTTTTGGTTTGGAAAAAACAGGGAGCAATAAATTTAAAAAAAACGTTAACATCAAGAATTAATTAATTAATAGAACTTTTAAATATTAATTTCATCAATCTTTTTTTCAACCGTTCGATATAAATTTATGAAAAAAAAAGAAAACATAAATGCAAAGAGTTGATTTGTATATGTTGTAGATGCATAAAAAAAATTCTTGCAAACTTTATTTTCACAATGATATTGAAAGGAGCGAATCTAGTTATCTGAGCCGACATTTTTTCACCTAACAGATAGTTATAATGAAGTCCAAGCTTTTGTAAACTACGATTGTAATTACTGGACTTTTTTGCTTGCATTAACTCCATACAGGGGGCCCTGAGGAAAATAATTTCCCTCAGGGCCTATGTCATCTGAGATACTGTGTGGAGGGTTTTTTTTGAGGAGAGGAAGGAATGAACATTGGTCTTGAAGAGACCCATGTTACAGGAAGGAGGAAACACAGAGACCGGCAAATCGTTCCACAGCCGAGCTGTTGAACACAAGAACGAGTCGAAGGGGCGACTCGTTCTTATGTGACAAATGTCAACCATGTACATATGTTAGGCACGCGTTTGGCGTGTTTCCCGACTGTGCACCGGTGCCGAAGGGATCAATGAATGTATCTTCCATTGAAATACCCGTAGAACAAGGATAGAATTCCCACTCGACGCCTGTGCTCTAAAGATTGCAATCCGTCTGTTAAGATGGGAGAATCTATCAAACGGACCGCCCGTTTCTGCACAGAGTCGAGGGTATTTTTCAGGTATTTTGGAGCTCCAGACCAGAATGGCTGCCAATTTCAACCGTGGGGCGCACTTGTGATTTGTACAGGGTTAGCACTATTATAGTAGGTTGTGAACTATTAAAGTATCTCCGGGCCTTGTACAGGATGCCCAGTTTTTTCAACTTTACTCTGGCTTCGATTTAGCCCCCATATCTGAGCTGGTCACTTAGAGTTGAAAACAATCAAACTAAATGTAATGGTTTTTGTCGGTATTGAATGATAGTGTGTATATTCGTATAAATATTATTAAGTAACAAATGTACATGTGAAATAAAATTCTTCAAAACAAAATGTCTAGAAATTGTTACATAGTTAATGCCCAATAAATACAACTAATCCTTTATGTTGTTATTTATGCTTTCTATGTTATGTTTTGTAAAAGCTGAAAGTCGTAAATTTTACAAATACATAAATGAATAATGTTTTCTTAATAATTTTTAACCAACTCAAAGTTATAAAACAACGCAATGTAGCAAAAAAGTCAAATAAAACATTAAACAAATACAATCCAAATAAAAATCACTACACACCACTGCATATAGAAACTGTCGCGCTAGAACTCACCAGAAGAGTTGGTACTCGGAATGTGTACTCAGTACAGGTTGGTCCGTCCGCCCTCGCTAAGGTTTTCTCGATCCATTGAACCTAATGACCCGACGTACTACTCACACTACACCCGCGCCGTACTAGTCTACCGCCGCCATTTGTGATTTAATTAGCGTTAGTTAGTCGGGTCCCTGCGCCACCGTTCGCCCCCCGGCGTTGTGAGCTTTGAGTTGAAAGAGTAGTTTGTGTTTATAGGGGAAGGGTGGAAAAAATCAGTTTGCACTGTAATGTATTTGCAAAAAATATATTTTAAGTATTTAATGAGTTTTTTTTTTACATTTTATTACAGGAGACCCTGAGAAGAGTAAATCACTCAGGACCCGTGTCATCTTTGGGGATGCTGTGTGGAGGGTATTTTTTATTTATTTATTTATTACACGCACCGATGGGCTTTTATATTATAGTTTATAAGTTGAGTATCAAACAATGAAGAAAATATAATACAATGAGAAAAGAAAATAATAATACAATGTAACAACAAAAGCATAAAATAAAATAAAAAGTATATATGTAAAGATGATGAGAAGTCTCACATTCAATACAAACAAAAAAAGGAGAAATTAAGTAAATCTATTTGGGTTTAGAAGAATAAAAGTGATAGAATATACAACATTTATACTGAAATACTATTTATTTACTATTTTAGGGAAAGGTAGAAGAGGAAGTACTGGGGAAGTAAAAGGGTTTGAGGGGCGGGTGGGAATCTGGGTGGGAATCCGTGTGTCCAGGATTGTGAAGGAATCCATCACTCCGACTGCGGTGCAAGGCGACAGGTCGAGAGTCCGACTGGAGAAGTCTGGGTTAGGTTAGGTTTCTCAAACAGTCTATTGAAAAATTCGTGAAAATAAATATTTATCTTATAATTTTTATTATTTTTTCCTAATTTATTCAAATATTGTGATTATTTGCAAAAAAAAAACACACAAAACTTCCAATCTCGCGAGATCTCTAAATTTGTTATTATCTAGATCTCGCAGTATTGTTATTCATAAACTCGCGGGATCTTGCTTGAGCCCCAATCTCGCGAGATTTGCATTCCCTAATTCTAAATAAATAACTCATCCATTCAACTAAACATTCAAAAACCATCCTACACGAACTCACCCCACCATAAGAAGAAGAAGATGAAGAAGAGTACACTGTGATGATAATGATTTTGCTAATTCCACAAATTCTCGTAACGTTCTATGGTGCATCACATTTTGATTTCTTCACAAACTGCTCTGAAGATTGGCGATCCTTCACAGTACTGACAGGCATGCTCATTAGTAGCTAGAAAGCGTGCTACTAATGCGCAGGTATGTCAGTGACGTTGCTAGTATTGAGTATGCTCATTGGGTTCGAGGGTGGAAGGGGAAGCGCTCTAAGCATGTGTGAACAGGCTTGGTTAGGGGGCATACATTAATTACGTAAGCTCAAAAGGGAGGGGGGGGTCCAGCAAAAGTTATCGTTACTTGAAAAGAATATACGAAGTGGCCCAAATTTATCTCACCAAGAGGGGGGTCTAGATTGGAAGAAAAACTGCTCATGTAATTAATGTATGCTCCCTATGAGCTCATTTTAATCCGATCTCATTATCTATTCATTTTCGGTTTTGTTGACATCTTGGGCCTAAATCAACCATTTTATTTTCTTTCGTCAGAAGATTCTTAAATAATTGCGTTGAAAGCAATAAGTTTATTTTGTTTCGTTCTGGGCGAATGGAACTGACATTAGTTTGACACGATAGGAGCATGCTCATAAATACCATGTGTGTTCAATTGTTGGCTACGAGCATGCTCATTCATGAGTATGCTCAAACCAAGCTTGCTCATAATGAGCAACAACTGTGTACAGTTGATGAGCATGTGCGTCAGTACCATCATTTCAAAACTTAAGAATTCTAATGCTACTTCTACTTCGACGATTTCATTACACAATTTACTCCGAGACATGTATAGCGGCTCACGTTCCAAAGCTCCTTGTTCATTACACTCTACGGAGTTTGTTTAATACGTAATACGCTCGAAGTACAAAAATTAAATTGGAAACCACGTTTTATAACCCGTACGGGTATGCCGTAAAAAATGTCGTAATAATAATAATATCGTAGAAGGTTTTAAAAATATTTTTAACTCTATGTAATAAACAGAGCGAAAATAACCACGTGGCAAAATATCGCACTAAATTAAAAAAAAAATGTCTGTACACACCTATAATGAACACGTATATTTTAAAATAATTGATTTAAGGGCCTTTAACCAGCCAGCCGCCGAAAATCCACATTTCGTCGAAAGATGTTCTTACGATCATACAGAGCGGTTCCAATGAGAATGATTAATTATTCTCCGTACCAGCTTTATTAAATCATAACTCAATATCGATTTTATTTCATTCCAAATTTGCTTTAATTTATACCTACATCCGAAATTGCTGAAAGGCGTGATAGTAAAACTATTAAAATTATGTACTTTTCGTAATTATGTTTTTATCATAAGTATTTATAATTTTTCAATAATGTCTAAGCAAAATAAATTTGCAAAAAAAATCTGAAATATATTAGTTTGTAAGACAGTTAATAGATAGACAAAATAGAGATATTTTCGTCATAAATAAGTGTTCGGATATTTTTTGAAATGATTTTATTTGAACTAAAATTAAAATTTTGAAACATGCGTTTACTAGATAACGTATTGATTTACAATAATGTTTGATTACTTCATGATATGAAATATGTCTCGTAAAATAAGATTTTTCGTTAGAAAGTTTAACAAATCTGCCAACGACCTATGGTATAACCTTATTATACTAAAAATAAGCATTTTTTCTCAAAATTTAAAACATGCGTTTACTAGATAAAAGAACAATCTTTCGAAATCAATTTATAATTTTGTTGTGTAAAAGAGTCAATACATCTAAAACTTGATTTAAAATGGCATATTTAAGGTTTTCCATGGTTATACCCTTTAAATATCCTTATTAAAAAGATTACTTCGATTATCTGGTTGATTTGCCTCCAAATACTAAGTTGTGAGATAATGAGGAAAGCAATATTCGAATACTAACCATAAATCAAATATAATCTACACGTGCCTATGTTTTACGTATCAAATAAGCTATACCTACACCTGGAGGCATAACGGTCCGGTACATTAGTATGACATTTAGAATTATGCTGCTAATGACCCAAAAAACATCATTTTTTATTTATTTTTTATTAATTGTATGAAACATTTTTAGTGTTTACGGTTTTTTTGTTTTGAAAAAATGTAATCATGTTTGCACATAATTTAATTTATTACACATTGTAGTTCTAACGCATTTTGGGGGTTATGTGTTTATTGTGTAAGTGTGTAGATGGCAAAGCGAATAAGTAAGACGATTCAATACTTACAAGTTTATTAACACTATTTACAGACACATAAATCTCCAATTTAAATATATGCAATAATAAAGTAATGTGAAGGGCGAACAAATATTTAAGACCAGCGACTCCTGACCGAGAGTTAAAGCAGAATGAATCGTTAGTTTTTGATGCAAGCGAGGCCAGTTGCTTGAGGAAAGGTCTGCATCCAATTGGTGCCTGAGGGACCAATCGAGTGGCCAGACGATGCAGATCAGTGTCCTTTGTTCGTCCTCCACAGCATAAATAATTACAAAAAAATATATTTTTGAATGTAGCTATTACTTTGTGGTTATCCATTATAGAAAAATGAAACAATATAACTTTGTATAAACCACTTATATGATGTGCAAATCCGACCGGTTTCGGAACAAACGTTCCTTCGTCAGGGAAAGCTTATACTAATTTGACAGTTTAGAACAATGTTTTATTGCGGTAGGGATGGAGCCATTGTTAGTTAATAATGTAGATTGGGTGGATAGGTATTAGTGTAGAGTGGGTTACCAACTTAACTTACAAGTTACCCACCCAATCTACATTATTAACTAACAATGGCTCCATCCCTACCACAATAAAACATTGTTCTAAACTGTCAAATTAGTATAAGCTTTCCCTGACGAAGGAACGTTTGTTCCGAAACCGGTCGGATTTGCACATCATATAAGTGGTTTGTACAAAGTTATACTGTTCCATTTTTCACAAAAAATATGTTAATATAATAAATAAATAAACATAATAACATAATATTTCATACACTCTCCTAATAAATCAGATGTTTATGCTTAGGAGAGGAACTATATATTTTTACATCTATTTAAATTTAGAATATAATTATAACCGTTAGTAATTTTATAAGATATAATACAAAAAAGTAATTAAAAATATATACGAGTATAAGTTACAAATACAATTCTTATAATCTTAATTAAAATTCTTATAAATTCTTCTATACAATTCTCTTCCTACACAATATAAAACAACTAATATTATTGAATACAAAAAATACATAAGGAACTGGCTACAGTCCTTTTAACTTTTAATTTATAATTTTGTCGATTATAAGTTTTGATTTTTATTCTTTCTCTTTTTTATATTAACTATTGAACACTCTTTTGTTTTACTATTTATTACAATTTATAATATACAACTGAAAAATGTTCTCTACAACACAGGTGAACTCCTAGTGTGGAGGACAATATATATTATACCCTTGTAATGTAAATGAACTAATAATAAATAAAATAAATAAATAAAATAAAAAATGATACATAGGCATGATAAGCAGAACATAATATCCAACGATAAGTAAAAGTTATGCAGTTTTTATAAGATTACTGTGTAATGCCGAGCTATGTTACTGTTTTCACCATGTTTTCGCATTTTATAATATTACTGTGAAATGTCGAGCTAAGTTACTACTCTCCATTTTTTCGCAATTTATAATGTTATCGTATAATGTCGAGTTAAGTAACTGTTCACCATTTTTTCGCATATTATAATATTACTGTGTAAAACAATCTATGTTACTAGTATTAGTGTAGTTTTCAAAGTCGAAGTTGTTTGAAACTGAGAAAGAAATTTAATGTTGTTGCACACACTTGCCAATCAACTGGCTCATTCCGACCAAAGCATTCAAAACCAAACACAGGAAAATAATTTTAGAGAACTCATCAGAATGTATGCACGCACACATGGCGCATACAATAATGTCGAAAGTTTCAAAAAATTTATTCGACCTTCTTTTTAACAATTGTCAATTTTAACGTTTTTTGCGGGCGGCTTTTAGTTCCCCTCCTCGATCCCGAGTTCCCCTTTTCCCCCTCCCCTCCGCACCCTTCCGAGTGCCTCTTTTCCAGATCCCCCTTCCCTTACCCCTCCCCTTCCCCCCTCAACCCTCCCTCCTCCCCCTACCCCCCCCCCCCCCCTCCCTCCTCCCCCTCCCACAACCCCCTTCACCTTCCCCCCACCTTCCCCCTTCCACCACACCTAGCCCCACACCCTCCCCCTTCGCCCTTCACCCCCTTCCCTCCCCACTCCCCCCTCCTCACTCCACCCTCCCGCTCCCCCTCCCCTCTCCTTCCTAAAAAATCCCCAAATTTTAATCGCAATTGGATGAACGGTTTGGCAATGCATAATTTATGATGCCATAGCTCACTATTGTATGCAGAAAGCATTGGGGGCATGCACACATTCCTCTTTTCCCCCTCCCCTTTCCCCTCCCCTTCCCCATCGCCTTACCCCTCCCCGTACACCTCCCCTTCCCCCCCCTTCCCCCCCCTCAACGCTCCATCCTCCCCCTCCCCCCTCCCCTCACACAACCCCCTTCACCCTCCCCCCACCCTCCCCCTTCATCCACACCTAGCCCCCCACCCTCCCCCCTCCGTCCTCCACCCCCTTCCCTCCCCACTCCCCCCCTCCCCCCTCCCCCCTCCTCACTCCACCCTCCCGTCCCCCTCCCCACTCCTCCCTAAAAAATCCCCAAATTTTAATCGCAATTTGATGCACGGTTTGGCAATGCATAATTTCATGATGCCATAGCTCACTATTGTATACAGAAACCATCGCGGGCATGCACACATCAAATCCCAAAAGTTTCATCGCAATCGGATGAATGGTTTAGCAACGCATAGCGGACATACATACATGTATACTAACCCAGAAACAAACCTATTTTGATTTATATATATACATATATAGATTAGAAAATAATTTTTTGAACCATCACAAGCTGCAGTCACGTGTGCAATGCACTTCTGAAGCCAGTGTGTAACATTGAATATGTGAAGCCTAGTGCAGAACCATTCATTTTCAATTTTCTAATCAAAAATGCGGTTTTCATATTCCCATAACTGTCTCAAGTCGCGCGATATGAAGAGGGGGGGTACAGTCAGTCAAAAAAGTCTAGACATTTTATAAAAGATAACTTTTTTCATGACTATGGCAACGTCGAGTAACGCCGATTAAAAAAAAATAGTAGATTTAAAAGTATGGTTATGTTTGACTTAGATTCACAATGTAAAACACTTGCAAATGCAAAAATTGCGTGTTTCTTCCACATACATTTTATTTTTATATATTTTTTATTTATTTTTGGAATAACTTAATGCGTATAACCTCAGATTGTAATATTTAATCATTGAAGACAATATTAGCGACCCACAAACAAAAATCGAAATTTCTGATTTTTCAGTAACAAATTTTCGTTTGAGAGTCGCTAATATTGTCTAGAATGATAAAATTTCATAAGAAGCTAAGCTAGCAGTCCACAATGGAGTCCTGGTACCTACCCTGATGAATGGCAGTAAGGTGTGGAACTGGCAGAGGAAGGATGAAAGTTAACTGAATGCTGTTGAAATGAGATCCTTGAGGCGTATGTGTGATAAAACAATGGATGATCGTGTGAGAAATGTGGATATCCGCAAAGAATGTAAGGCTGATGTAAGCATAATGAGTAAGATTAAGAAAGGGACCCTCAGATGGTTTGGGCATGTAGAGCGATTGAACGAAGAAAGTAGTGTAAGAAGAATATACGGCGCAAATGTAAATAGTAGAAGAAGTCTGGGACGCCCGAGGAAGATATGGCACGATCAAGTGAATCAGATACTTGAGTCGGGCCAAGTCAGAATAATAGAAGAGAATGTATGAGACGATGTATGAATGTGAGTGAGGCAAAGAGTGTATGCCAAGACCGAGTTGTTTGGCAGTCCGTCCTCTCTGCCTACCCCTGCGGGAAGCGGCATGATGGTTAGTTAGTTAGTTAGATTTAACATCTAATAAATAGCTTCTTTGGCGATAATACATATTTATGTAGCTGCATTTAAAAAAAAACAAGCTCTAATATGAAATTTCTTCCCATTTCGGGAAGCACCACTTGAAAATTGCAATTTTCAATTTCTAAGCACCGTTTGATATTGATATGAAAAATATTCACTTGGATTACAGTGCTTTTTTAAATTTACATTATTTTTAAAATTCAACCCTCTCTGTGCCTTGCCATTTAAAACCATTTAAACGATCGCAGCGCCATCCATTTTTCCTACTACTTTACCTTGACTGTACAACTGTATGTACATGGCTTGCACGATAATCACACAGTCGCGAGAGTCCCGCGGGGCAACGCGATGGGGTTAACAAGATTGGACCAATCTGTATAGTATTAAACACACATTGACTCGCTGCTGTCTCACGCTTGTTCCCAATGCACCTGGGTAAGCGTTAAATTGCTTCACCGGGGAAGTTAATTAGATTTTGTGGTAAATATTACTAGTGCTTGCCGAATTATACATAATTCTAGCGCCGCCCCTCGAGAATAGGTCTGAATTCTTTTCAAATCATTTTCATTTTTGTTAATGATAATCAAAATAAAACTATTTATGTATTGAACCGCTTACTGGTTAATACGAAATATATTTTTATTCAAACAGTTAAATTTTGTTGTTTGTTTTTGGGGTGTTATGCCGTGTTACGCTACCTCCTCCTTTAGCTACCTCCTTTAGCCAACGTGTCCAAAACGTAACATCTGTCAAAAATTCGCCGAAAATCAAAGTGTTGCCTTATAAAAAAAAAAATCAGTGTGGAATTTTACAAAATTAATTGAATATTTTCGGAGACGAGACATTTTCATGTAGTGACATCACGAGCCATTATGAAATCCATACAAGTGGCCAATAGAGAACTCCAGTCCAATTTTTTTTTATTTTTTTTTAATGAATAAAGACCTTCAAACTTAAATAACTGCATTTTTATTTTTATTTTTATAGTTAGTTTTAATAGTTAAAATAATTGTCAAAGTTTTAATTTTTAAAGACTCTCAGAAACGCACCGTATCTATGGTGGTCTTCACCCACCGATAGTTTTTTTTATTTTTTAAGTTGTCATTTTGAATCAGTGATGTTATGTCGAGGGAAATTTCCCTAGATGTAGGGGAAAAAAATATTTTTTAGGGATAAGGGAAATCAGGACAAAATCTAGGGAAATTTCGAACTCTGTCAAAATTTTTATTACATATGACAATATTACTGGTATTATTTATATAAATATATATACGTATATATATTTTTTGGAATTCCTATGAATCTTAATTATTGTTCATGTACTTACATGCAATGTTATTTTTAACACTGACAACTCAAAATGATATTAGGGAACGTACCCATACTACGTGACACGTTCGGGGGGAGGGGGGGGGGGGGGTCTTCAAAATACCACTCTTGGTACAAATGAGCGGCGGGTTGCTTATGATTTTTATTTTGCAAAGTGTTTTTTTTTATTTGGAATTCAGTTTCTAATTCAGTGGTGAGTGTATTCGTACTTTTAAATTTTTGTTCAGTGTTTTATTTGGAAAATCACGGTATTATTAGTATATTTACCAAGTTCCGATATCTTTCCAATTAATTATCATATTAATTAACATATAACAGGATTAGTGTTACACAATCGGGTGGCTACGTAGGTAATTGCGTAAATGTGAACTTCTAGGGAAATTTCACTTCGAAATCTAGGGAAATAATTTTTTTGGGCAGAACATCCCTGTTTGAATGAAGAATGAATCATGGCGAAAGGCGGAATGCTTTGTAATGACTTTTAGGTGTGAGGTGTGTTTTTTATTCAAGATTAACTGCTTTTAATATAGAAAAACATTGGTAAAATGTCCACATTTCACCGCTACTGTTATTGTATTTAATCAAAGTGCAATATAAAAACAATAAATCATCTCTTTCATTGCCAATACATGTGACATCGTGTTTTGTGTCAGGCGTTACTTTGTAGGTGCATTGTTTTATGTATAATACATACAGAAACACTGGTATTTATAATACACTGACGAGTGTGTAAACAACTTGTATAAAAAGCCCTATACTAAAAACAATTTGAAAATACATAACTAAATGTCAAAATATGACACGACTTTAACCTTAAATAGACAAAATTTATTGCAGATTGTCTGCAAATATAGCCCTTTTCGTAAATTGTTGAGGGCCTAAATTATGTTTCAATAAACACAATAACTATTATTTATCTAAATCTCTAACAGTATGAAAATAAACCAAAAACACGAAATGTTGAATTGCATAGGTACGTGTGCACTTCAAGTCATTTCAAATGTCAATACAATACAATACACACTATCACCAGGTGACAGGTTAACAGTGACGTCACCGTTAACCATTTCAGTAATGCCAACTTAACGCTGTGTTTTGAGAAGAGGTTTAAAAATGCACTTTTTAATAATTTTTTAAAAACTCTGCATTTAATATTATGAAATAAAATATTCATAAATATATAATAAAATATTATATATTCAGAATCAGCGTTTCTTGGTCTATATGAACATATTTTTTTAAAGCCATAATATTTTTCACTGGAGTTCCTTATTGCCCAAATACGTATATAAAAATGGCACCAACCTGTAAAGCGAGCATCTTCGTGCAAAAACGGTTGTTCTCGATGGCATCCACACGTTAAAAATACACTTCATAATATACAATTTAATATTTCGTGACATTATTATATTAATCTTAAGTTAGCTCACATCTTTGTGTGTGCTAATATTTTATAAAGATATAAACATTTACATTGGTTGGCAAACATAATCATTCTTTAAACATTACACATAAATTAATTGAGGTAGACAGTAGACATACTTTCGTAATTCTTTTTTAAACTTATTTATATTTTCTATCTCAGTGATTTCATTCGGGATGTTGTTAGAGATTTCTGGGTGCTTGATTTTTTTCTTGTCGGCAGTCTAATTTGCTTTGAATTTCTTGTCCCGTGTCCGTGTGTTTCGTTATTATAATGTATTTTTCTTTTTAGTTCCTTAGACATCATCCCCATATTAATTTTATGTAAAAAAATAAGTACATTCAAATACACAGTTTGCTTCACCGTCAACATATTTAGCTCTTTTAGCATGTCTCGTATCCGTATTATTAGCATTGCGTTATTTTGCATTATTTGCATTTTTTTTCATTTTCTCTTCATTGCAGAGAAAAAGAATACTTAAACAGTAATTAAAGTGTGGTGATATAATTGTATTATATATTATCTGGCATGTTTCTTTATTTACTTTGTTTCTGATTCTACCAAGAAATGATATTTTTTTGCAATTTTTTTAATTGTGTAATCTGCATTTTTTGAGAAGTTCAATTTTGAGTCTATGATGACACCAAGATATTTACGTTAGAAAAAACAAATCAGGATTCCAAAGTTGACCCGACGAGAGCAAAATTCACAATGATTTCGTCATGTCACAATAATAAAAATATTCAAAACGGACACCTGACTTCATATGTGGTGTCTTTCGATTGGCACAGTACATTATTTAATGTTACTAACAATTCGCAGAGGTCAGGCAACCATTTTCAATAATATAAAATAATATTTATTTCTTATTCAAACACATCAAATTTATTTTGTGGTTCCATTTTAATTCGAAATAAAAGTTTTAAGTAAAGCCTGAGGAAGTGAGCATCTTTCAGTAAACTTTAACGTGGAAAAAACAAAGAAATCGATTAATTTTGAATTAATATTTATTAACTTTAAATTACTTCGAGATCAAAAATTAAGTACATATTATTATGCTGCTAGGACAACCGAAATCGTTATTTACGATGATAAAGATAAAGGGAAATTTTCAGCATGTCTGTAATGGTTTTTGTTAAATTTTTTAGTGACCATATCTGAAAATCAAGAATCGTGTCTTTTCAGTTTTTTTTATCTTTCCCCTCCCTCACTTCATACACCCTCACCGGAGAATTTACCAAAGAGCATGCGATTGCGCTTTTACTCTGGGGAAATGGTACTTGTCACATGGTAAACCTGGCTTTCGAAATCAGATGAATAACTTGACTAATTAACAAACTAAATAACCATTTTGCTATTACCCCTCGGAGGTAGATAAAGAACAGCGAATGAAGCAAACCTCTGCAATGGCCAAGTATTCATAAATAGTCTATAGGTATTTTCCTGCTATTCAGTCGTGAATCGTACTTTCCAAAAACAATCCACATAATTTAATGTTTTCATGTAATCTTTATGTAGTCTTTTAGTTTCTCAGTTATTTGTATTACGAAAAACAAGATTAGCATATAAATCAAAGGGCCTCTTGATGAATGGCCTTGCAAAGGTAGACGCCGCACTTTACGGCTCGTAATCTACGTGACTGGTCCAAGTTAAGTTCCGTTGAGTTGTCTCGAGCTGCAGCCTGCAGGGTTAATGGCAACAGAAGAAGAAAAAGTTATTTTATGATTACTTATATCTAGCGAAGAAGTGTTTGGTTTACTCGATCTTGTCAGGTTTTCCTCAACATTTTCAACCACCACACTTGCGCGTCATGTATTCTTCTTTCATTAATGTTTTGTGTGTGTCTCCAAGAAATAAATACAACATAGAATAGAAGTAAATCTTTCAGTAGATTTTTACGGCTACTTTTGTAGAATACCGCGCAGGGCGATAGAAAAAGAAAATAGAATTCATTTCTCTTACCTAAATTAATTGAAAACGATTTGGTCGTTGGTTTTTCCTTTCGTAAAAAAAAAACTTTCCGGTCTGCGGAGAGAATTTTCCGGGTAAAAAAGCTCGAGTCGATATTGAAAATGCAGTGTTTTACTTTTTAGTTTTTTTGGATGATTCAAATAAACCAAATTTTGTTGCGTTGAAAACTTACCTTTAATGTGGGTATACTTATTCTAAGTTGTAAGGTTCCTTAGCAGGCAATGCGCCTGGCTAGGAACTAATTTCGACCTTATTTTATGGACATGGTAACACTTGTACACGTTTAATTAAAATAAAATAAAACGCGTTGTGTACGATATTGATAAATTGTTGCTTTGGATTTAAAACTAGAAAAATTAATATATCACTAGATTTGTATATAACCTCACATTTATCGTAGCTGGAAGACACCAATAAAGGCTTAAGATATTGCTTGAATCGTGTATTTTATCAAAACCACGTTCAGAAATCATACTGTGCTGTGTGTGTTATTATTTGTAATTTCGGTTGCGATATGTTGATATCAGCTCTACAGGCTGAGTCTGTTGTAAGGTCCAGCGGACTTACATTGGAAGTGTAGACGAATATTGGTAGGTAGTATTCAAAGAAGAGAGAGTAACGGAATACTGTACTAGTATTTATTGTGGAGCTGCCTAACACAAAAGAGGACGGATCTAGCACGCATCGCCTTATATAGATTCGCGCAAGCATGCTATCTCGCTTGCACTCATACAATTCACACAGACATTACATTATTGGAAAGAGTAAACAAATACAAGATGTGTATGGAAGGGTGCGAGTGCAAGCAAAAAAGAATGCGTTCATCTTATATATAAAAATCTCGTGTCACGGTGTTTGTGGTCGCACTCCTCCGAAACGGCTTGACCGATTTTTATGATTTTTTTTACCTAAAAGATACCTGTAACCTCAAATTTTAACCCTCTCACCTCCACCCTCCCATTTTTTAATCGCGATTTTAGTATTTTTGTATGAACAAATTTAACCGTCTTTCGTATTTCAAACAGAACGAAATTATTTACGTTGTTGAATGACAGATGGCGTCCGCCTCTTCGAACTTTTATCCCCACATGCGCAAGATATTCACGAGAAGCGTCGCGTCATTTTGATATTTCATTCTGCATCATGTTCTCGCATGAGCAAACCATCGAGCTTATTTGTGTTGGCTGAAGACGGACTGACAAAAAATATCATACACTTTTAAAAAATATGCTATTTATAATGCTTTCAAAAATGTACTTTTAGAAATATACCCTTCGTAATTCATATTGATTTTCTTAATTTCATTTTCCTACTTAGTTGGTGTTTTTTTGTTTTTATCGGCGGTCATCGTCTACAGCGCTCCATTCCTATTTCTGTTATAGATCCCATCACCAGACACTTACAATACATTCGTTATTTTTTATTTAACAACCAAAATATTCACTAGAATTTATATGGCAGAACAACGTTTGTCAGGTCAGCTAGTTACTTATATAAAGGAATGAATGCGCTATCCGTCGTCTCTGTCTATTTAGTAGTTCCAGATTTAATACCTGTACCTTAGGTGCCTAAGATACCTACAGGTGCATATTTCATATATTACATTGGCGCAGTTAATGGAAAAGAAAAATCGTTTATCGAAATCATAATTTTAGGACGCCAATAGGTTACAGAATAGATCCGAAATTTGACGTAAATTGGTGGGGTGTGGAAGCAAGGAAATATCGCAAAACGGACGAAATATTTGGCAATATTTTGGTTTTGAAGAAAAAAAGACAAGCCAGAGGAGCAACCGCAGAAATTTGGGAGCAGATGGTGGCGTGATACACGCAAATATTCGCGTGTTTGAAGGAAAAATGGTGACAATTCAAACAACGGTGAAGATGGTCGGAAACTGAGGCAAAGGGCTTGGTTTCTGACGTTTCAAAGTCTGAGCGCAAGTTTTTTTTTTTTTACCTTAACTCCATACAGGAGGCACCGAGGAAAACAATTTCCCTAGGGGCCTATGTCATCTTTGAGGATGCTGTGGTGAGGGTTTTTTAAGGGAAAGGAAGGAGAAGAAAATGTGGGAAGGAAAAAGGTATGAGGGGTGGGTAGGAATCTGGGGGTTAGTGTGGCCAGGAGTGAAGGACGTATGAATCTATTCTTCACACTGTGGTGCAAGGCGAAGGGTCAGGAGAATCCGGCTGGAGAGGTCAAAAGGCCTCCCTCAATCAGTCTCCTCCGATCTAGCCCGCACACGCAGTGGTTGGGCAAACGTATCCGCCACTAAGACCTAGACAAACCTCATCCCATGAACCCGGGCACCCTTGCTAAGTCACCAAACGTAGCGAACCACTTGGGGTAACCTGTGGCAGGGGTGTTGGTTGTTCAATAAATGATTCCCAGGGCGGCAGTACCCATACCTGCCTCCCAAATTAAGCAAGTCTTGTCCTTAAGAAATATGAATTTTTCCCAAATTCTGCTTTTTGGAAATATTGTTATTTATTCTTCTTCATACTATCATTTTCGATAATAATCCAAAATTTGTCAGCTTGGCGCCATAATGCCCGAGATATAGAGTTTTAAAGACTGAACGCGCCATAATGCCCGAGATATAGAGTTTTAAAGACTGAACGCGCCATAATGCCCGAGATACAGAATTTTAAAGACTGAATGCGCCATAATGCCCGAGATATAGAGTTTTAAAGACTGAACGCGCCATAATGCCCGAGATATAGAGTTTTAAAGACTGAACACGCCATAATGCCCGAGATATAGAGTTTTTTTTTTATTGGTGCCCTTTTTTACTCATTTAAAGTACGCTCTAGCGTGTTTAAATCGCACTTTATGGAACGCGCGTTTTTTAAAATTACCATGGCAACATCAACAAATCAACAAAATGTGAACTCTAAATGTCAACTTTTAACTATAAATCTGACAGGAATATTTTAAACGTCAAATAAAACATTACAAATGTTTCAAAATTTTTATTCAAAGTTTACATTCTTTTTTACATCGTTTACATTCTAATTATTTAAATGGATGTGAAAAGAGCAGTTCGTATTTTTTGAAATATTAATACCTCCGTTTTTTAAATCGGAGGAAATGCTGTTCAAATTAATAGTATTCTCGGAAGTCAATGAGGCTGCACTTCCATTAATGGCAGTTCTTTGGTGGTTATTTGGTGGTTTGTTGAGATGAATGTGGGTAGATCCAATAATGTCATCTGCTATTTCCGTCCAGCGATCCGCGTGGTTATACTTACTTCACACTTCTCTGATCTGACTCCATGGGTTACCAAATACACCAAAAATGAAAGGAATGTTTCTGAATACTGAAGTTACATTTATTTAAATTACGAAATACTACAAGTATTAACTTGGAAGGTTTATAGGGAAGATACTCGAGCAAACAGCTAGCGCGTCAGGTAGCCGAGAAACGAATGAATTCCGCTCGCTTTGCCGGAACGGAATTTGCGCAGGCGCGGCGACTGAGTTGCCCGCGCATAAAACCAATTATTAGGCTGTTGAGTATCATCCCCTACATACCTCCCACCCAGTTTTTTAGCGATAAAAAATTAAATAAACTTAAATAAGATATATAAGAGCAATGCTTAAATGTATAAACTAGTATGGATTTTTAAATTTTTTTTTTTTTAACGAAAAAATTATCTTCAATTGTTTACTGGAGCACTTATTTATCAGCTCAACATGTTTATGGAGTTTTATTGTAATTAAAGAAAACTAGACTGGGTATAGTTATCATCCAGAGTGGACCTATTATTACTTTTATTTTAAAGCTATTGCAAATAATTATTAAATGATTAATAACATTTATATGCTTCAGTAAACAGTTGGAAAGAATTATGATAACATAAGTATTAAAATTTGAACAACATGTTCATGCAGTGCCAGTTGAAAACGATAGCAGGTTTATTAAATATTTATACAAGAAATATGAACTTAAATATACGTAAAAGTTTTATTAAAATCTAAATATTTGAAATGACTCAACGAAAACAATAAAAGATTACTAACTAGGATAATGCTTCAACTAGTTGTTAATAGGTGAGTATACATTTTTGGCAAAAAAAAAATTTATTCACAAAAGTTTTTGTTTGAATTTATAAAAATTGTAGTTATGAAACCAAAATATCTAAGTTTCCTATAAGTTAATTAATGTATTAAGTTATTAAAAACACAAAAGGAACATATAAATGTACATTATACAACTAGCCATGTATTTAATATAGTCTAGAAATATGTTGAAATGATTATATAGTGAAGTCATTGTAGGTACCAATGTAGTACTTCATATTTCTATATTATAATAAATATGTTACATCACGTTTGTGATACGAAAGAATACCTCACATCACCCTGAATGTAGTAAATTTTCAGTAAAATTTTTATCTATTATTTATAATAAAGTAAGTACCTATAAGAAATTACACTAATTTTTAATGTACTGTTACATAATTTAAAATTTGATACAACAAAACAACTGTCATGTGTACATAGAAGTTGATCAATTATTTGATCATTTTTACGATACTAAATTTTATTATACTTAAATGCACATACAAGAATTGTTTTTGTTTTCCTTTTTTAGAAAGACGAATAAAAATTATCTTCAATTGTTTACTGGAGCGCATTTATCAACTCGACATACAAATGGAGTGTATTATTATCAAAAGGAACTAGACCGGGTATGGATCGTCCAGAGTAGATCTGTTATTTTCTAAAAATTATGGCAATTAATTATTAATTGACTAATAGCATTTAGTCGCTACCGTAAACAATTGAAAAGAATTAGTACATATTATTTATATAAAGATTCAACAAGTGTTCAGTCAGATGGTGAGTATCATTTTAAAACACATCTGAGTGACCATGGTTAAAATTACCAAAGGTAAAAACATTTTCACTATGCATGATTTGATAAAAGTTTTAATGTTTAAGTTGAATTAAGAATTGTTTTATATATGACACTTTTGTTAGTTAAAAGTTATTTAACAATGTTAGATACTAGGTTTATATGTATATGTTAATATATTCCATATTGGTAACATGTTCAATATAGAATATCTTAAGATTGTACTACACAATAATTATACAAACCTATAAGAAGTTATTTTTAGCATAAGTTGTATAAGTATTGTGAAAAGCGATTATTGCTGGATAAGAAGGTTTCATTGATCGATATACAATGTTTTATGTTTGCTTAAAAATAGGTACATGTAAAACTTTCATTCTAACATTCTATACAAGTTTTTAAAGAAAAGTTGTATAAAATTTATAAAAACTTCAACGCATAAAGCGGAGTGGCTAGATTTACTATTTATATATTCATCGCAAGCTGCGGAATGTTTTATTTTTAAAACAAGGTTATCATTTACGTTAATATGTGTTATATTGAGTATGTGGTCAATACAAGACATATTACGCTCTGTTAATATTAAGTTTAAAAAAAAAAATAAAAATGACTTGTCTGAGTACATCGTTTTTTACACACTTTAAAGTGTTAAATTTTTCTTAAAACTAGTTACATGGTTTACATGATTTTAAAAAATGAAAAATTTTTCATTGGTTAAATGGTTCATCACTTTGATGACCGATATGTATCGTATAAAACAAATAATAGTACTAGAGTTCAAAATTTCTTTCAAAATTGAAGTCTTTAGTTATCAGTAATTTTACAGATATACGGTTTAAGAATACAAGCTTTGTATATGCTTTTTTTTTTAAATATTATTTTTGGTAGTCATTTTTAATTTGATATGGGATATGTAGGAAGGAAAAGAATTAATTATATCTAATTTTGCCAATTATTTGCTTTCCGACCGGTAACGGTCGCCAAAATGGACTCTACGACCAGATCTTGTTCTTTTTATTTCTGGGAGTGGTTCCTGGACAGTTGTAGCAACAGGAATATTTTCTTCTACTGGTACCTTTTCCTCTACAGGTAGGAAGGCTGGTTTTAACCTATCTATGGAAACACGTTTATTTTTGCCCTTTACGTTGATTACAAACGTTTTATCGTCGCGTTCCTCCACTTTATAAGGTCCTTCGTATGAATTTTGAAGGGGCCTTCTTCCACTGTCTGTTCTAAGAAAGACATGGGTAGTTAGAGATAAGTCTTTATGTACAAAGCATTTCCTTGATCCATGGGCGGTGGTAGGTGTTGGCTTGATGTTTTCAAATTTTCTTTGAAGTCGACCTACATAAGTGTCGGGTTCTTCTTTAGGTGTTTCGGTGAAGAAATCACATGGCAATCTTAATGTTCTACCATATGTGAGTTCAGCTGGGGAACATTTTAGATCTTCACGAACAGTAGATCTCAATCCGAGTAGTATGAGCGGAAGAGTCTCCAACCAGTTCGGGTCACCGCTCGCACTAAGAGCG
Source organism: Limnephilus rhombicus (assembly GCA_929108145.2). NCBI lineage: Eukaryota > Metazoa > Arthropoda > Insecta > Trichoptera > Limnephilidae > Limnephilus > Limnephilus rhombicus. Next base: position 26,532,334 of record OV815278.1, read on the forward strand.
GCTTTCAGAGTACGGTGCCATCTCTCTATTAAGCCATTGGCTTGTGGGTGGTATGCCGTAGTCCTTGTATGTTTTATTCCCAATTTTTCCGCCAGTTTCTTAAAAAGAAAGCTTTCAAATTGACGGCCCTGGTCTGTGGTTATCGTCTCCGGGGTCCCGTGACGAGCTATCCAGTGGTCCATCAGTGCATTTGCGACGGTTTCTGCAGACATGTCTTTCAATGGTACTGCTTCAGGCCAACGTGTGAATCTGTCGATCATTGTCAACAGGTATTGGTATCCATTGCATGCTGGAAGAGGTCCAACTAAATCGATATGTACGTTGCGAAAGCGGTCTTCTGGTAAGATATAAGCTGATGGTGGAGCTACTGTATGTTTTGAGACTTTCGCTTTTTGGCAAGGGATACAGTTTTTAACGAAAATTTTTATGTCTTTCGCCATCTTGGGCCACACAAACCTCAATTTCACTGAGTTTGTTGTTCCGAGTATGCCTGGATGACAGACATTGTGTACGCTTTCTATTACCTCGGTTCGCATGGACTCTGGAACGAAAGGTCGGACATGACCAGTTGATATATCGCACCATAACGATTTATCTGTGCCAGGTATCACCATTTGACATAGGGAGAGACCGGTGTCATCTTTTGCCTTAATTAGATCGTCAGTTTGACACTGCGCTTCTGCCATTCTCCCATAGTCAATTGTAGAGGGACAGTTTATCTCCTCGATTCGAGACAGGGTATCCGCTACTACATTCTCCAGTCCGGAGATATGCCTAATATCAGTCGAAAATTGTGCGATGAAGTCCAGCTGTCTTTCCTGCCGTGGAGAGCTGGAGGCTCGTTTCTTGTGAAAGGCATAGGTGATTGGCTTATGGTCAGTATATATACTAAAATTACGTCCTTCAACGCTATTGCGGAAGTATTTTACGGCTTCATAGACACCTGTTAGCTCGCGGTCGAATGTGCTGTAATTCCTCTGAGCTGGAGTGAATTTTTTAGAGAAAAATCCAAGTGGCTCCCATGTGTCGCCGTTTAACTGCTGTAAAGAGGCTCCGATCGCCGTATCGCTAGCGTCTACCATGATAGCGATTTTGGAGTTGGGATTCGTATGAGCTAGCAACGCTGCATTTGCAAGATGATTTTTGCAATCTTCGAACGCTGCGGTTAATTCCGAGCTCCATGTAAGTTCTCGTTTGTCATTCTTTTTCCATCCGGCTATACAGTCAAATAATTTCGCCTGGGTGTGGATAGCATTAGGTAGGAACTTCCGGTAGTAATTAAGCATACCTAAAAAACGGCGCAGACCTTTCGCGGTTTTAGGTAGTGGAAATTCTGTTATCGCTTTCACTTTTTCTTTAATAGGGGTCATCCCCTTTGGTGTAATTGTATGCCCCAAAAAATTTACGGTAGAGGCACCAAATTGACATTTTTGGATGTTAATGATAAGACCATTTTCAGCTAGGCGTTTGAATAAAATGTCTAAGTGTCTTTGGTGTTCTTCTTCACTTGAGGATGCAATTAGTATGTCATCAAGGTATACAAAACAAAAATCCAGATCCCTGGTGATGGCGTGCATAAAGCGTTGGAAACTTTGTGCCGCGTTGGATAACCCGAATTGCATGGTGGTAAACTCGTACAATCCGAACGGTGTGATGATAGCCGTTTTCGGTATGTCTTCAGGTTCTACAGGTATCTGGTGATATGCCCGCGCTAAATCAATGGTCGAGAATACTTTTGCTGTTGACAGTTTGTGAGTGAAGTCGTGGAGCTGAGGGATCGGATATTTGTCCGGAACGGTCTTTGCGTTTAAACGCCTATAGTCTCCACAGGGACGCCACTCACCGTTAGGCTTTTTTACCATATGCAACGGACTGGCCCAGTTGCTCTTGGAAGGTCGGCAAATTCCCTGTTCCATCATAAATTTAAATTCGCGCTTGGCCGCTTCTAGAAGTGCTGGTGCTAACCTGCGCGCACGTTCGGTTACAGGAGGGCCTTTAGTTTCGATACAATGGGTCACTGTATGCTTAATTCCTGTTGTCTCCATGTTAGGCCGCGTCAAGCTTGGGTATTTACAGAGGATATCTCGATACTTCAGGGTGTTAGATATTGTTGAAATGCCTGAAGAGATTCCTTTGTATTTCGTGCCTTGAATCAGTAATCCTGTAGACGAGTCCGTGATCGCTGCCTTTTTTAAATTGACGGTAAGGTTGAAGTTGTGCAGAAAATCGGCTCCCAAAATAGCTCTTGATACATCTGCCACTATAAACTTCCACTTCATTGTCCTACGTAGACCCAAGTTGAGTTCCAGTATTCTTGTGCCGTATGTTTTAATGCAATTACCACTGGCGCTGTACAAAGCTGGTGTGCAGCTATCCGAGGTAATGCATTTTTTATTGTGGTTAAAATCTCTAGGGATTATGGAGACGTCAGCTCCCGTGTCCACAAGGAACTTCTGGCGTGTTTCGCGATCATATAGAAAGAGACGACAAGTATTAGCAGGAAGCTCACATGTCTCTACTGTGGTCTTCCTCTGTCGTTTCCCTGGTGTTTTTTTGGAAAAGAACACGGTTGGTAGCACTTGTATGCCTTTTCACCATAAATATTATGCCATTTACAATATCCCTCAGGGTTCCTGTTCGGAGATCTCCCACGAGACCCTGACCTTGGTCTTCTAGCGGGGTTTTGTCTAGATGGGGACTGATCGTTCGAATTTCGGCGAAAGTTTTGTCTATTTCGTCCTTTATAATCGGATTGTCGATTGGCGTTGTTTTGGTCTAACATCAATTGTTTTATTTCTCTTGTAAGTGTGAGCACTTGTTTTTGAAGTTCTAGAAGTATGGAATTCTCAGGTTCTTCGGCTCGCAATGTGCTTGGTCGCTTGTTACGGTCAACCGCGGTACATTCGGTTGCCTGGTACACATCTATTATTTTATCCGCCGCTGAAGCAAGATGTTCGAGATCGTTGTCTGACAGTGCGGACAGTATCGCCTGGACATGCTGTGGGAGTCTCTGCAACCATAGTGTTCTGACGATGGCGCTCTTTGCCAAAGCGGGTCCCGCTAACTCCTGCATGTGCCTTAGTAGACCAGTTGGTTTTCGGTCCTCCAACTGGATGCCGGTGAGAAGTCGAGTTAGTCGCTTCTCCTCCGAGTCTTGAAGACGCTCGATGAGGGCTGTCTTGACGCGTACATATTTTTCTTGGGCTGGTGGATTAATTATTATGTCGCTTATTATCTGCAGGGTGTCAGGATCAAGAGCGGCAATTACGATGTTGTACTTGGTGAAGTCGTCTTTTATCCGAGAATTCACGAACTGTGCCTCGGCCTGGGCCAACCAGAGAGCAATATTAGACTTCCAACAGCTCGGTAAGCGTACTGAAACTGGGTGTACGTCCGATGCTGGTCTGCTGTCTCCTTCCATGTTGTTTTTGCTGGGTTTGCCGCTTGGGATTGTGGGAGGATCAGAAACGCTTGAACTGCTGGCGTTTCCTTCGTTGGTTACGATGAGATTACTTGAGTTTGATTCGTTGGAGTTTTCTTCTTTATTTTCCTTTTCGATAGTAAACATCTCCCGATTTGGTCAGAACAATTCGCAGCAGATATGGCAAAATTTCAAAGGAAGTGTGAATGTATAAAATAATTTTTTAATTTAATACCCATATAAGTTTAAAAATGATTTCTAAAATTGTTTGTTGCAAATTGATAATGTTTTTATTTTAAAAGTTAAAATTTTTGAAATCTGTTAAAAATTGTATTAAAAGTTTAAAAATAACCGAAATTTTTAATATTTTATTTTAGATGATGCAAGAAGGTAAGAAGACAAAATCATCCGTAGGATTAAAATTGTAATACTATTATTAAAATTTATTACTTGGCTAAAAATATGTATAAAAATCTCCAAAACTCATGAAATTTAATATTATCATCAAAATGAAAAGTGCTAAACTTTAATAATATTATTGAAATATATTAAACGATGATAAATTTATTGGTAGGTAGTTACGTTTTCGAGATGCAATTAGATTACATGAGCTCTGCAGATTTTTCAAAGGCAACACATTTAAGTTGTAACATATTGTATACGCATCAATTGATGTAACAATTTTCTAAAATGCTGGAAAAAATAATTAGATTAATGTAAAACTTTTTAAAAACTTTCACGTGTCTGATGAGTCATCTTTTTCGTGAGATCGGTTCTCTGCCTTTCTCTCGGCAAAACTGGTCCGCGACACTCGCCGGTGTGACTCTGCCTTTATCCGGAACGATTCCAAGCGGTGATGTGTGTCTCCGCCTTTAACCGCTCGCCCTTGTGAATCTAGCTGAAATGGAAGGCCAGCGAATTTAGTCCTTTTTAATGCACAAAACAAGGAAATATACATAATCTTTGACAGGGATTCATGAGACAGCTAGATGATATCAGACAAAATGGTTAGCAACGGTTTTATACCGTTTACTTCATAAATTTGTGATAAAAATGGCGGGTTTCACAATCCGCGATTAATTCAATTTACATTTCACAATTAGAATTATTAACTTGAAATTTGTGGGTATATGAAAAAAACATTATGTGTTAGCTGAAAAACAAAGCACGTTGTTAATTTTAATAGAAGTTAAAACTCATTTTAAACCTTATGCTCGTTTATCACTGTCATTATTTGATAGCATAAACGAAGCACGTTATATTTATAAAATACTGAGGTCCCCCGGTGGTCATTGAACGTAATTGAAGCTAAATTATGAAATGCTTTAAATATTAAAAAAATAAAATGCGACTCACCGGGTGCGTGATTTCTCAGGATTCGCTTCCCGACTCCTGACGGCTGCTGTATGCGAGTTTCCCATTTCTTCTTGTGTGAGTCGTGTGTCACCAGTTTGGTGGTTATTTGGTGGTTTGTTGAGATGAATGTGGGTAGATCCAATAATGTCATCTGCTATTTCCATCCAGCGATCCGCGTGGTTATACTTACTTCACACTTCTCTGATCTGACTCCATGGGTTACCAAATACACCAAAAATGAAAGGAATGTTTCTGAATACTGAAATTACATTTATTTAAATTACGAAATACTACAAGTATTAACTTGGAAGGTTTATAGGGAAGATACTCGAGCAAACAGCTAGCGCGTCAGGTAGCCGAGAAACGAATGAATTCCGCTCGCTTTGCCGGAACGGAATTCGCGCAGGCGCGGCGACTGAGTTGCCCGCGCATAAAACCAATTATTAGGCTGTTGATTATCATCCCCTACAGTTCCAATAATGTTTGAAACATTCTTCTTATTGCTAATGCTCTCTTCCACGTAACCAGTCGCCACAGCTGCCGATTTCCATCCTACTTGTCGTTGGATTTGATCAATTGTCATGCCACTATTTGCCATAATGGTAGCGGATGTACGTCGAAACGCATGTCCTGTATATTTCTCAGGATCGTTTAATTTAAGATAGCGTGCGATTTGTAAGGGGCATGATCCAAATGTGTTAATACCAACCACTTGATTGGTGCATTTACCCTTATCATACCGTAAGAAAACCCTGTCTGTACTTACATTTTGGGGTCGCAATGATAAATATTGCTTCATCAATCGCACATAATTAATTGCGCCACTGTCGGCAACAGTAAAACGTCGAGCCTTCACTGTTTTAGATGGTCGGATGGTAATAAGCAATACACTTCCTTCTTCTTTGATATCATATAAGCGTAAATCGCACAATTCACATCTTCTGCAAGAGCCAAAGATTCCGCAAATGGCTACCACCTTCAAAAATAAGTACGTTATGTCCGGTGCTTCCGTGAAAAACTTCCGCAAATCATCTTCTTTGAATACATACGCCTTCTTAGCAACGTCATCCTTGCTAATTGCCTTCATGAATGCATGCACTTTCACAAATGATTTTAAATCAACCCCTTTATTTATCCTCAACAGACATTGCAATTTCGAATGTATGGCCCACATAGTCGATGCTTTGTACTGTTCCGACATTTTCTGAAGGTAAGCAAGCACAACTCGTTCATCTACATCTACTACGTTTTGCTCCTCCATCCATGTTATGAACCTTTCATATTCTTTTTTATAAACGTCTTTGGATTTTTCGGGTATTAACCGCGATTCTGCTTTGGTATTTAAATTATCAATGTTAGAACTCATTTTACAACACACAATAACTAGTAAAAGCTGTGATGTCAACTATTAATCTTATGTGACAGATTGCAAATTAATGTTTGTGTTTTTCATTTCCATGACAACAAGATATTGTGATGTCACATCACGAATTCATTAATAGTTCTTATTTCCAAATTTTTAATAATAATATCAATATTTATGTTTTCAAAGTGTACCAATAAAAAAAAATAGCGTAAAGTATTCGTGGATAACTGGTCTTTAAAACACTTGCTTTATTTCGAGCACTCGGCTACGCCATCGTGCTCGAAAAATCGCGCGTGTTTTAAAGACCTGTTTATCCACTTATATTTTAATATACTATTAAAGACTGAACGCGCCATAATGCCCGAGATATATCTGATTTCACATTTAGTGTTCAATCTGCTCTCACTTTTTCTAAGATCGACGTGCACCATCCACCAATCGAAAAAGGTGTAAATATTAAATCATTGCACAATCTTAATGATAACCTTGGATGTCCTATATTCAATTTCAAGAAAAGAGATTATCTTAATTGTTCCAGAGATTTATTTATCTCTAATCGACTGGACTCTGAATGACCCGAGGTAAGACTCTCGACTCACAATCCAAAGGTCGCGGGTTCGATCCCGGCGTGCGCGAATAAATTTTATTTCTTTGAAGAAGAAGATAACAATAATAATCTAAACGAAAATATGAAAGAGAAAAAGACACAGAATAATAGAAAAAGATGACGGTTGCAACTGGGACTCGAACCCAGAACCTCTCGTCTAACCGGAACCGGTTATCTTTTTCTTCAATGATACATCACATTGATGGGAATTACCTTCAAAATTTATAAAAAAAAAGTTTTTCTTATATCAATTGAAATTTTACTTGATTAATTTGTGGTATTTCACAATTAATTAATTAAAAATAATATATAGTATATTTGCAGCAAGTTCCAGAGTGGAAGATATTCTCAGTATCGCTCTGATGTAAGACCACCATTCAGAATTGAAACATTGCTTGAAATGGCTTAAGCCGTTTTAGATCAGATCTGAACAGCCAGGTACTTCCCCACTTCCTCTTCCTCATCTCCTTCCCCTCATTACTACCTTCAGTCTCAAAACATACCCAAAACGGGGATGCCATAATCTCACTGGCTCTAGACGGGAGCAGTTGGGGACTTTTGTTCGGTATTCATTTTTAAAAAATTACAAAACCTCAATGGAAATACTAAATTGAAACGACCTAAAACATATCAGGCTGACTATTTTATTATTATTTTATCTAAAGTATTCGTGTGTGTGCTTAATCAGAACAGAATGATGCACTTAATAATAATATTTGGATGACTTGTATAGCGCCGTTTATGTGAAAAATCACCTCAAGGGCGCTGTACAAATTTATAATAAATTTCTACAAAGTTGCTTCTAACTACAAACTAGACAAACCACTATAACGACTAATGGCTAATAATTGCATCCACCGGTTCATCGATCACCGATACGAAACTATATGTACAATGATTTGACCAACGAACGCGATGCTGCGTGAAAATGTACTGTACTGATAGAAAATATACAAGACCATACTTACCTGGGAGGTCACTAGAGATTAACACTGTTATTGTTTATTTAGAGAAATTTAGCTACACTTCGCACGCAGAGGACATAATAAGGAACTCCACTGAAAAATATTATGGCTTTAAAAAAATATGTTCATTAGACCAATAAACGCTGAATCTAAATATATAAGTTTTATTTAATAATATTAAACGCAGAGTTTTTAAAAATATTAAAAAGTCCATTTTTAAACACGCCGTCAAATTTTAGTTGGGACGTCACCGTAAAGTCATTGTATGAGAATGAATGATATGACACAAGCCATCGTAAATTTATTCGTTCATTTACATACCGTTTACAGAGATTTAGTTGTTGTGTTTATTGAAACATTATTTAGGCCTAAATAATGTTTAAAAAATAAAGGTACCTATCTCTTATTAGTTTATCTCTATTATTGAAAATATTCAAAAACTACTCACACAAAAAATAGTAATGCTACTCTAGGGAGAATACTTCGAACAACGGAATTCAAAATGGTGGCAGTTGATCAGCTGATTTCCCTATCCTATAGTAATTGTTCAGGAGTGGTGACGTTACACGATTCACCATACATACGGTGGTTTTCGGAGGGTCTTGAAAAATTAAAACTTTGACAATTATTTTAACTATCAAAACTAACTCTAACTCTAAAAATTAAAATGTAGTTATTTAAGTTACAAGGTCATTATTCATTAAAAAAATTGGACTGCAGTTCTCTATCGGGAACTATAATTTATAATATTATGTTCTTTAATGAGCGTATTTTAAAAACAAAATCAAAATTTTATGGTGGGCGGTACGATAGTACCTACAAGGATTTGATCAGAAAATTTATCTTTCTAAATGTGATTCGTTCCTCGGTAAGAGAAGTATTGATGTGAAAAGATTCAAATAATGTTAATCCAATAAGAAAAGTGTGTACAGTTCTATTACGAATCAAAGTTAACCATTTTTCAGTTCATGCCTAAAAAAATATACGAACCAAGTTGAAATCCATCCCTCACAAAGGGGAGTTAACCACAATATTTATTTTTCATCTAAATTAAAACTGACAACATAAACCAATTTGGGTTAAATAAGTGAAGACGGATATTATAAATGTTATCACAGACTTATAAGATTATAAATTCACATTTTATTAGAGGTTTTCATCAAATTCACATTTTGAAAAGCTTATCCCTATTATCGTGGTGCCATGTCAAAGCCATGTGATGTTATTTGAAATTCAACTCACATTTAACAAAAAGGTTAAAGATTAAGGTCATATTACCAGCGGGCAAAAACTTACATTTCGTCAAAAGACGGTCTCTCGCGTTTTGGCAATTTTAGAGCAAGATACGCTGTAAATGCACTAAGCAGGCTGCGCTATCACTAGGTAGAAATGATAATTGAAAAAGTGAAAGAGGGAAATAAAAAAAAACGTAAGTTAAGATACAGAAAGAGAGTAAGTTCAGTCAATTAGCGAAATTCCATGCGGTATGTCGGGTAATTTTGAATTTTTGAGATATTATCAATATATTATTTTTCATTACCATAAGTCCAATAATTAATTATATTAAATAATACCCAAACTATGAAGTGTACGTAAAAACTCACGAGACCTTTAAAGTAAGTCAATTTCGTTAGTTTTTTATTTTACTATTATTTATGCGTAAATCTTTATACCTACTTTGGTTAATGTATTTTATGTATCTCAGGAACTTTTTGACAAAAAAGGGTTAGCTAGAGCCCAAATTATTGCGTGGTTTAGGAGATATTATCATAATTCACAGGCTTTCGGAATTAAAAAAACGCACACTTTTAAAAAGTTTTATCTTGGGAATAGTTATATCTATATAGCTCATATTTTGCTCAAATTGCAGAAAATTCATTTTATTTTTAAAAAATTACGTTTATTTCGACGTTTATTTTTTCAATACACGACCAAAACAAAAAAAGTGTCTAAATTTTGCTGTTTTTGCCGGGTAACACCGGGCGCAGGTCAAAAACTTTTACATAACAGTGGCAACCCAAATGAGATTTTCAAGGAATTTTGCAATATGGACTCATAAGTTGTAATAGCAATTTTTTGTTTATTTTTTAATTTTATCTAATACTAGCTGGTACCCGGCATGAGAAATTGTTTCACCCTTTTTTTTTTTTTTACAGTGAATACCGCACAAGAATCTCAACTGCTCCCGTCTGGAGCCAGTGAGACTATGGCATCCCCAATTGGGGTATGTTGTGAGGCTGAAGGTAGTGGGGAGGGGAAGGAGGTGGGGTAGAGGAAGGTTGGGAAGTACCTGGCTATTCAGATCTGGTCACCAAACACGGCTAAAGCCATGTTCAAGCAACGTTTCAATTCTGAATGGTGGTCTTACACCAGGGCGATACTGATAGTATCTTCCACTCTGGAACATGCCGCAAATATACTATATATTATTTTAAATGAATTAATTGTGAAATAACACAAATTAATCAAATAAAATTTATTTGCGCATGCCGGGTTCGAACCCGCGACCTCCGGATTGTGAGTCAAGAGTCTTACCCACTGGACTACGGAGGTCGTCTCCCTGAGCGTCCTTCCCCATTCGTCCCGTTCACCTTCCTCCTCCCCTTCCTCTCCCGCGTCCCCTTCCCCTCTCGCGTTCCCACTCCACCTTCCTTCTCCTCACTCTACTCCCCCCCCTTCCCCCGTCCCGCGAAACCCCCTCTCGAGTTCCCCCCCCCCCTCCTGTATTCGCCCCAACCCTCCCGCGGATCCTATGTTGTCGTTTCAAAAAATTCGATTTAATACGCGCTTTAATTCGGGTGGACCCGAGTCTACCGTACCGAAGGGACGAACGTCAAATGTTTGACAGGTAGGTAGAACAGTTTTTATGGGAAAATGAAACTATTGTTTTTACTATTTTCCTCGCAAATTTTCCATATTTTCGCACCGTTTAAACTTTCCCTGGACTACGACAAACATTTCAAAACCAAAATCAGCTAAATCGGCCCAGCCGTTCTCGAGTTTTAGCGAGACAAATGAACAGCAATTGATTTTTATATATATAGATTTGTATGTTTTTTACAATACATATACAACTTTACAGTATAACATATTGATTCTTGTTCCTCAAGCAATGTATGACACTAGAATTATGCTTATAAATAAAATAAAATCCTTTTTTGTTTAAAACCACGATATTTATTAATTTTTTAACCGACCGGTTTCGCTTAACTTAAGCATCTTCAGGGTACAAATTAATACTAAACAAGAAGTACATAATGTGTGCTTATATATAACAAAATATAGAGGGAGACAACATGATACAAATATTACAAACAAATACATTAACATAAGTACTCAAGTAATGGGAAAAAACAGAAAGATAATTATGTAGACTAATGGGTTATAATAATAAATTTGAAGAAACAAAGCATCAACTGGCATGGTGGTAAGGAGCACTGGGAATTTTTATTTTTAAGGGTTTATTGGAAACAGACCTAATATAGGACTACTTGATATATCTAATTGATTATTAAGTATATGACTTTTAGTTTTTACAGCTTTTTTTATTTCTAGCGCCTCTAGATTATTTATTTTGTTACCATGCCCGTTTTTGTGTAAGATGTTAGCACCGGTGCTATGACAGAACGTATGATCTTTATCGATCAAATGATTTGCGAATTCTGAAAAACCGTTAGTATTGAGGCAACGGAGATGTTCCTTTATCCTAATATTGACATTACCTGTTGTTTTACCGATATAGAAAGCCGAACAATTATTACAATTTAATTTATAAATTCCCGAATGATTTAATTTGTCGTCCTTATCTTAAGAATTAATTAGAAATTTACCTAGATTATTATTAGTATAAAAGGCCGGTCTGACTTCAGAAGGAAGATTTTTTACACTTAAGGTAGAAAAATTATTAATGAATAAAATTCGCGCCATTGATGATTAATATTATTATCATTGATTTGAGGACAAGGACTAGCAAATAAGAAGCGATTAACGGCTATTTGTTTTAGTTTTTTATTTAAGATTAAATCTATGAAATGTGATTCATAGCCATTATTTACCGCAATTTTTTTTTATTATTTTTAGTTCATTAGCAAAATTATTATCGGACATTGGAATTGTGACCAAACGATGGACCATTGAATGGAATGCGGAGTGTTTATGTGAAATAGGGTGATTGGAGATGCTGTGTATGACAATGTCAGTATAAGAGGGTTTACAAAATATGTTAAAATCAATTTTGTTATTAACGATCGATAAGGTAAGGTCTAAATAATTTAAGGTTGAATTGTTGCCTATCTCTAACGTGAATTTAATCTTATTATGAAAAGAGTTTATAAGATTGAGGAAGGAATTAAGTTGACGCTCAGTCCCTGTCCATATACAAAAAACATCATCAACATATCTTTTCCAGTACAGGACGTTTTTAATAAGAGGTGAGGTACTAGATAAAATTTTATTCTCTAGGCTATCCATCAATATATCAGCAATCAGAGGAATGGTAGGGCCGCCCATAGCCAGGCCGTCCCGTTGCTGATATATAACATTATTAAATTGAAAATAATTTTGATTCAGGCACATATTAAACAAGGAAGTTTAATATTTTATTAAATCTGTAGAGAGATCAGAGCTCTTTAGCAAATCAGAAATTAAACATTTACTCTCTTCTATGGGAACATTGGGAAACAAATTTACAACGTCAAAAGAAATTAGTTTAGAATTACTAGGGAGAATCATATCTTTTAATTCTTCTACCAATGAAAAAGAGTTTTTAAGGGTATGTTTAGGTGAAAAAACATTGGTATTTTGAAACACATTAGTAGTAACTGATGATATTTTAAAATTTGGGGCATTACAACACGAAACTACCGGTCTGATGGGGCAATTATTCTTATGTATTTTGAGGAACCCATATAATTTAGGAGTTTTGGGATTTTTATTTAAAAATTTTACTTTGTGATACGATTCATCTTGGAATATTTTAGTTTTACATGCTTGAAGTGTTTGTTTCACATTTTCTTGGAACTTATTGGTTGGATCTTTTGCCAGTATTGTGAAATTGTCAGTGTCGATGAAGTCCGCCACTTTTGTATTGTATTCAGTTCGAGGAATTATAATTACTGTATTCCCCTTGTCCGCTTTTGTGAGGATTAAATCTTCATCAGCTAGTTTGGCACGAATATTCTTCATTATTTTCAACTCAGGATTTGGGTTAGGTTTAAATTTATGTATTATTTTTGTAAGGTTTCAGAACTTTTGTAACAGACTTTTTTTGGTTTATTACATAGAGCTGTGTCTATATCCACTGCAACCTCTTCTATTGCAGCATTAAAATTATTATTAGAATATTTAAGGTTATATTTTAATCCCTTTGCCAATAGGGACGTCTCCTCTGGAAGAAAATGCACAGAAGACAGGTTCTGTACACGGTCAAAAAATGTATGGACCGGCTCTGGGTTACTATTGTTAATAATATCCGGATTATTTACATGGCACAAGTTCTTCAGTTTTTTATTTACTGTGTTAAGTTTATTAAAAGATTTAACAGAAGCTAAGTGTCTCACTTTATCGTCAAATAGGTCTCATTCGATTATGTTTTTTCCATTATGTTTATTTTATTTTGAGATAATCTGAAAAGAAAGTTTCGTAGATATTAATATATCACATCTCAAATCATAATATCACATCTAAAATCATAATAAATACCTAATTTGAGATATGATATTTGAAATTGTATAATAAAACATTTCGTTTGAAATTTTAACAAATCTGCGCGACGACTATTAAATTATTGTTAAAAAATTACGAATGATTTCAAAGTTTTACGAGTAACTTTAATAGATTTAACAAACATTTAAAATCATGTCATATATTTTTGTGGAAAAGATTAGATACGGAGAACAATTTCATGTTGAGTCTGGTTATATCGCCTTAAATGTTAAACAAAGCATCGGCATCGCTTCATTTTTTCTTACCTTTCGTTACCGTTGGGATATAATAAGTGAAATAAGAGTATATTCTGCAACTAAATTACAACGAATAAAACCTTTCAATGGTTGGTATATAGTTTTTTTGAAATCTTATTTACTTCATTAGACTGCGGGATTCAAACTTTGGCCAAGGATGTCTGTAAAATAGCTTACCGTCTCATGAGACATGCCCTAACGTAAGATGTAAATTCATTTCGACAAGCTGGAGACAAACCACGTGAAAATCTTTTTGGCACCAGGAGGGTTCCAGCAAGCCTTAAACACCACGACACCATTCGTATATTGACCCCCGATGAATGCACATCAAAAACACAGACCCAGCGCACAAAACTAAAGTTCGCTAAAGTAAAGTAAGGGTAATCCGTTCATTATTTGATTATTTTGAAACTAAAATCCACCAAATTTATACACCACATAAAATAATCTGATTAGTAAATTTGGTGAGAGAAGCAGGAAGGTTATCCTCTCTGCCGATACATCAGACTGCTTATCAGACTTATTAAGGAAATTGAAAGAGATAAAAACCATAGAAGAAAGGGTAAAAGCTGGTACATTTCTGGTATTTGTTTTTGATTGATACTGTTTGATATAATAAAACTGTCTGAAAATGTGGGATTTTATTATCCAGAATATTCATTTCTATTGTGTGTCTGTCCCGCGCAATTCCGGTTTAATGAATTCTAGGATTCAGATTCGATTTGAATATAAGTTTCATTTTCAAAATAGAAACAGTTTGTTTGAATAATTCAGACAAATTATTAAGTATATACCTGCTCCGTGCCTGTAGTGTGATATTTTAACGAAAATAATTTTCAAAATTGGGATTATAATATTATTCCGTGTATCCGTTTCTGTTGGTTCCTAGATCCTTATACCTTTTCCTGATTTAATTCCTCTCATCTACCCACCTTATGCTGACTAAGAGTACGACCATTTTTTTAAGTGTGTATTATTCGAAATTAAAAGTTATTCTGTCAAAACCTATGCTGTGGGTGTGATTTACAGAGCCCCCTTGTTCGACAGTGTCAAAACTGATAAATCCATAAAAAAATAATAATTTGAAAACAAACAAAAAATATGAAATAAAATATACCAAGTATATGCCAAGGCCGAGATATATAGCATACCACTCCCACAGAAAAATCTTGATGGATGATTAAAATAATTATACATACATATATATTTTTTTTACATTACCCTCACACAGGAGGCCCCGAGGAAAATAATTCCCCTCAGGGCTTTTGTCATCTTTGGGATGCTGTGTGGAGGTTCTTTTTAGGGAAATGGTGGATAGGATGTTCTGGGAAGGAAAGGGGTATGAGGGGTAGGTAGGGGTAGGAATCTGGAGATCAGTGTGTCCGGGAGACGTGTCTATCCCTCCCAATGCGGTGCAAGGCAATGTCTCGAGAGAGTCCTGCTGGAGAGGTCAAAAGAAGTTTCGTCAACAAGTTTCTCCCGATCCGGCGTGCCACGCATTTGGTGGGCAGACGCAAACCTAACCCCATGAACCCGGGCACCCCTGCTAAGTCACCAAACGTAGCGAACCACTTGGGGTGACCTATGAGAGAGGTGTTGGTTATCCAATAAATGGTTCGGGGGGGGGGCGGTACCTGTGCCCGCGTACCAAATGGAAAATTGCATTATAATAATAATTAAATAGAATAGTGGTCAGTGTTAGGGAGGATTCCTGTCATTTTCCTGATTCATACCCACACCTAGTCCCCTAAATGTGAAACTACGTGATATCACAAGGTCAGTACACTGACAATCTCCAAAGTGACAGCAGTGTACCTCGGTGTACAAATACCTCAGTGTAATTATAGTTCGTAACATAAAATGCAAATTACAAATCAATACAACAGTAGAACGGTTAAGAAAATTAATTAACATTTTTATTAGAATACGTAACATATTAAATATTGGATTATTAGGAACCATCTACTTTTCCCTAATTCTATCAGTATTACAATATGGAATTCTTGGCTGGGGTGGAGCTTTTAAAACTTCTCTTTTGCCTTTGGAAATTATCCAAAGAATATTAATAAAAATAATTCTAAAAAAAGCTAGACGATTACCCTACCATCAAATTATTTCAGGAATTTAAAGTCCTTTCACTTCATATTATTTATAAAAAAATTACGCTTTTACAAATACACAAAGAGTGTTTCAATAATGTGAACTTAACTCTTTTTTCGAAAAGCAATTGAACAAATATCCTTGGTTCTCTGACTATACCGCGCTGTTACACCACCACAGCCCAACAATTCTACAAATATATTGGAGTTAAATGGTTTAACGAATTACCCTTGAAATTAAGATTGAATTACAAAAAATTCAAAAATTCAATAAAAACTCCTTTTATGTAACTTATCAACATAACAACTCAAATATAATGTTAGTTATCCTTTTTCTGTCATTATTTTTTATCTCCTCCTCTTCAATCTGTTGTTTTTCTTATCTATTATTTGTTTTATATATATATATATATATATATATATATATATATATATATATACATATATATATATATATATATATATATATGTAGAACAATTTTCTCGGTTTACCCGCGTAACGTAGTCCTTAAAAGGACTTTTTAACTCCTGACGTTTCGGACAGATCACACTGTCCATCTTCAGAGGCCTTATGTCTTGAGTTTTTGTCTCAAACTGATAGCTTTCGCATGTCTGTTCGGTCCAAAAGCTAAAACTTAAGTGAGTGCAAGTCACTTCTTATGTCTAGAACGAAGTACCCGGGTTGCAGGTGATTGATGGTGGAGGGGGTGGGGGGCGGGGCTGACAGTAGATACCTGATTGGTAAAGCTAATTGGAGACACTACTGGTAATTTTGGAAATGCCGTTTTTGGGGTATTTTCATCGATTAAGACTTTCCAGGTGTTGGGAATTCTGATTGCGTCATTTCTAGTATTCATATTATTTTTATTTTTATTAATATGTTTATTAATAGAAATTTATAAACATAAAAATAATATAAAAATAAAAATAATATGAATACTAGAAATGACGCAATCAGAATTCCCAACACCTGGAAAGTCTTAATCGATGAAAATACCCCAAAAACGGCATTTCCAAAATTACCAGTAGTGTCTCCAATTAGCTTTACCAATCAGGTATCTACTGTCAGCCCCGCCCCCCACCCCCTCCACCATCAATCACCTGCAACCCGGGTACTTCGTTCTAGACATAAGAAGTGACTTGCACTCACTTAAGTTTTAGCTTTTGGACCGAACAGACATGCGAAAGCTATCAGTTTGAGACAAAAACTCAAGACATAAGGCCTCTGAAGATGGACAGTGTGATCTGTCCGAAACGTCAGGATTTAAAAAGTCCTTTTAAGGACTACGTTACGCGGGTAAACCGAGAAAATTGTTCTACATCTTACACCCGTGAAAACCTTAATCATAACATATATATATATATATATATATATATATATATATATATATATATATATATATATATATATATATATATATATATATATATAAATATGATTCTTTTCTTCTTTTATGTTAATTATCTATTTTTTGTTTTATATATTTAAAAAAATATTATTTTTCCTTTGCTAAATTGTAGTTAACATGCGTTTATACGCCTTTTTAACTCGAGCTTTGCTCTTAAAAAGGGTGTAAAGCATATTATTAAATGTATTTTAATAGAAAAACTTTATTTAATGTATATAAACATGTAATTGATAATATTATATTAAATAAAAAAATTAATAAAAAAAGTGTTCTATTCTCACATCTTGATTTCTTAATTGAATTATGTTATTTTGTTGTGTAGTTAGTTATGCTTAGACCTCCAAAATTACAACTGGTGATGAAAATTACAATCGGTGCAAAGTGGAAAGTTGAATATGGACAAGAGACACCATTATCCTGCCATTAATGAATTCTCTGCTTCATTTTTCCCCACCACCTATAAAGTTTCTAACAGTCAGTAGTCACTATAGTTCGTCAAATCCTAACTATGATAAATATTTAGGAACCACAGAAACCGAAAATATTTCAATGAACGATTTACATAAAAAACCAATCCCTGCAGTTTAATTGCCCAAATGTAGAAAAAGTGTACTAATATACATACCTTGGTCTTACTATAGATGTCAATTTTAACTGGTTAAATCATATTGAAAATGTATGTAATAGATTAAGATCCATATTAGGGAAATTTTATCACCTGAAAAACTTTGTAAATAAAAATATATTACTTCTTCTAATAGTGCAAAATTATTTTGTGGTAACATTTTAAATTCAAATTAATAGATAACTTTGTATTAGCCACTTAATTATTTACAAAAACCGACATGTAAATGTAAATAAATATAAATATATATAAATTTAAATATTATTAATAATCAGATATTGTTTTTAAATGACCCATTATTAAATCTATTCCCCTTTTAAATGTTTAATTGTTCTATATTGCCCCTCGTCCCTTACACATTATTTTTTTTTCAAATTTTATTATTGTTTATGTCTATTATTTTTCTCTATTACCTATGTATGTCTATTTTTAAAATTAGTTCTGTCAAAACCCTGAAGAAGTCAGCTTTGCTGACGAAACATGTCGGTTTTTGTAAATAATTAAGTGGTTAATACAAAGTTATCTATTAATTTGAAAAATATATTATATCTACTGTATATACAACGCATTAGCAGAATCAATTATAGGATACGGAATAAATAGTTACGGATTGACGTACAAAACGTACATAAATAAAATAGAACAACTACAAATCCGTTTCCTAAGATTAATATCAGGCAAAAAAAAAGTTCAATTATGTGATGGTGATTATAAAAAAATGCTCTCCTTGTGTAATGTGCTCTCTATACATGGTAGGGTAGATTACCAATTAACGCTAGATGAATTCTGGAATACAGAATTCACAAAAAACTGTAAACCAACTACCCTACTAGGCCTAATGTTTATTATTAATATATCTCAAAATGCATAGAGTGATAGAACCAAAAGGCATAAAATTCTGGTAATATTTAACGCATTACCTGAAAATATTAAAAATGAGACAACTTATTCAAAAATCAAAACAAAAGTTAGATCATTCTACTTCAGTAGAACATGAAAACAAATTTAATAATATTGTGTACAAATACCTAGATCTATGACAAAGAAATAATATTGAAAACAAATAATATTGTGAACGAATAGGTACCTAGATCTTTTAACCATTGTTCAAAATAAAAAATAATTATAATAACATTTTATTATATTATTGTAAGTAAATAAATAGGAAAAATGAAAGATTTCTTATTTTGACAATTGATTGATCAGTTTTGTAAGATTTAAGTAAGGTAAATTAATAACTAAACAATTAATAACACAATTAATAACTAAATAAACATATTTAAAAAAAAAAAAAAAACATTGAAACATTTCGTAGTACACTTCGGCAAGAATCGATCTTGTAATCTTCGAATCCAAATCAAAGCATTCAGCACACAGCTTCACAATAAAGGTACTAATACCTCCCATTCGTTAACCCAAATAAATAAATGTGTATCTCTATGGTGAATCTACACTTCCGAAAATCCACAGGATTGTGGTATTCTTCCGCCGAATTCAATAGAAAATAGGAAGAAAGGAAACTGCATTAATTCATAGGATTCATTGAGATAAAGTTATTTATCTTCAGCTGTAGGAGTTTCCCCCCGCGGAACTATCGGCGGTTTGGGCCAAGCCCTCTCAATTATTTCAATTGCTAATGCAATCCCATAGAAAGGATTTATTTAGAAATAAATTACCGGGGGGGTTTATCTGTGAACCAGAATAAATTAGCTGAGAAGATATAAGAATAAAGGGAGAGACCGCTGATTGACATTGATCGCTTAAATTATTTTTACAAAAGCTTTTTTATTTTACTGAAAATCATTTAATGCTGATTTGTTCACATTCAAACTCTTTTAGGACCTTCTGCTTCTCCTTCTTCGTATGGTGGAAAAGGGTCGGTAGTCGTTAGAGGTCATTATTTTATTTCGAAAATCTCTTTATGTAATAAACATAACAATACAAATAAAATCTAATAGCAGATTTTCACATAAACATAAAGTCATAATAAAAAACTAAAGGTCCAGTACACATGGGCTAAAATATTTACAAAATATTAAATAAAAAATTAAATAAGATGGTTGAACACAAATAAATGAAAAATTTGCAAGGAAACGAATAAACAGCGTAATAAATTTGAAAACAACAGCAATAATCACCAAACTGAACCCATGTTTATGAAATGAATGCCATGCACCTGGATTGGATTCACAGCAACAACATGACAACTTGCAAATACGATAATTGAAATTACTCAATGTTAGCTATGATTTTGTGTTTTCTTGTTAGGGAGAGAGAACCCTGGCAGTTTAGTAGTTTACAATTAATAGGGTGCTTTTCGTAATTTGTTTTTAGGGTGTTATGCCGTGTTGCGCTACCTCGTTCTTTAACTAACGTTTCGAACAGCGTTGCAGTGTCCATCATCAGGGCAGATCCAGCAGATCCGGTAGATGCCAGATCTACCCTGATAATGGACACTGCAACGCTGTCCGATAAGTTGGCTAAAGAAGGAGGTAGCGCAACACGGCATAACACTCCAAAAACAAATAACGGAAATACTTTTGGCCGTGAAAATCAAAAACGTATCTCAATAGGGTGCTTGATTTTGCATGTACGATTCACAATATTGGTAGAATAACTACTATATTATATTACACCAAGATTGCAAATTCACTCAAAATTTATCTGACACCTTACAAATGCAACTTACAAATGCTTATGTCTAAAGACGGAGGCGTCTATTAATATCTACAGGAATTCCAAAAACTTAACAAATCGGACTAATAGACTAAGCAAATGTGATGGGGAGAAAGAGATTGGATAGAGGATGGTCGAGAAGTATCTGGCTATTCAGATCTGGTAACCAAACACGGCTAAAGCCATTTCATTTCAAGCAACGTTTCTCGCAACCTTAATAACGGAGGCCCCAATGAAATAGATTTCAGATTATGAAAAATATTTAAAAATATTTGATGAATGTCACCAGAAATATGGAAAAATTAAGTTAACTTTAATATGGAACGGAAACCCCTACAATAAATTCTGTCGGTTTATTTCTTATATTCGTAGACATTTAAAATTACGATAAATCGTAAAATCAATAAGTTTAATCAATTCAGTTGCTAAATTTCATTAAATAACGAGTAACTCCACTACGACTTGCAGAACTTTCAAGTCGGACATAATTCACTTACAGAAACTGCAGCGATTACTTAAAGCTAAGAGTAATTATTCAACGAATTTTAGACAAACTTCAACCGTACGATAATATCCAGATCTGCTCTGAATACGATTAATAATACAGAATAAATCATTGATGGTTATTTTGTACCATATTAACCTCTCTCCCCATAGTCCCTATCCCTTGTTCAGAAGTCCTTGCAAAACAAAGCGAAAGCCGCATTATTTGATTTACATCAACATTACTTGGCAATGGGTAAACTTAGTTGTAACAACTTATTGTTTTACAAGGGCCCGTCGATGAATTTGAATATTGAACCTATATTGAGGTTTGCATGTAACGCTTGTTTTGTTCGGTAATAGTATTCAAATTACATGTATAAATTAATTAATTTTGGTGCACAAGTCTCAGACAGAAAACTTAATTCATGATTCGACTGAACTTAACTCACAAGAGTATGTTTTAATTCACGGTTCGATACCTCTGATTATGTAAAATATGATTTTTGGCATGAAACGCTTTTTAGTGATATAATAATAAACACGCGGGGAAATGTTTTTATACACCACGGATATGTAACTTAAAGGTATTTACAATATTAGAATGTGATTTTAAGCGGCTCTCTAGTTGGACTATAAATTAGAAATTAAAATGAGGAAATCGTGAAAAAAATGATTTATATCGATTTTATATATTTATACCGATTTGAAATAAAACTGATATCGGGAGTTTACATGAGACTCCTAGGCCCCATAGAAGCCTTATTATGTGAGTACCGCAGAAATACTCCTTCACCTTGTATTCTTGTATATTCTATTGGAGCTCAGAATCAAACAGCATTAATACCCTTGCATCTGCGTGGTTGAATTTCAGAACCCGATTCTAGCCAAGCTACCGTTGTAATTGGGTTTTTAATTCAAGAATCTGTCAAAAGATATTGCTACGTCCATCAGCAGCTCGAATGTGGACGTTTCTTCCCTAGGTAGAAGTACTACGGATTTATAGAATTTAATATCTTTCCAGATATGTAAAGATTGACGGCAATACTAGAGGAGTTGTGAATAATAGTATCACACGGCTATTTAATATATATATATATATATTACATATGACGTCATTGCGTATCTCGGTTACTTTGTCACGGTTACTCTGTCTCGGTGACTACCTGTCACTGAATCACAGTGGCTCCGAGGAATTTAAATCATTGTATTAGTGTTTTTACGACGAATTATCTTCAATAGCATTAGGTAGAGCATCATTTTGTTGCTTTATTGCGGTGTACAGCGTATGTATTTGATTGAACCTCTGACATAAAAATTCGGTTAAAAAAATGTGGTGAATATTTATGAAGGTGGCATTAATATTTTTGGGTAAAGGTAAATAATTTTAAAGCTGCTGTAGTGGTGTACTGGGTAGATCAACAAAATAATAATTTAATGGCAAATTTGTATTTGTTAGGAAGCTGAAGAATGAAACAAAAAAAAATGAAAGTGACGCAAGTCTGAAATTAGAAGGAATTGAAAAATTTTGCTAAGCACCCAATTTCTTGGTACATTTGCAAGATAAGAGGGGAATGCGGCGGGTTTTCCAAACTAAATTGAAAGTTTTAAACTTTCGTTCCTATCGATGTGCAGTATGTGCACACACATTCAAAAGTGTAATCTTTAAAATAATTCACCTGTACCTGCGTTGAATTATTGAATGGAAATTTTGAAATTATACCACTTTACTACTTCGGAACTTCACCGTTTCAAAAAACCGTTTAGATACATACGTTGCCAGAAATTAAAATTGTGTGCAGCCAAACAGAAATAAACATTAATGAAAATTAATTGCACGCTTTGAATTTTTTGTTGTCATGTTGTTCTAAATAGTTTTCCTGCGGCATGCACAGTGACCACCACACTCGGTTTTACTCGGAGGGAAAATGTTTAATTGCATAAACGCCACCCTTACCACTGTTTAGTGGAATTCATAATATAAGAGATCATAAATTACTTTAATACGAACAATTTGTATGCTTTTTCCGTCCTTATTACTTGCTTCCTAGTAAACTTCACCAATTAAAAATATGTTTTAACTAGGTAAACTAGTAGACAGCAGTTTTCTCATTCACATTTAATTGCATGATTTTTTGTTATTTAGATTTAATATACTTGTGTCATAGTAGTTAGTTGAATCAGAGTTACGCAGGACACACAGACATATATCTTAAAATACAAATTTAAATACAAATAAAAAAATGGAGCAGTACAATTTTGACATGGCATTTTTTGTTATTGTTTCAAAAGAGTAGTAACTGCCGGGAGCCAATGGATCAATGGCATCTCCAGATGGGGTAGGTTTGAGGCTGAAGGAAGTGCGGAGGATAAGGAGATGAAAGAGTTTTTTTTGTACATCTGCTCCACGCAGGAGGGCCTGGGGAATTAAATTCCCATCAGGGCCTATGTCATCTTATGTGGAGAGCCTTTTTAGGAAAGGAAGGAGAGGAAGTTTTGGAGAGGAAAGGGATGGGTAGGAATTTGGGGGTCAGTGTATCCAGTAGTGACGGACGTATGAATCCATCCCTCCCACTGCGGTGCAAGGCGTTCCGAGAGAGTACGGCTGGAGAAGTCAAAGGGACTCTCTCAGTCTTTCTCTCCCGATCCTGCCTGCTATGCAGTTGGTGGGCAGACACATCCGCCACCAAGAACCTCACCCCCATGAATCCGTGCACCACCGCTAAGTCACCATACCTAGCGAACCACTTGGGGTAAGCTATGACAGAGGTGTTGGTTATCAAATAAATGGTTCCCGTCGCAGCGGTACCCATACCCGCCTCCCAAATTGATGGAAGTATCTAAGTGAAAGTTTCAAAGAATGACTCTCAAAATAAGGAAAAGGTGACGGTCTACGTAAAATTAAAAAATTACATGTGCAGGCTTGAGGCTTGATCAGACGACCTTGACTATCCTTTGTCCTGCCTCTGACTACCCAACGCTGAATTTTCTTTTAGTCTTCGGGCATTTTACCCCAAATATTCAGTTAACATTCTTTGAGGCTTCACTGAGTGGTTGGCTAAGGGACACGGAAGCTAAGTGTAGTTTATGGTCAGACCGAAAGCCATTCACATTTTTTGTTGGTACTTGCCAATTGATTTGAGATTTATTATATTACTTATGTTCTCTATTTTATGCAGGTGCTTGCGGTTTTTTACAGATGCAATGCCGCCTCATGGAGCCTCATGAATGAGTTTTTCTTTTGCCCTGTTTAATTTATCTTTGTCTTACTAACCTATTTTTTGCATTTTGTTTTTCCTGTTAAGCGCTTGCATACTGCTTACTAACAACGTATTCAAGGACACTGGAGGTCTAGATTCCTTCAAGATAAATAAATGTTGCTTCGTTTAACAAAAAAAATTAGAATCTTGCGAGAGCCTTGAAGGAGAAACCATCAGTTACTTATACCAGGGCGGGTAAGAGGTGGATTACCTCCACTGTCTACGTAAAATTTAGAAAAATCCCCTTTTCTCACTCCTTAAAGTAGAATGCGGTACATACTTCATGGTGAAATTTTGAACACTTGACTTTCAGAATATGAGCAAAGTTACCATCTTCTTTTCGTGAAGCCCGGGTAAACCGGGGATATCAGCTAGCTTCTTATAAATGGTTGCGTTGCTATAGAACTAAAGAAATTCCAAACAGAAAAAGCAATTCATGATTCATAACACCAGAGCAATTCTTTTGTTTACGTAAGTTCCACACAGAAGGCCTTCAGAAAAAAATATTCCCCTTAGGACCCATGTCATCTTTGGGGGTGTTGTGTGGAGGGTATTTTTAAGAAAGGGGGAGAGGAAGTTCTCGGAATTGAAAAGGTTTGAGCGTTGGGTAGGATTGGGGGTCAGTGTGTCCAGAAGTAACGGACGAACGAATGAACGGAGGGGTAGTACTACCCGAGAGATTACGACTGGAAAGGTTAAAAATTTTCCCTCAACCAGTCTATCTCGGTCCCATCCCAGCTGGTGGGCAGACGCATCGGCCGCAAAGACGCGGACTAATCTCACATCATGAACCCGGTCATTCCTGCTAAGTCACCAAACCAAGCCCCACGGTTGAATTTGGCAGCCAACTCTGGTCTGGAGCTCCAAAATACCTGAAAAATACCCTCGAATCTGTGCAAAAACGGGCGGTCCGCTTAATATAATATAATCCCATCTTAACGGACGGATTGCAATCTTTAGAGCACAGACGTCGGGTGGGAATGCTACCCTTGTTCTACCGGTATTACAATGGAAGATGCTCCGAGGAACTAGCGTCATTGATCCCTTCGGCCCCAGTGCATAGCCGGGAAACACGCCAAACGCGTGCCCAACATTTGTACACGGTTGACATTTGTCACATGAGAACGGTTCGTTTCTTCGACTCGTTCTTGTGTTCAACAGCTCGGCTGTAGAATGATTTGCCGGCCTCTGTGTTTCCTCCTTCCTACAACATGGGTCTCTTCAAGACCAATGTTCATTCCTTCCTCTCCTCAAAAAGACCCTCCACACAGCATCCCAGATGACATAGGCGTGGAGTTAATGTAAAAAAAAAACCGTAGCGAACCACTTGGGGTGACCAATGGCAGAGGTGTTGGTTATCTAAAAAAATATTTGCGGGGCGGCGGTACTTTTTTGGTACGGTACGGTATTTTTTTGTTACAAAGAACATCTAAATAAGCGCAATAAAATCAAAAAACAAAATCAAAACAAAATTAAAAACAAAATAAACACCTAAATCAAAAACCAAATCTAAAACAAAAACGAAGTAAAAAACGAAATAAAATAAAAAGGAAAAACTCCACCTTGCAAGATGGACAAATAATATACTAAGAAAATTACAATACACTGGTAAGATAAATCGAAGCAGAGCTTCGTAGTTTGTTTTGTTATATTAAATTTAATGTTCTCCTTTCCGATATAATTTGGGTAATGACTTTTTTTATATTTAGTGAATGATGTGTTAAATATGTCAACAACATCTTTATAGCCATTACGGCAAACGGGGATATATAATTGTGTTTCTGTGTTGGAGTTATCACAATAAAACGGTAGATATTGCCTCGATGTTGGTTTGCGAGGTATATGGAAAGAAATAAACTGTAATAATTCAGGGCTGTCAATTATTGAATTTACGATTTTATATTAACATCTTGGGTCATTAACTAATTCTACGTTTGAATAATTTTAATAAATTAAATTGACATAGTAGATAATCATAGTTGACACATTTCCTTTTCCCCTTTTCACCCATTCAGAAATTAATAAATGGTAAAAATTTATTTTGAATTCTTACATCATGAGTGAATTATACCATATTCCGTTTATTTCAAGGGGTAGGTATCATTCGATAATTTTCTTTCTTTTTTTTAAATAGAGCAACTGATATTCTAATCTAATCAGTTTTCTCTTAAGTATAGAGAACCACCATTAAAAATATGTAAAATTAGAGACACTTGCATTATAATAATGATAGCACAATGTAAACAGGGCGCCATTAAAATTCAGTAATGGAAAACTACGGTCGACGAGCAACCCGATATTTCAAGTTGTGCATCATAGAATCAGCACAAAATACTCCATACAAAAAAAACAAAAAAATCTCCCTAACCTGGGTCAAAACAAGACAATTTTTATGCTCCGCGATAGTATAATGTTTGATGCCGCATGACCTTAAGAGTTTTTTTTTATTTCTTTTATTTTATTTATTAGCGTTATTTATTTAACGCCCAATGGGCTTTATGTTATAAACAGTCTTTATTAATTCATATATATGATAGTGACAAGAATATTTATGTTATTGACAAATAAAATAACGACATTAAAATTTAAGATAATAATAGAAAAATACAATATATCTAATATAAACAATTCTGTAAAAGTGCATATTTTTACTTAAAGACGTGCTCCGGCGATTGGCGAAGCTCTATGACCGCACTGGCAGCTAGGCCTTGCACAAAATGCAAGTTAAATTATTTTCTTTGTTGCAAGCTTTGTAGTAAAGTTATAGTAAATGTTTGAACATTTTAATTTTCTTGGTACGGCATTTCTCCATTCGTTTCTTTTTAATGGCATTCCTAGTTAATTTACTAGTAAATCAGATTTTAATATTGTTTGTTTAGCTTTTGTATTCAAAACTCAACCTTTTTTCAGATAAAACATATATTTTTTAACAATTATTATAAGCAATAATTATCAGCCTGAAACACTCATCCACATTGAAAAATCTTCCGAGAAAAATACATGACGCCAACGGGACTTGAACCCGTGGCCTTCTGATTGCCGGTCAGCTACTCTCCCAAGTGAGCTATGGCGGCTTATCTTATACCCGCCAAATGATTCAATATATACTAGTATTTCATTCAACAATTACTGCTTATTATATTTTTTCCACCTGAAAACAACCAACTTTATTTTTGCCAGAGAGACACTGTTAAAGTTGGTTGTTTTCAGGTGGAAAAAATATAATAAGCAGTAATTGTTGAATGAAACACTAGTATATATTGAATCATTTGGCGGGTATAAGATAAGCCGCCATAGCTCAATTGGGAGAGCAGCTGACCGGCAATCAGAAGGCCACGGGTTCAAGTCCCGTTGGCGTCATGTAGTTTTTCTCGGAAGGTTTTTCAAAGTGGATGAGTGTTTCAGGCTGATAATTATTGCTTATAATAATTGTTACCCTTTGTGCTATGCATAAAAATCTTGTCTAAAACGTTAGTTTAACAATTAAAAATAATAATATATTTTTTAGTTGTGAAATTTTCGGCAAATGCCGCTCCATTTTTTCTAAGTCTGTAATTATGTAATATATTGTGTTTGACATCAGTTGAATTTATTGATTTGTCGTAGTAATTCGTGTTAGATGCACCTTATACTTTACTTAGATGTATGTACTTTATATTTAGTTGAGACATCGTGATGTTTACAAAGGAAATACTGTGTGTTGGTAAAAAAGGGATTTGAAATTAAAAATGAGGTAACTGCATAAAATTTGATGAAATATTCTCTTGATTTTCTGAACCCCCAGTGATAAATCCACGAACTGCCATTGCACATGAACCTTCATCAAGCTTATTTTATTGTTTTACAGGCACCACGCACGAGATTTCCATTCCAGAAATTGTTCGTGACATGGAGGCGATAAATAATTTTTGAAGAAAGAAAGGCTTCAGGGAATGTTTAATAATATTTTAAGTACATTTTAACTTAAAGTAAAGCTCGGTGCGACTTTTAATATGTTTTTCTTTTGAAAACTTACAAATACTATACACGACCAAAAAGGCGCATAAATTAATAATTTGGTAAAATTTTCGAAAAAGTTTTTTTTTTTTAATTTTTACCACTCTGTCACATTTCCACCTTAAGTGAGGTATTTTGTTTTAATTATAAATGAACTCTCTCTGGATCTCAGAGGGGAAACTGTAGGGCCTAAAATGCCTATCGGGGGTGACAAACACAAGCTGTGTGTATACCTATTTCGAATGACAACCCAACCTGACAGAATTAAAGTACGATATAAAAGATTTAGAAGACAAGTTTTTGAGATTCAAAAAAATATTTTAATAACATCATAAAAAATAATAATCGATGTTACTTGATAGGTTATACCTTTTTGAGTTTAAAAATAGTTTTATATTTTATGTCTTCATGTAATTTTTTTGTAACATTATAGAATATACGCAAGTCGAGGTGGTAGGAGACAACTGTGATTAGTATGAAATACACTTCTATCACGAGGAGTTACAACTCTGTAACGTAATTTTACTAAAAAAAAATGTAAACACATATTTTTAAAACGCACACAGTCGTTACGTCTTTAGTACCTACAGTAGATTTTAAAGTCATTATAAAATAATAATATTGGTAATTCTGTTGAATTTTTCTCCACTAACTGTTGAAGACAACTTTATGTAGGTTAAAAAGAAGAACAACCCAAAAAGGGTTATTTATGTTCATGCATAATAATAATACTAACAAACACGTGTTTCGTTTCATACAAGCTAACGGTATATTTTTTTTTAATTTTTATAAATTAATGGTATAATTTTTTATAAATTAACTTGTATGAAACGAAACACGTGTTTGTTTGCGATGTACGAATGAATGAAGGAATATGTGCCAAGATCGAGTTATTTGGCGTTCTCTTCATAATCTCTGCCTATTTCTTCAGAAGGGCTCGATGATTAGTTGGTTAGTTATTTTATCTAAAAAACAATCGTTTCTCCATTACGTGAATGTCATGGTATTGCTGATATTGCCGGATAAAATCTGCTTGTGTTGACGTAGGACCCAGACGAAAAAAAGATGTTCCAACATTTTTTATGAAGCCAGAGCTCATTATTCAAAAGTGATTGCCGGCTTGGCATACAAACGTTTTGCTTTACAATATACCAGCTAGAGTTCCATGCGTTGCCCTGGGCTTTAAGAGAGCTTTTCAAAATCAGATATAGATAGTGTTTTTCCTATTATTTTCGTCAAGTGTGCAATTTTCATTCAAGAAATATTAAAAAAAAAATCCGCTCTAAAGGATATGCAGAAGATGGGCTGATTTTTCGAAATCTTAAGCAGACCATCATCTTTCCATTATTTTGAAGGTCAAGTGTGAAAAATTTTATCAATTTCAGAAAAAAATGTACATTTGTTTTAAAACCAACAACTCGCTACGTTTGGTGACTTATCAGGGGTGCCCGAGTTCATGGGGTGAGGTTTGTCTGGGTCTTGGCGGCGGATGCGTATGCCCACCAGCTGCATGGCAGGCCGGATCAGGAGAGAGTGGTTGAGGGAGTTCCTTTGACTTCTCCAGCCATACTCTTTCTTAAGATCGCCTCGCACCGCAGTGGGAGGGATGGATTCATTCTCATTCCTGATTCCACCCATCCCTAATACCCTTTTCCTTCCCAGAGAACTTGCTCTCCTTCCTTTTCTAAGAAGACCCTCTACACAGCATCCCCAAAGATGACGTAGGCCCTGAGAGGAATTATTTTCATGCTAAAAGACCTTTGAAAAATCATTAAGAGTGATATATTATTTTTTTAAAAGGCGCATAACCCAACCCATCGAAACATATTTAACCAAGTTTTTTCACTTTAATCACTTTACAAAAGAATTATGAAGTCGCACTTTATTGAGATGTCTGGTCACCATTTATGATAATATTTTTAACATTTCAGCACCGAGCCGAAAACACGTAATGATATAGTCTCGATTGTATTCGATGAAAGCAAATGGCGTTGATTTCTTTTGATTGCCGCCGACGGCGAATAAAAACAATTTCATTTCCCGGGAAAACAAATTTGACGAGACGATACAATGAGAAACTCGGGAATGAGAATTTGTATTGTTTGTAGCACGGACTATAAAAACTGATAGAATTGTGTTACGGGCGTGTCTGTGTGCCTCATTGAACAGATAATTGCAAAAAACCTGAGAAAGAAAGGCCGATACACATAATTATAATTAAGTACCTATTCAAAAAAGAATTTAGATTTTACGAATAGTCTGCAACTTTTTGAAAAACTTTTACAAGCATCACTTTAAGCGGAAAGTTTTACTTGTGCAATGATTTTTATTTTATTTTATTTATTATCAATTTGTGAGGCAGGTATGGATACCGCCATTTATTGGATAACTAAAACCTCTGCCATAGGTCACCCCAAGTGATTCACTACCTTTGGTGACTTAGCCGGTGCAATTTTGACAAGTGTGCAATTTTTGGATTTTTCGTGCAATGGGGTGATTTTTCGAATCTCATGCAGACCGTCATCTTTCTTTAATTTTGAAGGTCAAGTGTGAAAAATTTCATCAATCTCGGAAAAAACTGTAGATTTATTTTAAAAACCAATAACTCCAACACCTCTGCCGTAAGTCACCTCAAGTGGTTCGCTACGATTGGTGACTTAGAAGGTGTGCCCGGGTTCATGGAGTGAGTTTTGCGTCCGCCCACCAGCTGCATGGCAGGCCGGATCGTGAGAGAATGTTGAGGGAATCCGTTTGACTTCTCCAGCCGTACTCTTTCGGAACATCGCCTTGCACCCCAATGGGAGGGATGGATTCATACGTCCGTCACTCCTGGACACACTGACCCCCAGGTTCCTACCAATGTAAAAAAAACATTATAAATAGTCTTTATGAATTCATATTGACGGCCGATTTGACGGCCGGCGTAGTGCAGCGGTAAGGCTCTTGACTCGCACACCGAAGGTCGCGGGATCAAATCCCGGCGTGGCAAATAAATTTTATTTGATTAATTTGTGTTATATCACAATTTATTCATTTAAAATAATATATAGTATATTTGCAACGCGTTCCAGAGTGTAAGATACTCTCAGTATCGCCCTGGTGTAAGACCACCATTCAGAATTGAAACGTTGCTTGAAATGGCGTTAGCCGTGTTTGGTGACCAGATCTGAATAGCCAGGTACCTTTCTCTTCACAATCTCCTTCCCATCCCTATTACCTTCAGCCTCACAACATACCCCAATTGGGGATGCCATAGTCTCACTGGCTTCAGACGGGAGCAGTTGGGACTCTTGTCCGGTATTCATATAAAAAAAACTAAAAATATATATTTTATCTATAGTACTGTCAAGAATATTCATATCATTGACCAAATAAAATAACGACATTCAATATGAAGGTGGGGAGGATTTGAACCCACAACACTTGGGTCATGGATTTATCCATTCAGCTAAATGGAAAGATTTAGTTTTTTTTTTTCACATAAACACACCCATAACAGATTTCTATCAGTTTATCTCTTCAGTTGTATGTCTGAAGTAAGGTCAAATTTATCTTTGTGATGAAATTGATAAAATAAATTTAAAAATAGAATTTCATTCTCGAACAAATAGTCAATTTTATTGTCATAATATAAATTAGCGAAAAATGCTTTTTTTTCAAATTCATTTAGGTACATCACACTTCTAATTATATTCTGTACATTGGTCTGCAGGGTCGCCATAAAGAAGAGCGTTTTATAGGAAAAATGTTGAGTTTTGCGTATTTTAATATCCACAGCGACACTTGAATTCGTTCGAAATTACACTTAAGCCTCTATATTCCGTGTTACAGAACTCGCTTTATATAATGTAAGAGGTTTATTTGGAATAACTCCAAATTATCTAGGCTGCTTCCCCAACTGTGAAACAGGAAATCTGTATCGGAAATCGTTTCATGTACGGGTATATACGAATTTCCATCAAGTAGTGGATTCCGTTATAATGATCAGGCGCTCACTCGTGTCGCTGGTTAAATTATATTACTATGTGGCTCCGTATTCACAATATGAATATTAATGCGAGAAAATATGTTTCCATTACAACAAAGTAATTAGTAATATCGAAGGAAGTAACAAATTATAAACGTTGTTAAAAAAAGAAAACCATTCAATCTCAAATTATTTTGTATCAACATAATGTATCATTTGGTTAACGTGCAATGGCTAACTTTGGAATAGCTGGACTTGTTACATATGTATATATCTATAAAGTGTATTAAACTGTTATATTTTGCATGTGTTAGAAGTCAACTTGAGTACAATTCTCCCGTCTGGAACCCATATTATAATATTCATGTACAAGCTGTTGAAAGAATACGAAACAAATTCTTACGTTTTCTAAATTTTAAAATGGGTATTCCTGCAATTATGTTAAACTACAACACTATTTTAAATGATATGAATATGCTCAAATTGTCAGACAGGAGAATTTTCACTGATTTGGTATTTCTGTATAAAATTCTAAAAAATGTAGTTGATAGTCCGGTATTGCTGGAATTGATAAGCTTCCGGATTCCACTACGTCATACCAGAAGTCAGGATTTATTTCAGTGCAGAAGTTCTGAAGGAGAGGAAGTTCTGGGAAGGAAAATCGTATGAGGGGTGAGTAGGAATCTGGGGGTCAGTGTGTCCAGGAGTGACGGACCCATCCCTCCGTCATCCATGCGCCTCCTACGTCATACATATGTCAGCAACAATAAATTATCGTAAAAACAAGCTTGTGGGTTCAGAAACTACAAACTCAATTCTGTGTAGATATTTCAATGTAATTTGTGACATCAGTATTGTACAATTAGTTTTTGTGTTTGCTAGCATTATTGAATTCAAAACAGTGTAATCACACAACTTTCATTCAAGTCTATTGCATTTTTCTAACTCAAGTTCATAAAGTGGGAGCGAACAAGCGTCCGAAGTGACTCTTTCCGAGTTTTTATTGTGCGATTGTTTTTGTGTTTGATCTGTAATTCAGACCAGTGCATAATTGAGAGGAATTTATCACATAACGACTAGTGCATTTTATAAAGTGAGACTAGTGCATTTTTCTAACTCAAGTGTCATAAAGTGTAAGTGAGAGTAACAAAGCAACGAAGTGACACTTCCCGAGTTTTCGAGAGCTTGGCCAGCTAACTACAGCGGAACCTGCCCCCTAGAACGGAGGAATCTTCTGGCGACAAAACCGAGATAAGATTTTTCCAGTTTTTTATTACACTATCCACATAACACATATTTTGAACTTTTTATTTCAGACATTACACAAACAGGGATCGACAGAACACTCGAGTCGATATTGTTGGGCAAATTAATACATTGTTTTCATCTGTTATTGTCTTGCCCGCATCTGCTAATTACATCCTATGAAGGCATATAAAATTACTCTAAACATTTATGTACCACATAGTCGGGAATCTCTTCTGTTTCACTAACCATCCATTCCAATGGAGATCGTTAAGATGACAAGGGACGGAAATTGTCTCTTCAGGGCAATATCACACCAAATTAATAACATCATCGGGAGTTCCAGCAACCACGAAATCGTGCGCCAAGATTTGGCATTCCATGTGGAATCACACAAGTCGGAAGAAAGATACATCTTAGCCATCGCAAACAACATCCCGGATCACCGAAAAATCCACCCAGCCTACTCCGAACGAGAGCAACAAGACCTATACATACGGGAACAATACCTGCTTGGCACATGGGCGGGAGAAGATATTATAATAGCGGCCACAGAGTACTACGGACTTCAAGTCAAAATACACCAACCAGATCAACCTCCAATAATCTACCAAACCGTAGGAGAGTCGAGGGGGACGATAAATCTCTTCTATAAAGGAAACCATTACGACAGTGTGTTAATAAATAATAAAGAAGGGCACACAGAAAACATGCAGTGCACAACAGAGCCAAAACAAAAAATCGAACTGACATGCAGCTATGATGTTCTCAACAACGTCGACATAGACATCGGGCATGTCATCCAAAGAGACTCTCAAGAAATTAACTTTTCGTGTGAAAATTATAAACAACCAGTGACAACAGTAGCTACCTGGAATGTCAGAGGCGCCGCGAATAAGGAAAAAAAGAATCGCATAGACGAAGAACTGAAGGAAAACAATATTAGCATTGCGGGGCTGCAAGAGACGCATTTGGCAACCGGATCCCTCAAATCCCACAACTACAAATGGCTACTAAACGGAGGAGGAAAGGCAAAAGCAAACAGAGGAGTGGCCATATTAATCAACAAAAATTTAAATGTTGAAGTTAAAAAAATTATCAGAAAAACTGAGAATATTATCGCAGCACACATATATGAGATAGATTCCGCCAAATCATGGTTCATAATAACGACACATGTGCCACAAGCAAACACGGGAAACGGTAAAAACATAGAGACATTTGCAGAAATAGCCAAGATGATAAGAAACAAACCCAGGCAGGCAAGAGTGATTATTCTAGGAGACTTCAACGCTCGAATCGGTAAAAAAGACCTTAACAGACAGACATGTAACGGAAAAGTGGGACCAAACATCTATCACGACGCCTCGAACGAAAACGGATTATTCTTAATTAATTTTCTTATACAATACAACCTTAAAATCAACAGCACATGGGGAAGAAAATCGGTTAGAACAACATGGGCAGCGAGGAACAAAAAATCTCAAATCGATCACATAATCACTCCAATGTACACGGCGGAGTGTTTTGAGTATATCAAAGGTAAATGGTCAAAAAGAGTCGAATCCGATCACAAACTGATTTGGGGAAAACTTGTGCCTAGGAAAGTGCGCGCCAAAATGCCTAAGAAAAACACTCACGCCGTCAAGCGAAACGACGAAAGAACCCCGACATCACAGAAATTTAACCACAGAGACTGGAACTACGAACTTCTCAAGTCTAGAGAAGATTTAAAGAAGTTTCAAGAAACGGCGAGGAAAAAAACCATGGAAGTAATGGAGGGAAAAAACAAGATTCACAGTGAAACCAACTCGTGCACATGGTCGGAAGTAAAAAACATTCTGAAACACACCGCAAAAGAAACTTTGAAAAAAGAAAGAGTTCTCTCTAGAGAGAGAAGGATAGCTTTAGCACAGATACTAAAAGCGCAGTTTAGGAAAAACAAAGATCCACATGACCCTGAAACGAACAGAAAACTTAAAGAAGCAAGAAAAAACTATACCACAATTCGGGAAGAAGAAGAGCAAAAAGAATGCTTCGCATTCTTTAGTTCTCTGGGTAATCTGAAACCATCAGCAAGAATGAAGTATACATACAAATACTTTAGTAAATTTAAAAAGAAAACCCGACAAAACCAGAGGAAACCCTTCATCCCTATGTCAAAATGGACAGAAGAACTAGAAAAAAGCGAAGGCCCCCAAATAAATACAATCGAAGAAAGAGACTACAAACCTT
Source organism: Limnephilus rhombicus (assembly GCA_929108145.2). Taxonomy (NCBI): domain Eukaryota; kingdom Metazoa; phylum Arthropoda; class Insecta; order Trichoptera; family Limnephilidae; genus Limnephilus; species Limnephilus rhombicus. The sequence continues at coordinate 26,568,004 of OV815278.1, forward strand.
TGAGAGCTCCCCCCACGATAGAGGAAATCTCCAGCATAATTCGTGGCATAAAAGGCGGAACAGTCCCGGGGACGGACCAGCTTGTGATCGAATTGTTCAAGGCAGCACCCCCGGAACTTATCGAAGAAATCACTAAAATTATCGCAGAAGCGTGGGTCAATAACATCATTCCGGAGGAATGGATACACACAGTCCAAGTTCCAATTCCAAAGACTAAATTCCCAAAAACAATCTCAGAGTACAGACGTATCACAATCTGCAATGTTGGATACAGAATCTACGCGAAAGCACTCCTAAACAAATTAGAAGAAGAATATGACGAGTTAGGAAACTATCAAACGGCATTTTTGCAAAACCGTTCCACAGACGACCACATATTCACCATAAGAAGAATCCTAGACGAAGAATGGAGGGCGGGACATATAACCTACGTTATGTCACTGGATATAGAGAAGGCCTTTGATACGGTAGACCTCCAACAATTGGTTACGATCCTGAGAAGCAGAATAAGTCATGCCCTCACCAATAGAATTAGCACAGCGTGCATGGTAGAGAAAACGTCAATTTCTTGGTTCGGACAACAATCAAGAGTAATATCAAAAAACCGAGGAGTAAAACAGGGATGCCCCCTTTCCCCAAGGCTGTTTACAATACTTATAGACGAAATCCTGAGAACCCTAGAAGAAGAAATTAATGAATTAAATCTAGATCAAGATCTCAGAATAATCCTTCCAATTATATTATTATACGCAGATGATATAATTATACTGGCAAATAACACTGACATACTTGGTAAAATAATCGAAAAATTGAAACCGCTGCTGAAATCAGTTGGCTTGACCCTGAATGAAACCAAAACCAAACTATTAGTCCGAAATCCAATGAGAACAGCTCCAGAACCACATTGGTACAACGTAGGAGGAACCCTGATGAAACCTGAAAAAGAACTAAAATATCTAGGAACTTACATAACCTCAACAGTGAGCAGGAAAGACACAATCAAGAAGCGATGCAAACAGGCGGTCCAAAATACAAAAATCATAATGCCATTCTTAGTTAGGTTGAAACTAGACTGGCACACAACTAGACTAATTTACATCATGACCATTGCACCGGCAATGATATACGGATTAAAAGCCGCCGCTCTTACCAAATCTAATAGATCGAGATTACGTAAATACGAACGATACATCCTAAAACAAATGCTGGAAGAGTCTAGGAACGCACCCAAAGAGAAAATACACCGAATACTAGCAGGTAAAACAATAACCAAGAAGATAAAAACTTACAGATTAGGATACCTTGGGCACATCTTAAGACGAAAGACGCCGCACCTATTAACAGCAGCTTGGAACTACTCTGCAGGGAAACGCAAAATTGGAAGACCCATCTATACGTGGAATGACTCTTTACAGCACGACATGAGGTACTTTGACAAAACGCTGGAAGAATGGAAGGAAATAGCTAAAGACAAAGATAAACTTCGAGAGTCAACTCAGAAAATATACACCATGAACGAAACGGACTCGGACAACAGTGACCCTGCAGAATAAACAGGAAAGGAGGAAGAGGAAAAAGGAACAAGGAAGAAACGTCAGAGATAGGGAGGAACTATGTGAGGGAAGGGGGGAAACAAACAATGCTCAACCCATCCCATTCCTGCCCATCCCACATTCCTAGATTGGCTCATAAGGTTGCCATGTATACCGGCTGATTAAATTCCAACCTCCCACCCATCCTTAGAGCACGTCTTCCAGTCCTTACAAATCAGTGCCCCCCGGTGTACCGGTCTTACCGGGACGGGAGTACTCCTGGCCGGGGGGTACAATCGTATCGTATATCGTATCGTAAAAACAAGCTTGTGGGTTCGAGTGGTCAAAACTAAAATTTACGCTAAAGATTCCTAATTCCTAATAATATAACTTTTTTATCTGAATATAACACAAGAGTCCCAATTGCTCCCAAACGTCTTGAGCCAGAGACTATGGCATCCCTAATTTTGGTATGGTGTGATGCTGAAGGTAGTGGGGAGGGGAAGGAGATGTGGAAAATGTACCTGGCTCTTCAGATATAGTCATCAAACAAGGCTAAAGCCATTTCAAGTAACGTTACAATTCTGAATGAACACTGACTAATAGCAAAACTCTGTTTGATTTTTTTTAAATTTTCTTTAATACAAACTTTTTGTCAATATATTGAAGATCTCTCACAGTCTTCTTTCTCATTCACGCACTCACGTTTTATCCAATTTGGTGCAATCGTTCGGAAGTTATGCGCGTACATACATTTTGGCGATTTATTTGTATTTATTTTTATTTATATAGAAGATAGAATATAGATAGATTTATATAGAAGATATAAGATAGAAGATAGATAGATAGATAGATAGATGGATAGATAGATATCAAAGTAAACTAGTCCCAGCGAGAGTTCGTTCGGACGTCATCAACTTCGTCCTCTTCCTTCTCACGCGTCTTACTTGAAAACGAAAAAAAGTCAAATACTAAATCGATGACGTCACGTACGATCTCTCGCTGGGACTAGTAATCTTTATAAAGTTTTTCCCTACATGAATTGTATTGGAATGTTGCTTAATTAACAGTAAAAGTGTTCAGTAACCCTCGCACAGTAGTAATGTTATATTTTGCATTAGTCATCAGTACACTGGAATATGCCTCGCCAATTTGGAGGCCGTAGGACAAAGTTTAGAAGAGAACATATTCAAAACAAATTTATAATATATCTTACCTTCAAATTCAACAATAACTTTGAATGCACTTTTCAAACTTTGCAATAAAGGCGAGCAATAGCTAATTATACACAAAATTTTAAATAATAACATTGACTGTACCGAACTTCTCTCCCTAATTAATTTTAACATATCCTTGACGTACACGCGATACAGAACTATTCCACACGCTTAATTACGAGACAAATGCAGCAACTAATTCGCCAATCAATCGTGCTCTTCATATGTTCAATAAAATTGGTCTAAATTCTAACATCGACATTTTCTCCGATTCACTGCCCAAATTTAAAAAGAGCATCATGTCAATAATATAAATTGTTCGATGCGCATATATACATACATACTCACACACACACACCTACTCACTACGCCTACGCACATCACTGGGTAATTACTTTACATAACAATTACATATCATAAATAATAAGACACTACAAAGAAACACATCGTAGGTACCCCACCATGAAATATACTTAATAATTTTTGTTTTTAGTTTTTGGGGTGTTATGCCGTGTTGCGCTACCTTTTTCTTTAGCCAACGCTATCCAAAACGTTGGCTAAAGAAGAGGTAGCGCATTACGGCATAACACCCCAAAATCAAAGAACGAAAATAGTTTTGGCCGTGAAAATCTAAAAATGTATCATACTTAATAATTGTACGAGTATATCGTTTTTACCACTGTAACTAATGTACTGTTTGTTTCTGTTTATAAATAAAATAAATAAATAAAAAATAAATTCTCGTAAACTTCCAGTGCTAGAGTTCTCGGAGTTATTGTGGTTTTTTTACACCAGTCATCGATGTGAACTAACCTTTTACGAATGCCGTTCGAATATAACTGTTTAATATTTACTGTTTTCGCCGCAGTAATATAATTATGCCGTATTCGGATTACTAGGAAATAAGGAATGAAATAATATTTTGTTCTGTAATTATATTTCCTTGTAATAAAAGGGCCTTTGGAAGAAAGAAGGAAAATACTTCGAAACGGGCGGAAAATGGTTAAAAGACATGTCCGGGGGTTGGGATTATTTTTATGTTATAAAATTAATGTTGATAATGAAATTGTACTGAGAAAGAAAAAAAAGATTATTGATTAATAATATGTTAGTAAATAAATCAATGACATGAAAAAAAACCTGATTTTTTTTCGTTTTATTTACAAGTCCTTCGTGAATTCATTCAATATTCATTTTTTTCGTTTTATTTACATGTCCTTCGTGAATTCAAAGCTCTTGTATGAACCTAATTTTCACAAGGAAAGCGCAATAAACGGTTGTCTTCAAATTAAAAAAAAAATATTCGTTTTTTTTGTGGGAGTTTGGAGTCAGTGAGACTGTGTTATCCCGAAGTGGGGTATGTTGAGATAGTGGGGAGGGGAAGGATATGGAGAAAAGGAAGGTTGGGAAGTACCTGGCTATTCAGATCTGGTCACCAAACACGGCTAAATTCATTTCAAGCAGCGTTTCAATTCTGAATGGTGGTCTTACACCAGGGACTCTGGAACTATATATTATTTTTAATGAATTAATTGTGAAATAACACAAATTACTAATACATTTTTTATCTGCGCGCGTCGGTATTCGATCCCTCGACTTTCGGATTGCGAATCAAAAGCCTTACCCCTCAACAACAGAGGCCGTAACAATAAAATAAAAATCTTTCCGAAAAGAAGCAGGATGATTAGAGATATTTTTACCTAGTTATAAAAAACTGCATTATAAAACAGTGTTTTCACATACAATTATATACGCCCTACAACCATAAGGCTATTATTAAAAATGTAATTACCAATTCTACTTGCAGCGCGCCGGTTTAGTAAATTGATTGGCAAATAATTTTTCTGCGACTTGGTTAATGATGATATTATTTAAAGCAATTTCATAAAGCTTCATGCTTAAGTACTTTGTCCCCCACTGATTGCATTGAAATTTTGGTATTTTGTATTTTTGACCTTACCGGCAGCAAATAAATAATGTTCATAAAATACGGTTGAACCAAACGACCACCAAAACAGTCATTATTATCCGATTTGGGTAAATTTTTGACAGTTGGAAAAATGTGAACGATATTTTATTTGATTTCAGCGGATTTTTAACAATGGGCATTAATCATTGAAATAAAAACCAAAACATGGGAGCTTTCGGATGACCTTGTATTCAAGTGAACATATATGTAGATTTATGAAAAAAATGTTGCTACACATCCGCCAAACTGATAAAATAAAACCTGGGATATTTGTACAGGCTTTTTTTTTAACTTTCTTAAATTGTTAAGTTCGTTCTTTTTTGGTCGTATATTTATTTCGTTTTTCTTTGATGTTTTTCCAGCCTATTCAAAATTAGACTTGCCTGCTCTCTCTCGATATTTTTATCTCTTTTTTTAGTTTTTATTTTAAATTAATTAACCATAAAACTATTTTTTTAACGAATAATTATTTTACTATATTTACTGCGGGTACGTGTGCCCCACCGCTCCGAGAACCATTTATTGGATTACCAACGCCTCTACCACAGGTCACCCCAAGTGGTTCGCTACGTTTGGTGAACTAGCAAGGCTGCCCGGATTTATGGGGTAAGTTTTGTCCAGGTCTTGGTGGCGAATATGTCTGCTCACCAGCTGCGTGGCAAGCCGGATAAAGAGAGAGACTTTTTGACCTTTCCAGTCGGACTCTTTCGGCTCATCGCCTTGCACCGCAGTTGATGGATTCATACGCCCGGCTCTCCTGGGCTCACTGACCCCCAGATTCCTACCCTCCCCATATATATTTTTCCTTTCCAGATCCTCCTCTCCTTCCCTTCCACTAAGATGACATAGGCCCCGAGGGTAATTATTTTCCTCAGGGCCTTGTGTGTAGAGCTTAAGTAATATATTTTTTTTTTTAATTATTAACTGAGCGTAGCAAAGTCCTGTTCTTTTTGCATTGTATTTTTTGTACAGTTTTGCATTTTCTCTGTCCGCAAATTTGTTTGCAGGTTCTGTTTCCGTTTCAAGATGGTGGCATTCAAAGCTCTTGAATGAACTTAATTTTCAGAAGGAAGGCGCAATAATAGGTTTTCTTCAAAATAAAAATAAAAAATTCGTTTTTTTTGCAGGAGTTTGGAGCCAGTGAGACTATGGTATCCCGAAGAGGGGTATGTTGAGAGGCTGAGGATAGTGGGGAGGGGAAGGATATGGGGAAGAGAAAAGTTTGGAAGTGCCTGACTATTCAGATCTTATCACCAAACACGGCTAAATTCATTTCAAGCAACGTTTCAATTCTGAATGGTGGTCTTACGCCAGGGACTCTGGAACGCGCCGCAAATATATCTAATTTATAAATTATTTTTAATGACTTAATTGTGAAATAACACAATCTACTAAAATAAAATTTATTTGCGCGCGTCGTTATTCGATCCCTCGACTTTCGGATTGCGAATCAAAAGCCTTATCCCTCGAGGCCGTCAAAAATCTTTCCGAAAAGAAGTAGGATGATTAGGTATATTTTTACCAACTTATAAAAAACTGCATATTGAAACAATATTTTCACAACAATGGCTGTTTTAATTGTTCAGAAAAGATTATTTTTAATGTAAAATCTTCGTGTTCATTTATATTTTCTAATTGGCATTTTTTTTTCAAATTAATGGTACCTACCAGCCGGAAGAAAGTTTCATTGAAATAGTGTTGTTTATTTGAACCAATTGTGTAATTCCTAATTTGAAATAAAAAAATGTTACATAAAATATGGTTCATCACTAGGAAAGTAGATACCGATTTACTTGCAATTTCAGAAAGTATATTACTTTTGATTTATTAAATGAGATGAAATTAGAAGTAGGTATACTTCCCGTGGGACACCTGGTCTATCGTTCACAGAACTACAAGTTTATATCACACAATTAAAATAACAATAACACCGGAAGGTTACCTGTAATATGTCTAATACGATTATGAATTAATTTTACCTAGAACGAGAAGGTACTTCTGAACAGATGGTAATCGAGGTAAATGTTCGATATTCACAAGTGAAGCTATTAAAGTGTAGCACACCTGAGGTGAAATATCTCCAAATAGCGCTATATAAACTAATTGTAATCATTTGGTACCTACCTTCCTCACGGAACCTTGCAATAGGCCTATTAAGACGGTTGCGTATAAACTAGTTTTCTGACGAAATTCATGGCAGGGACGTTAGCTCCTTAAATCACGAGTTTGTAACCCGCCAAGGGCAAATAAAATATTATCAATTTATTAGACCGGTTTAGAAACAACCATTCCTTACTCAGTGCAAATTATATAATAAACTAGCTTTTTCCCGCAGCTTCGCTCGCATGGTGTAAGGGGGTTCCCACCCCACCTCCTCCACCTCCCCCCCCTCCCATCCTCTCAACGCACTCTCTCCCCCACCCCTCCCCCTCCCCCTCCCCCTCCCCCCCCCCCCCCCCCTCCCCCCCCCCCCCTCACCCCACCCCCCCCCCCCTTCGCCCACCCCCTCCATATCTCCCTCCCTCCCGCTTTCCCTATATATATTCAATCCCAGTACATTCAGTTTTTAAACAGCCCGCGTGCAACCTTTTACAATTTTTATTCAAATTTCCATTTTTCATGAAGGTATATTAAATTTGGTACCTAACATAGGTACCTATTTAAAACATCTAAAATTCATAACTCGATTCAAACTATTAGGGAAGTTCCTACTTTAAATAAATTTATCAACTTAAAGATTTTCAAAAATAGAATGTTTTGGAAAATGTCATTCTCAATGTGAACTGTCAAACGTGCGATAGTCGTTAGGTTTTCTGAAATTATCCAATTTTCTGCGCAATTTTCTTAATTTTTCTCTCCGTAAGAACCATCCTCGTACTTCAAGGAGTATTCTAAAAAAATAATTAGCGAAATCGGTTCAGCTGCTCTCGAGATTTGCGCTTAACAACAAATTCAGCGATTCATTTTTATATATAAGATGTGTTAGGTGTAGAAGCGGGGGTGACGGCGTACTTGGGGATTACTGAAGCGTAAGGGGAGGAGATGGAACGGACGGTGAATGGGAAATATCTAAGGTGGAACTCTATCTAGAATAAAAGAATTGCACTCGTACCAGTCACGTTGATTACCGAGCTATAAAGTGTGATGTGTAATTTTTATTTCTTGAGAATTAACTATGTAACAATCTAAACATTTTGTTTTGAAGAGTTTTATTCACATGTTACTTAATTTTTTAAATTTATTTATATTTAAAAAAAATATTTATATAATTAAAAATTAAGTAACAATTGTAACTATATTTGAAATAAAACTCTTTAAAACAAAATGTGATGTATTCCTCTGCCTCTTCTTCCATCAAGTTTTCTTACGATTTTCATTTTGTAATTTATTTTTTGATCCAAATCCACATAATGAGACCAAAATATTTGAGTTTCTCTTAACAGCTAATAATAGCTTGCCACATACAATTTCACTACTTTGGTAATTTGATGAAGATCTTCTAATATTTGAAGGGTGCACCTATGCACTGAAAAGATAATACACGTTAAAAAAGTCTTCCATTTTGATTTTAATGGAAACCAGTGTCGTCTTTTGATTTTAGCCCTTTTTGCTCTGCCTCTCTGTTTCTGCCCATCTAGCTTTGTCTCTCTTACATTTGCCTGACATCGTATATCGCCATCCCATTTGATAGGAATGAAGATTTTACAACAATGATCAATCATAATAATTCTGCACATGAAATTTAAGCAAATAATGGATTAAGCACACTTTCGTATCACGAAACACGCCCCCATCTTGTGCATTTCTTATTTTCTCATTTATTCTATGTTCACATATATTGTCAAAAATATCATAATAAAATTCTTTGGTCATTTACTAGTGATTTTTAAAATGTTCCCATAGAAGCAAGCAATGAACAATTCTGCAGAAGTGCCCTTTTACTAGTCATGTAGATTACGAATACTGAAATTGGAGTCATCCATCAATCTTCCCATCGATTATATCGACCAGATGATCTTATATGTTTTATCACATAAAAATAAATATAGCCGTTTTATGTTAACCGCTTTTGCGCTAGAATTGCCTGTCGCCCTGTCGGCAATGCAAAATTTTATCTGTTGAACGCCAGCCTTGCCTAGCGCCCTTGGCAAGGAAAAATGTATCGTAATATTATTCTATCCTGTTGTTTTGACTTGCCAACATATTTATTTTATCTGTGAACAAGTGCGCGGCCATTTTTTAAGCGTCAGAGATCTTGCAACGATCTTCTTTCTGTCATACTAGCTGAAGTCCCCGGCGTTGCCCCGACTTTACATATTTTTTTAATATAAATCCGAGGTAGACAGTAATATTCCTCTTATTTTGAACTTCTAGATTGAGCAAATTTTCATCAAGTATCAAAATTCTGCTTCAAGGGGTGGGAAGAGGGGATGGAGTTGTTTTTGAAATCTTATGTACTGACCTTTCTTTTGTTTTGAAGGTTTTTCTTGTTTTGGGGCCTCAGCACGCGTAAGCCACCCAGTGAGATCAACATTATTGGATTGTACTATAAAATGTAAAATATTATATCAATTATCTAGGTGAAGTATGCAAAATATTGTCAATCTCGGAATAAAATTGTAGATACGTAAAAATCAAAGACACAATTCCATATAAATAGATTACCTACTAAATTTATTTAGATTCATTACGAAGGGCACTTATTTAGCTTTATAATTTTTTTTCAATGTTACTAAGAAAATTATAAAAATATCTTTATTTAACTTTTGTAAATAAATTGAGGGAGAAAAAATCATTTCTCTGAATGTCGAAATTGAAAGAGAAAAACAATAATTTCTCTGAATGTCGGTAGCCATTCTGGAGAAACTACTTTTGATAGATATATGCATTGTTAATAATCACATTACACATCTATTAAGGATGTACTACTAACAAAAACGTCATTTTGCAAAAAAAGGTTAGTCATTTTGAAAATAGACTTACACCGACTTGACCGTTGCACGCACAAAATACACCTTGGTACACCTACGGTTTTCAGTCACGGGAGCTCGGCATTCTAGTGGTTTAAGGCTTCTTTGTATAATCTTATACAACACACTCTCATTCCCCTCTTCACGTCCTAGACCTTAGCAACTAGTGGAATACATATAATGTTTGAAAGGGCTCGGGGTCGTATACCTGCCTGTTGTACTAATCTTTCCACGTCAGAGTGCCCCCTAGATGTGAAACCTGAAACATACGCCTTTAATTCCTAACAACCAAAACCTACAGCCTTATAAGCGAACCTATTTTAGAAGGTATAGCTTTTGTAATTTAAAGGTCATGTTAATTTATTCAATTATCATTGTTTTATATTTTTTTATATGAATACCTCACAAGAGTCTCAGCTGCTCCCGTCTGGAGCCAGTGAGACTATGGCATCCCCAATTGGGGTATGTTGTGAGGCTGAAGGTAGTGGGGAGGGAAAGGAGGTGGGGAAGATGAAGTACCTGGCTCTTCAGATCTGGTCACCAAACACGGCTAAAGCCATTTCAAGCAAAGTTTTAATTCTGAATGGTAATCTTACACCAGGGTGATACTGAGAGTATCTTCGACATTGTTATACATTAAAAACTACTTCTGCAATATCACGAGTGGATTGGGTCCTTTAGTCGTATATATATTGACTGTGTAATCAATGATTTTTAAACAAACTTTTCATGTTTCTATTTTTGAAACTCACCATTCATGGTAGAATTCCATTATAATCTTAATATATAAAACAAAGTCGGGTTAGTTACACAATTTATAACTCGAGAACGGCTGGGCTGATTTTGATGATCTTTGATTTGTTGGATTTGTCTCCGCCCCGGATAGGATAATAACTATTAAAACATCACAAAAGTTAACGAAATAAATAGTTATAAAGAAAATTATTTTCCCCATACATTTTGTATGGAACGAATTTTCCTATTTTGAAAGAACTGCAGCAATATTGTGAGGGGTATAATATTGAACTGTGCATGAATTCCAAACATTCAAAAACGTCAAATGTCAATGCGTTGATTGTTGTGCATTTGTTTTTAATCATATAATGCTGCCCCTTTTTCTTACACACTCAATGTCCATAGTCGAAAATGAGACAAATGGTGAACGTATGTCTGCACACCTCCAAAGGAAAAATACAATAATTATAATAAATCTCTGAAATGAAACGCATTTTTTTACATAAGCTCTACACAGGAGGCCCTGAGGAAAATAATTTCTCTCAGGACCTATGTCATCTTAGGGGATGCTGTGTGGAGGATCTTTTTAAGGAATGGGGAGGATAGAAAGTTTTGGGAAGTAAAAAGGTATGAGGGGTGGGTAGGAATCTGGGGGTCAGTGTGTCCGGGAGTGACGGACGTATGAATCCATCCCTCCAACTGTGGTGCAAGGCAATGGTTCGAGAGAGTCCGGCTGAAAAGGTCAAAAGGCCTCCCTCAACCAGTCTCTCTCGATCCGGCCCGCCACGCAGCAGGTGGGCAGGCGCATCAACTGTCAAGACCCGGACATAAGTCACCTCATGAACCCGGGCACCCCTGCTAAATCACCAAACGTAGCGAACCACTTGGGGTGATCTATGGCAGAGGTGTTGGTTATTCAATAAATGGTTCCCGGGGCGGCGGCACCCGTATCCACCTCCCGAATTTCCGTAAGTAATTGTATAAGTAAGAAAATCACAAAAATATAAATCCGTACACAACGCCATCTCTGATACTGACAAAAACAAAACACGGACAGTAGCGCATCCATAATTGCTTCACTGTGTAATTTTTAACTTAATGAAAAAACTTTATTTAATTCTACAGTTATTGATTCTGAGACGGTACGAAGTTCGTCGGGTCAGATAGTAATATAATAAAACAAAATTTATTTGACCGTAACCGGTTTCAGCTTGTTCTTGCCATCTTCTGACTGGTACAACTTATTCTTGACCTACGGTTTATATGCAAAACATATTGGGGGGGGGGGGGGTGGACTACAAGGATTTTATAATTTTTTTATTGTTACAAAGTCGTCTCTGACTATCGAATTTCTAATTATATTGGTTATTCCCAGTAGACTTAATTACCTATGGTTTCAAGCTTACTTAGACATATTTGGAGAATACCTTACAAATAATATGAATTATTAATTACTTATTTTTATTGTGGTCAAATCATTACTATATTTATGATGATATGGAATTTTTAATTGATACATTCATTTTTGAAGGAACACATATTTTAAACTTTGGGTTGACTCAACTATGTGGGAGTTAAATAACATTGAACATTTGTAAAGAATTGACTTACCCCTTTATTAATATACAGTATTATGGGGAATCGATATTGTCAAAGTCACTTCAATATCATCTAGGGTGGTGGACTTTTTATTGTAAAACACTTTTTTTACTGAAGAGTCGTTTTATTTACAAACACTTTTGAGTAACAATGAAATCAACACTTTTTTAAGCTAATTTTGGCCCAGACCTCGCCTGGGCAACACGGGGTCTATACTCTAAGTATCGGTTAATGCGAGAGAGGGAAATATTTGAGTAGCACCCCTTTTATACTGCTAAAAACTGTAAAAATACCGTCTTTCAGACTGTTAAAAAGACATGAATAATAAATAATGGCACTAAACAACTACTGGGACAGGTGCTCTAATTTAGTTGGTCGGTAACACTAGCTTCTATAAAATTCCTACAGAGGTCTCTAATATGCATACTCTTTTAATAAACTAAGAATAATTAAACCAATGGGATTAACTACAGTATTTATCTCATAGATGTGACCATTCTTAACAGATATTATGATATTGAGGGATACAGCCGGCGGTAATCACGTCACAAGCAAATAACAGATTGGAATAAAACGCACTAAGGCATCAACTCAATTTTCACTCTACTGGTTTCTTATTTTGACTGACTGTTCCTTGATTTATTATTCCAAATATTCCTACATGTGTAGGTAATTTGACCATTCACTATCAGATAAGAATTGAAGTTGTACAGAGGCCAATAATTAAAATCACTTTAAAAAAACCTTCTGACTACCCAATGGATCGGTTATTTAAAGACTTCCAAGTACCTTCATTCAAATATCTGTAATGCATTGATTTATTCAAATTATAAAACAAAATGACAAGTATCAATTTATAACTGAAAACCGTACTAGACATAAATATATTTTTTCATGCCCAAAATTAAACACTTCCTTTGCACAAAATTATTGTACTTACTTACGAGTATAAGACTTTCTTTCAATCGTCTACCGGAAGAAATTAAAAACCAATTAATAAACACTGTAAAAAATTATTTTAAAAATAATCTAAAAAAAAAAAACTAATTTAATCTTAAGAATAACTTATAACTCAGTTTCCAAGTGATACTCCATTCTTCAAATAAGTTAAATTTTGATAAGTTTTAAGATTTTCACGGCCAAAAGCATTTTCGTTATTTGTTTTTGGGGTGTTATGCCGTGTTGCGCTACCTCCTTCTTAAGCCAACGTTTCGGACATCGTTGCAGTGTCCATCATCAGGGCAGATCCGGTAGATGTGTAATTTTTAGTCGTGAAGTGTGTGCTTATTTACTTCGAAGCGATACCGTGTCGCCAGCACCACTAACTTTCACCAGTACAAAATAATCGCGACAAGCAGTGGCGTCATCGCCGCGGAACGGAATAGAAAGTTCATTAAAACGTGGTATTTATGCTAGCCAGGGGCAAGTTCGTTTGCGAGATGCCGACGGAAGTAGCTCCATCTCTTAATGAAATCTAAAATTAGCTAAAATTAAATCTATTATTATCTTTCTATTTCGTTCCGTCTTTCTTTCTGTTTCGTTCACTGCTTGTCACGATTATTTTATACTGGTGAAAGTTAGTGGTGCTGGCGACACGGTATCGCTTTGAAGTAAATAAGCACACACTTCACGACTAAAAATTACACATCTAAGGGATCTGCCGGATCTGCCCTGATGATGGACACTGCAACGATGTCCGAAACGTTGGCTAAAGAAGGAGGTAGCGCAACACGGCATAACACCCCAAAACCAAATTACGAAAAAGTTGTTTTTTAACTAATTACAATACTTCTAGATACATTGTTCACATAGTAAAATTGTTTGATAGTAGATAAATAATTACATAACACTGAACTTACGATTTATTGTTTTTTACTTTCTTCATTTTCTTACATGTAATATAGCATTAAAAAATGTACACTACTCTTCCAGACACAAGCTAATGCTTCCATGTCGTATAAATGTACATTATATTTTATGTGAACTGTAAAAAAAGATAGGTACATAGTTGGAAACTAGGTAGAAGAGAAATGTATATAGTTGCGTCAACAGGTCCCCGTGACCTAAGATATGATAGTGTTTTCACATTGCGTGTTGTCTCGGTTTACCTGGATTTTTTCTGAATACTCTGATTACAGGATTGTGACTTCAAGAAAACATCTAAATTGACACCATTCACCTCAGTTGGTGGTACCGTATAAGAGTACCAACAGTCCGGATATAATCTTCTTCTTCTTCTTGTGCCCTGTCCGTTCAACGGACGTTGGCTATCATGTTGGCTATGCGGACTTTGTTTACTGCGGCCCGGAATAGCTCTACGTTAGACTGGCCAAACCACTGTCTCTGGTTTTTCAGCCATGAGGTTCTCCTTCTTCCAGGGCCCCGTCTTCCGGCAATCTTTCCCTGCATTATGAGATGCAGGATCTCATACTAACCTGGATGTCTCATCACAAGTCCAAGATATTGATGTTTTTCGGATTTTTATAGTTTTAATTGCTTCCTTTTCTTTATTCATTCGAACCATAACATCTTCATTTGTAACCCTGTCCATCCAGCTTATTTAAAGTATTCTTCTGTAGATCCACATCTTGAATGCCTCAAGTCGCCTAATTAGTTCTTCAGTAAGCGTCCATGTTTCCATTCCATAAAATAATATAACAACACGTAGCATTTGACCATTCGCATTCGTAATCCAAGGTTAAGATCATGACTGCAGAACATTTTTTCATGCGGATAAAGGTTGCACGGGCTTGCTCAATGCGGCATTTGATTTTAACTGAAGGATCCCATCTATCATCCCATCTATCTTACATTGCATCCCAAGTATACAATACTCTGTACCTTCTTTAGTTTTGTTCCAGCAATACAATGGAACTATGGTATCCCCAGTATTTGTGAACATCGTGTTGCTTAATGAAGTGATGAGATGAAAACAAAGAACGTTGAAAAGTATGATATCATCAATGATTGGGATATATTATGAGGCAAAAGAGAATAGAGAGGGGAATGAGTGAGTAAGAGGAAGGTTTGAAAATAACCGTCTAATTGGACCTGGCCTCTTATTACGGTTCAATTCATTGCAAGCAACATTTAGAATTTCTTCTTCTTCTTTGTGTGCCGTATCAGGTCCCCCCGACCGACGTTGGCGATCACTCTTGAAAATGTCTCTCTGTCTTGCGCTGCCCGGAATAGCTCCTCCACACTTATGCCGGTCCACTCTCGTATATTTCGCAGCCAAGACATTTGTCTCCTACCAGGCCCTCGGCGACCCTCTATCTTGCCTTTCAATATTAAATGGAGCAAGTGATACTTCTCCCCTCGAAGTATATGACCCAGATATGAAATTTTACGAATTTTTATTAATGTAAGCAGTTCTCTATCTGCTCTAGCCCGCCTGAGAATTTCTGTGTTGGTGATCATGTCGGTCCATGGGACCTTGAGCATTCTCCGGCCACATTTCAAAAGCCTCTAACCTGTTCATGGTATTTACTTTCAAGGTCCATGTTTCACATCCGTTCAGCAAGACCGACCAGACATAACATTTTAGCATTCTCTGCCTTAGTTTTAAGCTGATATTTTCATTGCAGAAGAGGGATTTCATTTCAATGAACGCAGTTCTTGCTGCTTCAATTCTGCATCTAACCTCTACATCTGGGTCAAGAGTCTCCGTGAAAATACTGCCGAGGTATCTAAATCTTTCCACTTTTTCGACATTGCAACCATTTAACTGTATCACTGATTCAGAGTGATCTAGTCGTTCAAATGTCATCCATTTAGTTTTATTGACGTTAATTGTTAGGCCCAGTTGCTCACCAGCATTATTAACAAGATTTAATAGGTCTTGGAGATCATCGATACGGTCAGCTAATAATACAATATCATCTGCGTATCTTATGTTATTAATGACAACGTCGTTGATCTTCAGATCCTTCTCAGTATTACTTAGGGCTCTTTTAAAGACATAGTTGGAATAGAGATTAAGCAATTGTGGCGACAGGATACAGATCTGTCATTCCCATGTCTTATTTCTGCTGTTTGGAACCAATACAGGTTTTTAATGAAATTCTGGTCTTTGGTATCAATCCGCAAGCATTTTCATTAGATCAACATGTTTAACCCTGTCAAATGCCTTTTCGTAGTCAATAAAACAGGCAAAGACTTCTTTTCTTTGGTCACGACACTTTTGCAATAGTACGTCGATAGACAATAATGCTTCACGCGTCCCAAAAGCATTTCTGAAGCCAACCCGAGTGTCATCCAAGTCCTGCTCGCACTTATTGCGTATTCTGGTATTTTTTTTGTTTTTTTTTTACATTAACTCCACACAGGAGGCCTTGAGGAAAATAATTTCCCTCAGGGCCTATGTCATCTGGGATGCTGTGTGGAGGGTCTTTTTGAGGAGAGGAAGGAATGACGGAAGGAGGAAACATTATGAACATTGTATTATTTTAAGGAATAATTTAAGGACATGACTCATCAGGCTTATTAATCGATAGTCACTGCACTTCTTAGGGTATTGTTTTTTAGGCATTGTCACGAAAGTGGATTTTAGCCAATATTGGGGTATATTCCCTGTGTCATATATAAAGTTAAATAACCTCAACTGGAATACCGTCTGGTCCGTACGCTTTTCTATTGTCTGAAGTCTTTATCGCGTGAATAATTTCTGATTTTAAAATCGATGGTCCATGCAATTGATCATTAGGAATATTAATGTCAGGTCTAATATCTTTGAATGTATCATGAATATACTTTTTCCATGTTTGTAAATTATCTTTTTCATCCAATATTAATTTATTGGAATCGTCAACTAAACATGATGGAGTAATTCTTCTAGAAAGGCCTGTAATTTCCTTCAATTTTTTGTGAAGTTTGAATGCATTGTGACTACGACTGTATGACTCTAGTTCTTCACACTGTGACTTCATCCATTCTTCTTTGGCTTTTTTAATTTCACGTCTAATCGTTCTTTGTAAGTTTTTATATTGTGTATTATTATGTTTATGTTTACGTCTCTCATCCATTAAGTTCAAAATGTGGTCAGTCATCCATTTTTTTTTCTAATTTACTTATCAGCTTTCAAATTTGTATCACAGGTTTCACATATAACTGATTTAAGGTTATCCCATTGTGTTTGTATTTCTTTCGATGGATCACAAGGGAGTAGCCTAATATTATCGTTTAAAGTCTGAGGTATCCTATTTCTGACCACTTCTTCATGGAAATTCGAGATATCCATTTTAATTTTGTTTTTGAGCTTTTTTTATTTGTTTTAAGTGTAAAACAATATCGGCAGTTAATAAAACATGGTCAGAACCAATGTCCGCACAAGGGTACATGGTGACTCTCTTTACAGAGTTCCTGAATCTATGGTTTACCAAAACATAGTCAATTTGGTTCCTGACAATATCATAGATTGTTCCATCCTGAGGTGATCTCCATGTATAAAGCCTTCTTTTCGGAAGTTTAAACCAAGTATTTAATACAAGTACTCTCACCTCTTTGGTTGCTTATGCCTAACCCATATTCACCAACTATATTAGAGCGGCGACCTTCACCAATTTTGTATCAATTTAGTCTCCAATGACAAAATTGACTTCTCCTCCTTTCAAACTTTGCAATGTACTGGCTGTCAATAATTTCATTTCATGATCGGGGTAGTGGACTTTTTTATATTGTAAAACATTTTTAAATATGGAGTCGTTTTATTTACAATCGCTTTTGAATTACAACAATGAAATTATAATTAAATGATAATATAATCTGGCCCGGCTCGGGCCTTGGGTTTTTAAAGGAACTGTACCCTAGGTATCGTTTAATGCGAGAGAGATAGTTTTTAGAACAACACCCTTTTTATACTACCAAAAAATAGAAATTACCCGGAGATAAGCTATTCAAAAAACCAACAATAAACAAAATAACCAACCGTAGGACCCTACTGATCACGTGGCATATTCTCGCCATCCATGTCAATAACTAGATACAATAAAATTACATAGATGTCTCTAGTGTTCACTATTTCTTAATAACCCGATCAAGATTAAATCAATGATACACAACAATTAACTACAGCAATCATCTCATAGATGTCTCTAATAGTATTCTTAACACTGGCTAGTGAGTCATAAAAAGATTCCACATCACCATCATATCTCACTTCCGCTGTTGGTGCGTACACTTGAATAATATTAATTTTGATGGTTTGACAGTGTAATTGTAATAATATTATTCTGTCCGAGATGGGTTCAAAATTCTTAACAAATTTTACATACTTCTCCCTGACAAATACAGCAACTCCGTATCGACGGTTTCTGTCCTGTGGGTCACTTCCGGAGTAGTATAGATTTCCCTTCTCATGTTGGTGTATGCCGCTGCCAGTCCATCTCAGTTCACTAATTCCAAGAATATCTACTTTTAATCTTTCCATTTCATTTATCGTATTATCCAAGTTACCGCTGTATAAACTTCTAACATTCCATGTTCCGAATCTTACTTTTGAATTCACTATTTTGA
Source organism: Limnephilus rhombicus (assembly GCA_929108145.2). NCBI lineage: Eukaryota > Metazoa > Arthropoda > Insecta > Trichoptera > Limnephilidae > Limnephilus > Limnephilus rhombicus. The sequence continues at coordinate 26,586,539 of OV815278.1, forward strand.
ACCGGGAGATTCTTCGCGCCCCTGGCCCATCCTGGCCCTGGCGACTCGGGGCCATTGGTTGGTTTCTCTCCATAGTGATATGCTGGGAAAAGATACTGGAGTGGTTTCCCATTGTTTTCTCCAGGGATTTTTCTGTAGGGGTTACCTTTCCTTAGCTGAGCTGATCCGGTTTTATGGCACCAGAAACTCGTCATTCGCCCTCTCCTTATCCGCTACGACTACGATGATAGTGTCAGTGGTCATATTGCCCGGGACTTGCGGGATCATAAAGACCACTCTAGGACGCTAAGGAGTAGGACTTGCTTGGAAATGTTGCTGATGTTATTGCAAGATGGCGTATCACGGTATTTTATAGGCCCACATCCCCCAGCAGGAAAATGTTCCACCGTGGCCTTTCCAGTCATTTAGAATTTGAATGATGGTAATTCGAGGACCGTCGCAATAAATTGAGACTTCAGGATTCTGTAAATCCAGTTCCGTATATGATTAGGATGTAAGATCTAATATTATGTTAATTGTTTGTTATCATACTCTTGAAGCAAGTGTTTGAGTTAGTAGTGTATTTGGGAAGTATGCCCGTCGGAAACGTAAAGGTTAACCTGCTTTAGAAAATCTTTAGCGTGTACTCAAGTGCCGCATGAAAATTACTTTGACGACTTTTGCCCAAAAATTGGACTAAAAACTAAGATATATATTTTAATTGTTTTTTGTTTACTACATAATATATCTTATTATTTCAATGTATTTCATGTTTATATCGTAACGCGTTTCCCTGGAATAGCTTACATATATACAAAAAATAAATTTTTAAGTAATTAAAAATAATTTAATAAATTTAAAAATATATTTTTTTAAGTGTGCAGTTCACACGCGGTAGCAGTGAAACCTTCAGAAAACTAAAGTAGACCATAGTGGGGAGGCTACAAAGACTGCACAAAGGGGAGACCGATTATTCAATCTCATGCTCTCGCAGGCTAAATCATGTAGATGTCTCGTGATTTAGACGACGAGGCTGTACGTGATTGTCTCTTTTTAGTGTCACTTTTTCGTTTCATCGAGTTTCGAATCATAACGGTACTAAATAAATTTCACTTCAAAAATTCTCCCATTTGGGAGACAACTGTGAAAATAAAATATTTATCGGATTATATAAACTAGCTTTATTATTTTTACATAAAGCTGATTACATACTCTACCCGAAAAAAACAATCAAAAGGTATTTTCAAAGAAATAATGACCTTCATACTACTGTGAAAACTCGAAAATTTTCATTTTTGTAACGCCTTTTTACCAAAAGGAATTTTGACATTCACGGACAATTTATTTGGTGATCTGTCATAAAGCCACATTCATGAAATAAAAAGTAAAATCGATAGCGTTATTAGAGCAAGTGATTCTAAATGTGTACTCTACACAGTTTTCAAAGCAAAAACGTTAAAATTGCATCGCGAAAAATTCCGGATTGGACGGTGTTAGGAGAGGAAAAGGTCTCCGGAGCACGATCGGCACACGACTCATTAATAAAAGCTGACATTAATTGAAAGGCGAATTTGCGAGAGAAACCGAACCTAATCTACGTTAACCTAGCCACTGTAAGTATGAATTAAAAAATGATGAATCATTCGGATTATATGATTTCCTGCCGATTCTGCACCTGTACACTGATTCATTTTGTGATTACCGCAGTTTCTACAAGTGCGATACGAAAATAGCAATTATACATCGCACACCTGCAATTAGACGACCAAAAGTAAATATTAGATGAAGGATGAAAGTTTGCATCATCACTGTGATATATATATATATATATATATACAAACACACATCTATATATATATATATTTATATATGTACACAGTGATGTAAAAAAGTATATATATATATGGGGTATGTTGTGAGACTGAAAGTAGTGGAGTGGGGTAGTAGATGGGGGAGAAGAAGGTGGGGAACTGTCTGGCTATTTATATAAATACACTAATATACTCGTATATACATTGTCTTTCTTTAAAAAATATTTATTTTTATTAATATGTATTTAAAAATAAAAGTATATATATATATATATATATATGTTATGATTAAGGTTTTCACGGGTGTAAGATGTAGAACAATTTTCTCGGTTTACCCGCGTAACGTAGTCCTTAAAAGGACTTTTTAACTCCTGACGTTTCGGACAGATCACACTGTCCATCTTTAGAGGCCTTATGTCTTGAGTTTTTGTCTCAAACTGATAGCTTTCGCATGTCTGTTCGACTACGTTACGCGGGTAAACCGAGAAAATTGTTCTACATATATATATATATATATATATACTTTTATTTTTAAATACATATTAATAAAAATAAATATTTTTTAAAGAAAGACAAATTATATATATATATATACTTTTATTTTTAAATACATATTAATAAAAATAAATATTTTTTAAAGAAAGACAATGTATATACGAGTATATTAGTGTATTTATATAAATAGCCAGACAGTTCCCCACCTTCTTCTCCCCCATCTACTACCCCACTCCACTACTTTCAGCCTCACAACATACCCTAATGGAGGATTAGTAGTAGTCTTATTGGCTCCAGATGAAAGCGCCTGGGACTATTATGAGGTATTCAGATAAAAAAAAACATCGAGTGCAGTTCACAGACGGTAGAAGCGAAACTTTACCAAAACAATCTCAAGCCTTGAAAAGTGAGGTCATAATCAAAGCGGCCAATGAGCGCAGACCAAACGATATTTCCGTTTCATTTCTCAACCAATAGGAGCCTTTAAAAGTGACATCATAATCAAAGCGGCCAATGAGCGCAGTGTGATGCTTCGCAGGTGCTAATGCGTCATTTCCGTTTCATACAAATTTCAAATCACTAGTAAAGGGGTAAAAAAAAATTCTCATAAAAATTAAAAAAAAAACGTCTCAATAACTCGCATTACAAATAACCTAACAACATTTGAAAATCTCCTACTACCACCATAATAAGCGGAAAATGTTGCTTGTGTTGTGATGGAGACTTAGCCAAACGAGGAATTGAACACATGACCGACGTCTGGGACACAACATAATTTAAACTCAGCCACTGACCGGTCCTGGAAATAAATAAACAGGAATCAAGATTTTCGTAGGTGTTTTGCAAATTTGAAAGTATGAATAATATCGCAATGTTGGAAGGTTTAAACTCTTAAAAACTACCTAGACGTACTTCGATATTTTAGCAGAATTCAAACAAATAAAGCATTCATCAAATTTTTATTTTTTATTTTTAACTTTACGAGTTAAACCTCAAATTGTAATATTTAATTAAATTAAGACAATATTAGCGAAACTCAACTCCACTGCAGTGGTTAGCACAGTGGCCCGGAAAGCCGAAGGTCCTGGGTTCGGCTTCCAGAGGTGCCAAAAAATTTTCTGATTTTTCTGTTTCCAGATTCTCGATTGATTTTCGCTAATATTGTTTTCATTTAATTAAATAATAAATAAGATTTCAGTCCCGTTTTAATAAAATGATTGTAGCTGTAGTAATCATGTTCGTATGAGGTTAGTATTTTTCTGGGTACTATATATTATCAACGTAGAGAATATAGTAGGTACTTAAATCAACATCTACTTAATTCTTTTTACTTATGGCAGTGTAATTTATTTATCATAATTCAAAAAATTTCATAGGGGATAGGTACATAATGCACACAAACATGTGTGTATAATCCACTTGTGAGTAAAGCGCTATTCCATATTTCATTTCAAAACTCCATTATCCACCCTGCGTTCTACTGCATGAAAACAAAGCCATATTTTAGATAACTACAAATATAGCGCATTATTTATTATAATAAGATACTTCTTAATAAAGCGAAAACCAAATACGGGACAGTTCATTCTCTTTGTTCAGTGCTAACGGCAGTGCCAACTTTCTTATATTAAACAACTGAAACTCGGTTTAATACTTCGGATTTAAGTATAAATCCTGGTTTAAGCAAGCTTTAGCTGTCCCAACGAAGCGGGGTTGTGGGTGTAATAACTCCATAGCTAAAAAATCAGATGAGAATTCCAGATCTATATGCGGAATAGTTCCATGTGTTTCGGAGAGTTATTTCAAATTAAAAACGCTGGAATCGGGAAGTTTGCATCGGGGTTGAAATAAGTTGGGCGCAAGTTGTTGGTATTGTGAAAGTATTCGGTTGCTTTATTCTGTTCGGTGTATCAATTAACCGTATTACTTCCGGTAAGTAGCTCAGAATACTTATTGAATATTTAAGTAAATGCAGTTTCATACTTTACTACTGTACTTTATCCACTATACCTTCTCACACAGGGAGGCAAGCCGGGGAGCCTGCCCCTGGAGGCAGTTTTAGGGGGCGCCAAAATAGTAAATTATATATTTGATTGAAAAGAAAACTTGATTCACAAAGCGAATGGCATCCAGCGCACGATGTTCTATCGATTATTCATTTGATTTTAAAATACCCAGTTGGTTTTTCAATACATTCTGAGTTGATTTATGAACGTATCGTCTATTTTGAACAGTTGTGCACAGACACAGTGTACGTTATAGATTCTTAACGTGGGCTGTAACGCCCCCTCGTGGGCGTTTGAGACTTTCAGGCCCCCTAGCATGGTCGATAGATACAGGTTTTATCGAAAATGTCGATAACTTGAAATCGCTCCCGAGCACGACTGCAGGCCACTAACGAAGAAATAACAGTTCACGTCAAATAAATTAGGAGCCCTTAGTCGTTATGAACTGTTGCTTGTTCGTTATCGGCCTGCAGTCACGCTCGGGAGCGATGACAAGTTACCGACATTTTTGATAAAACCTATATCGATCGACCATGCTAGGACCCCAGATCCAGATAAAATTAGGGGGCGTTCAGATGGCATAGTGAGGGCGTGGGTGGGTAAAAAAATACTAATGTAGCAAGGTAAACTTAAATATTAGTTAATTTTTTTATTGTAAGTAATTTATAATAATTGTTTAATTAAATGAAGACAATATTAGCGAAACTCAACCAAAAATCTGGAGACAGAAAAATCAGAAAAAGATATTGAAGCCAAAAGTCCCAGCGGACCCAATATATTTTTCTGATTTTTCTGTCTCCAGATTTTCGATGGAGTTTCACTAATATTGTCTTCATTTAATTAAATATTATAATGTGAGATTTTACTCATAAGGTTTAAAAAGTTAAAATAAATACAATAATTGTGTACACATTGATTGATTATAGTCACTACACGTTTAGCGGTAAAATATAACCTCAAATTATCGGTAACAGCTGTTTCGCCCCAAAGTTGCTTCGAATGATAATGTTTCCAAGCGTGCCAAATATTATATATTGACCTTCTTATTTGCACTGATAGCAAAAAAGGTACAAATACTGTGATTTGTTAATTGATGTCGAGAATCGTCCATAGCGAAATCGCCCTTAAGTTATTCTGAAAGGCTTTTAAATAAAAGTGGAGCTCTTGGTCACAGAATTTATATTTACCAGCAAATATTATTATCATATTAAAGTTCTGTTATTATAAGAACTGTGAAACAACCGACCCACGTGAAATAATAACAGAACTTGAATAAAAACTTTTACATAACTTGAATTTTCACTTTGAAATCTAATGAATTATTCAAATTCTGTGAAACAACCCGTTTTAAGTGATTCTATATTAGTATTTAGGCAGAACCTCAAGCACACTGTATTACCTACTCTATTATAAGACTGCGAATACACATGACAAAAAACGAGCGCGAGCGGAGCCACGAGTTATGAAGCGAAACGCCGTTTGCGGTTGCTTCGTTTCTTTCCCACAATTCGTGGATCGACTCGAGCTTTTTTGTCATGTTTATAAGCAGCATTAGAAAGTAGAGTCTAGAATATTGCGAAATAAGAAGATTTACAAATGTTACATGACTGTGTTTTTTTTAATAGGTATAGGTATAGGTAATCCTCCTAATATTATTTACCAAACCATCCCAAAAAATACCTGTTTTACGCCAAGGTATTTGATGTTGTCTACATTTTCCAAGGAGTTGAGTTACATCTTTGCAATAAATAATTATAACAATTAAAATTATATGAAATAATAATTTAATCAATAATTGTGTGGCCGCAATTAGTGGTTGGAAGAAGGCAAACTTTTAAATGAGAAACTAAAAGTGATAAATTTACATTTCTGCATCACATTTATCAAAAGTTTCGCCACAAGTTTTACTCTCAAATTAAAGCAGTGTCTTATGGAAAAATAAGGACGGGTTGTTTTACAGAATTCGAATAATTCATTTTAATTTCAAAAGTTAAGTTTCAAATTCTGTTATTATTTCAGTTCTGTAAAACCACTGACCCGTTATTATGTAATAATAGAAGTGAATAGAACTTTCACAGAACTTGAACATAAACTTTGAAATTTGTTAAAATTCTTTTAAATTTAAACAACTGGCCCTAAAAACGCTACTTGCAATATCCAAATTACATGCGTCGCCGTCGTTACGAGAAACAATATTGACCCAAGCACGTTGCCTTGTGGGACTCCAAAAAAATTGATTAACTATTGCTTAACATTTGACGTAGGTATCTCTATTTGATGTGATCAATCCAACACTAATAAAAGATTCAAATTAATAAAATACTTAGTTTTTACCACTTTTATTGTTTAAAAAACCAACATGTTTCGTGAGCAACGCTCACTTCTTCGGGGTTTTTTTATTGATATTTATATATGAGGGTATCAATAAAAAAACCCTGAAGAAGTGAGCGTTGCTCACGAAACATGTTGGTTTTTTAAACAATAAAAGTGGTAAAAATCAAGTATTTTATTAATTTGAATCAAAATGGTGCCAAAAAATAAGTTTGCTGTGTTAGAAGAACTAATAAAAGAGTTTAGAAATAACATTCATAATCAAATTCGGTGAAAACAGTGTTTTATTTTAGCTTAAAAATATAACTTTGTTACACAATGCGTTTTCTCTAAAACATTAAAAATACTATCGTTTAGTGTAGTTCAAAAATAGGATACACAAATGAAGTTATGTAAATACTGTGAAGTAATACCGTTTCCAAATACAATATACTCTGAAGGATATCAGTACTTTTCATAATTTGATTTTCTATGAAAAGATAAACTTTATTATAATAAATTTTAAAAGTTGGTTATCCTATCAAGTATGCGCATGTAATATTGCTATTCCGATTGGTGTTTTAAAAATAAATTAACCCTGTCCGCACAGCGATATTTCGCCGTGCGTTTTTTTTCCGCAACATTCTGTGACACATGGGATATCCGCACTGGCAGTAAAAAAATCGCGCGAAAAAAAATTCTGTGTTTTGATGCAAACTGAACACGTTGCGGTGCGGATTTATTTCCGCGCGAATATTTAGTTCAATATGAAATAGTATTGCTATGGCCGCACTGCGGAATAAAATTCGCGCGTTTCACATCAGTTGGACCAACTAGTTGTAGTAAATTATCAAATGATTTTTTTGTCATTCTGTAATACCCAAAAAACTTTTTATTGTATTTTCGCAGCTCTTGATGTTTTATAAAAAACAAATCCTTTCATAGGTCTGGTCTCAATGATGTAAATGGGTGAATCCAATGTTCGTGACATCTTTTGATACGTCTGTTACGCCGCCGTAGTATTAGATAAATTAAAAATTTTACACGTGCGTCTTAGCCAAGAACTATATTATACTGACAAAAATCGCACGAAATTTTATTCGCAGTTGCCAGTTACTAGTTGTAATTCCGATCGCGGAATATAATACGCGAGAATTAATAACGCGCGGTGAAATATCGCTGTGCGGAACTACAACTAGTACGCACTGCGAATAAAATTTCGTGCGATTTTTGTCCGTATAATAAAGTTCTCGGCTAGGGCCTGTCCTGTGAAATATCGCTGTGCGGACAGGCCCTAAGACGCACGTGTAAATGGATAACAGAACTAAAATTTTAATTTATCTAATACTATGGCGGCGTAACAGACGTATCAAAAGATTTCACGAACATTGGATTCACCCATTTACAGAATTGAGACCTATGAAAGGATTTTTTTTATGAAACATCAAGAGCTGCGAAAAACAATAAAAAAATTTTTGGGTATTACAGAATGACAAAAAAATCATTTGATAATTTACTACAACTAGTTGGTACAACCAAAGATATTGAAATATAAGTAGATGTGCTATATGCTGTTTTTACTATGTGGGTCTGCGCTTCCGGATGTCGCCGATATTGTTTACCAATTAACAAATAAACTAAAAGAACAAATAATTAACGAATAAACCAAACGAACGTTAAACTAAATGAACGAATTCTTTCCTTATTCAAAATATATTGTTAACCAATATTAATGCACATTTTCAAAAAATCAACGAAATGAACAAATTCTTTTTGTATGAAAACTACACTAATTAGCGCGTAGTCCGGCGACAGTTGCGCGGACACCATAGCATATCTCTTCTGTATTTGAATATCTTTGGGTACAACTGATGTGAAACGCGCGAATTTTATTCCGGTGCGGCCATAGCCATACCATTTCATACTGCACAAAATATTCGCGCGGAAATAAATCCGCACCGCATCGCGTTCAATTTGCATCAAACCACAGAACTTTTTTTCGCGCGATTTTTTTTACTGCCAGTGCGGATAGCCCTATAAGATCGCATATGTCACAGAATGTTGCGAAAAAAAACGCGCGCTGAAATATCGCTGTGCGGACAGGCCCTTAGCGTGGGTTTCTTCATTTACCGAGACTGCTAAATGCAATGCTAATTGTAAAATTAACGATCGAAATTTAAAAATTTCTATGCATTTGACCGTTTACTTTTACAATTAGTATTGCATTCAGCATTTTCGGTAAATGAAGAAACCCACCATTTATTAATGTAAAAAAATGTCGAGTTATGAAATTCAACAGGAAAAAACCCCACTGTTGTCCACTTACTTTCTCGATGATCACACCTTATTATTTGTCGTTGAAATAAGAGACCTTTGACAATAAATTAACGTATATTAAACATATTAATAATATAACAAGCAAAGCAATTGAAATGTTGGGATTTATCTTACGGATTTCGAAGGATTTTAAAACTTTGAAACTACTATACACTTCTCTTGTTAGAAGCAAACTATAATACAGTACATATGAAAATTCCCTTGAGCGTGTCCAAGATAAATTCTTACGTCACCTCAATTTTAAATTGGGAATATCCATTGAAAACATTAATTACTTACATCTACCTGTTACATCTACTGGGACTTGATACATTAAAAGAAAGAAGAATTTGTTCAGGCTTATTTTATTTATTTAAAATTGTTAATAACTTGTTGAACTCCCCTGAACTTCTTTCGTTAATATTTTTTCAAGTACCGAGTAGATCTGTTCGTCACAAATTACCTTACCATTGTAACAATACAGGATACGATACTGAATTATATTCCACAATAATCGCCTGCATATATTGGTAATAAATATGTTGTTGATGATGTAATAAATATTGAAAGATTATCAACATACAAACCTTATTTTAAGCTGTTTGTCAGCGCATCTCAGTTGGATTAAAATCAAATAAACTTTGAATATTTATATTCTTTATCAATGTTTACTTCTGGAATTTTTAAATTTATTTTTATAACGTGCTTTACTTAGTTATGTTTTTAGTTCAAAATATCTTGTTTACCTACATATACGAGGTTTTCTTTTTCTTCATATTTGTATTTTTAATAGCTTACTATTTGTACTTTATGGTAACTGCAATATGTACTTTTTAATTTTGTTGTCATATGAATATTTATTTCTTAACTATGTTTATTCTGTATCCATTTCAAATTATTATAATTCCTATGTAACAGCCGATAATCCGCGTTAATTCATAATAAATAATAATAATATATTAGTGTAGGTACATGTACTGGTCGATTCCTCAGCTGGCTAAGCCCTCCATCACGAACAAGCTAAGTAGAAGATTTTCAAACATTGGTTATTCGTAACCCGGGAAAGTTTGTCCTTTTTTTTTTAAATATATAAAAAATAAATAATATGGATGGAATTTAAAAAGTAGCGGATCTAAATATAGTTTTTTGGTGATCAACAATGATTTATGAGAATTTTTTTTCGGTTTTAAAGTACTTAATTCTTCTTGTTCGTAGACAAGTGTTCGACGTTTGGAGGGAGGTAATTCAGTAATCCTGGTGCAATTTAATGTTGAAATCATGCGAAAAGAAAAAGTTTTCAAAATTTCTGCCAATGTGTCAATATTGGTGCTTTCTGTTCAACGCGAAGCACAAAGTTTATTTTAGTTTTAATCTTCTTGCTTAACTTCGTAAGCATCGGCTTTCACGTCGAGCAATTTGCTCAACTTTGAAATTGATATCTAAATACAGACTTTTGGGAAAACATAAACTTTTTAATAAGTTTTAGTTGAGAGCAAAATCTTACGAATCTTAATTATTCATAACGAAGCGGGTTGTTTCACAGAATTTTAAAAAATCATCGAATTTCTAAGATAATTTTCAAGTTCTGTGAAAGCTTTATTCAATTTTGTTATTAATTCAGTTCTGCGAATCAAATAGAACAGTAGGATTAAAAAAAACAGAATTTCACTATAGCTCTCACAGAACTTAAAAATTATCTTGAAATTGTTCAATTTCTCTGAAACAACTGGCCCTTCAAATTGAAATCACGAATTTAAATTGCAAAGTTTTTCAATTTTGTTGGGATTGAAAGCCACGTTTTTTGGAAATATTTAAATATATACAACAAATTTTTAAGGCGGGTATAGGTACCGCCGCCCCGGGAACCATTTATTGGGTAACCAACACCTCTGCCATAGGTCACCCCAAGTGGTTCGCTACGTTTGGTGACTTAGCAGGGGTGCCCGGGTTCAAGGGATCTTGGCGGTGGATGCGTCTGCCCACCAGGTGCCTGGCAGGCCGGATCAGGAGAGAAAGGTTGGGGGAGTCCTTTTGAATTCTACAGCCGCACATTCTCGGATTCATTCATTCAACGCCTTGCAGTGGGGGCGTGGAATTCATACTGCCGTCATCCTGGACACACTGACCCTCAGATTCCTACCCATCCCTCATACCTTTTCCTTCCTAGAACTTCCTATCCTTCCTTCCCTAAAAAGTCCCTCCACACAGCATCCCCAAAGATGGCATAGGCCCTGGGGAACTATTTTCCTCAGGACGTCCTGTGTGAAGCTAATCTTAAAAAAATAACTCTTTAGAAAGTGTACAATTTTATTTATAAGTAAGGTTTAATCTCCTTATCTTAATCCCAAGGAAAACTACATTATAGGACGCCATATAAAAAATAAACTTCTTTTCTAAGAAGTAAGTTATTTTGAAACCTTAGTAACTGACAGAAATATAATAAGTAAGTACAACGTTAATATACGTCACAACGTTATTCTTATCGCTTTACAAAGGCTTTTCTGTTCTGTTACACAAAAAAACCTTTTGTGCCTTCAAACGGGAAGAATGTTTTGTGATATTTTTTGTGGTTTTCAATGGCTCTTTAATGTGTAGTAGCTCCGTACTTGATATTTGATATGACATTGATGATATTTTTTCATGAATCCTTCGATCGATATGGCTTAGTGACCCGATACTTAACGAGTTTATTCGCTCCTCAATGACAGGCAATGTATCACCAGTTGATGTATCTAGTATCCACCCACTGGAGGTTGTAGTATAAAACACGAACCAATTTGTTTGTAGGCAGCTCGCTATAATCAAATTGGAGCCCGAGCCTTCGACGTAAATCCATTTTTCTCTCTGCCTTTTAGCATTTATCCACAAATTGGGAGAGTTCCACTAAGCAAAAAGTAACAAGTTTTCTCCGTCATGTCGATGCACTGTTTTCGATTATCGTGTACACTTTTACAAAACGACCTACAAAGAGGAAAATACGATTCGTTTGGAGACTGTGATAGGCTACAATGAAAAGTGCGAGCAAATTAGTAAAACCCATCCTTGAAAAGATTTATATCAATGCGCCTTCAACAATACAAATCAAAGGTGGGGTTTGGCTCATTTTGAAGAGGTGGTTTATTTTGTTCGATATATGTAAAAGGTTCTGAATGAACTGCAGCCTGGCATAGCTTTGGGTGAGAGAAATGCAGTGAAATTTCGCAACACTAGACAATTACGATGTTGCCTACCTAATCAACGAGTTAAAACGATCAAAAGAATCGCAAAACACCTACCCTTTCGAGGGGGTTTCTAAATATAAAAGCAGGGCAGGGTTAGTTGGATTGAGTTGATGTTTCAATGATCGTCCCGAGTTAATGTTTGATGGAACCTTTATTTACATTATACATTTGAATTAAAGTTGAATGGAAACATGTAGGTATGGGTATAACTAATATGGTATTTAATATTATATTATCGCTGAGAAAGTTAAACTTTATTTTTTCATACAATAACTTTTTACTTAAAAGATGAAGCCATACTAAATAATGCAAAATCGTACAAAATCATATGTTTTTGTTTTGAAAATTTGATCGCTCAGAAGTATTATAGACGCTTCAATTGAATACTGCGTGTAGAACATACCTTGGCCCTTAAAAATAACGGTCATTTTTTTATAAACCTTTTAATAAGCCTATACAAAAATAAAGTATAAGGTCTATAAAAAACACTTTGAAGTCCAAACTCTCCTATTTAAAAACCCCTTTACGGATTTGGTTTTATTTTATGATGTGGCAAATTCAGTTTTCTTTCTCAAGTATTTTTAAAATTCCTCCCATAAAGGGCGTGAATTCCAATTTCGATATTTTCTTGGACTATTGGATCGCCTTAATAACACTGAACCGTTTATTGGCAAATATTTGCAGATGTTTTTTTATTTATTCACTTTATTATAATTTTTACATTCATAGAAGATAGAAATGAAATCTAAATATAAAAGATATGTCGACTATTTTCATATTCCTTCTCACTGGGATATGTGTGTTGACGGTGACTACATTTGGATTTTTGTTGTCAGCGACTTCCATCGTACAACTTTATGGTTTGGGTAACATATTTTTCAGTAGCTTCTATGATGATGTTTTAAACGTACTAGTTTCCGAGAGTTCCTTAAGCCAAGGTTTGGTGTCCTTAATGTAGAAGGTTTTTTGTTTGTTTTAATTTGTTTGATACTGTGTGGGAGATTGTTTTTAACTTTACTGCTATAAATTCAGAGGTCCTAGGGCAGTATTACTCTTAGGTATATTTCAAGATTGTGTGAGATATTTGCCTCTACGTCTTTTTTGAGGTGATGAACCAGAATATTTGTGGCATAGATTTTTTGTATACTTGGGGATGCTATGTGGATAGTCTTTTTAGGAAAGGAATGAGAGGAAGTTCTGGGAAAGAAAAAGGTATGAGGGTGTCAATTGGTTCAGGAGTGACGGACCTGTGAATCGATCCTTCCCAAGGTGGTATTTTGAGCGGTTCCTGGTGGAGAGGTCAAAAGGTCTCCTTCATTTCAGTTTCTCCCGATCCGGCCTGCCTCGCAGACGTGAGCAGGCGCCTCCGCTGCCATAATTCGAATTAACCTCACCCCATGAATCAGGTCATCCCTGCTAAGTCATCAAACGTAGCGAACTACTTGGGGTGATAGAGGCAGATATGTTGGTAATCCAATAAATGGTTCCCCAGGTGGCGGTAGTCATATCTGCCTCCATATCTGTTCTCCACACCTGTATTCAATAATTAATTTAATTTTTATTTTAAAGCCCAAGTTCATTTGTATTCGTAATATCTCTGAAAATATCCTGTTGCCAGTAAAAATACTTTTAATCAATTTTGGCAGTAAAATGATCCAAATTCATTAATGTTGTTATCGGTTTCTTCTTTCTTCTTTCGTTCTTTTTCTTCTCCTTACATATGGATGTTATTCGTGATTCTTTACTAGAATATTTTTAAAACTCGATAATTTAAAACAACAGCAGTATAGGCATTTTATTTTCGTTCGATTTCCGAAGAACATAAAATATTGATGTGCGACAAAAAAAAGCTTCCGAGAATCACTTTGGTAAAAAAAATACCTAAAGCTGAATCTTTTGGGCTACGTAATAAAATTTTCAATGATCCATTACATATTTCTCAGTACTCTGATAGTGTTTAAAATTGATACCGTTGTTAAGTAATAATTTAGTAGTAACATATTTCAAATTATTGTAATATTATCACCTTGACTAGTTTATAGGTTATCTCTAATCTATGTCCCTATTATCTCTTGTTTCTAGAATTCTCACCCTTCCTAATTCTTGAGTATCATCTCACAGCCTATCTATTTTTGTTGTATCGTGGTGGGAAATGGGATGATGGAACTGGGTGTTTGAACACAGCATCCCACTCAGGAGACGAAGTAGATACATACTTCTATAAAATCTCACACTAACACAACACTGTAGGATAAGAGTGTTAGGATTTTTTAAGGGTTGAATTAGTTTTCAGAAAAAGTGGATTTTTAGGTAACTCCTTGATTCGCCAAATTTTCATTTGATTCTACGTCGTATGTCATAATTATTATGTGACTAGTGCGAACCCATGGGAAAATCACGGGATGTAAATTGTAGGATTTGAAATTGTAGAAGTTGAAATATTGTCTTATGTATAAAATGTTTGACTTGGGAAATTTGTCATTCGAATGTATTCCGTTAAATAATCATTATTCCGATTTAGTTCTGACAAAAATGTAAATAAAGAAATACGCATTTCAAATACACAATTATTATTATACTTGTCTTACTCCGTACGGAATATTTCGTATTCAAACAGTTAGATTTAGCTTTATTATTACTAAACGCGCTCATTTTACAGTTTAATTTTGTTAAAATTAATTCACTTAGACGACGCACTGATTTATATTGCAGAAGATAATTTTGAGAAAGCAATCAAAAAGATAAATAGTGACTTGGAAACTTTGTCAAAATGGCTCAAATTAAATAAATTGAAACTAAATGTAAATAAGATAAAAATACATGCATATATGTAGAACAAATAGGCATGATGAACCAAAGGTTTCTATAAATGGAGAAATCGTAAAAAAAAGTGGAAGAAATTAAATATCTTGGTGTCATCATAGACTCAAAATTGAACTTCTCAAAAAATGCAGATAAACAATGAAAAAAATTGCAAAAAAAATATAATTTCTGGGTAGAATCAGAAACAAAGTAAATAAAGAAACGTGCCAGATAATATATAATACAATTATATCACCACACTTTAATCACTGTTCAAGTATTCATTTTCTCTGCAATGCAGAGAAAATGAAAAAAATGCAAATACTGCAATAAAGCAATGCGAATAATACTTAAGCGCAACACAATCACAAACACAACACAAACACAAACACAATAACACACGGATACGAGACATGCTAAAAGAGCTAAATATGTTGACGGTGAAGCAAACTGTGTATTTGAATGTACTTATTTTTTTACATAAAATTAACATGGAGATGATGTCTAAGGAACTAAAAAGAAAAATACATTATTATAACGAAACACACGGACACGGGACAAGAAATTCAAAGCAAATTAGACTGCCGACAAGAAAAAAATCAAGCACCCAGAAATCTCTAACAACATCCCGAATGAAATCACTGAGATAGAAAATATAAATAAGTTTAAAAAAGAATTACGAAAGTATGTCTACCTCAATTATTAATGTCTTTATTTCTGTGTAATGTTTAAAGAATGATTATGTTTGCCAACCAATGTAAATGTTTATATCTTTATAAATATTAGCACACACAAAGATGTGAGCTAACTAACAAATCGTGCATTAATAACTGTACCTGAGAAGTACCAAATCATCAGTACGCCATCTTGTCTAGACGATATTTGGTGTAATGTAAACCTGAATAATATAAAAAATGTCAAATCTACGATTTGGAAGATAAACATAACTGATCATCACGCATCACTTTTAAACTATGAAACTAAAAATAAAAACAAAAACATACATAAATTAAGTACCACAAAAACCACACTAAGCTACCAACTATTAGAAAAATCACTCTCACCAGAAAAATGGACTGAAGTAACAAACAATAAGTGCTCTAATGAATGTGCATATTTATTTGAAAATAAATTATCAGAACACATTTTAAATGCCTCTGAAATTAAAAACTTGCATCAAAACTCAAAAACAAAAAAAATTAAACCCAGGATCACTAACGGTTTAGTAAAAGCAGTTAGAAAAAAAAACTTTTCAAACTAGCTCATCAACCGAATGCTAAAAAATCAATTATTTCATATTACAAAAAATTTAAAAACAAATATATAAATTCGAAAAACGAAAAATTGCTACTACTCCCAACTAATTATAGAGGCCAAAATTATTAATAGAAAAATTTGGACTACAATAAACGAAATAATAAATAAAAATAAAAAGAGAAGTTGTATATCCGAAATTTCAGATGGGAAAAAAACGTACAATGTCCAACTCGACACTGAAAAATGCAGTAATAATTTAAACAACTATTTTGTAAGTGTTGGAAAAAATCTGGCAAACGCTATAAAAACATGTCCCAACAATAATAAAAATAATCCCCACACTACTCAACACCAATATAATAATTTCAACAAAATAACAGAAACCGATGTTGGAAAAATTATCGATGATTTAAAGGGGGGCTCTGCTCCCGGTTATGACAACATAGATGTAAACATATTAAAAACAATGAAACAATATCTTTTTAATAAGTTTTAAGATTTTCACGGCCAAAAGCATTTCGTTATTTGTTTTTGGGGTGTTATGCAGTGTTGCGCTACCTCCTTCTTTAGCCAACGTTTCGGACATCGTTGCAGTGTCCATCATCAGGGCAGATCCGGTAGATGTGTAATTTTTAGTCGTGAAGTGTGTGCTTATTTACTTCGAAGCGATACCGTGTCGCCAGCACCACTAACTTTCACCAGTACAAAATAATCGTGACAAGCAGGGGCGTCATCGACGCGGAACGGAATAGAAAGTTCATTAAAACGTGGTATTTATGCTAGCCAGGGGCAAGTCCGTTTGCGAGATTCCGACGGAAGTGGCTCCATATCTTAATGAAATCTAAAATTAGAAATCACAATGGTAAGAATTTTAGAAAAAAAATTACAATGGTTAACTTTCACCAGTACAAAATAATCGTGACAAGCAATGGCGTCATCGCCGCGGAACGGAATAGAAAGTTCATTAAAACGTGGTATTTATGCTAGTCAGGGGCAAGTCCGTTTGCGAGACGCCGACGAAGTGGCTCCATCTCTCAATGAATTCTAAAATTAGAAATCACAATGGTAAGAATTTAAGAAATAGAATTCTCAATAGCTCTTGGTATCCGGTGATTGACGGCTACACCAAAGCTAAACGCAAAAAAACATGTCTAAGTATACAGTAATGCCAGCTCGTGGTAAACCATTTTGTGTTATAACTTTATATTGACTAAACTCGCTTTAACCAGTGTAATTCTAATTCTAGTAAAATTAATTTAATATTAATAGAGCAAAAAAAACATGTCTAAGTATACAGTAATGCCAGCTCGTGGTAAACCATTTTGATTTATATTGACTAAATTCGCTTTAACCATTGTTATTCTATTTCTTAAATTCTTACCATTGTGATTTCTAATTTTAGAATTCATTGAGAGATGGAGCCACTTCGGCCGGCGTCTCGCAAACGGACTTGCCCCTGACTAGCATAAATACCATGTGTTAATGAACTTTCTATTCCGTTCCGCGGCGATGACGCCACTGCTTGTCACGATTATTTTGTACTGGTGAAAGTTAGTGGTGCTGGCGACACGGTATCGCTTCGAAGTAAATAAGCACACACTTCACGACTAAAAATTACACATCTACCGGATCTGCCCTGATGATGGACACTGCAACGATGTCCGAAACGGTGGCTAAAGAAGGAGGTAGCGCAACACGGCATAACACCCCAAAAAATTTCAAAACACAATTAAAAAAATATACTGAAAACCTTAACTAAAAAAAAATACATATGTTTCTCTTATTCTTTATATAAACGAAATTTAAAAAAATAACCTAACAAATAATACTTCCCCCCGGACACACAAGCATTTGCTTATTATGGGAGAATATTTAAAAAAATATGTATATTTATATGTAAATTATATGTAAATTTTCTTTTTTTGTATACTTAGTTTGTTTTTAATATACTTTCATTATATTTATGTATCTATTGTATGTATTGTACCAAATAAAAAAAAAAACAATAAAAAAACTTTAGTTTAATAAATAAATAAATTTATTATTTACGCCGATATATAAACTCTACTGCGCCATATTCATATTTATATTAAATTTCACAGACAATAATTGCTTTCAATCATAGAAAAATTATTATTATAAAACAATATAATTTATTCATGTCGTGAAGTGAATGCGTTATTGACAAGTTTGAACATAACAGGAGAACATGGAAAGAATGGGTGGCTCGACAGTTGATCCGCCAATAGTCGTCCCCCCGAAATGATATTTATTATGACCTCGACACACTCAATAACTGGTGTTATGCACTTAAATGTTGATAAATGTTGCGTTTTAAATTTCACTAGAAATAGAATTATAATCTTATGTTATAATCTTATGTTATCAATAATGTAATTCTCAAAAAACTGTCTTCAATTAGGGATCTAGGAATCACTCTTGATTCTAAATTCATATTTGATGTACATATTAACGACATTAAGTGCAAATCATTAAAAATGATGGGATTTATTCACAGAATATGTAAACCGTTCAAAGATCCTCAATCAATTCTAACTCTTGACAATTTCTTGACGACCTCCGTAGACCAGTGGGTAAGACTCTTGACTCACAATCCGGAGGTCGCGGGTTCCAACCCGGCATGCGCAAATAAATTTTATTTGATTAGTTTGTGTTATTTCACAATTAATTCATTTAAAATAATATATAGTATATTTGCGGCATGTTCCAGAGTGGAAGATACTTTCAGTATCGCCCTGGTGTAAGACCACCATTCAGAATTGAAACGTTGCTTGAAAATGGCTTTAGCCGTGTTTGGTGACCAGATCTGAATAGCCAGGTACTTCCCAACCTTCCTCTTCCCCACCTCCTTCCCCTCCCCACTACCTTCAGCCTCACAACATACCCCAATTGGGAATGCCATAGTCTCACTGGCTCCAGACGGGAGCAGTTGAGATTCTTGTGCGGTATACACTGTAAAAAAAAAAGCCTTAATTAGAAGTAAACTTGAATATAGAAGCACTATCTGGAATCCACATTACTGCAAATATGAAAACATTGTAGAATCAGTTAAAAAAAATTACTTAGAATGTTATCCTTCAAATGTGGACTACATGACCATCTCAGATCATACGACGCACGTCGTGATTACTTCAAGTTTGATAAACTTAAAACTAGAAGGCAATTGACTGATCTAATACGTTTTCATAAAATTATTCACGGCCACCTTGATGCTATGTACATTATGTCTTAGCAGTGTTGAAATAAATGTCCCCAATTCCCATTGTTTAAGACGCCATAACATTTTTCACATAAATACATTTAAAAATAATATCGCATACTTTAGCCCTCTGACCCAGATGTGTCGACTATATAACAAGATAAAGTGTGATGAAGTGGATATTTTCGTTGATAATTTGTACGGATTCAAAAAAAAATTCTGGCGCTATTAAAAAAAAAAAACTAACTAATTATATTGTGTGAAATTGTCTCTCTATGCATGCCTCGCGTATTTCATATGTCTCTTACCACTCATTGTAATGTGTTACTCGAGTGACCTTGTATATAATTCTGTATTTTTATTTGTGGGTTTTTGTAATTGTATGTATCTGTATTTAATTTTATGTAATTGTAGATTTTTATAATTGTGAAATAACTGAGTTATATAACTGGATAGTTGTTGGAAGTTGGAAGTGCAAACATCTGTAAAACCCAGTATAAATAAATAAAATAAAATAAAATAAATATAATTTGGTACTTCCGACAGATGACATATTTGATTGTTTATTAACTAAAAAAAAATTATCCGTCTATCGAACTTCGTCACGGAAATTCCGTGTAGCGGACTTATGAATTTTTACCACTATCAGTTCTAATTTATAAATTAATAAGTTAATTGAACTTAAATAATTCTATGCATTACAATGGAATATTCAATGGAATTCAATTTCAATGGAATCACGCACGCACGCACCGACAACTGAAATTAGTATGTTTAACAGATAATTTTAGTGATATATATGTTCAAAATTCATTCAGCTCACCAATCGAGGGTTTTTTTCGCTTCAGCAAACTAATGTGCTGCTTTAAGTTAAGATAACCGGGCAAAGGCTTCCAATGGCAAAAATATCGTACGCCCAGGAATGGACTGTGCATTATTTGAAGATGCACATTGCACAGAGAGTGCGGCATGCTTTCAAATCGCCAATGTAATGCGCTACCGTTCAGAAATACGAGTATAATGTAGTACATGCTTTTGGCCTTGCTACGCCGCATCTGTCCGAATATTATCTAGAATATTCTGTGCCATTCTATGCTCCAATATTCTTTATATTCTTCCATCACATAATATTGTAGCTTTGGTTATGTATCTAGATGCAACGTTTTGGTATTAATATTATTATGGCGGTTTTTTTTAAGCGATCCCACCAGGACTATGTCATCTTCAAGAATACTGTGTTGACGGTCTTTTAAGGGAAAGGAAGGAGATAAAGTTCTGTGAAGGAAAAACGTATGAGTAGGAATCTGGAAGTGAAAGTGTCCATGAGTGACAGACGCATGAATCCATCCCTCTCACTGCGGTGTAAGGCGATAAGTTGAGAGAGTACGACTGGAGAGGTCTAGGTTTGGTCTCCCTCAACCAGTCTCTCCCGATCAGACCCGCCACGCAATAGGTGGACAAGCGCATTCGCCGCCAAGACTTAGAGACCCCGGGTACCCCTGCTAGGTCACCAAACGTAGAAAACCGCTTGGGGTGAACTATGGCAGGGATTATCGAATAAATGATTCCCGGGGCAGCGGTACCCATAACCGCATCCAAAATTGAAAAATGCAATGCAAAAAATTCAGTGTAAATTAATGCAAAATCATTAAAATTTGGTTTGAAAGCTTGTCTTGGCGGCGGATGCGTCCACCTACCAGCTGCATGGCAGGCCGGATGGAAGAGAGTGGTTGAGGGAGTCCCTTTGACTTCTCCAGCCGTACTCTATCGAAACATCGCCTTGCACCACAGTGGGAGGAAAGGATTCATGCATCCGTCACTCCTGGACACACTGACCCCCAGATTCCTATCCATCTCTGATACCCTTTCAATTCCCAGAACTTCATCTCCTTCATTTCCCAGTTGCATCGCCTTAGCGTTGCAATTTGGTAGGCGGGTATGGGTACCGCCGCCCTCAAACCATTCATTGGATATCCTTTCCCCCTGCCATAGGTCACCTCAACTGGTGCGCTACATTTGACTTAGCAGGAGTGCCCGGGTTCATGGGATGAGATTTGTCAGGTCTTGGCGGCCACCTACCGCGTGGCGAGCCAGATCGGTAGAGATTGGTTGAGGGAAACTTGTAACGTAGCTGAGTGTGTTCAAGTGGATAGTCAAATGTAATGATGAAAGTATGACTATATCATTGTCAAATGCAACGTTATAGGATGTGTAACATTTGCTCTGTAAAATAAGACATGAATAAATATGTGCCCAAATGAAATTAAAGATGGCTAGCTCAGATTAACACATCAATTTATTAACCATTACAAATAAGAATCAGTGTATTAGCAATAAGTAATTTAGCAGGAGACTCTAATTAACTTTAATGTCATTTAAATAAGTATCTCAAGCTCGCCTAAGGCTCGAAGAAAAGCTTAGTAAAGAGTTTTATTGTTAAATTGAGATTATCTTTATGATACGATGAAAAGTTCCAGAAAGATCTATACAAAATAATAAAGCAAGTATGGACATGTCATTGTATTCTAATATCCCAAAGAGAAAAGATATGAATTTAAATTTACTAATGAACCATGATAATCTAAAATATAACTAAAAGGTTACGTTTAGTAGTTAGCCATGATCGTGATTGAAGAACGTCGGCCTTGTTTGAAAGTTCCAGACTGTTGAGTGGTCCATCACGTCGCCCGCCCCAAATCTAACTGGCGACGTAGAATTAATTTGCCTCTGGCTCTGGCCTGCCGTGTCGCTGTGAGTATATTATCCAGCGTGGCCCGCCTCGCATTGCATTGCAGCGGTAAAAATTAAATCTTGTGATGGTAGCAGGTAAGAACTGCTACAAACTCTCGGACTCTTTCGACCCATCGCCTCAAACCGCGGTGGGAGGGATGGTTTCATACATCCGTCACTCCTAGACACTTCGACCCCCGGATTCCTACCCACGCCTCATATCTTTTCCTTCCCAGAATTTCATCTCCTTCCTTCCCATAAAAATACCCTTTACACAGCATCCCCATAGGAAAGGTGGCATGGGGTCTCCTGTGTGAAGCTAAAGTAAAAAAAAATGTGTAAAATCACGAGTTTTCATTAATTTATTTACCGACCGGTTTCGCTTTGCTCAATCATCATCAGGGTACAATTTAATACCTAACAGGAAATACATGTGTAAATAAGTGTGTGTTTATATATATTTAGTAATTACAGAGGGTGACAACACAATACAAATGTAATATCTTGTCCACCTCTGTATTTACATACTTGTACTTGTATTAGCAGACAAGATATATTTCTCGTTTAGTATTAATTTGTAACCCGATGATGCTTGAGCAAAGCGAAACCGGTCGGTAAATAAATCAATGAAAACTCTTGGTTTTACACAAAATAAGTGTTTTATTTTTATTAAATATGTCAGACCACAAAGTGATTTCTTTCTACAACAATAAAAAAAATAAAATTATTCGTTGGCAGATCGTAAAAAAAATGTTTCTCTTGCTGTTATTATTTCTCAAAAAATGTGGAAAAGTACGTACCATGTTTATTAAATATTTTATCGTTGTTATTTAGGGCGTCGAGCCTTCCCAACCACTCCTTTGTCTGTGACAATGGGAACCCTTGATTGAACCAAGAAACCCATTTTGTTTTCCGTTATTTTTCTTACATTTAATCGACATATGGAGTTCGCCTAAACGAATAAACGCTCCCCCAGAACAATGTCGTGTCGGAAATGAATTAGGGTGTAAATTTATAGGGGTTGCGTGGAACCAGCGGGGGCAGGACCCGGGGGGCAGAGCCCGGGGCAGGCTGGCCATCATGCTCTAATGGGGCGTCATAATCGTAAGGATTGGGTAATAAGCAAACCTGGGCGGGCAGTGGCGTTGCGACTAGCATGGAAAGCTTTGGGCAGCTGCTAAGGCGCCGGTACTTCATCTGTAAAAAAGCAGAACAACCAAATAACTTTTTAGAAATTCAATAATTTTCTCTCTTAAAAATATGAAACAACACTATTTGTTAGGATCGGTAACCGACGAGTTCATCGAAAATCAATTCATCGAAAGCAAATTCATCGAAAACGAGTTCATCGAAAATCAATTCATCGAAAATCAATTCATCGAATGATCAATTCATCGAATCGCCAATTCATCGAAAAACATTTTTTTTGTAGATATTAGAGCTGTCAAAATGAAATACCCAAAAAGGTCTGTTTAACTGAGTTAAATGTGTTTAGAAACTGTCAGTTTCGTAGTGACAATGTAAAATTTATAGGTTATCTCTTCGATTTCGGATTGTCTGATACTGCAAAAAATACGGAACCGTGACCAGACAACTTATAATGAAACCAACTCAGAAAGGTCATTAAGAGTGATGATAAAAAAATATTTAAAATTTGGTTAAATAGGTTAAGTTAGGTTAGGTTAGGTTAGGTTTGGTTAGGTTTGGTTAGGTTAGTTTAGGTTGACCAATGCTTTTTTAACTTCTCGGTCCGCTCGGCATTTCTCTCAAATATCAACAAAATATATTTTTTCGATGAATTGGCGATTCGATAAATTGATCATTCGATGTATTGGTTTTCGATGAAATGGTTTTCGATGAACTCGTTTTCGATGAATTTGCTTTCGATGAATTGATTTTCGATAAATTGATTTTCGATGAATTCGTTTTCGATGAACTCGTCGTGAACCGTTAGGATCGCATGGAAGATAAAAATGTTGCCCAATAATAAAGCTGCATATTGTACGTTTATTAGTCGATTTAAGTATTAGATTCAACATTGTAGTCATTGTAATGACAATGACATCTATAAAAAACGTTGGTTAAATTCAAATCCATTAAGTATTTATTTACTAAATTCATAATATTTTAATAGATGGCAGATAATAGTTTAACTACTCTGCAGTACCCGAAAATTGACTAATTAATCGGACTGAAAAATTAAGACTTATTAATCGAAAAGTCTAGCGGATATTTTACAGAAATGGCGTGGTTAGCTGAAAATTTCACCTTTTAATCTCAGACTAATGAGATCACCGTAATTTTATTTTAATAGGATTTGCGACAGATTATTTATTCGCTTATCCGCGAGGAAGCCACAAGCCAAAAATATTATATATGCATTCTTAGTGTGCATTAATATCGCCACGGATATAAGCAATAGGCAAATCATTTGCAAACGGGGTCCAGAGGTCACGATTATATGCGCAAAAGTAGTTTTTATTTATTTTGAGAATAATTTAATAAGAACGAAAAATGTTAATCAATTGAACAGAGAATTTTAGCCATAACATTAAGTTTTTTTAAAGTTTTTTCTTATAATTAAAATATATTTTTTATTACTTAACGCTTACACGGGATGTCCGGGGGTAAAGTGCATTTACTTCGGGAGGTGATTCTAGGTGATATTATAAGTAAAAAAGATAAATATTTTAGGGATAGTTTTGTGGTAAAAAAAAAATAATTATACCGACGTGTGCTACCAGCTTTATTATTTTCCGCTGTTACGATACGGACCAATCACAACCATGCAACGTTGTCATAATCCTGCCCAGCAGGCTCTCAATAAGTAAGATCGGACCACACGTTAAGGATTTTTAGTTGGCACGTCTTTTTGTAAAATGTTGGAATTTCGGAAAAAGTTGTTCAAAATCTTTTTTAGTCCCACCATCATTTAGAATCACCTCCCGAAGTTAATGCACTTTACCCCCGAACACCTTGTATCCTACTTCCTTGTATATAATATTATAAAGGCGAAAGTTTGTATGGATATATAGATGTCTGGATGTATGTTTGTTACTTTTTCGCACAAAAACTACTGAATGGATTTTAAAAATTCTTTCACTAATAGAAATCTAAATTATTTGCGATTACTATAGGCTATATATATTGGTAAGATCTGGCGTTATGAATAATCTCTGGGGTTTGAAATTATTTATCATACGTTTTCTGTCCCTAACAAAATCGACTTATTGCAAACGTCAGAATTTTATATTCCAATTATTAATTGTGACTGTTGGAGCATGCGATTCATTATAAATGATTTTTGTATATTTTATAACATTGGTATCGGAGTCACTGTCCTGATCTCTATTTATGTCGTCTTCAACTTCTTCTACGATTTCAGCTACTTTTAAGGATTTATTATGATTTCTAGCCTGATCACGCATTTCCTCTTATGTGCTAGCTGGTATTAAATTTCCAGTAGTTAATTCCATATTTAATTCATCCTTTGATTTTGCGTTAATGTTTTCTATTGGCCCCGCCATCATAAAAGGTTTATAGCAAGAGAGAGAGAGAAAGAGTCAAGAAAAAAAACTTGTTGTTGATGATGATGATCAAAAGGGATGAAAAAAAATTTTTTTTGAGAGAAAAAAAAAATATTTAAAAAAAAAAAATTTTGCAACCCTGATTTTTGTTCAAAAAAATATTTTAAGTGAAATAAACCCTCAAACTTGTGGCAACCTTGATTTCAAAATTATTTTGTGTTGTTATAGACTTTTAGAAAAAAAAAATCTTAGCGTTAACCCTGCCTTTATGTTAATTACAAATATAGATCATATCTCAAATGTATTATATGTAACATCGGTTATCTTAATAAAACTGTTATTATCATATTAATTTATTCTACTATGAAATTGCTGTCAGTGTGAGCAATCTGCAATAAGTTTATCCACAGTATTTCAGATAACAAACCCGGGTAACATAAATAGACCGACACTACACCGTTTACAGTATTCACCCGTAAAACGTCAGTTAATCCCTTAACAGTTCAATAGATTATTATTTAAACGGAATGTATGTAATATTAAATGTGTGACATTGATACATTCTGAAACGTAAACATCAAAATAAGGACGCGGACACACGGAAACGAAAGCAATTTAAGATGTAATTAGCGATGTAAATACAATCTGTTATTTTGACATGTACTTGTCGAATGTCAACATGTTTGTTTACTGTAAAACGGTATTTATCTTGGATCATAGACATTGATATGATTGTCCAATCTACAAATGTTTTTATTATAATATATCTTTTTGTTAATCTATTATAGAAGTTAAATTGTCTGTGATTGAAACTTCAAACTTCTATGAAAATAGCCATTGACATTGAGGTTAGGTTGACATGTAAACAACGACTATTTCTTCCTAGTATTGTGTCAATTCGATAATAAAAATGTAAACAACAATTCAAATCATAAATTACTTGCGACATGATAAAATTCAGTTGGAACGCAATTACCAGAATGAAAAATGATCGGCTTAAACACGATGGGATGCCAAATTGATACGCTGCTGTTGATTAGCGTATTATAGGGAGCTCGGCCACAACTTTACAGTTTAAACTGAGCGCCAAATTCTGTTTTTTAAACAAAATGTGTTGGGCCGGCATTAGCTGAGGGCAGTAACAATCAACTCCTTATCTCATACGGGCATGGGCAGGATGATTCATTCTGGTAAATGGGTGCAACTTGAACTTTATGAAGTAAAAAGAGTAAGTTTTACGTGGAAGGTAAATATATTATTCAATAAGTTTAACATCGCTTACCCCGATCAGACCGTAATACTGTGAAACTAATCTATCTATCTAATGCCGTTCGATGATCCCTGGTGAGGTCCATCCCAGGACAAAAGCTGGTCCAAGCATTCGGTCCATCAGCAAGCCGCGGGCAACGCGTTCAGGCCCTCCGCTCTAACAAAAACCGGCCCACGGCTCTCCGGGAGGATGGATTGATGATGTGGTTGTACTCCGGTCAGCCTCTCAACGAGGAAGCGTCAGGCTCCCTGTCAACGTGGCGGGATCAAAGGGGAATGTTCTCGAGCCTGTCCCCAATCAAATACTCATCACGGCCGACTAAATCCAGCGTCCACGGGCGTTTAAGTCCAATATCGTTCGTAAGGCGAGCAGGATTGCCAAATCGCGATGGGATTCACTTTAATTAATAACATAGCCGTCAGCTAGGCAAGGTCACGCCCGGACCATAATTTTACGTGTTTTCAACACTCCGTTTTACTGCGGATTACTTTAAAACTCATGGATACATTCAAGTACCGGGATAACTGATAGCACTTTGTTCACACTTTTAAAATTCAAAACATGGCAGATTTTCTTTGACTTTCAGCGGCGATCGCCTGCCCTGAACAATCTCCGCTGGAAAGTGGCTACACCATTTCCGTTTTCCTGTCGACCCCAAAAATCGACCATAGACAATTAATAACAACAAATAATCTCAGTACTTACATGAGTTTGAAAATAATCTAGTACTTACTTATTTTCATAACAAGCTTGCGGGGTCAGCGAAACCCGCGCTACGCCAATGTTTACCAGTAAAAATTCCTGGGCTAGTAAGCAGGCTCGCCGCAGGACCGTTACTGAACCCACACACAAACAACTTAATCAAGCTCCAATCTGTTTTTTATTAACTTATAATTTATAACACCGCGTCGTGGCACAAAAACATGTGCAGTTTACTGTAAACTTACTTGTCAGTTTGTAAGTCGAGATTGTCGGGGCTATTAATTATATCTTATCAAGATTCGTACTTAAACCAATAATTTTTGGCAGGAAACCATGTTTTCAGGTGTAATGGTTCATTGAATCTAGTGTAATTTTTTTTAAAGTATAATTTTTTTTTTTTTTTTTTAAACCATGATTCTACAATTAATATTTTCACGTAAGTACGAGTATCTTAATGATACTTTTTATAGGTGAATACCGCATAAGTGATACCAGTGAGACCACGGTATTTTTAATTGAGGTATGATGTGAGGATGAAGATGGTGTGGAAGGGAATGGTATCAGGAAGAGGAAGGTGAGGAAGTACCTGGATATTCAGATCTGGTCACCAAACACAGCTTAAGCCTTAATGGTGATCTAACACCAGGGTGATACTGAGAGCATCGTTCACTATGGAAAGTCCTGCAAATGCACCTTTTATGATTTCAATGATTAAATTGTGAAATAACACAATTCAATCAAATAAAATTTTCTTGCTCACGCCGGGATATGAACTCGGATTGCTAGTCAACTTTACTCCTCGACTTTTACACCACATCATTGGCTTAAAATATCCTTAATTCAATTGAAACAAGTTTTTTTTGTATTTACGAAGAACTGGACAAACCTCACCTAAATCACCAAAGGTAGCAAACCACTTGGTTATCCACTAAATGGTTGTGTTATCCACTAAATTGTTGCAGGTGCTGGGTACCCTTACCCGCCTCCTACCGGGTCTTGCGCTGTAATCACTTTAAAAAACCATCGTCGGTTAAATAATATAAATAATTCATTATCGACATTTGGCAATGAATGTTTTATATTGTATAAGAAAACGAAGCTACTCAATGGAGATGGGATAGGTAAAAATTACTTTTCTCAGAGATTTAAGTGTTTTCACGGTGTCCACAAAAAATCTAATAATTGTTTCGTTTTAAGAATTGTTTAGATTTGTTGATGTTGAATTGTTGACGGCCGGCGTAGTCCAGTGGTCTTGACTAGCACTCCGAAGGTCGCGGGATCGAATCCCGGCGTGGCAAATAAATTTTATTTGATTAATTTGTGTTATTTCACAATTTACTCATTTAAAATAATATATAGTATATTTGCTGCACGTTCCAGAGTGGACGATACTCTCAGTATCGCCCTGGTGTAAGACCACCATTCAGAATTGAAACGTTGCTTGAAATGGCGTTAGCCGTGTTTGGTGACCAGATCTGAATAGCCAGGTACTTCCCCACCTCGCTCTTCCCCATCTCCTTCCCTTCCCCATTACCTTCAGCCTCACAACATACCCCAATTGGGGATGCCATAGTCCCACTGGCTCTAGACGGGAGCAGTTGGGATTCTTGTGCGGTATTCATGTAAAAAAAAAAAATTGCAATGGACGACAGAATTATTTTCATTAAAATTATTGATTTAATCATTGAACAACAAAGGAAGTTAATAAAACCCGAATCATTAATTAAATCCAATATAAACAGACAGGAAACAGGCAACAACTGTTGTCAGGGACGGAATTGAAATAGTGATTTAATAGGAACAGAACAATGGGTGAATTGATGGAGCTCGAAGCTGTTCTTCAGGGATGTTTTCGGGAAATAAAGAACAAGAGGGGTCTAATGCCTCAATGGTAACAGCATATCTTCATCTCCTTGCAATATAGATTCCAAAATAAAACAGGTACCTATTTAATTTATTTTCTTCACTGATCGCAAAACCACAATGTAGCATAATTATAATTTAATTAAAATTAATAACCTGGTATACATACACCGCTAAAATAATCATCGTGTTTCTTCGTCAGGTTAAAGTGCAAATAATGAAAATTAATAAATATAATTATAGTGGTGCATACAAAGTTATTTATTTTCATACTAAAATATTGCGTGATACGATATTTTAAGGTAATTTAAAAATAATAAACGCCAAATTTACATAGAGGGTAATACGAAATAAAGAATTTAGGCATTGGATAGTATCTGTGTATCTACTTGTATTTCTATAAATAAGAGTGTCGCGAAGACGAAGTGGAATTTATTTTATGCAATTTTACAATTTTATTCCGGGATTGATGAAAATTTTCACACTTGATACAAAAGGAAGGTCCACTGTCTACTTTAGATTTCAAAAATACCGCCTTTTCTCATCCCTTAAAGCTGAATTTTTATGCATTTTGATGAAATTTTGCACACGAAACGTTAAAGATAAGAGGAAAATTACTTTTCGCATCTGATTTCGAAAAACTCCACGTAAAACCCGAGCAACGCCGGGACATCGTAAAAATAGATGTACTTCGCCACATTTCCCAAATGAGGTTACCAAGCTCCTGCTGATAAGTAGGTAGAGATTCAATCCATTTTTAGGCATTGTAGGTAAAAGTTGTTGAACTTTTATATTCTAAACATCCACGGTTGTGCATATACGGGGTGTTAAGAAATGTACTTGATATAATTTAACCAGCGAACATAATTTAGAGTAAAAAATGTAAATGAAATTTTGGTCTTCGGTGAGTTTTTCGATGTTTTTTTTCTAATTTGGTTTTTCTTCAAAACCGAACATTTTTTCCCATTTTAGTAACCAGCCGAGTAAGCATGTCAGAAATCACTTAAAGTAAGTAAAGTACGTCCTTTAATATCCCGTAAACCGTTTGTGTTTAGAAGTAAAACATAATGTGTTATGTTTTTAGAGAGATTTTAGATATTTTTTTAGGGAAATTTTTTGCGATTATTAGTCCTATTGGCCCGGGGCTAGTAGAAATGCGGAACGGGAAGATGGGAGAGAGGAATACATCTTGCAATCAAATTGCCTGTAATACGAAATTTGTAAATAATTCATTTGAGTAACTAAAGTCATTTAAAAAATATATGTACCTTTGAATTTAAATGGTTCGCTCTACGTGGCTTAAAACTTTGCAAGTCGATTCCGAAATGCCGTTTTACCTGTGATGGCATTAACCCGTTTAATCACAGGAGACCATATTTGTCCCAACGCACATAGGTCTCATATAAAACGTAATGTATAACGTAAACGTATGTAACTTCCTTACTATCATAGTTAGAAATATGTTCTAAACGGTTTTAGAAAGGAAAAACACCATGCTTTATATTTCAATCTAAAAAATAGCCACCAAAAAAGTATAATATTCACTTTTATGTACACAAAGTTTTGAATCGCAAATTGAAAAAAAAATTTGAAACTTCGGGAGTTTTTTACAAATTATTTTTACATAGAGCGACAAAAAGTGAGGTTACAATATGTGTTTGTTGTACATTTTTCTAATAAAATATGTATGTGTTTTTATATTTTTTGATTATCAGTAGCTTTAGTTAGAAAAAACGTAAGGTGAGCCATTTTGAAAACTTTTTTATGTTTCTATGCAAAATTTTAATAATAAAAAAAATATGTTTATGAAATACGCCTTTATTATTATATTATTTATTACCATTATTTCATCACCTTTCATCACCTTTATTATTTCATCACCTTTCTAAAAGTGATCAGAAATATTCCAAATATTTGCATTTTATTGTAAAGCGAAAATATTTTGACCATCTGAAAAAAATGTCAAATTTTTGAAGGGTTAAGCAATGTAATTTATGTAAGCTTTTATTGCTAGCAGTCGCGGCGGCTAACAATGCAGTTTTGCCAGGAAACAGATCACTAGATAGTTAAGGCGACGCTTGTTACTAATAATCTTTCCCTCTTACACATGCATCGCTTCGTGATAAGTTGCCAAGCAGCACATAAACACTTAAACGGCTGGTATTGAGATACCTGAGCTAGCATTCAAACAGTTGATAGCATTCCATTTCGTAAGTTTTAGACCGTGTTCGATTCTGAACGCGCATTATTTAAGAACTTGAAAACCTGTGCGACACCAAATGTAATCACCTTAAAATAAGATGGTGAGAGAAGTGCTTGTAAAACGCGTTCCCTTCTAATCGCGAAATTAGCGTACGATCTGAGATACACACCTACACGTATTCCATACGATTCGTTCAGTTAGCATGCGTTTATTGTCACATTCGACGAAAAAACGGAGACCTAACTTAATGGTTTTAATGACGAATCGGTTTTAATGGTTGGTATTTGATTCCATTTTCATCATTTTTATTTTTATTTTATTATTAATTCATCTTTATTTAGTTTATTACTACATGGGTGATGTACTTTACCTGTCTCGCTGAGTAATACTGTGTTGAGAGCAAGCGCAGTTTATAACACAATATTATAACATATACATCACATCAGAACTTCTAGGCAACTTCTAGAACTTCTCAAACAACACATAATAACATGTTGGCTAATATTATGCTTTCTAAATCATTTTACATTATCGGCACTTAAGGCACCGCAGCCGCGCCCAAAAAGAAGAAGATGGAAAGATATTAAGTTACGAATGTTAGAGAAGAGCGCTTATATTTAAAACGATAAAATCGATGCGAAAATTTTTAATAAAACACGACTCGTTTAAAATAGAGCAAAAATCTAGTGGAAGGTATCTTAAGTATCAATTAAAGAAACATTGTGAATTTTTTCACAAGTGGAAAAACGCAAGAGGTATCATGCAAAATTTTGCAAGATAACAATAACAGTGTAATTTCTTCTGTCTGCATGATTCATAAGTCACTTTAGTTGAACTACAAATTAACCAACTATTCTTGAAGGGTTTTATTTTACATTGAACATTTGTTACTTTTTATTTATTTTACTACCATTTCGTTTTAAAAACGAACTTAAAATCGTACAAGTTCATAAGTGATTAGATATTCTTAAGAGGGAGTGGAAATTTGGAGGGAGAAGGGTAGGAGAAGTCGAAATAAAGACACATAGTTAGTAACGGTCAATTATGGGATACTATAATTTTGTTTCTTACATTAATTTTTGATTGTATTAAAGGATCAAAAATATATGGAAATAAACATAAAAACATAAAATATTTGAAAAACACTCTCCTAATAAAGCAGATGCTTGTGATAAAGCAGATTGTTCGCGCATTATTATATGGGATTGGTTAGGTATTGCGTTTGCAGACTTGGTGGGTAGCAAATGTCAAAATCAAAAAATTATCCCACGTACCTAATCTTCTCAACCTAAATGTCACCATGAAAAAAGGCAATTGTTGCATGAAAAGGTAATCAACTTTGAATAGATGACAGTGTGCTTATTGCAACTCAGTGTAAAGTAACAACTCAGACAGGGAGCATATATCATAACATCTTTCCATAAGGAATGTTACGATTTTCTCACCTATAATACTTGAATCAATTAAAAAAATATAGGTATTTTGAATAGGTACATATGTTAGGTACAGTGGCGGCTCGTGACTTTTGGGTGTGCTAGAGTGCTGATATTTAAAAAAATGGCATTATTGATGTTGTTGTAGTCGAAAAAAAAAATTATGTAAAATTATATGTACCTATTCAAAATACCTATATTTTTTTAATTGATTCAAAGTATACGATTTAGATAAGTATTATAGGTGAGAACTTAAATTAAATTCATTAATTTAAAGAGTTTGTTCGAAAATTGAAGTTTGATTGAAAAATCGATGGTTTGCAAAATATGATTCTCATATTATCCCATAATTCACCGTTACTAACTATGTGTCTTTATTTCGACTTCTCCTACCCTTCTCCCTCCAAATTTCCACTCCCTCTTAAGAATATCTAATCACTTATGAACTTGTACGATTTTAAGTTCGTTTTTAAAACGAAATGGTAGTAAAATAAATAAAAAGTAACAAATGTTCAATGTAAAATAAAACTCTTCAAGAATAATTGGTTAATTTGTAGTTCAACTAAAGTGACTTATGAATCATGCAGACAGAAGAAATTACACTGTTATTGTTATCTTGCAAAATTTTGCATGATACCTCTTGCGTTTTTCCACGTTAAACGTACTTTGATCAAAATAGGTCATCAAGTAATAAGACTGATCTTCAAATAACACTTAAGTTAAATTAATTAATTAAACTATGAAACACGTTTTCTCCGCCTCCACCATTACGGCACAAAATTACAGTACAGAATTACATATTCTATCATTATTCGTGAGACCTAAAAGCTTCTGTCACGTACCGGTTTTCTTTCACGTAATGGCTTCCCCAAACTCTGGCTTGTCGATGGGAAAAGTTTTAAATTAATTTCGCCCAGCCTATAATCTGGAGTCATTAAAATATACCTGACACAGCAGCCGGTGGAATGAAAGTCTTTAGGGGTATTGTGATGTACTGTTGTTTTCCCTAGTGAATAATGCAACTCGGATGATCGGGAGTTTCAATTATACTTCGGTTCGACAGGTTACCAGTCGTGCTTATTATGTTCTTATTTACAGTGAATATTTAACCGGATTGAAAATCCGTTCTAAAGCGTGCTCTGTGTTAATCTGCGGCAGAGGAAATGGTCACTGTAGGTGCCCACCTGTCAATCGGATAGCATCGACTATCTTCGCCTGTCTTCGGCTATCTTCGGCCACAGTTGTGATTCAAAACTACACATTATAAGAGTTTAAATAGTTATATATTGTTATTGCATGGGCCCTATCAAGGGGGCTCCGTTCCGGCTAAATACCCACCCGACGGAGGTTGTACACACTTTACAGTGGGAAATAATTAGGGCACAGTGGTCTCCAGTCGAAACGCGAGGGAGCGTAAGCTTCCTTCTCCTTGCCGTGACCAGCTCAAAGTCGGCGGAGATTGAGTCCCTGCTCATGGACTATGGATCGGCTGCGGCCTCATCTCCGTAGGGTTGGTGTGGAAGGGTATTTTGAATCAATTGTTAGTGAAACAGGGCGTATGAATACACAGTTTATTCCTCTAATAGCACATGGTCAACATACAAATAGCAACAGTACCTACGAGGTGGAATCCTCGACCTAGATTCGACTTTAATTACTCTCTCTCTGGATCTAAGTACAACGCGACATTACAGTAGGGAAGTTATCAGCACAAAATAGAGGGCTTACATGCATTTGGTGGTGGCAGGAATCGCTAGGGCGGCAGTTTGCCCACACGGCGTCATCTGGTGTTTGAACACTCCACAGGGCTCACCCCGGAGACCTTCTCACATAGTTGCGCACACATTTAGCCATCGAGATGATCGAGACCGTTGGTTTTTACCACCGAGCTCGGTCGTGAACAAAACTCGCGCCTGGGCAGGGGCGGCCTACCCGCGCCTGCGTAGAGCGGCTTATGCATCCTACACGGCGTTGCCGCAAGGCGCGCGTAATTCAAACCCTTCAAAGGCGTATCGTGACATATAGTTTTGATTCAAAACTACGTATAACTGCCGTTACTAGTGATATCGGTTGGGAGAATTTGAAACTACATACATATTCACACACACTACAGGTATCCTATCTGTACATCTGCCTCCAGATGTATTGGCTATACTGTTTAAATGGTTAATATGGAAAGTTTGCTTGACAACGATTTAGCTAGATTAAATTAATTACTACATCTAAATAGCTTCCAGACTTTCACCAACCACTTTTTCTGCCCCTCCTCCACTTTTTCAGATCCAACATAACACCATTCCTCCAACATACCCTGGAAATATTTGATGACTTATAGATTTAAGTTCTTAACCCAGTGGAAAAAATGTGAAGTTATGTTAAGTAGATATAAACAGAAAAATGTGCAGTTCCGCTTAATTCCGAGCTGCAGTCTGCTGGATAAAGATTATACTGATGATAGCTATCGTAAAAAATGAATTATTTACGAAGCAGAGTAGACGCCACTCTTAATTGCTTCGAAATCTACGTGAATACGGTACGATTGCAGTTCTGGACTGTACTATGCAGGATAAGGATTGGTCTGATGTGTGCTGGTAATCAACCATCGGCGTCGATAGGTGATGACTTAAAATGCACAATTATTGATATTCACTTAAAAAAAATAATGGTGGCCCTTTTGTTACTTGAATGGCTACCATTTTATTTTGCCATTAAGGTGATTCACCACGTCGCGTCGTCGTGTAAAATTCGGGATCAAGCCGCTAACAGTAACACTCCCTATAAAGATGGCGATAAGGTTTAAATTCCCGTTTAACATCAGCCGCCTGTTTTGATTTATTCACGATAAAAAACATCGCCAAAAAAAGTTTTTTATTTTATTGTGCAAAGCTCAGGCATAAAGATTTTAATGTTTTGCGATTATTTTCTAAAGAATTTATTTTTCAATTATACAATAAAACCATAACTGAAAAGGGGTTCATAAGCTATAAGATTTTAAACTTTAATGCAGTTTTGACAGGCCTGGTACTTATTATTTTCTGAGTTTATATAAAGACTAATAAAAAATACTTCAGTATTTGATTAATGCTTCAAAAATATTTCTAAATAATCTAATTTTCAAATCAAAATCACATGCTTTTGCATTGATTAACAGAAAAGATTAAAAATATTTTAATAGTATTTTTGCTATCTGGACCAGATCCCGCATATTACACTTTTGGGATTCCGGCTGTTAGGATAATTTTTAAGCGTGATACGTGACGTAATTGTGAAACGAGACGGAAGTGACCGAATAAGCCTGTCAAAAGCCGGAAGTTGGTTTCGTTGAACGTGTTTAGACGGTTTAGTGCATCTCGGTGAGGATGTTGAATAGCTGATCATGTGATGGTGAGTGAAATATTTAAATAATGTGATAAATTCTGTAGTCGGGGCGTCGCGTCGCGTCGCTACTACAGATATTTTGATAAGAAAAACTTTTTTCAATGAAGGATACCTGAAGTCCCCGGCTTTACCCAAAGTTAAGATAGACAGTAACATTCCTCTTTATGGAAGGAAGTGTCTCAATTTGGGAGACGGGTACGGGTACCGCCGCCCCGGGAACCATTTTTTTTTTTTTTTTTTTTTTACATGAGCTCCACACAGGAGGCCCTGAGGAAAATAATTTCCCTCAGAGCCTATGTCATCATTTATTGGATAACTAACACCCCTGCTATAGGTCACCCCAAGTGGATCGCTATGATTGGTGATTAAGCAGGGGTGCCCGGGTTCATGGGGTGAGGTTTGTCTAGATCTTAGATTTTTCTTCCCAGAACTTCCGTTTCCCTAAAAAGACCCCCGCACATAGGATGTACGCCTTTAGGAAATTTGTTTTCCTCACGACGTCCTGTATGGAGCTAATGTAAAACAAAAGTGTGTAAAATTTCATTAATCTCGAAATATCTAAAAATCAAATATATGCCTCTTGCCACACACTTACATAGATTAGTTAAGAATAGTGTTAAGCTGTTATCAGTAAGCAATTGTTTGCATAAATAGATTAGTTAAGAGGCCATTACCAGAGAAAACCAGAAATATGTCATTTTCAAATCAGATTTTAGACGTATTGACTCTTTTCCACAAAAAATTATAAATGCATTTCGAAAGATTGTTCTTTTATCTAGCATTCGAATGTAATAAATTTTGAGAAAAAAAAAAATTTGTATAATAAGGTTATTCCATAGGTCGTTGGCAGATTTGTTATATTTCCAAAAAAGATTTTGTATTATACCGCACCCATTTCAAATAATATAATCATGCAGTAAAATAAATCATTACATTATCTAACAAACGCATGTTTTAGAATTTTAATTTTAGTTTCAATAAAAACATGAAAAAATATGTACGTACATGTGTTTCTTGACGAAAATTGGTCCATTTGTGTATTTATTTGCGCACTTACAAACTAATATATTTCAGATTGTATTCATTTTTATTAAATTTGAACATTTAAAAAAAATGATAAATACTTATAATCAAAAAATAACTACAAAAAGTACATTGTTTTAATAGTTTTATCATCACGCCTTTCAGCATTTTTGGATGAAGGTATAAATTAAAGCTAATTTGAATTGAAATAAATTTGATATTGAGTTAAAATTTAAAAAATCTGGTACGGAGAATAATTAATCTTTCTCATTGTAACCGCCCTGCACGATCGTAAGGACAACTTTCGAC
The DNA here is from genome assembly GCA_929108145.2 of Limnephilus rhombicus. Lineage (NCBI taxonomy): Eukaryota > Metazoa > Arthropoda > Insecta > Trichoptera > Limnephilidae > Limnephilus > Limnephilus rhombicus. Next base: position 26,624,394 of record OV815278.1, read on the forward strand.
GAAATGTGGATTTTCGTCCGCTGGCTGGTTAAACGCTCTTAAGAATAGTATTAAGCTGTTATTAGTAAGCAATTGTTTGAATTTTTTAATTTATTTTATAAACCGATTATTTCAATGTTTTCTGTACAGAAACAAACTAAACCTAAGAACACCCACAAGGCCAAGCGAAACAACTTACGTAACTTCTTCTTATAATACTAATCCTTTATCACATCTATCATTATTTATTCACCGTAATTTTTCGTGTCGAACTTCTCAGCTTATCTTTCGACACTACTAATTCGTTGAGCATAAAAATACTCATCTAAACTTTCCGATAACTTTTATTCGCCCAGTTTTGTGAATAATAGTGCCTGTCTGAATCAGTAAAACAATCTGAATATTCAGAATAACAAGGTACTTATCTCGTGCAATTAGTCCCGAGTTCTGAGGTGAAAATCAAATCCCATGTAAACAAAGCATTCATCGCAATAACAAGGCCGGTTCAGTTTTCCAGAAATGAATAGTCAAGACACAGAGGTTTGAATCGCACCGTTCGGTGGTCAAAAGTACGTTTTTTACCGTGGTCAAATCGTTAAAAAATCTTTACATATTACATGAGGATGGTCAAATATCACGGTTTTATTTTTTTTTAAATTTTTTTTTTATTTCATATATATCCCGTTAAACTACAGTTAAGTAGTTTGTCAACAGGATTTTTATTACAACTTTTTACAGATTACAACTTAGACCTTAATTTATACAATAACAATAAACTTACACATTAATAGTAAAACTAAATCGTCTAATACAAATTATTTCTACCTAGTAGCCATGTTTTCAGCAAATATCTGACTCTATTTGGAAATTCGCATTTCTTAATATTACCAGGTAGCATATTATATATTTTAGGCACATTATACTCAAGGGTTCGCTGTCCGTATTTATTATTATGTTTTATTATGTTAGGTATTAAAATGTATTAATACAGCGTATCCATAAATGACAACACCGCAAACATATTTACAATTTGGTAGGCGGGTATGGATACCAAACTATTTATTGGATAAGCAACATCTCTGCCATACGCCAAGTAGTTCGCTATATTCGGTGACTTACCAGGGGTGCACGGTTCTGGGGTGGGTCTTGGCGGTGGCTGTATCTGCCCACCTGCTGCGTGGTAAGCCGGATCGAGAGAGACTGGTTGTGGGATGCCTTTTGACCTCTCCAGCCGGACTCTCTACCAATCGTCTTGACCACAGTTGGAAGGATGGAGTCATACGTCCGTCACACTGACCCCCAGATTACTACTTACCCCTCATCCCATTTTCCTTCTCAGAACTTCCTCTCCTCATTTTTAAAAAAAATACCCTTTATTCAGCAAGCTCTTAAACGACATAAGTCCTGATAGAAATTATTTTTCTCGGGCCTCCTGTGTGGAGCTAATGTACAAATAAAAAAAATGTTTCTGCTTTTCGGTTGATCGCATTTGTAAATCTGAAACAAACTCTCGCGATTTTGCCCAATTTCAATAGTACGATTTTTTCTATTGATACCAGTGTTATGTACGCTCCTGAATATGGATTTTTCTTATTTTTTTTTTAATTGGCGGGTTCAATGAATTTTGGCTTCAGGGAATAAAATGTAAATTCACTAAAAAAAGTGTGATGAATTATTTTCCAGATTATATATTGAAAAACATAAATTTGATTAGATTGGGAATACGAAACTTTTAAAATCAATCAAAACTCTTTATTTCATTTCTTACTTCTTGGAGACATAAAATTAACAGAGATTTGAATCGCTGTAATGTCAGTTATATAATATTTGCACCCATTTTCTTTGACCCGCAAAATTAGATTTAAGTTGTCGAAAAATATTTTTTTATCAACAGCGGAAAACGTTATTTTGCTTGGGAGCGATTTAAGACATTTTAATTATGGAAAAGTATCTATGATTTCGTTAAGTAATTGTGGAAAAAACTAAAGTAATTTTATCGCTGTTTTATTTTTAATTTACTTGGGTATTGTGGCCAGCGAACGCAGAGGTGATTTCACATTAGAATATGACGGGTTAGGAGAGAGCTCGAAAGAATTCTTACTGGTTGTGATTGCCGTAGATTCTACGGCTCGCGAATCCAACGGTATTCGCTATCTACCTTCTCCTAAAACAGTCTCTATAAAAAAACCAAATTAAGTTTTATGAGAATTGAAGTGAGTACAATGCGTTGTTTATTCAATACCTATATTAATACAGCCACATTATTTTAAATAAAAACAATGATTTAACGTATATTTTTCAGGTAGGATTAGATTGTGCAATGGAAATGATGACAAATGAAAATATATTCTATTCTTTTGCTTATATTTTTGTCCGGCACAACTTGTACCTCCGTGGAGGAGGAATAGAAAAATAATTTTGTGGAAGTAATCAAGTTTGTAAAAGTTTTCCCGATAACGAGATTAACCTATTTTATCTATTGACGGAGGCTGTCATTACATTATTGATCACGTCCATTTCCAACTAAAGACTTCAGGCTAGGGCTGGAGGCTTTAGGATAAAGGATTGTAACCTTTTATTTATCGGAAAACTGTGTAGGTAATGTGGATTTATGATCGAGGACTTTATTGTGCCAACAATAAAGTAACATTGTTATGTTATGACTTTGACATAGTCATCTATCAATTATTAACTTTATACTACCAACTATTTTTACTCAATGAAGAACGCGTTTTCTTTTGTATCGCGTAGAATGTTTGCAACATACCTTCAACATAAAACATCTATATATTTTTCTCACTAAAAACTCTCGGCCTATTTGCCGGTGTCGTGAAAGATACAGTGTTTTTATTTTCTAGAATTTCTACCTCAATTCAACTATTTTCAACTCGTGAAGAATTTTCTTTCCTGAGATATGAGGCTTTAAAAAATATTTTAATCTACTTTATAAAGTTGACACCGGGCTGGCAGTGTACATTTTATTTTTATACAAATCTACAATTTTATTTCGGGACTAGTGAAATTTTGCACACCTGACCTTCAAAATAAGAGAAAGGTTATTTTTTTTTATGAGATTTCTAAAACTCTGAGCAAAGCCCAGGCAAAGTCGGGGATTTCAGCTATTCTCTCAATGGATTAGACATGGCTTTCTTTTTCTCAAAATTATTTTCAATTGCTGCATATGAAATTTTTTTTCAGGCACTAGACGCTTGACTTAAGACTTCTTACTAGCATATTAGGTTTCAAAAACAGTAACGTATCTACTTAAAGAAAATTTACTTTAATATGTTAAGAATCAGTTTGACTACCTTTGAAACCAGGAGTAGATATTGAAAAATCGCCATTAATATATTTTTCGTAAAAATATGAATTTGCACACCTTCAGTAAAAAAGAAATACGCTTTCTAATTTTCTTTCTGTGCAATTTATTAGATGAAATATATTTTTTGTTTCCTCCTAAAGATTTGCGAAAAATGAAAAACTAAAGGTAATCTGTCTACCTTTTCTTATACCTGCGCGGGTATGAGGCAGAAATATGGACGCAACCTTTCCACGTGGAGATATACAAAACACTTTTATGAAAGAAAACTCTCAAGATGTAGACACGTATTTCTACGTAGGAATCAATGACTTCCATCGTTCACTTCCCTCAACCTTTATACCTTATTCATCCCTTCGCCTTCCTACGGAGCCTCCAACATATGTGGATTTATTGCAATATTCAGGAGTTACCTACCCCCAAACCTACCCTAAACCTGCCGTAAACGGTCTTTCCAATTGATATTCCGACATTCAGTTCGAGTTTTGTGAATTCACTATGAAAAATATTGTTCGGCAGCTTTCCGGCATATTTCAGAAGGAACATTAGGTACGGCGGGAAAACATTAGAGAATTTTATTATTTTCGTTCTTGTGGTTTTGAGGTAAATCCCACACATAATATTCAGTCCTCGTGTATCTTACAAGTTTGCAATGTTTTGCAAAGTGTTTTGGTGGTTTTACAAGTACAAACTCGTCTGCATGTTCGTCTATGTGGAAATGTGAAATTAACAAGGTCTTAAAAATTCTCCGTCATAATTCTCAGAAAACGATGGAGCTTGTTGAACAAATATTAAATTACTTAATCATTTTTCGTGTAATTTTTATTAATTTTCGTTCTATGCAATTGAAATTGAATGAAATTTATAATTAGTAAGTAACCAGCTTAGTCTAGTTGCCTAATTAAAACATGAAAAAACACTTGTGGTAACTAGAGGTACCCGATTATAGAATTACGTTTTTTGGAGATACACACAAAAAACATATTGAAATTACATTATAAGTTTTCCATTTGTAGCATTCATACAGGAGGAAATAGAATTACGCTTTTTGCGTGTAACTCGAAAACGCTGATTTCGGAGTTACCTAGTTGTAGTAATTACCCCACGATATTTACCTAAAAAAGGTAATTATCGAGCGTGGGCTATTATAGGAAATAACGAGATCGTCCAAGATGTCTTGCATTTAGTGAAAAAAGTGTAAATTTAGCTTTTTTCATTGTTTTTTTGTTCAAAGTTGTTGTTTTGTCTCGTCTATACTTTTTTTAAAGTTGTCATTTTACTATACGGAAACATTTTTTTTTGTAACAAAGATGTCATATTTTAGTACATTTTAATTTTTGTTTATGAATATGTTTTTGGGGGAGGGTTTTTTCCGTCTTAAGTTCAACACTGAAAACACTAATGTTTTTCTTATTAATTTAGCATTATATCTCCGATTGGTTTGTAAAGATTTGATGAATGAAAATTTAAAATTTAAAAAAGCTTTTTTCACACAGGAGGCCCTGAAGAAAATAATTTCCCTCAGGGCCTATGTCAATTTTGGGGATGCTGTGTGGAGGGTTTTTTTAAGGAAAGGAAGGAGAGGAGAGTTCTGGGAAGGAAAAGGGTTTAAGGGGTGGGTAGGAATCTGGGGTTCCTAGACAACCCTCACCCCATGAACCCGGACACCCCTGCATATAACCTATAACTTTACGTTGAGTGGTTTTGAAAAATGTAGGTACCAAGACCCACGACATCACTATCGTAAGTATTGTTCACCACGTCACTTAAGAGACATACCTGTGGCGGCCACTTGTGCCGAATTAATTGCTCCGCCACTGGACTCCACCGAACTCGCTGGAAACACACTACGAGTACCTATAATCAGTTACTACGGCCGGCCGCGCCGCCTCGTAAATAATAATTCCGCCACTTACGCGAAAGGCCTAGAACGTGTGGCTGTGCTATTAAAATGCCCACAGAAGGTTCGAGCGATTTCTCAGCTTTGCGTGAATTCACCCAACATTACCTGGCGCGCTAGCCAGCTACTTGCCGATCGCGCGAGTATATAAGCAGCTGATTCGCTCGTCCGCACCAGTCAGTCAGTACCTCCTTCATTCATCGGTCAAGCAACACACACACCGGGAAGTGATACAACTAGTGCAGTGTAGTAACTCTTTACCTGCCCTCGTGGGGCAACAGCCCGCGCAGTCAGCAGTTAGTGAATAACGTTTGTCCAGTGTGACTCCAGGAACATTTTTAACACCTTCGAGGAACTACTCCAATCACCATCCGCTGTCCGGCCCATTCGCGCCTCGACATGAGATGTCTCCGTCCTCAGCACATAAAACCCGCTGTGCTTTCTGCTTGGGATGCAACACGTTCTCTGACTTGGATTTATTTGTTATGATTTATGTGTTTCTGTAATATGTTATTTCTTTTATTTTCTTAACATTTATTTTATTATATATTATGATTTATGTGTAATATTTTACATGTGCATTATATTATTTTGTTCACTATGTTTTAAAAAAATGTATATAATTGCCTTGCGATTTGTTTTGTTAAATACCTGTATACTACCTGCTATACTACCTGTTAATTTACGCCATGTTCCTTGTTTTGTTTTGTTTGTCTTTAACTGTTTCAATGTTTTACTGGATGAACTGAACTCCATTTTTTTTTCCTATCCCCATATGGGGGTGTGCTGGACCTCGTCCCTGCTTCATCTTTAGTTACATTACTAATTTTGCAGATCCTTCTCAAATCTATCTGCGCCTCCCCCAATGACATGTACAGGCTTGAGGCTTGATCAGACGACCTTGACTATTCTTTGTCCCGCCTCTGACTACCCAACGCTGAATTTTCTTTTAGTCTTCGGGTATTTTACCCCAAATATTCAGTTAACATTCTTTGAGGCTTCACTGAGTGGATGGCTAAGGGACACGGAAGCTAAGTGTAGTTTATGGTCAGACCAAAAGCCATTCACATTTTTTGTTGGTATTTGCCAATCGATTTGAAATTTATTGTATTACTTATGTTCTCTATTTTACGCAGGTGCTTGCGGGTTTTTACAGATGCAATGCCGCCTCATGGAGCCTCATGAATGAGTTTTTCTTTTGCCCTGTTTAATTTATCTTTGTCTTATTAACCTATTTTTTGCATTTTGTTTTTTCCTGTTAAGCACTTGCATACTGCTTACTAACAACGTATGCAAGGACACTGGAGGTCTAGATTCGTTCAAAAAAAATAAATGTAGCTTCGTTTAACAAAAAAAAATTAGAATCTTGCGAGAGCCTTGAAGGAGTAACCATCAGTTACTTATACCAGGGCGGGTAAGAGGTGGATTACCTCCACTGTTCTCTGACTACCGAAACCCATCGCGTTCCGCTGCCAGAGATCATCCTCGTGTGTGTGTCGACTCAAAGGCCACACAGCCGCCATGCCTCGTCAACACGACAACGGTCGACCGCCTGGACCAAGGTCATTTCTACACCGCCATGGTGTAGAGCAACACACCGGCTCCCTGAAGACCTGTGATCTTCACCGCCGTAGTCTCCTGACCTTCATCACGCATCAGCAACGCATCAGCAACATTCCCGGCACCACTGTAGCTCCGCTCCGCTTCGACCCACGCTACGTAGCTACAATAAAGACTGACTCACTACACCGACTGACGCCTTTTATTTCACGCCCCGTCTCTACCGATCCGGCCCGCTCCCTCATACCAGACTGCTTTGTACTAGAGATGGTTAAGTTCTCCATTTTGCCGGAGACGAAGTGCCGCGCCGCCGCACACGACTCGCGAGTGGCTCGAACCACCGAGTTCCGGATAAAATTACTGGACCGGGTTCTTTGGGAGTTGTCGATTTGAAAAGGAAGTAGGAGTAGAATCCGCTTCGCCCGAAGAACTCTAGTTCAAGAGCCAACTCCAGCTGAACCTATACATCGCTACTTTGTACAGCGATTCCTGAGCTTACTTGGATTAAAAAAAAATATAGCTGGAATTACGAGACGGAATTATGTTTTATATATTATGAGATTTTTTTTTTAATTCACCTTAAATATATAAACAATCAGAATGTATGGTAAAGTTAGGACCTGAGTATAGGTTGTTTACTCGACGGAGTGATTCGCGATGACATGCAAAAAAATTCAAAAATTATATTAAAAAAAAGAAGAAAAAAAATCTCACTGGTACCAAAATACCCAATATCTCTGAAAAATACCATGTAATTTTTTTTACTGCAAAGGGAGCTCAGGAATAGATGTTTAACGTTTTCGCTCGTATGTCTCTCTGCATCCTATAAGAGCGAGAAATATTGTAATTCATTTTAAATCATAAAATTAACCTACCCCATTTTTGAGCAGCTGTCCCTCGACTGGAAAATGAGCTGGAAAGCTATGTGAAATAGTAATTATTAAGACTTAATAATTTGATATTTTTAATGGTTGATAATTTCAGTTTTAATTTTAGATAAGCCGTATTTAACATATATAATATTTTTAAACAAATCAGGAGGTTACAAAAATCCACTGCAATTTAAAAATCAATTACTTAAGTTCGAGATAAATATGAGACATTATTTTTCCCTTTATCTACATTCTCAAGTGTTCATCCTAACTCACAAAAAACATTATTGGGTTTAGTCGTTTAGTGAAAGAAACGGTTCATACAATATGTTGGTGAACTTTTTACAATGCAAACTTTAGTGCTGCCTCGGGCGAAGGCTTTTAGGCGAATGTTAGGACCTCCGAGACAGGGGTTGTGTTATTGATTAATGAGCCTAAACTGATGTACATTCATAGCAAAGAGTTAACCATTTTAAGTTTGATTTACGTATATCCTTTATCACTGTACTAAATATAACTATGTAAAACGCGAAATACGAAAGCAAACTGTCGACCGAATCAAAGAGATGATATTTTTTATATAATTTTTAGCAGTGGCGGCTCGAGCACATTTTTGGTGGTGGGGACCGTCATTTTTTGTGTAGATACTTTCATGTTTTTTATGTTGTTTTTGTTTTACAAAAAAATTTATTGTTTGCGTTTGTCATGTGCTGCTACGAATTTTCGTGTTTTGTTAAATATTCTGATAAATGTTTAAAACATATAAGATTAAAATTAGTTTTAAATCAAATCTGATTTTGAATATTTTAAAAATATGCAATTCGTAATTAAAATAACGAAAATTTTATAAATCCTACACAAAAAAAAAACTATTCAGAAATTGTTGGTGAAAAATATTTTTAATAAATATGACCCATAACAGATACAGAGTGGCATGTGCTTGCGATTTTTTCGTCCGGTCGTAACAATTGTAAACATTACTTATTTTTTGGAAATTTAGATAGACATGACGTGTGATATTTGCGTAGTTGCCAACAGGCGCGGCTGGCCCAAACGTTCAATAGTGCGCCGAACCGCCAACAAAATTGAACATTTTACAGCTCAGCGTGTTCCTACTTAATATTTTTTTAAATTTAAATTACGCACAATGTTGAAAATAACAACTAATTACGTATTTAAATGCATGAATTTTGCCAGAGATAATAATTATTGCAGCCGACTGGAGTTCTTTTCCCGCGCGCTAAGAACTAGGAACCTACGTACATACCATTCGGCGCGTTTCGGTCAAACGCCCCGTTTGGGAATTGTCATTTTGTATGGTGCTCCTACAAACATGTCCAGACCGTCAGAATAACGAAATGTACCAAAAATCTGCTTATGGCGACGCGGCGCACGGCGCTACGAAGTGCGTCGAAAACATCCGACGTATTCCGAAGGGCTCCAGCAAAATAGGTTTGAACGGGATAGTAATATTTAGCTTTCAAAATTCAACCACAAGTCAACGGGTCTTGTTATGTTTGGGATTTAGGGAACCTATTTGACAACGACATTAGTTTTTCAGTTAAAAATGACTTTTTATGTGTGTGCGTTTTAAATGCGCTACACCGGGTACTGGGAAGAAGCTTGAAGTTTATTTATTTGATTATTAAGGACCGAAGAAGTTTATTTATTTATTCTCTATAATTATGGTAGCTACAGTAGCTAGCTGTATGACCTACCAACAATTAAATTACATTATACGTGTTTGATTTATTGATAGGTGAATCACCAAACATTTTAGGCACCAGCCGCGCCTGGTTGCCAAGCAGAAATCGTTTTGCTCAGAAAGTGATTTAGTATTGAGGTCATTGAGGAACGCCCGAAGAACACAAAGCATGATCGAATGAACCAAATACTTGAGTCGGGTGATGTCAAGAATCTGAATAACAGAATAGTCTGTATGAGATGATGTTTGAAATGAAACATGAAGTGTGTGCTAAGACAGAGTTTTTTTTTCAGTCCGTCCTCTCTGCCTGCCCCTTCGATAAAACGGCGTGATGGTTGGTTATTAATTAGTAATTTAGTCGTTAATGAGTGCATATCATCTAATTTCTTTTGATTAGGTAAATACAGTTTGGTTTTGAGAAATTGCCCTTTATAAAATGAATACGCTTTGAAACGGTTTAGGAGAACTAAGCACTATGTTTTCTGAAATTTTCATTAAAAACGCGTTTTTTTGGAATGAATTTTTTTTTTATTTGAATAAATTATTATAAATCGGACGAGTAAATCAATTTACAATAAAATAAAAATAAATTCTTTAACCTTCGGAAGGCACAACAACTGTCACGCGTAAACATCTATAAACCCAGCGGTATTGAAAAATCATATATTTGCTTTGGACGAAAGAAAGTACAGAATGGATTTTTACTATCTTTCTTCAATTCATCTCAAATTCCCTTGAGCGAGTCCAACATAAATTCTTAGTTTACATTAATTTTAAATTGGGAATATTCATTGAAAATATTAATTACTTCCCTGTTTATAACTAATGGGACTCGATACATTAAAAAGAAGAAGAATTTGTGGGAGGGGGGGGGAAGGTTTTTTTTTTTTTTTACAGTAAATACCGCACAAGAATCTCAACTGCTCCCGTCTGGAGCCAGTGAGACTATGGCATCCCCAATTGGGGTATGTTGTGAGGCTGAAGGTAGTGTTGAGGGGAAGGAGGTGGGGAAGAGGAAGGTTGGGAGGTACCTGGCTATTCAGATCTGGTCACCAAACAGGTCTAAAGCCATTTTCAAGCAACGTTTCAATTCTGAATGGTGGTCTTACACCAGGGCGATACTAATAGTATCTTCCACTCTGGAACATGCCGCAAATATACTATATATTATTTTAAATGAATTAATTGTGAAATAACACAAATTAATCAAATAAAATTTATTTGCGCATGCCGGGTTCGAACCCGCGACCTCCGGATCATGAGTCAAGAGTCTTACCCACTGGACTACGGAGGTCGTCGATGGTCGGTAGAGGACACGGAGTGGGAAATTCCCTAATACAAAAGCTAGTAATAAATAAGTAAATTGATTAACGTTCGGAAGAAATATTGAAGTGGGCTGAATTGATAATTTAATAATAATACCTTCCGTGAAATCTATAATTTTGTGTATTATTGAAAACGTAGAAAATTTCGATATACAATACTTCCCACGGTATATGATGTTTTAATATCTAGCAAAAAATGTATGTTTTTGTAGGTAAACAAACCAAAAATCGTTAGACCGCTCTTATCCAAGCTTTCCTGTAAAATAACCATTTCAAAAACTGATTAAACATCAAAGACAGACCTAAATTTGTTATTTACCGCATTTCGAAGTTAGGTCGATAAAGCAGAATTCGTAAAGTGACTACTTAATCGAAGATTTCTACTTTTCTGTCACATACATAAATCATTTTTTGGGTAACGCTTCAAACCCGAGTCAAAAAGGCTGAAAAATAAATCTTTGAATTATTTTGACAGATTTCCATTGTAAACATCGTACCGAAATACAGTTTTAGCAAGAAAAACGCAACTTGGCAGAAATATTTTTAAAGTAGGCACGATAAAAGTGTCTTTAGCAGGATTATGAATGCTATCAACTTATTCTTCGTGAAATGGAAAGTGGAACTATTCGTTTTTTTGGTAAAAGTTGTTCATTGTTCTTTTGATTTTTGTATGAACGGAAAGTAAAAGTTTTTAACACTTTTATATTTGTCTGCAATGTTTTTTTCCGGCGGTTTTAATTGTAAAACAAATGCTCTTTTTAGTATATAACGAATTTTGTGATTTATTTTAGTTTAAATCTGCCATTTGGTTATTTTTACGCGTGGTAAACACGAGTCGTAGAAAATGCATTTTAAAAAGATAGCTCATCGAGGGGGTAGAGCGGTGATTGGCTATAAATTTATGACATGTTTCACTGGGAGATTTGTATTAACTGCAATACAAGTTTCAATGTTTTACTTCAAGCTTCGTCACGTGTTCGAAATTTCGAAAGCAGCCTGACGAGTTTTTTTTCGAAAAAGGCCCGTATGAAATAACCTTGTTACAACGGTTTCACCTTCCAGTCAAGTCACTGTCAAACTACGGTCATGAACAATAATAAAGGGATATTTTCTTTTTTACAATTTTGCGACGGTTTTTTATTGTTGATAATTCATTTTTGATCGCCGTCAATCATATTTCCTTCCCCGACCAATAAAAACAAATAATAAAAAAAGCACGTACTGTTATGCTTTTTTTTTATAAATTAGCGTTTTTTTAAATATGTGATTAATTAAGCAACAAAGTTTCCAAATATTTTATTTTTCATCTCAAAAGTTGCGTGGATATTAATACCCAATTTTAAAAATATTAATACATCACAATCTCCAGAAACTAGAGCAAAATGAATGCCTGACGAACAACTTGGGAGCAACCCTTGTGTGTATTAATTCATATAAATCAAGGATATTATTTATTGTTTTCCAGAACTGAAAATCTTGGAGCTTTTATGTCTTGACATCCTCAATGGCATGTTATAATTTATGAACCGAAATTATTATACTCCAAGTGTTCAGACATTAATCGTACATAGTCGGTGGGAAAATTTATATTTAACCGAAATTCACATTTGTCGAGATAGCCTGTAGCATTTGCAACAAAGTTAAATTATGATAAAAAACAATTATTGCTGGGAAGTTATGTAGTTTAGTGTGTACAAAAATTCCTACCTTTCCAAAGTTTATGGGTCAAAGTTAAATTAGCGTGTTCTATTTTTGCCGCCGTGGATTCGCCATAACAAAGTTTTGCAATTAAAGAGAAACGAGAAATAAAATGTGTCGTCGTTTGAAATCCTGAAAATGACCGATCGTGCTTTTATTTACAGATAATATTTCAGTGGCGTGCTTGACTTTCTGGATCTGTAAATATAGTTTAGTATTTCAATTTAACATTGCCAATTTTTTGATATTTTTTCATAATTATGTGGCGTTTGATATTTCAGAGTATCAATTCGTAGCAAATACCCTCAGTGTTACCAGCGTATATCGATTTCTTATTTATTCTCTGTCAATATCGGTTCGGCTGTCAACGGTAAAACCGTGCTCGGGATGTCGATATAAAATCATCGGAAGTTATGCCTATTGAACCGATAAATAAATCGATTAAATTTAATAAAGATATTGATTTCACTTTCGTGCTGAGCCCATTTTTAAGAATCGAAACATTGCTTGAAATTTTTCTTACTATTTTACGTCACCGAGTGTGCAATGTCAAGGACTTCGTAAGCATCCTCCTCCACTTCCTACTGCAATAAGTATCATTACTTCTTTCTATTTAGGTAAACAATAATGCCTCTAGCTCCGAAATTTTTTGGAACTCTTGTGTCATGTCAAATTAAAAAAAAATTCATTACAATATAAAGTTGACCTGCATATATCTGTCAATCTAGTAGAGTATAAAAGATTTTCACTAATGAAATTCATGGCTAATAAACATGGCTGATAAACTATGGAAATAAACAAATAAGTTGTTTTTTTCTTTTCATAAGACAAACATTCCCGGGTTACGAATAACCTGATAGCATTTGAAAATCCTCTACTACCACCATAGAGCGTAAAATGTTTCTTGTGTCGTGATGGAGGACGAGCCAGCTGAGGAATTGACGCCCTAATTGAAACCCTAATGCGATGCCAACTCAGCCACAGACTGATATTTTTTGATTTTAGGTTTCCAAAAACTTTTCATCTGTGACCTGAAAAAAAATTATTTCCTTCGTATTTAAAATAAGCTGAAAGTAATGTTTTTTTCATAAATATTTTATTTGTTTCATTAAATACATATTATATTCGAATTTCGATTTTGTTTTCTTGAATTAATGCAAATCCCGGAAATGGAAATTAACCCACTTCCCGATATTCGATCGAGCTGAAACTCGGCAGATAGACTAGTTATTGATGACAATGCATTATCAACTTATGGTAGCACCCACGCACACACACACCAAGACATGACATTTCTCTGAAACTGGCTACTAGTCGGTTCAAGAGATGTCCCGAAAATTAATGAAATAATGTTGTGAGTAAAACTGCAAAATGTGATGTTAAATCGTTGACGACAACATTAGCGACTTTAAAACCAAAAATTTTGAAACTGGAAAATTAGGAAAAGATTCAGTTTCATCTGAGCATTGAACCATGCACCTTTATATTACCGGCGCTATGCTCTACCGGTAAGCTAATTTGACCCTATCCGCATAAACCTAACTGCCTAACTGCATCATACTTCGACCAAGAACTAAAATAATTTTATCACTTTGTAATTTTATAATTTTATCACATCTGTTTCTAAATTTTCGTTTGAGGGTCTCTAATATTGTCTCCAATGATTAGAAAATAGAAGTATTAGAGTAAAAAAAAGGTTTAATTACAGGTTGTTTTTCGAGTCATTTCAATTTTAGAGTGTTTGCACGATCAAGAAAAAAAATGTTCATGTACTAACTATGTTCAATCTAAGTATCGTAGGTATTAAATTATTACAAATGCGATTTTTTTCCAATGTAACTGACAACAGTTTAAAATCAACTAGGATGTATCTTTGTTCGTAACTGAAACCACATGAACCCTTGCAATTGCTTCCACATTCCTCTCCTTACAATTTATATGATTACGTAAAACAAATCAAAATCCCGTTAGAGACATTCTCCGAACTAGTTTCAAAGACGAAATTTTTCTAAAGCAATATCTTGCAGAGTTCTCAGAAGAAGAAAGCGCACGAAAGATATTTTCAAAAATAAACCACGCTCACATAAATTATTCGTAATGTTTCATACAACGTTTGCGTAAGCACCAAACATGTTAAGTTTTATTGTTGAATTATATAAAAATATGTAATTTCCGTTTACTGACATGTTAATAATAACATCGATGTATACAGAAATCTCGTGTCACGGTGTTTGTTGTTGCACGCCGCCGGAACGGTTGGACCGATTTTTATGAATTTTTTTATGTAGGTGTGAGAATAGGTCTTAAAGTATATTTCATACCGTTACGTGATTAGGGTATCCCTATCCAGAAAACAATCTTTTTTTTGTATTTTTTTTGCAACAAATCCCCAATTTTTCACACTCCTATCCCCACCTTTCCATTTATTAATCGCGATTTTAGTATTTTTGTATGAATAAATTTAACCGTCGTTCGTATTTCAAACAAAACGAAATTATTTATGTTGTTGAATGACAGATGGCGCACCTTCCGCCTCATCGAATATTTATCTTCATATGCGCAAGCCCCTCACGAGATGCGTCGCGTCATTTTGACATTTCATTCGGCATTATCACAACGCAGTGCGTGCAAAATTTTGTACTGTTTTGCTGCCACGAATTCCAATGATTCACACAGACTTGCCAATTGAATTTAAACAAGTTCAATTTCCTATTAGATTGGCATTCAATAAGTCGCAACGCCAAACGATGTCTGTTTGCGGCTTAGATTTGGGCACACCATGTTTTTCACACGGACCCCGGATACGTGGCATGTTCTCGCGCGGACAAACCATCGTGCTTATTGGTGTTGGATAAAGACGGACTGACAAAAAATATTTTACACTCAATTGCTCTTCGATATTAATATTGATTTTCTTTATTTAATTTTTCTACTTTATGATAAAAATATTTTTTTCACTATACTTTATTCACTTCAGATTTTATGTCCGGGTTAAATCTTTCCCACAGGATTTCCCAAAGTGTATGAAAGGGTTAAGTTTT
Organism: Limnephilus rhombicus; assembly: GCA_929108145.2. Classification (NCBI taxonomy): domain Eukaryota; kingdom Metazoa; phylum Arthropoda; class Insecta; order Trichoptera; family Limnephilidae; genus Limnephilus; species Limnephilus rhombicus. The sequence goes on from OV815278.1 coordinate 26,639,793, forward strand.
AACCCTTTCACATACTTTTCCATAAATGATAATCTAGTCAATCCACGTTATGCAATTGCACTATATAAGTATAATAAATGCTAAATAATACAAGAAAAACATGTCAAAGAGACCAAATGGGAAAATAATTCACAGACTCCAGATATTTTCATATCAGAGGGTTCGGCTCGGTGGAATTCCTAATTGGACCTATAAGTTCTACTGATCCCTCAATATAAATATTTAAAAATCTTTTGTAATCCTACATGTATTTAAAATGACTGTTTTTTTTTCATTTTTGTATACAAATTCTTTGACAAATCTAATATGCCTAAATTTTGAATGAGAAAGCTAGGTAATGCCAGTAGCCGAAATAACAATTACTAATAATTACTTATTCCATTTATTATTTTAACTTTAGTTATTATTTAACTACCAAAATATTCAATATCAATAATTTATGTGGCAGAACAACGTTTGCCGGTTCCGCCAGTTACATATGTAATTAATCGTTTCGATTGCCTATAAATAACTTAACATTATTCAGTTATATTTCATATTTACATGATTGTTTGTGTGTACAATGAAATGAAGATTAAACAAACATTTTTTTTTTCAAGTGAATATCGTACGAAAGTCTCAATTACTCGAAGCCGGCGAGACCAAAGTATTTCCAATTAATTCAAATGAAAAATTAAATTTAATATCTTGTTGTAAAACTGGATTCACAAGTAACTTTCACGAAGGTGTCAAAAATATTAATTTTCTTAGAGTACTAAGAAATAAACTAAAGAGAGCTCATTTATAAAACTGAAACTTCTCAACATTTAAATTGCCGCTCTACATAATTATATATTATTTGGCCAATGAAAGAAATTTTACGAAACTAGAAATAATGTAAAACAGAGCTCTGAGATTACCAAGAAAAGGCTCATCAAATCAGAGAAGAAATAAATTGGATACCAGTAAAAAAGAAACTGCTATATAATGCGTCAATTTTTAAACACCAAAATTATAAAAAACCAAATGCCAAAATTCTTTAAGGATGAAATTGTTTTTAAGAATAATGTACTTAATTATGAAATCAGAAAGATAAATATAATTAGATTTCCACCTGTGAGAAAAACAGAACACCGAACTGCTCAATGCTTAAATGACTCAAAATGTATGATAAAATGCCTGAATGTTGAAAAGTTGTCGTGTGTTCATAAAAAATATAATTTTATAAATAATGAAATGTAACCTTACGTATTTTTATGTACAAAATACTCACATGTAATATAAGCGAGGTCAATAAATATATATATTTTTTTTAATTAGTGTTTGTAGTGAATCTAAAGGGAGTAGAGAAAAGAAATGGGAACGGATAGGCAAGTTAGTTAGACGGTATTTAAAAGCCAAATATCTACATCGTAGTTAATATGAGATATCAACTCTTTGCGGGGAAGAAAATAAATAATGTACATAGACTCCTAAAACGGTAATTTTCGCACAGCTTTTCCATTAAAACGAAATATTTCTTCGGAAATAAAAATATTCATTTAAACTTTTTTTTTAAATCTCAACAATATAAATGTTAAGCACGCAAATGCTTGGCAAAAGTATTCCGTATAAGGCTCACGTTAATGTTTAGGTTTTGTAATAAAACTACAAGTACTACTTTTGGTAGACGAAAATGTAACATTGAACCCGTGAAGCAGGACCATAATAATAACAGTTAAAGGACTCCTATCAGGAGTATAAATTTATACCAGGTATTTAAGAATTCCTGCAAAATTAAAGCTTTTACTGTTAAAGGACTCCTATCAGGAGTTTAAATTTACACCAGGTATTTAAGTATTCTGCAAAATTAAGGCTTTAACTATTTGGTTAAGTGTCTTTAAAAAGCGTAACCGTCGCTATTTCATAAACCCGGAACAAAAGAACTAGGGAATATAGCCTACACGCTTTCAACAAAACATACTTAAGTCGTGAAAAGTTCAGTCTCGGAAACGCTCCAGTCACTAACTTGTTAACACCTGTGGCCTCGTGCCCTTAGGCATGCCCCGTAAATCTAGCTGGAAAATTAACACACATTATAAAAATGGCGAAATTAATAATATCCTAGATCTTATCATTTTGATCAATGATCTTCTGAAACCATCGTTGATAATATTATATTATGTACCTACAACGTATTTTACACCTACACCGCAAAAAAATTCTTAAAAATTACAAAATAAATAAATTACATAGATTTTTTAAGTAAAAACTTTTTTAGCATTGTTGTGATTTGAAACTCGGTGAAACGGAAACGAGCGACACTAAAAAGAGACAAACTCATTCATCTAGAATCTAGATCATTGAGATAAACTAACCGGTGTCCGCTTCGTAGCCTATCGGCCTCCTTTTTGTGCGGTGCTTCGTAGAATAAAATGAAAAATCTTTTTTTAAACTTGGTAACAATATTATAATAAATAAAATCCCATAATTATCCTATGTAATCATATAAATCTGCATTCGTCTCATTCTCTCATCGTTTATTTTTCTGAAGGTTTCACTTCTTACTCACTTCTTTAAGATGGACGCTTCATGAAAACGTAGTTTTGGTTATTTAATTTGAATTATTTTCACAAATTATTAAAAATAGATTCACCAAACTAAGTGCTCAAACCAAACCCCATGCAAATCCCCGTTTTATAGTGGCAACATAAAACGAATTCTTAAATGTAACAATAACCTGTATAACTAGTCACTCAATAAACTGTTTATTCACCAATTCTTAGAATTCATGTCCTTGCGAATAAACATTGCGAACTTACAGATATATTTGGTGTTGACAAGTTTGCAACTAATTTTGATTCTATCTGGCAATAATTCAAATGTATTATTTTTCCTGTTTTCATAAAATCTTCTTTTTTAATATTCCGTACCTTACTAGTGCACCATATCCTTTTTTAGCCTTATTTGTTGTAACACACTCAAATAATTGTCTGCATTTAGCTACAAACTAGTTTTTTATGTTACACTTTGTTCTTAAAACACGTCTTATTATTTAAAATTAACATTTTATTGGCAAATGGTATTAATTTTTTATTGGTAGAACTTTCATTATTTTTTTTTTATATCTCTGCCATAATATTCTTACGAGTAAATTACATTCTTATTTATTCTGTTTTTTGGTTTACAATGCATAAAAATATACATTTTGAGCTCGTACTTGCTAATTTAGGCTTATATTATTAGGTACTAGCTGACCGGACCACGCGTTGACGTGACTAACGAAACACAACGCCATCTAGTGGGTGGTTACCCAACCTTTATAACCACGATAAATTAACTCACACCGCCATCTGTTAAACACAACGCCATCTACTGGATGGTTGCCAAACCTTTATAACCACGATAAATTGATTCACACCGCGATCTGTTAATTTGCATACAAATCAAATCCACACCGCCGCTTAGCAGCCCGCTCGTCTGTTCTGGATAGGGATACCCTAATGATCTCAATGAAGTGGTATGAAATAAACTTTACGACCTATTCTCATACCTACCAAATATAAAAAAAAATCATAATAATCGGTCGAGCCGTTTCGGAGGAGTACGACCACAAACACCGTGACACGAGATATTCTTCAATTTTAATCACCGTTTTAGTATTTTTCTTTTATTATGTATATACCTATATTTTTTTACATAAGCTCCTCACAGGAGGCACTGAGGATAATAATTTCCCTCAGGGCCTATGTTATCTTTGGAGATGCTGTGTGGACGGTCTTTTTAGGAAAGGAAGAAGTTCTGGGAAGGAAAGGGCTATGAGGAGTGCGTAGGAATCTGGGGGTCAGTGTGTCTAGGAGTGACCAGTGTGTATAGGAATCCATCCCTCCCACCGCGGTGCATGACGATGTTCCAAGAAATTACGGCTGGAGAAGTCAAAGGGACTCCCTCAACCATTCTCTCCCTTCCCGGCCTACCATGCAGCTGGTGGGCAGACGCATATGCCGCTAGGACCCGGACAAACCCCACTCCATGAACCCGGGCACCCCTGTTAAATCACGAAACATAGTGAACCAATTGGGGTGACCTATGGCAGAGGTGTTGGTTATGCAATAAATGGTTTTGTTTAAATTCTGTAATCAATTGCAAAATTTTCATTTAAAAACCACTAGAGCGTTAAAAAACAATAAATAAATCCTTATAAACCAAGAAGACGCAAAACTCCAGAGTATATTATTCTAGTTAGACATATTTTGACTCACAGTTTTGGCAGTGTAGTATTGGGAACAGAAAGGAAGATAAACCTAATACATAAATTGCAAGTGTTGCATGCGGTTCCGCGTTTTCGTCCGTTTTCATCCGATTCCGTTTTGATCTCCCGACAAAAAATCCTACGAACAAAATATCCTCAGACATACGCGTAATATCCCCGACAAAATATCCTAACATAACCTAAACTAACCCAACAAAATCTAACCTAACCTAACCTAAGGGCACGTGCACATAAACACGATACGACGTCGCATCGTGCTACGACTCGGCATGGTACCGAATGCACATTCTACAAATCTCCTCGCTCGACTCAAGCGATAGTTAAAAATTCTTTGTTCTACTTTTTCCTGGGTCCAGGAAAGCATTTGACGGTGGCTACTTCTACTTTTTCCTTAAAGAATATTTAACTATCGCTTGAGTCGAGCGAGGAGATTTGTAGGATGTGCATTCGGTGCGATGCCGCGTCGTAGCCCAATGCGACGTCGTATCATATGTGTACGAGCCCTAACCTAATGTAACCCAACAAAACCTTTCGGCGCCAAATTTAAAATTTAAACCTAACCTATCCCAATAAAACCTTTCGGCGCCAAATTTAAAATTTAAACCTAACGTAATCTAACCTAACCCAACAAAACCTTTCGGCGCCAAATTTGCCAAAGTTCCTTGCTCTGTACCCTTCCTTCCATGTCGGGGGATGTTTTGTCCGGAGAATATTTTTTTCCTTGGGATATTATATCGAGTGATATTTTATCGAAGTTATATTAATAAGTTATATTTTATCGAGTTATATTACGTCACGCGATGAAAACGCGCGGTACCGCTGCATATATGCAACATATGTATTTATTTGCCTCGTAATAGATCAAACGGCTTGTGACATAAATGGTATATATCTAATAAAAGCGACTGGAAACGTGTCACGGTTGACTTGTGCGTATAAGTTACCTAAATTTACGTAAATTTTAATAGGAAACATCGCGAATATCGGCATAATATAGTATCTATAACCAATCCTCGATTGTAGGTAGATAATAATCAATGAACATGGGAATAGGGCAGTTCTTCTATTATATTTCATTACAGTGATATTCATTATTCAACTCTGTGGTCGAGGGGTTATGCTCTCAACCGGCAATCCGGAGATCACGGGTTTAAATATCCGGATTTCACTTGATTGATGTGTGCTATGTCACAATTTATTCATTTAAAATAATGTAGGTATATTTGCGGCAAGTTCCAGAGTGGAAGATACTCCCAGTATCGGCTTGCTGTTAGACGATTCAAAGTTAATTGAAATGGTTTACCTGTGTTTAGTGACCAGATTTTTAAATTGGGAGGCGGGAAGGGGTACCGCCGCCCCGGGAACCTTTATTGGATAAGCAACACCTCTGCCATAGCTCACCCCAAGTGGTTCGCTACGTTTGGTGATTTAGCAGGGGTGCCCGAGTTTATGGAGTGAGGTTTGTCTAGGTCTTGGAGGCGGATGACCAGAACACCCTTAACCCCAGATTCCTACCCACTCCTTAAACCCTTTTCCTTCCCAGAACTCTCCTCTCCTCCCTTTCCTTAAAAGACCCCTCCACACAGCATCCCTAAAGATGGCATAGATCCTGAGGGAAATTGTTTTCCTCAGGCCCTCCTGTGTGGAGCTCATGTAAAAAAAAAAGATCGGAATGGCCAAGTATTTTTTCACAATCCTATTTTCCATCTCTTTCTCCATCAGCCTCAAAACATAACAAAATTGGGGATGCCATAGTCTCACTGACTCCAGACGATCGGCAGCAATTAAGACTGTTGTGCGGTATTCACAAAATATTTTGTAAAAATCGAAATAACAATAAAAACTCTGTTTTACAAAAATGTTTTTGAATATTTTTTTTTTTTTTTACATGAGCTCCACACAGGAGGCGCTGAGGAAAATAATTTTCCTCAGGGCCTATGTCATCTTTGGGGATGCTGTGTGGAGGGTTTTTTTAGGAAAAGGAAGGAGAGGAGAGTTCTGGGAAGGAAAAGGGTTTAAGGGGTGGGTAGGAATCTGGGGTTCAGTGTGTCTTGGTCATCCACCTCTAAGACCTAGACAAACCTCACCCCATGAACCCGGGCACCCCTGCTAAATCACCAAACGTAGCGAACCACTTGGGGTTATAATATATAATATTCTGTCAATATTATTAAACACAATTGTATATGTAAAACCAAATGAACACCGCATTATTATGATTAAGGTTAAACGTCACTTAGGTACGTTATAATATATACATTCACCGATGGCGCCAATCAAATTATTTTAGGTTTTTAATTCCTTTTCCACGATACGCTTTAAAGTATTACGAAAAATTAATTGTAATATGAATATAAATAAATAGTTTCATCCATAAACAAACCCAAATCTTTCAAGAAAGGCTGAAAAATTCAATTTTGCATCTGTGACTCAATCCAATATTGTATTTTTCAGCTTTTCTTGAAAGATTTGAGTTTGTTTATGGACAAAACTATTTATTTATATTCATTTTAAATGTGATGTAACGTGCCAAAATATTTAAAAACCTAAAATGATTTAATTGGCGCTATCTGTGAATGCGTGGATTATAACGTTCGTGACGTTTAACTATATATTTTTTTAATTTTTTTTACAGTGAATACCGCACAAGAATCTCAACTGCTCCCGTCTGGAGCCAGTGAGACTATGGCATCCCCAAATGGGGTATGTTGTGAGGCTGAAGGTAGTGGGGAGGGGAAGGAGGTGGGGAAGAGGAAGGTTGGGAAGTACCTGGCTATTCAGATCTGGTCACCAAACAAGGCTAAAGCCATTTTCAAGCAACGTTTCAATTCTGAATGGTGGTCTTACACCAGGGGTCCTAGCATGGTCAGTCGATATAGGTTTTATCGAAAATGTCGGTAACTTGACATCGCTCCCAAGCACGACTGCAGGCCGCTAACGAACAAACAACAGTTCATATCGACTAAGGGTTCCTAATTTATTTGACGTAAACTGTTATTTCTTCGTTAGCGTCCTGCAGTCGTGCTCGGGAGCGATTTCAAGTTACCGACATTTTCGATAAAACCTATATCGATCGACCATGCTAGGGGGCCAGGGCGATACTGATATTATCTTCCACTCTGGAACATGCCGCAAATATACTATATATTATTTTAAATGAATTAATTGTGAAATAACACAAATTAATCAAATAAAATTTATTTGCGCATGCCGGGTACGAATCCGCGACCTCCGGATTGTGAGTCAAGAGTCTTACCCACTGGACTACGGAGGTCGTCAAAATATAAATAAAATGGAAAAGGCTGGTCGGGACGAACATAAATATAAAGATATTTAATATTTTACATCCTTAGAGTTATCGCCCTCATTCATGATTCAATTCCGAAAGCCAAGATTAAAGTATAATTTAGTAAGAATTTAACATTTCTTTAGATCAAAAGCCTATTCCTCTGCAGCCTTCATAAATATTATCTTATTCGCCTGTGTTCTGTATTTCAAAAAGTTACGAGCGCTATAAAATTTAAATTGCACTGCAGGATTCTGCCCCGTCTCACAACTTGGAGGCTAAGTTTGTATATGCATAAATTAAGCTCTCTGTAAAACTTTAATTACACGGAAATAATTTTATCTGGCAATTTGGAAATATGTAAAATATTTGGTCATTTGAAAATTATTTTAGTTGTGAATTTACTTAGACGTTAGTAGTGGCGTGTTTAAGTCGTGACTAAATAACATTTCCAAGTGATTCCGGCAAAGGCTAAAGAATTGAATCTGAATTATAAACAAAACCACTATCTTATTTACCTTATAATTATTTTTTTTAAATACTACATGATATATGTTATGTCTAATTCATATCAATTTCTTATAATTAAATTATAATATGTAAATGAAATCCTCAGCACGGGAGATCCCAGTGAGGATATCATTATATCTACTGTTACTAAGAAATGAAGACAATAAAGCATTATTATTATTATTAATTAAGAAAGGGAAAATGAAAAGAGGAGGGGAGGTGGAAGGTTTAGTAGATATTAATTAACTACCAATATATAATGGTTACTAAACTTACATATTTACATAAAGACATTACAAACAAGGTTTGATTCCTGTATGTATACGTTTATTTAAATTTGGAATACGTTGATAATATTATTATGGTACTCGTATTTGTTTTGATCTACCGGTATTTTAATTTGAACGATGCTCCGAGGAACTTGTGTCATTGGTTCCTTCGGGATCGGTGCACAGTCAGGAAAACACGCCATACGCGCGATTAATTTTTCGGGTTCTATGTAACTTTTTTTTTTCAAAAATGACCCCTGAATGCCAAAGCATTTCTTTTGCTCATTTTTATACCCAACATAATTTTCAGAACCATCTATTTTATATTTTCGTAGATATATGTATGACAAAGTTCTAACATCGTGCATTTTCAATAAAATTTTCGTTTTACAAAGTTCTTACTGTTGGATGTTGTGTGTTGTGATTGTCCTATTTTATATTTAACGTCATTTAGCACTGAACACTTTTAATTTCTCATTTATCTAATCTCGATGTGTAGAGCCTCTTACACTTAACTTTCCTGTCTATGCCATCTTTTATTCAAACATTACCTTAATTTCTATGTCCATGCTCTCGTTTGTCTGTGGCCGCGTCAAACATTCTATTTTGTGTCTATAAAACAGCTTGTTATCATTTTTCATGTCATTCTCCTTGCTTTCTCTCTTAGCTCGATTCTCTTGAGCTCAATTCGTCTTACACAAGATTCAACAATCGTCTTTGCAAACTTTGACACCTCATATCTCAGAACAAGGTGAAGCGAAGTTAGAACCCTATCCAAATGAAGTGACGATTTGTACCCGGGAGAGTTGAGAACGGGTCGCTTCCACGACTCGTTCTTGAGTTCATAAGCTCAGCTGGAACGATTTTCCGGCCTCTGTGTTTCCTCCCTGTTTCTTCAAGACCCAGGTTAATTCCTTCCTTTTCACATAAAGACCTTCCCCACAGCAAATTCAAGTCCCATAATCCCTGTGTGGAGTAATTTTAAAAAACATCATGATTATGACAAATCAACTCAGTGGTGTTGTTACAATGATAATTTTACTATATTAACTTTCCTTGTCGTGTATTATTATTTGTTTTATTTTTGTAGAATTCTAAGGGAATTTTATTAACTTTGACTTGCAAGAATACAATACAAATAACTCGTACAAATGAACTTCGCGTCAAGTAAAAAATATATCTTCCGGTGCAGTTATTAAATACCGAGAATTCATCTCTCGTCTCTCGAAAGAAAAACTCGGAAAGAATTTGTCAACACTATTTCGTTTAAATTGTCGCTAAGAAAATTCGGTACTGTTTGTTATTAATTCAAAATATATTATATTTATGCAGGATCCGAAAAATTATAATAGAAAAACATTATTTCTCTTAACTTCAGTGGAGTGAAAAATCTTCACAACATAATAATGTGTAGGTACTATTATATTCTATAGTGAAAAATAAATAAAAAAAATTCTCGAAAAAAGTGGTATTATGAGCCTTCCTTTACATTTTATTTATTACGACTAGTCTTTTGATCTAAAGATAACTGTACTAGCGCGTGTTCGTATATCGTTTCGACGATGGTGGTAGTACCAGCCTAGAAAAAAAAATAATGAACCAAGTCACCCAAACGCAGTGGTAGATACTTCCTCACAGTACAAAACCATTGTCATTAGTGACAGATCTGAATAGCTACATACTTTTCCATTTTCTTCTCCAACATGCTAACTTCAGTTTCACAATATTCCCCAATAGGCCACATGCATCACATTTAAAAAAAAATTCCGGTTAAGGCAAACATTCTAAGACGTTCTGTATTTTTTTAATCGTATTTTTGAAACCCTGGCGATTTTTTGAAAATTTCAATCCGAACAATCAGACCATTTTTTATAAACCGGAAAGACGGGACATAATTTTATAGGTGCGAAAAAACGATAATTACATAGCCGAAAATCATTTTTAAAAAAAGAACGCTTTCCACAAGAAAGGACATAGGAGAATAAGGAGGCATACCAATATTACATCTCATAAATAGTTTTTTCCTTGATCCATCTTATTGATCATAAATCATTATATTGTTCAATGTCTAATGTCTATATTACTAAATCCAAAAATGTATGGAGTTCAAAAAGTCAAACCAGATGATAAGTTCGCAGAGCACAAACAATAAATCTAGTGAACGTTAAATGTCAAAGTGTTGCCATATAAAAAAAATAAATCAGTGTGGAATTTTACAAGATTCATAGGAACATTTTCGGAGACGGGACATTTTCATGTAGTGACGTCACGGGCCCGAATAATGGATTTATTTATTTAAAAATAAAAAACTGTAGATTTCTAAAAAAAATTACTAACATTTTCGTAATCTTAGTAAAAAAATCTATCCACATGATTTTTTCCAAGTCGTTATGAAATCCATGCAAGTGGCCTATTGGGGGTGTCATGGTACCACTCCGGGACATTATCCACGGAATTCACATACATTTTTTAAGGTGCGACTTATACATTTGGAAATATTTGTTAATGTTTTGTGCGGTTTTAATTAAAGAGGAAACTCAGTAAGAACAATTAACATTTTATAAAAACAACATGGTAATTTCAAATATTAACAGGAAATGACTTTACCCTGTGAGATTAGCAGACCTCTACTTATTTTAAGATTAACCAAAATAATATACATTGGTTTAGTCAAGTTCAAAAACTTCCAAAACAATAACTAACATGGAATAAAACAACAGAGGGTGGCTGTTAACCTTAACAACAATATTTATGATTCGTCAAGTTACAATTTATTAAACACGTCACCAAATTTTTTACCATTTGCCAACTTCGTAATAACGTATGTATTATGTATGTATATTGTGTGTCCCCCAGCAACGATAAAGGTATAAATATGTAGGAAGAGGTAGAGGTGAACACGATCAATCTTGACCCGAGTTGATTGAATATTTTATCACCTGCCACGGACTTCCGACAAAGTTGCCAATTCAGGATTTATGTGCTTGACTACTTTCAACAGTTTGCGTGACGCACAATAGAGAATTTTACGGTGTAATTCTGGCAGATTAGTAATAAATATGTTTATTGTACATATATTATTTTTATACGACCACCGCAAAAGAGTCCCAACTGTCTGAAGCCAGGGAGACTGTGGATAGGATAGGATATTTTGTGTGATTGACGGTAGTGGGGAGGTGAAGGAGATGAAGAAGAGGAAGGTGGGGAAGTACCTAGCAAGTTATATCTGGTTACCAAATACGGCTAAAGCCATTTCTGGCTACGTTTCATTTCTAACTGGTGATATTTCACTTGGGCGATACTTAGAATATCTTCCACGTGCCGCTAATACACCATACCTGTTATTTAAAGTAAATTGTTTATAAAACAACTCAAATCAATTAAATAAAACGCGCGCCGATTGTCTCATTCCAACGTACAAGTAAACATTTAAATAATAATCATCAATAAGTAAATAATTAAAAATAATATAATGTATATTTGTGGCACGTTTCAGACTCTCAGTATCGCCCTGGTGAATAATCACCATTCAGAATTGAAGCACTGCTTCGAATGGCTTTAGCCGTATTTGGTGATCTGAATAGTTGGGAACTTCCTCACCTTACTCCTCCCCATCCCCTTCCCCTAACCACTTCCTTCAGCCTCACAACATACCCCTATAGAGAATGCCAAGTCCTTTGGTTCCAGGCAGTTAGGAACAGTTGGGTTCACACAAAAAATACATGTAATCACACTGTAAACTTATTGTCCATACCACAAAATCAATATTAATAATTTTAGAGACTTCTGTCCATAATTCAATTGATAAGATAGATCGGAAATAGCCAGTTGGTTGTACGTTATACAAGGTCGCGCCGCGGCGTAGCAGTGAACCTACGGTGGGTACCTTCTACGCCATCGTAGCGTGCAACGGGCACGTTCATAATAGGGTTAACTTAACTTCGACTACCGTCTGAGTCGAAGAGTTTTGGTAACTAAATACCAATTTGGTGTCTACGAGTTAAAATGTGTCAAATTTAATTCTTGTTTATCGTCATAGTTAGCCTCTTTGACTAGACATAACAATAATGCTGTTCAAAAATGATTAGCGCTGTGATAAAACATGGTAAAATAATACTTGTTTATTCTTTATTTACGTAGTATGTTGTGTTTGCATTCCAATTTTTAACCTTACTGGGTACAAGACTGTGTTGTGGTTAAAAAAATTTTTAATACTAAAAATAACATAAAATAGTTTATTGAGAGAATAATATGATAATTTAAGGGGGTCGCCCCGTCTGAAGGCCGTTTTTTCGCTTTTTTTCCGAAAATCAATTTTCAGCCCAAAATCATCGCTCTTTGTTGAAGTGCACGGCAACTTAGCAACTCATCTTCAAAAAAAGTGTTTTGCGGTGACCACGATTGTGGGTATTCCGCTTATCTGAAACGAAAAAATCGAATGGCATTTTAATATGTGAAGTATGAAATAGTTTTTAACTACGATTATTAAAGGCCCTTAACCAGCCAGCGGCCGAAAATCCACATTTCGTCGAAAGATGTTCTTACGATCATACAGGGCGGTTCCAATGAGAAAGATTAATTATTCTCCGTACCAGCTTTTTAAAATTATAACTCATTATCGATTTTATTTCATTGCAAATTTACTTTAATTTATGTCTACATCCAAAAATGCTGAAAGGCTTGATGATAAAACTATTAAAATTATGTACTTTTTGTAATTATTTTTGGATCATAAAAAATAATTACAAAAATACATGATTGTAATTATTGACCTTCTGATGAGTGACTATGATAGTGTTTACAACTAGTTCCACATACTCAGATAGTGATATAATTTTATTATTTATTCTTCTTAATTCTTTTTTTACTTTATTTAAAACCGAGACATGCAAATTTACAGTAATATTTTCATTGAAACACTTGATATATATATCAAAATACGAATAAAACTTGGAAAAATATACTGCAAATTCTCAAGTTCGGTTTTTATCATAATATTGTAATGATTGTTTTTGTTTTAAAATATTTATTGCACTCAGTTCGCTCCAGTATAAGTATTTACCTAGTTCTCGCCTATTTATTACACTCTCTTTATACTTACTCATGTTACATTTAGTTCGTACTTAAAGAAACTTTATTTTTCTTTTCTTTTTATAATACTGCATACCAAAAAAGAAAACAAATTGTCTTAAGAAATGAATGATATTAATTTATAATTTTTTTTAATAATTTTACTTAGATATGTTTACACTTACGAGTACGAGACTTCAATTCAAAATAACTATCCTCCGTTGGTCACCATGATACAGGCAGCTGCCTAGTATGGTGACCTTATGTATCTTTTGAAGTAAATTTATTATTTATGTAACATGTACTTATAAATCAATAAATAAATATTTATCATTTTTCAATAATGTCTAAACAAAATAAGGATGTAAATTATTTATAAATATATTAATTTGTAAGACCGTAAATAAATAGACAAATAGAGAAATTTTCGTCGTAAATAATTGTGGGGGATTGCACTCACCTCCCCACATTCTGGAAGAAAGACCATTTTTACGCATCAGATTTAAATGTCCGGGTTTAATTTTCCCCACAGGAAAAACTAAACCCTTTCACACACACTTCCCAAATGATCATCTGGTCTATCCACGTTATGCAATTGCACTATATAAGTATTATAATTACAAAACAATACAAGAACAACATGTCAACCTACCAGAGACCAGATGGGAAAATAATTCACCGACTCCAGATATTTTCATATCAGAGGGTTCGGCTCTGTGGAATTCCTAATTGAACCTATAAATCCTACTGATCCCTCAATATAAATATTTAAAAAATCTTTTGTAATCCTACATGTATTTAAAATTACCGATTTTTGCATTTTTATATATAAATTCTTTGACAAATCTAATACGCTTAAATTTTGAATCAGAGACCTAGGTATAATTCCAGTAGCCGAAATAACAAATGGTAATATTTTTATAGTCCGAGAATGCCAAATTCTTTTAATTTTTTCAGAAACTGTTTATTGAATATTACAGGAATTTGGAATAGCTACATCAATGATATAAGTTTTTTTTTTTTAATTTTGTCATGTAAAACTATATCAGGTCTATTATAACTAATTGTTCTGTCTGTTAGTATAGTTTTATCATAATAAATAGCTTGTAAATCTCTAGTCATAAATGACGAAGAAGTAAAGGGACCAAAGGAGATTGCAACTGCATTTAACGCATTTTTTCTCTCAGTTGGGGAAAGTCTAGCATCAGTAATAAAAACTTCAAAAACTGATGTGAACACGATCTACACGGAACCTCAAGCAAAACAATCTTTTAACATGATCAGGACAAATAAAAATGAAATCCTACGTGTCATATCTAACCTTAAGTCCAAAGCGGCAGCTGGTTCCGATGGGATAACCTCTCTCCTTCTCAAAAATTGCAAGGAGGAACTGGCGGATGACCTTGTATTCTTAATAAATTTCTCTCTATCAAAAGGTATCTTTCCAGACAAACTAAAAATTGCGAAAATAATTCCTATTCATAAAGACGAATGCAAAAAAAATGTCCAAAATTATCGTCCAATCTCTATACTTCCAGCTATCTCTAAAATTTTTGAATGTATCATTAAAGAAAGAATATTGAAATATCACGAACACAACAAAATTCTCACGTCAAAACAATACGGTTTCAGACGACGATCTAACACTAAATGTGCAGCTTTTGATTTTATATCAAATATACAGAAACATATTGATCATGGGGATTTTACGGCGGCAATATTTATTGATCTAAAGAAGGCGTTTGACACGGTGGATCATAACGTATTGATCGAAAAACTGAAACATTTGGGTATTGTTGGTACTCCTCTGGAACTTTTCCGATCTTACCTATCAAATCGCTTTTCGGCAGTAGAACTGGGAGAAGAAACGACTGAGATGGGTAAAATAACATGTGGAGTGCCACAGGGATCAATTCTTGGACCGTTGCTATTTCTTATCTATGTGAATGACATAACAAAGTGGAGTATTAAAGGAACTCTACAGCTCTATGCGGACGATACAGTAATTTTTTACAACAGACTGAACCTAGCGGAGCTTGAAACGGAAATGAATGCTGATATTTCTAAACTCACAAGCTGGTTAAGAATAAACAAACTAACTCTTAACGTAAAAAAACTCATTATATACTTTTTGGCAACAAGAAGAATATCAGCCTCAATATCAAAGTTGGTGATAACTGCCTCGAAAAGAAAATGAGCACAAAATATTTGGGCCTGATCGTAGATTCCCAACTTTCGTGGGATCTCCACATAAATCATGTAAAGGAGAAAATTACACCCATAACTGGTGTACTTTATAGACTCCAAGGATTACTACCCGTAACTTTATTAACATCAGTGTACTACGCCATGGTACATTCACACCTTTCTTATCTCTGCTGTATCTGGGGATTTGCCTCAAAGAAATTGATAGCTGATTTGCAGGTGGTTCAAAACCGAGCTCTCAGAAATGTTTTTGGATTTCCATGGGACACCCATGTCAGAGACATCTATTTAGTTTCCGGTATTTTTCCAATCACAGTCCTTCCTAAACTTGAAATCACAAGCACCATCCTACAAATTACCCAACAATCAACTCAAACTATCATCAAGCCACTTTACAATCAAGACATCCACACTCACAATACTCGAAATAGCCATAAAATCCGCATACCTCAAACACACACTACAAAATATGGGATAAAATCTCTGAACTATGTTGCCTATACACTATATAATTCGCTACCAGATATGTACAAGGGAATCCATCAAAATAAAAAAATCAGAGTAATGCTTTAAAAGAATATTTTTTAAGTATGTATAAGGATGAAACTTTGAAATTTTCTTGTCATGTTCAATTGTCTTGTTTCTTTTCTCTTCTTTTCTTTTCCATTAAGTTGTAATCACCCATATCTGTATAACCTTGTTCCCTTTTTCTTTAATTGTTTTCCATTGCTGTTTATTCTACTCAACCTGTATTTTATTTTTCTTCTATATTGTGAATCTTATATTTTAACATCCAAATTCTTATGTAAAATTTTAACTATTTCCTCCCACCCATGATTTGTATGTTCCTCCTATCCCAAAATGAGTTCTGTAACTCATCGGGATTGCTCTAGCAAGAAATAAAAACAATAAAAAAAAATATATATATATATATATTTTATAAAATTCATTTTCTAAAAATGAATTTGGTTCATATTCATAATATGGTACTATATTACGGCAGTCAATCAAGTTATGTTTATTACCAAACTTTGGTGGATTATTTTAAAAACCTGATTGTGCCTTAATATACACTCGGACGGCGCTAATATAGAACATCCCGATATAATGTGTTCTATAATTTCCGGAAAAGCCAAACATTTTCTACATAAATCATCAATTTGATTTATATCTTTGATTATATGCTTCTTATAATTTTTATTATTATTATTAATAAGTGTTCGGATATTTTTTCAACGATTTTATTTGAATTAAAATTAAAATTTTGAAACATGCGTTTACTAGATAACGTGTTGGTTTACAATAATGTATGATTACATGGTATGAAATATAACGACCTATGGGTATAACCATATTATACTAAAAATAAATATTTTTTCTCAAAAGTTTTAAACGTGCGTTTACTGGATACGAGAACCATCTTTCGAAATCAATTTATAATTTTTTGTGGAAAAGAGTCAATACGTCGAAAATTTGATTTAAAAATGACATATTTCCGGTTTTCTATGGTTATACCCTCTTAAGAAATATTCAAAGGTAAATTTTTGTCATTTTGTAGATGATTTTTTCGTGATTTTTGGTGTTTTTTTTGGTGTTCAACAAGATTCCAAAAGTTACCCTTCAATATTTTTTTTAATAATCTTAGTTAAAAAAGTAGTCCATACTTCCTCAAAATAAAATGCTGTTTGATTTTTTGGTTTCAGATAAGCATAACGCCCTCAATCATGGTCACCACAATTTTTAAGATGAGGGCCTAAGGTGCCGTGTACTTTAAAGCTCTGCAACCGGGCCCGAAAAGAAGAAGATGGAGAGATACGAAATTACGAATGTTAGAGGAGAGCCCTAATATTTACAGCGACAAAATCGATGTGAAAATTGCGAAAATGTTTAATAAATCACGTCTCGTTTAAAATAGAGCAAAAATCTCGCGGGCGGCATTATCTAAAACAGCATTTAAAGAAACACTGAATTTTTGTATGCATATAACTTGTAAAATAACTGAAACAAACGTGTTAATAATAATTTTTGGAGCATACTGTGCGATTTTTTTCTATCGAGGGAATTTTATATTTTTAGATATTATCTTCAAGAATAACATTAAAGAGCTTTAAAAGTTACCGTGTTGGGAAATATGTAATAAATCGGTACAAATCCGGGTTGCGCGATGTTCCGCTCGCGTCCGTTGAGTTTCACGTGAGTGCACCCGTGTTGAGGGGACCAATAGTTTTTTTTTTTTTTTTTTTACATTAACTCCACACAGGAGGCCCTGAGGAAAATAATTTCCCTCAGGGCCTATGTCATCTGGGATGCTGTGTGGAGGGTCTTTTTGAGGAGAGGAAGGAATGAACATTGGTCTTGAAGAGACCCATGTTGTAGGAAGGAGGAAACACAGAGGCCGGAAAATCATTCCACAGCCGAGCTGTTGAACATAAGAATGAGTCGAAGAAACGACCCGTTCTCATGTGACAAATGTCAACTGTGTACAAATGTTGGGCACGCGTTTGGCGTGTTTCCCGACTAGGCACCGGTGCCGAAGGGATCAATGATGCTACTTCCTCGGAGCATCTTCCATTGTAATACCGGTAGAACAAGGATAGCATTCCCACCCGACGCCTGTGCTCTAAAGATTGCAATCCGTCTGTTAAGATGGGAGAAGTTCCTGAGAATAGTTCCTGATAGCAGACACCAATGAAATACCTGTACAATAGACTCGTCATGCCTCCATTGCGGCTGTTGGATTAGACATTTGAAAGGATGGTCGGAGAAAGAAACGCCAGAAAAAAAGTGACTGGAAAGTATGATGGATGAAATCAAGAAGGTGTGAGGATTACTCTAAACAGTCTAAACTGTCGAGTAGATCAAATATTTGATTCGGATCATGTCGATAGTTGCAATAGCAGAGAACTATGTATGAATTCGAATTAAACAAAGAATGTGTGTGAAGATATAGGTGTGTTGCGTATCGCCCTCTCTGCCTACGCCTTTAATCTTTGTAATTGAGTCTTTTTTTTTACATTAACTCCACACAGGAGGCCCTGAGGAAAATAATTTCCCTCAGGGCCTATGTCATCTGGGATGTTGAGGAGAGGAAGGAATGAACATTGGTCTTGAAGAGACCCATGTTATAGGATCTTGAAGAGACCCATGTTATAGGAAGGAGAGGAAAGAATGAACATTGGTCTTGAAGAGACCCATGTTATAGGAAGAAGGAAACACAGAGGCCGGCAAATCATTCCACAGCCGAGCTGTTGAACACAAGAACGAGTCGAAGAAACGACCCGTTCTCATGTGACAAATGTCAACCGTGTACAAATGTTGGGCACGCGTTTGGCGTGTTTCCCGACTATGCACCGGTGCCGAAGGGATCAATGATGCTAGTTCCTCGGAGCATCTTCCATTGTAATACCGGTAGAACAAGGATAGCATTCCCACCCGACGCCTGTGCTCTAAAGATTGCAATCCGTCTGTTAAGATGGGAGAATCTATTAAACGGACCGCCCGTTTCTGCACAGAGTCGAGAGTATTTTTCAGGTATTTTGGAGCTCCAGACCAGAGGTGGCTGCCAAATTCAACCGTGGGGCGCACTTGTGATTTGTACAGGGTTAGCAGTTGTGTATTATTAAGGTATCTGCGGGCCCTGTACAGTAGTGTACAGTACGCCCAGTTTTTGGGAGGCTAACTTTACTCTGGCTTCGATGGAGCCCCCATACCTGAGCTGGTCACTTAGGGTTACACCAAGCATATCAATGGAGGGCCTGTTCGGAAGATTGCTTCCGTTGAAGGATACTAGATATTCATTTCGATCTCTTTTAGACGTAATCAGACAAGATTGGGTCTTTGAAACATTAAATTTAACGAGATTATTTTTACCCCAAGAGAAAAAACTCTCGAGGTAACCGTCCATTCTTTGCTTCAAAGCCCTCCGAGCCGTTGGGGTTTGTGAGCCCTTTGGGGGCTCGTCAAACAAAAAGCTATAATGGACTGTGTTGTCATCCGCGTAACAGTGAATTGGTGCACATGACAAAAGGTCGTTGATGTGCAACAAAAACAAAGTCGGAGACAGAACCGATCCCTGTTTATCGAGTGTGAGGAAGAGATGAAACCATCGACTACCGTCTGAATCGACCTCTCCCTCAAAAAGTCGTCAATCCACATACACAAGGATGCGGGAAGTCCGTAAGAAGGCACTTTGTAGACAAGTCCTCGGTGCCAAACCCGGTCAAAGGCCTTGGAAATGTCCAGTGCAACCGTTTGGGTCTCACCAAAACGTTCCAGGCATCGCCCCCAAACATGCGTCACATACGCGAGAAGATCACCGCACGAGTGGTTCCACCGGAATCCGTATTGACGGTCATTAATAATTTTGTTCTTCTCGAGGTATGTGAGCAGTTTGTCGTTGATCACATGTTCCATCACCTTAGGCAGAGCTGATGTGATCGCTATGGGGCGGTAGTTGGCCGGGTTGGAGCGGTCACCCTTCTTTGGAATAGGATGGTTAACCGTTTTTTTCCAACCAGAGGGCACAGAGCCAGTCTTCAGGGACATTTTAAAAAGCTTTGTCAAAATTGGAACTATTTCTGCAGCGCACCTCTGCCGTACCAGGGCAGGTATTCCATCAGGCCCACTAGCTTTATTAACATCTAGCCCTCGTAAAACATGGAGTACTTCCCGATGCCGGATCCTCAGCTTTTTCATACGAAAACCGCAGTGAGGAACCGACGTCGGGACAGCACCTTGGTCATCGAGGGTTGAGTTATCCGCAAACATTTTACCTAATAAGTTTGCCTGGTGAGAGGTGGCGGACTGGATTTGCAGAAATTGCGGCCTATTGAGCCCGCAAGCGACCAGAATTGCCCGCTGCCATGCGGGCATGCAGCCAGCTTTCTGCTGATCTGCAGGTCGTGCTCCAATTTTGACCTATTTATGATTCTCTTGCTTTCCTTTGCCATTTTGTTGTAAGCTGTTCTGTCTTCGGATATTCTAGTAGGCTCGGTAAGCCGCGTTTTTTCGTCGCACTGCTTCGGCGCATTGTCGACTGAACCACGGCTTTGAGCCTACACCAGTTTCCTTAACAGTAGATGGGATGAAGCCATCCATCGCGGATGTGATGACTTCACCAATTTCTAGATAAGTGTTTTATTTAATTTGTTTCTTATTCTTTTTGTCTGAGCGTGGCGAGCGTTTTGCATGTCGACTTTTTGCACATTTTTGAAATGAAAACTTCTTTAGCACCGTTGTGATTTGAAACTCGATGAAACGATAGCGACCATAAAAAGAGATAAACACATACAACTATAGTATCTAGCCTGCGAGATAATGAGATAGTGTAATCGGCCTCCTCTTTGTGCGGTGCTTCGCAGCCTCCCCACTCTTGTCTACTTTAGTTTTCTGAAGGTTTGCAGGAGATGTTTGAAGGTTTTATGAATTGCACTCTGATTTATATAATTTTGTTACTTCTCGCCTCAGGTTAAAAATGGTGGCCGTTAAACCTAAACATTACGTTAGTAATAGTGCCTATCGACTAACTAAAACGTCGCGGTAGTCAATAGGCACTTTTAAAAAAACATTTCCTTGCATATACGTAGCTGTTCTGGGGGAAATACTGGAATAGAAATATTAAATTATTGTACTACTTTTATAAAAAAATGTATAAACACATCACCTGGTAAAATGGTACAATTTACAAAATCAACACTTTTCAAGAAAAAGGTAAGTTATTACAAAAATAGAATCGGCTGGCCAACGACGAAAATTTTGAATCGGCTCAAAATGAGTTCAGTGAATATTATTTTTTAATATTTCGTTTATTTTTTATCGTCGTATATATTAATTAATTAGGCAAGTATTTAAGTACCTACTTACAAATCTTTTGATTTCATGGGAAATTTTCGTTTTAGATTTATTAAATGAATGAATATAAAATTATATTTTGGTGTTAAATTATATTAAAATCTCGCTTGACAACATTGACAATTTTGACGAAACAACGTTTCATTTAAAGACACTATGTATTTCTCTTCAACAACTTTTGAGTAAAATAATTGTACTTCTCGAAAGATGAACAAAATGTTCTGGTTCACCATAATTGTAAGTCTGTCCTATTAGATTTCGACTCCATGTTTCACTTCAACTGTCCAAAAGCTCTTTGGAAGTGAGAACTTACCCATTTTAAATTCAGACTTAGCGGACTTTGAAAGTTTGGTTTAGCGGACAAAATGAACTAAAAAAACTATCAAGACAGAGGCGCATACTTTCTTACTAGTACTTTGTGGAAAAACTTTATATTTGGATTTTGACTATTTCTGTTCCATATACGGCGTCCGGAAACATCTAGTACAATGTTTTTTTGTCAATGTTTTCGGCAACTTCGACAAAACCTTTTGAGCCGGGGTCTACGCTTTGATGCATTTTCAAAGAAAACAAACGGCATAAATGAGTCCCCTGGGAACCTTTTTTTTGCCTGAAAATTCCAATTTCGAACTCGATTTACTCGGAAATGAAAATTCAAATCAAAAAAGTTACGCTGCGAAAATCACTCCAAATGGGATGTATATTTAGCAGTTTCCCGCAGGTACTAAGAGTTTCCGGACACCTTGTATAATGCCTATACGAACGATGATAGAAATAGCACAGAAAGGTGAGGGATAATCATGTGGAACACCAGTCGATCACTGTTGGAGACATTCATTGCACGGTCTTGGGTCTAGGCCAGTGCCTCCTAAACTATTTTTCACTGACCGTCCCATTTCCCTTTAAACTGATATAGACTCCAGACTTCTATTCTCCGTCCAACTTAAGATCGCCCCGTGAGCCACCCCTCCTCCCGTCCGCTGCTTGACCGTGTGTTAACACATTAAATTCCTCTGTTTAAATAAATTAATTAAATTATTTCATTTTCTACCTAACTGCAATCAAAAATTTTTACAATTTATTCATTTAAATAGTTATTGTAATGATTCTACAATAAACACATTGCATTTAATGTGATATCCGATTTAACAAATCGCCTATCGTTATATTCGTTATATTTCAATTTTCGAAAATGCACTCAATCAAATCACCGATTTTTGTATGATGTTTGATGTTTGCGAGATATCAGGTTCTCCAGATATTTTTTTACAAATAAAATATATTAATTATCATTGTGAGTTGAGGTTTGTGTACCGCCTATAAAAAAATAAAACTGTCACATTCTGATGAACACCAAAATTCAGTAATTTTATACGTACAGTACGTATATAATTATAAACATGCATTGTTCATATTGTTGCAATTCGAATAGCTTTAAATAATTTATTTCTTTGTTATTAGTTTTTGGGGTATTGTGCCGTGTTGCGCTACCTCCTTCTTTAGCCAACGTTTCGGACAGCGTTGCAGAGTCCATCATCAGGGCAGATGTGTAATAGTTAGGGGTGATGTTTTTCTTATCTACTTAGGAGCGATACCGTGTCGCCAGCTCCACTTCTCTATGAGCTGGCGCTACAATATACTTCAACATGTTTTTTTTTGCGTTTAGCCTTGATGTAACCTTCAGTTACCGGATACCAAGAACTATTGAGCTAAGTTCCATCGTCTCTGTTAATATTTATAGGATTTTTGTGAATTTCAATTGCCTGATTACGGAATCAGGCGTGCTCTATGAGTTTTGGGTCTTGTTTTTGGGTATTTTATGCATATAAACATATCCAATCTCTGGTTTCACCATCTGCCTCTTCTTTAAGGTCGTTGATTTTGTACTCGTAGAAGGCAAAACTCGCCACTTTGAATGCATAAAAGCTTCTGATGTCTGACCATAGTGGGGCCTCATCACGTGTCTAAGCTTTCTCAAGATTTCATCAATATCCCACTGCAAGAAACAAGGTCACGAAAAGCACATGATTTACCGAACCTTTTGGAAAACTTGAAAACATGATAAAAAAATATTTTAAGAAAAAATGTTAGATTTATGGGGTATGATTAGGTTTATGCAACATTTTTCATGAAACTGATATTAAAAAAAAACTCAATTATGCACCTGACAATTGAAAAAAATATATGAAACCTTAGAACAGCTTATTGTGTAAATTTAAATAATTTAAGAGGACACTTAGTTGATTTGCGGATGTATTTATTTAAAATATTTAGTTACATTCCGCTTCTTTTTTTCACCATTTCCTCTTCTACAGATCTGGCTGTCTCAAATCGTTAAATGTTTACCTTTAGAAACGTTGATTCAAGATATCACCAATATTATATTCTAGTATTGATTATCAATCTTTCGATTAGTGTTTTAAAAGAAAGAAATGCCTAGTTGGTTAGCGGGAGTCATATTGTAGCATAAATCAACAGTTGATTTTTAAACACTAAATTACTTAAATTAAGAAAATGTCCGTACTTGATTTTTTATCCTGTCCTATGTGCTCTCGTCAGATCTTGAAGATCATTCTAGGGGTTCCATTTGGAATCAAACGGTATCAGCAGTTGCTAAATTAATTCCTAAACCGCCTGCTTGGGAAGAAAGCATGGAGATTTTCATTATGGTGTCGAGTAAGTAACTAAACAAACGCATTTTCTTTTTCCTAGGCGTTAGAGTTGAGATTGTTGAAATCGACTACCTAGAAAAACACAATATTGCAGGTCAATGATTACATTGTTCAAAATAAAAGGTATCAAACATTGATTATCAAATGAACGCTTACCCGGGAACTTTCATTTTTAGCTATTGAATTGATGCTGCCGGACTCCCGGACTCTCCTTACGTACGTCGTTAACTTATATCGAGTTAAATCACCATCTTTACAGCCTTCGACACTGCGATGATATCTAGGAATCAATAGGAGGTTAGGGTCACATGCTATTTGACATCTCTTTGATGTGATAAACATCATAGATATCCCCATAATATCCCACTGCAGGCCGCTGCATACCAACCGATCTCAACAGTTTTCTATTGGTTGGTTGGGTACGAGCCTTTGGTCACAGATTTGGATAGGAGTTATACCCCTCATTTGCTGAGCTTTGGGTGGAGTAACACAGCGCTGGTGAAGGGACCGAAGAAGGTGGTGGGGTATCGCCAATACGAACCAAATTTCGTACTCTAGCAGGTTGATCCAAATGTGAACGGAGAATAGAAGCAAACTTGAACGGTAGAAGTACTTTTAGTTATTCTGAATATATAATCCTGAGATCGTATTTCTATACCGATTAGAAATCACCATTTGTCTCCTAGGCTCAGACAGAAATTGTTTATGTCGCCAATCATCAATTTCAGCAGAAGGGTGGGAAAAAATAGCTACTGATAACTTCGGGGACACAGCATGTCTACAACTGCACTTCTATCACTAAGACCTCAATGTTTCTAAATGCCACACTATGTCCTTTACTAGAAACAAGCATATAGTTAACTTTTCATATTCACTCTGCGATGAATCCGTGATCTCAAAAAATGAATGTAAGGACCTTGGAGTCTATTTAGACAGTAAACTTATATTTAATACGCACATTGATTCAATCACTGATAGATCTTACAAAATATTGGGTTTCATACTACGTCTGAGTAAATTATTTAGAAATCCACATACTCTAGTAATGTTTTACTCCTCACTAGTCAGAAGTACACTGGAATTTGCATCGCCTGTCTGGAATCCCAAATACACCCAATACGTCAATAATATAGAGCGCATACAAAATAAATTTATTAAGTATCTCGGTTATAAATACAACAATAATTATATCTGCACTCTCCAATCCCTGAAATCCAGGCGAACGGTGGATGACATGACATTTCTCCATAAAATAATACACAAAGAAATAGACTGCCCAGAACTTCTATCCCAAATAAATTTTAACATCACATCTAAAAGAACTCGCCACACCAACCTTTTTTATACAACCAGTAATAAATAATACAGGGTGGGGCAGAGTGGAGTTACTGGTTTCAAAAAATCACTGAAGGTTCCCCAGACCGAGCAGAGGGGTGGGTCTAATACCGTTAGGTCGGGTAAATGATGCCGTTTATGGTAGCGACCATACCGTGGTCAGGTAAGTACCGGGGCTTTGTTGTGGAGACGTTCTTTAAAAACGGGGAAAGCGTTGTGGCTACGCATGGGGCTTTCTGGGTCCGGTTCGACAGTTAAATCGTAATGACAGTGTTCCTGATCCTAAAACCATTCGGAAATGGATCAGTAATATAAGGTGGACAGGAACTGCAGATCCTAAAATACCAGATGGACGACTTAAAAGTGTGCAAATACCTGAAAACATTGCGGCAGTAAGGGCGTGAATTGAGAGTCTCCAAACCGAGCAGCGCGGAAACATGCCGCTGCGCTTGGAATATCGTCCAGAATTAGAAGTCAAATCTTACACTCAGACCTTCACCTGTACCCCTACAAGACGATGCATACATGAGAATTCATCCCACAAGATTTTGTAAAACGTAGAGATGCTTGCATTGCAATCGTTACTGTTGTATCCCTCGGCGCTGTTTTATGCACTAGCGACGAAGGATTAACCATTACCTTTATTGAGTTATTCATCTCACTATTGTGAGATATTGGAGAACCGTAGGCATCTCAAAATGCAATAGTATGGCGAAGAACACGACCTAGAAGCCTTCTGGTTTCAACAAGATGAATCCATGGCCCATGCTGTCCATCGTTCATGCGAAATTTTGCAAAAGCTCTTTCCAGGTCACCTTATCTCTTTGCGGGGGGACATTCCATGGGCCCCTCGCTCTCCCGATTTGACCCCGAGTGACTTTTTCTGTGAGGATACGTCAAAGTTGAGGTAAACATACGTCGACCTCGAACCCTTGAAGCTCCAACGAGGTGATTGAGGACGGCATCGCTGGAATTCCGCAAGATATGCTGGGAAGAGTGGCCGAAAACTTCTTTGAAAAGCTCAATTTGTGTATTGCTCGTCAAGGCCACCACGCCAGACGATACCATTTTCAAAACATCATGAAAAAAAACGGCATCATTTCCCCGACCTAATGGCACCCGCCCCGCCCCTTTGCTCGGTCGGGGGGGCCTTCAGGGATTTTTTGAAATCAGTAACTCCACTCTGCCCCACCCTGTACGAATGCTGCAGCCAACTCCCCCATTTCCCGAATCCTTCAAAGATTCAACTCAATTAAAAAAAAAACACAAATACCGATATATTTTTTGATTCCCTCCCTCTATTTAAGAAAAACATTTTTAACACACTGAATTCACACACATAACACACACACCCACACCCTTGTTTGTCCAATCCCGATTTCGAGGACTTCAACTGGCTACCCGAATTCGAGGTCCTGTTATATTATATAAAGTAGACATGTATTCTACACTTATGCGTATACTCAAGTTAATCGTGATGGTTGCTGACTATTCGGTTTCATCATACACCCGGTAAGCACCTAGAAAACGGTCCTCAAAAAACCGGAATACACACCCGGTAACTGAGGACTTCCCATATCCGAGGCCTGTCCACGTATTCAGGATTACACATACGTAAAATACACGGATCTCGGAAGGTCCTCGTTTTAGTGGCCTGTAGTTTTTGGAGGTCTTGGCTCCTCGAAATAGTGTGGAACGAATTTCTTACACGTATCTTGGAAGCTGGCGCGGCTCGTCCTAACGTTCACTCGTGCGGTGAACAGTCAACAAAATTATACGCCTCATCGTATTCCTAAATATTCAAAAAAAGAAAACTTAAAAAAAGGTTCAAAATAAAATTGAATTGCCTATCTAAATATATAAATTTGGTAAGAGATCATTACGGCTGACACCCGACAGGCAGTGCACCCCTCCACCTGCGCGCCCGGTGCAACAGCAGATCGGCTAGTGATCGGCGATCGTAATACGGAAAGTACCGAAAACTTCCGAACTGTTCCGACGACACGTCTCTAGCGAAATAGTATTCTTAATTAGGGTTTGAACAAGATACCATAATATGTCTCTCGCAAAGTGCAACCATTAGTGAACGGGTATTACGTGCGATATTATTGTATTATATTATAAAATGCTTATGATTGTCAAGGAAGAAGGTGTAGAGTGCGTGAGCAGGGACCTAAGCGATTCCTTCAGAAACTTGTTTAGGGTGCTTAGGGTGTGAACATACTAAAAGTCCTGACGTCTAGGTGGTGAGCTTAGGGGGGGAGGGGGGGGGGGGGGGAAGGTCCCAATTTTCGGGTTTCCGCTTGTATCTCAAAAACGGTGCGTCGCAGAGGAAATAAGCTTATAAAATTCTCTACAACTTTTATTCTATATGTAATTTTCTAAATCCCGGCCGATTTTTAGTTACACGCTTCACAAATGTGGATATTTTCGGAAAAAATCATTTTACTTCACATTTTAATCACAAATTGTGGCAACGGAGGCATCTTTTTGCCAAATTACTCTGTGTACTAGAAATCCTCCGTCCACAACTATGTTCATCTGAGACAGTAGACCAGTTTTTTGGTAGTTTCAAATAAGCTGTACAGGACCGATTTAGTTGTCTTTCGCATCCCACTTTCATTCAACAGTGCCAAGGGAAATGGGGCCAATTTATACTCAAAAAATTTCTTCAAATCCTCATCTGATCGTTTGCCTATCAGTTTGCTTGACCGTTTGCTTATCCGCTGAAACAGATACATACGTTGGATCAACTGCAACCTTTTCATCGTAAATTTTTATCGACGAGCTGACGGGAGACATTGGAAATTGACATTATTTCACTGGTTTGTGGGAAGGGAGGATGTGCATCAAACTACTGACTGAGTTAGGAAATGTCTGCTGTATCTCTTCTTGAGGGAGAGGTCGATTCAGACGGTAGTCGATGGTTTCACCTCTTCCTCTCACTCGATAAATGCTGGCGTCCCGCAGGGATCGGTTCTGTCTCCAACTCTGTTTTTGTTGCACATCAACGACCTTTTGTCATGTGCACCAATTCACTGTTACGCGGATGACAGTACAGTTCATGATAGCTTTTTGTTTAACAAGCCCCCAAAGGGCTCACAAACTCCAACAGCTCGTAAGGCTTTGAAGCAAAGAATGGACGGTTACCTCGAGAGTGTTTTCTCTTGGGGTAAAAATAATCTCGTTGAATTTAATGTTTCAAAGACCCAATCTTGTCTGATTACTTCTAAAAGGGATCG
Organism: Limnephilus rhombicus; assembly: GCA_929108145.2. NCBI lineage: Eukaryota > Metazoa > Arthropoda > Insecta > Trichoptera > Limnephilidae > Limnephilus > Limnephilus rhombicus. The sequence continues at coordinate 26,668,463 of OV815278.1, forward strand.
CAATGAAAATCTAGTCTCTTTCAACGGAAGCAATCTTCCGAACAGGCCCTCCATTGATATGCTTGGTGTAACCCTAAGTGACCAGCTCAGGTATGGGGGCTCCATCAAAGCCAGAGTAAAGTTAGCCTCCCAAAAACTGGGCGTACTGTACAGGGCCCGCAGATACTTTAATAGTACACAACTGCTAACCCTGTACAAATCGCAAGTGCGCCCCACGGTTGAATTTGGCAGCCACCTCTGGTCTGGAGCTTCAAAATACCTGAAAAATACCCTCGACTCTGTGCAGAAACGGGCGGTCCGTTTGATAGATTCTCCCATCTTAACAGATGGATTGCAATCTTTAGAGCACAGGCGTCGGGTGGGAATGCTATCCTTGTTCTACCGGTATTACAATGGAAGATGCTCCGAGGAACTAGCATCATTGATCCCTTCGGCACCGGTGCATAGTCGGGAAACACGCCAAACGCGTGCCCAACATTTGTACACAGTTGACATTTGTCACATGAGAACGGGTCGTTTCTTCGATTCGTTCTTGTGTTCAACAGCTCGGCTGTGGAATGATTTGCCGGCCTCTGTGTTTCCTCCTTCCTACAACATGGGTCTCTTCAAGACCAATGTTCATTCCTTCCTCTCCTCAAAAAGACCCTCCACACAGCATCCCAGATGACATAGGCCCTGAGGGAAATTATTTTCCTCAGGGCCTCCGGTGTGGAGTTAATGTAAAAAAAAAAAATCTCTACTTCGGCGGGCTTGTCCGAGGTCCTTGTGCTGTTCACTTGACGTGAAGAAGACTCCACAAAACTCTTCAAGGGAAGTGCAGATCTCATGAGTTGCGCTCATACCAACTAACCACTTGTTGACTACATTGTGCGAAACACCTCTGCCTCCTGATATGCCTCCTCGGCTTTTGAATGATCGCATCAATGTGGTTTCAATGTTGTTTCAGCTGACCATACGCCTGACTAAAAGCGATCAGAGCATCTTATAATCGTCGTCACGCGTCGGTGTGTCAGTAGTAAGATAAAAACAGCTTTTTCTGAAAATGGGGATATTTTACGAAAAAAAATTAAATTGCTGTAAATATTTACTGGTTGGAGATTTATGTATATATATATATATACGTATTCTAAAAGGAAATTATTTTTTTTACAACTTTTTCAAAATAAATATCTATGTGTGATGAATATTTTAGACGATATGAAGTAATGTTTGATGAAAAATGTGAGGTAAAATGATTGTTTTCGAAAATATCCACATTTGTGGAGCGTGTAACTCAAAAACGGCAGAGATTTAGAAAATTACATAAATTATAAAAGTTGTAGAGAATTTTAAAAGCTTTTATTTATTTCTAAAAAAAATTCCTCTGCGACGCACCGTTTTTGAGATACAAGCGGTAACCCGAAAATTGGGACCTTACCCCCCCCCCCCCCCCTCTCCCCCACAGCTCACCACCTAGACGTCAGGACTTTTAGTATGTTTACACCCTAAGCACCCTAAACAAGTTTCTGAAGGAATGGCTTAGGTCCCTGCTCACGCACTCTACACCTCCCTTTGGAGCATTCGTTGACTGGACTAAATAGCTGTCTTCCATTAATTGAAAAAAAAATTCCAAACAAAAAGCGTACGAAGATTGTTTGACCAATGAACTAGATTTAAGACACAGAACATGGAAAAACATTAAATTTTATGTGCACAACATCATAAAAAAGAACGCCAAGAAATAAAATACAGGGTGTTAAGGGACGTACTTGACTTACTTTAACCAGTGATTCCTGACATTATTTGGAGTAAAAAATGTAAATGAAATTTTGGTCTCCGGTGACTTTTTTTGAAGACTTTTTTTTTTTCAAAAATTTTTTCTTCAAAATCCAACAAACAAAAAATTTCTTCCACATGTCGTCACTGGTCACTCAGCCGGGTGTCCGACGAACCCCTTACCCCGCCTCCAACTGTTCAACAAGTACCATTTTTTTATGTTTTTGTAGGAAAAAAAAAACTTCTAAAATGTCACCGGAGACCAAAATTTCATTTACATTTTTTACTCCAAATAATGTCAGAAATCGCTGGTTAAAGTAAGTCAAGTACGTCCCTTAACACCCTGTATTTTATTTCTTGGCGTTCTTTTTTATGATGTTGTGCACATAAAATTTAATGTTTTTCCATGTTCTGTGTCTTAAATCTAGTTCATTGGTCAAACAATCTTCGTACGCTTTTTGTTTGGAATTTTTTTTTCAATTAATGGAAGACAGCTATTTAGTCCAGTCAACGAATGCTCCAAAGGGAGGTGTAGAGTGCGTGAGCAGGGACCTAAGCCATTCCTTCAGAAACTTGTTTAGGGTGCTTAGGGTGTAAACATACTAAAAGTCCAGGTGGCGATATTCTTCCCTTGTCCTTAATTCAGACAGAGGCGTTTTTGTGAGGTGTAGATAAAAGGGTCATAGAGTGGATTAACGAAGAATGGATTGAAAGAAGAATATATGACGCGGATTAATAAAATACTTGAGCAGGTGTCCTAATTACTTATTAAATATTACAATACCGTACAGCGAATTAAACAGTATTACAGAACATAGTTCACAATACGAACTAAAAGCAATAATGAATTTTGTTTCAACTGTCAAAAACTGAATTCCTTGTCGGCACAATCTTAATAGTGCAATACTTATTATATTCACATGCACGTAGGAATTTCGAACGACGGGTCCTCGGTTTAGGGCGTAGGAGAGATTTCTTGACACTCGAGCTTGCAGCGCCTCCTGGTGTTCACATTCCTGCACCTTCGAAACCGAGGACTTCGAGAGAGTCCTCGGTTTAGGGTCTGTGTGTGATTTCCAGCATTAGCGGCGCCGCCCTGGTGGTCACACACCCGTACTAATGAAACACTAGCCAAATTAAACACGATATTTTTCACCACGAAAAAGAGGACTCTCTCCGATTGGCCCAAAATTTCGACAGTTGACCAATCAGAACGCATAGATTATAGGTACATATTCAGTTTTTCGCATTTCGAATCCGAGGACGTCCTCGGATTCGTGTGAGTCCTCGGATTCTGGGTCTAAAGGCCTGTGAAGGTCCTCGAATAAAGGTGCAGACCAACTCACCCTCACACATAACACACGCATTCACACACATACAAACACTCTCACACACCCCTCTCCTTCAATAATTTACTAACTTAATTTAGGTTTAATGTATTATTTATCTCACAAAAACATAAAGTATATAACAGCGACATGTCATTGGTACTAATTATTGTATTAATTCTATAACTTTGCAACTATCCATTATGTAATAATGTACTGTTTGTTTCTGCAAAATAAAAAAAAATAAATAAATAAACTCTTCAGTTGTTGTTTTATTGGTATTATTGTCCCTTTTTAATTATTTTATCCTTATTCTGAGCAGTAAGTAGGTACTTAATTACTAATAATAATATATGATGTGTTTTCCCATTTTGTACTACAAGTTTTACTTTCATTTTTATCACCTTGAATGTTTATTTTCAACACTGGTTAAACTGATTGGCTTACCTTTTTCTCATTTTTATACCTTTTGCAATCAATTTACGTCGTAAAACAGCGGAGGAACTTTTTACGTTGCAATAACCCTGTATTTTAACGTTACCCTTTTTGATTTTACCTGCAGCTTATCTTTGATTTTCTTGATCCTAAAATGTGCAAAATGATCCTCGAAGAAATTAAATTGGTGCTCTGTACCTATAAATAATTAGTCAATGCTCATAATGTACTCTCTTTGTTTATTTAATTAAAATTAATTGATTAAATAAATAAAATCATAAAAATAAAAATCATATTTCGAGCTATTGGATAAAATTTGGTCGACTTTTTGAAAATTTTGTAGACTTTCAGTATTAAATGACTAAGAAAAGGTTCTTGATAATGTTAAAAAACTTTGAAAGACTTTAAAGAAGAATTAATTTACACAAACGGAAGATTACGATTCATAGATATCGAATTCGTACCAGATCACTGGGGGAAGTAATGAAGATTAAGTAAATAATGAGTATTAAGTAAGTAATAAGATCCTTTTTATTTGAAGTCCGCAAATCATGAAAATATATTACTGTAATAAAGGTTTTACAGTATTCCCAGGGAGAGGTCGTACGTACGTCTTAGACGATCGTCCTCTCCCATCTCACACGTCTTATATGAAAACAAAAAAGAGGAAAGAAGATACTTTAACAATAACGTAAGATCTCTCTCTGGGACTATTATATACAGGGTGTTAAGGAACGTACTTAACTTACTTTAAACCAATGATTCCTGAGATTATTTGAAATAAAAAAATAAAATAAAATTTTTGTCTTCTGTGACATTTTGGATGTTTTTTTTCTTCTATAAAAAAAAATCTACTGGTATCGGACAATTAGGGGCGCGTAAGCGGACCAGTAGGCATGTGGAAGGCATTTTTTAAGAAAAATGTCACCGGAGACCAAAATTTCAATCACATTTTTTTACTTCAAATAATTTCAGGAAAGTAAGTCAAGTACGTTCTTTAACACCGTGTATTAAGTTCTCACAGTATGAGGCTTAATTTATGGCGTACTTTTTTACTATTCTCTTTTTCTAGGTTCCTCCTATCGAAGGTTATCTATCATCGGATCAGCGTTCACGCTACAGACTGCACCTCAGAACTGCACTCTAACTGTAAGGTATGGATGCTGTGAAGTGCTGTGACTTTATCTAATAAAAGTTTGTTAATCGGTTTAAAAATCTTTCGTATTTTCGCTTTTCAAGTTATTGCTTACGAAGAAATTTGAATTTTCTTATGATTCGTAAAGTATCCATGGTATATTGAGAGGTATCAGGACGAAATTACAGTCGTGAATTACAACTATCAATAGTACACTTCCAGAATCACAAACTGACGAAATTACATAAATAAAATTTAATAAGTTTAAATTTGAGAGTGCGTCGTAAACCAATTTAATTAAAAATTTAAAAAAAAAATGACGTGCGTAATTCCAGTAGGGGTAATACACTCTGACTGTGTAATATTGATGTATGAAGTTTACGCGTGTATAATTTCGTCATGAAACAACTTTGCGGATACCCTAATATATCCGCATTTCGAAAGCATAAATACTCCGTGTCATCGCTTGTTTTCTTTGTCCAGATTTCTATTACGTGCAGAAGAACAGAGAAAACTATTCGTACCCACGTAATATATACCCATATATAAATTGGTACTATGTACCCATTTATAAATAGGATATATAAATTTCTAGTATTTATGGATACCGTTCTCCTTTGTCCAAAATGTCTAGACTTGTCAACGCAAGCCAAAGCTTTTCATTTTTTGGTGAAGTCTAAATGACTTTCGGCAGTCGATATGCGATGTGTAATTTTTAAAGCCTTTTAAATCCTTCTTCATGCCTTGACTTGTAGAGTTATCTTCTATACGTCATCATCATCATCACTATTGGCTCTACAACCCATGGTGGGTCTTGGCCTCCTCAAGAGTCTTCCTCCACTCATCTCGGTTTTGTGCCAGCTCTCTCCAGTTTAGAAGCTCCAAGATAGATATGTCTTTGAGGACGTTGTCGCCCCATCTTTATCTTGGTCTTCCCAGGCTCCTTCGCCCTATTGGTCTTGAGTTCAGCAGGGACTTTGGTGCTTGATGCTCAGTCATTCTCTCCACATGACCAAGCCACCTAAGTCTTCCCAGTTTTATAAATTTTGCGACGTTTAGCTCCTTAAACAAAGTATAGAGCTCATTGTTATAACGTCTGTGCCAAAATCCATTTTCTAGAACCGGTCCCAAGATGCGCCTCAAAATTTTCCTTTCAAAAACGTCCAGTGCTCGCTCATTCCTCTTAGTTAGTATCTTAAGCTCACTCTTCTATACGTACGTATTATATATTTCCATTGCTCTTCATTTATATGTGCTCTCCTTTCACTGCCATCTATGTTTCTTATTCTAGTGCTATTATTATTTATGTTAATGGACTCGTGCGTACTTTTTATGTGACTGGTATGTGTGCACCTGCACTCGTAAATGCCACGATGATAGCCAACCTTCGATAAGAGAGGTCACCAGAAGACCGGTGAGTGGCTGAGTGAGCGGCAAAGCGTTTGGGTCCCACCCGGGCGTCGCGCGTTCGATTCCTCGGCTGGCTAAGTCCTCCATCACAACACAGGCAACATTTTCTGCTTTCTGTGTTGATAGTAGGGAATATTTGTCTTTCTTTAAAAAAAAATTAATTAGGAAAGAGGGAGACATATTTACCATCCAGAAAATAAAGTTTTTTTTATACTGTTTGTGCTATTTTGGCTTAATCAACTAACCAGAGAAACATAACTCACTGAATAATGAAGCTTGTTGGTAACCTTATCATCTTTTAGGTTTTACTTAACGTCAAGAAGAAACGTAATGTTGGTATATTTTTTCTAAAACAAAAATGTAATTAAAGAAGGCTGTCTGTCAGAACCATCGTGGCCGGTGGAAGACAGCTTGGTAAACCTAAAACTTTTCTACTTAACGCTTTGAAAAATCAACTTGGCGCATTTGCACGGAAGCAGTTTAATACACGTTATTCAATTCAATATTAAATTTAATCTACGATTGGGTTACTTTAACACCGGTGCGGTGTAACACAATGAATTTATCTACCTAGAGAGAAAAATAATACATTTTATACCTAGGTTTACCCACTCCCCTGACAAAAAAAAATAACTCTCACAAATTATGCTTAATTTATTGCCACTAGTTCTTTGAACAGTCGACTTCATGTCCAAAATTTACGTTTCCAATTTTCTCTTATCTAATAAATCAAAACCAAAATCTCCTCTGAAATCATTAAAAATTTTTAAGTAGGTATTTAAATGCCTAACTAACTAACCATCACGCCGTTTCTCCGCAGGGGTAGGCAGAGTAGACGGACCGCCAAACAAATCGGTCTTGGCACACGTTCTTTGCCTCATTCACATTCATACATTGTCTCATACATACTCTTCTATTATTCTGACTCTTAACATGGCCCGTCTCAAATATCTGATTACTTACCGTGCCATGTCTTCCTCGGGCGTCACCGACTGCTTCTACCATTCACATTTGCGTTATATATTATTTTTACACTACTTTTTTCGTTCATTCGCTCTACATGCCCAAACCATCTGAGGGTCCCTATCTTAATCTTATTCATTACGTTTACATCAGCCTTGCATTCTTTGCGGATCTTCACATTTCTCACACGATAATACATGGTTTTTTCACACTTACGCCTCAGGGATCTCATTTCAACAGCATTCAGTGTGCTTTCATCCTTCTTCCGCCAATTCCATGTCTTACTGCCATACATCTAAACAACTAAACTAAATTCCTAACTACTTAATTATAAACCAAATATTTTATGTAACTTAAAAAAAAAACTAATTAGAAATTATGCAATTTGTTCAAAGAAATGTCAGTATCTCAATGACAAAGAAATGTCAGTATCTCAATGACAAATATTTTGCAAACTTTATTCAGGCAGGCAGGTGCCATAAAACTAAGTGAAATTACGCCACCTAGTCAAATTTAGGCTTGCTTGAATAATAAAGTGGATTCAGCAGATTTTCCACACTGGAAAAGGAACGTACAAACAAATGTACAGTCAGATGAAAAGCCGAACGGTTGAGTTAAAACAGGACTTCGCTACGCTTAGTGTATTATTCATATCATTCTCTTTCTAGGTTGGAAGTTATTATTTTCATCATTCTGTGGAAAGACCACCACAATTCAAACAAATTGAATTGTTAATTGGGAAGGTGTATGTTTAATTTCCAAATCTCAATAGACAAGGACTTTCCAAGCAACATATTCATCATTCTATACTCATTTCACTCAACCACTTATTTTTACATTTGCTCCGCACAGGAGGCTTGAGGAAATTTAATTCCCTAAATCATCTTTGGGGATTGTATGTGGAAGTACTTTGTAGGAAAAGAGGAAGTGGAAGTTCTGCGAAGAAGAAGAAGTTCTGCGAAGGAAAACGGTAAGAGGGGTGGGTAGAAATCTGGGGGTCTGATTTTCTGTATTTTTCTGAGTAGGTATGTATTTCTGATACCATAGCAAAATGAAGGATAAGAAGAGACATTGTTACCATGTATTCTGTGTAAGAGGATGTGCATATTAGGTAACTACCAATTTGCGGAATTCAGAAAATAAAATAAAATATAAAAAAAGGTTTTTATTTCATTCTGTAAAAAAAATTGCTTTGAAACCTTTTTTTAATTTTATTTTATTACCAAATTCCGTCAAAACAGTTCTCACTTAATACGTATAGATTATATGATCCCTTTTTTAAATTATGCGTCATTTAATGTATCCTCACGAAGTCGGCCACGATCTAGCATCTAGCCCTTTGTATTGTATCTGGTAAGCCAACATAACAAAATGATAAATTATTATAAATGGCTGACTACGAAAGCTAATTTTCATTTTACATAAATGAAATTTTGAATGCAGTATTTTTCATCGCCCCGAATGCAAATGGTTATTGTTATTATTTTATAGTAATAGGCCACTTGCAACACATTTTTTTTTAAATTTCCGGTTTAGGCAAATATTCTAAGACATTCAGTATTTTTTTTATCGTATTTTTGAAACCCTGAGGATTTTTGGAAAATTTCAATCCAAAAAATCAGACCATTTTTTATAAACCGGAAAGACGGGACATAATTTTATAGGTGCGAAAAAACGATAATTACGTAGCCGAAAATCATTTTTAAAACAAAGAACGTTTTCCACACGAATGACACAGGAGAATAACGAGGCATACCAAAAATATTAAATCTCGTAAATATTTTTTTCCTTGTCATCAATCATTATAATGTTCAACGTCTATATTACTAAATCAAATGTTATATACTTGTACTTGTAAATTATAATAATAATAAGAATATTATAAAATTTGATTTTGTTAAAATCCGCACCATTATCATTATACCTCTAAAACACGTACGGACAACGTAAAATATACGGGGTTCTCTTCATTACATCTGTCCAAAAATCAAACCAAATGATACGTTCGCAGAGAACAAACAATAAATCTAGTGAACGTTAAATGTCAAATTCAAAAATTCGCCTGAAATCAAAGTGATGCAATATAAAAAAAAAATCAGTGTGGAATTTTGTAAAATTAATAGGAACATTTTCGGAGACGGGAAATTTTCATGTAGTGAGGTCACAAGCCCAAATAATGGATTTATTTATTAAAAAAAAAAAAAAAACTGTACATTTCTAAAAATTTTTACCAATATTTCTAAGTAAAAAAATCTATCCACACGATTTTTTCCAAGTCGTTATGAAGTCCATGCAAGTGGCCTATTAAGCTGAATGAAAAGGATTTTATAAAAAAAATATTCGCATTAAGCTGTGACAAGTGATTTCGAAAGTTTGTCAGAACGAAAAGCTTTTTTGTTCGTGTTCTTCAGCTGTCTGCCTGATTACAAAAGTTGTTATATTTTAGAAATTCCCCTAAAACAGCGCACTTACTAAATTTATTGGACCGTTCAAGTGTAGCGATGTCTCTAAATATTTTTTGGCAACGTCAAACCGGCCATAAACCTTTTTTTTATTCGGCTCAACACGAAACCCTAAACGCCGGCAACAAAGGCGCGACGCCAAACATCGTCGGCTTTAATATTTTGACCTTCGGCTGAACTTTTCCTTACCCCTATTATACACTACCATTATATTATAGAGGATGTGTTTTTTTTTTGTAATATGGTGTCCACACTAATGGCAAATTTCACTGATCATTAGTTTAGCTAATATTATGGGACCCACGTTCGCAAAGTATGCAAGACGTTCACGTACGTACACTGTTGTTCTACGCACGAAATGCAAAATTACAAAGCAAATCGGAAGCTTACTTTAATTGGTGTAAGGAACCGCCTGGAGCCGGTGAGACTATGGCATCCCCAATTGGGCAATCCCCATGTTGTGAGTTGTGAGGGAAAGGAAATGGGAAAGAGGAAGGTGGAGAATCACCTGGCTATTGAGATCCGGTCACCAAACACGGCAGAAGCCATTTTAAGCAACGATTCAATTCTGAATGGCGGTCTTACACTAGGGTGATACTGAGAGTATCTTCCACTCTGGAACGTGCCGCAAAAAAACCATAGATTATTTTAAATTATTAAATTGCAATATACCACAATTCTACCACATAAAATGTACTTGCGCATGTCTGAATTTGAACCCGCAACCTTCGGATTGCTAGTCGAGAGCCTTACCCCTCGACCATCGAGGCCGTCAATTAAAAAACACGTAAAATGGAAAATAAAATAATAACCTAAAAAATAATTATAACTGCACAATTATTTTTTTTTTTATTTTTTTTTTTTTTTTTATTAGCAAAGTTTTTTTGGTACATTTACATATGGGTAAATACATAATAACAAAAAATGTAAGTAACAAAAAAAAAAAAAAATCCCACAAAGGCGAAGCCTGTGTGTGGGTATTATATTATGTGGATAACAGTGGTAGTTAAAATAAAATTATAAAAAAATAAAAAATATATATATAAGCATAGAGTCTACAGTGATCAACATGAATGACTTCGTAGGAGTTTAAAAATTTAAAAATATGTGTAAGATAAACACACAAATTAAAATATATATGCATAGTGTCTACAGTGTTCAACATGATTGACTTCATACGATTATAAAAATTTAAAAATATATCTAAGATAAACACACATTTACACCCATACTTAAATACACATGTACATACGAGTATATATATATATATATATATATATATATATATATATATATACATATGTAGAACAATTTTCTCGGTTTACCCGCGTAACGTAGTCCTTAAAAGGACTTTTTAACTCCTGACGTTTCGGACAGATCACACTGTCCATCTTCAGAGGCCTTATGTCTTGAGTTTTTGTCTCAAACTGATAGCTTTCGCATGTCTTACGCATGTTCGCGAAACGTCAGGAGTTAAAAAGTCCTTTTAAGGACTACGTTACGCGGGTAAACCGAGAAAATTGTTCTACATCTTACACCCGTGAAAACCTTAATCATAACATATATACATATATATATATATATATTTCCTGTTTTTATTCTAAATATTCAGAAAGACTCCACATTTTAGAAGCTGATTGAATTACAGAAAAAACTTATTCAGTTCCAAATTATTTTTTACCCAGATTTTAACATTTTTTTTAAGTACGTTCAGATTTTGATCCTTGCTGATGGAGTGGGGTATGGAATTGAATAGTTTTGGGGCAATGTAGGTAATGTGTCTTTGGGCCAGTCTGGTTTTGCAGTGAGGCACTGTGTACACGCACGTGTTATATCTCTGGCTAGAACGATATGTGTTTTTATTGAAATTGTTTGGACGTGTAAAAATATATTTGAGACATTGGATACAGTAGATCCGCCTTAGTTCTAGTATTTCAGTTTCTTGAAATAGCTGATTGGTAGGATACATCTTGGACTTCTGGTACATTACCTTAATGATGGACTTCTGAGCAATTTCCAATGGTTTTATATGGTTATTGTATGTTCCTCCCCAGGCGATTATTCCATAGGAAATGGACGAAAGCACCAATGCATCATAAACAAGTTTCATGGTTCTTGTATTGACGATATTGCTCATACGTTTGAATATATAATTTAAGTATCTCAGTTTATTTACAGTTTTTTCTACATGGTAAGTCCATTTGAGTTGGCTGTCTATAGTTACACCTAAGTACTTGATATATTTTCCTAATTTTACATCTTCGCAGTTTGTGCATGTCGCAAAGTTACAATTAACATTATGGAACTTCAAGTTAAGATTATTTTTAGGGGATGATTTTTGGGAATTATAAAAGGGAATAAAAATAGTTTTATCATAATTTAGGCTAAGAAGATTTCTATCTAGCCAATCTTTGACTATTGCAATGCATTTGTTGGCTTTACTGATTGTATCTTCCCAAGTTTTACCTTGTACTGTGATTGCAGTGTTATCGGCAAAAGAGAGAATTTTACCTGGTATTACAATATTGCAAAGGTCATTGATGTAGATTAGAAAGAGAAGTGGTCCTAAGACAGTTCCTTGAGGAATACCATGTTTTGCTAGACCATAAGTGCTTAAGCTTGATCCTATTTTTGTGCGTTGTTGGCGATTTAATATATAGCTTTTTAATAACATGAGACTTTTGTTTTTAATTCCAATGTTAAAGATTTTCTTTAATAGAATTCTATGGTTGACTGTGTCGAACGCTTTCTTTAGGTCCAAGAAGATGGTTAGAGATTTAGTGTTAGAGTCTAGATTGGAATATATGTTTTTGGTTAAACTAAATACAGCGTCGTCGGTGCACAGGTTAGTTCTAAAACCATATTGATTAGCTGAGAGGATTGCCTTGGATTCTAAAAAGTTCATAATTTGTCGTTTTAAACACTTTTCGAAGATCTTGGATAGTTGTGAAGTTAAAGTTATTGGTCTGTAGTTGTCTGTTTTACATTGGGATCCGGATTTATGTATTGGAATAATGTGAGCGAGTTTAAAATTATTGGGGTAAATGCTGTGTTTGATGCAGTTATTGAAAATGTGATGTAATGGAATGATAATATGTTTTTTAATTGATTTGATGGTGGTATTGCTTATGTTATCTGGGCCATTTGCAGACTTCTCTTTAAGGTTGTCAATTTGTCTTGAGATTTCAAGTTCTGTTATTTCTTTGAAAGTAGAAAGCTCAGAGGTAGTATCATTAGACTCTGAGAGGTCGGGAGGAATTTGATTCGAGTAAATACTAAGACTCGGGTTATTATCTATTAGGGTTGAGGCAATGTTTGTAAAGAAGTGATTGAAATTATTTGCGATGCTCTCAGCGTCTTCAATGGTGGTGTTATTATCAGTAATGATTTTTTGGGGAATTTTATCAACCTTTTGATTCCTATTTGAAATTTCATTTATTACGTGCCATGTTTTTTTTGAGTCGTTGTGAGCATTATGTAGTTGTGTAGAGTAGTATTGTTGTTTCGTTTTTTTATGATTGTGTTTAGGTAGTTTCTAAATAAAATGTATTCATTACGTTTGGTGTGGATCTGTGCTTCGTTTTTGGTTGTGCAATGATTTTCAAGATTTTTGTAGATTTTGAAAAGTTTGTTTCTGTGTTGTATTGAAATTATCAGTCCACGTGTAATCCACGGCTTTATGTGCTTGTGTTTACTTTTTGGTGGTGTTATTTGTTCTTGACTTTTTAGAATATGTTTTTGAAGTACTTCGTAAAAGGTATTCAAAGTTAAATTTGGGTCATCATTAGATAGTACCGCGATCCACGATTCTTCGTTCAGTAAGTTATTTAGAGTTGAGTAGTTGATTTTAGTAATTGTTTTGTTAAAATTATTTGGATCAGCGGAGATCCATGAGATCGATGAGGGCAAGGTTGGAGTATGGTGGCCGTAGAAGGTAGGATAGTGGTCAGTTATGTCAATTTTTAGTGTAGCGGATTTATATTGGTAATTTTTGTTTGATTTTAGGAATATATGATCAAGGCATGTATCATTAGGATGATTAGGTCTGGTGGTGTTATTTATGTACGATAGATATCCTGTGGAATGCATAACATTTAGATATTCGTTCGCGGCCGGATTTAGTAAGGCGTTTTGAATATTTATATTAATATCACCCAAAAAAAATGCAAAATCGAAATGGTTAGAGTTATTTTTTTTAATAAAAGTTTTAATTTCTTGAGTAAACAGGTTTGTAGATAAAGAGGGTGAGCGGTATGCCGTCAAAATAGAGTATTTTTTCCCTTTGGAGGTAAAAGTTGCGTGGGCAGCATTGGAATATTTGAAGTTTGGGTTTTCTATATTTATGTTGGATATGGAGTGTACATTGTAAAATATGGTTATGCCATCATGAGAGGTATGTCTAGTCGGAATTGAAAAGGTAGTATAGTTCGGTAAGTTGAACGGAACGCATTCGCGCATTTGTGTTTCAGTGAGTGCTATAAAATCTATTTGGAAGGATAAAGAATTTAAAAGGATACAGAAGTCATCAAAATGTTTCCTAATACTTCTTATGTTCATTTTTAGTACGTTGAACGATGTATTGTTGAATAATGTGTTGACATCTTCGAAATTGTCACATTCATGAGTTTCAGGGATGGTGTTTTCTTCAGAAGGGGCCATTTTTATTGAGTCCGGATGGTCATCTTTGAAGATACAAAAGGGAGTCCAGGTTATTGAAGTGGTATGTCGCTTGCGTCTCTGACATGTATAATTGGAGCATCCTTGTTTTTGCGTAGAAGGACATTGCCGTTCTTCGTCCAAGCATATTGGTAACCCATCGCCTTTGTTGCTCTCGCTAGCCAGAGCAGTTGTTTATTTTGTGGCGTTAACTTTTCGTTAATGTAGATGGGGTTTTCAGAATTGGAGTGGTTAATATCTTTGGCGGAGAAATATCCCGCCTTCTTTTTTTGGGAGATGATCTTGTCTTTTGCTTCTTTCGTGGCCATCTTTATTGTTATGCATTTTTTTAGGGCGTTAGTGTAGGAATTTATTATGGTATTGTTTTCAAGTAGGTCTTCACACCCTATTTTTTTAAAGATGCGTTCTATCGCGATTTTAGGATTTTCTTCTTTCCTTGATTCAATTCCATTGATTTCAAGTGATGTATCAAGGGAATTTTGCAGAGATTGGTTTACAACATATTTTAAATTTTTATTTTCTTTTTCAACTTCTTTAATTTTTTTGTGGAGATTAATTCTCTCCATCTCATAATCGTCGATTTTTAATGAAAGAAAGTCGATGGTCTTGATTAGTTCGCTCAATTGGTTCTTAATGTTTTTTACGTCTTTCAATTCAGTAGAGAATTTTTTTTCTATGATTTCTGACATTTCTTTCTTTATGGTGTCGATGTTTTTTTGGTTTTCAATACTTTGATTTTCTATTTGAGATATTATTTCTTTTTTTATTACGTCCATTTTTTTTTCTAGGAAATGGATGATTTTGTCTTCATTTTCCAAAGAAGTTGTCTTGCCTCTGGTGCTTGCCATTGTGGATTTTTTGGTGCTAATTTATTGTCAAATTTGATTATTTGTAATTTTCAGACGGGTTTCCCAAATATCACACTTTATAATACTGTTAAAATGAGATTTTGTTTACGTTTGGTTAATAGTACTGGAAAGAATTGATAGATGGCGCTAATTGGTATTATTAATGTTAGCTTGGTGTTTATGCTAAGAGATGGCACTGCAGTGTTTTATAAATCGTTTTTGGTTTTCAATAATAATTTAGAACTTAATTAATGGATTAAATAATAATTAATTTTGAGGGAGCTCACTTAATTAATGGATTAAATAATAATTAATTTTGAGGGAGTTCACTTTCGTTTCCTTCGGCTTTTTTGTTAGTAATGATTTGACAACTTGTCGCAAAATATCACAGAACCACGGCGATTAACACGAAATTGTGTTTATTTTATTTTTAATCACTTTTTGGGCACTGTATTTAGTCAAAGGATATTGTTAAATTAGATATTTTAATTAGGATTTCCCAAATATGACACGTTATGCTTAGTTTTCTATATTTTTATGGGAGCGTAATTTGGACTTGTTCACTGTTTGACGTTTAGGTATTCATTCATTGTTTGACGTTTAGGTATTATTTATTGTGCATCATTAATTTTAAACATTAAAGAAATTTGAATGATTCCCCACTTTGACGTCTGGTCTAAATTAAATAGGCTTGAATTTTATGTAGGTATCAATATTAACTTTATACACGCACGGAATAACGAATGGACGAAATTACACATGGAGAGTATTAAACCTACTTTAATTAAGCAGTCAGTCGAAAAATTCGTTTTTTTATTCGTTTACATTTTTGGGTGTTTAGGTGTGTGGTAGAATAAATACAAGAGTGAGGTTTAGTTTTCTTATAGTTTCAATTGGGTGTAATTTAAGGAGGTGTAATTCTCTCCATGTGTGTGACATTCTGTGGTGTAAAATTGTCACGTGAAATTAACGCCTGTATAATTCTATCAAACATTTTAATTTTATTATTCCAAAAAGTGGATTGTGCAAAAATTCTATTTCTCTAACAAAGGTGTTTCTTTGTTTCGCTTCATTTCGATCCGATGGCATCACGACTTATGTCGAACATCGACTAATATTAACAAAACTTCACAATGTATATGCCTTCTCTGCACTATCATAATCCAAGTTATATACTCGGTGCGACCTTGGCTATACAGTATATCAAAAGTTTGCTACATTTTCCGAATAAACAGCCACATTACAATGGAAGATACTCGAACAAAGCCAGCATTAGAATAAATAAGTCATTATCTTTGAGACGTTTTGCTCGGCACACATTGCCTTGCTATAATATAATTTGTTTTATTCCCTCAACCAGTAAATGGGATTAGCGTTGTATGTGATATACATAGAAAATTATTCAGCAAAGTTAATCTTTTTATGTGAGCATGAAAAATGGCAATGAATCTAATAAGAATATTAGTTTCTGGGAAGGAGATAATAAAACCTGAAACTACAATAAATCAATAAAGTAGACTCAACCAATAGGTCTGTCAACAGTAGACCTCGCATCCAAAAAAGTGCGTTTCTAATTTTCTCTTATTTAATAAGTCAATACCAAAATTTCCTCTGAAATCATAAGATTTGTAAGTAAGATTAACTACCTACTTACAAATCTCAACCCGTCTGATTGTTTAGGAATAAATACATCCCAAAACACGTAATCGCGTTATACTTTCATAAGACCAAAAATATCCCGAGCGACCTTACATTTTAAAAGCTATATATCTCTCTTCCTCTCACGCAAACATATGTATTTTTCTTTTAACTAGAAAGAGAACGATATAATGCTTCTTATTCTCTTTGGAATACGAAAGCTATCTTGCATAGATATTTTACAATCTCGATCCAAAGTGACGGTTTCAGAATTTACGCGCGAAACCGAGGCTTCCGGATTGCGAGGTGCGAATATGTTGAACCAAGCAGACGGTTGAGTTTTTGTTTTAGAAAAAAATTCAATGCTTAGTTTTTGTTTTAGAAAAAAAAATCAGTTTGCTTCATATATTAAAATTAGGTAAAAATAATGAAAAAAATATTTTTCCATAAATATCGTTTATTTTGAGAAAAACATTATTTTATCATAAAATTATTTCACCAAATTTAGACAGTCAAAATATATGTATAATTTAAATTTATATCCAAAACACACAATCCGACCTTATTGTCTATGAAATAATGTAATTACGACCCAACATGTCCATTAAACCACATTTCTTGATCAGAACTATGATGCACATTAAACGAGAAAATACACGTAAACATTCAAAGGTTAAATGAAATTTTCATATTAACATAAGCCACCAATATATCGCATAAATATGTTGTAATAGTATGCAGTAAGGAGTTTGACATACATGACGATTTCACATTTCAAAAAATAATCTTTATTAAACCCGTTGTTTGTCAACATTTGTTTTTGAAAAATTATGTATTTGTAAATAGTACCGACGTACCACTTAATGTATTTATATATATTTTTTATAAAAATAGTACATAATCAATCATAAGCATTTCCCAAAGAAGAGCTACTTATATTTTAGTGAAATTATTTTTTTGATCGTGCCTATCGGCTACATATTTTAAACGGCCACCATCTTGAAAAAGCAAACCGAACGTCACAAATAAATTTACAGGTAGGTGAAATGCCAATTGGTCTAGTTGAAACAGGACTACGCGACGCTCAGTCAATAAAGGCTGCATAAAAAGACTAAACATTGTCTATTTCTGCAATAATTAAAAACACTTTGTTTTTACCACTATAAACTTTATTAAAAAGTCGACATGTTTCCACAAGACAACTTCAAATGTTCCTTAATTTTTTGAACAAAATTCATAAAAACATTAAATTTACATTAGAAATAGGAATAAATTGTAGCATAAATTTCTTAGATTTAAACCTAACTATAATTAATAATAAGATTGAATTTATTATTTTTCGAAAAGAAACATACGCTGATATAATTATACACAACTCATCTAACCATCCATTTTCACAAAAACTCTTAAAGCTTTCCATTATTTCATCAATAGATTAATTAATATCCCGTTATCCCCAAATAATTTCAAAGCTGAACTTAACACCATTAAAATAATTGCATCTAATAATGGTTATAACTCTAAATTAATATACGATATATTAAATAAAAAATATAAGAAAAAATTTCATTTATCCTACATTTACCCATTGCTTAATGATAATATTAAAAAACAATGGAGAAAAATATTGTTTGTAAATCATCAAACCTCCAATTTAATCATGAAAAAATTCCTAATACAAGGACAAAGACCAAAAAATGAAAAAATCCCGAGTTTACCAATTGAATTGTAATGACTGCAATCATTTTTACATAGGTAAAACTTGCAGAAATTTTGAAACGAGGATTAAGGAACATTTGAGATGTCTAAATAGCAATAATTATTCGGAATTTGCTAACCATCTAATTGAATTTAACCATTCATTTGATATAAATACTGGTTTTAAAATTTTACATACTAACGTTAGTGGTTTTCATCTTTAAGAAATATTCGAAATTAGGAAAAATGTCAATAGAAATTTAAATATTATTAACAATCAAATTAATTTTGTGAATAACCCTATCTTAAACATATTTCCATTGTAATTTTTTGTCTTTGTTCTTCTAAGCACCCCCCTTTCCACATCTCCACCCCCCCTCTCCCTCGTTGATCTTCTAAGCACCTCCCCTTTCCACCTCTCTCCTCCCCCACTACTTCCATTTCTACCCACGCCTGTCTTTCTATGTTCGATCATTTGTGTAGTACATTATATGTCCTGATGAATAGAACTTCATAATAAAGTTTATTGTGGTAAAAACAAAGTGTTTTAATTATTGCATTAATAAAATGGTGCCACAAAGTGAATTTGCAAAATTTTAAGGAGAAATTGTCTATTTCATTCAACTGCTTTGCAAAAATGTGGCAAATCTCACCGACCGAAAAATGCATCATTTTCTAGTCGAATCAGCAGTTCGTAAACTCACGTCAGAGGCAATTTGTTTCTCATTTCAACTCACTACAAAAGACTGCTTTGTACCAATTTGTACCAGAACTGCTCAAAACGTTGATGTCATTGTCAATGAGAAACGTCAACCAAACAATCTTACTTTATATGATCAAGAACACACTGGGGTTTTCAAATCAATGGTAGGAGCTCATCAGCTCATGGAGGAACAGACCTTGCAAAACTATGCAAAGGTTTCAATTCAATGAAAAATAAAACCTAGTCCTTAGTCAAAATTATTCAGAAAATATAACAATTAAATGTAAGCACTTTTGTTTCTCACGCATGTCGACTGGTTTATTGGTTTAGAAACTAAAATATTTGTTGAAAATTCGTTTCGTTACCCTCATTCAATAGGAAATCGCGGTAAGCGATCCGAAAAGTGGTGGAAATGTATAATATATTGAAGTAGCATTTCAATGGAATTATATACATGCAAAATAATGTTAATAATTATTTATAAACGATTGAGGCCCTTGTATTGCTAATTGGAATTCACATTATGACTTATAATTTTGTAATACCTTCGTCTATGAAACTATTAATGTGACTATTCATTTATACTCGTTTGTCATATAATGCTTTTATTGCTGTTTGCGTATTTATATTTATGCTTTTCTATTAATTAAACCAATTAATCTAATTATATTATACGTGTACACCATTTGAAAATGTACCATGTTATTTCATAAAATGTAGTCAAGATGTTCCTGCTAACAAACTATGTAAGTAGTATAGCGGGTTTGAATGTTAATGAATAAAAAATAAGAACAAAATTGAATAATAAGTTAATTAAAATACTTACAATTTTCAGTAAAGAAATTTCAACGGTAAACACAGAAAATAAACATTAGTCCACGAAACTATGCTTTAAAACGCTTATTCACCAAAAATCAAAATATGTGGAAAGATAAATTGTGGTAGGTAGTGTACCTTCCACTGAAATACTTTTCATGTCTGTCTGATTCTTCCGACAAATTAAAACATATTTTATTTGTGATGATAAAGTACCCATTGGTTTTATCTATGATTAATTAAAATGTAAATTAATTACATCAGGGGCGAGGAATATATTTTAATGGTGTACAAGTAAGCTCTTTGTGATACTATTTAACATGGCCATCTCTAAATCGTGGTCTCTTACCAGGGCGATACTGAGTTTCTTCATTCATGTAAGAGTTCAACTCATCGATTCTGAACTTATAAACAAAGTAACTACATTCATGTTATGTTTTGACCGGTTCCGCGACCTTTCATCCCGCGACAAAATATCCCCGACAAAATATCCTACGGACAAAACATCCCCAACAATAAATCCACTAAAACCTAACCTAACCTAATAAAAAAATGAGACAAAAATAATTCAGACATCCTGTAAAGTTAGGTTATGAAAAAGTACGTAGTTATTTCCATACATATTCAGAATCTCGGTTAATCTGGTAAATGAAAATTTGAATCTTCCTTAAAATTTTGGGAAAATATTAACTGCAAGGAAAAAAAAACAATTCAAGGAACAACTTTTTTACGTAACGTCTGATGTATATTGACAGGTATGAAGATTCCAGGCAGTAAAACAGTATCTTATTTTGGACAAAACAATTATATTGCTCCTTAGAAACGAACTCATGAGCACCTCTTCAATATTCATCTGCCCAATGGGCACGATTGCAATCCTGATGTTCTGGAACGAATTACGCCTTATGTCCCCGTTAACTTTACACGAGCTAGGCAGAACGGCCTTTTTTACTTTTACTAGAGGTAGGACCAATCTATCGATGATCATGCATTTGAAAGAGAATGACTACATTGTTAAACTATCTTTCTGCTGAAGTGGACATTTTCCGGAAAAACTTCAGTAACTTCAAGATTGCAATATATCTATCTATAAGATTGCAATATCTAGCACTATAATGCAATACCTAGCTCTATAAGATTGCAATATCTCGTATATATTCTAGCTTTTGCCCCCGGCTTCGCTCGCATAGTATTTGGGGTTCCCCCCCCCCCCCTCCCCCGCCACTGCCCCCTTCCCCCTCCACTCCCTAGTATATATACTAGCTTTTGCCCCCGGCTTCGCTCGCATAGTATTGTTGGGTTTCCCCCCCCCCCCTCCCCCGCCCCAGCCTCATTCCCCCACCAATCCCTACTCCCCCCTCCCCCTCCTCCCTATCACCACTTCGCCTCCCCCGTCCTCCCCCCTTCCCTTCTCCCCTCCATACCCGTTACATTCATTTTTCAAACAGCTCGCGTGCCACCTTTTAAAACGTAACAATCAAACACACGCAGTTTCGCATTTATAATATTATTGTAGACATTTATAATATTAGTATAGAATATTTGAATTTTTACTATCAAAGGAATCTCCATGGTAACCTAAACAAATAACAAAATGACAGCGCACGTCAGACAATTACTTAGCAACGCTTTGCTTTTCGTCCGGACAATAAAAGTTTAATAATTTCATAACGCCAGAGCTTATTCATAACGCCGGAGCTTACCAATATATCCAGCCTATATTACTCGCAAATAATGTAGCTTTCTATTAGTTGTTACGTTGCAAAGTAGCAACGTTACCACTAGATTCACGGCCGCCCCGTTTTACCTAAGAATAGCTTCGGCAGATTCCGGCACTACGAGAATCGACTCGCGCGTCGGCTCGCTCTCGGAGCCCGTCAAGCATTCCCCACTCATCGGCCGTCAGCCGGCAAGACAGCAGTGTCCAAAGAGATCGCTCCAATGCGCGATCGAGAACCTAAAACTCGCGATGTACTTCATATTGTGAATTGTGCAACCAGAAGCTTCGGGCTACTGCATTTCCTGCTACAGTGAGTAGACTGAACACTTACCCTCTTTTGTGTGCCATGTCCCGCTCTTAAAGCCAATAATGCGTGTGGAGAGATTGAGAGAAACAGTCCCTGTTAGGTTAGGGTATTTTAGTGCTATCCATGTCATGTGAAGTGTGCCCGAATGGCGATTGTATTAACCCTGTCTCCTACTATTGAATAAACCCTTTAAGTGCATACTGTGTTCTGATTGAGGAGGGAGACCCCGGAGATTTTGAGGAGAGGAGGAAGAGAAATACCCAGCGAACCACAGACACTCGCCCTGGATTTAGGAGGATCTTGCTCGCGCCGACTGTGAGCTAGCTTGTTGGCCCATTAATTACTGCATGTCCTTTCCAGGGTTGGTTTGGCTAGAGGCCGTAGGCCTGCGGTATGCCGACACTGGCGCCGTATGCCGACCGCTGACGCTAACACTGGCTTCAACGTGAGGCTAATTTTTTTCCCCCCCTCTTCACGGTCCCACGGTCTCATTCTTCAATCAGCTATTGTTTAAACTTATAACCTATAATGTATGTTTTGTGTTATTCCTATTCCGTCTAGCATTTCAAACAAAAACACCGGCGCGTACGTAACTTCGAATCGCAATTTAAATTATCACGGGCACGATTCCTTCATTTTCGAGTCGTCACTCGACAAAACATTATCACCGGTATTCCCACGCAAGATGCTCAACCAAGAAAGTTGTCGCCGCGAATAACACAGTGTCTACAAGTGTCGACCGACTAAATTTGCTAGTTTCAAGTACAAGTTAATAGTGGAAATGAACACAAATATTTAAAACAACGTTATTCAACAATCAAAATCCTGCATATGATAACCGACTAACCGCTTCGTTTCCCAAAGGTTAATTAACATATTATATTATAATAAACCAATTTCGCAAAGTGCTGGTCCGTTCTACGACATACTTTGCAGCCTAAGGAAACAAGTGGATTAAATTCCTTCTGCCTTTTGACAATCGGGCATTTTTCTACTTTTGCCGTCCGTTTCTCATAAAAAGAAACATACGACATAAATTCAAAGATGCCTAATTCGCGTTGACGTCGATTCCCTGAAAACAAACATTAAATCCGTATACATACATCTGTATATAATAACTTGTTTCGACGAAAGGAATTTGGCGGTTAAATACCAATAATTGGTGGTGCTCAATTCAGGCTTACATATTAGCCACGTAAATAAAAACCATTCCCCAAGACATTGTTGAATCTTCAAACAAATACTTCCACGAAAACTCGTATAAAAGAAAAAATATTTCTTTCTTTTCTGAAGAATTCCCCTTTGGAAAGCAAATGGAAATATTCCAAAAAACATGTTCGTTTAAGGCGAACCTCGTTCCATTTTTTATTCACCGGACCTTCACAAATTTGCAAATGTTTTTTCAATACATCGGAATAAATTCTAAAAACGTGTTCCATTAAGGTGAATCCTGGCCCGTGAAATTTTCGTTTTTGGACTTTTGGACTTCGAGAATTCTTCAACAAATTTCCAAAACATCTGGATTTTTTCTCAAAATCACGTTATTTTAGGCAAATCGCTGCCCAATTTTTTCCCGTTTTTGGACTTCAAGAAATTTTTCAACAAATTTCCAAAACATCTGGATTTTTTCACAAAAACACGTTTTTTGAGGCAAATCGCTGCCCAATTTTTTTCCGTTCTTGGACTTCGAGAATTTTTCAACAAATTTCCAAAACATCTGGAGTTTTTCACAAAATCACGTTTTTTGAGGCAAATCGCTGCCTAATTTTTTTTTCGTTCTTGGACTTCGAGAATTCTTCAACAAATTTCCAAAACATCTGGATTTTTTCTCAAAATCACGTTATTTGAGGCAAATCGCTGCCCAATTTTTTTTCCGTTCTTGGACTTCGAGAAATCTTCAACAAATTCCAAAACATCTGGATTTTTTCTCAAAATCACGTTATTTGAGGCAAATCGCTGCCCAATTTTTTTCCCGTTTTTGGACTTCAAGAAATTTTTCAACAAATTTCCAAAACATCTGGATTTTTTCTCAAAATCACGTTTTTTGAGGCAAATCGCTGCCCAATTTTTTTCCGTTTTTGGACTTGAGAAATTTTTCAACAAATTTCCAAAACATCTGGATTTTTTCTCAAAATCACGTTTTTTGAGGCAAATCGCTGCCCATTTTTTTTTCATTTTTGGGACTCTGAAAAAATTTTTTCAACAAATTCCAAAACGTCTGGATTTTTTTCTCAAAAACACGTTATTTGAGGCAAACCCCTGCCCAAATTTCCAAATAATCCAAACACTTGTAAAAAACGCGTTTTTTTTGCAAAAAATACGCCTAAGTGGTCAATCTCTGGTCAATTTCTTTCCAATTGCGAGTCTAGTTCCCACTTTTTCCAACATAAGGTCACTCTGATACGTTCCTATACACCATGGAAGTTCCTCAAGTCACGCTGGGTATAATCCCACACATTTTTACTTCAAGAAAGGAAGAACTACTACAGGCCCTGAGAAATAGAAAGATTTCTCCTAGGAATAAATCCAAAAAATGCCTGTCCCTATATGCCTCTTTCTACAACAAAAAATACATCCGGAGATTGCAATTTCAACCGGAAGTCACCTCGGAAACCATCCCTACCCCCCTCACAGTCCCCGAAGCAAAACCCTTGGTGGTGCAAGCCCAGGAACCAACAAAAATATACGATCTGACATCCTGGAAAACGAAATACAACGGACTCACGGATGTGGAGGATTTCATCAACAGAATAGAAGAAACAGCACAAGTCAGAGGAATTCCCGAAAATATCCTACACAGAAATTTCATAGACCTCATCGCTCCTGAAATGCTTACCTGGCACAGGATACATAAGAGAAAAACAAACTCATGGAAGGAACTCAGGGCGGCACTTTTAACAAGTTTCGGAGAAAAAAAGGCCCAGCACAGAATCAGGATATCCTTACTCGCTATCAAGCAGCACTCCGGAGAGCCTGTCGCTAGATTTACGCAGAGGGCAGAGGCCATCAATATTAAGCTTGCCCAACCCGTCCCTGAAATGGAACTCCTCCCAGTTTTGATCGACGGTCTCCTGCCCAGATACGAAAACATCATCACTTCCCAGAAAATTTTCACGCTGGAGCAACTTAAAGATGTCTGCCAGCTACTGGAGGCATACCAGGATCGAAAGAGGGACGAAAGATTCCCCAAGGAAAACTTTCGCCCCAGCACTTCGTCCGGCATAAAACCAGAGCACAACGAAAAGAAATCCTGCTCTTTTTGCCACAAGGTTGGTCACTCCCAAGCCTCCTGCTTCAAGCAAGCTAAACTTTTATCTTCAAGAGACCCCCATTTTAACAAAAGGCGATCCGTTGATCGTTCTCCAAAAAGAGACGAAGGGAGGAAGTTCGGCAAAAGACCACGCCAAGACAATACTGAGACAGCCATCCCGGACCTCAGATTCATCAAACCCCCTACAGATTTCTCCAGACCCCCTCCCAATTGGACAGCCAAGAGGACAAAAAACTAGAAACCAACCCCCCGGGCCATCCTCCCCATAGGCCGAAGGAATGGTCGGAGTGGTTGGAACACGTCAAATTCTTCAAACAGGCCTTACCCCTCTCTACAGTTTGCTGCAAACAGGCAATAGACGGTAGACCCTTCGCGCATTTTTCCATAAACAATGTGGGTTTTTCCGGCCTCCTCGACAGCGGCGCGTCTGTCAGCTGTCTGGGCGACAACGCTCACACCTTATTCACAAACTGTGGTTTTAATATGGAAAAACATTCTTCACATGTCACCACGGCAGACAACACTTCACAACGTGTCATTGGTTCTCTTACCCTGCCGATAAATTGCGAGAAAAAAACAGTTCGGATCAAATTTCTGGTTGTACCTACAATCTCACAAAAATTTATCCTGGGAGTGGATTTTTGGATGGCTTTCAAAATTGCTCCACAGTTGTTTAACAACCCCTCCGTTCCTCCCCAAGTGAACGAAATCCGTACAGTAATACCGTACGAAAATTTGACCCCCCTACAAACAAATCAGTTGGATCAGACGATCAACAAGTTTGAATCAATCTCCTTCGAAAGGTGCGGGTTAGGCTTAACCAACTTAGTAGAACACCATATAAAAACAACAGGCCCCCCAATCAAACAAAGGTATTACAACCTCGCTCCACAAAAATTAAAAATACTAGAAAAAGAATTGGACGATATGCTAAGAATGGGAGTGGTGGTACCCAGCCGCAGTGCATGGACCAACCCCACTTTAATAGTTTCAAAAAAAGACGGCTCGGCCCGTTTCTGCCTCGATAGCAGACGCCTCAACGCATGTACAGTGTCAGACGCCTACCCCCTCCCTTTGGTCAACTCCATCCTCGACAGACTTCGAAACGCTAAATACATCTCATCTATAGATTTGAGCAAAGCTTTTTGGCAAATACCTTTGGATCCCAGCTCCTGCGAAAAAACTGCTTTCGTAGTGCCTGGCAGGGGTATGTTTCACTTTAAAAGGCTACCCTTCGGTTTAAAAAACAGCCCAGCGGAGCTACAAAGGCTCATGGATAAATTGTTTGGCCCAGAGTTCGACAACAACTTATTTTGCTACCTAGATGACTTGATCATCATCAGCGATACTTTTGAAAAACATATACTCATACTAGAAAAGGTTTTTCAACAACTCAAACAAGCCGGTCTGACTATCAACCTAAAGAAATCGGAATTCTGCAAACATCGCCTACGATACTTGGGCTTCATAGTAGATGAAGAAGGTCTAAGAACCGACCCCGCAAAAATTGCGGCTATGACAAACTTTCCCCGGCCCACGAATGCAAAAGAGGTAAAAGCTTTCCTCGGACTAACCGGTTATTATAGAAGATTCATAAAAAACTTCTCAACACTCGCTGCGCCGCTCAACAAAATCACGGGCGTCCGCAAAGGTACCAGTAACTTTGCCTGGTCCGCAGAGACCGAGTCAGCATTCAACTCCCTGAAGGAAGCCCTTCAATCAGCCCCGGTACTGAATTGTCCTGACTTCAACCTCCCCTTTACAATCCATTCGGACGTATCAAACGTCGGAATCGGAGGAGTCCTCACTCAGAATTTTACGGACGGCGAACACCCCGTGGCATATTTCTCTCGCACCTTAAACAAGCACGAGAAGAACTACGGAATCACCGAGAGAGAATTATTAGCAGTCATGGAATCCATTCAACATTTCCGTGGATACATTGAGGGCAGCAAGTTTACCGTGGTTACAGACCATAGCAGCCTAAAATGGCTGATCTCGCTAGACAATCCCTCCGGAAGATTGGCTCGCTGGTCGTCCCGCCTATCTCAATATACCTTCAATGTCATCCACCGCAAAGGCGCGGATAATATCGTCCCGGATGCCCTTTCTAGAATCGAGATTGCAATACTAAATGCCGAGTTATCCAATTCTAGTCTCCCCACAAAAGATTTATGGTACCAAAAAATCTTTAAAGGATGCAGCGACAACCCACAAAAATTTCCGAATTTTACAATTAAAAACGGAAAATTATACCGCAACTGCAAGCCACCACTGTCAATCTTAGAGGATTATGCCTGGAAAATGGTAGTCCCTCTCGAAAATAGAGAACAGATTATTAACAATAACCACAGTGCCGCAGACTCCATACACCCTGGAACTTTTAAAACATACAAAAAAATATCTTTAAGATATTATTGGCCTGGTTTATTCAAACAAGTACGCTTATACATCTCCAAATGCGACATCTGTAAGGCATACAAACACAGTACGGCACCACCGTCTGGTCTAATGGGCAACCCCAAGCGTGCCGATAGACCACTTCAATACCTCTCAATGGACCTCATCGGACCATTCCCTAGAAGCTACGCCGGTTACATGCATATACTCAGTGTGGTGGACGTTTTTTCCAAATATTGCTGGTTGTTTCTTCTGAAAAGGGCGACAGCGGCAGCAATAATCAATCTGGTAGAAAAGCATATTTTCATACCCTACGGTATTCCTCGTACTATAATATGCGACAACGGCAAACAATTTATAGCTCTAGAATTTAAAGAGTTTTTGTCTAAATATGGTATAAAGGATATATTCTACAATACCCTTTACACACCACAGAACAACACCGTCGAACGATACAACCAGACCATAAACACGGCTCTGGCAATTCTGGTTGGCAAGGACCAACGTACATGGTGCAAAAAATTAGACAAAATACAAGCAGCCATGAACAACACGGTGAACCTCGCTACAGGCTATACACCATTCTTTCTCAAACACGGCATGGAGCAAGTAGTTCACGGTTCATTACACCCTGACATTCGCCTTCCACCCACCCCTTCCTCCACAGCAGACCCCGCAGCAAATTACGCCCACCGCTTAGAGGAACTCTCCGCTATCTATAGTGAAGTAACAGACGCTCTACTATTGGCCCACCAAAAGAGCGCCGACAGGTATAACCTTCGCAGAAAGCACGTCACATTCAAGGAAGAAGACATCGTTTGGAGAAAAAACAATACTTTGTCGCAAGGTGCGCTCTACTTCTCTGCCAAACTGGCACCCCGTTTTGTAAAAACGAAAGTCCTAAAAAAGATCTCAGACCTTGTTTATCGATTGTCTGACATCTCTGGTAAACACATCGGAAATTACCATGTGAAAGACATTGCCAAAATTGGGAATACGGAATCAGTAAATTCCATCACATCAAGTACTCAGGCGTTATCAAACTGGCAAAACATGCATCTTGTTAACCCTGATCATTATTACCCCCCTGACCTCTCTTGGCCAGTCGTCAATCAGTGCGACGCGGTCTTTATAGAAGTCTTATAATTCTTGTCATAAATGACGTGAGTTACTTGTAAATATTAAATGTAAATAATCACCCATACGGGCATTTGTAAGGTAATCCTTACACCCGAAGGCATATCAATGTCAACGGTAGCCTAACTCCTGTACACTCTTTTCTTTTTGCATAATTTTATATGTTCTTGTACATCCTGCGTGCTTTGCCTGCTGTACCACAAGAGCACCTCTTGGGGCACCGTTTTCATAACTTGTATGCATCCTCTTCCTGAAATTGATCACTTCGGGAAAGGGCCTCCTTTTTCTCCTACCATCAACGGTTCCGGAAAGCTCTTGCTCCAAGACGTCGCTTTCCTTTTCACAACTCTTGCAGCATCCGCGCGTTTTTTTTCCCACCTCATCGTCTCATCTTGTCATATCACCCTTTTTTAATTGTTTTTTTTTTCCGTCGGGTTTTTGTCGTACCAGTACGTCCCTACCCTAATGTTGTAAATAAAAATCATAAGTGCAAGTCTGTATAATAACCATTGGTTTCAGACCATTGCCGCAGCTCGCTACCATGGTCACAGTACCATATTGTAAGAATGCCGCGACGATTTCTGTTATAAAGGAAATCCTCCCGTTTTTTTTCTTCTTACCTTTTCTTGTTCCTCCTCACCCCATCCTACACATTCATAATAATGTTGTATATGGGGATCGTCCCGAATACACCAAATGAACACACCTATCAGGTCACATTCGCTGGATTCGAGACTATTCAGGAGCAACCTCGTCGCTACTTGTGTTTTTTTTCTTCTTTTTCCAAAAATTAGAATGGCGCTCAACCCAATTGCTCTATTTTTTCCAGAATCGCATTTTTGTCGAATTCTGAGAATTTTTTTTTTTTCTTGTTATAAAAGTGACAACACGTTTTGTCCCTTCATTAACATTGTTCCGTGTACATACAACTTCATTATGAGGTACAATATTTTATCATGACATCAGTTTCTTTTGTCCCTTATTGTACCATTATTCTTGTTCGAAGTTTAAAATCTTGGCCAGATCTTCAATAAAAAATTTGTGTTTATCGCCTTTTGGCAAGTCTTGTAACGTATGCTAATATGAATGTATTAAGCTACAGCAGTGCCGTATTAATTACACCATTGCAACCGCCGTCTGTATTGAATGGGGACCCACATTTTCGAACGTAAACTTTTGTAACATTATAGGTGTGAACCTTACAATATCCACTGCTATAGGCGCGAGCCTTACAAAATCTACCATTATAGGTGTGAACCTTACAATATCCACCGCTATAGATGCGAATCTTATAATATCTTTGTGTTTTTACACGTCACGGGGAGTCCGTCATAACTACTCATTGTTTGCTCGTCAACACAGGGTTGTTGATCGAGAGGGTGATTTATCTCATTAAATTGTTTTAAATACCTATTGGGCTACTGTCTTTCAATACTGGGCAAAAAATTTGTTGTAAATCGTTCATTCCTGTCACGTGAGACGTGAAAACGTGACAATATTCACCATGAGTCGTGCGAACGAAATAATATCTACCCCTTGTTTGTGTGACCTACCAAGTGTAGACCACACGCCTTTTATTGTTCTGTTATCAGAAAATTATTGCTTTTGCAGCAGAATACTCATTAACATGCCCATGGACTTCCTGTCACAAGAACCCAGGAACTATCCATTATCTCAAAAGGACTAATCATACGCTTCACTCATGATTACGGGGCATCGTGTCGTAGGAGTTAAGTTGATGGACACAAAAAACACCTAACTCGTTGTCTGGGAGACGAATAAGATAACCCCCAGGTTTGTGAGACTCGAGCAAGGGTCTGTCATTTCTCGCAAACTAGTAGGAGAATAAAACGACCCTCTAATCTTCTACCCAATACACGTGGAGGATTAGACTCTTTTATGTCAGTGTATTCCTTTTTGTAATGTGCCAGGATAACTGCTGTAGACCTTGTTTCACCTCCACTCAGAGGTCGAATTTCGGAAATAGCCGAATCCTCAGCAGTTTTCTTCGTTCAAATGTTCCCAATTGTCACCCTTTCCCTTCCTCGAAATTATCCGTGAATGGGGATATATGCGTTACGCACATGGCGTTTTGTTTGTCAAATGGGACAACCTTCATACACGGATCCTTTCAACTTCCTACTCCTTTCCCACTTTTCATAACTTATTTGTACTCAATGTTTTGTTCTTCGAAAGTAGAAAAAATGCTACCGTATAGACGTGAGCATTGGTCATGGAAGACCAACTTCTTTCGAACGGGGCATTTTGTCATACGTACAAACCCTTACCCACGTGTTCTTGGAAATGTATTTAGTTTAAAAAAAAAACTAAATGGGTTAAACGGAACCTTCCTTGAATACGTACCTGTAATATGTATAAGTCCGTAGTTGCATTTAGTTAACTCACTCTCCGTCTCTCTCTCTCTCTACACGCCAAATCCAATCTTTCTCAACATGCACACCTTGTTTCTCTCCAAACCTTTTCATCATTGGTCTACTAGGCAGGTAAACCTCAAGAATTTTGTTCCTAATAATAATTTTTCCCCGGATTAATAAGAAGACCCGCAGCTCTTCACCCTATCTACACCTGCGCCTCCCTTCATGCTGCCTTCACTACCGTCACGGAGGTCCCATGCCTTCAAAACCCTGCGTACCAAAAGCACCCGACCGCACCTAAATTAACTTAGTGTGAGTCGTGCGTGTAGTTGCGAATTGTATCATCACAAACCATCACTCAAACAAACCCGAGCACGTCAGCTCTAGGTTGGTTCAATGTTCCTGTTGCCATTGTGCAAACGTTCCTGCGGCATCTTGCAAATGTTCCTGTTGCCATTGTGCAAATGTTCCTGCGGCATCTTGCAAATGTTCCTGTTGCCATTCCTGCGGCATCTTGCAAATGTTCCTGTTGCCATTGGTGCAAATGTTCTTGCGGCATCTTGCAAATGTTCCTGTTGCCATTGTGCAAACGTTCCTGCGGCATCTTGCAAATGTTCCTGTTGCCATTGTGCAAATGTTCCTGCGGCATCTTGCAAATGTTCCTGTTGCCATTCCTGCGGCATCTTGCAAATGTTCCTGTTGCCATTGGTGCAAACATTCCTGCGGCATCTTGCAAATGTTGCCATTTTGCAAATGTTCCAGCTGCACCTTGCAAATGCTCTGTTGCCATCATGCCAATGCTCCTGTGCCCTTGCGCAAATAACAATACCAACAATTGTTAACACAACAATCCCACTGTATACAAACCAGTTTACCAACCACCATCACAACAACGGCTGTCATGCACACAAACCGCCTCCTCTACAAAAAGGACAAACCACCAATTACAATTCCACTCTCCAGTACCTCAATGATGTCATACTGGCCCACCCACAGGACCCGGAAGCAGCTACCTTTTTGACCTCTGTGACAGGTAGAACCCTCTCCACCACCAAGAAGCCTCATCCTGCGTTCTCTTCTTCGTGTTTCCTTTAAGGCCCTAGTGTTCCTTGAGTGTAATCTCAAACGGGCCAGGTTACTGTGACAAAGTAACCGTGTAACTTCAGTGTAACGTCCAAACACCCCAGACATCCTACGCAAAAACCACGCTACGCAAACATAGCTCACAGACCAATGATACAATTTAGAGTCATTTTTTTTCTATTACTGCATAACCCTTGTACCTTTCTTCAGCAGGTCCTTGTTCACATTTATGTATGTCACTGCTCTTTCATGTACATTTAGAGTTAACTCTTTGTTCACCATGTTTTCTTTCTCTCTTGTTTTTGTTTTCTACTATTGTGTAGCTAGCAACTTTTCTCTCTCGCTCTCTCCTCCTTTCTTAATTTTTTTTTTGTTTTTTGGCACAAGTGCTAGAAGGGTAAGAGGATTTCTTAGCCCTACTGCTTCATTACCACGTCGCTTTTTTTGCGGCGAGGGGGGAAGTGTTACGTTGCAAAGTAGCAACGTTACCACTAGATTCACGGCCGCCCCGTTTTACCTAAGAATAGCTTCGGCAGATTCCGGCACTACGAGAATCGACTCGCGCGTCGGCTCGCTCTCGGAGCCCGGCAAGCATTCCCCACTCATCGGCCGCCAGCTGGCAAGACAGCAGTGTCCAAAGAGAGCGCTCCAATGCGCGATCGAGAACCTAAAACTCGCGATGTACTTCATATTGTGAATTGTGCAACCAGAAGCTTCGGGCTACTGCATTTCCTGCTACAGTGAGTAGACTGAACACTTACCCTCTTTTGTGTGCCATGTCCCGCTCTTAAAGCCAATAACGCGTGTGGAGAGATTGAGAGAAACAGTCCCTGTTAGGTTAGGGTATTTTAGTGCTATCCATGTCATGTGAAGTGTGCCCGAATGGCGATTGTATTAACCCTGTCTCCTACTATTGAATAAACCCTTTAAGTGCATACTGTGTTCTGATTGAGGAGGGAGACCCCGGAGATTTTGAGGAGAGGAGGAAGAGAAATACCCAGCGAACCACAGACACTCGCCCTGGATTTAGGAGGATCTTGCTCGCGCCGACTGTGAGCTAGCTTGTTGGCCCATTAATTACTGCATGTCCTTTCCAGGGTTGGTTTGGCTAGAGGCCGTAGGCCTGCGGTATGCCGACACTGGCGCCGTATGCCGACCGCTGACGCTAACATAGTAAAAGAATGTTTAACGTCCATTAAGTATTTATTGCGTGAAAGAGAAAACAAACATCCATACATCCATACAAACTTTCGCCTTTATAATATATAATTTTTTTTAACACAAAGCTCCATACCAACTGATAGAACAAATGTAATGCTATGAATTGTAAATTTAAGCAATGTTATTGGAATTACTGTTTTTCACAATAAAAAAATAAAAATAAATAATTATTTAAATTTCTCACAATAAATAACTATTCAAGAAATTATCCACACTTTTTCAGATACGTCAATATCAAATTTCTCACTGATATAAAGCAGGTATTATCACGTAACTTTTTGGCTTCTTATTCAGAATCAGAAATAAGAACATATTTTATTGCGGAAGCACTACCGCCAATTCGCACGCATGCTTATTCCTAGAATCCATTAACTTTACATACATAAATACGAGTCATCCGTCATATAACATTTCCACTCGCTTTTATGGGATAGAATTTATATAATGTGTCACATCTTCGTTTGCTTTATAGTGGAATTATGCAACCACTAAATTGAAATATGTACTAACAAACGTCAAAACTACTTTGAATTATTACATAACTGTCCAATAAATTATACTTAGGGGGTATCTCACCATCTTCCTGATAGCTTGTCTACACGATAACGAATATTAAAAAATAAACAAATAAATACTAGCACAGGTAAAAAAAACTCGGCTAGTCATAGTTTCAAGTGCCAAATAGTAAACTCAGGCTCTCAATAAATAAATCGTGTTTAATTAATCGAAAATGTACATTATCGTATGGATAACGTACGAGGAGAAATACCCCCTTACATAGTTAATTTATAATCTTTATTTACATGCTAATCGTATTTTTGTAAGCCTTCCTTAAACTGTGACCAAACTGAAAGTTATTTTTTAAGGCATTTTGCGTGACGTAAATATATGTATTTATAAACTTGAACACTGAGTAAACATCTTGACTTTTATATGTATATAATTTTTAAATCATTAAACTCCTAATACCTTACCAGCGGTATTAAATATTTCGAGATATCGAAAGGATTTAACTTTTAGAATGAGGAAGTCTATCTTTTGTGCTTCCCCTATCCTTTAATCTGGACCCCTTCAAGACCTTTATCCCATAGCTACATCCCACCACACTGCCTCATCGTTTAACCATACCCCATACCCCGATGAAATGTTGGTAAACCTTCCTTTGATGTATAAGAATAGAAAAATACAATAATCATAAAAAATAAACAATGAGACGTAAATAAACACACACGAAGCGTTTTACGCATCCCATAAGTCATAAATCTAGTGAGATTGCATGGTGTTTGTCTAATAATGTTAAAATTTGGCTGGGAAAAAATAAAAACTTATAAATTTGCTTCCTAATAAATTTTTACGCCTTAGCCAGCCCGAGAGAGTATTTGAAAGATGAGGAAAACCTCAAAACTTGTGTAAGTAGTTATCATTTCGTCATCTAAACGTTTTTCTTTCATCACTAGGAAAACCATCAAATTATCAAATTTAAGGTTTCATCATATTTTACGTTTATTCTGAGAAATACAACGGTACTTCGTGATTGAGATGAACAAATTTGGAATGAATTTCCTCGAATTCCACCGAAATTCTCAATATTTCTTGGTTATTCGAGAGGAGCATTAATCTAATCAACCGAGGAATTTTATTGTTGAAAATTGGTTTATCTTAATTAAATTTATTCCTGAATTGATTGTGAATCTGTGATAATTGTTTTCATATTACACCATTATTTAGGGAAAAATTCTTGTTTCCTATCTTCCCAACCGATATTTCGAAAATGAAAAGGTCAAAAACTACGTGATGCTATTATCGATCAAAGGGAAAAAATACTAGAACTACCTTAGTTTTAAGGTAAGTGGATGAGTTTGAATAAAATGAAAATATTACAATGGGAAAGCTGTTTATAATTATTGGAAGTAGTTAGAAATGAGAATTACACCACGGAGTTACAAACCTGATTTATGGCAGCGAGGGAAACTGGCGTAGAAAGGACTAAAGTAAATTGGATGCTGTAAAATTGTGTTCACTGGATCAAAATTACTAAAATTAACCAACATATTCTGAAAAAAGCTGGTGTTTTATAACATGTTTTTTCCACACAAATAGATTTGTTGAAAGTAAATACATTACACGAGTCCAAAACGTAAGCCAGTGGGAATACGGCGTCTACTTTTGATTGTAAAACTAAAGAGTAAAAAAGTCGACGGAGATGGGAAGAGGAAGGTTGAAAAGTACCTAGCCAATCTGACTTTATCTCTATTGTACAATAGCTCCACACAGGAACCCCTGAGGAAAATAATTTCCCTCGGAAGGAGTGAACATGGGTCTGGAATAGGGAGTGAACTGGAAGAGCCATGATGTAAGCAGTGGCGGCCAGCCCCAAGGTGCGGCGGTGCAACGCACTCTCAAAATTTCTGCCAATCTAAAAATTTACTATATTTACGACACGCCTCATCACAAATCTCAATACACACTTCGGTTATAATGCATCCATAATATATGTGTCTATGTATACCCGCTCGCGTAACAGATAACAGAAGCAGAACATTTTGTTTCTTTATTCAGGCCGGTAGTGCGTTTGCCAAAGCGATCACAGAATCCAAGAGAATCCTTACACAATTCTCCATGGCCCAAAATCGTAGGTCAGTATAATCCTTTGCAAATTTAGACAAACCTGGGACGGCGATCCGAGAATTTCCACCATGTCAAAAAGTCCAGTTTGTTCAGTAGCATCTTAATCGGGGACGCGGTCGTGTCATTTTATTATTGATATTGTGTGTTTAAATTATTACTCCTTTTTAGTCAATGTTCGGCTCAGCATCGACCATCTCATGTCTCTACAGCATACCAAAAAACATAAACAGTGAGACCCATTGTGACAAGTCGCAGGTCAATACGCCATTGTTATTAGTTTTTTTGGATGAGTCGGGAAAAATGAGTTCCATTATTAATGTTCATTTTATAAACAAACAATGCGCTGAACTTTGAAAAACGATTATAAATTAAAAATAGTGGCCCACCACGGCCCATTTTAAATATTAAACAAGAGTGCAAGTCAAAAATAAAAGAGACAACGGAGAATCGACCTAATCTGCAAACAGGTAGATTTTTTTTCATAATTAAATTCATTTTAATTAGAGTAGGTAAATGTACTTACAAGATTCTTAGCGCACCACCGATTTTTATGAGCCACTGAATGTAAGTAGACTAAATGCCGTAGAAAAGAGATCTCTCGAATGTTTGGCGTATCTGTAGCAAAACCTCTTACCATTGTATAAATGATGTAAGCGTAACGAGTAAGATTAATAAAAGGGCGTTTCGGAAATAGTTTGGGCATGTAGAGCGAATAAACGAAGAAGGGAGAGCAAGGAGAATATACGACTCTAATATGAATGATAGAAGAAGTCGGGGACGTCCGAGGAAGACATGGTACGGTCAAGGAAGCCAATTACTTGAGTCAGAATAATCAATGTGAATAAAGCAAGGTGTGTGTGTTTCACACAGTTTTTGTTTAGCGGTCCGTCTACCGTGCCTACTCCTGCGGTGAAGCGATGTGACGGTTAATTTATTTTATTTTTTCTTTGTTTTACAATATTTTAGAGAAAAATGTGTCCTTACTGGGGTACCCCGTTCTAAGGTCACATTGTACAAGTTTTCGTGTTTGAAATATAAGTAAATACCTAAGTTAAAATATTACTAGAGGATAATTATAAAGTTATATCTAAAAGAAAGTATAATACAAGCATTAATCTTTGTTATGTTGCAAAATTGTATCTACATTATTCCTTCCCATGTCCATAATTCGTATCTTACTGCTTCTTTTGAAGTCATTTTCATTTGTTTTTTTTTTAATGGTTTTTATTGCAAGAGGGAGTAAATGAAATAATTTTAAAGAGAAGTATTGCAGGGGTGATAGAGAGAGACTATGAAGTCTCCCTCTGAACTCCCCATGACCGGACAGAAGTTGGGTCACATGATGATCCCTAGTGATGTACGCCCCTTCCATTCTGAGTTTAACTGACGGGAAGAAGGAGAAAGTCCACCTTCCCGTATTTGACCTATCCCAACGTTCCTGCCATTCTCTCAAAGTTCTTTCTCGCATCTCTCTAAGAAGTCCTGGGAGGGAAACCGCTCCACCTGGTATTAGCTCAATACCATGATGGGTTGCAGTTCTTCCTCTTGTTAGAAGCTTCTTTGTTAACACCTCCCTAATTTCAAGATCGATAGGCAAAACAAGGCATTCCTTCCCATGTCCATAATCCGTATCTTACTGCTTCTTTTGAAATCATTTTCATTTGTTTTTTTTAATGGTTTTTATTGCAAGAGGGAGTAAATGAAATAATTTTATAGAGAAGTATTGCAGTTGTACTTAGTTTGGTGGAATATATATTGTAATGTAGATCTTGTGAATCGGCTCGAGGTTAGTTAGTTAGGTTAAGTTAGGTTTTCTTCCTTCACTTTTCTTATGAGCTCTGTTTTGCCGTAGAACTGAGTGCCAGAAATAAGCTAAGAATAAAGTATTATTTGGGTACAAGGGCTTTTTAGCGCCTCTGTGATTCCTTTATTCTTAAATCATTATATTCAAGTGTATAGGCACTGGGCTGACAAATTCAGAACACTTAACGCGGAAAGAAAAACGCGAGTAATAAGTGCCTTCCCTTGGTAAATACATAAATATTTTTACGATGCATGAATTAAAGACATTTTTAGGATTCTTCAAAATCACTTACTCAATATAAATATGATGGAAATAATATTCTGACTTACAATCATGTGGTTCATTCAAAACCAGTACGAAGTTCTGTTAGATGTGTTTTTCACCGGTGACAGATCTTTCGCCTGTCGAAGTACTTAGTTAAAGAGGCCGCTGAGAGACTGTACAGGTAGGTATTATTTTTTTTAATTTTTAAAAAAGTTTTCATAAAAACCTCATTGGTTACGATATCGCCACTACGCAAATGACTATACAGGTAGGTATTATTTTTTTTTAATCTATAATTTTTTTTGTTATTATATACATTATTATTATATGACTGCCTCTGTGGTCGAGGAGTAATCCGCCATCTCGCAAATCTAAACTAGCAATCCGAAGGCCGCGGGATCATAAATAATAAATTTTATTTGGTGAATTTTTGTTATTTCACAATAAATTATTTTAAAATATATATGGTATATGCGAAATATTCAGAATTGAAACGTTACTTGAAATGGCTTTAGCCATGTTTGGTTGTCAGATCTGAATAGCCAGGTACCTACTTTCCAACCTTCTCCCTCCCCTCTCGTTCCTCTTCCCACTACCTTCAGCCTCACATACAAGTTATTAAATTCTGAACTTTCTAAGGGTTTGAGGTCATCAATATTGTCGCTTAATAACCGTTTACATTTATTATTTGTTAAAATATGTTCGATATCTTCAGTTTATTTACATACCAAGCATATTGGAGAATCAGAGAAGCCTACCATAAACAATATTTTTCCTCTTCTGTTTAATTCAATGAACCCAGTTGTTGTAAATGGCTTGTTTTGAAGCTTTCTTCTTCGTACACAAAGTAAAAAAAAGTGATAATTCCTTATTATTGTTTTTACATTTAAAAAAAATCATTTTGGAAGTTATCTTCATTCTTATGAATTTCTAGAATGTGGAATCCATTGCAAACAAATGAAAACACCTTTCTGCTGTAACCGCATTATTTGCTCTACAATTTAGTAAGCTATTTTCCTGCAGGCGACTCCTAAGGAAGCAACACCTTAAATATGTCAGTAGATGTCATCGCCGTCGACAGCCGTTTCACCTACTGTAGACTTTGTCAAATGTTGTGAAGCCATTTACAGACAATCTCTTGATCGGTATGCTACTTTCAAACGATCTACGGATAGTCTAGTATTAACCCAAGACAGCAATTCCGCCTTCTGAATGCGTTTCCAAAGTGTTTTGAAGCTATTGATGGATCGTCTTCGCCTTCGACAATTGTTTCACATTCCGAAGGCATTGTCAATCCGTACTGAAACACTGTCAGTCAAGCAATCTACGTGTGTATACCAATTAAAGATGAAGTTAATTTAGTTTTGATTTTAACAAACAAATTACATTGGAGATTTCATAAAATATAATAATAAACCAAGCATCAACGCGATGATCTGATCCATCTCTGAAAAAAATAACTCGAAAAATTATTTTGCGATTTCGCGTAATTTAATGTAAGTTGTGTTAAAATTTTCTATAAAAGCACGCCAGTCAAATTGTGATTTTCTACCACTTTCGACAGATTATAGCTTACAGAAAAGGAATCGTTCAAAATCCTCACTTATTGGTCCAAAATACTCTGCGTTCTGAAAAGTTCTCTTTATTACTTTTCTCTGCAAACATGACGCGAATACTTTTCACGTCTCAAGTGTTAAAAAATCTGAAGTATCCCGCTCTAGCGAAAAATTTCAAAAGAAATTTTGGGGTGGAAAAAATGTGTACACATCACGCCGGTGAAATATCTGAAGATTAAAAATATGCGAATCCTCACCTCAGCCGCTTATCCCCTCCGCAAACACCGCTTTCCTCTTGCGAGCAGATCCTCGGGCATCTGATTACCCCACCGACCCCATTTTACCTTATCTCCCCTATCTGCCAGATGGAAGGGAAGGGTGGATGAGATAACACTAGGTGTACATTTAGAAAAAAATATATTTTTTTATTATATTATAATAAAACTAATATAAAACTTCATTCCACTTAATTTCATTTGACCGTAACCGGTTTAGAGCCATCTTCAGACTGGTACAAATAATTCTTTGTCCACGGTTTATATACATAACATGTGGGGGAGGGGGAGAGGGGTGGTCTACAAGAATTTTAAAAGATCAATTATACTAATTATATTTTAGACTGTCGAATTTCTAAATATTTTGGTACTTCCAGTAAGCTAATTACCTTGGGTTTGTAGCTCACTTCAATGTTGATTAGGGAAAAACCTTAAAAGTAATATGAATTACTAATGACCTAATTTTATTGTCAAATAGTTAGTATTGTTTTTTTTATTATTTATTTATCAAATCACTTTTTACATTAACTGTTCAAAGAATGATTTGGGGACCCCTTGCTGAGGTTCTTTTGAGGAGAGAAGGGAATGAATACGGGTTTTGAATGGACCAATGTTCCACTGCCGAGCTTCACACCGAATTATAGAAACAACCTGACAAATAATGGCATCCGTGTGCAAATATTAGGTGAGGGTTTGCCGTATTTTCCGACTATGCACTGGTGACGAATGGATCAATGACTCTACTTCATCGGAGCATCTTCCGTTGAAATACCGGTAGAACAAGGATCGCATTCCAACCTAACAACTGTGCTCTAAAGATAAAAATCGATTTAATCTATTAAACCATTTTTATTTTATTTTTATTTCGATCAAGACAAAATGGTAGGACAAATAAAATAAGAACAATAAAATATATATTTT
The DNA here is from genome assembly GCA_929108145.2 of Limnephilus rhombicus. Lineage (NCBI taxonomy): Eukaryota > Metazoa > Arthropoda > Insecta > Trichoptera > Limnephilidae > Limnephilus > Limnephilus rhombicus. The sequence goes on from OV815278.1 coordinate 26,709,293, forward strand.
TTAAATTCCACTTTATTGTTTCTTAATCCAACCGGTTTCGGTTCATCCTGAACCTTCTTCAGGGATGAATAATAATAGTGAACTCACAAAGTGTTTGCTATATGGGAAGATTTAATAAAATAAGGATTAAAGGGCAAGTAGATTCCGTTTTAAGGACAGTTTTTATTGGAACGAAAGATTCTTTTAATAAAATTTACTCACTTAATGAAAATTTTGCATTTTTAACTATTTAAAAAAAAAAACTCAAAAAATTCATTTTTATCATGTTAGTAGTAGTTTTAGGGCACTTTTTAAACCACCCTATTTTGTTTTTTTTACCAAAATATTCCATTCCATATTAGGATCTAATAATAAACAAAATTAAAAAAAAATTACATTAATACCATTTTCATGTTCTATTCTTATAAAGTTTATAAACTATTGTACACAAAGTTACAATATTTCATGTTTTTTTTAATGGCCTCGGATGGGTGTAACTAGATTATTAAAATTATGTAAACCTTTTTTTAGCGGCGAAATGTTTTGCAAATGAAAACAACGACCCGAAACAAACTTTCCGTAAAGTCAGCAAGAAACACTTATTAAGCGTGTAAAAACCACCCTGTGGAACATACCTAAATTAGCTTCTAGAGGAGATTAACAACCCTCGGCAGTGAATATGATATGTGCTTCAGATAAATTCACCACCCACCCCACGGTATGGCGTTGGTACTACACATAATTCTACAAACGTACATGCTATGTGCGTACAATCTACATACGTAAAATATGCGAGAAAAATTAGGCAGTTCGCGGAGTAACCCCCTGAAATCTTGTTCATCCCCTCAATCTTCTGAGACGTAATAAAGATAAGCGCGGTTTATTAAAATCCAGAAGAAACGTTTATTTTTATTATTATGTTTTAAAAAAAGGTAACTCTGTAAAACATCTTTGAAATATTTTTTGCTTTCATGGAATAATTTATTATGAATCCACTTTATGTAATATCCTTTGTGGTGTATTACACGTACTGGTTATCATAGTTTACATTTTAATTCTTTGTTTTTCAAGGCTAAACTTTTTAAAATTAAATATTACGTATGGAGGAGTGCCTTTTTTAACCAAATGAAAACACCTTTTTGCTGTAACCGCATTACATAGGCTAACCGCCGGCTACACTTTTTATAATTAAATAGTATTAACATTTATTATAATTTGTATATGTAAAGCGGTGATATGATGTAGTTCGGAAATCAAATAATGATCAAATAAAAAAGTCACGGTTTTCTCAAAGTTAATAGTGTTTCAAAACGTGTTTTTTTTATTAATTCAAGGGTGTGACAAAATTTCTTGTATCCCAAAACATATACACGGCTGTTTGATAGCCTCCACTTTGACTGGTTCAAATCCCGCATTTTATTTTATTAATTACAGTGTAGCAGATACACTCAGAATCGCCCCGGTGAAAGATCACTATTCAATGTCGACACGTTGCTTGAAATGGCTTTAGCCGTGTTTGGTGATCAAATCTGAATAGCCAAGCACCAGGTACCTTCCCACCTTCTTCTTTCTCGTCTTCTCCCCCTGTTCACTACCTTGCGCCCAATTGGAAATGCCATAGTCTCACTGGCTTCAGATGGTTCGTGACAGTCGGAACTCTTGACTCACATAAAAAATACAGTTATAAAAAAACACTCTCGATATTGCAAATGTGAAAGACTATTTCTGTACTGATTGAGCTTGGGTGAGCTTTGGCGTTGCTTGAACTTATGTTTATTATTTAATGTGTGAGGTAGGAATTGCCATATACTTCCCAACTCTACTCCATTCCCTTGATAAACCTTGACCTTAAATGATCTTTTTAATCTCTTAACATATTTTATTTTTTAATTGTTGAATATTTAATTATTGCTTTTACACTCAGAACCCACAAACACACACAGAATTGAAGGTTATTTTAATCTCTTATAATATATTTATATGTTACAACCAGAATAACAAATTTTGTCAGATGAAAAATGTCCACTTTAAACTCGACAAATAGTCGACAACAACTATTCTAATTATTAAAAAAACACGTAATAAAACTTGAGTCAAGGCAAGAAAAAAAAGTGATGTGTGATGTTCAACGAAAGTGTTATGTTTATTTTGTAATATAAGTATTCGTCGCATTGTTACAAAAGGTATTTGAGCTTTACCGATTTCAAAAATCTTTTAATAGTGGGTATCGATGTTTATTATTCCACGTTCTTCTTCCATTTATTTTTCATCATAATTATGTAGAAAAAAGCTTTCATGGTAATACGTCATTGATTTGATGAATCCAATAGGTGGGTACGGAATATCCAGATATGATTTACTCTCGTTAAAAGGAAATACCTCACTTCATCTTCATTTGATGGATTCGGACGTCATGGCGGGATATGAATTTCTCAAGGTTTCCGAGTGATTCCTTGGAACGGGGATATATAAAAATGGTCATATTATATGTTGATAGGAGGTGTACTCTAATTCAGCAGACAAGTCAACTCATCGGGAAAATGACTTATGTTCGTCTAACATAATAAGTAAACAATAACATAATAAGTTTATAGTAAATATGTCAACATAATCGCTGTTATAATCACGATGATAACATTACTACTAAACCCGTAGTGAAAATGAATTATTGTCAGTACACTCGAGCGACTAGTATTCTACTGTAATTATAAAGGACATGGCCCTCCGTTCATGGAGATACTTACAATCTACGTAATTGTGACGAAACCACAAGTACCCTGCTGATATACTACTTTTTAATGCTAATCTCCGTACACGGTGCTATCCGAAATATACTGAACTTGATCATTTTTCACGTGCAGCCGTGGAGTTAACACGCTGTCAAGCGATGTCATATGACTTTTTTCCAACATCAATCCATGCCTTCTCCACTAAATCCTTTCTTACGTATTCTGGTAAAGTATAGTTATATAAACATGTATTCTTTCCACTTCCAGAATAAATCTAACATTACTTTAATATTCCGACACCACTTCTGTCAAACGTCAAACGTATAATTATCAGACACAAATAATTCGACGCGTCGCGTGCGATCAGCACTGTCGGTATCGTGATACTGAATGGAAACCGACAGCCACCGCGTAGCGCCGTGAACGGGCACCAGCAAAATCGTACGGGGGACGCTCACGAGGATCGAGTATCTTGTAAGTATCTCCGTGAACGGAGGTACTAAACTTAATGTTTTTATTTTACTTATATACATTAAGTAATATTGTTATTCAATTAATAAAATTTGTTTATTTGTAAACAAGTTCTGCTGCGTAATTATTATTATCTACGCATGACATCTGTTTGTCCTTCTGAAGGCAGTTTGATAATGCTAAATAAACTGTTTTTATAAATTGAATACTTAATAATATTATTAAATATGTGTAAAGGAAAAATCTGCAATTTAAATTAAATAACAAAAAAAACCTCGATTTTTATCACAACCAATTGGAGGCTGGTGTGGGTACCGCCACCCCGGGAACCATTCATTGAATAACTAAGTGGTTCGATACGTTTGGTGATTTAGCAGGGATACCCAGGTTCTTGGGGCGAGGTTTGTCTAGGCCTTGGTGGCGAATGCGTTTGCTAACCTACTGAGTGGCGGGCCGGATCGAGAGAGACTGATTGTGGCAGACGAAATTTAGACCTCTCCAGCCAGACTCTCTCGACCCATCGCCTTGCACCGCAGTACTTTTTATTTATGAATTTTTATTTTAGTAATTTGTACGTTTAAGTTAACAAAATTTCTTATTAATTATAATTTTTTTTTACATGAGATCCACACAGGGGCCCAGAGGAAAATAATTTCCCTCAGTGCCTATGTCATCTTTGGGGATGCTGTGTGGAGAGTTTTTTTTAAAGGAAAGGAAGGAGAGGAGAGTTCTGGGAAGGAAAGGGGTTTAAGGGGTGGATAGGAATATGGGATTCAGTGTGTCCAGGTCATCCGCCTCCAAGACCTAGACAAACCTCACCCCATGGACCCGGGCACCCCTGCTAAATCATCAAATGTAGCGAACCACTTGGGGTGACCTGTGGCAGAGGTGTTGGTTATCCAATAAAGGTTCCCGGGGCGGCGGTACTCATTCCCGCCTCCCAAATTGTAATAATATTTCATATTGCAAACTAAATTTTCTGTAGTTTTATATAGCTCCTACAATACATCTTGAACTTTCCAATCGGTGCGGACTTAAATGTTTCTGGTAGCTTGTTATATAACTTCATTCCTTTGTACAGTAAACTGTTCTGCGTATTCGCCTTGTCTTTTTTTTTGAAGCCTGATTTCCTTGCACGACCTTGTGTTATGTCTATGAATGTCCTTGTTGAATATAATTTTATTTGAGAAGTATTTTGGTAAAATTTTTTTTTATTATTTTATGTATAAATATCATCGTATTCAAGGTCAGCATCTATTTCACAGTTAGCCAATTCAGTTCCTTTAACATTTTGTTTACTTCTGAAAATCCGTTTCGCCGAAGTATTATTCTAATTGCCCTGTTTTGGAGAATTTGAAACTTATTTTGTTCTCGTTCGTTATATAGGAAAAGGATAGTTGAGCAATAGTTAAAATGTGGAGAAATAATTTATTTGTAGATAGTGATTGCAGTTTTACTAGATAGTTTTTGCCGAATTCTTCCCAAAAAAGATTTTTTTCCCCTAATTTTCTGCATGCTTGTTGAATGTTAGTTTGGAATATAATATAACTCCTAAGTATTTCATTTCAGTAACATTTTCAACGACTTTCATTCCTGGACACATTGACACCCCTCATACGCATAACTTCCTTTCCCTAAAAAGATCCTCCACTGTTACGATGCACGAATACGCCCTACAAAGTCACGCTACTCCACTGTGTTTGCAAACGGTCTCCCCCTCCTCCTAGCGCGCCAGAGATCCTACGACCCTGGTGATGATGGTCTCACCCGCTCTGCTGACCGAATTAATTCTGAGCTGGTCTGTCGGCAGAAGGTAGGCACCTCAGGACGGTGTGCTTAACACCACACAGCACAACCAAAGATAATATTGTTCCTGAGGGATTTTTTTGTTATTGTAAAAAAAAAAGTTTGTCACGAACTTATTAGATTATTTTTCCTTACTCGTGCATTTAGGCAATTCAACATATACAATAATTGTTTTTTAATCGCACCTGGAAATGTGAGAAAGTTTAACACAATGCATTATTCTACTACGCAACATTGCAAATTTACAAAGATATAATTCTAATGAAACTGTACCATTTATTATTTAAAAATAATAGAAATCTCAGACAAACATCAATTCTCCCGATTCGAAACGTTAAAAATAATTAAAGGAGCAATTCAATTAAACATAAGATATTGGAGTCAAATTTTGTAATTCATTACCAGAAAGATTCATAAACGTAAAAAACAATTTGAGAGATTTGAAATTTCGTCGTAAAAAACACAGTTCAATTCAATTTATTGGATAACCTTGGGAAAGTAATTGGGAACCTTTATTGGATAACCAACACCTCTGCCATAGGTCACCCCAAGTGGTTCGCTACGTTTGGTGATTTAGCAGGGGTACCCGGGTTCATGGGGTGAGGCTTGTCTAGGTCCACTGAACCCCAGATTCCTACCCACCCCTTAAGCCCTTTTCCTTCCCAGAACTCCCCTCTCCTTCCTATCCTTGAAAAAACCCTCCACACAACATCCCCAAAGATGACATACATCCTGAGGGAAATTATTTTCCTCTGGGCCTCCTGTGTGGAGCTCATTTAAAAATAAATAAAAAAAACACTGAATACTTTAACATTTTGGAATAAAATTTTGTAATTCGTTACCAGAAATATTCCAAAATATAAATAAATATTTATAAAAAAAATTAAAACACACTGAAAATGTACACAATGTATCTTCTTTGTGTGCCGCATCAGGTCCCCCCGACGTTGGCGATCACTCTTGAGAATGTCTCTCTATCTTGCGCTGCCCGGAATAGCTCCTCCACACTTCTAATGCCGGTCCAATCTCGTATATTACGCAGCCAAGACATTTGTCTCCTACCAGGCCCTCGGCGACCCTCTATCTTGCCTTTCAATATCAAATGGAGCAAGTGATACTTCTCCCCTCGAAGTATATGACCCAGATATGAAATTTTCCTGATTTTTATTAATGTAAGCAGTTCTCTATCTGCTCTAGCCCGCCTGAGAATTTCTGTGTTGGTGATCATGTCGGTCCATGGGACCTTGAGCATTCTCCGGTGAAGCCACATTTCAAAAGCCTCTAACCTGTTCATGGTATTTACTTTCAAGGTCCATGTTTCACATCCATAGAGCAAGACCGACCACACATAACATTTTAGCATTCTCTGCCTTAGTTACACAATCTATAACATATTTAAAAAAAAATCCCTAACGATGCTATTACGATGACACACGACGATGAACAACCCCAAAATGCTCAGCTTAATTATGGGGGTATGTATATCATATGTGTTGTACATAAAATTATTATTACGTTATAACGTGTTTTATTGTAATTGATGTAATAAATGAGAAGAACCTTCATTAATAATAATAAATATCATTAATAAATAACAAATGCTTTGGTCGATGGCCCGGCGGGCAGAGCACTTAACTGGCAGTCACAGTCGGGTGAAATTAGGTTCCTCCTCCACCACAAGACAGGATTAATCAAGACGGTCATTAAACTATTAAATAATCCTCTTTCAAACTGGTCCACACACAAATTTATAAATTAAGTCCCTAGTGATGAGCATTATCACGTTTGAATGTTGCTGAATAGTGATCAAATGGTGGGCTAAATACGTTTTCCCTCATTACATCCAACGTAATATGATTTTGTTGAAAATGTTAAGTATAACATCTTGTAAAGTGCAAGACATTTTGTGTAAATATGTATAAAAACGATTTAGATTATGATAAGAAGTATTTTTGAATGTAGCTATTACTTTGTGGTTATCCATTATAGAAAAATGCAACAATATAACTTTGTAAAAACCACTTATATAGTGTGCAAATCCGACCGGTTTCGGAACAAACGTTCCTTCGTCAGGGAAAACTTATACTAATTTGACAGTTTCGAACAATGTTTTCTTATGGTAGGGGGTGGAGCCGTTGTTAGTTAATAATGTAGATTGGGTGGGTAGGTATTAGTGTAGAGTGGGTGGGTAGGGGAACAAATCCATGATTGGGCTATATGACAATATTCCCCTACCCACCCACTCTACACTAATACCTACCCACCCAATCTACATTATTAACTAACAACGGCTCCACCCCCTACCATAATAAAACATTGTTCGAAACTGTCAAATTAGTATAAGCTTTCCCTGACGAAGGAACGTTTGTTCCGAAACCGGTCGGATTTGCACACTATATAAGTGGTTTTTACAAAGTTATATTGTTGCATTTTTCTATGATAAGAAGTACTCCAATGTTACTTTTAAAGATAAATTGGACACTTGAGTCCGCCAATGGTGTCGTAAATGAAAAATTTACAACAAAGACGGAAACTTTACGTTTTCATTGTGAGTAAAAGATTTCTCGAATACCGCACAAAATTTCAACTGCTGTCAAATGTCTGGAGCCAGTAAGACTTTGGCATCCCAAATTGGGTATACTGGAGATAGTTGCGTGGGTAAGGCGTTATGGAGAGGAAGTAGTAAAAAAAATATTCTCTCTCCCTCTGGTTTCAATCCTGGGATTGGTTTGCAGCAATTTCATCTATGAATATCTACCAAATTTATGGCTTGTCTGAATTATTCTTGTAGCAATTTTTTAAAATGATCTTAAAATTCAAAACATATTTGAGTTCACGAGTTCATGGAACGTGATGATTTAATGCAGGAATAGTTCACATTTATATTTCGCACTTTACCCACAGACAACAAAAAGTAGTGTTTAGTTCAGAAACAGTTTAAAAACTAAATCCATGTTCCCAAGTCTTTCATTCATAATTTTTTTTTATATATGAGCTCCACACAAGAGGCAGAAGAAAATAATTTCCTTCAGGGCCTATATCATCTTTGGGGATGCAGTGTGGAGGGTTTTTTTAAAGAAGGGAAGGAGAGGAGAGTTCTGGGAAGGAAAAGGGTTTCGGGGGTGGGTAGGAATCTGGGGTTAGGTGTGTCTTGGTCATTCGCCTCCAGGACCTAGACAAACCTCACCCCATGAAATCTTATTCCTTATTCCTTACAGTCCCTACAAAAGGAAAAGAAGAAGATGTTTTCATACCTACGCGGAACCCATTTACAATGTTGTCACCAAAATCAAAAATTACCTACTTGGATGAGTTGAAAAATCGCAGTGACATCGGTCACATCTCGCAATTGCAATCTCGCTATTAATCGCATAAAATACTAATTAATGAACACCAAAGTGTCGGTAATTGTGACCAAGTTGTGCAGTTAATAAAGTGAGGGCAGTCATCACCAGGATCTATCCGAAACAGCTGATGAAACCATCATAGGTAGGGACTTATCCTTTCCATTTGCCATTTCCGGTGATTGAGTTAAAAACTCAGTCAATTGTCCTGTTTTTCGCAAAATTCAGATTTACAATCCACATCTCTCTCGTGTCACGACATTGGTTGTGACAAGTAGTATCATTTACTACTCGAAATAAGGTTGACAAAAAAACACATATAAATTATTATTTTCCTCGCGGAACATCATTATCTGTTGCGACGACTTTTACACCTAACTTTCGTAGAGATTCTTTATTCGGCGTTTCAATGACTTCTGCAAACTCCGCACAGCTTCAGACGAAAAACAAACTTACTAATGAAGAAGCTTTACCGTGGATCAGCGCACCTACCTAACCTAACATAACCTAACACGCTCAAACACTGAACAGATAAACACTAAAAGCGTTATTTTTTTATGTGAATACTAAGGTAAGTTTGACGGCCGGCGTGGTCTAGCGGTAAGGCTTTTGAGTCGCAATCTGAAGGTCGCGGTATCGAATCCCGGCGCGAGCAAATAAATTTTATTGGATTAATTTGTGTTTTTTCACTATTAATTCATTTAAAGTAATATGTAGTATATATTTGCGGCACGTTCCAGTATGGAAGATACTTTCAGTATCGTCCTAGTGTAAGACCACCATTCTTCTTTCACTCCCCACTACCTTCAGCCTCGCAACGTACCCCATTTGGGGATGCCATAGTCTCACTGGCTTCAGACGGGAGTAGTTGGGACTCTTGTGAGGTAGGTATTCATAAAAAAATATATATTAAAAAAACGTGAATACTAAGGTAAGTTTGACGGCTGGCGTAGTCTAGCGGTAAGGCTTTTGTTCGCAATCCGAAAGTCGCGGTATCGCGGTATAAATAAATTTTATTTGATTAATTTGTGTTATTTCACTATTAATTCATTCAAAATAATATGTAGTATATTTGCGGCACGTTCCAGAGTGGATTCTTAGTATCGCCATGGTGTAAGACCACTATTCAGAATTGAAACGTTACCAGTGACCAGATCAGAATAGCCAGGTACTTCCCTACCTTCCTTTCCCCACTGCCTTCAGCTTCACAACATACCCCAATTGGGGATGCAGTAGACTCATTGGCTCCAGACGGGAGCAGCCGGGACTCTTGTGAGGTATTCATATAAAAAAGAGTCCCAACTGCTACCTGGAGCTTGGAGCAGTGAGACTATGACATCCCCAATTAGTGTATGTAGTGAGGCTTAAGGCAAAAGGGGAGGGGAAGGAGATTGGAAGAGGAAAGTGGGGAAGAACCTGGCTATTCGAATCTAGTCACCAAACACTGCTAAAGCCAATTCAAGCATTTTTTTAAATCCTGAACGTTGATTAACATCAGGGCGATACTGAGAGTATCTTCCACTCTGGAACGTGCCGCAAATATACCTTATATTATTATAAATATTTAAATTGTTATACACAAATTAATCAAATAAAATTTAATTGGAGGCCGAGGACGAGGAACCAATTTCAAAGAAAACTAATTCACATCGGCCCCTGGCTTCCCGGCGTTCAAAAAAGAACTTTAATATTTGAAAATGTTCGGCAATGTCTTCAGAAGTAATGAGAAATTTGCTCACTTTGGGCATACGGACACTTCAACAATGAACTTGTATCGGTTTATCAAGCACTAAACTAATAATTTCAAGAATTTTTAATCAAATGTTGCTAAAGTTGGGAAAATGATGGGTTAGAAAATACCAAATTGTTGAAAATACCAATTGTTGAAGCTGAGAAAAAATAAATCATAAGCTATTATACTTGGTTTGAATTCACAAGAGTCGACATATTTATGGCGTTCAAAATGAAATATTCATCATTCAAATTAATTCTGGCGAAGTAGTAAATCCTTCAAAGCAAGACTCTCGCATGGTTGTAACATCGAAGGGGTGACATAATATTATTGTACCTATGTTTGTGTGTTTGGGTTTCACTCGGTAATGGTCGGAAAGGGTTGTTCGTAGAACTGAGACGTTCCGTCAAAAATATATCACGTTAATGGGGGGCGGGTTTAGTCTTAGAACCGACGTCAAATTATAAATATGAAGTTGGTGTTTCAAAGACTTATATTTATACTTTATACTAATCTTGTGTTTGTATTTGAAAGTGGTGAATTGCTTACATATAATATCAAAGCGATGTCTTGTTCTAAATGTTCAAAATCCCAATAAAATAATTTATTATAAGATCGGTGTTTAAATGGTAAAATAAATGTTAAGTATCATGTATTTCTATATATAGTAATATGTATATCTTTGTATATATATATACATATATGTGCCTTTACGTGTATGAATATGTATGTTTATGAATATTATATTTTTTTCTTATTTTTTTAATATATATCTTAAAATTGTCTATCTTAAAGTTTAAAAAAAAAATTTAAAACTTTCTACCACAACACATAAATAATACTTGTCACACTTAATCATAAACACGTAAACAACTCAGCACAGGTTCTCCCAGTGAGGTGTTCATGAAACATACACTATTACCCATCCACATTTTCACCTTCTCAAACCTACCTTACATCCAACATAATTAAATTGCAAAATATATTATGTAAAAATGTTAATAATTATGTAAATACTGTAATATGTAAAAATAATAAAAAATAAATAAAAATAAAAGCTCTATTTAATTTGGGAGGAGGGCATGGGTAACCGCCGCGCCGCCCTGGGAACCATTTATTGGTTAACCAACACATCTGTCGTAGGTCACCCCAAACGGTTCGCTAGGTTTGGTGACTTAGCAGGGGTGCCCGTTTTCATGGGGTGAAGTTTGTCTAGGTCTTGGCGGCCAAAGCGTTTGGCTAGGTTTGGCTGGCCGGATCGGGAGAAACTGGTTTAGGGAGACCTTTCGAACCCCGGACTCTCTCAACCCGTCGCCTTTCACCGTAGTAGAAGGGGTGTCTTTCTTTCTAGAATGCCAAGGTTATTACAACCGTAACTAGCTTGACGTAATTTCCTCAGCTGTGGTGCTTCGAAATGTCTTAGTAAAACAGAAAAAAGTTTTTTAAGTATGTTATTGTGTTAATATTTGCAATACCCTAAAATGGTTTTTAACAAAAATATAACATTTTTATCCGGGCACCTGTATAATGTCCATTGTTTTTCGCAGTTTATGAAAAATTTTACGAAATTCGGTAATTAAACATATTATCACTAAATTCGCCAAAGAAGTTTGTTACGGAATTCATAACTACCACATTCGTGAATATTTTCACGCTACCTAAAGCTGTCATCCCAACAAAAAAGTTAAATATACCCCTGGACCAGCCAAATGTACATTTTATAACTCTGGATTTTTTTATAATTCATACCCTCCCACGCGGAGGCCTTCCTTACCCCAGGCGAAAATGAGTAAATACTTTTTAATTTACCGCGATACTATACACATACATAAACAAGAGTCTGATGTACCTCAGCAGATTATAAATAAACTACCAATGATACTGGAAATATTTTGCAATTTGTTGTAAACATCCAAAATCATTTACGTTTTAAGATTTTCACGGCCGAAAGTATTTTCGTTATTTATTTTTGGGGTGTTATGCCGTGTTGCGCTACCTCCTTCTTTAGCCAACGTTTCGGACAGCGTTGCAGTGTCCATCATCAGGGCAGATCCGGTAGATGTGTCTGAGATGATGGCTAAAGAAGGAAGTAGCGCAACACAGCATAACACACCAAAAACAAATAACGAAAATCCAAAATCATTGTTTATTTTATTTTATTTTTTAGTGAGTAAAACCTCAAATTGTAGTATTTATTTAATGAAGACAACATGAGCGAAACTAAATCGAAAATCTGAAACAGAAAAATCAGGACCTTCGGCTCTCCGGGCCGCAACTCTACCAACTGAGTTAATGTGTCTAATCTCTGTTAATCTACCAACATGTGTCCTTTTCTGATTCGGTCATTTTAAGAACTACCAACATGATCTTCATTTTCTTAACGTTGAGCCAAAGAATGGTTGACTCGAGAGTTGATCAGTAGGATTGGGAACAACGGCCGTATGTTGAACTTTATTGCGCGGTTGGTAGTTTGTTTTAGGAATTTGACCTAAAATTAAATCAAAAAACCAATTTCCAATCGCTCAAAAGCAATAAATTACAAAAATGTTTACTGACATTGTGGTATTTTACCAATATAATTTACCAGAGTTGTAGATATTCTCGGTAATGCTTGAATTGGCTATAATCGTGTTTTATGACCAGATGTGAATAGCCAGATACTTCCCCATCTTCCTATTCCCAACTCTTTCCCTTGTCCACTACAATCATTCTCACAACATAACCCATTTGGGGATGCCACTCACTGGCTACGAACGATCGGGAGAAGTTGGGACTCTATCAATATTCATATTTTAAAAATTATGCTTTATGAACTACTAGCTGACCCGAAGAACTTCGTACCGCCTCAGAATCAATAACTGTTGTGTTAACTAATTAGCTGAATTATTTTTTTTTTTTTTAACTTAAAAATTACACAATGAAACAATTATCGATGTGAAACAGTGTTTTGTTTTCGTCAGTATCAGAGCTAACATACCAGCATAACACCGGCATCAGGAAAAATCCACAAGTTTATATGCAATAAATAAAGAAAAAAAATATATATATTTGAAGAGATGGCGTTGTGTACGGATTTATATTTTTTGTGATTTTCTTACTTTTCCACTTACTTACGGGAACTGCGTTTCATTTTCTGTATACGTATATACATATAGAATTTTGGAAGTGGATATGGGTACCGCCGCCCGGGGAACCATTTACTGGATAACCAACACCTGTTTCATAGGTCATCCCAAATGGTTCGCTACGTTTGGTGACTTAGCAGGGGTGCCCGGGTTCATGAGATGAGGTTTGTCCAGGTCTTAGCGGCGGATGCCTCTACCCACCTGCTGTATGGTGGGCCGGAGTTTGAGGAGTGAGGTTGGTTGAGGGAGGCCTTTTGACCTTTACAGCCGGACTCTTCCGACCCATCGCCTTGCACCTCAGTTGGAGAGATGGATCATGCGTCCGTCTGACCCCCAGAATCCAACCCACCCCCCATACCTTTTTCCTTCCCAGAACTTCCTATTTCCGACATAGGCCTCCTGTGTGGAGTTAATGTTAAAAAAACGTGTGAGGGCGATTTATTATAATTATTGTATTTTTCCTGTGGAGGGGTGCAGACATACGTTCACCGTTTGTCCCAACTGTTCAACTGTTGACAAATAAAGAGTGGCAGCATTTTTTTTTTTTTTTTTTTTTTTTTTTATTTCATACAATTTTTGAAAATACACTTTAGCATTAGGTATATGTTTAAGAACAAAAGCAAAAAAAAATTTGGAATTCACTCACTATTAAATATTACACTCTTTCAAAAGATAAGACTTCGTTCCATACAAAATGTATGAGGAAAAGAATTTTCTTCATAACTTTTTTTTCGTGAATTTTTCTGATATTTTAATAGCTCTTCTGCTATTCGGGCGGAAACAAATCCAACAAATCAAAGATCATAAAAATCGTTCTTGAATTATAAATTGTAACTAACCAATTGTAACTAACCCGACATTGTTTTATATATTAAGATTTGAAAATTGGCACATGCGTGCACATGCCACCATACAAATCATTGATAAAAATAAGCTGCAAAATAAATTGAATCATTTTTCCGGATTCGATTTCCGGCAATGGCTACCAAAAATATTTAAAAAGAACAAAATTGAACCGGAAGCATTTCTAAATAATGGATCCTCGACCCTGTTGCCAGCATTTCAATTCATTTTGGGACCGTCATAAAGTATCGCATACGACCCCCACCCCACAATTCTCATCCAAAGCGTGAAAGCAAATATCATACCCTCATATTCCACATATTCATGTATCAAATTATTTATTACCTCTCTATTTTACATAATAAAAATAGTAAACGGTATTCGAAAAAATTTCGTAAATTCATGGATGCACTTTTTTCCAAATGTTTCTAAGTAACTCCTTTCAAGGGTGTTCTAGGCAATCATTTCAAATTGTTGAGAGAGGGAAGGTGTTTTTTTTACATTAGCTTCATGCAGGGGATTTTACATTAGGGAAAAAATTATGGTTACACGCGGAACAAGCAACTGGTTTTCCTCGCAAAGCGTATTTAAAAATGTTTTTTTTTTTTTAAATTAGCTGCGCTGCGACTGCGGGCCCGCGGTCCGAATCCCTCAGGGGCCTTTGTCATCTTTGGGGATGCTTTGTGGAGAGTGTTTTTAGGGAAAGGAAGGAGAGGAAGTTCTGTAAAAGAAAATAGTACGAGGGTTGGGTAAAAAATCTGGGATTCAATGTGTCCAGGAATGACGGACGTATGAATTCATCCCTCCCAATGCGGTATAAGGCTGTGGGTCGAGAGAGTCCGGCTGGAGATGTAAAATGTCTCCATCAACCATCCCGATCCAGCCCGCCACTCAGTAGGTGAAAAAATGCTTGTCCCGCTAAGACTTAGACAAAGATCAACCCATGAACCTGGGTAACCCTGCTAAGTCAACAACGTAGCAAACCACTTGGGGTAACATATGGCAGGTATGTTGGTTAATCAATAACCAATCAATAGTATCCGCCTTTCCAAATTTATATTTTATTCATTTTATTTAAATGGGCAAAGTTCATTATCATTTTATATGGATGATTGGAGTCGAGTTCCGACTTAGAAGAGGTGAGATGTTGAACGGAGGTAAAGCAATTTTAGATAAAGCAGAGAGAATATTTGTTTACAGATGTGCAACAACAAAAATATGTAATCTACATTTCCCACTCCACAGAAAATACAATCTGCGGAATCAAACACGTGAATTTAAAAAAAGGTGAGAAGGAACGGAACAATGTCCAATTCTCATTAAAAAGTGAGGATTTTAATGTTTTTTAAATGGGGGTGTCGTTGAAACCTTGGTTTTTATGGGATAGTCCTTTGTATCGATGTCATAGCAGGCTCTCAAAGATGCACTAATTTCAAATTAAAAATATAAGTTTAATTCCAGGAATTTACTAGTGCAGACCTCATCACAATGTTTCATAACAACGGTTCATGCTACCCTTTTTGAACATATACGCGTTTCCTTCGGTGACCGGACAACTCTTAGTGCCTCCGTTCACGGAGATATTTACAAGATACTCGATCCTCGTGCGCGTATTATACGCGCCGATCGTAAGTACCCCCCGTACGATTTTGCTGGTGCCCGTTCACGGCGCTACGCGGTGGCTGTCGGATTCCAATGAGTATCACGATACCAACAGTGCTGATCGCACGCGACGCTCACATCATTTGTGTCCGATACTTATTCATTTGACGTTTGACAGAAATGGCGTCGGAACATGAAAGTAATGTTAGATTTGTTCTGGAAGTGGAAAAAAAATGCATGTTTACATAACTATACTTTACCAGAATACGTAAGAAACGTTTTAGTGGAGAAGGCATGGATTGATGTTGGAAAAAAAGTCATATGACATCGCATGACAGCGTTTTCACTCCACGGCTGCACGTGAAAAATGACCAAGTTCAGTACATTGCGGATAGCGCCGTGTACGGAAACTAAATGGTCTGCAAACTCAGAATCGCTATTGCAGAGCACTAAATGGCAATAGCGATACTGAATTTATTAAACTATTAAATATTAAATTCTGAATTTATTAAAATATGATCATAGCTTTGACATAAATTCAGGTCTTCAAATATTACATACAGGATATAAAACATCGCAAATCAATAATTTAGAAATTTTAGAAATAAGAAAAAATATAAATTCCAAAGCTGACATAATTAATAAGCAAAAAATTTTTGTTAACCCTGTTTTAAATATCTTCCCACTTAACCGGCCTTTTACTTCTAATAGCTTGGTAATCCCCAATTCTTCGAAACTCCCACCATTGTCAACCCATCCCCCTCCTTCAACTTCTTCTCTCCATATGTAATCTATAATTAATTTTTTAACTTTAGTATACTTTTATTCCTGAAGAAGTGAACATGGTTCACGAAACATGTTGATATTATAAAATATAAAAAAATAAAGTGTTGTTAACTAAGTTATTTTCTTTTAATAAATAAATAATCACATCACAAAGTAACAACCTTTTAGAAGAAGTTTTCTTCGAAAAATTAGCATTATAAAGTGGTATATCAGCAGGGTACTTGTGGTTTCA
The DNA here is from genome assembly GCA_929108145.2 of Limnephilus rhombicus. NCBI lineage: Eukaryota > Metazoa > Arthropoda > Insecta > Trichoptera > Limnephilidae > Limnephilus > Limnephilus rhombicus. The sequence goes on from OV815278.1 coordinate 26,725,942, forward strand.
TCACAATTACGTAGATTGTAAGTATCTCCATGAACGGAGGGCCTTAATCATACAACTTCAACACCTCCATTGAAAAGGGATGAAATTTATTTTTAAAATCATTAAATATGTTACGTTAGGTTAAGTTATGGGCCATTTAAAAAATAATAACTTTTAATGAATTTTCGAAGGGGTGTTGAAATGCCACTTTGTTGAGATGTCGTGGAACCTTTTCCTTCGACTGCAGTTGGAGCGTGACGCTCATCAGCCACCTTATTTAACTAATTTCAATTATGTCCTTTCATTATGCCCTTTGCGTCTAACACTAATATTTTTAGAGAGATAAATTAATAAATGAAACATTACCTACCTATACATTAAGGGAGTCAATTTCTTTTGAAACACGAAATGAAATTTACGTGTAACCGGTTCAAAACTTGCGTAATGTATTTAAATTACATTGTATCTTAGTTAAAGCTTTTTGTAAAGTTAAATAAATGAAACTGATGCTATAACTGATGCTATGCAGTCGGGAGCACCGATATTACAGATAACGTGGTTAAAAAAGGTTTTGCTAGATTAATTTATTAATTGTTACCCGGGAACCTTTATTAGACAACCAACACCTCTGCCATAGGTCACCCCAAGTGGTTCGCTACGTTTGGTGATTTAGCAGGGGTACCCGGATTCATGGGATGAAGTGTGTTTAGGTCTGATGACCAGGACACACTGAATCCCAGATTCCTACCCACCCCTTAAACCCCTTTCCTTCCCAGAACTCTCCCCTCCTTCCTTTCCCTAAAAAACCCTGCACACAGCATCCCCAAAGATGACATAGGCCCTCAGAGAAATTATTTTCCTCAGGGCCTCCTGTGTGGAGCTCATGTAAAAAAAAAAAAAAAATTGTAATACTTTTATGATTAACGATCAGTTTAAATTAAAAGCAAATCATTTGTCTGCACATTAAATGTGCATAATATACTTAATTTCTTTATCATGCGAGTGTAACATATTCTCAGCATTGCTCCTGTGACAGTCCACCATTCAGAATTGAAGCGGAGCTTTAAATCGCTTTAGCACTGTTTAGTAAGTAGCAAGTAGCAAGGATATGAAAAAGGTCTACTATGAGTTATGTCATTCTCGAATTGAATATGGAATCATAGGATGGGGATCTGCTGCAAATACGTACCTACATAGCCTGAATACGTTTCAAAAAGGAATCATAAAGATCATATTGAAAGTACCAATTAGAACGCCTTCAATTGAAATTTTCAATAACTTTGACGTACCAAATGTACAACAAATATATTCCAAAAATATATTATTGAAGCTCTTCAAAAATAATGAATCCTCTACTAGACCGTGTATGCATAACACTAGATCGAATAAAAATTATATAAAAAATATTCAAAGTTATAAAACCACATTTGGACAAAGAAACTATACATACTTTGCAACAAAACTCCATAACATCCTCCCCCAAGACATAAAACTAATAAAAAATCCAATTGAATACAAATCAAGAATAAAAATATGGCTTAAAGAGGTCAATGAGAAAACCCTTGCGAAGACGCTAAAAACGACATAGAAGACAAATGAACTATATTTAAATAACTTTAGTCCGCCTCGGCACAGGACCCCCTAGTGAGGAGGACTAAGAAATACAATATTTTGTACTTAATTTCACATTGCATTTTGTATGTAAAAAAATTTTATATAGTCGCTTTAATAAAAAAAATAAATAAAAAAAGTAATGAGATCTCAACATTCAGGTTCTTCGCAATCTATCTTTTTCACATATTATTCCCATCCTCAGAATATACAACAAACCCCAATTGAGAATGTCGTATTTCCACCGTATCCGGACAGTTGGGAACAGTTAGAGCTCTTGTGCAGTATACATAAAGCACAGTATTTTCAGGAATCAATATTTAATAAAATTTTAATACCATCTCAATTCACATAATTTTCACAAACTAATTTTCGAACCCGCTCTCTTTCGGGTTCTGCCAATGCAGTGCTGCACTTTGCCGCTCTAATGTAGCAGAGGTCTCGCATATTTGCGCGAGCTTCGCACAGAAGTCCCTAGGTACTTACTTATTAGAAAACAACAAAATCAATGGCGGTACCCAGGGCCCAATTTATCCTTAGGCTCTAGCTAGCCTAGTGGCTGAAGCCTAAGGCGCGAGATTCTTGGGGGGCGCATTTCGAGTGACTGACCGTAGACGCTAGTGATGGCGCTTACAATATTTTCAAAACTTCTCCTTTCTCAGTGCATTGATTTCTCCCACTCCAGGAATGGGTGTTAATATTTAAGTGGAGATATACCTAAATGTAGACTTTGTGCGAGTTATTATATCTTAACTGTTAAGATTTTACCTAAAGAAAGAAGATAGAGAGAGTACTGTTCTAAATTTATAATTTTTGGTTCATCTAGAAAACCAAAATCAATGCCCATAGACAGGGCCACCGAGAGGGGGATTCAGTGGGTATAAATCACAATAGATGATTTTTTCATGAAAACGACGTTACAAAAATCATTAAATGAATAATAATTGTTAGTAATATACACACGATAAATTAAAAGTTTATCTGAAAGATTGTTTTAATACCCCATCAATAATATTGTTGTTACATACGAATGTACTTTACATTTATGTGTGGAATAGTAAATAAGTTTATTAGTAGATAAGGGGGCATACATTAATTACGTGAGCAGTTTTTCTTCCAATCTCACCTCCCCCCCCCCCTTGGTGAGTTAAATTTGGGCATTCTTTTCAAGTAACGTGAGATTTTGCTGGACCCCCCCCCCCCCCTTTGAGCTCACGTAATTAATGTATGCCCCCTAACGTAAGGTGTAAGGTAAGGCGTCGGTCTGGGCTGGACTACCGCCTAGACCCAAGAGGCCCCAACCTCAGGGGGAGGGGGTACAATATCAAATTTTCCATGGGGTCCCAAAATCGGAGGGGGTCCTATTATAAACTAAACTGCGCCAGTTTGGGTCACAGGACTTAATAAAAGTAAAAAATGATGCATGTACAATGATGGAGAACTTGTCTAGCAGAGGGTTGAACTAGCGACGCTTTGAGAAATTCCGACGAATTAGCCCACTCAGTTACTAGCTGATTTTCCGTCTAAATATTGTTAAGATTCTGACTTTACGAAAAATAAAAATCGAAAACATTTGTAAGTTTGACCTCCGACCTTGGATAATTTTCGCCTGCGGCGCATTTCCCATATCTTTGTGAACGTAAAAATTCATATTCCATTCTCCTACACCAGTGATTCTTAACGGAGGTGGCAGCGTCCCCTTGGGAGTGTTTTGGAGGTCTAGGGGGGCGTTTTAACATTTTTAGCATTTAGGGGGCGCTGCAGAAGTTTGTATTAATATAGAAAATAAGCTCACACATTGTACACTGATACATTGCAACACTTTCTTTAGGTGCAACGATTTGACAAGTTCTGTTAAATAAACTATACTTTCGCAAACGAAAATTTTAACTGGGGCATAATAGTCCAGTCAGTGAGGGATAAAAAAGGCCTTTAGCTTGCAAAAGGTAATGTAGTAGCGATTTTGATATATGCAGAAGAGGGAGAGGCATGGAAAATCCGCCACAATAAAGCTCTATGATATTTACCAAGATGCCAGACTCTCTATCCATCTAAGGCTCCAAAGACTAAGATGGGCCGGACATGTGCATCGAATGACAAGCACACGAGTACCGAAGAAGGTTCTAACAGGACACCCAGGAGGTAAACGAAAGGCGGGCAGTCGGGAGAATGATGTCAGGAAGGATGCAAGAGGATTACTCCATGTCGCAGATTGGAAGACGACGGCCGAGGACGGAGGGTGGAGGTGGAGGCTTATGTTGAAGGAGGCCAAGGCACGAATGGGTTGTAATGCTATTGAAGAGGAAGAAGACCTACTGGGGATACCACAATAAAAAATGCGCCATTTTCTCTAGCTCATGGTGGTGTGGAAATGAGTTTACCAAATTATTATTATCATGTAATGAATAGCCCGACAAAATATCAAAAATTGGAATTTCACCATTTTTAGAAAAATATTCACATTTCCGCCACTGTACATCGTTACCTACTAGACTTACAAAAAAAATTTGGAAAAAAAATATTAGAAATTTTACCTAGTTTAAGATTGTGTTTCGCAATTTGATTGTAAGATCAACCATTGCACAATTATTTTGAAAAAACCAAATTTTGGCACCTTCAATCCAAGATGGCGGCTCGAAGAAAAGTTTATTTTTCTTTAGAGTCCCAATCTAAACAGCATGTATCAAAATCGCTACTACACGACCTTTTGCAAGGTAAAACTCCCCACTGACTGGACTATAATATTGAATATTGTGATTCATATAAAATAAAGGTCCATTAAAAAAGGTTCAAAATATCATCTATAAATAATAATGTGTTTTATTTACACTTCTCAGAAATCCTACTACAATTTTAAAAACTTCGTTTCGAGGGGGTACGCTTTACCACAGTAAAAAATAATTTTACTGTGGTAAAGGGGGATTCTTTCAGTATGGTTAAGAAACACTGACCTACACCATATACCTATGTGATGCATGCGTCCCCCAATTGGGGTAGAAATAGTTTTTTTTTTGAGTTTTTGAATTTCTATGAGATGTCAGATTGATGGAGGGGGGGGGTGCTTTCAGCACGCTAGCCTTTGGAACCCTTAATCGGGCCCTGGCGGTTTCACCCAACAATCGGACGGGAATAAAAGCCAAATTAAATTTAACCCTTGCCAATTACGTAAACGAATGAAAAGCCTCTCCATGAACAAGAACATTTATTTAATCTAATGGCTTTCAGTCCCTCATATTTCAGCCATTTCATGTGTATGGGATTGTTGATTTATTTAGGCACGCTTTCACCAAACAAACCGAGCCAACCGTAAGTTAAAACGTGGCTAAAATCCGCAATCTCGACGTCACCAATGCTGATTGCAGCATAATTTTCACTTAAGGTCATTAGAAATTATTCCAAAAACCAATAATTGATTTATTTTATTAGGAACTATGATAAATTAATCTTTTTCTACGTGGTATCTATTACCTACTGAAATGAACGTTCGACTGAAGTATTTGAAGTTCTGTATGAGATAACACTCGAAAGCGAGACAACTCTAGGTTTAAGAGGGTATTACCAGAGAAAACCAGAAATATGTCATTTTTAAATCAGATTTTAGAAGTATTGACTCTTTTCCATAAAAAAATATAAATGGATTTCGAAAGATTGTTCTTTTAACTAGCTTTCGCATGTTTTAACTTTTGATAAAAAATGTTTATTTTTAGTTTAATAAGGTTATACCGTAGGTCGTTGGCAGATTTGTTAAATTTTCAAAAAAGATTTTGTATTATACCACACCCATTTCAAATCATACAACCACGCAGTAAAAGAAATCAATACATTATCGTGTTTTAAAATTTATAAATTTGAAGAAAAAATGTTTATTTTTAGTTTAATAAGGTTATACCGTAGGTCTTTGGCAGATTCGTTAAATTTTCAAAAAAAGATTTTGTATTATACCACACCCATTTTAAATCATACAATCATACAGTAAAATAAATCAATACATTATCTGGGTATCACGTGTTTTAGAATTTTTATTTTAGTTTAAATAAAATCATAAAAAAATATATACGGACACGTGTTTCTCGACGAAAATTAGTCCGTTTGTGTATTTATTTACGCACTTACAAATTAATATATTTCAGATTTTTTAACATTCTTATTTAACTTAGACATTATTGAAGAATGATAAATACTTATAATCAAAAAATAATTAATAAAATTACATTATTTTAATAGTTTTATCATCACGCCTTTCAGCATTTTTGGATGTAGGTATAAATTAAAGCAAATTTGGAATTAAATAAAATCGATATTGAGTTATAATTTTAAAAAGCTGGTACGGAGAATAATTCATCTTTCTCACTGTAACCGCCCTGCACGATCGTAAGAAAGATTTTCGACGAAATGTGGATTTTCAACCGCTGGCTGGTTAAACGCTCTTAAAGAGTTTGCACAGTTGTCCGGTCTCTGACCTTAAATAATAGGCCACTTGCATCACATTATTATTAAATTTTTTTCGGTGTAGGCAAATATTCTAAGACAGTCTGTTTTTTTTATCGTATTTTGAAACATTGTCGAATTTTCGAAAATTTCAATCTGAAAAATCAGACCGTTTTTTATAAACCGGAAAGACCGGACATAATTTATGGGTATGAAAAAACGATAATTACATAGCCGAAAATCATTTTAAAAAACAAAACGTTTTCCACACGAATGGCACAGGAGAATAACGAGGCATACCAAAAATATTACATTTCATAAATATTTTTTTCCTTTATCCATCTTATTGATCATAAATCATTATAATGTTCAACGTATGTATTAATAAATTCAATGTAATATACTTTTACTTGTAAATTATAATAATAATAAGAATATTATAAAATTTGTTTTTGTTAAAATCAGCACCATTACCATGATTATACTTCTAAAACACGACAGAAAACATAAAATGTACGGGGTTCTCTTCATAACATCTGTCAAAAAGTCAAACCAAATGATAAGTTCGCAGAGAACAAACAATAAACCTTAAATGCCAAGATAAGTTTTAAGATTTTCACAGCCAAAAGCATTTTCGTTATTTGTTTTTGGGGTGTTATGCCGTGTTGCGCTACCTCCTTCTTTAGCCAACGTTTCGGACATCGTTGCAGTGCCCATCATCAGGGCAGATCCGGCAGATGTGGTACATCTACCGGATAACACCCCAAAAACAAATAACTTAAATTTCAAATTCAAAAATTCGTCTGAAATCAAAGTGTTGCCATATAAAAAAAAATAGAACAGTGTGGAATTTTACAAAATTAATAGGAACATTTTCGGAGATAGGACATTTTTATGTAGTTTCGTGACGAGTCCAAATAATAGATTTATTTATTTAAAAAAAAAACTGTACATTTCTAAAAAATTTTACCAACATTTTCGTAATCTTAGTAAAAAAATCTATCCACACGATTTTTCCATGTCGTTATGAAGTTCATGCAGGAGGCCTACTCGTGAATACATGTTAATTATAATATTGGCTAATGTTCCGCCTTTCCAATGTCACAGTAAATACAGTCAATGTAAAAGACTATTGCTCGTAGCTACCAAGAGCAAAATATAATATAGGAGTGGTTAAAGCGAGTCCCAAGATATAACAAAATACTTTTAAAAAACTTACCAATTAATTAATTTAGTATACATAGACCTAACTAGGTATTATATCTAATCTGTGCTCTACTTATTCCAACAATTGTTGTTTTACATTATTCCTTATAAAAATAAACAAAGAATAGAAATATCTAAAACTTTATAAACTTTTTAAATATATTTTTTTAAGTGCCTATTGGGTGCATTTTCAATTTACTCACGTAGATAATTTTTTTATTTGCATATATTATTTGTTTACTCGTAAGTGGAACAGGGCTGACTGGCAATTTGTAAGAGATGGGATAAACTAATCGATGAGATCTTTTTCCGTGAATACTTCAAACTCAAACTCGAGCGGCCATGTCAATTTTCCCGCCCATATTCGGGATTAAGGTTTATGTTTTTTGCAGTTTCCCGGAGCTCGTGACTTGGGAGTTATCCGCCAGATAAATACTTTTTTTTAGTTCAAGCCGGAATTCAACTGAGAAGTTCAATTCAAGTTTTGCGTTCTGGACTTTCAAAGGGGGAGAATTCTAATTGAAAAAATATTTTCTGCAGTTGGTTTTTAGAAATAATCCTACAACTATATTTTTTAAAATTTATTTCCAATAATAATGTCATGTTCACGTCATGAAAATAAAACCCAAGTCGACTCAATACACACAGACTTTGTAAAAGCGTTTGACAAGGTTAACCACAAAATTCTTGTCAATAATATTTGTAAATTTGGAATGAGGGTAAAATATTGGAATGGTTAAAAAGCTACCTATATAATAAAATTATTCTAATAAAAAATAATTTTAACCTGTCACACTAATTTGTCGTTACAAGCGATGTATACCTAAGGGTCGCATTTAGGCCCAATACCTTTCTTACTTTTTATAAATGATATGGTCACTGTTTTTGATGATAATGTTAAATGTTGTTTTTCGACGACGATCTAAGACTAATTAAACCTGTAAAAATTATTGATTAAATATGAGTGATTAATTGTTCACTTTAAAATAATTTTGAATGAACTACAAGGTTGGTGCAAATTCAACAAACTTTATCTAAATATTAGTAAATGCCACATAATAAAGTTTTTCGGAATAATCCAACCTATTGTTGCTTCCAAAACTGCTTAAGAATTACAGCTTCAGATGCACTTGTAATGGACTGTGAAATCTAAAAAAGAAACGATACGAAATGGTGTTTGCTGGAATTGAATGATAATATGTGTAGGGAAAACAAGATATGCAAGGAAAAGGGGTAACCAATCACTTACCAAGGATGCGGAGGAGCACACGACATACATATACATACTCGTATATAGTTCCACCTCGATTTGTAGAAGTAATTATCGCAACAAAAAAAATAATGTGTACAGAACGATATTATGAACTTCCGAGAGGGAATGGGACGTTTCTACGCCGCCGGTTCTTCGCCGCCAGTTCATCGCCGCCGTTTCTACGCCGGGACGGTTCTACACCGGCCGTTTCTACACCGGCCGTTTCTACGCCAGCCGATTCTACGCCGCATTCAAATTAAATTAACAATTACAATTAAACTTTATTGTTTAAACACATACATACAGTCATAGAAAATAAAATAGAAAATACAAAAATTATCGAATCATTTAAAAAGTAGCATTAACATTTATTTTAATTTAAAAGATATTTTGTACATGCAAGTTACAATCGCCGCACAGTGGCTGAAATTGGAGCGCTGGCTGGCGCGACATCCCTCTCGGCGTTCGACCATTTGGTTGTTTATTGTTGTTTTTAAGTGTTTATATGAAATATTACAAAATTTTTGAAAGATTCTCTAAAATAACTTCATAAATTGAAGGAGAATCCCAAACAATAAACATAACATTGTTAATCGATGTACATAGCAATAATACTTAGGATTTTCCAGACAGTGGGGAATAACGTTAAATAATGATAATTGGGGGTAGAATGGTTTAATGGGGGTAATTAGTGTAATTACACATAATAGGTAATCTAATTATATATTAACTCCTGCTAAAAATGCTCACACGCAAATTGAATGTATTTATAAACATTTTATAGTTGGCAGGTACCTACTTAAAAATATATTATACATTTAATGACATGCGCATTAAAATAACCAAACGGAAAAGACTCCAAAAGATAGTACAGGATATTTTATATTTATGTAATAACATAAATTAAAAAATATGTTATTACATAAATTACAGAATAATTAACTTTCTGATGTTATTTTCAATGAAATTTTTAATTTTAGTGACTAATTGAAAATAAAATTCATTTTGACGTTTTATTAGTTATAGTAATAAAGGTAACATTATGTTAATCTTTCTTAGACATAAAGGAATCAAAGATTGAATTCAAAAAAATAATTGATGAAAAATACAATCATTCCTTAAAAATGCAATTACTGGAGTGGCTGGTGACGGCTGGTGATAATTTTTATTGTTCCATGTACAAAAAAGATACATCAATAATATTCTTTTAAAATTAGAGTGGAGAATCGTGGAGTTTTTTTTCCTACTCCATTAAAGAAAATAAATTTGAAAAAAAAATTTGGAAAAAAGACGTCAACTTTAAATCAAGATTTCCGATATAATTTATGACATAAATATCTTTTTACTGTTACTTTACTAAAGCTCATACCTTTAAAAATATTTTAAATGAATTTATAAAAAAAAAAATCGATAATAAGTACACAAACAGCTAGATTCTGCACACCTTCAAACTCACCTAAATACAGCAGCGTAAAAGTGCGCCCAATAATCCTCTGTTCTGCGACTAATTACAGAATAATTAAGTTTCAGATGTAATTTTCAATGAAATTTTTAATTTAAGTGAGTAACTGAGAATAAATTCATTTTGACGTTTTATTGGTCATAGTATCAATGGTAACATTAGGTTAATCTTTCTTAGACATAAAGGAATCAAAGATTGAATTCTAAAAAAAAATTGATAAAAAATACAATCATTCCTTATAAATGCATTTTGGGAACATGCTGATCAGGGGCCGGTGACGCGCCAGCGTTCCAATTTCAGCCACAGAGCGCCGGGATTACCAGATTGGGACCCATTGACAAAGCAGGTAAGCAGAAGTTTTAATCCGGGTTATCTTAATGGTGTTATGGTTATCAACACAGGCCCATTAGCACAAAGGAGGTAATGAGAAGTTTTAATCCGCTTAAAATTCTAAAAACTGTTTAACAGTATTTGGTATAAATATGGGGCAGGAGCCCTTAACACATCACTCTAAGTGTATTCGTCACAAAGTAATCATTACGTTAGTTAACAGTGATCTTAATAATGGAACCAGCAGTTCTCAGCAAGAAAGGAAACGAGAAGTTTTCATATAACGGATATTTGTACGTTTTCGACAAAGTTAGTAAAAGGGACGCTAGTTTAAAATTTTGGCGGTGCGAAGAAGTGGGTCGCTGTAAAGGAAGAATTCACACGAGGGCTGGAGAAGTGGTCAACGAAATCAACAATCATTCTCACCCTTCCTCGGCAGCAGCCATACAATCAGCAACTGTTTGCACTAACATGAAACGTCGTGCAGAAGAAACTATGGAGGGCACAAGTGTAGTTATAAATCAGTGTATAGTCGACGTGCCTGAAGCTGTTTTAGCATCGATTCCAAATAATGCAGCCCTGAGAAAAATAATCAGAAGAAAACGGAATCAAATTAATGCTGCACCTGCTGATCCCGCAGACCTAAACGATTTGGTGTTGCCAAATCGATATAAGCTATATGTGCCTCAACCAGGAACAGAAGAAACTTTTTTGCTAAGCGACGATGGAGAGGGAGCAAACAGAATTTTAATTTTTGGAAGAGGGAGCTGGTTGCAGCATTTGCATAATGCCAATACATGGTACACTGATGGTACCTTCGCAATAGCACCGAGGCTATTTTCGCAAGTTTATATTGTTATGGCAACAAAACACGGAGGAGTGCATCCTATAGTGTATGCTCTGTTACCTAACAAGCAGCGTGTTACATACACACGTATGTTCGAACTAATTAAAACACTAGTGCCAAATTTAAGTCCAGGATCTATCATTTGTGATTATGAATATGCAGCTTTTAGTGCCATGAAAGATTGCTTTCCTGAAGTAAATGTAAAAGGTTGCTTCTTCCATTTAGCACAAAATATGAGGAAGCATTTAGCTCAGATTGGTGTTATTAGTCAATACAACAATGATGCTGAATTTGCATTGAGAGCTAAAATGGTCATTGCATTAGCATTTGTGCCAATAGCTGATTTAGATGAATACATTGATGCTTTAGCAAATGATTTGCCAGTAGAACTTCAGCCGCTTCTAAATTGGTTTGAAGACAGCTATGTTGGCCGTTTAAATCGACGCGGGAATGGTAGGCGCCCGCCTATGTTTCATCCAACAATGTGGAATTTATACCAGAGAACAATCGATGGAGAAGATCGCACCAATAATCATGCAGAGGCAGCCAATCGTCGATTGCGTTCTGAATTATGTATGCATCACCCAACTATTTGGAAATTTATAGATGGATTGCGAAAAGTACAAAAAGGACGAGACGCTTATTTTGAGCAACTTATCGCCGGACATTTACCACCGATGAAGCTGAAAAAATACCGTGACGCTGATGAACGTATTCGAAGAATTGTCTTAGATTATGAAAACAGGGAACCTCTAGATTATTTACGTGGCCTAGCACACAATTACCAAATGACGCAATAATCTTATTTTTCCTATTTATTCTTTTAATTTAAAATAAATGTTAATGCTACTTTTTAAATGATTCGATAGTTTTTGTATTTTCTATTTTATTTTCTATGACTGTATGTATGTGTTAAAACAATAAAGTTTAATTGTAATTGTTAATTTAATTTGAATGCGGCGTAGAATCGGCTGGCGTGGAAACGGCCGGTGTAGAAACGGCCGGTGTAGAACCGTCTCGGCGTAGAAACGGCGGCGATGAACTGGCGGCGAAGAACCGGCGGCGTAGAAACGTCCTAGACCCCTTCCGAGATGGTCAAATTCCTTCTTTTTAATTAAAAAGAGATTGTGTACACGAAAAACACCAACAATTTGCTTCCAAAGTAGTTCCAAACTTCTTCTTTTAACAAAAAAAATGCGAATTTTTCACTAATTTTCTAGCCATTGTTCCAAATTTCAAATACTTTTCCAGCAAGACGATATGATTAGGGAGAGGTAGGAACTGGATAGATGAAATCTAGATGGGAACCAAGCATATTCTCATTTTAAAACCTAACCACTACCAATCTAAAATTAACAATCTTTCCCTCTACTTTATCGATGAAATAATGATCTTGGCATTATTTTCGATTCCAAATTTAATTTTCTTTCAAACAACACAAAGCAAAGCAAAATACTTGGCTTCATTCTCCGTAATGGCTGAAACTTTAAAATATTTCAACATAAAAAAATCTCACAGTTTTCTTTAGTCCGAAGTCAAGGAATCTTGTATTTGTACCACTTTAAAATCTGCTCCGATTGTATTATAAATTCGGCATAAAATTCTCATATATATTAACTAAACCTTTGTTTACCTATAGATTACGATAATTTGATGAAAACACTCTCCTGTTTCCGACTTGACTTTTATTTTTAAAATTGTTAATAGCATTACAGACATCCTTGATTTACTAATCCTAATTATCATCCAAATACCAAAAGGAGTTACTCGATCGAAAAATTATTTTTAATGCAACTACAATATTAGGACGACTGAGTCATTTCTACTCTACTCGCTTGTGCCTAGATTGCATGCAGTTGGCAATACTTTTTCAGAAATGGTAGTTGTGTTCAACTACATGGAAACTATATTCTATGTATATTAAGATTTTTTACCTCACTAATAATAATCAATGTTAGTATAATACCTTCTGCAACGGTTCTGTACAATTTATGTAACATATCTTCATGTCTGCTAGTTCCACAAAATTATGACTAATATCACATGTTTTTAAAGGCCCGTACAGGCGTATAATATAAATATATATATATATATTTTTTTTAACTTAATAATCTTCGTCTCATATCATGGTAAGGTTGGGCTGAGTTGGATTTGATAAGGTTGGTCAGGTTTGGTTTGGCCTAGGTTAGGTGAAGTTAAGTTAGTTTGGGTAAATTGGTCAGCAGTTGGTTTTCCTAAATTAATTTACTTTAATCCAGATCTATGGTTAATCTTTTATTATTTCTTAAAAGTATGACTTTCTTTTGATCACCATTTATTTAATATACGATCAATTCAATGTAAATAAAATTGATTGGCATACTTATCTTTTTTATCAAAATATATTAAGGTGTCCGATTACTAAAATAATCACAAGCAATTTAATTTGCAAAACACTTTGGTGTTCATTTAAACAGCTAATAAAAATGAAAAAAAATATATAACAAGATAATTTTACCCTATATTGCATTTTCGAACAGTATGAAATAAATTTGAACTGAAGTTGTCTATTATTGATTGATCTAGAATTAAATTTAATCCTGCAATTCAAAAATTATTATAAGCAAATACATGTAAATCATTCCAGATCCTTGCTTATGAATTGGTGTACTGGAAGGATCCAAAAACAATTTTTTAAAAATCAACAATATCCACAAAAAAATTAACAATGGTTTTATTTTACCAGGAAGCTGAAAAGAAACTAAGGCTAAAAATATAAAAGCAAAAAATTTCGAAATGAATCGCGAATCTAAATTTAAACAGAATTATTTATACGTGCTAACCCGGAAAACGTTGTTCTGCCAAATAAATTGTTTCAAATAACACAGCGATGTAAATTATTTCAATGATTGATGACGCAACGCTTCTCGTGAATGACTTGCGCATGTGTGGATGAAAGTTCGATGAGGCGGACGTAGCGCCATCTGTCATTCAACAACATAAATAACGAACGACGACGAGGGTTAAATTTGTGCATACAAAAATACTAAAATCGCGATTGAATAATAGGAGGGTGGGGGTAGGAGGGTGAATGTTTGGGGTTAAAGGTATTTTTAATGCCAAATAAAATAAATACAATTTTAAAAATCTGAATAGGGACACCCTAATCACCTAGCGGTATGAAGTAATCTTTACGACCTAATCTCAAACCTACCAAATATACACTAAAGTTTTCATAAAAATCGGTCCAGCCGTTTTGGAGGAGTACAACCACAAATACCGTGACACTAGATTTTTATACATAGAAAGATAGATAGATTATATTTAGTATCTTTGGGCATTTGCGACATATGCGAGCGGGTGTTTCAAACTAGTTCTAAAACGTTATTGAAACATTCGATACTATCGGTATCGGTGCACATATACATTCAAATGTGTCCTATTTAAAATACTTTGCCTACACAAACTACCGATAGAATAAAATCAAGTGAATATTCAATATTGTTGGAAAACGCTTTATTTTTCTTACGTGATATTCATCCCTTTCAACTAACATTTCTTTATATCCCACAACTGTCCTTTCTCCAACAAATGTAAAACTTTTTGCCCATCGGGATACATTGAATTAGCTCCACATTTCTTATATTTCCTCTTTGTAAAGTTCACTTCATTCCACTTTCTACCCTTCTCTTCATCTTCTTCTTCTCACTAACAAGCCTTTTCACAATCTTCCTCCTTGCTTTTACCGTGAATTTTATGACAAGTCCAAAACGTTAAATTCTTTCCGAACAACACAAACAGAATTTCCACCTTAAAATGATTATTTTATTATATCTATACCGCCTTCGTAATTTAATTGTCCTCTCTGGAATTTTCAAGTCAAATCCCGGACTATCGTGGAGCTTTTCCGATACAAATGCAATTCGATGAAATTTTATGTATTTGCTTTGAATGTTACGTGTAAATAAAAGGCCAGTCAAGCGCAAATAAACGTTATTAATTTCAATTTATACCTGCAATCTGCACACAGACTTTATTTAATTACAGTGTGTGTTCTGGAAGAATAGTTATTATTTTTTTTAGTAAAATATGTGTAGGGTTGATGTGTGCATTTTGTGTTTGGGTTTCTATTTAGTTTAATTTTTATTTTTATATGAAACATCCTTTATGTAATAATAATAATAATAATAATAATAATAATCTTTATTCAATGAAATAACAACAATATAACTAAAAAAAATAAAAAAAATTACATACTCAATGTAGTTTACAAATAGATTACATCAATCAGTACAGAAAAATTAACAAACAGAAAGTAATGTAAGAAAGGTTACACAGGAGTAGTATAGTTATACAGTATTTTTAGTTGTGCATTGCCTGCCTCACTAGGTGAACCTGTATTGAGGCAGAAATTTTGTTAATTGTTTCTCGCAATTTTATCTATGGTTTTTTTATAAATGTGTAAAGTAGGTTTCCATACAGCAAAAACTTTATTTTAGTTAACATTATTGTTTGCATATACCTACACAATTCATAAACTGCAAGGTTATTACTACAATAACAACTGTCAATGACTGGGCGTTTGGGTGAGGGCACCAGTATAGGCTCGATCATTAGATGTAATACTAATATCCAAATAAAAATGCTGTTTTCAAACAACTTCTCTCTTTGGTGGCATTGTAAAACTGTCTAAGATAGGTAGTATACCCAGCAAAATCATTTTTCAAATAAAATATCAACCCGTATAAAAAACAGAGTTTCTTTTTACTACGATTCACCTATTTTCAAATAACTTTTAAAACTTAAAAATTAATCAGAGTGTGCAATTCACGCGATAGAAGTGCAACTAGAAAGTCGCTAGATGTCGCTTTCTTTTCTTTTGCCTGTTTATTTTAAAGTGCTTTGAAGATTGGATATTGATTTCACAAAAAAAAAAAATTATTTTATTTTGATTTCGAAGGATTCGAACATCCGTTCGCTGAATGTCTGTCTCTCTGGTCGCTGAGACTTGTCGAGCGCCTTACCCACTGCGCTATCGAAGGCCGGCGCCGACGTGCGAATTGTAGTGACGCATTTCCGTTTCATACGAATTTCAAATCACCAAAGGGCTAAAGAAGTTTCACTTTAAAAAAAATCTGGTTTGACTGAGGATTGAACCTGCATAACCAGGATCGGAGTCAATCACGCTACCAACTGAAACAAATCCCGGTTGGATAAGATCGACCACTTCGTAATTTTATCGAATTTCAGAGAAATTCGTATTTGTCCGTGTATGTATTGCGTGACTGCCACCAAAAGTTGACGGAATGCATTGTAATCGACAAAGAGTCGATCTGCCGAGTTTCAGTTCCAGATAATAGAAAAAAATGTAGAAATAGCATGGAATAGTGCCTCATGAATTCTACGACTGTCGTTGAGCTACGATCGGACAGCTTTAGACTGTGAAGTCTGCGGAGTCGATGAAAGTTATGCATTTTACCCCTTGCTCAAAAACGCTGTGTAAATAAAACGCAGCGCATAAGATTGGAACAGAGAAACATTTAACTTATTACTACGAAGTTTGTATGATTAAAACGGCTTTAAACCAGGCTTAAGGTCGGCTTTATCAAACCAACATTCAATCGGCTAGTAAAACGGTTAATATTTAGGTAGAAATAAAGGTGGGGTGCGCGCCGCTATGCGTAGATGAGATTTGCAGTAGTATTTGTGAACAAGGTGGACCAAATTTTATAGTAATAATGGGAATGGCCCGTCTCCTTGTGTTTGGTTCTGAAACAGTCTTTAAAAAAAAACTTAATCCATATTCCCCAAGTCCTTCATCAATCATGTATTCCTTTCTTTTCCTCCTCTCCTCAAAGTCTCTACCAGGAAAAGAATACAGGAATACCTACATGTGGAAAAATTGAACAATATTGTCGCCCAAGTTTACATTACCTACTTGGGCAGTTGGAATTTCGTGGTGACATGGGTCACAACTTGCTCGTTGAAGTATCGCAAATATTAGCAAAATTTCATTTTTATCAAATCAAAGTGTCGTGTATTGAAACCTGGTGTTGTGCAGATATATTGGGAACCCAGGATCGATCCTGAAACGCCACAAAAAGCCGTCAAAGGTAAGAGACTTCCTCTCATTTCCTATTTCCTACGATCGAATTTCAAAGCACAATTATTACTGAAGACCTTTCAGAGATGAGCGATGGTGATATCGAACGACAAAGAAGAAGTATCAGTATAATAGCTGATATGATTGACCAAAGATTCTTTCATTGCAACAATAATGTTAAAAAAAAAACATTGTTTAATGCATTTTGTACTAACCTATATACGTATGAAACATGGTGCCACTCCCAAAGCACCTCGATGGAACGACTCCGGATCCAATAAAATTACGTCTGCAGAATTATATTTTGATATTGAAGGTACAGCAGCGCATCAACAATGTTTACAGAACTAGGACTGAATGGATTCGCCGGCCTCATAAGACACCGGGTCATTGGAGCCAGGATGTGGCTAAGACTCCAGATACTAATATCTGAGATACAGGAGTGCAGTCTACAGAGTCTACAGGATATATCTACAGAGCTAAGGGCATCTGAGCAAGAGGTTGTACGGAAAAGCATACATTACTTCAATTACGTAATTAATTACGTAAAGGCTTAAACGTTTAACGTACGTACATGAAGTTTTTGCATAATACTACGTATTTTGCTGTTTACGGGGACAATAATTTATTGAACAAACATGGAGGTCATAATACAAAGATATTTATTTATTTCGAAATACACGGCACCACAACCTAACCTAACCTAACCAAACTGACATAGAAATGATCATGGTAACAGACTAAATAATTTAGAAGCACTCGAAATAAAGACCCAAATCCTTAATATTCAGATAAATGTGTCCAATAGTCCGATATTAGGGATTTTTACATACATACATACATAAATTAAGTTTTTTAAACTGCATACGCAATATTACCTTATTCTAATATGCTATACATAATTTCAAATCCAACCTCTGCCAGTGCTGTAGATATTCGTCAACACTTTGGTTCTCATAGATTTGAGCAGTTTGAGCTGTAGATTTTCGTACGCACTTTGGTTCTCATAGATATTAGTCAGCAGTTTGAGCTGTAGATATTCGTACGCACTTTGTTTCTCATAGGTATTAGTCGGATTTTTTCAGTTTTTTGGAATTCCTGTAGATATTAGTAGACGCCTCCTGTGGCTAATGGCCTCCGTCAACACGGTGGTGAACGCAGCATTCAAGCACCAAGCGCCACTCCTGAGTGTGCGCTGGGCCTGAGCTCACTCACGACTACGCCCTACATATTGTATCATTTTTTAATTGCTTTTTTTACTTACCGTTTTTATTCTATTCTACTTGGATATTTTCTTAAAATTTATATCATAAATAAATTGATTTGTATAACTGTATGGGACTTATGGGATTGCTCTATCCTCCCCACATCCTGGAATAAAACATTATTATTATTAAAGCCTTAATTTTCAGTAAATTAAATTAAGTACAAAGTGGAGAGCATAAATTTCCAAGCCACCTCTTGAGACTTCTTGTCTTAGAGCAAGTCTACCATTCACTAAAGAAACGTCGAGTGAATAGATTAATGCCCCTGCTGAGAAAACATTATTTTCTACCACATCTGAATAACTAGGCATTCTCTCTCATATAACCCGGTAATAGATTCCATTATATAGATCTGGCTTCACTTTGTTTAGACTTCACTTCTGAATGGCCTAAATATCTATCATATCCTCACAAACAGAGATCTGTCAAGAGATAAAGCGATAGAAATGTATTGTGGGCGTCTGTGGCTCAAAACAAGGTCAATTTGATCTTACTTCAGGTGAAAGTAAACAAATTTTTTACATACTGTTATTCATTCTAATAAATCAATTTATTTGGCCAGCCTGGGAAATACGATTCTAATGGTCATATGACAATTGGCGAGATCTGTTTTCTTTAAAAATGGATCATACTTTTGCGGATTTTCTATTCAATGCTTATTAGATGTATTGACCGAAGAGCCACTTGCATTATGATTTTTCAAAAATATTATTTTCAACTTTATAATCATGCTTTCCAATGTACAGTCATTTTTTAATATTTATTTTTGTCATATCCATAAAATTTAAACATTATAATAAACCATAGAAGTTTATTTTATTTCTGTTAGAACAATGATATAACAGAGTGTCCGGGGGTAAAGTGCATTAACTTCGGGAGGTGATTCTACATGATGGTAGGAATAAAAAAGATTAACAACTTGTTATGATGTGGATGCGTCTTAACATAGTTAACGATTGTAATTTATTGCATTGGTAGTCAAGTACTTTTATGGTTTTTTCCGTATCCAAGGGCAGGTTGACAACAATGGGCGGCAGGGCTTTTTCTAAGCAACTCACTCTCGACGTGAAACGGAACGGGCAAATGCCGTTTCGCGAGGACAGTCAATTTTAAAATTTAGAAATGGTCTATGGACAAATATAATGGACAGTCAATTTTAAAATTTAGAATGTATAATAATCTATAATACCGTAGGCGGCTGTAACTTTTCGTTATGCAGAGTGCATCGAGCTAAGTGTTTAATTTACGGGATTCGCAGAATGTACGAGTTGTTCTTACCGAATAAAACAAGTTTCGGGCGTACGATCAATGGCCGACGGATTTCACGTGTGACAAAAAATGTAACGCCGATTATGTTGCTCATCGGGCGTTCAATTGCCATCTTACGAAGTTTAACGAATCCCGCTAGTGATCTCTATTCACAGTAATGTATATTTATACGCTTTCCACGCTTTAAGCTGAAACATCTGCTGTTCTCTTGGGTGAACATTTCAACACACCCGCGACGGTGGAACCGTTTAACAGACACGGAACGGAACTTTTCAACACTCTGCGACGGTGGAACCGTATCGCACTCTGGTTGTCAATGGATCCTGAATTAAACCTTCCATTTGGGTATGATGGCTCCGTAGGACAGGCCTCGCACTGCTGGCCAAACTTAGGCCGTTCACCAGCGCATCTCTCGCCTTCCGGATGCTCACAGGAGGTTGGGCATCTAGTCATCGGACTGATTTCATCAGGCAGCCTTCTGGATGCTGGACGGGACGCCAAGCTCCGCCACGTGCTGTGTGCATGCTCTGCATACTCTTTAGGCAGTTAGATAGATTAACCAGGTCAAGGTCGCATAAGGGGGTGAGTTAAAGTATTGTTTTGTTCGCTTAGTAATAAGTCTATGATTTCCAATGTTTTACACTCTATTGGATAATATATTGAATGTTGTTTCTAATCAAAATTACTCTGGTTGTTATTTATAGTAAAACTCAATTTCCCATAACTGTAAGTAAGTATGGAAATGACACAGTGCCCACGCATCCAGTAAAGAATTTTATGCTCTCCTACTTTCCAGAAGGAAAAACGTCTTGAATGCACCTGTGGACATATTCTGTTTTCTTCAGAATTTGGCGCTTTACATCAACATGTTGAAAAGTTCACAAGTGTATTTAATCGCGTTTTTCTTTTGATAACATGCAAGCGACAAAATCTAGACGCACCCTGACGTCTAGAGGTTGTTTACTTTGAAACCGTTTATTGATGAAATATAACCTATGATGACCCGTAACAACGCAACATTACACGTTGCGACGCGCAACGTAACAAACTTTTTCCGAAATTCCATTTTTTTTTCCGTACAAAAAGACTTACCTACTAAAAATCCTTAGTGTGAGGTACGAACTTACTTGGGCGCGATTTTGGCAACATCGCATGGTTGTGATTGGCCCGTAACGTAACAGTGGAAAATAATAAGGCTGGCCGCACACGCCGGCATCGGTCTAATTTATCTTTTCCACATTTTTTCCACATTTCCACACTTTTTCTTATCCCCAAACTACCCCTAAAAGTTTAAATTCCGAAAAAAGTTATGTTTTTTTTTACTTATAATATCATGTAGAATCACCCCCCGAAGTTAGTGCACTTTACCCCCGGACAGCCTGTATAGGGCTTGCAATACGTCAGAGCAAATATCCTAGCTGTTAAACTGTCAAAACACGTAAATATATGATAACCAACTATCACGGAGTTTCTCATTAGCTTTCATATACCATCAAATAAGTTCAATAAAGTGACAGATTTTATCCTCAATCTTCGCAAATTCATTTTTTTGCGTCATTTTAATTAATGAAAATGAACCACTTTATAAAACATCACTTATTTCATCAAAATTATCTACACGTTTCAAAACGTTTCTTCGTCAGGATATAATTTAAATTCCAATTCAAATTTTTTATTTTTTATTTTTTTTTATTTAGTTTATTTGGGAAACATACAGTTTTACAAAAAAAATAATTGAACATAAAATATAGAACATGATTTAAACCAATTAAGTTCCATTTATAATATTTATAAAAGCTAGAAATTAATTAAAAGTAATAAAGTACATAGTGTGTGTGAAAAATGATTAAAAAGAGAATACTAAACAAAAGAGAAGTAATATTTTTAACTTAGGTACATAGCAAGGTTAATTTGATTTTAAACGATTTAAGGGTACAGTGGAAAATGTCAATATCGCTTAAGGCATTCAAGAAACCATTGATTTTGAAACATGTAGATAAATTTGCAATTCAAGAAACCATTGGTTTTGAAACATGTAGATAAATTTGATTAAGTAAGTGGTGTTTTAAAAAGTATTTTTCATTTAATTTAAGAATGGAGATTTGTTTACAATTTCGTAAAAACAACTTGTGCAATTAGGTCAATTAACATACATGTCAAATTTCCGATCAGGAAAAAGACCGATCCGGTGTGGTTACATTTTATAAAAAAATTGAGTTTAGTGTGTTATAAAATGTATAAAGATTATAAGAAATCAATTCTTTTTTTTTCTGGGCATTTTCGTAATGTTGGTACAAAAATCTGTACACGTGAATTTTTCTACCCAATTAAAAATGCACGCAAGTGGCACATTCCACAGGATGCCATCGACTGGTTAGGTTAGGTTGGTGGTGATTCATGGCACAAATATGACGCCAATTTCGTGAATTACTTTGAACCTGAATAGAGTGAATAGCTTCCCAAACATATTTATATCCTGTTTTCCCTATTCAACATTATTATTATATAATAGTTAATCACTAAAGAGTTCTAAAGTTTTATGCAGAAAGTGGTTTATTTTTACTCAATGTAAATACATAAATCACTGTGAAAATATGGTGTGTTTCTATTCATTTTCGCCGACTTCTCAGAATTTGTATTTTTCCTTGCCACATTTTATATTTTTGTTTACTTTTCAGGTTCTGTATTTCTCTTTACTTCTTGTATAGTTTAAGGAAAGTTCAACCCATTCCGTTTTCAATTATCGTTTGTGTTGACGTTGACTAATAATGTACTAGTCCCAGGCAGAGATTATTCGCACGTTATCGACCATCCTCCTAAAAGCCTGTCTTTAAAATTTTCCTTCTCACTTGTCCTGAATGAAAACGAAAGACAAAAGATACTATATGGTCGAATTTAATCATATTTCTACAGACATTTAGCAAACGTTTGTTTCTTCGGAATTGTAAAGGTGTAATTATACGGTAAGAATTTATACTGATAGGGTATTTGTGTGGATATGCAGGAATTCTAAAATATTATGGGATTAAAAAAAAAATTCCTGATTTTCCAACCATATTAAAAAATAGTATTTACTATTACAAGTGAGAATGTAAGTACTATAAATTCGTTTTCTTGCGAAGCAATATTTTCAAAAACCTGAACCTAAAAACCTACCAAAAAAACTTTAACCTGAACGAAGGAGAAAGTTGGAAAATGAATAAATAATT
The DNA here is from genome assembly GCA_929108145.2 of Limnephilus rhombicus. NCBI lineage: Eukaryota > Metazoa > Arthropoda > Insecta > Trichoptera > Limnephilidae > Limnephilus > Limnephilus rhombicus. The sequence goes on from OV815278.1 coordinate 26,748,882, forward strand.
AAAAAATTAATGCAAATTTCAGTAAGTTTTGGTTTCATCTTGGAATTAGAATTATTATGTAGGAACCTGTGGGTATTTTGAACATCTAATATAGGTATTTTAGAACATATACATTGGCAACCCTGCTATGGACTTTGTTTATCGCCTCAACGTTTTTTTTTTTCGATATGTTGTTGTTTTCTGTTTCAAAAGTAAAATGAACACGAATAAAAATAATTGGGAACTGTCTGAAATAATTGTTCCTGACAAACGATCATTACAGCGTCAAGAAACAAATTTTTGACAAGATTCATTTCCAAAGACAATTTTATTGTGCATTCTACGTTAAATGTTTCTTTGCATTTTTAAAATAATATAACACTTTTTCTTTATATTTGGGATTAAATTATGAAAAGATTGAAATTAACACAAATAAATAACGTAGACAACATACGCGATTTCATAGTTCTCGCGTCCTAATGAGGCCGACTGGGATCGCTCCTAGCGGCAAAAATCGTGCGAGAGCAACCCATTAAAATGTCATTGTAATGAAATGGTAATGAGACCGCGCAACTTTTAATACTGAAATTTTTAAAACGCTAAAATAAATTAATGCATTTCATGTTTTTCTTTGTTAGAAATGTTATTTAACGTATTTTTTGTTTGTTACGTTAATTTTTTGGTACAATTTAATGTTTCTATACTTCCAAAATTATTTCATCGACGTAGGTACCTACCTATGAATAACAAGCCATTTTCCCATAAATATATTCGATTATAAAGTTCCTGTTAATTTTATAGGAATGTTTACTGTCACCCTAAGTGGTAAGTTACGACATATCATAAGAAACAATTTACAACGTACGTTCCTTTCGAATACTCAGTACAGACGTCAGAAGCAAGTTACGCGTACGTTCCTTTCAAATACTCGGTGCAGATGTCAGAAGCAAGTTACAACGTACGTTCCTTTAGAATACTCCGTGCGGATGTCGGAGGCAAGTTACAACGTATGTTCCTTTAGAATAATCCGTGCAGATGTGCATATGAGCTCTGCTTTTTTTTTTTTAAAGCGAAGACGGTTTACCATTAGTTCCCGTGTTTACTTAGGCCATGGACCCATTGAACTTTCTCCCTTTTTACTTCAATCTCTTAACAATAACCCAGTCCCTTTAATAAAGTTCACCAGAGTTGTCATTGGATATGTGGCTAAGTCTTCTGGTTCTACAACATGTCTCCCCAGGTATCTGATCCTAGTTCCCACCAGGGCACCATTGGCTTGGATTCTCTTCATCCTCTTCACATTTTCTACATCTATTGGTGCTTTCCACACCCAATATCTGCATGTGTATCCTGAGATGGCAGTGTCCCGTTAGTAGGCCTACCAGTTCCCTCAGCGACTTTCTGTCCATATCGATTAGTTTCCTGGTCCGTCTGGGGTCGGGTCCGTTTATGAGTACTTTGGATTGCCTCATTCCGGGTGCCCTCTCGCATTCCTTCCAGTGCTGGGATTTGACCCACCTCTCGATATGTAATTTGGTGTGGCAAGCTGCTACTTCTACGGCCGGCTCGGATCCCGCAAGTGGTGCTTTCGCCCCTTTCCTTGCTAGTTCGTCAGCCCGCTCGTTGCCCTCAATACGTCCTTATGTCCTGGTACCCATATCAGGGTTATTTTATTGATGGTAGCGAGTTCTGTAAGAACGGTTCTGCATTCCGTCACCAGTCTGGAGTCGCAACGGTTACTTTCCAGTGCCGTAAGGGCTGCCTGGCTATCAGAACAAATAGTTATGTTCTTATTCCTGTACCCGATACGTATTCTCCTGTGCGCAGGCCAAGATGGCTTGATAATATTATAGTTTTACTGCCCGGCTATAGGATTTCAACGAATATAATCAATAATACTTTATATAAAAGGTTTTTCTCATTATTGGATATACAAAAAAATACACATATTCTTACAGAACTAAATATCTAGGTGATAAAAATGGATTTAAGGGCTCCATAATCTGAAAATTTCATGACATCGGACCTCTCAATTAAAGAGGTTTTAATGTTACGCACACACTTTCTTGTATTTTTCTTTACGTTAACTCATACTTTTTTGCAAATACCACACAAGAGTTCAACGTCCGTAACCAATTGGACTACGCCAAATCCAAATGGGGTACGTTGTAAGGATGAAAGTTGCGAAAGGGGAGGAGATAGGGTGGAGTAAGATTGGGAAGTAGCTGGCTATCTAGATCCGGTCACTAAACACGGCTTAAACCAATTCCATCAATAGCTTTCGATTCTATGAATCTGTAAAACAGTGAGATGCAATTTTTTTTCCAAAATTTGCTTCATTCGTATATTTGTTTATAATCCATTCGTAAGTTTGTATACATCTCAAAAATACATCACATAACCTAACATATATTTTATTTGACTACGTAAATATTAATAACGTGTACAAAATAAAAATAACAACACACTCCGCATCGTTTAATAGTGATGTAGTAAGCACAAACAACATTTAAGCACCCGTAAGTGTGTAACACCATTTACGGTATTACACGCTTACGAGTGTTTATAAATATTTGTGAAATATTCCAAAAGACGTTGTTAAAAGCTTTCGTATCTCCTTCGGAAGCTCCTCACCCAAGTGTTTTCCTTAATGATCGATCTCGTTATTGCTTCTGAGTTCTACACTTCCACGGTTCCAAAGCCTCTATTAAATCGCTTGGAATATTCGATACCATGTACGAACTAATGCTTTGTGGCACACTATGATAATATTGTTATTCGTGTTCCTTTTAATGCCACTGCGGTGGAGCTTTTGTGTTGAATAAGTGCCAAATCCGTTTGCGAATTCAAAGGAGATTAGAGTGGTTTTTAGCCATTTTTGAAGAGTGGTTTATATCAACTTTAAATTTAAGCAACGAAATTAAAAGGAAGAAGAGAAAGACAAACACAGTTTTGGAAGTTGGCTTTATTAATTTCTTATCGATTAATTGCGAAAATGTTTAATAAAACACGACTCGTTTAAAATAGAGCCAAAATCTCGCGGAAATTATCTTAAACAGCATTTAAAAAAACACTGTGAATTTTTTCATACATATAACTTATAAAATAACTGATACAAACGTGTTTATAATAATTTTTGGAGCATACTCTGCTATTTTTTTCTATCGAGGGAATTTTATATAATTTGCGTTTCGGCGCTGGCAATGTCTAGATATTATCTTCAAAAATAACATATATTTTTTTAAGAGCTTTAAAATTTACCGTGTTTAAGGGAGATATGTAAGAAATCGGTAGAAATTCGGGTTGCGGGCCCTTAAATAATTCAATTTTTTGGCGTAAATTTAAATTGCAAATGATAGAAATTTGTCGTACATAAATTAAAATTTCTACCCAAGAAAAAGCTTTTGTAACGATTTTTAATTTTATTTTTCATTTTATTAACACGTTGGGTTTGGCAAGCATTATAATAACACGTTAGGTTTGGCAAGCATTATATTAACACGTTAGGTTTGGCAAGCATTATAATAACACGTTAGGTTTGGCAAGCATTATAATAACACGTTAGGTTTGGCAAGCATTATATTAACACGTTAGGTTTGGCAAGCATTATAATAACACGTTAGGTTTGGCAAGCATTATATTAACACGTTAGGTTTGGCAAGCATTATAATAACACGTTAGGTTTGGCAAGCATTATATTAACACGTTAGGTTTGGCAAGCATTATATTAACACGTTAGGTTTGGCAAGCATTATATTAACACGTTAGGTTTGGCAAGCATTATATTAATAATTATAATTAATCCACAAAAAATGTCAAAGTTCCCACTAAAATCATGCATAATTGATATCTTCAAGGGCCTATATTTGACAATGTAAAGCATAAATAAATCAAGTAGCACATATCCGTACTAGACATTTGATTAAAAAAATATTTTACAATTTGGTTTGGTATTTTGGCCCCAAATCAAAAATTAAGTGTTGTGTGAAAAAAGCCCCGAGGCAGTTCGTCTTAAAATAGTGCATTTTTTATAAATTTTCTTTAACAATTTTTTTAGGATAACAGGATAAATCAGAACAGTGAGTGGAAGGTGCAATGTTACCTTTCAGAATCGAAACATTGCTTTAGCAGTTTTTGGTGACCAGATCTCAATAGCCAGGTAATTCCCATCCTTTATTTTTCCCATCCCTTCCAACTACTCCTTCCTTTTTTAAATATGAATACCGCATTAGAGTCTCAACTGCTCCCAACGATATGTAGCCAGTGAGACTACAGCATCCCGAATTGAGGTACCTTTTGTGGGTAGTAGGGATGGAAGTAAATAGAGAAGAGCAAGTGGGGAGGCACCTTCAGATTTGTTTACCAAATACGGCTAAAGCCATTTCAAGCAACATTTTAATTGTGAATGACGGTTTAACACCAGAACGATACTGCGTGTACCTTTCACTCTGGGATGTGCGGCAAATACACAATATAAATTATATCCTCAGATTTACAATGTACCATAATTGAGATGCCGTAGTCCACTGGATCCAGAAGATTGGAAGCAGTTGGAACTCGTGTGTGGTAAAAAATAGTTTTGGTTATATTAGGTTAAGTGGTTTGCACTTTTCATTAACATTTCTTCAACCTTCTATTTTCTGTTCTGTTTTGTTATGGAACCGCCTAAGAGTAGGTACCTAACATATCTGACTAATCAGAAATCCATTAAAGATCATATTTATTATTAGTTATTTTGTTGAAATTATATTACCAAAATAGCACAAATTAAACTTTTACAAACATATATTCAGAAGCTCATATTGAAAAATATTGTGTTATTTACTATGTTATCAGTCTTGGTATAATATATCCATGGGCCTTTCATATGAAAGGGCTTTCCGCTCTAATTCATAATAATATTATGCTTCCAAGGGTTTGTTTTTGAGCTGCTAAAAATGCTGAATCAGCACAAAAATTGTGCTCAAAAGGTCTTAAGAATATTTTTGGCGGGAAGTTAATCTCTGGAAACAATCAATAACTCAATAAATTATAGCGTTTTGGGTCGGCTTTAATGAAATTGTAAGACGAGGCTTATAAAGCTGGAGATCTAGAAGGGTAAATTCTTTATGGTTTTGTCATCATTACTTTCAACAAGATTGTGACTACTTTGAAATTAAGTACCTACTAATTACCTCCTCTTACTTATTTTACTCAACATAAACACTTAGAATTCAATTATTATAAGCAATAATTATCAGCCTGAAACACTCATCCACATTGAAAAATCTTCCGAGAAAAGATACATGGCGCCAACGGGACTTGAACCCGTGCCCTTCTGATTGCCGGTCAGCTGCTGTCCCAATTGAGCTATGGTGGCTTATCTTATACCCGCCAAATGATTCAATATATACTAGTGTTTCATTCCACAATTACTGCTTATTATATTTTTTCCACCTGAAAACAACCAACTTTATTTTTGCGAGAGAGACACTGTTAGTGTTAAATCCGTCGCTAGGTGGCGTCGAGACAAATTATGTCTTCATTTATTGGGGAAAATACTTAAACTTGTCAAATATTAATTATTATTTTTAATTGTTAAACTAACGTTTAAGACGAGATTTTTATGCATAGCACAAAGCGTAACAATTATTATAAGCAATAATTATCAGCCTGAAACACTCATTCACATTGAAAAATCTTCCGAGAAAAGATACGATAAAAGTTTAAGTATTTTCCCCAATAAATGAAGACATAATTTGTCTCGACGCCACCTAGCGACGGATTTAACACTAACAGTGTCTCTCTCGCAAAAATAAAGTTGGTTGTTTTCAGGTGGAAAAAATATAATAAGCAGTAATTGTTGAATGAAACACTAGTATATATTGAATCATTTGGCGGGTATAAGATAAGCCGCCATAGCTCAATTGGGTGAGCAGCTGACCGGCAATCAGAAGGGCACGGGTTCAAGTCCCGTTGGCGTCATGTATGTTTCCATTAATGCCGAGTTTCAAAAGTTTATTAATGATAATTTTAAGACAGACCTTATCAAACACCTTACTGAAGTCGGTGTAAATAGAATCAACTTGTTGTTTGTTGGCAAGTGCATTAGAAATGAAATTTTCATATAATGTAAGGTTAGTCAAAGTTGATCTGCCGGAGATAAAGCCGTGTTGACAAGTTGCGATACAAGAGTTTACAAAGAAGCTGATTTTCTTAAGAATCAATTTCTCAAAAAGTTTAGGTATAGACGATTGAATACAGATAGGCCGAAAATTTTCAACAAAGGATTTATCACCACTTTTAAATATAGGAGTTAGGTAGCTAAGTTTCCATATTTGTGGAAAGTGTCCTGTAGAGAGTGACTTATTAAACAGTATATTAAGCGGAACAGATAAACTTTGGACACAATTCTTAAGTAAGATGGAAGGAATCTATATATCTAGATATAATATATCTAGATATGGACAAGGACCAAAAAATATTCCTCCAGCTACCCTGAATGGTGTGAACCTGCAGGTGACTGAAGGAACTAAATACCTTGGACACATAATCACCAGTAATCTGATGGACGATGACGATATCGATAGGCAAAGAAGAGCTCTCAGTGTAAAAGCAAACATGCTCAGTAGAAGATTCCGCCTTTGCAGTACTGCTGTAAAAAGGACGCTCTTCCTTTCCTTCTGCGCAACACTATATACGTGTGAACTCTGGGCAAACTACAAGAAGAGTAGTATAGAAAGACTTCGGTTTCAGTATAACAACGCCTTCCGCATAATGTTTGGTCTCCCCAGATATTGCAGCGCTTCCCGGATGTTCACGGAGGGGCGAGTTCCTGGCTTTGCAGCCCTTATTAGATCCAGGGTGGCAGGAATTAGGGAAAGGATAACCAGCTCTGGAAACATCCTCGTCATGGAAGCCCGCCTCAGTCCATCATCCAGTATTGATGCACACTGGAGAAAAATACTGGCTCCTTACGTGCTCACAGAATTCTGAAAGCTTAATATTATTATTTCTTTTGTTTTCCTTTTACTACTATTAGCTTATTATCTTTTTTTGTTTCGTGTACATTCATATCCACCTTCTTTTTCTTTTTTTCCTTTCATATACTTTGTACATGTATGTGTATATTATACCCTTATGGAATGTGTGGGATTGCACTCTCCTCCCCACATACTGGAATAAACACTTATTTATTTATTTTATTTATTTTATCAGGTCCCGAGCTTGTTTTGGGTTCAAGTGATTTAATACAGACTATAATATCTTCAATGTCGATGGGTATTTGCGATAAGTGTAAATTTATATCCGAGTTGAAGTACGGAATTAAGTCATCTGGAATATCAGGTTCATACACGTCCTTAAAGTAATCAGCAAACATGTTAACAATTTCATAAATTTTACTGGAGCTGTTTTGTCTGTAACGTATATTACCGGAAATACCAGTATCATTGTTTTTCATTGATTTTGTGTATTTCCAAAAGTATTTTACATCATGAAGTATCGTGTTCTCAACCGAATTAATGTAATTATATTAACATTTGTCATTTTTTGCAATCTCTTCTAATATTGTTAAATGCCATATAGTTGGGAATTGTTCTGTGTTCTTCATATTTTTTATGTGTTTCTTTTTTAATAACAATTAACTGAATTAATTCTTTTCTGAACCATATCGGATACTTTCGTACTTTATGATGAATTAGAGGAATAGTGTCGGAAATGATACTATTCAGTTGAGAGTAAAATAGTTCTACGCTATAGTTGAGATCACCTTCCTTGAGAACAGACCAATTTACTTTGTTAAGAGCATGATTAATGTCCGGGTAATTAGCATTAATGAAATTACGATATTTATTTATATTTTTATATTTTATCCCATGCATAACAAATGTAAATGCAATCACACTTGGTTTTATTTAAATATTCATGTATCTCACATCCTTCGCAGGATTGGTTTGGGAGGGCTCGTAAAGAGATCAGCGTATCTTACAGAGAACGCCACACATTAATGCTCCTACATCGTTGAGATTTATGAATAAAATCTGTTTACCTCTCAGATAAAAAAATGTGTTTATTTTATCACAATCAAGGATTTAGCGATGCGCACTGGTAATAAAATGGAATTATTCAAAGCGCGGTGGTGATTTTCGATACGGCTGGTGCTTTTTGTCGCGGCGAATTATCAAAGAAAATATTTAGTAATGTTTTTTTAATCCATGATTCATACCAAATTCAATTAATTAAAACAAACTGCTGATAATTCTCAAATACATACACATAAAAAAAATACATCACAGACCGAAAAAAAAAATTATTAAATGAAGACATTATTAGCGAAACTCAATCGAAAAGACTTGAACCCAGGACCCTTTGCTTACATGGCAAGAGCTCTACCGATTGAGCTACGGAACCCATATGAAAATCGGTCACTTTTAACTGTATCATACTTCGACTAAGAACTACCAACATTATCTTCATTTTCTTAACGCACATATTATTGGCTGCTATCTTTATAAAGCAAAGGGTCCTGGGTTCGAGTCCCAGCGGAGCCAATATCGTTTCTGATTTTTCTGTCTCAGATTTTCTATTGAGTTTCGCTAATATTGTCTTCATTTAATTAAATATTATAATTTGAGATTTTACTCATAAAGTTTAAAAAATTAAAATAAATAAAAATTAAAAAGACTCCATTTTTCGAAACCTATTCAATCCAAACCAAACTTAACACAATGTGATCAGTTTTTAAGCAATATAATTAGATCTTCTTAAAAATAGATTGTTTTTGCATAATTATTTGGATTTTTTTTTTCAAATACTGGATTTAATTATCATCTACTTTAGTTTTTCTTTAATTCTCTTTTTGCTTCGTTCAGTTTACTTCGTGTAGTCTCCTTTTCTTTTCTTTTCACTACATTACGAGTACTTAATATTCCCTTTTTCTTTGTTTTTTGTGTTGTACTTTTTTTATCATCATTGAAAAAATAGCTGCCATTTTGAAAAATATGCGAACACCTCAGCACAGGTTCACCTTGTGTGTTCACAAAATTCTACTTGGTTTTAACCATTTACACAGTTACTGATTAAATTACACTCTACTACTTACCATGTTTAAGTTTAGGAATATTTTTTGTTTTACTTGCGTTTACCATATATTTACTTGCAAACGGTATGTACTCCGTGGTCGAGGGGTAAGGCTCTCGACTAGTAATCCGACAATCGCTGGTTCAAATGCAAGTAAATTTTATTTGATTAATCTGTGTTATTTCTCAATTTATTAATTTAAAAAATATAATTCTTATTTGCGGCACGTGGAAGATACTTTAATATCGCTTTTTTGTAAGACAATCATTAAGAATTGAAACGTTGACTTTAGCCGTGTTCCGTGGCCAGTTCTGAATAGCCAGGAACTTCCCCAACATCCTCTTTCCCATCTCCTTGCCCTCCCCACTACCTTCAGCCTCACGACATACTCAGACGACTGGGAGCAGTTGGAACTCTAGTACCATTTTCACATTTAAAAAACCAACAAAAAACAAGCGTGGAAATAAATAAATAAACATTTTCAGGTTCGTACTCGAATTGGTTAATAAAAAATGAATTTAAAGAATGAGAAATAATGGTAAAAATGAAAAAAAACTAATCACTCATCATTATGATAGCATATAACAGAAAGGGTATAACAAAAATACATTGTTGCAAAATTCACCTTCTATATGAAATTTCTTCCATGCTGACAAATAATAAAGGTTCGAAATTATTTTATGCTATCTTTTACATTAGCTCCACGCTAGAGGGAAATAATTCCCCTCAGGGCCAATAAAATCTTTGGAGATGCTGTGTCGAGGGTCTTTTTAAGGAAAGGGAGGAGAAGAAGTACTGGGATTTGGAGGAAGGGTAGGAATTTTGGGGTCAGCGTGACCGGGAGTGACCGAAGAGAGTCCTGTTGGAGAGGTCAAAAGGTGTCCCTCAACCGGTCTCTCCCGATCCGGCTTGCTACGCAGCTGGTGGGCAGATACGTGCACCGCCAAGACCCGGACAAACCTCACCCCATGAATCCGGGTACCCCTGCCAAATCGCCAAACATGTCGAACCACTTGGGGTGACCTATGGCAGAGTTGTTAGTAATCCGATAAATGGTTCCCAGGGTGGCGGTACCCATACCCGCCTCACAAATTGTCTTGTCCCAGATCTGGTCACCAAACAAAGCTAAAGCCGTTTTAAGCAACGTTTCGATTCTGATTGGTGGTCTTTCATCAAGGCGACCCTAAGGACGGGTTGTTTCTGTTATTGCATCATTATAGATAGTTGCTTCATAAAACTGAAATAATCACAGTACTTGAAATAGAACTTTCACAGAACGTGAAAATTAACTTCAATTAATGAATTGTTCAAATTTTTTGAACAACCCATCCTAAGTATCTCCCACTCTGGAACGTGACGAAAATATAGGTAGGTATATTTTATATTGTGAAATACCAAAAACCAATCAAATAAAATTTACTTGCTGAGATTTGAACCTATAACCTCCGGATTTGTAGCCAAGGATCATAACCACAGATGCCGTCTAAAAACAAGATAAGACGCAAAATCGTTTGTTTCACATTTTTTATTTGTTCATTGGAAAAATAGTGTCATTTCTTGTCTTGCTCTTGGGCAAAGCCGTGTAGCCACTATTCGTAAATTTTACTTTCTGTGCAAATGATCCTTAAATACCTCATATAAATGGAATTGCTGAATTAAATGAATGGGCAAATAATAGTCAATATTGTTTTAATAGTTTTCTCATTCAGCTTCACCGAAAACAGACACCAAACAGAACGCAGAACCAATAACATTTAACACGTGCCATTACGTCCGTGTTGCCCAACAGTCAACAGTGGTCTTACCCACAATAAACTTTAATACCATCGATTTTACCAAAAAAGGGGATTGCCTTTTCAGAAAAACTAATTTACCCTCGTGGAGGTCCAGCCTATATCTCGTCCATCCGCCGGGACCCACTTCCCGAACTCAATTCCGTGAAATCAAAAAACTACGTGTCTATACGTAGGTATACATTTATCCGTAGAAGCACGTGGCCAAACGTAGATGTATAACTTATATACCTACGATAAGTAATATTTTTTGCACTATGTAAATGTACATCAATTTATATGAGCAACGTAGAGGTCTTAGAGGTATGTGAATTTATTTGCAAATTATCAAATTATTATTATGTTGCATGTTTAGACTAGAATTACATGACATTTTAGCTTTTTGGAATTTTGTTATAAACTATTTAAACAGTCCATGGAGTAATTTTACGAAAATATTCTAAGAATTCGATAACTTAATCTTTATTTCGGTAAACCGCACGTGGAGATTATCACAAACTTGCGCTATAAAAATGCAAAGTTATTGTTACTATACCGATTTCAAAGATTACTGATGTCGGCAGACCTTTCGACTACTAGACCTATAACTTTATTTATATAACGTCATTGCCTATAACAAGAAAGATTTTAAGATTTTCTTCAAACTTAGCAAAATAACTTTGTGGTGTCATTATTAATGTAATGAAAATCAAATAACTTTGTTTAAACCACTATTAACATTACCAACATGTTTCATAACAATATTATCTTCATCAGGACAATGTCAATGTTATTGAAACATGTTGATATTGTTAATTATATGGTGGTTTAAACAAAGACATTTGATTTTCATTACATTAATTTAAGATTTGTTTAAGAATTTACGTATTTGAAATATTTTTACCGTTTTCACAATCACACATATTGATGTATATCTTCAACGAGTATATAATATATGCCTAGGTTACATTATGTAGAAATGTAATTTGATTTGTCTGAGTGTTGATAATTAGTCTTATTCCATCACTGTCAGTTGATTACTTTAATCCCAAACCTGTCAGATAATTACTTTTGTCCCAAAATTGGTTAATTACAAATGTCCACATTCTTATCTTCAAAGGGTGATAGAGAAAGGTAAAGAAGAAGATTTCTGAGATTGTTAGGAGTACCTGGCATCTCAGATCAAGTGATTTAATTCCAATCTTGACGGCTGATATTTTTTTAACCCACAAGAAATTGCCAATTAATTAATTACCTTTATCCCAAATCCGTCAGTTGATTGCCCTTATTGAATTTGTAATTTAATTGTGAATTATTAATAATATGTATAATAGTAAGTATTTTGTAATGTGATTTCTTGTTTCGAAATTAAAACACCAATTCGTCTGCACAATAAAATTCAAGAGTTTCACAAACAAATCCAATATTTTATAGCGCCAAAATTATGAAATAATTTGTCTATTTATGAAATGCAATCTTCCGAACAGGACCTCCATTGATGCGCTTGGTGTAACTCTTAAGTGACCAGCTCGGATATGGGGGCTCCATCGGAGCCGGAGTAAAGTTAGCCTCCCAAAAACTGGACGTACTGTACAGGGCCCGCAGATACTTTAATAGTACACAATTACAAACCCTGTACAAATCACAAGTGTGCTCCACGGTTGAATTTGGCAGTCACCTCTGGCCTGGAGCTCCAAAATACCTAAAAAAATACCCTCAACTCTGTACAAAAACGGTCGGTCCGTTTGATAGATTCTCCCATCTTAACATCTTTAGAGCACAGGCGTCGGGTGGGAATGCTATCCTTGTTCTACCGGTAATACAATGGAAGATGTTCCGGGGAACTAGCATCATTGATCCCTTCGGTACCGGTGCATATCCGGGAAACACGCCAAACGCGTGCCCAACATTTAATGAGAGTTAATGTAAATAAAAAATTATAAAAATAAAACAACACTTTGTATTTAACCACGAATTTATTATTTATGTATCTACCGGTTTCGCTTAGACCAAGCTTCCTCAGGATAAAATAATAACTGTCAGTTATTATTTTATCCTGAGGAAGCTTGGTCTAAGCGAAACCGGTAGATACATAAATAATAAATTCGTAGTTAAATACAAAGTGTTGTTTTATTTTTATAATATAATGTCTAACCACAAAGTAATTGCTTCTTATGAAAAAAAAAAAAAAGTAAATAAAAAAATTGGCCTACATAAAGAAGAAAAATGATCAAAATGCCTACATTATCCGAAAATCACATAAGTTATCCGAAAGAAATCTCGTTTATTTATAATAGGACTATTGAAATAAGGTGCCTGCCTAGTAAAAGTAAGAACATTGAATAACAAAATGTATGGTTTTCAAGTTTAGTTTGCAGAACTCCTTTTTAATTTTAATTAAAAGTTTTATTTTTAACAATAACTATTATTAGGTACTTAATCGATTTATTTATTAAAAAAAAGAGTTTACCTAATTTCTTAGTGGAACTCTTTTTTTCTAAATGAAACGTTGTTTGGTATAATAATAGTAGTTTCTTATTACTAAAAATAAAATAAAAACAACTTAAATAAAACATTTTCGCTATTTCAAGTTGAAGCAAAATAGGAAGTTTGTGAAGTACTTTATTAAATAATAGTTAGCCAGTACTGGCGACTAGCACTAAAAATAGAGGAAGAAGCTAATTCCATCAAAGTTCCGTTACGAAATAGTGATCCCTCTCCGAGGAGTTGACACTAACAGAATTTTCCTCCGTGGGACGAGAAGCAAATACATTCATGGGCGGGGAAAAGGTTAAGTCAGAAAATTACCGAAACCACTTAAGTACATATATTCACTCACATATATTCACTTCATATAGATTCACGCACAACGACGGGTTAATAATTCCGAAATTTAACAATAAGTACGGACAGAGAACGTTTGAATACATTATACAGAAGATATTTAATTTATTACCTGACACTATAAAGCAATGTAATTCTATGAATAAGGTTAAATATATGGTGAAAAATTGGCTGTCGGAAAAAAAATATTTATATTGATATTGATATGTGTGAAAAAAATGTTGAATCTGTAGATATAAGATGTAAATTTTAAATTTAAAAAATGTATATGAAACTAAAATATAAGCACCTATTGACAAGCCAATTCAATTGGCTTAGCAGGACTTGTTTGTTGATTATATTATGTATTATCTATTCTATCAATAAAAAAAAAAAATTAAAAAATTAAAAAAATATATAGAGACGCGAACCATTGTTGGTAAATTATCAAGTTAATAAATATCCGGATATAAATGCTTGCTACCGATGAATTAAGTTTTTTTCGTTTTGTTGAAAAGTCATTAGTCCAATGAATACAGGACAAAATGGCTTAAGTCATAGATTCAATTTATCTTATAAAAATGTCGCTTTTATTGACTTATATATTTCAATTTGGAAGGCGGGTATGGGTACCGCATTTCCGGGAACCATTTATTGGTTAACCAACACTTCAGCCGAAGGTCATCCCAAGTAATTCATTACGTTTGGTGACTTAGAAGGGGTGCCCGTGTTCTTAGGTTGATGTTTCTCCGGGTCTTGACGGTGAATGCATCTGCCTACCATGACAGGCCGGATCGGAAGAGACTGATTGAGGGAGACCTATTTACCTCTATAACAGGACTCTCTCGGAATATCGCCTTGCACCGCAGTGGGAGGTACGGATTCATACGTACATCAGGAGATACTGACCCCCCAGATTCCTACCCACCCCTCATAGCTTTTTCTTTCCCAGAACTTCACCTCCTTCTTTTCTTCAAAAAACCCTTCAAATTATTTTCTGTGGAGCTAATGTAAAAAAAAAACTAAAAAACACAAAAGTGAACCTATGATATCAAAACTAAAATATATATTTTCTGACACAAAATACTTAAAAGTATAAGTCCCAAAATAAATACAGAATAATAAAAAAGAATAGAAAATCTTATTCAAATTAATATTAAAGGACGGTGATAACTCGGTAAAAAGAAAATAATTCATTTTTATTAATAGTTTTTCAATATGCTTGCCAAAGCTTGTATTTCTTTACGGTTCAAAAGACTTCTTAAAATAATTATGTTAAAATTCAAAAAATACAAAGTCTTAAACGTTAACTAATGAATTGATGATCTTAAAAAAACATGAATGTATATTTAAAACGTTGGATTCCTGATATGTTACAGACAGTTTGTTTGTTTTGCAGAGTCACGCAACCTAAATTTGGCTCAGCCCAAATTTAAAAAAATAAATGTCTCTCGGGGTTTCGAAGATCATTATTTAATAAGACTTAAATAATTGCGACGTATTCAAAGAAAAGTATCTTCAGAAATAAAATCGTCTCTCGCTTGGAAACAAGACAACGTTATTTAAAATTCTCAGATAATTCGAACAGAATAGAAATATCTCGTTTGTCCTCATCCACTTTATTTATGCAGAATATGCAAAACATCAGTCTCTCTCTTATGTGATAGTCTATATATTACATGGCTGACAGCTGACATTCCCAAAAATCGACAAAATGTTTTCCGGTTAGGATATGTGGAAGTATGAGGACATTACGTAAGATAGAGTAACGAAACACTGGAGAATATAAACCAATAGAAGTGGGTTGTGGACGTGTTTGAATGTCCGAACTGTGTTCATTTTTTCCTTTCCTCTGGTTAAATTGATCAAATATTTTCAAATTTTCAATATTATTTCTTGAACTTTCAATATGAATTTTGAATTTTCAATATTATTTCTTTACCTACCTCGGAACAGACTATGTCTAGTGAGGTGGGTAAAATAAAACTTTGTAAATAAATGAAAAATAAATAAACGCCCGGGTTGCCGGCACTGAAACTGAAACTGAACAGATAAATAATAATTTGATTGCCTTTCCGAGTCCTAGGAATTGAAATGTCTTAAGTTAACTAATTATCGTTTTTTTTAATGAAAACTTCTTTAGCATTGTTGAAACATTGGTGATTTGAAACTCGATAAAACGGAAACGAGCGACACTAAAAAGAGACAAACACATACATCTATACTATAGGATTTAAAATGCGATAGCAATAAAATATTTATTTAATTCACAGGTACTCGGTTCCTATATAGTACGATAAATCCACAGTCCCACGCTAGAATCCTTTGGTGTAGTGGTATAATTCTTCAATTTGGGAGGCGGGAATGGGTACCGCAGCCCCGGGAACCTTTATTGGATAACCAACACCTCTGCCATAGGTCACCCCAAGTGGTTCGCTACGTTTGGTGATTTAGCAGGGGTGCCCGGGTTCATGGGGTGAGGTTTGTCTAGGTCTTGGAGGCGGATGACCAGGACATACTGAACCCCAGATTCCTACCCACCCCTTAAACCGTTTTCCTTCCCAGAACTCTCCTCTCCTTCCTTTCCTTAAAAAAACCCTCCACACAGCATCCTCAAAAATGACATAGGCCCTGAGGGAAATTATTTTCCTCAGGGCCTCCTGTGTGGAGCTCATGTAAAAAAAAAATAAAAAAAAAAAAAATAAATAAATAAATAAAATAAAGCGCCTGATGAACCTTAGCGGCCAGACATTCATTGGACCACGGATCGATCAAAAAAATTAAATATTTTTATTTTTGTAAAATCAAAATTCAATTTTCAAACCACTCCAAAATGAACAGGCATAATAAAACCCTAAAGAAAGGAACATCTAGCGACTCCGAAGAAGAAAACATAAATACTAATAAGATGAGCAAATGTAGATTGCGGTGCTTCGTAGCCCCCCCCCCCCCACTCTTGTTTAATTTAGTTTTCTGAAGGTTTCCCTTGCCCAATGATTTTTTTTTAATTAGAAGGTACAGATGACACTTCTCGGGATTATCTGTTCAGCGTAAAGAAAGCACTATAGATCTGTTGGCCAATCTAAAGTCAGAAATGAAAAGCATTTGCAAAATTATGTTTTCTTTCTTTGATAAAGCATTCTCATTTTCAATTACTCAGCAAATAATAGGTCAAAGATCAATCTTTCAAATTTTTGGATGAAAAATTACTTGATTAAATCGTATTACAAATCTTTTCGTATTATCACACATGTACCTTATGTTTTTTTTTTACCGGATAAATGTATATTTATCGTATTGAAAGCGGATTTCAAAATAAAATTAATGGGAACACAGATAATTTTACAAACGTAACAAACTCATTTCTTAATTTTAATACAAGTTCTCTAAATTCATGAAATTTCTACGCCATTTCTAAACCCGAAGATATATTTTAAGTTTCGCAAAATTTCGTCTAAAATTCCAGGACACAACCGCAAAACTTTACTCGTTATTTCAACAAATATAAATTATATTCAACAACATAATATTGTCTACAAGGAAAACATCTATAATGAGAAAACCCCTATTTACCGAACCGTGCAAAATAGGACAAATAAAGTTTTTATTTTTATAATTTCTATATTCTACACAAAAATACGAGACATGTTCAGAAAGTAAGTGTATTGAATTTTTTTTTTTTAAAGTGTATTAGAAAAAAAATTACAGGATATTGTTGATACACTTGTTGACTATTTTTCCAAATAATCGCCAACTCGTTCAACGCATGTAATGAGCCGTGGCACAAGTTTCTTTATACCCTCCTCGAAGAATTCTCCCGCCAACTCCTTCCCTCACTTCAGAACCACTTTCTGCATTGCTCGTCGGTCAAAAATTTATTTTCATCCATACATGCCTTCAGGAAGGTGAAAAGATGATATAATGAAGACTTCAAGTCAGGGGATTACGGAGGGTGGTTCAAAACATCCCAACCAAATGAGTCCCAGAGCATTCTGGTAGCTAAGACTGTGTGCACAAAGCACACTTCTCTGGTCAGCATTCCCCTTGTTTCCTTTTGAGTTTTTTTAGGGTATCACAATATTGTTGCGCATTGATGGTCTTAACTTGAGGCAGAAATTCGACCAAAATGATGCCTTTTCGGTCCCAAAACATTGAGGCCATGATTTTTTTGGTCGAAATTGTTGTTTTCAATCTTTCGACAGATGGGGAACTGGTGTGGCGCCAATATGAAGAGTGTTTTTTCCAGGCATGTAATGAGTCACCCACTATCATCTTCAGTTACAATAGAGCTCAGAAAACCTCATATTTTTTTCATATAGGTGTTATTCCTTCCGTGAGTAAACAGCGGATCACAGCTCTTGGCGGGATTTTTTGCCGACATCTTTCACGCAACTAGACACTACAACGTGAGTTTACTCACTATAATGTTCGCGGTGCTCGTTGTGGTCAGGAGACCCCCCTCTACCACTCAGTGTTGTCAACCCTCTCAAAAGACTAAAAACCCACGCCCGTTATGGTCCAGTACACTTACTTTCTGAACTTGCTAAGTATATATGAAAATTTGTTTGCAATAAATAAACGTGTATATTCACGAAACGTAATGAAATTGAGAATATGTTTTAATTTCATGTATAAAAATATATTAAAAAAAGTCACAAACTTTGAGAAATCTTTCGCAAACATGCAATCAATAGCCGTCGATGATTTTTGGTATTAATTTTAATTACTTCTTCAAACTTCGCAAAATTACTTTGTGGCATCATTAATTATATAATGAATAACAGATCACTTTGTATAAACCACTATATTATAAACAATATCTACATGTTTCGATAACAATGTTATCTTCATCATGATATGTTAATATAAAGAAAAAAAAATGACAAACAAGTATAGACAAATTAGAATATACTATAACATAGACAAAATATTAAAAATTAGAGGTGATTAATTACTCACAAATCATAAAAATAGTTATACAAAATTAAATATAAAAATTATTTAAGGAAAAATAACATTGCATTTAGGTAATAAAAAACTTTTAAGAACAAATAATTAAAATAATTAGTCTTAATCAAAAAATCAATAATTATAATTAATTGTAAGTATTAATAAGAAAATAAATTTAAAAGATGGCTATTTTTAATTTTTTTTTTGGTTATTTATAATATTTAATTTACTATTAATGCTTTTTATAATTTCTAAAATTTCTAAATTATCCAATTGTATGCCCGTAGTGTTAGTATGTAAAATTTTAAGACCTGTATTAATATCAAAAGAATGACTTGTTTCCAAAATATGATTGGCAAATTCAAAATAATTATTATTATTTAAACATCTTTTATGTTCCTTAACTCTAATGTTAAAATTTCTAGAAGTTTTTACAATATTTCTTACAATTAATTATAATTATTGATTTTTTGATTTGGACTAATTATTTTAATTATTTGTTCTTAAAAGTTTTTTATTATCTAAATGCAATTTTATTTTTCCTTAAATAATTTTTATATTTAATTTTGTATAACTATTTTTATGATTTGTGAGTAATTAATCACCTCTACTTTTTAATATTTTGTCTATGTATAGTATATTCTAATTTGTCTATACTTGTTTGTCATTTTTTTCTTTATATTAACATATCCTGATGAAGATAACATTGTTATCGAAACATGTAGATATTGTTTATAATATAGTGGTTTATACAAAGTGATCTGTTATTCATTATTTAATTTTAATTATTTAAAAGAATCGATTTTTCTTATGTGTATACCTCACAGTGAGACTATGGCATCCCCAATTGGGGTATGTTGTGAGGCAAAAGGTGGTGGGGAGGGAAAGGAGATGGGATTGAGGAAGGTGGGGATGTACCTGGCTGTTTATATATGGTCACCAAACATGGCTAAAGCCATTTCAAGCAACGTTTCAATTCCGAATAGTGGTCTTACACCAGGGCGATATCTTCCACACTGGAACGTGCCGCAGATATACTATACATATATATATATATATATATATATATATATATATATATTTTAAATGAATTAATTGTGAAATAACACAATAAAATTAATATGCGTACGCCGGGATTCAATCCCGCGACCTTTCCAAAATCCGTCGCGATTGCAATCTTTTAAATGCAAATACAAAGTAATAACAGTAATAAAAAAGAGCGAGTTTTACGAGTCCGTATCAGTTCGTGTCGTAAAGTACACAAGAATACTTTACCGCTGTCGGTGTACTGTATACTAAATGGCACAAAGAGACTTGAGGGGTTTATAAAACTTTCCGCGTTTAAACACCTTCCTCCCGTGATATTTTTAGATTCTGTTTGGATCCCCTGTATCTAATTGCGGGTCTACCTTCCAGAATAAAGAAGCAAAACACGTGTAGATCGGACACAGAGAGAAAACAGTAGTTACTTGTTTACAAAGAGAGTAGTTCCCGCCCCCGAATGCCTCCGTAATGATAGATCTAAACGAGATACCTTGTTTCTAATCCATCTCTTCTTTTACAGCAGGGGTGGGGAACCTTTTTAGCGTCGCGGGCCATTTGGATGTTCATACTTTAATCCACGGGCCGCACTCCGATTTCCGACTCGGGGTGGGGGGGGGACCCATATTCGAATCAAATAATTGGTTTTACTAAAACTAATTAATAAAAATAGTTACGTAACTGCCAACACTCTTTATTTATAGCTACACTAAGAACATGCAAATGGTTTTCCCAAAATTCTGGCTGCACATAGTCTGCAACAAGAATTTTATAACTGCACTTTGAACACTAGAATGGTTTCCGTCAAAATGCATCAGCAGATGAAACCACAACTGAAATTTTTCGTTGCATTTTTAACACGGAACTAGTTTTAATTTAGATTAAATTTGCATGCGGGGAATTAAAACTACACTTAAAATATGAAAATGGTTTTCCTCTAATTTTGGCAGCATAAATTACGAAACTAGAATTTTATAAATGCATTTCCAACATAAGAAATACGTCAGCAAATGAAATCACACTTGATGCATTGTCGTTGCATTCTTAACACAGAACTGGTTTTAATTACAGGTTGAATCTGTAAGCGGGGAATTAAAACTATACTCAGAACGTGAAATTGCTTTCCTCCAATATTGGCAGTACATGTTCAACTTCAAATTTATAACTGCACGTCACACACGAGAATGGTTTCTTACGAAACGCGTTAGCGAGATAAAACTCCACCTGGAATTTTGTCATTGCATTCTAAACACAGAACTGGATTTAATAGTAAAGTGAGTTTGTACGGGAATCAAAACTCCACTCAGGATATGAAAATGGCTTTCCTCCAATTCTGGCAGCACAAAGCATGCAACTAGAATTTTATAAATGCACTTCTAACACGAGGAATGCGCCAAAAAATGAAACCCCACCAAGAATTTTTTCGTTGCATTCTAAACACAGCTCTTTTCAGTTTGAAGGTGAATCGATGAATGTACGCGGAGACTTAAAGCTACTGAGTGAAGCCATTTTACTGAGTACATGAAAATGGTTTTTCTCTAATACTGGCAGCACAAAAGCAACTAGAATTTTATAAATGCACTTCAACGAGAACGGTTTTCTACGAAATGCGTAAGCGGACGAAACCACACATGGAATTTTTTCTTTGCATTTTGATCACGAAACTGGTTTTTCCGTCAGAGTCAATTGGATTGCGAGTCGCCAGCTTTAATTAATACTGCACCTAGAACACCAAAATGGTTATACCTTCGAAATGCGTTAGGGTTGAGCAGATGAATCCGCAACAGGAATTTGCATTGTGAACACAAGATTTGAACATTTAGAATGAATGTGCATAGGAGTCCACTAGTCAACCAGCTTAAATTAAATTGTACTCTGATTACGTGAATGGGTTTTCTACTTTTCGTAGCATATTTATTGTCCGCAATATAATTTTATATTTATTTAACTAATTAAAATAAATTAACGTGTAATGATTTTTTATGCAAGAAGTGTGGCAATTATTATGGCATTATGTTTGTATTCTATACAAAATGTTAAGGGACGTGCTTGACTTAATATAACCAGTGATTCCTGACTTTATTTGAGGAGATTATTATATCTAGCTTTTAGTTCATCATCGCTTTCCAATTGAATAATTTCGTGCTGCAGATTATCAGGCACATTCGATGGTTCGACGTTGAACGGTGTAGCAAATATGTTCAAATCCGTTTGCTCACTTTTCACGTCCTTAAATCGTTCATTAAATGCCTCACTTAATTTCACGCACTCACCAGCGTATTTAAACGATGAAGAAGGCTTTTGTCCTTGCAGTGTTGGAAAATGCGTCGTGTTAGTCATTTCGAGTTGCACTTTCCACAGCCTTAATTTAGTTTCAAATGATTTCACTTTTCACTCAGTTTCAACTTTTCTTTTCTTCGTAGTTGTCATTAATAGGATTTTATTGATTAACTATCCATTTTACTTCCGCAACAATTATTACTAGAAAATAATGTTTATTGCCTAAGATTCCACTCCTAATAGAGTTGCCATCAATCTTGAAATATCGGGACTGACTCCTACAAGAAAATTAAAAGTTCCGATGGAATTTTTTTATTTTTTTTATAGTGATGCCTTACAAGTCTCAGCTGCTCTCGTCAGCCAGCTGGAACCAGTGAGACTAGGCATTTCCAATTGGGGTATGTTGTGAGGTTGAAGGTAGTGGGGAGGGGAAGAAGATAGGGAAGAGGAAGGTGGTGAAGTACCTGGCTATTCAGATCTGGTCACCAAAAACGGCTAATGCCATTTCAAGCAACGTTTCAATTCTGAATCGCGGTCTTACACCAGGGAGATACTGAGAGTATCTTCCACTCTGTAACATGCCACAAATATACTATATATTATTTTAAATGAATAAATTGTGAAATAACACAAATTAATCAAATAAAATTTATTTGCCACGCCGGGATTCGATCCCGCGACCTTCGGAATGCTAGTCAATAGCCTTACCGCTGGACTACGCCGGCCGTCGTATTTACTATCGTTTCACAATAACAAATTTAAAAAAAGTAAAATGGGAGGTTTTATCACGTTTTTATTTGTATCTAAACTACTTGCAAGTAACGATTTTGTAATAACGTCTTAAAAATGCATCTGAAACACCGTGAAAAAACCATCCCGTTCTGTGTAATTTTTTGTGGTTCTTTCAGTAGGCCGCACCAAAAGTGCCCGTGGGCCGCACCAAAAGGCCTCGCGGGTCTCAGGTTCCCCACCCCTGTTTTACAGGAATCCATGGACATAACAAAACAAAATACCTGTCTATGAGGGAAAGAAGAACAAGCCACGTTGAGAGGAGCAACTCGCATTGTAACATCACTATTTGGTCTATGGGGTTTCAAATGTTTTGATGATGTGGGATAAGGATGAGGATGAGGATGAGGATGAGGATGAGGATGAGGATGAGGATGAGGATGAGGATGAGGATGAGGATGAGGATGAGGATGAGGATGAGGATGAGGATGAGGATGAGGATGAGGATGAGGATGAGGATGAGGATGAGGATGAGGATGAGGATGAGGATGAGGATGAGGATGAGGATGAGGATGAGGATGAGGATGAGGATGAGGATGAGGATGAGGATGAGGATGAGGATGAGGATGAGGATGAGGATGAGGATGAGGATGAGGATGAGGATGAGGATGAGGATGAGGATGAGGATGAGGATGAGGATGAGGATGAGGATGAGGATGAGGATGAGGATGAGGATGAGGATGAGGATGAGGATGAGGATGAGGATGAGGATGAGGATGAGGATGAGGATGAGGATGAGGATGAGGATGAGGATGAGGATGAGGATGAGGATGAGGATGAGGATGAGGATGAGGATGATTTCGTAGGTCACCCTAATGTCATATGTCACCCCTTGATCATAGGTCACCCCATTCGCTACGTTTAGTAACTAAGCTGGGATATCTGGGTTTATTGGGCGAGGTTTGTCTTGTATTTTACTTCAGTCGTGTGGTGTTAGTCTAAAGCACACTCGTTTTTTTTAAGAACGAAAGAAAGTTTATCAAGGAAAAATTTCGCAGATAATCTTAGCCGTAATATTGTATATTATTATGTGAACATGATTTTCTAAGCGAAAAATCGATTATTTAGTGGTTAAGCTTATATTTTATATATAGCATTTAATCAACTATTGAATTTTAATTCTACTCGGGCGAAATGACAAGAAATACCTTTTAAAAATTTATCCGAAGCATATTTTTGGTGTTCAAATGAGAATATTATATAAAGTAAACCAATTCGTGGTAAAGATTAATCGAAAATAGTGATAATGACAGGTTCGCCTTAAGTGGGAAAAAGGTTTAAAAGTACCTACCTAACTTTTCAGATCTGGTAACCAAACTCGGCTAATACGGTATAAATCATTTAAATTACATTCGTACTGTTTCTGCTGTCGTTCCGCCCATACGTCCCGGTGGAGCTAATATCAAATTTTGACGTGGAATAAAACATTTGAGAAATATCGTTACTGATGAACTAAATGATAAACATGACAAAGAACGCCAAAGAAGAGTACTGAGCTTGCGAGCCATAATGCTCGCCTGGAGAGTCAACAGGTGCAGTCCTCCGGTGAAGAAGCAAATATTCAAGAAATACTGCAAGAGCTTTTACACTGGCGTACTATGTACAAAGTACACACAAGTGAACACACTCCGAGCACAGTACAACCACGCATATAGGGCGCTGTTCGGCCTCCCTTGGTGACGCAGCGCCTCGAAAATCTTCGCAGACGGAAGGATGCGTAAATGCGTAGGTTCGCTGTTTTGATGCGCCACGGAGTAGCCGAAATGTATTAATGCTACCGGATATCGGAAAACACTCTCGTCCAGGTCATCGCCCAGAGGAAGGGCGCGGCCCTACACCATAAATCGAGAATTTATCTCAAGTCACCGTAATACTAGTGATAAATACTTGCTTTTACCATTTTATTTTATTTTATCATGTATTCAATTTTATATCATGCAATTTTACAGATGTATACTTTTATGTGGCAGGCAGAGTATTGCACTCACCACTCTCTGCTCAGCTAAAATAAACAAAATTTGTTATTATTTTAAAATTAAACTAAACACAATGTAATTCAAAACCTTAATTAAACATTCGTTAAAACATTTGTTTTTCACGCTATGTAAATGAGGTGTGGGAGAATATGCACTGTATTTATAATTTCCTAGTAGTACAGTGAAATAACACGTTTTGTCGAGTTTGTGGCTTTGGCAATGTTCAGAACAATGGAGTTTTTTTTATGAAAATACGAAATCTTTATTAATTAACACACTACCTAAAGTCCCCGGCGTTGTCCGGACTTCACGCAAAATCATTCGAAATCGGATGTAGGCAGTAATTTTTCATTGATTTTGAACGTCAAAGGTGCAAAATTTCATCAAGAAGTGTTGAAATTTTGATTTAAAAGGTGTAGAAAATAGCATGTAGCCGGTAACCTTTCTATTGTTTTGAAGGTCAAGTTTATATTAGCAAAATTTAATCATTCTCAGAATAAAATTGTAGATTGTAAAAAACAAAGCCTTGCCGCCGCAGTCACTCGTTTCTAAATATGATGTCAGGGGGTTAAGTTCGAGGTGATTCAACGTAACACTTTACTCCTGGATACCTTTTGTATTATACAGATAGAAAGAGTTATTATTTATATGGATATGACTAGATATCGGATTACACGGATTAGATCTACTTCCCAAATTTTAGTTAAAAATTGCCAATAAAGGTGAAATGCTACCCAAACATATTTTTTCCTAATTTTCATGTTACAATTTCTAATTTATTTTATACCTTATTATTATCATCATCATCATCATTTCATAGTATAAAATGAAGTCGCTCAAAATGTATGTGCGCGTTAATCTTTTAAACTACGCAACGGATTTTCATACAGTTTTCACCAATAGATAGAGTGATTGAAGAGGAATGTTTATATGTATAATACGTGTAAATTATATTAGAGAAAAGCCGAGAAATTTAAAGAAAACATATTTTTCTGTGATTTAAAACGGCTGGCGGGCCGTACTATAGTCACTTTCGAAATTCGTTCTATGGAAGAAATTGGAAAAATAGATGTCCTAGAGTAAGTACGTATTTGATTTGAATTATTTTATTTGATGAAGTCGCTCAAAATGTATGTGCACATAGATCTTTTAAACTACGCAACGGATTTTCATGCGGTTTTCACCAATAGATAGAGTGATTCAATAGGAAGGTTTATATGTATAAAACATGCTTTTTATAGTAGAGAAAAGTCGCGAAATTCAAATATTCAATTCAGGCAGCGGGCAGCGGGCAGCTGGCAAGCGGGTGGTGTGAATTTTATAAAGGTTGGATAATGGCGTTGTGTTTCGTTAGCCACAGCAACGTGTGGCCGGGTCTGCTAGTTATAAATAAATACTTTTAAACATTTTTGAAATCTGTAAATCATGTTCCACATCTTTAGAATCTCTACGTAAGAGTAGGTCGTATTTGCAAGGTGTAGGAGAGAAATCATTTTCTTTTGCCAAAGTCATGCAAAAAAATGTGGAAGACACTCGAATAACGCGACGTAGCAAACTTGTAAAACAAATTAAAAGGAATAAAATTAGGTATAAGTACTACATAGTTTGACATAACTTTTTCAAGTTTTTATAATTAATGAACGCTAAGTAGGTGAAAATTTCATTGAAAATGAATGCGATTGAATGAAAATGAATGCGATTGAATGAAAATGAATACGTGAACTGCTTAATAATTATATTCTTTTCACGTTAAATTATAATATTTGATTATATTTTTGCATTACCGCCTTTATTATTGTATTTTAATTTACTTCATCTCAGTTTTATTTCAATTTATTCCATTTTTTTACATTAGATCCCCCAAGAAGGTCGTGAGAAAAATAATTCCCTTCAGAGCCAATGTCATCTATGGGGTGCTTTTTGGAGGGTCTTTTTAAGAAACGAAGGAGAGGAAATTTTGGAAAGGAAAAAGGTATGAGTGGTGGGTAGGAATCTGGGGGTCAGTATATCCAGGAGTGACGGACGTATGAATCCATCCCTACAACTGCAGTGCAAGGGGATGGGTTGAGAGGGTCCGGCTGAAGAAATCAAAAGGTCTCCCTCAATCAGTCTCTCTGTGAGAGAGCTGTCAAGTGAACACGCCGGGCACGCCGGGCACGCATCAAGTCGCGCGTGCGACAAAAGCACATCTCACCTATAACTATGTAAGTATGTAGTTACAAACCTACCTTGGCTGACACCGACTCCAAAAATAACAATCGTACCTACATATTGATGAGTAGAAAAAGTAAGTTGATTATTAAGTTATAGAAGAATACGCAATTATTTTTTAACTTTTTGTGCATATTATTTTGTTTTGGAATAGTTTTTTTTAAGTCGGTTCTTTTTTTGTTAAATTTTTTGTTAATTTTATTTTTATTTTTAGTGAATCTGAAGTATACTAACTAATTTATCTGAATATGGATAGACCTAGTAAACGTGCTGCTCGCATGAGACAGATCGACGTTACGGTAGGTGACTCAAAGATCCGGATTCCGGATCTTTGAGTCAAAAAGATTCGGCCGAGTACGGTTAATTTGCTCCTAAGAATTGAAGAGTTCCGTTATTTTGTCATGGATCCCATAATCAGAACCTAACCAAACTCTCAACAAACTATCCTTGAAGTACATCCTTTCCAATAAAAAAAGAGTCATTGAAATCGGTTGGCGTGATATTGAGTTATTCGTCCATTGGTCGCGCACGTACTAAATGCAAATTTAAGACTTATATGGTTTTATCATGGATGCCATTGTCAGAAGTGAACCAAATTGAAATTGGACCACAATTAAACCAACTTTCAAATAAAGAAAGAATCACCAATATCGGTTGACCCAGTCGAAAGTTTTGGGGTAACAAACATTAAAAAAAATTAAAAAATAGAGTCGAATTGAGAACCTCCTCCTTTTTTGAAGTCGTTTAAAAATATATATGACTTGTTATTTGGTCGTTATAAATTTAAATGTACGAGTATATCACCTGTATGTGATTTCGATAAAAGCAAAACCTTTTTATTGAAATCACATAATACTTGTCAAAAGATTTGCTTCTGATTACAGATATTTTGGTGATCGATTTTGTCAGAAAAGGACTTTGCAGACTTACGAACTTTTATGTGATTTGTTGTCTTTAAAGATAATATAATATACTAAATATCATTAAACTAAACGAGGTTGATTGCGAATCCGGAAGTCACGCGTTAACTATTTCACACTTTATTCGTTTATCTATCTATGTATATAAAAATCAAAATATGTTTGTTTCTGGGTTTGTATGTATGGGGCCTATGCGTTGCTAAACCATTCATCCGATTGCGGTGAAACTTTAGGGATTCGATGTGTGCATGCCCGCGATGGTTTCTGCATACAATAGTGAGCTTTGGTATCATAAAATTATGCGTTGCTAAACCGTTCATCCGATTGCGATGAAAATTTGGGCATTTGATGTGCGCATGCCCGCGATGGTTTCTGTATACAATAGTGAGTTCTGGCGCCATGAAATTATGCATTGCTAAGCCGTTCATACGATTGCGATGAAACTTTGGTGAGTTGTTGTGAGCACGTCAACGAAGATTTCTGTATATATGTATATACATATATATATATATATATATATATATATATATATATATATATATATATATATATATATATATATATATATACTGGTAATCCAATAAATGGTTCTTGGAACGGCGATACCCTTACCTGTCTCAAGCACCTCTTAAGTAAAAAATCGGATTTTATTATTTCATGACGTTTTTAATTTCGTGATCAAATACGAATATACGAGGGCTGTCCGTAAAATCAGGTCTCCAAGGTGCTGCGACCGCGAGGAAAATTTTTACGCGAGATCCGGCAACACTGGCGTATAGCCTGGTTTCCCTACCCAAGTCACCACCAAGCTGCACTCTCTGCAACTCTTAGTCTCGGCGTGGCAGCCGTTCGCGACGGAGCTTCCGCTCGCCGCACCCGCCGGGTATGAATTACGCTCCATAATTATTTTTTTGTGCAAAGAACAAAACCCTGGTAGAAATTCATTCTCAGGTTCTTGAAGTATACGGAAAACAGTGTATTAGTGGGAAAACGTGTATTAGTACCGAGACAGCGTCACAGAGGGTACAGCGTGGTGGAGATTTAGCAAGGGGAAACCAGGCTACCCACCAGTGTTGCCGAATTGTACGTAAAATCGTTCCTCGCGACCGTAGCACCTTGGAGACCTTATTTTACGAACATCTCTCATTATACGTAATGTATATAATAATATTAATGTATTGATAGAACACATAAAAAAAACTCCTTTCGTTTTCGGTACGGGGAATGACTAATTTCAAACAGTCTGGTTAGTGCAAGCATCAAACGAGTTTTACAATCCGTCAAAAAAAATGTAGAATGGAAATGTGAAAAAAGGAGGGCGCTGTGACCGTTTAAATCATTTTAAATGGCAACGCCCAGTTATTAAAGGAAAAAGGAAGTTACCTTACAAATCACTATGGTTAGAGTGAATTTTAAAACTCTGCCAAAAACTAGGGTTGTAATACTTAATGAAATTCAACTTGTCTTTTGCAATAACAAATTTCATTGTAATGTCAAAGTTAACCCTTTAATTTAATTTATTTCGTTGATAGTATTCTAGGAAAGGCCTCATATAGATGATGCCTCATCTAAGTCATTTTTTGATAAATATCGGCTGACATCCAGCGCATGAATACCTATATAATGTAATGATATACAACATATAAAACTGTATTGAATAGGCGAATAGGCGTCTGGCATACCCCAGCTTCCCCTTATTTCATTGTCAGATTTACATTACCTAAAATAAAGTCAGAACCGTAAGCCGCCGCTACCCGAATGTCTACCGATTTCTTACATATCTCCCTTAAGCATTTGAAGTTGTTAAGCCCTTAAAAATATATATGTATGTTATTTTGAAGATAATACCTAGACGCGTTCCACGCCGAAACGCAAATTATATGAAATTCCCTCGATAGAAAAAAATCGCAAAGTATGATGCTCCGAAAATTATTATAAACACGTTTGTTTCAGTTATGTAATGTCTGTGTGAATTGTATGAGTGCAAGCGAGATAGCATGCTTGCGCGAATCTATATAAGGCGATGCGTGCTAGATTCGTCATCTTTTGCGTAAGGCAGCTCCATAATAAATACCTGTACACTATACCGTTACTCTCTTCATTTGAGTACTACCCATCATAATACTTCGTCTACACACATGTAAGTCCGCATCTGATTTGGCTCGACACCACAACTGCTCAGACGGACATTACAAGTTATTTTACATGTTATAGTTTGAAAAAATTCACAATGTTTCTTTAAATGGTACTTAAGACGCCTTTTACGAGATTTTTGCTGTATTTTAAACGAGTAGTGTTTTATTAAACATTTTCACAATTTTTGCATCGATTTCATCGCTTTAAATACAAGCGCTTCTCTAACATTAGTAATTACATATCTCTCTATCTTCTTCTTTTAGAGCGTGAATGCGCTTATTTTTTAAGATAATAATATAATCTGTACATTTGTAGAGCCGAAACGGTAGTTAAATGAAATTCCTTTGATAGAAAAAAATCGAGAAGTGTGCCTCTAAAATTAATAAAAAACATATTTTTTTCTAGTATTTAACATGTTTTTGCTATGAAAAAAAAATTACAGTGAATCTTTAAGTGCAACTATTTATTTTTGCTCTATTTTAAACGATACGTGTTTAATTAAATATTTTCACTATTTTCGCATAATCTTTTTTTATATTAGCCCGCTCCCTCTTTCATTCGTATTTACATAATATCTCCCTTTCTTATTCTTTTTGAACGCTTACAGCCGGTCCTTAACGACGTAAGTGAAAAAAAAAGAAAGGGAATCTTGGGCGTGAACAGAAATATTAATGCATATTGGATGGACCTACGGTCAGTAGGACTGGCAAGTTTAGAAATTCTGATAACTTATTACTAAAATCTTAGATGTTTCTAAACGAATACCTCGGGCAGTTACTAATTCATCGTCTAGAAAAATAAAATCCGGTGGTTACCGCTAATTTTTTAAATGTTTCATGTAAAATATTTTAATGTAAAAGTAGTGTTTTATTGATATTAAATTTAAATAATTTGAATCTGGAGGTATCGGTCAGAAAAAAAGTTATTATAGTTTTCGAATTCATCGGAATTAATTAATATGTGAGCCTCGAGCAAACTCCATTATTAACCTCTTGTGTCGCCTTAATTCGATAAATTCAAGTGCCACTATCGCGAGAAATTGTTTCACCCTAGGAAATTCATATACAAGGCGGGAATATTACGCGATAATGTAATTTTCATTTCTTCCGCACCCATGCACCGCACAGTGTGGCGATTTCAAACAAAGCATTTGGGACAAAAAAAAACAAATACAAAAAAATAGTCGCACAAATAAATAACAATTCTTCAGGGTGGATAACTAAATTAGTTATCCAGCCTGAAGAAATTAAATGCGTGGTGCTCGTTATCAAATAATTATTTCTCAAAATAATCATAGGTAAAGCGTTTCGCAAGTTTATCAGACATGATGCATTTCACAATAATTATTTTAAAAATGCAACTTCGATCAATGTTTTTCACAGTAGGTCCTAAGGAAAATAGTTTATTTTCTTTAAAAGGTCTTTTTGGGGAGAATTAGGGATAAAGATGCGTCTTGAAGAGACTCATGGTTGGAGGAGGGAGGAAATATAGAGGCCGACAAACAGTTACACAGCCGGACAGTTAAATTCAAGAACTAATCGTAGAAACGACCCGTTCTCGTGTAAAAAACGTCAAACGTGTACAAATGTTAGGCGCGAGTTTGACTATGCACCGGTACCAAAAGAATCAATGACGCTAGTTCCTCGGAAAGAAATACCAGTAAAACGTGGACAATATTCCCACCAGCTGGCACCTGTACTCCAAAGATTACAATCGTATTCCCCAATTTGGCACTATAGCAAATATTTTTAATTCAATAATGATATCGATCACTAGCGTGGCGGAACGTTTTTCTTTTTTATAAGTTACTTCTTGTAGGAGTTAGGACACTCCAAAAATCGTTAAAATTGCCTGGTTTGAACGCCATCCACAGGCGTTCAGTGGACAAACGTGGAGTATTTTCATCTTATAAAATTAGGAAAAAAATTTAAAACATCGGTCTAGTTTTGGAGGAGAAAAATGGGGAATACAATACCTTGATTTTGGTGATTTTATTTAGGTATTATCCGTTTATCCGGCACTTGTCCGTTTATCTCAGTATTCAGCGAAACAGACAGTTTGTTAAAATATATATTATTCAAATTTCTCGGCGACCTGGTTTCCTCTTAAGATATGAGAATGTTTCAAACGACCCGCCAGTTCCTACACAAATTCAGGATTTTATTTTTTCTGCACAAAATCAGGGATCCATTTTTTTGGCTTCAGACCATAGATAGGTGGCTGCAAAATTCAACAGTGTGCCGCAGTTGATTTTCAGAGCTCAGAGTTCGAGCATCAGTAGTAAATGTCTAGCTTTGTATCTGTTTCAAGTATTAAGACATAAAAATTAGTTTGGCATTTTAATTTTTACGATCTATAAATGTAGATATATTACCATACATTTTTAGCCGTGTATGAGGTATGAGATCGCAGCACTGTGCGCCGTATGTACTGTACGCCGTATGGCATTGTAGTTTCGCCCCTCGTGCCTTGGTAATAATGTCTTGATCGAATGAGCCGTTTTCATGAATATTTTCAATATTTTTAATCGGTTTAGGAAGGATTTCTAAGGCATTTTATGTATTTAATAATATTTTCAAGGCCAGGCAATTTTAATCAATCCGATTTAAGAAAAACACCTAACAATAATTTACAATACACTAGTAGCGGAAAATCGCTCCGGACCCTTCTATCAACAACAATGACATTCGCGATGCTCTACTTCATTGGTCGGCAACCTTGTAAAAGGGCCAAATATCTTATGTGGGGATTAGTGCGGGCCGCACTTGGGTCACATGCCATTACAGAATACCATATATTTGATGACTTAGCAGGTGTGCCCGGGTTCACAGTTCATGGGGTATGTTATGTCCAGGTCTTTGTGGCGGATGCGTTTGCCCACCTGCTGCGTGGTGAGCCGGAACGAGAGAGACTGATTGAGGGAGGCCTTTTGACCTTTCCAGACGGACTCTCTTGACTCATAGCCTTGCACTGCAGTTGGAAGGATTGATTCATACGTCCTTCACTCCTGGACATACTGACATCCAGATGTCATACATTTTTCCTTCCCAGAACTTCCTATCCTTCCCTTCCTTAAAAAGACCCTCCACACGGCATCCCCTAAGATGATATAGGCCCTGAGGTAAATTATTTTCCTCGGGGCCTCCTGTGTGGAACTATTGCAAAAAAAGTCCTACAATATTTGTGCACAAATATTTTAGTTTTAAAAATAAAACGCTTATTGTATATTTTTGCTTGTGAGATTTTTGTGGTTGTATTTGACTTGCACGTTTTCTTATAGTAGCTTGCATTTTTTAAGTAGAGTTGCTTAGTATTGATGGTGTTGAAGCAGAAGATAAAGGTGGGGGGTGCAGCTGACAATTAAGATCTGGTCGTCTAAGTGGTCAAAGCCATTCGAGAAGCGTTTCAATTTTGAATGGTTGTCTTTCACCAGGCGATACTGAAATCATCTACCATTCTGTAACGTGCCGCAAATATACCATGTACGTATTATTTTATATAAATAAATGACCCGCGACCTTCGGATTCGTAGTCAAGGATCGTAACCACTCAACAACGGAGGCCGCCAGGACTTGTTCCCTGTGTCTACATTTTTGACTTGCACATATATATTCATCATTGTTCGTTGTACTTCTTCGTCTTCTTGTGCCCTGTCAGTTCAACGGACGTTAGCTATCATGTTGGCTATGCGGACTTTGTTTACAGCAGTCAGCCCGGAACAGCTCTACAGTAGACTGGCCAAACCTCCTTCCTACAACATGGGTCTCTTCAAGACTAATGTTCACTCCTTCCTCTCCTCAAAAAGATCCTCCACACAGCATCCCAGATGACATAGACCCTGAGGGAAATTATTTTCCTCAGGGCCTCCTGTGTGGAGTTTATGTAAAAAAAAAACCACCGTCTCAGGTTTTTCAACCATGAGGTTCTCCTTCTTCCAGGACTCCTTCTTCCGGCAATCTTTCCTTGCATTATGAGATGCAAGATCTCATACTGCTCTGGATGTCTCATCACATCTCCATGATAATAAAGTTTTAATAACATCTTTTTCTTTATTCATCCAAACCATAACATCTACGTTCGTAACCCTGTCCATCCAGCTTATTTTAAGTATTCTTCTGTAGATCCACATCTCGAATGCCTCAAGTAACCTAATTAGTTCTTCAATAAGTATCCATGCTTCCATTCCACAAAATAATATCGAAAACACGTAGCATCTGACCATTCGCACTCGTAATCCAAGGTTGAGATTATGACTGCAAAACATCTTTTTCGTTCGTTGAACATATTCGTGTATATCATTTGTGTTGATCAATAATAAATAAATCATAACATCATCGTTCGTAACCCTGTCCATCCAACTTATTTTAAGTATTCTTCTGTAGATCCACATCTCGAATGCCTCAAGTCACCTAATTAGTTCTTCAATAAGCATCCATGCTTCCATTCCACAAAATAATATCGAAAACACGTAGCATCTGACCGTTCGCATTCGTAATCCAAGTTTGAGATTATGACTGCAGAACATCGTTTTCGTTCGTTGAACATATTCGTGTATATCATTCGTGTTGATCAATACTAAATAAATATTGATCTTACTTTAATAATCCTTATCATTATAACCTTCCTTAAACGCTGTAGTATAAGCTCCACATTATTCTATTAAAAAAAATCTTTAACAATGTTCTCAAATAAAATTATTAGACAACTTAAAATATTCTAAACAACGCGCGAATGGCTCATTCTTATTCCTCATTAATTTTTCAGATTCCATCGCTTCACACAGAATAAGTTATAATAAATAAATTTCAAAATAGCGCTTTTATCTTTATCCAGACAGATCTCAAAATTTTTCCATCTTAATAATAATTTCATTAATACTGAAAGGGCACAAATTATTACAGTTGAATCATTTATTTTAAAAACATCACTTGCCAACACATTTTACAAATTGAGATACGAAATATGAATGTCATATTCTCTGTGTAAAGGGCTAATAAATTTAATCTTGCAAAGTTTTCTCTTTCTAATGTCCTTTTCCTCCCCATTTCCGAATACATCTCACGCACCTCGCAACATGAAATCCCTTGGGCCACGGGCCGTAGGGACTAGGGATGGCAAAAGTGAAAAAAAATATCGATATATCGATGTATCGATATTTATTAAAATATCAATATCGACGTCGATAAATCGAGGAAAAAATTTCGATATTTTGGTCAAATTTTCAAAAGATTTTGCGTTTGTAAAATAATTGTGAATTCAGCTCAATATTATCAATAGTAATTTTTATACACAATGTGCATTATTTTAATGTACAAAAATCTCAATAAAAATTAAGGTATTTTTATTAGGTAATAATTACAAAAATATCAAAACTAAAAAGCTATCTTCTAACTTTTATGTAAACTGAGACGCATACAAAGTTTGTATGCGTCTCAGTAACATTCTATTGGCGTATTAATCTGTCAAAAAGGACTTCGTGTTTGGAACAAGGTATAGTCAATAATCATAGTCAATTGGGAACCAACACATAGGAGTGGCTTAGAAATAAAATGGCGAAAAATAGCATACATTTCTATATATGTACCTACACATGTGAGATAGTTTTTTTTTTTTACATGAATACCGCACAAGAGTTCCAACTGCTCCCGTCTGGAGCCAGTGAGACTATGGCATCCCCAATTGGGGTATGTTGTGAGGCTGAAGTTAGTGGGGAGGGAAGGAGATAGGAAAGAGGAAGGTGGGGAAGTACCTGGCTATTCAGGTCTGGTCACCAAACACGGCTAAAAGCCATTTCGAGCAACGTTTCAATTCTGAATGGTGGTCTACACCAGGGCGATACTGAGAGTATCTTCCACTCTGGAACGTGCCGCAAATATACTATATATTATCTTAAATGATTAAATTGTGAAATACACAAATTAATCAAATAAAATGTATTTGCCACGCCGGGATTCGATCCCGCGGCCTTCGGAATGCGAGTCAAGCGTCTTACCGCTGCACTACGCAGGCCGTCAAGTATTAGTGATCACAAATATTATTGCAAAGACAATCGATTTGTAAGCTATTAATAGTTAAAATTTTAACCGCCAGATGTCATGAGTTCGTTCCTGTACGGTTTTGGATTCTAGTAACTTTAGTTACATAAATTAAAAAATATATCGTTTTTGATACAATTTTCGATATTGGATATTTTGTATCAATATATCGGATCAAAATATATCGGTTAAAAATATTGATATATTGAATTGAAAATATCGATACATCAATATATCGATACTTTTTCAACAAGCCTAGAGCCTAGAGGTAATCACTTTATTTTAGGCGTACGTTGCAGGTTGAAAGCGTACGTCTCAGGCGAACATTAGGCGTAAATTTCAGACGTGTTTTATAAGCATACGTTTTTCGAGCCGAATAACGAACATGTGGAAGGAACGAACCAAGGACAAAAACCTTAAATCTGGTTACAAATTAAATACATCTTTTGGCCAGAAAAACCATAAATTCCATGCAACAAATTTTTGTAAAAATACCACGGATACAAACAGTTTAAAATAATACCAAAAGATGGCAAAGTAAACATAAAGACGGGGAAACCATAGAAAAATATTAAATAACAACAACTTACAGCCAACAGAGGAAATCAACAAACGTGAAGATGATGAAATCATAAAAATTATGATATAACACCAACATATCATCCTTCAGTCCGTTTCGTAACAAGAATCCCTATCGAGGAAATTATCTTTAAGTCAATAATGAAATTTATTAAGTTAACTAGCTGACCGGACGAACTTCGTACCGCCCCAGAATCAATAACTGTTGAATTAAATTAAGTTAAAAAGTAAACAATGAAGCAATTATCGATGCTCAACTGTCCGTGTTTTGTTTTTGTCAGTATCAGAGATGGCGTTGTGTACGGATTTATATTTTGGTGATTTTCTTACTTTTCCACTTACTTACGGGAATTTTTGAAAGGAAGCGGGTACGGGTGCCGCCGCCCCGGGAACCATTTAGTGGATAACCAACACCTCTGCCGTAGGTCACCCCAAGTGGTTCGCTACGTTTGGTGATTTAGCAGGGGTGCCCGGGTTCATGGGGTGACTTTTGTGCGGGTCTTGGCGGCAGATGCGTCTGCCCACCTGCTGCGTGGCGGGCCGGATCGAGAGAGACTGGTTGAGGGAGGCCTTTTGACCTTTCCAGCCGGATTCTCTCGACCAATGGATCGAAAGAGTCCGGCTATAAAGGTCAAAGTAAAAGGTCAATTCCGGTCAAGGCAATGGCCTTTCACCGCAGTTGGAGGGATGGATTCACTTCCGGATACACTGACCAGTCCAGATTTCTACCCAACCCTCAAGCATTTTTCCTTCCCAGAACTTCCTATCTACCCTTCCTTAAAAAGATCCTCCACACAACATCCCCTAAGATGACATAGGACCTGAGTGGAGCTTACGTAAAAAAATGCGTTTCATTTCAGAGATTTATTATTATTGCATTTTTCCTTTGGAGGGGTGCAGAGACATACGTTCACCGTTTGTCTCATTTTCGACTATTGACATTTAGTGTGTAAGAAAGAGGGGCAGCATTATATGATTAAGAACAAAAGCAAAACAATCAGCGCATTGACATTTGACGTTTTTGAATTTTTGGAATTCACGCACAGTTAAATATTATACCTATCACAATATTGCTGCAGTTCTGTCAAAATAGGGGAATTCGTTCCATACAAAATGTATGAACAAAGTTAATTTTCTTCATAACTTTCTTTTTCGTGTATTTTTGCAATGTTTTAATAGTTATTCTGTTATCCGGGGCGGATACAAACCCAACAAATCAAAGATCATCAAAATCGGTCCGGCCGATCTCGAGTTATAAATAGTGTAACTAACCCGACTTTGTCAACACGTATGCCACAAAGACATTATATACTGTAGACGCGGGTTAGAAATATCAAAGTGGGAAGCCAAAAGCAAGGCAATTGTACTGGTCTCGATTTCTAGTACTTTGGTACTAAACTGTCACTCGTCGAGTAAGGTTGTTCTTACCACGAACGAAAATAGCATTTAAAAATTGTGTGATGAGAAAATGTTTCCATTACCCGGCAAACAGTAGTAAAAGTGAAGAAATAACATTTCATTTATATGAACACACAAATTACTTATTATTATCGATTATTATAAGCAATACAATTAATTTTCATGTTCCCCGTCCGACAATTTTGTGCGTCATTAGAGAAAAAACACACATTCTTTGATTGTCTTATGGTACGGCCACACTGATGCCAACTTCCAACTTCAAACTTTCGGACGATTGTGTAAAAGGGTAGTTCGTGCGTTGGAAGTTGGAGTTGGAAGTTTGTCTTCGGTGTGAAAGTAGCATATCTTTTTAATACATGAATAACGTTTGAATTAAGAAATTACTGAAAACCGCTGAAAACAAAAGAGTGTTGCTTACTTGCCACATTATTTTGCGAGTATGTGAGACTATGGCGAGTCTATTTATATAACGTCATTGGTGTGCCATCTCATATTGTGCCATCATAATATTATTGCGACAACGACAATTTCAAACAATTTCGACCATTTTTTAACTCCAGTTAGCAGCACGAAAGTATAATTCAATGTCGATTTAATTTACGATGTACTGTCCTTATACAAGCAAATGCCACTGAATCTAAACTTCACGCATCAAGTAACTGGTCATACTTAGCAAAAAGGTACCTATCCACACGAACTTGATGTCACCCTTGAAAAATAACCGAATGTAACTTTACTTCCCAAGGTTTTTCCTGAGAAATTTGGTTTTTTATATAGAATCAAAAAACGAGACATATTTCAAATAGAAATAAAAATAATCGTCTCGTAAAGCATATTATCCTACTAATATTATAAACGCGAAAATTTGTATGGATGTAAGTGTGTTTGTTACCCTTTCACCAGGGGCGTAGCAACCGCCGTATCAGCCTTATCAATGATACGGGACTCCAGGGCTACAGAGGCCTTTTGTTTCTTTTGTGAGAAATCTTTATCCTTCATTTGGGCCCCCCAACTAATTTTATTACATGACCCCTCCAAGACACGCTACTCCACTGTCTTTCACGCAAAAACTACTTAATGGATTTTATTGAAACTTTACAATAATATAGCTCTTTCATCAGAATAACATATAGACCATAGCTCAGAGCTCTGGCATTATGAAATTTGTATAAAAAACTTGCAATAGGTGGCACGATTAGTAAGATACCTATAATTCTTTATTCGATTAAAATTATTAGGGGAAATAAATGAGGAAGGGGGTAGGGGAAGGGTGGGGGGAGACGGTGGAGGGGGAAGGGGTTAGAGGGGGAGGGAGGAGTAAGAGGGGGGAGGGGGGCAGGGAAAGGGGGGGAGGAGAAGAGGGAGAGGGGGTAGGGGGGCGTGGTGGGGGGGGGGGGGGGGGGCAGAGTGGGAACCCCCCTAATACCATGCGAGCGAAGCCGCGGGAATAAACTAGTGGGTAATAATTGTTTCTGTTTTTAATTCGTAGACTTCCAATTTTTTATCTCAGTACATAAAAAGTAATGTTTATTTGTTTGTCCCTTATGCGTTCCTAAACCAATCAACCGACAGCGATGAAACTTTGGTGTTTTGTTATACACATGCTTGCAAAGGTTTATATATATATATAATGGTGAGCTCTGGCATCATGCAATGATTTCCTATAATAATCATCCAATAACAGAGAAACTTTGGTGAGTTTTTGTTCGCATGCCCGCGAAGGTTTCTATGTATGTACTGGGGAGCTCTAGCATTAAGAAATTTTCATTAAAAAATGGGTGTGTTTTATGTAGTTTAGCGTAAGGGAGAGAAGGAGGGAGGAGGAGAGGAATCTGGGTGGAGGGGAACGAAAGAAGGAAGGCAGGGAAGGTGGAAGAGGAACGCGGGAGGGGAATGGGGTACATGGGAACAATTACTTTCTTTATTGGCTTTGCAAGCCGGGTACTCGCTGGTTTGATATAAATTTTAAAAAATCCTTTTTACCAAAAGTTCTTCCTTTTATTTCTGCATAAAAAAGTAACCTTTTACGTAATTTCAGAGTACAGTAAGAAGAAAAACATAGACACAAGTTGTGTAAAAGTAAATAACCGCTTTGCTCGACATTTTCAGAAGATCATATTTTTTTATTTTTCGCCAACATTCAAAAAATCAAATCTTCGAATTTTAACATAGAGACATAAAAACTTATTACAGGGCTTGCTGTATGGCTAATGAATTAACCTGTATTTTACCTTTTATCTCATCCGATTTATAAAAAAAATATAAAAAAACCGTAATGTTTATAACCGCCCGAATCCTGCGTGATTGTTACTTTGAAACTGCCGTGAGAGGTATTTATTCGAGTCAACATAGAATATTTTCGATTTCTGTATATTGACTATGGTTTGTCTACTTGATAATTAAAGGCGCATATCTATGAAAAAAGGACTTAATTTCAACTGTAAACAGCTGAACAGAAAAAAAATATTTTCCACATTTCCTACAACGATTTAAAGCGTGTAATAGCACTTATGTTTTAACTAAATGCTTTACTTTAAATGTATTGGTTTTATGCTATTTTTGCAAATAAATAAATCAGAAATCAGAAATCTTATTATTCCCAGTTTGCGGAGAAAAACAATGGTTGAGGACTCGATTCTGTGCGATTCTGTGCATTTTCACGTTTTTTTTTACATTAGCTCCACACAGGAGACCCTGAGCAAAATAATTTCCCTCAGGGCCTATGTCATCTTAGGGGATGCTGTGTGGAGGGTTTTTGTAAGGAAAGGGAGGAGAGGAAGTTTTGGGAAGAAAATATTTATAAGGGGTGGGTAGG
This sequence comes from Limnephilus rhombicus, assembly GCA_929108145.2. Taxonomy (NCBI): domain Eukaryota; kingdom Metazoa; phylum Arthropoda; class Insecta; order Trichoptera; family Limnephilidae; genus Limnephilus; species Limnephilus rhombicus. Next base: position 26,789,667 of record OV815278.1, read on the forward strand.
AATCTGGGGCTTAGTGTGTCCAGGAGTGATGGACATATGAAACCATCCCTTCAACTGAGAAATACTTGCTGGAGGGTAAAAGATATCCCTCCACCAGTCTCTCTCGATCCTGCCCAACACGCAGCAGGTGAGCAGACGTATCGACCACCAAGACCTGGATAAACCTCTCCTCATGAACCCGGCACCCCTGCTAAGTCACCAAACGTAGCGAACCACTTGGGGTGATCTATGGCAGAGGTGTTGGTGTGTGCGCATTACTGCCCACTACCGAGCGTACTCTTGGGCTGCAGGGTGCACAACGACCATTTAAACTTTTTTTATCATGCGTTATGATTGGTGAGTGTCGGAAAATTCGTATTTTTTTTGTAACATCTAGGTAACCAAGATTTGAAATAAACTTATTTTTGTAACATCTAGGTAACCAAGATTTGAAATAAACTTATTTTTGTAACATCTAGGTAACCAAGATTTGAAATAAACTTATTTTTGTAACATCTAGGTAACCAAGATTTGAAATAAACTTATTTTTGTAACATCTAGGTAACCAAGATTTGAAATAAACTTATTTTTGTAACATCTAGGTAACCAAGATTTGAAATAAACTTATTTTTGTAACATCTAGGTAACCAAGATTTGAATTAAACTTATTTTTGTAACATCTAGGTAACCAAGATTTGAAATAAACTTATTTTTGTAACATCTAGGTAACCAAGATTTGAAATAAACTTATTTTTGTAACATCTAGGTAACCAAGATTTGAAATAAACTTATTTTTGTAACATCTAGGTAACCAAGATTTGAAATAAACTTATTTTTGTAACATCTAGGTAACCAATATTTGAAATAAACTTATTTTTGTAACATCTAGGTAACCAAGATTTGAAATAAACTTATTTTTGTAACATCTAGGTAACCAAGATTTGAAATAAACTTATTTTTGTAACATCTAGGTAACAAAGATTTGAAATAAACTTATTTTTGTAACATCTAGGTAACCAAGATTTGAAATAAACTTATTTTTGTAACATCTAGGTAACCAAGATTTGAAATAAACTTATTTTTTTTGTAACATCTAGGTAACCAAGATTTGAAATAAACTTATTTTTGAAAAATGAAACAATACAACTTTGTAAAAACCACTTATATAATGTGCAAATCCTACCGGTTTCGGAACAAACGTTCCTTCGTCAGGGAAAGCTTATACTAATTTGACAGTTTCGAACAATGTTTTATTATGGTAGGAGGTGGAGCCGTTGTTAGTTAATAATGTAGATTGGGTGGGTAGGTATTAGTGTAGAGTGGGTGGGTAGGGGAACAAATCCATGATTGGGTTATAAGACAATATTTTTTGTTTGTTGATAATAGATTCATTATTTTTAAGGGATTTTTTAATTTCCAAAGCTTCTAAGTTAACTTAACGTTTTCTTTTATGATTAATATGAAGAATATTTATCCCTGTATTTTTTTCAAAACTATGGTTATTTTCAATGATATGGTTAGCGAACTCAGAAAAATTCTTATTATTAAGACACCTTAAATGTTCTTTGATTCTGATTTCAAAATTAAGAGTTGTTTTTCCAATATAAAATGAGTGACAATCATTGCATTTGAGTTTAAAAATAATGAATCTATTATCAACAAACAAAAAATATTGTCATATAGCCCAATCATGGATTTGTTCCCCTACCCACCCACTCTACACTAATACCTACCCACCCAATCTACATTATTAACTAACAACGGCTCCACCCCTACCATAATAAAACATTGTTCGAAACTGTCAAATTAGTATAAGTTTTCCCTGACGAAGGAACGTTTGTTCCGAAACCGGTCGGATTTGCACATTATAAAAGTGGTTTTTACAAAGTTGTATTGTTTCATTTTTCTATAATGGATAACCACAAAGTAATAGCTACATTCAAAAATGTAAACTTATTTTTAGTTTCGTAAAATGTATAGTTTTATTTAAAACCCAAAACTTTGCGTTTTGTACCACCCTATCCTATCACAGTACAATCAAAGAGAATAAAAAACCATTGAAGGTGTTAATTTCAAATATCTTATAAAATGTCTATTTCGGGATTTTTTTGGTTTATCTGTACCCAGCACAATAAACGCCACATCAAATCAAAACAATGAAAACTCATTAAATCATTTTTTACAAAGTGCCTCCTTTCTAAACCGTGTAGTTATTTGTTTCACTCAAGCCAAGGGTGGAAATTTCGCATTTAGGGGATACAAAAACGGAAGTATAATAATTCGTAAGCGCCTACCTATTCCAGCACATCCTTTATTTCGAAAGGTAGGTGCTTCATTACCCTTCTTGGCCCTTTTACCCAAAAAGGGATAATTTATCATGGTTGCTGAAGAAAAGTCATATCCAAGCACCTTGATATTTTGAATTTTCTAAATAAACGTTTTATTATTATTTTTGGTATTCAGCAAAATTTTTGGTTCAACGAAAATCAATTTTGGGTTTACCTATTTAACCTTGATTATTTATTATGGCTATTTATTATTCTTGTAATAATTTTTAATAATTTATTTTTCAATACGCGATGTAATTACATTTTTAATTATTTCTTAAATTAAAACTATCGTTTTGGAAATATTGGGTAAAACAGAATGATAGACTACTAAGGGTCTAGCACATTAAAATCAAAAGTTTTACAATATCGGATCGATAGGCGTATCGATCGATTTTATACTATTATCCCGAGCACGGCCGCACTGCTGATAGCCAGACCGATATTGACAGGGATTAAATAATTAATCGGTGTACGGTGGCAACACTGGCGGATCTGTCTATGGATTAACATACCCATATGTCAAATGGTTTCATAAAAGTTTAAAATACTAATAAATTGACAATTTCGAATTGAAATACCAACATTAATATACATTGGCCCTTCGTACGTACTATTTGAGAATAAGCGATAGTTAATTAGTTAATGGGGTCTTTGGTCATATTTTAACCACTTTCGTTTCTTCGAGATCGAACGGAATAAATTGATCGCGTTTTAGATGAATTATTTAATTCTATGGATCGCGTATACGTTTTCTTTCAAATCTAAGAGCTTCGTTGGTTCACTTCCAATCAGTTATTTTGCCTAACGACATTATTCAAAATGCGTACATTGACAACATATCTGACACTCAGGAGACCGCGCTAAAATTTTGTCAATGTTCGGACGGAATATTTCTTATCAATTGTTGACCGTACTTGCAAATATTGGTAACTGACCATAGATGGCGGATTTAGTCAATATCGTATTGATTTATGTTTTTATTGATCGTCCGTACTAGACCCCTGGTGAAAGACCGCCATTCGGAATGTATGGGTTACTTGAAATGGCTTTAACCGTGTTTAGTGATCAGATCTGAATAGACAGGTACTTCTTAACCATCATCTCTCCGCTTACCTCAACTTCAGAATATTCCCCGAAATGGGATGCCGTAATCCCACTGGCTTTGGTAAGTTGTGTGGAAGCATACAAACACAATCATATTACATATTTCTTTTCCTGAAAAACATCCTCCACGCAACATCCCCAAAAAGGGCCTCCTCTGTGGAGAATAATAAAAAATTAGAGTGTGCAATTCACACGCGACAGAAGAGACACCTTCAGAAAATTAAGTAGACAACAGTGGGGAGGCTACGAAGCACCGCACAAAGAGGAGACCGACAGACTACGAAGCATCGCACAAAAAGAAGAGACCGATTATGCTTTATTATCTCATTCTCTCGCAGGCTAAATCCTATAGTACCTATGTTTTTGCCTCATTTTAGTGTCGCTATTTTTCGTTTCATCGAATTTCAAATCACAACGGTGCTAAATAAGTTTTCACTTCAAAAATCCGTAATTTAATTTTTCAAAATTAAATCTATCAGAATCGTAAAACAATACGAAAACATGCGGACCGAGCGTGGAAACAAAGTTTTTCATAAAACATTTGATACGAGCATGAAGAGTGACCCAAAACCCCGTCACTAAAAAATAAACGCAAAAGGGAATCAGTCACGGCTCGAATCGAGCTACCCAGTGTAGTCTAGGTACTTTCGTACGGTGGTTACACAAATCCATTTTTTTTTAAACGCACCAGAATTCGAATTGAATTGTTTTGTTTCATTTTTCTTTTTTTGACAAATAGGAGTTTTTTTTTAAGAAGCGTCATGTGAGACTATAAAAAAAACATTAACTTATATTCTGTGAACTTGTAAAATAAACTATCGTACCGAGATACTTGTATTTTGTTTCTGAGCCCACTAAATTGATACTCGACCCTATCAATTGGCGCCCAACGTGTTTGTCAGATCAATGAGTTTTAACGAATAAATTCAAAGACAAGAGAGGCAACAAACCGAACAAAAGTGGGCTCAAAACACTGAAAATGCCACAAACATGTAGCATAACAGCGGGCAACGCTACCACAGTGGAGAATGAGGATAACAGTCCTCTAGCTCAATCCTCAGCGGATGTACCAAATGGAGAAACCTTTACGAGAGACACCCAGACGACACGAATCCTTGAAATGTTATTAACAAAACTCGCTAACATAGCCGTGTGTCAAAGGGAGTCTCGCCTGGAGGCAATATTTTCTGGGAGACTGGAAGAATTTCCACGACTTTTCCTGGAACGGTGCGAAGAGTATTTCCAAATAGCTAACACCTACGAGGAAAACAAAACGAGGGTGGCAACGGCCCAGCTCCGGGACAAAGCGAAGGACTGGGCGAATACTTATAAACACCCAGAATGGTCGATTTTTAAAAGATTTTTCCTTCGGGAATACGAGGGACCAGAAGTGGAACTCCGACTTCAAAACCAGATCTACCATAAAACACAAGAGAACACGGAATCCTTGGCAGAGTTTATTGCTAATAAACAAAAAATGTTTGCACGACTCCACCCGGCAAAACAATTATCGGAGTTAGATGTATTCGTGCCTGCGTTTTGTAATAGCCAAATGTTACCCCAGTACATACACATATATGCCACCACCATGGAAGAGTGGATGAACCAGGCCATGAGGTTTGAAAATTCTAAAGGCAGATATAAGATCCTAGGCCAACGCCAAACAAGAAGCAATTTATCTCCTCGCCGGTCAGCTCAACAATATTCTCCGCGTCACCGTTCACCTCAGCGCAGTTCACCTCAGCGTCAATCACCGCCACGCCGTTCACCGAATCGCCAATCGCCATACCGCCATCCCCCGGCCCAGCGATCCCCAGCTCAACAAAATAGAAGAGATAGAAACTCGGGAAACCGGTACCGCCCGGGAGCTCGTTACTAAAACGGCAACCCGGGCAAAGAAGGAAGAAACCGAAACAAACCGCAGAGTGCCACACGGCAATAGCAGGTTCCTTCCTTCCAAGGGTGAGAGTCACCATAGAGGGGCAAACCTATCAGGCATTGGTAGACTCTGCATCTTCACACTCTATAATAAGAATGGGCATCGCCCAAAGTACCAAATTACAACAATCCTCGATTCCATGCCTCAAGTTGGCGAACAAAAGAAACGTGATGCGAATAAAGGGTATGATATCGATAAAATTCGACATCCAGAATACAACACGGGAATGGAACTTCCTCGTGGGAGAGAACCTAAGGGAGGAAATCATCTTAGGACGCGATTGGCTGTCCAAAGAGGAAGCTTCAATAGACTTCATGCGGAACTGTTTAAATTTCGGAAGCTCAATCAGGACATCCACCCACTTTGTGCCCGTTCGCCAGGGACAAAATAGTAACGATGTCCACGGGCCACTATTAGATCGAGTCCCAGAACAGGAGAAAAAAGGATTCACGGATCTATTATCCGAATATAGTGAAGTATTTTCCCCCTTGACAGGCACAGCGAAAGTTCCACCGCACAGAATCCACCTGAACACCGACAGACCAATCTGCGTTCCACCACATCGCCTTTCGGACGAGAAGAAAAAGGATTTATACAAACAACTGGAAGGGATGCTAGCGGATGGAGTAGTAGAATCCAGCAGATCCCCATACAGTTTCCCAGTAGTAATGGTGGCCAAAAAGGGAAAAGAAGGGCGACGATTCTGCATAGACTACAGAAGGTTGAATCAAGCAACAATAACTGAACCCTCCGCACTGCCAATCATCCACAAAACACTTAAAGACCTGAGCACAGCCAAGGTATTCACAGTACTGGACCTTAAAAGCGGGTACTGGCAAGTGCCGATGGCACCAGAAGACAGAGAAAAGACTGCCTTTACCACACCAGATGGGGGCAGTTACCAGTTCCGAGTAATGCCATTCGGGTTAAAAGGTGCACCCGAGACATTTCAAAGAACCATGAGCCAGCAAGTATTAGCCGGGTTCCTTAGAAAATTTGCCATGGCCTATCTGGATGATATCGTCGTATATTTCGAAAACTTAAAAGACCACTTACGACACCTCCGCCTCATCTTAGAACGATTGGCAGAGTTTGGGTTAAAATGCTCTCCAGAAAAATGTATCATCGCCACAGATGAAATCACATACTTGGGACACACAGTCAGTGCCACGGGCAACAGTCCCCAGAGGCCACACGAAGAAGCCATTAAAAATACACCATCACCTCAAACAAGAAAAGAACTTCGCAGTTTTCTAGGAGTGTGCAACTGGTTGAGGGAATACATACCAAACTTTGCCGAAATATCAGCACCCTTAACAAATCTTACCAGAAATAAGATAAAATTCCAATGGACCGGAGAAGCCGAAGAAGCCATGCAGCAAATAAAAAATGCAATGGCGGGGCCGCTGGAACTCAAGAGACCTGATTTTAGTAGGGAATTCATGCTACAAACGGACGCAAGTAAATTAGGAGCCGCAGCAGTACTCTTCCATAAAAATAAAGATGGTTCACGAGATGTGATATCATACTCGAGCACCCGGTTCTCACCAGCTGAAGAAAGGTACCATAGCAATGAACAGGAAGCACTGGCAGCAATATGGGCAATTAAGAAATACCGGCCTTACCTAGAAGGGAGGCACTTTAAGCTCATCACAGACAACCGAGCTCTGACATGGCTAAACGAGGCAAAGAACGAAAGAGCCAAACTCACAAGATGGGCCCTACTCCTACAAGACCACGACTTTACTGTAGAGCACTGTCCGGGGAAAGCTAATGAGCTCGCCGACGCGCTGTCTAGAAACCCAGGACCAACGCAAATGATACTCGAAACGGTTACCGGAAACACCCGAGAAAGCTATCCGGAAGTCGGCGGAGATAACGGCATAAACCAAATAGACTCAGAAGAGGAGGAAGAGCAACAAACCCTAGCAAGTGCGGTAAAATCAGGACAACCGACAGATCGGGAAACACGGAAAAGAATAGATCGATGGAACACTCTAAACGACAGAGAAATCCTAAACAATGCCGTCGATATAAATCACTACACAAGGTATAACGTCCACCAAGGAATACTTTGGAAAAGAGACGAAGGAAAGATGGACCGGCTGTTCGTCCCTCAAAGCACAATTCCAAGAGTTCTGGAAGAATACCACAACTCGGACACCGCAAACCACCCGGGAGCAGCAGAAACAACGAGAGCAATATCAGCACATTACTTCTGGCCAGGAATGAACGAAGAGATCCGCAGACTGGTACGCCAGTGCATGACATGTGCCACATCAAAACGTGGCCCAAATAGACCCGCGGCTCCTCAAGGAGGCACGAAACCAAATAGACCATTTGAAGTGGTCGCCGCCGACGTCATGGGACCGTACCCAAGAACCCTGCAAGGAAACAAATTTATTCTTGTAGTAACAGACTTATTCACAAGATGGGTGGAAGCATTTCCGATTAAGTCTAGTATAGCAAAGACCATAATCCACCAGTTAGAAACTGAAGTATTTCCAAGGTACGGCTACCCGAAACGCATTCTCACGGATAACGGACGACAGTTCATCCACCGCCAATGGTTAGCCGCAATAGAAAGATGGCAATGTAATCATTGGACAACAGCTATATACCACCCACGCTCAAACCCCACGGAAAGGAGAAATCAGGAAATCAAAAAAGGCTTGAGAATTCTCCTCAGAGATTCACCTCACAACAAATGGGATGAGAAACTGCCGGGAGTAATAATGACGACCCGAAACAGAAAGAACGAAGCGACAGGCGTATCACCCAGTCAAGCACTACTGGGATACGATATACCGCGACCAGGAGAGTGGCAAGCTTTCCCAGAAAACGCGAACGAGGCAATCGTTTTACCCCATCAGCGAGAACCAGCAGATGAGGAAATAAGAAGGAATCAAGCAGCGTACCAAGAGAGGTACGCCCCAGCGGTGGAAGCCTTACTTAGATACCAACAAGGAGAAGAGGTGTTAGTAAAGGAACACCAATTATCTGGGTCTCCAGAAGGAAATTTCGCAGGGTTTGCACCTAAATGGAGTGAACCTTACAAAATCCTCATGAAAAGTGGAAGAGGTAATATATACTGGGTAGACAAAAGAGGTAAACCCACTAAAATCCACGCAGATGAATTAAAAAGGGTACCAACAATCCAAGAAGTCCGAGTGGACGATCAAGATAACGAGGTTTTGACTCAAGAAGACCGGGTGGATTGATACGAGCATGAAGAGTGACCCAAAACCCCGTCACTAAAAAATAAACGCAAAAGGGAATCAGTCACGGCTCGAATCGAGCTACCCAGTGTAGTCTAGGTACTTTCGTACGGTGGTTACACAAATCCATTTTTTTTTAAACGCACCAGAATTCGAATTGAATTGTTTTGTTTCATTTTTCTTTTTTTGACAAATAGGAGTTTTTTTTTAAGAAGCGTCATGTGAGACTATAAAAAAAACATTAACTTATATTCTGTGAACTTGTAAAATAAACTATCGTACCGAGATACTTGTATTTTGTTTCTGAGCCCACTAAATTGATACTCGACCCTATCACATTTTATATCTTCATGTTCTTACACAATAAATGACAGAAAACAGATATTGCTTGTTTATTCAAATACATTTCAAACTGGACATAATTTATAAAAATAGTCGAGAGAGGGAATGGAAAGAAATAAAGTAATGTTGGAATTTCTCATAGAAAACGCTACTCTCTTGAATAGCATTATTTTATTCGTTCGCAAAAAGTCAATTGGATTCCTTTGGTGAGATTTGTAACAATCCAATTTGTTGCTTTGGACAAATGCGGAATAGGAAATGTCCTCAGACTTATTCTTTACTTTGCCAAGAAACGTATTGTAACACAATGAACACAAAAGATTAAGATCTAATTTATTGGACGATTATTGTGGGAATTAAATGAAAATATACAGAAAGAAATGTTATGTTGAAAGCAATTCAATTAATAAAAAAAAAACAAATTAAAAAGTTTTTTAAAATTTTACTACATAACCATCGAAGTGAGAAATTATTAAATCAAACAATTCGGCCTCCGTGGTTAAGTGGTTACGAATCCGGAGTTCAAGGGTACAAATCCCGGCGTACGCAAATAAATTATATTTAATTAATTTGTGCACACTTTTTAAATTTAAAACGTTATATTTTATATTTGCGGCACGTTCCAGAGTAGTAGATACTTTCAGCATCTCCCTAGTGAAAGACAAATATTCAGAATTGATACGTTGATTAAAATGGCCGTGTTTGATGACTTGACAGATAGTTCCCCATCTTCCTCTTCCCATCTACTTCCCTTTAAAAGGGTCTCCATCAACCAGTCTCTCTAAATCCGGCCCGCCACACAGTAGGTGGACAGACGCATCCGCCGCCAAGACCTAGACAATCTCACATCCCATTAACTCGGCCACCCTGTTAAGTCACCAAAGCGAATAATTTTGGGTGATCTATGGCAGAGATGTTGGTTTATCCAATAAATGGTTACCCATACCAATAAATTGAAAATGTGATATGGATTCATCACTTTTCTGTCTGTACCACTAGTTTCCGGACGACGTATATGAGGGAAAGTTGTGAGGCTGAAAGAAGTGGGAGAGATTTAAACACAAGGAAGAGGAAGGTTACCAAATATCTGACTTTTCAGATCAATTCACCAAACATAACCAAACCACTGAAAGCAACACTCTTGAAACCACTAATTTTGTAAATAGCGTGACATATCCTTTTTCGGCTTTTTAATCGTTTGATCTGCGTGTATAACTTATTAAGGAATTATTGTCGCGTATTAAAATGCGTAATATAAAGGCAAAGACAGTCTAGACATATAACTTTCCGAAGATCGTTTTTCGTCAGATTTTCCGCTTTGGAACTGCAACATAACAAAAACATAATCTCATAAAAGTTCATGGCTGCCAACTATTGCCAAACGCAAGTCCGGGCAGTTGGCACCAAACCACACTGCCATTGGGCTCCAGGCTAGGGGCTTCGAAATTCCCAAGGAGTTCAGAATTATACGAGGTCGCATCAAGAAAACATTAATAGTCATTAGACAATCCATTGTCTTGAGTGACTAATGAAGAGATATTGGACAACCACGCATACTCCTTATATATCTTCAGTTGTCTCGCTTTCCTATTAGCGATGTGTAGGTTCAGCTGAAGTGGGCTCTTGAACTCGGGTTCTTCGCGGAAAGCGGATCCTACTCCTACTCCTTTTTCAAATCGACTACTCCCAGAGAACCTGGTCCAGGACTCAGTTAAACCAGTGACTCAAAGCTGGACTCGGAGCCGGATCGCGAATGCTTCCACCGGCGCGGCGTCCCCGTGTTCGCGGTTCGAGCCACTCGCGAGGTCGGAAGCAGATCTCGGGTTCGAGTTCTTTTGTTGGTTCCGGCTGCGTGGTCCGGCTCCGGCCGAACAGCCGCAACAGCACCCAGTACACACGAACCCAGGACCTGCTCCTAGAGCTCGACTACTTTTAAAAGGAAGCACGTCTCAGGGGCCTCCAACAAAACGCAGAACTTACCATCTCTTTTTCCTACGCCGTCTCTTTCCTATTTCACAATCGTCTCATTCAGTTGCACGTTCATTACAATTGCGTTATTGAAAATAATTTCAGTTTAGCCCTGGTTTAACTGCGATTTAGAAATGAAAGTTTGCTGGTTAATCATTTAGATATTTTTTTTTTTTTTTTTTATTATTTATTGAAACATTTATTATAATTACAATTTTACAACAAAATATTTTTTTTTACAGGTTTTTTTTTTACTACTCTTCCATTAAAAGCATTTGCTTGTGTATGGAAGGGGAGTGTACATAAATGCTATTAGTTATTAGTTAGGTATAAGTTAGTACTTAAATAATGAATTGTACATACATATATGTGAGCTGCAGTATTTATTTGATAATGGTGTGTTTTTTTTTTTTTTTTAAAGAAAGAATGTTATGGAGAACTAAGATATTTGTAAGATTAGTTGACAGTAGTTCTTTTCTTAAGAACATCTTTAAAATGTCTCTTGACAGAGAGCAGCATTCGGGCCTTATCATCGATGCTTCTGATTTCCTCTGGTAGACGATTGAAAAAAATTCTTCCCTGATAAGTATAATGATGCTGTGCAAAAGACGTATTTAGTTTTGGGCATAGAAAAACATGTTTAAGTCGAGTTCTGTTTTCATTTAAAAATGGATATTTATCTTTTTCTTTTATTATTTGAATTACTGAATTTTTAATATATAAATCTTTAAATGTGGGAACTTGAAATTCTTCAAACAGGCGTTCAGTTGGGTAGTCTAAGGATTTTTTTAATATAATTTTAATAATTGTTCTTTGTACAATTTCTATTGGAAGAAGGTTACATTTATACGCGGATCCCCAACTAATAATAGCGTATTGTAGAGTGGATTGAACTAAGGCATAGTAGATTAAATATAGATTTTTTACCGACAGAAAATTTCTAATTCTTAAAAATATATATATTAATTTTCTGATTTTGTTTACTACTTGACATATTTGTTCCTTCCATTTCAGGTTTTTATCGATAATTACGCCGAGATATTTAATTTTATTTGTTGTTTTTAATATTGTACAGTTTGATTTGCAATAATGTTGGCTGTGAATTTTAGTGTTATCGTGTATGACAATGTTAAAATTTTTGGGAGCGTCGTTTGGATGGATTGCAAATGGAATTACAAATGTCTTTTCACTATTTAGTGATAGTAAATTAGTGTCGAAAAAATTCTTAAGCGTATTGATGTCTTCTGTGGCCTGTAATTCTACATTTTCCCAAGTATTTTCACTTATTATTAAAACTGTATCATCGGCGTATGATGTAATTTGACCATGTAGATGTTGAAAAAAAATATCGTTTACATATATGGTAAAAAGGATTGGTCCAAGCACTGTACCTTGGGGGATTCCAAAGCTTGAAATCTCTTGATCACTATTAATACAATTGATTTTTACCACTTGAGGGCGGTTTTTTAAGTAGTTGGTGATCCATTTAATCGCGTTGCCTTTTATGCCAATATCATTTAATTTTTTTAATAGTATCTCATGGGATATGCTATCGAAAGCCTTTCTGAGGTCAATAAATATGCCCGCACATTTTTTACCTTTATCTAATGATTCGTAAATGTATGAAGTTACGTTAGCAATTGCATCTTGTGTGCTGAGTGATTTAATAAAACCAAACTGGTTTTTGTTTAGTATTTTATTACTATCTAGGAAATTTACCAATTGTTTTTTTACTATTTTTTCAAAGATCTTTCCTATGTTAGAAATTAGACAAATTGGGCGATAATTCGTTACTTGGTGTGGATCACCAGATTTGTAAATAGGTGAGATTATTGTGTTTTTGTAGTTCATTGGAAATATTCCTTTCGTTAAACTCAAGTTTATTAAATGAGTGATGGGTTTTATTAAGTAAGATTTCATAGATTTTAACATGTGTGTCGTAATAGAATCAAAACCGGGAGACGAACCTCCTTTCATATTTTCTATTATTTTTAAGATTTCACATTCTGTTGTTATTTCAAATGTTGAAAGTATATTACGTTTCTGTAAATTTTTATTTTTATGTTTTTCCGGGTTAGAAGGTTTATGAATATTTTTTGCAAGATTTTTTCCAACATTTGCAAAGAAGGAATTAAATATGTTTGCACATTGTTTAGGCTGTAAATTGGCATCTATAATTGTTTTATCATGTTCGATGTACTTAATATTTTGAGTTTTTTTTGTATTGTCTATGGCCATATTCACAGTTTTCCACATTTGTTTATGATTATTTTCTGAAGATAATATTTTATTTTTAAAAAACTCTTCCTTACTTTTTTTAATATAAGAAGTTAATTTATTTTTATATTTTTTATAAAAATTATATGCTTTTTCATCATGGGGATTTTTTAAAGTTGTTTTATAAAGTTTTTCTTTGTTTCTGATAGATATTATAAGTCCTTTGGTAGTCCAAGGTTTTAAACATCTTAATTTTGATTTTATGTGTATTATTATTTCAGTTGTCGAATTTTTAATGTGTTGTGACAGGATTTTTTCAAAGTTAGTCGAACATATTTCAGTATCATCACTCTTTAAAACATTGTTCCAATCTTCCTTTTTTAGTTTTTCGGAGAGAATAGTCATGTCTATTGTTGATTTTTTGGGTATTAAATTATGTTTTTTATGTTTAATATTATTATTATACAGAAGTAAGCATGAATGATGATCAGTTATGTTAGTTTTCCAAACAATTGATTTTAGTTTGTGAAGATCTTTAATGTTTACGTTTGTCCAAATGTGATCTAAACAAGATGGAGTATGTTCTTTTATTTCTCTAGTATTTTTATTTATGCAAGATATGAAATTTTGTTCAGTCATACAATTGATGTATTCAGTTTTGTTATTATTTTCTATTTTTTCATTAATGTTCACATTAAAATCACCCACCACGAAGCAGAGTTTATTTTTTAATTTTAATAATATGTATTTGAGGTCGTTAATAAACGTAATAATACTCGAGCCATGCGTTCTATAGATAGCTATTAAATGATATATTGATTTGCCGAGTTTGAAATGTACTTCGATGCAGTTTACCAAATGTATTGGGTGTTCTATAATGTTAACAATACTAAATTTATTATTTGCAAATATTATTATTCCCGAATTTTTGTTGATATCTACTTTGGTAGAAATATAATTGTACTCAGGTAAGTGATAAGACGGTGACTCAGCGTTCGTAAATGTTTCGGTTAACACTATGAAGTCCGGCTTTTTAATTAAATTATTTATTTTTAAAATTAGTTCATCTAAATTTTTCTGAATGCTACGGATGTTTATGTGCATAATAATTATATCATTGATGTTTTTAGAAATAATTTTGTTACATGAATCAGTACAAATACATTCATATTCTTGAATTTTAATATTTAATTCTAATTCACTATTTACGAAATCATCCATTTAATTAATGCATTTTTGGTTGTATTTTGCAATATTATATATAAGTTTTTTTATTCAATGTCGTAGTTTATTCTTTCTTTGGCTAATTTAAGCATGTAAGAACGAAACTTACATGTTTCGCTGTTTGTTCGGTGGTCTATTTCATTCATTTTACTGTTGAAGGAGTTTATTTCTTTCTTCTTGTTAGCTGCGTGACAGTTGGCACATTTGGGCGGTAGTTCCAGGGATTTACACTCGGAGATGGGATGATCTTCTGAACAGTGCTTGCATGTTGGTTTATTCATTTTATTGTAGCATTTTTGCATATTTTCATTTAGTAACCAAGTCTACTATAACAGGTCACTGGAGCCAGGATAATCGCATCCGACAACACGGTGGCGGTGGATGTATCTGCCCACCAGTTACGTGACAGGCCGGATCGGGAGAGACTGGTCAAGGGAGGCCATTTGACCTCTCCAGCAGGACTCTCTTGGAACATCGACTTGAGGAGGGATGTATTCATACGTCCGTCACTCCTGGAGACGCTGATCCCCAGATTCCTAACTATCTTCCTTTCCTCAAAAGACTCTCCTCACACCAACCCTAAAAATGACATAGACCCTGAGGGGAATTATTTTCCTCCGGGCGTCCTGTGTGGAGCTATTGTAAAAAAAATCGATTGGATATGGATAGCCAGTTTTCGCCAAGTAATTTCTCCAAAACGTTTAACGGTAAACAATAAAGAACGTCAAATTAATTATTACAAAATTTTCAAACATCTTACAAAAACATTTTTCGAAAAAACGTGTTAAGAGGGAAAAACCAGACAAAACCGGAAATATGTCATTCTTAAATCAAATTTTAGATGTATTGACTCTTTTCCACAAAAAAATTATAAATTGATTTCAAAAGACTGTTCTTTTATCTAGCCATGTTTTAAATTTTGAGGAAATATGTTTATTTTTAGTACAATAAGGTTTTACCGTAGGTCGTTGGCAGATTTGTTATATTTTCAAATAAAATTTTGTATTATTCAACACACATTTCAAATCATATAATCATGCAGTAAAATAAACCAATCTGGGAAAGCTATGTTTCACAATTTTAGATAATTTTAGTTTAAACAAAATCATTTTAAAAAAGACCCGCCTACGTTTTTGCGACGAAAATACTTCTGAAAATAGTTTGTCTATTTATTTACGGTCTTAAAAACTAAGATATTTAAGATTTTTTTTACATTATTATTTTGCTTAGACATTATTGAAAAATTATAAATACTTATGAACAAAAAATAATTACAAAAAGTACATAATTTTAATAGTTTTATCATCACGCCTTTCAGCATTTTTGAATGAAGGTATAAATTAAAGCAAATTTGGAATGAAATAAAATCGATTTTGAGTTATTTTTTATAAAACCTGGTACGGAGAATAATTAATCTTTCTCATTGGAACCGCCCTATATGATCGTAAGAACATCTTTCGACGAAATATGAATTCTCGGCCGCTGTCTGGTTAATGGCCCATAAAAGTCGGGTGGATTGAATAACTCGCGTATCATACGCATATACATATTTCATTGTGAAACTGTATCATTGAATTTCCTTGTATGAATTTATTTTCCACACCTTTCCTTTTAGAAAAGTCACTTTATCATAGTATTATTTATGGGAAGGAAGCGCGTGTGGCGTGGGTCCGTCACGTGACACTATCTGCACAATCCCTTCACTCTGGACACGACTGTGGAAGTTTTTATTGTTGGTGGTCGGCATACAACAGATAAGTGCCTAATCTGTGATCTACGCACGATCCGATATGAGTGAGGAACCTTTTTGTTGTTGGGGGCCATTTGGATGTTTGTAATGTACGTTTTCATCCCGTGACAAAATATCCTACGGACAAAACATCCTCCAACAAAATATTTACTAAAACCTAACCCAACCTAACTTTACGGTATGTCTGTATGATTTTTGTCCCATTTTACAATTTTTGAACAAGATTGTCTTTAATTGATGTCTGTATTATTTTGTCACATTTTTTTGTTAGGTTTTAGTTTAGGTTAGGTTAGGCTAGGTTACATCAGGTTAGGTTAGGTGAGGTTAAGTTAGGTTAGATTTTAGTAGATATTTTGTTGGAGGGTGTTTTTTCCGTAGGATATTTTGTCGGGGATATTTTGTACGGATGTATTTATGGGATGTAGTCGCGGAACCGGATGTTTGTAATATCACCCGCGATCACAGAAAGATTTTCAAGCGAAGGGGACGGGGAATAAAAAATGAAAAATGCGTGACCAAGCACCATGTTTAAAAGTTCACCAGCTTAAATAATGGTTACACGCCGAACAAACATTTGGATTTCGTCACAAAGCGTATTTAATTTATTCGTTTTTTTTATTAGCTCAACACAGGAGGTCCTGAGGGAAAAAATCCCTCAGACTCTATGTCTGAACTGGGCGTACTGTACAGGGCCCGCAGATACTTTAATAGCACACAACTGCTAACCCTGTACAAATCGCAAGTGCGCTCCACGGTTGAATTTGGCAGCCACCTCTGGTCTGGAGCCCCAAAATACCTGAAAAATACCCTCGGCTCTGTGCAAAAACGGGCGGTCCGTTTGATAGATTCTCCCATCTTAACAAACGGATTGCAATCTTTAGAGCACAGGCGTCGGGTGGGAATGCTATCCTTGTTCTACCGGTATTACAATGGAAGATGCTCCGAGGAACTAGTATCATTGATCCCTTTGGCACCAGTGCCAGTGTCACATGAAAACGGGTCGCTTTTTCGACTCGTTCTTGTGTTCAACAGCTCGGCTGTGGAACGATTTGCCGGCCTCTGTGTTTCCTCTTTCCTACAACGTGGGTCTCTTCAAGACCAATGTTTATTCCTTCCTCTCCTCAAAAAGACCCTCCACACAGCATCTCAGATCACATATTATTAAATTATTTTCCCCAGGGCCTCCTGTGTAGAGTAAATATAATGTAAATAAAAAAAAGTCATCTTTAAGGACGCTGTGTGGGGGGTCTTTTTAGGGAAAGGAAGGATTGGAAGTTTTGGGAAGTGTCCAGGACGGACGTGTGAATCCATCCCACCCACTTTGGTTCAAAGCGATAGATCGAGGGAGACCGGCTGGAGAGGTCTAGATTAGGTCTCTCGCAACCAATCTCTCCCGATCCGATCCACCACGCAATAGATGAAGATGAAGAATAGAAAAACCTCACCCATGAAGCTAAGCACCCCTGCTAAGTCACCAAACGGAGCGAACCACTTGGGGTGACCTATGGAAGGGGTTTTAGTTATCCAATACATAGTTTGCAGGGCGGTGGTACCCGCATCCGCCTCCCAAAATGAGTCAGTGAGTGAATGTTTGATTCAGTCCGTCCTTGGTATTTCTTTGATCCCTATGTCCACGTCCAATATGCTGTGGTCGCATAGGAGCGCGAATGACTGGCTAATTATCTTCTGCTACTTGAGAGCTTTAATTTTATTTTGTTTAGCGATAAAAGCTTGCACCGCTGAAGATGCAGCAAATACTGAATTGGCTAAATACCCAATATTCGGCCAACTATCCGGCCTAAAGATGTCATTATTCATAAAGATACATTGTAACATATCTATTTCGTGAGCAAGTACTGCGCAAAGTAGGTACTGTTTATTGTCTATGCATTATTTTTTTCTTCTGTTTTTAACTTTGTTGGTTGGCCAAACTGGAAGGAGACCGGAAACGTCATTCGAGGAATCATGGCGGAAGACATCACGTAGTTTTTTTTGGGCGGGAGGAGTTATTTCGGGGCGATTGGGGATTGTTATGTGAGATACTAATGCTATGTAGCCTAGAAAGAGTATTTTTATACGTTATGTGAGTGTGTGACGACTCAAATGGCATTGAAGCCTTTTTATTTTATTTAATCCCTCGTCGGTTGCCGTGTGATAGTTTTATCCGCGTGCCGAAGTGAATTCAGACCGTAATCAACGGGTGATGTATTGCGCGCATGGATTCCTTTGCTGTTCCTTTGGCCGGTGAGATTTCCTCACGCCGCCTGATGGGTGAGGATCTGCTGTGCCTGTTTTGTTGGGTCGATTCCCTTTAAATGAAGCGGCTCTTAGACTCTGGTTGGATTCGCCGATATTACTTTGCTGTTCCTTTGGCCGGTGAGATTTCCTCACGCCGCCTGATGAGTAAGGATCTGCTGTGCCTGTTTTGTTGGGAGGTCTCCCTTTAACCAAGCGGCCGCATGACGTGCTGGACGGTGTTTTGGGGATTGCTGTTGACGATTGGAGGAGAATCACGGCGACGGGACGTACGCGGTATTAATAACTAACCGTAATTTTGTTAACTCTCTCTCTCTCTAAATCTATTGATAGATGCTAAAGGTATTTACGTTTTTCTTTAAGTTTTCTTTGGTACTATTTCCCCTTGCAAAGTGCAATAAAGTTTTTTTTTTAATTTTCTGAGATGGATATTCTACTTGCTCTGAGAAGACAGCTGTCGGATGACAAAGGTATGCTACCTGCTCAAAATGTTATTACAACATTATAGATAAAAATTATTCATACAACTTAAAATAGTTAAGTTATTTACTGATGGCCATACATTCCCTCGCAAGGTTTATCAAAATGTGAACTAACCCGGCGTCGAGTCACGGGGATGGATATTTGTTACACGGACGTGGGGGTTGGGTTTGACCACTTATTCAACACCAAGTATTTCATTACATTTATGGAAAAAGTATAAAATTTTGCTCACTGCGCTTTATTAACCCTAGAAGTCTTATCTACGCCTCAATCGAAAATTCTCTAACTCTTTCTAACGGTTAAAGTTAGCGCCTCTTGCTCTTTAACCACCGCAGTGACCGGCAGAAACTTGCCAATATGCCTATGTCACTAAGGTAATCCCGCCATGTTTGACTTATTGAGATACAGCACGCCTGCGAGACGTATGTATAGGTTTTGTGTAACTTTTATCTCAGTTCTAATTAGTTTAAATTCAACTAAAATTTTATTAAAAGTCTTTTTCGTCTATTTGTTTACCTTAAGAATCAGTAATTAATGTTAAAAACATATTAAATTGTTTTAAAAAATACAAATTTCAATTGATTTTTAAGTATTTGATTTTTTTATTTGAAAATAAGCATAAATACTTGCTTTGTTGTAATAAATAACTGTGATTGTAGTTTTTATTGATAAAAATATGTTTTATTGCTAGTTTATATCCAAACCTTAAATTTCCTTTAAAAATTTGGACATAAGTGGGTACGTATTAGGCTATAGGCTGTCATATGTATAAGTACGCCTTTGAGACGTATGTTAAGGCTTTGTGTAGGTACCTTTAAAATAGGTCAGGCTTCTAGGGTTAATGAAATAAAGCATGATATTATATCGACAAAACCGTATTAATCATTAAATTTTTTAACCTATAAAAACACACCGCTTAATAAAATTGGTTTCCTCTAGCTTAATCATACTGAACACTTATTTTTTAGCAATCCTTTAACTTAAATGGAACTTTTAGGAATTTAACAAACTAATCTTTGAAAAAAAATAACAAAAAGTTAATTCGAATCATCATCATGAATGCAGTCGGCGCAAAACGGTTACGGGGTTAAGGGTCATATTTGTCTTTTTTTGCTTTAAACACGTGTAACTCGAAGAATGATCACCGTCCGACTTTTTTCTTAT
Source organism: Limnephilus rhombicus (assembly GCA_929108145.2). Taxonomy (NCBI): domain Eukaryota; kingdom Metazoa; phylum Arthropoda; class Insecta; order Trichoptera; family Limnephilidae; genus Limnephilus; species Limnephilus rhombicus. Next base: position 26,809,641 of record OV815278.1, read on the forward strand.
TAAAAACTAGTGTCCGACCGAAACAGGACTTTCTACCAAAACCGAAACCGAATCTTCGGTATCTGCAAATCGGCCTAAACCGAAACATTTTTAGACATGAAAAATATCTACTGTTTACTGAAATTTGGCTTTACACTTATACAGACATTTAACGTGTTAAATAAAATGTAAAAAAGGGGTAGGGGAGGGGGGAGGGGGAAGGGGGAAGGGGGAAGGGGGAAGGGGGAAGGGGGAAGGGGGAAGGGGGAAGGGGGAAGGGGGAAGGGGGAAGGGGGAAGGGGGAAGGGGGAAGGGGGAAGGGGGAAGGGGGAAGGGGGAAGGGGGAAGGGGGAAGGGGGAAGGGGGAAGGGGGAAGGGGGAAGGGGGAAGGGGGAAGGGGGAAGGGGGAAGGGGGAAGGGGGAAGGGGGAAGGGGGAAGGGGGAAGGGGGAAGGGGGAAGGGGGAAGGGGGAAGGGGGAAGGGGGAAGGGGGAAGGGGGAAGGGGGAAGGGGGAAGGGGGAAGGGGGAAGGGGGAAGGGGGAAGGGGGAAGGGGGAAGGGGGAAGGGGGAAGGGGGAAGGGGGGAGGATGGGGGAGGGGGTGGGAATGGGAAGGGGGAGGTGGGGAGGTGGAAGGGGGAGGGGTGAGGGTGAAGGGGAGGGGGAAAGGGGACTAGAGTAAAAACCCGCAGAGCTTAATATAATAATGTTCGGAGTTTAATATAACAATGTCACATCGCAAAGTATTTGCTTCCTTTGAATAAAAAAACGATAACAAACATTTTTGTGCACGGGTTCATGGGGTGAGGTTTCTCCAGGCTGCGCTGCATCCACTTACTGAAAGATCTTCACACAAAAAGTTGAAATTTTGAAAAAAAAATCATAGTTACAACAACATCGATAACGTCATATTTTTCAATCTTAGCACCCTAGTTACCTGCTACATAGATGATGGTTTACACATATATTTAATGAAATCATAATGAAGACATTATTCCAAGAACATACAATATTTAATGACAGTAGTATCATGTTAACAAAAAGAGTAGACATAAAAATCTCTAATGAAGGTTTTTTTTTTATATTGACTTTTCCCATCACTTTGTTTCGTGGTAGGACACCCATCTCAAAAAATGACAGACGTACTCGTAAGTCAAAGGAACGAAAGCAATTTAAAGGTCTGTTTAATTGTTTTTAATAAGATAAATAATATCATGTTGACCGGTCAGTGGTTGAGTGGGCATCGCGTTTGGGTCCCACCTAGGCGTTCCGTGTTCGATTCTTCGGCTGGCTAAGTCCTCCTTCACCACTCAAGCAAAATTTTCGGCTTACTGTGGTGGTAGTAGAAGATTTTCAAATATTTCAAAAAAAATCGTTTACTTTAGGTTTACATGTTGGTATTAAAATTTCTCGAATTAACCATTACATTAATTATTTCAGATATATTACGTCCTATCCGCATTGAACGCATATTTTCGTGAAATTTCCCATTTTGAATTTCAAATATCGAATTTCATAATTTCATGTCATTGAATTTTCTTGAATTTTCACGTAATTTTACTTTGCTGTAATTAGTTTGCGGTTTTTTTCGGCAGGTGTAATTAAAATTTTATATAATATGTATATAGATAAAGTTTTTCAATTACGTTATCGTAACTTACGTTTGAAGTACCGGGTAATCTTACAAAATTAAGAAGGTCTGGTTTTCTCGTTTAGGGCAGAATTAAGCAAGCAATACTTGCCAACTTAACCATTAAGCTGGCTGCCCTTTAATTTTATAAGTTTTTAAGTGCTTGTATTTTTGCGAGGTTTTTTTAGTGTAAAGAGAAAAAAAGTTACTTGAATTAAAAAGGAAAGTGAGATTTCCTCCTATCTAAGCCAATTTCATTGATTTTTAATATTATTCGTACTTACATATGTGGTGACTTTAATGCCGAGCCAAATCAAGGAAAATGTATTCGTGTTACTTACGGTAGCAGATCTGCAAAAAAATTATCGTTGGACTATAGCATCCCTAATTTGGAGTTTAAGGTATGTTTTAAGGCTGAAGGAGGTAGGATAGAGGAATATTATGGTTATTAAACCTGGCTATTCAGATCTGGATCCAAACACGGTTAAGCGCCTTTTCAAGCGACGTTTCTATTCTGAATGGTGATCTTTCATAAGAGCGACACTGTGAGTAGGCAACTATCGCTCTTGAACGCGCCGCAAATGTCTATAATCTATAATATAGGCAGAAGTACCTACATATTTTTTTTATTAGAACAACTCTCTTTTTATAGCTTTTGAAGGTTATTCCCATCAATGTAATGTACCATTGAAGAAAAAGATAGCACTAATAATCTAAACGAAAATATGAAAAAGAACAAGAACTGAAAAATAAAAAGATGACGGTCGCAACTGGAATTGGGACGCAAGTTCAATAGGTATTCCATATAAATAAAATCGGATATATTTATCCGAGATACTATCTACCGTTACAAACCAGTTCTTCGAACCATTGTTTCCTACGAGATCTTACACCTCTTATTTTTTAAATTTAAAATTTTTTTAAGTAAGAGGTGGTAGCCGAATTGGTAAGACGTTTATCCCGGGAAGACGAGCGGTTCTGGGTTCGAGTCCCAGTTGCGACGAGACGCACGGTTATCTTTTTATTTTTCCGTGTCGTGTTACCATTCATATTTCCGATTAGATTATTAGTGCTATCTTCTTCTTTAATGATAGAAGTCCATTATTTGATGTATTTAATGAGTTATGTTAATCTTTTTTAAACTACTTGATGGAGGTTTGCTGTTAAACTAAATAGGATAGGTACCTGCCACGTTCTAAGTTACTTTATCATTCTGCCACAAAAATGTAAAATTCAATTCTGATACAGTCCTTTACGGTAGCTGCCTAAACTGTAGCCATTTTGAATTTGTTTCAACACAAAGAGACGGTCTGACATCTGTCACGAGCAAATCCCGCCAAAGGTTCGTATTCACTCAGTCAGCGGCTAAATAAACTTTTTTAGGAGATAATTCTTCAATGGGAACCAAACAATCCGGAAAACTGAATCTTTAGGTGAGTTTGGCAATGTATTTATATAATAACTTATTTGATTTTAAATCAAATTGTTATAGACACCCATGTCAAGAAAAATACGCCATAAGAGTGTATAACCAGAGAAAACCGAAAATATGTCATTTTTAAATCAAATTTTAGACATATTGGCTCTTTTCCACAAACAAATTATTTCGAAAGATTGTTATTTAATCCAGTAAACGCATGTTTTAAATTTTGAAAAAAAAATGTTTATTTTTAGTATAATAAGGTTATACCATTATTGGTCGTTGGCAGATTTGTTAAATTTTTAAACAATATTTTGTATTTTACAACACCTATTTTAAATCTGCAGTAAAATAAATCAATAATTATCTGGGTAACACATCTTTCAGAATTTTAATTTAAGTTAAAAAAAAGATAAAAGAAAATACTTCAGTTTGTCTATTTATTTACGGTCTTACAAACTAATATATTTAATATTTTTTACATTCTTATTTTGCTTAGACATTATTGAAAAATGATAAATACTTCTGATCAAAAAATAATTACAAAAAGTACATAATTTTAATAGTGTTATCATCACGCCTTGCAGCATTTTTGGATGTAGGTATAAATTAAAGCAAATTTAGAATGAAATAAAACCGATATTGAGTTATAATTTAATAAAGATGGTACTGAGAATAATTAATCTTTCTCGTTGGAACCGCCCTGTACGATCGTAAGAATATCTTTCGACAAAATGTGGATTTTCGGCCGCTGTCTGGTTAAAGGCCCTTAAACATGCTTATTTCAAATTAAATATTGAATTTAACCCGTACTACAATGGATATTTTTTGACAACACCAACGGTTAAATTTTATTGACGCTAGCTTTGACAAGTTTTCATTATTCAAGACTTCACAGTGATGTTTGTGTAAGAAAAATAGGTAGATTAATTTACTATTTTATTGAAAAATATTTGGATTAAGTAAGACGGTTGTGGACAATGACGATGAAGATTTGACGTTATTATTACTGTTGAAATTTAAGAATCCGATTACTAACACAACTCTGACGCCGCGCCTTACGAAAAAACCCTTTTCGTGCATTGAGTTTGTTAAAAATCTTCTTTTGTAATAGAACCAAATTAAAACAAAGCCAAAAGATGGCGTCACTTAATTTAACAGCTAGCGGAGGAGCGTCGGCTGGCAGGCGTCAATACTATTGGATTCGTATTTTCGTCGATTCTCTCCGGGTATGGAGAGGTGGATGGTATGATTATTATTGTAACTGGCAATTGTGAATAACAATAATACCGTGTTGTGATTTCTATCACGCGTATTTATATTATATACGACGTCACCGCCTGTCCCGGTTACTTTATCCCGGTGACTAGCTGCCATTGGATCCGAGGAACCGGCTATTTTTGGAACCAGTTCCTATTGGATTTATAAAATGATCACCAAAATATTTGGATTAAGTAAAACGGTTATGGATAATGACATGAACATTATAATGATCATAAGATGGATCAAAAAATATATATTTAAGGAGATGTAATATTTTTGGTGTGCCTCGTTATTCCTCTCCAGCATTTAAAACCGATTTTGACTATTTAATAAATAAAAAATTCGCATCCATAAACTATGTCCGGGTCCTTTTGGTTTATAAAATAATAGTCTTATTTTGCGAATTGATATTTTCAAAATTCGCCAAGGTTTCAAAAATACGATGAAAAAAATTATAATTACCAATGTCTTAGAATTTTTTCCTAAACGGACAAATAAAATTTTAAAATATGTGATGCCTTTTGAATTTTTTCTAAACTTTTAAATGATATGATTTTTAGGATTGTAACAATTTGACCACGGTAATGTTTCTTTTGTTGCAAAATTTAAACTAGGTAAATTTTGACCATGGTAATATTTCTACGATATTAGTTTTGGCTCTGGTATTTTTTAGTACATTTTTAAATAAGTTAGTGGCAGTACTTCTTGACAATGGCAAAGGTTATATTTACGATTGTGACTTTAATACGCTAATCTATAATATTTTGTGTTTTTGAGTGACTTTTGAGTCTTTTGACAATGGTAAAATTTCGACAATTATTTTTCAGTGTTCGGTTTTTACCGTGGCAACATTACGAATTTCACAAATTTGGTCTTTGTATTGCTGGAAATGCTCCAAACTTTTCTGAAAACTGGCTCCTAGCTTCCTAGGGGTGCATGGTGCAGTAACGGCCATCTGTACCCTATTATTATGCCCTGCTCTTGCAACACACAAACAACCACATCCTGGTATTTACAGTTCTCTCGTAAGCACTAGAGATCCAGTTTGCTTTCTACCAGAATGTAGCTAATATTTGCTGTGCTCGTTAACTGAAAGACAAAGCTGAATTTAGACAACTATCATTATAAAATTGGCAAGACGAAGCTTTCCGGTACAGAGACAATAATATATATACGAGTTAAGTACTATATCAATTTAGCCGCCGACATGTATGCACGAAGCATGTAAATAGAAGGTATGTTTTTTTATTATAATCTTTATTTATTAAGTTACATAGGTGATTGTCTTGTGCCTGTCCCACTGGGAATTCCTGTGTTGAGAGCAGAGGCATTTAAGCATAAATAGTTTAAAACAAAAATAAGGATAACAACAACAATGTTATTTATATTTAAAGTAAAAGTACAAGGACAATCAGCTTCGTACCAATGGGAAAGCATGCATTAGGATGTTCTAAAAATATTGTTAATATATGATCTGTCTTTGCTAGTGATCCAAAACTTGGTATCTGATAATATAATTAGTGTGCTTTCTAATGGCCAGCGGAAGTGTATTATAAAGTTGTGTTGCAAAGAACCTTAAGTTTCTTTGACCAAACGTTGTTTTGGCGAAAGGGATAAGTAAAAATTTTGCCCTTTGGTTCTCGTATCACGAACAGTTTGGTTATTGTCAAAAACAGTTCTATGTTTGAATAGATAAATTAGTATATTTTTGGCATAAAGTTGCCTAATGTTTGAAACACCGATTCTTCCAAAGATTTCATCCGAACTGCTTGTGATCGGTAGTTTTAGAATAATCTTTATAATTAGTTTCTGGGCTTTAGAGATCGGATTAATGGCGGCAGCGTTTGCTCCTCCCCAGGCTATGATACCATACTCGATTAGAGATTGACATAGTGCATTGTAAATTGTTTTGAGTTGGTTCAAGTTAAGAAAGTTGGGAGTTTGTCTAAAACGGTATATAGATTTTCGAAGTTTGTTTTCAATAATTTAAATAGGTAACACTACCGACTGCAACTTTTACCACGTCCAGCTGTATGTACCCTACCTCTGCATTCCGCGAACAAATTGAAAAGGGATAAATTGGCCATACCTACAGTTAAAAGGTTGCTCATCACTCATCACTGCTCTAGATTAATCAAAGATCTAAGACGCAAAAAATGCACCATTGCGAACCGACACGAACTGAGCCACGAATTATGAAAAGGAATGAAGCAACAGAAATGACCCACGCGGTTGCCTCGTTCCTTTCCCATAATTCGTGGTTCGGTTCGCGGTAATAATAATAATAATAACATTATATTTATATAGCGCAGTTTTGTGACATTTCACTTCAAGTGCGCTTAACTGCATATAAATAAACCTACCTGTTTATACGCAGAATTAAATAACATTTACATTATTTATATCGAATTTACAATTATTAGGGTCTACATACGACTAGAGCATGCAATACCACAGTATATATTCAATACTTTAGCGGGGTAATTAAATAAAATCCACACTTTTCTTCTATAAACACTAATAGTATTTTATTGGGTGGGTACAATCAATTACACAAGTAGCCAGTTCAATAATCGTAAAAACAGTAGTAACTTAAATGTACCAACTACAACAGTAGCTTTATGGTTATTATTATTATAATAACTTCAAAGGACACTTATTATTCTTAATTACCTACTGGTCACTTTATACAAAAGATTCACGAGTGCCTTGAAGCCGCGCGAGCTGATCTCGGAAAGCAGACTTCGACTTTTACTATTTTCCTGAAGCTTAGCGCGGGACTCCCCGGCAGACCAAAAACTCAAAACTCTAAGGTTTCGCTTGTCTTTATATACCTATGGTCCCGCTGCCCTAGCAGCAGCGGTAATAAGAGATAACCAATGCAAGACAGAGAAAGTATTCGAGCGTGAACACTTCTCAATATGCGCTCGAAATAACTATACTTGTTACAATACCGCGATATTGCGATCAGCGTTGCCAACTCTACTTCTTTTTGCGTAGATCTACGTATTTTAGGTCTTTCCTGCACATCTACGAACTTAGGCCCAGAATCTACGTATTTTCTTTCAAATTGTACAAATTTGCAAAATAACATAACTCATTAGGCTGAAGCAGAATATTTAGCAACAAACGTTCCGTTTTATGCTAGAGTCCGCGCCACATAAGAAGTCGCGCAGACGGAAATACAATTCTTCCATTTCAACAGGATCAGCAAATCAATGGGTTTTGGCGTCACGATTCAAAAATACGAAAAGGCGATACGTCTCACATGTATCCCTTATTGGCCCAGTTTGCACAAAACTTAAACATTGCCACTTAGAAGTGCAAATTCGAGCGTCTGTTTTCCGCGATAAATTTGATGAAAACTAACACCTGAAACAGACTCTCTACTGACACGCTAAGAGGCTTACTTTTTACGGAAAGTGGTTTGAAAACAAGCAGCGATCCTTTGCAGGAACATATTAAATATTTTAATTTGCCTGAAGATTCTGAAAATTGAGTTTTTTTTTTAATTACCACAAATGTGGCAATTTTTAAAAAATGTTTATTAACTAGATACTTTTGTGCCTTGAAGAGGTCATCAAATCATTTAAATTTATTGAATTTAAACTTAATGTTCAACTATATGTACAAATTTGATTTGCCTGAAGATTTTGAAAATTGATTAATTTTTTTACAAGTGAGGCAATTTTTTTATTTACTAGATTCTTATGTGCCTTGAGGAGGTAAATCATTTAAATTTACTGAATTTAAAGTTAATGTTCTTACATAAATATAACGGCGTCATTTGCGCCTCGCAATTTTTACCGTATTTTCTAAAAACCCTATGACAAATGTAGCAAAAGAGCATGGAAAACGGTTACCGCAGGCTATGAACGTTTACAATACCAGGGGTATCTCTTTAAATAAATTGTAAAACAAAATACTCGTTTTATCCTGTTACACCTACCCTAACTTCTTCATTTCACTCAAAAAAGTACGTAGATCTACGAACTTTTCATAATCCAAATTATACAGTTTCTACGTAATTTTCTAGTCTGACCTACGTCTTTTTCAAAATTCGGGTTGGCAACACTGATTGCGATATCGGACATGTAACACCGCAAAATTTGCGATATGTACCTATTGCAAAATTAGTAAATCGTTAAATGGGGGTTAAAATAAAACTACCAAATACTGATTTTCCATCAATAACTGCTTGCATATTTAAATTTAGTTCCAGCCTATTACGATTAGACATCCATTCGTCGAAAGTAATACTGAATAGAAATAGAAACTGTTGAATCAATTGTTTTTTAACTTCAGTGTCATATTTCATTACCATATCTTTAATGGAATTGGGGGATTTAGGCAACTTATATCCCGCCTTTACAAAAAAAGATCGTATATCTTCTGAACTTACGAAAACTTTAAATGGTAATCCATCTTTAGAGGAATATAAACGCTACAAATATTTCGAATCTCATGCCTGCAAACTTTTAAAATCGAGCGTCTTATTTGCACGAGGCAAGTAAGCGAAAAAATTGTTTTTATTTTTTTGTGCATAATTTTATAAGAACGAAAAAAGTTAGAACATGGAAAACCTCAAAAATAGTCTTGGCCATAAAGGGGTATTTAAAAAAAATTGTTTCTTGTATTAATTCATAGTAAAGTCATGAAAAAATATATTTTTGTTGGCTTACGCTTATAATTTTATTGTAATTTCAATACACAGCTAGTAAAAGCTTCAATTTATCCGTAGCATATTTTTTTTTATGTTCATTCTGTAAGCCGATTCATCGTAAAGATTAATCAAAATAGTATCTTCATCTTTAGCCACCATACGGGACACTTTCGTAGAAAGAGAATCAGTTTTTTCGAAATAGTGTGATATCTTGCTTTTTTCGCCAGTGATTGTAGTTTTTCGATGTGGTCATCTTCGTCAATTAAGGTTGAGGTTGTAGCTGCTACCTCGGTAGATTGGCTGCGGCTCGTAGTTGGTGTTGCGCTAGGACAATCAACCTCTTCTGATATCTCGTCGGAGTTAACATTTTTAGCTCCAATTCCGTGCTTAGTGCGTAAATGAATATGTAGTCCGCTTGTTGATCGTTCACTAGTTTTAAAAATAACTGGATAGAGTTTACACTTCACTGATTGACGATCTATAGATCGCAAAAAATGTTTCCACACTATATTAGAACTTTTGAAGTCTTTGAATTCAATACCATTAATTACAAAAAAAAGTTTGGTACACGGATACGAGTATAATACGTTAGTTTGTTAGGCAAAATAATTATTTTTTCACGCTTTCACGTAGTAAACAAATAAAATGGGACAGATCACTTGTCCGACTTGCGAGTAGTTGCCAGTGAGACTGAGAACGAGTAAGACTACAAACAAACGTTAGTTCGCTGTAGGGAATTCGGGAATTCCTCGATGCACTGTTCGTAGCGTGGATTTCCCTATCACGGTTCGTTTATAATACCTACCGCGAAATTCGCATTTCTAATCTCACTTTTGCGGTACTTAAAAACAGCGCGAAATTCGCGAAATTGCGGGAACGATATAACGGTATTGCATGCTTTACACACGACCCAATTTGAAGTCACTTCTGGCAGAACTGCAAAAAGTGCTGCAGATAGGAGGTTGCCACCACACCATCCAATTTGCAGAGAGATCAGGGGCGTAAAAATTTTACAATAAATAATAATAATAATTTGTAAAAAGTTTGAACTATCTCATTTCATATGATTACACATATCTCAGACCTACGATTCGGACCGGTTGAGCACGGAATGAGCACGGAATTTTCTGGAAAATACTCTGCTCAATATTATAATAATGCTACGAATATTCCTTACAATTGCTATAAGCCATGCAGCTGTGAGAGAAGTTTTTCAAAATTGAAATTGAGCAAAAATTATTTAAGATCAACAATGAGTACTTTTAGGCTAACAAATCTGGCTATCTTGTCTATTGAGCAAGTGATACTATAGACATAGACATTGACAGTGCAAAAAAAGAATTACCTTTTTAAAAAAGTAGACGAATAAAGTTTTAGTTAAACACAGAAGTTTTGAAACTGTAAACTAGAAAAAACTTTTTAGTCCTGAATCGGAAATCAAACCCTGGATAGCTCTGCGTTCAGAGCATTCGCCCGGATAGCAGAGGTGGCAGGTTCAATTCCCGCTTTAGGAATAAAAAGTTTTATCTAATTTATAGTTTCATAACACCTTTATAACATTTAATATTACGTTGAAATCAAAATATTAATGTCAGAAGTTTTGTTTTTAATTCTAACAATTGTAGTATTTTTCAATAAAAATATAAATATTAACAGTATCATTCTAGTTCTAATTGAAAGTCGATTTCTTTTTTATTTTCAATTCGCTAATAACTCAATCACTTAGTCGATCGTCAAGGTTATATCGGTATAAGTGTTATTTTATGTCTAAGAATTTTCCTAATAAATATTATTAGGTATAAGTATTGTAAAATTATTATACTTAAAAAAATATATTTTGTAACCTGTACACAATAATGATTTACACAACAATAATTGTTCTTGCCGAAAAGTTCTTTAGAATTATTACATATTTTAGTCTTTTAAATTGAAGTCGATCCTTGCGGTTGATACCCACGCTACGCCACTGAGTCACTATCAACGGACGATTTGCAGAGACTTTGCATGCAGCAAGGTAGGCAGTGACTTCATATCGGATCGTGAGTAGTGGCTTTAAGCTCTAAGGGATTCCTAAATTATTTGGATATGGGGAGCGGGTGGGAAAAAAATTATTATCTGGAAAAAACACGAAGAAATCTGGGACGCGACGCCCCATACACGATCACTTGCTTAAGCCCGTTCATGTTGAAGGTTAAATAACTGAAGAATATTGTTACATATTGTGTACTTCTCGGACGATGTGTGAATGTAGTACCTAGAGGCAATTTACATGGCTATTCGTATTGGCGCATTTAGCATAGTTACATAGAAAACATACTTACAAGCAGGGCTGGGCAGTATTTGAATTACTTGTAATTGAAATACGTATACAAATACGTATTTTGTATTTGTATTTCAATTACTTCCTAAAAATGTATTTTGTAATTGGTATTTCAATTACCTGCTGCTGAGGTATTTTGTAACTTGTATTTCAAATACTTATGGCTTCAAAATACATTTAGCGATCTTAATAATGATAATGAAAAAGTAAACTGACATAGATAAAACGTAGACTAAAAACGCTAGAATCCAGAGCAATATATTACGTATGTTAATATTCAGAGTTGGCAACACGTCCTGTGCTATAATAGCACTGTTATTGTACATTTTCTATCATATTTGTATCACATTATATTATGCTTGTCATTGCTTTGTATTGTACTTTTTTGGGTCATAGTATTAGATCAAGCACTATAGGAATAATGTGACTGAATACTAGATAATTTTTAAGTTAATTACATTAGAGCGCACTTGAAGTGAAATAACTAGTGTCCGACCGAAACAGGATTTTCTACCAAAACCGAAACCGAATCTTCGGTGGAAACCGAAACTTTTTTAGACATGTTAAAAATCTATTGTTTACTGAAATTCGGCTTATTTTTTATACTTATACTCACTATAAAGAAAGGACCTCATAAATTGCGTATTTTTAATGCGTTTAGAATCACAACTTTTTTTTTCATTAACTCCACATGAGAGGCCCTGAGGGAAATAATTTTCCTCAGGGCGTATGTCATCTTTGAAGATGCTGTATGGAGTATTTTTGTGGAGAGGAAGGCGTGAAGGGTCTTGAAGAGACCCATGTTGTAGGAGGGAGGAAACATAGAGGCCAGCAAAACGTTCCTCAGTCGAGCTGTTGCTGAGTTGTTGAACTGAGCTGTTGAATGAGTCATAGAACCGACCCGTTCTCATGTGACTAATGTCAACCGTGTACATATGTTGGGCGCGTGTTTGGCATGTTTCCTGACTACACACCGGTACCGAGGGGATCAATGGCGCTAGTTCCTCAGAGTATCTTCCATTGTAATACCGGTAGAACAAGGACAGCATTCCTACCTGACGCCTATGATCTAAAGATCGCAATCCGTTTGTGTTAGGAGAATCTATCAATTGAACCACCGGTTTCTGCACAGAGTCGAGGGTTTTTTTTAAGGTATTTTGGGGCTCCAGACCAGAGGTGGCTGCCAAATTCAACAGTGGGGCGCACTTGCGATTTGTACAGCATTAGCAGTATTGTACTATTATAGTATCTGCGGGCCCTGTACAGTACGCCCAGTTTCTGAGAGTCTAAAACTCTGGCTTCGATGGAGCCCCCATTCCTGAGCTGGTCACTTAGAGTTACCACCAAGCACATCAAAGAAGGGACTGTTAGGAAGATTGAAGAAGACTAGATTTTAATTTGCATTTACACGTGTTTAATGAAATAAATATAAATTAATTAATTATGTGATCACTAAACTCACAGTACAAGCACGCCGGACCGGCCGGCGATCTCAGTTGATGATGGTGGATGACAGACGAGCCACGAACTCACCCGAAGTCAGCCAAACGACACGCGATAATTCACGAATGCAAAGTTTCGGTGCGGCCGAAGGTTCGGCAGATTTTCTGCCTGAATGCTTTTCATCTAAACTGATGCCGAAACTAGATTTTTTTACCGAACCTTGCCGAAACCGAAACCGAACTTTCGGTCGATCACTAGAAATAACACAAAACTGCGGTATACAAATGTCGTGTTATTATTATTATTATTATCTAACACCTGGGTCCCTTTACCACAAAACTTTACAAGTGAAGCGGAGATGAGATGTGTCTTTTGAGCAATATGATTGGTCAATTTTTGCACGTCTCTATTTCACTCTGCTCAACATTGCTTCTATGGAAACGCACCCTTAGATAGGGGCACTTACGACAATTTATTCCAACCAAAGGTTCTACCACAACCAAATGTATTTTGTATTTTGTATTTGAAAGAAAAAATGGTTAAAATACTGTATTTTGTATTTTTATTTCAAATACACGACTTGAAAGTATTTTGTATTTCGTATTTTAAATACATGCGAAAAAGTATTTTGTAATTTGTATTTTAATTATAGCAAAGCATGTATTTTGCCCAGCCCTGCTTATTTTTGAAGAGCCACCTACCGAAATGCTATACAATTGTCATCTACAAAATCTACAAAAATTGTCCATTGCTATAAATATATTTAATTGTAACTAAATTGTGCTGTAATTGGAATATTCCATTGCAGAATAATAAAAAAATAAAAAGTTAATAAAGTAAGGAGTGTATCTGATAACAGATTTTTGTAACTCCCATCCTCTCTATCGACGCAAATGACAGGATGGTCAATTATCCACGAAACTTCTTCGATTTTCATAAGCGATCAAATTGTTAACAACAACAAAAAATCTCTTTATTATTGGTTATGTATCGTTAATTATAAAACATCGTAATATTTTCAGAACTAAATAAAAGTAGGTCCCTAACATAAATTTTATAAAAAGGAAAAAATTATGCTTACTGCCACCTGTTGTTAAATGTTGAAACTACATCGAAAGGTTTTTCCCTCGAGAATAAAAATAATCCAGATTCAAAATTATTTAAAATTTCAAATGTACAGAAATATATTTTTTTACTCAATTGGACAAAGATTTGTTTTGTAATTTTACCTCTCTCTCTCTTGAATCAGTGTTTAAAAAAATGTTAAAGAAATTTTCAGTTAAATAAATATTTTCCTTCTTAGGGGGCGTTCAAGTATTACGTAACGCAATTTTTGAAGATTTTTGACCCCCCTCCCCCCCATGTAACGCGCCGTAACGTTTTTCCGTACCCCCCCCCCCCCCCCCAAACGTTACATAACGCCCAAGTGACAATTTTTACCTGAAAGTCACAATTAAGTACTGGAAATTCGCTTAAATACCTTTTTTCTTGTTTTAATCGCGTTTGCGGTAATAAATAAAACTAGAGATTTCGAGAATGAAAAGGATTGCCAAGTTGGAAGATTTTAATTCCTTAGTTTTTTAACTAAGTAAAGAAAAACATGTTACGTAACGCGTTGTTCGTACCCCCCCCCCCCCCCTGTAACGCACAGTAATGTTTCACAAGACCCCCCCTCCCCCCCAAGTGCGTTACGTAATACTTGAATGGCCCATAACTGAAACAACCATTTATGTGTAGTAAACGGTTGTTTATAGACGCATGTTTAACCTTAAACTACTGACATGGTTTTTTTCACATATACTCTGACGTGGGGGACTGGGCGGCCTGTTACTAAATCTTCTTCATTTTCTTCTTTTAAAAGAAAGACAAACATTCCCGGGTTACGAATAACCCAACAATGTTTGAAAATCTCCTACTACCACCACAGAAAGCCGAAAATGTTGCTTGTGTTGTGATGGAGGACTTAGCCAGCCAAATATTCAAACACGGGTCGCCCGGGTGAGACCCACGCGATGCCCACTCAACCACTGACCGGTCTTTATTATATATTAGAGATCCATGAAAATTGTGAGGTCCAAATTATTATTTATTGGACAATTTAAATATATTTCAGAGATTCTAATTTTGAACATCTGGCTGTCACAGTTATTTTGTTTTCCCCTAGAAAAAAATAATCTTTTTTTATTATTTTAACTAATATTTTTATGTTTTCTGGTCAATAAAAGTGTAGTGTGTTGTTTCTTGAGGATTCTTCTCCCCTCTGATCTTCCAGGAGTCACTTTTCGTCGCTGATTTCCAGATATTTATAACCTTTTTTATTTCTGTCACTTTCCATACATTTTTTCTTTTGTAATTTTGTGAACAATGGAGGAGGACCCCCCTGGACACCCTAAAAAGCCCCCAGATCCTCCCCCTGACCCCCCAGATGGTGAAAATGTAGTATTTTTGGACAGTGAATCTGTCATTCTGACTACCACAAAAAAAGGAAGTTTAGTCCCTCTTCCTCAATAAAACATGACTCTCCTTCTTCTTCTCAGTCTTCACCTGCTCTTCCTCAACCTCCTCCTACAAACTTTTATTGTCCTCATTCCTTTGGCCCGTTCATTGTGTACGCTCAAAAAACTGAGCAAGGTAAAATTATCCACCCTCTTGAATTTGGTAAATTCCTATCAAATAGCAAGAACCTTTCGATTAAGCCTGGAGGTGTAAAAGCCGAGGGTCGCTTCCGAATCTCTGTTGCATTCCTCTCAGGTTCAGCCGCCAACAACTTTATCAAAAACATATTTATTTCATCAAATTCTAAATTCAAGGCGTACATCCCAACTTTCAATGTCACTCGAATGGGCCTCGTCAGAGGTATCTCGACCGATCTGTCCATTCCAGAAATCCTGTCTTCACTTTCAACCTCCCAATATATCGGCAATCCCATAAAAGCCAGGAGGTTAAATTATAAGGACTCTTCTGAGGGCATCGTTTCCTGGAAGCCCTCCCAATCTGTCGTCATCACATTTGAAGGACAATCTCTTCCCTCCCATATCTATTTATTTTTCAACTTTTTACCAGGTGAAATGTGTACTTATCCCACCACTCAATGTTACAATTGCTGTCGTTTTGGTCATACCAAAGCTGCATGCAGATCCCCTCCCAGATGTTTCAAATGTGGAGAAAACCACACGGCTGACCAATGTTCTTCTCTCTCTTCACCTAAATGTTTTAACTGCTCAGGTGCTCATTCCGCCATTAACTCTTCTTGTCCGGAACAATCTCGCCAAAAAAAATATAAAAATTTCTATGGCCTCTCACTTGTCTTTTCTGCAGGCTTCTAAGCTATTACCGCCTGTCAAAAAATCATTTGCTGAGGTTTTATCCAGTAACTCTTCATCCAACCCACCCGCCTCCTCCTCAACATCTTCTCGTTCAACTAAATTCACATACAAAAACCCTATTTCTAAACCGGCTCCTAGATACGATCAGCAACAACACAACTCACTTCTCTTATATCCCAATGGTTCACATCTTTCAAATGCCACAAATGGGTGCGCAAACAATTATAATTCATCCTCAACAAACCATCAAAAGCTTTCTGAACAATTCTCCCAAGATAATGGGGTATTTCCACAAACGAGGAATTCTGTTGAAAATGTACGGTATATTTTTTTTTTTTTTTAACTTTATTTATTCCCATTTCTTTGTACATATAATGTATAAAAGCAAATATTATATAATAACATAATATATAATAACAATTATGAACAAGAAATGAAAACCCACTAAGGCACTGCCTGAGTGTGGGTAGTATTAAAACAAAATACTATATTTCTAAGTACCCAAAGTATAAATTAGACTTAAAAAAACATATTAAATATAAAGATAGTATAAAAAATAAGTATTACATAGGTAGAATAAGTGAAACGGGTTTTTTCAGCTATTATAAAAATAAAATAAAAATATGGAGAAAAACATACAATTTTTTTTTTTTTTTAGTTATTATAAAATAAAAATAATAAAATAAACAGAAAACATATTGTACTACAGTTAAGAAGTTACAGCAAATGAGTTGTAGAAGGATGGATAAATTTATAGAAAAAGCGTTTCAATATCTACATTATTCAACCATAATTTTACCTCTTTTACATATTTTATTTATCATTTGAGTTTGTAGTGGTAGAAGGTTAAATGTACGAGGACCAATGAAACTGCTATGTGTCTGCAATAATTTAGTATTGGTTTGTGGGGTATAAAATATATTATTTATTCTTTTGCTCGTTCTGTTTTCATTTATTTCGAAATTATTTTTGTTTTTAAACACAATAAAGTTTGTAATATAAATAATTTACGTATATTAAATATTTTAGTTTCTTTGTATAATAAGTTGGTCGAGAATGTTTTATTTTTGTTATATATGACTTTAATTTAAAGATTATTTTTCTGATTTTAATAATCCTACTAAAAATGTTTGATTTTTATGTTTTCATTCAATATTATTGATTTTAAAAACTATCTAAAACTGATCAAATCAAAACGGCCCATGGTTGGGAAATGGGTTTGTGACGTCACAAGTGTCGCTAAGCTGAACTAGCATAAATAAACACTGTCAGTGAGCGTCCTCACTCATGCCGTCACACGATAGCCACGCCCCAAAATATCGTTTTTGCGGTAATTCCAAAATGGGAAACTTTAACTCGCTGTAGAAAATTTATTCGTCAACATAAAAATAAAATAAAAATGCTGTAATCATCGTAATTTTTTGCTTAATTTTTTTAAGCAATAAAAAAAACACGTGGAAATACCCCATTCTACATTTATTCAAACTCTTATTATGCTTCTAATTGACCTAATTTCTTCTCAAACTAATCTACCGTCCAACGCTGCTTCTATTATTTCCACATTAAAATCATTTATTCAAAATGGCTCTTCAAGATGTCAGCATTCTTCAGTGGAATAGCCGCAGAGCTATTTCTAACAAATCGAACCTTCTTAACCTATTAAATTCAAACCTTGTTTCTGTGGCTGCTGTCTCGGAGACATGGTTTACTCCATCCACCCACTTTAATGTGGGAGGGTACTCCTGTCTCCGCGATGATCGCCCGGAAGGTACGGGCGGTGGTGCTGTCCTTTTTATTAAAAAATCCCTTCCGTTTTTCCCAATAAATAATATCAAACCCCCCAATGCTGACTTTCAAATGGTTGCAGCTAAAATAAAGGACACTTCCTTTGTTTCTATCTATCTTCCCCCAACATCGCACTTCAATAAACATGCGTGGTTGCAAATTGTCCGTCAACTAAGCCCTCCTTTCTTTTTATTGGGTGATTTTAATGCCCATTACCCCGTCTGGGGTTCTGCTTTCTGTGATCGAGACGGTCGAAGTGTGATGGATTTCCTAGATGAATCCAACCTTTTTCTTTTGAATGAGAGATCTCCTACTAGAATCTCTGGCCCCAACACAAACCCCAGTGCAGTGGATCTCTCCATACGCTCTACTAATCTGGCACCTCTCTCCTCGTGGGTGGTGTCCCCCGACCCTTACTCCAGTGATCATTTCCCGATCACCATCACTTATCAAACTTCTTTCCATTCAGACAAGTCCCATATTTCGACAAAGATTAAAACAAAACACACCAAATGGGACGAATTTAACTCACATATGGATAAGTTTATTCAAAATTTACCCTATACCGATACATTATCGATACATTGTAACTGCAATCAATAAATCAAATCCTCCCCCTAAAACCAAATCTCTCGAAAAACTCCCTCCGACTCCCTGGTGGGATTTTTTTTTTTTTTTTTTTACATTAACTCCACACAGGAGGCCCTGAGGAAAATAATTTCCCTCAGGGCCTATGTCATCTGGGATGCTGTGTGGAGGGTCTTTTTGAGGAGAGGAAGGAATGAACATTGGTCTTGAAGAGACCCATGTTGTAGGAAGGAGGAAACACAGAGGCCGGCAAATCATTCCACAGCCGAGCTGTTGAACACAAGAACGAGTCGAAGAAACGACCCGTTCTCATGTGACAAATGTCAACTGTGTACAAATGTTGGGCACGCGTTTGGCGTGTTTCCCGACTATGCACCGGTGCCGAAGGGATCAATGATGCTAGTTCCTCGGAGCATCTTCCATTGTAATACCGGTAGAACAAGGATAGCATTCCCACCCGACGCCTGTGCTCTAAAGATTGCAATCCGTCTGTTAAGATGGGAGAATCTATCAAACGGACCGCCCGTTTCTGCACAGAGTCGAGGGTATTTTTCAGGTATTTTGGAGCTCCAGACCAGAGGTGGCTGCCAAATTCAACCGTGGGGCGCACTTGCGATTTGTACAGGGTTAGCAGTTGTGTACTTTTAAAGTATCTGCGGGCCCTGTACAGTACGCCCAGTTTTTGGGAGGCTAACTTTACTCTGGCTTCGATGGAGCCCCCATACCTGAGCTGGTCACTTAGGGTTACACCAAGCATATCAATGGAGGGCCTGTTCGGAAGATTGCTTCCGTTGAAAGAGACTAGATTTTCATTGCGATCCCTTTTAGACGTAATCAGACAAGATTGGGTCTTTGAAACATTAAATTCAACGAGATTATTTTTACCCCAAGAGAAAACACTCTCGAGGTAACCGTCCATTCTTTGCTTCAAAGCCTTACGAGCTGTTGGAGTTTGTGAGCCCTTTGGGGGCTTGTCAAACAAAAAGCTATCATGAACTGTACTGTCATCCGCGTAACAGTGAATTGGTGCACATGACAAAAGGTCGTTGATGTGCAACAAAAACAGAGTTGGAGACAGAACCGATCCCTGCGGGACGCCGGCATTTATCGAGTGAGAGGAAGAGGTGAAACCATCGACTACCGTCTGAATCGACCTCTCCCTCAAGAAGTCGGCAATCCACGTACACAAGGATGCGGGAAGTCCGTAAGAATGCAGTTTGTTGACAAGTCCTCGGTGCCAAACCCGGTCAAAGGCCTTGGATATGTCCAGTGCAACCGTTTGGGTCTCACCGAAACGTTCCAGGCATCGCCCCCAAACATGCGTCACATACGCGAGAAGATCACCGCACGAGCGGTTCCGCCGGAATCCGTATTGACGGTCGTTAATAATTTTGTTCTTCTCGAGGTATGTGAGCAGTTTGTCGTTGATCACACGTTCCATCACCTTAGACAGAACTGATGTGATCGCTATGGGGCGGTAGTTGGCCGGGTTGGAGCGGTCACCCTTCTTTGGAATAGGATGGATAACCGCTTTTTTCCAACCAGAGGGCACAGAGCCAGTCTTCAGGGACAGTTTAAAAAGCTTCGTCAAAATTGGAGCTATTTCTGCAGCGCACCTTTGCAGTACCAGGGCAGGTATTCCGTCAGGCCCACTAGCTTTATTAACATCAAGCCCTCGTAAAACATGGAGTACTTCCCGATGCCGGATCCTCAGCTTTTTCATACGAAAACCGCAGTGAGGAACCGACGTCGGGACAGCACCTTGGTCATCGAGGGTTGAGTTATCCGCAAACATTTTACCTAGTAAGTTAGCCTTTTCGGTGGCGGTGTTTGCTAGTGAGCCGTCAGGTCTGGTAAGAGGTGGCAGACTGGATTTGCAGAAATTGCGACCTATTGAGCCCGCAAGCGACCAGAATTGCCTGCTGCCATGCGGGCATGCAGTCAGCTTTCTGCTGATCTGCTGGTCGTGCTCGAATTTTGACCTATTTATGATTCTCTTGGTTTCCTTTGCCATTTTGTTGTAAGCTGTTCTGTCTTCGGATGTTCTAGATGTGTTGTAGGCTCGGTAAGCTGCGTTTTTTCGTCGCACTGCTTCAGCGCATTGTCGACTGAACCACGGCTTTGAGCCTACACCAGTTTCCTTAACAGTAGATTGGATGAAGCCATCCATCGCGGATGTGATGACCTCACCAATTTCCTGGGCACATCTTGAGGGATCCGAAGTCCGAAAACAGACAGCTGACCACGGGAAAGCATTAAAATGTGCCCGCAGACCGAACCAATCTGCTGACCTATAGTGCCACACTTTTCTCTTCAGCCTCTCGTTTGGTGGTCTGAAGTTTACAGGGATTGATGTCGTCACCAGGCAGTGGTCGGACGATCCTAAAGGCGCTGTGACTTCAATACTGTAACCGTGTGGCACAGTAGTTAAAAATAGGTCTAACAGATTGGAACGGTGAGTCTGGACATCAGGAACCCTTGTAGGCTCCTGAACCATTTGCTCCAATCCGTAGCAAAGGGCAAAGGATTCCGCTTGGCGTCCAGCCGAGTCTGTTGATCCTGAGAACTTCAACCAAGGTTCGTTATGAACATTGAAGTCCCCCAGGACCACAAACTCTGCCATAGGGTAGCGGGGCAAGAGATCATCAATAGTGTCGCTTAAATGTTTGAAGAGCTCGGACGTGTCTGATTCGCTAAGGTTCGGTGAGCGGTATAAACACGCGTAGAATCTTACCGTACTGGCAAGATTGACGCGTACCCACATTACGTCGAATCTGGAGTTTTCCAGATTCAACAGTCGCACACAGTTGACGTCAGCTCGACTATAGAGACAGACACCTCCTTTAGGTCTGAACTTGCTTGCGAGGGTGAAGCCCGGGCAGTCCAGATAGGAGGCGTCTACAGGCTCGGCTATCTGCGTTTCAGACAGGAATAGTAGGTTGGGGCGTTGAGAAAAAAGGTGGTGGTGGACGGAGTTTAAATTGGTATGCAGGCCGCGAATGTTGGTGTAATTCACCAACATTTTTGGCCTGCGCCGGGGTCGCCTACTACTCGCCGCTGTAATGATGTTAATTTTTGTTGTTTGTTTTGTCATGATTTTAAATGTTTTTATGATGGGGTGTGGGGGGAGGGAGGTCTGGGAAGGAAAAGGTATGAGGGGTGGGTAGGAAGCTGGGGATCAGAGTGTCCAAGAGTGACGAACGAATGAATCCAATCCACCCACTGCGGTGCAAGGCGATGGATAGGGAGAGTCCGGCTGGAGAGGTCACCCAATGCGCCCCAAACGCTACTGCTGGGTCCCCTCCGGTCACGAACCGGCACAACAGCAGCGGCGGGGTTTTTACACTCGTTGATGGGGCAGCCCACCCTCAGTCGTGAGCCTGAGGGTCGGGCCCCTGTACTACCGAGCGGCCCGGACAGCGGTAACCGGTTGTAAAGGGTCTCCCTCAACCAGCATCTCCCAATCCGGCCCGCCACGCAGAAGGTGGGCCGACGCACCCGCCATCAAGACTTGAACAAACATTACCCCAAGAACCCGGGCACCCCTGCTAAGTCACCAAACGTAGCGAACCACTTGGGGTGACCTGTGGCAGAGGTGTTGGTCATCCAATAAATGGTTCCCAGGGCGGCGGTACCCATACCCGCCTACCAAATTAAAAATGGGATGAGGAATGTTCCAAAGTAGTGAGAATTCGGAAAGCTAAATCTCTTTCCTATCGTCACAATATGACTATGGAGAACTATCTCATATACAAAAATGCTGAAGCCAATGCCAAAAGGGTAGTGAGGTCAAAAAAAAGATCCGGGTGGTACAACTTCTGCAGTTCAGTATCTCCGAACACTCCAATTTCGGAAGTTTGGTCTATGATTCGAAGATTTCGATCCTCCTTCAGTCCAACATCTCCTCGAGCTTCTCATTCTAAATGGATAGACGAGTTCTTGGACAAAATTGCCCCCCCTCCTGTACCTAACTTAGATGAAATAACTCCAATCCACAACACTCCCATGTCTGATCATTGGCTAGACTCTCCATTCACTTTAATTGAATTAAAAAATTGTTTATCAACAGTCAAGGACTCATCTCCAGGCAGAGATGGTATACTTTATAGCATTATCAAAAATAGCAATGATAATGTTCTAAATCACTTTTTAAGCATCTTAAATAAAATCTTCCAGACTGGCATAATACCTGATGACTGGAGTTCTCAAATAATCATCCCAATTCTAAAATTAAAGAAATCACCCAATTCTGGATCCAACTACAGGCCAATTGCTCTTTCATCCACCCTTAGTAAAATTTATGAAAAATTTATTAAAAACCGGTTAGAATTTTTTGTCGAGAGTTATCATCTTCTCTCTCTAAGATAACCTTGCCATCATCAGCACTGATATTAATTTATCCATTTCTAACAAAGAAGTATGTCTTGAAGTCTTTATAGACATAGAAGGCGCCTTTGACAATGTTTCCATCCCAATTCTTAAAAAAAAACTTTTAGGCCTTGGCTTACCCCTCATGTTTGTCCAATCTATTATTAATCTTTTTCTTGATAGGAAAATTTTCATTGAGCTACCAGATGTTACTCCTCAGAGTAGGTCAATTTGGAAGGGTTTACCCCAAGGCCATGTATTATCCCCCTTACTGTATAATATATACACACATGATATGCATGTCACCATTCCCCCTCAAGTAAAAGTTATTGAGTTCGCAGATGACATAGCTTTCTTCTTATCATCCAAAATCATTCCATCCGCCGTCAAATATCTTAATGAAGCCATGGATGCCCTTTGCACATGGCTCACTTTAAATGGTCTTGAACTTTCAGTCCAAAAGAGTCAGTGTGTCACTTTCTCAAACCGTCATAATAACCCCCCTGTTCAAATTTTATTTAAAAACTCTCCAATCCCCAATGCTTCCGAAGTTAAATTTTTGGGAGTAATATTTGATAGGAAACTTAAATGGTCTTCCCACATTAATAATATAGTTACTAAATGTGAAAAAAATTTAAATATCATCAGATCATTGACTGGCGTTTGGTGGGGTGCACATCCTATCTGCATTAAGTTGCTCTACAATGCACTTATTCGAAGCCATCTCGACTATGCCTGCCCACTTTTTAGTACTGCATCCAAAAATGCACTCAGTAAATTAGACAAAATTCAATCTAAGTCATTGCGAATAATAACTGGCGCGATGCAATCGTCGCCTATCAATTCCCTTCAAGTAGAATGTTCTGATCCTCCTCTTTATTTAAGGCGTCAACTATTTGCTGATAAATTTGTTCTTAAATGTTTAAATTCTAAAAGTCATCAGGTTATTCCCAGAGTCTCGTTGTTCAACGACTCAACACATTCATCTACAATCAGAGCTCGAACTAAACCTCTCCCTGCCATCTGCAAAAATTTTCGCTCTCTCTCAGAGCTTCAAATTATCAAAAATGATCTTCTTCCTTTGTACAAATTAAAATATAGTCACGTCACCCCATCCCCAACGATTTTAGAAGAGATCGGCATCCTTAAAAGTCATTCCAATCTCC
The DNA here is from genome assembly GCA_929108145.2 of Limnephilus rhombicus. Classification (NCBI taxonomy): domain Eukaryota; kingdom Metazoa; phylum Arthropoda; class Insecta; order Trichoptera; family Limnephilidae; genus Limnephilus; species Limnephilus rhombicus. The sequence goes on from OV815278.1 coordinate 26,833,590, forward strand.
CAGCCCGTACTGTCAATAATATGTTCAATGACATTATTTCTTCTAAATGGTCCAACTCTTCTCTTTTATTTACTGATGGCTCCAAATCTCCGGACTCTCCTAACTGTGGTATTGGTATTAACGTTTACCACAATAATTCTAATGAAAGAATATTTTATATTTTTGAATGTAGCTATTACTTTGTAGTTATCCATTATAGAAAAATGAAACAATACAACTTTGTATAAACCACTAAATTAAGTGGTTTATACAAAGTTGTATTGTTTCATTTTTCTATAAAGAATATTTTATTCAATTTCAAACCAATTTTCAATATTTTCTGCAGAGTGCATTGCGATTATTGAATCTCTCAAATATATAATAAAAAATAATTTTGAACATTCTCTTGTTCTCTCTGACTCTCTCAGTTCCCTACAAAAACTTAAAACCAGTCCTATTCTTCATCCTGATGATCACTTTGTATGTCTTATTCGAGTATTGATAACCTCCATTCAAAGCTCTGGAAAAACTGTCACTCTGATTTGGATTCCTGGACATGTTGGCATAGTGGGTAACGATATTGCTGATTCCTTGGCAAAACAAGGAGCGTCTAACCCTACCATTACCCTCGTAAACCATATTCCCCTGTCTGATATTTTTTCCATCATCAAAGATAGATACCGCAATGTTTGGACAGAGTATTGGAACATTGCTAGTCAATCCAAGGGTGCTCGCTACGCCTCAATACAAAGGACTATACCATCAAAACCGTGGTTTCGAAAATTCACCCATTTTTCCAAAAAAGAAATTTCCTTACTTATTCGTATGAGAATCGGACATTGTTCCGTTCCTTCTCACCTTTATAAAATTCATGTGCTTGACTCCCCAGATTGTACGTTCTGTGGTCTAGGTGTGGGAACTTTAGATCACATATTTTTTGATTGTCCCTCTCTAAATAAATATCCTCTCTTCTATCAAGCGTTATCAAAAATTGCCTCTCCTCCATTCAACATCTCATCTCTTCTAAGTCTGAACTCTACTCCAATCTTCCATAAAATTCTGAAATTTGCACATTTAAATAAAATTAATATATAAATTCACCTTTCCTTTCTCTGTAATTATAAATGATGGCCTAGAACACCCTTGAAGGGTGAAAGCCAGAAATAATTGAAAAAAATATATATATATATATATATTTCAATAAAATAAAAGAAAATGCTTTTTTATAGTTAAGTAACTTTTATTATGTACTTTTTATAGGTACAAATATCATCACTAGGCGCGTGAAACCTCCAGCGTAAAAAAAGACAGGAGAGTGAAAAACACATTTTTATGCAGGAACATAAAGAGAAATTTCCATTTATTTTTGTTTTGTACATTTATAATCATTATTAATAGGTATAAATAAATATTATATGGAGATTCACCTTCATTTTCCTGCTTTAATTGGTTTTTCAGTCTGCTCTAAAACGTTTGTTGTATCACATTATTAATTACTTGTAACCAATCCTGAAAAAAATGGAACCACTAAACTCTTCTCAAAATTCATTTACTGAGGAAAATTTTGCATCAACTTCAGATCAGAATTTAAATTAAGTAGGTTTGCATTAAGTAGATCCCAATTAAGTAGGTTTGCATTAAGTAGGTCCCAATTAAGTAGGTTTGCATTAAGTAGGTCCCAATTAAGTAGGTTTGCATTAAGTAGGTCCCAATTAAGTACGTTTGCATATTATGTAATTATAACAGAATGGTATCCCAAATAACCAAAGTTTTTTTTTTTTTTACAGTTAATGCCGCACAAGAATCTCAACTGCTCCCGTCTGGAGCCAGTGAGACTATGGCATCCCCAATTGTGGTATGTTGTGAGGCTGAAGGTAGTGGGGAGGGGAAGGAGGTGGGGAAGAGGAAGGTTGGGAAGTACCTGGCTATTCAGATCTGGTCACCAAACACGGCTAAAGCCATTTTCAAGCAACGTTTCAATTCTGAATGGTGGTCTTACACCAGGGCGATACTGATAGTATCTTCCACTCTGGAACATGCCGCAAATATACTATATATTATGTTAAATGAATTAATTGTGAAATAACACAAATTAATCAAATAAAATTTATTTGCGCATGCCGGGTTCGAACCCTCGACCTCCGGATTGTGAGTCAAGAGTCTTACCCACTGGACTACGGAGGTCGTCAAGTAAATTATTATTAGTTTCCATTCCTTGAGATTTGTCCCAAATATTTGGGTGTCCCAATAAACCGGTATAAAAATTAAATGGAATTGACTGTATTCAGTTGCAGCATTACCTGGAAATTTTTCAATTAAGCCTTGAATATGTAAGTGCCACTGAAAGACAGCCATCTCATTGCCTTGAAAACTCTGGTCCGCCATCAATAGTATAAGGTGCTCCCAAAGATATTGAAATATAAGGAGGTATTGTTGTGATGGCCGCCCGACTGTCGGCGGACTACAGTCTAATGGTTCTAATTTAAATATGGAGAGAATTCATTAATTTAGTTGATTTTTTTAAGGTGTGCAGCAGTATTGGTTAACAATATCGGCAACACCAGGAAGCACAGGCCCACCCAGTAAAAGCTGCCGAAAGCACATCTCTTATATTTAAAAATCTTTGGGTGCTCCAAGTGCCCATATGATGCGTAGATGGGGCCTTAAAGAGTGGGCGAATTGTGAATGCGGTGCAGTGCAGACCACCGAACATGTGGTCAAAGAATGCCCGCTACATTCATTTCCTGGAGGGATTTATGAGGTACACAGGGTGATGCCTGAGGCCTTAGACTGGCTCGCAAACCTAGATCCTAGATGTCTCCATCTGACCTCCCACCATATGAATATTTAAGAAGATGGATAAGTTAGTCTCCTAAACTCAGAGGTTCATGAAAATGTTTTGTTTTAGAAGATTTGAAAACAGTAAGAACAATATTTTTTTATCAAATAAAACTAGACAGTAAGAAAAGGTTGTCGAATTTCATGTCATTCGTTTTAGGTTTAAAAGATTATCACTCGAACTCATCATAATACATTATTTTTTAAAAATAAATGAAACATGTTAGATATATTTTTAAAAAAATTTATTAGTTAAATAATAAAGTACTACACAAATATTAATTCATCATTATTTGTGAGCAACACAATATAAAATCTAATTTTGCAAAAGAAATCAATATTATAATAAATAATAACATTATTCCACTATAAAGCAAATAATGTTAAAAAGGTTAGTATTATTTTACAGAAAAATTAGAGCATACACAAAAGGCAGCTTTCACATGAAACATTAATTTGTAGGGAATACCAAAATAATTATTACAATCAATTATCGAAATCGGGTACATAATAGGTACACAAAAAAATACCTGCACTTTGACAAAAATCAAAATTCCTGCACTTTGTGAAGGAATGTTAGAAATAGAACGAAGTGTGTACACACAAAGCTATATATACGTGGCTTGGCGTATTTCGGCATATCGCTCACCGTACGTTCCCAATTGGAATATATGGCGAGCGATATGCTGAAATACATCAAGCCACATATATTATAGCTGTGTGTGTACACAGCATTAAATTTTATTTTTTTGCCTGATTTAAATGTATCAAAATTTTTGCCTAAAAATCTGAGTGCCATAAACATCAAAGTAACCAAAATCTATCTATTATTTGGTTCCGCGACTTTTCATCCCACGATAAAATATCACCGACAAAATATCCTACGGACAAAACATCCCCAACAAAATATCTACTAAAACCTAAGGGGTCGTCCATTAATCACGTGATTTTTTTTAGCAACTTTTTAACACCCTCCCCCTTGGTAATATGTGGTGAGGTTTTAGACTAACCCCACCGTGTTAAAATCACGTGTATTTTTTTTAGTACAAAGGATTTTGAAATTTTCAGAATATTATCATGAAAAATAAATACACGTGATATCTCATTAACCCCCCCCCCCCCCACCATCGTGATATTTCGTGATTTTTTCCGAACCCCCCCCTTTCGAGCCTCACGTGATTAATGGACGACCCCTAACTTAACAAAAAAATGGGACTAAAATAATAGAGACATCCTGTAAGGATAATAAATTAATATTATCTGTAATATTTTTGCCCCATTTTACTATTTTTAAACAATAATTTATAGTAATTTAAAATAAAACGATAACTTTGTAAACACCACTTTTATTTTCTATACTTTATGCCGACCGGGTTTCGATACCACCGTAGCTTCTTCCGGGCAGTAAAATACTCTACTAAAATTAAGTTACATGTGTTACAGATAACATATGTTTTTAAAAAATGGGCTGGACTCCTCAAGTGGAGGAAGAAGTAGGCGTAAGTGTAGATGGAGAGTAGGGAAGGGAAAGGGAACGTACTTTGTCAAAAGGGAACAACCTTAGTATTGGACTTTTATTTAAATTTATTTGAAAAGGTTGATTATTATTAGTCGGTATATTATTATGAGGGGGACTGTTTTATTTTAAATTATAATGTCACATCACAAAGTATCTGCTTCGTATGAACAAAAAATAATTTATTGTCTTTACAGGATGTCTGTATTATTTTTGTCTCATTTTTTGTTAAGTTAGGTTAATTTTTAGTAGATATTTTGTCGGGGGACGGAAATGCGCATTACCCATAGACTTATGAATATTACTAGACCAGAACATAAAGGTGAGGGGTAGACAACAACTTCAGCGGGGCGCAGAGCGGGAAGATGACTTTGGAGATATGTGATTCGTCAATAACTCAATATGACAGTATATAGGCATCTCGCATTATAATAACACCATTTAGTTCTTAAAAATAAACACTGCTTTGGGATGAATAGACCTTTTTACATGGGAGCGCGAATTGCTCGCCGCGTAAGGAACAAATTTTTCGAAGTCTAAATACGGCAAAGTAAAGTTCGCCTATTTGCAGACTCTAATATTTTGTTGCCGTATTTAGTTAGGACACTTTTACAAATGTTTCATAATTTACTTACCCCAGTAAACATCGATGAGCACACGCTATGTATCCCGAATGATAGATAATATATTTATACATTTTCAAAATACAAACCATGTTTCTTGCGGTGTTATTTTGTAAAATGCACCGATGAGTGCTCGACGCTGGCTCGCAGAAGAATGATGACGTCACATTTTTTAGATTCACGCGAAGCCATACTCAACCCCAGCCGGTTCCAATGGAACCAGTATGGGGAGGGGGAAATAATATGCTTTTATCACTTAGGGCAGGTCTACTAATATTCATACGTCTATGGCATTACCCTATTATTTACCCATGGGGTGTAAACCAGTTCCTCCATTTTATGGTAATTCCATCAGTGTGTATTCTACATTGTCTTCAAGACCATCAATATAACTCAAAATACTATAATAATTACTGCTATGAGTGTCAGTCACTACCGCCTTTTAATGATCCCTTACTTATTGGTAGCGCTTATGTAAGGTGTAGAAATGCAGTGTAAATTAATTTTTACTTCTTTTATACACTCAATATTTGCAGTGCGATTAAACTATGTTGACATTTAGCACTAATCAGGGTATAATTACAGCCATGTACGAGTGTCAGTCACTGCTGCTTTTAACGATCTCTTACTTGAAGGTAGCGCTATGCAGGGTGAAGAAATGCAGTGTAAATTTAGTAAGGGACATATATCGCTAATACCTGAGAAATAATACCCCCTGGTACCAATTGCTTTCACCCTACAGCTTTAGGCAAATTTATACATAGTTGTTAGCCAAACTATCTTAGTGTAATATTGGACCCTGCTCTAACCTTCGAACAGATATCGACGGTCTCGAAGAACAATGTCGGATCTGCCAAAAATTGAGAATCTCAGAAAGAAAATTTGTTGTTTTCGGAATTTTGAATGAAATGCAAAATATCAAAACATTTCTTATATTAAAAACAGTAAAAATGGAGAAAAGAAAGTTTAAACTTTTTTTTTAAACATCTCTACTGCAAAACTTCATAATCACACATCGAAATTGTTCTTCGGAACCGTCGATATGTATTATCCGTAGGAGTTCAACTCTTTTTACTAATTGGAATACCGCAAGGGTCCCAACGCCACAAGCTGTCCGGAGCCAGTGAGACTATGGTTTCCCCAGTTGGTGTATGTTGTGAGAATGAAAAAGTGGAGAGGGGAAGGAGAGAGGAGTAGAGGAAGGTTTGGATGTACCTGACTATTCAGATCTGGTCATTAACCTCTCATTTGTCGCAAGCCCGCTGGGGGGCCCAAAAAAATCTTTTTTTTCTTAAAAATGCGATTTTAACCCTTATGTATAAAGAAAATGTATGAAGGACGAGGTCAGAATCGCTTGTGCCAATATCAATCTAGGACCTAGTTACTATTTGATTATTGTAGCTACTCTGAATTATTTAAAAATAATTTTCTATGAAATTCGCTGGTGACTTTTCAAAATACCGTCCAACATTTGACAGTTTAAACACGGTGAAAGCCATTTCAAGCAACATATTAATTCTGTGGTAGCCTTTCACCGGAAAGATACTGACAGTGTCTACCAGTCTGATCTTAATCGATATTTCGAAAATTTTAATCAATTTCACCTAAAGTAGGGGTACTTTGGCCTTACTTCAGACACACCAGATATGCTTACAACACACCCACATCTGTTAATCTCTTCAGCCGTTCTAACATTTAACCAAGTCATAGGTTAAACAATATGGACATAGTTAAAAATTACACTTTTAGTTGATAGAACAGAGTTAAAAACACACATTTGGATGAGCAACGGCTTTAGGATGAAACAACACTGCCTTAATTAAACAACAATTTAGCAAAAATTTTAAAAAATAATTTAAAAGGGTACTTATTTAAGTTTCATTGTTATTTTCAAATGAAACAGTAATATTTTATAAAAGTGCCAAAGACATTATGCAATACATATGACACATTAGACCTGCGAATAGCCATAATCATTTGTTGCTTGTTTTACTGAAGCTTGCTGGCGCTGGCAGGCAACTGGGGCAAGCCAAACTCATCGAGGAGTACTCCGTCTTTGTTCTTCACGCTGTCGGCTCCGGGTTCCTTGTCGGGGGCTTCAGGGGCCTTCACCACATCATCTAGGTAACTGGTGTCGTCATCCAGAGCGATTTCATCTCCTGGAAGTGTCAGAAAATGATAAAGGCGAGGACACACTGGTCGCACGTAAGCAAAGTATGCTAAGATGCACACTTGTCCTAAGTATGCATTGCAACAACTCATATAGGTCTCATAGAAATCGTCTTATCTTAATCATTCCTTACCATAATGGTTATAAATATGATATAAATGGTGTTAGAAAGAGAAAACATCAACTTTATATTCACATCGAGAATTTAACTGCAAAATAATTAAAATGTACAACTATTCCGACCGCAATTTGAAAAGAAATTATGAAAATTTGCGATTTTTTTTATTAATTATTTTTACATGAAATGACAAAAAAGTGAGTTCACGATAATACTTATAATACATTTGCCTAATAAAATATGTATGTGTTTTTTTTTTCCTTATCCAGTAATTTTAGTTATAAAAAATGTAAGGTGAGAAAATTTTAAAACTTTCATATGTTTGCACTCAAAATTTTTATATTATAAAAATTATATCGACACTAATAAATGGCTAAAGCGTCATGCAGCTGGAAAGGAAGAGTGACTGAAGAGCCATATAGCTGTATGGCACTTTAGCCATTTTTCCTTTCCAGCTGTATGGTGCTTTAGCCACTTTTCCTTTCCAGCTTTGTTTATGTTTATTTCGAATTATAAAATTTGAAACTTTATTTTGTCACCTTCCAAAAACAGTTTTTATTTTTCAAATATTCATCGAGTCACAAAAACCCTAAAAATACCCCTAAACATATTAAACCCGTTCGACACTTGCGTTTGAAAAAAAATTAAACAGCAAGGTCAACAAATAAATTTGTGAAGTGTGTGAGTGCTCCGTGTTTACGATGTAAAAAAAAATATATATGGAGTCACAAAAACCCTAAAAAGTACCCCTAAAAAATGATAAAACAGGAATCTACAGATATCGCTCTATTATATGAAGGAAAATGGTTACTATGGTAAAACAGGAATCTATATGAAATATTGTTGTATTCAAATAAAGACAATGGTTACCATGGTAAAACAGGAATCTACTAATATTGAAAAATAAACGGAACCACAGAGACATCTGTTGACAATATTATTTGCTACTATTATTGAGCAAAATCTGGATATTATAATTTTATTATTTTGTTAAGACTTAGTTAAATTAAGCACCATGTTTTCCTTTTGTTTCTGTTGTTTATGGTGCAGACGCTGAGAGCCCCACAGTAACCTCAATATGCATTACATACATGCGGTGGTTATGAGAAATAAAGAGAGAGAGGTAATAATGAAGCTATTAGCTGTATGCCTAAACGTATTACCATTTAACCGAGTACCCAAGGGCGGATCCAGCTTTGGTGCCAGGGGGGGGTCACATAGCACCAGGGGGAGGTCACATAGTTGTGGTCAAGTTACAAGAAGTTATAATTTATTTTTGATAATAATAGATACAAGTAAAAAGTAGGTCCACCTAGGTCCTGGACCCAGCCCAAGGGGGGGTCATGACCCCCGTGACCCCCCCCTGGATCCGCTCTTGCGAGTACCATGTTCCTGGCTAAATACAAATCCCCCCATGTTCCAACAGTAGTGCGATTAAACTACTAGCTTATCCGCTAGGGATAAGCTGACATTGATTGGTACAAATGTTAAATATCCCCTACGGATAACTTGACATTCCAGTGATTAAGAAATCAAAAAGCAATATTTTTTCAACAGTTTATATGTTTATTGTCCTGAGGAAGGTTGAGGTCAACCAAAACCAGTCGACAAATATAAATCATAATAAGGTGTTTTTGTTGTTTGTTTTTAGGGTGTTATGCCGTGTTGCGCTACCTCCTGCTTTAGCCAACGTTTCGGACATCGTTGCAGTGTCCATCATCAGGGCAGATCCGGTAGATGTGTGACATCAGCATAACACCCCAAAAACAAATAACGAAAATGCTTTTGGCCGTGAAAATCTTAAAATTTATCTGATTGCTTCTAATACGGGAAACAAATGGTAAAAAAAAATCACAATTTACTATACCCAAAGCATCCAGTTCTGCTGCCAGCTCATCCTCATCAATATCTGGCATCCCGTACTGCCTGCCCAGTGCCTCCTGGACCTCATCAGCTTGCTCCAGCATGTCGGCCATTTCGTCATTGACATCCTGGAATTAAAAAGAAGATAATGTAACTTAATCAACAGACAATGTGTACATATGTGTAGATTTCGCATTAAAACCATTAACCAAAATAAAAATGGACGGAACTTGAAAATCTAATTGAGCATTATGCCATTATATGATTCAGGTTCCAAAGATTGTGAAGTGTTAGATATGTAGAAAGAATGCCAGATGAAGATCATGAATGTGTGGGTGCCCAAGTGGAAGCAATCCAGAGGCAGGCTGAGGACTGAACGCGAAAAAGAGAATTGGAGCATGACAGGAAGGACCAAGGACTGGAAGCTAATTGTGAGGGTATGGAGCTGGTCGAGAGCATTTCAAAATCGAATCAAAATACTTATAAAGGAGAAACTATAAAGGATGTTAAGGGCTTACTTGACTTAATTTAACCAGTGATCCTGACATTTTTGGAGTAAAAGAAGTTAATGAAATTTTGGTCTCAGGTTACTTTTTTGATGTATTAAATTTTTTTCTTAAAAATCAAACAAAGAAATTTTTCCTCATGTCGTCACTGGTCACTCAACCAAGTAACCGCTCAACCCCTCACCTACTCCTAACTATTCAATAAGTAGTTATTTTTTTTGTTGCAGAGACCAAAATTTCAATTACATTTTTTACTCCAAATAATGTCAGGAATCACTTGTCGAATTTAATCAAATACGTCCCCATCCTGCATATATAAGGTGAAGAAGGTACACTTACATAACCACAAAAATAAGTTATAGTTTCGTAACACAATAATAATAACAATTGCAATAATCTTGACACAGAATTTGCCCTCTGACATTCGCCCTAGATATGTTATGCATGAAGAAATGCATCTAACACCCACTTGTATGGATTTTCAAGAACATAATTATGACAAGCAATAATTGTCAGCCTGAAACACTCATTTACATTGAAAAATCTTCCGAGAAAAGATACTTGCCGCCAACGGGACTTGAACCCGTGTCCTTCCGATTGCCGGTCGAATGCTCTGACCACTGAGCTATGGCGGCTTATCAAATACCCGCCAAATAATTCAATATATACTAGTGTTTCATTCAACAATTACTGCTTGTTATATTTTTTCCACCTGAAAACAACCAACTTTATTTTTGCGAGGAAGACATTGTTAGTGTTAAATCCCTCGCTAGGTGGCGTCGAGACAAATTATGTCTGCATTTATTGGGGAAATACTTAAACTTGTTAAATATTAATTATTATTTTTTAATTTATAAACTAACGTTTAGACAAGATTTTTATGCATAGCACAAAGGGTAACAATTATTACAAGCAATAATTGTCAGCCTGAAACACTCATTTACATTGAAAAATCTTCCGAGAAAAGATACTTGCCGCCAACGGGACTTGAACCCGTGTCCTTCCGATTGCCGGTCGAATGCTCTGACCACTGAGCTATGGCGGCTTATCAAATACCCGCCAAATAATTCAATATATACTAGTGTTTCATTCAACAATTACTGCTTGTTATATTTTTTCCACCTGAAAACAACCAACTTTATTTTTGCGAGGAAGACATTGTTAGTGTTAAATCCCTAACAATGTCTTCCTAGCCACCTAGCGAGGGATTTAACACTAACAATGTCTTCCTCGCAAAAATAAAGTTGGTTGTTTTCAGGTGGAAAAAATATAACAAGCAGTAATTGTTGAATGAAACACTAGTATATATTGAATTATTTGGCGGGTATTTGATAAGCCGCCATAGCTCAGTGGTCAGAGCATTCGACCGGCAATCGGAAGGACACGGGTTCAAGTCCCGTTGGCGGCAAGTATCTTTTCTCGGAAGATTTTTCAATGTAAATGAGTGTTTCAGGCTGACAATTATTGCTTGTAATAATTGTTACCCTTTGTGCTATGCATAAAAATCTTGTCTAAACGTTAGTTTATAAATTAAAAAATAATAATTAATATTTAACAAATTTAAGTATTTCCCCAATAAATGCAGACATAATTTGTCTCGACGCCACCTAGCGAGGGATTTAACACTAACAATGTCTTCCTCGCAAAAATAAAGTTGGTTGTTTTCAGGTGGAAAAAATATAACAAGCAGTAATTGTTGAATGAAACACTAGTATATATTGAATTATTTGGCGGGTATTTGATAAGCCGCCATAGCTCAGTGGTCAGAGCATTCGACCGGCAATCGGAAGGACACGGGTTCAAGTCCCGTTGGCGGCAAGTATCTTTTCTCGGAAGATTTTTCAATGTAAATGAGTGTTTCAGGCTGACAATTATTGCTTGTAATAATTGTTACCCTTTGTGCTATGCATAAAAATCTTGTCTAAACGTTAGTTTATAAATTAAAAAATAATAACATAATTATGGGCCAATGAAATAAAAACATTCTTGAATGGCTTTGACGTGCATACAAATAGAAAAATAAATTTAAAAGAATGGTAATATCTCTGTCATTATTAAATGTTCAAATTTAATTTCTTTTCAGTTTGTGCAGTAGAAAGTTAATGGTTAAAGAAAAATTTAGTCTAGTAATCCTGAATGCAGAATTAAACAAATGGTTTGACCTTTTTACAAAATCAAATATTCATGTGATGTAGAAAAGTGTTCAAAATATTTAATCATGCCTATTTTAACCTTTAGGTCCCTGATGAAAAAATCAAGTACCACAGGAAAGGGGAGTCACAAGGACCACGGGCGTAGCCAGGTTTTGATTTAGAGTGGGGCAAAAAATAAAAGTGTAGAATAGGTACCGAAACAAGTAGGCTTCTACAACATATTCACGCTTTAGGCTCTGTGAATACAAATAATATGAACAAAAGAAGTAAAAACCATCCTATGAAGTGCTGTAAATTTGAAAACGCGACTCAGCCAACAATCCCAGAGATCATGCATCGGCCAACCAGGGTGGCTACATTGCCCCATCGTGGCTACGCCCATGACAAGGACCCATCACGGAGCAAATGTGTTTCTTTACTCATTTTGCCCTTTCCATTAACATTCTAATTTTAGTAATTTTTTTATACCTACTCTTGTAACGGTACAATGGCCTTCTTCCTACATTAGTCAATCATTAAGTAATGCAAAACAGAGAAAGAGAGCACAAAATCGAGCATAACTCGTATACATATTATTGTAGCCCTTTCTAGTAAATTTCCCTTTCTACGTTCGCACTTATGGCTTGATTGGGGGGGAGATTAAGTCAAATAATTTTTCTAGGATTAGTTAAAATTAAAATTTAATTATTAATTAAAAACAACTTAGATTTGGCACAAAACTCTCATTGGGGGGGGTGGCTATTGCCCCTCTCTGGGGCGGAAGAATTATATAAGAGTCTCACTGTACAACTAGCCATGAAGAGCTTTGTTAATTTTACCTCAATTTGATCGATGTTGATCTTCTTGAATTCCTTCTTCATTTGAGAGAGCCCATCCTTCATGGCCGTGACTGTGGCGTGGGTGTCCTTCAATGTTTGTGTTGCGTAGTTGGCCTGCTCCATGTTGAAGGACTGCGATCTTAGATTATCCGCTTGTTGCTCGTACCTACAAACAGATAAAGCAAAATTAAAGTGTCAGCTCAAAGTTGTTTTATTTTATAAATAATAATGATTAACTCACTTCTATGCTTAACTTTTAAGATAAACCTGGGAAAATACTCAACATAATTCATTATCCACAACAGCGAAAGAAAAAATTAACCGCGATAATGTTCAAACAACATTAAAAAATTTGGGTCTTTGAGGGACGTAGGAGAGCTGAGGCAACCTCTGTGGACTCCTCCCTTCCCTTTGTGGAGCCTGCAAAAGAACAGGAACCATGGAGAAGAGAGCTGAGGCCACCTGCGTGAGCTTCCTTTGGGGGGCCTTCAGGGAATCATGGGGGGGAGTGGAGAAGAGAGATGAGACCTGGGAAGACACAATGTGGGAACGAAAACTATACGTAAACCGTCTCCACTCCAGAAAAAAAGTTCACTTAGTAACCCTTTTTGATTAGAATTGTGATAGTCAGTGCTTGTGCGATAGCGACAGCGACTGTGGCGGACGCGACAAACGATGGGTATAGGCGACATTCGGCACATCATTTTCAATCATTTCTATCCGCTCGTTACGGCCACACATAGACAGGCCTAGCTACACACGCGACACATTCGCTACTGGTGAGGGAATCAATCCAGTTTGGTCTTGTCGTTCGGCAGTTGCGCTACAAGAACTCACGACTCACTGTGGCCAGCTATAAGCACCCGCCACCGCGCAAGCACCCGCATGTTGCTTGTTCACTGTGGACATGGTCAAATAATTTTGCTCAGTTGATCAATTCTGTAAAAAATTTAGATATTATGGATCTTATACAAGCGACTCAAGCCTACATACATTTTCTTCTGCTTCAAAACTCGCAACGCCTTTTGTTTCACAGAATTCTTAGCCGGTCCTTCACGCATTTTCGCCATTTGATCTTTATATTTCCGTAGTTCAACATCGAGCTTTGCAATTTTCTTTTCTATTCCATCAGCGCGACTGTCCACCTGAAAATATTTTTAAAATGTATAATTTAAAAAACAGTGTTGTAAATCGATCCAGAAGAATATTCACTTTTCCAATGTATTATTGCCATGGTCACCAGAGTCAAACAACAAAATAAATTATTGCAATGGTTTAGTTCGCTAATACAAAAAAGAGTTCCCGTTATTGAAAAATTCTGCCCATTATCGAAAATAACTGCAGTCAGTAAATACAATAAAATACTCTTTCGATCATTCCTCAAAAAATCGTTTTCCAGCATTTTTCGTTTATTTCCTCCACTACAGAATTAATTTCATTCAAAACTTGCAAAAACAAATTGCATTAATCGAGCACGCAATCTTTGTGCTACTTATTTAATTTAATCGATCTTTTTTCAAAATATGAACATACAAAACAATATTTTGTAGCTAAATGCTTCGAAACATTGGAAATTTAATACAGTAGTCTAAGACATTCACGCAGCAGTGAATGTCTGAGAAAATCTTCGAAAACTAGAACGACACATTGACATTAAAAGACACAAAAGTCCTGCCACGGCGGTAAAGAGTCGAAAGAGAGGATCTCTGTGTTGTTTTACGACATCAATGATGTCCCCTCGTCATTGGCAAATTGCTGAAATCTAGGTGTTTTAAGATTATGAAAACTTTACTTGAAAAATACTTCTCAAATAAAGAGGCATGGATGACTATGAACATTTTAAATTTGTTTTTAAGAAGCCTTGGCACAGAAACGGACAGAAAATAACGAAACATTTGATTTGTATGAATGTAGCTTTTTTCAAAATTCCATTGTTTTCCCGCATTTTTTTTAATAGGTCCCTTTAAAAACGATAAAGATTTCACTGTACTGCACTATTATTGTATTAGTAAACTTGAACAAGATTTGTAATAAGGTTAACTCTGTCAACTCTAGCAGAGCGAGGCGAAAACTTTTAAATCTGATTTTAAATGTACCTAAGACGTTTTCAGAAAACAATAATACGGAAAGACTTGCTCACATAATGTATCAATAATCTAATTTATGAGTATTTTAAATTGAGGATAAATGTTTCAATCATAGTCTTCAAAAGGAATCCATCGAATTGCGCCATCATAAAAATGTTGAAACTTTATGGGGAAAAAAATTATAATTTACGAATTTATGTTTACTTACCCCCGTAATACAATCATTTATAGTTGGGAGTGGCTCCTTGGGCTTAGCTTTTCCAAATATTCTATTCATTTTAATTGCTAGACGTCGACTTCGATGAAAAACAAATTTATTAGTTTAATCTTTGTGATGATTCACAGACCTCGAATCTAAACGTCGTTATGACATAAGGAAAATTTTATCTATGGAATTTAAGTACTTCGCGGGGATGCCAGTACTCAAAATACGTTGAAGTCGTCGAAGAAAATGGTGCACTTCACGTTTGCCTTATTTATTATTTATTATGTTTGTTTTTTTTTTTTTTAATAGGCAATTCACCCTAAAAAGTGCTTTGTGTTTATTGTTTCCTGATCCTCAGTCGAGCTGTAAATAGGATGTATATCAGTAGTTTGTGAACAGTAGACCTCGCGTCCAAAAAGTCTGTTTCAATTTTTCTCTTAAAATAAATTACTATATCCAATATTTTCTCCGGAATCAAAAGATTTATAGCTAGGAACTTAAATATCTACTTTTTTTTAAATGCGGAAAAGATATTTCAGAATTTTTCCAAAGAAACGTCACAAATCTTTTTCAAACTTTTTTCTTTCAGGTAGGTACCATAATTTAAAGAAAATGTGAATAAGTAAAACTAAAAATATACGCGACGATTTCACATTTGAAAAATAATTTTTACTGAACCGTTGAAACGGCCAACATCTTGAACCGGAAAGCACAAAGAAATCCAGCTGGTCTCCCTCGATCCGTCAGCTTGCACCGCCGCGAGGGTTGGATTCATATGTCCTTCATTCCTGGACACATTGCCCCTAGATTCCTACTCACCTCTCATACCTTTTCCTTCCCGGAACTTCCTCTCCTACCTTTCTACAAAAAGATCCTCCAACAGCATACCCGTGATTAAATCCCCATCAAGATGACATATCCTGCATGGTCGAAGAGTTTGGCTAGATAGGGATGTCAACTCGGCCGGCCTCTCCTGACCCTTTATCTCTTTTTTCATGTGAATACCTCATAAGCAGGGTTGTAGCTACAGCCGTATTAGCCGTATCAATGATACGGCCCCCCCAGGCTACAGTGGTCCCTAACGTGTGTAAGCAAAAAACAGTAAAATGTTATCCACAATGTCACTTAATCTCGTACTTTCCGGGAAAAAAACATAAAAAAACTGTCATACGTGACTATAGAGTTTTCACTTCAGAAATGACAAAAGTCAAAAAAAGCAATATCTTTTTTTCCTGGATTAGGGAACGTACCCATACTACTTGACCCGTTCAGGGGGGGTCTTCAAATACCACGCTTGGTACAAATGTGCGGCGGGGGGCTTAGGTTTTTAGTCACCGGGGGGGGGGTTAAAAATTGCAAAAAGTTGGTCAAGTAGTATGGGTACGTTCCCTTAAGCGTGCGCCCAAAAGTTGGCATTATCCTATATCGGTTGTTGCGGTATTCCCCCGTATATGTTATTCAATTAAACGGGGGAATCTTGCAATAACCGATATACAATTATTTTTTTACAATTTAGTGCTTTTTTAAGTCGTTTTTTTGTTTTGTTAAAATTTTTATAATTTTTTGATTTTTAGTGAATCTGAAGTACACTAACTAATTTGTCTGAATATGGGTAGCCCTACTAAACGTGCTGCTCATATGAGACAAACATTACTTTACCATAACGACGCTGCGATAGGTGACTACGATAGATAGCCTATAAAAGATTCGGCCTAATTTGATCCTAAGAATTGAAGAGTTCCGTTACTTTGTCATGGATCCCATAATTAGAACCTAACCAAAATCTCATCAAACTACTCTTGAAGTACATCCTTTCCAATAAAAATGAATCATCATTGGCGTGATATTGAGTTATTCGTCCATTTGTCGCGCACATACTTATTCAAATTTAAGGCTTTATGGTTTTCTCATGGATGTCATTGTCAGAACTGGACCAAATTGAAATGGGACCACACGGGAAGCACCAACCTCCTCCTTTTTGAAATCGTTTAAAAACAATCTTGTTCTTCTGATTATTTATTGGTTAATAAGTTTGATTTGTGAAAAGGATGATTGAAAGGAAAATAGATTATCCCAGTGGAGCTACGGAAAGAAAAAGTAAACAGAAAAGGGAGGAAGTTATAAAAAAATGCCCAAAATTTCTTCATTTTTTCAGCAGCTTCTGTGAGTAATTTAGATTGCAATGGTAAGTACTATCTATTTATCTACCAGTAGCGAAGGGTGAATTTTTTTTTTGAAAGAACAATGGCAACCTTCAATACATGAAAATACCTGATCACGTATTGTACCAAGCTATAATAAGAATTTTGTTTTGATATTCTTCATTAGTAGTTGATTATTTATTACTCTCAAAGCCATTTTTCTCATAATGCTGGGAGAATAGATAATAATTAAGCACTTTAAGATTTAGATTATGTCGCCTACATTTACGCCTTGTTTGTCTAGCTCAGGAGGAAGTGATGACTTATAATCAATAAATATTTATTTTAATTTAATGCAAGCATTTTTGTTTCTTTTTGAGAAATCTTTACCATTCATTTGGGCCACCAACTAATTTTGATACAGGGCCCCTTCAAGGCACGCTACGCCACTGCTCACAAGAGTCCCAGCTGCTCCCGTCTGGAGCCAGTGAGACTAGGGCATCCCTAATCGGGGTATACTTTATATGCCTAATCGGGGAATTGTGAGGCTGAAGGTAGTGGAGAGGTGAAGGAGTTGGGGAAGGGGAAGGTGGGGAAGTACATGGCTATTCAGATCAGATCACCAAACACGGCTAAAGCCATTTCAAGCAACTTTTAAATTCTGAATGGTGGTCTTACACCAGGGCGATACTGAAAGTATCTTCCACTCCGTATCGTGGCGCAAATATACTATATATTATTTTTAATTAATTAGTTGTGAAATAACACACATTAATAAAATAATTGCACACGTCGGGAATCAATCCCGCGACCTTAGCTTAGATTAGCAATTATTATAAGCAATAATTATCAGCCTGAAACACTCATCCACATTGAAAAATCTTCCGAGAAAAGATACATGACGCCAACGGGACCTTCTGATTGCTGCTCTCCCAATTGAGCTATGGCGGCTTATCTTATACCCGCCAAATGATTCAATATATACTGGCGTCATGTATCTTTTCTCGGAAGATTTTTCAATGTGGATGAGTGTTTCAGGCTGATAATTATTGCTTATAATAATTGTTACCCTTTGTGCTATGCATAAAAAATCTTGTCTTAAACGTTGTTTAAAAAAAAATTAAAAGTAATAACTTAGATTAGCCTTACCTATTGATATTTAAGAAATTAAACTCTCTATTTATCGATGTAATACATTTATTTACATTAAGTTTGATTTAGATTTGTTACATAAGTTTGTTTTGTGCTAATAAACATCATTTATAATAATTTAACTGACAACAATAACAATTTTTATAAATAGAAGATTACCGACTAGCATCTTTATTTCTCTTGATCGACACAATAAATTTATAACCAACATCAAATAACACTTATCAGGGTCTAACATTTATATTAAAAATACTTATAAGTAAATGAATATCAAGATAATTAAAAATATTTTATTTTACGATTGTTTTTCATTTTAGAATTATTATGAATATATATTTTCATAAAAAATTATTCCGCAACTTATTATTCTACAATTTACCTTTTTTTCAGTAAACTTAAACTTGGTAGCATCTTTATTTGCATTTGGCATAATCTTTCAGATTTCTTTTCACTCCGTTCATTAAAATTATTATTGACTTTAGGCTTCTAAAACCGAATACAAGGGGGATAATCTTAAACAAATTAATATTGAATTAAAATCTAAATTAAAATCTACGCATTTTCCGTTCAAGAGGAATGACAGGTAATAAATCTATATTTTTAATACATCCGTATGAATTTCACTTTTGCTTTCTTGATTGAATAAATGTGTGAACGAAGCGGAATTTTGGAAGTTGAAATTAATCCACTTCCCGACATCCGATCGAGCTGAAACTCGGCAGAGAGACTCGTCGTCGATGACCATGCATTCTGGCAACTTTGGGTGGCAATCACGCATACACATGTGGACATATGCACATTTTTCTGAAATTCGAAGAATTAAAGCACTTAACGAAAAAAACTTCGGATTTGGCCCGGTTCGTGGCGTGGTTGATTGATCGCGTTCACCGGGTAGGAAGTTTCAATCCCCAGTCAAACCAAAAAAGGTTTAAAAGACATTGGATAGCCGATTTTAGTTTTGTTTAATTATAAATAATGTCTGACATATAAAGCCGTGTTGCTTACTGTGAATGATTTTTGACAAGACAAGTTATCAGATTTCTACAATGGTACGTAAGATTAGTACCAAAATATTATTTAAATAGGTACCTGAGAATTATGTAATCATCCTTTTTGTTGAGTTTCAGAGTATAAATGCATTTCATGCAAACTATTAATAAAAAAACGATCCAATTAATTTCTTAAGTGTAGCGTTACTCAACAAACCTACGTCTATTATAGGGAATACGTTATCAAGGGTACAAAATTTAAGTTTAACAGTAGGTATTTTTATATACTTAATTATTCCTGACATTTGCCATGTTAAAATAAAAATAAAATTAATTATTTAACATTAAAAATATATATTTGGTTTCAATTTTCAAAACAGTGCAGAGGAAATTTAAGTCGTTTTTTTTTATGTTAATAAAACAATTTTAAAATTTAAGAATTAAATCGTTTGGGGTTGAAATTGACGAGATAGCTTATATGTATTATTTACTATCAGCAAATCGATCCTTTGGAATAACAAGGTTGCATCTATCGCGGTAACTATAGTAAGCCACTTCAGAGTTCATTATCGCTTGACTTTACCGCAACAGATGGAACCTTGTTATTCCAAAGAGTCGAAATGCTGATTGGGGAATGGGAGGTCCAATATCGATATGTTACATAACATGCTATGCATTTATGTAACAAAATGCGTCACGATGACAGGGTTAACTTCCATAGTCCACATGCAAGCACTAGATAATCCTACACCTTTTGATTTAAAAAAAAATCAGATTCGTTAAGGACTGGCGTTTTTGCTAACTACTGCCTTTTGAGTTTTAGATCCGTCCCTGATCACCTACCTTTTATATGTATCTTTTCTGTAATATTCACTTTATTAATAGCCTTGTGCAATAGTGCTGCATTATTTACGTATGTATGATGAAAAGCACACCTTTTTATAACCACAACAATATACCACAAGTCTAGTGTTATTGTTTATTCTATCCCCCCGGGAACCCACGCAAATAAATTAATATAAGTAGGTACTAAAATAGAACACGAGAAATCTAGAGATCAGCGAAAGATGTCCGTTGAGAGTGTATAATTAGTTCAAAAATATACCCCTTTCCCAAGTTTCCTCGTTCAAAATTCGCCGTCCTGTTGTAAAGACACGCCATTAAAATCCTTCAAAATCTAAATTTAAATCGGAGGTAAACAAGTCATTAGATTTTATTTTTATTTCAGTACTAAAGTAACATTCATTTGAATTAACTTTAGGGCTCAAAGGATAAATAATTTATTGTGAAAAGCAATGTTTAGATTGGCTGTCAAAACTGTCAAACGATGCTTCCGAAGTTGGCGCCCGGAGCTTTTTCTTCTTGGTATATATTATGTAGATATAGACATTGGCAGCTGTCATTATTTATCAGTTTGTCGCGTACATTGTACACGGGAAACATGGTCGTGGATTTACTGAATTTTCAAGCAGACAAAGAATTTGATAAAATGCATAGGTACCTACTTAAAAATAAGTCGGACATTGTTTTAAAATATCAGCCATTATCAATTGATAAAATTTATATCGTGACATTTCTTGAAGCTGATGTTAGATGGAGAAAATGAGTGCTTTTATACACACGGTTGCGAAGAATGCTCGGAAAATCGCCGAGATTCAACTGCCAGTGTCTTTCAGATCCATTCAAAATCAAGATGCCAAATTTTTGAGCACCGAAAAAACCCCGGTGTGTGTGAACAGCGCTTCGTAATATGTGAAAAAGTTTTGCGTTATTGCTAATTCATATAACTTATCTATACAACATTGTATTGTGAATCTATCTATATTTTGAAAAATCATTTCTACTGTGCAAGAATAAGATGCATTGATTTTATTAGCACAGATAGTATTATTAGGTTTTAGAATAATTTGGAACCAACTTATAATTATGTGGACTGTGTGCTTTTTATATTGGTCAGAATCTAATGGCCGATTTTCAGTGAGATATTCACGTTCGTCAAGTTGCTGTAATCCTAGCAACCCAATCCGACTCATAACAAACTGAATATACTGAAAAACAGACTGTTATAGATGTGTATGTAAGACTTAAAAAAATATCTATCTAATTTTAAAAACCCATAATCTTAAACATAAAGCTTACGAAACAACAAAAATCGTAAATGGATACCTGTGAACATATTAAGTTTATTTATTATAACAGAGGTTATAAAGTTCCCATTCATAATTTAAACTGAAAAACCCTTAGCCATAGACTACAATACAGTTTTTTTTGTACATTAAAAGACAGTAGAAGATATTAATTTAAATGTAATCTCTTGGAGATGCCAAAATGTTTAAAAAATACACATTAACCCTGTTAATTC
This sequence comes from Limnephilus rhombicus, assembly GCA_929108145.2. Lineage (NCBI taxonomy): Eukaryota > Metazoa > Arthropoda > Insecta > Trichoptera > Limnephilidae > Limnephilus > Limnephilus rhombicus. Next base: position 26,855,110 of record OV815278.1, read on the forward strand.
CGAAATAATAACGGATGAGAAATGACAAACGTACATATCCCACGTAACTCATAATGTATAATCATTTTGTTAGTTATTACCCTATTCTTCATACTGGGTAATAATGAAATTTGCGAAGCTGACAAACATCAGGAAAGAGTTTTCATTTCAGTTTTTAATTGTTCAACTTTTTATTTCCATATATCGTGAAAAACGAATTGAACAAATAGAGCAAAGTTTTTTGTATCTAATGTGGGTTGTGGCCTTTTATTTTTTCAATGTCGATAATAATTATATAGAACAAATATAAACGGAAAAAAAATTGTGAATTGATACAAACCAAAGATAAGGATACATATATAATATATTATTAGGGGTTGTTTTTTAGAGGTGTGAACGTTAAAATGAAATAAAACACATAAAAATCGTGGTAATGGTCATGAAATTGGCTTTATTGGGTAGATAATTTTCTGCCATTAGTGTTAAAATGTGACCTCGAGCATGGGCGCCGAGACGGGCTCGAACAAAGCACAATCTGGAAGTCCAATTTTCGACCACTTTTTCGAGCAGCTGGTGCCGTATTAGGCAATAACGCTGCGAATGTTGGCTTCCAAGTCGTCCGTTGTCTCTGGTTCTGGAGTGAAGAAAATCCACAAGCCATTATTGGGACACCGTTACATCCGCAAAAAGTCACTGTTTCTTTGTGCTTTATGGGCTGGTGGAATCATTGGTGAACATTTCTTCCAAAATGATGCCAACTAGAACGTTACAGTCATTGGAGAGCGCTGTAAATCCACGATTATTGACTTATTCGTTCCCCAATTGGATGGAAATAATGTGGAAGAGCTTTGGTTTCAACAAGACGGAGCAACAAGCCACACAGCGCGCGCCACAATCCATTTACTGAAGGAACCTACGATGAGCGTATAATTTCGCGTAATGGACCTGTGAATTGGTCTTCAAGATTGTTTCATTTAACACCTTTGGATTATTTTCTGTGGGGATATGTAAAGTCGCTAGTCTACACCAATAAGCCAGAATCACGGACGACTTAGAATCAATATTCGCATCGTTATTGCTGCTATAAGGCCCCAGCTGCTCGAAAAATGGTGGAAAATTGGTCGTACAGATCGCGCTTTATTCGATCCAGCCGCGGCATCCATGTGCTCCAAGTCATATTTAAACACTAAAGGCATAAAAATTATCTATTCAATAAGGCAACGCCATGGCCATTGCCACAATTTTTATGTGTTTTATTACATTTTAATGTTCAAACTCCTGAAAAAAACACCAGTTATATTCCGACTCGTTTGCATTAAAACAAAAAATATAAACGGTATATTTCTTCCTGAAAGAGTTTCAATATCAGACCAAACATTTAGTTTTTGTCAATATAAAATGTCAATTTTTAAAAAGGACCATTTAACTTATAAAAGCACATCTAAGTAAATCTTCTTTTTGGAAGAATAATATCAGAATATACCAAAGACACAGCTCTTCAGCAGAATAAAAATACAATCTTCTTTTTCTTGAAGAAAAGTGGAACTTAAAGTAACTTTTTCAATGTACGAAATTTAATTTGTAAAAAGAACCTTGTCGGATATAAAAATCTTTGCCTGGAAGTCACTGATAGGAAGGTACCAAACATAATTCGAAACATTTACCAGTCGTCTTTGTAAAAAGCTGTAAGCATTCTAGGCCAAATATTTGATCTTCAATTTAATTATTTTTCTCGTTCACTTCTAACATTTTGAATGCGTTTTACATAACATTTCATCCATTACATAGATACCTAAGAATATCATTAAACATGTAGCTTTTAATTTATTATTTACACAAGATAAATTGGGATAATTTAACAACAGTTTTCTATTTTTTAATAATAATTTTAAAAACACTCAACACCAATGTACGAGTATAACTTCACATTTTTAAGAAATTCATATCTAACAATTTAATAAATTTCGTAGATTGTTCGTGGAAGGGAAAATATACAAATCGTGTCGTTAAAATATGACAGGGGAGTTCCTTAGTGTTTTTTTTTATTCAATTTATCACTCGTGAAAAGTGTGTAAATGTAGCTACATATAGTATATTTTATGTGAATATTTAATTGGAGATGCAAATTGAATTTATTATTAACCTAAAATATCACGTCCGTGGGAATTAACATAGTTTTCGATATAAATTTTGGGTTACATTTATAAAATACCACGATACAATTGAATAAAATAGGTCAACACTTAGACATACAAACCTACATAATATTATACACAAACAATTATCGCGATCCAGCTTAAGCTATGTTCTTCAACAATTATTAGCTTAAACATGTTTAAGCTCAGCTTCAATCATTGAAACTTCTATTTGAAAGCCGAAAATAAGCAACTGACCTTCGATCAGTGAAGCTTGTGTTTTAAAATCTAAAAGAATCATGAAACTAAACTTCGATCAGTGAAGCTTCTATTTGAAACTCGAAACTAAACATGTTTAAACTAATTTCGGTCAATGAAGATTTTATTTGAAATTCGAATATTAAACATGTTTAAGCTAAGCTTCGATCAGTGAAGCTATTATTTGAAATTCGAATGTGGCTTCTCGCATCTTGTGACGTCAGCGCCGTGGCGGCCAATCAGCGCACGTCCGGACTGGTTCTCTGTGCAACGACGACCTGTGTGTTGTTCGGTATCCCGATATTGAGCGACTCGTGCAGTATTCGTTCATTTTCTTGCCGCACTGGAATTCAAAAGAAAATTCAAAATTAGGAACATGTCAAAAAAAGTTCAATCTATCTGAAACAAACGACCGTATTTTTTAGTAATTATTAAATAAATAAAATAATCCAAAGTACTTTAACATCTACATACATAAATACTTTTATTTAATTTATAGCTGCATTTTTTATTATTGGTGGTGGTATTTATGTCACAAGTCTGTGCGACTGTGAAACCCTTAATATGAGTAATATTTTGGGAGTGAAGAAAGTGAGGAGTAGAAAGCGATGGACTATTATAATGTTAGAGAAGTATCCTGCTATTCAGATATTGCTATCAAATATAGCTAAAGCCATTTCAAGTACTTTTATACTGAATCGTAACCTCTCAACAGGATTCTCCCTGTCTGAAATTTAGACATTACAAGGAAACGTAATATATCATAGTTACCAACTAAGAAACATTTAATATAAGGGTAAATTGTTTGATCAATGTTACTAACGTACTGTTTTGTTTCTACTATATAAATAAAGTAAATAAATGAGCGTGGCATTGTAAATATAGGGTTAAACATTTGATCAAAAGAGTTTTTTCTACATCTACATATAGTATCTTACTTATGTAATGAAAGATTTGTTTTGTTAGAAACCCGAAATATATATTTTTTGCCACACGACACAATCGTCTGGAGCCAGTGAGACTGTGACATCCCCAACTTGGGTACGTTGTGAGGCTGAGGTAGTGGGAGGAAAGGAGAAAATCCAACTTCGGACTCTATTTTCTCTAAAGCAAAAGCTCAAATAAAAAACATATCACAAAATAGACCCGAAATGTGATGTAGATTCACCAGTTTCCCAATAAATATGAAATCTACTTTTTTTTTTAAATATTTGAAATGAACTTATATTTAAGTTTGAAGGTGTACATTCGCAAAAATATATTTAAAAAATTGACTGGGATTCCATATTGTCGTCGACTGATAATTTAAGTGTATTTGAAAATACACTTGGGTGAAAAGAAACCCATTCACTTTCAAAGAGTGAATGAAGTGCCACGTGCTGTTGCTGTGTATTTTACATGGGGTGAAAGTTCAGGGAAAGGCAATTCACTTTCTTCTTCTAATTTCCTATACACGATCAAATAACTTTCCGTTACATCTCGCAGATTTTACAGCACATTCCTTTATCACCGTCTTTCATATTACCACTAGGAAATCTAGCAGTGGCGATCCGTGAGTTTTCAGTGAGCTAGGGCGCTAAGATTGAAAAATATGACGTTGGTGTAGCTGAAAATGATTTTTTTTTTCCAAATGTTCCGGGTGTCTCCGATATTGTTTACCAATTAACAAATAAACTAAATTAACGAATAAATCAAACGAATGTTAAACTAAATGAACAAATTCTTTTCGTATGCAAACTACTCTGATTAGGTCGTAGTCCGCCGACAGTTGCGCGGATATCATGGCATACTCTTTTAAATTTAAATATCATTGTACGCTGGCAACACTGGAGGTGTTTTCTTTGAATTGACATTCCGAAACGTCAAACGTTTAAAATGTTTAATTGAAATACTGACCTAAAATAGCATTGGCAGTAGACGTGGGTCGTTACGCCGTTTTCAAGAAACGTAACGAAACTAGTTTCTTGGTCGGCGTAACCTGTTTCAAAACAGGTTATTTTTGTAACTAGTTATTTTCATTCAGCTTCAGTTACACACGAAACTGTATACCCCCACTAACTATAAAGTTACACACGAAACGAAACTAAATTAGCACTCTCTAGTATCTAAGTGTTTGTAGCTATACAGTGAAATCAACGTATATGAAATTAACTTCCCTTCATACTTTATTCAGGCTTAGGACTGACTGCATTAAATGTATTTATGATTATTTTTGATAAAATTTAAAATGATAAAATTTCACTTTACGCAATTGAAATTTAAAATGCATTATTTTCCGCCACCGCAAATGCAAAAAGTTTCCTTTTATAGCAATTAAGGTGAATCTAAAGGTTTTTTTCTAAAAATTGTTCGTAATAAACGTTTACAGTGCGATCGAAAATTTACCGAAAGTGCTCAATATTATACACAAGTACAACGACGAACAAAAACAAACTGAATTATTTTACTTTAAATTCAAAAAATGGTCGCTCACTTTCCAAAAACGGAACCCACTCCCGCTTACTCGAAAATGTTCGATTCAAAATCTTGTACGCTCGGCCGGCCGGTAAACGCAACTATGCGAAACGCGAAACGCGGCGAAACTACTCTGCAATCAGTTACTCACATCACACCCAACACAGAAATAACGCATTTACTAAAATAACTACTTGCAATTTTATCGAAACTAGTTATTTCCGTTACATACCGTGTAACTAGTTATTGTATCTAGTTACGTTAAATAACGCCCACTCCTAATTGGCAGTCCACTTTTCCCTTTTGACACGCATAGTCATGTATCAACCACTTTCGTTTCTCAAAGATGGAACGGAATAAATGATTAATTATCTAAGTCCATGGAACAAGTATATGACTTCTTTCGATTGTAAAAGCTTCGTTAGTTCAACTCCGTTCATTAACAAGCAACTTATTTTGCATAACGAACGATATTCTTTAAAAAATGAATATATTGACAGTTACACCAAACTTATGTGATACTATGGAGGCCGCGCATACATTTATCAATCGTCGCGCGTCATAGATGAAGGATTTAGTCAAAATCGTATTGATAAAGGGTTTTATCGATCGTCTGTGCCAGATCTCCTGCTCATCATTTTGGAGTACGTCGTTACATCGCTTACTAGTTGTTTATGATCATTAGTAATCATGTAATATGGTTTGCTTCCAGGCCACGACCCTTGAAGTCGAAGGACCCTATCCTTGGCCGCGACCTTAGTTGTTAGTTTCAATCCTACGAACTATGCAAAAGTAAACTGAATAGTTACAAGTTCTCCCTTCCGCGACTGGAATTTTCAGAGTAAACTACCAACGAATCTATCATCTGCGTGGGTACTAGGAACTAGCAACAACTTGAGAAGACTAACTAACGACAAGACTGACTAACAAGTAAAAGACTAGCAGTTAAAAAAACCGCTCCGCAGACTTTTGCTGCTAGGCCCTGCGGGCGGCGTTTGTTTCGGCTTCGCCCAGTTTGAGTGTTGGTGACCATTTTATAAATCTGATAGGAACTGCTTCCAAAAGTAAGAACCGAACCAGGAATCCGGATAACTCCAGTAACAGCTAGTCACCGGGACAAAGTAACCGCGACAGGCAATGACGTCATTTGTAATATATAGCCTCGTGATACTATTATTCACAACTGTCATTACTATTACATTAGTATTACTATACTATTATGATACCGTCAATCTTTCCATATCCGGAGATATACTCAAATTATATTATATATTGGTTTTTGGCAAGTTACAGGGAGAAATTAACCCCTTTGACTTGAAAACTGTAGTAATGTCACCTGATGGATTTTTTTTTACCCGATGTTCGGGCGACCTTGGGCAAGATGAAGGGCATTCATATTTTTTTGATGGTTTGTTTATCTGTGAATGGTATACATTTTGTATAGATATACACACACGTACAGACATTTTTACATACACCCATGCATGTATGTATTCATATACGACAAATATATACACCGTAATAAATATATATAAATATTTATTTATTTGTTATATTTATTTATTTATTTAAGGAACATAAACAGTCTTAGTAACATAATATACATAAGAGGATGATAAAAAACAGACCAATTATTAATGTTCACAGATAGGTATTTAGAAACATAAAAGTAACTGAATATAAACTAGAATAGGACAAAGCAGCAATTAAAAAAATTATTATAATACAGGTGTAGATTCAACAAGTTGTAAACCTAAATATAAAAACACAACAATAAAATAAATGCGATTATAACCATACTCAAATATGTAGGCTGCGAAATAGGTATTTGGATTGGGACGGGTAAGGGGAGGACAGGGATAAGTGAAAGTTGCCACGCAGGTAATTTAAAAAATATTAGGTACAATTAATTTAATCATCATGAACATGACGTGTTATTCGCACCTAGAATGCGATACAACGAAATTCTGTAGCGAAAGTAACTAGTAGTGAATATGTCAGCAAGTGTTTCTGTACGTGCAAATTTAATGTTATAGTAGTTACATGTCCTTTGCATAAATTCATTTTGGTTGGAATTGGTGTTGTATCTATCAATGTAGAACAGGGTATTTTGTCTGCTATGTCGAGTAGGCACATGGAAATTTATTTTATTTAGCAACTCCGGGCAGTCAACTTTCGAGTTAATAATTTTGTACAGGAGCATCTGATCAGCGACAAGCCTCCTGTTGAGCAGTTTCGTGATTCGAAAGTGGTTCTCGATTTCATCGTAAGAGTTGAATACATTGAATGATTTAAAATTGAGGAATTTGAGAAATCGCTGTGAACAATATTCCAGGAGAGGACGAACATGTGAATTGTAGAGAATCAAATAAGTCTTGGTGTTTTTGAAAAATTTGCATGTTCTTAGTACAAAGCCTAGACTCTTTGTTGCTTTGGTGACAATGTTATCAACGTGTTTTTCAAATGTAAGTTTAGAGTCCAAAAGAATCCCGAGGTCACGTATATAATCTTTATTTGTTAACAGCAATCCAGAAATAGAGTAATCATGCAGTATTTTCACACGGTTACGTGTGAATGTGACTTTGCAACATTTAGAAATATTGATAAAAGGCTTATTTCTGAGACAGTAATCCGTCAGTCGGTCAAGATCTTCTTGTAAACGCACAGAACACTCTGGAGAGCTTATAGGAAGGTATATATTCATATCATCGGCAAATAGTAAAATTTGAGCATTGTGAAAACATGTCGTAATATCATTTATATAGGTAGAGAAAAGCAAAGGACCCAAAATGGACCCCTGAGGCACACCGGAAGTGATAATTTTCCAGATGAAGGAAAATCCACCCACTGTCACAGCCTGGGACCTGTTTGTTATGTATGAAGATAATCAACGAAGGAGATCTCCATGAATACCATGATTAGCAAGTTTTCTAAGCAGGACGCTGTGGTTGATCTTATCAAAGGCTTTGCTATAGTCGGTGTAGATTGTATCAACTTGCACACGTTTATCCATAGAGGCAGACAAGAAATTTATAAATGTTATAAGATTTGTAGCAACAGAGCGACCTGCAAAGAATCCATGCTGATATTCATTGATCGAATTCTTTACCACGGGGAATAACTGGTCATAGACTATGTTTTCGAACACTTTTGAAAAAATGCAGAGCTTGGAAATGGGTCTAAAATTATCTGCTTCATACTTATTTCCCGATTTATGAATTGGCGTGATGTAGGCTCTTTTTCCATATATCTGGAAATGTACCAGTCTTAAGCGATATATTAAACAGTATAGATAGGGGAAGTGACAAATGATTTGCGCACTCAGTAATTAACAGTGGTGGGATACCATCTGGCCTAGCTCCCTTGTTGGAATCAAGCCGTTTTAAATATTTAGATACAAGGTCAGCATCGATAAAAACTGACCCTATCACACAGACCTGCTTAACTACGGAGTCATCGCAGAAAGTCCCCAGAGGGTCAGCCGGTTCGTAGACGGAATGGAAATATTCAGCAAATAAATCACAGACTGCCTGTCCCCCCTCGGCTGTTAAATCCTTAAGATTTAAAACGCTAGGAATAGATGCTGATAGTTTTTTTGATTTAACATATGACCAGAATGCTCTGGGATCTTTGGCGATATTCTCTTCAGCATTATTAATAAAGTCTTCGTGACACTTCTTTGCCATTTTTTTTCTGTCTGGTGCGTAGTCTTGAAAAAGTAATGTAATCGGAAGGGTTCTTATAAGTTATATATAATCTGTGAGATTTCTGCTTTTCGCGAATAAGTTTTATTAATGATGAGCTATACCACAGGGGGTAGGAATGTTTACCAGTACGCATCAATGGAACCTTATCTGAGATCAAATTATTAATAATATTGTAAAAATGTGATACTGCAGGATTGACGGAATCGGTTAAGTTAAGTACATTCCAATCTACTTGTGCCAGGCTGTCTCTTATGTCATCATAATTAGCCTTGTGGAATGAGGGCCTTTTAATTGATTTTTCCTTTATGACCGGTGGTTCAACAAACTCAGCAGTGATAATGATGGATTTGTGGTGAGTATCCTCAGGAACCAACGCATCGTTTGCGGGAGCAATGCATACCGAGAAATTACAGAGAACGAGATCAAGAATTCTTCCTAACGTATGTTGAACCCCATTATATTGGTGGAAGTTACAGTAATTAATATTGTTGATAAATGTTGCGCTTATTGTAGAGGTATAGTTGCAAGGAATCATGTTTACCTCACCCACAGGAAGAGTCCAGGTAATATCGGAAAGGTTAAAGTCTCCCATGATAAGAAATTTGTCGTCAGGTTGATTCAAAAGCTTAATACCTAGATCATTCGAAAAGATGGAGATTCGAGCATTGAACTTGAAGCTTTTGGACAGGTAAATACAACAAAGATGAACGCAAGTAAATCCATTTGCACGTGGGATGCGAAGAGTCACCCAAATGTCTTCATCTGTAGAACACCATGAATTATTGCATACAAATTGCATTGAGTTCCTTTTGACAGCCAAGAGCACCCCACCACCCATTGTTACACCTTGAATACTTCTGTCGCGTCGGAATACATTGTATCTTGAGTCCAAAAGCTCCCCATCTGAAATAGAATCTGTCAGCCAGGTCTCTGTTACGCCAATCACGTCATAATCACCGCTCGTAACACTGCGTTATATAATAGAACAAAGGTAAATTTTATTATAGCCCGCGCATCAAGGTGGATGAAGGATGTATATGGGCAGGCGGTGGAGGGGATTGTCACCGGGACTTGATTGTCCGAGACATGGATGCTTGGGTTCGGATTTGAAGCAAGTTTGGAGAAAAATGTTTTGGCTAGGTCTATTGTGTGTTTTTTAAGTGGAGGGATTTTCGTGCCTGAATTAATAATGCTATTTCGAACGAACCAAGGGCTTTTGGTGATTCTTCTAAGCAAGACATTTTGGAAGGTTTCTAAACTCTTAGTATTGCTTGTGGCCCAAATTGGGGTGGCGTAAGTCATTATGGGTCGCAATTTTGATTCGTAAATGAGAATTTTGTTCTGTAGCGACGTTTGACTATTATATCGTAAAAGCGGGTAAAGGGATGCAGCAACGTTCTTGGTTTTTTTTTTAATTGTATGTTTGATGTGTGTGTGCCATGTGAGTTTTTTTGTCGAGGGTGACTCCAAAGTATTTACCGTTACAGGGTATTGCTTGGCCGTACACGGAAACTTGACCCTTAGGAGTGCTGCGAGCCTTTCTTCGTGAGAAGAAAATAGCAGCGCTCTTGGAAGGGTTCACAGCCAAGGGCGGATTTAGGGGGGGGGGGGGGCACGGGGGCATCGGGGCACGGTATGTTTGTGTACTGTAGATATTCCATCACAGTACATACTTAGAAGCAAAAACTGTCTTTATTTTAAACATTTACTTTTCCTATTGTTTTGACACTATCATAAACCTCCCTAAACATACTTGAACTTGTAGAAATAAACTTGAAGTATGTGTTTATTTCTAAAGTAATTGTTGATTTTTTTGCCCGTCCGTCCGTTGTGCCTCCCCCCCCCCCCCCCCAGAAAAAAATCTTAACAGTAATTGTTGATTTTTTTTCGCGTCCGCCCCTTGTACACCCCCCAGAAAAAAATCCTTGTTCACAGCTATACGCCATTTGTTATAAAAGTCTTGCAGTATATTTATTTATTTATTTTTATTTATTTTTATTTATTTATTTATTTATTTACGCCTATTTAGGCTTTTACATGCATATATATAACAATATTAACGAAATTATACTAGTAAAGAGTGCAGGAAACTACTGTTTAAAACACTTGCACAAAAATAAATACAAAGTAAAAATATTAGGTATTGAATTTTGAACCACACAGTATGTAGGTATAAAATACAAAAAATCCGAAATAGTTTTTTTTTTCTTTCTGCCAACAAAATACTGTCAATGTGTTAGTCAATTTTGATAGCTTTAGCAAAATATTCCCCTATTTGATGAAAAAAACTTCAATAAGGTATGCTTATATAATAAAATTGATGTACTAAATATATCAACAACATCGGAGTATTTATTTCCAAGCTGTTGAATCCGTCGCATAGGACTATAATATTGACTTGTTGAATTAGAATTGCTACAATAATATGGTAGGTACTGTCTTGTGACTGACCTGCCTGGAGTATGAAAAGAAATTACATATAATAAATCAGGGGTATCAAACATTGAATTTATGATTTTATACAAACAGGTTAAATCGGAAATGATTCTACGATCAGATAATTTTATTAAATTTAATGAACAAAGTACATTATCGTAATTAAGGCATTCACTAGGAATGCCCATTTTAAAATTCACATATCTTAAAAATTTATTTTGGATTCTTTCAATCGCATGTGAATGAACCTCATAATTTGGGGACCAAACCGTGGAATTGTATTCTAAATGACTCCTTACGAGTGACATATATAATGTTTTTACAGTATTGACATTGTTGAAATCACTAGATACCCTTAAAATAAATCCCTACATTTTCAAAGCTTTATTGGTTATTATTTCTATATGCTTGATAAAGTTGAGTTTCGTGTCAAACCAAATACCTAAGTCATTGATTTCCAAGACAGATACTAACGACATATTGTTAATGGAATAATCGAAAAATATTGGATTCTTTATTCGATAAAACCTCATAATTTGACATTTGCTTATGTTAAGTTGCAAGCGGTTATCATGAACCATATAATAAATCTCAACAAGTTATTTGACAATATATGGCAATCATTAATGTTTCTGATTGCTTTAAATAATTTCAGGTCATCTGCAAACATTAATACTTGAACATCATTGAAAATATATAACACATCATTATCAAATAATAAAAACAGGATTGGACCTAAATGTGACCCCTGAGGAACACCACTCGTAGCAGTGAATTTGTACGAAAATGTACCATCAATTTTAACAGCCAGTAATCTGTTGATCAAGTAACTGTTAAACCATGTTAGCATTGCCGCTTACTACGGCCATTTGCTAAACCAAACCTGGAAAAGACATGCAATTAATAGGCCAACAATACTAGCTCAGGAAAGCCGGCGCAAGCAAGGTTCTCTCAAAACCAGGGCGAGTGCTTGTGGTTCGCTTGTGAATTCCTCCTCCTCCTTTCCTCACAATCTCCGGGGTCTCCTTCCTCAATCAGAACACAGTATTGCACGTAAAGGGTTTATTCATTTAGAAGGAGACAGGGTTTTACAATTTCCAGCATCGGCACACTTCACATGGGCATTTGCTAGCACTAGAATCCTAACATAACGGGGAACTGTTCTCTCAAACTCTCCACACGCGTTAGTGGCTTTAAGAGCGGGACATGGCACACAAAAGAGGGCTAGGGTACATTTTACTCACAGCAGCAGGAAATGCGGTAGTCAGCCGACAGGCTACTGGGGCGGGAGCCTTCTCGTGCACAATTCACATTATAAATACATCACGAGTTTTAGGTTCTCGAGAGCGCGTTAGCGCAATTACTCGGGACACTGTTGTTGCGCCTGAGGCAAGCGGAGCAATGGATGCTCGGGCGCTGTTGCGGCGCCCGAGGCCAGCGGGGGAATGGCGAGCCGCGGGCGTTGGTCGGCACGCAGGATCGCCCGTCGAGCTCAGCGCGGTGCAGGGGAATTTTAGGAACTAACGAGCTATTCTCGCGTAAAATGGGGAAACAGTGGGCTAGCATTGTCACTTCGTAACGTAACAACCACTTATATAGTGAACCACCTATACCGAGTTTTTGCAGTTTATTCAGCAATAACTCATGATAATTGTATTAACTCATTTATGTTGTGTTGTAAGCGAAGTGTGATCATCCTGGGAGAACTGTATCGAACCATAATGGCGGTGTCGTCAGCGTACAAGGCTTTATACGAATGTTGGTTCTCCGTGAGTGGAATATCGTGTATGTAGATATTGAAGAGAGTGGAGGAAAGCAGGGACCCTTGCGGGACACCTGCTGTCATGAATCTGGACGTTGAGAGTGCACCTCGGATCTTTAATTGAAAAGTCCGGTGCCGAAGAAATGGTTTTAAGACACCGAGGAGTTGGGGATCGATGTCCGTGTTGTGCAATTTGAGAAACAGTCCGTTTGACCATTATTTGTAGAAAGTTTTGGCTATGTCGAGGAAAATGGCGCCAGTGAACCGTTGGGAGTCGAAGCCGCTGAGGATCAGTTCGGAAACTCTGAGCAGTTGATGAAGGATTGAGTTCAACAGCTCGGCTGTGGAACGATTTGCCGGCCGCTGTGTTCCCTCCCTCCTTTCCACAAAGAGACCCTCCACATAGCATCCCAAAAGATGGCATAGGCCTGGAGGGAAATTATTTTCCACAGGGCCTCCCGTGTGTAATTAATGTAAAAAAACCTACATAATATTATACAACAAGAGCTTTAGACAAATCAAAGCAAGATATTATCCAATCTAGTATACAATCGTCTTTGTTCCCCTGTAAATTAATCTACCTAACGTTGAACGCTTTAATTCTATTTAAAAACTGCTTTGAAATTGCACAGTTTAGCTAAATTCATATAATAAGGAACTCCAGTGAAAAATATTATGGCTTTAAAAAAATATGCAGCTATTTAAGTTAGAAGGTCATTATTCATTAAAAAAAATTTAAAAATTGGACTGGAGTTCTCTATTATACGTAGCGCCGATATAAAATTCACTTAGCAAGCTCTATAATAACACTAATAAGATATAAGTAATTATACATCGTACCTACTTATTTTGTATCTTACAAAATTGTAAAATGGAGGCCCCAGCACCCAGTGAGCTCATATTACAAAATAATGTTTAATTTAATACTGCTAATGCAACAATTAAAAAATGCTTCCTTTTGTACCATGTTTGTTATTACTACCCCCTAGGGCGCTCAGAAGAGTACCCACCCATTTTATATGCAGTTGTATTGCAGAGATGGTCAGTCCATTATGAAAACATAGCTAAATATTAGGTATTATTCCAGAAAAAAATGTTATTGTTCTGAAGTGACATTTGTTTAAAGATTTTATTCGAGATCGATTCGATTGAAATGATCGATTTCCATGTAAAAAAATAATGTTTTGGATAGATAAATTGATTTAAAAAATAATATTTTTTAAATGTCTTGTGTTAATTTTTTTCTTTATATTAGCTTTACATTAGGTCCGTACAGGAGGCCCGGAACAAAATAATTCTCCTATGTCGCCTTTGGGAATGCTGTGTGTGTTTTTTTTTAATTAACTCCACATAGGAGGGCAGGAGGAAAATAATTTCCCTCAGGGCCTATGCCATCTGAGATGCTGTGTGGAGGGTCTTTTTAAGGAGAGGAAAGAGAGGAAATTCTGGGTAGGAAAAATATATGTAAGGTGGGTAGAAATCTGGATGTCAGTGTCTCCAGGAGCGATGGACCTATGAATCCACCCCCCATTGATGGGGTGATGTTCCGAGATAGACCCGCTGGAGAGATCAAAAGATTTCCCTCAACAAGTCTCTCTCGATCCGGCCCGCCACGCAGCTGGTGGGCAGATGCACACACCGCGAAGACACGGGCAAACCTCAACCCCATGAACACGGGCATCCCTGCTAAGTCACCAAATGTTGCGAATCACTTGGAATGACCTACGGCAGAGGTATTATTCATCCAATAAATGGTTCTCAGGTTGGCGGTACCCATACCGACGCCTGCATGAACTAATTCTGTCAGATGTTTGACAGTCGAAATCACCTGCTGATTATTGACAGCCATTTTGAATGCATAAATAAACCAATCACGAATGAGCGAGTAGCAAGTAAAGTTGACGACCTTTCAACTTTTTTCGTCGATTGTCAACAATCTGCTAGTTAGCAAGTAACACGATTACACTGAGCGAGTTTAGTAACAGTTAGTGAATTTCCCAGATAGTAGCTTGTAAACTCGCCCAATGTCATCAACGCTTTAATCAACTTACCATTACCTCACTTTCAATTACCTCATACGATTATTTATATTATTTTGCTGAATTGTTACTATGTTTAGATTTAGTTTTTAAAGTTTTAACGAAATTCTTGATTTTATGAAACTATATATATACATTCCATGAAAAACTTATAATAATTTCCATTAATTCTGTCAAGATTTTTGGTTTTATGACACTATGTACAATCCATGACAACCTTATTACAATTTTCAATAATGCTTTTTATATTTTTGGTTTTATGACATTATGTACATCCCACTATAACCATCAACAATTTACAATAATTTTTATCTATATTCTGTATACTTATGTTTTTATGATTATGTGCATGCATGCGTATACATATGTGTATTTGTGTATGTCTGTGTATATGTATGCATTTATATGAACCCGTCTCAGAACAGACCTTGTCTAGTGAGGCGGGTTACTTACTTGTTTGTATATGTAAATATCTCCGACAATCTCAAACGACAATGAAAAAATACTGATATCATGAATTTAATCCCCAAAATATACACAAAAATAGAGAACATAAACGTTTACAACCCCCCGACCCTCTGGCCATTTTCAAAATTGCTTGCCTAGCTCAGAATCTCACCGACTGCCCAAAGTATCTAGTGATCAAGAAGGCCGGCCTCTAATTTCATAAAATTTATACCTATCACATATTATTATAGTACACTTGACGAACACTACAACACTGATCTTAAATGGATATTTTTTTATATTAAAGACGCTTTTTGTGAAAAATCGAGGCAAAGTCACTCAAGGTTATCCGATATCAGGCTCAATTGGGTGTCGAGTGACCGCTCGAGACGGCCTACTATCTCATAAGCTAAAGGTTAGAAGTTGGCAATATAAAATGATGGATTCAGTACATATTGGGCATTGAAGTGACAGACCAGTAGAAATGTGTTATGGGCGTGCCCTTGTTCTTGAAGAAAGCTTATTGTTTGCTAACTTCTAGTGAAATTGTACAAAAATTCGCATATCGATCGTCCAGTTGACGGTATTGCGCGTTTTCACCCCGCTACAAAATATCCCCGAGAAAATATCCTACGGGAAAAACATCCCCCAACAAAATATCTACTAAAACTTAACCTAACCTAACAAAAAAAAATGGACAAAACTAATACAGACATCCTGTAAAGACAATAAATTGGTGTTCAAAAATAGTAAAATGGAACAAAATAATACAGATAACAATAACAATAACAATAACAAAATATTATTTCGAATAATAATATTCCGTTGCCATCTGAATCAGATATGCGCGATTTTTGGACAAACATTTGGAGTAAAGATATAAAACATAATGAGGCAGGTTCATGGATAGAAAATGAAGAGCTCAATTGTTCAGACATTGAACAAATGAGTTTTTCTGATATATCGGTTGAATTGTTAGCCAAAATTATAAAAAATACTCATAATTGGAAAGCCACGGGTTGCGATTGGATACATAATTTTTGGTACAAACGTCTAACTACTTTACATCCTCTTTTTGCAAAAAATCTTTCAAAACTTGTCAAACAACCTCAAAATTTTCCTAATTTTCTAACTAAGGGCATTACTTATATGTTACCTAAAAGCGAAAATATTAATAATCCCTCTCAATATAGACCCATTACATGTCTACCGACAATATATAAAATTTTAACCTCTTGCTTGACAGATTTAATATATACTCATTTGGATGAAAAAAATATTTTATCTGAACAACAAAAAGGTTGTCGCAGAAAACATATGGGATGTAAAGAACAATTAGTTATTGATTCTGTAATTTTAAAACAAATTCAAAATCAAAAGCGTAATTTACATACTTGTTATATAGATTATCAAAAAGCTTTTGATAGTGTCCCGCACTCGTGGCTAATAAAAATATTAAAAATATATAAAGTTAACCCAATTATAATTAGCTTTTTGAAAAATATTATGTCCTTTTGGAATACAGATTTACTAGTAAATTTAAAAGGTAAGAAAATAGTAGTACCGGGCATTTCAATAAAAAGAGGGATTTTTCAAGGAGACTCATTGAGTCCTCTTTGGTTTTGCTTAGCATTGAATCCTATGTCTAAAATGTTAATTAAAAGCAAGTTTGGAATAAAAATTAAGGGTAATACAAGAGAGAGTAGTATAGTTTCACATCTATTATATATGGATGATATAAAATTATTTTCAAATTCTGAATCAAATTTAGAAAAAATGATTAAGGTAGTTAAAATTTTTTCAGATGATATTAAAATGACTTTTGGTTTAGATAAATGTAAAACGATCCATATAGAGAAAGGCAAAATTGTAGATGGAGACGAGGGTATATTTAGAAATTTCAAAATTAAAAGTATGAAAGGGGATGAGGTTTATAAATATTTAGGATACCCGCAATCGAATAGATTAGATCACACTAGTATTAAAAATGATATTAGGAATTAAATTTCAAACTAGGATCAGAAAAATTTTAAAATGCAATCTATCTGCTAAAAATTTAGTAAAAGCAATAAATACTTGGGCAATACCTTTATTAACGTACTCATTTGGCATAATTAAATGGTCCAATACAGATTTAGATAGTTTAGAACGATTAATTAGAACTACGTTAACAAAGTTTAATTGCCATCATCCAAATTCAGCTATAGAACGAATTAATTTACCTAGAAATTTAGGAGGTAGAGGTATAGTCAAAATAACATCTTTGAAACACAATCAGGTAGAAATGCTTAGAAATTTTTTCCATAGGAAAGCTAATAGCTCAGAAATGCACAAAATAATTTGTAAGGCAGATAGAAACATTACACCTTTAAATTTATATGACGAGAATGCCAACATTCTTATAAATACTAACCAGGAATTATTAGATTCCTGGTCAAATAAAATTATTCATGCAAAACACTTCAATTATCTCAACCAAACGTATGTTGACAAACTTTCGTCAAACAAATGGTTGAGTATTGGAGAGTTGAGCGCAGAAATAGAAGGATTTATGCTTGCCATTCAAGATAGAGTCATTAATACTAAAAATTATAGGAAGCATATAATCAAAGATATAAATCAAATTGATGATTTATGTAGAAAATGTTTGGCTTTTCCGGAAACTATAGAACATATTATATCGGGATGTTCTATATTAGCGCCGTCCGAGTATACATTTAGGCACAATCAGGTTTTAAAAATAATCCACCAAAGTTTGGTAATTAAACATAACTTGATTGACTGCCGTAATATAGTACCATATTATGAATATGAACCAAATTCATTTTTAGAAAATGAATTTTATAAAATATATTATGATAAGACTATACTAACAGACAAAAAAATTAGTCATAATAGACCTGATATAGTTTTACATGACAAAATTAAAAAAATAACTTATATCATTGATGTAGCTATTCCAAATTCCTGTAATATTCAAAAAACTGTTTCTGAAAAAATTAGAAAATACACAGATTTAGGAAATGAGATTAAAAGAATTTGGCATTCTCGGAATATAAAAATATTACCATTTGTTATTTCGGCTACTACTGGCATTATACCTAGGTCTCTGATTCAAAATTTAGGCGTATTAGATTTGTCAAAGAATTTATACATAAAAATGCAAAAATCGGTAATTTTAAATACATGTAGGATTACAAAAGATTTTTTAAATATTTATATTGAGGGATCAGTAGGATTTATAGGTTCAATTAGGAATTCCACAGAGCCGAACCCTCTGATATGAAAATATCTGGAGTCGGTGAATTATTTTCCCATCTGGTCTCTGGTAGGTTGACATGTTGTTCTTGTATTGTTTTGTAATTATAATACATATAGTGCAATTGCATAACGTGGATTGACCAGATGATCATTTGGGAAGTGTGTGAAAGGGTTTAGTTTTTCCTGTGGGGAAAATTAAACCCGGACATTTAAATCTGGTGCGTATAAAAATTTATCGTGTTTACAGGATGTCTGTATTATCTTTGTTCCATTTTACTATACTATTTTTGAACAATAATTTATTGTCTTTATAGATGTCTGTATTATTTTTGTCCCATTTTTTGTGAGGTTAGGTTAGGTTTTACTGGATATTTTGTATTATTTTTATTCGTTTTTTATTAGTTTAGGTTAGGTTTTAGTAGATATTTTGTCGGGGATATTTTACCGCGGTATGAAAAGTCGCGGAACCTTGTCAGACATCTCAAAAAAAATCTAAATTCTAGATGATAATTATTAGTTAAATGTAAAAGAGTTTCCTCTATCTGGTACAATTCTCAGTTTACTCGTAAAAACACCAAATCATTTATAATGCAGAAAATTTTATAGTGAATTAATCCCTATGTTGATGTTATCTGGGTCATCAGTAGGATATTTGAAAATGTTTAATACTAATGTATCAGACTGTAATGTTTTGAAAAGACATAATTTTTGTTGAGATCAATAGATTTTGTTAGACTTAGGTCATCCGTTCATGGAGATACTTACAAACTACGTGATTTTGACGCAGACATAAGTACCCTGCAGATATACTACTCTTTAATGCTGGTTTTCGAACACGGCGCTACCCGAAATATACTGAACTTGATCATTTTTCACGTGTAGCCGCGAGGTTAAACACAATGTCAAGCGATGTCAAATGACTTATTTTCCAACATCAATTCATGCCTTCTCCACTAAATCCTTTCTTTCGTATTCTGGTAAAGTATAGTTATATAAACACGCATTTTTTTCCACGTCCAGAACAAATCAAACATTACTTTCATTTCTGTGAAACATCAAACGAATAGTAGCAGACACGAATGATCACAAGTAGCGCGCTACCAGCACGTCGGTAGCGAGAAATTGAATTCAAACCGACAGCCGCCGCGTAGCGCCGCACAGTGGGCGAAATGGAGAAAAAAACCCGAATTAAGTGGTTTTTGCAAACGTTATTGTTTTAAACATTATTTTTTTTTTTTTAGTGTAGCACAATAGTTTCTGCACTTTATCAGCCTTACTAAAAAACCCAGTGAAAATTTTATTCAATTGACAAACGGCCGCGGGTGTAAAAACATTACTAATTAAAAAAAATTTCATTGAAAGAAATACACATGGTTTACACGGCCTGAGGGTGAATTTTTGGCACTGAATTTTTCCAAAGTATTTTGAATGTTCTATATATTTCTTATTTTTGAAGGTGTCGTAAAAACAAATACCATTTATGAAAACTAGATAAAATTACCTTTTAGATTTGTGTATTTGAAATACACTTTAGTTTTCAAAAACTGACATATTTTAAGATTCAAACTCGGAAATAAATGGAAAAAAATTTCTTACCAAAATTTTTTTGACTAAAATGTAGAGAAATTTCAAAAAAATCAAAATTTCAAAAACACAGTCCTTTTATGTAATAAATTTGGAAGGAAACTATCACCTAGCTTTTTCATCGTGCATACAATAAAAAAATAATAAAAAATTTCAAAGTTTTTTTTATTGCTAAAAAACTAACCTAAAAATTATACCGGCTTTTATAACAGATTTCTTGCATTTCTAAAGACTTTAATTTCTTTGATACATTTAGGAACACATGTATTAGATATTATTATTTAAAAAACACCACTTTCATAAAATTCTCGTAAAATAAAATCCTTTAAATGTAAATTTAAATTTTCATGTATCATATAAAATGATTTATTTTCAAAGTACGATTATTGTTTTATAACTTGACTAAAACTTATGAAAAACCACAAAAAACACATATATATCAATATATATATATATATATATATATATATATATATATATATATATCAATTATATAAATAAAGGAGTAAATTAGTCATATTTAGAAATTAACCATCACATTTACATAAGTAATATTGCACACACACATCCGCGAAGCGAAATTGTTTATATGATTATTTATTTTGTTCATTTATGATATGAGCGCGAACAACGAATGCGCAGGCGCCGCCACCTAGCGGTTATGAAGGAAAACAAACAATTTTGTACTTAGACTATGAAAATTACATTGTTGCCAGATTTAAAATACGTTTTAAGAACAAACCTTATTAGTAATGTTATCGTGTTTTAGTGTATTTTTGATTTATTCATGTTGCTGCAGCAACACGGGTTATCGGGCGTGCCGTGGTTTTTTTTAGTAAGGCTGTATGTGTTTATTTAAATATGTCATATGACGGAAGTTTGGCAAGGTTGCAAAGTGTGTTGTAAATTTGATGTTCGGCATCGCGTTTTTCCGTTCTCTCCTATGCTTGAACAGAGACGGTTGTTTATTAAGTGATGTTTAGATACATATACAAAAGTTTGTTATGTCTGACATTCTTCAACATATTCTCTATTTAATTTACTAAATTATATATCAGTATCACATGTATGTGAGATTTTAACCAACATCTAATAATGTTCCACTATGTTTGTATTTTTTTACTGTTAAAATGCTTATTTCAATTAGCATTTAGAAACAAAGAATCGTTTTTTCCTATTTATGAATATATACATATTGTAGACTAAAGTTTTACCTTTTACTTCATATATAAATTGTGATCATATTTTCTCCTTCCTTGAACAATTTTCTTATTTTCAGGAAGGCCTATATGCATTCCCCGGAGAGAATTATTAGAGGTATTAAATGCACGGAGTATATTAAATGCCACTTCTGTGAAGAGAAAAAAGTTTTTAATTAATTACCTAACACAAAAATATCACATGGTGGCAGGTTCGAACATTTTAAGCCCTACAATTTACAAAACTGTGAAGTATTTTTCACTACGATCGATGAAGAAATGGAGAAAAAGCCGCAGTTATTGTTGTGAATTGTGAGGTTTGAAAAACATAATTTAGAGTGGTTGCAAGAAATTATAGTTGTCTCCAAATCTTTGGGTAGACCAATAAAAGTATTTCAAGAATGTGGTTCTAGATCACGGAAGAAAAAAGTGCGTGATCTGTTAGAGTCTCGCACCCAGTTAGCAGCAGAAATGAGTTTGCGCAAATGTACAAATGGTAGTCACAGTCACTAGAAGTAAAGTTATAGTGATGGAGAATATCATGATGACTCTAATCTCCCTACAACATCGTAGGTGTAACTTCAGCTCTACAGCGAAGGAAACTCAATAAGCAAGACTATTATATGGCAAAACCCCTGGTCTTCATCTACAAGGTACTGCAGACCAATAAGATTACAATTTAAAAAAGAAACTCTTGAGACAATAAGAAATGAATTTGCATTTTGCGACCACTTCCTAAAAAAAGGATCTGTTTACCTACTGAAGTTTTAAGTCTACTAAAAATTCGTCCAATGGTTCTGGAAATGTGTGTGATGATTTAGGCTCCAACGATAACGGAGACACCTTTAGCACTTAGATTGAGGCTTGAAAGAAGGTAGCAATAGCGAAATTGGTTAACGCGCACGTCCCGATTAGACGAGAGGTCTGGGTTGGGTCCCAGTTGCGACCAAGCCAGTTGCCACCTTCTTTTTTCTGTTTTCTGTGTCTTGTTCTCTTTCATATTTTCGTTTAGACTATTATTGTTATCTTCTTCTTCAATGATATATTACGTTGATGGGAATAACCTTCAAAAGTTATAAAAGAGAGTTTTTCTTACAAAAAATTTAATAATTTTTACTTCTAAATAGTTATATTTAATTAATAAGATAAAAAATGCATTAATATTTAGTCAGCAAGGAATTAATTCTTGTTTTTTCTTCATTCCGTCCACTGTGCGCCGTGAACGAGCACTGGCAAAATCGTACGGGGGGTACTCACGAGCGACGCGCACGCTACGCGCACGAGGCTCGAGTATCTTTTAAGTAGCTAAGTAGTTAAGGTCGATCGAGTGATCCAGTAGTATAATTGCTTGTATATTGCTTTCCGCATTATCTCAAAACTTAATATTTGGAGATGTCTGACAAATAAATTTCATCGACCTCTGGGGCCTAGGAATCGAAAGGTCTTGTGTGAATCGGTGACATCATATCGGTATAGATCATATAAATCGCTCATATCTCGCCATACATTCCCAGTGGATGTATGGCGAGCGATACGCTGAAATATACCAAGCCACGAGAATATAGCGCGCGAATAATAATAATAATAATATTAAATGTTTATTCCAGTATGTGGGGAGGAGAGTGCAATCCCACACATTCCATAAGGGAATAATATACACAAAATATTTGAAAGAAAAAGCAGGTGGATACGAATGTACATGAAATAAAAAAAGATAATAAGGTAATAGTAGTAAAAGCGAAACAAAAGAACATAAGAAATAATTTTATTAAGCTTTTAGGATTCTGTGAGTACGTAAGGAGCCATTTTTCTTCAGTGTGCATCCATGCTGGATAATGGGCCGAGGCGGGCTTCCATGACGAGGATGTTTCCAGAGCTGGTTATCCTTTCCCTCATTCCTGCCACCCTGGATCTAATGAGGGCTGCAAAGCCGGGAACTCGCCCCTCCGTGAACATCCCGGAAGCGCTGCAATATCTGGGGAAACCAAACATTATGCGGAAGGCATTGTTGTACTGAACCCGAAGTCTTTCTATACTAATCTTCTTGTAGTTTGCCCAGAGTTCGCACGTATACAGTGTTCGCAGAAAGAAAGGAAGAGCGTCCTTTTTACAGCCGTACTGCAAAGGTGGAATCTTCTACTGAACATGTTTGGGGCGATTCAACTATAGACGATTCTCAACATTAATTTTTATTTTTTTTGGTATCAGTGCAAAGAAGAAAGTCAATGTTTAATAATAAATATATTTGTTTGATTTTACTTCATATTGAAATTTTTGGCGCGCTTGGAAACATTATCATTCGAAGAATCGGTATACAAACTGCAAAATCATACCGTGGAACACTGGCGCGAAACAGCTGTTACCGATAGTTTGAGGTTATATTTTACTGCTAAACGTGTAGTGATAATATTAATTTATATTTATGTGTTGAAAGATGTAAATACTTTTTGTTATTTTTTAAGCATCATCGACTAGAAGAAGTCACTGTTAGCTTGTTGCACCCGCGATGCAAAAAGATATAAAAGTTTGTGTTGTTCACGGAAATAAAGTACTAGCCTTTTGAAACTTTGTAAAAGAAACAAGAAATCAAAGGCAAACTTAAATCAATCGTTTTAAGTTTGCCTTTGATTTTTTTAAGAGTATATTGCTAGCTGAATTGAAATAAACGTTGACTCAAATTGGTTGCACCCGCGATGTGATGTTAGAGTCGCGGGTGCAACTCTTTGACAACTACCCTTATTGTGTCATTTATCGTATATTTTATTGTTTCGTTATGTCTTGAATAATAATATATGCTGTGTATGATTGGTAATTTATATTTAATAAGGGTGTTTATATTATATTACCCTTATTTATTGAAACATGGGTTAAAATGACAGAAGAACAACGGAAATATAGGTGAACATTTAAAGAAAATCCTTCTTCATTAAAAAGAAGAAGTTAAAGGGTCATATTGGATAATAAATGAGAAGGGCTGAAAAATATACCAGGCATTCAATCAAAACATTACATTAGCATTTCCATGGCGCGAACCTCACTATCTCAACTCAAATGCACATTGGTTTTAAAATCTCCAAAAACCACCACTGAAACCGAAAGTGATTGGGACGATAAAGAATTGGAACATCTTCCAAATTACAAAATAAGAAAGAAAATTCTGTGTCCTGACGTATCTGTGCCTTCTAGGGAATGCAAATCTCGCGAGATTGGGGCTCAAGCGAGATCCCGCGAGTTTAGAATAACAATACTGCGAGATCTCGCCAATTTCGAGATCTTGCGAGATTGGCAGTTTTGTGTGTTTTTTTTTTGCAAATAATCACAATATTTGAATAAATTAGGAAAAAAAAATAATAAAAGTTATAATATAAACATTTATTTTCACGAATTTTTCATTAGACGCTTATGCATCAAACATTGTTTGACGTATTTGTCTATATTTTTTTAATAAACTTCGTAGTAATCTTTGACGTACGTATTTATCAAATAACAAATGAAAGAAACAACCAGTCTTCTTTTCTAATATCTAACAAAAATCTTTTAGTGATAAAACAGTTCCTTTATAACAAACAAAACAACGAGAAGTCAAAAAAAATTAAACTTAACAACTTCACATTAGAAACTTTTTTTGCATAAATAACCAAAAAAATACTCGAATGAAATCAAACTCAATCACGTAACACGTTAGCTAGCAACAACTATTAGTAAACAAAACAAATGCGCGCTGATGACGCTGCACGCCGGCTCAATTTTAGATTTTTTTAATTTTCAACATAGACATCCAAATGGATAGACGAGAAGATACAAATGAGGGGTAAAACCAAACTATGAAGGGCGAAGAGGGGAAAAATGACTGTGATTCGTTAAAAAACAATCTGACAGTATATAAGCATTTCGCATTATAATATCACCATTTAGTTCTTAAAGGCAAAATCTGCTTTTGAATGAATAGACCTTTTTACGTGGGAGCGCGAATTGCCCGCCACGTTATTAACATATTTGCGTAGTCCAAATGCGCTAAGTAAACACAGGAACAGAGGAATATTTTGTTGCCTTATTTAGTTAAGACACTTTTACAAATGTTTCATAATTTACTTACCCCAGTAACCAGCGACGAGCTCACTGGAGAAATGCCCACATTCGCTATATACACATATATTAGGGTACAATGTATAGCACAAGCTCTCATATTCGTTCGTAAAATGTACGATGCGAAATCCTCGCTGGTCAGGACAAGAATGATGACGTCACATTTTTTAGATTCAAACGAGGCTCTCGTAAGCCGAGCTGCCTCCATGGAACCGTTATGGGGAGGGGGAAATATTACGCTTTTATCACTTAGGGTAGATCCAGATATATTCATATGTCCATGATTTTCAACGAATCTGAGAGACACCTCGACCCGTGACCGCTACCTCAGGCCGCCGCCACGCCGCCTCACGCGCACCGGATGAAACCGATAGATCGCAACTCCGTCCGTGTCAGTCCACGCTTCGAATAAGACGTTTTTATGCTCGAATGCAATCTCGTTAAACTTGCGAGATCTCGCCCTTTTTTCGTCCGAGATCAATCTCGCTAAAAATGGCCGAGATCTCGCGAAAACGAGATCTCGCGAGAACGAGATTGCATTTCCTAGTACCTTCAGTATCATATCAGATTAAATCGTGTCACCTAAAACAAAATTGGTGATTTCTGATGTTTACAGAGATTCAGGCGACGAATCGTTAAATGACAAAGCTCCAACGTCTTTTCAACTCTCAAATTTACCACAGACCCTCCACACAGCATCCCCAAAGATGACATAGGCCCTGGTGGGATTTATTTTTTTCAGGGCCTTCTGTGTGGAGCTAATGTAAAAAAATCTTAATTATTTAATTAATATTAATATACCAAAAGATATTAATATTAACTAAATAATAATGAAAATCGTAAATGATGTATCAGACGTGCATTTTGAAGACTTTTTCGAAGTTGGAAATGCCAGAGAAAAAGATTGATGGAAAAACATTGTCCATGGAATTTTCGGCGAATATTGACCTTTTCGAAAAGAAATAATTAACATAAGTGACAAAGAAGTGTACTGATTAGTCAGAAGCATTGTTTAATCCTTTATTTCGTTCCTCTTTAAGTTTATATTGATGTTTATATCCACTTAAATTAGACGGGTTGCATCCGCGATAATTTGATGTTGCACCCGCAATTGCTTCAAAAGCGAATAATTCATTGTTTATATTTTTTTCCCTATATTTTTTTTTAAATTTTGTAGTTGATTTGTTTAACGACTAATAAAATATAAAGGCATAACATAATAAATATTTCACAATTAACAGACTTTCGTGTTTTTGTCTTACGATCTGGAAAGGTATGTCCAAATTTGTTCCACCCGCGATAGCACTTTTAACCTCCCTCCTGACCATTAAAATATTTCAATAAAATTCTTATAAACGAATACAAAGTGAACAAGTTAAAATGTAGCTCTTCCAAGAAAAATTTAATGTAAAATGTTTTTAATGTTATCAATATATTTAAGAAGATTTACATGCGTCTAAATGTTGCACCCGCGATTATGGAATCGCCCTTTGCTTTTACACTGAGAGCTCTTCTTTGCCTATCGATGTCGTCATCGTCCATCAGATTACTGGTGATTATGTGTCCAAGCTATTTAGTTCCTTCAGTCACCTGCAGGTTCACACCATTCAGGGTAGCTGGGGGAATATTTTTTTGTCCTTGTCCATATCTTATGACCAGTAGAGCCGTTTTAGTGGGGTTATATAGTATGTTTGTTTGTTCAGAAAACTCTTCGCAGATCTTTAAAAGAATACGTAGGCCCCTTATAGATGGTGCCATCAAGACCATATCGTCCGCGTAACTGATTTTGTTCAGACACTGTCCTCCAATTTGTCACCCTACCCCTGCATTGTTTAGCCTGTCGGTGAGTTCGTCCATGTACAGGTTGAATAATACCTATCGGGGACATGCATCCTCCCTGTATGACGCCACTTCAGGAGGAAAGGTTCGGAGAATCCATCTATCTTACTAAGTTTTCCTTCTGTCCATGCCACGAGTCAAGAATATATATCACCGCCGGTGATATGCCTCTTTCCCTGATTTTATCCCATAGTAGGGTGTGAAATGTGTGTTAACGTGTTCTGTTCTGACACATGTGTCAAGTAGTCACATTGGGTGATTCTAAATATCTGATTTGACGACTAAGTACGTATTATGTTGTACATTAAGAGGTAATCAAACTGTGTCGGTCAAGCATTCGAAAACCGATGAATTTGAACATAAAACGGTTTCAAAAAGCTCTGTATCTGAGCCACGAAGTAATTTCAATTTGCCAACCATCCACGAAATCTTTAAAATTCTGCAACCGATTCGATTTTGTGCCAGATTTATGAGTGGTTTAATGCGCCGTTTACATTTCGCCAACAATATCTCGAAATAAACTTAGTACATTTTTAAGCAGTGGCGTTTTTATCAACTAACTAGCGAGTTCCTGGCATGCGTTGCAATGCCACTTAACCACTCGGACCCATAAGCTTGTTTTTAAGCTACGTACAACATTATCAGATATATGTAATGACGTATGAGGCGTTCATGACTTTTTAAATATAGAAATTGTTTCTCTCTGCTTGTCCTTTTCCATTCGTTCCCGTTCCGGCCACTATTCCCCTCCCACATTCCCCTTCCACCTTCCCCAAGTTTCCCCCAGCCCTCCTTCACCCCTTTCACGAACCCATACCCTTCCTTCGTTCCCCTCCCCTCTCCCGGATTCTCCTACCTAAACTCTTTGAAATACACTCAATTTTCAAAAAACCCGCGCCACCTATCGCAAAAATTTTATACAAATTTCATAACGCCAGAGCTCACCAGTGTATATAGAAACCTTGCGTGTGCACAACAACTCACCAAAATTTCATAGCACTCGGATGAATAGTAGAGGAAATAATTTTATAACGCCAGAGCTCACTATTATGTATAGAAACCTTCACGGTACTGCGCACATCAAATCTCCATTCATAACAATCGGATGAATGATATAGGAAGGAAATACAAAAAGGGACAAACAAAGAAACATTCATTTTTATATATTGAGATAGAACATCAACCTTTGTCAAATCAACTACGCCGAATCATAAATATTGTCGTATTTTTCGATTCGTTGACCGATGCTTTTATTCTTTTTGTAATCTCATTTGGCATCTGGTACTAAAAATCGGTGCACATTTTTAGTGCGTTGGGAAACCGGATTATCATATTCAAGACCACGCGTCGTCGAAATTACGAAGGTTTGTAATAACGTCAAACGCACGAATTCTAATGACAGGAACTTTTTTCAGTTGTTTTTTCTTTTAAGCCAATTTTGCAGGTGACTAAGTCTATGTTCCGCTTTATAGGTAATTATCCGATCTCTTTCGTTAAATAAAATTACTATGTCATCACCAAAACTGATTTTTCCTCTCGTTCCTAGGTTACAGACATCATTGATGTACATCAAAATCAAAAACAATATCGGTCCTAGTATGCTTCCTTGCGGTACTCCATAATTGATTACGAGAGGTTTGCTTTTCCTCTTGTTAATTTGAACGCTCTGTGTACGCTCCATAATATAGCTTTTTAGAATGTTGAGATTGTATTTGACATATTTAAACAGGATTTTGTGATCTAGCAAAATTCTAGTTGAAGTAAAACTTCTTTACGCACGCTTGACTTGGGGAGTAAGCTGGCGAATGCGTGACGAGAGCGCAACGAAAAGCGAGGCGAACGGTAGTTGAGAGGGAGTACGCTTCGTATTGTAGGGGCAAGAGAGAGAGAGAGAGATGCGAGCACACATTTTCTTTCTCTCTTTCTCTCATAGCCAGTTACGTTTCGTATATCTAAGACACAGTGCAGGCCTATTGTCTGTATCACACTGTAGGAGCAAGAGAGAGCAGTGCGCGCGCACATTCTTTTTCTTTCTCTCTTCCTATCATATAGATGGATCAGAAGTTTAACATCAGTTGTGTGGTCTAAAGCACACTCGTTTTTTTAGTCTATGAAGATTGCGAAAGTTTTTTCTCCACTGGCTTAACATTGCAAAAAACTATTTCTCTGCATGTATTTTTTAACGTGTAGCCGAATCGACGAAGATTTTTAATAAGTGAATAAAAAGTAAGGTTTGTATTTCAGGGATAAAACTAGAAACGATCACTTCCAGAAAAAAGGTCGAAGAAATAAGAAAATATTGTCTCTACAACTACTAATGTTTCAATGTTTCATCCTTTTTTTATTTATTTATTCCATTTTTACAATTTTACAAAGTTAGGTATAAGTACAATTATTTTTTTAATTATGTACATGTAATGCAAATATTTTTTAATGGTGGTAATAATACCTCTCTAATTGAGAATTTCTCGTGTTTAGGGAGGGAGTACTAACACAATTGATATTTTGATATATGTTTAATTGATGCTACCATGAGCGTATTTATGAAAAAATAAAATAAAAACAACATGTATGTAAAATTATATACCTGTGCACTATTTTAGGAAGAAAGTTTTTTTTTTTTTTAAATTATAAAATATAAAACCTGTGTACACATTGAAAATATAAGTGGGCGTAATATAACACAATCATGAAATTACTTAGTGGTGAAATGTATTTTAATTTTTTTCTTAAAAATTTTATAATTTTTTTTGGATTGAATATCTTTAGGGAGTTCGTTAAAGCATTTTAAGGCTGAGTATGTGTAATGGTGTTGGGCCGTTGTAGTATTAAGTTTAGGGATTATTATTTGTCCTGTTGTTCTCGGCCTGGTGCTAAATGAATTTATTGTTAGTTTGTCTTTATGGATTTGAAGTAATGCATTTTTTTGATAGATTCTGTTTATTTGTAAAACTTTGAATTCATCGAATATTTTTTGAGTTGAATAGTCTAAAGGTTTTTTTAGAATAATTTTGATGAGTCTTCTATGTACTATTTCAAGTGGGGCTAAGTTGGTTTTATACGCTCCTCCCCAACCTATTATTCCGTATTGCAGAACTGATTGGGCTAATGCATAGTAAACCTTCAGTAGTATAGATTTATGAAGTATATTTCTTAGTTTGAGGAATACGTAAAAAAGTTTACGTATTCTGTTTATAGTTTGTGCAATATGTTCTGTCCATTTAATATGTTGATCTATTATTATGCCTAAATATTTAATGTTGTTCTTTTTTGAAATTTTTGTGCATTTAGATGAGTTGCAGTTGTCAGTATAATTTTTACAAGAGCTATGAATAGTTATATTGGAATTTATAATTGGAAGGAATTTTTCTGATAGTGTAAATGTCATGTAGTAAGTTTTGTCAGAGTTTAAGGAAAGATAGTTGTCATCCAGCCATTGTTTTAAGTTGTTTATTTCTACATTTGCGGTTCGGTAGGCTTCATCCCAAGTTTTTTTTTCTATGATTAAGACTGTGTCGTCAGCGAAAGATATGATTTTTCCAATTTTCGGTATTGTAAGCATTTCATTCACGTAAATGATAAACAATATTGGACCTAACACTGTCCCTTGAGGAATTCCAAATTCTGAATAGGTGGGTTCACTCAATGTATTGTTAATTTTCACGTGTTGCTGTCTTTCATGTAGATAACTTTTGAACCATTCTATAACTGTTCCTTGAATTCCAATATTTTCTAATTTCTTGATTAGTTTTTTGTGGCATATACTGTCAAAAGCTTTTCTTAGATCAATGAATATACTTAAACATTTATTTCCCGAGTCAAGAGCATTATATATTATTGAGGTTATTTTTGCGATTGCATCTTGCGTGCCTAAATTTTCTCTGAAGCCGAATTGGTTATCATTAATAATTTTATGATTCAAGTGAAACGATGTATAGGAACTTGAGAACAATGTCATTTTTTATCCTTCCGTTTTTGCCACGATCCACGATATAATGTGATGTTAAGTTAAGATTACCGTGTACCTAAAATCATGTTAGTTGAGGTAATTGAACTATCACGTAATATCAGTAGTGTTCATAGAGAAAAATCCCGGAACGACGATAAATTTTCATTGTCTTTGTTCCTTGGTAGAGGGGTAGACCCCTCGACTGGAGTCTTACTCACTTCAAATCGGGAACTCAAGATCATCTTAAAAGAATTATGTAAATTTTATTTTGTGTAAAATTCAAAGAAGATATCAGTGAATCGAAGAGGGATCAAATTTGGTAAAGTGCTCGAAAAAAGCATAAATTACTCCATTTTTGATCTCATACGGAAACAGACTCGCTAGTCGTTTCCATCAAACTTTTATAAATATAGATATTATGCATAAATATTTATGGATTTTTTTTTATACACTGTTAACTATAGATATTTTCCTGGATTTTCTAAGTGCATAAGTGTCACTCCACAGGTCACATAAAAGTATACTCATTCGAGGACGTTTATTTTGTTGTTGTACGAAATGTAAAAAAAGGTATGACGGAATAATTCTACTATCTCAATTTTGGAGGCGGGTACGGATACCGCCGCCCCGGGAACTATTATTTGGATAACCAACACCCCTGCCGTAGGTCTGGTTTGCTACGTTTGGTGACTGGAGTGCACGGTTCATAGGGTGAGGTATGTCTAGGTCTTGGCGGCGGATGTGTTTACCATTTACCAACTTACTGCGTGGCGGGCCGGAGCAAATTGGTAGAAGGAAACCATTTTACCTCTTCAACCGGACTATCTTGACCCATCGCCTTGCACAGCGTTGAGAGGAATAAATTCATACGTCCTTCACTCCTGGACACACTGGCCCCCCGATTCCTTCCCACCCCTCGCAACTTTTTCCTTCCCTTCCTTTCCCTAAAAAGACTCTCCGCACAGCATCCCCAAAGATGACATAGGCTCCGAGCCAAATAGTTTTCTTTACGGCCCCCTGCGTGGTGCTAATGAAAAAAAATGTATATAATGTTTTTTACTATGTTGAATTTAATTTATTTTTTTATTTGCCACTATGTAATTCCTTGAATATAATATGTTCTCATACCAGGTTCTAGACCACGGCCCTCTTGTTTTGTTACGCCCCTGCCGGTTTCTATGCGGAATTATTTGAAATTAACTACCAATCCATCAATTGTACATAAATTTAGAAACTTATAACAGCACTAAACATGTTGAGTACCTGAACAAGTACGAACATAAACACAAAAACACTATCTACGAGTATTTTTGGCAAATGTGGCAGTTTTGTAGCTTCCGTGTGTACCACAATATGTCCATTATTTTCCAAGCACTGACCTAAATATCTCGCGGAAATACTGCTAACATAAAATATGACAGCCCACATTATATTTTATAGGTATAGCGGAATATATTAATTTATCTGCGCCCAGTCTGAATGGGTCTTAAAAAATAATTTTGTTTGCGATTTATTCACAGAGATCAAACTTATCGATGTTTAAATTGGCTTAAGTTATTTTCAAAGCGTGAATCATGTTAATATTGAAGATCTAATTTTGGAGATTTGTTTGTATTATGGGGATTTCAAAAGTTCTTTTATTTTTATAATACATATTAGGTTCAGCGTTTTCTTTCACCTCTGCTGAGTTATGTAAACTGTGAATCGTTTTTGATTTCGAGTTTCAACCTGTGTTTGGTTCTACAAAGGAAAAGTTGGGAGATATTTGCAAAGGTCCAATTACAAAAGAATTCCTCTTCGTCAGTTCTACAAGTACGGCGATTTCAGTCTGATATTGAAGAATGTCATTCGAGATTGGAAATGAGACGGATATTATATACCTTACCGAAGAGAATTCTGTCTTACACAATTTTCAAG
This sequence comes from Limnephilus rhombicus, assembly GCA_929108145.2. Lineage (NCBI taxonomy): Eukaryota > Metazoa > Arthropoda > Insecta > Trichoptera > Limnephilidae > Limnephilus > Limnephilus rhombicus. Next base: position 26,888,162 of record OV815278.1, read on the forward strand.
GCGTATTTTTAGAAGAAGTAGAATGTGATGAATATAACGAGAGGTCTGTTTATCAGTTTCAAACACAGTAAGTCTCGAATATTCTTTGCGCACTTCAGGAAGGTGCGAGGATATTAATTCAATACGTTCATTCATTGAAACACAATAGCTGTGTGTACGTGACTTATTAAAATTTGATAGGAAACCTGCACAATGTTATTGTTTCGTTGTAAAGATATTAACTCCTCAAAATAATGTACGCCGAAATATGAACTTCTAAACAAGTGGCTCGCTACATTTGGTGACTTAGCCGGGGTGCCAAGGTTCATAGGGTAAAGTTTGTCCGGATCTAGGCAACGGATGCGTCTGCCCATCAGCTGCACGGCAGGCCGGATCGGGAGAGAATGGTCGAGGGAGTACCTTTGACTTCTCCAGTCGTACTCCCTCGTAACATCGCCTTGCACCTCAGTGGTGGGAATGGATTCATACGCCCGTCACTCCTGGACACACTGACCCCTAGATTCTTACCCACCTCTAACATCCCTTTCCTTCCCAGAATTTCCCCTCCTTCCTTTCACAAAAAGACCCTCCACACAGCATCCTCAGAGATATAGGCCCTGAGGGGAATTATTTTCTTCAAGACCTCCTGTGTGGAGCTAATGTAAAAAAAGGTAAAGCACATAAATGAAAAATGAAATAATTTCCAAAATATTTATATATGAATTACATATACTGCAAGACACTCGTATAACGTATAGGAGTTGGAGTATTGATACCACGGAAATAATTAACACTAGTATTAATTTTATGTAGGCATCCTACATACAAATCAACGACCAAGTATAATCTGATCGAAGATACAAATACACGCTGTGTGAGTTTCAGTATTAAATAAAATAACGAGATATTTAATTCCGCTGGCTAAAATTTATAGTAGGCGAACTTAAAGTTTAAAAAAAATTACCTTCGTACGAACCAGATAAAAGATAAAAAAACTTTTATCAGGCTGTGAGAAATATCTCTTAAAAAGACTACGTGTGTTTGATTTCTGGGACAAATTTCTCTCAAAATTGCTCTAGGGGTTAACTAAAATAAATCTAGGTTAATTAATTAACACAAATTATTATTAATTAATTTATTTATTTATTGACGCCCTATTGGGATTTTACATTTCGAATACAAATTTCATTTATAACAACAGCATAATATAAATAAAAAAGATTACAAAATATATAAATAAAGCATAAACTCAATATAATAAATAAGAATATATCTAATGCCAAATCCCATGAATTTCTTTAGAGAACTCGTAGGTAACAATTATTATTTATTGTTACCAAGTTAAATGTGTAGAAATCAATTTTATTTTTATTTTTCGTATTACGAGAACAATTTATAAAAAGAGTGTATTTATACGTTACAAATAAACTATTTTTTTATAAACTTAATAATAACATTATTGAATGTATAAAATTATGTTTGTTCTTAACCGTGAATGATTTTATATTCTGTTTTTTTTTTTAATCACTAACTAACTAACCATCACGCCGTTTCCCCGCAGGGGTAGGCAGAGAGGGCGGACCGCTACACAACTCGGTCTTGACACACACTATTTGCCTCACACACATTCATACATCGTCTCATACATACTCTTCTATTATTCTGACTTTTGACATGGCCCGACTCAAGTATTTGATTCACTTGATGATATCTTGCTCGGGCGTCCCCAATTAATTTAATCAAACATTTGGAAACAGATGTTCAAAGCATTGAAGGGGTTAATCCATACAATGGACAGTTCATAAATTATGAATGATCCGTACAAGATCTAGAAAGTGTAGGGGGCATTAGCAACACGTCATTTCTTTGGGATGCTGATGTTGAATAATAAAAAATAATAATTAATTTTTTAACAATTATTATAAGCAATAATTGTCAGCCTGAAACACTCATTTACATTGAAAAATCTTCCGAGAAAAGATACTTGCCGCCAACGGGACTTGAACCCGTGTCCTTCTGGTTGCCGGTCGGATGCTTTGACCACTGAGCTATGGCGGCTTATCTAATACCCGCCAAATAATTCAATATATACTGGTGTTTCATTCAACAATTACTGATTATTATATTTTTCCACCTGACATGCGGAAGAATTTTTTTTTTTGTGTGATTTGAAGAAAAAAATTTAAAAAAAAAAAAGTCACCGGAGACCAAAATTTGATTTACATTTTTTACTCCAAATAATGTCAGGAATCACTGGTTAAAGTAAGTCACGTAAGTCCCTTAACACCCTGTTTAAAAATAGGAATATATAATTTTTATTTAACGCTAGAGATGTGACAGTTTTTTGCGTTTTTCTCCGAATCAGTGAAAGTTGATATAGCTGGTATAGAAATTGAACGACTCAATTATTTTATTTTATTAATATGATGCCACACAGTGATTTTTCCATTATTAAAGAATTTTTTTTTTAAGTGCAATAAAAGCGGTCATAACAAAAAATCTAATTAAAAAGACAATAATTTATCCATATTCTATACAACTTAGGGCGAAGGAGCCTGGGAAGACCAAGACCAAGATGGAGCAACAACTTCCTCAAAGACATATCTATCTTGGAGCTTCTAAACTGGAGAGAGCTGGCACAAAACCGAGATGAGTGGAGGAAGATTCTTGAGGAGGCCAAGACCCACCAGGGGTTGTAGAGCCAATAGTGATGATGATAGTGATTCTATACAACTTAGTTAGTACATACCTACCCTTTGGGTTTCACTTTAATTATTGGTAAGTAATATGTAAGTAAATTTCTCTTGTAAGCACTCAGGCCGTGAGCCATGTGGTTTTCCTTTAACATTAGCCCAGACCCTTTAATTGAGTTCAATAGGGTTGACATCTGGTGTTTGGCGAAGAAACCATCACAGATAATACTACTCCACACTTTATTTTATAATATAAAGGATTCAATGCATTAATTCCACATTAGTACGCATTCATCATTAATTTGTTTTATTGTCTAATAATAACATTACGACATATTATATTGCTTTTCTCTACAGAAGCGTAGCTTAGAAGAGACGCATAATTAATTATAATTGAATTATACAGGGTGTTCTCATATGCAAGCATTTTTTTTGTAAGGTTTAGAAAGTTCCATGGACCGACATGATCACCAACACAGAAACTCTCAGGCGGGCTAGAGCAGACAGAGAACTGCTCACATCAGTAAATTCAGGAGAATTTCATATCTGGGTCACATACTTCGAGGGGAGAAATATCACTTGCTCAAATTAAAATTAAAAGACAACATAGAGGGGCGCCGTGGGCCTGGTATGGGATAAATGTCTTGGCAGCGAAATGTACGAGAGTGGACCGGTATTAGAAGTATGGAGGAGCTATTCCGGGCAGCGCAATATAGAAATATATTAACCAGAATGCCATGGTCGTCGGGGGAACCTGATAGGGCACACGAAGATGGTTTAAAAAAAAACATTCCAGAAAGTCACCGGAGGTCAAAATTTCATTTACATTTTTTACTCAAAATAAAGTCACCAATCACTGTTTTAAGTAAGTCAAGTACGTCCCTTAACACCATGTAAATGTAATCAATTTCAACGATAATTGTTACATCCAAAACTGCTTACAAATTACAGCTTCAGACGGACTTGGAAATGGATTGTAAATACTGAAAACGAATCGAGACGAAATGGTGTTTGCTGGAATTGGTGTTGAAAAAATAATGGTTGCAAGGAAAAAGGAGAACCAATCACTTACCGCTGTGCCTCTGCGAATGTGCAGACAACACAATCGCAATATAGTTCCACCGCGATATCTCGAATTATCGCCACATCAACATGAACAAATAAAAAACGATATTGTTTACTTTTGAGACGGTTGTTGAGACCTTCTATTTATTTCTAAAACGAGATTATATACACAAAAAACATTAACACATTGCTTCCAAGATAATCCTAATTCTTCTTCCGTTTTACAAAAACAAATGCACTCAAATTTGCTATTTTTCTTGCTATTGTCCCAAATTTCACATGATTTTCCAGCAAGGTGATGTTGTTAGGGAGAGGTAGGAACTGGATAAATGACGCCCCGGTAGTAAACATGCATATTCTCATTTTAAAACCAAACAATAAAAAAAATTTAAAACTCAAAATGTGAACAAAGCCTGATCAAGGTATTAATGGAGTCCATGATTTAATACACTAATACTAACAGAAAATACTCCAAAAAATCCTGTAAAGCTTCACAAAAATCTTTCGGACTCAGACCAAGAAAAACAACACCTTGACTGGAGTTGACAAAATAGATGAATACCTTCCAACAAGTGCGTTCAGGGACTGAGGTGTGATGCCTTTTACCCTATTTAGTTGACAATGGGTGTTAAATAGCAGAAATGACGTGATTATTATGTAAGTAAGCAGGTATAGTAAATTTTTATAACATTTTTTGTGTTCAAACTATTTTCCTCCAATTACTGTACAATGATTGTAATTATTTCAATGCAAGCAGCTATGAATGTAAAAAAAAATGATAAAATATCCTCTTTGAAAAAAACAGGAAAGAACAATGAAGAGATATCAACTGTTGAAGCTTCTGTCATCAGCACCTTTCCTCTTGGCGTGGTATGCAGTGCCAGAACATCTGTTCTTCCGTGTAAATTTTTATCTATACAGCACTCCATGGCAACGAAGGTACCCTTTCCAAAGATCAAAAAAAAGTTTGCTATTTATATTCTAAATTTGTTACGATATATTTAGGTCACCAGTATATTAAAATTACGTTGTATGTGTGGCATATCTTTAACGGTGACCGGACAACTCAGAACGAAATCAACTCAGAACCTCCTTTGAAAGTCATTAAAAGACTTTTCGAAGAGGTGTTGAGTTGTCTTTGACATACCTCCGAAAAATATAATTAATTTATTTATGATGTTCGTAAAACATACTGTAGCTGGCGACGAATACGAAAATCAGCAAATTTATAATTTGCAACACAGAAAGAATTATTCGTGTCTAGTCATTTAGTTTTAAATAGGTACCGAATTACCGGGCTTTTTTCAACCATTTGCTGGGGAACCATAATATGTCTAAATTATTTATTTATTTATTTATTTATTTATTTAATACATGAATTATCAACAGTACATATAGTTTTTTGTGATATTTCACCCTCCATGCTAGGGATGACCCTGTGTTATGGCGGGTGAAGTTTACAGTTAGTGGATATACATTCGTTAGTATAGATTGAAATTTTTAGTAAATTAAGGAATTATTGATATATATATATATTTACATATATATATATAGTTCACAGTAATCAGTCTTATACATATAATGCTGCTTAGATAGTAAATAAAGATATTTTATGTTTTGCCTGCTCTATAGTAAGAAAATGATATACTTATAGTTAGATTGGGTTACAAGAAGAAGATGGAGAAGTTAGAGAATTATTATAAAATGAGAAATTTGAGGAGTTGTTAGATATAGATCATACTAAATAATCTTGTACATACATGCCGCTAATTTAGAAAATAGAGATATATTATGTTTTGTCTGAAAAGTGATTAAATCGATAGAGTGTAGAGTGAATGGGTGTTAAAATTGTAATGTATCCCATGTGTAAGGATCCATTTCGTAATTTGTTTTTTAAAGGAATGGGGTTGACTCAACGTTTTTAAGTTTTCAGGGATAAGGTTAAAGATTTTAGGAGCTAGGAAGAAAAATTGTCTTTGAGCTGACGTGGTGTGTAGTGTAGGTACATTGTAGTGTCTGTTGGTTATTGTTCTGGTGGTGTAGTTGTGTTGTAAGAGAGTTTTGTTTTTGTATTTGAACAGGAAATGTATTAGCATAAATTTTAAATGGAGTTGCCGTATGTTTAAGACGTTATACTCGATGAGGAGTCGTTTGGAGGGGTATCTTGTCGGTCGCTTGTTAATGACACGTATTACCATTTTTTGGGCTTTTAGTAGAGGTTCGATGATAGATTGTGCACAGCCACCCCAAGTTATAATGCCGTATGCTAATAGAGATTGGCAGAGAGCGTAGTAAACAGTTTTAAGAGTTGAGGTAGTAAGGATATTTCTTAGGGTTCGGAAGACATAAGAGAGTTTGCGGATGCGTGTGGTTAGACTGGCCAAGTGCTGATCCCAACGAAGGTGTTGATCAATGATGACCCCCAGATATTTTATGTGGGTGGCGTGTTCCAAGTTTGGGCAATTACAGGAAGTGCAAGTTCTTAGACAGGAGTGAATTATTATATTCTGATTGTTGGTAGGTTGGGTTGCAGCAGAAAGACTGAAGGTTAAGAATTTTGTTTTTCCAGCATTAAGGGTTAGGAGATTATCATCTAACCATTTCTTTATCTGGCGTATGTCGTTTTGAGCTATGTCGAATGCTCCTTTCCAGGTTTTGTGTCTAGTTATCAGTACAGTGTCATCTGCAAAAGATATTAGTTTCCCGGTTATGGGAAGGTTACAGAGATTGTTGATGTAGATGAGGAACAGAATAGGGCCTAGAACACTTCCTTGTGGGACTCCGAAGTGGATTGGTAAGGGGTTACTTGTTATGTTGTTAATTTTCACAGCTTGCGATCTGTCGGTTAGGTATGATGAGAACCAGTTAAGAGTTCTACCTCGGATGCCTATTTGAGATAGTCTTTCTAGAAGTATGGGGTGGGAAACCGTGTCAAATGCTTTGGCTAAGTCTAGGAATATGGCTAGGCAGGAATCACCTTCGTCCAGGCTGTTAGTGATCTTATTCGTCAAGTCTAAGATTGCAGATTCTGTATTTAAATTATTTTGAAAGCCAAACTGATTAGGCGAGAGAAACTTCTGGGTTTCAAGATGGGAGACAAGTCTACTTTTAACAATTTTTTCAATGATTTTTGACAGGACACTTAGCAAAGAAATGGGTCTATAGTTTTCAATATTTGTTTTATCGCCACCTTTATAGATTGGGATAACTGTTGCATGTTTTAGTCGGTGTGGGAAAGAACCGCTTTTAAAGCTTAGGTTAACGATATGTTTTAACGGCATTGTAATAAAGTGAACTATGTGTTTTATTATATAATGAGAAATATTGTCATTACCAGCAGCACTGTTTGTTTTAATGGTGAGTATTGTGTCAACTATTTCTTTATTGGAGGTAGGGGCTAGGATTAGTTCCGGGTGCAAAGAGCTCTGTTGTCTTACCCGTGAGGTTAAGAGATTTTGTGTTTTGTTTGTTGCTTTTAGAATTTTGTTGGCTAAGTTCGTGCCGATGTTACTGAAAAAATGGTTGGCATGATCAGCTAAGGTTTTTGGGTCATCATGGACTTGGATATTTTTCCCATTTATGGCGAGTGATTGCATTTTGAATGAGGTTTTATTGTTTTCTGAGATGTCATTGACTACGTTCCAGATTATTTTACTGTCATATCCCGATTCTTCAATTTTTTTTTTTGTAATAGTTTTGTTTGGTTATTGTTATGAGATTATTGCAAATGTTACGATATTTTTTATAGAAGCGCAAGAGTTGAGGGTCTGGGTTGTTTACGGATTGTTTATGGAGTCTGTCTCTTTTACGTATACAGAAGATAAGGCCATTTGTAATCCATGGTTTTAGTTTCTTTTTTTTGTTCGATGCCATTATAATGGGGAAAGTAGCGTGGTTAATGTGGGCAGTTAGTGATGCAGAGAAATTTTCAAGAGCGTCGTTGACATTTTCAGAAAGCAGGGTAGATTCCCATTTTTCTTCTTCAACATACTTTATCAAATGAACCATATTAACAGTTTTATGGGAAGGATTACTGGACTTAGGGGGAGTAGATTTTGAGTTGTGTAGTTCGAGAATGGTTGAGTAATGGTCAGTTACAGTGGATTCGAATACAGCTGATTTAGCGGTTCGCTTTGATCTAACCATAATATGATCTATGCATGTCTTAGTAGTGAGGGTGACTCGTGTAGGTGTGTTGATGTGTGGTATAAGGCCATGTAGTGCCATTAGGTTTAGGTAATTTGTAGCGTGGGGGCTGGATTCATTTAGGATGTCTATATTTATGTCACCGATTATGATGAGATCCTTAGTTTTTTCATCGATATTTTTTTCGAGAGAGTAGAGAAAAGGGGTGACATTGTTGGACTTTGGGGAGCGGTATATTGCGAGTATATTTAAGTTATCGATTGAGATATTAAGACAATTTGCATGGTCGACTGAAATTTCGGATACTGCATGTTTTAGGTTAGACTTGACATAAACTATGACCCCATCGGATTGGGACCTGTGCTGAGACGTGTTGTACACAGAGTAGTTGTTTAATAATTTCGGGATGTAATTAACGTTAATCCAGCACTCTGACAGAACAATGATGTCAAATTCATTTCCTATGTCAGTAAGTTGAACAAGTAGGTTATCAAAGTTTTTGTTGAGGCTACGGATATTCATGGCAAATACTCTTAGAGCTTCTGGTTTGGAGATAAATTTTTTTAATGCATTTGTGTTGTTTGTCGTATGTGCCGTGATATTAAGAAAGTTATCAATTGGGTTAATTGGGTCCATTATGGGCATCTGTGTATGGTGGGTGTTTGAGTTCATCAACGACTGGGTAAGATAGGTTAATGTATAAGTATATTGTAAGACCAAGACATTTATTATTCGTTATGTGTCTTTGCAGGTGCATAGTGTCTTCTGTGTTTGAAAGAATAACAATAATTAGACAAGTAAAAATACATAGGAGATCTACAATCATAAAGTATATTAAGTGCATTGAAAGTATGAAATTTGTATGTATGAATATAACTTTATATATGAAGCAAGAATAGGAATCATAGCAGGTTATTAATATGATTATAAGAATGGAATGGATTACATGTATAAGTGGAATTAGACAAGTAAGGATACAATCCTTCAGCGTTGGTGTTGAAGGTATATGGAATGCATGTAATTTGTTGTGGTTATAAACAATGAGATGCAAAAGGTTAGTTTCACTTGTGGTTATAATTATACTAATTTTGTATTTATGAATGAGGATGTTAAGATGATAGAAATTATTTGAGTAAGTGGTACCACAGGTTTTTAAAAGCGGTAGTTGTAATGAGAATTTTTTCCAATATATGTTCATAGTTATGATACAGTTCCAGAGTTCAATGACATTTATATTGATATAAGTGATAATTTTCTGATACTGAGAGTTAATAGCAATAGTAAGTAGTTTATACTTTGTTATTTCAAGATTATAAGTGAAGTTTAGGTAAGGATTGTTGTAATGGAAAAATCTTTTCAATATGTAATATTTTGAAAATATGTAAGTATTGTGGCTTCTATATGCTGTTTTTGTGAATTTGTATATAATGAAAAAGGTATAAATAAAGAAGTTTACAGTGTTGGCAAAGCTAGGAAAAAATAATTCGGGGTACGTTGGATTTAAAAAGTTACAAATACGTGTCATACTTATTATAGTAATGGATTTTATGATAGGCAAGATAGGAATAATATTATTAATTAAGATATGATTTGGGTGGATAATAAGATATAGTATATCAATACTTGTGAGTGAGTACGGCTGCATAGTGGGGAAACATAATACAAGCATATTTATTAGGTGTGGATTCTCATATGTAGAGGAAAAATTTGATATCTCTTTAGAACATATCATAATAATTAAACCTGCAGAATTATAAGTGGTACAAATAATATCAATTTTACTATAATGTGCATTAAAGAAGTGGAGTGGGTGATGAGAAAATATGATAATGAGATTTTTATTTTTCATTATACTATAATGGAGTAGCTGGTGATTAGAGTTAGAGTTAGGCATACTTTGTGTCCTTAGTCATATTATTTGGCGTTTTACTCGTGCGATATCTATGTCATTGCGGATTGTTATTATATTCGAGTCATCGGTCTGCCTGAGTAAAATACGACCTGATTTCACCCATGTATATTTGAAGTGATGGAATTAATTAGAGGTTTTTCTGTAATTTTTATTATAATTATTTATTTTACCTTTATTTTTTCCCATAATTCCCATATTCGGTGACCGGAAAACTCAAAATGAAACCAACTCACAAGCACCTCAAAACGGTCATTAAGACTGATAAAAAAATGGTTAAATAGGTTAGTTAGGTTAGGGTTATCGGCTTTTTAAAATTATTTTTTCATAGCTTTTAATGACCTTCCTGAGGTGTTTCTGAGTTGGTTTCATTCTCTCATTGAGTTGGCATGGAACGCCCATATTCATTAGTTGTTCCGAAAAGCGAACAAATTTTCCAGGAGTTTGATTTCAAGTGAGGAAGGCCGTTAATTAGTTACTCGAAGAAGAACCTCTGGCGTTCATCTCAGGCAGCAAAATGTTTCTTTGGTATAAAATCCTTTCCTCTTTGTTACTTTTAAGAGGCCCCGGGCCTTCTGGTTCAGCAAAATGTATATACTACAGATAAAACAACTGGGCATTAGTAGTTTAAATAAAGTGTTTGTTTAATTAATCCCGATGTATTAATCGGCCATTTTTCTCACGATGCGCCCTATAGTCCCGTAATTTAGATTATACTTAACACCTCGTTCTTCATGAATGTGTTGTTAAAGTTGTTTACGCAATAAATTCTTCTTAATTGAAGATGTTCGTGGAGAGATAAATAATTACTGGAGTCACTGGAAACGCTGCCATTATTCAACAACCCGCTGGGGTCAAAATATGGCGTTGAAAAATAGAACAGGGTCTATTCTAAAAACAAGAAACCGAAAAGGAACATTCAAGGTTCGAAATGTTTCGCAAAAATACCAAACCCCGCGTATCTGTTGGGAAATCAAACATAAGCCACCATCCGAATGCTCTACCGAAATAAAGTAGCACAACAAGTCTCACATTGTTACTTGGTGAAATAAAGGATTTATGTTCATGAATCAATAGACATTGTAGAATTCTGGTGTTTTTTGGGGCGTCAGGATGAAATTACACAGGCCTGAGTTTCACGTACCAACTACCACTGCCAGAATTACACACGGACCGAATTCCACATGGAGAGAATTATTACACCCACTGCAATTACACATTTCAAAAAATCTGGTTTTAATTTAACTCGAACTGGCTGTTCAAAAGTTTTTTTAATATGGTTGACTGAAAATGAAAGAACAGATATAATACTAGAAGATTTAATTTAAGTAGGTGTAATTCTCTCTAAGTCTAATTTCGTATAACCCGCCACGCACGTGTAATATTGGTATACAGGTACCCACGTGAAATTCACACTTCTGTAATTTATCTGCAAGGTTGTGTAACCATTTTTTCGTTACTTAGATGTGTTTTTGAACCATGTCATAAACAGTGAAGAGAAGTTTTTTTATATTTAGATATATGAAGAAATATGATAAATGTTTAATTGTATACAGTCAACCAATATACTTGTTTATTTCAATGAGGAAGATATGAAAGGATACCTGGGGCTGAGCATTTCGAATTGCGTAAGTCCATTAAAGTTAATAGGGCGTTATCTTCTTTTAAATATACCTGCAAGTTATTGAATTTTTTAAGTCTTAAGAATGAATATACACAATATTTTTAGATTGTCAATCTACTCTTTTTAGAAGTTAAAAAACTTCTTGTCTTCTCGTGTGTGAAAGGTACTGCTGATAGATAGATGCGTTGTAAGTTAGTTTTCAGGAAATACGGAGAAACTGAAACTTTTCGTACAAAAAAATGATTTTCGCAAAGAAAACTTTTCGTTTACAACAACAATAATGCCATTTTTTTTAATATTAGCACTCTAGCACTCCCAAAAGTCACAAGCGGCCACTGATTGTAACCTCTCCCTTTTTCTCTTAAACGACAAATGTAACAGAAGTAATGGATATGTAATGGAATCACATAAACGACAAATGTAACAGAATAAATAAAATGTAAGAGCTTACATACAATCTCACAAAAACAATCAGGTGCAGAAACTTAGTATTTTTATGATAATAACTATATAACATTGACTACGTTTTGGTAAAACTCTTCAAAAGACAAAATGAAAACGGTGAAACGAATATTTACAAATTGAAAACTAAGTTTGAAAACTTGAAGTGGTTATTTGTTTTTAAAAAATTATAATTATGAAGATTTGAGGGTTGGGTATTTTCATCAACGGTTTTTTTCGAAATAACCTAAAAAAATTACGCGTTAATTTAGTTTTTGGTTTCAAAATGCCTAAATTAGCAAAACTATTTTACCATAATATGTACTTCGACGACTATTCTGTATGAAACCACAAAAAAGAAACATAACCCAGAAATCTGACTTGAAGGCTTGTTGATAAATTCTTGGTATTTGTTTTAGTAAAACAGACGATATGCTTTGAAAGCATTAATTTTTTATTAATGTTTTGCATATTATTAAGATAAAACTGCCATGTGCAACATATTTTTTCAATCTAAAACGTAGACTTAAAAATACATCTAAAATAAAGTATTTTTTCTGATATCATAGTAAAAACGTCTTAAGTCTTGCAGAACTATGGTTATAATAATAATAATAATAATAATTATTATTATTATTATTATTATTAGATTCCTGGTCAAATAAAATTATTCATGCAAAACACTTCAATTATCTCAACCAAACGTATGTTGACAAACTTTCGTCAAACAAATGGTTGAGTATTGGAGAGTTGAGCGCAGAAATAGAAGGATTTATGCTTGCCATTCAAGATAGAGTCATTAATACTAAAAATTATATGAAGCATATAATCAAAGATATAAATCAAATTGATGATTTATGTAGAAAATGTTTGGCTTTTCCGGAAACTATAGAACATATTATATCGGGATGTTCTATATTAGCGCCGTCCGAGTATACATTTAGACACAATCAGGTTTTAAAAATAATCCACCAAAGTTTGGTAATTAAACATAACTTGATTGACTGCCGTAATATAGTACCATATTATGAATATGAACCAAATTCATTTTTAGAAAATGAATTTTATAAAATATATTATGATAAAACTATACTAACAGACAGAACAATTAGTCATGATAGACCTGATATAGTTTTACATGACAAAATTAAAAAAATAACTTATATCATTGATGTAGCTATTCCAAATTCCTGTAATATTCAAAAAACTGTTTCTGAAAAAATTAGAAAATACACAGATTTAGGAAATGAGATTAAAAGAATTTGGCATTCTCGGAATATAAAAATATTACCATTTGTTATTTCGGCTACTGGCATTATACCTAGGTATCTGATTCAAAATTTAGGCATATTAGATTTGTCAAAGAATTTATACATAAAAATGCAAAAATCGGTAATTTTAAATACATGTAGGATTACAAAAGATTTTTTAAATATTTATATTGAGGGATCAGTAGGATTTATAGGTTCAATTAGGAATTCCACAGAGCCGAACCCTCTGATATGAAAATATCTGGAGTCGGTGAATTATTTTCCCATCTGGTCTCTGGTAGGTTGACATGTTGTTCTTGTATTGTTTTGTAATTATAATACATATAGTGCAATTGCATAACGTGGATTGACCAGATGATCATTTGGGAAGTGTGTGAAAGGGTTTAGTTTTTCCTGTGGGGAAAATTAAACCCGGACATTTAAATCTGGTGCGTAAAAAAATAATAATGTTCATTCCAGGATGTGGGGAGGATAGTGCAATCCCACACGTTCCATAAAGTTGTACATATTTACACAACACATAAAGTTAAAAAAAGTAAATAGAACAAACAAATATAAAAGACATAAGCGATAATAGAAATAAATAATCAATTATAATGTAGGACGTGGTCTGGAGTGAGCTAGGGCCCAGCGCTCGCTCAGGAGTGGCGCTTGGTGCTGGAAGGCTGCGATCACCACTTTGTTATCGGAAGCCATTAGCCGCATCCTGGCTCCAGTGACCCTGTGTCTCGTCAAACCGGCGAATCCGTGTAGTCCTAGCTCCGTAAACATTGAAGATGCGCTGCTGTATCTTCTGTATCCAAATATAATTCTGCAAGCATCATTATATTGGATCCGCAGTCGTTCTATTGAGCTGGTACGGTAGTGACACCATGTTTCACATGTATATAGGTTAGTGCAAAATGCATTGAACAATGTTTTTTTTTACATTGTTACTGCATTTGAAGAATCTTCGGGCAATCATATTAGACAGTATACTGATACTCTTCCGCTGTCGTTCAATATCACCGTCATCCGAGAGGTCGTCAGTAATAATGTGTCCCAAGTATTTTACATTCTTAGATGCGTTTATATTTTCATCATTAAGTTTTACAGGGAGCATTTTTTTGAGGTTAATTTAGCAAATCCTGTGCAACTTTAACAAAAATTCGTTATACCAAGAAAATTGTAATCTTGTTCAATAATATTTTTTATTTACCGAACTATACATTAAAAAATCGTACATTCCTTTGTTTATGTAATACTTTTAAGCTCATTTGGGTATTCCATACAATGTTTTATCTACTTCTGCGAAGGTAAGGTACCCATTCTTATCTGCGCGTCGCAGGAATAAAGCTGAGTCTCGGGTATTATTCCACGCATAGCCTTTGTGGGCCTTGTATAATAGTGAGTTATGAATATAATCAGCAAAGTAGACTCTGGCTTCATTACCATGGAATAGGGTGACTTTGTACATCCCCGATAAAGTCGGACATTTGTCGATAATTTTGTGCGTGTACTCGAAGTGCAAATATAATTGTTTTGTCACCAGTATTAATCAATTTTACGCTGTTTCAGTTTAGATATTGCCCACATTCAAATTTCGTACGTGTTAAATGATACTTGTAAATGTCGTACACGGTTGCCCGATGAAATTTCACGTAGGTACCAAAAGCACAATACCAAATTATAATTGAATTCAAGGAAGAAATTTCACTTGGAAGAAATTACACACTATTTATTTATAGAAAACACCGTGAAAGTAATGTTAAAACAGGAAGTAAAAAGAGCACTCCTAATTAGACTTTCTAAATAAGCTTGAAAAGCGATCAGTGTTGTGCATAGAAAACTCGGCGTAATATATTGCAAATGAATAAAATGTTCCATAATTTTAAATTAAATTCGATCAACGATTGCAAGTTAATATTGAAATTTCACTTTGTGTAGATACCTCGGAATTTTTTTTAATGTATTAAATACATAACGTAAATAAATTATTTAAAGTGGTGTCTGACATGAAAAAGTTTATTACGTCAAAGTACATGATCGATGGTAGAATACGAAACCAAAAAGAACATGATGTTCTTAAAGTTTTACCTAAAATTGAAGGTAATTGGCTCACTAAATTTTGAAATGTGCTGTGTAAGGTTTTTCAATTGTGATAATATACATAGACCAAATAATGATGGCAGAAAAGTGTCAAATAGTGAAATCGCTTCTAAGTAGGTTTTTATTTACTTTTTGTGGTGTATCGTAAAAGCTTCCGCCTTGTAGACACAGATGGCGGTGATATCATCTATCGGTAGATTCCGCTAGATGGCAGGCCACGTAGTGCTTAAGTTCTCCGGCAGGATCGGAGGGCTCAGAGGCTGTGTTTCAGTTATCACTCGCCAGAACCATTCTAGCTAGCTTCTAGTTAGGTAGACTACCGCAGTCCCAATTGTATACGCGAAGTATAAATAAATCCAGATACGAAGAAGAATCTATTTTTATTCCTAAATAATCTCCATTCGACGACCTCCGTAGTCCAGTGGGTAAGACTCTTGACTCACAATCCGGAGGTCGCGGGTTCGAACCCGGCATGCGCAAATAAATTTTATTTAATTAATTTGTGTTATTTCACAATTAATTCATTTAAAATAATATATAGTATATTTGCGGCATGTTCCAGAGTGGAAGATACTATTAGTATCGCCCTGGTGTAAGATCACCATTCAGAATTGAAACGTTGCTTGAAAATGGCTTTAGCCGTGTTTGGTGACCAGATCTGAATAGCCAGGTACTTCCCAACCTTCCTCTTCCCAACCTCCCTTCCCTCCCCACTACCTTCAGCCTCACAAGATACCCCAATTGGGGATGCCATAGTCTCACTGCCTCCAGACGGGAGCAGTTGAGATTCTTGTGCGGTATACACTGTAAAAAAAAAAAAAATCCGAAGGATTGGGAGAATCTGTTAGTGTGCCCATAAAATAACAGAACACTACGCTTTTCATCTCGAGAACTGTATAACCAACACCCCTGCCATAGGTCACCTCAAGTAGTCCGATATGTTTGGTGACTTAGCAAGGGTGCCCGGGTTCATGGGGTGAGGTTTGTGCAGGTTGTGGCGAATGCATTTGCCCACCTTTAGCGTGGCGTACTGGATCGGGAGAAACTGGTTAAGAGAGACCTAACCTAGACCTCTCCAGATGGACTCTCTCGACTCATCGCCTTGCAACGCAATGGGAAGGATGGATTCATACGTCTGTCACTCCTGGACATATTGACCTCCAATTTCATATCCAACCTCATACCTTTTTCCTTCCCAGAACTTCATCTCCTTCCGTTCCCTAAGAGAACGGAACCCTCCACATAGCATCCCCAAAGATGATATAGGCCCTGAGGGATTTTTCCTTAGAGCCTCCCGTGTGGAGCTATTGTAAAAACAAAAAAAGGTAACCCTAAAAAATTATAGACAATAAACCAAAAATGCGCTAAAAGCCTGCCAAAGGTCAATCATAACACCATCTTACGACACCATACATTCAAGCAGCTCTTAGTATACCGCAAACATACGATTTTTCCATCCGATTGTCTGATCAGACAAAATTCGATTGGACGGCCGGCGAGGAAAGTCGTGGCCTATTTTCATCACGCCACGCCGGCCGTCCAATCCGGTCCGACAACGGGCGTGGCCCCGGTATTATAACCAATCGGGTTTCGAATCGATTTTTGTCTGATCAGACAATCGGATTTAAGCCATAAACGAACAGTTTTTTCTTCAGTTGTTTCATAGAAAGTGAACAATTCATCAAATTTCACAGAATTTAAACAATTCAACAAGTGTGATTTAAGTTCTGTATAAGTGATTTTCAAGTTCCGTTATTATTCAATTATGGGTCAGTTGTTTCACAGAACATGGTTAATAATATAACATGAATAGAACTTACACGGAATTTGAAAATTAACTTTGAAGTTTGATGAATTGTTTAAAAAACTCGCCTTTCGTAAAGTTACATTTACATAGGGGAACGTACCCATACTACGTGACCCGTTCAGGGGGGGAGGGTCGTCAAAATACCACGCTTGATCATAATGAGCGGTGAGGGGCTTAGGTTTTTAGTCACCGGGAGGTGGGAGGGGGGGGTTAAAAATTGCAAAAATTGGGTCAAGTACCTACACATTTTTTACTACATCAGGAAAAAAAATTCCCTCGGGGCCTTTGTCATCTTAGGGGATGCCGTATAAAGGGTTTTTTGGAAAGGAAGTAGAGGAAATTCTCGGAAGGAAATAGGTATGAGGGGTGGGTAGGTTCTTGGAGTGTGTCCAGGAATGACGGATGTATGAACCACTTGGGGTGACCTATGGCACAGACGTTGATAATCCCATAAACGGTTCCTGGAGCGGCGATACACGTACCCGTCTCCCAAATAGTTATACACGTTAGTAGTATACATGTTTAGTAAAATTATAAAAAACATCATCATTGAATTGGTGTGTTTCGCGCTATGTATGCACTGCATTTTCTTTATCGTGTTGCCTTTCTTTGTAAGATTTGTTTTTTTAATAATAAATTTCACAAAAATGTATATTTTTTCGGTATCCTACCCTATTGTAATACCTACCAGTACTTCCATAATTTTAAGAATATTTACTGACTAATCTGACGACGTGTATAAAAGATATTTGAAAAAGTTAATAAATAAACTAGAAAATCTTAATAAAATTGATCATAAATATTACAAGAAGTCACACCAGAAAGGTTCTCGTGGCCCCATGAAGCAATACGGCAAAGTGTCAAAAGACATATACATATCTGGGTGAGAAATTATATAATAAAATCCCTTCCTATGTCCTTCATCGGTTCAATATTAACCAAATGGTTGATTGGCTTGGTTAGAGTGGAGTCCGAAAAATTATTAAATAATGTCACTTAAATGTTTACATGGTTACCTATTAATGGCATATTTAGTAAAAACGCAGTATAGGTATATATACATATATTTTTGAAGTTCGACTTGGGGGGTAAGCTGGATGCGTTACGAAAAGTGGTGATGTGTTACGAAAAGTGTGATGTTACGAAAAGTGTTGATGCGAATGGTAATCGATGTGTACGGTGATCGAGTGGTCGGATAAGGATGGTCACCCAAAGGTCGTAGGTCACCCCAAGGTCGTAGGTCACGCCAAGATCGTAGGTCACCACAGGGTCATAGATCATCCCATAGTCATATGTCACCCCAATGTCATATGTCACACCAATGTCAATGTCATATGTTTTATAAGTTAGTGAAGTTTTTCTTCAGTCGTGTGGTCTAAAGCACACTCGTTTTTTTTAAAACATTTATTACAATTTTTTTTTGGTATTTTCACCAGCATTTGGTTCCTTAGAACGGACAATCTGCCTAGCTAGGAACTAATATCAACCTGAAGGATAATATATTAACACTTGTACGCATTTGTAATATTTTCAGTTATTATGCAATATTATTATTATGTAATTTTTGCTATATAAATGTATCTAATGTAATGTAATAAACAAACAAAATGAACTTATTTTTAATGACGCTATTTTTTATTCTTAACGTGACAAAGTCACCTCTTTCTACGGTGACAGCAAAAGCATCTCGTATGCTGAACAAACAGGATTAATGAAAGTAAGGTACTAATTGGGATACGGTAAGGTCCAAATTGGAATATACTTCTTATGGAAGTACCCCTATCCCTTAATATGTATCCCCGATATATATCTCCTGCAAATAATTCATTGCAGGGCGATTCGCGTTCCTTAAATTTAAAAGAAAAAAATAAATTATGCCTACACGAATAATCTAAGTAGGTACCTACAGATTTTACTTTTATCAATTTCCTTTTTCTAATTGAAACAGATCATTTTTTGAGACAAGAAATTTAATTTCCCGACCCCTTTTTGTGAAAGTGTTGAATTTGAGGAAATAATCTTTGGAATATTACAACGAAAAACTTGAAATCATTTTTCTCATTGACTATAAAATTTGGTTGGTTTAAATAATATGACGCCCATCGTTTTTTTTTACATTTGCTTATTTTTTTTACACACGGAGATCCTGAGGAAAAAAAATCCCATCACGGCCTTTGTCATCTTTGGGGATGCGGTGTGGAGGGTCTTTTTAGGAAATAAAGGAGAGGAGGTTCTGGGAAGGAAAAGGGAATAGGGGGTGGATAGGAATCTGGGGGTCATTATGTCCAGGAGTGACGGACATACGAAACCATCCCTCCCACCGCGGTAAGGCGATGTTCCGAGAGAGTCCTGCTGGAGAAATTAAAATGTCTCCCTCATCCACTATCTCCCTCGATCAGGCCCACCTCGCAGTTGATGGTCAGACGCAACCACCATCAAACCGGAGAAACCTCACCCCCGTGGACCCAGGCTAAAATGCTAAATCAACAAACGTAGCGTACCACCAATGGCAGAGGTGTTGGTTATACCTAAAATAAACGGTTCCGGGGGGGAAGCTACCCATTCCCGCCTCACTACTTGAGTCTTATTCGTTTACTGTCAACGGCCTACCGGGAAGCCGGCTTAGGGGCGCAGACACCGAGTCTCGCTTGCGACTGGACTGATGGCTCCGCTTATCCTCGGCGGGACTGCCGGATGACTGCAGCTCAGCTGCTTTGGTTAAGTCAAACAATCTCATCATAATATATATATATTTTTTTAATTCTATTAACTTTTCTTCCTACATATTAACAAACTTTTATTTCAGCTACATCAGGTGGCGGAGATGAGATGTGATACTGTGAAATAAATAACTAACAACATGTACGCACTCGCATACTGCCTGCTAACAATGTATGCCCAGACATTGGGGGTCTAGAGTCATTTTAAATAAAAAGTAGCTTCTTTATGAATAAAAAATTAGAGTCCTGACGAGTACGGTGAGGGAGGAAACCATCTGTTTCCTTAGAACGCCGTGGGAAAGTGGTGGGCAACCTCCAATGTCAACGGAATATTATTTACTGGTAAAGATCAAAATAGTTGTGTTAAACTTGGAATCTTATCAAAAATGGCCTTCACCGTTCAAGAGTTTTTTTTTTAATTTTCTGCACATTGATCTACTAATTTTGTTATTAACGCTTGTTTTCAGTCATATCGTTATGTTTCACAACTTTTCCAAGAAAATGTTTGATATCTTTATTTAACCAATGCGCTTGTGTTAGTATACATTATACATGCCTACATGCTTTTTTGCTGATCTATATAGTTTCAATATACACAAGATGATCAAAGGAGTGCAAATCAGAACTATAAAACGTAAATTCATTATCCCTCCACTCCGCGTTTTAAGTTTTTCACATCAATGAAAAATGGACTCTATCTTGTAAACAATGCGATTCCACTAATAATTATGTAAGTTAACCTTTTGATTTTTATCCACAGAGGAAGTGGAAGGAATAATTATAACAAATCAAATCATTTTTAGACGTTTCCTTAGTATATTGAACTCCATCTCGCGCGATTGAACAAATATACACGTCCACGTTTACATATGCATGGTAAATCTCTGAATTAAAGAAGTGACAGTTCTGTAAATATTTTTTAAGAATTTTCGTTTAATTTTTAAATATCAAGTTTTTTACTCTTTTGATAAGTAAAGATTTGTCTTAATTCAACCCTGAAGCACCTTTAATAAACACTTTAGTTTTTTAATGAATTTTTAAGGAGTCGTCCATTAATCACGTGATGTTTTTTAGCAACTTTTTAACCCCCTCCTCCCCGGTGATATGTGGTGAGGTTTTAGACTAACCCTGATTTCAAACCAATTTTTATAAAAACAACTCACTTTTTATAATTTTAAAAAGGTTATTCCCGTCCATGTAATATATCATTGAAGAAAAAGATAACACTAATAATCTAAACAAAAATATGAAAGTGAACAAGGCACAGAAAAATAAAAAAGATAACGGTCGCAACTGGAAGACGAACCCAGAACCTCTCGTCTTACCGGCACGAACCCCTGTAACAATTCGGCTACTGCCACCTTCTATCAAACCGTCATATTTGTCAATCTGATATTTCAAATTTTAGAATTAAAAATATTATCTTTGACTTTTTTTTCCATATTTGTCGTCCCAATTGCGACCGTTATCTTTTTATTTTCCTGTGTCTTGTTCTCTTTCATATTTTCGTTTAGATTATTAGTGTTATCTTCTTATTCAATGATTTCAATGCACTGAGAACCAAATTATTACAAAAGCATATTAACTTTTTCACATCAATATTAAAGAAAGCTTTTTATAAAACACCAATATGAAGTGTTGACTGTGGTTTTGGTTAAACCCTTCTAGCCATGTTTTTGGGATTATTACTTTTCAGTCGTTTCATGTAGAATAGAAGTACAACATGATAAATGTATTTTGTTGATTTAGACGTTTTTAATACTTAATGCGTAAATAAGTCAGGTTATTTCCAAAAAAACCATACACGAAATTACTCTACCCTCAAATATTTGATTATTAAAATAGAATTGCAATGTTTTAATTCAAAGTGTTGGAAAACAGATAACCACTTTCATGTAAACTTCTTGATTTTTAATTATTTTTACGAATTGGTAAATATTCGTTATTTTCGTCTCCTGTGAACATTCCATTTTGCAGGTTAAAGGGTTTTACCAAACCGCAGTCGATATGATAGTACATACAACAATTTTTGAAAATAGAGTACGTAAGTCTGTTACCCGATAAGTTTCGAACAAGAAATGTCCGAGCTGAACGGGCTGACAACTTCGACAACTTTTCAAGAATATTCTAATCATACAATGAAAGTAAGCATGCAATAGGTGGATAGTCTCCAAAAAGGTTGCATTTACCATTTTTCAACTTACTCAATGGATGATGGGGTGGAACTGCGAAGGTATAATACTTGGAGGTTACGTTGTGAACCTTCATCACAGAACTGTGCGTCAGAGTGACCACCACTACTAAAACACTCGCCAAAAGGAGCACCACGAAGGACACCATGATGATCAGAACAATCCTGCGTCTCTTCTTCTCTTTGCGATCCCTCTGGGAGGGTTGTCTGGACACATTGGACCTGGGTCTTGAAGAACACTGACTCGGACAGATGCTCTGGCGACTGTATTGTATCACCATGAAGTCTAGTGGAGGAGCGAGACTCGTAGGATCCACAGGTCTCAAAGAACATGATCGCCTCGTCCTGACTCTTCTACCTGACTGTGATCTCGATCTTCTGTTCTCTGATCTGTACCGATCCATGGACCTGCTTCTAGATATCTTACGAGATACGCTAGCCGCATGTCTCCGTTTATTTGTCAGGTCTTCAGTAGATATGGAAACAGTGGCCTCGCAATATCCTTGATTGCGAGCGGACGATTCACTGGAAACCTCATCCAAGTAAGGTGCGTCTATTGATAAGTAAGAAGAAAACTCTTGAGGATAGTCCTGCGTCAGTTCTGCTTTATCCATCGTCGTCATCTTGAAATTTTTAATTTAAATCGTTCCAACACGAATATTTCACTCGTTAAAATCCAACGTAAACACTATATTTTTATGATGTACCGCATTTTTGTTTATCATTTACAAATGTTTTTAAGCTATGTATAATGTCTAAAATTACAAATTAATAAAAAACAAAAAGCATAAATCATGCGGGCCATAATAACGCTGACCAAAAGTGCCCGTAAACTTAGGTTTTATGATTTTTCCGTCCGAGTTGAAACCCGTTGAAACGTCGATTGAAATTTATTAATAAACCGGCCGCACTGAATGGAAAATTGTTGAAATTCATAGACAGGAGTTTGTGTATCGAATCTCCGTGAGAATCTCAGCTGAATGTGCCGGTTGGGAGGTGTCGAAGCGGGAAGCAACGGAACGCCTCATCGTGTGTTCTCAAGCCTCGAACTATTTTTGACGCGGTTGAATGCTTGTTGCTTGCGTTTGTAAGAGATGCGCGTCAGAGATCGTTTAAGGGAAGTGGCTTTCAGCATAAACTGCTTTGTATTGAGATATTTTGTGTTCACCGTTATTTAAGAAATTTCGAATACATTAAGTTTTCAGTATAAGTCATAAATAACAATCACTGAATTTCATATTTAATAGATACTACTTAGCTTTGCATTCGTTTAGACACAAGTTAACTGAAGTTTTTTTTTACATTAACTCCACACAGGAGGCCCTGCGGAAAATGATTTCCCTCAAGCCCTATGTCATCTGGGATACTGTGTGGAGGGTCTTTTTGAGGGAAGGAAGGAATGAACATTGGTCATGAAGAGACCCATGTTGTAGGAAGGAGGAAACGCAGAGGCCGGCAAATCATTCCACAGCCGAGCTGTTGAACATAAGAACGAGTCGAAGAAACGACCGGTTCTCATGTGACAAATGTCAACCGTGTACAAATGTTGGGCACGTGTTTGGCGTGTTTCCCGACTACGCACCGGTGCCAAAGGGTTCAATGATGCTAGTTCCTCGGAGCATCTTCCATTGTAATACCGGTAGAACAAGGATAGCATTCCCACCCGACGCCTGTGCTCTAAAGATTGCAATCCGTATGTTAAGATGGGAGTATCTATTAAACGGACCGCCCGTTTCTGCACAGAGTCGAGGGTATTTTTCAGGTATTTTGGAGTTCCAGACCAGAGGTGGCTGCCAAATTCAACCATGGGGCGCACTTGTGATTTGTACAGGGTTAGCAGTTGTGTACTATTAAAGCATCTGCGTGCCCTGGACAGTATGCCCAGTATTTGGAAGGCTAACTTTACTCTGGCTTCGATGGAGCCCCCATACCTGAGCTAGTCACTTAGGGTTACACCAAGCATATTAATAGAGGGCCTGTTCGGAAGATTTGTTCCGTTGAAAGATACTAGATTTTAATTTCGTTCCCTTTCAGAAGTAATCAGACAAGATTGGGTCTTTGAAACATTAAATTCAACGAGATTATTTTTACCCCAGGAGAAAACACTCTCGAGGTAACCGTCCATTCTTTGCTTCAAAGCCCTACGAGCTGTTGGAGTTTGTGAGCCCTTTGGGGGCTTGTCAAACAAAAAGCTATCATGGACTGTACTGCCATTCGCGTAACAGTGAAATGGTGCACATGACAAAAGGTCGTTGATGTGCAACAAATACAAAGTCGGAGACAGAACCGATCCCTGTGGGACGCCGGCATTTATCGAGTGTGAGGAAGAGGTGAAAGAGGTGAAGAGGTGATTTGCCGGAAGTGTTTTCTTTAACAAGAAAGTTAATCGGGTTCAAAGACAATTCGGTCGAGTTTGAGATATGTATTTTTAATTAGGTATTACAATTTAAAATATGATTCAAAGATCGTAGATTAGAAACACATAGTTGAATTGACTTTGAAATTTCAGGCGGAAAAAATTTGTACGAAATTCACGACGCCAGAGTTCAGCGTTGTACAAAATACAAAATTTCTGTTTTATAATTTAAAAAATTTCACCAATCGTGATTCAAATGTAAATGACGGACACGCCATCAATATTATCGTGATTTTTGTTTGTATAATTATGCCGAATTGCGCTACCTTCTTCTTTAGTCAACATTTCGGAAAGCATTACAGGGTCCATCATCTGGGCAGGTTTGTGCCACGATGATGATGACCTAAGTGCTCACGGGAACTATACGTAAAGTATATCCGCTCTACAATAAAAAAGTTGGATAAAAATGCATAATTTATATCTATTACTTAACTTCTTGATCGCCGATACCAAATTTTCGTCATGCGCCAGCTGATTCGCATCTCATGATAACTTACTGGAATTTTATCCAGATGTGTAATGTCCTGATAATGGACACTGTAATGCTGTTTCTCAAGAGGAGGAAGCGCAACACGTCATAATAACCCTAAAATAAATCACGATAAAACTTTTGGCCGTGAAAATCACTATGTTTCTATAAAAAAGGATGTGAAAATTCTTTTAGCATCTTTAACCAACTCTTAGAAATAACAAGTTTATTGATTATTTTTTTTTCTTTTTACCAAAAAATCTCAACATAAAGTCATATCGGTTTAAAATAGCATATTCAAACAAAATTGAGATACGCGCACTCGATTTACTGCCCGTTCGAATCGCATCCGACCGGCGGCGTCGGCCCACAGGTGATCGTTTGGAGCGCGGACAGAACGCTTCCGTACGGTTGGTTTACAGTTTACAGTATGTACCGAGTATCACGATCGCGGCGTCACGACGCGCGGTAGGCGGCGACGGCGCGGAGAACGACGGCGATTGCGCTCGGGAAGAATCGGCGACCGGCGCCCGCTCTACTTCCTGTCTTAGACACAACTGACAGCCTCCAACAAAAGCGCCCGAGCTGCATTCAACTTTACCGCGCAGGCACCTGTACGTAAATTCGAAATTCTGAATACCGCGTGTTTTATAGGCAGAGGTTTTATTTATCTTTTTTTGTGTGGCAATACGGGTTTTTCTGCTCGATAAAACAGGAACACGTATAGTACAGTTTGGCAAATGTACATTTGCAGATGAGGAACTGAATACGCCATGTTTTTTGAAGTGAAAACTTATTTAGCACCGTTGTGATTTGAAACCCGATGAAACGACAAAGCGACACTGGAAAGGGGCAAACACATACACCTTTATTTAACCTGGGAGAGAATGAGATAGAATAATTAGTATCCTCTTTGTGCGATGCTTCATAGCGTCCCCACTCTTGTCTTCTTTGGTTTTCTGAAGGTTTTACTTCTGTATCGCATGAATTAATCATATTGTTTCATTTATTTATACACAAGTTATAGCTACATTCAAAAGTATAATAATAATAATTCTTTATTCCAGGATGTGGGGAGGATAGTGCAATCCTACACGTCCCGTGTAGTTATACATGTTTATATATTTAAACAGTAAAGAAACAAGAAAATGAAAAGAAACAAAAAAGAAAAAAATAATAATAACAAAAATAAAAATATCCCTTATTATGCGGGACGTGGTCTTGAGTGAGCTCGGGCCCAACGCTCACTCAGGAGTGGCGCTTGGTGCTGGAAGGCTGCGGTCACCACCGTGTTGTCGGAGGCTATTAGCTACATCCTGGCTCTAGTGACAATTGCACACTGTGTTTTGTTTTGTTAATCGGCTGGCAAATTTTTTTTATTTTTTTTAAGTGAAACTTTTATGGACCCGTTGTGATTAGGAATTCGGAGGAAACGGAAATGACGCGTACACCATCTGCGAAGCACCTATCAAGGCTCCTATTGGTTGAGACATAAAATGGAAACGGCGCCAGGTCTGCGCTCATTGGCTGCTTTGATTTTGAGTAATTATGACCTCACTTTTCAAGGTTCCTTGGTTAAGATTGTTTAGGTAAAGTTTCCCTTCTACCGCGTGCTAACTGCACTCGAATTTTTTTGTTTACTTTTTATTGACTCGATTGAGGAGATCAATAATCTAATTAACTTTGCCGAATGACAAGTATAACTTTGCAGGCGGTCGAAATAGGAATTAAAGATGCTATTTTTTTGTTTATTTGGCTATCCAAATGACAAGTGAGTCTATGAAACGGGACGATTTCAAAAAATCAGAAAACAATCAATAAATCATCGTTTGTAAAATTTATTGTTGAAAACATAATCTACACGAATGGAAATATTGTTTTAGTGCACAAAAGTTAATTTTTTTTAAATAGTGTCTGAAAAGTGGGCACCGTTTTGTCGCACACATTCTTGCAGCCTTGTTGCAAAGCTGCCCGTAACATTGTGCAGCATTTCTAGCGATATTGCTGCCACATCACGTAGAATCCTGTCTTTTAATGCCCGGATAGACCTTAAGGGGTTACTTTGTAATACTTTTGTGCTTAGGTACCCCCAAAGGAAGTCGGATATGGACAAGTCAGGAGAACGAGGTGGCCAAGGAATATCACTTTCAATTTTGATTCTTGATTATTTTGCAACTAGTTGAATTCCGCTGCGTTGCCCGGTCTTTGCGCGGAGCTTTTTGTGTTTTTCGAAACCTCATGTGGACAGTGACCCTTCTCTTGTTTTGAAGGTCAAGTGTGGAAAATTTCATCATCTCGGAATAAATCTATAAATTTTTAAACACCAAATCCTCGCCGCCCGCCTGCCACATTCACTATTATTTATATAAATAAATAGGTAGACAGAAGATATTCAGATAAATATTTTGACCGATCAGTGGCTGAGTTGGCATCGGATCCCAAACGGGCGTCGCGTGTTCGATTCCTCGACTGGCTAAGTCCTCCATCACAACACAAGCAATATTTTCCGCTTTCTTGTGCAGGTATTAGGAGATTTTTAAATATTGTCGGGTTATTCGTAACCCGGGAATATTTGTTTTTCTTAAAAAAAAAATAATAATGCTAATCAATCGTTCCAATTTTACACTAGCATCCATCATATCTACTCAAATGTTGACCGATTGTAAAGTTATCATTGTCAAGCTGTGCACACTGTACATATTTACATTTTTGCTTCTTACTGTGTATGGGGGTGTACTTTTCTTTTGTGTGATCGTGAATGCTCAGTGCATGGAGTACCTCTAGTGCCAGCTTACAGTTTCAAGGGGTGTATATGTGGGTCAGAGAATAAAATCTCCTAGTCCTCGGAGGCAACAAATTAAAATAGAAGGCAGTCGAATATTCAGGGGATGGAGCAGTTACAAAAGGCGCATTACTTCGTTTGATTTCACATACAGAAACTAGAGAACAATGAAACATTACAGAGAACAAATGCATACTTGCTTTTAATCACTAGAAAACATGTCTTTGTTATTTCTAAATTAAAACTGCGGAATTTCGTATGCAGTAGATATTAAAGGTTAATTCGTCCGAGCTTCAATTATTACTATTGTCATCGGCCAATGTTTATATTATCCTTTAGTGGACATAATGGCATATAACAATTCTATTTTTGACAATTCGATAATTTTTCAGTTTGCTTGATAATATCGATGGTACAGATCGGATGTGCGATTTTGTAGTTTTGCGTTACAGCTCTTTAAAGTTTCGGTTCTGCGTTTATACTGATTTTTTAAATCAATGTATATATATTGTTGTTTTAATATTTTGAATTTGATTTCATTTCATTAAAAATTTCGAAAATACAGACTTTTAAATCAACAAAATAAGTCAATAAATAAACCTACAAAACGATTTTCAATTTTTAGCACATCCGACATTATTCTTCGGGACCGTCGTGTTTGTTTAATTTTCCAAATTGATATCTGAATTCGATATAATACTCGTACGATGGTCTGTTGCTTTTTGTAATTTTTTTGCATTACTATCAAGTTTCAACTGGAAAACGAAATCTCATATTTATCTGAAAGAAGAACGAATATTTTTGTTGTAAATAAAACAAACTTTTTATTTTGTCCTTTAGTAGAGTTAACGCTTTTTCTCAAAATTCATTATTCTTATTGAATAATAATTCAAAAACATGGAAAAAAAATATATCTGGCATTATTTCTTGACTCATTTATTTCTTTATATCACCAACTCCAGTAAAATATTGGCAGTGTCAACAACGCTAGCCGCTAGAGGCGCCAGTGTATACCCACATAGGTCGACCCACAGTGCCCTTCTTGACAATATCAAGGAGGATACGGTGTTTCTACCTATTTCGACAGAATAGTACTTAATCATAAATATGGGAACACCTCAGCACAGGTTCGCCTAGTGAGGTGTTCACAAAATTCTACTACTAACCTATTTACATACAGTTACGGATTATTTATATTTTTTTTTCTTATTACTGAAACTTATTATCTAATCTGTAAAGTGTATGTTCAAGAATAGAAATAAACAAATAAAGCGTAATGTATTAACGTTCACATTCCGAAACCGAAACTATTCGGACATGTTAAAAGTCGATTGTTTACTGTTATTTGGCTAATTTTTTACACTTATTCAGATAGTTAACACGACGTGTTAAATTAACTTAACTTCTCGTTCGGCTGACTTCGGGTGAGTCGTGGCTCGTATGTCACCCGCCATCATCAGCAAAATACTCAATTAATGACGTCCTTCCTTTAATTGTTGATTTTTGATAAATATTTGTTCCAAGAAGTAGTCAACATGTTTGTTAATTTTGATGTGTTTTATAGCAGTAATATCAAAAAAAAAATACATACAATTATTGTTTTTTTTAATTCATTTAGTATAAAAAGATTTTTTTGGTCGTAAACGCAATCAAAATTAAAATACTCAATTAATAAGGTCCTTCCTTTATAATGTAAGTGTTGATTATTGAAAAATTTTGTTCCAAGAAGTTCCAATTTTGTTTGTTTTAAAGAAGTAATAAAAAAAAAAATTATTTTTTCACGTACTTCAGTTATTGTATTTTTATTTATTTTTAACACAAGTTAACTGTCTGAATAAGTGTAGAAAATAAGCCAAATAACAGTAAACGATCGATTTTTAACATGTCTAAAAAAGTTTCGGTTTCGGTTTCGGCCTAAACTGAGACGGACACCGAAGATTCGGTTTGTTTCGGTCGGACACTAATAAAAATGTTTTAAAAAGTAAGTTTTGGGTGTGCAGTTTACAGATATAATAATTTATTACTGACAATAAAAACACACCAAACCGTTTTTCTGGATGCCGAAATACGTTGATAGGTTAGTTGGTGAAATATATCATGAGTTCGTTAATTCCTAGCAAATAAAATGTTCTTGATTATATCAAAAGTAAATTATACCAAGAAAAATATAATTATAAAATGTTCAAAGTTAATTCAGCAAAGCTGTGTTAGTTCCTCGTGGCATTCTTTATTCATGTTGAAGTTATAAATCATCGTCAAAAAAGCAGCAAGATCGTATGAAGGTTATCTTTTTTATTTATTCATTTATTAACGTAAAATACCGAATATTCATTTTTCACGCAAAATCCATTGAAATAAAAGAACACCAACTTGCACAATACACGCTGACAGGAGCAGCTAGTGTAGCATGCTGCACATCTGAATGTATCGAAAATGTCAGAAGTTGGATGTATTATTAGCATTATTATATAGGTATTTGGTTAAATTAAGGCGGTACACAGCCTTAATAATTTTTGTTTGCTCAAAACTCACATTTTTCAATAATTTTTGTTTGCTCAAAACAAACTTTTTAATTTCCATGCCGCCCAAAGGATGCGAGTTATTTATATTTTAGATTAATAAAAATAGTACCTTACCATTAATACATTTTACGTACAACGACTTTAAAACTTAATAACCCGTTTTTCAACCATAAAGTTAGCGGTAAGCACCAGATTTTATTTTTCTAGAAGTTGAATGAATAACTTCGGGAGGACAACATGGAGACACATTTTAAATATTTGTAGCACTTTCTTCAGAATAATTAAAATGAACGCGG
The DNA here is from genome assembly GCA_929108145.2 of Limnephilus rhombicus. Taxonomy (NCBI): domain Eukaryota; kingdom Metazoa; phylum Arthropoda; class Insecta; order Trichoptera; family Limnephilidae; genus Limnephilus; species Limnephilus rhombicus. The sequence continues at coordinate 26,918,581 of OV815278.1, forward strand.
CGGAAAGGTCGTATCTCCAGGCCTGTTGTGAATTCGACCGTACGTTCGTCCAATACGCCGTGTCGCGGCGTATATTTGTTCACACGCTTTCTTCACTTACGTCTTTAAGGTTACCACATTATTTTTCTTCTTCTGTTTTTCTTTTGATACGGCAAATTCGATAGTAGTTCCGTCCAATACGCGGGTCGCGAGTCGCAAATTGTATAGGCGACTTCTTTACTTACGTTGTTAAGATATATTTTTGGGTATATTGTCATCTTACATATTTTTTTCACTCACGAATGAAATGGTTTTCAAGGCTGAAAACAGCTTTAATGATTGCAGTGCGAATTCCATGACGCCAGAGCTCGCGTTTGAAATTTTTGAGCTTTTTAATAATAAAGGTTTGAATAATTTAATATATCACTAAATTAATGTAGCGTAACATAGTAATGGAAGGTTTGAGAAAAAAATTACTGAAATATGTTGATTTGTTTGTTTTTTTTTATATTTTTTATTTCCAGGCAAAGGCTGCGTAACTAATGATACCCGGTCTCGAGGGAGGGAAAACGGATTCCGAGACTCGTGGAAAGTCGAAAGAATATAATCCATACGAAAAAATAATGAGCTTTTTCATTTTATTATTAGTTATGTCTTACTTCTAGGGCATCTAACTTTCAGATTTTCCTTTCGTAATTTCTGTTTTTTTTCAGTGGCTGTACGCAGGAGATTAAAATCATGTTAATAATGTTTAAATAACACTTTAAACTAGCCCACGTAATGGATTTTCCTTGACCTTTTCTTCGTGAATTGGAAAATGGAAAAAAAGAGATAAAAAAAACATTTTAAATATAGACAAAACACTATTCTTGGCACTTTACATTTTGACACAAGGAGTTTTTCGTAATTTTAACAAAAATAAACGTATTTTAACAAAGATGGCAGGAGCCAGATTTTTGTAATATCTAGTTTTTTATTGCTAGACATTTAAAACAATTCTGGACTTGTATCTATCCATATTATATAACTTTAGTTACCTCCTTAACATTGCTATCATTCTCATAATTTCTGATGCAAGATACCAGCCTCTCAGAAGCTGTACCTACTGAGCATGGCCCGCAGATACATATTTTCGTAGTACAAATCGCAAGTGCGCCCCACTGTTCAATTAGGCAGCCACCTCTCTTATAGAGCCCAAAATACTTTTAAAAAACCTTTGACTAAAAAAAACTGAAACGGGTGGTTCTTTCGATACATTTCCTATATCTTAACTAACCAATTACCATATTTAGAGAATGTACAGTGGGAAAGTTGTCTTTGTTTTACCGATATATATGATTTTCCGCCCCATGTGCTTCCTCCCGCCTACAGTATGGGTTTTTTCAAGACACGTTGGTTATGCATTGTAAATACCATTTTGTAATATGTTTGCTTTTTTTTAAATAATACTTAAATACATTTATATCACAAAAATATTGTTTGGCGCACTCTCTTTGGATTTTCAGCGACACTACAATATGGTTCGAATAACTGCTAAATTACACAGGTCTGCGGATTTTTTTCTTTAAAGTAAGAGGTAATTCCCATGTATTTTGGTTGCTGAATTCGGGAAAATTATCAAAAAAAATCCATCACGTAAGGTTTTTCCGCAAAATACTGTGGGATTGCCTATCTTAAGGCACAAAATATATTGCCGAAATATATATATATTTTTTAATTCCAACTTATCATAATAATTACTTAGCGTTGAATCGTATATATCATAATATATCGGTATTTTCCATAGTAGAATGTCGGAATTCCCAAGTTGCCCATTCCCTTCCGTGGCCTTTCATTTATTTATTTCTGTTCCAACTTTCATAAAGTGCATTTCAAAAATGACTTCAAGAGGTTGTGTAAATTCTTCTGAGAGTTTTTGCAATATTTGTGGTGATTTTGTAGTGAAAAAACATTAAAGAAATATGGCTGATTTTGTTTAAAAAAAGTGTATTTTGCGTATTTTGGTGTGAAGATAGGGGACCAGGACAAATCTTTTGCCCCGCATGAAGTTTGTTCAGGGTGTGTCGAAGGACTTAGAATGTGGTCAAAAGGTAAAGGTAAATCTTTTGGTTTTGGTGTTCCCATGATCTGGAGAGAGCCTCGAAACTCGAAACCACAGCAATGACTGCTAATTTTGTTCGTGCAATGTGCAAGGAAATAGTACCAAAAATAAAATAAAAAACAAATTTGTTACCCAAACATGAATTCGGCACTCCGCCCAGTCCCTCGCGGACCTGGCATTCCTACACCACAAGCCTAGAAGATTTGCCATCATCAGAAAGTGAATCAGAAGAAAGTTCTAGTGACGAGTTTCAAGTAGGCGACTCCAGTGGACCTCAATTGACGTCCCACAAAAGAAAAAGCACAAAACGAAGCTTCGAAATTCGAATCTAAAAAAAGCAGATTTTATAAAGATTTATAATTATATATAATGAAAATAAAATATTTTATGACTCAAAATTAATTAAATTTGTATAATTTTATGATTTTTTTCTTTTGAACATTCCCTACAGAAGTGTTTTGCCTATATTTTAATTTCCACTTTGCGGAAAATCCTTACGTGATGGGTCGAAATGAATGGCATTCTCGAATTCAGCATTCCGAAATACATATTATTCACCCATTACCATTTAAAAAAAAATTAAATGTCAATTTGCAGACCTGTGTTATCAGACATCATATTAACTACAATGAAACAGAGATGTCGCCCGCTTGTCGGAGTGGAGAGAAAAGTGCAGTTAGAGGATATTTATTTTAAATATCTTATTGTGACCTTTAAAATAACTGTCTTGATTCTGTGGTTTGAAATTTTTGCGAATCATTTTGAATTTAACTCCTGTTGTGTATACTTGACAATTGGCTTGGTGCGTGTTTCAAAGAAAAATTATACGGAAATTGATTCAAGTGGATGGATTATATTTCGGAGGCCTCCGATGTCGCAGAAATCGATAATTAAGGTTAGTTAAACTGATTTTCCCTAGAGATATGTCGGATCGCCATTATTTGTGATATTTGTTCGCGCCAAAGTTAGATTCATAATAAGTAATATATTTTTGAGCACTGGGGAACTTACACACCCCATGCTTGCAAATTATAATGTACCGGCACATATTCACTCCTTCCTCTTCTGAAAAAGTCCCACCACGCGAAATCCTTAAAGATGACCAGTCAGTGGCTGAGTTGGCATCGCGTTTGGGTCCTCCATCACGACCCAAGCAACATTTTTAGCTTACTGTGCTGGTGGTAGGAGATTTTCATACATTATCAGGTTATTCGTAACCCATTTTACTTTTTTTTTAAAAAAAGGTCTTGAGGGAAATAAGAGTAGAAAATATATGAGGGCGCCACTGTTGATCAAATGGCAATACTAAACACATAACTCATGATGTTAAAGTAAAGCTGTGTAACCTACATTCTATAAATAATTAAAAGGGCATAATGATGGAAAAAATATTTTTTCATTGCAGTATAGATACTCGCCGATCTCAAAATTAGAATTGCATATAGGTATATTATTATTATACCTTTGAAATTTTGTGTTAGCGTAATGAAGAATAACCATAATGTAATAAAATATAAAACACAGTTTAGAAATTGCTCATATTTATTTAATACTAGATAAAGTTCCTAGCGTTGCCTGGACTTTAGATCATGTCTCTAATTTTAGATCTGGATATATTTAACTCATTCAGATCTAAAATTAGTATAACTAAACTCACCATTAGTGATTCTTCCTTTCTATCTATTGTTAAATTCAAATTTATGTTAAATTAAATTAAAGCAAATCGTTTTATAAATCATCTTTTAATCAAATTTATGTCATGAAGAAAAAATCTTTTTTTTAAATGTGGTTTACTGTGTTCTATACATTCAGTGTCATTGCACTTCAAAAAATTATTTGACAGTTAAATTGGTGTTGCCGGTCTACAAATTTAGTAGTTCCAGTTTTTATATTTTCTACTCTTTTTTGACAGACTATACATAATGTTTTATTCGTGGAACTCCGTTGATTTTGATAAGAAATTTTAAAAAAACTAATTTCACGATGATATTGTTAAATTTTGTGGTTATCTCTATTATTGTGACAGATGTTGCGGATTCCAAAGCCACTGTCACCCGAAACAGCTGTAACAATTTTTATTATTATTTTTACTGGCATAAAAGATACAAAAATTGATTGAATTAAAGGTTTTTCTGTAACATTTCATCGTAAAGCATTATCTTAAGTTTCAAGTTCTATTTTATATTCAATAATGATACTATATTATTGAACTCTACTGTCACGATTTATTGAAAATTGGAGCACCACGTCTACCAACAATGGAGGAATATTGTGTTTACTTTAGATAGTGTTTACGGAGAGAACAAACAAACAAATTAATAACAATGCTCCTCAGAACATGCCGCACCTAAATAGATCATTCTACGAGTAAAGCACGGCATATTAGCAAAAAAGCTCTACGTGGCAGTTTATTTATGGTGTTTTATTTGAAGTAGCAAAAAAAGTAGTGTTATTGTTTCGCTTGTTGTTTGAATGCATTAACAACGCTGTAACACGAAAAAATAGGATATAAAACAATGCAATTGCAAAAACTAGCAAAACTGAATAAATACGACCTTAAACATTATTATGTGCGACTAGCTTTTTCCCGCGGCTTCGCTAGCATGGTATTAGGGGTTTCCCACTCCGCCTCCTCCACCTTCCTTCTTCCCACTCCACTCCCCCATCAAACCCCCTCCCCCCTCCCCCTCCAACCACCCTTCCCTCCACTCCACACCCCCATTAACCCCCCTCCCCCTCTCCCCCTCCACGCACCGCTCCCCCCACTCCTCCTTCCTCCATCTTCCCTCGCCCCACTCCACTCATCCATCAACCCCCCCTCTACCTCCCCCTCCTTCTCCACCGACCCCTACCCCAACCCATACCCCTCCCCACTCCACTTCCCCCCACCTTCCTCCACCCCTCCCCCTTCCCCTTTCTTTCCTCCCACCTCTCACACCCCACTCCGCCTCCTCCACCTTCCCTCTCTCCACTCCACTCCCACCATCAACCCCCTCTCCCTCCACCCACTCCACCCTTCAGCCCCTACCCCTCCACAATCCCTCTCTTCAATCCACTATCATACCACCCCCTACCCCTCCACCCTTCTCCATCCTTCCCTTTCCCCTTCCTTCCCTCCCCCTTCTCCCTCCCTTAACCCCCTCCGGCAACCCCCTTCCCTTTCCCCCTTCACCAACACCCTCCCAACACCCCCTCCTCCTTTCCCCCCACTCACCTCTCGCATTCCACACATTCATTCCCGATACATACAGTTTTCAAACTGCTCGCGTGCCACTTATTATAATTTTTTATACAAATTTCATAATGCCAGAACTCAACGGCAGTTTTATCCAAAATAACGAACAAAAAAACAAAGAATTATCCAATTTTGTTCAGTCGTTCAGGTTTATGCGCATAAATACATTTCGGTGATTCGTTTTTAGAGATAGTTATTAAGTACTTCTCTAACAAATCACTCTTTTTGGGGGGAATTGTCTAATTTTAAAAAAAAACATCGTTTCCAAGGCGACATTACAATTGGTTTGATTTTTTTCTGACGTTTGCAATGAATCGATTTTGTTAGGGACAGAAAAAGTATGATAATTAATTTCATAACGCCAGAGATTATTCATAAAGCCAGAGATTACCAATATATATAGCCTATAGATCTCGCAAATAATGTAGCTTTCTATTAGTGAAAGAATTTAAAAAATCCATTTAGTATTTTTTGCGTGAAAGAGTAACAAACATATATCCATACAAACTTTCGCCTTTATAATATTAGTAGGAAGTAGGATAAAGAAGAACCTATTTGGCCAAAGCAGCCAAACCTCAAATCGAGTGAGTACTTTTTTTTACATTTTTTATTTTTAATTAGCTCCACACAGGAGGCCCTGAGGAAAATAATTCCCCTCAAGGCGTCTGTCATCTTTTGGGACGCTATGTGGAGAGTCTTTTAGGAAAGGAAGGTTAGAAATGGGAAGGAAAAGGGTATTAGGGATGAGTAGGAATGGGTCAGTGTGTCCAGGAGTGACGGACGTATGAATCCATCCCTCCCACTGCGGTGCAAGGCGATGTTCCGAGTTTCAACTATGATGTTCCCAGAGAGTACGGCTGGAGAATTCAAAGGGACTCCGTCAATCATTCTCTCCCGATCCGGCCTGCCATCCAGCTGGTGGGCAGACGCATCCGCCGCCAAGACCTAGACAAACCTAACCCCATGAACCTGGGCACCCCTACTAAGTCACCAAACGTAGCGAACCATTTGGGGTGACATATCCACAGCCTCACAGAACTCAAGTCATGTAACATATGTCAACCATGCACTTATGTTGGGCGGTATGTTTGAAGTGTTTTCCAACTATGCACTGGTGCCGTGGGAATCATTGACGCTGGTTCCTCAAAACATCTTCCATTGAAATACCGATAAAACAAGAATAGGATTCCCGTCCGATGCCTGCGCTCTAAATATTGCAATCCGTTTGTTAAGTTAAGAAGGATAAGTATGACATCATAATAGGTTGTTACTTGTATTTTATGTGGAAAACTTAACAATTTTACGCCCGCGATATCATTTCCATCACGCGGTATGGATCTTTGATCTACGTTTCGAGTTGAACGTAAAAATATTAATACAAGCAACCATATTGTTAATATTTTATTATAATTGTTCAACATTACAAAAAACATTGGCATTGATATCTGGGAGGAAACGTGATAATATTTTGTTATTTCATTTTTAGGCTTGAAATAATTTATGTTTTAAAACAACTGAAAGTTGTGATATTGATCAAATTAAGAGATATTTTGAGGAATTCGTACCTTCCCATCCTTGTCGCAAGGGGAATGAAGGCACGGCCTTTTTCACACAAACCTTAAATTTGGACTTAAGGTTTAAAATACTTAACTAAACTAAAAAAATAATTTTTAATCAAAAGTACACAAATTATTTAAAGAGGCAGAATTTTGGTTAAGAGATTAGAATCTGTTTTTTCTCTGTGCTTTCTAAAAAATTCCTTGTCTTGAAGATTGGCATCTCCAGTCCTTCAGCTTTGCTATTCAAACAATGTCGACGTCAGCCCCATCCAGGTTTTTAGCATTTAAAATATTTCAATTTACCCGGCCACAGAAGGAATATTTCAAATTCCTACTTTGATAACCAACCACACAGCACTGGCGACAAAAAGGTTAAAGGACATTGTTCGAACATCCGCGAAATGCCGTCGCAAAACACGAAATTTCACATTTGTTTATAGCGGTACCGAAAAAACTTTTCAGCATATTTTCAGCTAACAATGTAGGCGAAAATTATATTTAAAAAAATTTTGTATTTCATGAAATTTCCGAATGATGAATTGTTTTTATTTTTTTTTTTTTATTGATAAACTAACGTTTAAGACAATATTTTTATGTAGCATAGAGGGTAACAATTATTGTAAGCAATAATTATCATCCTGAAACACTCATCTACAATTGAAAAAATCTTCCGAGAAAATATACGTGCCGCCAACGGGCCTTGACAGTCACTTCAAGTCCCGTTGGCGCCATGTATCTTTTCTCGGAAGATTTTTTCAATTGTAGATGAGTGTTTCCGGCTGATAATTATTTCTTATAGTAATTGTTTTTATTTTTACCTATTCCATTGTGATTTTAAATTTTACAAAAACTGCTTTTTTGTCTCTAAATGTTTTGGGATGAGAATAATAATGAATGAGGATAGATACATATTCCTTATTGTCTGAAAATTATGTTTGTTTACTTTTATCGATCGGTTTTCTCTGAAATAAAAATTCTCTACACAGCATTCATGATTTTAATGAAAATCAAAATATTTTATTTTTACACAATTTAAAGTTAAAAAACAATTGTTAAAATATTACGTAAACATACTGGTTAACGTGTTTTTTTTATTTTTTATGACTTGGAGATTAAATTCAAAATCTTCTTTAGTAATTTATTGCCAGCACGATTGTATTATATCAAAAAAGCAGTAAAAATAAAAGAAAATGTGGAAAAAGGCTTAAAATGCAGTTAATATCTATTAATAACATGTGTTGTGTGAAATTGGATGACCCATTATTATTAAACATGTTTGTTGTTTTAGAACAGTGATGATCAACATTTTTAGCTGAAGAGACAATTTATCTATTTTAAATATGTTTGCGGACCTTGACATTGTTAAATTTGCTGTCGGTGGTGTTGAAAACCTTTTTGAATTATCTAAAACAATATTTTTGAATAAAACAATTATAGAACGCAAGAAACAATGCGCCGAAGGTGAAAATTTTGTTTCTCCGAGGTAAACCAATAAATGCTGACGATATTTACCATACTGAAATATAAGAACGTATAAAAATACCTAATCGCAATTTGAGACAACTATTATTTTTTATCTCTCCGAAAGTTAAACAAACCTTCGTCAAGAAAACTTTTTGTATTTTATAAAACAGAAACCTTTAAATTTCATCAAATATGAAAAAGAAAAACTTAGAAAAAGCGCTGCGCTGCGAAGGTGAAGTAAGATTTTTTAAGAACACGTAAGAAAATCTTATTATTTGAGCGGGTGATTCAAAACTTTGAAGAAAGACTAAAGCTAAACTCTTTTGAAAAACAGAACTCAAAAACAAAACTGAACTTTCTTTACCGCACATTCATTGAGGTTTTATTTGGTCGTGTCAGTCGTGTGGGCAGTACGAAATGACTCGCGGGCCACACGAAATGGGTTGCTTATTTCTGTTTTAGAAGATATTGAAGTTTGGCAGGCAATATAATATTTTTCTTTCGTACGGTGGAGGGTCAAATGGCGACATATAGGTCTGCGAGCCTCTGTAGGGCCTCAAGCGTAGTCATGTGAACCTCATCAATCCCGTGGAGCGGGCATTTGTTGACCACATGTAATATAATATGTAATGCTACGTCACAAAATTCTGGCCCGAGGTTCGTTACGTTAAATTCGGGCCTGTTCATTTGGTTCACTGGAACTAAAGACATTGGACGATTTTACCAATAGAAGGAGTGCAGCGACAAAATAAAGGACAAAGCTGACACCAGACTACCTACTCCCCACCGAGAACCTACTCGCACATAGCTTCATTAGAGTTTATGGGCAACCCTTGTTTGTACAACGTGCCTAGGTATAATTTTAATGTATTCACTTCAAACAAAATATTAGCTGATGTACACGGTACATGTACACATGTACATAAAAACACGTTTTGGTACTGGGCCTGTTTCAAAGCAAGGTGCCTTTTTGTTAGGACAGCACATTTTAAACAACATTTTACGTGTTTTGGGTAGAATTTTCGCTTAAATTTTACACGTGTGGCACGTTTCGAAATTCGTTTCACCCGAGCGTGATGCGCCCAAAATGTGCCTTTGTGAAAATTTCTTCGGTTTCCTTATTTCATAAACTACCCTGTCATGTACGCACGTATGAAAACAACATGGTCTTATTTTAACTCAATTAAAAATCCTGAAAAGAAAGCGAAACCCCTTTCTAATTTCAAAACAGTCCTAAATAAAAATTTTAATTCATCTGCATGAATTTAGTACTTAGATAAAATTATATTTTTATTACATTAGCTCCACACAGGAGGCCCTGAGGAAAATAATTCCCCTCAGGGCCTATGTCATCTTTGGGGATACTGTGTGGAGGGTCTTTTTTACGAAAGGAAGGGGAGGAATTTCTGGGAAGGAAAAGGGGTGGGTAGGAATGACCAGGAGTGACGGACGTATGAATCCATCCTCTCACTGCGGTGCAAGGCAATGTTCCGAGAGTATGACTGGAGAAGTCAAAGGGATTCTCCCAACCATTCTCTGCCGGTCCGGCCTGCCATACCGCTGGTGGGCAGACGCATTCGCCGACAAGACCCGGACAAACCTCACCCCATGAACCCGGTCACCCCTGATAATTCACCAAACATAGCGCACCACTTGGGGTGACCTATGGCAGAAAAAGTTTTTGGAGCCGAACTAATGAAAATATTTTCATCGAATGACTTATAAAATGAATTAAAAGCTCCATAAAATGTTTTGGAAAGTATTAAACGTGTTATTGTTATTTTTTTCATTTCCAATTCAAGGATCCAAATAAGATGGAAAGGATTACGAGTTAATTTATAGAAAAATAGTTATATACTTAAAGCCACCCATTGTTCCACTGTAAACCTTTATCCACTGGAGCAATTAAGGAAAAAAAATGGACCACTTTTATTTTTCTGCGATTGATAGCGGTCCAAAATTGATCCACATTTTCCTACCTTTCATAAAACATTTATTGTAATTATTTAAAACATTTCGATGGCCAGCCATTTATTTTAAAACGAAGCTATTGAAATGCTTTATCTATTATATATGTTATAGTATCTGTCTAAATTCGAACATAGGCTTAGCTAGGACTCACACCTCTCCAAATGATATATAAAATGATTTAAAGGTTTAGGTAGAATTAATATAATTAGTTGGAAAAATTATCCATAGATGTCAGAAGGTGCAAATTTCCCTTCAGCCAAGTAGGAAACGTTATAAAAACCTCTGTTTTAGGTTTTTATACTTCTCTTCTCTTCTCATCGCCATACCTTCTTAACAAGTAAAACATAAACTCCTTGGTCTGTCTTGGGTAGTTTGGATCTCCTGAATATTCACAATGTAATTGGGAATAAAGCTAATAAATTTACGAGTCCTTTAAAGTTTCCTGAAGATGCGTTATCATTTACAAGTTCCTTCCTCCAAAACTTTACAGTTCATCAATGTCGCAAATCCGAAATTCGTGGACTATTTTAGAACGATGTTAAAAATATTTTTTTTAAATATTTTTTTCACGCCGGATTTTTGATCAGCTGTTTAAAATTGAGTCCTTTTTCAATAGATATGCACCTTTCATTATCAAGTACACCATAGACAAAATACAGAAATCGAAAATTTTCTATGTTGGCTCGAGTAAGTACCCCTCACGGCAGTTTCAAAGTAACAAACACGCAGGATTCGCGCGGTTATAAATATAACGATCCTACAAATATGAGATAAACGGTAAAATACAGGTTCAGTCATTGGCTATATAGCACTGTTATAAGTTTTTTTATGTCTTTGTATTGAATTTCGAAGGTATAATTTTTTTAATGTTGGCGAAAAATTTTAAAAATGACCTTCTGGGAAATCTTGAGCAATCGCATTTAGCAAAGGCATTTCAAAAAAATAAATAATAACAACACATTTAGATGCTATTTAAGCGCCAATACAATCTACTCTAAAAGCTTAAACTTTAAACATCTTAAATTTTTTTAGATATTATAGTATTCAGAGATAATCTTCTTACTAAAAATTACTCCTGTTACAATGTTAGCATATACAAGATGTAACAGCATGTAGCCGAAGGATTTTTATCGGCGATTCGCGAGCATAATTGGAGTAACATACGAAGATGTCATTTTGCTGTCCGATGATTTTTTTTTTCAATTAAAAACAAAAAATATATTTTCTATCACGCGCCGCAACTGTATAGTTGAGTTCAGCCAGCACGGGTCACGTGATGTGTAATCCGTCTTGCTCTAGCACAGGGTTCCCAACCAGTGGTCCGCGGACCACTAGTGATCCGCAAGAGGGTACAAGATCCCTCCGTCGTGGTAAATATTCTGCTAGAACCCGTCCCACCCTATCCCATTCCGCCCCATCCGTTGTGGTAAATATTCTGCTAGAACCCGTCCCACCCTATCCCATTCCGCCCCATCCGTTGTGGTAAATATTCTGCTAGAACCCGTCCCACCCTATCCCATATCGCCCCATCCGTTGTGGTAAATATTCTGCTAGAACCCGTCCCATCCTATCCCATTCCGCCCCCTCCGTTGTGGTAAATATTCGGCTAGAACCCTTCCTACCGTATCCCATTACGCCCCACCCGTTTGTGCTATCCGTCCCGGGTGCCACCCATGCTAGCCTAAGCCACTGCTTGTGGTCAGTGGCGTAGGCTAGCATGGGTGGCACCCGGGACGGATAGGGCGGATAAAGTGGTGTCACCCCCCACCCCCATTAAAGTTGACAAAACACAAATTTCGACATCACTAAAAATTGGCCCGTCCTGGGATGGTGGAGGGGGGTGGCTAGAGAATTGTGGTCTTGGGGATGAAACTCGGTCGGGTGGCACCCGGGACGCCGCCCCACCTCGCTACGCCACTGCTTGTGGTCCCTGTCGAAAAAATAAACGTACAAGTGGTCCCGGGTGAAAAAAAGGTTGGGAACCACTGCTCTAGCAGCACGTTATTTACTTACGATCGCCTATATACCAGGTATTAGGTTCTTTTTTTGTCAACCACGTAAAAAAACTATCAGAGCATAGATAATTAATTAATAAATAAATAAAATAGTAATAATAATAAAAATAAGAAAGAAAACTTACAGTAATGTTATCAGTTTTTACACAAATTAATGCTGAACGATTCATGCACCCCACATCGAAATTTAAAAGAGGAGTAATACTTGTAAACATAAATGGCATTCAAACCGCTTTAAAAAGAATTTGTAATGTATAGATGGTACCCGTAAGCCAAATGCATCGTTGTTTTCATTTTTGATGGTTTATTGAGTAAAAATAATTATATGATGTTAGTAGTGTGTGTGAAAACATCCACAATGAAATATTGTATGACTTCAATTGTTATTTTCTGTATAAAAGTGAAATAAAATCAAGTTTTTATAATCGTGTTCTCCAGGAAAACAATTTATTAATCGACGCAGTTCTCGGGTAAAAAATAACTAGTAGGAAATAACTACTAATAATTAACTATAGTTATGCAATTCAAATACCATCGCCGTCCACAAATGAATTAGAACTATGGCCGGAAAAGAAATGCGGGAGATGCAGGATGGATGGGAGACGCCAAGGAGATGCTAAAAAGTAAAAACACAGATATATTTGAAGGAAAACAATGATCAAAGCCGGACACCAGAAGGCTGGAGAAGAAGAATGAGAACTGTTGATAAAATAACGGAAATTTTAACTTACCATCACGCCGTATCCCCGAAGGCAGAAAGTAAGGATCGCCAAACAACTCGGTCTTTGCACACACTCCTTGCCTCATTCTATATGCACACTTCGTCTCAAACATACTCTTCTGTTATTCTTACTCTTGACATGACCTGACTCCGGAATCTGGTTCACTTGATCGTGACATATCTTCCTACGGCGTTCCCGATTTTTTTACGCTATGGGGTAGGTACATAATGTTTACATTTTTTACACTAGGGTTAGTAATAATAATAAACAATGGGTTGCAAAAAATATTTCTTACATTACAATGGTTCACAATTGGATGAAATTAAAATAATAATAAACTTTATAATTTGAGAGGCGGGTATGGGTACCGTCGCTCCGGAAACGATTTATTGGATAACCCACACCTTTTCCAAAGATCACCCCAAGTGATTCGATTTGTTTGGTGTCTTAGCAGGAGTGTTCGGGTTTACGGGGTAAGTTTTGTCCGGTTCTTGGCGTCGGATGCTTTTGCCCACCAACTGGTGGCAGATCAGATCCGGAAAGACAGTTGAGGGAGCTCTTTTGACCTCTCCCCCATGACTTTTTTGGAACATTGCCGCAGTGGAGGGGATAGATTGATAGGTCCGCCACTCACGGACACACTGACCCCCAAATTCCTACCTACCCACTATATATTGTTCCTTTCCAGAGCTTCCTTTACAGCATCCCCAAAGATGTTATAGGCTCTGAGGGGAATTATTTTCCTCAGGGTCTTCTGCGCGAAGCTAACGTACAACAATTGGAGTTTTGAGAAATAACACAAAAATTTTCACAAAAAAATTGTTTAAGTTTGTTTTTGAAATCGAATTTCTTTCCGATTTACATTCGCGTCATATATTCTCCTCACACTCCTTTCTTCGTTCATTCGCTCTTAAGATGGTACGAGAGATTTTTCAATATTTAATGATTTTTGCGCGTTTTCGAAGTCGCCTACGTCCATAACCGTACAAACAAAAGAAAAGTTATACCAAAAGAATGATAGTTACATTTACGTTCTATCCCTAGAAATATAATTAAATATTAACAAAAAATATTTTTCATACTTTATTACTGTTTGAAAAATAGTTGTTTTCAACAAATCTCAATCGACCTACAAATATTTTTCTTATGTTGTCGTACGCATAAAGGAAAAAAAAATATAAAAAATATTTTTAGATAGAAAACATCTCAACGTATGCCGCTTCATTTTTTAATTTTTTAATTAAAGAGCCTTTTTAGCTAAATTACGATGTGATATTATTAAAAAAACTGCATAAATCAGTCAACTTTAGAATCGTTTTAATGTACCAAAAAACAGGTTAGTTAATAAAATAAAAATATCATCCAATAAAACAGTATTTTAAGAATCTCAATTTAAAAATAAATATAATAAAATCCAATGATTTATTTGGTTTGCATCAATTTTCGTATCATATATTTAGAGCAGATCTCAATTATTGTTTCAGTGCCTGGACAAGCCCCAAGACGGAAGGTTGTCTGTCACGCTACTTTAAATAATTTAAGTAAAAGCTGAATCACCCAAAAGATCAGTCATTTACTAGACCTGAATACATTGTCGGAATTATTAAATGGCCCTTTTTACAATTTCTTCTTTAATTTACTCTCTACTCAAATCGCACGGGCGAGCTGTGTCGGCGCTGTTCAGGGATATTCAAAGTTAACATAATATTATATGTTTATGATAATTAAATAATGTTTTTGATAATTAAATAAATGTTTCCGACATTTAAATAAGAACAAATAATATGAAATGCGAAATATCTATTCGATGGCAAATAACTATTTTTGAAAAATCTTAATGAAATTTTATAAAATTATTCACATAAAATTAATCACTTATACCTACCTTAGTTTTATTCACGTTTACATATCTTTATTTATAATATATTTTTTTCATTTCTAGTTTTGTTATTTTCGATAAGGCTCTCGACTGACGTTCCGGAGGTCACGGATTCAAATTAAGCATGCGCAAGTAAATTTTATTTGATTGGTTTGTGTTATTTCACAATTTGATCATTTAAAAATATTATAAGGTATTCTCTTATTTGCGGTACGTTCCAGATTGAAAGATAGTTTCAGTATCGCCCTAGTAAAAGACCACCATTCAGAATTAAAACTTTGCTTTAAATGGCTTTAGCCGTGTTTGGTGACTAGATGTGAATAATCAAGCTATCTGATCTGACAGTAACCATGTAGCAACTTAAACTTTTTTTCCAATTTAACCTTAAAAATTTAGTCTTCAAACTCTATTTACTCGAAAACTAAGGTTTTTTGGTTTGAGTTTTATATATAAACATGTATATACCCAGCTGAGTAGTCGACCAACCCTTCACCCCTCCTCCAACTGTACAACACCTACCATTTTTTTATGTTTTTGTAGAAAAAAAAACATCAAAGATGTCACCGGAGACCGAAATTTCATTTTCATTTTTTACTCCATATAATGTCAGGAATCACTGGTTAAAGTAAGTCAAGTACTTAACATCCTGTATATGTGCAGTCCTAGTGCTGCATATATACATTATCCATTTTACCCTTAAATCGACTAAAATCAAACTAACCGTACAATGTACTTAAATGAAAACTATTAATTCTTGTTTATTATTTTCTTTTTAATAACTTTTTACTTAACACTATGTACTTTTATTTAAAAAAATTTTGTATTTAGTAATTTTATTTAAATAACTACTCGAAACTATTATTTCTGTATTGATTATTACCACTTTTTGATAATTTTTACAACGTGCTTACAATTTATACCTACTATAATTGTTTAATAACCACTTGATTTCACTGAACTTAACTGGTTTAAATTATATTCACTATTTAATGTACAATTACTTTACACACAATTGTATGCTTCCTAAATAAACATAAATAAATAAAATAAAATATATGTATTGTATAAATATATGTACTGTAAATATATGTAAAATATTGTATAAATATATGTACTGCATATATACCTACAGGGTTTTAAGGGACGTACTTGACTTACTTTAACCATTGATTCCTGACATTATTTGGAGTAAAAAATGTAAATGAAATTTTTAGTCTACAGTGACATCTTTGATTTTTTTTTCTACAAAAAACATAAAAAATTTTTAGGTGTTGGACAGTTAGAGATGGGGTGAGGGGTTGGTCGGCTACTCGGCTGGGTGACCAGTGATGACATGCGGAAAAAAAATTGATTTTGAGGAAAAAAGTTTTGAAAAAAAAAGTCGCCGGAGACCAAAATTTCATTTACATTTTTTATTCCAAATAATGTCACAAATAACTGGTTAAAATACGTCAAGTACGCCTAATAATACCCTGAATATGTAATATTGTATTATACTCTTAATATAGGTATGCACATTTTGTAGTAATAAAAATTCTTGGTGCATAATTCCACAAGCAAATGCTTTTAATGGAGGAAAAGTAACACTGTAACATGTTCCATTTTTTAAGATAATAAAATTATTAAAAAAAATTATTAAAATTATAATCGTCTAATCAACCGTTATTATCAATTTTGTTAAGTTTTCAAATAAAACAATGACAACAAGAGGTTTTTTTCTTTGCGATGATATTAATAACAAAAATAATTTTTATTTTTATTTTAACTTTATGAGTAAAACCTCAAATTGTAATATTTAATTGTAATATTACAAAAATAATTATCGATTCATTAAAGTAACGTTTACCTTTTGTGTTGAAAAAGTAATAATTTACATTGGAAAAATTATCATTTTTTTCACTTTCTGCAAAATTTTAAATAAAACTGCTTTTATACCCCTGATATCACCAAATGCTCGCTGACCAAAATTACATACGAGTTTCATGGTAAAGTCGACGCCCTAGAGCTTGACGGGAGGAGGAAATCGGGGAATTAGATTACAAGTAGCGTTGTGAAATTATGTACAACTTTAAAACACAATACCGAAGTTAAAATATCTAAAAACTACACGGGCGACATTACGACGAAACAGCAAACTAATTTCACCAAATTTGAAAATACTTAAAGGACTGCTAGGCTCTTAATTTACAATTTTATAACAAAAATGTTAGACGAAATCTACAACCAAAATTCTGAAAACAAGTAAAACAACAGGAGGCAGTTAATAACCATTTTTAAATAACTGTTTTGCATAAACCAGGGGTCATTAATTGACTAATTTCACTTACCCATATCATCTATTAACGGGGCCATCCTCAGGGTGACTCCAACGAGGAGCAGGCAGAGAAAGAGAAGAAGACAAGCGGTCACCATGATCGTCCAACGCGCTCGTCGTGGCAGCTCGTCGGGGTCTATTACCTGAATCAACAAAACAACAACTAAATTCAACACTGAGATCTTTAATTCCTATTCAGAAAAGAGTCAAATGATCGGTGTTGAGGCTTTAATCTAATTTAAAAAGTTGGATAATTGAACTTATGTGAGAACCCCGTGTAAGATAATATGTTAACGTAACGATTTCGGTTGTTGGTGTGTATGTGAGTGATTCGGGTGTGTCAAGAATTTAAACATAATTTGAGAACTCACTAAATTAATCAAGAAAAAACATTTTAAAAAAATAGTTGCTGTAGTAAATATTTGTGTTTGAACATTTTTTAGGATATCTGATCACACATAAACTTTCAGATTCACCTAGACATTGAAAATCGGGCAATTATTTAAAAAATTACATTAGCTCCACACAAAAGGCTCTGAAGAAAAAATTTTCTCAAGCCTACGTCATCTTTGTTAATGCTGTAAGGAGGGTCATTTAAGGGAACGGAATGAGAGGAAAGTAAAAGGTACGACGGGTAGGTAGATCTGGGGCCCAGTGAGTCCAGGAGACGGGCGTATGAATCCATCCCTCCTAATGCACAAGGCGATGCGAGATAGTCCTGCTGGAGAGGTCAAAAGGTCTCCCTCAAATTATCTCTCTTGATCCGGCGTGCCACGAAGTAGGTGGGCAAACGCAAATTTGTCGCCAAGACCTAGACAAATCTCGCCCCATGAACCCAGGCACCCCTACTAAGTGACCTATTTATTTATTTATTTATATTTTATTAACGCCCTAGTGGGCTTTTACAAGAAAAGAAGCAAATATATAATTAACAATATTAATTACATGTATAACAATAAAACAGAATAAATATGAATGCAATCGACTGGTTAGGTAAAGAATATTACAACATAAAAAGAAATGAAATGAAATAGTACAAGTTGTACTTATAAAAAACTAAAACAATTCAGCTTTAAATATTTATACATATTATTAACAATAATAATACGACCTGACATAGAACAAAGTGTAAATAGAACTGCAAAAATATTATAAAGTAAGTATACATTTTACTGGTGAGGTTTAGATGAGAAAATATTTTATGAGAAAAACAAAAACAAAAAAATAATAAAAGTTAATTATTAGCAGATAGAATCGTGATTAGTTGATTTTTGAAACATTCAAAACTGTCAATACTAAATATATCTATAGATTCGCAGTATTTATTCGCAAGGTTATGGATTTTTGGAATTGGTGATTATATAGAGTAATTAGTGTTGAGTTTATTGTTGCATTTAAAAATATCTTTACTACGAGTTTGTCTAGCGGGTATGCTAATGCAAATTAGTTCCAACAAATTAGGGCTGTCAATTAAAGATTTTATAATTTTGTATAAAAATAATAAATCAATTAACACTCTTCTATCTGATAATTTGTTGGCTAATTGGCTAATTGGATAATTTGTTGGCTAGTTGGATAATTCTATGGCAAGGGTGTTGGTTATTCAGTAAATGGTACCTATAACCGCCTCCCAAATAGTAAAGAATAAAACGGTTATTTAACTAAATCTGTACATAAGAAGTATGTAGCTCTATTTTAATAGCCACCTGGGTAGAATTCTGCAACAGAAAGGTGAAAAGAGTTCCTTCGCAAAAAATACCCTTTGTGTAAATGTAGCTTGATCGGCAAATCGAAATACAGATTGAAAGAGTACTTGATGAATGAAAAATGCGAACCTTATCAAAAATCTTTAATCTTAACAAATTTAAATAAAGAAAATAAAATTGTATTTTATTGAACAATGAATGGCGCTTAACAAATCTTGAATTTTGGCGAATTTAAATATAGAATTATTTTATTAATGAAAAACGTGGATCATTCAACACTTTATCGCCTTTGGTCGAATAAATTGCCGTCAAATCGCATTGGGGCCAAATCAGATTGAACTCTTCTTTCCACAAAGCCATCGTTTGTTTATTCTAAGCTGCTGGACTCAATGGCTTACTTTGAATAAATTGAATCTTCAAAGAGATGTTTTGAGAAAATGTTTTGTCTTAAAGAGATTCCCATCAGTGTCACAGAAAGCTGTGAACAAACTTTATTACACAATGGTAGCAATTGTAAAAGTTATCAAACCCATTATGTTCAAATTTAAGTGTCCATTATGTTCAATTCAAACTCACCAAAATTTAGCGCTCTTTATGTCTACTTTGTACTTGTTTCTCAGAAAGAATGTACTCGTTGTGTTACATTGTGAAACAGTTAGCACGCTTGAGAATGTTCATTAAAAAATAGATCTCTACGTATATAATAATAAATAAAGTATCACAGTGTATGTTTATAATATTGCTTTATTGAATCATCAGCTCTATGTAAGGATAGCATTTCGTTGTTCTGAACGCAATACTAGATCGAATACCCTATCTATTTTATGTATAACATTTCAAACCGAAAATTTGCTCGTTTGTATCTGCAAACCTTTCAATGCCCTAACCCTAAGAGATAATGATATTTTCCACTTTACCCTTCAAACGTTTCAAATCAAATTAACTTTACGATGTACTTAAATCAACTATTATTTCTTTGTTGTTTTATCATTTTTTAACATGGTGAATATAAAAGAAACCAGTGTTTTTTAATGATTTTTGTCGTGGTCACAGATTAGGAAAAAAATAGATATTAAAATTTACAATACAAACTCAATAAATACAATATTGTATTATATTGTATTATTGTATCTATTGTAAATTTTAATATCTATTTTTTCCTAATCTGTGACCACGACAAAAATCATTAAAAAACACTGGTTTCTTTTATAAACATAAACTTAGGTATATTATTTACAATACAATATTTATTTATTTATTGTTTATTTATTGTTTGTTTGTAAATATTACATAATACAATATAATGAAGTTAAAATGTCCAACTAGGCAATTGCCCGTTTTAGGACATTCCAATATGATAATGTTTTTACATGTAAATTATAGTAAATTATAGTAAGTTATAGTGTTGACTATTCTGTTGGTAAAATAATACATATGTATATTCATATTCTAGAATATTTTCAGTTATACCATGACATTTTTTACTATTGTTTAGCTGAAATAATAAACTAAAGTAATATTAATAGATAAAACAAGAAAAATGAATTAGAAAATGAAAATGAATGAAGAAATTCTGTTGGTAAAATAATACATATATAAATATATATTCATAAAACTAGTATACTTTCAGTTATACCACGACATTTTTTTTTTACTATATTTATATTGCATTGTAAATTTTAATATCTCTATAATAAGTTGAGAGGTTTAATTCCTTTCTAGTAATTTATAAATAAAACACTTGTGTTGCAAAGTTTTTTAACAAAGAAACGACATTTATGCAATGACGTTATATAAATAGACTTGCAATAGTCTCACAAACTCAAGATATAATTTGGCAATAGAGAACTCCAGTCCAATTTTTTTATTTTTTTTAATGAATAAAGACCTTCAAACTTAAATAACTGCATTTTTATTTTTATTTTTATAGTTAGTTTTAATAGTTAAAATAATTGTCAAAGTTTTAATTATTAAAGACTCCCAGAAACGCACCGTATCTATGGTGGTCTAATTTTTTTACTTTTTAAGTTGTCATTTTGAATCAGTGATGTTATGTCGAGGGAAATTTCCCTAGATCTAGGGGAGAAAAATATTTTTTAGGGATAAGGGAAATCAGGACAAAATCTAGGGAAATTTCGAACTCTGGCCAAAATTTTATTACATATGACAGTATTACTGGTATTATTTATATATATACGTATATATATTTTTTGGAATTCCTATGAATCTTAATTATTTTTCATGTACTTACATGCCATGTTATTTTTAACACTGACAACTCAAAATGATATTAGGGAACGTACCCATACTACGTGACACGTTCGGGGGGGGGGGGTCTTCAAAATACCACGCTTGGTACAAATGAGCGGCGGGTTGCTTATGATTTTTATTTTGCAAAGTGTTTTTTTTTAATTTGGAATTCAGTTTCTAATTCACTGGTGAGTGTATTCGTACTTTTAAATTATTACTTCACGTAGCAAAAAGTGTTTTATTTGGAAAATCACGGTATTATTAGTATATTTACCAAGTTCCGATATCTTTCCAATTAATTATCATATTAATTAACATATAACAGGATTAGTGTTACACAATCAGGTGGCTACGTAGGTTATTGCGTAAATGTGAAATTCTAGGGAAATTTCACTTCTAACTGTTGGCAACACTGTGAAGAACCCAGAATAATCATGGCGGAATGCTTTGTAATGATTTTTAGGTGTGAGGTGTGTTTTTTATTCAAGATTAACTGCTTTTAATATAGAAAAACATTGGTAAAATGTTAACATTTCACCGCTACTGTTATTGTATTTAATCAAAGTGCAATATAAAAACAATAAATCATCTCTTTCATTGCAAATACATGTGACATCGTGTTTTGTGTCAGGTGTTACTTTGTCGGTACATTGTTTTATGTATAATACATACAGAAACACTGGTATTTATAATACACTGATCATGACGAGTGTGTAACAACTTGTATAAAAAGCCCTATACTAAAAACAATTTGAAAATACATAAAAACAAACGTCAAAATATGACCCGACTTTAACCTCAAATAGACAACATTTATTGCAGATTGTCCGCAAATATAGCCCTTTTCGTAAATTGTTGAGGGCCTAAATTATGTTTCAATAAACACAATAACTATTATTTATCTAAATCTCTATAAACAGTATGAAAATAAACCAAAAACACGAAATGTTGAATTGCATAGGTACGTGTGCACTTCAAGTCATTTCAAATGTCAATACAATACACAGGTGACAGGTTAACTGTGACGTCACGGTTAACCATTTCAGTAATGCCAACTTAACGCTGTGTTTTCCGAAGAGGTTTAAAAATGCACTTTTTAATAATTTATTAAAAACTCTGCATTTAATATTATGAAATAAAACTTATAAATTCAGAATCAGCGTTTCTTGGTCTATATGAACATATTTTTTTAAAGCCATAATATTTTTCACTGGAGTTCCTTATTAATCAAAACTCTTTTGTTTTTAGCGATTTTCAATAATTTATTAATTAAAAAGTTATTCGTGTATGATAAAGATAGACGCTTAAAAGAATATGTGCATATGGACGAAACAAAAGATAGAACGTGGGCGGCATTTTCGTATTCAAAATTCAAAAGTTTCATCGAATACTGTCTCAAGGCCGACTAAAGTAGGATGCCTGGGCACCAGTCGAATTTTGAGGTGTCAAATAGCTATAATGAACAACGATAGTTTGCAAATGGCGTTGATTGTTATTGTATTTGTTGTTTCTGCTGATTTGTATGTTGTTTTACCGCAGGCAAGTAAATAAAGAATCATTAGATTATTATTATAAAAAGTAAATTTTACTTAGCGACGGCATCGACTTTGTAATTTGGCTGTTGCCCATCCAGACCTGTACTTTAGTAGGCCTTGAGTTCTCTAATGACGTATAAAATCTCTGGGCGGAAAGCAATTGTATTATTTTTATAATCGATAATAATAAGTAATTTGCATGTATTTACAAATGAAATGTTATTCCTTCGCTTGTACGACTGTTTACCGTGTAATGGAAACATTTTCTCATCACACAGGAGGGAATTTGGCGCTTTTTAATGCTATTTACTTACTAGTAGGACACAACCTTACTCGACGCGTGGCAGTTTAGTAATATAGTACTAGAAATCGAGTACTCTACAATTGTCTTGTTGTTGGCTTCCCATTTTGAGATTTCTACCCCGCGTCTAAAGTATGTAACGTCTTTGCATTTATGTTTATTTATATCACTTTCCTTTGAATGGTTTCTACTGCCAAAATCTCGTATTTTAAATCAAATAATAGAAAAACAAAACAAGTGACAATTGATAATTGCATTCTAACTGACACTACAGGATTCAAATTTAAATGGAATATATTTCCTTTTTATCTATTTTTTTTCTAATCTGTGACCACGACAAAAATCATTAAAAAACACTGGTTTCTTTTATATTCACAATTAAATTAAAACATAATTTATATTCAGGGTGTTAAAGGACGTACTTGACTTTCTTTAATGATTCCTGACATTATTTGGAAAACTAATATAAATTATATCCAAACATTGCAAAACTCCCTGACAAAATTATTAATCTCTAAGTACACTAATGAACACAGAAGTGACACTAAATTAATATACAAGTCTCGAAATGTTTTACCTGTCAGAGGATTATTGTTTTATAATATTATAAGTCAACATGTTATGTTGTCCGATTCCTTGTACAGGGAAAGAGTTTACCATAAACATAATACAAGATTCACTCAAAATGAAGGATTGGTGGTTCCGAAATGTACCAATAAATACGGTGAAAGGACCCTAAACTATATTGTACCCAAAATATTCAATAAACTACCAATGACAATCAAAAATAATAACGTTTTTAATGGTAAAGTCAAATATAAACTAAGGAAATGGCTATTAGATAGGGATGATTTATGTTGATGCCCTACCGAAGTCCTTGTATTCTTTATTGAAACTCACATTGAAGGAATTGGTAAATTCATTACAATTTTTGTAATACCTAATGTATATGAAACTTTTAATTTACTTGTGATTATATTTCATTTGTTCATACTAAATCCATCTGTACTTTTTTATTATATCATAACATACTAATTTTTTATTATATCATATCATACTAAATCCATTTGTACTTTTTTTATTATTTAAGGCTTCTAGTGCTACTTACATGTATATACTATTTCGGTAATTTAAATAATCTATTTAATTGACATTTAGCATCAAAATTATAAAATTATATGTATACAATGTTTGAAAATGTACCAATGTTGTCATTATGTACCTGCTGACAAACTACATAAGTAGTTTAGCGGGTTTAAATGTAAATAAATAAATAAAATAAAAAAAAGTGTAATTGAAATTTTGTTCTCTGATGACATTATTCAAAAATCATTTGGTACTGGATGTTGAGGGTGGGGGTGAGGGGTGATTGGTTACTCGGCTGAGTGACCAGTGACTACATTTGGAAGATTTTTTTTGTTTGATTTTGAAAAAAAAAATTTAAAAGACATAAAAAGTCGTTTAAATATTTTTCTCCGAGTAATGTTAGGAATCACTGGTTAAAGTAAGTCAAGTGCGTCTCTTGACACCCTGCGTAGCTGTATGTTTCCTGAATAAATTTAAATAAAATGAAAAAGACCTTAGATATTAAACACACAAAAGTTGCGCACATCAGATGAGATGTTGGTAGCAGTGGCGTAACGAGGCGGGCGGGCGCGGGGGGCGGTCCTCCCCGGGTGCCACCCGACAGGGGGGTGATACTCGACCGTGGAAAAAAAATTTGATATTGATATGATATATATATAAAAATATGATATTGTCACCAAAGTATTGTATACATGAACACGGTCTGTTATTTTCTTTAATATGTTCCCCGTGGAGTGCGCCGAATTTTGTGGGGGGTTACACCACGCCCCGGGGGAGTGACATCCGCCCCGGGTGCCACACATGCTAGCTACGCCACTGGTTGGTAGTTACTAGTTAGTTACCCGTCTATTGCGTACATCAAGCTGTTGTTGGACATAATAATTATTAGCGATATTTAACCACTGTCCTAACATCCGCCAGCAAATTTAACGGCCCAAAGCTGTTACACCAATTAATTATGTAACGTCCCTAAACTTAGAGCGAATATCAGAGATCATAAATTTAGCTTCAATTGTGTATAGTGTATAAGATCAGGTATAATTGAGTAAACCGAAGTAGCTTGACTGGTTAGGAGTTCTTACCCAAGAAAAGAAGAAAACTTCAATTTCTTGATCATTTGAGCAAAGAAAAATTAAAATTTTCTAAGCAGAGAAAACGCCGTACTTTACAGTTTTGAATTATTTTTTTTTTACATTAGCTCCATAGAAGGCCCTGAGGAAAATAATTCCCCTCATGGCCTATGTCATCTTTAGGGATGCTGTGTGGAGGATCTTTTTAGGAAAGGAAAGAGAATAAGTTCTGGAAAGGAAAATGGTATTAGGGGTGGGTAGGAACCTGGGGGTAAATGTGCCAAGAAGTGACGAACATTTGAATCCATCCCTCCCACTGCGGTGAAAGGCGATGGGTCAATAAAGTCGGGCTGGAAAAGTCAAAAGGCTTCCCTCAACCAGTGTCTCTCAATCCGGCCCGCCACGCAGCAGGTGGGCAGACGCATCCGCCGCCAAGACCTGGACAAACCTCACCCCATGAACCGGGCACCCCTGCTAAGTCACAAAACGTAGTGAACCACTTTGGGAGACCTATGTCAAAGGTGTTGGTTAACCAACACCTTGGTTCCCGGCAGTACCCACACCGCCTTCCAAATTATTCAGGGCTACTTTTGCAGTGTGCATATTGCCTTGATGAAAGCCAACCTCCAAATTTTTGTGTTATTTATTGCTACTGAAAAAAATAAATTGAACATTTAGTGTTTCACAAAAAGATCTGGGCGATTCAAACTAGATTTTTTAAAATGCTTTCCAAGTATTACAGCTCGCTAAAATAACGAACCGAAGATCTAAATTTAATATTAAATTATAAGTTTTGGGATCGCTTTTGAAAAGGTTAAAAAACTTTCAACATGATTTAATATGAATCGCAAAGTTTTGAGAACGCGCTCTCCGAGAACTAGGAAACACCCAAATTACAGTATTCAGACTGAAACTTTCAAAATCATCTCCTTACAAATTTGTATCCATGAGTAAACTGTAAAATTGTTTCCGAATACTCTCGCTTTACAGGGAAAGATCCTGAAAAAACTCGGGGTGAACGGATTTCCCTGTAAATCTAGTCTATAAAGCTCATAATTAATTTCTAGAATTTAAGAAAGAATTTTCAAAGTTATCTTATTAAAATGAATTATGTTAGTGCAGGAGATACTTCTTCACAAATCAATAATTTATTTTGTCGTCATCGGTAGTGTCGCTTATAGCTATCGATGTCATCGATTTTGATATCGATATTGCAACATTCTTCAAGAAGCCGGGTCAATGAAGTCGAGAAGTCAATGAATTTATCAAGTTTGTCAATAAATATTGTCAACTTTTGTTGTGTTTCGAGTTTAGTTGTGCTTCCCATGTTCGACGGAAAACATTTCCTAAACACTCCATCCCGGGTGAAGCAGGAAGGCAGGCGGTCTTGCTCACGTTAGACCAAAAATCCTGTTTCACCAAGACAACGCGCCGTCTCACACCTCAGCGGTTGCCATGGCAAAAATCCACGAATTACGGTTTGAACTGCTTGACTATCCGCTTTACTCGCCAGATCTAGCCCCAAGCGACTTCTTTTTGTTCCCTTATCTTAAAACTGCGCAAAAAACAAAAAACCAAAATTTAATAACACCTCGAAACTCAATTTTTTCCATTGTCACAAAAACACACACATCGACTCACTCAAACGACTGTCAACTAAAAACTGTGCGTCCAAAACGGCCGAAACTTTGGTGAGTAACTGTCAAAAGATGTTCGACTACATTCATTAGCTTTTATTGACGAGTGTTGCCATCTTCATGTTCAGGTCGGAAACTTTTCAGATCACCCTCGTACATGTACAAGCTGTTGAAAGAATACAAAACAAATTCTTACGTTTTCTAAATTTTAAAATGGGTATTCCAGCAATTATGTTGAACTGTTAAATAATATGAATATGCTCAAATTGTCGAATCGAAGAGTTTTAACTGACTTGGTATTTCTATATAAAATTCTAAATGATTTAGTTGATAGTTCGGTATTGCTTGAATTGATAAGCTTCCGGATACCACTAAGTAATACTAGAAGCCAGGATTTATTTCATTGTAGAAATTCTGGGACTACCATATGTATTCCTCTTTGCCCAGAATACTAATGGAGGGAAACAATTATTACCATGGTAGTGGACATCTTCAATTTATCTTTAAACAAGTATAAAATATTGTTACTGGGGCACTTCAGTTATGTACAATAAATACTGTATATTTCTTACCACTCATATGTAAAAACCAAATAAATCACTGTGCTAGACCCCAGGAGTAAAACTACCGCCGTGGGCCGGCTGATACTTTTTTTTAAGTAACTTACTTGTTTTTGCAAAATGATGTTTTTGTAAATTGTACTGTCTTATCAGTAAATGTGTTTATATTTATAAATAGTATATAGTTTCCCCAAGACTGCTACTTACATTCAGAGAAATGTTTTCTTTTCGCTGATGTTATAAAAAAAATAGTATAATGAAGACATATGAAAGTATTCTTGAGTTTCATTATATTTTTCCAGCAAAATAAGCTTTCTTCACAGTTAAAAATAAGTGAAATGAGGCCTTCCTATAAAAAAATACAGTACCCACTATGAATTTATATGTTGGAATTATAATATTTGACATGGATTTTTGCGACAGGTTTTATACACATAAAAAAATCATATTTACAAGTGACGAAACAAAAAGTTAGAATAATTTTAGGATACACTATTTCCTGCGAAACCAATGAAATGTATTTTAAGTACGTTAGGAGCTTTTTAAGGTTCAAAATACAATAAAACCGAGGCAAGTGCAGTGACCTACTAGCAAATCCAGAACGTTTCAGAATTGAAACGTTGCTTGAAAATGGCTTTAGCCGTGTTTAGTGACCAGATCTGAATAGCCAGGTACTTCCCAACCTTCCTCTTCCCCACCTCCTTCCCCTCCCCACTACCTTCAGCCTCACAACATACCCCAATTGGGGATGCCATAGTCTCACTGGCTCCAGACGGGAGCAGTTGAGATTCTTGTGCGGTATTCACTGTAAAAAAAAAAAAAAAATCCACTGTGGGTTCGCCCGCACATGCAGGTACAAACGTCAGAAATCCATGGTGGATTTCTTGGCACACAAAGGTTAAGAAAAATATTTTTTTGGTATTTTAAACCTCCTGATTAAACTACATCCCGGCAAAAACCAATTCATTTAATCATTACTCTGGTATGACCATCATTTAGGTCACAAAACAAAAATATGTGTTCTTGGGGAGTGGCGAAGAATTAGTGATTTTTCAAATAAAGCAATTTGACGAACCAAAAAAACATTTTCTGCGTCAATCATCAGATTTACGTCACCCATTAAGCCTCGTTCAGAATGTAAGTAAAAAAGACCTGACAACATCAGCCCATGGTCATTCACGCAAGCGCTGGGAGCTTTTTCTGAAAGCTCGTTGTCAGTTTGACGTTTACATTTCGAAAATATACGCATTTTTTTCACAAATATTCGAATACATTTGAAGTGACGGAATGCCAAGAACAAATTTTGATCCTACATTTTATTTCATGCGTAATTAAATGTATAACAGCGGATATGAATGAGTTTAGAATTTAATTCAGTTATTGAAAGTATTTATTTATCATTCAAGAAATAGTTAATACTATTAAATCTAAGCGAAACATGAAACAGAAGAAGACACAGAAAATTGAAATGTAACGGTCGCAAATGGGAATCGAAATCAGAATCTCTGTTTTACCAGGACTTAATCCACTCAGCCATTGGGACATAATTTATATTACTTTTTTTACATTAGTTCTTTTAGAGGGTCATACATTAGAGGGTCTTTTTAAAAGAGGAAGTTCTGGGAAGGAAACAGGTATGAGTGGTGAGTAGGAATCTGGGGATCAGTGTGTCCATTAGTGACCGATGTATGAATCCATCCCTCACGGTGCGATACAAGGCGATATCCCGAGATAATCCGGCTGGAGAAATCAAAAAATCAACCAGTCTCTCCCGATCAGGTCTGTCACGCATTTGGTAGGCAGACGCATCCGAAGCCGAGATCAGGACATGAACCCCATGAACCCGGGCATCCTTGCTAAGTCACCAGTAGCGAACCACTTGGAGTGAGCTATGGCAGAGGTGTTGGTTAGGTTAGGTAAGATCAGGTTGTTATCCTATAAATTTAATTTTGGTTATCCAATAAATGGTTCCCGGGGCTGCGTAACCCCGCCTCCCAAATAGATATTTTAAAGGGTATATATAACCTTTAAAAGTTATTCCAATAAAACGGGGCATTTATTTATTTTCAAAAATATGTAATATATGTATACTCGTAACTTCCAATTCAATACATCAGCAAGATACCAGAAAACTATTAAAATTCCTAAATTTAATACTAAGCACATCCAAAATTCCTATCTTTATCTGGGCATAATCTATTATAACAACCTCCCATTAAAATTAAAAACCATCGAAAATATGCAGGAATTTAAGCCCAAACTAAAAAATTACCTGAAACTACTATAAAAGTCCCAAATATGTTTACTTTGTATCTTAAAGTCTGCTATTTTATAAATCATTTATTCCTTCTTTTTTCTTTCATTTCTTAGTTTTTAATCTCTGAGTCTACTATTGTATAAATCTTGCGTTCTTTCTTACGTATCCTTTACTTACTTATTACAATAATTTTTGTTACTTACTTACATGATTCTTCCATTTATAATGATTTTTTAATTTATATTATGATTTTTTTAAACTCTTCAGGATTTTTATTTTTAAATTATACAAGATTTTTTAACCTTCTTATTATTTACAATAGCCGTTATTACTAACTTACACGATCATTAATTTACTAATTGAGCTAGAA
Source organism: Limnephilus rhombicus (assembly GCA_929108145.2). Lineage (NCBI taxonomy): Eukaryota > Metazoa > Arthropoda > Insecta > Trichoptera > Limnephilidae > Limnephilus > Limnephilus rhombicus. The sequence goes on from OV815278.1 coordinate 26,948,592, forward strand.
CTCCCTCACCAAACACAAGAGCATTGTCTCTTTATGGTGAGGAAAGGCAATTTATTTTTATTTTTTGTTAAACTTATGTAACTATGTAACTATGTAACTGTTGTAACTTCATATGTATTTTTAATAAACATTGCCAATAAAAAAAAAAAAAAATAAAAATAAAAAAAATAAAAAAAAATGTACTTAGCAACATGCGCTATTAACAAAGAGAGTAAATTGCTTTTCCTAGAACCTAGAAATATACTCTATTTTTTTATTTATTTAATATCCTCCACTGCATTTTGCAAGTTTAATTATTCATCCAAGTCTACCAAGGAAAGGAGTTATTTCAAGTTGACCATTAACGAACCAAAAACACGAGAAAGCACCGTCATGAGTTTTCCTGGAAAAATATGGGTATCTCTTTATTGAGCAATTAAACTCGTAGTCCAGTCAATATAGAGTTTCACCTCGGAATGAAACGGAAAAAGTGAAAAGTTATGAAAACCTTCATTTTGGCATTCTAAATATTGTCTCAAAAGATGTCAGTCTCATTGAGAAGGTCAGGCACTGGGATTCGCGATTGACCTTGCGTACAAATGGCTGAGCGCTCCGCACTTTTCACGCTCTATCTTAAAAACGGTTAAGCATATAAACATTATTTAAGACGAAATTTGTAGAGAATTTTATACTCTACAACTTTTTTATTGTATGCAATTACGATTTTGAGGCAAAGGAAGCGAAATATTTCCAAAAAACTGATTTTCGCGACCTTTGACCTTGAATATCTAAGGACTCTCATTCGTGACCTTATGAGACTTTTGAGACAACATGCCAAAATAAAGGTGTATTCAAATTTTCAGCTTATTCCGTTTTATTCCGAGGTTGGCTCCGTTTTTTAGCTTAAGTGACTGGACTATCGGAATTACTCGAAGACCTAGAATCTTTATGTGTTGCTATTGTGTTCAATTTGATAAACCCACTTTTACACAAAGCTATTTCGGCCTTGGACAATAATTTTCAAATTTCGTTGATTGCCGAAGCAATTATTATCAAACTTATAACAATCTAAAAATCTAGAGCTTTTATTATTTAAACCGCAAAGTACGAGAACTGCAGCACATTCCTTGTGAAACATCTAAATACAATATATTTAAATTTTATCAAATAAAGCGCATGTATAATCTCTAAGTGAGTGGTACCAAACTAAAGAAAGCCGTCATACTAAAGTTTAGTAAAAACATTATTTAACAATCTATTGTACAAAGCTCAAAGGTAGATCACAACCCACGCGGTACTTGGAAAAACGGTTTGCTTCTCGGATAAGCTTCCGGAAAAACGAAACAAATGGTAAAGACGGATTTTTGTAGATGGCGCTAATGTAGCCAAAGTCTTTAAATTCATAAAATGGAGCACGAGCTTTTAAAAAATAGTAGTTATTACTTATTATTTATACCTGAAACTAATACTTACTAGGGTAAAATCATTCGATTTTTTATGATTTTTTTCGAATTTAAATTGCGTAACCTTTTTGACTACCTTTCACAGTATTATTTCATTTGAGTTATGTCATTGTTTTTTCAGCCCTTTATCGTACCAAAATATATAACACAAACAAATATCTAAGCGTACCTATCAAAACTACCTAACCTAATTTCTGATTTTTTTTCTTTGCATTTTCACATGTAAATTAGAAAAAAATATGCGGGGAAGTAATTTGAATTCAAAATATTAATTTATGCTTATAAATTTTTTTTTTTTTTTTATTATTAAAAATAATATTATTGTTATTACGAAAAAAATAATATTATTTTTAATAAAAATAAAAATATATTATTTTTAATAAAAAAAAATTATTTTTTTCGTAATAATAATATTATTTTTAAAAAAAAAATATTATTTTTAATAAAAAAAAAAAATTTTTTTTTCGTAATAATAATATTTTTAATATTTTTTTTCATTAAAAATAATATTATTATTACGAAAAAAATAATATTTTTTTTCATTAAAAATAATATTATTATTACGAAAAAAATAATATTATTTTTAATAAAAAAAAAATATTATTTTTTTTTATTATACAAATATACAAATTGAAATATGCGTTTACTGCGCAAGAAGATTTTTTTTTACCGACAACGACTAAAGTATTAGTGCATATTATTTCAATTTGTATATTTTTTTCATATTATTTCAATTTTTATATTATTACAAAAAAAATATACAAATTGAAATAATATGAAAAAAATATACAAATTGAAATAATATACACTAATACTTTGGTCGTTGTCGGCAAAAAAATCTTCTTGCGCAGTAAACGGCAATTTCGTGTCAGTTATCAGGTTCAATATAATCAGGATTACAAGAAAAACGTTCATTTTTTTATGTGTGCAATAAAATAACTAACCTTGACTCTTTCATCCAAAGCCTCGACCATGATGGTTCTATGGTGTTTGCGTCTCTCTCTTCTCCTCTTGCGTCTTGTGCGCGTTCGTGCCCGCTCCCTCTCGAGCACGACCTCGCACTCCTCGCCCCCCAAAGACACCACCTCGCAATCCTCCAACATGTCTGCGTGCCTGGAAACAAAACACCCATTAGGGAACTTATAAGCTCATTTTGGTGACCTCTGATATAAGGTGACTAACGTAGAGATTCTTAGTTTTAGTGCCGATAAACCAACATTTATTAAAATATTGTTTTACAGTCATTCAAGGTTACAATATAAATACATATGTAAACATATGTAACATATATAAACAAAACTAATAATGGCCTAATAAAAGTGAGGCATTGGCTTGACACAAATCTCCTTACACTCAATATTGACAAAACACAATATATGACGTTTTCCATACGCAAAAATAATTTTCCCAACAACTGCCCTAAACCAATAATTCACTCGTGTTCACTAAACATGCACCCACACCCACCCGGAACCCCACCTATTACAAATTGCACGTGTCCTACCCTTAAATCATCTAAGGAAGTTAAATATCTGGGCATAATCATAGATGACCAACTACGTTGGGAAGCACACATAAGTGGCACAGTAAAAAGACTCCGTAAGCTCTGCCATATATTCTGCTCTCTTAGATCCATCTTAGACCTAAAAACCCTTAGAAGCGTATATTTTTCCCTTTTTCAATCCATTGCAACATACGGTATTTTGGGATGGGGTGGTTGCACAGAATCCGTCATTAATCCAATAATTACAGTTCAAAAACTAATACTGAGAATCATATTTAAATGCCAACCTACCCACCCCTCTAATGTGCTATTTACTAAATTTAAGGTCTTAGATATTCGCCAACTATTCACTAAGACAAGCCTATCCTACATACGTAAAAATAACCTACTGGTGGCTCCACAACATCAAGCCAAAACCCGCTTTTCATCAAATCTGGGATGCGTGGTCCCAAAAACTAGAACCACATTCGCTCACCGACAATTTTGGTTCATTGCCCCCAAAATATACAATGCATTGAGCACCGATATAAAATCAAATATTACCATACCTCTTTTTACTATTCGTGTTCAAAATTGGATATTTGAAAGGGGACGAGATTTTTTTTAAAGAATATATGACTTCCTAACCATTTTAAAAGAAAAGAAAATAATTAAATTAACTAAATAAAATATCATACTTCACATCTTTTTCCAACCTGACTTCACTGAAATCTAATCTAACCTAAATATATACTCTTCTAGACGATTACCTACATTGACAAACCTCCAGTAAAAATTTTAGCTCTCAAAAAAAAAAAAATTATAGATTAACATATTTAAATCTTACTTCTTAGTATTTTATATAGTTATATTTTAGTATTTTATATAGTTATAAGTTTATATTTCAGTATTTTATTTTTTACATATATTTTATATAGTATTTTATTTTTAACTTCTTTAAAAATTTTTCTTTTTTATAATCCTTTATATATTTATATATATATATATATATATATATATATATATATATATATATATATATATGTATATATGTGTGTTTGTATGTATTTATATGTATTTGTGTATGTATGTGCATATGCATTTGTATGTGCATACGTATACATATATCTTGTTATATTTTACCTTAAATATTTTTATCTTTTTTCTATCTCTTGTTTCTAATATCTTATAATTTCTATTTCAAACCTATATTTTGTTCTAGTTCATACACTGTATAATTTATATCATGTATGATTACCTTAACACAGGCATTAGCCTAGTATGGTAATCAAGAAAAAAAACATAAAAGTGTATTTTCAAAAATTGTATGAAATAAAAAAAAAAAAAAAAAAAAAAAAAAAAAATTATTTTCTACTAGGCCACTTGCATTGAATTCATAACGTCTTGGAAAAATCGTGTGTATAGATCTTTTATAAATTTTTAGAAATGTACAGTTTTATTTTATTTTTAAATACATAAATCCATTATTTAGGCTCGTGACGTCACTACATGAAAATGTCCCGTCTCCGAAAATGTTCTTATTAATTTTGTAAAATTCCCTGATTTATTTTTTTTAATATGGCATCACTTTGATTTCTGGCGAATTTTTTAATTCGTTCACTAGATTTATTGTTTGTTCTCTGCGAACTTATCATTTGGTTTGACTTTTTGACAGATGTTCTGAAGAGAACCCCGTACATTTTAGAAGTCGGTACGTGTTTTAGAGGTATAATGGTTATGGTGCTGATTTTAACAAAATCAAATTTTGTAATATCCTTATAATTATTATTAATTTACAAGTATATTACATTGGATTTAGTAATATATACGTTGTACATTATAATGATTTATGATCAATAAGATGGATCAAGGAAAAAAATATTTATGAGATTTAATATTTTTGGTATGCCTCGTTATTGTCCTGTGCCATTCGTGTGGAAAACGTTCTTTTTTTAAATGATTTTCGGCTATGTAATTATCGTTTTTTCGCACCTATAAAATTATGTCTCGTCTTTCCGGTTTATAAAAAATGGTCTGATTTTTCGGATTGAAATTTTCAAAAAATCCCCAGGGTTTCAAAAAGTGGCCTATTACATATTTGACATGATTCCATGACAACTCAGAATCTGCAATTGCATAACCCCTTTGAAAAATCATTAAAGTTATGAAAACAAATTAAATTAGCCCATAACCTAACGTTACTTATTTAACCAATTTTTTTCATCATTTAATGACTTTTCAAAGGAGATGTTAAAATTGCTTGATTCTGAGTTGTCCGGTCACCATTTTACATTACCTAAAAGAATAATCTCTTCTTAGATAGATGACAAAAAAGTTCAATAAAATATTGAAGTTATATATTTTAGACGGGTTTGTTATTTTTAAATTTAAATATTTAAAGGAAAAAAATACGTAAAAATAAACTGTAAAATAAAAAAGAAAAAACACAATTAGGATCTGCAGTTAAAAATATGATTCGATGGAAAAAAAGTGCAAAAATGGTAACTATTAAAACGCATGAAAAGAATAAAAGTTCTATTTCACAAATTCTTCAATTTCCCTGTGATATTTTCTCTAATCCATTCCATGACATTTTTGTTGAAGGAACACATATTAGTTATTGCTATGGTCTGTAGTGGCAGTTTGTTGTATGCGTGAAGCAATGAATTCGAATACATATACATAATGGTGTATTTGAGCAAAGATTTTCATATATGTATTTCGGTAGGTAATAAAAGTCTCCCGTGGTTTTGATTGATGATTTTGATTGTTGGATTATTTTGAGCATTATCTTGAGGTCTTTGCCTGACAACGAGAATATTCTTAAAACGCTGGAAAGGTACATAAAAGTTACATCGTGAGAAACGATAAATACAAGACAATATAGGAGAAGATTGATGGGAGACGTTGCAGATCCCTAAGGGAGAATTGCACCTCATGGCTTCGAAACTTACGAGACTTTTAAAAGTGTATTTCCATATTCTTCCGGTCAGCACTCTAGAGAGGGGAGATTTCCCTTACGAAGAAGGCGAAAGCATGTCAAAAGATCTAAACTTGGTGGTAACTTTCTCAGGCAGCAGGAACCATAGGGAAGTAGCATGGGGTGGGCAGGAGAGGAGGCGTTTCTTAAAGGCGACAGGAACTCAAGGCAAACGAGTAGTTTTAATAATATATTCCATGAATAACCCTGATAAAGCTTGAGTAAAACCAATTCGGTGTTAAACGGTACGAAAAATATATAAAACAAAATTAGTGGTTAAAATGTGTTCAAGAATGGCTCCATAATATACAGGATGTTAAGGAACGTCTTTGAATTACTTTAACCAGTGATCCTGACACTATTTGTAGACAAAAATGCAAACAAAATTTTTGGTCTCCGGTGACATTATTTTTTCAGCTGTTAGATCAGTGGGAATTGGACGGTAGAGGCGAGGGGTTTAGTGGTTACTCGGTTGAGTGACCAGTGATGACGTGTGGAAGTTTTTTTTTGTTTAGTTTTGAAGAAAAATATTTTCAATAAAAAAATGCAAAAAAGTCCCCGGACGCCAAAATATCATTCACGTGTTATACTCCAAATATGTAATGAAAGGAACCACGGACGTCCCTTACTACATTTAAAAAACGTGATACTTACTAGATTTAAAAAAAAAACAAATATTTCCGGGTTACGAATAACCCGACAATATTTGAAAATCTCCTACTATGACCACAAAAAGCAGAATTAAAAAAAAAAATAATTACATGAGCCCTACACAGGAGGTCCTGAAGAAAATAATTTCCCTCGGGGCCTATATCATCTTTAGGGATGCTGTGTGGAGGGTTATTTAAGGAACGGAAGGAGAGAAGAGTTTTGGGAAGGAAGAGGGTTAAAGGGGTGGGTAGGAATCTGTGGTTCAGTGTGCCCTGGTCTTCCGCCTCCAAGACCTAGACAAACCTCACCCCATGAACCCGGGCACCCCTGCTAAATCACCAAAGACCTAGGCAGAGGTATTGGTTATCCAATAAAGGTTCCCTGGGCGGCGGTATCCATTCCCGCCTCCCAAAATGTTGCTTGTGTTGTGATGGAGGACTTAGCCAGCCGAGGAATTGAACACGCGACGCACGTGAGGGACCCAAATGCGATGCCAACTCAGCCACTGACCGGTCAATATATCAAGAGATAAAGAAAAAAAAACTCACATTATATCCACTAAAAAAATAGATTCATAACCAGTAAAGTCGGAAGGTGCTTCTTTTTGTGGATGTTGTATTACGTAAATATTTTTTGACATTATTCTCAATTTAAGATGTTCCTATGGAAAATATCATTCATGCACAGTGTAAGGGCGATACTTTAGGGCCCGCAACTCAGATTTCTACCGATTTATTACATATTTCCCTTAAACACGGTAAGTCTTAAAGCTCTTAAAAAAATATATGTCATTCTTGAAGATAATATCTAGTCTTTGCTCGCGCCGAAACGCAAATTATATAAATTTCCCTCGATAGAAAAAAATCGCAAACTATGCTCCAAAAATTATTATTAACACGTTTGTTTCAGTTATTTTACAAGTTATATGTATGAAAAAATTCACAGTGTTTCTTTAAATGCTGTTTAAGGTAATGCCCGCGAGATTTTTGCTCTATTTTAAATGAGTCGTGTTTTATTAAACATTTTCGCAATTTTCGCATCGATTTTGTCGCTGTAAATGTAGCGCTCTCCTCTAACATTCGTAATTTCGTATCTCTCCATCGTCTTCTTTTCGATCCCGGTTATTTTAACGGAAAAGCTTTTCACAAGTAATGCTTTAAAACATCAGGATGAATTAATTGTTTGCGACCGTACATACACAGAATGAATATGAATAAATAGTTTTGGTCATAAACAAACTCAAATCTTTCAAGAAACTATATTGTATTTGTTTGTTTGCCTTTGTTGAAAGATTTCAGTTTGTTTATGGAAAAAACTATTTATTCATATTCATTCTGCGTATGTACGGGCGCAAACAATTAATTCATCTTAACATTTTAAAGCATATCTTGTGAAAAGCTTTTTCCGTAACTCGCGCCATCTACGAAACAGTAGATCAAATATTCTTTTAACTATCACCCTTACACTCTGTATAATAGTTTTCATAGGAACAACTTAATTTTAAAAAAATGTGAAAAATATTTAATTAATACAACATCTACAAAAATAATTATTTTTTATTTTATTTGTAAGAAACAAACAGCTTTTATACATATAATCGACAGATAAATTATACATGTGAATTGCAGTGAAGCCAAAATAGCTTCTTATGCTAATATTGTTTGGAGATGGAGTTTTAATTTACCTTAAACTAAATTTTAGGCTTAGGAAGGGGTGAGGAAGGGGAGAGGAGGGGGAGGGGAGGGAGAATATAGGATAAGGATATGAGATGTTCTCGAAACCTTCCACACCCCTGTATCAATCCAATATCGCAATCGTTACTTCTATTTGATACGTCTGAAGGTTTAAATTAAAAATGTCTACGCTGTGAAACAATTCGTTGTATTGGGCACATATTCGAGGAATCGGGGAATTTTTTCTAAGGGTTGTTCTACAAGTGGGCGAATGAAGTAAATTTGATTGTCGGGTTAATCTTGAAGGAATATGGATTTTTATTAAATTGGTAAGCTCTGGCGAGTCCAGGCCATTGTTTAGAATCCTTTTAAATGCTTTTAGCACTTTCCCTGACTACTGGTTATTAATCTGTTTTTTTAATGGATATAATGAGTTATTTTTTCTTTATCTCTTGATAATGTAGTAATGCGTTATACGTACGAAACAAAAATGGCGGCGCATAATTAAGTGGTCCTCCGGGAACCAAATCGTGAAATAATTCCATCCTTTACATTAACCGCTGTCCCGTCAAGAGTAGATTTATTATTTATTATTCAATAGATTTATACAAACTTACTCAACATACTTCGTAGTACCTTACCTCTCGTCAGGGCCGGATTAAGCATGTCGGGGCCCGTAGGCAGTGCACGTCTCGGGGCCCCTACCTACACCCTTTTCAAACTATGAAAAATATTTTTCTACCACAACGTATTTTCATTTATATTTTTTTATTTTTTTTATTATTTTTTTATTTTTTATATGAATACCGCACAAGAGTCTCAACTGCTCCCATCTGGAGCCAGTGAGACAATGTCATCCCCAATTGGGGTATGTTTTGGCTGAAGGTAGTGGGGACGGGAAGAAGATAGGGAGGAGGAAGGTGAGGAAGTACCTGGCTATTCAAATCTGATCACCAAACACGGCTAAAGCCATTTCCAGCAACGTTTCAATTTTGAATGGTGGTCTTACACCAGGGCGATACTGAGAGTATCTTCCACTCTGGAACGTGCCGCAAATATACTATATGTATATTATTTCAAATGAGTAAATTGTGAATAACACAATTTAATCAAATAAAATTTATTTGCCACGCCGGGATTCGATCCCGCGACCTTCAAAATGCGAGTCAAGAGCCTTCGCTGGACTAAGCCGGCCGGCTACGAAGTAATGCCATCATCCCATCCAATAAAAAAAATTGAAACAAATACAATACAATACAATACAATAATTCTTTATTATACATAAAAAGACACAGATATAGAAACAAAATATATATATTTTTTAAAAGAGTGCTATGAGCGGTCTTATCACTCTTGTGATCTCTTCCAGACCACCTTGGTATGGAGATAAGCTTGTATAACATTTATATTTTAAACACATAATTAGAAATAAAAAGTAAAAAAAAAACTGAAACAAAATAAATTCCAATAAAAGCCGCACTCGGCACCTACCTGATACTAAGTAATGCTGCTTAACGAATAAAAGTAAAGTAAAATACAACAATGATACGTTTTTAGATTTTCACGGACAAAAGTTTTTTGTTATTAGTTTTTGGAATGTTATGCCGTGTTGCGCTACCTCCTTCTTTGGTTACACGGCATAACATCCAAAAAACTAATAACAAAAATACAATGACGTTTAAATATTAACTCTTCTAACTTTTTTAGATACAAAATCGTTTAAAACATCTTGAAAGTTGACCTTTTCCAAAATATCATTTTCAATCGACATTATCACCAATGAATTTAAACGCTTCTGAGACATTGATGAACGAAGACAATTTTTGATTAGTTTTAGTTTGGAAAAGTTGCGTTCACCCGTGGCGTTTGTAATCATCAGACTTCTATATATTTGCAATGTTGTCATTACATTCGGAAAAGTCGATTGTGCCATATTACCAAAAATGAGTTTATATGAATCCTCGGCAAGTACAATTTTATCTTTTAATGAATCCTCTAATTGTAAGATGAAGTACTTGAACTGTACCATCTCGTCTGAAAACTCAGGCTCAATGTCCTCGGAATAATGTTCCCTAAACTTTGTACAAGCCTCTCTAATTTCATCGTTGGACTTTGTCAAGAAATCTGTAAGAAATCCAAACAGACAATTAATTTCCCGGGAAGCGTCTAGTCGCCGCGACAATTCTGTACACAGCGTGTCTAGTACAGGCAAATAAGTTTCAACTTTTAACTTCTCTTTTCCTCTGTGGACAACGTCTTCTGCAGATCCGTCATCGTGATGTCTTTTCCTTTTTCGCACACGCTGATTTTCATCACTATATTGGGTATCAGTTATCTCATTTGCCTTCATCTCGTAATCGTCAAATAATTCTCGCTGTGAAAGCAAAAAATCTAAAAGCGACTTTAAAAGATCGACTGCCGTTCGATGTTCAATAGTTGGTTTTTGTAGTGATATACTGACAACATTGATTCGATCTAGTATGGCAGCCCAGAATACTGCCATTACGGCATTTTCTTTTTTTTCCAAGTCCTTTAATAGACATCTGGCCTCGTGAATTGCTTGTGATATCTGAGTCTCATCTTCAGCAATAGATTGCAAAGCTTTCTGTAAACCGTTGTAAACTCTTGAAAAGCCTTAACCGCATCGGCCCTTGCACACCATCTTGTGTCGGATACTCTTTTCGGAACTAATGACGAGTATTGTTTAAGGTGTTTGAGCATAATTGCCCAGCGATGAGTTGACGCCGAAAAAAAGTTGTATAGTGCCTGTACAAATCCGAAGAATGAGATTGCTCCAACGCAGCTCTCCGCTCTCTCCAACCAAATTCAGTGAGTGCGCTGCACATGGAACGTAGTGTGCGAGGTGATTTATTTTCTTAATATGCGCCTGTAGACCATTAGGTATAACAACCATACATATTTGACGCATTATCGTAAGACTGGCCTCTCAATTTTTTTATATCAATGTTACATTCGTTGAAAAAAAATTAAATTGTGGTGGCTAGTTCTTCCCCTTTGTGACTTTCTATGGGAATAAACGCAAGAAAACGTTCTGCTACTTCTCCATTTGACGTAACGTCTCTCAGCACTACAGTCAACTGATCAGTATGAGATATATCTGGTGTTGAATCGACACTTATTGAGAAATATTTAGCTTCAATAATTTCATCAACAATGCATTTTAAAACCTTATTTCCCAATACTTCAATAAGTTCCTCGCAAATTGTTGAAGATAAATATGATTGTTTTCCCCTGCCTTCATTAACGTATTTGGCTAAATGCGAACTAAGGAACGGGTCGTACTCTGCAATTAACTCTAAAATTCCCAAACAGTTGCCGTTATGTTGAGAAGCAAGAATTTCATTATTACCACGAAATGCTAATCCACGGGATGATAAAAATTTAATCACATAGACCATTCTTTGTAAAACTTTCAACCAATATTCTCTTTCTTTGTTGAATGTAATTTCCAAAGAGGTGTCGATTCGTCCGTGAATACGTCGTCTACTAATCAGTGTCTGGACACACACTTGGTGCGTTGTATTATTCTCATGCGATTGAATTCGGTGCGAAGCATTTTTCGAATCAGAAAATCCATTTTTAAATTGTGATTTGCTTTGAGCTTCACCAAAAAGAACACATGGAAAACTGTATACTTTTCCAGTAGACGGAGAATACATGAGCCACTCTCGTTTAATTTTACCACCACTTATATGTTTCCGAAAAAACATAGATTGAGAAAAAAATCTTTTGCTATCGTCGTATTGTCGGCTTGAAACAGAAAAATCACAGTAATGTTGACATTCGTTAGGGTCTCTAGTACACCAAAAATGTTGTATTTCGTCTGTAATATTAAGCCATAATCCAATGTCATTCTGGTATTCTACTCCTAGATGGAGTACGTTTTGATGTAGCAATTAGACCTCGGACTCGGCCTTACTTTCCTCTGCACCCACTAAAGTAGCTGTTTCTTGATCCTGGCCAGTTTGTTCAGAACGCTCGCAAGGAATCTCTACCGGGTCAGTGCGTTCACCGCCATCGCCCATCGTGAGGCTGGCAGTACGCGGCGGACACTTAAAGGTTGATTTTCCATTGGTTGACGACGAAATCCTACTTGAAAAGGGTTTTGTGTTTTCTTCAATTGTTCATCACGCTTTTTTGTTGCCGTTGCCGCTTTTTACGTTTTTCCGAACCACTTTGGTGTTTTTTTCTTTAAGGGTACCTCCGACATTTTGTCCCTGAAAGAATAATTTACAAATAACATTTGACAGGAAAGCATTTATTTATTTAAATAAAATTAACTGAACCCAAATACTTACCTATCTAGATATTTTTATCATTACATCATTTATTATTTTTCTAACTTACTACATAGGTAGGTACTATTAGGCGGACGGAGATAAAATGAAAACGGCACGAGATGAAATAGTAACAATTTTCATAATATCTTCACAAGAAAAACTTCACACTCGTCAAATTCTATAATATTAAATGAAATAAATACTTATGTTAAATCAAATCTGGTAATCAAACCTACGTGGTATCGTAATGTAACTTCAGTTTATTACACTCGTCTCGCAGATTTTCTCGAAGTACTTGCAAACTATAAAAATATAACACTTCTAAACAAAATTCGAAAGTTTTGAAACATCGAACAGAGTAAAACTGTTTAAATTAAATCATTGTCGCAAAACTCCCAAATCGTAATTTAAGACAAAACGATATGAAATGTGTTTACGACACAATTCAAATTCTATAATATTAAATGAAATTAGTATGTTAAATAAAATCTGGTAATTAAACATACGTGGTATCGTAATGTAACTTCAGTTTATTACACTCGTCGGGACGCCGATTTTTAGAAAATGAAATGAAGTTTGTTTATGACACATGACACAACATACGTATCGAACGAATCGGAGTCAATCGGAGACTCACCCATATCCGGGGTCCCCAATGCTCTTTGTCATGCCAAATAGTACTGCCAACCTTATGAAAGTGGGCATAGAATAAATAAATATACATAGCAGTAGGTGTGCATTTACAATGCATTCAGATTTGGATTAAAATTGACGATATCTGAGATCTCTGAACTATTACCCTGTGTCTGAAGAATTAATTACTCTATAATATTTTAACCAGTGTTTTCGTACCTCGCTAGATCTTTTCTAAGCCGACAAAAACTCCGGCGCGGCATCCCGTTGCTTACTGATAGAGAATCAAACCATTGAAGCAAGTCTTTTTTTTCGGGGCGCGGGGCCCCCAGCCGATGCGGGGCCCCTAGGCAGTTGCCTACTCTGCCTTAGGGATAATCCGGTACTGCCTCTCGTATGTACGATTATATACAGTAGTATGTACCACATTAGCAGTAGCGTGCATTACTCTATGACCAAAAATTGCCTGGGCACAGTTTTCAAAAAATAGTAAAACAACAAAATATTTAGGGTACATCATCATTAACAAGGTTGATGATGACATCGACAGATAGAAACGAGCACTAAATATAAAATGTAACTTTCTTAATAGAAGATTTCGGCTCTACAATACACAGATGAAAAGGACCCTTAAGCTTTTTGTACTGCCTTGTATCCTTGCGAGCTCTAGGCCAATTTCAAAAAGAGAACCACACATACGCATACCGTATGATGTTCGTACTTCCCAGGCAGTGCAGGGCCTCCTCAATGTTCACGGAAGAGCTAGTTCCTGGATTTGCAGCTCTAATAAGAAACAGGGTGGTAGAATTGAGGGGAAGGATCAACATCTCGTGAATTATCCTAATGTCCTAATTATTGAATTCCGTCGGACTTTAAGACCGAGCATCGAAGAAAACTGGAGAAAGATTTGGGCCCCCACAATTATCGAATAATAAATGATTTTATTATTTCATTTATTTGTTTGCTTTATTTACATTGTAAATTATTTATTCTCTTACTTTCTATCTTTTCCCTTCGTTTCTTTATTCTACGTTTTATTTTTATTCTTATTTATAATCTTCTATGTAACGTTAGGAGTAAATATACAATAAAGTTAAAAACTAAATACAGATCACCTATCGGGAGGAAGGAGAGGAAGGAGGGGGAAGGGTAAGTGGAAAAATGTTCAAAAGAGGGTTTATTAAAAAAACGCCGCTTATTTATGTTAAAGCAGATATAATTAATAACCAAGCAATTATCAGAAGTTATTTGTCTTTTGAAAAAGTCTTGTTTTTTCAAAGTGGAAACCTTTCAGAAGAAGTTTTCTTCGAAAAAAAAATTAATATACAGAGATGACGTTAGTAGTAAATTAATTAGTATTCTAACAGAAACTAAACTTTGATCATAAATTTGTCGCTTTTTTTAATATTAACTAAATTTCCTTTATTGCGTATTTTCCTTAAATACTTTAGGTTTTAAAACTCTTCAACAAATATATGTTATTCTTGAAGATAATATCTATTTATTCCCTATGCCGAAACGGCAATTATATGAAATTCTCTCGATAGAAAAAAATCGCAAAGTATGCTCCGAAAAATTATTATAAACACGTTTGAATCAGTTATTTTAAATATTAAATACATGAAAAAATTCACAGTGTTTCTTTGAATACTATTTTAGACATTCTTCGCGAGATTTTTGCTGTATTTTAAACAAGTCGAATTTCATTAAACATTTTCACGATTTTCGCTTAAATATTATCGTTTTTAATATTAGCGCGCTCTCTGTAACATTCGTATTTAATATCTCTCCATCTTCTTTTTGTGCGGGTAAAGCGTGCCTTAAGGTAGGAGCATGGACGGCATGCCACTGAACATTAGTGAGTAATAAGTGAAAATATAATTATTGGTATTCCTAAATATAGCTAACTAATATCGATTTTGTGGAAGACGTGAAATTTTCTTGGAAATTATTCATAAATAATAATTACGACCTTCAAGTATGATTAAAGATTTACACTAATTTGATATTTATGCCACGGTGAATTACGAACGAGTGTTGTCAGAAATTAGAGTTAAAATAGAGAATTTCTAATTAGAAAATTGTTAATTAGTGCGTAGTTATTATTGATGCCTCTAACAGTTGTTACGACCGGAATGTAGTGTAGACATAGAATAAAGAATATGATACAAGAAGTGCCTTCCGTACAAATTTGAACGGATACAAATGTGCCACTAACTTACTACCTCTTGGTTCTTGACGATGGCAAGCGGTCTGTCTCTCTTACACTTGCCTAAAATTGTACATCGCCATCCCGTTTGAATTACGTAATGATTGTGAAACACAGTTTTGTATGGAAATATGGGCCCAAATTGGGCGTATAAATGGATCGCGAAACACGCCAACAAGGCAATTCTTGTGATATTCTTTATTCTATTAGTGTAGAGGACATAACTATGTATTTATAGTCATGATTCTGTCTGTAGAATTTGGTTGTTGAAGAATACAAGAGGCTAAACATTTATCCATAGAAAAGTTTTTCGATAAGATTTATTACCTTCTCAATAATATATACCACCCCAAAATCGTGGTTTTTAGGAACCTTTTTTTACATGATACATCAAGGTAGATGACACCGTAAGAATGTTCAAAAATGCAAATTGAATGGAGAACGGAGACCAACATGTCTCAAGCACGTTCAGAATTGGTCATGGCCGCCGGGAATAATTTGTATTTCTTTTAATGCCAGAATCTCGCGCTCGAAAATGTCATCATAACAATCTTGAATTGTACTTGAATTCGCCCGTGAGGGGAGCGACTCACTGTCTGTAATGTAAAAAAATGTTATTTGGTTTTGTTTATAAAGAAAGCCAAAAATTTCCTGTTTATGAATAACCCGACAGTATTTGAGTCACATCATAAAATAAGTTGAAAATGTTGCTTCTGCAGTACTTAAAGCGTTGGCTTATAGATCATTGAACTCGTGATGTTGCCGGGGTGCAAATCGGATGCTTTGAACCGTACATCTCTTGGCTAAAAACTGGTCAAAAATATATCATAGACAAAATACAATGGAGACTGATAGAAGGAACTAGCAGCATTGGTGTCAAGGCATTAAACCCTCTTTTCTAATATGATCAAATCTCATGTCAAGGAAACCCGTCTCACAAAATCTCATCAATGATTTAAATATTATCAATTAAAAAATATTACAATTTTATCGCAGGTCTTCATTAAATTTTGTCAAGTGTTTTCAGCTGAAAAAAGTCCAATTAAAATACAAGCATAATATCGTCCAGTCCACGCGACCCTAATCAGGTCTGTGAATTGCGTTCATCCCCTTCCTTTTTCCCTTCCCCTAAGGCCTCGGGATACCCCGGAGAGGGTGGACATGGCGAACAGATGAAAAGGGACATCAGTGTGCTTGTAGCGTCCAATTGAAAATACAAAAAAACCTTTTACGTTCCGCTTGTTGGAGTTTTTAATTCTGAAAAAAAAACCCGACTGGTTAATTGGATTGGAATAAAACTCGCATTCGTTGCACTCCGTAACAATTGGAAAGATAAAATAATCTTAAAAAGAAGCATGTTACTAGCATTTGATCGCAAAAGATGCTTTTCAAAAGTTTCTATTGCGAATGACTAAAAAATATCCTTACCAACTAGTTTCGACCAAATTTCAACAAACGTTTTTTTTTCGATATTTCATCAGTTTAGGGATAATGCACGATAGAAATTAAGTAAGAGCTGAAAAAAATTGCGCAGACGTAAAATTTTAACTGATATTTTTTTAGTTACGTAAGTACACGCGAGCTTTCTTCGAATACCTACCGGAAAACTTAAAAAAATTGTAGTGTAAATAAGATAACTTGTACGTATTTTCAACCTCAGAAATATATAAATAACTAGCTGGTTCCGGCATGCGTTGCTATGCCATTTAATAAAGAAATTGTTTCTCCCTGAGTGTCCTTTCGCATTCGTCCCGTTCCCCTTCCGTCTCCCCTTTTTTTCTCCCGTTCCCACTCCGTCACCTCCACCTTCCCTCTCCCCACTTGACTCCCCCCCCTTCCCCCGTCCCGTGAACCCCCCTCCCGAGTTCCCCTCCCCCCTCCCAGGTCCCCCTCCCTCCACAGGTTCCCCTCCCCCTCCCTGGTTCCCATCCCCCATCTCTCTTTCCCTCCCGCTTTCCATAGCAATAGCCGCTTCCTCGCGTGCCACCAATAACAATTTTTTTATACAAATATCATAATGGCAGAGCTCACCGGAAATTTTATAAAAACCTTGTCCTGAAAATAACGAACACACAAAAAAAAGAATTATTCAATTTGGTGCAGTCGTTCGAAAGTTATGCGCTTAGCAACACATTCAGCGATTCATTTTTATATTATAGATTAGATTTTTCCATCTACTGAACTCAATAGTACGAAAAACTAGCCGCCTCTGTTAGAAGAAATAAAAAAACTGGGTGCCCACTTACACCAGGTACCTTCATATTTAATCAGAAGTTCAGTCTTATAAAAGTTCTCAGATTATTAACGAGATAAGTAAATTGGTCACCTTCTACTATTTACTTGTCCCCCTCAACGCTTGGGCTTTAATCGGTAGCGTTTGTAACAAACTTCCGAGCCCCGGGGCAAACTGGACACCGGCCCCTAACAATGAATCTGAATAATGCAATCGACAATAGACACAGATAAAATAACCTTTACATAGTATAAAATGAAGTCGATCCTGCTGTATGTGCGCTTAGATCTTTAAAAGTACGAAACGGATTTTCATGCGGTTTTCACCAATAGGAAGGTTTATATGTATAATATATGCATATTGTAGTAGAAAAAAGTCGAGAAATTCAAAGATTCAATTCAGGCAGCGGGCAGCTGCCAAGTAGGCGGCGTGAATTTGACATGTATGCAAATTAACAGATGGCGTTGGTTGTAAAGGTTGGGTAAGCCACAGCAACGTGTTGCCGGGTCTGCTAGTAGAATATATTTTTTAGAACCTGCGCATTCCGAATTTCTACCGAAATGTAACGTAATTCTCTTGTTATTATTTTTATTTGATAAACTAACGTTTAAGACAACCGCCGTTTATGAACGAGCATATTATGAATCATTTTAATTATTATTTTTTAATTGATAAACTAACGTTTGAGACAAGATTTTTATGCATAGCACAAAGGGTAACAATTATTATAAGCAATAATTATCAGCTTGAAACACTCATCTACATTATTAATTATAATTTTTTTACGCACCAGATTTAAATGTCCGGGTTTAATTTTCCCCACAGGAAAAACTAAACCCTTTCACACACTTCCCAAATGATCATCTGGTCAATCCACGTTATGCAATTGCACTATATGTATTATAATTACAAAACAATACAAGAACAACATGTCAACCTACCAGAGACCAGATGGGAAAATAATTCACCGACTCCAGATATTTTCATATCAGAGGGTTCGGCTCTGTGGAATTCCTAATTGAACCTATAAATCCTACTGATCCCTCAATATAAATATTTAAAAAATCTTTTGTAATCATACATGTATTTAAAATTACCGATTTTTGCATTTTTATATATAAATTCTTTGACAAATCTAATACGCCTAAATTTTGAATCAGAGACCTAGGTATAATGCCAGTAGCCGAAATAACAAATGGTAATATTTTTATATTCCGAGAATGCCAAATTCTTTTAATCTCATTTCCTAAATCTGTGTATTTTCTAATTTTTTCAGAAACAGTTTTTTGAATATTACAGGAATTTGGAATAGCTACATCAATGATATAAGTTATTTTTTTTAATTTTGTCATGTAAAACTATATCAGGTCTATTATGACTAATTGTTCTGTCTGTTAGTATAGTTTTATCATAATATATTTTATAAAATTCATTTTCTAAAAATGAATTTGGTTCATATTCATAATATGGTACTATATTACGGCAGTCAATCAAGTTATGTTTAATTACCAAACTTTGGTGGATTATTTTTAAAACCTGATTGTGCCTAAATGTATACTCGGACGGCGCTAATATAGAACATCCCGATATAATATGTTCTATAGTTTCCGGAAAAGCCAAACATTTTCTACATAAATCATCAATTTGATTTATATCTTTGATTATATGCTTCCTATAATTTTTAGTATTAATGACTCTATCTTGAATGGCAAGCATAAATCCTTCATTTCTGCGCTCAACTCTCCAATACTCAACCATTTGTTTGACGAAAGTTTGTCAACATACGTTTGGTTGAGATAATTGAAGTGTTTTGCATGAATAATTTTATTTGACCAGGAATCTAATAATTCCTGGTTAGTATTTATAAGAATGTTGGCATTCTCGTCATATAAATTTAAAGGTGTAATGTTTCTATCTGCCTTACAAATTATTTTGTGCATTTCTGAGCTATTAGCTTTCCTATGGAAAAAATTTCTAAGCATTTCTACCTGATTGTGTTTCAAAGATGTTATTTTGACTACACCTCTACCTCCTAAATTTCTAGGTAAATTAATTCGTTCTATAGCTGAATTTGGATGATGGCAATTAAACTTTGTTAATGTAGTTCTAATTAATCGTTCTAAACTATCTAAATCTGTATTGGACCATTTAATTATGCCAAATGAGTATTGCCCAAGTATTTATTGCTTTTACTAAATTTTTAGCAGATAGATTGCATTTTAAAATTTTTCTGATCCTAGTTTGAAATTTAATCCTAATATCATTTTTAATACTAGTGTGATCTAATCTATTCGATTGCGGGTATCCTAAATATTTATAAACCTCATCCCCTTTCATACTTTTAATTTTTAAATTTTTAAATATACCCTCGTCTCCATCTACAATTTTGCCTTTCTCTATATGGATCGTTTTACATTTATCTAAACCAAAAGTCATTTTAATATCATCTGAAAAAATTTTAACTACCTTAATCATTTTCTCTAAATTTGATTCAGAATTTGAAAATAATTTTATATCATCCATATATAATAGATTTTTTTATTTTATTTTATTTAAGTTTATTTAGGAAACAAACAGTTGTAAATACATTCATTTTACATTTTATATTGAATATAGTATAAACCAGTGAAGTTCCATTTATGATTTTAAAAAAAAAGAAAGGAAATGGTTACTGATTAGGAAGCAAGTAGATAGTAATAATATTATAATATAGTATTAGTAAAAAGTGAGTCAAAAGAAAAAATAAACAATGAAGAAATAACAAAGAAATAATCGTTTTGGTTTAAGTACATTGTAAGGTTAATTTAGTTTTAAACGTTTTAAGAGAGCAGTGGAAAATATCGATATCTCTTAGGGCGTTGTAAGATTTGCAGATACGCCCGAGCAAAGAATTTTGTGCATATTTCGATTTGAAATGCTGTATAAAAAATAGGGTATTCGACCTGGTATTGCGTTCAGGGCAACGAAATGCAATCCTTTCTAATAGATCTGGTGAGTCAATAAGGCAGTTCACAATCTTGTATAGAAACAGTACGTCAGAAATGTTTCTCCGTTTGTAAAGAGCAATAGGTTTACACTGGTGATTTTCGAAACGATACGAAAGGTGTTTCAAAAATTTTGTTTGAATATTTTCAATACGCTTAATGTAAGTTTGGTATTGTGGATTCCAAATGACAGATGCAAATTCAAGATGAGATCTTACATACGCCATATATAGTAGTTCAAGTGTAAAAGGTTTGTTGAACGGTTTTGTGATGCGTAGGATAAAACCCATTTGTTTGTAGGCTTTTTCTAAGATGTATTCAATGTGATCTTTGAATAGTAATTTGGAGTCAAGTAATACTCCAAGATCTCTAATTTTATCCACTCTTTCAAGCGGAACGTTGTTCAGATGGTAAATATGGACGATTGGGTGATTTTTACGTGAAAACGTTATCGCATTACATTTCTTTACATTGAGAAATAGTTGATTTTCTATGCAATATTCATTAATTTTATTAATATCTTCTTGTAATTTATTGCAATCATCTTCTGAGCTTATACATTTGTATATTTTCATATCGTCAGCGTAAAGAATAAAATCAGAGTTACAGATGACATGTTTGATGTCATTTATGTACAAAGTAAAGAGCAGGGGTCCTAAATGGGAACCTTGAGGTACACCCGAAGGGACGGTTATTTCCTGTGACATGTAACCTTTGAGTGCAACAGCTTGACTTCTATTTTTAATGTAAGATGAGAACCATCTGAGAAGATTTCCACTTATACCAATTTTTTCAAGTTTGCTTAGGAGTATATCATGATTCACTTTGTCGAAAGCTTTAGAAAAATCAGTATAGATAGAGTCAACTTGTTTCTTTTTATCCATAGTATTCAGAACAAAATCGGTGAACTGACCCAAGTTCGACTCGACAGATCTGCCTTGAAAGAAACCGTGCTGTTGAGGATTGATAATGGTGTTTTTACATAAATTAAAGAGTTGGTCGTAAACGATTTTTTCCATAATTTTACTTGAAATGCATAGTTTCGATATAGGCCTATAATTCTCAATATTGTGTTTGTCCCCCTTTTTGAAAACAGGTGTCACAAGAGCTCTTTTCCAAATGGTGGGAAATACGCCTTCTTTGATAGAAAGTGTGAACAGTAATGTCACGGGGGTGACAAGTTGTTCAGCACAATTAAAAATAAAAATTGGATGTATTTTATCACAACCAGCACTTTTGATGTGAAACTATACTACTCTCTCTTGTATTACCCTTAATTTTTATTCCAAACTTGCTTTTAATTAACATTTTAGACATAGGATTCAATGCTAAGCAAAACCAAAGAGGACTCAATGAGTCTCCTTGAAAAATCCCTCTTTTTATTGAAATGCCCGGTACTACTATTTTCTTACCTTTTAAATTTACTAGTAAATCTGTATTCCAAAAGGACATAATATTTTTCAAAAAGCTAATTATAATTGGGTTAACTTTATATATTTTTAATATTTTGATTAGCCACGAGTGCGGGACACTATCAAAAGCTTTTTGATAATCTATATAACAAGTATGTAAATTACGCTTTTGATTTTGAATTTGTTTTAAAATTATAATAAATTATATCAATAACTAATTGTTCTTTACATCCCATATGTTTTCTGCGACAACCTTTTTGTTGTTCAGATAAAATATTTTTTTCATCCAAATGAGTGTATATTAAATCTGTCAAGCAAGAGGTTAAAATTTTGTATATTGTCGGTAGACATGTAATGGGTCTATATTGAGAGGGATTATTAATATTTTCGCTTTATATAAGTAATGCCCTTAGTTAGAAAATTAGGAAAATTTTGAGGTTGTTTGACAAGTTTTGAAAGATTTTTTGCAAAAAGAGGATGTAAAGTAGTTAGACGTTTGTACCAAAAATTATGTATCCAATCGCAACCCGTGGCTTTCCAATTATGAGTATTTTTTATAATTTTGGCTAACAATTCAACCGATATATCAGAAAAACTCATTTGTTCAATGTCTGAACAATTGAGTTCTTCATTTTCTATCCATGAACCTGCCTCATTATGTTTTATATCTTTACTCCAAATGTTTGTCCAAAAATCGCGCATATCTGATTCAGATGGCAACGGAATATTATTATTCGAAATAATATTTTGTTTATCATCAAGTTTGGAATAAAATATTTTCTCATTTTTTTGAAATAATCTATTATTATTTCTTTTATTATACGTATAATTATATCTTTTTAATCTACTAGCTTTTACACCTAATTTTTGTTTTAATAAATCTAATAAATCATTGATTATATTTTCATTATTATTACTACCAATGTTATAACCAAATTTTCTCCCAATTTCATCTACATGTCTCAAGATATTTCTACTTCTATTCCCATTTTTATATTCAATTACTCTAGCTATACTACTTCTTAAAAATACTACATCTTTTTCTAATCTAATCTGCCATTCTGGTTTACTATAACTATATTATCTATCATCAGAGGATGTTAATTTAACTAACCTAGTACATATAGTGATAGCACTAGCGTACACTATCGTATGAAGATCTAAAAAACTAATATCGTCAAATATTATTTTTGGTAAAATTAAATTATTTAATTCAGAAATTAATTTAGATAATTTTTTTGACGTATGCAATTTTGGTAATTTTGGTCTAACTGTGGGCTCTATATCTATATCTATATCTACAGTCTTAATCATAGAAAAAAAAAACTTGGGATGAAGCCTACCGAACCGCAAATGTAGAAATAAACAACTTAAAACAATGGCTGGATGACAACTATCTTTCCTTAAACTCTGACAAAACTTACTACATGACATTTACACTATCAGAAAAATTCCTTCCAATTATAAATTCCAATATAACTATTCATAGCTCTTGTAAAAATTATACTGACAACTGCAACTCATCTAAATGCACAAAAATTTCAAAAAAGAACAACATTAAATATTTAGGCATAATAATAGATCAACATATTAAATGGACAGAACATATTGCACAAACTATAAACAGAATACGTAAACTTTTTTACGTATTCCTCAAACTAAGAAATATACTTCATAAATCTATACTACTGAAGGTTTACTATGCATTAGCCCAATCAGTTCTGCAATACGGAATAATAGGTTGGGGAGGAGCGTATAAAACCAACTTAGCCCCACTTGAAATAGTACATAGAAGACTCATCAAAATTATTCTAAAAAAACCTTTAGACTATTCAACTCAAAAAATATTCGATGAATTCAAAGTTTTACAAATAAACAGAATCTATCAAAAAAATGCATTACTTCAAATCCATAAAGACAAACTAACAATAAATTCATTTAGCACCAGGCCGAGAACAACAGGACAAATAATAATCCCTAAACTTAATACTACAACGGCCCAACACCATTACACATACTCAGCCTTAAAATGCTTTAACGAACTCCCTAAAGATATTCAATCCGAAAAAAATCATAAAATTTTTAAGAAAAAAATTAAAATACATTTCACCACTAAGTAATTTCATGTTTGTGTTATATAACGCCCACTTATATTTTCAATGTGTACACAGGCTTTATATTTTATAATTTAACAAAAAAAAAACTTTCTTCCTAAAATAGTGCACAGGTACATTTTACATACATGTTGTTTTTATTTTATTTTTTCATAAATACGCTCATGGTAGCATCAATTAAACATATATCAAAATATCAATTGTGTTAGTACTCCCTCCCTAAACACGAGAAATTCTCAATTAGAGAGGTATTATTACCACCATTAAAAATATTTGCATTACATGCACATAATTAAAAAAATAATTGTACTTATACCTAACTTTGTAAAATTGTAAAAATGGAATAAATAAAAATAAAAAATAAATAAATAAATAAAAAAATATCTATTTATATTATTATGAAGCAAGTTAGCTAATTCTATTACATTAACATCTAGTAAGTTTAAATTTGCAATGTTGATTTCCCTAAGATTATGAATAGCGTCTAAGTTATTTGAATCTACTGTAATATCATTAGATTCTTCTACTAGAATATTATCTAAACTGTCTTCATTCAATGTATCTAATATAACATTACTACTCGTATTAATTTGTTCTAAATTATTCTCTAATTGCAATCTATCTCCTATTTCCTTTTTATCTGATTTAATGTTACTACAGGGATTAAATTATTTTTGAAAATTGCCCTTTTTTGGTCAGCTAATCTTTGTTCGTTTACTTGGGCAACCGGATAATTTTGTGAGAAAAGTAAATGTAATTTTTTCCTATACAATAACATATCTGTTTCTAGTTTCGTCACATAAAAATATGAACGAACGATGAACATATTGACATCGTTCGTCCATTTCATTCTCTGCCTAGGAATACCTGCTTTTGTTTTTTGGGGTCTCAGATTATCAATGTTCATCTGTAAAGATGACATAATCAACCCATTTTCATTTCCGTTGGTTGAAAATGACATTTTGTCACCGTTCAAAACAACTTGGAAATGATTATTATTATTATTCCTACATTCCAGTAACCAAGCAACTGTCGTTGTTACCTAATACTGTCATTTGTCAACAAATAATTTTCAATTTGGCCAAATTAAATATTTTAATGTAAACTACCCTTCAATACTACAAATCTATAATAAATATTATATTTTAGAATAATGTTATCAAAATAAAATATATTATTAAATTTACCTGCAAAATATATTTCAACGTAATCTCAAAATACTGTTGTTTACCTTGGTTACTAAAGCCCTCACAAAAGGAAAAATTTTATATCGTATTTACTTATCTAAATATCCTACGGTTGACTGGCAGTTTATTTATTAGGTTATCTAATATACTTATTTTCAAATATTTATATGTTTTGGGATCAAAGCTAATTCTTTTCTATCTGATACAATAAAAAAATCAGAGAGCCAAAATACAAGCAAACGTCGAGGCTAGCGTTGCTAAGCAACATATAATATAATATATTATAATTAATATTTGGCAAGTTAAAAGTATTTCCCCAAAAAATGTAGACATAATTTGTCTCGACGCCACCTAGCGAGAGATTTAACACTAACAATGTCTTTCTCACAAAATGGTTGTTTTCAGGTGGAAAAAATGTAATAAACAGCAATTGTTCAATGAAACACTAGTATATATTGAATTATTTGGCGGGTATTAGATATGCCGCCATAGCTCAGTGGTCAAGAGCAGCTGACTGGCAATCAGTAGGACACGGGTTCAAGTCCCGTTGGCGGCAAGTATCTTTTCTCGGAAGATTTTTTCAATGTTGATGAGTGTTTCAAGCTGATAATTATTGCTTATAATAATTGTAATTCTCTTATATTTAATATAACGTTTTTAATTTCTTAAATAAATTTACGACGTTTTTTTTGCTCCATTCGTTAGCTAAGTTGTAAAGGTAAATATATGAAATTCCCTCGATAGAAAAAAATATCAGAATATTATGCATAACAGTATTTTTTTTAAATTTTATTTACATTTGAAAAAAAAAATCCTATTGCAATGAACGTTTTAAAAGACGCACTTATTCTCCTAAAAATATTTCGACGACGCAGATCGAAAGAATTTTACTTATTTTTGGATTTATTGTCCTTTGCAGCATTTAAAATTTCCGCTATCGATTTATCTAACCAACAAAACATAAACAAAAAACGTTATATTTTTCATCTTGGATCAAAAACACGCTGCAATTTGTCATAATATAATAGCATCAAATAAAACATAAAAAAGACAACAATAAGTAGGCTGAAAGCTTTCAATTTTCAAAACATATTTCTTTAAAAATACAATAACACACCCATCACTCTAAAATATAAAACCTTCATCATCGTTATGGGGTCTGAGATGTTCACGATACACAGCAACATAAATACGTGTTTTTCGAAATTTCATCCACACCCGTACGCCGTACACTCCCCACCAATATTTTTTTTGGAAACAATGTTCATATAAATGAACAAACACATGAGTTCTAGGTGTTTCCTTTCCAGTTAATAACACAATCAAAAGTATACATATATCAAGCTTCGATGGGAGATCTTGGATTAGATTTTTGGTAATTTAAAATTTGATACCCTTCATCTGCAAGGCTCAGGCAATCGTTACGCCACTGGATATATCCTTACAGGCTATCTAAGAAAGCCTATCTAAGAAATATAATTAAAAGAAAATGTTATCGTATTTGCAAAACGATAAAAGTAATAGAAAATGTTAATAATTTATGGTTTGAGATTTTCACGGCCAAAAGTATTATCGTGATTTACTTACTCTACGTGTGTACGTATTGCTTTTTTAACAAGTCTAGTTTGTCTAGTTTTTATACTGAGGTCTGTTGATGGTGTTCAAACCGGGCAATTTTAACGATTTTTGGGGGGTCCTAACTGCTATAAGAAGTAACTTGTTAAAAAAAGCAACATGTACCGAAACGCTAGTGGTGATATCTACTGTATATTACATTAAAAATATTTGCAGTAATGTCAAAATCCAGAGAGGAATTGGTAAATACGTATATAAACAAAGCGCTGTCCGGTTTCCTGTTAGAAAGTTTACTAGTAAATATGATGAGTTAACGCATCACCATAATTAAGCTTTAGTGTTAATATCTCCGGAAACGTATGAAATCTAGGAATTGTATACAACTCCTAGGAAATGTACACAATTCCGAAGCTATTTAGGTAATGTATAAAATATATTTTTTTAAATTATTTATTACATACATATCCTGGGAAATGTATACATTTCCTAGGAATTGTATATAATTCCAACATCGTATTAGGAAATGTATATAAAGAATGCTTTCTGTAATAAAACACGTTGTTTTATTTGTTATATTCTTATAAAGTTAAACTTTCATTTGGTAAGTAATCAGTCTGTTATTTAAATAATTATAAATGTCACAATATTAAAGTAAAAGTCTTTGTATTCTTGTACTAAGTTAAATGTAAACAAGGCAGTCCATTTGGCTATTTATTTTTGCAGAGTAAGCTGGAATGGCACTTGGAAGTACACAATAGTTTATTTTTATAGCACATACATCTTGCTGTAATACAGTTCTTCTTGCAGAGGTACTTTTTAAATCCTTGGCCGTTTTCAGTGGATTGTAGGTTAGGTTGGGTTAGGTAAGGTTAGCCCCGCTATCCCCGCGTACCCATTGATATCTTAAATGTTTTACATTTCCGATTGCTATGTGAGAAATGTATAGATTTCCTAGGAAATGGGTCTAATGTAATTTATTTCACTCATTTCCGGGCGATTTTAGGAACTACATACATTTCCTAGGAATTGAATACAATGATGGATTACATACATTTCCGTTAACGTATGCATTTTCTGTACATACATTTCTGAGCGGAATGTTTAACTTATGAACTTACTCTTCTGTCACGGAATTTTGTGCCGGCTTTTCCGACAGCAATATCTGAGACATATCAACTGTTGGAGTTTGCAACGTCATTGCCATGATAAGCTGTCCCAGCTTTTTAGTAGTTACTAACTATAATCTGATAAGCTTGACCTTTTTAAAATCAGATAAACGTAGCATTCTAATATACCATTGCATCGACCTCACAGCGTGGAAAATGGAAGAGCTTTAGGTGCATTCGTCAGGTGGTCGATTCTCAAACTCCCTCTACGCTTATAAATGTGATTACTTATTACCCTACAAGACAGACTTCAACTTCAAATCTCATCAGGGCACAGTTTAGTTCCTACTAGTTTGAATGTCCGTGTATTATGGGTGTGGCAAAAGGCCACACGACAAAATAAAAGACTTCAAGTTAAAACATCAACAAGTGTACATTTTACTTATTGATACGCCTGTTACCATAAATGGTATCCCGAATTAACACAGTTTTGTGACATGAAAGCAAGTCCAAGGAGCTTTTCAAATTCATTTGCGAATTAAAATCCGCCAACGCGAGGATATTTAAATCCGAAACCTTCGATTCCAGCTGAGCTTTTAAGTTATCACAATCGAAAATCCATTGCTGTAAACAATCTAAATATTAGATGGATTTTATTATATCTACAGGAAACTCCCGCACAACTATTATAATGCTGTTCGCACGGATTTTAGTTTGTACAAATAAATTCAAAAAGTGCTGATATTTAAAAAAAAAATAGTTTAAAAAAATATCAGCACTTAGTCGTAATAACGACTAATCCGGCTAAAGGGGCATACATTAATTGCTTGAGCTCAAAAGAGGGGAGGGGGGTCCAGCAAAATCTCACGTTACTTGAAAAGAATATACGAAGTGGCCCAAATTTATCTCACCAAGGAAGGGGTCTGGATTGGAAGAAAAAGTGCTCACGTAATTAATGTATGCCCCCTAATAAAGTATTATTGGACATTAAAGGGCGACAAGAACAATAAGAATAACTTTTTATTCAACTAAAAAATTTTTCCGCGAGACTACAGATTAAATAAATGGTTTGTTGTTAGAATCGGTGACCGGACAACTCAGAATGAACTTAATTTAACACCTCATTTGAAAAATCATTAAAAGTGCTGAAAAAAAATGGTTAAGCAGTATGTTAAGTTGCGTATTTTTCAGTTTTTTTTTACAGCTTTTAATGACTTTTCAAAGAGTTATGTTGAATTGAGTTCATTCTGAGTTGACATGGAGCCGCAAGAGTCATACTGTGAACCGTTCATAATATAATGATTCAACATTCTTAATGAACCTATTTTTTAGTAAAGTGTGCGAAATGCATAATATAACAAACGATATATTTTCAAAACAGCAAACAAGGAAGTTGAGACTTACGTTCCATTGTAATGATCCATGATAACGTGCTTACTGTATTTGAGGATAGTTTTCACAATTTTTTGTATTTCTTGGGCATTAACTATGTAACAATTTCTAGACATTTTGTTTTTTGAAGAGTTTTATTAAATGTACATTTGTTACTTAAATTAAATTTTTCCGCGACCGGTTTCGATACAACCGTATCATTCACGAGCAGAATTAAAACTAACTAAAAAATAAATGCAAGTACCAAAGATTAATTAGGTGGGAGTAGTGGGAGGGATGATTTTGGGGGAGGGGAAAGCGGTGGGAGGAGTCAATATTATACGGAAACATGGTTAGTAAAGGAGATTTGCAAGGCGCTATTATTTTATTGACTAAATTTATTTTTTAGTTAGTTTTAATTCTGCTCGTGAATGATACGGTTGTATCGAAACCGGTCGCGGAAAAATTTAATTTAAGTAACAAATGTACATTTAATAAAACTCTTCAAAAAACAAAAACAAAAAAAGATAGTTTTCACTTCTATTCGAATATCGACATCGTTACAGTGCTTTATTGGGATTGGGATTGGGAGCAATTGGGATTCTTGTGCGGTATTCACATAAAAAAACTTTCTCCGCGGTGAATTATGGTCGGTAAAAAATTGCGGTGAACTTTCCTAGAACCACAAATTGCATTTTCAGTATGATTTCCATGCTCACCTCTGCATATCCGGGCTCTGCAGTAAGCACGCTTCATGCTCATGCCAGTAGCGATCTTCGCTCCTGTCTCTTTCCTCGCTCCTGTCCCTGTCTCTGTCCCCGCTCCGGTCGAAGCTTCTGTCCCTGGACCTGTCGCTGGACCTCTTGCCCCGCCGCGACCGTTTAGGATGCTCCGGTGAAATGGCAACGCTGCGTTTCTCTGGCTGCGTTTCGTCTGAAATTATCGTTAAAAAAAATTGTGAGCAAGAAACTTACGAGAACAGAATAGGCCACTTGCATCACATTTAAAAAAATTGGTTTAGGCAAATATTCGAAGACATTCTGTATTTTTATCGTATTTTTGAAACCCTTGGATTTTTTGAAAATTTCATTTCGAAAAATCAGACCATTTTTTATAAACCGGAAAGACGGGACATAATTTTATGGGTGCGAAAAAAACGATTATTAAATAGCCGAAAATCATTTTTAAAAAAAGAACGTTTTCCACGCGAATGGCACAGGAGAATAACGAGGCTTACCAAAGATATTACATCTCATAAATATTTTTTTCCTTGATCCATCTTATTGATCATAAATCATTACAATGTTCAACGTCTATATATGACTAAATCCAATGTAATATACTTTTACTTGTAAATTATACTAATAATAATAATATTATAAAATTTGATTTTGTTAAAATCAGCACCATTACTAGTATACCTCCAAAACAGGTACAGAAGGCATAAAAGTACGGGGTTTTCTTCGCAACATCTGTCAAAATGTCAAACCAAGTGATAAGTTCGCAGAAAACAAACAATAAATATAGTGAATGTTAAATGTCAATTTCAAAAATTCGCCTGAAATCAAAGTGTTGCCAAATAAATAAAAAATCAGTGTGGAATTTTACAAATTAAATAGAACATTATCGGAGACGGGACATTTTCATGTAGTGACGTCACGATCCCAAATAATGGATTTATTTATTTTAAAAAAATGTACATATTTCTAAAAAAATTTACGAACCTTTTTCGTAATCTTAGTAAAAAAATCTATCCACACGATTTTTTCCAAGCCGTTATGAAATCCATGCAAGTGGCCTTTTAGAATTTTGGAAAATAGTGACATTGTAACAAATCTAACATAATTACATTATTTTTAAGTAGTTTTAACACTTTTTATGAACCATATCACTATGTATAACTTTCATGAAAATGGAGTAAGTCAACCCGCTGCCGTGATTATCGAACTCTATAATACTCCCTGTTGCCAATTGAGCGTTTTAATGTCAATTAAAATAGGATGATAGTAAGTATTTTGGACAGTGGCTCTACTGAAAAGAGGGATCTAATATACAATATCTTCAATTAGCGTGATCAATTAATCTCAAGCGATCTGCAGTTTGCGTATTATCTGCATATACAACATATAAATAATATTATATTTTAACACTGCATCACGACCATCGCGTTCAGTGTTCAATTTATAAGTGTACATTTTATATAGTGATTTATTATTTATTGATCGATGAACTGATGGACGCAATCTGTAATTGAATTATCTAATCTCTAAGTTATAGTTATTAACTAGAAACTAGATAGATCAATAGAAAAAATAATATGAATAAAAATTTGTACAGAGCCTTGATAGTGATTTTTGAAAAAACTGAATTTACACAACTGTTTAATTAAAATTATTAAACTGTTTCAAAACCAATGATTACTTCATCAGGATCAAAGTATACTTATCAAACGATTTTTCATTTGAAAAAATAATCTTCAACGAACCACTAAAAAGGCCATCATATTGAAACGGAACCGAATCGTACAAAAAAATGGCTCAATTTAGGCCTAATGAGGCGTTTTTTATGTACTTACCTAATATATAAACCTATACACGTAAAATTGTATTTGGTGTAGGTACGCGGGAATGATGCTCTGTCATGTACTTATTTCAAATAAAAAAATATTAAAATTTGAATGTTGAATTACTAAGAAACAGTTCAAATTAAAATTAGGAAAAAATATGCCCATTTTCAATACCAAATCACAGTTCCGTTCATAGCAACTTTCAAGAATTTTAGGTGTTTCAGTGTGGTTAATGCCATTTTCAACAAGTATTTTTCGTCATATTTGTTATATTCTATCAGTTCATGCATTATCTGTAAAATAAATGGTAAAATTTAAATATAATTCTGATCGAAAATGAAATCAAAATTCTGAAAAAAAAACACTCCACCTTACTAGTCATATTTAACATGTGTTTTTGGTTATAGCTGTTAATTTTTTACATATTATTATTAATTTACAAAATGGTCCGGTTAAAACAATATGGTTTCATTACGCTCAGTCAAAAATAGTAGACGATTAAAAAAATAATTTATAATACGACCGTGGGCTCTGCAAGCAACGAAATAATTTGAAAAATAAAAACTAATTATCCAAGCACTTTAACTGTAAAGCAGAATTTCAGTATGTTCAGTATTTACGTTACGAGGCGAGCCCGTGACCTTATGAATAATAAGGGACCACTTTACCTGTAGGCTATTTGCTCTGTATGGTACTACATCTATAATGGGGTGTCACAAACCCCTCAACTATATTATTTATTAACCCTTAAGGTCAAAGCTAAGTTGCCTCTTCAATCTCGCGATAAAATCATAATCACGGCGGAATTTGTAAAATTTTACAAAAAATAGCACTTTCTTCCACTTCTAGAAGGAGAGGGGGTGTTTGTAATACAATTTTTAAGTCTTGCTTTATCAATTTCCCATCAATTAACCCTTGAAACTGGCTCACTTTGTTCGAAAAATTTTAATAATTAGAATATTAATAAATTCCTTGTATCGTCACGTAAATCTCTGATATTTTATTGTTCCCTTTGTCAGTTTAAATAAGAAATTTTAGCACATGAAAGCTGATAGTTCAAATTACTTCAGTATTTCTTGTGGGAATATTTTTTTAATTAAATAAAAAGAAAATCCTTTGTTTTAAGTCACTTTATTGATACTTTATAGTCTACCGGTTTCGGTAACTCCGTACCTCTGTACTCCGTACTATCATAAAAATACTAAAAAATACATAAGAATACACGTATATACTTGTTTATACAAATTGTTAAGAAAGAAAGAGACAGTCAGGAGGGTGGGACAGTGCGTCAGTTGTACGTCAGTTGAGGGAGGGAAGAATCAATATAAAAACTTGAGGTGATTTTTCGCAAAAACGGCGCTATACAAATTATCCTATTATTATTATTAAGTGGGGGGGAGAGGGTGGGATAATTGAAGTAACATACTTATAATACATAAATAAATGCTTATGATAGGGCTGGCGGTTAAATTTTGAATTAACTTTTTTTTTTAATTTTTGGAGGCACCGAAACCGGTAAACTCTAAAATATCAATAAAGTGACTTAAAACAAAGTACTTTTTCTTCTAAAATGTCAAGTCACAATGTGTTTGCTTCTTTTGAAATTTTTTTTAAATTATTTATTTCCATGTACACGGCACAACTTGTTCCATTAACTTGTTTTTTTTTTATATTAGCTTCACACAGCAGGATTTTTTTATATAAGCTTCATCTTTGGAGATACTGTGTGGAGGGTCTTTTTAGGAAAGAAAGGAAACGTTTTGGGAATGTTTGTCCCATCCCTCCCAATGCGGTGCAAGGCGATATTCCGAAAAAGTACGGCTTGAGAAATCAAAGGGGCTCCCACAACCATTCTCTCCCGATCTGGCCTGCCATGCAGCCAAGGCCCGGACAAACCTCACCAACAACAACATAAAACGGCCGGCGTAGTCCTGCGGCAAGGCTCTTGACTCGCACACCGAAGGTTGCGGGCAAAAAAATGTTATTTGATTAATTTAGGTTATTTCACAATAAATTCATTAAAAATAATATATAGTAGGTATATTTGCAGCACGTTCCAGAATGGAAGATACTTTCAGTATCTTCCACTCGCCCTGGTGTAAGACCACCATTCAGAATTGAAACGTTGCTTGAAATGGCTTTAGCCATGTTTGGTGACCAGATCTGAATAGCCAGGTACTTCCACACCTTCTTCCCTGTCTCCTTCCCCTCCCCACTTTCATCCTCACAACATACCCCAATCGGAGATGCCGTAGTCCCACTGGCTCCAGACGTGAGCAGTTGGGACTCTTGTGCGGTATTCATGTAAATAAAAAAAATTAAACAGTATAAATGTAAAGCGGGTAGGTAAAAAGTAAGGAGCAAAGATTAATAAATAATAACTATAAAATTATAAGTGTAAAATAATAAGTATAAAGTAAAAAGGTAAGAAGTAAAATAGTTAAAATAAATAATTTAGGTAAACTACCTGGAGAATCGAATATAATAATAGGTAGGTATTATGGATTATGTCAGTGCGATATGATAAATTGTACATTTGATGTATTTCTAATGCATTGATATTATAGTGTACCTAAAAAGTGTTATATCTACTTGGTTACATGATATACATGGTAATTGCAGACTAATTTTGTTTTATGCATCTTTTATATGAAGGTAGACTTCCGGTGTGATCGATACTAGAATATTCATTACCTAATCTGTGCAAGCGATATATTATTCAATTTTGTTCTGCATTAGTGCCATATAATAAGGTGATTTGAGATGAATTGGTCTACTAGGTACATGATAATTTATTAACGGGAAATTAATTCAGGGGAGTCAAACCAGTAATTCTTTATTTCAAAATCTTAAAAGTTAGATTATTTAGTATTCTTCTGTTTTTTCAATGATAAGTGTCTCATTGATTTTAATAAAGAATCGTGATTAATGTAGTTCGCGGAATTCAAAACATGAAATTATGATAAACAATTATTGTTCGTAGACATTTATGTTGGATTCTTTCAATGGAAATTGCATGACTTTTGTAGGAAGGGTTCCATATAGAGGAAGTGTATTCCAAATTACTTCTAACTAGATCTGTAGGCATAAAGTATTTTAATGGTTTGGATATAGTATTGTTATGGTACGCCCAAACGACAAAGAATTCAAACTCCTAATTCGCCGCAAACTACACAACACCCTGCTCCCCCCCTGTTCCCTGCTTCCTACTTCCTATCCCATCCGCCCACCCGCACGCGATCCCTTCCACGAGTTGAGAATGGCGAGCCGCCTCGGGCACACGTTAAGCCCGCGCGTGGATTCCCACTGTTCGCGCCCGGCGTACTATCGCTCGAATTGTACTCAAATATAACCTGCAATGTTAATTCAATAACCTACGGGTTTAGCGCTGATATTTCACCATGCCTGTGTAAACTTCGGTTCTGTCCTAAACTCGGGAGGTCCCCCTGGAAGCCGGAAGACGAAGACCCCCAACATCATGTAAGCTGTACAATTGTTTCCTCATTTGATTGTGTCCTTTAACGATAGACTGTAAACTCCCGCGCAGAGCCATCACTCAGAGAGTTTCGTTTAGGGATCTTGAGGTTATAAACACGATAGCTAGGATTGTGTAGTATGTATTTCTTGTGTTGAATTGTACTGTAATGACCTATGTACTGTGTTTTAAATTTGCAATACATGAAACTAGTTAACTCAATCCTGTTATTATTCTGCTACGGCAGGAGGGTTTCCTAGAGGGGGAGTATCCTGCCAGACGACTGAGATGCGAAGGAATTTCTGAAGCCTCGAGCGACCCACCACCTGAATAGAGGGTAAATCATGCCTCCCCTGAGAGCTAGCTTGGGACATGTTTGGGGGCCCGCTCCTAACACTGGCGTCCATAGTGGGGCCCAGAATTTTTTTTTCATTTTTGCCATTGTCTCAGTCGCCTTACGGAGTGCTCCCTGTCGAAATCTTCCCCGCATAGGAACTGTTTGTAAACATTGATTGTACTGTGTCTTGGTGTTTTATACCCAGTGAATAATGAATTCTGTGGGAAACCACAGAAACCCATGTGCAAGTTAAGTCCATAACGCAGATTTGATTGCAATTATAAAAAAATTGCGTCAAAATTGAAAACATGGCCATTTTGTATCAACCAGAAAGACGGCAGCATTTAAACCGCGAATCTGACTGCGCACGCGCCGACCCCTTTGTTCACAAAGCAGCGGACGAGCAACAGTAATTCGCGCCAAATCAACGGCCCGATGTTTCACGCGGTAAATACATACCTAATCTCTGAGTTGCGCGCGCACCCACGCGCATCGAAGCACAAAAGTGCGTTTATCGCGCCAAACTCCAACGGCAAAAATCCGTTTGAATCAGGCAGAACAATTCCCTGTCACTATGCAGTGTTTTGAATAATAAAATCGCCCTTCTGTCACTAAGGTCGGAAGCAATGGAGATCGCTATTGTAAATTTGGTTTTGGAATTCCAATTACCTTGTGGATTCTTTAATTAAAAAATCTCACACTCACGTTTTTCTTGCACAATATACCGATCGGCCCACTTGTTGTGTCTGTCAAATTAGTACCACGTATATTTCACCAAATGGACAAAATAATGACTTTCTTTCCACATTCTACGTTATAGGTACCGCATTTTTTTTTCAGCATAAGTGTAAAGTGAATTGTGTTTTTTCCTTACATAAAAAAAGTGAAATAATAATAAAACCAATGATTGGTTCCATGAAAAAATAAAATAATTTTAATGTGGTTTCGTAACAAATCCCATATTCAGTTATTTTCATCCGGAAGTTTGTCCTTATTTGCCAGAAGAGTGCCTTTTGTGAATTTTAGTGCCTTTCTCAGTGCAAAGTGGTTTGTGAAAAATAAAAAACCCGTTTTCTAAAGGTCAGTCCTGGCAAAATTTTTTTTTGAAAAAAAAATAAATACTTGTGAATTTCACAAGTTTTCTCAAAAGTGGTCAGTGAAACACAAAAACCTTTACTACTTAGGTCTTTCCACGCAAAAATTTTTTCTTGCGCCTTCCTTTGACAAAGATTCTGGTGTCATATATACCAAATTGTAGTATGGAATACAGTTTTCTATAACTATTTTAGAAATACCAACCAGTGATTACCAAGTGAAAAGTGCCTCACAAAATTAATTTTGCGTTTACTAAAGGAAACCCCTGGCAATTTTTCACCACCTGGGAAACTCACAATGGAAAACAATCAAGCTATGGCATCATCCAATTTGGGCATCATTCCCAACGTGCACAACTTATCCAAAGCTCACTTACAAACTGCTTTAAGGGATAGAGGACTCTCGCCATCAAGCAAATCTAAACCTACATTAAAGGCTTATGCACTTTTATTCAACAAAAAGTACATTAAGAGAATAAACCTCGCCCCCTCAAGCGAAAATAATTCACGCTCGGCTACGCAAGTTTTGAATAATCTGGTTCCTAACGAAGAACCTATGCCACAAGTAATGATAAAACAGGACATCGCACCCACCTTGACACAAGATAAAACCTACGATTTATCCTCGTGGAAAATCAAATATAATGGCGTCTCCGATGTACTGGATTTCATTGACCGTATTGAAGAAACGGCTACAATCAAAAATATCCCATTCGAGATTCTACGAAAAAACTTCATAGAACTCATCTCCCCAGAATTGATACCCTGGCACCGCATTCAAAAAACTAAATGCAAAGATTGGAATAAACTCAGATCTGCCCTAATCTCGAGCTTCGGAAAAACGGAAGCCCAGCACCGGATCAAATTATCTTTACTATCTATTAAACAGCTAGTAAATGAACCTGTAGCAACATTCATAGAAAGGGCTGAATCCATTAACATCAAGCTTTCACATCCCGTTTCGGAAGCTGAACTATTACCAGTCATAACTGATGGCCTTTTAAGCAAATACGAGAACATCATTACCTCACAGAAAATTGCATCCCTAGCCCAGCTAAACGAAGTCTGTCTCCTTCTGGAATCGTACCAGGATAGGAAAAACATAAAGAATGTGTCAAATAATGTAGTTGTGCCAAGCCGTTCGTCTGGTTTAAAACCAGAATTCAACAACAAAAAAGTGTGCTCTTTTTGCAAAAAAGTAGGCCATCTGGCCACTACTTGTTTCAAGCAAGCAAGGTTTCTGGAATCTAAGGAACCCCGAACTTTCAAGAGGCATCACTCTAGGGACCGCTCTCCTCCAAGCGACGAACTGCGCAACATTTTCAAGAAATCAAGGCACAACATGGAAAGGTTACAAAACCCAAGCGATGTCAGACCTCAGGTGGATTTCTCCAAGCCCCCACCAAATTTCTACATGAAGAGGCCAAAAAACTAAATAATAACCTCTCAGGCACCCATTCTGAACCAAGGTCTAAAGAATGGACTGATTGGTTAGCACACATTAAGTATTTTAACCAGACCTTAAATGTTTCTTCGGTTTGTTGCAAACAAGCTAAAGATGGGAGACCCTACGCTTTTTTCTCTGTTAACAATGTGCCCTTTTCCGGATTACTTGATAGTGGTGCATCTGTCAGCTGTCTTGGCAACAATGCTCACCTGCCTTTTGTTAACAGTGATTTTAGAATTTCGCCCCAATCAACACACCTGACGACTGCGGATAATGTTTCTCAACCGGTCATCGGTGCCCTTGCCCTGCCAATTAATTGTAACAATAAAATAGTTACAATCAATTTTCTAATAGTGCCCTCTATATCCCAGAATTTCATCCTTGGCGTTGACTTCTGGAAGGCATTCAATGTTGCTCCCCAAGTATTTAATACTCTTGGCGAAACCTCCACTGCTGCTCAAATTAGTGAGATCCGCACAATAATACCTCACGAAAATTTAAGCACGGACCAGGCTCTCCAACTAAAAGAAATGGTCAATAAATTCGAGTCAATATCTTTCGAAAAATGTGGATTAGGTTTGACAAATTTGGTTGAACACCATATCAAAACCAATGGCCCACCCATCAAGCAACGTTATTACAACTTAGCCCCCCAAAAACTTAAACTTTTAGAAAACGAACTTGATGAAATGTTAAAAATGGGTGTGGTGGTTCCCAGCAGAAGTGCATGGACCAACCCAACTCTTTTGGTTTCTAAAAAAGACGGCTCTGCACGTTTCTGTCTCGACAGTAGACGTTTAAACTCTTGCACGGAAGCTGATGCGTATCCCTTACCTCACGTTCACGCAACCTTAGACAAGCTGCGTAACGCCAAGTTCATCTCTTCTGTCGATCTCAGCAAAGCGTTTTGGCAAATACCCTTGGACGCAGAATCGTGCGAAAAAACTGCTTTCGTTGTACCTGGTAGGGGAATGTTCCATTTTAAAAGATTACCCTTTGGTCTAAAAAACAGCCCCGCCGAGTTACAAAGACTGATGGACAAACTTTTCGGTCCTGAAGTCGATAACAGCCTGTTTTGTTACCTTGACGACCTCATCATCGTCAGCGATACCTTTGAAAAACACCTATTAATGCTGGAAAAAGTTTTTCAACAACTCAAGTTCGCTGGTTTAACCATCAACTTGAAGAAGTCTGAATTCTGTAAGTCCCGTCTACGTTATTTGGGATTCATTATCGACGAAAAAGGTCTAAGAACAGACCCCGCTAAGGTGGAAGCCATGGCAAATTTTCCCCGACCCAAAAACGCGAAGGAAGTCAAAGGTTTCCTTGGACTTGCAGGTTACTACAGGAGATTCATCAAAGACTTTTCCACTATCGCAGCCCCCTTAAATAAAATTACCGGCATCCGCAAAGGTGTCAGCAATTTCCGATGGTCTGTCGAAGCTGAAGAAGCGTTTACAACTCTAAAAAATGCCCTTCAAAAAGCTCCCGTTCTGAATTGCCCGGATTTTGCACTCTCTTTTACCCTCCACACGGATGCCTCCAATGTAGGAATCGGTGGAGTCCTTACTCAAGAATTCCCAGATGGCGAACACCCTGTAGCGTATTTTTCCCGTACATTAAACAAACACGAGAAAAACTACGGAATTACCGAGAAAGAGTTATTGGCTGTATTGGATTCTGTTCACCATTTCCGCGGTTACATAGACGGTAGCAAATTTACTGTAGTTACAGACCATAGTAGTTTGAAATGGTTGATCTCTTTAAGTAATCCCTCCGGTAGGCTCGCTCGTTGGTCCTCCCGTTTGTCTCAATACAATTTTGATGTTGTTCACCGTAAAGGCGCGGACAATATTGTTCCCGACGCCCTTTCAAGAATTGAACTGACTTCATTAAATGTTGACACAATTGCCCCCCCTCCATCTACAAAAGATGAATGGTACTTGAAAATCTTCGAAGGTTGTAAAAATAACCAACAAAAGTTTCCTAATTTTATCATAAAAGAAGGACAACTATACCGTAATTGCAAGGTACCACTATCCATCCTCGAAGATTACTCGTGGAAACTTGTCGTTCCCCTCGAAAGTAGAGAACAAATAATTATTGACAATCATAGTGCTCCCGACTCCATACACCCAGGAAATTTCAAGACGTATAAAAAGATCTCCTTGAAGTATTACTGGCCTGGCCTCTTCAAGCAAATTCGCAATTACATCTCTAAATGTGAAACTTGTAAAGCCTATAAACATAGCACGGCAGCACCTGCCGGCCTAATGGGTAATCCCAAACGTGCCGACAGACCCCTACAATCATTGTCAATGGACCTCGTCGGACCCTTTCCCCGAAGTTATGCCGGACACATGCACATACTTAGTGTAGTGGATGTTTTCACTAAATTCTGTTGGATCTTTCCTTTAAAAAGAGCCAACGCGTCCGCCATCATCAAACTTCTGGAAAAACACATTTTTATACCTTACGGAACACCCAGAACCGTAATTGTTGATAACGGAAAACAATTTATTGCCCAAGAATTCAAAGATTTTCTTGCCAAATACGGAATCAAGGATATTTACTATAATACCTTGTATACTCCACAAAATAACACCGTCGAACGTTATAACCAAACAATCAACACAGCTCTGGCTATTCTAGTTGATAAAGATCAACGTACTTGGTGTAAAAACCTAGATAAAATTCAGGCTGCAATGAACAACACTGTTAATCTGGCCACTGGTTACACACCTTTCTTCTTAAAACACGGTATGGAACAAGTCGTTCATGGTTCTCTACATAGGAACACAAACTTTCCTACGTCAATTGCCACCACAAGCAACCCTACCGCGGACTATGCCCATCGTCTGGAAGAACTGTCGGCCATCTACAGTGAAGTCACTGATGCTTTGCTCCTGGCTCATCAAAAGAGTGCGGACAGATACAACCTACGTAGGAAACATGTCACCTTCAATACAGGAGACATAGTTTGGAGAAAGAACAACACACTTTCCCAAGGAGCCATGTATTTCTCTGCCAAGCTGGCACCACGTTTCGTGAAGGCCAAAGTTCTAAGAAAGATATCAGATCTAGTGTACTCCTTGTCTGACTGCTCTGGAAAACACATTGGTAATTACCATATTAAGGATATCGCAAAATCTGGAAGTGAGGAGTCAAGTAAAACTGCCCCCACTATCTCAGCGAACTTAAAATGATCCAGTGTGTATCACCACAACCTTTTTGTAAGCACACCAAGTCTTACAATGGCTGGCGTGTAAAGTGTCAATTACATGCCCACCCTTTCGTTGATAAAACGAATATTGTTAAAAAATCATTTTTGTAAATTTATGTACAATCCACGGTGTAGTTTGCCCCGTTCATGTTCGTGAATTGGCAACCACCGTAATTTTTGTCTCACACGTTTTTTTATTTTTATTTTTTTCTTTCTTTTTTCTCACCTGTTCCAAAATTGATCACTTTAGAGCAGAGACACCCCTCGAGTGACAGTGTTCGGGAAGTCATGAACCCAATCATTGCCTCTCAACCCCTCACACTACGCAACGTTCATGCCATGGCACGCTTTGCCATGTAATGCAATATTGTAATTTTCACCATTTTTGTTTGTTGTTTTTTTTTCATCATATCGGAAGGAATCTCTTCATTTTTTTTCTTTTTATGTTCTGTAAATACTGGAGCGTCGTTCTAAAATCGATTTGGTAAACTCCAAAGCGTTAAATCACGACCCAGGACTAGTAAACCATCTCAACATGCTCCATATTTTACCCATCATGGTAAAGATAAGTGGTTACTCACATAATCACATTCCTTGTGTATAGTAGTTTTCAATTTTTTCTCAAATGTCAAAAATTGATGGCGTCCTACCCGAGCTCTTTGCTAACAAATTGGATTTTGACACATCCATTTTGAAATCATATGTATATAAATAAAGGAAAAGCCTTTAAATTGGTCTTTCCATCCTTGTACAAATCCTCATGGACTCGTTTCAACTAAAGTACGTAAAACCAAATACTCGGTCTTTTGTTGTTATAAGAAGTCCTCGATTTGTCCCTCTTCACAACATGTATGTCTTGTATTACATGCTTCAACCCTTACGGAAAAGGTTAATAAAACCTAACGGCAGCCCTGATTTCCGTACATAAATAACCGCAGTTTAACGTAAATCATCAATGTTTTGTTTGATCATCGTTTTACAAACATAGGCATTCAACTCCTGTTTCGCCATTTAACCAAGTATTTGCAACCTAAATTGCACATAACCTGGTATGTTGTAACCGCACAAAGGGTATGTAAAACCACAATTGGTCCCTTTTATTTGTCCCCACTGAAGTTTGCTGCAATAGACAGTATGTAAAACCATGTAGGTCTGTCTTTGTTTGTCACATGGTGTAAACAGAAATGTACTCTGTCATCACCCCGCCTTTATAACATACGAAGTGACATTAAATTGTTTACCTCCTTGTTATCCTATCGTACGCTCCTGGGCTACGGAGTTAGTTAATCTAACAAATCTTTATAAACTGTGTTAAAACACGCATAGTTAACGTTTATTGTGTTGTATTTAAACGTAACCCTGTTACATTATAGGAGAGATCCTTAGAACATCCACCATTATAGGAGGGATCCTTAAAATACCTGCCGCGATACGAGAAGTTCGTCATAATCACTTTTTTCTCATAGCTAAATGTTATTGAGCTGGTCGTGTGACATATTTGTCATGAGAACCTTTTTGTACATTCTATTTTGGTCGTGTGCCATTCATTTGTCATGAGAACCATTTTGTACATTCTATTTTGGTCGTGTGCCATTCATTTGTCATGAGAACCATTTTGTACATTCTATTTTGGTCGTGTGCCATTCATTTGTCATGAGAACCATTTTGTACGTTCTATTTTGGTCGTGTGCCATTCATTTGCCATGAGTACCACCCTTTTCGTATAACCTGTTCCGGTCGTGTGTCATTTATTTGTCATAAGTACCGCTTTTATGTATAACTGTGTATAAACTCTGTACACGAGACGTGGAGACGTAATAACAATACTTACCGTGATTCGTGTGAACGACATAATATCGGCTTTGCTATCTTCTTTAGGATGCATTGTATAAACTCTTTGACTTCTGTCTATAATTGAGTTATATCTTGTATGTACTTACATATTTTGTACACTATACGTGGAGACGTTAAAACACTTACCATGAGTCGTGCGAACGAAATAATATCAAACCCTTTGTGTGCGATCTACGAAATGTAGTCCACAACCCTTTGTTGTCATTCAACGCCAATGCCCGTGGACTTCCTGTTTTTTTACTTCTTTGCAAAAAGGAAAGAAGCCCAGGAATATCTACTATCCCAAAAGGACTAGTTTTCAGCTTCACTGTCAATTATGGGGCATAGTGCTGTGGGAGTTAATCGATTGAGCAAAAAAAAACCACCTAACTCGTTGTCTGGAGAACGAACAAGAAAACCCCCAGGTTTGTGAAATTGGAGCAAGGGTCTGTCTTTTCTCACAATCATGTAGAAGCTTTTAAAATGACCCCTAATCTTTTGCCCAATACACGCGAAAGATTAGCCTCTTTGATATAACGTGTATTCAAATGTCTCCTCATCCTTTTTGATAAATGTAAAGAGTCAGGAAATCTGCTGGTTGATTATGTTTCATTTTCACATAGAGTTTGAATCGGAAATTGGTCCAGTCTCTAGCAAGTTTCGCAACTCGTCTCCCTTCTCCCCTCCTCCTCCCATTCCCCATGTTTCAGACTTATGTTATGAAGTGTAAAATCTGTCGTTGACCATATCTCGCCCTCACTTGGAGTTCGAATAGGTAACTGTCCGGTTATCTACAGGTTTTCCCCCTCAATCTCTGCATATGTCTCACCAGTTTTTTTTCTCTCTTTTCTCAATTCCACGAAACACATTCATGAATGTTGGATATGTACGATATGCACTTGGCGTACCGTCTGTCTCCTTTTGACAACCTTTATTCATGAATTGGTTTCCCTTTGCCGTGACTAGTTCACGATTCTTTGTCTCGTTCTTTGAAATTCTACGAAAATGTTACCATCTCATGTTAGCATAGGCCATAGAGGGCCGGTTGTTTTTTAACCAAGACATATTGTCACTAGGCAAACGCCAAGTCATCCTGGCAAAGGAAAATGTTCATGTAATCACAATTTAGTTAGGAATCTCTCTTC
Source organism: Limnephilus rhombicus (assembly GCA_929108145.2). NCBI lineage: Eukaryota > Metazoa > Arthropoda > Insecta > Trichoptera > Limnephilidae > Limnephilus > Limnephilus rhombicus. The sequence continues at coordinate 26,993,066 of OV815278.1, forward strand.
GTCACTCTCTGGGTCGGTGGTTAAAATTTCGTTATTTCATTATCTGGACACATTTTGTTTCTCTCCAAACCTTTTCTTCATTGGTCCCTAGGCAGGTAAACTTCAAGAATTTTGCTCTAATAATAATTCCTCCCGGATTTAAAAAGAAGCCCAGGCGGATGTCATCACCAACAGCCAAGCTGAGCTTCACTTCCTGACAGCACGCGCTGTGGTTACAAGGTCTCTCCTGCTGCCATTTTCTACGCATTTGTTCCTGAAAGCACAGACCATACCGCCCATACGTATGTTGTCTTGTCGTGCCACAGCAAGCTGAGTTGTCCCACTATACTTTATGACACTCTAAACTACCTTTTGGGCACGCTAGCTCTTAGGTTTGTTCTTACTCTTGCTATCAATGCCAACCTTGTCGTCTCTTGCTCTGTCATGCAGTGACACATATATCGTCATGTGTAAACCATCATTACCTTGACCCACCAGTATTCGCTGAATGCGCACCAATACAAGTTATCTTGAGCTACATTATGCTTCAATAACCATTATATACGATCCGTGTTTACCATAATAACACTTAGGATTCGCACTGGCATGTCTGCAGATACTGGATTCTTCTCTTCAATGACCTCTGTAACCATAGTCGCGGCACAGCAACCACAGTCTCCACTTCGTGAACTTCGACGTCTTCGACAAAACCAAGTGTTTTCTAAGGCCCAAGTGTACTCCTGAGCGTTGTCTCAAATGGGTCTGATTACAGTGATAATGTAATCCTTAGAATCCGTGAAGTCACGTCCTTTTCTTCGAAATTCTCCGAAACCAAACAAATCCACGCTTCACAAACTTAGCTCCAAGACCAATGAAACCTTAGAATCACACACTTCTTCTCTTCTCTTGTACAAATGTATTGTCATTCTTTCAATTGCTTAACCATGTGTATTGTCATTCTTTCAATTGCATAACCATGTGTATTGTCATTCTTTCAATTGCATAACCATGTGTATTGTTATTTTCAATTGCATAACCTTGTATGTTGTTTTACACCATGTACTTTTCCCAAATTTGTCTTGTCCAAACATTGTATGTACCCCCACCCATTCCCTACAAACATTGTGACCCAAACTATAGCATAAAACTGTATGTTCTAGCTAGGAAATCTCTCAAGCAACGAATCTCTCAAAACCCCGATGGAAGCATAAGAGGATTTTTTTTCCCTACAGCTCCATTGCCACGTCGCTTTTTTTCCAAGCGCGGGGGGAAGTGTTATGGTACGCCCAAACGACAAAGAATTCAAACTCCTAATTCGCCGCAAACTACACAACACCCTGCTCCCCCCCTGTTCCCTGCTTCCTACTTCCTATCCCATCCGCCCACCCGCACGCGATCCCTTCCACGAGTTGAGAATGGCGAGCCGCCTCGGGCACACGTTAAGCCCGCGCGTGGATTCCCACTGTTCGCGCCCGGCGTACTATCGCTCGAATTGTACTCAAATATAACCTGCAATGTTAATTCAATAACCTACGGGTTTAGCGCTGATATTTCACCATGCCTGTGTAAACTTCGGTTCTGTCCTAAACTCGGGAGGTCCCCCTGGAAGCCGGAAGACGAAGACCCCCAACATCATGTAAGCTGTACAATTGTTTCCTCATTTGATTGTGTCCTTTAACGATAGACTGTAAACTCCCGCGCAGAGCCATCACTCAGAGAGTTTCGTTTAGGGATCTTGAGGTTATAAACACGATAGCTAGGATTGTGTAGTATGTATTTCTTGTGTTGAATTGTACTGTAATGACCTATGTACTGTGTTTTAAATTTGCAATACATGAAACTAGTTAACTCAATCCTGTTATTATTCTGCTACGGCAGGAGGGTTTCCTAGAGGGGGAGTATCCTGCCAGACGACTGAGATGCGAAGGAATTTCTGAAGCCTCGAGCGACCCACCACCTGAATAGAGGGTAAATCATGCCTCCCCTGAGAGCTAGCTTGGGACATGTTTGGGGGCCCGCTCCTAACAGTATATTGTTAGCTATTAGTGTAATTACAAGTAGTTACTTACAATTGTGCGAAACGAGAGTAAAGAGATAGATCTCGGGCTTCCTCTCTCTGGGAAATGTTTTGCCTACAATGAATGGTGGTCTTTCACCAAGGCGATACTCAGAATATCTTTCACCATGGAAAAGTACTATTGCCACAAATGTACTATTTAATTATTTTTAATCGAATGAACTGAAAATTTATCATTGAAGAAGTAAATAACAATAATAATCTAAACGAAAATATGAAAGAGATCAAGACACAGAAAAAAATAGTTAATAAAAGATAATATTTTTAATTCTAAAAAATTTAAATATGATATTGACTAATATGACCGTTTGACAGAAGGTGACAATAGCGGAATTGGTAAACGCGAACATCCCGGTTAGACGAGAGGTTCTAGGTTCGACTCCCAGTTGCGACTATTATATTTGTCTGTTTTTCTGTGTCTTATTCTCTTGCATATTTTCGTTTGGATTATTATTTTTATTTTCTTCTTCAACGATATATTAAATTGGTGGGAATAACCTTCAAAAGAAATAAAAAGAGAGTTTTTCTTATAAAAAATTGAATTGAAAATTATTTGGTAATGCCGAAAGTTTGAACCTGCGTCCTCTGGATTCATAGTCGAGAGCCTTACTCCACTACCGAGGCCGTCAAATAGTGATAAAAGACGTTGGTCATTAAATTTATGAAACGATTCAAACCTGCTTAAAAGTGTCCTAATTTAGCTAACAAATCTGTTTCCACTTTAAACGACTTTTTACTTAAACAAAAAAGTACCGGAAGACTCGATCCGAGGTAAGTACAAGAAATTCTTGTATATCTCCGTTGGAAGTTTTTTGTGGTAAACTTGCATGAGTAAAGTTTTAATAAGGCTTTGTGAAAATATTCGTTGTCTGGATTCTCTGTTCAAAGTTTCGCCGGGGAATTGCCATTCACTTAAATACCACGAATTGATAATTTTAATTTTCTCATTAAATTCAACAATTCAATCAGTTAATTGGAATGCCGCACAAGAGTCCCAATTGGCCGGTGCCAGCGAGTCTGTAGCATTCCTAATTTAGGCATTTTGTGACGTTAAAATGGAGGAGGGAAAATGTAATAGTAAATAGGTTGTTTGGTAAATATTTCGATCACCAAAATCAATTTATATTAATAATAGCTTTTTCCCGCGGCTTCGCTCGCATGGTGTAAGGGTGGTTCCCACTCCGCCTCCTCCACTTCCCCCCCGTCCCCCCCCCCTCTCACCGCCCTCCCTCCCCCCTCCCCCATCAACACATCCACCTACCCCCTCCCCCTCTCTCAACCCACCTCCCACCCCCCTCCCCCCCCCCTTCCCCATCTCTCCCTCCCACCCGCTTTCCATATATTCAATCCTAGTACATTCAGTTTTTAAACAGCCCGCATGCAACCTTTTACAATATTAAATTTGGAACCTAACATAGGTACCTATTTAAAATATCTAAAATTCTTGATTCGATTCAAACTATTAGGGGAGTATCTACTTTAAATAAATTCATCAACTTAAAGATTTTTAAAAATAAAATTGTTTTGCAAAATGTCATTCTCAAACACGCGAACTGTCAAACGTGCGATATTCGTTAGGTTTTCTGAAACTATCCAATTTTCTGCGCAATTTTCTAAATTTTTTTCTTCGTAAGAACCATCCTCGTATTTCAAGGAATATTCTAAAAAAATAATTAGCGAAATCGGTTCAGCTGCTCTCGAGATTTGCACTTAGCAACACATTTAGCGATTCATTTTTATATATAAAATAAATATTTTTGTTTCTGATTTCTATTGTAGAAATCGCTTTTATAAGCTAAAGCACCCGGCGATGTATGGATTAAGGGCTAGGAAAAAAGTATGGGGTAATTTTTTCGTAATCTCGTGTAAAGGGTGACCTTTCTCTTAAATTGAAGGTCAAGTGGGCAAAATTTCATCAACCTCGGAATGACTCTGTAGATTTGTATACAAATAAAATCCACGCCGCCCGCCCGCCACAGGGACCGTTCCTTATAATATTAGATAGATAGATATTTCACATCGTAAACATTTTTTAGATGCCTTTTTTATGTAAATACCACACAAGGGTACCAACTGCTCCCGTCTGGATCCGGTTAGACTATTGCGTCCCCAATTTGGAGCATGTTATTAAGCTGGGGAGGGGAAGGATATGGGGAAGAGGAAAGTGGGGAAGGAAAGGGTATTCAGATCTGGTCACCAAACACGGCTAAAGCAATACTGAATGGTGGTTTCTTCTTCTCCTGAACGTGCCGCAAATATACTATATATTATTTTTAATTAATTAATTAATTGTGAAATACCAATCTAAATTAATTTAAACACGCCTCCCGGTTCAATCCCGTAACCTTCGGATTGCTAGTCAAGAGCCTTACCTCTCGACCACGGAGGCCTCGTCTTCAATTATGTAACATAAATTTTGCTATGTGGAATTTCAAATTATGTTAATGTAACTAATTTCAATTATTATTTTTTAAATAGTTAAACTAACGTTTAAGACAAGATTTTTTATGCATAGCACAAAGGGTAACAATTATTATAAGCAATTTGCATTGGAGGACCCACCACTTACCCGCCCTGGTATAGGTAACAGATGGTTACCCCTTCAAGGCTCTTGCAAGGACTCTAATTTTTTTGGTGAAAACGACTCTACATTTGATAACGAAACTAGACCTCCAATGTCCCTGCATACGTTGTTAGTAAGCAGTATGCAAGTGCTTAGCGGGAAATACAGATACAATAGGTGTTAGTATGATAAAATATAGGCAAGACAATGAGACAGGTTGGTGAATGTTCACGAGGTGGCAAGCGCTGGGTGATTGTATCCAGCGTATCCTACAAGCACCTGTTTGGGAAGAAGACACAGTAGATAAGTAATAAGGGAATGGCAAACGGTTGAGAGTCCTCTTCAATCGATTGGTAGTCCCAGCAAGAATGCGCATGACATTCGGTCTAGTCGTGAACCACACAAAGCTTCCGCGCCCCTTAGCCGGTTCCTCGGTGATGCCTCAAAGAAAAGTAAATGGGAGATTGGGGGGAAATACCCGACGACCCTAAGGAATTCAGCGTCGAGTAGCCGGAGGCAAGGCGAAGGAGAGCCGAGGTCGCCCCCCCCAAACCTAAAGCCTGCACATGTTGCTGGGGGTGGCGCAATTAATTTTAGAGGACACCGTGCCATCGTCGACCGACTCCTGTTGATGCAAGGACGAAGTCTAACGCACCCCCAGAAGGGGAAAAAGAAACATAACAAAATAAATAGATGCAGTTCAGTTCAGCCTTCTGAACGAAGCGAAGTAGCATTGTGAGACTAAAAACAAAAAGAGAACAAAGAAACCAAAACAAAATTTAAAAAAAAAAAAAAAAGTCGAGTATGTTAGTTGAATCAATAGTGTTCCTTGGAATATGAAACTGGAAAAAAAAGAAGATCACAAAAAATTGATGAAAAATAATGAAAACAATAAACAGGTATCTCGATAGAACATCGTGCAGCTCAGCTTAGTGAAATCTAAAATAAACCATGTAAAAAGAAATAAAATAAGCAAAAAAGAGGTAAGTCACAGAAAAATAAAAGAAAAAGGAACAAAATGTATACAATAGAATAAGAAAAAGGTACCTAAGATAGAGATGATATTATAACAAAAAAAAAATATATAAACAGATATTTATTTATTTATTTGTTTATCAAGACATACACAGTACATTATAATACAGATTATAAGGTATGTTAAATTAAATTATTACATGGTTATGTACCTATTACGTAAGTCCATAGAATGTCATTTGATAATTACGCCTGAGATATGAACCGGTCTTAAAACTTAATTATTGAATGAATGAAGTAATAATAATAAAAAGGAAGAAAAGAGGGGGGGGGGGGGGGAGATAAGGAGACATTTTGAAATCAAGAATTATATGCTCACTAATTGTAACTGACTGGTTAAAGTTTAATAAAAAGTTAAGTGTAAGTAATTTAAAACAATTATATCACGCCAAGAAATTTAATAAATTAGTTTTGTATGTTTGCAAGGAATCATGAAAAATGTCTAAGTGTAGTAATTTTTCATAGTGATTATAAGTTATGATTGCGCGAGTAATTGGTGAGTTACTCGCTGCATTAGTGTTATTGGATTCTATATGAAAAAGAGAAGTGTGCCTGGTACGCCTCATTGGGACATTTAAACCAATAGTGGATAGCAATTCAGGACTATCTATTTTATTATTTAGCAGGTTATACAGAAACAGCAGATCTGATAATGTGCGTCTTTTTTGTAAACTTAACATGTTATTTGTAGTTTTGTTGTATTTCTTGAATAAATATTTAGAGAATTTATTCTGTATACTTTCTACTATATCTATGTACACCTTATATTGAGGATTCCATACCGGGGACGCATACTCCAGTGGACTTCTGACCAATGAACAAAACAACATTTCAAGAGTCTTAGCACTTTTGAAAACTTTACATATTCTTAATAGGAAACCTAGCATCTTGTAGGATTTTGATATTATATGTTCGATATGCTTATCAAAAATTAATTTGTTGTCTAAATAAACACCTAGATCTTTACATGTAGATGTAGATTGTAAAGGTTTATTATTCAAGTTGTAAGAATAGATGATTTTATTTTTATTTCTAGTAAATGTAATTGAGTGACACTTAGAAATGTTTAAGGAGAGTAAATTTGATTCACAATACGCGCACAAATGATCAAGATCGCTTTGTAATTCTATACAATCAGATAAAGACTGTACAGGTTTAAAAATTTTCATATCATCCGCATATAACACAAAGTAACTATTTTGAAAGCATACATAGATGTCATTTATGTAAATATTAAATAAGAGTGGTCCGAGATGCGACCCCTGGGGCACACCCGAGACGATTTCCGTTAAACAGGATGCGAAACCGTTGACAACCGTGATTTGGTGCCGATTACTGACATATGATGCGATCCATCTATAGAGATCACCGTGAATTCCTAGACTAAATAACTTCTGTAAAAGAATATAGTGATTAACACGGTCGAATGCTTTGGAATAATCAGTATAGATGGCATCTACCTGGCATCGCATATCCATTTGAGCATGAAGAAAATTTATAAAAGACACAAGATTCGAGGTTGTGGAGCGATTTCTCATAAAGCCATGTTGATTAGTTAAGAGTGAAGGTGAGATGGTAGAATATAATTGATCGTAAACAATTTTTTCCAAAACTTTACTTAGAATGGGTAATTTGGATATAGGTCGATAGTTGGAGACATCATTTTTACTACCATTTTTAAAGATTGGGGTAATCAAGGCTGTTTTCCACTTGTCAGGAAATGTTCCTTCAGATAGCGATAGTTTGAAAATGGCAAAAATGGGGGGTGTCAGTTGTTTACTACAATAATTTATAAAGATTCCTGGAAGTTGGTCGTTCCCCGGTCCCTTTTTGATATCGATGGACTTAAGGTATTTGAAAGTTATGTCTTCATTGATCTCGATTGAGCTAATAACGCTATTTGAATTTAAACAGTCACTGGCATTGCTTGTATGAGCAGGTTGAACATTCGAAAATACAGAACCGAAATACTCGGAAAATAAATTGGCTACTCCTTTACTGTCATTAGCAGTTTTTTCACCATAAATCATATGATCGGGGATGGTAGGAGATTTTCTTTGAGAATTGACATAGGACCATATTTTTCTAACATTATGCTGTATGCCGGATTCTATCGTAGAAATGTAGGTTTTGTAAGCCGCTGAAGCGACCGTTTTTTGTCTTTTGCGAAGCAAAGAAAATGACAGATAATCAAGAGGGTTCCGGTGACGCTTCCATGCTCTAAAGAATTTTAATTTTTCATTAGTTATTTTTATTAAGGCTGCCGTGTACCATAGTGGATATTTTCCAGATTTCACAACTTTCTTGGGAATAAACACATCGACAATTTGTTCAATTATAACGTAAAATGAATGTAACGCTGTATTTACATCCGGTGCATTTATAACGGTAGACCAGTTGGTCTCATTCAGTTTCTCATTAATCTCGGTGTAATCTGCTTTATGGAATAATTTTATTGTTCGAGGAGTTGAGAGGGTTGCATTAGTGGATGGAAATTCTAGCTCTATAACCAATGATTTATGATGAGCATCCTCTTTAACTAAAGGGTGATCGGCAAGCGACACCTTAGCTGGAGTGTTACAGAAAACGAGGTCCAAAATTCGTCCATAGTTATTAGGTAAATTGTTAAATTGGGTTAAATTTGCAAAATATAAGCAGTTAAGTAACGTGAGTGAACATTGGTCTCTGTTAGATGACATTTGTTGATTATTCCATTTAAAATTTGGCATATTATAGTCGCCTATGATTAGAAACTGGTCATTGGGAAAACGGATTGTTAAGTCAGAAATAGTATTTGTATGACTGGTAAATAATGCTAATCTTTCTGAAGACGTTAATTTTGGACCGACACTAGGTAAGTACACGCAGCACATATGGATGTTATAACAATGATGATTTGATTTTGATGTATTGACAGTTATCCAAATATCTTCAGCGTCTGAATTCCAAGAGCGGGGGGTAACAAAAAAATCTTTTTTAATACCTATGATTACGCCTCCACCAGTTGATTTACCAGTTCGATGGATATCCCTATCATTTCTGTAAACCGAATAGCGGTTATCAAATAATTCCTCATCTAGGATGCTATCAACCAACCAACTTTCGGTAATAAAAATCAAGTCATAATTATTGAGCAGCACATTCTGATGAAATTCCAACGTTTTTGAGCGCAAACCTCTTGCATTTTGATAAAAAATTATTAAAGAATCAAGCATTGAGAAGTATTGTTAATTACTCATGTAACCTTGTTTTCTGTAAAATATTTTTGAAGAACATCATATTCATGAATTATGTTCACAGTCATAAGTCCACTGGGCAAAGCAAAACATACAACTATCAATTAAAGTGCGTGAGTACATTATAGAATGCATTAGTGAGCAATGAGCAGGTTGGGTTAATGTAAAAAGGGTGATATTTAAGAAATTAATTAAGTGATTTAGCATTAGTGAGTAATGAGCAGGTTGGGTTAATGTAAAAAGGGTGATATTTATAAAATGAAGAAAAAAATCAGGAGAAAAATAGTGGTTACACGATAGATGATTTAACATGGTAATGGTGATTATATAAGGTTTTCTAGCTGCGATTCGCATGAGACATGTATGGGAGGTGAAGTGACGTTCTTCCGTAGGTAGATTTTTCCGCTTCTTACCCATAAAAACTGATACATGTGTTCATTTTTAAAGCCTTTGGCGAACCTCAGTATAGATTTATTCTTCCGCGTGAGATGGTCGTTAACGAAAATCCTCTGATCAGCTCCAGCCATTCCGACGCTCTTGGTAGTGATTCCTTTTTTCTTCTTAATGGCCGCCAGCAGCTCATCCTTCTTCCTTTTGTTGACAAATTTAGCCACCACGTTCCGAGGGCGGGCGTCACGGGGAGCCGCTGCTATTCGCTCTTCAGGATGTAGGCGTGGTTTGGCTCTGGTGATAAATTCAATGTCCTCTTCCTTAATAATTAGGCCGACATTTGAAGCAATTTTAGTTAGAGTGGAAAATAGGTTTTCATCTTGCTTTTCGATCAGACCGAAGATTTCAATGTTATTGATGAGCGACTGTTGTTCTCTATCGTTGTTTGTTTTGTCCAGATATGTAACGATCTTTTTTAATTCAATTACTTCGGCTTCAAGTTTGTCCATTTTTTTTAGTTTTTCTTCCAATACCAGAATTTTATTGGTGTAGTCTTCAATTGTGCTGTTATTGTAGACGATTGTTTGTTCAAAAGAAACCAGTTTTGAATTCCAAAGTTTTGATATAAAGCATAAGACATAAAATTCTAGCAGTAGATGTAATAAAGTAAAGAGAATGTCCGTGGATTCAAGAGCAGATACACCTGGTACCTACATGATTTTACAGCTAGTCAGCGACTCTAAGATCAGGCCTTCTCTCTACCCAGACTTTCGTAAATTTCCTCAAACACTCAAAGTTCACCTTATTCGAAACGAGATCCGCGTTCCAAGCTGGTCTCGTAGTAACTTGCAAGCCATCGAGCATTTCCTCTCGGGCATCCGTCAAAATCTCGCAGTGCCACAGAATGTGCTCAGCTGTTTGATCAGTATTACCGCAAGCGTAGTTAGGATGGGGTGATAGAGAGAGACTATGAAGTCTCCCTCTGAACTTCCCATGACCGGACAGAAGTTGGGTCATATGATGATCCTTAGTGATGTACGCCCCTTCCATTCTGAGTTTAACTGACGGGAAGAAGGAGAAAGTCCACCTTCCCGTATTTGACCTATCCCAACGTTCCTGCCATTCTCTCAAAGTTCTTTCTCGCATCTCTCTAAGAAGTCCTGGGAGGGAAACCGCTCCACCTGGTATTAGCTCAATACCATGATGGGTGGCAGTTCTTCCTCTCGTTAGAAGCTTCTTTGTTAACACCTCCCTAATTTCAAGATCGATAGGCAAAACGCCGACCAAAACTGGCAAAGCGTCCGAAGCAACTGTTCTGTACGCACCCGAAAGCGCCAGCAAGGGGACTCGCTGGCCTCTCTTGAGCGCCGAGAGTATGAGTGCATTCTCCAGGCGGTGCTCCCACACAGAGGCCGCATACGAGACTTGCGCCACGTAAGCCCCCCTGTATAGGAGACGGAGCGCTGGAGAGCGCAGTCCCCACTCAGCAGTAGAGATTCTTCTCAATTTCAAAAAGAGGGCCTGGGCCTTACTTGATACGCTTTTAACATGGGTCAAGAATGAGGACGTTCGATCCAAAGTGACGCCTAAGTATTTAGTGTTCTCAACGAATCGGATGTTGGTATCTCCCATTTTGATGGTGGGATTTCTACTTCTATTGAGGTTACCCTTCATCAGGAGTCCCATGGTCTTGTGGGGAGCGAAGGTCAGCCGATTTCTCTTTCCCCATTCTAAAGTCACACTTAAAACCTCTTCAGCTTTACTCTCAACTTCCTTTCTGCTGTTCCCCGAGACCAGATACAATTTGTCATCAGCGTAATCCACCGAGATACATCCTTCAGGCAAGGGCAGCCTGGAGGAATCGTCAAACAAAATGTTCCAAAACTCAGGTCCAAGGATTGAACCCTGAGGACAACCCATGTCAACTATTCGTTCAATCAGGTAGTCTCCAAAAGAAAGGATGACCGTTCTGTCGCAGAGGTAATCAGCGCAGATCTTGAACAGATTTTGTGGACATTTCCTATTTTTGAGCTTGACTAGTATCATCGGCCACCACGCATGATCGAAGGCACCAGTGATATCGAGGAAAATTCCAATTACGTACCTCTTTTGGCAAGCCTTCACCCAGTCAAGCGCATACGTGATGGCGTGCTCAGTGGACATACCGGGGACAAAACCAAACTGCCGCTCGCAGGGTGGAGATAACGTTTGACGTAAACGCTGCCTAATCAGTTTCTCCAGAATCTTCCCCAGGACAGGTAGCAGGGTGATTGGACGGTTCGCCTTCACGTCCGACCTTGGTTTATCGTTCCCCTTTGGTATAATCCTAAGCACGCCCCTCTTCCATTCAGAAGGGAAAGTACCTCTTCTCATGCATGTATCCATCACTTGGAAGAGCTCCTCCTTGGCGTGGATCCATACTTGCTTCGCTATTATTCCATTGAGCCTATCATACCCTGGTGCCTTCTTAAGACCCAAACCCTTGATTATCAGCTCGATTTCTGCTTTAGTTACTGGTGTCATCCTTACCTCCTGGGCGAGGTTTCTCGGTAGGAGCCGTGACAGATTTCTAATCTGTTTGTGGTGGTCGCTTTCCCCAATTACTGAATCTACAGGAACTAACTTACCCAGAAGTGTATTGAGAGTGGATGCCACGTCCACACTTTCAACGTTCCTTCCGTCCTTTTCGGTTATTACGCTAGTTAAATACCGGTCAGAGCCTTTTCCCGTTTTTTCAATGGCGCTGTGGATATCCCACGGGTTGGCGTTACCCACTTCTTGTACCCAATTATGCCATGCAGCTCGTTTCGCTGAGAGGACGGCCTGTTTGAAAGCTCTACGGGAGCCACTGAGTCGTGACTGGAGGGCGTGTGTCTCCTCCTGCGTACACCCGCCACGTCTGGATACGCCCAGGGCTCGATAGGCTCTCTTGTAGGCCCCTTTCAGTGAAGTCAGCTCATTCGACCACCACGGCGTCCTAATAACCGTCTTTGGGTTTGATCTTCCCAAGGACCGCTCGGCAGCTGATACCACGGCTGCATTAAAAAAGTTCCCCAAATTACCCGGATCTCTTGCTGCTACATCATGAAATCCCCTTAAAGTATCATGTAGAGCTTCCCCAAAGTTATCCCAGTTCGCCCTGGTGGTTTTGAAGTTCCAGGAGGATCTTGGGGCTTCCGTCTTTTTGACACCCACCGTGAAAGTTATTAGCCTGTGATCGGAGGCAATAGCGCATTCTAAGCAATTATTATATTTTTTCCAAATAATAAGCGGTAATTGTTGAATGAAACACTAGTATATATTGAATCATTTGGCGGGTATAAGATAAGCCGCCATAGCTCAATTGGGAGAGCAGCTGACCGGCAATAAGAAGGGCACGGGTTCAAGTCCCGTTGGCGTCATGTATCTTTTCTCGTAAGATTTTTCAATGTGGATGAGTGTTTCAGGCTGATAATTATTGCTTATAATAATTGTTAACTAATTTCGCCACGTCAAACCGTCATCACCGTCAGGTTTGAATGTATTATTTTTTTACTTTATTGTAAATTTTATCTAAACCAAACGCAATATTTTTTACATTTTCAGTAGAAAATCGTATTATCGAAATTTTGAGACGGTGTTGATAACATGATTCACTTTCTTCAACTTAGAAGAAAGATTTTCCAAGTGCTTTTCGGAATATATCAAGAAATTTGTAATAAATTAAAAACTAAATTTTAAGCGAAACCGGGTGGTAAAACATGTGAGTAATATTAGAATGGAAACGTTATTGAAATCAAATTATATTCAAAGCATTATCGATAAAATTTCACAAAACCATCCCATTTAATATTTCAGTAGGAATATTTATTTATTAAAATACGGTTTCCAAATATGTAGTTAATAAGTTTACGGTTTTGACGAGATTGGAGACCTTTTCATTATGAATTTATTCGTGAAATTAATTAATCAAATAAAATATTAAATATCTAAAGGAAGTACGAACTGTAATTGAATGAGGTGAGTAGCTTGGTTAGCTAAATATTTCAAAGGAGCAAATGTATCAAATTTAACACTTTTACATTAATGCCATATGAATGGCCAATATCTTGGGAACGCTGTGTGGAGATTTTTTTTTAGGAGATGAAGTTGTCTTGAAGTATAATGTGGAGCGATGAAGAAAGTAATTAAGTTGCGAAAATCACAATTGTAGGTGGGGGGAAACACAGAAGCCGGCAAATCATTCGAGAGCCGAGCTGTTGAACAAGAAAGAGCCGTAGAGGCGTAGAAGTGACCCGTTATGATGGGGCAAAATGTCAACTCTAGGAATTGTTAAGCTGTTCCCTTGAGTGGACAGGGATCGATGACGCTAGTTTCTCAGAGCATCTTCCGGATATCTTGTTGTCCAAATAGAAAAAATAAATATACAAATAATAAACGAAAAAAGATAAAATGTGGTAAAAGGCAATAAAAAATGGTAAAATACGGTATAATAGGGGTGAATAAGTGTTGAAGAGAAATATGTTACGAAACCGTAGAATTTCTAAATTCCACGTCTTTTAGTGGACCGGGAAAAACTAGGCTTTTTAATTTTTGTTTTAAATATAACTAATGTTATAACTATAATTGAATGTAACTGTAATTACAAGTGAAAATATTGCTTTGTTTTAAACTTTTTTATATTAATGCCTACCGGTTTCGGAACAAGCATTTCTTCATCAGGGCATTCCTTTTATTCGGCTCCGTGATTGAGGATTAAGGTTCTCGACTAGTGATCCGAAGGTCACGGGTTCAAATCCCGGTGTACGCAGGTAATTTTTTTTATTAATTTGTGTTATTTAATAATTTAATAATTTAAAATAATATACGGTATATTTGCGGCACGTTCCAAAGTGGGAGATGCTTTCAGTATCTATCGACCTGGTGTAAGACTACCATTCAGAATAAAAATGTTGCTTTAAATTTAAATCTATATATATGAAAACGAATCCCTGTTTCCCTTGGTCACGCCATAACTTCAGAATGACTTTACCTATTTCATTCATTTTTTTTTTAAGTTTTCTAAAACTTTGTAGAAGGTTCTTACGGAAAGAAAATTTAAGAAAATTGCCCAGAAAATTGAATAATTTCAAAAAACTTAACGACTATTTTAACTTCGCACCTTTGACAGTTCGCGCGTTTGATGAAATTGAATTTAGCAGGCAGCTGTTTTTTTTGTATTAAAAGAATTATTTTTTATTTTTTATTTACAAAAAGATACATAAAATATAATAAATTTTACACAATAATTAATTACATAATACATTATTTGATGTACCCCCATAAATAAGCAGGGCTTGTGTGTATGGGGGGTGGATTTGTCTATGGATTTTTTAAATTATAGATATTTTAAATAGGTACCTATGTTAGGTACCAAATTTGATTGATTGTTCTTATAATATCAAAAAATTAATATTTGTAATATACGAAAAATTTAATTTTGAATAAAAAAAATTGTAAAAGGTGGCACGCGAGCTGTTTAGAATGAATGGGACTGAATATATCGAACGCTGGAGAGAGGTTTGCGGGACGGATGGTCGGGAGAGGGGAAGGGGGTGCGGGGAAGGTGGAAGGGGAACGCGGGGAAAGGACATGCAGGGAGAAACAATTTATTTCTCTGAATATGGCATTGTAACCAGCTAGTTTATATTGTTTCTTATAACTGGAAACGAGCTAGTTTCTAATAAAAATCGTTTTTTAATGTTTGAATGCTCCGCAGCGTAAGTTGGAGAAATTATTATTATATTCATATAGCAATTATTCGCAACTACCGACGGACTCTTTCATATTGTTATTACCAACTTACACCATTTTTATTTTATATTAATGAAGACACAAAATTATATCCACCCCACGAATGAATGTCGATATTACCTTTACGGCAAAATGGTTCACCATACACGCTTTAGAGCACGATGTGAAGCATTTACGAGCATTACCTATAAACATCATCTGTTTGAAGCGTCTCTTAAGGCTTAAGAGACGTACTCACATAAGTTCCATAAAATTGAAAACAAAGGGTTTTTCGCGAAAATTTCATCAGACAATTCTTTTTAATATATCGTCACTTCATTTGGACAGACTTCACATCACCGAAGGCGTCAAAGTTTGCAAAGACAATTTCTCATTATCTTTTTACCAATTCCCAATTTTGAGGTGGAATCTTGTGTTAAGTATTTTAATTGAACATATTTTAAAGGAAAGTATTTAAATAGGACGTATACTTACCCTTTTAAAAAATACCTAAAAATGCAAATAGAACCATATGCCACCAGCTAAGGCATAAAAATTCATTGCACAAGGTTCTAAATACATTTCCCTAATGCAATTCCAAGCTAGGGCCACTTCCTATTTAAATATTTACCATTAAAATATGATAAACTAAAATAATTTATTTATTTTTAATTTTTAACTTTATGCGTAAAATCTCAAATTATAATATTTAATTAAATGAAGACAATATTAGCGAAACTCAATCGAAAATCTGGGCAAGTGCTCTTGCAATCATATATAAAGATAGCAGCCAATAATATGTGCGTTAAGAATATGAAGATAATGTTGGTAGTTCTTAGTCGAAGTATGATACAGTTAAAAGTGACCGAATTGGATATAGGTTCCGTAGCTATGTAAGCAAACGATCCTGGGTTCGAGTCCCAGTGGAGCCAATATCCTTTTCTGATTTCTCTGTCTCCATATTTTCGATAGAGTTTCGCTATTATTGTCTTCATTTAATTAAATAAAATACTTCAACTAAAATTGTGAAATAGTTTTTTAAAATGCTTAATGTTAGAACTTTGTCACACAAACGACAAAAATGTTGTCATATCAACAAAAAACAGCACAGATGGTTCTGAAAATTATTTTCAATATAGTAATGAGCAAAATAAATGCCTTGGCATCCAAAAGTATTTTTTTGAAAAATATGTCATTTAGAACCCTATCCAAATGAGGTGACGATATGTGTCTTTATATTTTTTTCGTGAGTCACTGAAAACTGCCTCCTGAAATGAAATCAATTTTGACTTACGTGATTGTTTCCCCGCACATATATTATAATATCAGCAAGAAGCCCCCGGGGCTAAATTCTGTGTATATTAAAGCATAATAATGTATTACATTAAAGCCTGCTTTACGACGCAAATTACTGCCACGTCACATTAAATATGCTTAAACGTAAGAAATGCTTTCAGACCAAAGTAAACATTACATTACAGTGCTCTTTGTGTGAAAACCCCTTATCAATAATACAATGTTTATTGTTGTTGTGTATATTATTTGACGTTTGTCATATTTTCTATCAGACAAGTAAAACGATTGGCGCGCTAGACTGGGCCGTCAAACCTGTTTTTCCGAATTTTCATATTCGGGGGTCTCAAAAGTTGGGTCCGGCGCAAACATCAGATTCTTCCATCCGATCGTCTGATTAGACAAAATTCGATTGTATGGAGGGCGTGGAAAGGCGTGGCCTATTTTCATTACCGCCGTACCGGCCGTCCAATCCGGTCCGACAAAGGGCGTGGCCCCGGTATTATAACCAATCGGGGTTCGAATAGATTTTTGTCTGATCAGACAATCGGATGGAAAATCTGATGTGTGCGGCGTGCCTAAGACGTGTTAGTTTTATAGATGTGTGTGTGTGATTCGCGATATAAACCGGCCATAAAAACTTTGAGCTGAGCTTTGAGCTTTAATGAAATTAAATAGAGCCTAAGAATTCATAACAAATTATGTTGTCGGCCGGCGTAGTCTAGCGGTAAGGCTCTTGACTCGCAATCGGTCGCGGGATCGAATCCCGGCCGGCGCGGCGTGGCAAATTATTTTTACTTAATTAATTTGTGTTATTTCACAATTTATTCATTAAAAATAATACGTGTTTGGTGACCAGATCTGAATAGCCAGGTACTTCTCCACTTTCCTCTTCCCTATCTCCTTCCCCTCCCCATTATCTTCAGCCTCACAACATACCCCAATTGGGGATGCCACAGTCTCACTGGCTCCAGACGGGAGCAATTGGGACTCTTGTGCGGTATTCATATAAAAAAATTAAATTAAAAAATACAGCGCCCTTGAGATGATTTTTCACAAAAACAGCGCTATACAAATTATCCAATTATTATTATTATGGAGACTATGTGGAAACCGCACAAGAGCCCCAATTGCTCCCGTCTGGAGCCAGTGAGACTACAGCATATCTTGTGAGGCTCAAGGTGGTGGGAAGGAGAAGGACATGGGGAAGAGTAAGGTGAGGAAGTACCTGCCTGGCTGGTCACCAAACACGGCGAAAGCCATTTCAAGCAATGATGTTTTTTATTATTTCCATTAGATGAAATAATCTTTACATTTATAATATCGTTAAGGTCAAAAGTTTCCTTTGATTTCTATTTTCATTATTTTCAACGACTTAGCGGAATTTGATGTCAAATAACATGCATAACAGCTGCTTATGCAAGCAATGCTCTCTGTGTGAGTAGGTCCCTAAATTCTAAATTCACCGCAACCCGCAACCCGCAACTGTAGCTATACCAGCGTATTTATTTATGAAAATTGTTCTAACATTATCTTGATTTATTTTTGGGGTATTATGACTTGTTGCGCGACCTCCTTCTTTAACCAACGTTTCGGACGGTGTTACACCCATTATCAGTGTAGACGTATAAAATAAATCATGAAAATGCAATATAATTGGCCGTGAAAATCTCAAATCACATCCTAGTTATTATACATTAAATGTACAAAAATTAAAAATTTCGTACATTTAGGGAATTTTCACATGAGGTACCGTCGATGTTGTCATATCCAGATATTTTTCTTCAAAGAGATCATTTTAGCAAACGATAAAAATACAAACGCAAGGAATCGAAAAATAAAAATTCCTTTTTTACATTAATTCCACGCAGGAGGCGATTGAATTAATATAGAAAATATTATGTCACGTCATCTTATTATGTTATTTCATATTATATTAGCCTAAGTCATCTTTGGGGATGTCATAAGGAGGGTATTGTTAGGAATGGAAGAAGAGAAAGTTCAGGGAAGGAAAAAGGTAAGAGGAGTGCCTAGGAATCTAAGGGTCAGTGTGTTCAGAAGTGACGGGCGTATGAATCCATCCCTCCCACTAAGATGCAATGTGATGTTCCTAGAGAGTTCTGCTGGAGAGGTCAAAGGGTCCTCATCCAGTCTCTCCCCTTCCGGTCTGCCGCGCACTGGGCAGACGCATTCGCCACCAAAACCCGGTCAAACCCCACTCCGTGAATCCGATCACCCCTGTTAAATCACCAAACGTAGCGAACCAGTTTTGATTAGCTATGTCAGAAGTATTAGTTATTCAATAAATGATTCCCGGGACTGCGGTACCCACGCTCGCCTCCGAAATTACTTTTACAGCATCTAATCGCAGACGGTCTCCAAGGTCGAGGAGTAAGGCTCTTGATTCACAATCCGAAGGTCGCGGGATCGAATTCCGGCGTGCGCAAATAAATTTCATTTGATTAATTTGTGTTAGTTCACAATTAATTAATTAAAAATAATAAATAGTATATTTATTAGGAAGGTACCCTCAGTATCGCCCTGATGTAAGACCACCATTCAGAATTGAAACGTTGCTTGAAATGGCTTCAGCCGTGTTTGGTGACCAGATCTGAATAGCCAGGTACTCCCCTACCTTCCTCTTTACCATCTCCTTCCCCTCACCACTATCTTCAGCCTAACAACACATCCCAATTGGGAATGCTATGTCTCACTAGCTTCAAACGAGAGCAGTTGGGACTATTGTGAGGTTTTCAAAAAACAAATATATTACTATTAAGTAGGTATCACAAATAAACATCTTCATCGTAGGTAGATATTTATTAAGTGGCATAATTCATATTTCTCACAGCCAGGAGAACAGACGTAAATGAATTTTCAACACCGTTTGTCGTTAAAACGAAAATAACTTTTTAATAACTATTTTACTAACTTATTTTATGAACGGCATAAAATATGATTTATTTGAAGTTGGTTGGAAATAAGTCATTGTTGTGGAAATTTCTCAATAAGTTGGCAAGCCATGAATAATGTACGACTTTTAATGTCTAAATTTTAGAGTTCGCTCTTAAAGTCAAGACTGCTTAAATGCAAAACGAGCTTTAAAAGATCGCAATGTTGCCATGGTGGAGTAATTAAAATGGCCTAATGAATTTTATTAAATAATCTGCAACTGTAAAGAGATATAAAAGCTTGATCAAATGTAGGTACATTGTACGTTGTTTATTAAGACATACGCAGTACATTATTATTACATGGTTATGTACTTATTACGTAAGTCCATTGAATGTCATTTGGTAGTTTACGCCTGAGATACGAACGGGTCTTAAAACTTAATGAACGAATGAATGAGTAATAATAATAATAAAAAATGGAAGAAAGGAGGGGAGGATTAAGAAACATTTTAAAATCAAGAATTATATGCTCACTAATTATAATTAAAAGTTAAGCGTAAGTAGTTATTTATATCACGCCAAGAAATTTAATAAATTAGTTTTGTATGTTTGCAAGGAATCATGAAAAATTTCTAAGTGTAGTAATTTATCGTAGTGGGTATAAGTTGTGATTGCGCGAGTAATTGGTGAGTTACTTGCTGCATTAGTGTTATTGGATTCTATATGAAAAAGAGAATGTGCCTGGTACGCCTCATTGGGACATTTAAACCAATGACGGATAGAAATTCAGGACTATCTATTTTGTTATTTAGCAGATTATGTAGAAACAACAGATCTGATAATGTGCGTCTTTTTTGTAAACTCAACATGTTATTTGTAGTTTTGTTGTATTTCTTGAGTAAATATTTTGAGAATTTATTCTGTATACTATACTATATCTATGTATACCTTATATTGAGGATTCCATACCGTGGACGCGTACTCCACTGGACTTCTGACCAATTAACAAAACAATATTTCTAGAGTCTTAGCACTTTTGAAAACTTTACATATTCTTAATAGGAAACCTGACATCTTGTGGGATTTTGATATTATTTGTTTGATATGCTTATCAAAAATTAATTTTCTGTCTAAATAAATCCCTAGATTGACGTAGACACGTGGACGTAGATTGTAAAGGTTTATTATTCAAGTTGTAAGGATAAAGGGTTTTATTTTGATTTCTAGTAAATGTAATTGAGTGACACTTAGAAATGTTTAAGTACAGTAAGGTTGATTCACAATACGCGCACAAGTGATCAAGATCGCTTTGTAAATCTATAAAATCAGACAAAAACGGTACAGGTTTAAAAATTTTCATGTCGTCCGCATATAATTGTTAATATAGGTGACCTGACAGTTGATCCCCCGACATGACCGAAATTCATTCAAAAAAATGCGCAACTAAAACGACTGTCTACGCTTAGCAAATAAAAAATAAATAAAATAAACTAAAGTGGAAGACTCAAATTACCAATTTTATAAATCGATTAAGAAAACTCATATACATACTTATTAATTTAAGAAATATACTTAACTTAAAAATTCTTAAAAATATTTACTACGCATTAGCCCATTCCATAATACAATACGGTATCGTTGCGTGGGGAGGAGCTTACAAAACCTCAATTTTGCCTCTGGAAATTACTCAAAGACTAATAATCAAAATTATTACTAGGAAACCATCAGATTATTCAACCTCTCAACTTTTTCAAAACTTTCAAGTCCCACCTCTAAAAAATACATATATAAAAACACGCTGCTTCAAATACACAAAGACTATTCTAAGAAGTCGCACCACGCTATGGTACGTGTAGAGAGCAATAGGCAAAACACAGTCGGTCGCTTAATAATAATAATAATAATAATCGGTAATTTTAAATACATGTAGGATTACAAAAGATTTTTAAAATATTTATATTGAGGGATCAGTAGGATTTATAGGTTCAATTAGGAATTCCACAGAGCCGAACCCTCTGATATGAAAATATCTGGAGTCGGTGAATTATTTTCCCATCTGGTCTCTGGTAGGTTGACATGTTGTTCTTGTATTGTTTTGTAATTATAATACTTAAATAGTGCAATTGCATAACGTGGATTGACCAGATGATCATTTGGGAAGTGTGTGAAAGGGTTTAGTTTTTCCTGTGGGGAAAATTAAACCCGGACATTTAAATCTGGTGCGTAATAATTTATTGTCTTCATTTCTTAGTAACAGTAGAGATAATGATATCCTCACTGGGATCTCCCGTGCTGAGGATTTTATTTACATATTATAATTTAATTATAAGAAATGAATATGAATTAAACATAACATATATCATGTACCTAGTATTTTATTAATGCATACCAGTTTTGCACAACACTACTACACATATAATGGAGTGATGTGTTTTAATCAACTGGCAATGGAACGGAGATTGGAACCAGACTATAATAAATTCAAAAATAGACTAAACAATGATATCTTAAATAGTTTGGCTACCTAGAGTCGCATTGGCAGTTGATTAACAATACTTAATTGACAGTTTTTTAAATTTATTTTTATTATATACTAGCTGGTCCCGGCATGCGTTGCTATGCCATTTAATAAAGAAATTGTTTCTCCCTGTGTGTCCTTTCCCGTTCTTCCCGTTCCCCTTCCGCCTCCCCTTCTTCTCCTGCGTCCTCTTACCCTCTCGCGTTCCCACTCCGTCACCTCCACCTTCCCTCTCCCCACTCCACTCCCCCCCTTCCCCCGTCCCACGAACCCCCCTCCCCCCTCACACGTCCCCTTCCCCTTCCACCTTCCCCGCCTTCCCTCTTCCCTTTCCCGCTCCCTCGTCCCGTCAACCCTCCTCCCGCGTTCCATATATTCAATCCCAGTACATTCAGTTATTAAACAGCCCGTGTGCCACCTTTTACAATGTTTATTCAAATTTCCATTTTTCATGTATATTAAATTTGGTACCTATTTAAAATATCTAAAATTCTTGATTCGATTTAAGCTATTAGGGGAGTACCTACTTTAAATAAATTTATTAAAGATTTTCAAAAATAGAATCCTGATTTGAACAATCAATGTTTTGAAAAATGTCATTCTCAAATACGCGATCTGTCAAACGTGCGATGTTTTCTGAAATTATTCAATATTCTGCGCAATTTTCTTAATTTTTCTCTCCGTAAGAACCATCCTCGCACTTCAAGGAATATTCTAAAAAAAGAATTAGCGAAATCGGTTCAGCCGATCTAGAGATTTGCGCTTACCAACACATTTAGCGATTCATTTTTATATTATAGATATATACAAATATTATTATTTATTATTTATACACGTATATATCTGCATTATAATTTTTAATTTTAATTCTTAAAACTTTTTTTTGTTCTTCCCTTTACACACGAGTAATTGCACTCTCGTAAAGGTTATATATTGTATACATATACGTGTTTTTACAGTTTTTTTTAATCAATGTTGCATGTTTAATTACTCATGGTTGTGTTACCTGTGTATTTATACAAAAACAAATAAAAAATAATAATAATAATAATAAAAAATGATATTTACTGCAAAATTATATTTTTTGTGCCTTATTTACCAATCTCAAACGTAAAAGATATTCAGTTCGACTTCAAAAATACTCTATAAGAATATCAAAGGAATAGACAGGGTCGATTTTTTTGTACTTATTATTTTTAAGAAGCAGATTTTGCCAAAGCACTTGAAGGAAAATATGTTTAATTCTTTTGTTATTCGGTGGTACATCCTCTCTGCACAAGGGGTCACTTAGTTCTTTTGTGTAATAGGCCACTTGCATGGACTTCATAACGACTTGGAAAAAATCGTGTGGATAGATTTTTTTACTAAGATTACGAAAATGTTAGTAAAAAATTTTAGAAATGTAGAGTTTTTTTTATTTTTAAATAAATAAATCCATTATTTGGGCTCGTGACGTCACTACGTGAAAATGTCCCGTCTCCGAAAATGTTCCTATTAATTTTATAAAATTCCACACTGATTTATTTTTTTAATATGGCATCACTTTGATTTCAGGCGAATTTTTGAATTTGACATTTAACGTTCACTAGACTTATTGTTTGTTATCTGCGAACGAATCATTTGGTTTGATTTTTTGACAGATGTAATGAAGAGAACCCCGTACATTTTACGTTTTCCGTACGTGTTTTAGAGGTATAATGATAATGGTGCGGATTTTAAGAAAATGAAATTTTATAATATTCTTATTATTATTATAATTCACATGTACAAGTATATTACATTTGTTTTTTTAGTAATATAGACGTTGAACATTATAATGATTTAAGATCAATAAGATGGATCAAGGAAAAAAAATTATGAGATTTAATATTTTTGGTATGCCTCGTTATTTTCCTGTGTCATTCGTGTGGAAATGTTTAATGATTTTCGGCTATGCAATTATCGTTTTTTCGCACCTATAAAATTATGTCCCGTCTTTCCGGTTTATAAAAAATGGTCCGATTTTTCGGATTGAAATTTTCAAAAAATCGCCAGGGTTTTAAAAATACGATAAAAAAAAAAATACTGAATGTCTTAGAATATTTTCCTAAACCGGAAAAAAAATTTAAAAAATGTGATGCAAGTGGCCGATTAGGTACAACGTATTTTCCCTAAATCGAACCGGAGGGGGGACCAAATATGTAAAGTAATGAACAACATCTTTTAAGTTGACTTTCTCTTATTTGGCGCACTTACACAGAAGTCAAAATCGTAATTTTGTACAATGTTTTTGGCTAAGTAATTGCATTTTTTAAAGGAATTCATAATTGTTATAATTAGATAATATCCTTTGTTTATTAAATATTTAACCTTATTTGTAGTTAGTTTTCATTTGAACAATTCTCTTTTTATAACTTTTGAAGATTGCTCCCATCAATGTAATATATCATTGAAGTAGAAACTTAATCTAAACGAAAAAATTAAAAAGGACAAGACGCGAAAAAATAACAGATGATAAATTAATAATAAATTAGATGGCTCAGTAACTGAATTGGTAGAGGGGTTTGTCCCGGTAACACGAGGGGTTCTGGGTTTGAGTCCCAGCTGCGACCGCTATCTTTTTTATTTTCCGTGTCTTGTTCATGTTCATAGTTTTTTATTAAACTTTACAAACTTTAGAATTGCTTGACGAAAGCGACCGTTTTTCTTAAGAGTTCATAATATAACAACGATTAATAATGTAATGCTTTTTCCTTCTTGGTAAAGTTGTTAACCACTCTTTACAGAAGAACTCAAAAGTTTGAGATTTTCAATTTTGGTAGAATGACAACAGGTTGGACAAACGTCCTTCAAAAACCTTTTGTTTAAGTTCCAGCAAAGTTTTCAAAGCTAAATTTAATGGGCCAGCCGACGCGGGGTGCTAACAATATTATTGTTGTTTTTTTAACAATTGTAAACACTTTGCAAGATTTTCACCACCCGATTCAGTTTATAGAATTTCTAACAAGGGATAGTTTTCAACAGGAAAAATAGAAAAAGAAAGAAGATAGAAAATAGATGATGAAAGAAATTTTGAAATACCAAACTTTTAGAACTAGTTATTAGCTACCGTGATTGATTTTTCGGTATCGCAATTTCCATCATCAGAACAAATGTGTAATTTTTTTTTTTTACATGAATACCGCACAAGAGTCCCAACTGCTCCCGTCTGGAGCCAGTGGGACTATGGCATCCCCAATTGGGGTATGTTGTGAGGCTGAAGGCAGTGGAGAGGGGAAGGAAATAGGGAACAGGAAGTTGGGGAAGTACCTGACTATTCAGATTTGGTCACCAAACACGGCAGAAGCTATTTCAAGCAACGTTTCAATTCTGAATGGTGGTCTTACATCAGGGCGATACTGAGAGTATCTTCCACTCTGGAACGTGCCGCAAATATACTGTATATTATTTTATAATGAATAAATTGCGAAATACACAAATTAATCAAATAAAATTTATTTTCCACGCCGGGATTCGATCCCGCGATCTTCGGAATGCGAGCCAAGCGCCTTACCGTTGCACTACGCCGCGCGCCGGCCGTATATGTAATTGTAATGTCTGAAAATTATCGAAAATAGTCATTAACTCCAACTTAAATTGAACAATTACGTCAAACTACTGTAAGAGTTCATATCAATTATTATTATTTCTTTTAAATCTTGAACCTTTTAATGAAAAATCTTGAGGTTTTCTTAAATATCTTTTTGTTATTATCTGCAATATTTTAGTATTTAATTTATTTTTATTTTATATATTTTATTACATACATTACAAAATGATGCTTTGTCTGTCCAACTGGGAAGGATACCCGTTTCAGGACAGTTGAATTGTATATTTAGTTCATAATATTCTTAACAAAGGAATGGTCTCGCTCAAGAGATCACAGGAATGAGCTTCTGTCAAGACAACTTTTGAGAACATTGATAATTGTATTCTGAATGAAGGGATGGTATTTTATGTCTTTGAAAAAATCGCAAAGATGTGATTTTTTTTTTCAAGGTCATTTTGGAGAACATTAATAATTGCATTCAGAATGAATGAGTGGTTTCTATAAGTGAGATCACAAGTAGGAGATTCTTTCCACGCAATTATAGAGAACATTTACAATTGTATAATAACACAATAAATGTATGACATATGAATTCCCAATGTATTTATGACTATTTAATTTTAATAAAGTACTATAATACTATACTTACTTACATGATTTCATATAATTCAGCATGAATTGCCTCACCAAATACAAGAACCTAGTCTCTTTATGGTTAGGAAAGGCTATTTTATATTCTTTTATAACACTGAATAACATACAAAAAAATTATCCTAAAAACATCCTAATATTAAATAAAAATAAAATCTCCGTAATGTCTTTTTTTACATGGGCTCCACACAGGAGGCCCTGAGAAAAATAATTTCCCTCAGGGCCTATGTCATCTTTGGGGATGCTGTGTGGAGGATTTTTTTAAGGAAAGGAAGGAGAGGAGAGTTCTGGGAAGGAAAAGAGTTTAAGGGGTGGGTAGGAATCTGGGGTTCAGTGTATCCTGGTCATCCGCCTCCAAGACCTAGACAAACCTCACCCCATGAACTGTAGTAGACTACATGAATGTCTACTTATATTATATGAAATGACTATGCATGTACCTGATGATGCCAACTGCAAAACTATCCGAAACGTGGCTAAAGAAAGAGGTAGCGCAACGCGGCAAAATACCCCAAAAGTCAATCACGATAAGTATTTTGGCCGTGAGAATCTCAAATCATATCCAGTATTTAATTAGATTTGTATTTGGATTTTGTATTTGCGATTTTAAATTGTTTAAAAAATTTAAAAAATATATTACAAGTTGATATTTATTGTTTTTTTTTTTTTTACATTAACTCCACACACGAGGCCTTGAGGAAAATATTTCCCTCAGGGCCTATGTCATCTGGGATGCTGTGTGGAGGGTCTTTTTGAGGAGAGGAAGGAATGAACATTGGTCTTGAAGAGACCTATGTTATAGGAAGGAGGAAACACAGAGGCCGGCAAATCATTCCACAGCTGAGCTGTTGAACATAAGAACGAGTCGAAGAAACGACCCGTTCTCATATGACAAATGTCAACCGTGTACAAATGTTGGGCACGCGTTTGGCGTGTTTCCCGACTATGCACCTGTGCCGAAGGGATCAATGATGCTAGTTCCTCGGAGCATCTTCCATTGTAATACCGGTAGAACAAGGATAGCATTCCCACTCAGTTGGATAGATTGAAAACTTTGTCCATTACAACGTCAAGTTTGGATCTACAACTTATAGCGGGGTTCGGTTAGTTTAGGTGGTACATCCATAGAAAAAAATCTTCGTGAATAAAAGCTTTAATGTTTTTTAGAATAAAGAAAAGTCATAAAAGGAAAGAAGCACACGTAAAGTTATTTAAATAGCTCATTTATCTCAGAAATGACATTTCACTAAAACTTTCCTGAAAGCGCTATTTATTTCAGTTATCTCGGATTCACAGCGCTGTGGGTACAAGTCGCAGCATGCACAAAGTTACAAACCCCGCAGCAGAGTGTTTCAGTAATTACGATTATAACTGCAAAAGTTTGCATAATTTCCACCGCCCGCAGGCAAATTAGCCCCACGACGCGGCGGGCTGTCAAAGAACCCTCGAACATTGGCCAGAATTACCTAAGCATTTATTCCATGACTTTGTATATAGATCAGCGACATCAGCGATCTTAGATCAGCGACATCTTCTGCAATTGGAAGGTTGAAAGAACCTAAGCGAAATCCGAACACTAAGTTTGGTGATCGTGCATTCGCAGTATCCGGCCCCGAAGCTTGGAATAAACTTCCTATGGAATTGAGATGCATAACCAACTCAGCGGAATTTAGATTTAAACTGAAAACTCACTTTTTCCGATACTCCTTTCCATAAATTCATCATTCTATTTAAACTTTGCAATTTTTAATATTTTTTTTTTTTCCTCTTTTCTCTTTGTTTATATACTCAATCTGTTTAATGTAATCTGTTAATTGTGATACCTCAATCTGTTTACTGGTGAGCGATGAATCACCTTAATGCAGTAAAGATTGACTATTAAATTTATTAATTTATTCAAAATATCTATACCTTCCCGTAAATCCAGTTAACCTTCATTATGCTTTTTGCACCCGTATTCTCGAATTGTAATATTATGTAAAAACTTCCTACTTCTTCTGGCGCTAATCTTAATTGTAAATATGTGTGTTAATAAGTCACCAGTTTTAGGTTAGAATCTATATGTCTTAGTCATAAGTCACTAGCTATAAGTCTTAGATGTAAGTCACTAGTTATAATTGTAAATCTTAGTTGTAAGCCGTAATATAAGTAGCTATAAGTCTTAGATGTAAGTCACTAGTTGTAATTGTAAATCTTAGTTTTAAGCCAGTAATATTAATTATTTTATGTATTATTTGTACAGCGCCCTTGAGGTGATTTTCCACGAAAACGGCGCTATATAAATAAGCCAATTATTATTATTATTATAGGTAATGTTACTATGTGAATTTGGTGACTGCACCGTAGACATTCAAGACTGCAATACGTCTGAAGTGTCTGGTACTGTATATGCATATTATATAAGAAATTACTATTTTTTTTTTTTTTTTTTACAGTGATACTGAGAGTATCTGTATATATGGCTGCCAGATTTATTATTATTTTTTATTGTGTTAATGTAAGTACTTGCATGCTGCTTTCTAACCCCGTATGCATGGACAGCTTCGATCAATAAAATAGATTCTTGACGTGTGCGGAGAAGGAGGAAACCATATGTTTCCTTATAACGCCGTTGGGAAAGTGGTGGGGTCCCTTCCAATGAGAGTATCTTTCACTCTGGAACGTGCCGCAAATATACTATATATTATTTTAAACAAGTAAATTGTGAAATAACACAAATTAATCAAATAAAATTTATTTGCTACGCCGGGATTCGATCCCGCGACCTTCGGAATGCGAGTCAAGAGCCTTACCGCTGGACTATGTTTTGAGTGTCTATTTGTACGATTCATTTGTTTTGAAATATCGATTTGTAATTCTCGGTGATAAAAACAGCATTCAAAGGGCGCAATATTTGAATGTGTAAAATGTGTGAATATTATTTGTAAGACTAATACATTTTCCATTTCAAATTGTTTTTTTCCAGTTATGTGAATAATATTACCATGTAATTACTGCAACGTGCGTCTATTTTTATTTTTAATGTGACTATGAGTATGAGTATTTAGAGATGTCGAAAGTGAAAAAAAATATCGATATATCGATGTATCGATATTTATTAAAATATCAATATCGACGTCGATATATCGAAGAAAAAATATCGATATATCGGTCAAATTTTCAAGAGATTTTGCGTTTTTAAAATAATCGTGTATTCAGCTCAATATTATCAATAGTAATTTTTGTACACAATTTGCTTTTTTTAATGTACAAAAATCTCAATAAAAATTAAGGTATTTTTATCACTATTCATTTTTATTACGTATTAATTACAAAAATATCAAAAACTAAAAAGCTGTCATCTAACTTATATGTAAACTGAGACGCATACAAAGTTTGTATGCGTCTCAGTAACATTCTATTGGCTTATTAATCTGTCAAAAAGGACTTGGAACAAGGAAGGTGTTTGGAACAAGGTATAGTCAATAATCATAGACAATTGGGAACCAACACATAGAAGTGGCTTAGAAAAAAATGGCGAAAAATAGCATACATGAGATAGTATTGGTGACCACAAATACTAATGCAAAGACAATAGATTTGTAAGCTATTAATAGTTAAAATTTCAACCGCCAGATGTCATGACCCAATACAGTTACTTTTTTCCGTTCGTTCCTATACGGTTTTGGATTCTAGTGACTTTAAATACATACATTTTAAAAAATATCGTTTTTATACAATTTTCGATATTGGATATTTTGTATCGATATATCGGATCAAAATATATCAGCTAAAAATATCGATATATTGAATTAAAAATATCGATATATCGATACTTTTTTAACAAGCCTATGAGTATTGAGCATTTAAGTGCATTAAATCAGAATGACGGAGTGATAATTTATATTAAAAATGAGATCCAAGGAATTGTAAAAGAAATTCAACTCAGAGATGCTAACTGTCTACTAATAAACATTAATAATGATATCTCAGTATTGGGGATATACAGATCACCTTCAACAAGAGACATATCTCCATTTCTTCACTCCCTGGATGATGAGCTAACCCAACTACGAGATGTTCGGAACGTGTACTTAATTGGGGACATCAATATTAACATACTAAATACTGGACAGAAACACCCCCAATGTGATGACTACCAATTACTCTTACTGCACCATGGACTGATCAGTGCAGTTAATATACCAACAAGATTAGGATATAACGAAAATGCTCAAAATGTATCTGCCTCCTGTATTGACCACATCATGATAAAAACAAACAAAGCATACGGTACCGCCGTTCACCATTCCAATATTACTGACCACTTTACACTGCTACTTACCATTCAACTTCAAAATACACATACTTACATTAAAAATACAATAGTCAAAAATAGAATTAATATTAACAGGTTAAAGGATTTATTAAAATTGGAAGATTGGGGAGAACTATTTAAAATTAATGAATTTCAGGATTGCTGGCACTCATTTACAAGCATTGTTCAAACAAATATTCATAAATGTTCAGAATCATTCACCATACAAACTCCACACAAATGTAAAATAAAAAAACCTTGGATTACTCAAGGACTTCTAAAAAGTATAAGAGTTAGGGACAAATTACACTTAAAAACTAAAAAAAATCCACTTGATCTTTCGTTTCTAAATCTTTACAAACATTATAGAAACATGTGTTCTAAACTTATAAAATATGCCAGAGGTAACTATTACAAACGTCAGATTCAAAACTGTAATAATGACCCTAAACTTGTCTGGAAAATTATTAAGGAGATGACATACACTAAAAACAATAAAAGTAGTGATATTACCGAACTTGATACACCAAATCAAAAATTAAATATGAAAGAAAATCCAAAGGAAATAGTTCAATTTGTGAATGAATATTTCTCCAAGGTGGGTTCTAATTTAGCTAAAAAAATAATTAAACCTCCTTTTACTGATAATGAAATTAACAACACACTTACAAATAATATCACCTTTAAATTAAATACAGTTACAGCAGATGACATTAAAAGCATTATAGATTCAATGAAACCAACACTAACTTCAGGATCAGATGGCATCTCAATGAGAATAATTAAATCAACTAGAGATGAAATAATTCAACCACTCCTCCACCTTGTGAACAGATGTATCATGGAGGGTATCTTTCCCGAAACGCTTAAAATGGGTTCTGTTATACCAATCTTTAAAACTGGCAATAAAGCGGATATAAATAACTATAGACCGATAACAATATTGAATAATCTTTCAAAAATAGTAGAGAAAGTCATAAAGAAGCAGCTCACTCAATATCTTGAAACAAACTTCATACTATCTGAAAATCAATACGGATTTAGAAAAAATATAGGAACCTCCGATGCCATCGCCTCTATTGTAAAAAGTATAAAACATAGTCTCGATAACGGAAATAAGTGTATCGGAATATTTTTAGATCTAAGTAAAGCCTTCGATACAATTGATCACACATATCTTCTAGAAAAACTCAAAAAGATTGGAATCTCAGGACGTGAACTAAACCTCATTAAAAGCTACATGTCAGAAAGGTTACAGTTAGTCAGGATTCAAAATGAATCAAGTCAACCAATACAAATCCAATATGGAGTCCCGCAAGGCAGTGTCTTAGGCCCGATTTTATTCCTGATATATATAAATGATTTATGTGAACTAAACTGTCACGGCTCAGTCATTAGTTTTGCAGATGACACAGTCCTTCTATTCCATGGAAAGTCATGGGAGACTGTATTTGAAAAAGCTGAAAAAGGGATGAATCGGGTAAAAAAATGGCTTGATTCAAATTCACTAACACTAAATGATACAAAAACTAATTATATTAAATTCAAAATCCACAACAAACAGACGGATAACCTCAATACAAACCTAAACATAAAAATTCATAAAGACTGTATAAACGTGAACCGAGAAACTCCTTGCAACTGTCCAAAATTGAATGAAATACAAACAATAAAATATCTTGGAATAATAATTGATCAAAACTTAAATTGGAACTCCCAAGTGGAAAATGTGAGCAACAAATTAAAAAAACTAACCTATTTTTTCAAAACAATAAGAAACATTTTAGATAAAGAACAGCTAATTAAAATCTATTATGCCTTAGCCCAATCTCAACTACAATATGGTCTTATCGGATGGGGAAGCTCATGCGATTCCACTATAAAACCAGTCCTCATAGCACAAAGGGCAATTCTGAAAATTATACTTAGAGTACCCATCAGAACCCCTACAGACTATGTTTTTAAAGCGCTGAATTTAATGTCACTGAAACAATTATATACAAAAGATATTCTAATGTACGCATTCAAAAATCAGGATAACTTTACACAGACAAACTCGGGCCGATTCACAAGATCTACATTACAACATACATTCTACCAACCTACAACTAAAACGACTTTTGGACAAAGAAATATGGAATACTTCTCTGTAAAATTATTTAATTTACTCCCTCTTGCAATGAAAACCACAAAAAAAATAACCGCCTTCAAAAGAAGCATAAAAATATGGATTATGGACATGGGAAGGAAGAAAATAGATTCAATTTTGCAACCCAAAAAAGAATAATGCTTTGTTTTGTACTTTCTTTTAGATATAACTTAATAATTTCCCTTGGCAATATTCTAACATAGATTAGGTATTTACTTATAATTAAAATAATAAAACTTGTACAATGTGTCCTTAGAACGGGGTACCCCAGTTAGGACACATTTTCTCTAAAAAACTGTAAAAAAATATATATATAAATATAAATAAATAAATAAAAAAATATCTGCGTATATATTTCCCAGTTATATCTAAAAGGTTACTTTGCTAATTTGATTTGTTAGATACCATGTTTAAGGTTATTATTAAGGAATTACATTTAGCAGTGCATTTCTAGTTACTCGTAAATATTAACATCCTTATTATTTTTAATTGATAAACTAACGTTTAAGACAAGATTTTTATGAATAGCACAAAGAGTAACAATTATTATAAGCAATAATTATCAGCCGGAAACACTCATCTACGTTGAAAAAATCTTCCGAGAAAAGATACATGCCGCCAACAGGACTTCAACCGGTATCCTTCTGATTGCCGGTCAGGTGCTCTTTGGCGGGTATTAGATAAGCCTACATAGCTCAGTAGTAGAGCACCTGACCGGCAATCAGAAGGACATGGGTTCAAGTCCCGTTGGCGGCATGTATCTTTTCTCGGAAGATTTTTTCAATGTAGATGAGTGTTTCCGGCTGATAATTATTGTTTATAATAATTAACATCCTTACTTTCCAACGGTGAAAGGGTGTTTTGGTTACCCATTAATTAAAGACTATACATTTTCTAATTCGAATTATTAAATTATTATTAAAAGAAAAAAGCCCTTTTGCTGTATAAGCAATGAATATCTTTCATGAACTATTTCTTTTAATTATTATTTTTAATTGTTAAGGGTCGGGTATCAAACCGCGCTGACACTGCAGTTAGGTATTTCTTGTACTTGTAGACAAACACGGCCGCAGCCGGCCGCCTGCGTCTGACTAGAGGAGATGTGGGTATACTAGACACTACGGACTTAGGAAATAAAAATACACTTGCCTTATAAAATTTAGTTCCTACTATAATAATGGATACAGCTTAACATACTAAGAATCATATGGTGGAATAGCGTGGATAGCTCATAGAGACATTTGCGCCTGGGTCAAACTGCCCATTCACTGCAGTTAGGTATTTTTGGTAGTTGCAAACAAGCTCGGCCGCCGCGATCTACTGTGTATTTCGGTTAGATTCAGGCACGGCTGCTCAGCATTTTGATAAAATACGAAATAAAAATACACTTGCTTTGTATAATTTTAATTTATTTCTAACATAATTGATACAGCTTGACAGACTATAAATATTATGCAAGGGCAAGGATACATAGACTTTTTTTAGTCCCTGGACCTTTACAGACGTCTTAGTTTTTGACTCAATGTGACATAGAATCTAATGGTGTTTTGATGTGGAAAAAATTTCTGGTTCATATATGGTTTGTATAATGTTATTAATTTTTTTATAATTTTACCAGAAAATAATGGGTGTGAATAAGTTACGACAACCAGTTTTTACTCTGTGCCTTAGAAATTAAAAAAACAGGTAGTTTTGTTTTTGAAAGTTTATTTATATGCATACAGTTTTTTTTTAATACGTAGTAAGAAAGAATATATTTTACAATTTATCTTTGATATACATAAAGTAGAACGAAGCACATTTAGAAAAAAGACAGTAAAAAATATAAAGAAGTTCAGACAAATTTTTATAAAACAACTAAATGTTTTATTTTTATTTTTATGTAACTTACAAAGTCCCAACTGTTATCAATCGCCTGGGGCCAGTGATTGGGGTATGTTGTGAGGCTGAATAAGGTGGGAGGGGAATAATATAGGGGAAGTACCTGGCTATTCAGATTTGGTCACCACACACGGCTAAAGCCATTTCAAGCAGCTTTTCAATTCTGAATAGTGGTCTTACACCAGGGCGATACATAAAGTATCTTCCACTCTGTTTTTTTATAGAAGGCTATTGACAAGTTTTTTTTTCTTTGTATAAAACACGCTGTAACTCGTGTTGTGCGTGTTACAGGTAAAATTGCAAATGTTATATGTAAGTTCAAAATAAATTAATTATTACCCACAATTATTATAGTTATTTCACAGCATTATCCAAAAATAACAAAGTTACTATTATATACTTGTTTACTATTATATAATTTTACAATTGAAAAATGTCCTCCACAACACAGGTGAATTCCTAGCGTGGAGGACATTAGACTATACATTTGTAATGTAAACTTATTAATAAAAAAATACAAAACAATACAGAGTGATAAGTGTTAGCCCCTCATTTATTCACAAGACTGTCATTTTGTAATGACATCATCCTTTCTCCCGGTCTATTATCGATAATTCATACAGCGCCCTTGAGCTGATTTTTCACAAAAACGGCGCTATATAAATCATCCAAATATTATTTATTAATTCTAAACATTCACAAAAAGTGTGGTAGATCATTCATTATAGCAAAAAGTTTATATGGAAGGCCATTACTCAGGCCGCTTATGTTTATTTAAAAAACTTACATGTTAACTGATAGTTTCTGTTATAACGACGTCATTTATATTGCTTCTGCTGCTTTTCTAAAAAAACATATAAAATAAATTTATTTGTAATAATACGACCCAGAATTTACCCAACATCGAAATTCATTCGATTTATCAATGGATCTGACAGTCGTTGTTTTCAATAAAACTTAGTGACAATTTGAACGGAATCGGTAGAGAACTCAAAATGGTCGTCGAAATTATGCATTTTGAAATTAAATTTTGTTAAATTAAATTTTGATATTAAGTTCGTTGAACCCCAAACTCCTTAAACCTGATTTTGAACCAAATCGTCAAAGTACTTAAGATATTCAAGATGGATGCCGAAATTTTGCATTTTGACATTAGATCCGAGTTCAGTGCACGCCCAAACGCCCTAATCCTGATTTTGAACCAAATCGGTAGATAACTAAAGAAATTCAAGATGGATGCCGAAATGTTGCATTTTGACATTAGATCCGATTTCAGTGCACTTCCAAACGCCCGAATGCTGATATTGAACCAAATCGGTAGATAACTAGAGAAATTCAAGATGGATGCCGAAATGTTGCATTTTGACATTAGATCCGAGTTCAGTGCACGTCCAAACGCCCTAATCCTGATTTTGAATCAAAAAGGTAGATAACTAGAGAAATTCAAGATGGATGCCGAAATGTTGCATTTGGACATTAGATCCGAGTTCAGTGCTCGCCAATACTCCCTAATACTGATTTTGAACCAAATCGGTAGAGAACACGAGAAATTCAAGATGGATGCCGAAATTTTGCATTTTGACATTAGATCCGAGTTCAGTGCACTTCTAAACGCCCGAATTCTGATATTGAACCAAATCGGTAGATAACTACAGATAAATTCAAGATGGATGCCGAAATTTTGCATTTTGACATTAGATCCGAGTTCAGTGCACTTCTAAACGCCCGAATTCTGATATTGAACCAAATCGGTAGATAACTACAGATAAATTCAAGATGGATGCCGAAATTTTTAGATGTCAAAAAGCAAAATGACTTCAGTCTACCTTCAAACTACCCTTGATAGAAATCAGTAAAAAAATTAAATTTTGACTTTATTACCTTATTCTCCTATTCTTCCAGTGGGAGGGTCTATTTTTTATGGCACGGTAAGCAAGAATTCCTTTATTTTTACCCATTTTGAAGGTACCTGAAGTTTAAAAAAAAAATAATAATAAAATATGTAAAACTGTAAATCAAGTTAAAAATAATTTATTAGATAATAATAAATGTATTTTATTTCTACTTACCCGGTTACTGTAACACCTATCTCCTCAATGATTCCTTCAAAAATCGAATAAACAGCGAACAAAATTGCTGCGAAAAAAATATGCGTGCTGTCGCCTTGACCGCTATCTCACAACTGAATGAATTCTGTGAAATTCAACCGTTATATAAGACATCGCGCGGCGTAATATTTTGCCATACATTTTTGTATGGCGGAGAATAGTTTTCAGAAATAGTTTTTAAAATTCAGAAAGTTTAGGCGAATTACAATAAAAATCTAGATACACTGAAGAGCTTTTAATTTAATAGCTTGATTTAACATAATGTTTACTCTGAGATTACGGAAGGATTTTTGGTAAAAATGTTTACAACAGGTTCAGGAGAGATAATCGCGAAGGCCTTTTTCAACGTTTTAACTAAAGTTGCAGTATGTATAACTTATAGAATTTGTAAGATTACAGTAAAAAAAATTTAATCACTAGTAACTTTACACATTTTTCTAACTACCTGTATATAATTTTCTAGTATTGCTGCTACGAGACGCGGATGCTACTGCTAATGCGGAGCGATGTTTTCCAAACCCGACCCTTAAACTAACGTTAAAGACAAGATTTGTATGCATAGCACAAAGGGTAACAATTATTATAAGCAATAATTATCAGCCTGAAACACTCATCCACATTGAAAAATCTTCCGAGAAAAGATACATGACGCCAACGGCCATAGCTCAATTGGGAGAGCAGCTGACCGGCAATCAGAAGGGCACGGGTTCATGTTCCGTTGGCGTCATGTATCTTTTCTCGGAAGATTTTTCAATGTAGATGAGTGTTTCCGGCTGATAATTATTGCTTATAATAATTAACATCCTTACTTTCCAACCGTGAAAGGGTGTTTTGGTTACCCATTGATTAAAGACTATAAATTTTCTAATTCGAATTATTAAATTATTATTAAAAGAAAAAAGCCCTTTTGCTGAATAAGCAATGAATATCTTTCATGAACTATTTTTTTTTAAGTTTCTATATTAGTAAGCTTTTTACATTCACGGCTGTTTATCAAATGTGTAAAATATTCACGACGTTTTTTACAAGTAGTAAGGCTGTAAAAAATGTATTGGAATTTAATATGTAACTGTAAGTTGTATATATTGGTAGCTTTACATTTTGACCATATGTACCGAGTATATGTTTCACAATATTTTTCAACGAATCACATTTGGACGTGCTAATCTGGAATCTGATGATTTAAATTATAATAATTGCTGTGCACATTTTAGTAATACAAGTGTGTATTTGTAGAATACATTATTATTACATACAGTCTATTTGTAGAATACATGTTTATTTTATTGAAATAAGTGTGTGTTCGATTTGTCTTTGTACGTATGCGAAAGCTACTTACTCGTATATTCAGTCGATGGCA
Source organism: Limnephilus rhombicus (assembly GCA_929108145.2). NCBI lineage: Eukaryota > Metazoa > Arthropoda > Insecta > Trichoptera > Limnephilidae > Limnephilus > Limnephilus rhombicus. The sequence goes on from OV815278.1 coordinate 27,030,816, forward strand.
ACTAAAAATACTTATGACTTACATGCCACGTCCTAGGAGTAAATGAAAAAGAAAGGTTAGACAATTTCACTGGTCTAAATAATCGATTTCAATTAACTAAAAGACACGAAACATGTTCAGTTATTTGTATAAGAGCCCAGGGAATTCATTTTGTAATTTCGACTTTTAAACGAGGGAACGTGAAACCCCAAATCAAATAACGTTTTCACATCATTACGTATCACGACCATTTGCATTAAAAATTCAGGCTGAAACGATCCATAGGACAATAAATTTAGGTCATAAGCTCGAAATCGCCCAATCCATGAAATAATAATAATACCCGGCCAATTTTATAGCGAGATTTCGTGAAACCTCATGAACACTGCAAAAAGCGTTAAAATTATTAATTAATTAGAAAAAAATATTTGCTTTAAACGAAAATATGTTATTTAATTAATCATTTTATTTGCGTGTTTAAATCCGATCTATTTTATAAAATTAAATACATCAGAGCTTTCAGGGACAAACTACACCCGGAAATAAAATTTTCAACGATAACATCAATTTCACAACATTAATGAAGACCTTTCAGACGTTGACTATATTGAACAACAAAGGAGAAGTACCAGTAGAGTGTCTAATACGATGGCTCGCATATTCAACAAATGCAGCACTAATGTTTAAAAAAAACAGTGTTCAATGCATTCTGTACGAACTTAAAAACAATGTAAAACGTGGTTGAAACATGGTTGTGCCAGACAGGGTGAGGCACAAATCCACAGAGATCATTTCACTACGTGTGAAGGGAGAACACTCGTACTCGCACTCGTAAGTCACGTTTGTATACAACGTACTTTCTGTTGCCGCTGTAGAGCCGATTCGATATGCTCGAGAGGCTTCTTCCATTTGAAGTAGCCGTCTGGTCCAAAGAGAGGTAGAATAGTCCATGGTCCAGGGTGAGGCAAGTGGTCAGAGGAGAAAGAAGATGTATACGAGTATAGGCAGAATCCGGAGTGAGACAGAGCGGGCAGAGCAGAGCAAAAGGTGTAGACTTAGTTAGCGAGGTTGAAGATTACGTGATTTCTTTTTGTGTTTTTTTTACTGTATTTATGCAAGGTTGGGAGCAGTTCCTTGATAGCGCTCGTGTCATACATGCTGACATGGTCCGACGGTCAACACAACCGTTACTATTAGCCCAGTTAATAAACGCATTGAACTGGAACAAATTAAGGGAAAGCTGAATTTTTGCAGGTGGATAGTACTTCATACAGGGAGTATTTTCACAAAAGTCCCCGCCCCTTCCCCGCTTGCTTTCTCCCCCCTGCCCCCCTTCAAACTTTGAAATTGTAGAGTTCCACAAAATCCATTATATCTCCTAAACTATACAATATATCTGAAAAAAATAACACCATTATACTTCTTAAAAAGCTGTCTACAAAAAAGATGTAATATATTTTTTTGTTATCTACTAGGGTTTGGCAAATAATAATGCCACTGTCGCCAAAAAAATTTTTTTATTAAAGGTGCATATTTTTTTTGTCTGAGAGAACACGCAAAAATGTTTCAAACAAACTATTTGCCAAATTTAATAAGCTTTAAAGCGATATATAATATTGCTTACTTTTATCCTTAATACTGGTCAAAATCTGACTCAATTGCAGGGCGGCACGGCGCCGCGGCGTGTGGGCAACCTAGTCAGCTGTGATTGCAGCTGACCGATTTGTGCTTAGATAGCACTATTTATAGTTTTAAATTGAAACATCGAGTACCTTTTAATCTATTTACCATATAAAAACACTTTTAACACTTAATAGTATTTGCAATAAAAGTACGAAAAGAATTCCAATACAAAATTATATAACTTTTCGTTGGTATTAAGGGATTACAGAATATTATCTATTATTAACTGGGTATTACAGTCGTCTTCAAATATTTCATCAGTATTTTCAGATTTGTTACTGAAGGATAGTCCATTGCAGTGGCCACACATATCAGAACACTCTAGTCCTGCCCTTCGATAGCTGCACGACTTTCCGCACGAGGTTTTACAAGAATCAATTAGAAGTTCATTTGGATTCGCGGGACATGTCATTTGTATTTGTTAACTTATATTCTGTTCTTTGCCATCCCCATTCATTAGATGGTAGTTCATTTCCTGGCCATGTTTGAACTGTGAGGTATGTCCTCAGGAGATACTGGCGGGCGGCGTTCTTTACAGTTATACAGTTTTCCATAAATCTTCTAGCCCACTTCCTTCCGTGATGCGGCCAATAAATCCTAAATATTACATTAACAAATAAAAACCTTCTAGTCGTAAAATAATTTTTGAAATTTCCGATGATCCGTCAGCCCCCGCTACCATTTCAATAGCTCTGAGAAAAAGCAGGTTGGTCGAAAGTTACAATGCATATTTGATTGTTTTTTACACTGTTCTGTTGGGAGACACAGTGCAGTGTACACTGAGGATGGATTATTGAAATCAATATCAATAAATGGAACAGCCATTACAAAACTGGTTTCATAATCCACACAATCGTTCAAAGCGACATTTATAAACCCGTTCCAGTCAACTTTTGAATGCCTGCCCCTTAACCACCCTTGCGCGCCCTTCAGCGCCCTTGAGGTGATTTTTAACGAAAATTGTGCTTTATAAATCAGCCAAATATTATTAATTGGTTAGAGATACAAAATATAATGAATCGGCATGCTCTTTTCTAGAAGATGTACATTCACTGATTTTTTTTATGGTTACATATTTTAAGCTGCTCTTTTTTCTCTTCGCGTAGCAACGTTGAGGGATGTTTTCTTTTTTCCCAAAATTTCCACACTGAAGACGAGGTACATCTATAGTTGTTGTCATATTATAGGCCAGAGTGATACACTCGATTCCTCCCATCGCATGAAGTGTATTTAGGCCATCTAATGTATCAGGATAGCTTTCACAATCATATGGAATTTTTTTAATATCTTCTCTGATTATTTCTGTGGCAGCACGTACAATTCTTAAACGTTCCAGATTTGCTTTCATTTCTTTGTTTCTACACCAGTCATCTAGTATCTTAAAACTTGAGTGAGACATTCATATGGCAGTTTTTCTGCCAAAAATATATGTATACATCCGATCTTGAAAATAGTCGATTATTTGTTTTTTTTCAGAAATGTATCTGAGTACAGAAGATCAGTGCCACAAATATCTATTACAATTTCCCTTAATTTCTCTAAATAAACTGAAATTCAACAGTATTTTCTAAGAAATTACAGGGTTTAAGATTTTTTTGCTGAATTATCGTCTTTAAATCTTCCTACAAACTTACTTTTTGAGTTAGTTTACTTTTACAGAACTTCTTGAAACAACTGTTATGATAGCGAGTTTCTGCGGCGACCAAATTAAACACACTTAACAGTTTAGATTTTACTTTTGCACCCCATTTATCATCTTTTGTATTGCAAGCATTCATCAATGTTTCTCTTATTTCCATCGTTAACACCAAACGCATTTGCTCACGATATTTATGAGGTAGTGTATTAATAAAAACTTTTTTTTTGTCACAAATAATACTGTTCTCCATCAAAATAAATATATTTTCTAAATGCCTTAGGAATCGCTGAGGTGTACTGGTCGACAAGCTACAATTAATATTTGTAAAAGCCTTAATACTGCTAGCCCTAGAATACTTTTTCAACAATCTACATGCATGGTTACGCTATCCGAACTAGTTAATTTAGCACGATTATTGTCATCGTTTTCAATACTAGCGTTAATTTGCATTTGTAACCAATTCGTTACTATAACAACTTTTCCTGTAAGGTCAGTTTACATAAAATACACAATAGGTTCTCTGCAGTTTGTTAATTTCTTGTTAATTAATTGTTTCTCAATATTTTTACCCGATGAAGGTGGTAAAACGCACAAAAAACTTGAAAGCTTGGCACAACAACATCAAAATATAACGCACAAAACCCACACACCTTAATCTCGAGACAAAAGAGATGAAATTGATTATTTTTATTTATTTTTTCATTTGTTTCAACTTAATAAAATAACAAGTAGCGACGCGACAAGATCGTCAAAACATAACACGCCGCTCCGTGTTACGACCAGCGCGCGTACTAAATTAAGCGCTTATCCACATATTTTCGATAGAAATTAAGTATGTAAGTAAACACTGTTATACGTGCTTTTAAAGCTTATTAAATTTAGCAAATGATTTGTTTTAAATATTTTTTCATATTCTCTCGGACAAAAAAAATATTCAATTCCAAAAAAATATTTTGCAAAAAAAAAATTTTTTTAACAACAATCTCATTATTATTGGCCAAACTAACATAGATAATAAAAAAATAGACAAAATAATTTTTAGGCAATTTTGTACAAAGTTAGGTGATGAATTTTTTTTTATGATATATGTTTTGGTTTATGAGATATAATCTTTAGTAGAAGCCCACATTTTAATGTTTGGGAGGGCACAGGGAAGGAAGCAAGCGGGGGAGGAGTGGGGACTTTTGTGAAAATACTCCCTAGGGTAGGTACTACTTACTTGCAAAAATTCAGCTTTCCCTTAATTTGTTCCAGTTGGGCCTGTTTTTTGTCTAGATTGACTGGGCTAAATTGTGTCATTACCGAATCAGCTCGATGGAACGACTCCGAATACAATATAATAACGCCTGCAGAATTATAATCAGATACAGAATATACGAGTATAGTAGCAAATCAATGCTCACGGAGCAGCGAATGAATATATTCGCCGGCCTAATGAGACACCGGGACATTATTAGTCAGGATGCGACAGCAGACTTCCAGCACAAAGTGCCACCCATGCACTGGGTCCGAGCTCACTCAAGATCTATATTAATAAATGTTATGTTTTTTCGGATTTGCTTACATTTTTTAAGTAGTATTCAAATATCTATTATCCAATCAATAAGTATGGGACGTATGGGATTGCACTAACTTCCCCTCATCCTGAAACAAAAATTGTATTATTCTTCATTCAAGTCATATTAGACTACCATTAGGCTTCCAAGGGCGTCTTGCACATAAATCCGTCGTAAACATCGAAGCTTTGTCGGAGTAAACGAAAAAAACCATTAAACTGAAGTCTTAATTTATCGAGTTTCAGCGTTTAAATTAAAGTTCTTGCCTCCATTCTGTGTCGAAAATAAGAGGCAGGATTTCAATTGTTTCGGAGAGTTGGATTTCCAATATCTCTTCGACTTGAAAGCAAGAGATGCACACTTACACAGTTGTTGATGTGGATACACTCGTCGAAACTTTCCAAGTGTTTGTAAATTGGTCTATCAAAGTTCCACCAATAAAATCTACAGCCTAAAGCTATGGCAATAGAACTGAGACTTAAGGGACTTGCGTAAATTATTATATTTTCTTGAAATGGGATAAGGTTTTTGTGAAAAGTAGAGATCAGTGGATATCAAGAAATTTTATACAAATATTTTAAAAGAAAAAAACTGATAACACTTTTGTTATAATATTTTATTATTATACTAGCAGATCCGGCCACACGTTGCTGTGGCTAACCTTTATAACCAACGCCATCTTCTGTTAAATCAAATCCTCACCACGCTGCGCTTGGCGAGATATATTATGTATTTCAACCAATTTGCACAAAACCCTGACAAATTGTATACCTAAAAACCTTCCTCATGAATCACTCTTATTGTGGAAAACTGCATGAAAATCCTTTGCGTAGTTTAAAAGATCTAAGCGCACATACAGCGTGAGCGACTACATTAAATTTATACTTAGTAAAGATAAAAATATTATGTTTATAAATTTTCCCGGTAACCAAGCTTTGTCCTTCTAAGAGATTGCATTTCCCTTCTCAATCACATCCTCCTCAAAATAATATTTCTGTTTTGTTCTTGTTGGTTTTACCTTTGTCCTGATGTAATGCTGCGTATACGTATACTATCATGTGCGCGAGCCGAGCCACGAATTATGGGAAAGGAACGAAGCACCCCATAATTTGCGGCTCAGTTTGCGGTTATACCTACTCGTTTATATGCTTCCTAGGGGTCGTTCCGGTCAACAATCTAAGTAATGTTAGTGACTAAAACAAAGATTGTTGAAGTGAAACTTCTTTAGCACCTCGAATTGAAACTCGATAAAACGGTTTTATAAATTTATTAAATTTCAAATAAATTCTCTCTTCTGCTCGTCAACATACATCAGAAACATACAAAATATCATACTATTTTACCGTGCTTTATTTTAAATTGCTTCTTATTTGTACTTTCAGCCTGCATTTCGGCTTACAAGTTTCATGCATAAATCATTAGACACGAGATACACGAGAGAATGATATAGATGTTAGTTGCCGCGGAACAAAGAATTTGTTCTCCACTTCATCTCCACAATTTTCGTTCAGCAATTGAAGGGTTTCCATTGTAGATGCAAATCCGGAGCCTTTTTTAAATCCGGATTTCTTAAAACTCTAAATTCGGATGTCATGATTTAAAAAATATGAAAACTCCTACAAATTTAAAAAAAAAACTTGTCTTTCTTACTTTATTAAACAGAGACTTTATTAATATTTTTAAGTGCCGATAACCTAACATAACCTAACTAGGGTGCATTATCGTATTCGTAAAGGTACCAATATGTACATATATACAACACAACGTGTATTTAGTTTAAGATAAAACAATAAATTGTTATATTCCTTACCAATATTTTTTTTTCTGGCTAAATAACGTGCACAGTTCTTTGTACTAAATCTTGTATTTGTGCATAATGTTAACATTAGGATATTAGTTTGATTTTTTTTTTATCCGTTATTAGAATTTTTTTACATGAATACCGCAAAAGAGTCCCAACCAGTGGGACTATGGCATCCCCAATTGTATAATTGTACGGGGTATGTTATGAGGCAGAAGGTAGTGGGGAGGGGAAGGAGATAGGGAAGAGGAAGGTGGGGAAGTACCTGGCTATTCAGATCTGGTCACCAAACACAGCTAAAGCCATTTCAAGCAACGTTTCAATTCTGGTAGTATCGCCCCGGTGGTCTTACACCGGGGCGATACTGAGAGTATCTTCCACTCTGGAACGTGCCGCAAATATACCATATATTATTTTAAATGTATAAATTGTGAAATAACACAAATTAATCAAATAAAATTTATTTGCCACGCCGGGATTCGTACCCGCGACCTTCGGATTGCTAGTCAAGAGCCTTACCGCTGTACTACGCCGGCCATCAGAAATGTGTATTAAGGCGCAAAAAGAAGAAGATGGTGAGATATGTAATTACGAATGTTGGGGAGAGCGCGCTAATATTTAAAACAATGAAATTGAAGCGAAAATTTTGAAAATGTTTAATAAGATACGCCTCGTTTAAAATAGAGCAAAAATCTCTTAGGGGTTGTCTAAAACAACATTTAAAAAAACACTGTGAATTTTTTCATATATAGAACTTGTAAAATAACTGAAACAAGCGTGTTTATAATAATTTTCATTTCGGAGCATACTTTGCGATTTTTTTTCTAACGAGGGAATTTCATATAATTTGCATTTCGGCGTGGGGAATGTATAGATATTATCTTTAAAATTAACTTTTTTTTAAAGAGCTTAAAAACTTCCAATGTTTAAGGGAGATATGTGAGAAATCGGTAGAAATTCGGATAGCGGCGGCTTAAATAATCTTCCTTGGATTAAACAAGTACTTCATATAGTAGCTTGTTGAACGTACTTACTGTGATTAACAAAACTAAAACTTTTTTTTAAATCCGGATTATCCGGATTGCAATCTGTGTTTTCCATGCCGCCCTCAGCGCCATCTCCGCTGCATGCAAATCTACAGGAATTATTAAAACATCCGCATTCATCTCGTTTTTCATTTAACACCTTTTTGTATGCAGGCAATTTCCTCCTCGACCGGTATACATTTCCACGAAAGCACGCTTTTGTAAATTGTAACATTTTCACGGGGATAACAATGGCTTTGTTCCGAAACTATTAAAAAAACTACCGCAAATTGAAAATACGTATTCGACGAACTCTGTACTCGTTTGTGCATACGTAAATACGAAACCTTTGACCAATACAAAAAACTATCCAGTAGAGCATTTATAATTAGCTGCATGCAAATTGGGGAGGATACGTTAAAATAATGGTACGTTTATTTCGCATTCCACACAATAAAATGATATTACGAATATGAAACTGCTACTTTATTCAGATAGTTCTATTATTTCAGTCTAAAGCGTCTTTTCATTTCGCATTTGGATGCAAATGAGATCCTCAAAGACAATACCACTTAAAAAACACGCTATTCAAAGTATTTACTCGACTTAAGGCCGGTTTTCCACACAGATGCGCAGGTATCCGATACCCGACGATTCAAGTATCTTGGCGACCACCGCCTTATGTAGATCCGCGCGAAGGTTCGCACACGGGCACACGTTTCCGACAATAAATTATACACTCGTCGGTGACGCCAGTTTCCCACGACCAGGCGCGGCCGGTGCTTTCAATTTTTGGTGGTTCACCGAGTAATTCATCAAAAATTAAAACAAAAGTAGGTAAATAAATAAAAAATAAAATTAGACAGAGCCTAGTAACTCATAACTCGCACAGTGCCCCTGAGGTGATTATTCCCAAAAAAAACGGCGCTATACAAATTATCCATTTATTATTACTATAATTTTATGTAAAAGTTTTCTTTGCGGATTTACTATCTTGGTTGATAATTAAAGGTAGTTTTGGCAGGCCATGGGCTATAATTCTGCTTTTATTTTCATGGTTCATATATTCTTAATATAGTCTATATTTATTATTATATAACTTTTAATTTTAAAAAGGCAAAGAAATTTGAAACAGCGATATCTATCGAATAATAACACAATAACAACACTCAGTAAACGTTTCTTTTTGGCGCGCCCCCCGCGCGATAGTAAACCCCCTTTACTGAGTGAATTTTGCAATACATATGTGACAAAAATGCACAAACAAAAGGTCCCAAAAACTAATAATGACAATGTCAAATCGGTTCCCTCTCCATCAAGATAATATCGCACCCGCTGACCCGTTGACTCATCGTTACATTTTACAAGAGAAAAATATAATTACTATCCTATTCAAACCCTACTACGAATGGTCATTTCGCTGGAACGATTCACTTCGGAATTCCTCGGGCATTTCCGTCAACCGTGCAGCGCACGGCAGTGACAATTTTTTCGCTACGATTTTGTATTTTGACGGTCTGGAGATGTTGCTGGGGGCTTCATACAAATGATAATTCTCGAACGGGCGCTTTGCTGAAACGCGTGGAATGGTATGTACCTACCTCGGTTCCTAGGCGATATAACTTGCGCGCGGGAAGCAATGCTTTGGGCCACGATCATTTATTATTCTCTACCAAATTTATGTATTTTTAGATAGGAATTCAATTTTTTTTTAAATTTAAAATAATCTGCGCAATTTTATAATTAAAAATATTATGTAATACGATGAGCTGCAAAATGTCGTTTAATTTTGTTGGCGGTTCGGCGCACGAGTGCACTTTAGGACGAGCCGCGCCTGCCCACGACTAGCCGGTCGAGGTAGTTACTACTCACGTCGTCGTGAGACTTAAAACATGGAGGAGCAATTAGTACATAATGAGTCTTGTAAAAAAATTGGTTTCATCGTCTCTTGTGTCAGACATGTACTATCTGAATACCCGGGCTTTACGCAGAGTTTTAGAAATATTTGATTAAATAATAGGTTTTTACTCGCGTGTTAATCCCTCAGGCCTGTTTTGTCGGAAGGTCTAAATATTTCCGCTTCGCAATAAAATCCAAATAAATGATTATTTCTGAATGCATCCGAAAACTATCAACTGTTTTTTAAAGTAAATGAAATACGCTTGAAAATTTTGTAATTCGAAAAAAACATATAATTTTGAATGCTTACTTGAAAAAGTTTTAAAAATGGCTTAACTTACTTTTTTCCTGACTAAAATTACTGACAAGGAAAAAAATAAAAACACACGTATTTTATTAGACAAATGACAACACACTTTTTTTTCTTTTTATGTAAAAAATAATTAATTTAAAAAAACCCGAAGTTTCATTTTTTTCGAATTGCAGTTGGAAAGTTTGGTTTCATAAAGGTGTATATTTTAATTTATTTTTGTGGTTAACTTTTAGTTTTGAATATAGTGTGCTGTTTTTTCTTTCTAACACTGGTTTGATCATTTTTCTAACAAAGATAGTAAGGGAGACACAACGAATTCTTTGAGACCTATAAGAATTATTCCGAAGAGCGAACAAATCAGCCTGAGGAGTTAATTAGTGTTAGTGATTGTGATTACCAAAAATAAATATTACATCAGTATCGGATACTAGCGCATTCCTTCGGAAGAAGGCCTTTTTGAAGTATTCAAGCAATTTCTTCGTAATGTCCTCGTGTCGGAGGCTATGAAGCTGTTTTTTTCCGAAAGAATCACTACGTAGGTATCCACATAAAACCCAGGCTATCCCACAGACAAAGATGTTTAAAAGCTAATTAAAAAGAAATAAAGATAATCCTTTTGCCAATACTTCCCCCACCCTTTCTCAGGCTTTCATAAAAACAACCTACAAAAATAACAATTTATTTGCAGACATAAAAGTAATGTTTTTTTGCAATTCTAGCCACAGTTCGTTGGGATGCAGTGAGAAGGAGGAACCTGCCCTCAAGGGAAAGTCTCTTAACTCGGGTTGTTAAAAAATAAGTTTAAAAAAGTGTTTAATGCAAATTGTTGAAACATTGTTCTCGTCGTGTGGCGCTGCAGCGTGCGGTCTACCGGGAGATTTACACTACACCGTGCGGTTTATCTCACCAGAACATTCATCATCATTAGGTATAAAAAACAGCGTCAAATTAAGTATAATCTCGCCCTAGTCTCCTGGGAAATATAACATGACAACCAAATTTTATTACTGTAAAATGTGGCGGCTGATGTAGACCGCATGCCCCAGTGCCGTGACTTTTACATGTATCTCAAAACTCCTAGTTAGTAGTCTCTCTAATATCAGAAAAAAGAGAGGAGACTTTAAATTATAGGATGGACACAAATGCTTCATAAGATAAGTCTTACGAATCCAACACTTTCCACGAAACTAAATGGGAAGTCTTCCAAGGCAACCATTTCACTTATTGAATTATCAACGGCCGATGACTTCATAGATTTATTATCACACTGTTTCGTTTTATCGACACTTTCTTGAATCCAAGGGCGGATTTAGGGGGGGGGGGTCACGGGGGCACGTGCCCCCTCCAGATGGTATTTTTGTGTACTGTGAAGATTCTATCACAGTACATACTGAGAAGCAAAAACTGTCTTTTAACATTTAATTTTTCTCTTGTTTTGACACTTTCATAAACCTTCCTACACATACTTTAACTTGTAGAAATAAACTTGAATTATGATACTTCAAGTTTATTTCTAACAGCAATTTTTGATTTTTTTGCCCGTCCGCCCCTTGTGCCTCTCCCAGAAGATTTTTTTATTATTTTTTTTTATTTAAATAAAACATACAACGAAGTTGCATTCCCAAGAGTTATCAAAACTCATTAAGGAATCGCCAATTGGTACATTTGAAAAAATAAACCCAACCCAACCCAATATGCAGACACAATAAATAAAGAAAAAATTTACAAAACATTTTACAGAAGCAACATACAGACACAAACATATGAAGAATCACTTTACAAATATTTCACAGAAACATGTCTTATAAGATTTTATGAATAATATTATAACCACTCATTTGATTTATGTACTGTTGGTGTCACAAAGGTAAAATCAAGTATCCTCCATGATGGACTATAGAAATGCATAAAAAACAAATCAGGAAAAATACAATAAAAGGTACATGCTCAAAAATACACAGACCTAATACAAGATGTTTACATAAAAAATACATGATAAGATTTAAAAAAGATATAAACTGCGCCCATCATATCTGGATGTACAAAGTTTGGTACTTGGAGATAATCAGGATAGCTATCAGAACAGAGTTTGTACCTACTTATGACTCGTTTTCCAAATAACATTTGAAAAAATAGGATTTCAATATATCGTTTCGAGATTTGTTAGAGGCCTGTCTTAATTCTTCAGGCAATTTGTTATAGTTAGTGTACGCAATGTATTCTAATGATTTCAGTCCGAACTTTGTTGAGTGTATTTTTGATATATGTAGTTTGTTGTGTTGTCGTGTATCATATTGGTGAACGTCGTTGTTATAGTTCAGTTTTATATTTGTGTGGGTGTTGCAATGAATAATATTTAAGATGGTGTTTGTTATCTCAAAGCTACGAACAATCTTAAATGGTAATACAAGTGCGTGACGGTAAATATCTTTAACATGTGTATCCCAAGGCAAGCCAAAGATGATGCCACTTCAAGTGTATTAGATTCATCCTGTTTTCGTTTTTCACACATTTCTAATTCGGAAAACTTTGTTTTATTCATCGCCTTAAAATGATTTCTCACAGCCGTTGTAGCTCTTCCTTTTCCAGAATATTCCTTGTTACACAGCATGCATTTAGCTCGTTCAGCGTCGCAAAGTGTAAAATAAGTCAAAATTTCACTAGAATTTGATTTACTCATGTTAATCACTAATCAATCATAATCTAACCTTAAAATTCATTGGTTTTTGTTTACGAGCAGACGACAAATGAAATAAAACAACTGATCATGGTAAGATCGATCTTACCAACGTAGCGGTTCACTTGGGGTGACCTGTGGCAGAGGTATTTGTTTTCCAATATTCGTGGTGGCAGTAACCATATCCGCCTCCCAAATTAAAGGCTTTTACATGCATCTACATTTTCTTAAAGATTTTTACATACATCTAAATTATCTTAGTAAGTTGTACACGTGAATATAGTATTGTAGGTACATAACATAATAAGAAGAGTATTAAAAAATAAATAAGTAGAAAAAATTGCTAAGTAGAAAAAATAAATAAGTAGAAAAAAAGTAGAAAGGATTGTATCATTCATCCTGTCCTGCTGGATTAAATTCTTTTTTTAAATAATAATACAATCACTTCAATGTGTAGCGTACAATACTAGGACCAATAAAAATAAATTTAATTAAATGAAGACAATATAAGCGAAACTCAATCGAAAATCTGAAAACAGAAAACCTGGGTTCGAGTCCCAGATGTGTCAATATCTTTTTCTGATTTTTCTGTTTTCAGATTTTCGATTGAGTTTCGCTTATATTGTCTTCATTTAATTAAATATTACAATTTGAGGTTTTACTCATAAAGTTAAAATAAAAATAAAAATATTCATCCTAGACTTGCAGAAAAGTCAATTGATGTCGCATATTAAATAAAATGGATAAAGATTTATCCAGACACTATCTAGAGAGCATTTAGTTCGGGTTTGAATCTTGCAATCATACATAAAGATAGCAGCCAATAGTATATGCGTTAAGAAAAATGAAGATAGTGTGGGTGGTTCTTAGTCGAAGTATGATACAGTTAAAAGTGACCGAATTGGATATCGACACGGTGGCGCAGTGGTTAGCGCGTTCGCCCGGTAAGCGAGAGGTCCTGGGTTCGAGTCCCAGATGTGTCAATATCTTTTTCTGATTTTTCTGTTTTCAGATTTTCGATTGAGTTTCGCTTATATTGTCTTCATTTAATTAAATATTACAATTTGAGGTTTTACTCATAAAGTTAAAATAAAAATAAAAATATTCATCCTAGACTTGCAGAAAAGTCAATTGATGTCGCATATTAAATAAAATGGATAAAGATTTATCCAGACACTATCTAGAGAGCATTTAGTTCGGGTTTGAATCTTGCAATCATACATAAAGATAGCAGCCAATAGTATATGCGTTAAGAAAAATGAAGATAGTGTGGGTGGTTCTTAGTCGAAGTATGATACAGTTAAAAGTGACCGAATTGGATATCGACACGGTGGCGCAGTGGTTAGCGCGTTCGCCCGGTAAGCGAGAGGTCCTGGGTTCGAGTCCCAGATGTGTCAATATCTTTTTCTGATTTTTCTGTTTTCAGATTTTCGATTGAGTTTCGCTTATATTGTCTTCATTTAATTAAATATTACAATTTGAGGTTTTACTCATAAAGTTAAAATAAAAATAAAAAAAATAAATTGTTTCTAAAACACCATTTAAAAACTTTAAATTTTCCATTTGCGCCTTTACAAAAAACATGAGGTTTTCTCCAGCAATTTCTATGGGTCACAATTAGGTCACAATTTGACCCAAATCCATAAACCATTTTAAAGCGGAAACGCTTTCAAATTGCGATTTTTTTTAAATATGTCTCAGGGATCGATTTATATAGCTAATAAAAGCGTTATTAAATTCTGGTTACGACCCCACCCTTAAATCGACTTATCTGTAATTGCCCGGCTGAAGAGGGGTGGGAAGAAATTCCTCCCCCAACCACATTTTTTGCTGGGAGGGTTTCAACCGCATTTAAAATAATATCACCGCGCAAAACTAAAGCAGGTTAACTGGACAAACGTAGGCCCAGAAGTATTCCGAAATGACGTTACGCTTGTTGATATTACTTTGAAATCGCCTTACCGCTTTCTCGAATTACTCCAAACCGAATTGCGAAAAACCGATTATATATTTTTTTTAACTTTCAACTAAACGTTTTTCAGACTTTTTAACTTTTGCTTTCTTTACCTAGATTAACGTATATAATCATAAATTAGACCAGTATGTACCTGTATCTAAATATTTAATTAAATTAACGGCTGGCGTGGTCTAGCGGTAAGGCTTTTGACTCGCAATCCGAAGGCCACGGGATTGAATCCCGGCGTGGGCAAATAAATTTTATTTGAATAATTTGTGTTATTTCACAATTAATTCGTTGATATATTTGCGGCACGTTTCAGAGTGGAAGATACTCTTGGTACTTTTTTTTACATTAGCTCCACACAGGAGGCTCCGAGGAAACAATTTCCCTAGGGGCCTTTGTCATCTTTGAGGATGCTGTGTGGAGGGTTTTTTGAGGGGAGGGTATCGCCCTGGTGTAAGACCACCATTCAGAATTGAAACATTGCTTGAAATGGCGTTAGCCGTGTTTGGTGACCAGATCTGAATAGTCAGGTTCTTACCCACCTTCCTCTTCCCTATCTCCTTCCCCTCCCCACTACCTTCAGCCTCACAACATATCCCGATTGGGGATGCCATAGTCTCACTGACTCCAGACGGGAGCAGCTTTCTTTCTTTTTTTTTTAAAAAAGGATTATTGTAGACAGCATTACGTGCGATTGTAGAAATCTAAGTTAACTTGCATTGACAGCATATTTTACACTCCCTACATGTTGAACAACAAATTTAGAATGCGAGCATGCGTACCGCGGCCCGAGAACCATTTATTGAATAACCAAATGCCATAGGTCACCACAAGGTTCCCCACCTCCTCTCATTACTTTTCTTCAACTATCTTTATGTACGATTGCAAGATTCAAACCCGAACTAAATGCTCTCTAGACAGTGTCTGGATAAATCTTTATCCATTTTATTTAATATGCGACATCTATTGACTTTTCTGCAAGTCTAGGATGAATATTTTTATTTTTTATTTTAACTTTATGAGTTAAACGTCAAATTGTAATATTTAAATAAATGAAGAGAATATAAGCAAAACTCAATCGAAAATCTAGAAACAGAAAAATCAGAAAAACATATTGACACCTCTGCGACACCGTGGCGCAGTGGTTAGCGCGTTTGCCCGGAAAGCAAGAGGTCCTGGGTTCGAGTCCCAGAGGTGTCAATATGTTTTTCTGATTTTTCTGTTTCCAGATTTTCGATTGAGTTTCGCTTATATTGTGTTCATTTATTTAAATATTACAATTTTAGGTTTAACTCATAAAGTTAAAATAAAAAATAATAATAATAAATAGGGCTTTACTATGACCATGAAAATAAAATGACTATCAGAATGAAATCAATACGAGTTGTGTAAATGTAGTGCGTTCCTAGATCATAGACACAAATTACTCTTATTTATTTTTTATTTACTACAAGATTATACATTTATATACATAATTTTTAAATGTTTTAACTGCCCAACTAGGAGGATTCCCGTTTTAGGACAGTCAAATTACTATGAGTATGAACATATATTTAAAACATAGTAACTGTTATTTGTTCAGCATAGTTATTAAAATAATATTAATTTTAAAAAGAAAAGGTAGGTACTTAATAACGTATATGTAACTTTGAGGAATTAAGAGTAACTTCGGTACGCATTGAACATTATAATCCTACATATATGTGTTGCAGAAAAAATGAAAAAAGAGAAGAAAAAGAATAAAATAAAAATGAAATAACCAATTCATACATAAAATAGTCGTGGTTTGTTTAGCATAGTTATTGAAATGATAATAATAATAATAATAAATAAAAGTATATATACTTAAAAGCAAATGGTTAAAGCATAAGGTGGTAACTGGTGTTATATTATAGTCCTACGTACACATTTTGTATAAATGAGAACTAGAATTAAAACTTTGTTTTCTCATATTAATCTGTCACGCATACCCTGTAGACACACTTCCCCCTATTGACTATCTTATTTTTTCTTGATAAATATACCACTCAAACCACCAAAACTACTAAAAAATGTAGCTGTCGTATCATTTATGTCACACAAAATGTACAAGCAATTGAATTTACGTGACAAGATCAATGAATGTAAATCAATACTTTGATAGACCGACTACTTCATTATTAATATGGGATACTACATTATTCACTCCCGAGACACTATCCATCTGTTTCACTGACTAGTTTACGTCAAAATACAACATAGAAAATAAATAATCGCTCAGCTTGGAAAATTATAGTTCGAACTACATATTTTGTGTCGGGTGTTTGATCTCGTTTCACCTATAATGTGGATATTATTGTTAAAAGATTACTGCTCTAACATCCTAATATAAATATGGCGTAGAGATGATCTGTTTGTTTTTAAATGTTGATAAACTATCAAAAATCATCAAATCATATGCATCAGAAAAAATCGCATGAAAATATGTTATTAAGAAGAAAACTCCTGAGCTATCTCGGCAAGACCCGCACCGGTTTCTCCATTGCTAATGATACTGTGTTGATATTTCGGTGAAAAAAATTTGAAGATTTTTTTTTCCTTCGTAGCAGTGCAAAGAATTAACTGTCGAGGTTTATTTTATTACGTCGTGGTCGCCATTCAAGTGCTGGATTTGTGGACAATCCTTAACAAAAGGAACACAATTTGGACATATAACCTACCTCGAAGGGTTGCCTCTCCCCCCTCATCAGTCTTCTGCCTCCCTCCTGCCCTTGTCTTGTCCCCTGGTAGCGATCCCTCCTCCGTGCTGCGAACATTGTCAATGCTCAACTTGGGCTTGCCAGTTTTCTCAGACGAGACTGTGGAATTACTTTGGAAGCGCCTGTTAATCCTTCCGGCCAATAATGCTATAGGACTCGAATGGTTTGACCCGCTTTTCTCATTCTCAGTTCTAATTGCAACCACCTTGCTCTCTACCAAGGCAGCTAGGACGTTTTCCAAGCGAGCTACATCCAAGATGCTCTTCTGAAATTGCTCTTTCTCGTCAGGAATCAAATCATCGGTGGAAACAGCCTTGTCAGCCACCTCTGTGATTTGTCTCATCGTTCATATGGCTGGCGGTGACTTCGCTGATCTTTTTATGGAATCCTGGCATTAGAGTTCAAATGTTTACATTCCCGAGTGCGTTCACTTTGATTGGAAGCGTGTTTATAGCGCTTGTCATAAACAAAATTGAAATTAATTAATCATGCTCCCACGCGCTTTAATCACCATTTATTATATTACGAAGGAAATAACACTTATTAATCTAAAACAACGATACGAAATTTAACACGGCACTATTTCGCGACACTTAGACTATATTAGTAGTTACACGTCGTTGTGGGCTCGTGCACGGTATGAATGTCCGGTTGGCGGACACGGGCCGGCCCGACAGTTAAATATAACGACAGTTAGCTGGTGTTAGCTCAGCAGAACATCTGTACCGCGCACAGCAGTGCCGTGTCACATGCTAGAACTGATATGAGCACTGCATTGTGACTGCAATCACATTCCAGAGAGCGAGCGAGTTCCTCTACAGAATTATTCGTCTGAACTTCTGGATCGACAGAACTGGATGAGACTCCCATTGATTGTCAATTAGTAACAAGCAGTCATCCAGCTCTATTATCGGCTCGTCCCAAAGCCTGCTCGTGAGATAAGCCTCCGGTTGATTGCATGTCAATACTTCCTAATGGCTATCGTTGCCGATATCCGTATTGTTCGGTCTCAGTCTTTATTGGGAGCTGTGTTGTATCGGGGATTTGTTCAGCCTGAAACAAAATAAACGGTTGCGTGTTAGTCGAATACTAAGAGCAGAGAAAATGCTCACACTAGGTGGAAAATAAAAACCGTAATGGGTGAGAAAGCTCGTAAATTTAAATTCTATCGTCTTCTTTTCTGCGGGTCAAGCGAAAGTTATTATTATGTCTTTTATATGCAAAAAATGCGAATACTTTCAAATAATTTTGTTATTTTTTAATTAAATAAGGTTAGCTTTAGGTATAGGTATAGGTAAGAGTTTAATTAAATTCGTTAAGCTCAAATTAAAAAATTGAGAAAATTCACCCAGCAGAATTTGATCTAATTAGAAATAAAACGCGTTACCGAAAAATTCTTGTTATAATATTTTATACGGGTACATAAACCAAAGTGTTTTTTTTTCTTTCTCGTGTAAATTAGCGTTACAAGGTTAGGTCGGAAATTGGTGTGTTACGAAAAATATGAAAATGTTGACAGTAAAATTATTAAAAATACCATTTTTCATGTCATTAAGTACATTTTATCAAAGTGATCATTTCGAGTCACGCGATGTCGGTATTATCTCTAATAACCACGATGAGTTACCTAACGTTGACCTCTAATAACCTTGTTCGATAGTGACACGTGGGTATCTTTTTTTAATAATTTTATGTATCAAGGTCAACTATATGTATATTTTTTTACATTAGCTGCACGCAGGAGATCTTGGGGAAAAAATCCTCATTTTCATCTTAAAGGACGCTGTGTGGAGGGTCTTTTTGAGGAAGGGATAGGAAGTTCTGGGAAGGAAAAATGTGAGGGATGAGTAGAAATCTGGAGGTTAGTATGTCCAGGAGTGGCGGACGCATGAATCCATCTCTCCAACTGCGGTGCAAGGCAATGGGTTAAGAGAGTCCGGTTGGAAATGTCAAAAGGCCTCTCTCAACCACTCTCTCCATCCTGCCCGCCACGCTGCAGGTGGCCAGACGCATCCACCGCCAAGGCCTGGACAAACCTCACCTCCCATGAACCCGGGCATCACTGCTAAGTCACTAAACGTATAGAACCACTTTGAAAGACTTATGGCAAAGAAAAAAATAAAAATTAAAAAATTAAATTTAAAAAAATTATCAAAAAAAATCTCTTTTTAAAAGTTGATTATCCAATAAATGGTTCCCGGGCGGCGACACCCATACCCACCTCCCAAATTGAAATGGCAGTGAAACTTTGTTTGTATTGATAAATGATATTATAATCGCCTTCATGCTTGACAAACTGAACAAGATTATGAGAGGAAGTAAATAAGGGTTGGTACATTCTTAATATGTCTCGTGATTCTATACTTTATTAAAGATTTACGACTGTTTACTTAAATCATTTAATCTGGTAAAACAATATTTCTATAACTTTGGACAGTTTATTATATCAAAACATGGTTTTTATTAGTTATACAGGTGCAACAGGAGGTTTTTAGTAAGTCCTGACGTTATTTGGAGTAAAAAAAGGAAAATTATGTTTTACGTTATTTGGAGTAAAAAAGGAAAATGGTATTTTGACGTTATTTGGAGTAAAAAAGGAAAATGATATTTTGACGTTATTTGGAGTAAAAAATGAAAATGATATTTTGGTCTCCGATGACATTATTGATTTTTTTTTTAACTTATTTTTTATTTTATTTTATTTTTTATTTCATATATATCCCGTTAAACTACAGTTAAGTAGTTTGTCAACAGGATTTTTATTACAACTTTTTACAAATTACAACTTAGACCTTAATTTATACAATAACAATAAACTTACACATTAATAGTAAAACTAAATCGTCTAATACAAATTATTTCTACCTAGTAGCCATGTTTTCAGCAAATATCTGACTCTATTTGGAAATTCGCATTTCTTAATATTACCAGGTAGCATATTATATATTTTAGGCACATTATACTCAAGGGTTCGCTGTCCGTATTTATTATTATGTTTAGGTACAAGCATGCCTTCATTCTTTGTGAACCTAGTATTGTGCCCATGTTCAACTTTCCTCTTATACTCAGAGTCAGATATGTGCTGAATCAATATTCTATACCATAATAAGGCCTGCACCGGCAAAACTGTTAAATTTTGATACAAAAGTGAAATGTTTCGTCTCTGCGAAAAAATATTTTTTTTAACTAGTAATTTAACGATAGAATTTTGTATTGATTGTGCGTAATTTAAATTTGTTTTGCAAGAATGTCCCCAAGTGGTTAATCCATATCTTAAAGTTGATTCCGCGAGTGACATGTAAATAATTCTTAAGGTATTCACAGGAACGAAACACTTCAATTTGTATATTCTACCCACTATCGCCCGCAGCCGTTTACAAATTTTGTGTATTTGTATGTCCCATTTAAAGTAGCAATCAACAGTCACGCCCAAATAAACGTATTCGTTTACTAGCTCAATCGTTTCACATCAGCAGTCAATATAAATTTAAAATCAGTGGGTATTGGACAGTTATCCGAGAGTGTAAAAAATCACTGGTGAAAGTAAAAATATCTAATAATAACGATATTTGGATGATTTGTATAGTGCCGTTTTGGTGAAAAATAATTTCCATCAGAACCTACGTGGTATTTGAGGATGCTGTGTGAAGGGTCTTTTAAAGAAGAGGAATGAGTGAGGAAAGGCAGAGGCTGGTAAATGTTCTATAACCGAGCTGTTGAACTCAACAACTTGTCTTAAAAACGATTCGTTCTCATATGACGCTAGTTCCTCGGAGCATCTTCCATTGAAATACCTAGCGTAGAACAAGGACAGCGTTCCCATCTGTGGCCTGCGCTGTAAAAAATTCTTAGATAGGGATTGTATCAAACGGACCGCCTTTTTACACAGTCAGGGGTTTTTTCAAATATTTTGGGGCTCCAGGTGGCTGGCAAATTCAAATTCATTAATTCAATACCGGCCATTTTGTATTAACAATACTAATAGTTGCTGAAAGCTTTAAAAAATCACCGATTGACGCTTCAGTAAATCCTTTAATCTCATCCACAATGCTGAAATTCAGAGAATGGAAGTTATTAAAAATTAAATCAACTCGCTGAACGGACATTTTAGTTCACGTCAATAATAAAATACTTTGGTACATTTATTTTTTCATTAGAACATCAAATTCAAAGCAGATGTCAATTTATCATTAGGGGTCGTACTTATCTCAAATGATCGTTTATCAAAATACGTGTACATTTTTAATTGCATCGTTTGTCCTTAGGGAAAGAGCGAATGTAAAACTTTTCTCGTTACTTTGGGAGTTATCTATTAATAGTTTAAATGTTTTTACTTTTAAATTTGATTGCTAGTTGAGTATTGTCTTATATATCTTATTAATGTAAAAACTCAGTAAAAATAATAATACATCGAGTCATCAATGAAATTTACAATAATTATAATAACATTCGGCATCGAGAGCTATCCAAGGGAAAATTATGTTTAATTAGTTTGTGATATTTCACAATTTATTAATCTAAAATAATATATAGTATGTTTTTCAGAGTGGAAGATACTCTCAGATCGCCTTGGTGCAAGCCCAATTTTGTAATGGCTTTAACCGTGTTTTGTGACCAGATTTGAATTCTACTGGTATTTTCCAACCTTACTCTTCCCCGTCTTCTTCCGTTCCTCATTGGTAATGCACCTTTTCATACCCCGACAAAATACTCTCAGATCGCCTTGGTGCAAGCCCAACTTTGTAATGGTTTAAACCGTGTTTTGTGACCAGATTTGAATTTTACTGGCATTTCCCCACCTCAGTTTTTACCATCTTCTTCCCGTCCTCATTGGCAATGCACCTTTTCATCCCCCGACAAAGTATCCCCGACAAAATATCCTCCGACAAAATATCCATCGAAATAATATCCCAAGGACAAAATGTATGTCGCTGAACGAACGCTGAATTATTTCTTATAATTATTTTTGAACCATAATTATTGTGTTTACAGGATTTCTGTTTTATTTTTGTCCCATTTTACTATTTTTGAACAATAATTTATTGTCTTTACAGGTTACAGGATGTCTGTTTTATTTTTGGCCCATTTTTGTTAGGTTAGGTTATGTTGGGCTAGGTTAGGTTTTAGGAGATATTTTGTTGGGGAATGTTTTGTCCGTAGGATATTTTTTCGGGGATTTTTTGTCGGGGTATGATTAGTCGTGGGATGAAAACGCGCGGAACCATCCTCATTACCATCAGCCCTATAATATCGATTGGGGATGCCGTAGTCTCACTGGCTCCAGACGGTTGGGAGCAGTTTGAACTCTTGCGAACTCGTGCGATATTTACATGAATAAAATCAATTTCATTAAAAGCTGGACGACAAACCAAGCATGACGCGAAAGACAGAAACTTTTGAAATGTGGATATTTAGATATGTTTTTTATTTGTACTTAATAAATTTTTATAAGTTACAGCTTTTTGTAATTTTTTTAACTACCATACTAGACAATTTGGAAGGCGGTAATGGGTACCGCCGGAAACCTTTATTAGATAACCAACATCTCTACCATAGGTCACCCCAAGTGGTTCGCTACGTTTGGTGATTTAGCAGAGGTGCCCGGGTTCATGGGGTGAGGTTTATCTGTCTTGGAGGTGGATGACCAGGACACACTGAACCCCAGATTCCTACCCACCCCTTAAACCATTTTCCTTCCCAGAACTCTCCTCTCCTTCCTTTCCCTAAAAAAACCCTCCACACAGCATCCCCAAAGATGTCGTAGGCCCTGAGGGAAATTATTTTTCTGTGGATCTCACATAAAAAACATACCCGTGTTGTGCATTCTCAAAATCCAGTTGGGACAGGTATAGGAATGTGTGGTCACTCCCAATGATATCTTTGTCACACCGTGAAGAGAGCCTACTATGAGCAGGCGCGGCTGCTTCACTAGCTCAACGGGACAGTGACCCAAAATTTTATGACGACAATGGTTCCTATAAAATATTACACTAATCAAATTGTGTTGAGTTGTTCGGGACTGCAGTTCGCAGGATGATTGTAGCCATCCTCCGATACGAAAATACACGAGAAGAACTAAATATCATTAAATCAAATCGGAAATTGTTTGATTTCATTATTTCACCACTGTAGTTTGATAGTTCAATGTTAATATTATAACGCATTCAGTTCTGTACACGCATCTGATTAAATCGCACTCTCACAACTGCACTGCGATAAGTCTAAAATGATTAAATATTATAGAACAAGAATTATTTAGAGCTCTAAATAATATGTATCACCCCCTTCACCAATAAACATATTTTAAATTTTATTCAACTGATAAACATCTATTTGCCATTCATTAATGTTCATCAGTTGTGTAAAATTTAAAACACGTTTAATAGTAAGGCCTATAGTATATTTTAATAAAACTTTATATAATCTTTAAAAAAAACTTTAAATATTGAATTACATCATTTTTCACGTAAAATATCAAATATCCCTATAAGATAAAAACTTTATTTCTAAAGGGTATTAAAAATATTTCAAAATCGGTGTCTCAGTATTACTCAAGGTTCGTTCACAGAGGCAGTTTTCGGAGAGAAAGAAATACGCATCGGGCCGCTCGCAGGCTTGTGACAATTAGAGTCCGAAAGGAACGATCTCTTTCACTTTTCACTAGGTTATAATAACATATCATTTTTTGTTAAATCTTAGGACGGATTGTTTCAAAAAAAGTTAGTTATTTAAAGTTAGTTTTCATGTTTTATGTAAGTTCTATTCAAGTTCTGTTTTTACATCTTTATCGGCCAGCTGCTTCGTAAAACTGAAATAATCACAGAACTTGAATAAACCTTACACAGAACGTGAAAATTAACTTCAAATATTCGACGAATCCGTCAAATTTTTTGAAACAACCGTTTTGTTTTTGTGCCATTTTGTTTTTTGACAGTTGAAAGGTTCCCGTTAAATGCGGATTCTATGTCCGTTTTAGCTTTTGAATAAATCATGATCAGCAGAATAGGACAACTATCAGGTTGTTAAGTTTGGCATTTAATTAACTTTTGATGGGTCCTTTGGATGACAATATTACATTTGAATTACCGCGAAAAAAAATTACCATAGTCACAAGTAAATTTCTGCGAAACAACTGGACTTAAGTAAACTTCAAAGTTTAGTCTATCCCAATTTGATATAATATTTTTGACTTACTGCATTTTAATGCTCGGTGTGCGAAATATTAATAGAAATAATAATATTTACTATGCGCCTGACTCGAGAGAACATCTGTGTTTACCTTTGCATCACGTTTGACTGAGTTATACGCAAGTCGTTATTCGATGCACAACACTTGAACAATGAACATTATTTCTCATATGCACTGCGTTTTGCGCTTTTAC
Organism: Limnephilus rhombicus; assembly: GCA_929108145.2. Classification (NCBI taxonomy): domain Eukaryota; kingdom Metazoa; phylum Arthropoda; class Insecta; order Trichoptera; family Limnephilidae; genus Limnephilus; species Limnephilus rhombicus. The sequence continues at coordinate 27,055,471 of OV815278.1, forward strand.
AACGAAACTTCATTAGAAATCTCATTTGGTTACCTTTAAATCGACGATCAGAACGGTCATTTGAACGGTCTACGTTGAACACCGCTTTCAGCTTTTGACCAACCTGTGATCAGTTGTCAAGCCTAGTGGACGTGTTGTTTTAAAAAAATTAAACAATTTATTCATCAAATTTTTAAAATTATTTTTTACGTTCTGTGGAAATTCTATTCATGTTCTGTGATTATTTCAGTTTTATGAAGCAACTGGCCTGTAATGATATAATAACAGAACTTGAAAAGGACTTACTCAGAACGTGAAAATTAACCTAAAAAAATTGATGAATTGTTCATAATTGCGGACACAATTTAAAAAATTGTTGATTTGATTGTTATTAAATGTGTTTAAATTAATCTAACCTCAAATGTTTATACTATACACGGTGTCCGGAAACTCTCAGTAATAGCGGTAAAATGATAAATCTGCGTTACATTTTGAATCGATTTTGTCGTATAAAGCGGGCTACAGACCTTCAGTTTTAACTGTACAGTTTAACTGTACAGTCGAACTGTACAGATAAATCGTAGGTCCATACAGCCTACACACATTTAAGTAAAACTGCGAGATCTTTCAGTTTTTATCAACATGGCCTCCATAGACGACGCTTTAGCCATTGCAGGGCTAAAGATGCATTTAAAGAAACTGAGTATATTAAAAGAAAAATAAAAGAGAAATTTAAAATTAAATGAATTATTTATATTAAAAGAGAAATTTGTATTAATTTAATGAGTGAATTAAAAGAAGCTGCGACAAAACTGACGAATCTGTACAGTTTTCGACTACACACTGTCAGTTTTAACTGTACAGTTCTAACTGTACAGATTTATCTATTCGTATTTTGATTAGATCTCAGTTAAACTGTACAGTTCAACTTTTGTCCTACACACCTAACGATTTATCCGGACAGTTCGACTGTACAGTTAAACTGTACAGTTAAAACTGAAGGTCTGTAGCCCGCTTATCTTTGTTTTATGAGAGTATTCGTTTTTGGGAAAATTGAGTTCAAAATTGGAATTTTTTTGGTAAAACTCGAAAATAATCGATCGCTAGGGGATTAAAACCAGCTGTTTCATATCTTTTAAAATACGTCAAAGTGTAGAGTCGGCTCCAAAGTTTTTTCAACCCTATAATTTAAAAAAAAAGTTTTTAAAAAGTTAGTTACCCTCAGATCGAATAAAAATAAGTTTTTTTTTGTTTTTTACATGATTATATTCATCGGTTTGCCGCTCGTGCTAAAAGCTCTCGGGAACCGTGTATGCATATATATGTTTGTGACTGTTAGACAATAGACCTAGCACTAATGACATAACAACTTTCGAGGTATCATTGATGTGAAAAATACGGCTCGTGTCGATATGTTTGGTCCCTTGGTCCGTGAGTCTTATATTATTATGTGTGTGGGAAAGAAAGTAGAGAAGTTAGGCTAGTTCCAGTTAGCTAATCTGGTCGTTAAACAAAGTAAAGCCTTTATCAACTCATAAACTTTTTTGAGTACTCTCATTAGATGTTAGTCCCAAATGAAGAGAATCTCATTGCTTTAATTTAAAGAAAAAATATTCCGTTTCCATTCCTAGAGTTTTATTAGCTCTTTATATTATAGTCTGCATTTTTCTTTACATTAACTCCACACAGAAGTCCTGAGGAAAATAATTTCCCTCGGGGCCTAAGTCATCTTTCAAGATGTAATGTGGAGGGAGAAAACACAGAGGCCAGCAAATCATTCAGCCGAGCTGTTGAACTCAAGAACGAGTCGTAGATCGACCCGTTCTCAAGTGGGGGAGGGGAACCCGGGAAGGTGGAGGGGAACTCGGCAGGGGGGAGGAGAACTCGGGAGGAGGGTTCGTGGGACGGGGGAAATGGGCGAGGGAAGTGGGGAGAGAAAACTCGAAGTGGGAACGCGAGAGGGGAAGGGGACGGGGGAGAGGAAGGGGAGGCGGAAGGGAAACAGGACGAATGGGAAAGGACACGCAGGGAGAAACAACTTCTTAATTAAATGGCATAGCAACGCATGCCGGGTACCAGCTAGTCTATAATAAATAATTGGGGTTCTGGAACAGTGAAATCGATAACTTTCCCATATCGGATCGATAGGAGTAGATAACTACTGATGATTTTATATTGTTTTCCCCAGCGCGGCCACACTTTTGATAGCCATACCGATGTTTAAATCGATAAACGATGGCAACACTGGCGGATCTATCCATGGATTTACATACGCAAATGTCAAACGGTTTCGTAAAAATAAAAATAAATAATGAATTAACAATTTCGAATTGAAATACTAACACTAATATAAATTGGATCTTGCAAAGTACTTTTTGAGACTAAACGGGAGTTGATTAGTTAATGAGGGTGTTAAGATTTCAGGTACTGAAATATTAATATTTGTGATTGTCACCCTAATGGTTGTGGCAACATTCTTTTGTGTTGGCAATTGCCAGGGCGAGTTCGTATTGACACGGATTTTAATTCCTTCTTCTCTTGTTACCATCCGTCTTGGGCGGGTCGTTTTTGGCAAAACGTCTGCTGCCAGGTTTTCACTTCATGTGGGTTATAAAACCGCGGAGAGAGATAGCATCATTGAGCTCACCCTACATGAGCTACCCTACGGGTCTTTTTATTGTGTGAATAAAGACCAATTATTCAAGAGCTGGAGTTGTTATTGAAGAGTTACTCCAGCCACACTTCCCTTTGGAATCAGGTGTTACCACGCCGGATTGCTCTGTCAGGAGAGCGGAAGTACAGATCCTGAACATTGATCCATTCGAGCCGGGTGATCATTATTTGGATTGATTCATTCAAGCTGGGTGATCATTATTTGGATTGATCCATTTGAGACGGAAGATCATTATTTGGAGTGGCCCAGTCAGGCCTCATCATCATCGGGAGTGGTCCAGTCGGCGTCCTCATCACCATCATTGGATTGATCAAGCGAGCCTCATCACGACGCTCGCATGCACAGAAAATCAGGTTGTAGCCTTCCTTTCATTGTCCTTTCAAATTCCATTTTAATAAGCTAAAAATCTGTGTAGATGCCACATTATTTCGCATTGATTATATCGAATTACATTCGGGTGTTCATAATCAGATGCTTTCAATATAGCATAAATTTATTGGTGATAATAATTTTTATTGTTGTATTCAGTCTGCCGAATAACTTTGCTTTGCCTACCTACATTTCTAGCCACGCGTTTGCAAGTTTCGTCTTTGTATGCCATAGTATTGTGATTGGGTTCTCTATGATCTATAGTACTAATCATTTTTGTTTACGTCAAACCGCGTCAAACTGCCGTATTGTGTTTTCAGTTTTTAAATCAAGTTAGTGTTATTTCGTTAAAAAATGGAACTCGACAGGTTGATTAAACGGCGCGGGGTTTTGAAAGGTTCATTAACGAGATTCGAAACCTATTTAAGCAACGAAAATGATATTACACCTGGCGTATTGTCATCGAGGTTAGACGCCATCAAGCCTTCTCTGATAGAATTCTCCAAAATTCAGCTGGAGATTGATTTATTGAACAAATCAGAAGATAATGACGCGAGGGATAATTTTGAAGGTACATATTTTAATATAATTGCATTAGGACAGGAAATGTTATCAAAATTTAAGAAGATTGAAAATGTCCCAAATATCTCAGTAAATTTACCACCAATCTCTATACCAGTGTTTTCAGGTGACAACCATAAATGGTTGACTTTTAAAAATTCGTTCATTGCCTTAATTCATGATAACAGTAAATTAAATAATGTTCAGAAATTTCATTACCTTATTAGTTATGTGTCCGGAGAGGCACTTGATTTGATTAGTTCTCTAGAAATAACCGGGGATAATTATAGTGCAGCTTGGACAATGCTTATTTCGAGATACGAAAATGTCCGACTTATAGCAAATAGACATTTGAATTTCTTATTTAATTTTACACCGTTAAAACGACAGAATCATCATGAATTACGGAATTTAATTGATCAAGCAAACATTCATTTGAGAGCTTTACACAACTTAAAGCTACCAACAGAACATTGGGATACATTAATCATACATATTCTAACCTCAAAGTTAGATAATCACACACGTAGCCTTTGGGAATCAATAGAGTGCGACAAAGTTTATCCTACATTCGTGCAGTTTAGCAATTTTATTTCACAAAGGTCTCAGATCCTGGAAACTATCCAAGGTGACATTGGTGGAATGCAACAGAAATCGGAACCAGTTGCAACAAAACCAAGGTTTTTTAATTTTAAGGAAAGGAATTCTACAAACAAGGTTATGTTAGCGTCGAGCAACGTTAATTGTATGCTGTGTAATGACAGTCATTTCATTTATTCGTGCAAAATATTTGTTAACAAAGAACCAGCGGCACGAAGAAAGCTCGTATCAGAGAACAATTTATGTTATAACTGCCTAAAACCGGGGCACCCTTCAAAGTTGTGCAGGTGGAAGGAAAAATGCAGTGTTTGTGATCGAAAACATCACACTCTGTTACATATCAATACTGATAATGTACAAGCGGATACTTCAACTGGCAAGGGTCAGTCGGAGGTACCAGTAAATTTAACATGTCATAGTGACATGAACGGGCGGGAAATTTTACTATCTACCGTAATAGTAAAAATAGAAGACGCGTATGGTGGAACACACAAAATACGCGCACTTTTGGATTCGGGTTCAATGTCTAATTTTATTACAAAGGATACTTGTAAAAGATTAAATTTGCATTGTACAAAGTTGAATATACCTGTTTCAGGTTTGCATAATAATTTAATTCATGTAAAGGAAACAGTTTACATTAAATTTAAATCATTATGTTCTCAATACCGGGATGAAATATCTTGTTTGGTATTAGATGAGATTTCTTGCAATCTTCCGCAGACCTTGATTAATCCAAAAATGTTGAACATTCCAGACGGTATCCAGTTAGCTGATCCGCAGTTTTACCAGCCAGCTTCTATTGATATGCTGATCGGAGCAGAGATATTCTGGCAGGTGGTTCGTACGGATCAGATACAGTTAGGAAAGGATAAACCTATATTGCATCGAACGGAGCTAGGCTGGATAATATCAGGAGCTGTACAGAGGCGTCATAATACGAGGCCAGTTAAAGTTTGTCATATTTCATTAAATTCTTTGCAGAATCAAATAGAAAGGTTTTGGAAGGTTGAAGAATATGAAAATAGTAAGCATCACTCTCTGGAAGATAGTGAATGTGAAAAGATTTTCAAAGGCACGCATAAACGCGATGCAAATGGTAGATTTGTAGTCAACTTACCATTTAAATCTAACCTATCTCAATTAGGAGATTCATTTAGTATTGCTAAAGGTAGATTAGTGTCAATGGAAAGAAAATTCTTAAGACAACCTAGTTTAAAGGAACAATACTCGGAATTTATTGATGAGTATCTTGCATTAGGTCACATGACTGAATGTGAACCTCCAAAACGCGATGAAACTACTTATTATTTACCACATCACGCTGTATTTAAAGAATCAAGCACAACTACTAAAATTCGTGTTGTTTTTGATGGGTCGGCTAAACCCGCTCGAGGGATTTCTTTGAATCGCGCTCTAATGATTGGGCCCACCATTCAAAATGATATATTTTGTCACTTGGTATTTTTCAGAAAACATCAATATGCAGTCACCGCAGATATTGCAAAGATGTACCGCCAAATTAATATCAACCCAGAACACAGAAATTACCAACGTATATTATGGAGAAAGGATGCGGAGGATTGTTCGAAACACTATACGCTAAACACGGTGACATATGGTTTGGCTCCTTCGCCTTATTTAGCAATACGTTGTCTGCATCAGCTAGGTAATGACGTTTCATTTACTCATCCATTAGCTAGTAAATCCCTTAAGGAAAATTTTTATGTAGATGATTTTCTTTCTGGTAGTGACTCCATTGATACTTGTCACTTGCTTAAATCACAAATCATTAATGCGCTTGCTACAGCAGGCATGGAGATTAAAAAATGGAGGTCTAATGCGCCCTCGATTAATGATTCTAAAGATAATTTAGAATTATTGCCAAATGAATCCAATGAAGCTAAGATTCTCGGATTAATATGGGACACCAAACTTGATGAGTTTACCTATCAGGTAGAAAGCATAGACTCAAAGTTAGAAGTAACAAAACGTCAAGTTTTATCATTAATGTCAAAAGTGTTTGACCCTTTAGGACTGGTAGGCCCAGTAATCATTGTCGGTAAGATAATTATGCAAAGATTGTGGAAGCTAAAAACATCCTGGGATGACAAGCTACCCAATGACCTTTTATTGGCCTGGCAGACTTACACGCTGAGTCTCAGTAAAGCAAATCATATTCGGGTACCGAGGAAAATTTTCTGCTTTAATAAAAAATCTTTTAGCTTACACGGTTTTTGCGATGCATCTCAAGGAGCAGATGGCGCTTGTCTGTATTTAAGATCTACCGATGAACACGGCATTCACCAATCACAGTTAATATGCGCTAAATCTCGTGTAGCCCCACTAAAAAATTTATCGTTACCAGCGTCTGTGAGTAATGGAAGATTTGTATCTAGGCGAAGCAAGGTAAAGGCACTAAATCCTTTTATGCAGGATGGGTTGTTGAGTGTTGGAGGTCGACTATCACAATCCGATATTACCTCGCTCTCTCAAAGACATCCAATTTTGTTACCACAAAATCATAAGTTGACTGACTTAATAATAACCCATCTGCATTATGAGAATTTACATTTAGGATGTAATGCTCTGCTCGCATTACTGCGTTTACGTTTTTGGCCAATATATGGTAAAAACGCAGTGAAGCGAGCACTGCATAAATGTATTGTATGTTTCCGAGTCCGTCCGCGCGAGTGTCGCCAGCTCATGGGTGACCTTCCTGCTGACCGATTCCGAATCCAAAGATCATTTTATGTAACCGGCATAGATTTTGCAGGTTCAATGTTAATTAAGTCTGGTTTAACCAGAAATGCTAAGAGTGTAAAATCTTACATATGTTTATTTATTTGTTTTTCAACAAAGGCAATTCACCTAGAATTAGTGACTAATTTAACTTCAATGGCATTTATGAATGGATTGAAAAGATTTATAGCTAGGAGGGGTAAACCCTCACGACTCTTTACTGATAATGGAACTAACTTTACAGGTAGTTATAGGGAACTTACTGAACTATTTGATTTTTTGAAGGCATCTGATAAAGAAATCCATAATTTTTTGGCCCAGCAGAATATTAGCTGGAGTTTTTTGCCCCCCCGCTCACCGCATCACGGGGGACTTTGGGAAAGTGCAGTTAAAATGACAAAGTTACATTTAAAAAAGCAATGCGGTCAACTGTTTTGACATACGAAGGCATGAATACCATACTAATACAGATTGAGGCTTGTTTAAATTCCCGTCCTCTGACTCCATTAACATCAGATCCAAATGACTTAAACGCACTCACTCCGTCACACTTCCTTATTGGCGACAACCTGTTAGCATTGCCTGAGCTTGATATCCACCATCTGCCTACAAACAGGCTTAATATTTACCAAAAGATGTCTACCGTTGTTCAATCTTTTTGGCACAGATGGAGCCGGGAATACCTAGCAGAATTGCAGAACCGAGTCAAATGGCAAGAAGGACGTCAACGCAGTTTACAGCCTGGTGACATGGTCATCATCAAAGACAACCAACTACCTCCGCAGTACTGGAGGATGGCGCGAGTGACGGAGATCCACCCTGGCCAAGACGGACGCGTCCGCGTCGTCTCCTTGAGGACGGCCAGAGGTGTCACCAAAAGAGCCGTGACACAGCTCTGTCTACTTCCCATGGAGGATCCTTCCTCCAACCTGGATTAAGAACCAATTACAACACTAAAAGTGATGTGATGTGTAAATCAAAGTGCCGTCAGGCTCATCAGTGCCAAGTGTTAAACTATTTTCTCATAAGTGGGTGCAGCGCACCAGAAGGTTCTACGTTATTAAACTTTATTTTTTAATGTCAAGTCTGACATAGGGTTATATACTTAGTTATAAGTTTTTTTGTTATTATTTTGATATCCATATATTGAATATTGTTTATTTTTGTATGTGAACTCGTTGGGTAAATTCTGGGTACCAATGTTGCAATCTCTTCTTATATTATTGTATGAAAAACAACTATTCCTTAATACTCGTTTTTGGGCGGGAATATGTTAAGATTTCAGGTACTGAAATATTAATATTTGTGATTGTCACCCTAATGGTTGTGGCAACATTCTTTTGTGTTGGCAATTGCCAGGGCGAGTTCGTATTGACACGGATTTTAATTCCTTCTTCTCTTGTTACCATCCGTCTTGGGCGGGTCGTTTTTGGCAAAACGTCTGCTGCCAGGTTTTCACTTCATGTGGGTTATAAAACCGCGGAGAGAGATAGCATCATTGAGCTCACCCTACATGAGCTACCCTACGGGTCTTTTTATTGTGTGAATAAAGACCAATTATTCAAGAGCTGGAGTTGTTATTGAAGAGTTACTCCAGCCACACTTCCCTTTGGAATCAGGTGTTACCACGCCGGATTGCTCTGTCAGGAGAGCGGAAGTACAGATCCTGAACAGAGGGCTTTAATCGTATTTCAACCATTTTCGTTTCTTCAAGATCGAACGGAATAAATTGATCGCGTCTTAGATTCATTTATGTCCTGTATCGCGTTTACGATTTCTTTCAAATCTAAGAGCTTCGTAAGTTCACCTACATTCATTAACAAGCCAGTTATTTCGCATAACGAACGACATTATTCAAAATATTTTGTATATTGAAAGCTTACCTGACCCTCAGGAGACCGTGCTAAAATTGTTGATCATGCTCGCAAATATTGATAACCGGCCACAGATGACGGATTTCGTCAATATCGAACAGGTATAGGGTTTTATCGGTCGTCTGTATTAGACCTCCAGACCTTCTGCGTCTGACTAGAAACATTAACAAGGGAACTAAAATTTGCATGCCTAGCTCAGAAGCTCACCTATCCTTCGATTACGATTCCCAAACAATCAAGTCATTTCTTTCTTTCCTTCCCCACCCTCCTCCTTCTGTTTCAGATTCTTACTCGAATACATTTATTATCATTTCATCTTCGTCTTTATCTATCGGGGGTTTCTTTTTGTATGCCTTCTGGTTTCCGTTTCAGAAAAATACACAGGCTCCTTCGTGAACGATTTTTTTCTTTTCAATGCGATGATATTCAATACAATACCATCTTGTAACTGAAGTTCCTTTATTCTGAGGTGAGGCATAGAAACTATGCGAAATTTTTCACAGAAAATATAATTATTAGTAAAATTCAGAACATAATCATTACATAACAGACCCGGCCACGCGTTGCTGAGGCTAATAAAATACAACGTCATCTACTGGATGGTTATCCAACCTTTATAACCACCGCCGTCTTTGAGTTTATCGCAAAGAGGCAGACAGGTGCCGCGAAGGACTTTAATTTATAATACGTAGAAATGGTGTGAAATATTATAATAATGTGCATGAAATGCTTGGAGTAACTAACGCAATTAAGTTAATAAGGATTAATACTGTATCCGTCTAAATAACTTTTCAATTACCGCAATGCACGTGACCATTTTTTTAGAAGATAGAATGGGCATAGTAAGCTATCCGTAAAAGATAGATTATATGCCTTCGCGGACTTTTTTGTAGATCTATAAAAGAGGAATATCCCACCATGCATTGTTTTGTTAAATTCCAAAAGGATTAGGCAGCGTTTTCAATGAAAACTACCAGGCGGCTTGACTTTTTCCGACACTTCTAACAATTATCGTTATGTTTCAACCAATTTACACAAATCCTTGACAAATTACATACCTAAACCTTCCTCACGAAACACTATCTATTGGTGAAAATTGGATGAAAATCCGTTCAGTAGTTTTCGAGTTTATCGCGAACAGACAGACAGACAGTCAGACGACACGCGGGGGACTTTAATTTATAATATGTAGAGAAGATAAGATTTTTGTGTGTATTTTCCTACTCTGACAAAAAACGTGTATTTTATTGTAGGTACATAATTTTTAATATTTTTCTCCGCGATTTTCGTTTAACACATATCTTATAATGTTAAACCGCCAGATCGACAATTAAATAAAATCAATACGAAAAATTAAGCCATCAACGTTAGTTTATCGATTTTCTCTAGCACGCTGGGTTTGCTTTATTTATCGTAAATTTTATGTCTGAGAATAAATTACCAATGTGCGTTATAAATAACCTTTTTCGTGTCAATTATCGATTAATATTCAACCTTTGTCTCTTAACGTGCGTCACTGTGATACATATATTGACATTCTCACAATGCTTTTAATGAACACAATACGAGCATTAAAAGTTAGAGCCTATACAAAGAACTATGTTATTCCAAATACCAACAACTCGGCGTTAGATTTTTTTTGAGGTCGTAGCTGATCACTTCCAATTGATTATGCAGATCATTTGCAATAGTTTGCTTCACGACGCTACACGAAAGCAATGATGACGTAACAACCAATTCGAATGATTTATAAATTTAGATTTTTAATTATAAAAAATAATGGCAACGATTATCAGGACTACTGTTCGTGAAAAACAATATTTTATGAAAAGAGTGTTTTATGGGTTATAGAAGACGAAATTGGCAAACTAGCGAAGGAAAACAAATAAAATATTGAAACGCTAGAAATTAAGACCTTCGTTCGACCTTCTTGGGCCGTAGGAACATCTTTTTGAGGGTGTGTGGGAAAGAATTTGAAAGCTGTAAAACTGTGAGATACTTTGTATACACGTAGTTTCAGTTACTGTTAATAAACGTCGATAGGTTAGGTTAGAACTTCTTCCACACCCCGAGTGTCCGCTAAAGTAGTACTGTAGTACAGTACTATAATATATCGCCGTTCGTGTCCAACGCCGTTCATATATTGGACACGAATGGTTACGATGAGAGCCGAGGGCTGCAGTAGTTAATTCAAGCCACCGCCGTCAGTAAGAGCAAGTCTCAGAACTAATTCTTAGCCAGTCTTATAAGGAAGTCTGTCCAGTATAACAATGTAAATGTACACGATAAATAACTAGTAACCGAAGAACCTAATTAATATTCTTATTGTATGTGTAATCCTCGATATCTTAAATATTATTTTATAATCTATGTAAAAGCCCCTACGGGCGTATAACAACATTAAATAATAATAAAAAAATAAACCCAACACTTCGCGAGATGTCGGATAATGAATTTTTATTTTTTTTATTTTTTTTTAAATAAAGACAAACATTCCCGGGTTACGAATAACCCAACAATGTTTGAAAAACTCCTACTACCACCACAGAAAGCCGAAAATGTTGCTTGTGTTGTGATGGAGGACTTAGCCAGCCGAGGAATCGAACACGCGACGCTCGGGTGGGACCCAAGCGCTATTCCCACTCAACCACTGACCAGTAGAAGACATCACGTATTTTGGTAATTTAAATTTAGGTACGTTATAAAAATTAATACCAACGCTTTGCACTTCGACCAAAAGTAAGCCGGCCTTATCTAAATAACCCACTTCAACTATATTAGGTACTAACTGAAGTCCCCGACGCGGCGCACAGTTAGTAATTTTAAGTATCTAGCGTAACTTCATTATACATATTAGTATGTTTTTGGGACAATGCAAATAATTATTATATGAAAAAATTGTTAAAAAATATATATTGCGCGATGCAACCTGGTACAGTCGTTTCTAATACTCACAGCAATCTATATATATAAAAAAAATTCTTCCGTGTGTTTGCGTTCGCAAATCCCGGAAAGTAATTGGCAGATTGACTCAAAATTTTTACAGAACATTGCATTTTAGCAAAAGAGTGTTTCCATATATAATGGTAAGCTTTGGCGTAATGAAATTTGTATACATCGATCTCTATTTCAAAAATCGCCTTGGTGCTGAAAAAATTTAAAGTTAAAGTAAACCCTGAATACATCACCAAACTATAGTTAATTTGACACATTAATAGCCATTTAACACAGAAAACGTTAAATTTTGCCGGATACATTTTTAAAAGTCTCGATGAATTCCAAACTTAAAGAAAAATACGTTTTGAAAAATGGTTACTTCAATATTTTTTATCACACTAAAAGACAACTTAAATAGTTATGATAATCACCTGATTTCCTAGATTCTATCATAAAAATTCAGAAAAACACAGTAGTTATAGTTGAATTATCACGATGACGTGCATATGTCCACCCGCGGAGAGATCCGAACTTGACAGACATAAAATTATTCGTTCGCGTTTCGAGGTAGTGAGTATTTGCAATAGGTCGCAAGCAGATAAAATATTTGTTTTTTTTTTGTTATTCTAAAAAGATTGGACGTTTAGGTACCCAATTAAAATAAAATGAAATCCAGAAAGAAACTGTGCGGCGCCCACAGTTTTTAAAAATTATTATTTCGAACATCAAGTGCAAAATTTCATGGGGTGTCAAAATTCTGCTTTAAGGGTTGGAAAAGTGGAAAGGGGGCAGTTTTTTCAAAATCTCATATGATTTTTAAAAATCACAGAAAGTTCACTGGTAACATGTAATTACTGACCTTAAGGTAAAGTATGCAAAATTTCATCAATATCATATTAGAACTGTGGATTTGTGTTAAAAAAACCAAGCCGCCCATAGACACTTTTATTGATAATAATAATATCTAATAATATTCGTTTATTCCAGAATATATGAGGGGTAGTGCAATGCAATACATACAATGTCTCAAAATAACAAAATAAATTAGAAAAATAAAAAGAAAAAGTAAAAATAAACGTGAAAAATTAAGCTGTTAAATATTAAAGACAGAAATTAATGCTAGAACCCGTTTATGGAGTATATATAGATTTTTTTTTAAAGAATGACAAACATTCCCAGGTCATGAATAACCCAACAATGTTTGAAAATCTCCTACTACCACCACAGAAAGCCGAAAATTTTGCTTTTGTTATGATGGAGGACTTAGCCAGCCGAGGAATCAACCACTGACCGATTGATGTTTTAAATCCAATACCAGGTAGACAGCTAATAACAGCCTGCAAATTTAGTGTGTAACCGTATCCTATGTATGTACACCTACACATATAGATGATCAAGAAGTCTGAATTGATCCTATTATATACTTACCTATTGCATAATGTTATTCTATTTCAGTTATAATTAGTGTAACTCGCTCATCAAGCACAAGAACTAGCTTCTTCTTTGGTGAGATTGCAATTTTTAAATAATTTCTGTACCGATATATTATTTTTTTTTTTTTTTATTATTTATTGAAACATTTATTATAATTACAATTTTACAACTAAATATTTTTTTACAGGTTTTTTTTTACAACCCTTCCATTAAAAGCATTTGCTTGTGTATGGAAGGGGAGTGTACATAAATGCTATTAGTTATTAGTTAGGTATAAGTTAGTACTTAAATAATTAATTGTACATAAATATATGTGAGCTGCAGTATTTATTTGATAATGGTGTGTTTTTTTTTTTTTTTTTTTAAAGAAAGAATGTTATGGAGAACTAAGATATTTGTAAGATTAATTGACAGTAGTTCTTTTCTTAAGAACATCTTTAAAATGTCTCTTGACAGAGAGCAGCATTCGGGCCTTATCATTGATGCTTCTGATTTCCTCTGGTAGACGATTGAAAAAAGTTCTTCCCTGATAAGTATAATGATGCTGTGCAAAAGACGTATTTAGTTTTGGGCATAGAAAAACATGTTTAAGTCGAGTTCTGTTTTCATTTAAAAATGGATATTTATCTTTTTCTTTTATTATTTGAATTACTGAATTTTTAATATATAAATCTTTAAATGTGGGTACTTGAAATTCTTCAAACAGGCGTTCTGTTGGGTAGTCTAAGGATTTTTTCAAGAAAATTTTAATAATTGTTCTTTGTACAATTTCTATTGGAAGAAGGTTACATTTATACGCGGATCCCCAACTAATAATAGTTAAATTATAATTTATATAACTCCACTGTACACTTACATTTACATATCTATATATATATATATATATAAATTAAATAAAAATAAAAAATAAATTTAAAATCAATATAAAGATTAATTGCCCACCAAGCTCTTATATAATATTTACGTTTATCTATAATAAAATTCGTTTATCTATCATCATCATCATTACATAATATAAAATGAAGTCGCTCAAAATGTATGTGCGCGTTAATCTTTTAAACTACGCAACGGATTTTCATACGGTTTTTACCAATAGATAGAGTGATTGAAGAGGAATGTTTATATGTATAAAACATGTATATTATATTAGAGAAAAGCCGAGAAATTCAAAGAAAACATATTTTTGTGCGATTTAAAACGGCTGGCGGGTCGTATTATAGTCACTTTTGAAATTCGTTCTACGGAAGAAATTGGAAAATAGATGTCCTAGAGTAAGTAGGTATTTGATTTTCCCTTTTCAAATATCCAGTGTTGCATTGCAAGCATTGTATAATTAGTGGCGAGTTAATTAGTTTATATGTATAATACATGCTTATTATAGTAGAGAAAAGCCGATAAATTCAAATATTCAATTCCGGCAGCGGGCAGCGGGCAGCTGGCAAGCGGGTGGTGTGGATTTTATAAAGATTGGGTAATGGCGTTGTGTTTCGTTAGCCACAGCAACGTGTGGCCGGGTCTGCTAGTTAGTTATAAAATATAATTATTATTTTTAATCGTTAAACTAACGTTTTAAGCAATTATTATAAGCAATAATTATCAGCCTGAAACACTCATCCACATTGAAAAATCTTCCGAGAAAAGATATATGACGCCAACGGGACGTGAACCCGTGCCCTTCTGATTGCCGGTCAGCTGCTCTCCCAATTGAGCTAAGGCGGCTTATCTTATACCCGCCAAATGATTCAATATATACTAGTGTTTCATTCAACAATTACTGCTTATTATATTTTTTCCACCTGAAAACAACCAACTTTATTTTTGCGAGAGAGACACTGTTAGTGTTAAATCCCTTGCTAGATGAAAAATCTTCCGAGAAAAAGATACATGACGTCCCGTTGGCGTCATGTATCTTTTATCGGAAGATTTTTCAATGTGGATGAGTGTTTCAGGCTGATAATTATTGCTTATAATAATTGTTACCCTTTGTGCTATGCATAAAAATCTTGTCTTAAAACGTTAGTTTAACGATTAAAAATAATAATTAATATTTGACAAGTTTAAGTATTTCCCCAATAAATGAAGACATAATTTGTCTCGACGCCACCTAGCGACGGATTTAACACTAACCGTGTCTCTCTCGCAAAAATAAAGTTGGTTGTTTTCAGGTGGAAAAACTATAATAAGCAGTAATTGTTAAATGAAACACTAGTATATATTGAATCATTTGGCGGGTATAAGATAAGCCGCCATAGCTCAATTGGGAGAGCAGCTGACCGGAAATCAGAAGGGCACGGGTCCCGTTGGCGTCATGTATCTTTTCTCGGAAGATTTTTCAATGTGGATGAGTGTTTCAGGCTGATAATTATTGCTTATAATAAATAAAATATAATATAAGGTATATATATCTAACAAACCGAATATTTGAGTAATATATGCATTACATATTTCATACAACATGAACCTGTTACGCTCGAACTGTTAGTATATTATTCTGTGAATTTTCCGACAGAACCGTCGATTCCTTTTATTTTCTTTCAGACAAATCGATTTTCCTCCCACGCTCTCCCAGAAAGCTTATCAATAACACATCCACTCCATCATCTACATTCCTGGCCCAACTTCTACTACATAAATGGACCAACCTTCATGAAAATACGTCATGTTCATCCTAACAAGTTTTTTTGTAACACGAGTAGTGCATTCTTTGTATTGTTTCAGAACAATTTGTTTCAGACAAAACGGAATGAAACAATTGCTTTGTTCAAAAACCACTTTTTTTATTTATACAGGATGGCGCAAAGTCATCCAATTTTGTTTTTGAATAACTTTTTGAAAAATTATTTTGAGTAATAGAAATCTTTATTTGGACTTTTACAATTTTTTCTGATAAGTTTTCTGTTTTCTGTGTTCCGTCAAGTGGCTGCCGCCAGTGTTGATACACATTTGTGCCCGTTTTATCGCATTTTCCATGACTTTCCGCAAGATTTCCGGTGATAACTGTTCGCATTCCTGTTGAATATTCTCCTTAAGGGCTGCGATTGTCTGAGGCTTGTTGGCATAAATCCACGACTTCAAATAGCCCCAAATAAAGAAGTCTGGAATGGTTAAATCGGGCGATCTTGCTGGACATACCAAATCGCCAAAACACGCGACCAAGAAACGCTTCCTTCACAATATCCATTGTGGCTCCTGTTGTGTATGCGGTTGCACCGTCTTGTTGAAACCACATGTTCACCAAGCCCCGCTCATCTAATTTCGGAAGTAAGAAGTCGTTTATCATGGCCCTGTAGCGTTCGCCAGTAACAGTGATCGTAATGCCAATTGCGTCCTCAAAAAATACGGCCCAATCACTCCTCCCGCGTCAACGCCGCACAACACAGTGGCTTCGAGTGGATGTAATGGCTTTTCGTGTATCACACGCGGATTTTCAGTGCCCCAGAAACGAATATTATGCTTATTGGTGTAACTTCAATTTGGGAGGCGGGAATGGGTACCGCCGCCCCGGGAACCTTTATTAGATAACAAAAACCTCTGTCATAGGTCACCCCAAGTGGTTCGCTACGTTTGGTGATTTAGCAGGGGTGCCCTGGTTCATGGGGTGAGGTTTGTCTAGGTCTTGGAGGCGGATGACCAGGACGTACTGAACCCCAGATTCCTACCCACCCCTTAAACCCTTTTCCTTCCCAGAACTCTCCTCTCCTTCCTTTCCTTAAAAAAACCCTCAACACAGCGTCCCCAAAGATGACATAGGCCCTGAGGGAAATTATTTTCCTCAGGGCCTCCTGTGTGGAGCTCATGTAAAAAAAAAAAACCTTAAGTGGAAATGCGTTTCGTCGCTCATGGTGACTTTCGACACAAAATCGCTAAAAGCGTTAAAGCTTAAATCGACACAATATTCCACGCTCTTGCAGAGTATAGCGCTCCATTGCTTATCTGTTTGTATTCTGCAGCTGTCTAGTTCACAAATGTCAAATATGATTGACGTACGACGCCATTTGCAAAAATTATAACATCTTCCGATAGGGTGATTAATTTTGCGCCACCCTGCATTTGTCGACCGGTTTCGTGTGACCTCAACCTTCCTCAGGATAATAAACATATCAAAGTGTTTGCTTTCTTCGATAATAATTTAAACATTTTGCAATGTTCTGGTCCATTAAAATAATTCTTTCCGTACATTTGTAAACGATCAAAACTGAGCGACAATAAGTTGGAATAATAATCAACATCGTAAAATTTCGTGAAAGATTACTGTATTCCATTGTTTGAAAGCGAATTAGCGCAATAGAGAACTCCAGTCCAATTTTTTAATTTTTTTTTAATGAATGACCTTCTAACTTAAATAACTGCATTTTCATTTTTATTTTCAGGTTTAGTTTTAATAGTTAAAATAATTGTCAAAGTTTTAATTTTTCAAGACCCCCCTAAAACCACCGTATGTATGATGAAACGAATAACGTCATCATTCCTGAAAAATTATTATAGGATCCCTCAATCAGCTGATCAACTGCCGCCATTTTGAATTCCGTTGTTCGAAGTATTCTCCCTAGAAGTTGCATTACTATTTTTTTGTGCAGAAGTTTTTTGAATATTTTCAATAATAGATATAAACTAATAAGAGATATCTACCTTTATTTTTGAAACATTATTTAGGCCTAAATCAGTATGTACATAAACGAATAAATTATTACGATGGCTTGTGTCATATCATACTCTCCCATACAATGACAATGTGAACAGTGACGTCACCACTAAACATTTCAATAATGCCAACTTGACGGCGTGTTTTTACGATCCGATTAAAAATAGACTTTTTAATATTTCTTTAAAAACTCTGCGTTTAATATTATTAAACAAAACTTGTAAATTCAGAATCAGCGTTTATTGGTCCATATGAACATATTTTTTTAAAGTCATAATATTTTTCACTGGAGTTCCTTATTCCAAAGAAATTGATAATTTTGTTAAAGTTTTTAAAACTGTAGAACTACCACACAGGGGCCGTGTGGGGGCGTACATTAATTACGTGAGCTCAAAAGAGGGGAGGGTTCTAGCAAAATCTCACGTTACTTGAAAAGAATATACGAATTGGCCCAAATTTATCTCACTAAGGGGGGGGAGGTCTAGATTGGAAGAAAAACTGCTCACGTAATTAATGTGTTCCCCCTATGTATGTCATAGACGAAAAATCTTCCTTCTCACACGCCTTGCATGAAAACGAAAAAAATAGAAGATACGAAATAATGATCATGTGTTTTATTTCTTAAACATTCTAGAAAATCTCCTCAACTCAGAATCACGCAAATTTCAACACTTCTTTGAAAAATTATGAGAAAAATTGAAAAATAGTCCATAGCCTAACCAAACGTAACCTTAAAAGGTTAAATAACCATTTTTTTCGTCACTTTTAATGACTTTTGAAATGAGGTTGCATTGAAGTTGCATGATTCTAAGTTGCCCGTTAACCTTTTTAAGTAGTGTTTTCATTTACGCCAAACTACAAGTGCGTCTCTTTAATATTTTAGTATGTAACGAAGGTTGATGCGTGCAAATTTCTAATATCCATGACACTCCAATCCAATAATGTGAACTGAGAAAAAAATTGTAAAATAATATTTTTTTAAATCGGTAACTACCTAAAAACACCACCTCCACACCAAACTCACTCACTGTCTACGCCGTTTCCAACCCATCACTTCGATAGTGCTGGGAATAGGTTCTGATTTAACTCAATTTGGAAGGCGGAATGTATACCGACACCCCGGGAACCATTCATTGGATAACAAACATCTCTGCCATAGTGTTTCGCTAAGTTTGGTGACTTAACACGAGCAGACGGGTTCATGTGATGATGTTTGTCTAGATCTTGGCGGCGGATGACCTGGACACACTGAACCAAAGATTTCCACCCACCCCTCATATCGTTTTCCTTTCCAGAACTTCCTAGGCGTTTCTGGGAGACCACTTCCAATAATACTGCCTGCAAAAACATTTTCCGAAACCTCACTGTTTTTATTGTCAATAACTGCTTTTTGCTGATAACATTGTCGATACTTTACCATTGCGACAATAAAGTTGTCAGACTAAAGCCGTTTTCAAATTACCTTTAACATAGTAAACAGAAAACTAATACATTAACGTATTGAAGCGAACTAGTGATTTTAACTGACTATTTACACAGTAGTGACAAATTGATGACTGGAAAGAAAATGAACCAGAACCACAAATCGTTTATTATTTATCAAAATATGAAGTCGGCTAGTTCCGAAAATAATTAACGTAAATATATTATTTTGTGCTAATAAATTTTGCGAGAATTTATTTTTTAATTTTTCCTGGTTCCTATCATAATATTTGTACTGATAAAGAATCTACCTTTTTTAATTTTTCAGATGACCAGAAGGGTGGAAATCGTGACAAGACGGACACCCTCTTTTTCCCCCTCTATTTCAACAGCGTGTAACTTCATGAAATATATATATATATATATATATATATATATATATATATATATATATATATATATATATATATATATTTATATATATATAAGAATTCACAAAAATTAAAAAATAAATAAATATATATATATATACATATATATATATATATATATTTATTTATTTTTTAATTTTTGTGAATTCTTAAAATATAAATAAATAAATTATAAACAACAAATAAATTCTAGACTATAATACCCCCTTAAATTCACTTCAACACCATTATTTTTAACATCCGACGCAAGAAGCGGTTAATTATCAATTCATGAAAATCTGTTTAGGCGTTTCAAGGTCATCAAATATTTTTGTTAACTGCGATAGTTGTGTCGGGGGTTACATAAAATTTTAAATTTTACTTATTATAAAAACGAAGAAACACCCCGGACTGTCCCTACGCGGCACAACATAAATTTAAGCGTACCAAATATGTTCTTAATCCTGAGGCTAGTTGGGAGACAAAATTTATAAAAAAGAAATTTAAGGGTGAACTTAAAATGATCAGTGGTCAGAGCACCTGACCGGCAATCAGAAGGACTCGGGTTCAAGTCCCGTTGGCGGCAAGTATCTTTTCTCGGAAGATTTTTTCAATGTAGATGAGTGTTTCAGGCTGATAATTATTGCTTATAATAATTGTTACCCTTTGTCTATGCATAAAAATCTTGTCTTTAACGTTAGTTTATCAATTAAAAAATAGTCATTAATATTTGACAAGAAGTATTTCCCCAAAAAATGTAGATATAATTTGTCTCGATGCCACCTAGCGAGAGATTTAACACTAACAATGTCTCTATCGCAAAAATAAAGTTGGTTGTTTTCAGGTGGAAAAAATATAATAAACTAATTGTTGAATGAAACACTAGTACATATTGAATTATTTGGCGGGTATTAGATAAGCCGCCATAGCTCAGTGGTCAGATCACCTGACCGGCAATCAGAAGGACACGGGTTCAAGTCCCGTTGGCGGCAAGTATCTTTTCGGAACATTTTTTCAATGTAGATGAGTGTTTCAGGCTGATAATTAGTGCTTATAATAATTGTTACCCTTTGTTCTATGCATAAAAATCTTGTCTCAAACGTTAGTTTATCAATTAAAAAATAATAATTAAAATGATTCATAATATGCTCGTTCATATACGGCGGTAAATTAATTATTTTAGGATTAAACCCTTTTTGATTTAAAGTTTTGTTTGTTTGCGCTCTTAAATACGCAATATGAATAAAAATAAATATAAAAAAATGAAACAATATAACTTTGTATAAACCACTTATATAATTTGCAAATCCGACCGGTTTCGGAACAAACGTTCCTTCGTCAGGGAAAGCTTATACTAATTTGACAGTTTAGAACAATGTTTTATTATGATAGGGGTGGAGCCGTTGTTAGTTAATAATGTAGATTGGGTGGGTAGGTATTAGTGTAGAGTGGGTGGGTAGGGGAACAAATCCATGATTGGGCTTTATGACAATATTTTTTGTTTGTTGATAATAGATTCATTATTTTTAAGGGATTTTTTAATTTCCAAAGCTTCTAAGTTATCTAAACGTTTTCCTTTATGAATTAATTTTTTCATATTAATCATAAAGGAAAACGTTTAGATAACTTAGAAGCTTTGGAAATTAAAAAAATCCCTTAAAAATAATGAATCTATTATCAACAAACAAAAAATATTGTCATAATAAAACATTGTTCTAAACTGTCAAATTAGTATAAGCTTTCCCTGACGAAGGAACGTTTGTTCCGAAACCGGTCGGATTTGCAAATTATATAAGTGGTTTATACAAAGTTATATTGTTTCATTTTTCTATAATGGATAACCACAAAGTGACTACTGCAATCTTCTTATATATATGTAACATACTTGAATTGTATATTTAAAGAAAAAAAATTATATTAACCTGCCATTTTCATAATATTACTACAAAATCTTAGATAACCACTCTGTAAATTGCCATCTCAACACAGGCGTTTCACACCTAGTGAGATGGGCAATACGTCATTTTATAACCAAATGTAATATGAAAATAATTAAATAAATAAATAAATAAATAAAATAGCTACATTCAAAAATATAAAAAATAAATATGTCCGTACAGACTCAACTCTTCCAAAAAGGAATACAAATGCATTCAATGTTGGATTTAATCCCCGTTGTAGTATTGTGTTTGTATGCCTTTCTTGAAAGAATTCGGTTTTTACGACTGAAACTATTTATTCGTATTCATTTTGCTAATTTGCTGGTCCAAACAATTCATCTAAATATATTTTACAGTACAACTTGCAAAAAGGATTTTTCTCATCAATTAAGTAAGTTTATCCTTTTAAGCCTGAGTCTGTAAGCTACCAAGCTGGCGTCCCGTTCTGGCAAGATACTGGCTTACTCTCCTAGGTTGACACAGCTAGAGCGGTTTATACGGTGCTACGAAATTTTAATCCAGTATCATTGCAGTGACTGTACACTAGCCGATCGTGTATTAGCTTTGCCGGCCATAAAGCTAAACACAAAGCCAGGATAGTACCATCCTGGCTTGAGATGCTGGCCTACTGGCTTCCTTGCTAGGAAAAAAACAAGGATGTAGCTACAATTAGGTACTTACTGGCTATATTACTAGCAATAGCTTGCTGTCCTGGCTTGAAATACTAGCCTCATTCCACCGAATAGGGATAATCTATTAAATGACTTCATCCAAACACCCGACGGCCAGAGCATGAGGCATTAAACAGGTTAATAAGAATTGAAAATTCATAGAAAAGTCCGAATATATTATCATATTCACAATTGACTTTAAACACTTTCTTATTTGGTGTCTGGAGTCTGGACAAAGCTAGTGATATATGTCAACTAAATTAAACTTTACCTACTAATTTTTCTACCAATTCATAAAATACTAGCCATCGAGTGTCTAGAATTTTATTTTATTAGAAAAATCAACAGATTATTTACTTCTATTACAATGAGATTAATAACACATGAAATCTAATAATAGATTTTCACATAACTTACAATTATAAAAGGAGAAGAACATTGAATCCTGGCAGTTGGGCATGATCCCCAATAAAAATAAATAATGTACAAAGAGGTACATAACGAATAAATAAAAATAACAAAATGCGTCCTCTCCTAAAACAATTTTTTTTTTAATGAATACCGCACAAGAGTCCCAACTGCTCCCGTCTGAAGCCATCATACCATACCTGGGGTGTGTTGTAAGGCTGAAGGTAGTAGGGAGGGGAAGGAGATAGGAAAGAGGAAGGTGGGGAAGTACCTGGCTATTCAGATCTGGTCACCTAACACGGCTAATGCCATTTCAAGCAACGTTTCAATTCTGAATTGTTGTCTTACACCAGGGCGATACTGAGAGTATCTTCCACTTTGGAACGTGCCGCAAATATACTATATATTATTTTAAATTAATAAATTGTAAAATAACACAAATTAATAAAATAAAATTTATTTGCCACGCCGGGAATCGATCCCGCGACCTTCGGTGTGCGAGTCAAGAGCCTTACCGCTAGACTACGCCGGCCAGTAAAACGCGAAACAACAAAGACAGCATTTTTAATTGTGTTATGTGGGTTTTAATTCGTGGACACAAGGATATGAGTTTTAACCCTAATATTTCAATGGCGGAATGGGAGGATAGGGAAATAAATATTACAGGTTGTGGATATTTACGAGAACAGTAATGCTAAACTTTATACCGATGGTCGACCCCTCAAGATTCTAATAATGCAATACGGCAATAGCCACTGATCTGACATAGGCCAGGTGTAATTTTAGGACGGGAGTACTTATTCCTTTGCTAACTTAAATTACTAATCATTGATGAAGAAACTCTGTAACCGCGACCTTAAACTGGATTTAGGAGCGAACTTCGTTGACAGGTTTTCAAAAAATTTTATTAATTTTATGAATACTTGGAGATGTAACATGACAGGATAATTCAGAGTTTTTTGGAGAAATTAATTAGAAATTAACTAACACGTGAATAACGCTTTAACATTTTCTTGAACGTATCGTAAGGAGTAACAAATTAATGCCAGATAACCAAACTTATAATCATCGAGGAAGATATGAGGAAGGTGAAATAGGAGCCTCCGTGATCGAGAGGTAAGGCTCTCAACTAGCAATCCGAAGGTCACGTGTTCGATTCCCATTCAAATTTGTATGATTTATTTGTGTTATTTCTCAACTTGTTAATTTAAAATAATATATGGTATATTTGCGGCACGTTCCAGAATGGAAGATACTTTTAGTATCGCCCTGGTGTAAGACCACAATTCTGAATTGAAACCTTGCTTTAAATGGTTTTAGCCGTGTTTTGTGACTAGATCTGAATAGTCAGGTGCTTCACCGCCTACCTCTTTCCCATCTTCCCCTCCTCACTATCTTCAGCCTCACAACACACCCCGATTAGAGATGCCATAGTCTCAGTGACTACTCACGGGAGCAGTTAGGACTCTTGAGCAGTAAAAAAGGGGGGACAGAGTAGTTCCACTATTTTTCAAACTGTAATGTAAAGATTTACGGTATAATTAACAACCTTTGATAATAAATTACACTTGAAGAAATTACTAACATTTTTCAATAGAAATTTTCTGCATCGAGCAGCAATTGTAGCCTTTGGTGTAACTCTAAGTGACCAGCTCAGGTACGGGGGCTCCATCGAAACTAGAGTTAAGTTAGCCTCTCAGAAACTGGGCGTACGGGCCCGCAGATACTTCAATAGTAAACAACTGCTAACCCTGTACAAATCGCAAGTGCGCCCCACGGTTGAATTTGGCAGCCACCAAAGGTCTGGAGCTCCAAAATACCTATAAAAAAAACTTGACTCTGTGCCGAAACGGGCGGTCCGTTTGATAGATTCTCCCATCTTAACAGACGGACTGCAATCTTTAGAGCACAGGCGTCAGGCGGAATGCTATCCTTGTTCTACCGGTATTACAATGGAAGATGCTCCGAGGAACTAGCGTCATTGATCCCCTCGGCACCGGTGCATAGTCGGGAAACACGCCAAACACGCCCCCAACATTTGTACACGGTTGACATTAGTCACATGAGAACGGGTCGTTTCTATGACTCGTTCTTGAGTTTAACGGCTCGGCTGTGGAACAATCTACCGGCTTCTGTGTTTCCTCCCTTCTACAACATGGGTCTCTTCAAGACCCGTGTTCACTCCTTCCTTTCCTCAAAAAGACCCTCAACACAGCATCTTCAAAGATGACATAGACCCTGAGGGAAGTTATTTTCCTCAGGGCCTCCTGTGTGACGTTAATGTAAAAAAAGTATAATATCCTTGCCCCGTTTAATTGATTTTATTTCGTATTGTATGTTATCGGTGCCGATTACCAAGCAACCATTATCTGAAAGAATAATCCGAAGATTCGCTTGTTCTCATTATTTATTCACACGAGTTCATCCGATAAAAGCCATGAAGTAAGTTATGAAGTTTCAACGGAGGAGTTTCCTGTAAAAGTTTACACAACCCTAACATTCCACAAACAGTAATATAATGTACATTGTACATGTATATCTTCAATTTTATAGATTTTCCAACTTCACTACCAGGCTTCATCTGATTTTCAACAGCGCTTTTTGATGTGTTTTTTTTAACATCCACAAGATTTTTACGAAAGAATAATATAGCTGACAGTTCAATGTTCATTTCAATAATAAATTCCTGATAGAAAAAAGCCACAGTGGCCGGTAAAATACAAAAACCATTAACGTCACAGTGTATTTATTATAAGTACGTATGTAGGTACATACTGGTTGAACACAAATATCAGAGGTACATTTTGCAAGCAAAATATGCATTCATAACATGCAGCCAGAGTCCGGAATGCTTCCATCCCAGTTAAAATCAACAACATGATTTTTCATGGCAAAAAATTTTTGAGGGTGAAAAGAAAAAAAATTAGGCATGTTTTTTTTACACGTTTTCTGTTTAGGTACATTTTATTTAAATATACAACTGTTATGAACATATCAACCAAGAACGTGTACCAAATATCATTGGTGTCACAAAACCTGCACTTATCATATTGTAGATAAAGATAGCAGAATGAACACAAAAATGTTGCAATAAATATTTAATTTTATAACTCAATAAGGATCAGAGGATTGCTGAATAATAATCATTAATATCTGTAATCGAAATCCACTGAAAAGATACATCGTTTTGGGAGGCGGGTATGGGTAACGCTGCCCTGGGAACTATTTATTGGATGACCAACACCCCTGCCATAAGTCACCCCAAATGGTTCGCTATGTTTGGTGACTTAAGAGGGGTGTCCGGGTTCATGGAACGAGATTTGTGTAGGTCTCGGCGGAAAATGCGTTTGCTCACCTACTACGTTGCGGATCGGATCGGGAGACTGGTTGAGAGACTCAACCTAGACCTCTCCAGCCGGACCTCTCGACCCATCGCCTTGCACCGCAGTAAGAGGATTATAGGATTATTACGTCCATCACTCCCAGATACATTGACCCCCAGATTCATACCTAATCCTTAATCTTTTTAAATGAAACTTCTTTAGCGCCGTTAGTGATTTGAAATTCGGATGAAACGAAAATGCGTCACAACGCGTTCTACACAAATACTATAATATAATGCGGTACCTCGGCGCGTGCCTCCCACAGCGCATTGGGCAAGATCCCTGACAAGTCTCGGCGGCCAGAAAGACAGACATCAAGCGAACGGAGGTTCGAATCCTACGAAATCCAAAAAAAAAAACATTTCTCTTTTGATTATGAAATCATTATCCAAACCACTTAAAAAAAACAGGCAAGAGAAAAGAAAGCGACATCTAGCGACTTTCTGGTTTCATTTCTACCGCGTGTGAATTACACTCTGATTTCTTTCTTCCCAGAACATCCTTTTCTTCCTTTCTAAAAAGACCCTCCACACAGCTTTCCCAAAGATGACATAGACCCTTAGGGATTTTTTTCCTCAGGGCCTCCTGTGTGGAGCTAATGTAAAAAAAATCTACTGAAATGTTTTGAAGGCGCGTGCGTGGGTCATTTTCAACTATCGAAATTCTTTGGCCTGTGAGTCGAAAACTCTTTTGTAAATTGTCGACAACCGCCTTCGATTAAATGGATCACACTCACGGGGATTATTTGTTCGCTGGCTTTATCAATATTATAGCCCAAATGGCGGCAGACTAATCGATTAATGATTAGGGATGCAACGATATTTCGGAAAACTGATAAATATCCATATATCGACCCCTAAAAATATCGATATCGATGATACGACAATATCGATATATCAATATCGAAAAACTCGATTTATCATATCGAAATATCAAAAAACCCGCCCAAATTAAAATACCCACAAAATCGGATAAAATGCTTTACTAAACATCTTTCTGCTCCTGAAAATACTCTAAAAGTAAACATTCTTGAAAGATGGCAAGAGATGCAAGGTGTATATCCCAATCTTTTTAAGTGGCAATGTTCCTTCTGAACGTCTTTTTCAAAGGTAGGAGCCACTATAACTGCAAGCAGAAACTGGCTACAAGGAAGCAGAATGTCAAAGTTACTATTTTTAAGTTCGATATCTGGAATTAATTTTTTTTAATATATTTATGAAAAAATAACACATTTAATATCCTATCCAAATTTTCTGATTATTCACATAGGTAAGTATAAAACATTATAAAACATAATCGATAAACGTTTGATATAAATAAAACTACATTGAATTTCTATAATTTTTCAAAAAAGAAGAATTATCAATATATCGGCCTACTCAAAGATATTCAAATACAGAAGAGATATGCTATGGTGTCCGCGCAACTGTCGCCGGACTACGCGCTAATTAGCGTAGTTTTCATACAAAAAGAATTTATTCATTTCGTTGATTTTTTGAAAATGTGCATTAATATTGGTAAACAATATATTTTTAATAAGGAAAGAATTCGTTCATTTAGTTTAACGTTAATTTGGTTTATTCGTTAATTATCTGTTCCTTTAGTTTATTTGTTAATTGGTAAACAATTTCGGCGACACCCGGAAGCGCAGACCCAAATAGTAAAAACAGCAGATAGCACATCTACTTATATTTCAAAATCTTTGGGCCTACTAGAGCGATATATCGATATGTCAATATCGACTTAATTCGATATATATCGATATCAATATATCGATATTTTTAGAAACCTTGCATCCCTACTAATGATCAATTTTGCTGGAACAACTCCCACTGAACGTGTCATAAATATCCCCTACCTAATCTAACAAATTACTCCTCCATACAATCGCAAACTTTATCAGGGGAAGGAAAACGGTTAGAAATCCAAGGTTTAGCCTAGTAGCAGTTTCCTTTATTACCACTTAATCTATTGTTTATGACCCATTCGTGTCAATATTATTTCCGTGTAATTAATTAATCGATAACGCTTGAGATATTTTCATGTTTATTTATTTATCAAGGGGTTCATGGGGTGAGGTTTGTCCGGGTCTTGGCGGCAGATGCGTCTGCCCATCAGCTGCACGGCATGCGGGATCGAGAAAGAATGAGGGAGTCCTTTGACTTCTCCAGTCGTACTCTCTCGGAATATCGCCTTGCACCGCAGTGGAAGGGATGGATTCCTGGATGACGACCGACACAAACACTCTCCGATTTCTACCCAACCCTCATTCCCAGAACTTTCTCTCCTTGCTTTCCTAAAAAGACCCTTCACACCGCATCCCCAAAAATAAAAGAGGCCCTGAGGGGGATTATTTTCCTCAGGGCCTCCTGTGTGGGTTAATGTAAAAAATATATATTACTCGCCATATGGACTTTTACATTCCAGTTTTTAAATTGTTTGTACCTATCACTGTTATTGTAAATACTTCAATATGAAAACGATAAAGATAATATAAAATAATGGAAAAAGGTTACATCAAAATAAAAATAAGAGCAGAGACTAATAATCCTCCCATAAATAGATATTCAATATAACAAGTAGATACAAAAATAGTAGAACGTATATACTCGTATTTATTTATTTATTTACGGACAAATAGTCCAATTAACAATATAACAATAACACGAACAAAAAAGAAAAAAGACAGATCACAATGAAAGGAGATTACATATAGATGAAGAGCATTGACAAAATACATATAATATAAAAGTACATAGAGAAGATAACTACAAGTAGCTTGAAGATGGATTTAAAAAGACTTTAAAAAACCACATTGCGTAACGACTGCCGAAAGTCACTTAGGCTTACACCAAAAAATTCAATGCTTTGATTTGTGTTGACAAGTCTCGACATTCTGGATAAAGGAGAATGATATCCATAATTAGTAGAATGTTGATTGAGGAACAGCAATTCATTATTTCGGAGTCTACGGGAAGGAATGTTGAACTGGATGAGTTGTAACAAAGCAGGTGTGTCAGTAATACTGTTGATAATTTTGAAAATGCATATTAGATCAGAGTCCTTTCTACGTTTATCTAAAGAGGAAATGTTTAAAGTTTGTTCAATTTCATCATACGAGTATTCACCTATTTCAAGTCCTAACCTCCAAGCAATTCCTCGTAGGAAGCGATGTTGTACAGATTCGATGTAACAAATGTGGACAGCATAAAAAGGAGACCAAATGACACTAGCATATTCAAGGTGAGGGCGGACCAGCGAACAGTAAAGAGTTTTAAGTGTATTTATATGTTTAAAGTCAGAGGTAATTCTATGAATGAAGCCGAGTAGTTTAAGTGATGTGTTTACGATGTTATTAATGTGATCCCGGAAAGAAAGTTTACAATCCAGAGTGACCCCAAAGTCCTTGATAGATGTGACAGTAGAGAGACAAACATTATTTAGTTTATAATCAAACTGAATAGGTTTTTTAGTTCTATAAAAGGACAAAATTTTGCATTTATCAACATTAAGTTCCATGCAGTTAATTTTGCACCAATCATTAAATGAGTCAATATCAAGTTGAAAAAGTAAACAATCAAGATGGGATTTATGTACGTCTATTTGTGTAGAGATAAATAAAAGCATTAATCTCCCAGATTAGAATATTTATTTGCGAGGCTGTGAAGTCTCGGAATCGGAGAATTTTGATCTGAATTTGTCCTGGTGTTGTTAGAGTAAAAAAGTAATAAAAAATGTCCGCAAGATCTTTTTGGGTAAAAATGAAAGTTGAATATTTACGAATGCATTGTGTATTCTCAAATCTAATGAGTGAGTTGGTATGTATTATGTGTTTATTTATTTTTCATAGTCTCAGTTATACAACGGTATATTACAGAGATTACAAAATTAGAACACATGATGGCAATTCTTTATGTCACTTTCACCCCAAGTCTTTTTATGAAGTCCATCATATAGTGAGTAGAGAGGGCCAGGAGATTCCCTCTTCGGTGACTGCCTTTAAACTTCCTGTAGTCATGATTTTATTTTATTTTATTTTTTATTTATTAATCATTAACGCCCTTATGGGCTTTTACACGCATTTACATTTTTATGTTTTAGTGCATACAGGTGTGTTTAAAAGTATAGCATTATACAATAAAGAGAAAAAAATCAGTTTTATATGTTTATACGTATATAACAAATAATAATAATGGTGAGTTTTTAATATATGTGCAATTTATGTGTTGAATACATAGCGAAGTTGATTTTAAACAAAAATACATACTACCGACTTGCACCGCACTAAAATTAATATACAAAACAATTCCATTTTGACCAATTACTTTATCGTCAGAATTTCTGCTTAAGGAATTCAATTTCTGAAGACGAAATACTTTATACCATAAATATACCAATCCCCTTTATACTGATACCATGGAACATTTCAGGTTTAAACAAATAATGTCAGATACTTCAGTAAACTATCACGGAGAGGACAAATGAGTTCGATAATATAATATAACAGAGTAGGTATCTAATTACAATCAAATTAAAATGTTAGTCAAAGTATAAGTCGTTAAAGTAATTTTGTTATTATTACCTATTACAACGATAAACAAGAACAGTTTTTATAAGGTTTGTTTATAAATTATAAATTACTAACCTTTATTACGCCCTATATTGTAGGTGTTTTTGACGGAACTTAACTATGAGGGTTTACAATAAACTGTGCACATAAAATTTCAAGATGGGGATTTATAGTTCTATTGTAAATGTTCCAATATACTGAATTTAAATTTGGTCACTGACAGATGACGATAAACATCGATTGAGTTATATTTATTTCCTAGTCGATGAAGCCTTTCGATAGGCGAGTTTTCGAAGTAATTATTAGTAGGCGCGTTAACAAAATAAGGCGCATTCAATATTGTTCCGACGAATCGACGTCCGAGGTGTTATGTTTCAGTAAAAGCCACCAGAAGTGGCTTCTGGCACATAATGTTGGTCATAAAATCGGAAATTTTATTATTTTGGCCACGAACGTTTTGGTAGATTCCACTAATATCTCTTTTTATCGGACGTGTTTGTGTCGGCCGTCTTGATTTGGGGTCGTCTTCCGAATGACCACTCGTTGAAAGCTAAGCTTTCAGGCCAGATAACAGGTTATATTTTCTATTTACTCCAGTAGATATGGTATGATGAATCCGAGGGCACAGATATATTACCTTGGAAATGGAGTATTTTGGTCTTCGATAGTGGTTTAGTGGTATTATAAATAGATCGTAATGCGTACCCTTCGTAACCACCAACCCTATCGTAGATACTGCGTAAAATATAAATGTGAAATACGGTAAACGGACAGTGACAAACTTGATAAAAGATACATAAAATCATGACATGTGATGAAAAAAACTAGCATATCTAGCAATGACGGTCCGTGAGTTTTAAGTGAGCTAGAGCACTAAGATTGAAAAATATGACGTTATTGATGTTGTTGTAGCTGAAAATGAATTTCATTTTTATTCAAAATTTAAATTTTTTGTACGAGGATCTTCAGGATTTTTTCAATCGAGGGATATACTGAAAGATCTTCAAACAAAAAGTTAAAATTTTGAAAAAAAAAAAAATTTCCAGCTACAACATCAGTAATGTTTATATTTTTCAATATTAGCACTCTAGCTCACTGAAAACTTACGGACCACCACTGATATTTAGGTAAGTTTAGATTTGTTATTTTTTCATCACTTTTCCAAAATGTTCTGTCAGTGTTCTGTTTTTTCGTGAAACCTTGAAATATAAAGTAATACTATTTTCTTTTTTTTTAATTAAATGAAGACAATATTAGCGAAACTCAATCGAAAATCTGGAAACAGAAAAATCAGAAAAATATATTTGAACCTATATAATCTCTATGACCAGCGCATTTGCCCGGAAAGCGAAAGGTCCTGGGTTCGAGTCCCAGAGGTGCAAATATCTTTTCTAATCCTTCGGTTTCCAGATTTTCGATTGAGTTTCGCTAATATTGTCTTCATTTAATTTTTAAAAAAAGAAAATAGTATTACTTTATATTTCAAGGTTGTCTTTATTTAATTAAATATTACAATTTAAGGTTTTACTCACAAAGTAAAAAAAATAATAATAATAATATTTTTTTCACCTACTTTCAGAAAGGGAGAAACTGCCAGCAGTGCACCAGTGAGAGACCACCATTTGTAATGAGAAAGTTCCTTAAATTGGCTTTAGCCGTGATCGACCAGATCTGATCAGATCTGAAGAATCGGGTTCATCCTAACTTCCCCATTGCCCATCTCCGTCCCCTTCCACTCCTTTCTCACAACGTGCCACAATTAGGGATACGATATCCCCGTGAATCCGGAAAGTTTTACTAAATAATTTAATGAAGCTCGAATAATGAATAATGCATGTTATAATTTGACTATAATAATACGTATTCAACATCCATTCTCATTGTAGAGGTAGGATTTAAGCCTCTCGCGAATGCATTCTCTGTTTCTGACAGGGAAAATGCAGGCTGCATCCTGTGCCTGGTTGTATTATGGTTGTTTAGGCGGGTTGCGGTGAAGCTGGGAGGCTGTGGGGGGAGGGGTGGGTGGCTAAGTGGTGGTATTACCTCCCACCTTGCAGGTAGTTCGCGGTGTATGAATTTATTATGATTATGCTTAAAAAATAATTGGGTTACAGCTGAATGTTTTTTAGATGTAGGATTTAGGAGGCGATTATGGGTATCCGCCTATGCCCGCCTCAATTTGTGAGGCGGGTGTAAGTACCGCCGCCCCAGGAAACATTTATTTGTTAACCAACACCCCTGTCATAGGTCACCCCAAGTGGTTAGCTAGCACAGCAGTGCGTTTTGTGACTTTGCAGGGGTATCCGAGTTCGTGGAGTGAGATTTGTCTAGGTCTTGGCGGCACACTCGTGGTAGTAGAAAATTCTGTAAAAACCTTATACATTTAAGATATTTTTCTGAATAACGAATAATAATAAATAAATAAAACTGCGTGGCGGGCCGGATCGGGATAGACTGATTGATGGAGTCCTTTAAAATATAAGGAATCTCGGTCTCTTTCGACCCGTTGTACAGCAGTGGGAGGGATGGATGGATTCATACGTCCGTCACTCTTTGGCACATTGATCCCACGATTCCTACCCACACCTCGTACATTTTTCCTTCCCAGAACTTCCTTTCTCTAAAAAGACGCTCCTCCACGAGGTAAATTGTTTTCCTCAGGGCCTCCTATGTGGAGCTAATGTTAAAAAAGGGGTGAAATATCAGGTAAGTAGATCAATAAATTATTCTCTGTCGAAGTTGGGGTTTTACTTATATTCAGAAGAAATATTCAATGAAGCTCTGCAAGAAGCTACTCAAGGAATTGTTATAAATGGGAAGATTCTGAGCAACTTGCGTTATGCAGATAATACGGTACTTCTAACAAGTAACATTTAGGATTTACAACTTTTGCTGAATCAAGTAGTGAAGACTTGTGAGAATTTTGGTCTAGAACTGAATATAAATAAAACAAAATACATGCACATAAGCAAAAATAACGCATTGGATGAATATCTTTATATTGCTGGAACAAAAGGAACGAGGGACTAGCGTCATTGATCCCTTCGGCACCGGTGCGTAGTCGGGAAACACGCCAAACGCATGCCCAACATTTGTACACGGTTGACATTTGTCACATGAGAACGGGTCGTTTCTTCGACTAGTTCTTGTGTTCAACAGTTCGGCTGTGGAATGACTTGCCGGCCTCTGTGTTTATCCTTATCTTCAAGACCAATGTTCATTCCTTCCTCTCCTCAAAAAGACCCTCCACACAGCATCCCAGGTGACATAGGCCCTGTGGGAAATTGTTTTCCTCAAGGCCTCCTGTGTGGAGTTAATGTAAAAAAAAAAAAACGAAAAACAAAACTTGAGAAGGTACAGAGTAGTGTATACTTGGGCTGCAATGTAAATGATAGATGGAATCCAACCTTTATCCGCATGAAAAAAATGTTCTGCAGTCATGAACTCAACCTTGGATTACGAATGCGAATGGTCAGATGCTACGTGTTTTCGATATTATTTTATGGAATGGAAGCATGGACGCTTACTGAATAACTAATTAGATGACTTGAGGCATTCGAGATGTGGATCTACAGAAGAATACTTAAAATAAGCTGGATGGACAGGGTTACAAATGAAGATGTTATGGTTCGGATGAATAAAGAAAAGGAAGTAATTAAAACTATAATAATCCGAAAACTTCAAGATCTTGGACGTGTGATGAGACATCCCAGAGAAGTATGAGATCCTGCATCTCATAATGCAGGGAAAAATTGCCGGAGGACGGGGCCCTGGAAGAAGGAGAACCTCATGGCTGAAAAACCTGAGACAGTGGTTTGGCCAGTCTACCGTAGAGCTCTTACGGGCCGCAGTAAACAAAGTCCGCATAGCCAACATGATAGCCAACGTCCGTTAAACGAACAAGGCACAAAAAGAAGAAGAAGAAATTGGGGTATCATCTGCGTAATTTCATCCTGCCTTATATTTCTAATTACGCAGTCGCGATTTGCAAGCTCGTTCCGCACAAGATACAATGAAACCATTTTACTCCACTTATGAGTATTTTGATCGGCTCAAAAATGGAAGGGGAGGGAGGTGGGGTAGAAGAAGGCAAGGAATTACCTAGCTATTCAGATATCCCCAAACCGCCTAGCCTTTTCAAATCACGTTTTAGTTCTGAATGAAAATCTTTCAACAGAGCCATGCTCAAAGTATCTATCACTCTGAAACGTGTCGCAAATTAAACCTTGTAATGTGCAAAATTAAGTGAAAATAAATTAAATAAAGTTATTCCAAACTATTTCGAACCAATGTATGACTATCGGTGTGCACAAATATATTCATAGGCCGGGTATATCAGTCAGTCCGTATTCTTGCTACGTACGACATTCCTCGCTCCAATATAAGCGGGCTAAATCTACCGCGCTTTGATAAGCCGCAGAATAGTTCCTATTTTAAACGCAGAGGCGCTAGCAGTCATATGCCAAATCTGACAATTATTACGTAAATAATATTTGAATACCTACGTAAATTGCCTAATTTTACAAGTAAAGACTATTATATTTATCGAGCGATGAAGAAGGATGATGTTATTACTTGATAAATAATCATTCAAAAATAGTCTAATAAGGGATTTTAAAAGTTTCAACGTCAGGACAGCTGTTCAGCAAAACAAATAGTAAGTAATTAAAATTAGTGTACTCGCATATATCACCATGCTGATTGAAGTGGGATTAAATCTCAATTTGGTAGGTGGGTATGGGTACCGCCGCCCCGGGAACCATTTATTGGATAACCAACACCTCTGCCATAGGTCACCCCAAGTGGTTCGCTACGTATAGTGACTTAGCAGGGGTGCCCGGGTTCATGGGATCTGGATTGTCTCGATCTTGGCGGCGGGAGCGTCTGCCCACCAACTGCGTGGCAGGCCGGGTCGGGAAAGACTGGTTGAGGGAGATCTTTTGACCTCTCTAGCAGGACTCTCAGCAGGATTTGGACCGCAGTGGAAGGGACGAATTCGTTCATCCGTCACTTCTGGTTAAACTGACCACCAGATTCCTACCCACCCCTCATACCTTTTTGCTTCCCAGAACTTCCTCTCCTTCCTTTCCCTAAAAAGACCCTCCACACAGTATCCCTAAAGTTAACATAGGTCCTGAAGGGAATTATTGTAATATGTTTTAAAAAAAGTGTGGAACTTAATCAAAAATTAACTCGTAAATTAATCCGCCTAAAAATAAATTGCCATTGTTTTTTAAATATCGCAATTTCTCGGCGCATAGAGATTTCTCGATGAAGACGGCAGTAGAGAGCATAGATATTCAACTCATGTGTATAGTAGCTTTTTTTTTTTCAAAGAAAAAAGTAACGTATAGGCTTTCGATCTGTATACGGACTAAGTTCCAAGCTGTGCTAAGCTCAACATTCCAATCAAGCCGAGCTTATAACCAACTGATATACCGGGCGACAATGGGTTCTTATTAATGATTTGCCTGTACCGAAAATTTTCAAATAATAAAAAGATATTTTTTTTTAATCGGCGCTAAAGTACCTACATACTTGGATCGTCCCTTTGGAATTACAAGGTTCCATCTGTCACGGTTACGTCATGAGATAGTGGGATATATAGTAAGCTACTTTAGAATTCATTATCGTGTGAAGTTACCGCAACACTTGGAACCTTGTTATTCCAAAGGGTTGATATTACAAAATCTTTTTTTGTTAATTTTTTTAAAACCTGAACATATTTTTCGATTCAATAGTAATTTCATTCGTTAACAAAAAACAACTAGTTCAATTTTAATGTTATAGACGACAATGATTAAGTAAAATGATTCATAAAAGGCAGTATTCCTTTATTTGACGTTATAAATCACATACACGTAACATTGTCAGGTAGCTCAACTCACGTGTAGGTACCTGCTTACAGGAAGGCACATTCCCATCCGGTAACATCGGCTGTCGACTGTCTGTGCCTACTGTCCCGTAATGCTTTATGTATTCCGTCTGCTGTCTGGGCACGGAAGCGTTGCACAATAATAATTCCATATTCCAAGACGTATGTATAATCCCTGTAACGGTTTCACAGATATAATACGAGTCAAATTCGTACGTTCTTCAAACGTTCCACATGTTATTAACTTTTATGTAACTGTTTCCCTGATGTAACATTTCGTAATGCGTTTGGAAGCTTTCCACAATAATAATATATATTATTATAAGCAATAATTATCAGCCTGAAACACTCATCAACATTGAAAAATCTTCCGAGAAAAGATACTTGCCGCCTACGGGACTTGAACCCGTGTCCTTCTGATTGCCGGTCAGCTGCTCTTGACCACTGTGCTACGGGGGCTTATCAAATACCCGCCAAATAATTCAATATATACTAGTGTTTCATTCAACAATTACTGCTTATTATATTTTTTCCACCTGAAAACAACCAACTTTATTTTTGCGAGAGAGACATTGTAAGTGTTAAATCCCTCGCTAGGTGGCGTCGAGACAAATTATGACTACATTTATTGGGGAAATACTTAAACATGTCAAATATTAATTATTATTTTTAATTTATAAACTGACGTTTAGACAAGATTATTATGCATAGCACAAAGTGTAACAATTATTATGAGCAATAATTATCAGCCTGAAACACTCATCAACATTGAAAAATCTTCCTTGGGATTTAACACATACAATGTCTCTCTCGCAAAAATAAAGTTGGTTGTTTTCAGGTGGAAAAAATATAATAAGCAGTAATTGTTGAATGAAACACTAGTATATATTGAATTATTTGGCGGGTATTTGGTAAGCCCCCGTAGCACAGTGGTCAAGAGCAGCTGACCGGCAATCAGAAGGACACGGGTTCAAGTCCCGTTGGCGGCAAGTATCTTTTCTCGGAAGATTTTTCAATGTTGATGAGTGTTTCAGGCTGATAATTATTGCTTATAATAATTGTTACCCTTTGTGCTATGCATAAAAATCTTGTCTAAACGTTAGTTTATAAATTAAAAATAATTATTATTATTATTTCATGATAAGACATTCCATTCACTATAACCATTCAACAAATAATATGAGTCAAACTTGTACTTTCGTCAAATGTTCCAAATGTTAGTAAAGTTATATGAATATGTTACTGATTTTACATTTCGTATTACTTTCGGTACCTATATTTGTAATGTGCAAAATTTATGAAAAACGAAGGGGCTTGGACATCATTTATACTTTTTGCATGGGCCGAAAATTATACACAAACCCAGAGAGCTTATGTATTACTATGGTTTTCTATTACATACCGCTGTAATCATTGAATTTTTTACTGCTTTGATAATCATTATCATACGTTGTAAGAAAGATCGGCAAAAATTCATTAAAATTTTTGTATAATTTTTTTTATTACAAGCTCCATCAACATAAACAAAACCCTCAAATTTCGAACGAACACTGTTAAATAATAATATGAACATGCTCAAATTGTCAGATAGAAGAATTTTCACTGACTTGGTACATATTTCTATATAAAATTCTAAATGATTTAGTTGGTAGTCCAGTATTGCTTGAATTGATAAGCTTCCGGATACCACTGCGTAATACTAGAAGTCAGGATTTATTTCAGTGCAGAAATTCTGGGACTAACTACCATATGTATTCCTCTTTTCCCAGAATACTAATGGAGGGAAACAATTATACCAAGTCAGCGGACACTTTAAATTTATCTTTAAACATATATAAAATATTGTTACTGAGGCAGTTCAGTCGTGTACAATAAACGCTGTATATTTCTTACCATTCATAAGAAAAAGTCCCGAAAAGGGGCGTTAATCAATAAATAAATAAATAAAGACCACGTCAACTTACGTCAATTTCAACTGTGTCATTTATCGACTTGGAGCTTTAAATTGTATCTTCATTTTCTTATCGCATATTTACATAATGTAGAACATTTACATTTAAATATTTATAAATTTAAAGATTTAGGGCACATAAATTAGAAAACAAGACCCGGAAATCATGACTGCATTTTCATATTTTTTACGATTTTTAACTAAGGTGTTCAATTTTTTTTTACATTAGCTCTACACAGGATGCCCTTATGAAAATAATTTCCCTCAAGGCCTATGTCAACTTTGAGGGTGCTCTGTGGAGGTTTTTTTTAAGAAAATGAACGAGAGTGGGAAGGGTGGGTAGGAAACTATTCCTCCCAATGCGGTGGAAGGCGATAAGTAGAGAGAGTCCTGTTGGAGGTGTAAAAAGGTCACCCTCAACCAAAGATATTGAAATATAAGTAGATTTGCTATCTGCTGTTTTTACTATATGGGTCTGCGCTTCCGGGTGTCGCCGATATTGTTTACCAATTAACAAATAAACTAAAAGAACAAATAATTAACGAATAAACCAAACGAACGTTAAACTAAATGAACGAATTATTTCCTTATTCAAAATATATTGTTAACCAATATTAATGCACATTTTCAAAAAATCAACGAAATGAACAAATTCTTTTTGTATGAAAACTACGCTAATTAGCGCGTAGTCCGGCGACAGTTTCGCGGACACCATAGCATATCTATTCTGTATTTGAATATCTTTGCCCTCAGCCAATGTCTCCAAATCCGGCCCGCCCCGTAGTGGGCGGCTGACGCGTCCGCCACCCAGACCTGGGAAAACCTCACACCATGAAACCTCACCCATGCACCATAAGTCACCAAATGTAGCGAACCACTTGGGGTGACCATGTGACCAATGGCTGAGGTGTTGGTAATCCAATAAATGGTGTACCCATACCCGCCTCCCAAATCTTCATGTAGCATTTTTTTTATAACTATAGCCATTATGGTGGGCTGTAAATAAATAAATATTATTGATTACTTTCTATTCGTATTCCATACGCTTCTCACAAATACAATTCCAGTCATACAATAATAATTAATCTTCTCAGTAGTACATTCGTCAAAGTAATTGTCAACCGCACAGACAGATATAACCCAAGTCGAGTAACTTGAAATACACCGTGAAGTAGCTTACTGCCATCTGGCGGTACCTCTGGGTACTGTCAATGTTGCCATCAATCAAATGTATGAGAAGGTACCTAACTACGCCTACCCTAAGCCCACCACCTCCTTCCCCCTAGTCGCCCACATGTTGGGCTTGCAATATTATTTGAGATTTATAAATGATCACTTCAAAGGAAGCGTGTTTAAACGTCATAAATTTTACTTTATTCGAAATAAATGTTTGAGAGGTTAAAAAAATTAATGATTATTAAGTTTTTCGATTGCGATTAAGGCACATGAGAGACTTGCGGTTGCTTCGTTCCTTTCCCATAATTCGTAGCTATGCTCGCGGTAATAACTACCCACCGTATAAACGCAGCATCACGCTGTATAGAGATGCGCGCACGAGCGATGCAACATTAAGGAGACATTTTTTTGAATTTATATAGATTTTGGAATAGTTTGCAACTCAAGTCTCTCGTGTGCGGGCTGCCTAAAGCATTTTTTATGCTACCTCCATACCTCCGTCCTCCATTTAAAAAAAAAATATGGCAGTACCATAAAAAAAAATTTAAAAATTTCACATAGTTCAATTATATTGTTTTTTTTTTATTATTTAATGTAATACGTGTTAACTGTCTGTATACGTGTAAAAATAAGCCAAATTTCAGTTAACAATAGATTTTTAATTTGTCTAAAAAAGTTTCGGTTTCGGTTTCGGCCGAAACTGAGACAGGTACCGAAGATTCGGTTTCGGCAGATATTCCTATTTCGTTCGGACACTATAATTTTTACTACGTAAAAGCTCCTAAATAGGGCTTTAATAAAATTATTAATTAATAATTAATATCCACATACATATATGTTATAGTTGGGTTCGTATGTAAGAGTTAATATGTTGACAGGGGTGGAATGGATTTGCTTTTAAAATCGCAGATCGTTTAAGAAACTTGGACAGCTTTACAGTGTCCATCGTCATAACAGATTTCTGATTCTGGGTCAAGGATTTGTGACTTCTTTCATTTCATATACCTAATAACTTCGTTAACTTTATCTAACTTTATTTTTTTATTTATCTTAGGGAAATCAGATCACAATTCACAAAACATCACTGTGTGATCTAATAAATATACAACCTCAAACAAGACAACAACATTATTATTATTATTAGCAATAAAAACAAAAACAAAATAACCAAACAAACAACCATATAGAAAATACTGTTAACAAATTTAGACACTTAAATTATATTTTTAAAAGAATGTGTAACATAGTAAATATAAAAACCATAAAAGTAGTTCATGATGCACTAGTCCATTCATCTCTTTCCTACGGAATAATTGGCAGGGGTGGAGCTTACAATAATCATAAGCAGTAATTGTTGAATGAAACACGTATAGGAAACATGTAAAACCTTTAGAAATTGCCCAAAAATCAATTATTAAGATTATGTACAAAAAAAAAAAATCGTATCCCTCCGAACAATTGTTTAAGGAAACTAATATTTTGGACCTTAGACAGACTTATGGACTTCAATGTCTTAAATTTATTTACATGCGTCCAAATAACTTTCTAAAAAATTCAAATCGTACCAGCCAAAGACGTGGCACATGTGAGTATGCAGTACCCCACTGCAAAACTAGGTTGTCCCAAAGGCATATTAGTTTTATAGCTCCAAAAATGTATAATTTACTATGTACAACCTCTAAAGAGAACATATGTCAAAATCTTCAAACTTATAAAAAATATACCAAAATTTGGCTAAAAAACACTGAAACAGATATATATTTTTTATAAGTTTATATAAAGCCGTTAAGTATATCTATCATTAGACAGCTTTTAGAGAAGATTTATTATATTGTTTGCTATTTTTTTTGTTTGTTTTTTTATGTTTTTAAATTGCACTTGTAACATCTATTCTTACAAAACTTACAAATACAATAATAACAGTGCAGACTGTTATTATGCTGTAGTTTTTTAAATGCATTTATTCAGTTACTTTTTTTTAAATCCCTAATTTATGTAAACTTAAAATATTCACTATAACCATAGAAATAAAAATAAAAGTAAAAAATTATTATTATGCCCACGCACAGGCATTGCCTTTGTGGCATTTTTTTGTTCATACATTTATTATAAAGCTTTTTTATATACCTACTTTTCATTATTTCATGTATCATTCATTATATGTATTGTATCAAAAATTTTCATTTTCATCACACAAGCATTTGCTTATTATGGGAGAATATTTAAAAATATATATATAAATATTCTCCCATAATATTTACTACATATTGTAATAATAACATTTGTATAAATAATTATTTTTCTATATTAGCGCCGTCCGAGTATACATTTAGGCACAATCAGGTTTTAAAAATAATCCACCAAAGTTTGGTAACTAAACATAACTTGATTGACTGCCGTAATATAGTACCATATTATGAATATGAACCAAATTTATTTTTAGAAAATGAATTTTATAAAATATATTATGATAAAACTATACTAACAGACAGAACAATTAGTCATAATAGACCTGATATAGTTTTACATGACAAAATTAAAAAAAATAACTTATATCATTGATGTAGCTATTCCAAATTTCTGTAATATTCAAAAAACTGTTTCTGAAAAAATTAGAAAATACGCAGATTTAGGAAATGAGATTAAAAGAATTTGGCATTCTCGGACTATAAAAATATTAACCATTTGTTAGTTCGGCTACTGGCATTATACCTAGGTCTCTGATTCAAAATTTAGGCGTGTTAGATTTGTCAAAGAATTTATATATAAAAATGCAAAAATCGGTAATTTTAGATACATGTAGGATTACAAAAGATTTTTTAAATATTTATATTGAGGGATCAGTAGGATTTATAGGTTCAATTAGGAATTCCACAGAGCCGAACCCTCTGATATGAAAATATCTGGAGTCGGTGAATTATTTTCCCATCTGGTCTCTGGTAGGTTGACATGTTGTTCTTGTATTGTTTTGTAATTGACCTAAGCAAGGCGTTTGATCGTGTCTCCCATCAATTATTATGGGAAAAACTCATAAAGCGAGATGTTCCAGCAGCAGTGGTCAATATGCTGGCTATTTGGTACGGACAACAGGAAAATCACATTCAATGGGCAGGAGCTTCTTCAAGACCTTTATTCCTTAAGAGCGGTGTCAGGCAAGGGGGGAATATGTCTCCAACTCTATTTAATGTGTACATTAACGACCTCTTACAAGAGTTGAACGATACACGAATCGGTTGTCATATCTGCGGACAAGGAAGTAACAACATTAATTACGCCGATGACATGGTGCTGCTTGCACCTTCGATTAAAGCGATGAGACGACTTGTGCAAATATGCGAAGAGTACGCAAACTCTCATAACCTGTTGTACAATTCTAAAAAGTCAGTCATCGTCGCTTTCAAACACAATAAGGAGCCATCACATATTCCTCCAATATATTTAGAAGGAATTGAACTGCTTGTGGCCTCACAGGTTAAGTATCTGGGACATATCCTAACCGAAGACATGAAGGATATAGAAGATATGGAACGACAAAGAAGAGCAATTAATATACGGGCCGGAATGCTCTCAAGGCGGTTCTACCACTGTAGCGAAGATGTCAGAAAATTACTATTCAAGACATACTGTACTGCCCTGTACACGTCAGAACTGTGGACACAATACCCAGCAGCGCAATGGGACAAACTGAGGGTGTGCTACAATAATGCATACAGGCAACTTATGCAACTACCGAGGTTCTGCAGTGCCTCCACGATGTTCACCGAGGGGAGGGTGCACTCATTCCTAGCCCTACTTCGCCACCGACTAGCCAGCTTCTGGAGCAGGATACGGACTTCAACCAATATCATTGTCGTGGCTGCATCCGAGTGGCTCAGTTCCCCATTAAATGAGCGGTGGATGCAGATGATGAGGCGACCTCCATGATGGACTATCCCAAAATATCTTTTTATTTTTAATTCTGTCTACTTATTATTTATTTTAATTTTATGCTTATTTTTTATTATTTGTGTGATGAATTTTGTTATCATTTTATGCCTTAATTAGGTACCTACCTAATATTTAAACTATTTTTTTTTCTTTTCTTTTATAGTTGTTTATGTAATATGGCAGACTGGGATTGCACTACCCTCCCAGTCTTGCTGGAATAAAAACTTAAATAAATAAAATAAAATAATACTTATATAGTGCAATTGCATAACGTGGATTGACCAGATGATCATTTGGGAAGTGTGTGAAAGGGT
This sequence comes from Limnephilus rhombicus, assembly GCA_929108145.2. Taxonomy (NCBI): domain Eukaryota; kingdom Metazoa; phylum Arthropoda; class Insecta; order Trichoptera; family Limnephilidae; genus Limnephilus; species Limnephilus rhombicus. Next base: position 27,099,330 of record OV815278.1, read on the forward strand.
TTAGTTTTTCCTGTGGGGAAAATTAAACCCGGACATTTAAATCTGGTGCGTATTAAGCTTTTATATACTTTCATTATATTTATGTATCTATTGTATATATTGTACCAAAGAAAAATTTTCAATAAATAAATAAAAAAAACATTAACGGCGCATCTATTGCGCAATACGCGATTCAAGACATAACAAAGATTGAAGACAAAAATAGTAAAAAAAAACTTACTATCTTAAGAGGGATTAACCAGACAAAGCCAAAGATATGTCATTTTTAAATCAAATTTTAGACGTATTGACCGTTTTCCAAAAAAAATTATAAATTGATTTCGAAAGACCGTTCTTTTATCTAGTAAAGCTATGTTTTAAATTTTGAGAAAATATGTTTACTTTTAGTACAATAAGGTTTTACCGTAGGTCGTTGGCAGTTTTGATAAATTTCCAAACAAAATTTTGTATTATACAACACACATTTCAAATCATATAATCACGCAGTAAAATAAATTATTTGGGAAAGCTACTTTTCACAATTTTAATTTTAGTTCAAATAAAATCATAAAAGAAAAGATCCGCCGTCTTGTTTTATGACGAAAATACTTCAGTTTGTCTATTTATTTACGGTTTTATAAACTAATATCTTTTTTTTTAAATTACCTTATTATTTTGCTTTGACTTTATTGAAAAATTATAAATACTTATAATCAAAAAATAATTACAAAAGTACATAATTTTAATAATTTTATCATCACGAGTTTGAGCATTTTTGAATGTAGTCATTTATCAAAGCAAATTTTGAATGAAATAAAAACGAAATTGAGTTATTATGTTAAAATACGGGTACGGAGAATAATTATTCTTTCTATTAATCTCATTTAGTCGGCTAAAAACAAATCGATGTAGATTGATTTTTTTGTATTTCTTGGGACTATGAAACAACTTTTGTATTCTATGTATCCAAATGATTTTTTATTATTAAATTAAAAGAAGTTCCGCTAAATTCTTGCCCTACAGGATACAAAACTCTAAATTTTTATTTAATTTGAACTAAAATTAAAATTTTGTAACGTGCGTTTACTACATAACGTATTGATTTACAATAATGTATGATTATATGATATGAAATATGTCTTGTTAAATAAGATTTTTCGTTTGAAAATTTAACAAATCTGCCAACGACCTGTGGTGAAACAACGTATAACCTTATTATACTAAAAATTAACATTTTTTCTCAAAATTTAAAACATGCGTTTACTAGATAAAAAAACAATCTTTCGAAATCAATTTATAATTTTTTGTGAAAAAGAGTCGATACGTCTAAAATTTGATTTAAAATGACATATTTCCGGTTTTCTCTGGTTATACCACCTTAAGATAAATATAAATAAGAGTATTAAATCACAGCTATTATCCTTGATGGCAGGTGGTGTAACCTCGCGAAAGAGCAGGCCTTAGTACGCCTCCCCAAAACCGCAAAATTATTATGGAGCCTGTTTTAATTCGTCACCAAAATTAAATTAGAATAGAATACTGAACTTCGGAATAGGCCACATGCATCACATTTTTTTTTTAAATCCGGTTTAGGAAAATATTCTAAGACATTCAGTATTTTTTTTTAATCGTATTTTTAAAACCCTGGCGATTTTTTGAAAATTTCAATCCGAAAAATCGGACCATTTTTTATAAACCGGAAAGACGGGACATAATTTTATAGGTGCGAAAAAACGATAATTACATAGCCGAAAATCATTTTAAAAAAAAGAACGTTTTCCACACGAATGGCACAGGAGAATAACGAGGCATACCAAAAATATTACATCTCATAAATATTTTTTAACTTGATCCATCTTATTGATCATAAATCATTATAATGTACAACGTATTTATTACTAAATCCAATGTAATATACTTGTACTTGTAAATTGTAATAATAATAAGAATATTATAAAATTTGATTTTGGTAAAATCAGCACCATAACCATTATAGCTCTAAAACACGTACCGACTTCTAAATTGTACGGGGTTCTCTTCAGAACATCTGTCAAAAAGTCAAACCAAATGATAAGTTCGCAGAGAACAAACAATAAATCTAGTGAACGAATTCAAAAATTCGCCTGAAATCAAAGTGATGCCATATAAAAAAAATAAATCAGTGTGGAATTTTACAAAATTAATGGGAACATTTTCGGAGACGGGACATTTTTATGTAGTGACGTCACGAGCCCAAATAATGGATTTATTTATTTAAAAATAAAAAACTGTACATATCTAAAAAAATTTACTAACATTTTCGCAATCTTAATAAAAAGATCTATCCACGCGATTTTTTCCAAGTCATTATGAATTCAATGCAAGTAAGGTTGCCATCCGTCCGGGTTTCCCCGGATTTGTCCTAGTTTAGAGGGCGTCCGGGGAGCGTCCGGGCGGGGTTTCATTTGATGTCCGGGTTTAAAAAAAAATTAAAGTCTTAAAATTTAAAGCCAAATGTATACGTTTGCCCTGTGGAAGGAACGGTCGTTCTGAAACCGGTCGGGTTTAAACAAATATAAAAGTGGTTCAAACAAAGTAACATTTTCATTTATTTAATTAAAATTAAATTCATTGTTTCATTTATTTTAATTAAAATTAAATTCAATTTCCAAGAATACAGCTGCATTGATTTTTACAAATTCTTTTTAAAATGGGAAGATATTCTAAAAGCTATCGGAAAGAGTGATAAATACAAAAAAACTGAAAAGTAAAAAAGGCGAGAGGCTGACGAAAAAGGTTTAATAGCTAGATAATCAAATAAGGTACTTATGAGTACAATAATTTCTTTTCATTTTTGTAGTTAAAGTTATGATTGTTTTTATTACGTAAAATAAATTTACAATATGGCTGTTGATTAAAACTTTAAGGTGATATAAATGAGTATAGTTTTTGTTTATTTTATGCTTAAAAAAATAATAATGTAACTCATATTACAGTAAGTCTAAACTTTAAAAAGGTTTAGTTTTGTTGCTTAAGATTTAAGAAGACTGAATTTAGTTCATATTATGTTAAGAGATATTTTCTCGTTAAAATGGCTGCTGATAAAAATTTAAAGATATAATTATTATTGAGTTAAAGAGGTACCTCAAAAATTGCAAGACTGAATACTAAAATGGTCTCAGTACTTTTAAGATTTATGTTTAAAAATTTAATTGTTTTTGTTAGGCTTAATATTTCAATAAGGTTTTGTTTTCGTAACAGAGTATATTAATAAATTGTGTTTTATTTTAACAATAAAAAAGTTCTAACTGATTATCAAAGCAAACAAACTTTGTAACAAACTGTAATAAGATTCTGTTTTGTTAGGTACATTAATAATGATGATAAAAGATGACTAAATTGAATTAGAAAATAATTAAAAAGGTGATTTATGACATTTTCAACTGTTTTTTATTACACTGACCATGTTTAAAAAAACCTGTTGACATGTCCGGGTTCTGGGCCCTAAAATCCGGGGTTTTCACGCGTCTTGTCCTGGTTGCCAAATTTAAGAGACGGCAACCCTAAATGCAAGTGGCCTATTACAATGTGAAAATATGAATTTACCCAAGGTTTTGACGGTTTCCATGGTAGATTGTTAGGTTCTTTGGGGTACCTTAGCGTTTCTTAACCTGGTGTGTATCAGAAGGAAAAAAATTACTTGAATTAACTTTAACCATATTAATGACCAGATCGGAATGGCAAGATTGTTTCCAACCGTCCGATTCCAATCCACACCATGGGCGTAGTCAGGTTTTGATTTAGGATGGGCAAAAAATAAAGTCTAGAGTACCTAGGTACCAAAAAATTTGGTTTCTCCAACATATTTACTACAAATTTGTTGTTTCCCATACCCTCTATCTATCTTTTGTACATGTGTAATGAAAGACGTGTTTCATTTGTAATTTTTAATACTTTCATTATTATGTACATGATTTTAACAATCAAGTCACAATTTACGTAATTTTATACAGAGTGTAACACGACTTCAGGCATTTTTAACCAGTGATTCTACATGCGTGCCACCTTATTGCGTACCACCAATTTGGCTTCGCGTACCCCAGGTGTAGGCGTACCACAGGTTGATAACCACTGGCCATAGTTCATCGTTTTAGGCAATTGAAACTCTTCACTGACCAGGCATTTGTATAGGTACTTAGATCGTAGCTATATCTTTGCTAATCACAAAATCAAAATTTCTTCTCTCCGGCTCATAAATATAAATGTTTTTTAATCGACGTGCATTGTTTTAATTTCAAATTTACATTGGCTAAATATCTTATGATCAACATCTTTAGTTTTTCTGTCGGCTCTTTGAGGTAGCCGGAAATGTTTGAGGGCCGTTAACAGTCCAGGTACTTCCTTTAAAACAAACTTTTTTAAATTATCTCATAACATCTTTACCTGCCGTAGGGCTTGGTCTACGAATGCACCGTCCTGCCGCCGCCTCCACACTCCCAGCTTCTCAAAAAACTTCTCCCAACCACCCTCCCCTGCGGCTCAGTATTACATACAACTTCCGCACTCTATTCTTCCCACACAACCATCCCTTCTGTCAGAGTTATATGTCCTGTAGGGCCAGAATTTAGCGGAACTTCTTTTAGTTTAATTTAATTTACTAATAAAAAATCATTTTGGTACGTAGTTAATACCCAAGAAATGAAAAATCTATATCGATTTGTTTTTAGCCGATTAAATGAGATTAATAGTAAGATGATCACGGTAAGGTATTAAACAAATATAATATTATTAGAAATTCGAGGATGAATCGAGGAAATCGATAGAAAATGTATTTATGTTAAGAGTTATTAACCAGAGGCCGAGAATTTAAATTTCGTTGAAAGATGATCTTGCGATCGTACCCTTGCAACTGTATAGGGCGGTTCCGATGAGAAAGTTTAATTATATTCCATACCAGTATTTTAACATTATAACTCAATTTCGATTTTATTTCATTCAAAATTTGCTTTGATAAATGCCTAAATTCAAAAATGCTGAAACTCATAATGATAAAACTATTAAAATTATGTACTTTTATTTATTTATATTATGTCTTTGTTCTTATTTATGTCTCGAATCGCGTATTGCGCAACACTTGCGCGGTTAATGTTGGTGTATTCTTTAATATTGTATCTATATTAGATCACAAAGTGATGTATTGTGAAATGTAATCTGACGTAAGGGCCTGCAACCCGGATTTCTACCGATTTCTTACATATCTCCCTTAACCACGTTAAGTTTTAAAGCTCTTAAAAAAGTATATGTTATTCTTGAAGATAATATCTAGAAATTGCCCGCGCCGAAACGCAAATTATATAAAATTCCCTCGATAGAAAAAATCGCAAAGTATGCTCCAAAAATTATTATAAACACGTTTGTTTCAGTTATTTTACAAGTTATATGTATGAAAAAATTCACAGTCAATTCTTTAAATGCTGTTTAAGAAAAGTCCCACGAGATTTTTGCTCTATTTTAAACGAGTCGGGTTTTATTAAACATTTTCGCAATTTTCGCATCGATTTTAACGCTGTAAATGTTAGCGCTCTCCTCTAACATTCGTAATTTCGTATCTCTCCATCTTCTTCTTTTCGAGCCCGGTTGCGGAGCCTTAAGATAAATAGAAAAATAAAGTTAGAAAGAGTTAACGAAGTTAAAGGTATATGAAATGAAAGAAGTCACAAAACCTTGACCCAGAATCAGAAATCTGTTACAACGATGGACACTGTAAGGCTGTCCAAAACTTTGGCTAAAGGGAAAGGAAGCGCAACACGACGTATTACCTTAAAAATCATGTACATGCCTATGTAGGTTTCTTAAACAATCTGTGATTTAAAAAGCAAATCCATTCCACCCCTGTCAACATATTAACTCCTACATACTAACCCTACTATAACAGGTACACACCACCCACCGTAGCATGTACGCCTTTGAACATACGGATAATTCAGCCGGTGTGGTGCGGTGTATAGGAATTATGAGGGGTAGCGACGACTCGTTTAATATTTCACCACCGCTAACAGTTCCTCGTGAATTGAATTCCATCCCTTGATTGGAAATTCTGCCTTCGCCGCACTTTATCCCTTTGCTCAATTACATCGGATTCCCACCGCCTACCTTCGAATTCATGTAAGTATCGCTGATTGAGGCAAAACTACGTTGTTAGAATACTGTTCAGAATATTCAATACCTACCCTAACATCGTGATTTGATAAAGTATTATTCTTGTGAATCTGATTTAAAGGATTGAATGATTTCTGAATTAATATATATACATACCCAAATATTATAAATATCCTAGCTCTTATTGAAGGTCTCCGTATGATGGTAAAACTAGTTATTTTCAGGCTACGATAAAACATTTCACTATTTGTATTTACAATAAGTACCTACACATGCAGACAGTCGTGCAAATACGAAAAGGCTTTACTTAAATCCTATTGCCAACGTCCTGATTGCTCTAGATTTTAGAGCGATCGCTAAATAGGGAAAAGTCCCGTTTTTAACCAAAACATTCCACTATTTGTATTTACAATAAATACGCCAACACGAAAAGGCTTTACCTAAATAATTATTAAACATTGCCATCGTCCTGATTGCTGGGGAATTTCGAGCGATCGCTAAATAGGGGAATATCCCGAGTTAAAATCTCTGCCGCGGTACTACTAGTGCATTTGTCTTGCTATAAATTTGGTCTTTTTTAAAGATAAGGTTTTTTATTAAACCAAGAAGTTACCCTTGAATTATTTGGGAATAAAATAAACGATTTGTTAAATGTTCGTCTTTTGCCTACCCAAAAGAGTTTTTTCGAATTTTGGTTAGCGATCATTTCAACGACAATATAAAAAGAACCTAAAAAGTACTTAGGTATCCGAATCGATACAAATTTACCTACATCTTCAGCCTCCTTCCTCTCCCAAGGGACCGGGACAGGAAATCAACACCGCCCGGAAAGTGCGAAAAGGCTTCCTCGACGAAAAATATTACATGAACTAAACCTTAAATTGGTAAGTGGGTGTTTTGTAATAACACTGAATCAACATCGTAATAAATACCTACGGAAAGAAGAAAAATATAAAGTTGTAATTGTAAGTCTGCAGAATATGGTAGCAAAATAATTATAACACGCGTGACTTTTATAGCCCCATTTTCGTGAAACATCAGCTTAAGGGCGTTTAACAAAGCTAGAAAACATCTTACAACTTTAGCAAGGATGTAAAAGGAACCACCAAAGAGCTATCTGAATAAGTTTGTAGGACGACGGATTGCGGGGAGACCTAAACTTAGATGTTTGAGAGGCGATTCCGGTTCTAATTAAGGGTAAGGAATCGTCCTAATGTCCTTAACCTTTAAATTAAAGTATCGTAATCGCAGGTAACAAAAAAAGTCGTTAATTTTAAGGTTTAAGACAATTCCTTTTCCTTGAGTAGAACCGGATTTGCCCCTAGTTAACGAAAAAGTTGTGTTGAGGCATACTACACGAAATACTTAAGCAAAATGGTGGGAGACAGTTAACAGGTAGGATTTGGGGCATTTCCTAACCAGTCAGAATACACCAAGGGTTGTAGCACCGCTGACTAGAATATCAAACAAATAGGTTTCTGCCTTTCCTTATTTTATAAATATTGGGTAAACGCCTTACGCAATAATGTGGGCATTTTAGAAGTTACCAACTCGGTTAAACCGTTCTAAAATTCCATGAAATACTCAGTAGCTCGATAAGGGTAGAAAGTCAAATAGGTAGGAACCATATTTTATTATGCACAAGCATTTTAAATCTCTTTACATTTCAGAGTCTATAAAATTTCCAAGAAAAATTAGATATTTAGATTGGTAAAATTTTCCGAATACAAAAAATCCCAGGGGAACAGCTGTTAACAAGGATCGGCTTATAAAAGTATTCCCAGATTCTATGGCTTCTCGTTAAGCGCTTCAGGATCGCTCGTTCTTCCCGTTTCCGTACACTTGTAAAATCGCCTTAAAACTTCCGATTAAATCGCGCTTAACCCTCTAGCGCACCGAGCTTTTTTGGTTGACGTAGGTCAGAAATTCAATTGTTTGTGCTTATGCCTAATCTATCCAAAATAAAAATTGTTAAATATTTTTTTTATTGTATATCATCAACGCCCTTGCGGGCATTTGCATATTTTTACAGTTAATATGATTTAGTGCATACAGATCTTAAAAACACAAAAAAAAAAAAAAAAAATTGGTAATACAGGTGGTGGTGGGTATAAAGTTGAATTTAAATTTATATTTTAATAATATACAATGAAAGTGAAAGAAAAAACTATTTTTATTTATTTTAATTTTTTAAACTTTATGAGAAAAATCTCAAATTATAATAAAAATTTTAAAAACACAATTTTTTAACTGCAAATTAACTGAAATAATAATATGATATGAGTTCTTAATACACAACCTATAAGTGCAAAATACATAACAAAGTAAACATAAACACACACAATCGCTTTACGTATAAATACTATGTTTTTTTTATCTAAATGTAATTTGGATATTTAAATACTTTTTACTATCCAAATTTAATTATGAAGGGAGAATACAAATTAAACAATCAATCCATAAATACCCGAAATTCTTTCGGGTATTTATGGATTGATTGCTTAATTTGTATTTTATTTTGGAACATTTAGTAATTCCCCTTTGCCGGCAGAACTGTCGGTCTTCGGCCCATTACGCCCATTCTCATAAAAGACCCCACTGAGAGACAGCCTGGGTTCTCATTGTCTCGCAAACTCCGGTCCGCCATCAATAGGATAAGGTACTCCCGTAGCCGCTATGCCCACAAGATGCGTAGATGTGGCCAATGAGTCGGCGATGTGTGAATGCGGTGCGGTGGAGACCACCGAACTTGTCAACGAATGCCGCTCTATTCATTTCCTGGCGGGATTTATAGGGGTCAACAGAGCGATGTCCTAAACTGGCCCGCAGACCTAGACGTCCCCTTCTGACCCCCCACCATACGAAAGAAGAAGAAGAAGATTTGGGAACATTCAGTCTACCGATTTTTATATTGATTTTTGTTTGTTGTTAAGAACCTTCCCAATGGACTGACAGATAATATTACAGTGATTCTGACAGGGAAGACAAATTTTTAGAGGTTTTTTTTCAAATTTAAAATATTTGCCAAAATTAAATCAAACGATATTTTATCGAGCAAATAACTTGCTTCGCTACAATCGCTGGTGAATACAAAAATAGAAGGAAATTAATAAAATATATTTTTCAAAATGATAACAATAGCGCCAAATTCCTACCCCTTCCCACCCCTCTCTCAGCAAAAGACCCTGCACACAGCATCCCCAAAGATGACATTGGTCCTGAGGGGAATTATTTTCTTCAGAGCCTCCTGTATGGATTAATGTTTAAAAAAAAGCTACTTATGAGAAGAAAAAAAAACCTTAAAACTATTTTTTACGTTCCCCATTGAAGAAAAATGCAATAACGCTCCGATTCCTACAACAGAGTTAAGAAAGGTACAATCTTTTCAGTAATCTTTACATTATTTAAGATGAAGCCATACTAAATAATGTAAAATAATACAAAATCATTTGTTTTTGTTTTGAAAAATTGATGGCTTGGAAGTATTATAGATGCTTCAATTAAATACTGCGTGTAGAACACACCTTGGCCCTTAAAAAAGTCTTTTAATAAGCCTATAAAAAAATAAAGTATAAGATCTATAAAAAACACTTTCAAGTCCAAACTCTCCTACTTATAAACCCCTTTTCGGATTTGGTTTTATTGTATAATGTCGCAAATTTAGTTTATTTTACAATAATCGCAAAAAAAAATGATATTTGCGCCCGAACTTCACAAAATAAAATAAAATATGCATTTTCTCGTTGTTATTTTTGACATCAATCAATACGGCCCGCACTCTACGAATTTGGATTCTTGAAGTGACCCTTATGGCATGGGCACAAGAACCGTGCACTGGGCACACCTATTTCGTATCAGTCACGCCCCGGTCGGAGCGGGAGACAGTTCTGTGACTCCACGTCGCTTAGTTTCGTGAAATCAATTTTAAATTTCCGTTTTCTTACAATAAACAATGCGAAAAAAACAACCTGTAAAAAAATTTTTTTTAAAAACCTTTTTCAACCTTTCCAAAAGCTTTTTCTCAAGTATTTTTAAACTCCTCCCCATAAAGGGCGTGAATTCCGATTTCGATTTTTTCCTGGACTATTGGATCGCCTTAATCAAACAAAACAAAGATTAATCGTTAAGCGGGCGGCATTCAGAAGGTTAACCCGAGCTGAAAATAAATTCCCCACAGCTCTAAAACAACGTTTAAACTTTTAGTGAAATTGATTTTGCATTAATGTCCGTTAACTCTAGCATTATTATTGCGCGTTGTGTCGAGTCCGCGTTTGCTTTTATCGGAACCGGCCCCAACATAACATGACATAAATTTTTAATGTATTCTGTATCCAAATGATTCGTTTCGACAACGGACAGGCAAATGACAAGTGTAATTTTAAAGGCGTGAAAAAGCTCGTTTTTGTTCACGATGATAATAAAACAACCCTTCATAAACTGTCTTCCGAAAAATACATTGAATGTTGTTTTATATCAATACTGCACCAGAGTCCAGACTGTCCGGAGCCAGTGAAACTACGGCGTCCCCAATTGAGGTGTGTTGTGATGCTTAACCCTTCGAATAATAAGAAAATAATTTTCTGTCAACTTTTGCCTGTCAAGGTTTGCGCGCAAAATTCCTGGTTCATCCCATGCATTTTAAATGTTCCTATTTACTGTTTTTTTTTAAACGCTTTTACAAAAACAAAAATTGTTCTAAAATGTAGATAAAATAATCTTTCCGATGTGTTTATTAGAAATCAACATTTTTGTTTCTAAATATTAAAATTTTAATATTGGAAATGTAAATTGGCTAAAAAATGCACACCTGCTAATATTTGAATTAAAGTAATTAAAATAGAATAAATCCATAATTTTAAATACAGTTTCCTTTTCTAAACAAAATTTGTAATAAAACTGTCACCTCACTTTTTATCACTTTCATACAATTTTATTTTAAAATTAAATGTGTGATACGTCAAAAATTGGCGCAAAATTAAACCGTCACTTTTGATCGGGTTTGTAAAATATCTGAACAACCTAGCTCATATAATTCTAAGACAATGAGAAGCATTATTTCATTCCGTTTCTACTATAAAAAAAATCACAAATATTCGCATGACAGGAAGAGAGATATCTAACTTTTAATAATGCACGTTCGCTCTGGGACAATCTGGGTCTCCTGTTATTATAACGGCATATGATGTTTTGGGACAACTTGGGTCTCCTGTGATTAGACGGGTTAAGTTAGTGGGGAAGGAAAGTAGATAAGGGGGGGGGAGTTGGGAAGTATCTTGGCCTTTTTTATAGAGTACCGCACAAGAGTTCCAACTGCTCCCGTCTGGAGCCAGTGAGACTACGCCATCCACAAATTGGGATACGTTGTGAAGCTGAAAGTAATAGAGTGGGGAAGGAGATGGGGAAGAGTAAGGCGGGGAAGTACCTGGCTGTTCAAATCTAGCAACCAAAAAAGGCTAAAGCCATCTCTAGCTTTCATTTCTGAAGTGGTCTTACACCTGGGCAATACTAAAAGTGTCTTCCACTCTGGAACGTGTCGCCAATATACTATATATTATTAATATAAGTAATTAATTGTGAAATAATACAAACTAATTAAATAAAGTTTGTTTGCGCACCCCGGGATTCGATCCCGCGACCTTCGGATTGCGAGTCAAGAGCATTATCCCTCGACCACGGAGACCTCTAAAGCTGTTTCAAAGCAATAATTTTGAACACAAATTTACAATGCATTATTTAACCGTAAAATATCGTTTATTAATTCAATCAAATTTATTGTACGCCGGTATTTGAACCCATGACCTCTGGATTGGTGGTGATGAATGATAAATACGATCTTAGATATGTGCCTATTTTAAAATCAGTCTCAGATAAAGCTCAACATGAAAAAACACAAGAATCGAAACACAAAAATCCAGATACCTACTTACAATCTCCACTCAGTAAAAAAATGGGACGCTTAGAGGGTCCGGATTTTCCCATTAAACGGGTTTGAAATGTATGAAAAGTGAGTCTGTAAGAATAGAAATATCGTGATTTTTGTGCTTTTTTCCAGAATAGAAACGTTTCTTAACAATACTAAATCATCGCAATCTTCCAAGAATAGATCAAGAATACGATTCTGAGAGAAGAAGAAAACTATTATCTTCTGCTTTGTCGTTATGAGTGTCACTTTTTCATACCAAATGAGGTGGTATAGATGGAAAAATCTCGGAACAAGATCAACATCAAAAACAATCTCTTATACGAGTAAATAATAATACTTTAACATTGTAGCATAATATCTTTATCAGAGATAAGCCGCCACTTTTTTCACCGATGTTCGCCGATAACACCGAATAAAAACGAGTGTTAGAATCTTTCTACACGGGAAATGAATAAAGAGAACAATTATCTGCTTCTAGGTGTTAGATTTTATTATGCTCGGTTCCTTCCCAACACACAAAGATGTAACGAATCGTTTACAATGATTTAACTATTTCATTTTTTAATAATGTTAGTGATGCATGGTTGGGGTGTTTTGTCATTAATTTTAATTAAGTTTAAAAACAAGCTTTTACCCATGGACATATGAATATATCTGGACCTGCCCTAAGTGATAAAAGTGCCCCCTCCTATTTCACCGGTTCCATGGAGCCAGCTCGGCTTACGAGAGCCTCGCTTGAATCTAAAAAATGTGACGTCATCATTCTTGTCGTGACCAGCGCCGAGGTCACATCGTACATTTTACGAACAAAAATGAGAGCATGTGCTATACATTATACCCTAATATATGTGAACTTAGCGAATGTGAGCGTTTCTCCAGGGAGCTCATCGCTGGTTACAGGGGTAAGTAAATTATGAAACATTTGTAAAAGTGTCTTAACTAAATACGGCAACAAAATATTCCTGTGTGAAAAAGGGCGAACCTTTCCTTTGCCGCATTTGGGCTACGCAAATATGTTAATAACGTGACGGGCAATTCACGCTCCCATGTCAAAAGGTCTATTCATTCAAAAGCAGATTTTGCTTTTAAGAACTAAATGGTGATATTATAATGCGAGATGCCTATATACTGTCAGATTGATTTTTTAACGAATCGCAGTCATCTCTCCCCTCTTCACCCTCCATAGTTTGGTTTTACCCCTCATCTGTATCTTCTGGTCTATTAAATTTGGATGTCTATGCTTTTACCTGTGGTAAATAATCTTGATAAAAAAATTACCAGTTTGTGGCCTAATGGTAAAAAGTAACGGGTTACAATAATTCTCTGCTAACCAAGTCCTTCGTCGTTGCACAAGTAACGTTTTTCGCTTATAATGATGTGAGTAGGCGGAATTTCAATATTGTCAGTTTATTCGAGATCTGAGGTCCGAGCATGGTCGGTCGATAAGGATTGACAGGATAAATTTCGGTAACCCTAATCGTTCCCTGGGATTCCCGGTTGAATTTGGCAGCCACCTCTGGTCTGGAGCTCCAAAATACCTGAAAAATACCCTCGACTCTGTGCAGAAACAGGCGGTCCGTTATTAAACCCTCCCATCTTAACAGACGGATTGCAATCTTTAGAGCACAGGCGTCGGGTGGGAATGCTATCCTTGTTCTAACGGTATTACAATGGAAGATGCTCCGAATAACTAGCATCATTGATCCCTTCGGCACCGGTGCATAGTCGGGAAACACGCCAAACGCGTGCCCAACATTTGTACACGGTTGACATTTGTCACATGAGAACGGGTCGTTTCTTCGACTCGTTCTTGTGTTCAACAGCTCGGCTGTGGAATGATTTGCCGGCCTCTGTGTTTCCTCCTTCCTATGGGTCTCTTCAAGACCAATGTTCATTCCTTCCTCTCCTCAAAAAGACCCTCCACACAGCATCCCAGATGACATAGGCCCTGAGAGAAATTATTTTCCTCAGGGCCTCCTGTGTGGAGTTAATGTAAAAAAAGGACAACTGCAGATCACTAAAGTACAAACAACGGTTGACGTCGAATATATTAAAAACACTTAGTAAATATGAACTGTTACTAATTCGTTGGCGATCTGCAATCATGGAATCATGCACTTTCAATTTTGGAGGCGGGTATGGGTACCGCCGCCGCGGGAGCCATTTATTGAATAAACAACACCTCCGCCATAGGTCACCCCAAGTGGTTCGCGCATTTGATGACTTAGCAAGGGTGCCCGGGTTCATGGTGAGGTCTTTGCGGCGGATGCGTCTGCCCACCAGCTTTTCTTTACTTTATTTTTGGTTGAGGCTACTAACAACTCGTTTGACTGTCCATGAGGCTGATTACCTCCATGGGCTTTAGAATTGTAGAAGTGACTATAACAGTGCAATCCTGTAGGCGCGCCTGCATACCGCCCTCTAACAACGTATGCGGGGACATTGAAGCTCTAGATTCGTTATACAAATGTTAAATGTAGAGTCGTTTATAAAAAAAAAGTAGATTCTTGCGAGAGCTCCGAAGGGGCGACAATAAGTCGCCTATACCGGGGCGGGACAGTGGTGGGTGCTTCAATGCCCACCAGCTGAATGGCAGGCCGGATTTGGGGGAGAATGGTTGAGGGAGTCCCTTTGACTTCTCCAGCCGTACTCTCTCTAAACATCGTCTTGCACCGCAGTGAGAGGGATGGATTCATACGTCCGTCACTCCTAGACACACTACCCGCCCCTAATACCCTTTTCCTTCCCAGAACTTCTTCTCCTGTCTTTCTAAAAAGACCCTTCACACAGAATCCCCATAGATGACAAAGGCCCTGCGGGGAATTATTTTTCTCGGGGCCTCCGGTGTGGATCTAATTTTTTTTAAATGCTAGGGAACGATGAGAACTTACTAAAAATTATCCTATCAATCCTTATCGATCGACCGTGCTAGATGGCCTGGGAATATAAGTAGACCTTTTTTTATATCCGAATATAAAAATATATTTATTCCATAACAACTGTCTTTCCAAAGGTCACACTGAGCGAATCATTTAACCCCGTCTGAGGGAATAATTTTTCTATTCAGCCCTGTGTATTTTCCCAGAAAAAAAGCGATTGGTTTGAAAAAAGACCTTCCATTTCGGTGAAAAGTAAAAATGTGTCAGAAAAGTGCGTACAAAAAGACAAGACAATTTGTGTGTTCACTGAAGAAAGGCAACCTCGATTGAACACGATACAAGAGCCGTAAATTCACAGTTCCCCCATACAGATTTATCTCCCCGATAACGTGCAGTGTCACAAACGTTCAACGGGAAAAGTGCCCATAAAATAAACCGCGGGAGTGAAACTAATGAAGTTTATGAAAGAGACGTAAATTTGTTTCAATAGGCTATAAATTAAAATTTATTGGCTAATAAAAATCTGTGTTGTTCATGCTATTTTGTTTTAAACGTGTCGTTAATATAGTGTGCAAAGGATAATGTATATATCATTGAAAAAGAAAATAATAATAATGAACGAAACGAAAATATGAAAGAGAACAAAACACAGAAAAAGATGATGGTCGCAACTGGGACTCGAACCCAGAACCTCTCGTCTATCCGGAACGTGCGTTTACCAATTCCGCCATTGCGCCCTACTGTCAAGCCGTCATAATAGTCAATCTCATATTTCAAATTTTAGAATTAACAATATTATCTTCAACTAATTTATTTTCATATCATAGGCAATTAATTACCCTTTTTATTGAAAACAACCATTCTAAGAATTGGTTTGTAACCTGGATAGCGTCACGGATAAATATTATATCCGATTTTATTTATATGGAACTATTGACTTTTTATAAAAGTCTAAATGCATATTCAATTTTTATAAGAAAAACTCTCTTTTTATAACTTTTGAAGTTTATTACCATCAATGTAATATATCATTGCAGAAGAAGATAATAATAATAATCTAAACGAAAATATGAAAGATAACAAGACACAGAAAAACAGAAAAAGATTATGGTCGCAACTGGGACTCGAACCCAGAACCTCTCGTCTAACCTTCAAAAGTTATAAAAAGAGAGTTTTTCTAATAAAAATTAGATAATGTATAGTTAAGCAGGCGATAATAATTAATGAAGTTGTTAGTTATCTTTCGGAATAAAAACTCTGTGTTTACAATTTTAAAATATAATTTTCATAACGTTAAATAATAAAATATATCTCTCAATGACAACAAGGTAAATGAAAACTTTTGAATCAATAAAATATTTTTGATTGATTTGTTTAATATTTTTTATGCACAAGACAAGTGTCGTAAAAAACCCGATTTACATTGTAATTTGACTTACGAGTATAAGCGTGTCGTGTAGTCATAAAACATTTAAAACCCGATTTACATTGTAATTTGACTTACGAGTATAAGCGTGTCGTGTAGTCATAAAACATTTAAAATAAGATCGTATTTAAACTTACAACAAAGCACATAAAATTATGCTTTGCATAATAATTATTATAATTATTATTAAAACAACACACCACGATACATTTTGCATATTACAATCGTTCTTAGTTCCTCTCGTATATCCGTAACTTTGCTAACTAACCCTCCCTATTAGTTACAGATGAATTCATTCTTCAAAGTTAATATTCTCTCTTCAACAATTCGCAAAACTTGGGAGAGAAGTGCTTAAAACTTCGACACGACTAATAGTATAACTTCACTCCACATCTATTCAGGTACTTCCAATTTGGGAGGCGGATACGAATACCGCTGCCCCGATAACCAATACCCCTGTTCCCGGGAGAGTTTCGCAACGTTCGGTGACGTAGCAGGGGTGCCCGGGTTCATGGGGTGAGATTTGCCTAGGTCATGGTGGCGAATGCGTTTGCCCACCCCACCTACTGCGTGGCTGGCCGGACCGGGAGAGACTGGTTGAGGGAATCCAAACCTAGACCTCTCCAGCCGTCATTCGTGGACATTGACCCCCAGGTTCCTACCCACACATCATACATTTTTTCTTCCCATAATTTCCTCTTTTTCCTTTATCAAAAAAGGCTCTCCACGCAGCATTTCCAAAAATGATATAGGCCCCGAGGGAATTGTTTTTCCCAGGGCCTCCTACATGAAGCTATTGTAAAAAAATGATTATTGTGTACCTATGTATATTGCTTTCCGAAACTCTAATGATTTTTTCTTTGTTAGAAATATTCAAATATTCAAAGCAATAGGCCACTTGCATGGGTTTCATAACGACATGGAAAAAATCGTGGGGATAGATTTTTTTACTAAGATTACGAAAATGTTACTAACAAGTTTTAGAATTGTACAGATTTTTTTTTATTTTTAAATAAATATATCCATTATTTGGGCTCGTGACGTCACTACATGAAATGTCCTGTCTCCGAAAATGTTCCTATTAATTTTGTAAAATTCCACACTGATATTTTTTATATGGCGAATTTTTGAATTTGACATTTAACGTTCACTAGATTTATCGTTTGTGCTCTGCGAACTTATCATTTGGTTTGACTTTTTGACAGACGTTATGAAGAGAACCCCGTACATTTTATGTAGGTGTTTTAGAGGTATAATGGTAGTGGTGCTGATTTTAACAAAATCGTATTTTATAATATTATTATTATTATTATTTACAAGTACAAGTATATTACATTGGATTTAGTAATATAGACGTTGAACGAACGAATTATAATGATTTATGATCAATAAGATGGATCAAGGAAAAAAATATTTTTCAGATGTAATATTTTTGGTATGCCTCGTTATTCTCCCCCTCCCTTGACTGTGCCCTTTCTTGTGGAAACCTTTTTTTAAATGATTTTCGGCTATGTAATTATCGTTTTTTCGCACCTTATAAAATTATGTCCCGTCTTTCCGGTTTATAAAAAATGGTCTGATTTATCGGATTGAAATTTTCAAAAATTTGCCAAGGTTTCAAAAATACGATTAAAAAAAATACAGAATGTCTTAGAATATTTGCCTAAACCGGAAAAAAAATTCAAAAATATGATGCAAGTGGCCTATTTCCTTTATCGCGTTGTTTTCAACGCGATGTCACAAGGAAAAGATGTTCTCGTTATCCTTTTTCTATCAATTTCTTAAATTTCTCCAATATGGTCCGGCCCCTGGGAGCTTTTATGTAACGTTATTTTGTGCACGCTTCGTTCACGTGAAGTGGGAAGATAATACAATGGTGCTATCAGTGTATAGCATATTTATTTGTACTTGTAATTGCAGATATATTTCATACGTGTGGCCGACAGAAGGTTAATTGAGTGCTAGCCAATATTGTTCGACAATTTATTTTTAAAAATCCAAGAAAGTCAATATTATCTTATTCATTTTAAGTATTTTATATTTAATAATATATTATTAATAATTAATCATAAATAAAAAAGTTAGAGCCTGTTCTTTGATAATACAATGGACAAGAAGAAATAAATTATGGCGGTGTTCAAAGAAAATCCGAAATAAGTTTTCAGATTACCAAAGTAGGTAAATAATTATATTTTAAAACTCTGGAGTTCGTCTCTAAACAAAATTACTTTTATATTCAAATATAATATTAAAACTTAATAATATTATGTCTTCGAAATAAATTCCCAGAAGCTTTGTGGATTAAATTAGCAAATTCAATCGGGAAAGTTTAACCTGACAAACATTTTCCCGCCTACTCTCAATTCTCTCAAAGAATAAAAGATTATTTTTTTCTTTCAACTTTTATCTTTTATCCTTGGATCTTGATCCTTTTCTTGATAATCTACTTTTAAGTGTCTTCGCTGTGTTAATAATCATTTTATTTATCTCATTTTTAATATACATCACTGAAATATTCTAGGGATTTTAAATATTAAATTTTTTAAATTTAAAAATTTTAGAAGGTAAACGCACTTTTGAGAAAGATTGCTGTAAATTCATAATGGGAGCGTCCATGTCCTTCATATCCGTTTTTTAAATGTTAAGGGTAAATTGTGAAATGCCTTTTGCCCGATCGTTAAATTTTAAATTAAGAATGATAGATACATTTTAAAGCACTTAAACGCTTAAAGCTCTTTTAATTAATTAATTAATTAAGCCCTTTTTCCGGATTGGTAAACACACGTCCCGGATAGACGAGAGGTTCTGGGTTCGAGTCCCATTACCTTTGTTGCGACCATTATCTTTTTCGTTTTTCTGTGTCTTGTTCTCTTTCATATTTTCGTTTAGATTATTATTATTATCTTCTTCTTCAATGATATATACATTGATGGGAATAACCTTCAAAAGTTATAAAAAGAGAGTTTTTCTTAACTTAAGATTTTATGTCCGGGTTAAATCTACCCCACATGGAAAACTAAACCCTTTCACACACTTTTCCACAAATGATCATCTAGTCAATTTACGTTATGCAATTGCACTATATAAGTATAATAAATACAAAATAATACAAGAACAACATGTCAACCTACCAGAGACCAAATGGGAAAATAATTCTGCACCGACTCCAGATATTTTCATATCAGAGGGTTCAGCTCTGTGGAACTCCTAATTGGACCTATAAATCCTACTGATCTCTCAATATAAATATTAAAAAAATCTTTTGTAATCCTACATGTATTTAAAATTTAAAATTGAATATCATTTCTATTCATTACGAATTTGAAAACCACTATGTAATATTAACTACGCAGCTATGTAATAATGATAATATTTGTGATTTCTATAGCGCCGTTTTTGTGAAAAATCAACTCAAGGGCTCTGAACAAAGTAATGGTATTTTTCTACAATGCTCAATCTTACTATTAAATACAGACCAGACAAATTATTATTATAACAACTTACGGCTAACGCATCGTTATTCGTCGATCACTAATACAAAACTATTTTTACAATGCATATTATGACCAATGAACGTGATTCTGCGTTAAAATGTAGAAAATATATTTTATTTTATTTCTTATTTTATTTTATTTTATTTATTGGGGAAAATCAACAGATATTTTACACTTATAATAATAAAATTAATAATACAAATAATATCCAATAACAGATTTTCACATAAGTAATTAAAATTATAATTAAAAAGTTTAAAAAAAAGCAAGGGTCCTGTACCCGTAAGAAGTTTACAAAATTATATCCTTGAAAATTGAAAAAAAAAAGATATAAAAACAAAATAAATTTCAAAACATAAAGTAATCAGAGTCAGAAATCTATTCTCACTCGCAATAATAATAATATGTACATACAGCAGCAATGATAATAATATGACATACCTACAACCCAGAGTGAACACAATAGTAAGTCAAACGACAAGCATGTAAATGGAAAGAATTCACAGCAATAACATAATAACTTGCAACACGGTCAAATAATTATTTAATGTTAACTATGACATACTTTTTAAAGGAACTTGAATTACATGAGAATATGTCTATATTATTAAAATTCTTATCAAATACATTGCATGCCCTGAATATAAAAGCATTTTCTCTGAGATTAGCAGAACATTTTTGAAGATGAAAAAGTGATTTTTCTCTAGTTCTAACACCTGGGACTCTCAAATTAATCTCAGCCAAAAGGGGCGAATAATCAATAAAACCATTGATAATTTTAGAGTCTCTTCTAATTTTTAATGATTTAAGTCCATAAAGATCCAGCGAGCTGTTTGTGTCACTATAACCAATATTAAACTTGAAATTTAAATGATGAACAAATTTTCTTTGGATGGCTTGAATGCGTTTAATATAAATTTTATATTGAGGATTCCATATCTGAGAAGCAAATTCAAGATGACGGCGAACATATAAAAAATACAATTTTTTAAGTGTTTGAATGTTCTTGAATTCTTTTCCAATACGGAATAAGAATCCTAACATTCTAAGGGCTTTCTTCACAATCATGTTAATATGTGCCTCGAATGTAAGTTTACTATCAAGTAGAACACCTAGATCACGAATTTGAGTAACCCTTTTGAGTGATTGGCTGGCTATAAGGTAGTTATGGTCAAATTTAATTTTATTTCTAGTGAAGGTAATCACATAACTTTTAGAAGTATTCATGTTGAGATGATTAATTATACAGTTGTCATTAAGTCTATAGAGTTAATCGGAAGATATATTTTCATATCGTCAGCGAAGAGTAGAACATTTGCATAATTAAAGCATTTTATAATGTCGTTGATGAAAATTGTAAATAGTTACGGTCCCAGGTGAGATCCTTGGGGTACACCGGAAGGTATATTTACGAACTCAGAGATGAAACCATTAATTTTTACTCCTTGAGTGCGCCCATCAAGATAAGATAATAACCACCGATACAAATCCCCGTGAATTCCCAAAGCTAGTAATTTGGATAAAAGAAGATTGTGATCAATTTTATCAAACTCTTTCGAGAAGTCTGTATAGTGTTGGCGTCAGTGTTGGCGTCTGTGTTGGCATACGGCGCCAGTGTTGGCATACCGCTTACCTACGGCCATTAGTCAAACCAAACCTGGAAAGGACATGCAATTAATAGGCCAACGATGCTAGCTCAGGAAAGCCGGCGCAAGCAAGGTTCTCTTTAAACCAGGGCGAGTGTTTGTGGTTCGCTTGTGTATTCCTCCTCCTCCTTTCCTCACAATCTCCGGGGTCTCCTTCCTCAATCAGAACACAGTATTGCACGTAAAGGGTTTATTCATTTAGAAGGAGACAGGGTTATTATAATTGCCAGCATGGGCACACTTCAAATGGGCATGGTTAGCACTTTAATATCCTAACTTAACAGGGACTGTTCTCTCAAACTCTCCACACGCGTTACTGGCTTTAAGAGCGGGACGTAGCACACAAAAGGGGGCAAGGGTACATTCTACTCACAGCAGCAGGAAATGCGGTAGTCAGCAGACCCTCTTGTGGCACAATTCACAATATAAAATACATCGCGAGTTTTAGGTTCTCGAGAGCGCGTTAGTGCGGTCTATTTGGTCACTCCTCTCCTGCCGGCGGGCAGCGGATGAATGCATGCTTGCGCGCTGGCTCCGGGGGAACCTGCGCGTGTCGACTCAGCGTAGTGCGGGAATCTACCGAACTATTCTCGCGTAAAATGGGGCGACAGTGGATCTAGGGGGAACATTGCCACTTTGTAACGTAACACTTCCCCCCTCGCCGCAAAAAAGGCGACGTGGTAATGGAGCAGTAGGGCTAAGAAATCCTCTTACCCTTCTAGCACTTGTGCCAAAAAAAAAATTATTTTTTTTTAAGAAAAAAGGAGGAGAGAGAGAGAGAGAGAAAAGTTGCTAGCTACACCATAGTAGAAAACAAAAACAAAAGAGAAAAAACATGGTGAACAAAGAGTTAACTATAAATGTACATGAAAGAGCAGTGACTTACATAAATATGAACAAGGACCTGCTGAAGAAAGGTACAAGGGTTATGCAGTGATAGAAAAAAAATGACTCTAAATTGTATCATTGGTCTGTGAGCTATGTTTGCGTAGCGTGGTTTTTGCGTAGGATGTCTGGGGTGTTTGGACGTTACACTGAGGTTACACGGTTACTTTGTCACAGTAACCTGGCCCGTTTGAGATTACACTCAAGGAACACTAGGGCCTTAAATTAAACACGAAGAAGAGAACGCAGGATGAGGCTTCTTGGTGGTGGAGAGGGTTCTACCTGTCACAGAGGTCAAAAAAGGTAGCTGTTTCCGGATCCTGTGGGTGGGCCAGTATGACATCATTGAGGTACTGGAGAGTGGAATTGTAATTGGTGGTTTGTCCTTTTTATAGAGGAGGCGGTTTGTGTGCATGACAGCCGTTGTTGTGATGGTGGTTGGTACACTGGTTTGTATACAGTGGGATTGTTGTGTGAACAATCGTTGGTATTGTTATTTGCGCAAGGGTACAGGAGCATTGGCATGATGGCAACAGAGCATTTGCAAGGTGCAGCTGGAACATTTGCAAAATGGCAACATTTGCAAGATGCCGCAGGAACGTTTGCACCAAGGCAACAGGAACATTTGCAAGCCGCAGGAATGGCAACAGGAACATTTGCAAGATGCCGCAGGAACATTTGCACAATGGCAACAGGAACATTGAACCAACCTAGAGCTGACGTGCTCGGGTTTGTTTGAGTGATGGTTTTGTGATGATACAATTCGCAACTACACGCACGACTCACACTAGGTTAATTTAGGTGCGGTCGGGTGCTTTTGGTACGCAGGGTTTTGAAGGCATGGGACCTCCGTGACGGTAGTGAAGGCAGCATGAAGGGAGGCGCAGGTGTAGATGGGGTGAAGAGCTGCGGGTCTTCTTATTAATCTGGCGAAAAATTATTATTAGGAACAAAATTCTTGAAGTTTACCTGCCCAGTAGACCAATGATGAAAAGGTTTGGAGAGAAACAAGGTGTGCATGTTGAGAAAGATTGGATTTGTTTGGCGTGTAGAGAGAGAGAGAGACGGAGAGAGAGTTAACTAAATGCAACTACAGACTTATACATACATATTACAGGTACGTATTCAAGGAAGGTTCTGTTTAACCCATTTAGTTTTTTTTTAAATTAAATACATTTCCAAGAACAAGTGGGTAAGGGTTTGTACGTATGACAAAATGCCCCGTTCGAAAGAAGTTGGTCTTCCATGACCTATGCTCACGTCTATACGGTAGCATTTTTTCTACTTTCGAAGAACAAAAACATTGAGTACAAATAAGTTATGAAAAGTGGGAAAGGAGTAGGAAGTTGAAAGGATCCGTGTATGAAGGTTGTCCCATTTGACAAACGAAACGCCAAGTGCGTAACGCATATATCCCCATTCACGGATAATTTCGAAGAAGGGAAAGGGTGACAATTGGGAAAATTTGAACGAAGAAAACTGCTGAGGATTCGGCTATTTCCGAAATTCGACCTCTGAGTGGAGGTGAAACAAGGTCTACAGCAGTTATCCTGGCACATTACAAAAACAATAATTTTCTGATAACAGAAAAATAAAAGGCGTGTGATCTACACTTGGTAGGTCACACAAACATGGGGTAGATATTATTTCGTTCGCACGACTCATGGTGAATATTGTCACGTTTTCACGTCTCACGTGACAGGAATGAACGATTTACAACAAATTTTTGCCCAGTATTGAAAGACAGTAACCCAATAGGTATTTAAAACAATTTAATGAGATAAATCACCCTCTCGATCAACAACCCTGTGTTGACGAGCAAACAATGAGTAGTTATGACGGACTCCCCGTGACGTGTAAAAACACAAAGATATTATGAGATTCGCATCTACAGCAGTGGATATTGTAAGGTTCACACCTATAATAGTAGATATTGTAAGGCTCGCGCCTATAATGTTACAAAAGTTTACGTTCGAAAATGTGGGTCCCCATTCAATACAGACGGCGGGTTGCAATGATGTAATTAATACGTCACTGCTGTAGCTTAATAAATTCGTATTAGCATACGTTACAAGACTTGCCAAAAGGCGATAAACACAAATTTTATTGAAGATCTGGCCAAGATTTTAAACTTCAAACAAGAATAATGGTACAATAAGGGACAAAAGAAACTGATGTCATGATAAAATATTGTACCTCATAATGAAGTCGTATGTACAAGGAACAATGTTAATGAAGGGATGAAACGTATTGTCGCTTTTATAACAAGAAAAAAAAATTCTCAGAATCCGACAAAATACGATTCTGGAAAAAAAAATAGAACAATTGGGTTGAGCGCCATTCTAATTTTTGGAAAAAAGAAGAAAAAAAAACACAAGTAGCAACAAGGTTGCTCCTGAATTGTTTCGAATCCAGCGAATGTGACCTGATAGGTGTGTTCATTTGGTGTATTCGAAAACGATCCCCAATATACAACATTATTATGAATGTGTAGGATGGGGTGAGGAGGAAAAAGAAAAAGGTAAGAAGAGAAAAAAAACGGGAGGATTTCCTATTATAACAGAAATCGTCGCGGCATTCTTACAATATGGTTCTGTGACCATAGTAGCGAGCTGCGGCAATGGTCTGAAACCAATGGTTATTATACAGACTTGCACTTATGATTTTTATATTTACAACATTAGGGTAGGGACGTACTGGTACGACAAAAACCCGACACAAAACAATTAAAAAAGGGTGATATGACAAGATGAGACGATGAGGTGGGAAAAAAAAAAACGCGCGGATGCTGCAAGAATTGTGAAAAAGAAAGCGACGTCTTGGAGCAAGAGTTTTCCGGAACCGTTGATGGTAGGAGGAAAAGGAGGCCCTTTCCCGAAGTGATCAATTTCAGGAAGAGGATGCATACAAGTTATGAAAACGGTGCCCCAAGAGGTGCTCTTGTGGTACAGCAGGCAAGGCACGCAAGATGTACAAGAACATATAAAATTATGCAAAAAGAAAAGAGTGTACAGGAGTTAGGCTACCGTTGACATTGATATGCCTTTGGGTGTAAGGATTACCTTATGAATGCCCATATGGGTGATTATTTACATTTAATATTTACAAGTAACTCACGTCATTTATGACAAGAATTATAAGACTTCTAAAGAGACCGCGTCGCACTGATTGACGACTGGCCAAGAGAGGTCAGGGGGGTAATAATGATCAGGGTTAACAAGATGCATGTTTTGCCAATTTGATAACGCCTGATTACTTGATGTGATGGAATTTACTGATTCCGTAATTCCAATTTTGGCAATGTAAGGCATTTTGGATTTATTCCCAGGAGAAATCTTTCTATTTCTCAGGGCCTGTAGTAGTTCTTCCTTTCTTGAAGTAAAAATGTGCGGGATTATACCCAGCGTGACTTAAGGAACTTCCATGGTGTATAGGATCGTGTCAGAGTGACCTTGTGTTAGAAAAGATGAGAACTAGACTCGCAATTGGAAGGGAATTGGGCAGAGATTGACCACTGAGGCGTATTTTTTTGCAAAAAAATTGTTTGGATTATTTGGAAATTTGGGCAGGGGTTTGCCTCAAATAACGTGTTTTTGAGAAAAAATCCAGACATTTTGGAAATTTGTTGAAAAAATTTTTCATCCAAAAATGAAAAAAAATTGGGCAGCGATTTGCCTCAAAAAACGTGTTTTTGAGAAAAAATCCAGACGTTTTGGAAATTTGTTGAAAAATTTTTCAAAGTCCAAAAATGAAAAAAAATTGGGCAGCGATTTGCCTCAAAAAACGTGATTTTGTGAAAAAATCCAGACGTTTTGGAAATTTGTTGAAAAATTTTTCAAAAGTCCAAAAATGAAAATTTCACGGGCCAGGATTCACCTTAATGGAACACGTTTTTAGAATTTATTCCGATGTTTTTGAAAAAGGTTTGCTAATTTGTGAAAGTCCGGTAAATAAAGAACGGAACGAGGTTCGCCTTAAACGAACATGTTTTTTGGAATATTTCCATTTGCTTTCCAAAGGGGAATTCTTCAGAAAAGAAAGAAATATTTTTTTCTTTTATACGAGTTTTCGTGGAAGTATTTGTTTGAAGATTCAACAATGTCTTGGGGAATGGTTTTTTATTTACGTGGCTAGCCTGTAAGCCTGATTTGAGCACCACCAATTATTGGTATTTACACGCCAACTTCCTTTCGTCAGAACAAGTTGTATACAGGTGTATACGGATATAATGTTTGCTTTCGAGGAATCGACGTCAACGCGAATTAGGCATTTTTGAATTTATGTTGTATGTTCCTTTTTATGAGAAACGGACGGCAGAAGTAAAAAAATGCCCGATTGTCAAATGGCAGAAAGAATTTAATCCACTTGTTTCCCTAGGCTGCAAAATATGTCGGTATAAACAGACCAGTACTTTGCGAAATAGGTGTATTATAATATAATAGGTTAATTAACTTTCGGGAAACGAAGCGGGTAGTCGGTTATCATATGCAGGATTTTGATTGTTGAATAACGTTGTCTTAAATATTTGTGTTCATTTCCACTATTAACTTGTATTTGAAACTAGCAAATTTAGTCGGTCGACACTTGTAGACACTGTATTATTCGCGACGACAACTTTCTTGGTTGAGCACCTTGCGTAGGAATACCGGTGATAGTGTTTTGTCGAGTGACGACTCGAAAATGAAGGAATCGTGCCCGTGATAATTTAAATTGCGATTCGAAGTTACGTTCGCGCCGGTGTTCTTGTTTGAAATGCTAGACGAATTGGGAATAACACAAAACATTATACATTATAGGTTATAAGTTTAAACAATAGCTGATTGAAGAACGAGACTGTGGGACCGTGAAGAGGGAGGAAAAAAAATGAGGCCTCACGTTGAACGCCAGTGTTGGCGTCAGTGTTGGCGTCTGTGTTGGCATACGGCGCCAGTGTTGGCATACCGCTTACCTACGGCCATTAGCCAAACCAAACCTGGAAAGGACATGCAATTAATAGGCCAACGATGCTAGCTCAGGAAAGCCGGCGCAAGCAAGGTTCTCTTAAAACCAGGGCGAGTGTTTGTGGTTCACTTGTGTATTCCTCCTCCTCCTTTCCTCACAATCTCCGGGGTCTCCTTCCTCAATCAGAACACAGTATTGCACGTAAAGGGTTTATTCATTTAGAAGGAGACAGGGTTATTATAATTGCCAGCATGGGCACACTTCACATGGGCATGGTTAGCACTTTAATATCCTAACTTAACAGGGACTGTTCTCTCAAACTCTCCACACGCGTTACTGGCTTTAAGAGCGGGACGTAGCACACAAAAGGGGGCAAGGGTACATTCTACTCACAGCAGCAGGAAATGCGGTAGTCAGCAGACCCTCTTGTGGCACAATTCACAATATAAAATACATCGCGAGTTTTAGGTTCTCGAGAGCGCGTTAGTGCGGTCTATTTGGTCACTCCTCTCCTGCCGGCGGGCAGCGGATGAATGCATGCTTGCGCGCTGGCTCCGGGGGAGCCTGCGCGTGTCGACTCAGCGTAGTGCGGGAATCTACCGAACTATTCTCGCGTAAAATGGGGCGACAGTGGATCTAGGGGGAACATTGCCACTTTGTAACGTAACAATAGATTACGTCAACTTGGATTTGATCATCCATTGATTTCGTAATATTTTCAATGAATATGGCAAGATTAGAGACAACCGATCTTTTTTCATAAAGCCATGTTGGTTTACGAGTATTACAGACTGGACGCAGTTATAAAGTTGTTCGTGAACAATTTTTTAAAATTTTTTACTGAAAATTGGTAACTTAGATATAGGACGATAGTTCTGGACATCATTTTTAGCCCCAGACTTAAATACTGGTGTGATAAGAGCACACTTCCAACGATCCGGAAAGATACCTTCTTTCAATGAGGATTGAAAGAGCAATAATAAGGGCTTCGAGATTACCTTGCTACACATTTTGATAAAGAATGCTGGAATTTTATCACTACCCGCACCCAATGAGTTAGAAATAGTAACAACTATTTTTTTTTTTGAAACTGATACCGAAGAGATGTTAATTTGATTATTTATATGATAGTTGGTAGAGTGTACATCGGAGGTAGTGTTATAATTAAAGGTGGAGACGAAGTGTACATAGGACCATACTTACCTGGATTGAGATTGAGACTGTTTATGAGAAACATTTAGATACAGTTTGCACACAGAGGACATGATCGATAATGTAATTGATAATATACGAGTATGTAGTTCGGAAGGAACTGCAAAAGTACCTAGGCTTATGTGTAGATCAATAATCTTTCTAGTATGGAGTTATTTTAAAAAAATAAATATTCGGTAAAATCCTTTATTTGTGTTCTATTATTCCTTTATTTGTGTTCTAAGTAGGGCACGCTATTCAGAAAGAATATGTAAATTGCATTGTAAATTCATGTTATTTTAATATTTCTTAATTTTCCTTTTTTGCGTTCCAAGTAGGGCGCGCTATTCAGAGTGAGTTTAAAAATTATCTACTTTATGTCAACTACTATATTTTATGGACTATATTTTGTTTCTTATATTTTATGTTACCTGTATTTTGTTTTTAACAAATATTATGTTACTTGTATTGTGTATTGTATTTTGTAAACCCATTCTTTTCACTGTAATTAAAAAAATGTACTGCATTCTATGTAAAAGCCCTATGGGCGTTTAAATAAATACATAAATAAAATAAAATAAATAAATTACAGTATGAAATCATGTTCTTTTAATATTCCTTAATACTCCTTTATTTGTGTTTCAAGTAGGGCGCGCTATTCAGAGTGAGTATGTAAATTATAGTATAATTCATGTTCTTTTAATATTCCTTAATACTCATTTATTTGTGTTCCAAGTAGGGCGCGCTATTCAGAGTGAGTATGTAAATTATAGTATAATTCACGCTCTTTTAATATTCCTTAATACTCCTTTATTTGTGTTCCAAGTAGGGCGCGCTATTTAGAGTGAGTATGTAAATTACAGTATAAATTCATGTTCTTTTAATATTCCTTAATACTCCTTTATTTGTGTTCCAAGTAGGGCGCGCTATTCAGAGTGAGTATGTAAATTATAGTATAATTCATGTTCTTTTAATATTCCTTAATACTCCTTTATTTGTGTTCCAAGTAGGGCGCGCTATTTAGAGTGAGTATGTAAATTACAGTATAAATTCATGTTCTTTTAATATTCCTTAATACTCCTTTATTTGTGTTCCAAGTAGGGCGCGCTATTCAGAGTGAGTATGTAAATTATAGTATAATTCATGTTCTTTTAATATTCCTTAATACTCCTTTATTTGTGTTCCAAGTAGGGCGCGCTATTTAGAGTGAGTATGTAAATTACAGTATAAATTCATGTTCTTTTAATATTCCTTAATACTCCTTTATTTGTGTTCCAAGTAGGGCGCACTATTCAGAGTGAGTATGTAAATTACAGTATAAATTCATGTTCTTTTAATATTCCTTAATACTCCTTTATTTGTCTTCCAAGTAGGGCGCGCTATTCAGAGTGAGTATGTAAATTATAGTATAATTCATGTTCTTTTAATATTCCTTAATACTCATTTATTTGTGTTCCAAGTAGGGCGCGCTATTTAGAGTGAGTATGTAAATGACAGTATAAATTCATGTTCTTTTAATATTCCTTAATACTCCTTTATTTGTGTTCCAAGTAGGGCGCGCTATTCAGAGTGAGTATGTAAATTATAGTATAATTTATGTTATTTTAATATTCCTTAATACTCCTTTATTTGTGTTCCAAGTAGGGCGCGCTATTCGGAGTGAGTATGTAAATTATAGTATAATTCATGTTCTTTTAATATTCCTTAATACTCCTTTATTTGTGTTCCAAGTAGGGCGCGCTATTTAGAGTGAGTATGTAAATTACAGTATAAATTCATGTTCTTGTAATATTCCTTAATACTCCTTTATTTGTGTTCCAAGTGGGCGCGCTATTCAGAGTGAGTATGTAAATTATAGTATAATTCATGTTCTTTTAATATTCCTTAATACTCCTTTATTTGTGTTCCAAGTAGGGCGCGCTATTCAGAGTGAGTATGTAAATTACAGTATAAATTCATGTTCTTTTAATATTCCTTAATACTTCTTTATTTGTGTTCCAAGTAGGGCGCGCTATTCAGAGTAAGTATGTAAATTACAGTATAAATTCGTGTTATTTTTAATATTCCTTTATTTTTGTTCCAAGTAGGGCACGCTATTCAGAGTGAGTATGTAAATTGATATGAGTATGTCAGAGGTGAACAATTTTTTCCTCCACGTGTTCGAAGTAAATAAAACATTTTATCAAATTATCTAATTATCTCCGTAGTCGAGGGGTAAGGCTCTCGACTAGCAATCCGGAGGTAGAGGGGTTTAAATCCCGGCATGCGCAAGAATTTTTTTTATTGATTTCTGTTACTTCATAATTGAATCAATTATAAATAAAGATATATTTTCTGGCACGTTCCAGAGTGGAAGTTACTCGTATCGCTTTGTGTAAGACCACCATTCAGAAGAGAAACGTTGCTTGAAAAGACTTTAGCGGTATTTGGTGACTTGATCTGAATATCCAGATACTTCCACACATTTCTTTTCACCATCTCCTTCCCCTCTCTACCACTGTCAGCCTCTCAACATACCCCAATTGGGGATGGTATAGTCTCACTGGTTTCAGGAGGTTGGGAGCAGTTGGATTCTTGTGCGGTTTTCACATAAAAAAAAATGATGCCACTAAACAGACGTATTTACATGTTGTAATCGTAGAAACCCTGTGACAGCACATTCCACACACCAATAAACATTCCACACACGACGTTTTATGTTAATTTTTTGTTGTTTTGTAACTTAAATACTAAAAGCTTTTTTGGTTCTCTGTATCATGCTATTTATCAGTTGTGTAAAATTTTAAATACTTTTATTAGTAAAGCCAAAAGGGCAGAACAAAGATTAATCCTAAGTAAATAACGAATATAATTATAGTGTACTGTGTATCCACGTGGTTTCAGTGTCATGTGTTAGAATAAATAAATAATAATAAATAAATAATAAATTTAATAGATGTCGATATGTTAGAACTTCTGCCACATCCTAACAGATGTCAGCTTAAGTAATACTGTCAAAACAGTACCATCTATCGCCGTTCGTGTCTTAGGCGCGAACACCTACGATGAGGGCCGAAGGCTCCAGTAGATAGAGCAAGACTCCGCCGTTAGTCGACAGCAGCTTCAGAACTAATTAGTATCCAGTCTTGTAAAAACGTCTGTCCAGTACAATATAATATTGTAAATTTTAATAATAACTGTAGTATATCTAAAAGCTTCCGAGTTTGTCACGTAGAGGGCAGTGCTAAGAGCTATCCCAAAAGTCCGCTAGATTACAGGTAGTTTAGTTCGGAGTTTGGCACCAGAGGGACCAAGGGCCCAGGCGCAGCCTTTAGGAGTTCATTCACATCAGATTCCATTTAGCCAGTTTCCAGATGGGTCGACTATCGTGGTCACCCCTTGTTCACGCGAAGTATCTAATAAACCCAAATTAATACCAAAGAACTTCATTGCTTTCCAAATAAGAAATCACCTTTCAACACGAGTTGGAGAACAGTTCTTTTGAACACTAAATAAATAAATAGCAACCAATCGAACCTAATACTCATTTGAATTAAAACCAACACTTCACAAGTTGTCTGATATTGAATAGAAGAAACATTACATCTGGCACAGCCTTAATTGGGTTTACAATTCTCGTGTTTTGGATTATTGGTTTTGGATAACAACAATAATATTTGCTGATCACGAGCGGACTAAGTCACCGTAAATTGTCTAATATTTAATAGAAGAGACATTACAATAATCATTATATACATATAAAGATGAATGTATATTATTTTTTTATCCCTTATGCGGTCCTGAATCACTCATACGTTTTCGATAAAACTTTAGTGATTTGTTTTTCACCCGGCCAAGCTTTGCTGTGGCTAATAAAACACAACGTCATCTACAGGACGGTTATATAACCACCGCAGTCTTTGAGTTTATCGCGAAGAGACAGACAGATGCCGCGAAGGACTTTAATTTTTAATACGTAGAGATGGTGTGAAAGATTATAATAATGTGAATGAAATGCTTGGGGTAACTAACGTATTTAAGTTAATACGGATTAATACTGTATCCGTCTAAATAACTTTTCAATTACCGCAACGTACGTGACCATTTTTTTAGAAGATAGAATGGGTATAGTAAGCTATCGGTAAAAGATAGATATATGCCTTCGCGGACTTTTTTGTAGATCTGTAAAAGAGGAATATCCCACCATGCATTGTTTTGTTATATCCAAAAAGGATTAGGCAGCGTTTTCGATGAAAGCTACCAGGCGGCTTGACTTTTTCCGACACTTCTAACAATTATCGTTATGTTTCAACCAATTTACCCAAATCCTTGACAAATTACTTGCCTAAACCTTCTTCACGAAACACTCTATCTATTGGTGAAAACCGCATGAAAATCCATTCAGTGGTTTTCGAGTTTATCGCGAACAGTCAGACAGACAGACAGACACGCGGAGGACTTTAATTTATAATATGTAGAGAAGAAGATAGAGATAGAAATGGTGAGCTCTGGCGTGATGAAATTACTTCTTATACCATTCATCCGATTGTGATGAAACTTTGGTGAGTTACAATAGGTTGCCCGCGAAATGTTTGAAAAATGAGTGTTTGTCATATAATTTAGCGGCAGGGGGAGAAGGAGGGAGCGTTGGGGGAAAAGAGGAAGGCGGGGAAGATGGAAGGGAAACGCGGGAGGTGAATACTTTATTTGAGTGGGATTGTAACGCATGCCGGGTACTCGCTAATATAAAATAATAGTTGAATCAGAACAATAATTAACCTCGTATAAACCATTCTACAATTTCCGGCCATATCATTTTTCAAATACCAAGCAGCGATGCCATTACGTTAATTAATAGTAGATATTATTGATCTTCGTTGTTACCAAATACAACATTTATTTTATTGAAAATGGTTGTCGTAGGTCGTCGCGTCTGTAGGTCAAAGGCAAAAACTAAAAGCAGCAATTCACTTAAATTGTGAATCGATTGATGCTAGTCGGTTCGGCACCGTTGCAAAATAAATTTGAATGCAGGTAAACTATTGACGACGGTAATTTTAAAGAAGGTAATTTTAAAACTAGAATACAAACTGAGGGAGGTACCAACCCGAAACTCTCTGCAATTTATTACTACATTAAACCGAAATACAAAGCTCGATTCGATCTAAAACAAGCACTTACAAAATGCAATAACACACACATCATTCTTACATTCACCCTTGAATATCCCCGTAAAGGTTTTCTTAGTGCATTTTTATGAAAACTAAATAATACAGATGTGCATAATAAATCATAGCACATGCTAAAATAATTCCTTTTTTTACTTTAGCTTTCTCAGGGCCCATGTCTTCTTTGGGGATGCTGTGTGGGGGTCTTTTGAGGAAAGGAAGGATATAAGTTTAGGGAAGGAAGGGGTAGATCAGTGTCTCCAGGAGTGACGCAGCGGTGAAAGGCGATGGGTTGAAAGAGTCTGGCTGGAGAGGTCTAGGTCAGGTCGCCCTCAATCAGTCTCTTCCGATCCGGCCTGCCATGAACCCGGGCACCCCTGCTAAGTCACCAAATATAGAGAACCACTTGGGGTGACCTATGGCAGAGATATTGGTTATCCAATAAATGGTTCTATTTTGTCCAGCTTACAAAAATAGTTCTGAAATAAATTATTATGTTTTATCTATTATTATTCAAGTGGAAATGTGATTTAATTTGTTTTTATTGTTCTTCTTCTTAAAATAATATAACATCACCAAATTTATAGTTTAACACTCGTAGAAAAGATTCTCATAATTGTTTTCAAACAAACGAATCGTCAGTATCCAAAAAAGAAATATTAGAACAACTTTTTTATTTAATTATTTAATTAAATGAAGACAATATTAGCGAAACTCAATCGAAAATCTGGAGACAGAAAAATCAGAAAAAGATATAGGCTCCGCTGGGACACGAACCAAGACCCTTTGCTTACATGACAAGTGCTCTACCGATTGAGCCGCGGAACCCATATCAAATTCGGTCACTTTTAACTGTATCATACTTCGACTAAGAACTACCAACATGTTCTTCATTTTCTTAACGCACATATTATTGGCTGCTATTTTTATACATGATGCAAGATTCAACTCGAACTAAATGCTATCTAGATAGTGTCTGGATAAATTTTTTATTCATTTTTTATTTTTAATACGCGACATCTATTGACTTTTCTGCAAGTTTATGATGAATATTTATTTTAATTTTTTAAACTTTATGAGTAAAATCTCAAATTATAATATTTAATTAAATGAAGACAATATTAGTGAAATCTGGAGACAGAAAATATATTGGCTCCGCTGGGACTAATATCTTTGTTCCAGCGGAGCCAATATCTTTTTCTGAATTTTCTGTCTCCAGATTTTCGATTGAGTTTCGTTAATATTGTCTTCATTTAATTAAATAATTAAATGAAGACAATCTTTTTTTTTACTTCCTAAGGTTACTGAAGTTATTATACCTGAGAATGAGCGCGAAATTTCATACTGTAAATAGCGAATTTTTGTAATTTTTTAACAACTAGACTAACTATTACCATAAATGCTACCTTCCTTGATATTACACCCACAATGGTGTTAACATTATATTGTTACAATTTCATATCATTATTATCAACAATTCAACTTACTTTAAGGCTTTTAATATTAATTTTAATCAAACCATCAACTGAAGATATGTAAATCGCTTTAGTTCGTTTTAATTACGTAGGGCTTATTTATGGAAGGGTTAATGCTATATTATGTTAGACAAAGGAATGGCGTGTTTTTAATTTAATTATTCATGACGGAATATTTATTTCATAACGGAATACATGAGTCGGGTTTTATAATGCCTTCTTGATATGGCTATTAAGGCGCGGTGTACCAAAAACTCCTAGATCACAGAGGTTTTGGGTGTACCCGCTCAAAAAGAAGAAGATGCAGAGATATGTAAATACGAATGTTAGAGAGAACGCGCTAATGTTAAAAACAAGAATATTTAAGCGAAAATTGTGAATATGTTTAATAAAACACGACTCCTTTAAAATATAGCCAAAATCTCTTGGGGATTGTCTAAAATAGTATTTAAAAAACACTGTGAATTTTTTCCTACTATCTTTAAATAATGTAAAATGAAATCGCTCCCGCTATATGTGCGCTTAGATCTTTTTAACTACGTAACGGATTTTCATGCGGTTTTCACCAATAGATAGAGTGATTCAAGAGAAAAGTTGAGAAATTCAAAGATTCAATTCAGGCAGCGGGCAACTGGCAAACGGGCGGTGTGAATTT
Source organism: Limnephilus rhombicus (assembly GCA_929108145.2). Taxonomy (NCBI): domain Eukaryota; kingdom Metazoa; phylum Arthropoda; class Insecta; order Trichoptera; family Limnephilidae; genus Limnephilus; species Limnephilus rhombicus. The sequence continues at coordinate 27,135,109 of OV815278.1, forward strand.
GATATGTATGCGAATTAACCGACGGATTGGTTATAAAGGTTGAATAAAACGCAGCAACGTGTGGCCGGGTCTGCTAGTAACTTATAAAATAACCGAAAAACGTGATTAAAATAATTTTCGGGGCTTACTTTGCGATTTTTTTCTATCGAGGGAATTTCATATAATTGCCGTTTCGATGTGGGGGGTGTATAGATATTATCTTCAAGAATAACTTGAGAGCTTTAAAACTTACAGTATTTAAGGAAAATATGTAATAAATCGGTAGAAATGCGGGAAGCCGGGCCAAGAGACTAAATAAAAACTAAGATATGAGTATTCCAAAAAAAACATATAACAGAAAATCTGTTGGTGAGGCCCTGGAATGGATATGGAGATCTGGATTTCTAGGTCAGCGGAACTGTTTGAAAGTTGCAATATCATTTCCGTTGTGAACTATGGAGTGTGGAAATATCCATTTAACTCTTGACAAGAAATGATGCCAGAGGCGCCATAATATAAGTGGATCTCTGGTGATGAGGATATTAAAAACATTAATACAGTGTGTTATGAAAATATTTGCGTAGGACGTCAAAATGTTATGAAGATATTTAACTTTCACATTGGAAGCTAAAATGTTAGGAATATAATACATGGAGAGCATGAGACAAGTGTGATTATTACTAGAATTTTCTCAGGCGTGGACCTTAAGCAGGCGGCTGTGTAATACTTTGTATGAGGATAGGTTATTTAAATGAAATAGTATTGTGCTTTGACACAGTTAAATTAATTTATTAATTAATACAAATAATAATCAGGGCTAGACTAAATTCTGAATGGGCATATTATGGAGCGTTAGTACCGTTTAATCTTGAGGAGTTGATGAATGGGTGAATGCCATCTGTAGGCGATCCATGCTGCTGCTTGCTGCCTTCGGAGATGGGCGGTTAGCTCCCTCCGCTGCTGACATGTGCTGAACGGCAGGCTGGAGCGACGAACAGGCCTCCAGTCCCGCGGTTTCCCAGCGACGTCCCGTCCAAGGGCGGTTGCCAGCCAGCCGACTATGTCGATGACGGCCAAGGTGGGCGATCTTCGGCCGCATCCCTGCGAGCACCTCTGGCTCCAGGTATAGTCGGAAGGTCTTGTCATGACTGCATCTGCAGATGCTGGATGTGGTTTTAATCCAGCAGAAATAATGTGCTCCCATGGTACTCCGCTGCTGATCCAGGATTTTAATGATTGTCCTGATGGTCTTCAATAATGGATGCCGCTGGTGGGCGCGGATTTATCAATCTTCATATGTTGTTAAAATAATGGCGAACTACGACTATTTGATTACGTCGACCCGCCACAGGGACGGTGGCCGTGGTCACCTGTGGCTGCTCAAAGAATGGCGAGCTCAAGGCCAGTCCTGCCTAGTGCACCCCTCTCTGCAGATCCTCAGTGTCACCAACTGAGCAAAGGTAAGCATTTCAATGCTACCAATATAATGATGTTGAATGTTTACAAACTTCACACCAAAAGTACCCATACACAGATAATTCACTTGTTACTTTTCATACTATCTTTAAATAATGTAAAATGAAATCGCTCCCGCTGTATGTGCGCTTAGATCTTTTTAACTACGTAATGGATTTTCATGCAGTTTTCACCAATAGATAGATTGATTCAAGAGGATGGTTTTTATGTATAATACATGCATATTATAGTAGATAAAAGTTGAGAAATCAATTCAGGCAGCGGGCAACTGGCAATCGGGCGGTGTGAATTTGATATGTATGCGAATTAACCGACGGATTGGTTATAAAGGTTCGATAAAACACAGCAACGTGTGGCCGGGTCTACTAGTAACTTATAAAATAACCGAAAAAACGTGATTAAAATAATTTTCGGGGCTTACTTTGCGATTTGTTTCTATCGAGGGAATTTCATATAATTGCCGTTTCGATGTGGGGGGTGTATAGATATTATCTTCAAGAATAACATATATTTTTTGAGAGCTTTAAAACTTACAGTATTTAAGGAAAATATGTAATAAATCGGTAGAAATGCGGGAAGCCGGGCCAAGAGACTAAACAAAAACTAAGATATGAGTATTCCAAAAAAAACATATAACAGAAAATCTGTTGGTGAGGCCCTGGAATGGATAAGGAGATCTGGATTTCTAGGTCAGCGGAACTGTTTGAAAGTTGCAATATCATTTCCGTTGTGAGCTATGGAGTGTGGAAATATCCATTTAACTCTTGACAAGAAATGATGCCAGAGGCGCCATAATATACGTGGATCTCTGGTGATGAGGATATTAAAAACATTAATACAGTGATACATTTTTCACTAAATCCGATATAGGAAATGGAATACGGACGTGCTTCACGTATATGCCGGGTTTCATTTAATACTTTATTTTTTATTATGATCTCTATTTCCTGCCGTATCTCATCTGATTTTATAAATCGTGGGGCCACACACAATTTTTTTTATAGCAAAAATATTGTCTACGTGGCAGTGAGCATTGTCCACTGATGGTAACAGCGGGCGTACCAGTAATAATGTATTATTGTAGACTGCGGACAAAACGTGATTTTGTGTAAATAAAATCCCAGTCCCTTTTCTGACTAGGAATAGATGGCAATTCAACGGGGGAAATTGGACATAATGCTTATATTCTTAGATTTGACTTTAACGTTTTTCTGACAATAATTTCTTTATTTCCCGGCATAGCTCAGTCTGCCGAGAACAAGTTCTCCATTGTTCGCGCGCGTTCTGACGTACAGACACGAACAAGCCGTCCACACAGACGCTCCGCACACACTTCGCGCCCCTTTGTATTTGGCGTAAAAACCGAAGCATTGTGGATTGCGGCGCACACGAGTTGAAATGCTTTGTTCGCGCGCGGAGTGTGCGCGGTTCGTGCGCGCGAGGCGTCCACACTATGAGAATTCTGTTACATTGCATGATACATTGCGGCAATGTGGACGGAAAATTCTTTCATTACGTGTTACATTGCGTGTTACGTTACGGCAATCTGTACCCGCCTTAACCGCTCCGTTTTCCAAATCCCTCCATTTTCATTTGTCAAACCCATCAATTCCATTGCTTTGTTTGGTATACTTCAAAAAGGAAACAAATCTAAATGAATATTTTCTATCTACCACCGCATCTCGTTAAAAATCACCCACATTCCTATGATCCGAATTTCCAGTAACATATTGACATACCTATCTCAGGCGAGTAACCAATATATAGTGACTGTACCGAATGTGGAACTAAACAAAAACATGCCAAAGAAAATAGCGTCGAGAGCAAATAAGAAATAAATAATGAACGATTGGGTAAATTCAGCGATGCTCTGTATTTCACTTAAGGTAATTACTGCTCACGTTCTGCGAGCGACGTCCCTTGGAATAACATTGAGATTTCCGTCGACAGTTTTATTTTGGTAAAATAAAGTAGTTTGATATGTTGAAGCCACACAGCAGGTCAAACATTAATAAGATACTTAAAATCTTTCGAATGACATCATAAAGATTTTGCGCTATTCATTTGAAAAGCTGAATTTCATAATAAAAATTCCCTTGATTATTATGCTGCGTATACATTTGCGAACCGAGACGAACGAAGCAACCGAAATTCTTATCCGTTTTATAGCTTTTTTTCAAAACCAAATAGAATATGACCAAACAGAATATGTATTTCCGCACAAGAATTAATTATCTGTAATATAAAAATGAATCGCTGAATGTGTTTCTAAGCGCATAACTTTCGAACGACTGCACTAAATTGGATAATTCATTTTTTTGTGTGTTCGTTATTGTCAGGACAAAGTTTTTATAAAACTTCCGGTGGGCTCTGGTATTATGAAATTTGTATTAAAAAAATTGCTCTTGGTGGCACGCGAGGTTTGAAAACTGAATGTATGGAAAGCGGGAGGGAGGGACAGATAGAGGAGGGAGGGGGGAGGGGGGACGTAGGGTGGTGCGATGGGGGGGGAGGTGGAGGAAGCGGAGTGGGAACCCTCTTACACCATGCGAGCGAAGCCGCGAAAAACGGTTTACGGTTGAAGAGCTGGCGATTATTTTGAATTATTTTTGTGTAAAATATAATATTTCGAATGCTTCGGTGACTGGACAGGAACAAAATCGTTTCAATTAAACATCTAATTCGCAACCTTTTATTATTTTACAACTTTCTATGGGTTAAGCAATGAAATCAGATGAATGATGACCCGAAATTTAATATTTTTGTTTAGTTTATTATTTTGTAAATCATATTTAATAATTTTATTATTGAGTTCTACAAGTATTGTTATTTTTATTATTGTGACAGCTGTTTCAAGGCCTTGAAAGCCAAAACAGCTGTCACAAGAATAAAAATAATAAAACAGTTGCAGAACGTAATAATAACATTATCAAATTTGATTTTATTTAATTTTTTTGTTATAAAAGAGAGTTCCACCAATTAAACACAAAAACAAATAATAATTAATTTTTTATTATTTATTGTGGGTGATTTATAGGAAACACTGAAAACTATTTTATAAAATGACATAAATAATTCAGACTTTGATAAAAATACTTATTTCAGAGATAAAATAATAACAAAATCATCGCTGTGCAGTAGCTGTGACAAACGATGGTGATATGGCATCCATCTTCTTAAATTAAACAATAAAATAATTTAAATTACATTAACATTAAACAATCAAATATTATAATATCTGTACGGTTGACCAGTCAGTGGTTGAGTGGGTATAGTGCTTGGGTCCCACCCGGGCGTCAATTTTCGCTTTCTTTGGGTAAAATTGATCAACCTTTTTCTGAATGTCGAAATTCTTTCAGTAGCATTTATAATTCCAAAATATCCAATACACGTTATTGTGGCATTATATCATTTTTTATAGTTACATCGTGTACAAAAATTTGTCATGTAAACTAATTTAAAAAATGCACGACATAAAGTCCAATTCTGATACAGTCCGTAAAAACGGTAGCTACCCAAATGTAGCCATTTTGAATTTTCTCTAACACAACGAGACCGCCTGACATCTGTCACAAGCAAATTCTGGCGAAGGTTCGTTCTGACTCAATTTTTACAAAAATAAATGATTTTTTAATTCCGCTCCAGCATTTTCCACACGTAATAAAGGATATAATCCTACGATGATGGCCGGACGTTTTCTGTTATTTTTTAATTAGTTAGTCTTCGCACGTATTTACATACACGAAATAACGTACTTAGTACTTATTACCTATGTGCTGAATTCTATCGATCACTAACGGTTCCCAAAGTCTTTCCAAAACGTGTCCAAAAGTGTTAAAGAAAAGGGGGTTTTCTATAGAAATGAGAGGCCTTGATAACCATTTCATTCTGAAATTCCGTGTTTTATAAATTGCCTGTATTTTCTGAAATAATGCAGAATACCTGCTTATCTAAGTTCCAATAAAACTTATTCGATATCGTCACCCCGAGACTCCGCTAGCGCTTTCATGATTCCAGACAAACAAGCGTCCGTCCCTGTTAGTCGCCGTGCTTAGCCATCTTATTGCGGACGCAAACCTCGGGGTATGTAATTTAATGTTATGATAAGTTCAATCATAACTTTCAATTATTTTAGATATTCACATATGACAACATTATCATATGGCCATTCAGCGTCAATTTTTTTCTTTGACAGTTTAATGATGGCGATTCTAAGTCCGATTCATTTTTTGACTAAATTGTGATCAATTTTACCCAAAGAAGAGAAGAACTATCATGTTGTTAAACTTTTAACTGAAACGTACCTAATGATCAACATATAATGGATTGCAGAAATGTCGCTGAATTGACATTTGATGACAATGTTAAATTTGAATTTCTGCAAAACAACTTTTTTTCAATTATTAAATTCAACTATTTCGGAACGGGAAAACTTTTGCCAATGTTGATTATTATTTCTTTAAATAGAACATATGGCTGGAGAAAATTAGAACCATCTTTGGCCATCACTATTTTTTATGAATTTTTAGTGCTTGCGGGCGGCTTTCCGGGGCAGGTGCTATTTTTCGTTTGGCGCGCTGAAACCGACATTTGAAATTGGCCTTGGCTAAACAATCGGCCCAGAATTTCCATATTTGTGGTGTAAAATAATAATTTAACCCTTGTAGTCCCGCTTTATTATTTCCACATGCGGGGTATATTTCGCGCTTGATAACACCTTAGATTATTTTTATTATATTTCTGACGCATAATTTGTTATTTGCATTATTTTTTTCTGATTTAACATTTATTTAAGTGGTTTTATTACCAAAAAACCATGAAAACAGGCCTGTTCTGTCATAAAAAAATGATAATTTTAGTTCAATAAACAAGAGGGTTCATATAAAAGTCATAAAAAAGATTATAAGTGGAGCAGATATTAAAATACAGTTGGATCAGTCATAGGGACCACAGTATTAAACTAAAACCATTTACTTATTAATGTTAAGAAGAACCTAAAATAATAAATGGGGATATACTTAACGAAACGGCAATGAATCTGAAACTGTATTAAACATTTTTTTCTAATTTTTTTCATAACCTAAAAATATGTGATGAACGGTAGATTTATTAGCAAACCTATTTATCAGTTCACTTGTTAATCTCTAATCTGTTCTAATCTCTGGTACAGTGATTTGAGTTGAAAATTCGATTTTTAAAGGATTTTTTCAAATATCTAAGTAAATTTTTTCTCCTTATATCTTCGATTCATCACCCAATGAGATAACCAGGAGTCGATACTATTTTCCGTTTATGTGGGCGCAATACAAAAATCTGTTTCTCTCCAGGAAGACATAACACATTCAAAGAGAAAAATACTGTCCGGTCATGTCGAGGACCGAAATAAACAGAGTATGTATGAAATTATGTACGATGGGGCTGAAGGGGATTATGAAAAATTGTACTAAATGCAATTTGGAAAAACGAAGAAACAGCCGTTATTTTAGCAACACAAAAACGTGAGGTGTGATGTTTTGAAATTGGCACAAGTATTTCTATCGGGAATATTTTGAACAAGCTTTTTGCGTATATTAACTACGACGAGTTTTATTAACATTACACAAATATAAAAATAATTTATTTTTTTATTGGTGCCCTTTTTTACTCATTTAAAGTACGCTCTAGCGTGTTTAAATCGCACTTTATTGAACGCGCGTTTTTTAAAGTTACCATGGCAACATCAACAAATCAACAAAATGTTAAGTCTAAATGTCAACTTTTAACTATAAATCTGACAGGAATATTTTAAACGTCAAATATAAGATATAATATAAGCGTAAATCGCACAATTCACATCTTCTGCAAGAGCCAAAGATTCCGCAAATGGCTACCACCTTCAAAAATAAGTACGTAATGTCCGGTGCTTCCGTGAAAAACTTCCGCAAATCATCTTCTTTGAATACATACGCCTTCTTAGCAACGTCATCCTTGCTAATTGCCTTCATGAATGCATGCACTTTCACAAATGATTTTAAATCAACCCCTTTATTTATCCTCAACAGATATTGCAATTTCGAATGTATGGCCCACATAGTCGATGCTTTGTACTGTTCCGACATTTTCTGAAGGTAAGCAAGCACAACTCGTTCATCTACATCTACTACGTTTTGCTCCTCCATCCATGTTATGAACCTTTCATATTCTTTTTTTATAAACGTCTTTGGATTTTTCAGGTACTAACCGCGATTCTGCTTTGGTATTTAAATTATCAATGTTAGAACTCATTTTACAACACACAATAACTAGTAAAAACTGTGATGTCAACTATTAATCTTATGTGACAGATTGCAAATTAATGTTTGTGTTTTTCATTTCCATGACAACAAGATATTGTGATGTCACATCACGAATTCATTAATAGTTCTTATTTCCAAATTTTTAATAATAATATCAATATTTATGTTTTCAAAGTGTTCCAATAAAAAAAATAGCGTAAAGTATTCGTGGATAACTGGTCTTTAAAACACTTGCTTTATTTCGAGTACTCGGCTACGCCGTCGTGCTCGAAAAATCGCGCGTGTTTTAAAGACCCGTTTATCCACTTATATTTTAATATACTAATCTATCATATAAAAATAGTGTTCTTAGATAATTTGTTTTAAGTGATGCTCGACTAGCAAAATTGTGATTTTGGTTTGAAAATAAGATCACTTTGTAATATTTTAGATGCTTTAGTTAAATACTGCTTTAATTACACTTTCAAATAATTGAGTAAATTTTTAATTACTTGACCGCCGGCGTAGTTCAGCGGTAAGGCTCTTGACTCGTACACCGAAGGTCGCGGGATCGAATCCCGGCGTGGCAAATAAATTTTATTTGATTAGTTTGTGTTATTTCACAAATTATTCATTTAAAATAATATATAGTATATTTGCGGCACGTTCTAGAGTAGAAGATACCTACTCTCAGTATCGCCCTGGTGTAAGACCACCATTCAGAATTGAAACGTTGCTTGAAATGGCATTAGCCGTGTTTGGTGACCAGATCTGAATAGCCAGGTACTTCCCCACCTTCCTCTTCCCTATCTCCTTCCCCTCCCTGCCACCTTCAGCCTCGCAACATATCCCAATTGGGGATGCCATAGTCTCACTGGCTTCAGACGGGAGCAGTTGGGACTCTTGTGCGGTATTCATATTAATTTATTTTTTAAATAGTCTTTTTATACGCCAAGACAAAAAAACGTATCAGGCCTACAAAAACTGCTTTAAAGTTCAAAATCTTCTACTTACGAACCAGTGGTGGTCCGTGAGTTTTCAGTGAGCTAGAGTACTAAAATTGAAAAATATGACATTACTGATGTTGTTGTAGCTGAAAATGAATATTATTTTTTTTTCAAATTTTCAACTTTTTGTATGAAGATTTTTCAGTGTGTGGATGCGGCGCATCCCTTGACCGAAAAAATCCTGAAGTTCTTCATACAAAAATGTGAAATTTAGAAAAAAAAAATTTTTTTCAGCTACAGCAACGTTAATAGCGTCATATTTTTCAATCTTAGCGCCCTAGCTCATTGAAACGTCACTGACCACCATTTCGGTTGTAGTTTTATTGTATAATGTGAAAATTATACAATAAAACTACAACCTATAATTATTTAGAAAATGATCGTAAAAACATTTAAATATTTGTGCCTGTCACAAAATAATATGAAATATGCGAATAAATAAAAAAAAGGCAGCTCATGTTAAACGGGAAATTAAACCTTGTCGCCATCTACATAAAGTCGTTGTTATCGACTTGATCCCGAATTTTCACACGTGTTGCATCACCCTAATATAGTTGAATTTGCGAAATGAAGTTTTTAATAAACGCACAAAGTTTGGGAACCGCTGAATGATTGAAGATAAAATAACATAATTTAATACAATAGATAAAAATTCCGCCGGGAAGCAGGAATAAATACCTCATACTTTTCTCTCGTGAATCCACGCAGCAACACCAAAACTGTATTTTTAAGTGTTTGTACGTTTATCGAAATTATTTTTAAAGCTTCTTCTTCGGTATGGTATACAAGTCTTGTACGTTTAAATCAAGGCGCAGTGAAAGTTACAGTATGCGCCAAACTTAAATGCCGACCTAAACTTGATACGTCCATTCTCGCGCAGGTACAGTCATTTTACTGACTTTACAATGACCGTAAGCAAAACGTGGTGCGTAAAACAAACGTGCGACGGAGAAAGGAGTGAGCGGGGAGACATGCTGCTTCTCGACCCTATTCGCCTATTCCGACGGTTTCTGTATCAACGTCAGGTTGGCATAATAAACCCAAAAATAACGTATTAAACAGCAGAGTTTGAAAATCTTACAATGAAGGCTCTTTACAATTAAGAATTAGACAAATTATCATAAAAATGTACCTCGTACTCCAAACTCAATCTATCTCGACACATAATTCAATTATTGCAACAAAAGCAGATAAATTAAAAGCAAAAAGAGTCAAATAAATACGTTAACACAGTTTCATTTCTTAAATAGTCAATCTTTGGTCACTACAAGTATAACGGCTTTACCTTGTGGCTTTTTTTTTCATTTAAGATTTTACTGCGATATTGGGATGGCGCAGTAATAGTCAACAGACCGCAATTTACACAATTTACTATCTCAGATGACAGGTGATAACAAAGTAGGGTTGCCATACGTCCGGAATTTCCCGGACAAGTCCGGAAATATAGGTCTTTGTCCGGAATGCGGGGGGAGTTCTAAACAGTCAGGAATTTCTACAATTAAGTGGAGATTGATATAAAAAATTAAATAAACCAAATTATTTTTATTACAAATAAAAGTAATAACATCACTTCTGATATTTAATGCTCCCAGAAATATTGTTCAACACTTCCGAATCTTTAATAATAGTTTTGTAGAACATTTCGCAAGTCAAATTTTTAAAATTATACTGTGTTAAGAGAATCGACTAGACAGACTCTACAAAAAGCCTGTTCCTTTCGTTTGACCATTGGGTTCCCATACTCTTTCAACATTGGCATTTTGTGCCTGCATAGCAAATATATAAGAGCATGTCTTTGTTAATTCCGTAACATTTCCACATTTCCTGGTCCCGCTGCTTTCAGAATAATGGTCCATTGGTTATTAGCATTAATCTAAAAAAAAACCTTGACTTCGTCACTTCATTATATTATTCAAAACTGTGATTTCATCAAACAATTTGCTATCATCCAAATTTACCCCTTTTCCAATTAGAAACTGTATTGATGGAATAATATTGTCATACTCAATAGTATTGTCTTTTTTTATTAACATCCATTTCTATTAACATAAAAGGAATACCTACCACTTTCCAAATCTTTATTACAAAGTCCCCCCCCCCCCTCCCCCCCAAATGCGACGATGCATAACGACATTCATATTATTACAAGAAAGTCTGGAATTTTTATCAAATGTCAGGAATTTTCTACGGGATTTTGATTTTTTGATCTGGGAACCCTATAACAAAGAGACGCTGGACATGCTTGCAAGCACTTCTAAAGGGTGTTGTACCTGACTTACTTTAATCAGTGATTGCTGATATTATTTGGCGTAAAAAAAATTACTTAAATTTTGGTTTCCGATGACATTCTGCTATTTTTTCTCAACTAAAATATAAAAAAATCGATAGGTTTTGGATAGTTAAGGGAGAGGTGAGGGGTTGGTTGGTTACTGGGCTAAGTGACCAACGACTAAATGTGAAAGATTTTTTTTAAACATTAAAAAAGTCACCGGAGACCAAAGTTTAATTTACATTTAGTGATGTCAGGAATCACCAGTTAAAGTAAGTCAAGTACATCCCTTAACACCAAGTATAATTGAAAATTAAGTCTTTCTCATACGAGACGGCAATCGCACGTTCGTTACTACATGCGTATAAGAGATGGCATTTAATAAAAATAAGTTAAACTAATCAAATAATTACAACAGTTCTTGTGATTCTTAAATGAATACTTACTACACTTATATGAGAAGGAAAACTTCAAGTACAACTATTTAGAAGCTGGTAGGTAGGTATATTTAATAAACGTTATAAAAGATTTTTCAGAAAAGGTTCTTTAAATATTAAGAAAGCGTGAGCAAAATAACGAGATGCAAACAACAAGAAAACACAACAGGCCGTTTGTAACAACGTAAATATGTACTTTTGAGTAGGCAAATAAATTAAAATTACAAGACGTAGCAAAGGATTTACACCAACGGCAAATGGCGGAAAATATTAGCGATGTTCTTCAATCCCAGTGATTGAGATTACTTGAAATATGTTCGGGAAAACTCCAATAAACATCGTGGTTCGTCGGGATTATAAGTTGCTTTATTTAATTTATCGTAAGGTTCAAAATTAATATTTATCTGGACCAGACCGTCCGTCCTTCCTACTGGATGCTCTAAGTAACTCTTGTAAGGTACTTTAACTGACTTCTGTAGAGACACTTCAAAACTGTATAAAACATATAACTCTGTATACCAACGATATCTGTTGAAGGGTGTTGAAACTACGCGTATAATCCTGTATATCACAATATTTATAATATTTTCAAAGAGAAATTCTGAAAGATCCCTTTAAAAGTGTGTGATGTATAGGGCTTCGAAGACTATCAAACGGCTTGATAGCAAGCACGTAAATTTGTTGTCTATTATCCTCTATTATTGTCTATTGTTGTCTATGCCTCGCCGCTTGGCGCGCGCATCATGCCGCTTCGGCAAGACTTTGTCTATAGCTTTGTGTGATTTCGCAGATGGTCGAAAGAGAATTTTGTGCGAAATGGAATCTCACAAACACAAAGCATTCTTTATTATGTCATAATAATGTTATATAATTATTACAGATGATACGCTACGATACGATACGATATCTAAAATCACCACTCATTGTAATGTTTTTTGTCTGCAGGTACTTATTTGTCCACGCTTATTTGTCTGTTCCCAAAAAAATATAAATTCACATCAAGCCTGCTGCCAGCACGTAGATTATCGCACAATGATTGTGACAAACCATAAGCTAAGCATCCTCTCGAGACGGTCAAAATGCTAGCCATAGACAAAAAAAAATATGAGCTTGTTCAAGCCGCTTGATATGATTGATAAACTCGCTCATGAGGCGGTAAACTCTTTGTAAGTCATATAGCGGCGTGCTCATTTAACCCCAATTTTGCATAATATTCCATAACCTTCGAAATATTGTCACCCCTACGCATAAAAATAATCCCTCATAAAAAATGATTCCATATTTAAACAGAAACTCCCGCGTCCAACATTCAACAGGCTTTGTAATAATTAGAGTTTCCGAGTCACGTAAAGCAGGAGGAAATTAATTCGAGGATTTCACGCTTTAGATTAGCATAGGCGGGCAGGTCGTGTCGGTAACTGCCTGTTTAAAATAATCGTTGTTTAACTACGAGAGGGCTTTTTGGGGATAATGGGGAAGTAAGGGAAAGCTTGCTGTTTGGTGAAAATGACTAGAGTTCAAAAATAACTCCTTGAAAAAAATTGTCTTGGGATACACTATTTTTGAGACTGAAACAATTCAAAATAAGTGTAGGCTTAAAGTTTGTTATTAATTTTGTACATAACCTGTCAGATTAAAATAACATTTGTTTAACTGCAAGACAGTTTTATTTGTGTTTGTTTTTTTGTATTTTAGTTCCACACAAGAGACCCTGAAGAAAAAATTCCCCTCCGGTCCTATATCATTTTTGGGAATGCTTATCAAGGGTCTTTTTAGGAAAGCAAGGAGAGGAAGTTCTGGGAAGGAAAAAGATATGAAGGGGTGGGTAGGAATGTGGGGGTCAGTTTCATCCATCCCTCTCACTACGTTGCAAGGCTGTGGGTCGAGATAGTCCTGTTGGAGAGGTCCAAAGGTCTCCCTCAACCAGTCCCTCCCAATTCGGCCTGCCATGCAGTTGATGAAATCCGTCGCCAAGACCTGGACAAACCTCACCCCATCAACCCGGGAACCCCTACTAAGTCACCAAACGTAGCGAACCGCTTGGGGTGACATATGGCAGATAGTGAGGGAATGGAGGAAAGTTTGCTTTTGGGTGTAAATGAAACAACTTCCATACGCACAGATGAAACTAAGTCAGCGATCATTTGATTTTAAGAGTTAATCTCATTTTATGACTAACATCACTACCCGACTTCACCCGAGATTTGGGTGAACAAATATTATAGAACAAAAAAAAGGCGTCGTGTCCTTTTTTACAGCTAAATGACCTCACGATGGAAATGAATCTGTGAAAATATAATCTCAGCAACTTTCGTGACGTCAGAACTCACCGGCCGCATTTTAACTGCTTCATACATACAGACTCCCACTTAGAATCAAACAAATTTTTAAAAAAATAGCTACATTAAGGACATTAAATGTTGGCTGAAGAATCTATCGGAAAATGAACTTACTAGTATACTTAAAACATCATAGAAGTTTCTGGAAAACCTTATCCAATCAATGAAGTTAAACCATAGAAGTCGCTGAAAAACTTATCCAAAGCATAGTCCCCCTCAGCACAAGATCTCCTAGTGAGGAGGACTACGAATATATTTTATATATATACATCTAACTAACATGTTTCATATAAAAATGTAAAAAATATTATATAGTTACTGAATAAAAATAAAAAAAGATGTTTGAAGATTCCGACAACATTAAATTATAACATCTTTAAGTTGGATTTCTACGGGGACATTTTTCCACGTGAAGGATAAATATAAATAAATAATTTATTCGAAGAGGTATTTTTTCAACATAACAAAACTTATAGTTGGACGTCAAAAGATTTTCTGCCTTGTAAATAAAAATATTTATTCTAAAACTAGGCAAAATTGGCAATTCCGTGGAAGTCATTTGAGACAATTTTCCTCGAGTGCTTTTCATCGTAAACAGATTCCAAAGAAAATAAAAATTGTAAACAAGAATAATTGGCAAACGGAATTTTATATCATTCAAATAAAAAAGATTTGAAATATCGGAAGAACCTTTGAAAGTGATATTATTTATCATATTAAAAGATCGGATCCAACTTTCCTTTGTTCAAACTTTTCAAATCATGCTCCGTCCTATTTTTAAAATTCAAATTACACAGACAAACTCGAGGTGGGTGAAATAAATTTCCTTATCTGCGATCTGCAGAATTTGCGCTGAATTGTTGAATAGTACAAACCCGCCTACGAACTCTGTTGTGAGAAGTGTGTTGTGAGCGTGCTTGGCCAAATATTTTTAAAATCCGTGATTGTTTCTTGAACAGACAAACAATTTAACTGGCCAGTCTGGAGCTTAAGATTCGACAGGTTTTATATACATAAATTGGCGACATCAGGAAGTCTGGTGTGGAAGATCAATAAAACTCAATTATCTTTCAGCACCAAACTTCACTCCTGAGTGAGCGTTGGGCCCGAGCTCACCCAGACCACGCCCTACACAATAATTGATTATTTATTAAAAAAAAAATTAAATTTTATTTTTCTGTTTTTCTATTTAATGTACATGTTTCTTTAATTTAAAAAATGTGTGGGATTGAATCATCCGCAACTATGGTCAGTGGTCAATATTTGCGATCACGGTCAACAATTGGTAAGAGATATTATGACCGACCGCGACGATTGATACATTTTAGCCCGGCCACCATAGTATCAGAAAAGTTTCAAATAAACGCAATTATTTGGATAATGTCGTTCATTGCATAAAATTACTGGCTTATCAATAAACGGAGTTCATCTAACGAAGCTCTTAGAATTGAAAGAAGTCGTATATTTTATCCATGGACTTAAATGATTAAGAAGCGACCTATTTATTCTGTTCGATCTGTGAGAAACTAAAGTGGTTGAAATATTACTAAAAACCACATTAACTACTTAACTCCCGTTTAGTGTGAAAATGTAAAAGCGGACTGCCAATACATATTTAGGTAGTATTTCAATTCAGTATTGCCAATTTATTAATATTTTTACGTAATTCTTCGGCGTTTGATATTTCGAAGCGCATAAGTGAGAAAATGTCGCCAGCGTGTATCGATTTCATATTTATTCCCTGTCAATATAGGTTCGGATGTCAATGGTGAAACCGTGCTCGGTACATCAACATTAAATCATCGGAAGTTACCATATCGATCCGATATCGTAAGGTTATGATGTGATTAGAGCTCTGGTTTTATTTCGAATCACCTTCACCTCTAGGGGCTGTATATTCGGTGTCTTTCCATCCAATTCATGAGCAAATCAGTCAAACCGTACTATCTACAATTCTAAAAAACTTGCAAAAATTGTTTTAAAATTTGTTCGGGAATAAGTTATTTATAAACCATCATCTATCTCTGTACATTCTACCTAGCTACACGAACGCGGCGATCAAACGAATTTTGAAATGAATGCTTTTTGACACTGTTGAAAATATTTTTTTTAATATTTCGGACTTCAACCAAATTCGGGATTATGTACTCCATCTATTTATTTCTTATTTTATGTGAGTATCGCCCAAGAGTCTCAACAACTTCTAACCGTCTGGAGGCAGTAAGATTATGGTATTCCCAATTGTGTCATGTTTTGAGGCTGAAGGTAGTGGTGAGGGGAAGGTGATGGGAAGAGTAAGGTGGGGAAGTACCAAACTGACTATTAAGATCTGATCACTAAACACGGCTGAGCCATTTGAAGCAACGCCAACGTTTCGACTCTGAATGGTGCAGGTCTTTCACCAGGGCGATACTGAAAGTGTCTGCCACATAAATGTTTAACCTATATGTTAATTTAAATGAATAAATAAAATTGTGTAATAACACAAAAAATTATTAAATTTGCTTGCGAACGCCGGGATTTGAAATCGCGACCTCCGGATTCGTCAACCAAGGATCGTAACTACTCAACCACGGAGGCGATATTTCCAACTATCTATTTCCGCATAATATTCCCATCCACCTTTTTTACCCTTTTCACATTAGTTTAAAATGACTGCGGACAGTGGGCAATCTTGTAAAACCGATTCTTAGTTTGGGTTTATTTAAAAAAGACGAAAAAAAGCTAGCCTAAAAACCTATTTACATACCTCACAAATATGGATAAGACGTAATATTATGAGCGTACAGTAATATTAACGAAATGCGAGTGGTTTCCATTGATGTAATATTGTGGTACCACAAAAAAAAAATTAAAACACCCAAGTGAAGCCAAATAATGTTATCTTTGAAAAAAAAGTTATTAAAAAAAATCATTGTAAGGTAATCAGCAGTGAAAACCAAAAAACTGACAAATGGGGGAAGATAAAGCCATTCAAAGGAAGAGTACGAAGCCAAGTCATCTGATTGTGAACCTTTCGTCAGACCAACTGGAGTAACAACCACAAGACTACTTCAAGAACAGTTGGTCGAATTGGGGAGTCTGCGAAATCATGGAAGATACTATGAGAAATGAATTGCTGCGAACAAAAATTAACGGATTGTCGAAAGTCGAATGGCATCATCAAATAGGTAAATATCTGCAAGAGACGTGTGACATATGTGACCAACGGGTGTAATTATGATAAACGGATATTCGTTACTACTACTTAAATATTTGTATTTGTAGAATTTGCAAAGCAAATTACTGCCTACGAGCATTTAGAGAAACGCATTAAAAATGACTGTAAGAAATATTGACAGAAAAAATGCCGGTTTACTAAAGTAGGCCGGAAATTGTATCGGAATCATCTCACCTCGTGCCACTCTAATAAACGTGCCACTCATGTCTTTAAATACAAGCAACTTGACTCAGTCGAAGGGTTCAATTTTAAAACTTACAGACTTCCCAATATAAGGAAAATAGAATTCAATCGTCACAATAATTATTATTATCATAATTTTATTGATACCTAATAATGAAATGTGTTCGTGATGTGAGTGCAATATTGTTAATGGTTTTTTCGGTGTCCTAGTGTAGAATAATAATATTCCCTAGAGTTTTATAAGTAAATCTTCCTCTTTGCCTTCTTCCTACGAGAATCGTACCACGTAAAGGTCCAATGGGCCTAGAGATTGATGCACGTCTGACAGTTTGAACCCGATTCTATTAGTTCGTGAAACAATGCCTATTTTAAGAATTACTTAAATCGGAGGATCGTTTTTACAAACCCAAGAAAGAATTTAAGAAAATCGAAAAAATACTTTTTTTGTTCAAAATACCTGTATCAAAAACCTTCCTTATATAAATGCCTAGCCACTGACATCTAAGATGGCTGCCAACCTTGCTCAAACACTCACTAACACTTACGTAATGGATATTTATTTATGTATTCATGTTTTTACACTTAAAATGAAAAGCAAATAGTTTGAAAATTTGGGAACAACGTAGATACATTGATACAAAATAACAATTATGAAAAGTGTTATGTCTCTTAATTTCCAATAGTAAGACAACTTAAAATGAGGGTTGGCTATCATCCAAATAAGTTATGGGTTCGAGTGATTACAAGTTGATTTTTTTAGCTATCGCAAATATTTACAATGAATATTATACTGGACAGACGACCTTACTAGGGCTAGGCAAGTATTATGTAGTTCTGCTGCGCGGACTGTAGGAGCTCGCCCAATATCCCCGATGCCTTCGGCCGTCATCGTAACCATTCGTGACTAAGATACGAACGACGATATATGGTACTCTTCTATCCTTCTTTACTGCCATCTGTTGAAATATAGCAGAACTTCGTATTACAAACTAAGCTATCGACATCTATTGAAGGAAGCTGAAACTACAAAACAATAGTCCATACGCAACAAAACATAATCTCAAAACACATGAATTATTAGAAGATTACTGCCACTAGAGCCGCTGTCAATGTGTAGACATTAAATAAGGTTGCTTAATAAATTGCTTCTCGGTTCTAACTATGTGTAATGCGGTAAATTCACGGCTCCGCGCAGCGGCGTAAAGCGCCTGACAAATCTCAGCGGCCAGAGAGACATCCAGCAAACGAAGGTTCGAATGCTACGAAATCCAAAAACATAAACATTTTTATTTTTGTAAAATCAATATCCAATCTTCAAACCACTCAAAAATAAACAGGCAAAAGAAAAGAAAGCGACATTCTAGTTTCACTTCAACCGCGTGGAAATATCTCTGATGTTTTCTTTATTAAGTTAATATAAATGTTCGCGCCCATTTTATTTTGAATGGGAAATTTGATATGCTTTGAATTTAATTTTAAAGGTTTTGATTAGTATTTTTTCAGTCGCTTAAGTTATTTTTATTATAATTAATAAAAACGTTTCGGTATTTTAAGTACGAAAATTTACATAATGAAAAAGTATTGATATATTCGGATATAAAAATCATAAAAACACTACTGAACGCCCTGATATACGGGGTACTGAACTGACGAGGGAGGTCAAATATTAAAATAATTTATCCACCTTGGAACTGACAAACGGGGAGGAAATTGAATAAAAAACCAACGAAGGTTCGTAAAACTGAGTAATGTAGGTGAATTAATTCTTTCCGGCGAATGCTTTCTAGACCATTACAAATGGATATTAACATCATCGAGTTTATTTAGTTATAATAAACAAGGTTTGTTTACTGTGGACAAATAATAGTACATAATATAATCTATTCAGCTGCTTGTCTAATTCATTCCATATGTGCCCTACAATATATTGAAAACTAGGGCTCGGGGTTTCTCAACATGTTTATCGTGCGAATGTATTTTATTTGCTATTTTGTCTGCAGTTAGGTTCAGTTTGTTAGTAAGCACCCTTGCATTTGACATCGTCATCAAATTGTTAAAATTAATTAAATACTTGCATTATTGTAAAGTGCCGTTACTCGGCCCGTCACCGCGTTGAAATTTTAAGTTGGGTTGTTTGATCAGTCGTTGAATAAGCCTACAAAATTTTAACCCTGAAATTTACAATTAATTCATACGCATTTGAAATATTTTAACAATAATAAAATATGCTGATTTTTGTGATGACACACCCTGGAATTACCCAAGGTCAAAAAAAGTGCAACCAATTCAAAAAATTTCCATCGAATGACCAAATTTTGTGACATCGTACTGGATACTAAATCATGTAGAATAAAATTAATAAGTTTGATTTTTCTTGGGAGTACCATAAAGAGCGATACACGTCATGTAATTTCATGTAAAATTTATCCATCGGAGCGCCCTTTTCTGCACAGATTCGAGGGTTATTTACAGATGTAGTTCAGATGAATTGTTACGGTATGTAGCCTACAGAATTAAAATTACCATCCAAGATGGCCGCCAGTCTAATTCAAACATTTACTAATATGATGAATATTTATTTATATAATCGTGTTTTTCGAAAACCTAATGCATTCCAATAAAATAACAAATAAGAAACGATTTCTAAAAATGAATGAATTTCAACAAGATTCCTGCCGCCAGATGCACTATCAGATAATTTGAGAGGCGGGTGTGGGTTCCGCCGCCCGGGGAATCGTTTATAGGATAACCAACACCCCTGCCAGACGTCATCCTGAGTGGTTCGCTAAGTTTGGTGACTTAATAGGTTTTTCTTTGTATTGGCGGCACATGCGTTTGAATCTTGTTGAGGGAGTCCTTTTAATCTGTCCGGCCGAATTTTCTCGAACCATTGCCTTCTACTGCAGTGCACAATTCATACGTCCGGATTGATCCGCAGATTTCTACCCACCCCTCATACTGTGTTCCTTCCCAGAACTTCCTCTTCTTCCTTTCTCTAAAAAAACCTGCACACAGCATCTCCAAAGATTAGAAAAGCCCCAAGGGAAATTGTTTTCCTCGGGTCCTCCCGGGTGGAGCTAATGTAAAAAAGAAGATTAAAAACGGCGTTAAATATGTATAAATGTTTTGCTTTATTTTATTTTGAATAAATTGAAAAGCTCTCAATTCTTTGAAACTAAAAGGTTTTGACTAGTATTTTTACAGCCGCATAGGTATAAGGCACCGAAATACTAAGAAAAAAAGTTGATTTTTCCGATACAGGTTTTAATTTCCGTTATTGGTGATTGTAAAATTGTTGAGAAATACTTGTTCAGGCTTTCGAGAGAATAACTAATGATTAAGGTTTTCCGCACGTTTGATATTTTACAAAGACTCTCGAGGAATAATGGTTCTGCCTTTCATGTTCGTTTACGCTTTCGACGTTCGCGTTTTGTTACAGAATTCTGAGAACACCCCAGCAGTAACATTTTTTCACTTGAACTTTTTTCCATAATCGTAATTGTTACTATATCATTTGTATTTAAACAAATTATATAGATATAATAAGTTTAGTAAATAATTTGTTTTAATCGTGCTGTTTTTATTTTATTTAAACTATTAGAGCAGGTAAAAAGACTATTTTTGGAAAATCGACGGTCACAATCATATAGTTAGTGGAAACCAGGGATATTGAACATGAACCATTGTTAGTTTGAAATCGCGCACAAAAGTGTCGCCAAAATCGTTCACCACTACTACTGCAAATCGCATCTAAACATAGCGGGCGCCATGCCTTCGTTTCTACCTACACATTAAAAGCGTAACTTTAATTTCACCGTCGTCACTCTGATATTCCATGTATTTTTATCTTAGATCGGCGACAGTCGGTAAGAATCCATGCAACATCTTCCTTTATTTCTATTATATGTATACATATAAAAATTAATATATGTTTGTTTCTGGGTTTGTGTATATATGGGTACGTCCGCTATGGTTGCTAAACCATTCATCCCATTGCGATTAGACTTTGGCGATTTGGTGTGTGCATGCCCGCGATGGTTTCTGTGTACAATAGTGAGTTCTGGCTTCATGAAATTATGCATTTCTAACCGTTCATCCGATTGCGATGAAACTTTGGGGATTTGATGTGTTCGCGGGAGAGGGGAGGGGGGAGGGGAACTTGTGAAGCGGGCGATGGGAGTGGGGAGAGGGAAGGAAACGCATGCCGGGAAATGAATGAATGAATGATGAATGAATAAATGATTAATGAATGAATGAGTGAGCGAATAATAATTATAATAATAATAATTGGATGATTTGTATAGCGCCGTTTTTGTGAATAATCACCTTAATAGCGCAGTGTAAATGTAATGAATGATTGAATGAATTAGTAAATGAATGAATGCATGGATGAATGAATCGGTGGTATTTCAAAATACCACCGATTCATTCATTACAATATTTGAAAATCTCCTACCACCACCACAGTAAGCCGAAAGTAATAATTTTCAGGAAATAAATAATTTAAATATTATCAAGACGACTTTATTTCTTAATCTCAAAAACAATTAAATTGTAGACTTGTTGTAAGATTCTTCCTTTAAGCGGGAAGAAATGAAACTTAAAAATGCTTCAATTAAATTCAAAGTTTTCAACTTTGACGTTGTTCGTAGAGTCTGCCAGTAGTGGAGGCTCGTGTCTTTTTGGTGCGCTAGAGTGCTAAGTTTAAAAAATACGGCATTATTATATCGCAATCCAAAAATGTATACTTGTTTTTTAATTCTGGATACACAACAAAACATAATCTCAAAACACATGAATTATTACAAGATTACTGCCACCAGAGCCGCTGTCAATGTGTAGACATTAAATAAGGTTTTTTTTTATTTAATATAGATATATAGTACAGTGGTTTTATATAAATTATATATCGGTACACAAATTATTTAAAATTGCAATCTCACCAAAGAAGAAACTAGTTCTTGTGCTTGATGAACGAGTTACACTAATTATAACAGAAATAGAATAACATTATGCAATAGGTAAGTATATAATGGGAACAATTGAAACTTCTGGATTATCTATAAGTGTAGGTGTACATACATGGGATACGGTTACATACTAAAATATTGTGCACTTAAGTGAAATTCGAAAAATCTAAATAAAATAGAGATGAATATAGATTGATGATACATAGAAAGAAAGAGAAAAACAGGTAATTATTAAATTAATTATTCCCGATGAAGTGTAGCTTCAGTTTGAGTTTCAGTTTATTGATGTCTTTGGTTTTTTTTATTTCAATCGGAAGGTTGTTGAAAAACTTTATTCCTAAATAGATATAATTGTTTTGCATTATTTTGGTATTAAATTTTGGTATTTTGAAGTTGTCTTGATATCTTTTTGATTGATGGGTTGCTTAATAAATTGCTTCTCGGTTCTAACAATGTGTAATGCGGTAAATTCACGGCTCCGCGAGAGCCTCCGATAGCGCAGCGGCGTAAAGCGCCTGACAAATCTCAGCGGCCAGAGAGACATCCAGCGAACGAAGGTTCGAATGCTACGAAATCCAAAAAAATAAACATTTTTATTTTTGTAAAATCAATATTCAATCTTCAAACCACTCAAAAATAAACAGGCAAAAGAAAAGAAAGTGACATCTAGCGAAATTCTAGTTTCACTTCTACCGCGTGGAAATATCTCTGATGTTTTCTTTATTAAGTTAATATAAATGTTCGCGCCCATTTTATTTTGAATGGGAAATTTGATATGCTTTGAATTTGAATTTTAAAGGTTTTGATTAGTATTTTTACAGTCGCTTATGTTATTTTTATTATAATTAATAAAAACGTTTCGGTATTTTAAATTTACGTTATGAAAAAGTATTGTTTTATTCGGATATAAAAATCATAAAAACACTACTGGACGCCCTGATGTACGGGGTACTGCACTGACCAGGGAGGTCAAATATTAAAATAATTTATCCACCTTGGAACTGACAAACGTGGAGGAAATTGAATAAAAAACCAACGAACGTTCTTAAAAATGAGTAATGTAGGTGAATTAATTCTTTCGGGCGAATGCTTTTTAGACCATTACAAATGGATATTGACATCATCGAGTTTATTTAGTTATAATAAACAAGGTTTGTTTACTATAACTCGTGTCTTTTTGGTGCGCTAGAGTGCTAAGTTTGAAAAATACGGCATTGTACATAAATAATACATATCGTTGCAATCCAAAAATGTATACTTGTTTTTTAATTCTGCATCAAAATTTTTTGGATTTTTTCACTTTAGTTGAAAAAGATGTACACTGAAAATTTATTTATTATTTATTTTTAATTTATTAAAAAAAAATCGTTTTCAGTTGCAGCATCAATCTCAGCACCCTAGCACATGCAAAAATCAACCTCATAGACATAAAAATAAGTTAAAACTGAATGATTTTGAAACTTCATGTCGTATGTTACAAAATTGTGGAATACCTGTTCAATTATATTTGTCTTATAAACGCTTCAGTCTTGATAGTACCTACACGTAAATTTTTAAGGAGAAAACAATTACACAAAACACCTTGTTGATCAATTAACTTGCTTTGTAAAAATTCACTTTAGTGGTGATTTTTAGTCTTACCCCGATTCTCGAAATATTCTTATCATGCTTAGTTGAAAATATAAGTCCGAAATTAAATATCCAGCCTACCTTTTTCAGGCAATGCGCCCTAAAAAGTGCGATTTGTGCCGTTAAAGCTAAGATATACGGTTATAATTTTGAGGATAATAATCCATAGGGGGGACAAGGACAACATTGAAGTCATTCAGGTCTATGAACTGAAATAATAGACTGAAATAAAACGCGAGAATTGTTGAGAGACAGCAAACATGGAATACAATACTAAGGCGAGAATTTTAGTGTGGATTTAGTGTGAATTTAGGTGGGTAATTTTAATAAGCAAATCATTTGGAAAAATTATTTTTACAATTATTGAAGAAGCCATAGTCTCCGCCTTTACACCGCATTGGCAGAATGGACTATCTAGGACTCAGATTTTAAACAAATGAGCTGCAATAGAACAGTTGCAATTTTCATTCTCGAGATACGGTAAATAAATATTTTGGATTTTTTCTGCCGTAGAACCAAGGTTAACTTAGAATATGATTTTGTATTTCAGTTTGGGTTTTCGTATCCAACCTCCAGGGTTGGGTTACAACCATATATTGCCAACGACCATACCATGTTGAACACACCGGTTCTCGTCCGATCACCGAAGTTAAGCAACATTGGGCGCGGTCAGTACTTGGATGGGTGACCGCTTGGGAACACCGCGTGCCGTTGGCCCCCCCTGTTTTTTAGCGCACTTGAAGTGAAATATCAGAAAACTGCGCTATATAAATACTACGTTATTATTATTATTGTTATCCAACCACAGATTTTGTATTTCAGTTTCGGTTTTCGTATCCAACCTACTAGAAGATTAATTAATTAAATATTATGTCATCCACACTCGAAAATATACTATGTACTTTCCATCAGTTGCGTCTACCAGGATCTTGTCTGATTTGCACCTTGAAGATTTTTTTTTGTGTTTTTATTTAACCCCTCAGATCTCGGATATATTTTGTTAGAAGGTCAAAAAATATGAACTTTTATAAAAAATCTAAATAAACAGAATATTGCCGAACGCATCCGAAAACCAAAAACTGTTAGCTAACATGACACACTGTTAGCTAACATGGGCACGAGAACAAGAAGAATTATAAAAGTTATCGACACTCTACTTTATTTTCGTCGTAAATATAATTACAATTTCTTCTTTTTTTTCAAATGGCAGTCGAAAACTTTGGTTTCATAAAGGTGCCCATTTTAATTATTTTTTGGTTAACTTTTAGATTTGAATATACAGTTTGTCAAATAAGAGTAGAAAATATATGAGGGCGCCACTGTTGATCAAATGGCAAATACTAAACACATAACGCATGGTGTAAAAGTAAAGCTGTGTAACCTACATTTTTATAAAAAAATTAAAAAGGCATAATAGTGGAAAAAATATTTTTTAATCGCAGTATATCTAAACTGCGATTCAAAATTAGAATCTCACAATTAGAATTGCATATAGGTATATTATTATTATACCTTTGCAGTTTTGTGTTAACATAATGGAGAATAACTGTAATGTAATAAAATATAAAGCACAGTTTAGAAATTGCTCACATTTATTTAATACTAATACCTAGCGTTGCCTGGGCTTTAGATCATGTCTCTAATTTTAGATCTGAATAAATTTAACTCATTCTGATCTAAAAGTAGTGTAACTAAACTCACCATTGGTGATGCTTCCTTTCTATTTATTGTTAAATTCAAATTTATGTTAAATTAAATTAAAGCAAATCGCTTTATAAATCACCTTTTAATCAAATTTATGTCATGAAGAAAAATGTTTTTTTAAATGTGGTTTACTGTGTTCTAAACATTCAGTGTCATTGCACTTCAAAGAAATATTTGACAGTTAAGTTGGTGTTGCCAGTCTACAAATTTAATAGTTCCAGTTTTTATATTTTCTACTCTTATTTGACAGACTATATAATATATTATATTTCCTACCGTGATAATATCGGAGACACAACGTCTAAATATCTAAGAGACCTATATGAGTTGTTCTCAAAAGAGTACAAATTAGCCAAAGGAGTTAATAAAAGAAAATTATATAATATAATACAATAAGAAAGAAATAGTACAACAAAGGAGAAAAGTAAAAAAAAAAAACTACTTTTTGACAGTTTGTCAATAGGTGCTTTTAAAGTTCAAAGAGACAGATATGTACAATGTACATATTTGCATATACAGGCGAACCCTAGTGGGGTTAATAATTACATGCTAAAAATATATGTATATAAATTGTGAAGAAGCAATAAATAAATAAATAATTAATATTAGGTCCTTACATATGAAATTGGCGTTTTGTATGGGAGGAACATAAAGTCGATTTTTTTTAATATAATATATTTATTTAATCAAAGTATGTACCATTGCTATCTATGCACTTTTGCCATCTCATAGGTAGTTCATCGATCCCTTTACTAAAAAACCATTCGGACGGGAATCAATAAAATTTTTGAAGGCGGTTTGGACTGCCCCATCGGAGTTGAATTTTTTCCCTTGCAAGAAGTTATCCAAATTTCGAAGAAAATGGTAATCTGTTGGGGCAAGGTCCGGAGAGTACGGTGGATGTCCAATTGAAGCTCCTCTAATTTGGTAGCCGTCTTTTGTGCAGTGTGTGTCATGAAGCAGCAGTGGCCTAGAGCGATTAACCAGCCTCAGTTGTTTAGCAGCTAGCTTTTCCATCATGATTTGCAGTTGCTGACAATAGACATCTGCCGTAACAGTCTGGCCAGATTTAAGAAAACTGCAGTGAACGACACAAAAAAAACTGTGTTTTCTTTTGCGGCACCGTCGCCATACACATCATTAATCCTTCGAGCCGTTTCTGCAGCACTGGTGCCACGGTGGAGCTCGTACTCGTAAATAACGCGATATTTCAAGTTTTCCATTTTGTAAACTAAGTGACGCAAAGAAAAAAAACAATTAAGGAAAAAACAAATGAATTATAATTTTCGAAACACAAATACATTAGTAAATAGCTGTATAAATTTGAATTTGGAATTCCTAGCCAAAGAGAAGATATTTGAGATCAAAGTTGCCAGTACGGCAAAACGCCAATTTCATATGTAAGGACCTAATATTTCAAAGCAATACGTACAAATACAATAGCATCAGAAATAAGCGCATCATAAAAATATATCGTATATTTCAAAAAAATCCATTAAAATATCAAATAAAATATTGCTTTAGTGGAAAATTTATGAAAGTCGTCTCAATCGTTGTAAATCATAGTGACACCAAAACAGAATAAATGGTCGGCTGAACACACCTCAAACATCTCTTCCACTGGATAAAGTTTCTCTGCCACAAACTGTATAATGCGGCAGAAAATAAATAAAAAAAGAATTATCACTTTTATTTTCGATGTAATGTTACCTTTTTGGCGCCATCCATAATTTTATTCAACGACACTTTGGAAGTTAATGATTAAAACTGATGAATGTCTGCTTATTTGAGAAAAAGTTTTGGTTTGAAAAACAACCAAAGATTCTTAATTTTAAATTCAAATTAATAGGTCTAGCTTCCGGTTCTACCTCAGGAAATATAACTGAGAATACACTATCACAGAACGCTTCAAAATAAATTATTTCACTTACGCGGTACACGCCATTTTAATATTATCATTTTTAAATTACATTTCTTAGACAATCAATCAATGCTGCTTTTTGGTTTTAATTTGACCAGAATTTTTTTTATAAGATTGGTATATTAGTTAAAAATGGAATATTCCGTATTATCCGTGCATCGAACTTCGACAACACGAGCGTTCCGAATTGTTCGTGAGGTGGGCTTAAACATTTTTACCAAATTATTAATCGCATGTCTGATAGTGATGACTGAATGGATTTTACTGATGATGACAGTTTAGCTGAAGAAGCGCCGCAGAAAATTACGATTCAGATGATCAAAGTTAACCTGACGGTATCCGCTTGGGAGATGGGGACTTTGAGAATCATCTACAAAATAATGGTGACGGTGATAATTTAGATAATTTTTTATCTAGTGGCCAAACAAAAAGATGTGAAATCGTCAATTTTGTGGAGAAAAAAAACTGCAATTTGAAGACTCCGACATGGAATTTACAGGAAACACCCAATTGCCTTCGGATGTTATGGAATTGTAAACCCCATTCGATTTTTTTTTATTTTTTACAGATGCTATTATCAATAAAATAGTAGAACAGTCAAATCTCTACGCTCTGCAAAAGATGTTTCAAGTTTCAAGGCCTGCAAATATTACTGTGACTGATTAAATACATTTATCGGAATATGTATTTGCTCCTCTTTGATGCGTGGACTAAATATTCGGTCCCACTGGTCCAGTGATTTGTATTTTAAACCAGTGGCATCAACGATTACTGTCAAAGAATTTAAAAAAATACGTAAATTATCCATTTCAACGACAAATCAAAACACTTACCGAGAGAATATCCAGCTCATGATCGTCTTTTTATCAGACCTGTACTCACTGACTTAAATCAAAGATTTGCATCAATTCCCATTGAAAAATATATTTGTGTCGATGAACAAATGTGTTCAATTAAATGAAGAAGTTATATGAAACAGTACATGCCCTTGAAACCGTACAAATGGGGTTTTAAACTTTTTGTATTGAGTGGGTTATCGGATTAGGCTTATAATTTTGAATTTTATTCTGGACAAGAAAATTGCTTGCCAAGACCTGGAAGTGAACCCGACCGACGGTAGCCTGTGAAAATATTGTTGTACGTCTATATCTCGTAGTACCAAAACTTGAACCACAGACTTTATTTTGACAAGTATCAACTTTTAAACCATTTGGCTTGCACAGGCATTCAATCTTTTGGGACAGTTAGGAGGAATAGAATCCCTGGATGTAAGCTACCAGATGAAAAAATAATGAAAAATGCTCCACGAGGAATGACCTCGGAATTTGTTCTTTCGGAACTGCGATATATGAAACATTGTGTAATTGTGCATCCATGTCATTAAAAAATGTTCGGACCTAATGTTACAACAATAATAACATTTTTCTCAAAATAAACAGAATTTATGGATAAATATTTTCCCCAGATTTAATTTATAAGTAGAATTAAAAAAATATGTATCCAAAAAGAAAATCATGCATTTAAGGGTCATAAAACACAAGCAGTGAATTCATGGTAAATGATATCTTTAGTTAAATATCAAATTATTGTGCCAATAAGAAGGTGTAAGAGATGAGATGATATTGGAGGAAAATACAAGCATGTCACTTTTTGAAGTGAAACTTCTTTTGCCCCGTTAGTGATTTAAAATTTGGATGAAACGGAAGTGCGGCACTAAATTTTATTATTTGACGCGTCGTGGGTTCTAATATAATGCGGTAAATTCGCGCCTCGCCGTGATCCTCCCATAGCGGAACGGGTAAGACGTTTTAAAATTCTCAGTGACCAGACATCCAGTGAACGGAGGTTCAAATCCTACGAAATCCAAAAAAAAATAAACATTTTTATTTTTGTGAAATCAATATCCAATCTTCAAACCACTTTAAAATAAACAGGTAAACGAAAAGAAAGCGACTTAATTTAAAATAAGCTGTCATTTCGAATGCACGATGGAAATAATATTGATAACATTCGAGAAAGACGAAGATGCACTTCGTTGCTTCGTTATATACATGACTGGTACGAGGGTAGTTCCAGCGAAAGGAAAACTATGGCACGCAAAGCGTTATACGTGTTTATTTTCCTTTACATATTTGTGTTGCTTACCTTATACAACACCTCACATCTCACACCACAAACCTCACGTATCATATCAACAACACATCACATAAAACAATTCAGTATTTGAGTACCCCATACAAACTCATTTTGAAATAGTGTCCTATCCTATTCAGGTAGGTAGCGATATTTCAATTTCAGCCCATCTAAATTTTTCCTCAAAATTGGGAGCCAAAAAAATGTTATTTTTTAACAAGTGGCAAACCCCACTTATCACCAGCCAAGCGAAATGGGACGAAGAATTTCCTTTCTTTAACGTCTATCCTTTCTTTGTTCTGAGGATACACTTATTCTCTCGTTACTCGATAGTCGTTAAATTCGGGGAAAGCGCTCAAATTGTTGTCAAATTAAATTTACTGAAATCGTGATTTCGTATAATCGGTGCCATTAAGGCTTCGTTGGTTATTTCCACTTTGTTTTGTGAAAAATTATAAACATTACGTTCCAGGTCATATAATTTTAAGTTACTTACTTTTTCATTAAATGAGAAAACACACTTTGTAAAACACCACTTTTTATTTGAATTAATATTTAACAGCCAACCAGGTTTCGCTTAGCTCAAGCTTCGTCAGGGCTTATTACATCAACTGAGTTATATATATTATATCAACAGTTGATATAATAATCCCTGATGAAGCTTGAGCTAAGCGAAACCTGGTTGGCTGTTAAATATTACATAATTCAAATAAAAAGTTTTACAAGGTGCATTTTTTCATTTAATATATAATGTCACACTATAAAGTATTTGCTTCCTTCGATAAAAAAATACTTACTTTTTATTGAGCTGTTACCGTTTTTTTTTTTTCATCTTTATTTATCTGCTTTCGGATTTTAAGATTGCTAGTAAAGGTAAAATAAAATTAAGTAACAAATGTGCATGTGAAAAAAAACTCTCTAAACCAAAATGTATAGAAATTGTTACATAGTTAATAGAAATATAAAAAATAATACTTAATATCTAAGAAATAGAAGAATCTAATGCAGCGTATAAACAGATAGAGGTATTAATTATGAGAAAGAAAGGAAGCGTTTCACGCCGTTTTCGGTTGATTCGTTTCTTTGCAATAATTCGTGGCTCGGCTCTTGGTGATAATTACATGTTTATACGCAGCATAAGCAACTACCAACATATTTGTAACCTGGTGAAAGAAATATGTCAAATTATATGGATATCAAAATGATCAAACGGTAGAAGATTTGAGAGATACAATGAAAAACACCTCCACATTTAATCAATCACTGAATGATGTGGGTAAGTCCTCGTAACTGAAGACTTATCACACAAAAAGTTTAATCCATTGTTTGGCCGAAGTTGGAAAAATTTTCGGTGTTTTCAAAGATTTCATCTTCAGAAACATTATCAATCACGGTTTTTTTGTTGTTTTCTTCTAATGTTTGACGCGATCCAGATAGTAGGGACAATTCCTAATGATCTATCGAGTCTGGACGTCATTATAATTACTCAATGTTATCGTTTTAAGATCGTATTTCTACCGCAATTAATTAAAGCATTTTTTTATTCTTATCTCTCTGTCTATCCACCGTAATAACTCAATGGGCACGCGATGCTATTCTTAGCCATATATATATAAATATACACCGTCTTTTAGGGTAACTTAACCCGTCTGCTTGGTTCAATATATTCGCATCTCACAATCCGGAAGCCTCGGTTTTGCGCGTAAATCTTGAAACCGAAGCTTTGGATCGAGATTGTAAATTGAAAATATATATTGATTGAAAATATCTATGCAAGATAGCTTTAATATTTCAAAGACAATAAGAAGCATTATTTCGTTCTCTTTCTGGTTAAAAGAAAAATACATATGTTTGCATGAGAGGAAGAGAGATATACAGCTTTTAAAATGTAAGGTCGCTCGGGACGTTTTTGATCTTATGAAAGTATAACGCAATTACATGTTTTGGGATGTATTTATTCCTAAACAAGCAGACCGGTTAACTAACGAACCATCACACCGTTTCCCGCAGAGTTAGGCAGAGTGGACGGACCGCCAAACAACTCGGTCTTGGCACATTCATACATCGTCTCATACATGCTCTTCTATTATTCTGACTCTTGACATGGCTCGACTCACACTTATTCCTGATAGAATCTGATTCACTTGGTCGTGCCATGTCTTCCTCAGGTTTAGTCCGCAACTTCTTCTAGCGTTCAGATTTGCGTCATACCATTCATGTGATGTTTACTTTTTCAAGTTCATCTTTTTTATTTAAAATTGTGTCTCTGTATTATAAACTTATCATGTAAAAGCCCATCAGGGCGTTGAAATATTAATAAATAAATAATAAATCAATATATTCTTCTTACACTCCTTTCCTCTTTCATGTTCTCTACATGCCTAAACCATCTGAACGCCCCTTTCTTAATTTTATTACGCCTACATCAGCCTTGCATTATTTGCGAATCTCACACGATCGTACATGGTATTACCACACAAACGCCTCAGGGATCTCATTTCTCCAGCATTCAGTCTACTTTCATCCTTCCTCTGCCAGTTCCACGCCTCACCTTGTATTATTTTTGATGCTTAACTTGTGAAAACACGAATCAATCAAATAACATTTTCTTGCGCACGCCGCGCCGAGATTTGACCCCTCAACCACCGGACTCTAGTCGAGAGCCTTGCCCAGTTTTTCGGCGCATTCGCGTAGGTAGGTATTTGCATAGCGAATCAGCCGTTAGGTTACGGACGGTGAAATAGATTTCGAATTTAGGGAGCCAATAATGGTGTTTAGTGAGCGGTGTATATTCTGGAAATGATCGGTCCCAATTTTCAGAAATTGTAATAAGGCCTTAATGATAAAAATATTGTTAATGTCTTTACCTTAAATTTTCATAAATATTACCAATACATAAACAACCCTCGGAGTTTTGCGGTGTCACCTTAAGAGGGTATTACCAGAGAAAACCAGAAATATGTCATTCTTAAATCAGATTTTAGACGTATTGACTCTTTTCTACAAAAAAATTATAAATGGATTTTGAAAGATTATTTATTTATCTAGGATTCACATGTTTTAAATTTTGAGAAAAAATGTTTATTTTTAGTATAATAAGGTTATACCATAGGTCATTGGCAGATTTGTTAAATTTTCAAAAAAGATTTTGTATTATACCACACCCATTTCAAATCATATAATCATGCAGTAAAATAAATCAATACATTATCTGGGTATCGCATGTTTTACAATTTTAATTTTAGTTTAAATAAAATCATTAAAAAATATATACGTACATGTGTTTCTTGACGAAAATTGGTCCGTTTGTGTATTTATTTGCGCATTTACACACTAATATATTTCAGATTTTTTTAACATTCTTGTTTAACTTAGACATTATTGAAAAATGATAAATACTTATAATCAAAAAATAATTACAAACAGTACATTATTTTAATAGTTTTATCATCACGCCTTTCAGCATTTTTTGATGTAGGTATAAATTAAAGCAAATTTGGAATGAAATAAAATCGATATTGAGTTATAATTTTAAAAAGCTGGTACGGAGAATAAATAATCTTTCTCATTGTAACCACCCTGCATGATCGTAAGAACAACTTTCGACGAAATGTGGATTTTTGGCCGCTGGCTGGTTAAACGCTCATATCGTCTACTCAGGATTATATTATGTGAATTTTGATTGAACCTTCTAAAAATGGCATAAATGTTTGTGACGTGAACCATGAAGTGTGGAGTTGAAATAAATTTTAATCCGATTACGTGGAGAATAAATCCGGCCTAATTTTCACATTAAATCAAAATGCTTTGAATGATTTATTATGTCCGATACAAGTGTAATGGATTGATTGAGGATATGGTGGGATTTTGCCTAACCCAAAGGTAAAAGCGAGGTTACCGGTTGTCGGGTTGCTGTCATCAAATCAAATCAAGATCAATAAACTCACAATATCATATTTCAAGAGTTGAGTTCACTCAAATATCTTGGCTTTCAGAATCATAACGAACGTTGGGAGATCAAGAATTTACAGGGTGTTTATTTAGTACACTGTGTTAGTTACTTAATAGAAATGTACATTTTTGCCGGGTTTTTGTGAACGTGTAACGCCTATGAGCCCCAACTGTCGGAACCGGTGGAACTATGACTATCCCAGTTGAGGTGTGCGAGGATAAATACAGTGGAGAAGGAAGGAGATGGGGAAAGGGAAAATTGCCAAGTGACAGCATTCAGATTTGGTCCTCAACACGGTAGCTATTACAAGTACCTACCTTTCATTTATTTATTTTGTTTATTGGCTCGCTAATAGAATTATTACATTAGGTTACAATTTGAATATGGTTACGGTGGCAATTTCAATCAAAGGTGCGCACACCATTCATCTCAACATTCTTAGTATGTTGTAATACATATTAATAATAAATTATAATTCAAGTACATACATAAAACAAGGAGGATCAAATATTAGATAATACATAGATACCTACACAATTCGTATATATGTACCTTTTTTTTATAGTGATACCCAAAGATATTGAAATATAATAGATGTGCTATCTGTAGTTTTTACTAAGTGGGACTGCGCTTCCGGGTGTCGCCGATATTGTTTACCAATTAACTAATAAACTAAATGAACGAATAATTAAAGAACAAACCAAACGAACGTTAAACTAAATGAACGAATTCTTTCCGTATTCAAACTATATTGTTAACCAATGCTAATGTACACCTTCAAAAAATCAACGAAATGAACAAATTATTTTCGTATGCAAACTACTCCGATTAGGTCGTAGTACGCCGACAGTTACGCGGACATTTCAACATATACATATGTCTTTTGTATTTGAATATCTTTGGTGACTCACAAGAGTCTCAGCTGCTCCCGTCTGGATCCAGTGAGACTATGGCATCCCCAATTGGGGTATGTTGTGAGGCTGAAGGTAGTGGGGATGGGAAGGAGATAGGGGAGAGGAAGGTGGGGAAGTACCTGCCTATTCAGATCTGGTCACCAAACACGGCTAATGCCATTTCAAGCAACGTTTCAATTCTGAATGGTGGTCTTACACCAGGGCGATACTGAGAGTATCTTCCAATCTTGAACGTGCCGCAAATATACTATATATTATTTTAATTGAATAAATTGTGAAATAACACAAATTAATCAAATAAAATTTATTCGCCACGCCGCGCGCCGGGATTCGATCCCGCGACCTTCGGAATGCGAGTCAAGAGCCTTACCGCTGGACTACGCCGGCCGTTCATACATATATACATACATATGTATATGCATACATGTACATACACACATGAACGTACATGTATACACATATTATAGCTCTAAGTGAGGAGATCGTCAGGGATATAATATATGTAAAAATAAGTTCCTTCTGAAAGTAGTAATTGAATTTGAATATTGATTGTGAATATTGTTATTTCACCTGGGTCCATCTTTCATCCAGTGAGAATATCTAACTCATCGGATGGCGCATTAAACGCGTGCTAAATAAAAACGTATTTTTGCGCACGCAATTTTAATCCGACTCGTCCGGTAGTAGTTGCCACTAATAGGGATTTTGCCGAATACCGAATATTCGGCTAGGCTCTCGGCCGAATCTACGAACTTTCGGCAGCCGAATATTCGGTAACACTTAGTACATTTCGCAAAGAATTTTCATGAATAATAATAAAAAAGTTTTCTTGAATTAAAATGAATTGAACTCATGAGTTAAAAATCGTATTCATTAATCATAATGAATTGAACTCATGAATTAAACATCGTTTTCATGAATTAATAAAAATCAATTCCTTTTTGCAAATGAAATTGATTTTTACATGAAAAATGTTCACGTAGATCGGACCCTTACAAGTGGTGATCAGCAAACCCAAAATAGTATCCAAGCCCAGCAGAATTGGCTAAGATTTATTTATCATCTCCCGGTAGAAGTATATGTAATAGTGAGCGGCTGTTTTCGGAAGCAGGTATAATTTATGAGGAAAATAGCAATCTTTTGCTTTCAACAAATACTGAAAAAATTGTTTTCATTCGACAAAACTTACCACTGATAGATTTTAAGTATTAAATGTTATGATTTTTTGTTAAAATAGAAATTTTTGTGAGTAATTCGTTATTTATTATGCATTTTTTTCATGATTTGATATTCGATATTCGGCCGAATAGTTCCGAATGGTATAAAAAATAGCCGAATAGGCCGAATAGGCCGAATACCGAATAGTAGCCGAATATTCGTGGCATCTCTAATCTTAACCGCTCGGCCATGGGGGTAATGGTCAACCTTCAACATCGTCTCCCCTATCTCTCTCCCCTCCTCACTTCCATCAAATTTGAGCCTAATTGGTGATTTCACAGTTCTACCAGCTTCCGACAGTTGTTACTTACTACTTAAATGCGATATTGATATTCGCCGATTGTTAAAAGTGACCTTTTTCCTTTGGTTTCATGAATATATTTTTCCAACCACTCTGTAGCGAAGAGTTCATTTCGAATATGAGAAGCGACTCCAACATATTATTATTCACAACCGAATATCGAAGAAATCGGTAATAGAAAAGCTTTCAAATAACGCCCACGTCGTGGAAAATCGCCGCCTTACTCCGATATCATAGTTATTATTCAGTCGCTTGGGAGATTGACTGAATATTGGAGCAAAACAAATTGAAATGGTGGTTAAGTCAATTTACTAATCAATTAATAACAGGAATGGTTTAGCGTGGCTTTTGCGTGCCACTGTCAATAATATTTATAGGAAATTAATCTAAGAAAGTAATATGGAATCACGTGTTTTTCATTTTGGGTGTGATTAATTACTACGATCTGTTTTACATAGAAAACTTAATTAAAAGTCCCCTGTGTATACACCTCCATATAAACTACAGAACGTATTGCACAATAATGTAAACTCTGCCAGTTTCATATCTGGGTATTTACTCACTAACTAACTAACGGCATAAGGCTTAAGGCGAGACATAACCACATTTATCGGGGGTTTGCCCGAGGCTCACATTTTAATTTATTTCGGCGAATTCGTAATTGAATTACATTTTTATTTCCATGCCTCACAAGGGATGCGAATTATTTATATGTTAGATTAATAAAAAAAGTACGTTACCATCATTAAAAATTGTGATACGTTGTACGTCTAAAGTTAGCGGTGAGCACCAGATTTTATTTTTCTATACGATGAATTAATATCTTCGGGAGGTATTCATTTAGAAACGTCTTAAATATTAGTAACACGTTCTTCAGAATTAATTAAAAAGAACCTGGGAGAAAGGTCGAATCTCCAGGCCTGCTAGAGTGAATTCGACCGTACGTCTTTCTTCACTTACGTCGTTAAGATTCCCACAAATCCCACATCATTTTCTTGTTCTTCTTTTCTTTGATAGGGCAAATTCGACAGTAGGTCCGTCTAATACACGGGTCGCGAGTCGCAATTTGTATACACGGCTTCTTTACTTACGTCGTTAAGATTCTGAATATATTTTAGGGTGTAGTGTTATCTTAAAGGATGGAACACCACACTCTGACTTGGTGCACTCTTTGTTTCTTTCCCATTCATACATCATCAGACCTCGTATAAAATATCTCTTCGGTTATTCGACTCTTGACGTCTTCATCTGATTCCCCTGGTAGTGCCGCGTCTTCATGCCGCGACTACTTATTTCATTCTTATTTTTAATATAGATTCATTATTAGATATAAAAGGTAATTTATACAAAAAATCACTTTCAAATGATTACACATTTCTTTACTGTGAGCCGCCGGACAATGGAAATTAAAGCACTAAAGAAACGCTTTTCTGGGAAAAAGAAATGTATTTATTACAATAAAGAATGTGCTCACCTTGAAAGATCTAATTGCGAAAATAATAACAATACTTTGATAATAATTATTACTAAAGCGCCATGTAATTTGTGAAATATCACCTAAAGTGTAAATAATTTAATGATCTCCTTGAACCTAATTCAATTCTGGATTCAGTAGTTACTAATTTAAAAATGTTTTGGAAGTAAGGCTAACAATCGTTTTGTTGACAACTCTGGTGAAGCGTGTAGTGAGGAGTGTAGCATGGAAACGGGAGTGAAAAGAAGACGAAGTTGGTGATGCCCAAGGAAAACATAGGAAGATCGAGAGAATCAAATATAAGTCGGATCATATCAAGAGTCGTAATAATAAAATAGCATGGCTGAGACAATATGAACATATTACATATATTATGAATGTGCATGAAGCAGGGTTTTTTTACATGAATACCCCACATGAGTCCCAGCTGCTCCGGTCTGGAGTCAGTGGGTCTATCGCATTCCCAATTGGGGTATGTTGTGACGTTATGAGTCTGATGGTAGTGGGTAAGGGAAGGAGAAGAGGAAGAGGATATGGCCACAAATCAGGCCAAAACCATTTCAAGCAACGTTTCAATTCTGATTGGCGGTGAACCAGAATTGAAACGTTGCTTGAAATGGCTTTGGCCGTGTTTGTATTTCAATATCTTTGTGCCGCAAATATAGGTAGGGTAGAGTGGGGATGGTTGAAACACTTTTACATTAGCTATGTGTATTAATATTTCTTTCGTATTTATGGATAAAGTGTTTATACTAGATGTTCTATGATCTATCTAGTTATCAAATTAAATTTATTGGATGGTTACAACTCGTACAGGTAAGCTACAATAACCACTTAAAGACGATGGGGAAATCTGTTTCAATTATCACCATAGTGTAGACGATTGAAACAGTATGTGGGGATAATTGAAACACTCTAAATATCTTTAGAATAATTGGAGTAATTTTAATCAATGTTAAACATTTTATTTATTATAACAGTACTCAATGAGATCATGAATACTGATTAAACTTATCGCAAGTATTTTAAAAACCATGAACGTAAATGTCTTTGAAATGAAAAAACTTTAAATACATTTTTTTTATTATTTGTATTTGAGTGCTCTTAGTTATACTAACTATGAGTATTTGGCATATTCAATATAGTTTTACTGTGATATTATCCTGGAGCAGAATAGAACGGTATTAAAAATAAGTTTTTCGCTTTCATACAAAAGTGCTTGTTTCAACCATCACACTGTTTCAATCATAACAATGTTGAATTTACCTCTGACTTGAGAGCATTTTTTCTGTGTAAAATTCAGCAACTTTAAGAAGTCGAAAAAATAGAAATTGATTGAATTTGTGGTTTGCGATGTGACATCATTATACGAAATACCGCATTATTTGAGAACAAAAAACTTTAAATATTCGGTTAAGGGGTATTAACATCCATTAAACAATGAAATAGTATCTATTAAAAGAAAAGAAAAAGCTGAATGTGCAATTCACATGCGGTAGAAGTGAAACATACATAAAACTAAAGTAGACAAGAGTGGGGAGACTACGAAGCACTTTTTTTTATCAAAGTGAAAAAAAATTTTTCATATTTTTGTCGTCGGATTCCAGTACACCTGGAAAAAAAATTAACCAAAATCGTGTCAGAAATACAGAATTTAAGCAATTGCAAGAGTAGGTACCTACCCATCATAAATAATGAAATTATATTTAAATTTAAAGTTAAAAAATTGACTAACACACCTACATTAAAAGGACTAAAACTGCAAATCTACTGAACATCCCTACATTAAATACGTCTTTTGGCCAGAAAAATCGTAATTTCTGTGCTACAAAATTATATAATGCCCTTTCAAACGAAATTAAAAACACAATAGAGAAAAACAAGTTTAAAATCGAAATCAAAATAAGGCTAAGTACTCATGAAGATGAGAAAATCTTTAAAATCACTAGCAACACTAACACAACCTACAATCAACAAACATGGAGATGTCGACATCAAAAAGAAGATGTGGAGAAGGACAAACATGAAGATGGGGAAATTAACAAACGTAGTCACCAAACATGAAGATGAGGAAATCATGATATAACACCAATGCAATTACATACAGTCCGCCCCGGGTCAGTAATCCCTAGTGAGGAGAACTGTGAATAAACCACTTCTTTGAATTTTTAAATAGTCATTAATAAAAAATTAAATTAACTAAAAAATAAATTTAGCAAAGTCTTTCTGCTGTGGTTTGATTGATTCAGTTTTTTTATGAATGCTACAAATTATAAAAAGAGTTGTCAAACAATAACTGGATTTCACTTAATAAATTTAATAAAGCCATTTTTGTCGAATGCTTCTTTTAGAGAAACAGCTTCTTCGT
This sequence comes from Limnephilus rhombicus, assembly GCA_929108145.2. Classification (NCBI taxonomy): domain Eukaryota; kingdom Metazoa; phylum Arthropoda; class Insecta; order Trichoptera; family Limnephilidae; genus Limnephilus; species Limnephilus rhombicus. Next base: position 27,174,857 of record OV815278.1, read on the forward strand.
TATGATTAAAGCAATATTCAATCAGCGTGTTCGCCGTAAACAAAGTTATTTCAATTTTTTATGATGAGATTATTCGACGCCAGTTGTTTGGCTGTTAGTGAAAAGCCCATTCATAAATTTCCTCTCAAACGAGAGATTTAAAAACAAAACTGTTTGTAATATTCGTTGAAATGGTGTTGTAAAATGTAGATCTTTGACTGAGATGTAACGTGTTAAATTTGTGTTCTCTCTCAACTTTGTGTTCATGTTTTGAGAGGAAAACGTATCGGAAAACTAAAATATTGTGTAAGGATGGGCCGCCAATTCATGGAGTTTTATTTTAGTCTCAAAAACTGCTTGTGATTATTTAGATTATAACCTAATTGAAAATGTTTAGATTTAATGGTAATTTTAGTATCGAGGCTTATATAATTAAACTAATATTTACCATCAATATGCAGGGTTTCCGGGAGGATAAAGTGCATTAACTTCGGGAGGTGATTCTACTACTTCCTAATTCCAACTTTTACGGGTAGTTTTGTGGTAAAACGATAAAATTAGACCGGCGTGTGTGGCCAGCTTATTATTATTTTCCGCTGTTACGATACGGGCCAATCACAACCATACATTCTGGCCACAATCGTGCCTGGCAGGCTCTCAACAAGTAAGATCGTACCTCACACTAAGGATTTTTAGTAGGTACGTCTTTTTGTATGGGAAAAAAATGTTGGAATTTCGGAAAAAGTTGATAACCTTTTTTACTCCTACCATTATGTAAAATCACCTCCCGAAGTTAATGCGCTTTATCCCCCCGGACATCCTCTATAATCAATATTTTAATAATAATCAATATTGACAATCTTGGAAAATGTAATCAATATGACATTTGATGATTAGTATTGCCAAATAGAACGAAATTCAATTTCCTGTAATTTAATACAGCAATTAAGTTAAAACAAAATATTGTTTATGTTATTATGCTTATTAAGGGGGTATTTACCAGAGAAAACCAGAAATATGTCATTTTTAAACCAGACTTTAGATATTGACTCTTTTCCACAACATATTATAAATGGATTTCGAAAGATTGTTCTTTTATCTAACATTCGCATGTTTTAAATTTTGAGAAAAAATGCTTATTTTTAGTATAATAAGGTTTATACCATGGGTCGTTGGCAGATTTTCAAAAAAGATTTTGTATTGTACCACCCCCATTTCAAATCATATAATCATGCAATAAAATAAATCAATACATTATCTGGGTATCGTATGTTTTAGAATTTTAATTTTAGTTTAAATAAAATCATAAAAAAATATATACGTGTATGTGTTTCTTGACGAAAATTGGTCCGTTTGTGTATTTATTTGCGCACTTACAAACTGATATATTTCATTAATGCAATAATTAAAAACACTTTGTTTTTACCACAATAAACTTTATTAAAAAGTCGACATGTTTCAAGAACGATGTTCTCTTCATCAGGATATATAATGTAAGTGAATTTGCAAAATTTGAAGAAGTAATATATTTAAATTTTTTTTAACATTCTTATTTAATTTAGACATTATTGCAAAATGATAAATACTTATAATCAAAAAATAATTACAAAAAGTACATTATTTTAATAGTTTTATCATCACGCCTTTATATGTAGGTATAAATTAAAGCAAATTTGGAATGAAATAAAATCGATTTTGAGTTATAATTTTAAAAAGCTGGTACGGATAATAATTAATCCTTTTCATTGTAACCGCCCTGCACGACCGTAAGAACAAACTTCGACGAAATGTGGAATTTCGGCCGCTGGCTGGTTAAACGCTCTTAAGAGTGTGGAGGAATAAGTAAAAAAATATCTAAAAATGACTTAGGTGTGTAGTTTAATAATTATTTTAGCAATCAGCACGAATAAACCAACACAACTATAAAGGGTAGATGCCCTAGTGAAAGACCACCATCTAGAATGGAATCGTTGCTTGAAATGGCTATTAGGTGACCGAATCTGAATATCCAGGTACTACCCAACATTCCTTTTTCCAATATTTTTCCCTCCCTAATTCCCTTCAGCATCACAACATACATATCCCAATTGAGGTTGCCATAGTCCCACAATATTCATACAAAAATATTTTTTAATATGTATTGTTCGTATCAACTCTAATTGCACGATTTGTCAAAATTCTACCAATCAAATTGCATTAATCAAAAATCAGATTAATAAAATGTGGAACAATTTGTTGATGAATATTCTTATATGAGGATTACAATTATAATTTACAATTTAAACCGCATGTCTTCTGGTATGATATTATTTTATCCTTTAATATTCTCGTCCAAGGATAAAAATATTCAAAATGCTTCCGTCCTTTTTATATCGATTTTCATACAGCCGACAAGCCAGCGACTGAATCGTTCGGTCCTTTCAAATCTCATGTAGGGAAGATGAGTACCATCCCTTGAGGGAGGGAGATTTGTATGGAGGGAGGTAGTATAAATAGGTACTACCTATTTTGGTTTAACTTTGGCTGTTGAAGTCGACTGTCGTTACAGAACGATGCAAAGCCTTTCTGACTTGGCGCGTCGTTTAAATGCTTAACGATAGTTCACAACTATCAGGAGAAAATACAATCGGTATTTTTCCATATTACTCGTACTTAGATTAGCTGGTTCAGCGTTGGTATAGTTAAGTCGGCCCTATGCCCATTTTAAGGCCTTTTTAAGCAAGCAGCGGTAAGAAGTCAAGTTTTTCACCGTTCCGACCTTACAGGAATAACCTCCGCCTTAAGGGAATAGTTAAATCCTCATATGATCCAGGACAGGCGCCTTTTGATCACCGTTGTTTCCGTTTAAATGTATGGACAATTTATCGTTGAAGAAGAAAGTAAGATTTTAGTAAACCCTGACGTGGTGAGCATTGATCTCGAAGCATGTTGGTAAGAGAAATTAGAAAAAGATGAAGGTCCCAGTTGCGTCCGGTATCTTTTTCTATTTTTTGTGTCTTGTTCTCTTTCATACTTTCGTTTAGATTATTAGTGTAATCTTCTTCTCCAATGATATATTACATTGATGGGAATAACTTTCAAAATGTATGATTTTAGATTTTCACGGCCAAAAGTTTTTTGTTATTTGTTTTTGGGGTGTTATGCCGTGTTGCGCTACCTCCTCCTTTAGCCAACGTTTCGGACAGCGTTACAGTGCAGATCATCAGGGCAGATGTGTGATCATTAGGGCAGGGCAGACATCTGCCCTGATGATGGACACTGTAACGCTGTCCGAAACGTTGGCTAAAGGAGGAGGTAGCGCAACACGGCATAACACCCCAAAAACAAATAACAAAAAAACTTTCAAAAGTTATAAAAAGAGAGTTGTTTTTATGAAAAATTGAGTAGGTACGGAAAATTGATTTATTTATTGATCTATACAGGGTGTTAAGGGACGTACTTTACTTACTTTAACCAGTGATTCCTGACATTATTTGGAGTAAAAAATGAAAATGAAACTTTGGTCTCCGGTGACATTTGTGATGTTTTTATTTTTTATTTTTTTCTACAAAAACACAAAAAATGGTACTTGTTGAACAGTTGGAGGTGGGGTAAGGGGTTCGTCGGACACCCGGCTGAGTGGCCAGTGACGACATGCGGAAGAATTTTTTTTTGTTTGATTTAGAAGAAAAAATTTTTGAAAAAAAAAAATTCTTCAAAAAAAGTCACCGGAGACCAAAATTTCATTAACATTTTTTACTCCAAATAATGTCAGGAATCACTGGTTAAAGTAAGTCAAGTACGTCCCTTAACACCCTGTATAAGGTAAGTGTACATTATATAATTCGATGCCTATCTCACTAGGGTATACCTGTGTTAAGGCAGGCGTAGAGGTACGTAAATGAATACATGTATAAAGGTATTTAAGAATATCATAAGAATATTTAAGGTTAAATACATATTAATTTGAATACAATTAAAACATATCATATATAAAAGTATTTAAGAATATCATAAGAATATTTAAGGTTAAATGCATATTATTTGAATACAATAAAAACATGTAGATGTTCGAAAGTGTGGGTAAATCCCATAAAGAGAGTTATCTTATAAATGAAGGAAGAGATGTAGTAAAGTAGTAAGTCCTGTCAAATCTGTTTATGGCATTAGATTATATAGGATTTTACTATTTTAATTTGTTTTATATGGGTAAGGACATATGTAAATTGATATATCTGTCTATTTCTAATTTATTTTACAAATGCTTGCAGTAGAGTGACGTCCAATACTAATAATCCATTTCTTTATATCTTGTTTGAATTTGGTCATCGATTCAGTTTGTCTAATCATAGCTGGTGGTATATTGTGTAGTTTGCAAGCTACGTATTTAAAGTGTCTTTGTCCACTATTATTTCAATATAACCAACATGCTTCGAGATCAATGCTCGCCACATCGGGGTTTACTAAAAACAAAATTACAAATACAGACTTAAAAGATGTAGTCGGAAATTAAGGGTGTGGGGGGGGGATTTACAATGGGAAAAGTTTTGCGGAGATTATTCAAAAGGTTATTCTGATTATTGATAAAATTTAAATTTATATTCTTTGTAATTTCAAAATTTTCCAATTTATCTGAACTGATTCCACAACATTTTTAAGAACGGGTTATTTTACATTAATTCAAAAATTGACATTGTCAATTTGTCATTATTTCTTACCCCGTTAAATGCCCCGTTTCAGTCTTTGAACATGTTGTGATCAGCAGTAGAGGACAACCATCATGTTGTTAAGCTTATCAACTTATTCGAATTTGATAGAAAGCCGTTATAATAACCGTTTTCTGACACTGTTGCATTTGAGTTTCTGTCCCAAGTCTATAATTTGTAATATAGTTTTAAGTTAAACCTGATGAGGTGAGCTTTGGTCACGAAACATGTCGGTTGTATCGAAACAATAAAATGGTTAGAACAAAGTGATTATTATTTTTAATAATTAGTTTTAAGTTTTCACAAAACATAAACTTTTTCCTATTGTTTACGTTATGTATTGCCACAGTCTCAACTGCCCGGATCCAGTAATACTGTGACGTCCCCATTTTGATAACTGAGGAATGGGATAACGGAATTAAACGGGGGAAGAGAAGGTTGGTAAGTGGCTACTACAAACAGATTTCAAAAGGGAGATACTGAAAGTACTTCATCTATTAGTTTAAAACCCCACATAATTTGAACCCTCGACCTCCGGGCGTGGAGTCAAGGATCTTTCAAAGAAAATCTTCACCTTTACTTTTAAATTTTGTTAAAACTATTACTTGTTAAATCTTAATCACATATCGCTGATTCGTTTTTCTTATTATTTATTTGTTTGTCTATATGTTTCAAGGATTGAGGCACTTTTACACAGAAGTAATAACGAAAATATTATCTTTGTTAACCTTTTAACGGGTCACCGTATGTACCTAGTTAGGTGAAATTCATAATCACATTCAAAATAAAACAAAACATCAATGATAATCAGTAAATAAAATTTAAAAAATCGGATCTAAAATCAATGAAATGTTTAATTTGGGTTAAAATATAAGATATAGTTTCCGTTTAAAATATCAGGTAGGAACTAATTTTAAAAAATTATTTTAGAATAATTACATCTTATTAATATAAAATCGATTTTGAAATTGATCGTGAAAATTTTCCTTATAGTGTTATCGTGAGAAACAATAAAGATTGGCCTTATTCAAAACAAGCTTTCTAGCTTTTTGCATACTGTGCATAAACAATTGATCGTATAAATATTATTACTTTAAATAAGTACAAGGGAAATATTGTATTTTAAACTTGATTTCATCCACTAGGTGAAGGTACACAAATATGTTGATATTAATTTGTAATATTTTGATGAACATGTTGGCGATAAATTCGGGCTACAACAACAATTAAATGGAAAATGTTGATCTCATTAATTGAGATACGTTTATAGATGAAAAATATACTGACTCATTGTTTAGAATTCACCACTGAATGTTTTTAATCTGGCATCAATACCACTAGCTTAATATTATATATAAAAGCTCTTGGAATCATTTACTATTTCAGATTCATAAAAACGTGCAAAATACATTATTTAGTTATTTATTGCTATCAACGTTATTTTCGCACGTCATAATACATTTTCACGTAAAATGGATGTGTTATGTTTATCATAAATAAAATATCGCATATTTTGCATGTTATGGCGCTTAAAGTGTTGTTTTAAAACAAAGAAAAGCGCTCGTTTTCAGGGAAAACACATGGCGACCATCTAAAGGGCCATTGAATAATTTAATGAATATGATCATATATTCGTGAACAAAATAACTGTTTCCTCTTTATGATATGACGCAAACGATCGAGCGATTAATTAATATTTAAGTGTTTATTTAGTCTAAGTAAGGAATATCAGATATTCTCATACCTGTTGCGAGTCGGGAGACTGTGTCTGAATATGCATCTGAGTCTGGCTTTTAAATCCCTAACACTTTATCACTGTTCAGCGCACTGCACGGGGAAAGTGTTGTTTAAGTCGGAGGCTGAGGTTCATGCTCTCACTCTCACTGTGCGAGTCTGTTGATCTCCATTTTACGGCAATTTCACAGGTAACAAACACCATCGCCAGCGGAGGTCCAAGCAAAACTGATCCGTAACGCCACGTTATCAAGTAGCGACTTTGGGAATACGCGGTCCCGGTATCTGGTCCACGTGGAAAATACAAATCACACCTGAAAGAAAACAATTCAGAACCACCAAACAAAAATTAACGCACTCTTTAAATCATTTCAATTCCATTTCATTCTTCAGAATGTTCCTTTCGATGAACCCCACCAGACTTTACTTGTTTTCTGCCTGACAAGCTGACACTCTGTATTCTCGTATCTCCACTTCTACCCCTGCGCTACCCCTCTTTCAGAAGATCCTTGTGAAAATAATAAATCTCTTCATCGGGTGGTAAATCTAGCCCTTGTTATAAAAATGTATCGATTATTCGATTCGTTTACAGCGGAAGCGAAGGCCTATTTACTACGTGTCTAGTCGCTGTTCATCCTAGGAAAAACGTAGTAGCGAATGTACGACCCGAATAGCCCCTCTTTTCCCTCCTAACGGCAAAGCGGGAAAATTGGGGATCGACAAACAGGTGGCGCTCAAAACAATTAATTGATATCAATAGACATCCCTGATTACGCTGCGGCTGTGGGCTATAAGTAAATATTAAATACTAGCGCATGCTGAATTAGTCTGAATTCTCAACAAATCAGTTCCAATTTTTAAAAAAAATTGCAATTTGTATTATTCGTATTTTTGTAGTAATATTTTTCTTTTAAAATATTACATTCATTTTAGTTAGGTAGATACTCTGTCGCTCGTCTGAATTCTTTAAACAAAGAGTTTCTAGAGTTCATTGAACCAGAGTTACGCAGGATAGATACATAACTATGTCATATATCAGAATAACATTAATTTATGATTGGTTTGATAATTATATACCCACGATCCCTTAGTCTGTCTCGGGACAGTCTGCCGTTAGTTGTAAAGTGAGCAGCTGTAGGACTTCTTCGTTTCCCAAGGCGAGGGAGACGCGGAATATATTGTAAAGTGCATATTGTAAAATAGTAGGTACTGACTTTGCTATTAACTTGGTTGTCGTCTGTGATACTACAATACCGCGTAATATCTTAAGTAAAAAAAAAATTGAAGGAGAAAAAAAAACTTTTTTTTTTCCCTAAAATACTTTAAGATTCTGACTACTCAATTCCAGTGTTACTCATTTCACTCTATTGAATTTTTTACCTTTTAGCGAAATATTTTGTCAACAATTACACGGTTTTGAACTAACTAAAAAAATTTAGAATCATGCGAGATTTTCTACTAACGGAAAAAATACAAATTATTTATTTTTTCACACGGGCGTTTTTTATATTTACTCGATAAATAAAGATATAATATAACATACATATGACTTATTAATTACCAACATTTTATGCATGACACAATTGTTATTAATTTATTTGTGCTCATTTGTGATAGAATCAATATTTAAAAACTGTTGTAAAAATTGTGACAGTTTGCTGGAATTACAGATTTTAGTTCCTGCAAATGATTTAACTTGGCGATTTTAAGGCGGAAACTATGCAACGGATTTAGTGCCTCCATACATGACGCTACTTAGGTACAAGCTACTCGATCCTCGTGCGTGTACGCCATATCATGCGCGCCGATCGTAAGTACTAGTCCAGTCAATGAATGCTCCAAAAGAAGGTGTAGAGTGCGTGAGCAGGGACCTAAACGATTCCTTCAGAAACTTGTTCAGGGTGCTTAGGGTGTGAACATACTAAAAGTCCTGACGTCTAGGTGGTGAGCTAGGGGGGTGAGGGGGAGGGGGGGTCCCAATTTTCGGGTTTCTACTTATATCTCAAAAATGGTGCGTCGCAGAGGAAAATTTTCTTGAAATAAGTAAGAGCTCATAAAATTATCTACAACTTTTATTCTTTACGTAATTTTCGAAATCCCATCTGTTTTTGAATTACACGCTCCACAAATGTGGATATTTTCGAAAAAAAATATTTTACCTCACATTTTTCATCAAACATTCCTTCATATCGTCTAAAATACTCATCAAAGAGGTCGTCCATTAATCATGTGAGGTTCGAAAGGGGAGGGGGGGGTTCGGAAAAAATCACGAAATATCACCAAGGGCGGGGGCTATAATGAGATATCACGTGTATTTATTTTTCGTGATAATATTCTGAAAATTTCCAAATACTTTGTTCTAAAATAATACAGGTGATTTTGGGGGGGGGGGGGGTTAGTCTAAAACCTCACCATATATCACCACGGGGGGGGGTTAAAAAGTTGCTAAAAAACATCACGTGATTAATGGACGACCCCAAAGAAGGAAATTTATTTGGAAGAAGTTGTAAAGAATTTAATTACCTTATATATATATATATATATATATATACTAGCTGACTCGGCGAACTTCAGTTTTTTATTAAGTTAAAAATTACACAACGAAGCAATTATCGATCCGCAACTGTCCGTGATGACCTTGTGTACGAATTTATATTTTTGTGATTTTCTTACTTTTCCACTCACTTAGGGGCCATCCATAAATTACGTCACACGAATTTCATGATATTTTTACCCCCCCCCCCCCTTCGTCCCTGTCACACATCGTCACATTTATGAGACCCCTCCCCCCTAGTGTGACATCTAAAAATAATCAAAACAGTAGTTCAATTTTTTTTTACATGTGACGTTACAGAGCTGATGACCACCCCGTACCCCTAGTCACACTTTCTAATTCCCCCCCCCCCCCCCCTTAATGTGTGACGTAATTTATGTATGGCCCCTTACGGGAATTGCGTTTCATTTTATTTATACGTGTGAGGGAAATTTATTATAATTATTGTATTTTTCCTTTGGAAGGGTGAAGACACACGTGAACCGTTTGTCTCATTTTCCACTGTTGACATTTAGTGTGTAAGAAAGAGACTAAGCATTATATGTTAAAGAACAAAAGCGAAACAACCAGCGCATTGACATTTGACGTTTTTGAATTTTTGGAATTCACTCAAACTTCAACTAACACAACATTGTTACAGCTCTTTCAAAAGATGAAAATTCGTTCCATACAAAATATATGAGGAAATTAATTTTCTTCATAACTTTCTTTTTCGTGCATTTTTTGCGATGTTTTAATAGTTATTCTGTTATCCGGGGCGGAGACAAATCCAACAAATCAAAGATCATCAAAATCGGTCCAGCCGTTCTCGAGTTATAAATAGTGTAACTAACCCGACTTTGTTTTTGCAACTAGTCAACCAGTAAATATTTACAGCAATTTTAGGTTTTTTTCGTAAAATGTCATTTTCAGAAAAAGCTGTTTTTATCTTATCACTGACACACCGACACGCGACGACAATTATTCGACGCTCTGATCGCTATTGGTCAGGCGTATGGTCAGATATAACCATTGAAACCACATTGATGCGATCATTCAAAATCTGAGGAACACAGGAGGCAGAGGTGTTTCGCACAATGTACTCAGCAAGTGGTTAGTTGGTATGATCGCAACTCATGAGATCTGCACTTCCCTTGAAGAGTTTTGTGGAGTCTTCTTCATGTCAAGTGAACAGCACATGGACCTCGGATAAGACCACCGAAGTAGAGATACCGCAGACATTTCCAAACCCAGTCAGTGGTTTGATGCACATCCTCCCTTCCCGTAAACCAGTAAAATAATGTCAACTACCAATGTCTTCTGTCAGCTCGTCGATAAAAAATCACGATGAAAAGGTTGCAGTTGACCCAAAATTGCTGTTTCAGCGGATGTGTACAAGCAAACGATCAGATGAGGATTTGATGAAATTCTTTGAGTATGAGTTGGCCCCATTTCCCTTGGCACTATTCAATGAAAGTACGATGCGAAAGACAACTAAATCTGTCCTGTAAAGCTTATTCGAGCCCACCAAAAAACTGGTCTACTGACTTAGATAAACATAGTTGTGGAAGGGAGATTTTTACTACACAGAGTAATTTGGTAAAAAGATGACTCCGTTCCACAATTTGTGATCGTTACATCACCTACGTCAACCACCACTATCCTGGATGACTCGCATTGTGGTATTTGATTATTGAACAGTACGAAATCACAAGAACAGATGCGACGATACAGACTGAGAATGACATCAATTTGACTTGGAACACATCAATACCCATTAAACACACAACAGGAAGATTTTTTATCCAATCCTACCTACAAAAGTAACTTCATCTCCTTACTACAGGCAAAGCATCGGGAGAATGGGATACAGACTATTCAGGCCACCGATGATGCTGACGTCCTTGTCGTGAAGACTGCTGTGGAACAATCCTCTCACAATTGAGTGGCTGTCATTGAGGAGGATGTGGACCTCACTGTCCTTTTGATTGCTTCCACTTCTCTCACCCAAGATATTCTGCTGCTGAAACCTGGACGAGGGAAAACCAAAACAATGGCACTGTCCATCCAAGAGATGCAGCACCGTAGATTTGAACACATCTTGTTCTTACATTAATTTACCGGCTGCGACACAACATCTGCAACTTTCAGGAGAAGCAAGGTGGGCTTCTCAAAATTGTCCTTGGAGTCAGAAATCATCAAGTAAGCGACAATGATCTTTTACAACCCCTCCTCTACTCGCGACGAGGTTGAAGAGGCTGGAAAAATGTTTCCTGAAATGGTATGCGGCGCCATAAAGACAGACCTCCCTTAAGACGACTGGAAGCGGTACAAGCGTACCGCTTCCACTCGTTCACAAGGTCGGTGGCAAATATGAAGCCTGACATGGCCGCGAGGAAAATAATTCCTCTCAGGACCAATGCCGTGTTTGGGGATGCTGTGTGGGGGGTCTTTGTAGGAAAGGAAGTTCTGGGAAGGAAAAGGGTAATTTTTAATTAAACTTTTTTTCTCTTTATTCATTGAATTGTTAGTTACGTTTGTAATTGGGGTTCAGTGTGTCCATGGGTGACGGACCAGTGAATCTATCCCTCCCTTTGCGGTGCAAAGCGATGTTCCGAGAGAGTCCTGATAGAGAGGTCAAAAGTTCCTCTCAATCAGTGTTTCCCGATCCGGTCGGCCAGTTGGTGGGCGGATGCATTCGCCGCTAAGATCCGGATAAACCTCACCTAATGAATCCGGACATTCCTGCTAATTCACCAAATGACGGCCTCCGTGGTCGAGGGGCAAGGCTCTGGACTAGCGATACCGGCGTGCGCAAGAAAATTTTATTTCATTGATTTGTGTATTCACAATTTCATTATCTCTACATCTCTAAATATTATAAATTAAAGTCCCCGCGTCGTATGTCTGTCTGTCTGTCTGTTCGCGATAAACTCGAAAACTACTGAACGGATTTTAATGCAGTTTTCACCAATAGATAGAGTGTTTCGTGAGGAAGGTTTGGGTATGTAATTTGTTAAGGATTTGTGTAAATTGGTTGAAACATAACGATAATTGTTAGAAGTGTCGGAAAAAGTCAAGCCGCCTGGTAGCTTTCAACGAAAACGCTGCCTAATCCTTTTGGGATATAACAAAACAATGCATGGTGGGATATTCCTCTTTTATAGATCTACAAAAAAGTCCGCGAAGGCATATATCTATCTTTTATGGATAGCTTACTATACCCACTCTATCTTCTAATAAAATGGTCCCGTACATTGCGGTAATTCAAAAGTTATTTAGACGGATACAGTATTAATCCTTATTAACTTAAATACGTTAGTTACCCCAAGCATTTCATGCACATTATTATAATCTTTCACACCATCTCTACGTATTATAAATTAAAGTCCTCCGCGGCATCTGTCTGTCTCTTCGCGATAAACTCAAAGACGGCGGTGGTTATAAAGGTTGGATATCCATCCAGTAGATGATGTTGTATTTGTTTCTGCTACTTATTCTTTTGACGTTTGACAGAAATGACGTCGAAACATGAAAGTAATGTTAGATTTTATGACTATAATTATACTTATATAACTATACTTTGCCAGAATACGTAAGAAAGGATTTAGTGGAGAAGGCATGGATTGATGTTGGATAAAAAGTCATTTGACATCGTATTAACTCCACGACTGCACGTGAAAAATGATCAAATTCATTGTATTTCGGGTAGCGCCGTGTACGGAAACCAGCATTAAGAGGAATATAATAAAATAGGAGAAATATTTCGACTCTCATGCCTGTAAAATTTTAAAATCGAGCGTCTTTTTGCATGAGGCTAGTGAGCGAAAAAGTGGTTTTGATTTATTTTGTGCATAATTTTATAAGAACGAAAAAAAGTTAGAACATAGAAAACCTCAAAAATAGTCTTAGCCATAAAGGGGTATTTTTAAAAAATTGTTTCTTGTATTACTTCATAGTTAAGTCATGAAAAAACTTTTTTTTTTGTGGTTTACGCTTACATTTTTTGTTACGTAAATAATAATTTTATTGTAATTCCAATACATAGAAAAGCTAGTAAAAGCTTCGATTTATCCGCAGCATATTTTTTGATGTTCATACTGTAAGCCGAATAGTCGTAAAGATTAATCAAAATAGTATCTAAATAGGATTTCACGTATATATCCATCTTTAAGAGTAGTATATCTGCAGGGTACTTGTGATTGCGTCACATAGTTTGTAAGTATCTCCATGAACGGAGGGCCTTAGATAAATGTCGTGATAGTTGACGAGACTCTTTGCACGTTTAGGTAGAGTTGAATATTCTCCGTCAAATGCTTTAGTCGATAGTTCCGTTAGGATTGTATCTCAGACCCTTTTATCTACAACCATAGTATCACCTACCAAACGGCCTAGTCTGATCGATTCAAATCAAAAATCGTTTATCGGAATAATCCTTGAAAAACGTTTGGTCAACTTAGATAGCTTCAAAAAGTTGTGGTTTTAGTCGAGCCTCTCGGGTTATCGCAAAAAGATCTCCCTGTTAGCACATCAAGTGATTTTTCCTGGGTTGCAAATCGTAAGATTGTGAACTACAAGCTTTGTCTTCAAATATAATGAGCTGGCATTGGGGTGGGGACATAGTTTTATGTAAGGCGTGGAAATTTCCTTATTTGGCCAAATGTTTAGGTATCTTTAGATTTATCCTCTCTTGCATGGTGATCTTCAGGGATATTTCCCACTTTATAAGCACAGAACATATCAAACTCACCTTCCTCCGGTTTGATTATGAGAATATTTTCTTTATTGTAAACATCCTAACACCTTCCGAGAAGCCACTGGCAACACCTATTCTTTGGCATCCTGCCGTACTAAAGCTATCAGCTAGCAACTCACCAGCAAGAGAGTCTTGAAGGTTGCATGAGAAACACTGTGGCAGAAAAATCTTCATCGCCTTAGATCCCAAAGTCACTTGTACATGAATCCCAAATGGTGCTTGCGGTAATTGCTTGATTAATTTGTCTGTAGATACCGAGCTCCTCTCGCTATCCTGACCCATGGTGTGTTTGTGAATCAAGAAGAACAACAAATATTAAAAATAAAAAAATTTCATTTAATGCAAAAACGCGTAAGCACATTATAAAAGCACAAAATACTTCAAAGTTAATAAACAGGGAGGTGAAACAAACACGGCTAAAGCCATCTCAAGCAACATTTCATTTCTGAATGACGGTATTTCAACAGGGCGATACTGAGAATATATAATATTCTGGAACGTGCCGCAAATATACTATATATTATTTTTAATGAATTAATTGTGAAACAACCCAAATGAGTTAAATATGTTATAAAATAATAATATAGTTTAAAAAGTATATGGAAAAATTATTTTAAATACATAAAGTCATTCCAATCTCCAGCCCGTATTGTCAATAATATGTTCAATGACATTATTTCTTCTAAATGGCCCAACTCTTCTCTTTTATTTACTGATGGCTCCAATTCTCCGCACTCTCTAACTGTGGTATAGGTATTAACGTTTACCACAATAATTCTAATGAAAGAATATTTTATTCAATTTCAAACCAATTTTCAATATTTTCTGCCCAGTGCATTGCAATAATTAAATCTCTCAAATATATAATAAATAATAATTTTGAACATTCTCTTGTTCTCTCTGACTCTCAGTTCCCTTCAAAAACTTATAGTAGGAGCGACGACGACATTAAACCTGTAATGATAGGTCTCCCAAAAATCATACACAAAAGTCGTTAGGTCATTCATAGGGGTACACAAAATGGCGGTGCTGCCATTTCTGAAACCGGTCAGCACTAAAAAAATATTATTTTGAAAAAAATTATTTTTCAAGACTTTTGTAATCATAAGTCTCCCAAATTCTGATTATATCTCGAGACAGGGGAGGGGTAGGATTATACGAAAAAGCAGTGCTGCCCGTCCCCCTGATGGGCCGTCTCAGTTGCTGCCGAGAAATAAGAGACGCCTCGTACGAGGTATCCGTAATCATCGGTTTCCTCAAAAACCAAAGCTTATCTGAAAGATCATCAAATTTTGTGAAAGAAAAACCACTGCTGCCGTTTCCAAAAAGTGGACAAGATGGCGGCAGCAGCGTTTGAAAGTCGCCCTCCTTTCTTATGACTTTCGTTACATAAAAGACACCTCGTACCTAGGTATCTATATTCATCGACTTCCTCAAAAAACCAAACTTATCTGAAAGGTCATCAAATTTTGTGTAAGAAAAACCACTGCTGCCGTTTCCAAAAAGTGGACAAGATGGCGGCAGCAGCGTTTGAAAGTCGCCCTCCGCGCAACCGAAATTGGCGTTTCAATTCGGTTTTATCAGCGATCGCCCGGTTTTTTTCGATTTGTATTGTTGAAATACGCCTTTTACTATCACGAACAATGAATTTTACGTGTCGTTGATTGTTTAAATAAATGAAATCGCATATTTTATGCGATATTTTTCGATTTTTCAGCCGTTTTCATCGTGTTTTTATACTTTCTTATGTTTTTCGTTAATAAGAGATACTTCGTGCCCAGGTATCTATAATCATCGGTCTCCTCAAAAAACCTAAGCTTATCTGAAAGATAATCAAATTTTGTATAAGAAAAACCACTGCTGCCGTTTCCAAAAAGTGGACAAGATGGCGGCAGCAGCGTTTGAAAGTCGCTCTCCGCGCAACCGAAATTGGCGTATAGATTCGATTTCATCAGCGATCGCCCGGTTTTTTTTGATATTTATTATTGAAATACGCCTTCCACTTTCACGAACAATGAATTTTACGTGTCGTTGATTGTTTAAATAAATGAAAGCGCATATTTTATGCGATATTTTTCGATTTTTCAGCCGTTTTCATTGTTTTTTTTTTTTCTTACGTCTTTCGTTACATTTTATATTTTTAAATAAAGACCACCTGAAACGTGAAGTTTTTTTGGCTATATTTTTTAGCAGAAATAGAGTCTTCGACCCTACATTGTAACGGAGTCTTAAGAGCCGTTCAGACACGCGGAAGTATTTTAGTCGAGCGGAGAGTTCAGTATTAACAAAACGCGTCCAAACATTCTAATTTTAATAGAGTGGGTTAGTCAGCTCTTTAGTAGATACAATCCATTTCATTCTATTTTTGGGCGAGTAAGGCTGGGCGCATATATCAGAGTTTTCGAATCCGATTGCCTTGTCGAACAATCGGAAAGTAAAACCTGATGTATGCGCCCAGATAGAACGAAATGGATTGTATCTACTAAAGAGCTAACTAACCCTCTCTATTAAAATTACGATGTTCGGACGCGTTTTGTTAATACTGAACTCTCCGCTCGACTAAAATACTTCCGCGTGTCTGAACGGCTCTTAAGGCGATCCAATAGTTCAGGAAAAATTCGAAATCGGAATTCACGCCCTTTATGGGAGGAGTTTATAAATACCCGAGAAAAAGCTTTTGGAAAGGTTGGAAAAGGTATTTGAGAATTTTTTTTTACATGTTGATTTCGTAAAGGCCTGTAAAAATTATAAATTCCTGTTTACACATTGTTTATTGTAAGAAAACTGAAATTTAAAATTGATTTCACGAAACTAAGCGCCGCGGAGTAACATGACTGTCTCCCGCGCCGGTTGGGGCGTGACTGATACGAAATAGGTGTTGCCCAGTGCATGGTTCTTGTGCCCATGCCATAAGGGTCACTTCAAGAATCCAAATTCGTAGAGTGCGGGCCGTATTGATTGATCAATAGTCAAAAATAACAACGAGAAAATGCATATTTTATTTTATTTTATGAAGTTCGGGCGTAAATATCAATTTTTTGCGATTAGTATAAAAGAAACTAAATTTGCCACATTATACAATAAAACCAAAACCGAAAACGGGTTTATAAATAGGAGAGTTTGGACTTGAAAGTGTTTTTTATAGACCTTATACTTTATTTTTTTAAAGGCTTATTAAAATACTTATTAAAAAATGACCGATATTTTTAAGGGCCAAGGTATTTTCTACACACAGTATTTAATTGAAGCATCTATAATACTTCTAAGCTATCAAAATTTCAAAACAAAAACATGTGATTTTGTATGATTTTGCATTATTTAGTATGGCTTCATCTTAACACTCCGTTACAATGTAGGGTCGAAGACTCTATTTCTGCTAAAAATGTAGCCAAAAAAACTTCACGTTTCAAGTAGTTTTTATTTAAAAATATAAAATGTAACGAAAGACGTAAGAAAAAAAAAACAATGAAAATGGCTGAAAAATCGAAAAATATCGCATAAAATATGCGATTTCATTTATTTAAACAATCAACGACACGTAAAATTCATTGTTCGTGATAGTGGAAGGCGTATTTCAATAATAAATATCGAAAAAAACCGGGCGATCGCTAATGAAACCGAATCTAAATGCCAATTTCGGTTGCGCGGAGAGCGACTTTCAAACGCTGCTGCCGCCATCTTGTCCACTTTTTGGAAACGGCAGCAGTGGTTTTTCTTATACAAAATTTGATGATCTTTCAGATAAGCTTTGGTTTTTTTAGGAGACCGATGAGTATAGATACCTGGGTACGAAGTGTCTCTTATTAACGAAAGACATAAGAAAGTATAAAAACACAATGAAAACGGCTGAAAAATCGAAAAATATCGCGTAAAATATGCGATTTCATTTATTTAAACAATTAACGACACGTAAAATTCATTGCTCGTGATAGTAGAAGGCGTATTTCAATAATACAAATCGAAAAAAAACGGGCAATTGCTGATAAAAGGGTACAACACAAATTTCTACGATTTATTAACTTTAAACTAAATATTCCAATCCAAAATATAAATTATATCCAGCTGATGCACCAACTAAATTTGATTACGCTGTCAGATAGGCGAATTATCTCCGACCTTGTTCTACTAAATAAAATTATTAATTATAGAATCGACAGCCCTGAAATTCTGGCCACAATAAAATTATTTGTACCTTCCAAAAATACGAGACAAAATTCCACGTTTTTCTGTGACAATTTCAAAACAAATTATCAAGCGCACATATCCCTAAATCGAATACAAAATTTTGGTAATAAATTTGGTAATGTCGTTGATATATTTAGAGATTCCGTAGCAGTGCTTAAACGAAATCTACATAAACACTTTGCTGAAATGTATGACTTCACCATTCCATAGTGAAAAACCCTTTTTAGCTTCTATTTATTTCACTCTTTTCTTTTAGACTTTTAAACTTTAATATATATATGTAACTTTACAAATTAATATTGTAATTTAATTTATATTTCGATTATGCTTAAGTCCCTACTAATGCTGATTAATTTCAATCCCGTTATTTTTGTTTGTAAGTACAAAAAAAAAACTGTTCTCCATAATGGTATTCTATATTATTTGTAAAACATTCATGTAGGTACTACACATATAATAATTATTTTATTCATATATGTACTTAAACTTTTATATGCCATATAGTTAATGTAATAATACTAATAACAATGTATGTAAAAGCCCAATGGGCGTTTAAATAAATAAATAAATAAATAAATAAATAAAACCGAATTGAAACGCCAATTTCGGTTGCGCGGAGGGCGACTTTCAAACGCTGCTGCCGCCATCTTGTCCACTTTTTGGAAACGGCAGCAGTGGTTTTTCTTTCACAAAATTTGATGATCTTTCAGATAAGCTTTGGTTTTTTGAGGAGACCGATGATTACAGATACCTCGTACGAGGCGTCTCTTATTTCTCGGCAGCAACTGACGACCCATCAGGGGGACGGGCAGCACTGCTTTTTCGTATAGTCCTACCCCTCCCCTGTCTCGAGGAACAATCAGAATTTGGGAGACTTATGATTACAGAAGTCTAGAAAAATAATTTTTTTCAAAATAATTTTTTTTTAGTGCTGACTGGTTTCAGAAATGGCAGCACCGCCATTTTGTGTACCCCTATGAATGACCTAACGATTTTTGGGAGACCTATCATTACAGGTTTAATGTCGCCGGCTCTTAGGCTATTAAATCCAGTCCCCTTCTTCATCCTGATGATCACTTTGTATGTCTTATTCGAGTACTGATAACCTCAATTCAAAGCTCTGGAAAAACTGTCACTCTGATTTGGATTCCTGGACAAGTTGGCATAGTTGGTAACGATATTGCTGATTCCTTGGCAAAACAAGGAGCGTCTAACCCAAAGATATTGAAATATAAGCAGATGTGCTATCTGCAGCTTTTACTGGGTGGGACTGCGCTTCCGGGTGTCGCCGATATTGCTTACCAATTAACAAATAAACTAAATTAACGAATAAAGCAAACGAACGTTAAACTAAATGAACGAATTCTTTCCGTATTCAAACTATATTGTTAACCAATACTGATGCACACCTTCAAAAAATCAACGAAATGAACTAATTCTTTTCGTATGGAAAATACTCTAATTAGGTCGTAGTCCGCTGACAGTTGCGCGGACACCATAGCATATCTCTTTTGTTTTTGAATATCTTTGGTCTAACCCTACCGTTACCCTCGTAAACCATATTCCCCTATCTGATATTTTTTCCATCATCAAAGAGAGATCCCGCAATGTTTGGACAGAGTATTGGAACATTGCTAGTCAATCCAAAGGTGCCCGCTACGCCTCAATACAAAAGACTATTCCATCAAAACCGTGGTTTCAAAAATTCCCCCATTTTTCCAAAAAAGAAATTTCCTCACTTATTCGAATGAGAATTGAACATTGTTCTGTTCCTTCTCACCTTTTTAAAATTCACGTCCTTGACTCTCCAGATTGTACATTCTGTGGTCTAGATGTGGGAACTTTAGATCACATATTTTTTGTTTGTCCCTCTCTAAATAAATAAATAAATATCCTCTCTTCTATCAAGCGTTATCCAAAATTGCCTCCCCTCCATTCAAAATCTCATCTCTTCTAAGTCTGAACTCTACTCCAATCTTCCATAAAATTCTGAAATTTGCACATTTAAATAAAATTTATATATAAATTCACCTTCCCTTTCTCTGTAATTATAAATGATGGCCTAGAACACCCTTGAAGGGTGAAAGCCAGAAATAATTGAAAAAAAAAACTAACACTGCTTCGCTGCAGGCGTAAGCAGAGAAGATAGATTGCCGTACAACTCTGTCTCGGCACATACCCTAGCTTCATTTACATTCATACATCCTACCAATAAAACAAACAGATCAAAACGGTCCGGTAAATGAACGTGAGCAGTTTTTCTTCCAATCTAGACACCCCCCCCCCCCTTGGTGAGATAAATTTGGGCCACTTAGTATATTCTTTTCAAGTAACGTGAGAGTTTGCTGGACCCTTCCTCCCCTTTTGAGCTCACGTAATTAACGAATGCCCCCTAAGTAGGTATATTTTATGTGCCTATTTGTTTAAACATAATCAGGTAGAGCCTAGAAAATCATATTTGTATTTGAGGTGATTTTTCTTCGAACCAGCGATGCACAAATTATCCAATTATTATTATCTGATTTTTATTACAAAACTTAATTTTGGATATAAACCGAATTTTTTTTTTAATCAAGCGGTATTGCAAATATCTAATTCGGACGTGTGCTATTTTATTTAAGATTAAGAAAGGAACGCTAAGATGGTTTGGGCATGAAGAGCGAATGAACGAGGAAAGGAGTTTAAGGAGAATATATGACGCAAATATGAATGGAAGAAGAAATCGGGGACGCCCGAGGAAGACATGACACGACCAAGTGACTCAGATACTTGAGTCGGGCCATGTGAAGAGTCGGAATAATAGAAGAGCATATATGAGTTGATGTATGAATGTGAACGAGGCAAGGAGTGTGTGCCAAGATCGAGTTGTTTGGCGGTCCGTCCTCTCTGCCTACCCCTGCGGGAAACGGCGTGATGGTTAGTTAGTTAGTTAGTTTTAGCTATTTTATTTACTTTAATTTTAAATAATAATAATAATAATCTTTATTCATTGAAATTGTCAACAATATAACTAAAAAAAATTACATGCTCAATGCAGTTTACAAATAGATTACATTAATCAGTACAGAAAAATTAACAAATAGAAAGTAATGTAAGAAAGGTTACACAGGAGTAGTATAGTTATACAGTATTTTTAGTTGTGCATAGCCTGCCTCACTAGGTGAACCTGTATTGAGGCAGAATTTTTGTAAATTGTTTCTCGCAATTTTATCTATGGTTTTTTTATAAATGTGTAAAGTAGGTTTCCATACAGCAAAAACTTTATTTTAGTTCCGTTATTCCATTATTGTTTGCATATACCTACACAATTCATAAACTGCAAGGTTATTACTAAAATAACAACTGTCAATGACTGGGCGTTTGGGTGAGGGCACCAGTATAGGCTCGATCATTAGAATGTATCCATATTTTAACATATTTCTTAACTATTCAACTCTCTCTGTGTTTGACTCAGTTTGATGTTTTCTGGGAGAATGTTGAATATTTTTGTGGCAAAGTATCTAAAGCTACGTTGACCAAAGGTGGAAGAGAGTGCTGGGACTTGCAATATGTCTTTGTTGAAGTTACGTGTAAATCTTAAGTTTATTTTTTTTCGTAACGCACATGTTTGTTTTTAAAGAGATTTTTACATAGATCTGTCGAACATCAAATACTCTCATTATTTTGAATATAAGGTCACTGTTTGCAGTTAGAGGAAGTTTGAGAATAATTTTCATAATTTTGGTATAGATACCATTCTCAATCAGGCGTTTACATATATTAGTATCTGAAGTTGTGTAAGGCAGGTTTTTGTTATGCATTTCCTCATCTAAATATTCCATTGTGAAAGGCATGTTGAAAAAGTAATTATACAACAACAACAAAAATTGTTTATTTGTTTATGGGAGCTCCACTGTCCATGGCAATAACCGGGAGTTTCACCCTAATTATAGATAATGAATTAGCTAAGTGGATAATTATTATTGTTGTAGTTCGAAACAATATGTTTAAAGTTTCTCCTTACCATTTGATATTGAAGGGTGATCGGGGCAAAAACTAACCGGAACTGGAGCTCTCCAGAAACAACTAAACCATTTTTATCAGACCATCAGCGTGTTTGATGTAGATTATTTTTTCTCCTTCTTTTTTTCTAATCATAATTTTTGAATCTTTGTACCACACATAATTAAATCCCGTTTCTTTCGCCTTTGATTTTGTTCTCCATAGAAGGTCTTTGTAATAAGGACTGAGAATTTCGCTGATGTAGATTCGTTGACTTTCTGGATCCTGCGAGGTGGTTGAGTTTAAAAGTTTCCTATTTGTAAGAAGTTGGTATCTCTTTTGTCAATTGTTTAGTTTAACATGAAATTTCGGAGGTACTCCCGGTCGTTTATCAGCGATCCTCTTCATGTCCACGATATCTTCTCCTTTTATATCAACTCCTGCAATTGAAGCCACCCGTTTTATAGCATCAAAGGTCTGCTCGTCATTTTTTGGAATGAGGCCGGAAAACTCCAATGAATCATCTTGTGATCTTTGATCAACTTCTAGGCACTTTATTTGTTTGTCCTTTTCTGCAAGTGTATTCCTCAGTGACTCTACTTCAGAAACCAATTGAGTAATGGTGTCCATTTTAGCAATTAGATCGTCATATTATCGGCTGATGAAATCTCTCGAGTTTCTACTCTCTAGGTTTTCATCTTCAATTTTTTTTATAATCGCCAATTTAAAAGCTTCCAGTTTTGTTACCATTTTTTTTTTTCATTTTCTCGATTAACATATAAATTTGAGAAGATACATCTGTGTTCAGGCTCGTTGACATGGGCATTTGTCCTTTGCTTCGAAGGTTTTTGTCAGCAGACATTTTTTTTTTTGGTTTTGTGTTCTTTGTAGTAGGAAAGGTTGAACACTGGCACTGCACTACTACTCTATGTTATTATTGTATTATTTCTATGTTGTTATTGTGTCTGGCGTTTGGTTTATTTATGTCAAAAACGAAGACTTTGGTCACTAAAAACTCACAGATAACTCTGGTTTAGCGCTATTATTTGAATAACGGATCACTAGTTAAGTATTTTTAGCTCAGATTTAAGTTTTAACACTAATTTCAATTAAAAATTTGCAGATAGAACTACGACTGAACTTTTGTTGTGATGTCCGTAGATAATTATAAAATATAAGTAATTAAAGACATAAAAAAGCATTCCTTTGGATATAAATTTTAATTTATTTACAACAAAATTTTGTTATTAAGTTGTTATTTAATTTTTTTGTTTATTTTTTGTTTTCTTTTGATTTCTAATTAGTTATCATTAAAGCCTCGTTACATTGAGCGAGTTTAGAAGCCGGCGAATTCACTATCTACTAGTAAACTCCTTCAGTGTAAAATCTGGTAGTTAGCTAGTAACATGATTACACTGAATGAGTTCACTAGCAGATAGTTAATTTGCCGGCTAGTAGCTTGTAAACTCTCTCAATTTAATCGAGGCTTAACTCACAAATAACTGCCAAAGTTACCTCTAAAATTATGAAAAATTGATTTCTTTGGTAACCTATATTTCATAATTAATAAACGTAAATAAATAAAGCAGCAAAATTTTTGCCTCAAATCCAAAATTAAGTTTTGTATGAAAAGTCCTGCGCAGCTTTCCCTTAAAACTTTGGCCCGTTACGGTGACCGGACAACTCAGAATCATGCAACTTCAACTTTCTTTGAAAAGTTGTTAAAAGTGAAAAAAAATGTTTAATTTATTTCAAAACTTTTAATGACTTTTTAAAGGGGTGTTGAAATTGCATGATTCTTAATTGTCATGGAACCGTTTTAACGATTAAAAATTCTAACTTTGGATAATTATTATATACTTGCTGTTACCCGGCATGCGTTGCTATGCCATTTAATAAATAAATTGTTTCTCCTTGCGCGTCCTTTCCCATTCGTCCCGTGCACCTTCCTCCTCCCCTTCCTCTCCCGCGACCCCTTTCTCTCTCGCGTTCCCACTCCTCCTCCTCCACCTTCCCTTTCCTCACTCTACTCCCCCCCTTCCCCCGTCCCGCGAACCCCCCTCCCGAGTTCCCCTCCACCCTCCCGTATTCGCCTCCCCCCTCCCGCGGATCCTATGTTGTCGATTCAAAACCCTTCATTTAATACGTGCTTCAATTCGAGTGGACCCGAGGAATGTAGGTAGAACAGTTTATATGGGAAAATGAAATTGTTGTTTTAAGTATCTTCCTCGCAAATTTTCCATATTTTCTTTAAACCTTCCCTGGACTACGACAAACATTTCAAAACCAAAATCAGCTAAATCGACCCAGCCGTTCTCGAGTTTTAGCGAGACAAACGAACAGCAATTGATTTATATATATATATATATATATATATATATATATATATATATAGATTGCTGGTGCTTAATTCAATTTTGTGCGTTATAATAAATGAAGTAAAAAATAGTTAAATAGAATTTCTGAGTTTAAAAAAATATTTAGATATTTAAAAGATCTTATCTAAACTGGTGCTGGATTAATTATGTATGTCTAGGAGTTAGCGGCGTTATGGGCAATTAGTAGGGCGATTTGCATTGAATACGTAATTTAGAGAATTAATCAAGTAACCCTCTGTAGAGGATTGACTAACAACCGACTCCCTATAAATACAGGTGTTCACGTTCATACCGCGAAACTTTGGGGGTAATAAAATATTCAAGGCAATCTCAGAACAAATCCTACTAAAGTTTATTTAGACAAAGCAATTCTATTTTTCAAAAAAATGTTTTAAAAATTGTCTATGTAATCTTGGCCATACGTTTCCGAATGGTAATGCTCGTGTTAATTACGTATGTATTTGGCAAAGGTGTTCCAGTTATCGTAACATTTTAAAAGATAAACCAATAAAATAGTGTCAATTCAAAATCAAAATGATGTATGGAACAGCTGATCGAGCGTATATAAATAATTATTATTATAAAGGTAATTTATACGAACGTTTTTTTAAACCGCTCAAAAATAAGAAATTTATCATAATTTTTTTATTTGGGCATTAATGGAAAAAAATATCAAGTTTTTCATGGCCCCTCAATGTTTCGCGGTGTGAGCATGGTACGCGGTGTCTTATGTAATCCTAACTTTCAAACTAAGACAAGCGATATTGCATCACGCGCAGTCAATTCGAGCGCCTATTTGAACAATAAAGGACTTAATGAAAAATGTCTAAGAATGTTCACCGATTCTGTAGGGTTAGCGCCTATTTGAACAATAAAGAACTTAATGAAAAATGTCTAAGAATGTTCACCGATTCTGTAAGGTTAGCGCCTATTTGAACAATAAAGAACTTAATGAAAAATGTATAAGAATGTTCACCGATTCTGTAAGGTTAGCGCCTATTTGAACAATAAAGAACCTAATGAAAAATGTCTAAGAATGTTCACCGATTCTGTAAGGTTATTATTAGTTCTATTGTACAAGCACTATTATTGTGTGACGGTTAGTCGTACAATTAAACAATGGTTAATTTAAGGAGAGATTTACTCCAGGTCAACTAGAGTATAGGCCTGGTCACCCGACGCCAAATTACGTAGTCAGTGATATCGCTAAGTAAACTTCCAAAGATATTGAATTAAATTCACTGTTTAAATTTTCTAACAACTCTTTGTTTAATATGCTTGCGGTAAAACATCACACGAATCAGCAGTAACAAAGAGTATTGACAATAATTGAAGTCATTTGCAAGCTGTCTTTGCTCGATGGCACTGACTTGATCACCTGATATTTCAAATTCCATCGCGTGTTAAGGCCTATCGGATTATTATAGATTCCAAAATATTATATTCCAAATCATATCTCAAATATTATCATAAAAAATATTTTTATTCGCACTTAGTTTTCCAGGCGACATACAACAAAGCGATGTGTTATAATTGTTTTATATTAAACTTTACTGTGAGATATTTAAAGATACTAAATTGTATTATTTATTTGAGGTTCGTGTTTAGAGGTGACGTCTCGACAAAAAAATCGACCACAAAATGTAAATAATTATTTTATTAATAATTCTTTAAAAATAGCGGTTGCTACTCCGTCCGAACTGCCTTAAATGACAAAATCAATCGTAAATGATCGGTACTACTTCTGAACTGTTGAGGCGAAGAAGTTGGAGGCGCCCCACCATTAAAATAACACGTGACCATCCCGGCTGCCGTTCATTTCGCTACCATGTAGCTTCCTCGCTCCCCTTTGCCAACCTGAAATTAGCGGCTTTCTGAGGCGGGCGGTACGCCTGCCTCCTGACAGTTCATACAAACGAACGTTTACTGCGTTGTGTAGGGTTTAATAGCTTGTAGCTCGGCGAGCGGGAATTCTCGTTAGGCCGGCCGCCGCGCACCGGTACATAATATTAAAGTAATATTTAAATTAAAGTAGCTTTAATAACGCTTCTACTATTTATAAATTGATGATATTTGAATAGAAGCAGTTTAGTATATTTTTGCTATATTTTTTATGTACTTTTTTCTGTTCCTCAATGTTTTAGGGAAGGCACAGCCCTCCCTTACCTCATTGCATGACCCGCCACTGATGACGTGTGACTAGAAAAAATGACCAGAAATGACTATAAAAAAGGTGAAAAGTAGCGAAAAAGTCCTCTTTATCAATGTTAAGAGGGAATAACCAGAGAGAATCGGAAATATGTCATTTTTAAATCAAATTTTGTTAAAGATTAACAAATTCACCGAAATTTTTTAGCAAAAATCGGGTTTTTCACTTCAAAATGCTGCCAAAAATAAAAATAAAATCCTAATAAAACTAAACGTTCGATTTGCATGCACCGAGTCTTAAAAAATTTCAAAAATCTACTGTCTATGGCGTAGGGGAATTTTGATACCTAAAAAAAGACAAAATAGCGGACCAGCGAATTTTACTTTCGATTTTTTATGGAAAATTTTCATTGTTCATAAAAAAAATAGACCTTCATAAAAAAAATCCCGAAGTTGTGCCATAGTGACTGTTTAAGACTTAGTGCATGCAAATCGGATATATAGTTTCTCTAATATGTTGTCAACCTGGTTGAAAAGCGTAATTTCGAGAAAAACGCTTTCAAAGTTTTGCTGAGGATAATAATAATAATGCTTTATTGTCTTCATTTCTTAGTAACAGTAGAGTCAATGATATCCTCACTGGGATCTCCCGTGCTGAGGATTTCATTTACACATTATAATTTAATTATAAGAAATTGATATGAATTAGACATAACATATATAATGTAGTATTTTTTTTAAATAATTATAAAGTAAATAAGATAGTGGTTTTTTTTATAATTCAGATTACTAGATTTGGTTTTAGTCTATATTTGATATCAGTATATTTTCTATTTCTGATCTCCCTATATTTAGTATCCAGCTTTTTATTTGAAATTTAAATGTTATAATGTTGAGGTTTTTGAGTGAGAGTGGTATTTTATTGTAGAGTTTAATGCCATAATATAAGAAGCTTTTTTGCCCAAATGTTGTGTTAGTAGTTACTTGTTGGATAAGTTTTTGACCATGAGATCTAGTGTTTGTAATGTACGTATTAATTGTTATTTCTTGGGTTTTGTACTTATGAATGTAAATGAGTATGGTTTTAGAATATAGTTGTTTAATTGACATAATGTTAAGATTGTTGAAGATTTCGTCAGTGCTAGTTCTTACAGGAACTTTCAGTATAATTTTCATTATGGCTTTTTGAGTTTTAATTAGTGGATTTAGTATGTTTTTATTTGCACTGCCCCATCCGATAATACCGTATTCTAACAGTGATTGGCAGAGAGCCATGTAAATCTTGATTAAGTCTTTTTTAATGAGGACATTCCTGATAGTTTTGAAAAAATAACTTAGTTTTTTTAATTTTATTATTTAAATGCGTAATGTGTTCGGTCCATTTTCAGTTTTGGTCAATTTTTAGACCCAGAAACGTTATATTTATTTTATTGTTTCTTTACACTGCAGGTAAAAATGTTTACAATACAATTTGTTACCTCACTAGGACAAGCCTGTGTTGAGGTATGGTCAACGTTTTCTAATGAGGGACAATCACAATTCTCATTTAAGTGATGCGGGCTATGTATTTTCAAGTTCAGGTTTTCTTCGGAGTTTTTCTTATTTTTTTATTTTAAAAGTGATGAATTTGGTTTTATTAGCATTAAGTGTAAGTGAATAGTAGTCTAGCCATTTTTTAATCCTATTAAGTGTGTCTTCTGCTTTCTTAAATGTTTCTGTCCAATTATTCCCATTTATTAGGAGAACAGTATCATCCGCAAAACTGATGATTTCTCCTTCACATTCTATGTGGCATAGGTCATTAATGTAAATAAGGAACAGAATCGGACCCAGAATACTTCCTTGGGGCACCCCGAATTTGACATCAATACACTCACTGATTATGTTATTAAGTTTCACAGTTTGCTTTCTATTTCCCATGTAACTTTTAAAAAATATCAGTTCATTATCGGTAATCCCTATGTTCTCTAGTTTTTCAAAAAGATGTGAGTGATTTATTGTGTCGAAGGCTTTAGAAAGGTCGAGAAATATGCCAATGCATTTTTTATGTGAGTCTAGAGAATTTTTAATATATTCAGTTACTAAGGCTATGGCGTTGGATGTTCCTAGATTTTTTCTGAAACCAAATTGTTTTGGTGATAATAGTTTGTTTGATTCTAGGTAGTCGACGAGTTGAGTTTAAACTGTTATTTCTAAGATTTTAGATAATATGTTTAGAATTGTGATTGGTCTGTAGTTATTGATATCTTTACGATTTCCTGATTTAAAGATTAGTGTAATAGTCCCTATTTTGAGTTGAGATGGAAATCTGCTTTCCGTGATAGATTTGTTTATTAGAAAGAGTATCGGTTCGGTAATTTTATCTTGTAAGAACTTTACTGTTTTCATTGTGATTTCATCACTATGAAGATGAAGATGTTGGTTTGAATTTAGATAACATTAGAGTTAGTTCTTGTTTAGTAATTTGTTTTAGCGCAAATTTAATTCTTTGTGGATTTGGGTGTTTGTTTATGTTCGGGTTAAAGTGTTGAGGTTTGGTTATTTTGTTGGCTAAATTCGAGCCTATATTTGCAAACAAGTTGTTAGTGTAGTTAATTAGTTTATGTACGTTTTTGTTGAGCGAGAGTGTACCGTTATCTGTGTTGATTTCTTCCAATGGGTTTGTTTTGTTTTGATCTGTATAAGTGATTTTTTCTTTAATTATTTGCCAGATAAGTTTTGGATTATGTTTTGATATATGTTTTGGTTTAGCCGATTTAGTAAGATTGGAGCAGACGTTTCTATAGTTTTTGTAAAATAGTTTAAGGGAAAGGTCAAAAGGATTGTTTTTTACTTGCTGATGGATCTTGTCTCTTTTTCTTATACATTTAAGTAGGCCAGGTGTGATCCAAGCTTTTTTGATAATTTTATTGTGTGAATACATGTAAGTTTTTATTGAAGTGTGGTTTTGTATATTTAATTGCAAGTGTTCAATAAATATTTTCCAAGCAACTTCTAGGTCTTCAGCTTTATATATTGACTGCCAAGTTTCAGTTTGTAGTGATTTTTTTTAGTTTTATGTAGTCTATAACATGTCTATTCCCAATTAAATTTTGAGTCGATGGTCGATTTTTCTTTGCATGAATGTTAAGAATTAAAGTGTAGTGATCAGTGATGGTGGATTGATGTATGATTGTGGAGTAATTTGTTTTTGTCATTATGTGGTCAATGCAAGTTTGCGAGGGGATTGATTTATTCATTTTGTGATCCACTCTTGTTGGTTCCCTTATGGCGGCAGACATCCCGTGGGAGAGGAGGAGTAATTGGTACTCCTGTGTTTGTGGATGTTGCCTTCCAGTATCGAGTATATTAATGTTGATGTCCCCAATAATGAACAGGTTCCTGATGTTTCGTTCTTGAAGTAGTATGGAGTCTAGTGATCCAAGAAATGGTGATAAATTTGTAGATGAAGGCGATCTGTAGATAGCGAAGATGCATATATCTTGATCGAGTTTTATTTTCAAACAGTTTGCGTCTTGTAGTTCGATTTCTTCTATTTTGCATTCTATCTTATTTTTACAATATACAATTACTCCGTCGTTTTGATGTTTGTGAAGTTTAGTATTGAAGACTTTGTAGTTGTTGATGTTTTTATGCACATATGTTGAGGAATTTATCCAACATTCTGTAAGGATTAATAAGTCAGGTACAAAATTTAATTCATTTATCAGCATAGTGAAATCCTCGAAGTTTTTGTTAATGCTTCGAATGTTTTGATGAATTATGTTCAGGATCGGTAACTTGTCCTGGAGTACACGGTTTAACGTGCAGGTATTTGTGGTGATTATTGGTTCAGGTATCAGTTTTTCAAGTGGTTCCGTTGTGAAAGAGGCCATTATAAAGATATAGAGTAGATGGAGTGTGTATAGGGTTTTTTTTTTAAATCATCTTAATAGGTTTATCGTTGAGATGTCTTATTTCGACAACCTTGGATTCTTTAGTTTTTCTTATAAGAATTTTTCCTCATTTTACCCAAACATATCTATATTCTTTTTCTAGGGCTCTTTGTTTGGTGTTCCAATGTAAGTTTTTGTAGTACTGGGTTAATGCCGCATTTAAATAGACGTATTGGGCTCCTTCCCCGTTGAATTTTTTAATCGGGTCGCTATGCTTAGCAGCTAACATAATGTGGACTTTTTTATTGTCTACAAAATTAATTGTGATTTTTTTTTTGGTTGTTTGGTTTGGAAGTCGTAATTTTAAAGGTGTCCTCTGGTGATAAGGTAACGCCTGCGAGCTCAGCGATCTGGCTTACAGTATGGGCTGGGGGGTATGTTTTCCTGTAATTTAAGGCCGCTTATTTCAATACTGTTTAACAGGGCTGATTGCTCAATATCTGCCAGGTTACACCTCAACCATAGCCAATATTTTCTCCTTTTCTGCCATTTCGTCCTTAAGTTTGTTTATATGTTTTGGTGAATCCATGATTTGTGACAATTTGTTTATGATATCGTCATATTTATCGTTAATAAAGTTGTTAAACGTTTTTATTTCTTGAAGCTCGGTTTCTATTTTTTTAAACATAACTGATTTCATTTCGTCGAATTTTGAGTTGATGAATTTGAATATTGGGTCATCTTTGGTATTTTTTTAGACCTTGTTTCCATGATTTTAGTTGGTTTGGACATAGGGCTAAATAAATGATCCAATGTGCACTAAAAAAACTTTCACCGATTTTCTGCGAACTGTCACTTAGACTTTATAAGTTGAATAAATTAACTTGAACAACTTATTAAGTCACTGTTTATTATGGAATACCATCAATTTTATGTTTAAAATTATATTTACACTTTGAAAATAGGAGTGAATAAACTTTTTCCCGTACTAAAAAAAATGAATTAAAAATAACAATTTTTTTTTGCCTTGTTTAGGAATTGATCAAGGGAACATGGAGGCCCTCCAGAGTCAGAGGCCCGTGTGAACTGAATAAAAAACTTGTAAAATTACATCAACTTCACTAAGGTGGGGGGAGGGTTCATTCAACTTTGCCGCCGTGCTTCTGACGGGCTTAGTCCGCCACTGCACTTCTAACTTTCTAACTTTCAAAATTTTTTTTTCTACCAAAACGTTTTATTCGTAATTAATCTGTTCTTTTACTACATTATAAAAGGTAAAATAAAATACAATAACCCTTTATTACACATAACAGGATACACATACAAAAACAAAAATATACATTATTAAAAAACATTCCAATGAGCCGTCTTTTCACTAAAGTGATCTCTTCCAGACAATCACTTCAGATACTAAGTAATGTTGCAACAAATAGATAGAAAAAAAGTAAATACAACGATGTTGAATATTTGTTTTAATTATAGAATTTTTATTTTTTATTTGTGCATGATGTGAACATTAGTTATTTATTGGGTTATAACCTAATTATTATAATTTGTTGTTTTCTTTAAAACGTGTACCTAATGTTATTAACCTGTAAATGTTCCTAATAAATAAAAAATTAAAACATCTTAAAAGCTGACTTTTTCCCATTCTCGTCATTTTTTCTCGGGACGCGGTGCCCCTAGCCGATGCGGGGCCCCTAGGCAGTTGCCTACTCTGCCTTAGGGATATCCGGTACTGTATAGATGTATACGTTTGTCTCTTTTTAGTGTCAATCGCTTCCGTTTCATCGAGTTTCAAATCACAACGGTGCTAAAGAAGTTTTCACTTCAAAAGAGGAGAAAAGAATTATAATACTCAATCCATTCCTTTTACTGCCCATCCTAAATTCCAATATTAGCTATTAGGTTGCCATGTATACCGGTCGATTAAACTCCAACCTCCTTCCTATCTTCAAAGCATGTGTTACAAGTCCTAACAAATCAGTGCCCCGTGGTGTATCGGTCTCACTGGGATAGGAGTTCTCCTGGCTGGGGTGGTACAATCGTTTTGTATTATATCTATATGTGAAGAATGATTTTTTCCATATTTTTGCCGTCGAATTCCAGTGCACCTTTTCCTATACATTTGGTATTTGTGTTTTCTTCTTCGGAGTCCCTAGATGTCGCTTTCTTTTCTTTTGTTTGTTTTTTGGAGTGGTTTGAAGCTTGGATATTTATTTTACAAAAATAAAAATATTTCATTGAAGAAGTTAACAATAATAACCTAAATGAAAATATGAAAGAAAACAAGACACAGAAAACAGAAAAAAAACAATGGTCGCAGCTGGGACTCGAACCCAGACCTCTCATTAGATTATTATTGTTATCTTCTTCTTCAATGATATATTACGTTGATGGGAATAACCTTCAAAAGTTGTAAAAGAGAGTTTTTCTTATAAAAAATTAAAAATATTTATTTATTTTGGATTTCGCAGGATTTGAACCTCGGTTCGCTGGATGTCTCCGGCCGCTGAAGTTTGTAACGCGCCTTACGCCACTACGCTATCGGAGGCTCGCGTGTAACCGTGAATTTATCCCTGTATATTAGAACAATAGGTCATGTACATGGCCTATTGTATTTTCATTATTGTTTATGCTTCTGTTTATTTGTTCCACTTGTTACTTTATTAAAAACAGCTCATCAATTCGGTAACCTGCCACTTCTATGTGCTGACTGCTCTCTTTTTTTTTTACATGAATACCGCACAAGAGTCCCAACTGCTCCCGTCTGGAGCCAGTGGGACTATGGCATCCCCAATTGGGGTATGTTGTGAGGCTGAAGGTAGTGGGGAGGGGAAGGAGATCGGGAAGAGGAATGTGGGGAAGTACCTGGCTATTCAGATCTGGTCACCAAACACGGCAGAAGCCATTTCAAGCAACGTTTCAATTCTGAATGGTGGTCTAACACCAGGGCGATACTGAGAGTATCTTCCACTCTGGAACGTGCCGCAAATATACTATATATTATTTTAAATTAATAAATTGTGAAATACACAAATTAATCAAATAAAATTTATTTGCCACGCCGGGATTCTACCCGCGACCTTCGGAATGCTAGTCAAGCGCCTTACCGCTGCACTACGCCGGCCATCATACTACATTATCAACCATCCACTCATGATGGTTTTTCCTTTGTTCATTTATTTTATTATATCAACGGGAAACCGGTTTGCCTTGGGGATTGATAGCACCTCTACCATTTTCATCCCATCAGAATAACAGCTAGTCCACAGGTATGCAACTACGACAAACCGTTTTTCTGTTGATATTGTAACCATGTTTTCACCATACTTTGACTTTTTTCTTGTTTTTATTTAATGAATCTACTTCTCTCATAAAGTCAGGAATTGGCGGCGGGCTGCCTAATCGATGCTACTGTAACCCAGCGTCAGGAATCTATCACGTTTTCCATTATTTAACCTTTATTTTCAAATTTCTAATGCAGTTTCCTAAGAAAAAACCGCTTTCAGGTTCTGACTGCATCTGAGGAGGTAACTTTTCCTAGGTTCCGACTACGGCCAGTTTTGGATTGAGACTCCGGATATTTTTGGTGCTTTCTTGTCTTTAATAATTCTAGATCCGTGTAGTGCTGAGCGAATGTCCCAAGGACGGAACTGAACTCCGTATTGTTATGTCCCATTTTCCCCATGTATGACCTCGTCTCTGCCACGTGAGGCTGTGAGGCGATTCCGGAATGCTGCATCTCGGACCGCCTGCGCCACCCCTGGGAAAAGTCGCCGGTCAGAGGGACGTCCGTGCGAGCTAGGGGACCTCTCCACCCCTCCTGACAACCCGACGCTGACATCTTCAGGGTCTCCTCAATCTCCCACTTACTGATCATCGAGGCACTACCGGGATGTCGGCAAAGGGGCGCGGAGTCTGAACCTCGTATCCGGCCTGCCTGATCACCGACTAACTTTCAGCAGGACTGCCGGGCGATCCACGCTGTAGCACCTCCGTCTGCGGAGTTCTCGTCTACCTTGGTATTATCATTAGGTTTTGAATCTTGCTTGATACATTATGTACATTAATATGTTAGGGTAGGCATACTGCCTACATTTGGTTTTCTTTCACGGTTTTCATTCCTTTATCTAAAATCCACGTAAGATTTTATTCATACTTACTAACAATTGTACATAGTAGCACCTGCATACCTAACAACGTATGCGAGGGCAATGGAGGTCTAGTATCGTTCAATTAAATGTAAAGCCGTTTATATACAAAAAATTAGAGTCCTTGCAAGAGCCTTGAAGGGGTAACCATCTGCTACCTATACCAGGGCGGGTATTATTGTAGTATTTCTGTCATCTTATTATTGTAGTATTTGTGTTTTCTTCTCCGGAGTCGCTAGATGTCGCTTTTTTGTTTTCTTTGCCTGTTCATTTTGGAGTGATTAATTTTTCGCGGTTGGTAGCCACCAGTTTAGACTCGAGGCACCAAACAGATGTAGTTTACACCGACTTTGCCAAAGCATTTGACCGTGTTAACCATAATACACTTCTGAGGAAAATGTTTAAAATAGGCTTCGATCTACCAACACTGAACTTTTTCTCATCGTATTTAAAATCCAGAAGCCAATTTCTTTCGGTAAATGGACATAGGGTCTATTACATATATTTGTGTATTTCTATATTAATCTACAATGTAAAAACTTGTTACAGTTTTCTTTTTATGTAGCTTGCATTTTGTCATGTACTATTCATCACATTTAATCAGTCACCTGTAAATTTTTTAATTACTAACATACCTACTAGTTTATTTCTATGCCATTTACAACTTCGAAACTTTCTCTTTTATTGTAATGCACTATCTTTCCTTAAATTTATCTGTTTACCTACCTTTCATATGATGTTTACTACTTATATTTTTATAGTTTATCTTTTTTATTTAAAAACTGTCTCTGTATTATAAACTTGTCATGTAAAAGCCCATCACTCATCAGGGCGTAGAAAATTAATAAAAATAAATAAATAACTCAAAAAAATTCCCAGCGGAATCTGGAATTCCTCAAGGGTCTAACCTCGGAACTGTGTTGTTTCTAATTCTAATAAATGATATCCTAATCTGTGTTAGAAAAGGCAAATGTCCACTCTTTGCTGATGACTTTAAAATTCTGATGGAAATAAGCTGCCAACAAGATTGCTTTAAAACGCAAACTAATCTGGATGCACCATCTGAATGGTCGTTGGCAAACCTATCAGATTTTAACACAAAAAATGTGTCACAATGTCCTTCACTCGTTGTAAAAACATTATTGTTAACGATTATAAAATAAAGGACGAAACATTATCACGTGTAAAATCCGTGGAGGATCTCGGTGTCGTCTTTGATCCTGAACTGACATTCTCTGGCCGTACATCGGAGCTCACTCAGTCTTGCTACAAACTTCTTGGGTTCACCATCAGGACTTGTGAGCAGTTTGATAACTAAGAAGCTATGCTAGCATTATTCGATGGCATACTGAGAAGCAAGCGGAGTACGCGAGTGATGTTGGGCACTGTTCCATCAGAAGTACATTGATAGATACAAAATTGGGAACAATTTTATCGATAGCCCATTTCTCTTGGGATGCTATGATTTATATGTACCAGACAACTACAGCCGAAGTAGACATCATGACTTATTTAAAGTACCGAACGGCAGAACAGACGTCTTGGCAAAGCATAGCATGACGAGGAGAGTGGTGGTGTTAAATGAACTTGCAAACCATTTGGATGTAAGCGACTGTCCTCTATACGCCTTAAAAATATTATTGATGAGTCATTTTGCCTAAATGCTGATAGGTTAACTAAATTGTACTATAATTGGGATTATTCTGTTGTACAATAATAATAATAAAAAATAAAATAAAAAATAAGATCGGATATTGGTTTTGCAAAAATAAAAACGTATTTTTTTTATTTTATAGGATTCGAACCCAGGTCGCTGATGGTTAGTTTGTTAGTTAGTGAAGGATGATTTTCTCTATATTTTTGTCATCGAATTCCGGTGCCCCTTTCCTATACATTTGGTCATCATATTTAATATTTATGGTTTCTTCTTGAGTCGCTAGTTCGCTTCTTCTTGTTCATTTTGGTTTTTGAAGATTGCAAAAATGATAATCCTCGATCAATGCTTGTGTGAGACCGAGGATTTACTGTATTATATTAGAATTGAGTACTTGGTGAGAGCATTAGAAATACACGTAGTACACGTGAAATATTAAATCCGTTTCATCCGAATTTCAAATCACTAACGGGGATAAGGGTGTTTAACTTAAAAAAAAAACAAGTGCAACGTGTCCAAAATACATACGCCCGACATTGCCACGATGCCCCGAGAAGCGAGCCCATCTCCCCTTACCTTTATCGGCATCGGATTCTAAATATGTCGAACAGTGTCAATATCACTTGTGTCAAATATACAATTTGTTGAATTCGAAGTTTCTGCCTATCTGTTTGACAGACTGCAGAGGGACTCGGGCATACGGTACTAAGGGTCGACCGAGACAGGTTTTTCGTTCTCGGCCGAGACCGAGACCAAAAATAAATTAAAATCTCGGCCGAGACCGAGAGCCGAGAGCGAGAATAGATAAATTGAAAAAAAAAATGAAAATGCGCTATTTTTGCATAATATAGTATATTAAAGAATGTATAAATCAGCGAATCGATGTGTTCTGATGAATGTGGCTACCGAATCTAAAAAATAAATACGTACGTAATGATCTTGATATTCTCTTAACTTGTTTTTGTAGTTATTCTGGCTAGTAATTATAATTAATCACAACAACACATAAAAGAACTTTTTTTTCTACTGCGAACAAAATTCAAACAAACTTCCATTAACTACAATTGTTTGTTTACAAAAGTAGTGAAATGAACGAATGGCGCGGTGCGGCGGCGGCAGCAGCGGTAAGTAAAACCCGCTCGCTGCCAGCCGACTAATCAAAATCGACAGCTCTCTCACGCACTGACACTAAGTGACGAATGTGGACGCGCGCGGTAGATTTAAATCCCATTATCCTATACCGTACCTACTTACAACGGTCTCGGCTATGGCCCAGAATCTCGGCGATTTTTCGCCGAGAACCGAGACAGAGTTCTCGATACAATTTGTAGCCGAGAATGCCGAGACCGTGACCAAGATATCGGTTGACCCTTTTACGGTACACGCCAAAGAGACCATTTACTCGTTCTCCCCAGACATAAAACTGTTATATTTGAGGGTAGTTTCAGCTATTCATTTTCAAAACTTTGGAATGAAGTACCACTGTCTATTCGAATATCGACATCTTTGTAGTGCTTCAAGAAGCTCTGCGGCGAATGGTTGCTGACTGCACAGTCAACAACAACATATTTTATAGAATTTACAATGAAAGGAATATCTACTTACGTTTGTGATAACATTGTTTATATTATACGATATAATTTTAATTTTATTTTAATTTCATTTCAATTATTAGGTAAGTATATAAGTGTCTATATAATGCATACGTATTTGATATTTTTATTGGTTTATTTTATCAAAAATAGAAAGGTAATATTTATTTATAGGGTGGATCGCCATTGTATGGAATTTTTTTTATTTTTATAAATCAGTTTTCGCGGGGTGCGGAATAGATGCTCTAGGTAGATACAAAATATCAATTAAGCATAGAAAATATCAATTTAAAATTTTGATAACAAGTACTGCCCCAAAGCAGTTGAATTATTTAAAATCTGGTAAAAAAAAATCGCTTTATAAAACAGTTTTGTGTCAATGTGAATACTTTTACATTTCATAATGAATAAAAATTGCCGCGCCTTAAATAATAATATTTTTAAAATTTGATAATATTTATTTTCCCGCGAAAATTTGACAAATTGCTGAGTCCACTTTCGCGCACTATACCAAGAAACACAACAAACATCTTTAGATCAACCGTCCACATCTCGCAGTACAGTTTCAAGTTTTACTGACGTTGATCTTCCAACTGACCAACAATACTTTGCTTCATCTACTTCTTCTTCTTATGTAATAAATCCAACAGACAGTGGACTATCTGTTGTATCCAGAACATTGGATCGATACAGTATTACTGATCGGGCAGGTGATGCCATTGTCTGCACTACAATGCAAGATATTGGATTAGTGACAACAGATAATCTAACAAACGTGATCGATCGTAATAAGATTCGACGTGCTCGTGCCAAAACTAGGACCACACTGACTGCCATCAATCAGCCCCATTTTGATTCGTGCATTTGCATATCGTTTGACGGTCGAAAGCATAAAACATTAATTTATTTATTTAATACAAACGGCATAAGTATGCCATAAACATTAATTACATGTCACAAATTCATATTCAAAATATTAGTAATGGTAAAACAGTGTATAACAGTTAATTGTGACGATACATTGGGAAGTGATACCAGAGATACATTTACATGCAAAAATCTATAATAGAAATAAAATTAATAGTGATTAAAAAAATATGATAGCATAGCCGTCTTGTACCTATGTTCCGTGCAGTTAAATAGATCTATCACATCTGCATATCTATTAGTAACTTCATGCAACCTAGGTAAAAGTGAGCGTTTCGTATACTCAGTCCGATTATTGTTATATTTAAAAAGGTTTTTAGAACGAGTGGTTCTCATGGGAATATGAAATTCAATGAGCTTAGTTAGATCAGGACTGTCTATTCTACCATTTACAATTTTGAACATTAATATTAAGTCGGATATAATTCTTCGATCTGACAGTCTTAGTTATATTAATCATGGAGGATGGACACAGAAAAGTTGTGATAGAACATATCAGTCTTTTGAAAGAACCTGGCTCACAATACATTGGCCACATAGGCGTTAAGTTCGGTGATACTAAAACAATAGCTCACAAATTTTTTGCATATTTTGTGGCAAAATCCATTGATTTAGCATGCATCGTGGCTATCGGATGTGACGCAACAGTAGTTAATACTGGAACTAAGTCTGGCATTATTCGACTTCTTGAAGGAAAGCTCCATCGTCCACTTCAGTGGATGGTCTGTCAGTTATATGCTAACGAGTTAAGTTTGAGACACCTTTTCGGATACCTTGATGGAACGACAACAGGACCTAGAAGCTTTAGCGGCCAACTAGGAAAGTTACTCAAGAACTGTGAACATCTTCCTGTGATAGAATTTCCAGCAATAGAATGCAACTTACCGGATATTACAAAATCCCGTGACGACCTTAGAACAGACCAGCTTTATTTATTGGAAATGTGTCGAGCAATCGCCGAAAGACAATGTAACGAAAGACGGATTCTAGAACGTACGTCAGGGTTCTCTCCAATAAGAGTATTTAAGCTACCTACTTTTAATTTGACCGAAACCGACTGCACGTATAAGTTTGTCGTATTTTGTTATTCGACAGCACGTCCGTATGTCCACGCTTAGGGGACTCGGAATTATTGTTAGTAAAAATATTTGTCCAGCGGGTTTAACGCCTGCAGATATACGTATATCGATTTTTGTAATACCTACGGCCGTAGGTATATCGACTTGGGTTACACGGCCGCGTATCCTCTCTGTATACTTGTTTTACAAATGAGAACGTTCACAATTCTTTAGGGCAGGGGTCGGAATTTGCGGCTAGCGAGCCGCATGCGGCTCTTTGCATAGGCGTCTGCGGCTCTTCAGCCATCAATGAATCCGCAACTGGAATTATTTTTTTGCATTCCGAACACAAAACTGGTTTTAATTTAATAAGGAATCTATGCGCGAGTATGTTTATAGAAACATTTAAGTGGACAGAAGTGTGATATTGTAGTAAGAATGTAGATAACACAAAGCAAATCATAAGAATCGTTCCACCACATTTACTATAGCATGATTACAACACCCCCGCCCCGTTATAATATGACTCTCCGATACATTCGTTATAAAGAATATAGATCGGGTTTCTTTGACAAATTGGCTCTTCTCACTTGAAAGTTTGCCGACCCCTGCTTTAGGGTATCAACTGTCCGAGGGATCAATTGGCAGAGGAATCAACTGTCCAGAGTATCAACTGTCCGGCGGTTCAACTGCCCGGGGGATCAACTGTCGGCGGGCCAACTATCAATGGGCCAACTGTCGGGGTTACCATTCGAGTTCGACACAACCTGCCTCACTAGGCGAACCTGTATTGAGGCAGAATTTTTAGAAAAATTAATTAACACTAGTTTGGTTTAGGTACGAGGTAGATTTGGTTTAGGTATATCCGCATCAGAAATATCTTCAGTATATTGCGTCTGAAAAGTTAGAGACGCACTTATTAAATCTGTTGTGGTGATTGTCGGTGTTGGACTTTTTAATTTGCCAAACAGAGTTTCTATTGACAGGGGTCCGGGCCGCGTGCGCGCGCACCGGGTCCGGACAGCCTTCTTTCCCCGGCCCACCCCAGCCAACCAACCCCCGGCCCACCCCGACCTGGCCCGTAGCAGACACCCGGCTCCCTCCGCCCCCCCGCCATCCCCCAACCGCCCTACTCTCATCCCGGGCTCGAAGCCTACATCATCCCTGACTATCAGGTAAAGTGCCGGGCGCTAAGTAAAATGGCACAGCTTCAATTTTTACTCCTCCATCCGTAGATAATAGAAACAATGGAGATGGGCTGTTAGAATAACATAAGGGTACGTATGAGACGATGTAGGAATGTGAATAGCTGCGCTCTAATTTCGACAGGTATGCGAAGCATCAAAAGTATGAGTAAGAATCGAAATATTATTAGTGCCACATTTGATTTAGTTTGAATTATCCGCTGGAGCGACTAAGGTCAAAATATTGACCGCTTTATTTTTCTGCGATTGACGGCAGTCCAAAATCGGACCACATTTTTTTACCAAAGTTTTTGGACCAAAGTTTACGATTTTATAAAAAAAAAATTAATAAATCCTGTGAGTGTGTGATAATCGACAAAATTATGTGAATTCATTGGCAATTGGCTAATAATCAGTATGTCTCCATATTAAAATTCGGAGGTTTGATTTTTTTTAATGTGAGCGGAAAATATTCAAAATGATCTCCAAAAAATCACGAGCAATCGGAGGGAAAAGTTTTAAATCGCGCTGTTGCTCGAGTGGTTGTTTAGTTGGTTTAACAAGCGCAGACCCGTGAAAAACCACGGGATATTATAATGTGGGTTGTAGAATTTATGAAGCTGGAAATAGGGGAGCAGGGGGTAATGCGAGGCAACGGGTAATGAGAGCGGTGCGACTAGAGACAAAAATATAGCTCGTATTCACTGACTAAAGTAATTAATTGAATTATTTTTAATAGATTTTAATTATAACTCTTTAACTTCTATGAATGTTCATACCGAGTGTCGAAAAGTGTATATTAGTAAAAATTCAATCAGAGCATCGAAACAACGCCTCGAAAAGAACGAACCTTCAACATCAAGTGTACCTCGCAATAAAAGATATGAAGTGTTTGATTTAACCCTTCAAAAATTTGGATTTTTTTTCGGATGGTCAAAATATTTTCGCTTTACAATAAAATGCAAATATTTGGAATATTTCTGAACACATTAAAAAACCAAAAACTGTTTTAGAAAGGTGATGAAACACGCTTTCAAATTATAGAATTCGAAAAATATACATATTTTTTAAATTATAAAATTTTTGCATACAAACATAAAAAAGTTTTCAAAATGGCTCACCTTATGTTTTTTTTAACTAAAGTTACTGATAATAAAAAAAAATAAAAACACATGCATATTTTATTAGACAAATGCATAACAAATACAAATTGTAACCTCACTTTTTTGTCACTCTATGAAATTTTTTTTTTTTAAATTCCACAAGTTTCAAATTCTTTTTTCAATTTGCGATTCAAAACTTTGTGTACATAAAAGTGTACATTTTACTTTTTTAGTGGCTATTTTTTAGATTTGAATATAAAGCATGATGTTTTTTCCTTTCTAACACCCATTAAAACATATTTCTAACTATGATAGTAAGGGAGTTACGGCGTCTTATGTGAGGCCTATGTGCGTTGGGACAAATATGGTCTCCTGTGATTAAACGGGTTAAATAATTATGCTTATTTTGTGGCAAAGCAGCTGATGAAGCAGCAGATGTGAATGTACAAACGCACGATTAGTAAAGTAAGCACTCTCGAATTCAAATACAATGTTATTAAAAGAGCAGAAGAACGAAGCGGTTCTTTAGGAGAGTTGGTAAAATATCGTGTTTCTTATGAGTATGACTTGATATCTACTGAAGAAAAATACCACGCTATTTTCTACAGTAATTTTTTAAGGTCAGTACCATCTCTAATAAGAAAGCCTCGCCAAGATGGTCAAGTCACACAATCAATGAAAAAGATTTCTAACTGTATAGAAAATCATGAAGATTCCCAATTTACATTGTCAGAGTATAAAGATATCCTTACGGAGTATGTATCAAGTGATCAGAACCAGAACATCAAATGGCTGCGTCATCATAGGAAAAGATATTGATTTGTTAATTATTTTAAATATACTCCACTAAAAGTTTGGATAAATATCCCCGCTGTAAACAACACGTTTTATTCTTACTCGCGTTTGGTGGCTGTGACACGACTTTTGCTCTTTTTAGGAAAGGAAAAAAATCTGTCATCAAAACGTTAGAGCAGCTACCCGATTTGGATCCACTGGCTCAAGTATTTCAACAAGAAAACTGTCCTACGCAAATATTATTCGAAAATAGATCACGCTTTTTTTGGCAGTACAAATGCTCCAAAATCTGAGAACAGTGTCGATCATCTTTGCCACATAGAGTTCATCAAGTCAACAAAATTAAATAAACCTGTGCAGTTTTCAACTTTTCCACCAACGAGTGCAGTCGTTCACCAACATATCAATTGTATCTACTACAAATTCAAACTTGGTTAGGCAATGATTTAGAACCCCAGGGATGGTGATGGGTGCTGCAAAATGAAGCCGTGGAACTGATAAAAACATTAATTCCTCCTGCACCAGATGAACTGCATAGTACAATATTCTGCAACTGCACGAATTGGTTCTCGCTGTGGATGCTGAAAATCAGGGTTGCAATGTTTGTTAGCCTGTGGTCAATGTAATGGACATGTATCAACGCTTCATCGTATCAACATGATCTCGACGAAGAAATCGCATATGACAAATTTTTTAAGGTTTGGAGATGGATGTCATTGATAATGAGGATGATTATAATGACTCTTAAATTGTTGAGTGACCGGAAGAAGAAGGCGAGGATGAAGGAGAAAACTAACTCCCATAATGGCTAACTAATAACCAAAGTTTAAAAAAATCGACCCAAACTTCAACTTAGATTGTACTAATTTAATTACATACAAAGAAAAAGGCAAGTAATATTAAATGACTCTTTGATTTATAAGTAATATTTATAAATAAAATATATTAAATAGTAAAGTTAATTAACTAATATTTAACGAATAATAAAGTTGAAAAACCGAACTATGAACTGGGTTTCGCCATTGACCTTACGCCATGGCATGTACGGCTTAGCGCTCCGGACTCCTCGCGCTCAATCTTAAAAACGGTTAAGCGTATAAAAAAATATTTCAGACAAAATTGGTAGAAAATTTTATACTCTACAGCTTTTATATTGAGTGCAAATACGAATCGAGGCAAAGAAAGCGAGATATTTCCGAAAAACTGATTTTCGTGACCTTTGACCTTGAATATCCAAAGACGCTCACACTTTATCTTATGAGACTTTTGAGACAACATGCAGAATATTGAAATAAAGGTTTATAAAAATTTGCAGCTTATTCCGTTTCATTTAGTGATTATCCCCTTTTTTTAGCTCTGCAACCGGGCCCGAAAAGAAGAAGATGGAGAGATACGAAATCACGAATGTTAGAGGAGAGCGCTAATATTTACAGCGACAAAATCGATGCGAAAATTGCGAAAATGTTTAATAAAGCACGACTCGTTTAAAATAGAGCAAAAATCTCGCGGGCATTAT
This sequence comes from Limnephilus rhombicus, assembly GCA_929108145.2. Lineage (NCBI taxonomy): Eukaryota > Metazoa > Arthropoda > Insecta > Trichoptera > Limnephilidae > Limnephilus > Limnephilus rhombicus. The sequence goes on from OV815278.1 coordinate 27,219,094, forward strand.
CTTAAACAGCATTTAAAGAAACACTGTGAATTTTTTCATACATATAACTTGTAAAATGACTCGCAACAATAACATTTGGCTGTCATCAGTTCTTTTGTTTTGCTCTTTCAAAAAATATTCTTAAACCAATCTTTTTATTGTGTTTTGGCTGTAAAAAGTTTAGTGTGTTGGAATCTTCTCCCCCCTGATCTTCCAGGAGTCACTTCTTGCTGCTCATTTTCAGATATTTATATAATTTTTTTACTTCTGTCACTTTTTATATTAGCTGTAATTCTTTGAACAATGGAGGAGGATTTCCCTCCTGTACCCCTTACAAAGCCCCCAGATCCACCTCCTGACCCTCCAGATGGTGACATTTCAGATAAAATAGACTTTTCAGAACATTCAAACATTTCAGACAATGAATCTGTCATCCTAACCTCAATTAAAAAAAGAAAATTTAGTCCCCTTTCCCCAAAAAAACATGATTCGCCTTTGTCTCCTCAGTCCCCTCCAGCTCTTCCTCAATCTCCTCCAACAATCTTTTACTCTACTCATTCCCGTGGCCCCTACATTGTATATGCGCAAAAAACTGAACAAGGTAAAACCATCCATCCTCTTGAATTTGGCAAATTTCTTTCAAATAACAAGAACCTTTCGATTAAACCTGGAGGTGTTAAAGCCGAGGGTCGCTTCCGAATCTCTGTTGAATTCCTGTCAGGTTCAGCCGCCAATAACTTTATCAAAAATATATTTATTTCATCAAATTCTAAATTCAAGGCGTACATCCCAACTTTCAATGTCACTCGAATGGGCCTGGTCAGGGGTATCTCGACCGATCTGTCCATTCCAGAAATCCTGTCCTCACTTTCAACCCCCCAACATATCGGCAATCCCATAAAAGCCAGGAGGCTAAATTATAAGGACACCTCTGAGGGCATCGTTTCCTGGAAGCCCTCCCAATCTGTCGTCATCACATTCGAAGGACAATCTCTTCCCTCCCATATTTATTTATTTTTCAACTCCTTACCAGTTGAAATGTACACTTATCCCACCACTCAATGTTACAACTGCTGCCGTTTTGGTCATACCAAAGCTGCATGCAGATCCCCTCCCAGATGTTTCAAATGTGGAGAAAACCACTCGGCTGACCAATGTTCTTCTCTCTCTTCACCTAAATGTTTTAACTGCTTAGGCGCTCATTCCGCCATTAACTCTTCTTGCCCCGAACAATCTCGCCAAAAAAATATAAAAATTTCTATGGCCTCTGAGAACTTGTCTTTTCTGCAGGCTTCTAAATTATTCCCGCCTGTCAAAAAATCATTTTCCGAGGTTTTATCCAGTAACTCTTCATCCAACCCTCTCGCCTCCTCCTCAACATCTTCCCGTTCAACAAAATTCACATACAAAAACCCTATCTCTAAACAGGCTCGTGGATACGATCAGCAACAACACAACTCACTTCTCTTAAATCCCAATGGTTCTCCTCTTTCACACGCCACAAATGGGTGCGCAAACAATTATAATTCATCCTCAACAAACTATCAAAAGCTTTCTGAACAACTCTCCCAAGATAATTCTTCATTTATTCAAACTCTTATTATGCTTCTAATTGACCTAATTTCTTCTCAAACTAATCTACCGTCCAACGCTGCTTCTATTATTTCCACTTTAAAATCATTTATTCAAAATGGCTCTTCAAGATGTCAGAATTCTTCAGTGGAATAGCCGCAGTGCTATTTCTAACAAATCAAACCTTCTTAACCTATTAAATTCAAACCTTGTTTCTGTGGCTGCTGTCTCGGAGACATGGTTTACTCCATCCACCCACTTTAATGTGGGAGGGTACTCCTGTCTCCGCGATGATCGCCCGGAAGGTACGGGCGGTGGTGCTGCCCTTTTTATTAAAAAATCCCTTCCGTTTTTCCCAATAAATAATATCAAACCCCCCAATGCTGACTTTCAAATGGTTGCAGCTAAAATAAAGGACACTTCCTTTGTTTCTATCTATCTTCCCCCAACATCGCACTTCAATAAACAAGCGTGGTTGCAAATTGTCCGTCAACTAAGCCCTCCTTTCTTTTTATTGGGTGATTTTAATGCCCATTCCCCCGTCTGGGGTTCTGCTTTCTGTGATCGAGACGGTCGAAGTGTGATGGATTTCCTAGATGAATCCAACCTTTTTCTTTTGTGAGAATTCGGAAAGCTAAATCTCTTTCCTATCGTCACAATATGACTATGGAGAACTATCTCATATACAAAAATGCCGAAGGCAATGCCAAAAGGGTATTGAGGTCAAAAAAAAAATCCGGGTGGTACAACTTCTGCAGTTCAGTATCTCCGAACACTCCAATTTCGGAAGTTTGGTCTATGATTCGAAGATTTCGATCCTCCTTCAGTCCAACATCTCCTCGAGCTTCTCATTCTAAATGGATAGACGAGTTCTTGGACAAAATTGCCCCCCCTTCTGTACCTAACTTAGATGAAATAACTCCAATCCACAACACTCCTATGTCTGATCATTGGCTTGACTCTCCATTCACTTTAATTGAATTAAAAAATTGTTTATCAACAGTCAAGGACTCATCTCCAGGCAGAGATGGTATACCTTATAGCATTATCAAAAATAGTAATGATAATGTTCTAAATCACTTTTTAAGCATCTTAAATAAAATCTTCCAGACTAGCATAATACCTGATGACTGGAGTTCTCAAATAATCATCCCAATTCTAAAATTAAACAAATCACCCAATTCTGGATCCAACTATAGGCCAATTGCTCTTTCATCCACCCTTAGTAAAATTTATGAAAAATTAATTAAAAACCGGTTAGAATTTTTTGTCGAGAGTAATCATCTTCTCTCTCCATCCCAATTTGGATTTAGGAAAAAGAAATCTACACAAGAAAACCTTGCCATCATCAGCACTGATATTAATTTATCCATTTCTAACAAAGAAGTATGTCTTGCAGTCTTTATAGACATAGAAGGCACCTTTGACAATGTTTCCATCCCAATTCTTAAAAAAAAACTTTTAGACCTTGGCTTACCCCTCATGTTTGTCCAATCTATTATTAATTTTTTTCTCGATAGGAAAATTTTCATTGAGCTACCAGATGTTACTCCTCAGAGTAGGTCAATTTGGAAGGGTTTACCCCAAGGCGATGTATTATCCCCCTTACTGTATAATATATACACACACGATATGCATGTCACCATTCCCCCTCAAGTAAAAGTTGTTGAGTTCGCAGATGACATAGCTTTCTTCTTATCATCCAAAATCATTCCATCCGCCGTCAAATATCTTAATGAAGCCATGGATGCCCTTTGCACATGGCTTACTTTAAATGGTCTTGAACTTTCAGTACAAAAGAGTCAGTGTGTTACCTTCTCAAATCGTCATAATAACCCCCCTGTTCAAATTTTATTTAAAAACTCTCCAATCCCCAATGCTTCCGAAGTAAATTTTTTGGGAGTAACATTTGATAGGAAACTTAAATGGTCTTCCCACATTAATAATATAGTTACTAAATGTGAAAAAAATTTAAATATTATCAGATCATTGACTGGCGTTTGGTGGGGTGCTCATCCTATCTGCATTAAGTTGCTCTACAATGCACTTATTCGAAGTCATCTCGACTATGCCTGCCCACTTTTTAGTACTGCATCCAAAAATGCACTCAGTAAATTAGACAAAATTCAATCTAAGTCATTGCGAATAATAACTGGCGCGATGCAATCGTCGCCCATCAATTCCCTTCAAGTAGAATGTTCTGATCCTCCTCTTTATTTAAGGCGTCAATTATTTGCTGACAAATTTGTTCTTAAATGTTTAAATTCTAAAAGTCATCAGATTATTCCCAGAGTCTCGTTGTTCAACGACTCAACACATTCATCTACAATCAGAGCTCGAACTAAACCTCTCCCTGCCATCTGTAAAAATTTTCGCTCTCTCTCAGAGCTTCAAATTATCAAAAATGATCTTCTTCCTTTGTACAAATTAAAATATAGTCACGTCACCCTATCCCCAACGATATTAGAAGGGATCGGCATCCTTAAAAGTCATTCCAATCTCCCAGCCCGTACTGTCAATAATATGTTCAATGACATTATTTCTTCTAAATGGCCCAACTCTTCTCTTTTATTTACTGATGGCTCCAAATCTCCGGACTCTCCTAACTGTGGTATTGGTATTAACGTTTACCACAATAATTCTAATGAAAGAATATTTTATTCAATTTCAAACCAATTTTCAATATTTTCTGCCGAGTGCATTGCGATTATTGAATCTCTCAAATATATAATAAAAAATAATTTTGAACATTCTCTTGTTCTCTCTGACTCTCTCAGTTCCCTCCAAAAACTTAAAACAAGTCCTCTTCTTCATCCTGATGATCACTTTGTATGTCTTATTCGAGTATTGATAACCTCCATTCAAAGCTCTGGAAAAACTGTCACTCTGATTTGGATTCCTGGACATGTTGGCATAGTGGGTAACGATATTGCTGATTCCTTGGCAAAACAAGGAGCGTCTAACCCTACCGTTACCCTCGTAAACCATATTCCCCTGTCTGATATTTTTTCCATCATCAAAGATAGATCCCGCAATGTTTGGACAGAGTATTGGAACATTGCTAGTCAATCCAAGGGTGCCCACTACGCCTCAATACAAAGGACTATCCCATCAAAACCGTGGTTTCAAAAATTCCCCCATTTTTCCAAAAAAGAAGTTTCCTTACTTATTCGTATGAGAATCGGACATTGTTCCGTTCCTTCTCACCTTTATAAAATTCATGTGCTTGACTCCCCAGATTGTACGTTCTGTGGTCTAGATGTGGGAACTTTAGATCACATATTTTTTGATTGTCCCTCTCTAAATAAATATCCTCTCTTCTATCAAGCGTTATCAAAAATTGCCTCTCCTCCATTCAACATCTCATCTCTTCTAAGTCTGAACTCTACTCCAATCTGCCATAAAATTCTGAAATTTGCACATTTAAATAAAATTAATATATAAATTCACCTTTCCTTTCTCTGTAATTATAAATGATGGCCTAGAACACCCTTGAAGGGTGAAAGCCAGAAATAATTGAAAAAAAAAAAAAACTTGTAAAATAACTGAAACAAACGTGTTAATAATTGTTATTGTTACGTGTTAGTGATTTTTTTCTATCGAGGGAATTTTATATAATTTGCGTTTCAGCGAGGGCAAAGTCTGGATATTATCTTCAAGAATAACATATATTTTTTTAAGAGCTTTAAAACTTACTGTGTTTAAGGGAAATATGTAATAAATGGGTACAAATCCGGGTTGCGGGCCCTTAAGTGACTGGACTAACTCAGTTGCCACTCGGGCGCCTTCGTCACACTGCGGCCGTGTTCCCCTGCCGCGATAGACTCGCCAGTGCCACGCTTTATGTGACACGGACGCTTGTCAATTTTTTGCCCCGCGCTTTATCGAACTTTATAGAACTTTCCGGAACCTTCTAGACTCGCTTACATACTCCTCCACTTCTTCCAGAACATTCCAGAGTTTTAGCAAATTTTCTAGAAGTTTTTGGAATCTTCTAGACTCTTCTCGAAATTTCTAGAGTCTTCTTAGAACTTTCAGCCCTTATAGCTTTAAAAGCAAGCCCTTCAGGTAAAAACGGATACCTTTATTCCTTAGGGGGGATAGAGATCTACCATACCATATAACTCTCTTGATCGTACCGGCACTCGTTTCAGAGTTTTTGCGTTCCGCACGTTTTTGGACTTTCTTTTATAATATATATTGATTATCCTCTTATCATATAACGGGGTACCCCAGTAAAGACACATTATTTTCTAAAATATTGTGAAAATAAAAATTGTATTCACACCTATGTATTCGCGCCCTTGAGGTGATTTCTCTCAAAAACGGTGCTATATAAATTAGCCAAGTGTTATTATTATTACTAATCGAACAAGAAATGTGTTTCATGAGGGTAAACTTAAAATATTTCATAATCTGCTCTTTCATAGACGGCAGTAATTAAATTATTTTAAGAAAAAAACCCTTTTCGCAAGTTAGGCTGTAAAATATTAAGATCAATTATTTGTTTATATGAATAATAATTAAGTTTGTAAATAAGAATATGAATAAATAGTTTTGACCCTATTAAGAAAATAAGAAAGGCGTTCAAACATAATATTGTGTTTGTGTGCCTTTCTTTAAAGATTTGGATTTTTACACCAACAAAATTATTTATTCATATTTATATTGCGTATTTACGGGCGCAAACAAACAATTGATCTTAGGGAGATGCTTAAAAGAATTCGTAATCTTTCGTATTCTTTCATAGACGGCGCGAGTTTAATTATAATTATTTTAGGGAAAACGCTTTTTACAAGGTATGCTTTAAAATATTAAGAAGAATAAATTATTTGCGCCCTTACATATGCAATATAAATATGAATAAAAAGTTTTGTCCATAAACAAACTCAAATGTTTTCTATAAAGGCTAACAAATACATTATTACATTGTTATTAACAAATAAATCACCGATACAATATTGTATTTGTTAGCCTTTCTTCAAAGATTTGAGTTTTTTTTTGGCAAACTATCTTTTCATATTCATATTGTAGGTACGGGTGCAAACATTGACGTGAATTCTTCTTAATATTTCAAAATATAACTTGTGAAAAGCGTTTTTCCTAAAATAATTAAACTTGAACCATCTATGGAAGAGAAGATTATGAATTATTTTAATTTTAAGTGTCACCTTAATATTTTACAGCATAAACTTGCAAAAAAGATTTTCTTAAAATTATTTAATTACCACCATCTGCGAACGAAAAAATGCAGAGTGACGAAACGAGTCGGCAAAAAATAAATAAAAACTTCAACAAAGTGAAAATCACAATTCATTTTTCAATTAATGATTTTGAACTGATAGTAGAGCTTTCAATACCGGGATTTCGGTTCTCGAGATCCCGGGAACCCGGGACTTTTATCAGAACCATAAGCCCAGTGTTGCGCTTGTCTGAATCGCTACATGTGATCACTACAATGTGGCAACACTACAATCGAATTGTTCGGGCAGACCCTGCCAAGCGATTGTATATCTTTTGTGGGATCGTTATTAGATAACGGACGTTATCTCCTGTCAGATTTGTGCGATTTTTACATATTTACTGTCAATGTCACATATTTTAGTTTAGATCGAGTTAAAAACAAATTCCTGCAAGTATGCATGATTATTTATTCATGTAATGTATGCTGTAGATAGAAAAAGCAAATAAGAGCCACAAAAATCACACAAATCTGACAGGACGCCCCTTATCTAATAACGATCCCACAAAAGATATAGGGTCGCTCGGCAGCTTTCACTTTTCTTTGTTTCGCAGATGCAATTCATATGGCAATTTTAGATGTTCTCTAAGAAATCCAAACCTAAAGCCATAAATACCAGAATATGAAAATGAAAACGAGAGAAAATTGAAATCTGTTTCCACAAGAAAAGCTGGATAGAGCTTTTGATCGTGGACTTCATTCCAAAATCTCGTCAAAAATATGAACAGTTATAGGTACCTATATCAAATATTTTGAAAGGGAGCTGGCAAATTTTGAATTCTAAACGCAGCTTGTAAATCTAGAAAAATGCTACAAAGATTTAATTCCAATACCACCTGCCAACGTGGATCCTAAGACGAACCCTGCACATTCAATATTTATTGTGATCCGTCAATATTCATCAAATTTATTGAACGTGTAGGCTAGCGTATTGACGGTTCACAATATGGATCACAGGATGTCTAGATCACAGATGTCTATAATTCCGTATCATGAACCCACGGACCGTGGTAAATATTGACGAATCACAATAAATATTGAACGTCTAGCCCAGAGGTCAGAGTGTGGCTCTTTGGTCCATTTAAGTGCGGCTCTGGTACAAATGTCCAAGGACAGTCGCACAAGACGGGCCGAAGAAAATACTTCCTCCATTGACAAACACTATTTCAAACAACCATTTTAAATATGATTTGAAATTTTCTCCTTTTGGCTATGACATTGGTGACTTCGAAATACATAATCTGGATTTAAAAAACAAGGAAATGTTGGGCTCTAAATCTGAACATCTTTGTGTTGATTTGGAAATATTGGAGAACAAAATGTGAGCTTAGTTCACAACACAAGTAGTCTACTTTGAAAGACCTGGAGAAGGAAATGATCATCCTCAACGCCTGGAATAGTATTCCTGACTCTTATCTTATGAAAATCGCGTTTGCTGGTCTTTTCCCTTTCGGTTCTACATATTAATATTATGCGAAAAATCTTTTTCAAGTATGAACTTATATTAATTATCAAGAAGTCGTCTTATTGATGAGAACCTGGAATCGTGCCTAAAATTAAGAATAACAATATAAAAACTTAACTTACTCAAACATTCCAAGGAGATGCAAGGACATAGTTCGCATTAAATGTTTGTCAGTGACATGATGATTTAAATCTATGGATTTCTTAATTACATATTATAATTTATCAATTAATAAAATCTTTATTAAGTATGAAATCTAGTTTTATTCAGTGTACCCGTAATTTACTATGCTAATGAAGTGCTAAAATTAAGGGATGTTCACAAAGTAAGTGTACTAGATTTTTAAATTTAGAAAAAGTGTATTTGAAAAAAATTATAAGAATTAAATTATGTTGATACACTTGTTGACTATTTTTTCACATAACCGCCATCCCGTTCAATGCACGTGGCTCGAATTAGTCCTGGGTCGATCGATCGTTTTACACGACCCGGGTCGCTCACGACCCACTGGCGTCACGAGCTGGTCGCGAAGACCCGCTCTTTTCGGGACACAAAATACGAACTCGGTAATCGAAACCCAGGTTATAATTGTGTGAACTTTCGCTCACAGCTCACACCTGTAACTAGTAATGTCATGTCCCAGAAATAAATTTTTAAAAAAAACATTCTTCAGGGGTAAAAAAAACAATGTTTTGAAGGATATAAAAACCATGTAAAAAACGTGTTGTTATGAAGCTTTTATTGAGAATTTAAATAAGTAAATTAGCTGTAAGCTGTAATGCTTTATTATAAACTATTATTTTATATTTTTTCTTTGTGTAATAGGACAAAAAATAAAATAAACGTGCCCATGAATTATTATGATTGCTATGATACTTTTTGATAGTGGGATAGTTAGGTTAAGAGTACGAGTTACAAGAGGAGAGGGTGTACAAAATAAATAATATTTGCAATGTTTGCACGATTTTTATTAGAATATTTATAATAATATAAAAATTCTTATCCGTGTATGTACATAGATTTTTGTTTAATGTTATATTATTAAACCTAATGAATATTGAATAATTGTCTAAAGATGACCATAATAGGCTGAGCATAGACCGGTATCGGTTAAAAATATATTGTGTAGAAATTTTTCAAATTGTTTTAATATGTATATTATGTATTGTTATTTATTAACGTCATGCACGTGTGTGTTAACCGAATGTGTCGCAGTTCGCACTTACGCTTCACCCAGGTACTTTCTACTACCTGAGTCGAGAGGGCGGGTGGCGAAACCCGATTTTTACAACCCGCTCGCTCTCTAATACATCTATCTATTGTCGCTCGCCCCGCCACATCCGCACCCGAAACCCAGGTTGCAGTAGTAGAGCGGTTGCGAGAAGTGGGTCGCGAGACCCGGGTGCTGACGAAAAAGTGACCCGCTCGCTCTTTGGTGGTCCGTGAGTGGGTTTCAATGAGCGGGTCATTCATGACCGACCCAGGACTAACTCGAATACATTTATTAGTTGGCAGCTACGTAAAAATGAACTAACGCTATGTCTTTATATTTTAATCTGGCAAACACACCAACTATCGTTATGACATGTCATGGGACATAGACGACAGGGCCCACCCTTTTCGCTACCTTTATAAGTGTAGAGCACCGTAATCTAACTAGACTGTTTTTAATAATGCTAAAAAAAACCACAATCTAAAATCATTTAAAAAATATAAATGCGTGTAAGGTGAGTTGGGATGAGTCCGGATTTAGGGAAAGATCGAAAAACACGATTTTCGAGGTACCTGGCAACAGTGGCAACCAATATGTGCCAATACCTCTAGCCTCTAGAGGAGCGCTATTTCATTACGCACCGCACCTCCTTCGGTCGGCTCGAGGCAGCGTAAATGTTAGGTCGTGGCACGTTTTTTAAAGAGGTGAAATTTCCCGGAAAATTGTGAGATAATCGATCTTACCCATCAAAAATACCTACGGACCCAGGTAAGCTATCTAATTGATTTCAAATTTATTTTGTATTTTTTTATTAGTTTTGCGAAGCCCCAGAGCCTAATCTGCTTCGGTTTCGGCGGTAGCTTTCTTTTCGTATTTCTGGAGGAAGATTGGAATATGATCCTTTCGACCTCACCCCTTTTTTGGTTACCATACAAAAAGCCACGAATTCCCAAACTTTAAGAGGTTCGTGCGGTTAGGGCGCATTTGTGGTGGTGGTGGTGTAGCGCAGGAACGAGCTAAAGTCACTGCGCTGTTCGGCACCGACACCGCTATTCCCGTATAAAATAAATGAGTATCGATTACAAGACCAAGCACATTCATATTAGACTTAACAGTTTTAAAAACAAGTAGGTATCTTTTAATTTTTGTTAGTTGTTATACCGCGGAACTACTGCAGAAAAACGCTGCTAGCTATATGTTACGCACAAGACGATGTTTTATCTGCTATTGAAGACATAAATAGAGAAGATCTTTTTTTTTTTTTTTTACATTAACTCCACACAGGAGGCCCTGAGGAAAATAATTTACCTCAGGGCCTATGTCATCTGGGATGCTGTGTGGAGGGTCTTTTTGAGGAGAGGAAGGAATGAACATTGGTCTTGAAGAGACCCATGTTGTAGGAAGGAGGAAACACAGAGGCCGGCAAATCATTCCACAGCCGAGCTGTTGAACACAAGAACGAGTCGAAGAAACGACCCGTTCTCATGTGACAAATGTCAACTGTGTACAAATGTTGGGCACGCGTTTGGCGTGTTTCCCGACCATGCACCGGTGCCGAAGGGATCAATGATGCTAGTTCCTCGGAGCATCTTCCATTGTAATACCGGTAGAACAAGGATAGCATTCCCACCCAACGCCTGTGCTCTAAAGATTGCAATCCGTCTGTTAAGATGGGAGAATCTATCAAACGGACCGCCCGTTTCTGCACAGAGTCGAGGGTATTTTTCAGGTATTTTGAAGCTCCATACCAGAGGTGGCTGCCAAATTCAACCGTGGGGCGCACTTGCGATTTGTACAGGGTTAGCAGTTGTGTACTATTAAAGTATCTGCGGGCCCTGTACAGTACGCCCAGTTTTTGGGAGGCTAACTTTACTCTGGCTTCGATGAAGCCCCCATACCTGAGCTGGTCACTTAGGGTTACACCAAGCATATCAATGGAGGGCCTGTTCGGAAGATTGCTTCCGTTGAAAGAGACTAGATTTTCATTGCGATCCCTTTTAGACGTAATCAGACAAGATTGGGTCGGATCTAACTTCCGATCTAACCATTTACGATGCGCCACAGAAGTGTGGAATATCAGTTTCTACTATCCATGACCGCTTTAAAAGGGAAAACAGCTTCAAAGAGTGATACCCTTGGAAGACCAAATTATTTACTTTGTTCTGATAAAAAATAATATACAAGTTACATGAATACGTTACAAGCATAAACACCACACACAAATATATATAAGAATATGTGTTTTATGTAAACCACATATTTATCCAGTTTTTGTTTTGCATTGTTATTAAACGTACCTACTTCAAAAATTTTAAGATAGAGTGATTCATAGTTTTCTACTAAGTGGGCATTTAAAACATATATTATATATTCTTCAGACCTTGTTTCCAAAAAACTTCGAGAACACTTTGCCGTAATAAGGGGGAAGATCGGTACACCAAAATTTTAATGACCTGTGTTTTTGTATAAATAAATAATTTAAATATTTCGCACGCTAATTTGGCAAAGAGGGTCAGATAAAAAGACGTTTTTTTGGCTAATTTGTTGAAATGCTATTTTAGAATGAATTCCGGTCTTGCCCCACAAATTTTCGCTGTTACAAACACTGAAAAATAATTTTCCAAAAAAGTTTTAATTGTCAGTTTTCTGGTGTTTTTACTGGATAAATAAAAATTTACTGAGATAATTAAGACCTAAGGATAACGTAATTACAATATAAAACCTTTGAGGGGACAACATGATTCTTCATTAAAAAATTCCAAAATGAAGCAAAGTGCATCTCATCAAAAAAGCACACGGTCTTACGTCTTACCCCAACTCAACTTAGGGAACGTACCTGTACTACGTGACCAACTTTTTTCCCTTATATGAAATAGAACACAGCTATCTTATTATTGTAAATATTGCAAATAGTGCATTCGATCTGCATATTGAAGCGATGTATTGTTAATACTTCAACATCGAATACATATCGATGTTTTTTATTCGACGGATCGAATACGAAAAGTTATTTTCTTTTTACTTTTATTTATTCATTAATTTTTTATTACATAACTATGAGATGAGTGTCTATGAATGACCATAAATAAACCAATCCCAGTGTTGCCAGTACGCGATTTGAATAATTTGACTGCTTACATTGTTTCAAAGTTCGACAACCCCCCCCCCCCCCCCCCCCCCCCCCGACGCATTTATTTTTTAATGTATTTTTTAATGTCCATATGTCCATCCCTAGGTCACACGCAATGAATAATAATATTTTCCTCCAAGCTCCAAGGTCGCATGTACAATAAATAGTCAGTGATGTGATGTCTAGTAATATTTCCCTAGATGTGGGGAAAAATTGTAACGATTTTAGACTGGTGTTTTTCAAATCTTTGAATATTCAAGCCTTGGAAAAATAACGTTTCTAGTAAAGTACTCACTCGTTTCTGGCAATTTACGTAAAAATACATAATGTGTAGTTCATCATCATCATCAGGGATTGGTTTATTTATGAGTTCATCCTACCCCTACCCAATGGCGTAGCTAGGGGGGGGGGGCGGCCCGCCCCGGGGGCCACCCGACCGAGTGTCACCCCCCTAGAGAACAATTCTCTAGTCATCCCCCCCCCCCCTCCCCAGGACGGACCAATTTTTTATGAAGTCAAAATTTGCGTTTACCGCCCCAGGTGCCACCCATGCTAGCTACGCCCTACCACTCAGACGGTGTTAAAACATTTAAACATTTGGTTAGGTTTAGGTTAAATTAAGAATTTATGTTAAATTATGAATCTAGAGAATTTCTGGGGAAACTTGGGGAAAAAACTTTTCAAGGTAAAATCTGTTTGTAGGCGTCACCTCACTGCTGATTGCTGAATGCAATTGTGATATTGTGAAAGTTAATAATAAGATTCAATTCAGTGACATTTGTTTGTAATCATTTTTAATACTCTCTCGGTTCGTCGACACATCAATTTCTATATTTTTAAGCCCTTCAAAACTAATGACTAATTACTGTTTACAATAAAGACACAAAGACAGTAAATCAGTAAGTACTAGGTAGGTAGGTACTTATTGAAGTTGAACTAAGTGCCAAGCGGTCAAGTAAAACATGTCAAAGATGCAATGCGATGAACGTTCGAATTTGAAAGGTAGAGCCTCCTTCTCATCATCTCTGAGAATGATTGGTTTCTACAGTGTCGGACCAGATAAGAAATACTTGGACAATTGTTCTCAATTGAAGTATCTCAACAGAATACCCCAACAAGTATATTTCGACTTAAACCACAATATAGATTCCTTTGAAAGAATTATTTCAGATGAAAAACTGAAATTCATTTTGTCTTTTTTCAAAGCTCACAGGGAATCTTTTGATATTTTTGATGATAGTCAGATAGCCATAGACGATGTGCCTTTTATGTGCTGCAGGGCACTCCTCAAGGATTTTTGTACCCAGCCCTACAAGAATAAAAATTAATCTAATAGATTTACAGTCTGCCTGTTTCGTGGCATATTCTTTGTTCACTTCCTGGATCCTGAGCAGTATCTGAACGTAGAGCGAAAGTCATCCAAGTGGGAAAAAATTTCAACCAAACGGGGCCAAAAACTAGAGCAGTATTTGCTATCAAGTAAGTTGTCAATTATTATTTTAACGTGTTTTTTTTTGTTAGGCTATTATTTTATCTTAGGGGATGCTGTGTGGAGGGTCTTTTTTAGTTAAAGGAAGGATAGAAAGTTCTGGGAGGGAAAAAAGTATGAGGGGTGGGTAGGAATCTAGAGGTCAGGTGTCCAGTTGAATTCATCCCTCCTACTGCGGTGCAAGCCGATGAGTCAAGAGAGTCCAGTTGGAGAGGTTTAGGCAAGGGCTGGATCCAGGGGGGAGTCATTTTTTGTCACAATATAGATTTTATTTGAGTACTTTCAATATTTAATTAATTTGATATAATACTTTGTTTGATGGCAAACGTATTATTCAGGAATGCGGTAAAATTTGAATTTTACCGCGCCACGGCCGCCACCTTTCATATGTCACATTTCGTGTGACACTTTCGCGCGCTTTGTTTCGACTTTCGACTAACGTTTAGCTAGACCAAAGAGTATTTCCGCAGAGCCATGTACATCCCTCTTCTAGATTCAATAATAAGTGACCTACAGGACAGGACCGTCGGTCTCCTGAAATACTTAATTTGTTTCAGCTAAGCGTTTTCATGCCAAAAAGCGAATACAGTAATCAAGACAGACATTGAAACTGTGAAACAACTAGCAACCGAGTATCACCCCTCGTTATCCGCCCTATCCGTCCCGGGTGCCACCCATGCTAGCTACGCCACTAGTCAGGACATACCGCAGTCTATTTCTGACCTTATTTTAAATTGCGATATTGAGATGTATCCTAATATAAGAATTTTTATGTAATATGGCTACACTACCTGTTAGTGTAACGACATCGGAAAGATCTTTTCTCTATGTTACAAAAAATCGAATCGTGGCTAAGAGCTTCAATGGTTGAAGAACGTCTAAACGGACTGGCACTTCTCCACGCCCATAAAAACATACCCATTGGAGTAGATTTTTTTTTTTTTTTTTAAAAGAAAGACAAACATTCCCGGGTTACGAATAACCCAACAATGTTTGAAAATCTCCTACTACCACCACAGAAAGCCGAAAATGTTGCTTGTGTTGTGATGGAGGACTTAGCCAGCCGAGGAATCGAACACGCGACGCTCGGGTGGGACCCAAGCGCTATGCCCACTCAACCACTGAGATGAATTGATAACGCGTTTCGGGAGAAGATGTAAAAGAAAAATTGATTGTGTTATTTAAATATAGGTAGGTATTTTTAAGTACAGTACTTACATTTATTAATAAAATACCTACTTTTTACTGGTATCTATTATTGTCAAAATTAAATTATAACTTCTTGTGACTTGACCACGACTAAGTGACCCCCCCCCCCTGGCGCCAAAGCTGGATCCGCCCATGGGTTTAGGTTAGGTCTGCCTCAACCAGATTCTTCCGATCCGGTCCCCAACCTAGTAGGTGGGCAAATGCATTCGCTGCCAAGACCCAGACAAAGCTCACCCCATGATCCCAGGCGCCCTGCTAAATCACCAAACTTAGACTGGCTGCGCACTAGGCAGCTAGGCTGCCGCAGCCAATCTAACATACGGTGGTTCATTGGACCCCACGCACTAGGCAGCCAAGAATTCCTGGCTGCGGCAGCTAATAGATCGCGTACGATTGCACGGCAGCCAGCTGGCTGCACGCAGTCAGAGCATACTAGGTAGAACCCACAGGCTAGTACATGGCTGCCTTCAGTCTCCGTGCACTTATCTTAGCAGCCAGAAGTGTTTTACGCTCCAAAACTAGTTTTTTTTTATTTTTTTTTATTCCAGGATGTGGGGAAGATAGTGCAATCCCACACGTCCCATATAGTTACATATTTATTTATTTACACAGTAAAGAAATAAGAACATAAATAGAAAATAAAATAAAATAATAATAATAAAAATTAATAATAACAAAAATAAATAATCTATTATTATGCAGGGCATGATCTTGAGTGCGCTCGGGCCCATCGCTCACTCAGGAGTGGCGCTTGGTGCTGGAAGGCTGCGGTCACCAACGTGTTGTCGGAGGCCATTAGCCGCATCCTGGCTGCAGTGACCCCATGTCTCATCAGGCTGTCTCGTTTTAACTTCTTTTTGAAAATGAGTTTCGATACAGAGAAACTAATTCGAGAAATCGAAAATCGTAAGGCAATATGGGATTAGTCTTCAGAAGAATACGAGTATCAGTACCCATAATTGAATCTCTTACTTTCTTTAAGAGGTTATCAAACGATTTCACTGACATTCTTGTATAGTTTAAAAAAAGTTCTTCGTGGTTACGAAGATCCTTAAAATAATCATTAAATAAGCGTTTTGAGTGTCGTTCCAGAAGAAGAGGATGAATCCAAAATCTTCTCTTTTCTTTGCGTTTCTTACGAAACAAGAGGTAAAGAGTTATTTCTTCTACGTCCATATCGCTTGACGGAAGGGCGACTACTGGCCGTCGACTCTGGCTGCCGAAACTGGCTACTTAATATTTTGGCTGCAGCAGCCTGGCTGCCTAGTGCGCGGCAGCCCTTAGCGAACTACTTGGGGTGACCTATGGCAGAGGTGTTGGTTATTATATCCATGTTGGTTACCCATACCCGCCTCCCAAATTATTATTATTACAGGTGATCCAAGCACAGAACCTGACATTAGTTTGCCTATAGAAGATAATGGGCATTTCTACTCCGTGTTTGAGAGGCACTTGGAGCAGCACCGGCTGATCTTCTCGGCTGAGATGGACGGCATCCTCATAGAGCGTTCCTTGCTACGGGAGGGAATCAGACCTGACACTGCATCCTCAGCGACGGTCTTGGAAGACCTACAGGACTGTGCATTCATAGAAATAAAGTCACTCCAAGTCAGGTCTGAGGCATGGCGACGTGGTGTGTTCAGGTAGGTATCGTTGGCATAGAACCCTAGATTTAGCTAAATTAGAATGGAGTTCAAAATGGTCACCAGATAAAACAGAAAATAAAATAAAAAATTGGAGAAACTTTTTTTTATTAATTTTGTTTTACTTTTTTTTACATGAATACCACACAAGAGTCCCAACTGCTCCCATCTTGAGCCAGTGAGACTATGGCATCCCCAATAGGGGTATGATGTGAGGCTGAAGGTAGTGGGGAGGGGAAGAAAATAGGGAAGAGGAAGGTGGGGAAGTACCTGGCTATTCAGATCTGGTCACCAAACACGGCTAAAGCCATTTCAAGGAACGTTTCAATTCTGAATGGTGGTCTTACACCAGGGCGATACTGAGAACTTACTACTTTCACTCTGGAACGTGCCGCAAATATACTATATATTATTTTAAATGAATAACTTGTGAAATAACACAAATAATCAAATAATACTTATTTGCCACGCCGGGATTCGATCCCGCGACCTTTGAATTGCGAGTCGAGAGCCTTACCGCTGGACTACGCCGGCCGTCTAATGTTTAATGTTCATTTTTGTAATATAAAGGCCTATTCAGATACAAGCGATATTCGCTGCCACTGTGGTTAACGAAAAAGATCAAGAGTGATTCTGCCAGGTATTCATTAGCATGAGCTTTCACGCTGATGCGAAACTAGAACCCCGCCAATCCCGCCCGGATAGGCCGGATTGCGATTTTCACACTATCGCTGTCCATTTCAAAACGAAGATGCTTTTTTCCACTGGTCATGCACGATTATAGCAAACGTATTTATTGACAGAAGGCACGAAGGTGGCTGAACAGACAGGCAAAAATCAAGAACGTTTCGCTACCCACAGCAGAAGAGAAATCTATCTAGGTGTGAACAATAAGAATACCGCATATCCACTCAGTTTTCGCTACCCACAGCAGCAGAGAATATCGCCTAGATTTGGCTAACCCACACTTAGGTACGTTCTGATTGATCTAGTAGTAAGTTCAGTAGCGAGTACACTCGCTACTTGACTCGCCGAAAACCGTTCGCATTACTTTCAAGTAGAATACATTTGTGCCCGCCGCCCGTTGCAAGAAGACAGCGGATGATGGGTTGCTACAAAGCAAAGTAAATACGCTAATTAAGATTATTTTCAGGCTTATTTTAATGTTTATTTTAGAAGAGGTGGAAGAATAAAGTAGTAAGATGAAAATAAATAACTATGGACACGAAAAAAGATTAAATAGCAGCATAAATAAATGAATTTAGGGTAGCATCTTCGCTCTATCACCACGACATTTCCGCGCGTACACAAATGAACACTGCTAAAACGGTCGGTTTGCGCCTGTCAGTGCGCAGGGACGCGTGGTGGGGGTCGCTACTCGCCGAAAAAATAGAACGAAATGGATTGAATCTACTAAAGAGCTGACTCTACCACTCTACTATAATTACGGTGCTCGGACGCGTTTAGTTACTACTATACTCTCCACTCGACTAAAATACTTGATCAATCAGAACAGGGCTTAAAAGATGCAACAATATGGCCAATAAAAATAATAATAACTGTACAATCGCCCAGTGAATTCTTTTTTTTAAATTAACTCGACAATATTTGAAAAACTCTACTTCCATCATTACAATATATTATTTGTGCAATTCGAAAGAGTGCTTAGTTAGCAGAGAAGAACTTAGTTGAACCCAAAATGCCTGAGGGAACTCGAAGCATTTATCCACTTGACTACCAACTTTTCGTGTTTGGAAGTTCTATTAACACACTTCAGGCAGGCGAAAACAAGGAACCCTTTGGAGAAAATGGTATTTGTATTAAATTGTTACACCTTCGAAAATAATATGTGCACTCGAATCAATTTTTTTCTATAGCACTCATCATACTCCAACTAAACAAGTATTGTCCAAAACTATAGCCTACTTTGTAATTTGAGTGGCTGTTTACACGCGGTAGAAGCGAAACTTTACCAAAACAATCTCAACCAATACTTGAAAAGTGAGGTCATAATCAAAGCGACCAATTAGCGCAGACCAGCGTAATTTCCATTTAATATCTCAACCAATAGGAGCCTTTAAAAGTCACATCATAATCAAAGCAGTCACTGAGCGCAGTTGATGTGTCGCAAGTGCAGTAATCGTCATTTCTGTTTCATCCGCAATCCAAATCATAGGCCTTAGAAGTTTCACTTCAAAAATAACGATTTGTGCAACTCCCGTGCCAAGTGTATTCCTTTCGATAAGATATTATTCCACACAAAAGACAAGGAGATTAGAAAGTTTTCCCATCCTGTATCACATATCCATATACATATCGAAGTGTGGTGCTTTAGTCATTTCACATTCTTTCCATCGTCGATATAGTTGGGACCCGTGCAAAGAGATTGGTGTACAATATTCATAAAAATATTTGACAATGCCTTTCCAGGCATTCAAATAGGACCGGCATACCCTTCCCTAAAGTGTGTTAAGAACCAATATTATAATGGACCAAAAGTCATTTTTATCCGTTAGATATGTATCCGTTAGCTAGCTGCATGATAATTTGAGTCCCGGATGTTTAAATCACTAAACAGCCCTTTATAAATTTTTTTATGTAATCATATCACTAAGGCCGGGTTGTTTCACATGTTTATAAACCAGAATGGAACGTTTGGATACTCTGAATATTGTAAAATAACCTTTTTTTATTGCAGAAATTTCAATTCAATGCAATGGTGGATTCAGTCCCATCTCGCAGGAGTTGAGATGATTTTCTGCGGGTTAAGGGATGATAAAGGGATTGTAGAAGAAATAGAAGAACACGAAGTGGAAGATCTTCCCAACTTACCTGGTGTAAGAACTAAATATTATCTCAACAACTGCAGCCTTTCATTTTTTAGTTTAAAAAAAAACAGAAATTTCAAGAATGTTGTTTCAACAACGCAATGCCAGGGTAATTAATACCTCCCATGTTAAAAATTTACAGGAAAAAATATCTTTTACACATGAAAATGAAAGGAGACTTGTTTATTGTGTATATTAATCATTATTAACACACCAGGCAAGCGAAAACAAGGAACCCGTTCGGGAAAATGGAATTTTTGTTTTTTATGTATCTTTGAAAATAATATGTACATTTTAATGATTTTCTTTATACGGGGTGTCCGGGGGTAAAGTGCATTAACTTCGGGAGGTGATTCTACATGATGGTAGGAGTAAAAAAGATTAACAACTTTTTTCGAATTTCCAACATTTTTTTTCCCATACAAAAAGATATACCTACTAAAAATCCTTAGTGTGAGTTACGATCTTACTTGCCAGGAGCCTGCCGGGTACGATCGTGCAACAATAAATGGTGGTGATCGGCCCATATTGTAACAGCGGAAAATAATAAAGCAGGCTACGCACGGCGGTCTTATCTTATCTTTTTACCACAAAACTACCCCTAATAGTTGGAATTTCGAAAAAAGGTATTTATCTTTTTTACTTACACTATCATGTAGAATCACCTCCCGAAGTTAATGCACTCTACCCCCGGACACCCTGTATAGTACTCACTAGCGATATGTCAGTTCAGCTGGAATAGGCTCTTGAACATAGGTTCTTACTCCTACTCCTTTTTCAAATTAACTACTCCCAGAGCACCCGGTCCAGGGCTCGGACCCAAACCCGGAACTTGCAGCCAAACTCAGAGCCAGAACCCGAATGCCTCTCCCGCTTCCCCATGTTCGCGGTCCAAGCTACTCGCAACACTTGGGTTCTTGTACGGGTTCGAGTTCTTGTGCGGGGTCCGGCTCCGAGGTCCGAGGCTCCGGCCGAACCGGCGTCCCAGTAGCCGCAACAGCACCCAGTTCACACCATAGAACTCAAACCCGGGAGCTGCGCCTAGAACTCGAGTACTTTTAAAAGGAAGTACGCCTCGGAGGCCTACGGCAGCAAAACTTACACATCGCTAGTACTCACCACCCCAACTATAAAAGCAGTGTCCAAATTATAGCCTACTTGATAAAAGTACTCTATAAACAGAAAGTACATTACAAAAAAAAATTGTGTTCACTTCAGCACAATTCACACTACAACAAAAATACAATTTGCGCATCTCCAGTGCCAAAGTGTATGTTTCCTTTTGACAATATTCTTCCGCATAATAGACAAAAGAGATAAGGAGATAGATGGGGAAGACTTGTATCACATATACAGCTCCATGTCAACTCAAAATCAATTCAACTCAACATCTCTTTGAAAAGTCATTAAAAAACTACTAATGTCTCATTTTATCGTAAAATTCTAGTCTTTTGCATTTTATGTAGGATTTATAGCAAAGTTTGTCAAATATTCCCATGCAGTGTGACATGGATTGAATGCAAAATATAGATATATGTATATACGGTTCCATGACAGTTCATCCTGCGACAATTCATCCGGCGACAGTTCATCCTGCCGACAGTTCATCCCGCTGACAATTCATCCGGCGACAATTCATCCTGACAATTCAACCTAACCTAACTTATAAGTATAAGTATGTCGTATTTTGTTATTCACGCATGCTTCTTCGGAGAGTCGAAATTATTGTTAGTAAAAATATTTTTACAGCGGATTTCCACTCAAGATGCCTTCAGATATAAGTATATCGATTTTGGTTGTACGGCCGTATATCCTCTTTGCATACTTACTTAATAAAAATCTTCTAAATGATCAGGCGGGATGAATTGTCACCGGATGAATTTTCGGCGGGATGAACTGTCGGCAGGATGAACTGTCGGCAGGATGAACTGTCGGCCGGATGAACTGTCGCAGGATGAACTGTCGCCGGATGAATTGTTGCAGGACGAATTGTAAACCAATACAAGTTTGTTGTGGTGGTCTTACTTTGTGTGAAACTGATAAAACATATTCAAATACCAAAATAGTTTCTTGAACAGATAATCATTTTCATTGGTGTTTCTGGTGCCGAGGAGTCAACAGGGCGATATCAGTTTTCTTTCAAATCAGTATAGATCTTTACTAAACTATCCCATCATATACATATTACTTTTGTACATAGATTTTACAGACAGATCTGATTTTATCCATTCAATTTAAAGAAAACATTTCTGAAAAGGGAAATAGGCACAGAGAAAGGAAGGGCAGTGGACAAAACTTCAGACATGTTCCCTTCAGCAAAGATGAATCAAATCAGATTGTCTGTAAGTCCTATTAGTTCAATATCTGATGTGGAAAGTTGTTTTTAATACATAACCAGCAAATTCCAAACAGTTTCTGGAGGTTGATCATGAAATTATTGATATTGATAATTTTTTTATAGATTCCCTGGAAACCACAAGTTTGCTTGAACGTCTGCAACAACATCCTGACGTTCATCAGGAATACATTTTGTCAGGAATTGAAGCTGACGTCTTCGAACCGGGGTAAAGACATAAGAATGCTTCCTATGAAGCAGTTGATCTTTGAGAGAAAGAAAGGATCTAACATACTCCAGCTATCTAAACCCCGGGGGTCAGAAGATATTTCCATCCTCGAAGATTGGTTCATTGATATGTTTGTGGATTATGAAAATTATTGACGATTATTAGCAGAGGGGCAGAGGAGGTAACAACTAATCCGTAGGACAGGCCCAGTATGAAATTGGGACTCGTTATTACATTTATGTGTTATCATAAGAATTAGACAATCACAGTTCCATGACAAAACAGAGAAAAGTGAAGGAAGAAAGGGAAAGAGAAAAAGAAAACCTAATCCAACCAATAATTTTTAAATGGTCTCCTTTGTCACTGTTCTGCTTCATCCGGATACCTATAAACAGTACTCATGTCCAGTCAACATGGTACCACTCAAAATTTAATGAATCCAGTATGTAATGTATTTCCGAGATAGCAGGGAACCACACGACATAGAGCTAACTACTGGCAATACAGCACCAAGTTTCTCTGTTGCTGGTTCCGTTGCGGAATATACTCCCAATATCCCAAATCAGAATAGTCAGTTACCTTCCAACCTTCACCTCTCTCTTCCCCTCCCTCATTTCCTTCAGCTTCTGAGAATGGGAATGCCATGGTTATATTCTCAATTATAATTTATTTTTAAATTCCCACTCAGATAATATTATGTAATTACATATTACTGTTTCCTGGTTGGGATAGTTGGGGTACATTACACACCCCATTTAGAAATCATTATAGGTGTAACTTCTGATTTCAAATGGGTGTTCAGAGGGACGAGGAGGAATAAAGGACTCACATTGTTTAAGATTTAATAAAAAGGAGTTTAATAATGTCAATAAAACCTCACTCAGCCATACATTATAAAAAGCTTAAAATAATGTGACCAAAGATACCAAACTAGGGAGGTATACGCTACAAATTACTTTTTGCCATTGCAGTTCACCAAGATAACTGAAAGAAGAACTCAAGTGTAGGAAAAATCCACCTTTTCATAAATAAAATATTGTTTACTCGCTCCTGATTATATAACATAAAGCAACTAAGGGCACATATAAAACAATAAGTAAAAACGTTGCTTTCCTCCATGTATCTAAGGCACGCACAAAGTGAATGATGGGACCGCGGTACACTAGATACGCGATACACCGACTCCGTATTGTCTATTTGGTCAATTATTTTATAACTTCATTTACACGCTGTTCATTATTATACTTTCATATCCAATCTGATAACCAATACTTAAAGAAATCATAAAAATGAATTAGGAAAACATAAACATTAATTTTAATGTTGTACTCTTAGAAATATACATACCTTAATTTAATAAAATGATGAGACAATAATATTTAAGAGGTAAGGCTCCGAATGTATTCTCATGCAAAAATGCTTTTTTTCCGTTTTGTCTGCTCACCAATTCTAATTGGACAAAAACATAGCGAGAAACTAATGCTCAACAAAAGAGTTCTTCGTATTGGATTCTATATTACATAAAACTTTAATATTTTAAATTTTTGGTTGTGATGGTCGTGAGCAAATAAATCCGGAATCAGCATGTTGTATGGGAAAGCACTTAAGGTCTTAAACCTCCTTAGTACACAGAATTGTACGCAATACAATAGTGATATAATATGCTTGGAATGCCTATGTTCAACGTTCACATCCTTGGAGGAGATGAAACCGTATTAGATAGTTGGACCTAGAGGCAGGAGAGTAAGCGGGGTTTTGTGCGTGCGCAAGATAGATGAACAAAACAAAGACCAATAAACAAGTAGTGAAGACCCTTGGCAAGGCAGGTAGGTCTGTGTCTGAGGTGTGTGTATGTGTGTGCTTGTTAGCAGGTGGTGTGAGTGTGAGCCCCCATTAGAGTGGGTGAGCAGAGAGCAACAGACAACATTCTCTGTCCTGCATTAAATAATAATCTATCCATACAATTACTTCAACATTCTGATTAATATTTAGCATAAAATCTAACATTAACAAGTTGTTACGACTGTATGTATATTCGAGGAAATAAGAGCCTAGACTTTGGTAAAATCTTCCGATGATGAAAAGCGCACATCTGTCAATTAATTCTGTTAAAATTCGCAAGAGGAACATAATTCTTTTAACCAATTCATGCCACTAATCTGAGATATATCTACAACTAATTTGGAAAACAATTGGATGATATAATCTCAATGAAAATAGCTATATTTATAGCTACATTCCAATACTTAAATTTAAAGGTTATCTTCGGGATTACCCTAGCGATCCATTACAACAAATTTTGAACATATTTTACGAATTTAGAATCCTATTCCAAAAGTGCTAACTGAAACTCGGAACCGATTGTATACGAATAGAAAAGAGAATGATGAGTTGTGTACTTATAATATATAATATGACGATAAATTCAAATAAATTTAACAAAACCTGGCACTTTCAAGTTCACCCAAATACATATAAAATAATACCCAGGCAGTCAACATGGTAAAAAAATATATAACATATATTATAACGCATCCCGCAAGAGTCCGACGTTCCTTTGGTCGCCAGTTGAGTGTTTAATTAGTTGTAGCGGACCGTACACTTCACTAGCCATTGGGGACCGGCAGAACCATGATTTATACACTTAACTTTACAGTACACATATGTGCGGGACACTCAATTGTTTGCGTCGGGTTCACTTTCCTCCTCGTGTTTCCGCTTCTTGCCGCGGGTGCTCTCTTCTGTAACAGACAAGCGCATGCAATACCATTACCATATATTCTTTACTGCGCAAGGGTCCCAACTGCTCCCAACCAGTGGGACTACGCCATTGCCAATTAAGGTATGTAGTGGGGCTGAAGGGAAGGATGGGAGATACCTGGTTATTTAGATCTGATCACCAAACGAGACCAAAGTCATTTAAAGCAGCACTTTGATTCTGAGTGGTGGTCTTTCACCGTTGCGATACTACCGAGTATCTACCACACTTATTGTTTGAAAAGAAATTTGCTACTTTCAAGCCAGTAAGGTTGACTGTAAATGCTACTTCAGCCATTCAAATTTGTTGACTCAGCTTGATTTAATATAATTGGTCGACATGTACAAATAAATGCTTTTATAACATAATCACATAGTTTACTCCATTGATAATAGAAACAAAGGCATGTATAAATGTCACAGGTCAAACATAAAGCCGAGCAGATCATGATGCACCTCGCCACATCTTGATCTACCGCCATTTCATGATGTGCCAGATATAAGTCAGGCACATCATAAAAAGGCAGACTTACAACCAGGAGTATCAATCGAAGACAAATGTCTGCCGATCCGCCTTGCTACTCGATTAGGCACATCACGATATATGAGTAGCTAGACATATCGATAATATGAAGTTGTAAAATATGACACGTATACATAAGACACGGAAGTGTGCAGACTGTCATTGAGCTACAAACAAACTGCATGGACTACCAAAGCGGAAGAGTCAGCGAAAGTTATGCGTTTGGTGTTTGTAGAAACAAAGGCTTTTCTTAAGCGGAGTCCATAGCTCGTCATTTGCCTTGACAGTCCCATAACAACAGTCAATGTTTGTCATCAACATCATAAATATTGTCAACTTTTGTTGTGTTTCGAGCTTCCCATGTTCGATAGAAAACATTTCCTAAACACTCCATCCCGGGTGTAGCGGGAAGGCAGGCGGAAGCCGGCGGGGGGGTATAATTCATTTAATTGACAGGAGCCGCGCGGTGTGGTCATATTTATGGAAGAACAAACCGAACGGCTTTTTTAGGTTATGTGTTATGTGTAATGAGCGAGCATAAATAATCACGAGTTTAAAATATTATTACACTTACGTATAATATTATAATAAATATATTTGATAATAAAAGTATAATATGGTAACAAATATTAATATAATTATTCGGTTTAAATCGAGGAAACGCCTGGAATATTCTTCGCACGGGAATGTGAATGCGTAACATGTTTTTGTACAGTGCCCTTGAAATGATTTTACACAAAAAGGCAAATTTCATAAACAGCCATATACATATTGTTATTATTATTTTATGACTTTGGGTCTTGCCGTGACCGATGCTCTCAAAAAATCGTCAGTTGCAGTTTGAGCTTTGAGCATTCCCGAGTCCCGAGCGCAATGTAAAATCATAATACTTTGGTATTCATTTCCCTAATCAGGGAGAGACCAATCATTTGGGACGTCCAGTGCCCAGATTTCAAAAATAAATTGAAGAGGTACGATGCCTTATCAGAGGTGGCGACTATTCTAGGAGTTACAACCAAAACCGTAAATACCAAGTGGACCATTTTTGGAAAGATTTATGACTAATATCGATTATTGCACGACCTTAGTTACTATTAAGAATTTAGAGTGTAAATATTTATGTCAAAAACAGAATAATTAAAAATATTTGATATTATATTATAATTTTATTATCAAATATTTTTATTATTATATTTAAGTTTAATAATATTTTAAACTCGTGATTATGCCCGCTCATTGCATATAACCACAAAAGGCCATTCCGTTAATTCTACATACACGACCGCATTGCGCGGCATCTGTCAAAAAATGAATCCCCCCCCCCGCCTGCCTTCCCGCTTCACCCGGGATTGAGTGTTTAGGAAATGTTTTCCGTCGAACACGGGAAGCTCGAAACACAACAAAAGTTGACAATATTTATGATGTTGATGACAAACATTGACTGTTGTTATGGGACTGTCAAGGCAAATGACGAGCTATGGACCCCGCTTTAGATTTGCAGAAGTATGGGTGAATGATGTTGGCAACGCCCATTCATGTGCACGAATTGATATATAAATCTCCTTTTTTTCTATTATGGATTACTCTGATCACAATAAGCGAAGAGTTGTTCGGGAATCAGGGCGACGTAATACAAATAATTAACGCACCTGGTTCGGCTGGTGGATTCCCGTCTTCGGTGACGTCGGCTTCCTCTCCTTCGTCAGACCCATCTTCCTCGTCCTCTTCTTCCCCATAGTTGGCCTCGAACTGGTCATCTGAGCTTTCCTCGTCTGCAACCAACATCCATTACAGATCAGCCAGGGAAAATGGTAAAAGCCGCAATAGCCAGTTGCATGACAAAACATATCACTGACAAAACAGAACATTTAACACCTCGTTTGCCGCTCGTGCACCGGTGTGTCATGAGATTTTACACGCGATTTTGACCCTTGTGTATAAAGTGTATGAAGAACACGGTCAGAATCGCTTGCTCTATTATCGCCCTTTACGATAGCGAAACCTGCAATGCGCCTAGTCACTCCAAATAATTTATATTAATAATTTACCGGAGCGCGGGAGCGTGCGCAGTTCTTGCGCATGCGCGGGAAAAATATGTTTATCTACGAGTTTGACCCTTTGACCCTACGAATTTGTAAAGGACAGTGTCAGAATCGCTGGACACGAGTGTCATTTCTGCCGCCGGATGCCGCGTCGTAATTGGTGGAGCTTTTTGCTGGCCTACTCCGGCAAACAAGAGGTTAAGGAAAGAAAAGTACAAGGTGGGGCAAAAGTAATCACCCGATGTTCTTTTGCTGTAATTTTTTTGTTTAACCTTTCCCTTACTGTGCTAAAAAAAAACGCGCGCTCCGGTGCTGTGTAATCAATTCACGTGTCAAAATTAGCGATTTTATCTCGGAAATATATCAACATTCATAGCTAATCGCTTTTGTTTATCATAATTTGTGTTAAAAGTGATAATAATTGTAGTTTAATTGCTGAAAACATTAAAAAACCATCGTCCGTTGCTCAAAAAACGGGCGAGGTAACCATCTCAAACGATTGCCCGCGAACGACTGAGGCGCTAGAGGCTAGAATAGTGCTAGACTGCTACCCAATACATACAGCTATGCATGTGGTCGAAACACAACTGCGCACGGCGGCGGTCTCTGTTTCTCGTGTTCCCGTATAGCGAAGTAAAGCGAGACGTCACATGGCGTGTCATCTCCCCGCGCACACTCTTTGCGTATCACGGTCCACACTGGCACACGGTTGATTGTATTTGTGGTTTATTCCCGATATTTAACAAAATATCTCTGATTTTGAATTAAATTTGCTAATTATTTAAAATATTAAATTTTAATTCAGTGCGTAAATGTATAACGGAGGAATACCTAAAATCTGAACCCAGAATTCATTATATTTATAGAGATATAAAAGTTATTAGCAGCAATGTGTAGTATTTACACTTTACAGACCAGGAAAGGTTAATGACAAACTTTGGTTCTGCTTGTGAAATTTGTTTATTTAATCCATTAGAATTAATTCCATCAAGTCGAGAAAATGATATCGGCCAGAGTTGATGACCATACGGGCCGTTTTATGGCATTTTCCATCACTCTTGCCAGAACTTTGGGCGACAGGTTCTCACATTCCTGGCGAATGGGCTTCAAGAGTCTGAGGCTTGTTGACGTAAACCCGCGACTTCAAAAAAACCCACAAAAGAAGTCTAGAACGGTTATATCGGGTGATCTGGCCGGCCAGTGCAAATCACCAAAACGAGAGATTAAGTGACCCAGAAATACTTCCTTCAGAATATCGGTTGTGGCACGAGCAGCGTGCACCGTTGCACCGTCCTGTTGGAACCACATGCTCTCCAGTCCCAATTCATCCAATTGAGGAAAAAAAAAAACGGTAATCGTGACTCTGTAGCGCGCGTCGTCCACAGTCGTCGTTTGGCCCGCGGCGTTCTAAAAAAAATGGCCCGATGACTCCTCCAGCGTAAACAGCACACCACGCAGTAACTTTGAGCGGGTGTAATGGCTCTTTGTGTGTGATACACGGATTTTCGGTGCCCCAGAACGATTATTTTGTTTATTCATGTAACCGCTAAGATGGAAATGAGTTTCATCGCTCATGATAATTTTCGATGAAAAACCGTCCATCTTCTTCGATGAGATTCAGGACGGCTTGAGGGTAGGTTATACGCGTTTGGCGGTCAACAGCTAACAGCTGATGCACTATCTGCACTTTGCAAGGGAACATCTTCAAATCTTTCGCCAAAATTGTGCGTAGGGACCGCCGGCTAATGCCCAATTGAGTGGCACGTCGTCTGGTCGAAGTTCCGGGCTCATCTTCGACATCTTGGGCAACAGCGGCGATATTCTCAGCAGAACGGCTGCTCCGGGGCCGGCCAGCCTTGGGAACAACTCGTGTTGTCCCAGTCTCTTCAAGGCGAGTGGCCAAATGCCGCAGTGTTTGTCCAGTTGGTGTCGGACGGCCGGGAAATCTACAACGAAATTCACGCTGCGCCAACACAACTGACGAATTGTTGCGCAAAAAAATGGAAACAATTATTCCGCGTTCTTGCGGAGTAAACTGATTCATGGTTCGTCGATTTGTATTCTGCGTTTGTTTACTTCACAAATTAATGTCAAAATGAATTGACATTTGACGCCATTTGCAAAAGTTATAACGTTTTCCAATAGGGTGATTACTTTTGCCCCACCTTGTACAAACCAAACTCAACCTATGATTTATCATGTTATTTTATTAGTTCTTTTAATGTTACTTTTCTGTTTTCTACTGTTCTGTTTTATCAGTGATCTGTCTTACCCGGTTACAGCAACAGCCGCTTGCACTGAGCTTGAATAGGGGTGTGACGCTTTGGACAACTCACAAAGCTTGTAATGATGAAAGCAATAGATGCGACCCAAAGTATTTAATTTATAAAAATTATCTTCAGAATTTATAGAACTTGTCTTGGCATCTCTTCCATAGCAGATTACTTTTGATGTCACAAATACTTTTGCTTGCTTTTTAAAAAAGAACGGCAATTAGGAATAACCTCACAAACTCCTGCTACCATCATAACCATCTAACTAACAGATGAACTGAATCCACAACGCCTGAGTAGTAATCCTACACATTTTTTTAACTCAGCCACTTTAATCAGTTTTAAGTTATCAATATTTAAAATAAAAAATATGCAAGAGGTGAAAATACTGGCATACACAAAATGCTAACCATTGGAATAGTGACAAGGTCTTGACCAAATGAGAAATATTTTTTTAACAGTCTCACTAATATTAAGGGTCGGGTTTGGAAAACATCGCTCCGCATTAGCAGTAGCATCCGCGTCTCGTAGCAGCAATACTAGAAAATTATATACAGGTAGTTAGAAAAATGTGTAAAGTTACTAGTGATTAAATTTTTTTTACTGTAATCTTACAAATTCTATAAGTTATACATACTGCAACTTTAGTTAAAACGTTGAAAAAGGCCTTCGCGATTATCTCTCCTGAACCTGTTGTAAACATTTTTACCAAAAATCCTTCCGTAATCTCAGAGTAAACATTATGTTAAATCAAGCTATTAAATTAAAAGCTCTTCAGTGTATCTAGATTTTTATTGTAATTCGCCTAAACTTTCTGAATTTTTCAACTATTCTCCGCCATACAAAAATGCATGGCAAAATATTACGCCGCGCGATGTCTTATATAACGGTTGAATTTCACAGAATTCATTCAGTTGTGAGATTGCGGTCAAGGCGACAGCACGCATATTTTTTTCGCAGCAATTTTGTTCGCTGTTTATTCGATTTTTGAAGGAATCATTGAGGAGATAGGTGTTACAGTAACCGGGTAAGTAGAAATAAAATATATTTATTGTTATCTAATAAATTATTTTTAACTTGATTTACAGTTTTACATATTTTATTATTATTTTTTTTTAAACTTCAGGTACCTTCAAAATGGGTAAAAATAAAGGAATTCTTGCTTACCGTGCCATAAAAAATAGACCCTCCCACTGGAAGAATAGGAGAATAAGGTAATAAAGTCAAAATTTAATTTTTTTACTGATTTCTATCAAGGGTAGTTTGAAGGTAGACTGAAGTCATTTTGCATTTTGACATCTAAAAATTTCGGCATCCATCTTGAATTTATCTGTAGTTATCTACCGATTTGGTTCAATATCAGAATTCGGGCGTTTAGAAGTGCACTGAACTCGGATCTAATGTCAAAATGCAAAATTTCGGCATCCATCTTGAATTTCTCGTGTTCTCTACCGATCTGGTTCAAAATCAGTATTAGGGAGTATTGGCGAGCACTGAACTCGGATCTAATGTCCAAATGCAACATTTCGGCATCCATCTTGAATTTCTCTAGTTATCTACCTTTTTGATTCAAAATCAGGATTAGGGCGTTTGGACGTGCACTGAACTCGGATCTAATGTCAAAATGCAACATTTCGGCATCCATCTTGAATTTATCTAGTTTTATACCGATTTGGTTCAATATCAGCATTCGGGCGTTTGGAAGTGCACTGAAATCGGATCTAATGTCAAAATGCAACATTTCGGCATCCATCTTGAATTTCTTTAGTTATCTACCGATTTGGTTCAAAATCAGGATTAGGGCGTTTGGACGTGCACTGAACTCGGATCTAATGTCAAAATGCAAAATTTCGGCATCCATCTTGAATATCTTAAGTACTTTGACGATTTGGTTCAAAATCAGGTTAAAGGAGTTTGGGGTTCAACGAACTTAATATCAAAATTTAATTTAACAAAATTTAACAAAATTTAATTTCAAAATGCATAATTTCGACGACCATTTTGAGTTCTCTACCGATTCCGTTCAAATTGTCACTAAGTTTTATTGAAAACAACGACTGTCAGATCCATTGATAAATCGAATGAATTTCGATGTTGGGTAAATTCTGGGTCGTATTATTACAAATAAATTTATTTTATATGTTTTTTTAGAAAAGCAGCAGAAGCAATATAAATGACGTCGTTATAACAGAAACTATCAGTTAACATGTAAGTTTTTTAAATAAACATAAGCGGCCTGAGTAATGGCCTTCCATATAAACTTTTTGCTATAATGAATGATCTACCACACTTTTTGTGAATGTTTAGAATTAATAAATAATATTTGGATGATTTATATAGCGCCGTTTTTGTGAAAAATCAGCTCAAGGGCGCTGTATGAATTATCGATAATAGACCGGGAGAAAGGATGATGTCATTACAAAATGACAGTCTTGTGAATAAATGAGGGGCTAACACTTATCACTCTGTTTTGTTTTGTATTTTTTTATTAATAAGTTTACATTACAAATGTATAGTCTAATGTCCTCCACGCTAGGAATTCACCTGTGTTGTGGAGGACATTTTTCAATTGTAAAATTATATAATAGTAAACAAGTATATAATAGTAACTTTGTTATTTTTGGATAATGCTGTGAAATAACTATAATAATTGTGGGTAATAATTAATTTATTTTGAACTTACATATAACATTTGCAATTTTACCTGTAACACGCACAACACGAGTTACAGCGTGTTTTATACAAAGAAAAAAAAACTTGTCAATAGCCTTCTATAAAAAAACAGAGTGGAAGATACTTTATGTATCGCCCTGGTGTAAGACCACTATTCAGAATTGAAAAGCTGCTTGAAATGGCTTTAGCCGTGTGTGGTGACCAAATCTGAATAGCCAGGTACTTCCCCTATATTATTCCCCTCCCACCTTATTCAGCCTCACAACATACCCCAATCACTGGCCCCAGGCGATTGATAACAGTTGGGACTTTGTAAGTTACATAAAAATAAAAATAAAACATTTAGTTGTTTTATAAAAATTTGTCTGAACTTCTTTATATTTTTTACTGTCTTTTTTCTAAATGTGCTTCGTTCTACTTTATGTATATCAAAGATAAATTGTAAAATATATTCTTTCTTACTACGTATTAAAAAAAAACTGTATGCATATAAATAAACTTTCAAAAACAAAACTACCTGTTTTTTTAATTTCTAAGGCACAGAGTAAAAACTGGTTGTCGTAACTTATTCACACCCATTATTTTCTGGTAAAATTATAAAAAAATTAATAACATTATACAAACCATATATGAACCAGAAATTTTTTCCACATCAAAACACCATTAGATTCTATGTCACATTGAGTCAAAAACTAAGACGTCTGTAAAGGTCCAGGGACTAAAAAAAGTCTATGTATCCTTGCCCTTGCATAATATGATTTATAGTCTGTCAAGCTGTATCAATTATGTTAGAAATAAATTAAAATTACACAAAGCAAGTGTATTTTTATTTCGTATTTTATCAAAATGCTGAGCAGCCGTGCATGAATCTAACCGAAATACACAGTAGATCGCGGCGGCCGAGCTTGTTTGCAACTACCAAAAATACCTAACTGCAGTGAATGGGCAGTTTGACCCAGGCGCAAATGTCTCTATGAGCTATCCACGCTATTCCACCATATGATTCTTAGTATGTTAAGCTGTATCCATTATTATAGTAGGAACTAAATTTTATAAGGCAAGTGTATTTTTATTTCCTAAGTCCGTAGTGTCTAGTATACCCACATCTCCTCTAGTCAAACGCAGGCGGCCGGCTGCGGCCGTGTTTGTCTACAAGTACAAGAAATACCTAACTGCAGTGTCAGCGCGGTTTGATACCCGACCCTTAACCCAATAGACTTTGAACGAGCTATAAAATCTGGACATTTTTGCCACTGCTGCATTTCATCAAACATGCCTCGAAAATTGCATATATATTTAACACCTATATTTATTGGAGTAAGGAGAATATGGAGCGAACCTAGGATTTACGTTTTAGGATTAGAGCAAACACAAAAACTGGCAGGTCAACCCACAGCCAAGGTGTCGAGCGCAGTCTTTAACCTGTAATCGGCCGGAAACGCTCATTTGCGCGCAGCTTTTGCGCATGCGCGAAAAAAAAAAATTTCGAAATAAAAAAGTTTGTCTGCGATTTTGACCCTTCTATGTACAAAATTTGTATGAAAACAAGGTCAGAATCGCTTGCGCCAACATCATTGATGATATAGCCACTAGTTTCATTCACCTGACAACACCAGATTATTTTTAAATGATTTTTATCTGTGGAATTGAAATGTCATTTTTGGCGCAAATTGAAGCTGTCAATATTGACGCGTGTTCCTCGACAACACAACATAAAACCTATTAATTTACGTAATTAACGCAAGTAATGTTGTTTTGGTGCATAGTTTATTGTTCTAGGAACGTGTTTCAGTCAATGAAATATACGATAGCTCAAAATTAATCAACAAAACATTCAATTCAAAATTCAAAATCGTGTTTTGTTACGAAATTTCCGTATTTTTCCTGGAATTTGCGGGCCTTTGACAGGTTAAATAACTAAACGCATAATAAAATTGTGAACACATTGAAGAACATTGCAATTTTTGCCTGTGAATTCTTAGGGTGGGTTTCTTCATTTACCGAGACTGCTAAATGCAATGCTAATTGTAAAAATAAACAATCGAAAATTAAAATTTAAATGAAATTTCTATGCATTTGACTGTTTACTTTTACAATTAGCATTCTCGGTAAATGAAGAAACCCGCCATTAGTCTGTATTTTAAAAATTGTGATTACCAGAGTTGCTAAACTCAGCAGTAGGGTTGATAGAGGTCAGTAATTAAGATTTTTTAACATAAGCTTTACACAGGAGGCCCTGAGGAATATAATTCCCCTTGTGGCATATGTCATCTCTGGGAATGCTGTGTTGTGGGTATTCATATATATATATATATGTGTTTACCAGTGGTCGTCAAACTCAGTCAAAAGAGCCAAATATCAGCAGTACAATGATTTCAATTTCCTTTGAGCCAAATTTCCTTATAAGAATACAGTTTTTAGAAGTCTGTCAAAACTTGGTGCACTGAATATACTGCATAGGTATATTTTTATTATTAAAATTGTAATTCTTCTCAAATTAACATCTACCCATATTATAAAGTTAGATGGGAAACATAGATGTACACATGTATAAATAAAGGTATACGGTGGGTAACCTATTTAATACTTAGGTACCTACCGTAATTTGTATTTTAGATAAAAAAAATATATATATAATTTTATGAAATATTGTCAATAGAACCGCGAGTAGCCGCACTTTGCCAGCCGCACTTTGCAACCCCTAATATATATATGGACATTTTACCTAAGTTGTCATTGTACACAGCACTCAGGGACAGTTCCTCATCATCATCCTCTTCATCGAAATCTCCAGACCCTGAAAGAGAATAATTTGACTATAAAATAATAAAAATTATTGGATAATTTTCATAGCGCCATCCATTGTGAAAAGTCATCTCAGGGCATTATAAATTCATTATAAATAAAGGCCTTATTTAGAACATAAAATGACTATAAAATAAGGATAGTGAATACATATTTGTTATATATATACATATATTGAAAGATTTTTTGAAATAATTGTATTTAAGGAATATTGAGATTTTTACGTGAATAAAACATAACAAAGAAATGACACTTTTTACTTACATAATTAAGTATAAAAATATTCAGATAAGGATTAAGAAAACTGAATCTAGAACCATCGTGCTAATAAAAATATTGAATGAAAATTCAAATAACCACTATATTTTATACACACAAAAATGAGCTTGGATTGGACATAAATGAACATTTCTTTTAAATTGCAGCGTAACTCTTTCTGGAACATTAGATAATATGTATTGTACACAAACTACAAGACAGCTAATAAACAACAAAGCGTAAGTCAGCAGGAAACCAGAGTAAACAATGCATGTATCTTAATAATCACATGAAGTAACGGTAATACCATAACAACATAAGAAGGCCAAACTCAACATTATGCTTACGCCGGGCGCCCAAATGGACTAGGAGTCCAAATATTGTGTACAGGAGGACAGGCAGAGGCGTCTCATGCTTCTTGTCTCTGTCTTCCATCAACTCCTCTCGGATGGTCAAGTTCATAAGGTCAATGTCCAGGCCTGCAAAAGCCTGGTCTTAATACAGAGAATCTTCTTCATAAAGTCTTAATGGACTCTAACCGGGACTATGTTGAGAAGCTCTTGGCTTAACACCAAGACATTCTTCATAAGCATAACACTGAAATATCTTCATAAGGTTTTGTTCCTAACGCTGAGCGTAACCTTCATAAAGCTCTCTTTTCTTATCGGCGAGACATTGTTTTTAAGCTATTAGTCCTAACTCCGGAAATTTCTTCATAAGCTTTTAGTCCTAACACTGAGAGTAACACCTTCGTAGGCTCTCTTTTCTTATCGGCGAGACATTATTTCTTAAACTATAGTCCTAAAATCAGAAATATCTTCATAAGCTTTTGGTCTAACATTGAGAGTATCACCTTCTTAGGTTCTCTTTTCTTATCAGCGAGACATTCTTTTTAAGCT
Organism: Limnephilus rhombicus; assembly: GCA_929108145.2. Classification (NCBI taxonomy): domain Eukaryota; kingdom Metazoa; phylum Arthropoda; class Insecta; order Trichoptera; family Limnephilidae; genus Limnephilus; species Limnephilus rhombicus. Next base: position 27,255,658 of record OV815278.1, read on the forward strand.
ATTAGTCCTAACACCGGAAATATCTTCATAAGCTTTCGTTCCTAACACTGAGAGAATCACTTTCTAGGCTCTCTTTTCTTATTGGTGAGACATTATTTTTAAGCTGTTAGTCCTAACACTGGAAATATCTTCATAAGCTTTTGGTCTAGCACTGAGAGTATCACATTTGTAAGCCCTCTTTTCTCATCGGCGAGACATTCTTTTTAAGCTTAAACCAAAAATATCTTCATAAGCTCTTGATTAACATCAATCTTCCTTAGCTCTTGGTCCTAGAATATTGAAATTTTCCCCACAAGCTCTCTTAGTTTTAATAGCTAGAAATCAATTAAAAAGTGGGAAAAGGCCGAGGATGTGAATATAAAGAAGCTTCGTGCTACAAACCTGCATCCTCATCACTGCTTTCATCATTGCCATTGACCTCTTCTTCCTCTCCATCAGAATCTTCAGCCTCGTGGTCTTCTTGATCATACCTAATAAATAAAAAGGAATTAAGTATAATATACAAAATAAACACATTGACAAACATTTGCCATGCATAATGTAAATGAGCCCCTGCCCGGAATAATGTTGTATCCAACAAAACTATCAATATTGAGTTATTGATGGAATAATGTCGGGCATATTAATATGCATCTTTTGGAAGGGATTATGAAAATGAAAAAAATTTTAGGCCTATGGCAGCCTTTTAAAGTTTGTTTTATGGAAGAATGTTGTATAATGCCATTGATTGAAATCACGGCGCATGGTTTAATTTATGAGAATAAATGGAGAAAACGAATGGCTTTAACCTGTAAACGGCCGGAGACGCTCATTTGCGCGCAGCATTTGCGCATGCACGAAAAAAATATTTCGAAATAAAAAAGTTTGTCTGCGATTTTGACCCTTCTATGTACAAAATTTGTATGAAAACAAGGTCAGAATCGCTTGCGCCAACATCATTGATGATATAGCCACTAGTTTCATTCATCTGACAACACCAGATTATTTTTAAATGATTTTTATCTGTGGAATCGAAATGTCATTTTTGGCGCAAATTGAAGCTGTCAGTTTTGACGCGTGTTCCTCGACTAAAACATCATAAAACCTATTAATTTACGTAATTAACGCAAGTAATGTTGTTTTGGTGCATAGTTTATTGTTCTAGGAATGTATTTCAGTCAATGAAATATACGATAGCTCAAAATTAATCAACAAAACATTTAATTCAAAATCGTGTTTTTTTACGAAATTTCCGTATTTTTCCTGGAATTTGCGGGCCTTTGACAGGTTAACTAGAAAGTCTCCGAAGCCAATAGAATGCAGGAAAGTAGAATTTTTCTTTAAAAAATATTATTAAGCCTTCTTTTTAGCCATTTTGTGGAATAATGTTGTATGTTGATCTAAAGACAATATCTAGAACGTACATGGTTTCATTTATTCATTTCTTTTTTTTTTTTTTTAAGCAATACATCAATGACACGTGTGCATTTATGTTGAAGAGCATGCTGCTTTCTACGAAGAGTACGAAGAGTAAAAAAAAACGATTTGTGGAATAATGTTGTGTGAAATTTTCATATACAACATTATTCCACAAATCCGGCGTAAATTCTAGTAATAAACTCTAATTTAATTACCTTTCTAGAAGACTTTTCATTTAAAACTCTTGAAATGTATGTTTTACATATTTTAAAAATAAAAGGTTATGAAACATATTTGGTTTAGAACTAGAATATTGTTGAATATGACATTCTTCCAGGCAAGGGCTCAAATATTGATTATGGTACATACCCATCCAAGTATTTGAGAGAAGGAATGAGGTTGAAGACTTCAGTTCGGTATGCTTCAATGGAGGTGACTTCATTGTTGAAGAGATCCAAATTTTTCAATTTATTAAATTCCTTCAGCGGTCCTAATGTTTCCAGGTTGCTTATTTTGTTGCCGGAGAGATTCAGGTATTGCAGCTTAGGGCTGGTTGCCAGGAAGTTCAATCCGTTGGAGATTCGGTTGTCTGACAACTCCAACCTCTTCAAATGAGCCAACTTGGGAAAGCATTTCAATGATGTCAACCCCACATTTATGAGACTCAACGATTCCAGATTAATGTACTCATCTAAACCTACGATACTGGTACTTCTGCAGTTATCGAGGTTCAGATCCTTCACCTGAAAATAAAATGATTATATATAAATGGCTTTTATTATTATTTGAAGTCGCGCCGGAGACGTCATGAATATCGATAAGTTTTGACTTCGGCGGTGACACACATTTGAGAGAAATTAGACTACTAGCGCCAGCCGGTTGAGTGGTGGTTATTGAAACGTAAGTTGACAACACAAAAATGCCGCCCTACTTTTGCAAAACTATCAGATAAAAATATGTTCAAATTGTAAGGGAGAAAACATTAGTATGCACAAAGATTTAAAGTGTGATATCAAAATCTAGAAAATGAAGTGACATTGATACAGGGGTGTAGAAAAATACGATAAATTATTTGTGACGCACTTGCGACGCAGTAAAAAAAAAATGGCCGTCGTGTCGGCAAACCCAAACAAGCATTGTCAAAATAATTCTCAACATATTAATAGGGGACTCAGATAAAACACCTACCGATCATATTTATATTGCATTAAATATTTAATTGTACTTATCAAATAGACAAAACATACTTTGACGGTAAGCTGGAAATGTGCAAACTTTTCTAAACTCACCTATTTCAAAGGCGCGAAAACGATCCAAAATGAACCCAAAAACACATTTCTTTCTATTTTTTGGGTTTATTTCGGTAATTTAAAGCACCCATACTGCTTTAACCATGTAGAAATATGTTTCAGCATTTTGAAAAGGTGAGAAAGTATCTTCAAGAGAATCAATTTTGCACAATTCGGCAAATTTAAGTCCCCACATGTCAAAAAGGATAAACATTTTCGGCAAAGACCGACGTGACACTTGCAGATATGAAAATAAATTATTTCTGCCATGAATTAAAATATTATAATGCAAATAGTATGTTTACTATTTTCTAAAAGAAAATGTTCGGACTGTTGGAAAAATTAATGAATTATTCAATAAATACAAATAACGCCAACAAGACGATATCCATAAACATTCAAACACATTAAAGTATGAATGGATAACGTCGAAAGAAGGTGATGATGGGAAGATTGAATTACCAAAGGTGTAGATAATTAATATTGATCGAAATATGTTAAGATATTATGCATAAATCAAATAACACACGCTCATTAGGTAACCTTATGCATCAACCACCATTGACGGTTCGATCATACTATATGCACGGAACCTGTATTGACAAAACAATGTTCACATTCTAGTTAAAATACACGACATATTGTAATACTAACTTGAGATGGGCTTTTGCCCCGTCTTTCGAGCTCTATCCTTTTCTCCATCACAAAATAATCAGAACACACGATTTGACTCCACACTTCACACAACGAAATCACGAATCACCTACGCAGAAAGAGCTGGCAGCTTGGCTTTCAAAACAGAAATGAAATGAGAAATGAAATGACTGCTCGCTCCTTTGCTCGCTCAACGCGCTCTATCGGAAAAGGGGTTCACTTCACAAGCGGCGGGGCGCGCTAAATTCAAATTTCTTACAAGATTTATTTTTATTTATTTGTTCTTCTAGAATAGTTTGGTTTATTTGTAAAATTAATTTGTTAAATATTCACTTATTGACTGATAGGTGCTCAATTTAGCAATAAACAAGTGTTATTTGACATAATTATTTATTTACTGGATAAAGCTTGACAAAATAGGTAGATTGTGACTTCTTATAGGTCTCGCGAGTTAAGTTGACTTCATCACAGTACTCACACAGATGCAAAACTTTCATACAGCGTGTTTCGTTTTGGGCTTTTAACAAAAAAGCAATTAATAATTATTTCACAATTGAGAATTCGAATCCAAAGCGTGTTTAAATCGGTAACATAAAACTAATGTTGTTTTACAACATTTTTATAGAAATACTGAAGGTTTAGGAAGAAAAATAAGTTTATTAACTAAATGCGATAATCTTCAGGATTGAATTCAAATGTGTATTCATAAATAACAACAAGGTTAAAAAAATATTATTTTATTTAAAAAGATTAATTTATTATTATATTCATACTTATATAATATTTTATAAAGTAAATAATCGACAAGCCGCCACATGCCGCTGACACGTTTAATAGGCATAGATTTTGAAAAGTAAACGACTGTTAAACTTAATTACCAAAAGAAACATCGGTTTCGGTCGGGATAGATGGAAAAACATGCATTTAAATTCGGTTTTCATTCAAAGTTAAAAATTTCCCATATAAAACATCTCCATTGCCGCCATTTTTTTTACGGATTTGACATTTGAAAAGTTTCGTTTAAAACTCAATACGCATGAATTACTTGGTTTACCTAAACTAAGAACCTAATGTTGAAATGAAGTGTGATTTCCAAAACCTGGGCTTACAAATTTGGCTGCTTATGGGTTATTTATTTTTTATAATTACGTGTTAGCAATCATCAGCAACACTAATTATTTAATTATGTACCAGTCATCATCAGCAACTATCTATACGTATATTATCTAAAATATAACAGATTTCTAACAAAAAGGTACAAAAGATTAACTGTTGAATAGTTACTAATCTGTGATACTCCAGCTGCCTTAGACGTCAAATCATACAAGTCATTTATGATTAAAAGTTGACTACCGTTTTTTTTCATTATTCTTCTTCTTTGCGTGCCGTATCAGGTCCCCCGACGTTGGCGATCACTCTTGAGAATGTCTCTCTGTCTTGCGCTGCCCGGAATAGCTCCTCCACACTTCTAATGCCGGTCCACTCTCGTATATTACGCAGCCAAGGCATTTGTCTCCTACCAGGCCCTCGGCGACCCTCTATCTTGCCTTTCAATATCAAATGGAGCAAGTGATACTTCTCCCCTCGAAGTATATGACCCAGATGTGAAATTTTCTTGATTTTTATTAATGTAAGCAGTTCTCTATCTGCTCTAGCCCGCCTGAGAATTTCTGTGTTGGTGATCATGTCAGTCCATGGGACCTTGAGCATTCTCCGGTGAAGCCACATTTCAAAAGCCTCTAACCTGTTCACTTTCAAGGTCCATGTTTCACATCCATAGAGCAAGACCGACCACACATAACATTTTAGCATTCTCTGCCTTAGTTTTAAGCTGATATTGTCATTGCAGAAGAGGGATTTCATTTTAATGAACGCAGTTCTTGCTGCTTCAATTCTGCATCTAACCTCCACATCTGGGTCAAGAGTCTCCGTGAGAATACTGCCGAGGTATCTAAATCTTTCCACCTTTTCGACATTACAACCATTTAACAGTATCACTGATTCAGAGTGATCTAGTCGTCCAAATGTCATCCATTTAGTTTTATTGACGTTGATTGTTAGGCCCAGTTGCTCACCAGCATTATTAACAAGATTTAATAGGTCTTGGAGGTCATCGATACAGTCAGCTAGTAATACAGTATCATCTGCGTATCTTATGTTATTAATGACAACTCCGTTGATCTTCAGACCCTTATCAGTATTACTTAGGGCTCTTTTAAAGACATGGTTGGAATAGAGATTAAACAATAGTAGCGACAGGATACAGCCTTGTCGTACTCCACGCTGAATGGCAATTGCATTAGATCTCTCATTCCCATGTCTTATTTCTGCTGTTTGGAACCAATACAGGTTTTTAATGAAATTCTGATATTTGGTGTCAACGTTACAATCCGCAAGCATTTTCATTAGGTCAGCATGTTTTACCCTGTCAAATGCCTTTTCGTAGTCAATAAAACAGGCAAAGACTTCCTTTCTTTGGTCACGACACTTTTGCAATAGTACGTCGATAGACAATAATGCTTCACGCGTCCCGAACGCATTTCTGAAGCCAAACATTTCATTATGAATAAGTAAAATAATTAAACATACGGAATAAAATTTCACGATTTGGTCCATTCAATGATTAGCCACGTTCCGTTTCGTAACAGGACTCCATGATATCGTAATAAAAATTAAACTTGCACACTTTACAAACACTATTTATTATATCAAATTTATAAATTTGTCATTATTTGTCACTTGCGAAATGTAGGTGCACGTATGTTTAAATCAAATTACGAACCGAATGAATAGGACATCCTGTAAGTACAGCCTCAAAAGGGTGTCGTTAAACTTGCCTCTCTTCTAACTAGTTACAATAAGTGGGCGTAAGCAAGACAGAGAGCCTAATCGGATTTGTGGGCGTCGCTAGACATTCACACAGATAGACCAATACATCAATACTAAGCATTTTTATTGCTTCCAACTTAAAGTGTTTTACCTATACCAAGTTTTGTCAAAAATGATGGCTTGTAATATGTTTATTTCACTGTGCGAAACCTATTGTATTATACCTACTCCGGATACTCTTTTAGGATTTTAGGGGATCAGATTATTTTTACAATATTTTGTTGGATACAAATCGTGTTTGAACCAGATATTATAAATTTTACATTATAATAAGTATTGTGTTTTATAAGTTAAACAGTTGCAATAAAAAGTGTCTAAAAATTTCAGGACTTTTAGAGGAGAAATTTCAGAAGTGTTTCAATAACAATTAGGGAACGTACCCATAATACGTGACCTGTTTAGATGGGGGGATCTTAAAAATACGTCGTTTGGTCACAATGGGGGGGGGGCTTAGGTTTTTATCAGGTAGTCAATCTAGAAACTTTTTTATATTTTTTCCATTCACTTTTTAACATTTTTTCCACTTGTGTAGGTATGCATGCAATCTTGCCGTCACGGAGCAAGCGCCGTACAAATATAAGCCAAATATATATTTTTAAACTTTTTGTTAGCAAGAAATGATTCAAAACCGTATTTATGATTTACTGCGTGAAACCTGTAGGGGGAGGGGGGGGTCTTGGAATATACTACACGTGGTCACCGGGATGGGAGGGGGATGGAGGGAGGGGTGGGGGGGGGGTTAAAAATTGCAAAAAGTGGCTCACGTAGTATGGGTACGTTCCCTTACTACAATAAATATTATCGCTACATGCAAAAAATTACAAAATATTTTCTTTGAAATAACCGAAATTATATTTTTAAAACAAAGCATCGCTATCGATAATAAGACTATCGATAATAATTATTATGATAATAGCAGAGCTGCTTAGTATCCATACCGAGATGTTCAGCAAAATGATGATAAAACAAATCTCATATACCCAAAATCGATATATAATAATAAGTATAACTAGCAGATAAAATGGACTTTTTAATATTTTTTAAAAACTCTACGTTTAATATTATTTAATAAAACTTATGTAGGTATTCAGAATCAGCGTTTATTGGTCTATATCAGTGATTCCCAAAGTGGTCCAGTCCACCCAGGGGTCCACGGGAGACTCGACGGGGTCTACGTTAGCGTGATAAAAAAAATGGGGGTCCACAAGTTGTATGCGGGGGTCCACGAAAATTTATCTGGTTTCGATAGTAAAGAACAAAAATGTTGGCCTGGCTTTACCTATCAATGAAGGCAGATAATACACTACTAAAAAAAAATCCAAATTTTTCGATGATTTTTGACAGGCTGTATTTCGGTGAAAATTTTTGTATTGAGACTTAAATAAGCATTTAGAATCTTTAACAACATTTTGAGCTACGGTTTTCGTGCAATCCTAATAGATAGTGCGAAAAAAAAAATTACAAATTTTTTGGTGGACGGGCATGAAATTTTTTTTCAGTTAGGCCTACTTATGGATCAGATAGCCTTAATATTTAACAAAAAATTCCTTTTTTTAAAACCTCCCTTAAGTTTTTTGAGTAGTGTACTTTAACCCTTTGAGGAGTATTGCCGCACGTATGCGGCAGCACTCGGGCGATCCAAATAGAGTATTGTCGCATACGGGCGGCAGCACGACTTTATTTAGTTTTTTCTATGCCGTGTTTGTAATTTCGATTAAATTATGATTTATAGATAATACAGATATATTTGTCAAACATTTTTACATGTTTGTGGCTCTCAACATTTTACAAATAAAAAGTTTTCAAAAATTTGAATTAATTTATTTATACATATAGAAACAACTGTACAATAATAAAGGGATAATACTTAAAATAAAAATAAAGTGGACTAATCCAGTGGCTCTCAACATTTTACATTTTTTTGTAAAATGTTGACAACCACTGAATTGATACTTTATTTTTATTTTTAGTATGTTTTTATTACTGTAAATTTTTGTTCTTATACATATTTTTATTATTTTATCTTGAAAAAACTATTTGTAAAATGTTGAGAACCACTGAATAGATCCACTTTTTTATTTTTAGTATTATCTCTTTATTACATTGTATATTTCTTTTTATGTAAGCAAATAAAAAAAAAATAAAATTTGAAACTTTTTATTTGTAAAATGTTGAGATCCACTGAATTTATAATTTATTTTAATTTTTAGTATCATATTTTATGACTTTTTATTAGGTACTGTACATTTCTTTCTTTTTTTCGCAAAACTATTTGTAAAATGTTGAGAACCACTGAATTTGTCCAATTAATTTACGTAATGCTTACTTATTCAATATGAAAAGGTTATATATAGTAATAAAAAAGCCTAGAAATTAACTTTTGTAGTAAAACAAGGTTAAAACAAGGTAAGAATATAATTAATTATATCGATTAAAAAATTAAGAAAAACTTGAAAAATAACTCACTCCCACGATGTAGATGTCAAAAAATAACTCACTAATCAAAGGGTTAAGAAGGTCCAGCGACTGTTAATTGTAAAAACTTACATTTCGATATTTAATTCTAAGGCGGGAAATACAGGACAGGCAGTGGCGAGCGAGGGGGGGGCGGTCCGCCCCGGGTGCCACCCGACATAATATGTTCATGGTATGGGTTGATATGTTCCCCGTGGAGTGCCCCGAATTTTGATTGTCAACTTTAATAAGGGGGGGGGGGGGTGACATCCGCCCCGGGTGCCACCCATGCTAGCTACGCCACTGAGGACAGGGTTGTTGCAGATGCGGATTATAAAAGGATTACAGATTGATGTCTGAATTAATGCGAATGCGCATATACATAAGGCCTAAACTACACGAGCGGTTCTCCCGCCGCGGGAAAGCTGGAGGCTCATATCAAACTACACGGTGGCGGTTTTCCGCCAAGCTACACGAGCGGTTCTACCGCCGCGGGAAACCGCCCGATCCTTTACGCGCACGACCGATCAACAACATTCTCTCGCACGAAATGATGCAATCGCGGGAAACCGCCCGTGTAGTTTGAACTTGGCGGTTTCCCGCGGCGGGAGACCCGCTGCATGTGGTGGGCGAATTTCTCCCGCCTGTGAACCGCGAGCTCCCGCGGCGGGAGAACCGCTCGTGTAGTTTGCGCCATACAACGCTCATAGTAAATTGTGTCTGCTGCGGTTTCCCGCGGCGGGAGAACCGCTCGTGTAGTTTGCGCCTAACACTCCTGCTTCCTACCATAATGACACCTTGTACTGATGATCGAAAGGGATGAAATCGTGACAAGATGGAAAAGCTCTTTTTATCCCCTCTTCTTCAACAGCGTGTAACTTCGTGAAATATACAGCGCCCTTGAGGTGATTTTTCACAAAAACGGCGCTATATAAATCATCCAAATATTATTATTATTATCTATATTTTTTTTGAAAATTAAAATACAAATAAATATATTATAAAAATTGGGTGGTTAAAATATCAATGTTTTTTTTAAACGCCCGGCTTCTAGACTAGATTCCTCCCAAAATTAAATCAATTTTTATAAAAAAAATGTAGTTCAGTCAATAAAAAAAAAATAATATCTATCGTATCCAACTGTAACAAGATTGTATATCCGATACATGTCTGCATCATCATGTTTATGGGATTTCATAAAATCACAGAAAGCAAACTCCATGTCGCATAATGGCCTGAAGAGTGGAGACGAATTTATAACAGATTCAGAATCTATTTTTCAGATGTTCGCAGACTACTTTCGGTCTGTATATGATAGTAAAACCCCGGATCTCAGTACGGAATTTACTAAAACAGAAATTCCGTGGAACTTAGGTGACATATCTCTTGGATTAACTAATCCGAAAGAGGTAGAAGCCTACATTCGTAAGCTGAAGACGGACAAGGCTACAGGACCGGATGGAATTCCTTCCAGTATTATCATTAGCATAGCGCCAATGATAAGTGAAGCCCTTTGTTAAATATTTAACTCTAGTATTTAGACTTCTACGTTCCCCCAATTATGGAAACTGACCCGAGTCAGTCCTATTTTCAAGGCTGATGATAAGACAGACGTCAAAAACTACAGACCGGTAGTCGTATTATCAGTGCTGTCCAAACTTTTTGAAAAATTGATTTGTGACAAATTAAGTCACCAGATTTCGCCATTCACTGGTGAAAATCAACACGGTTTCCTTCCAAAGAAATCAACAATCACAAATCTGCTTAATTTTTCGCGCTTGGTAGCCAACAGTTTAGACTCGAGGCACCAAACAGATGTAGTTTACACCGACTTTACCAAAGCATTTGACCGTGTTAACCATGATATACTTTTGAGGAAAATGTTTAAAATAGGCTTCGATCTATCAACACTGAACTCTTTCTCATCGTATTTAAAATCCAGAAGCCAATTTGTTTCGATAAATGGACATAATTCAAAAAAATTCCAAGCGCAATCTGGAATTCCTCAAGGGTCTAACCTAGGACCTATGTTGTTTCTAATACTTATAGATGACATCCAAAACTGTGTTAGGAACGGCAAATGTCTATTTGCTGATGACCTTAAAATTATGATGGAAATAAGCTGCCAAAAAGATTGTTTTAAAATGCAAACTGATCTGGATGCACTATCTGTATGGTCGTTGGCAAACAAATTAGATTTTAACACAAAGAAATGTGTCACTATGTCCTTCAGTCATTGTAAAAACATTATAGTTTACGATTATAAAATAAAAGGCGAAACGTTATCACGTGTAAAATCCGTGAAGGATCTCGGTGTCGTCTCGATCTCGAACTGACATTCTCTTGCCATATATCGCAGCTCACTCAGTCTTGTTACAAACTTCTTGGGTTCATCATCAGGATTTGTGAGCAGTTTGATAACCAAGAAGCTATGCTAGCGTTATTCGATGGCATAATGAGAAGCAAGCTGGAGTACGCGAGCGATGTTTGGGCACCGTACCACCAGAAGTACATTGATATGTTAGAGCAAATCCAGAAAAAAATCCTCAGGTATGTTTATATGCGGAAGCATGGAACCTATCCATGGTTCATGCACAGAGGCGGCCCTAGGGCGGTGCGAGCGGTGCGACCGCACAGGGCGCCGTCGTAAGGGGGGCGCCAAAAACACCCGACCACTGACCGACTATCTATCGATCGTGCGCTTAAATCGTGTGGTCGGTGCGGGTAGCAAGCAGTGTTGCCAACGTAGGCGGTTTTTTGCCATTTAGGCTACTCAGGACGAGAATCGGCGACGAAAAAATCTAAAAGGCGACTGGTCGCCTATTAGGCTACTTCAGAGACAAGTTATTTAAATCAGCCGAATCGTAAATAATTAAGAAAAAAATACAATAATGCTATCGCTGAAAGAATTTTCAGCATAATGGGGACAATCAAAACCATCATGGACTTAGCAAACGCATCGCAATTGCTAAAAAACTGCTCGAAATTTGTGAAGCAGTACCGGACTTATTCGTCTGCTCAAATAACAGCTAAGAAAATAGCTTCCCAGGCTGGGATAGATTCTACGTTTAAGCCAGTCCGATCCCGAAGAAAGAAGCGATTATTTTAATATGTAGCTGCAGATGAGACACCAACAAATCCCGAAGAACTGTTTAAAATTAACGTCTTTTACCCTATGATAGATACAATTGAAAATGCATTGGTCCCTCGGTTTGGACAATTATCTAAATTCAGTGATACATGGTCTTTTTTGTATAACATCAAAATAATTCCTGATAAGTCTTCATTAGAAAGAGCCCGTGCAGATTTGCAAATCATTTTAACCGATGGGGAAAAATGTGATGTCTCTAGTTGCGAATTGGTTGAAGAACTTTTGATCCTAAACCCATTACTAAAATATCTTGACCCAGCAGAGCCACTACAAGTTCTTCAACTTATAAAAAAAATGATTGGCAGGATATATTTCCAAATGTGTGGACAGCGCTTCGGATTTTGCTGACCAACCCTGTAACTGTCGCCGAAGAGTATGAAGCTTTAGTAAATTAAAACGTACTTACGTTCGGCTACATGTCAAGAAATCGGATCTTGCAATTTTATCAATTGAGAACGATATTGCCCAAGGGTTAAATTATTCTGATTTAATAAAAAAATTCGCAAGGGCAAAAGCAAAAAAAGTTGTGTTCTAGTGTTTTTATTGATTTCGCAGATTTAATTAAATAAATGTAATCAAACATATATTTTTTAAACGACTTCAAACAGGAGGAGGTTCTCAATTCGACTATATTTTTTTAATGTTTGTTACGTCAGAACTTTCGATTGGGTGAACCGATATTGATGATTCTTTTTTATTTGAAAGCTAGTGCTTCCCGTGTAGTCCCATTGCAATTTGGTTCAGTTCTGAAAATGGCATCCATGAGAAAACCATATAAGTCTTAAATTTGCATTAAGTGTGTGCGCGGCAAATGTACGAATAACTCAATATCACCCCAACCGATTTTGATGATTCTTTTTTTATTGGAAAGGATGTACTTCAAGAGTAGTTTGATGAGAGTTTTGTTAGGTTCTCATTATGGGATCTATGATGAATTAGACCCGGGTCGCTCACGACCCACTGGCGTCACGAAATACGAAAATCGATTAATCATCACCCAGTTACTTTCTACGAGCGCGCCGCGCGGTAGACGCTCGCCGTCCAGACCGGTCAAGTCATACGCGACACGAAACCCAGGTTATAATTGTGTGAACGTTCTCTCACAGCTCGCACCTGTAACTAGTAATGTCATGTCCCAGAAATAAATTTTAAAAAGGACATGCTTCAGGGGTTAAAAAAACAATGTTTCATCATGTTTTGAAGGATAAAAAAACCTTGTAAAAATGTGTTGTTCTGAAGCTTTTATTGAGAATTTAAATAAGTAAATTAGCTGTAAGCTGTAATGCTTTATTATAATTTATTTTTATTAAGGTCAGACATTTTACACTTTTACCAGTTTATAGTTTCTATTACAATGCACAATTACATTCACACCCACACGAAAAATGAAAAGTTTTTATGAAAAGTAGCACTTAGCACATTGATTAATAATACCAAGATGCGCTTTTATTAAAAACGTCTCCGTGTCTAGTCGAATATTCAAAAATAGAATCTACTAAACAATCCCGCTATGACGTGACACACGGGCAGGAAGCAGGATACTGTTACGTCACGCACGTGTGTGCGTTGATCGGCAATCGGCGACCGAATGTTTCGCAGTTGCAGTTCGAGAGTTCCGAGAGCTGACACGTCTCGCCACTCGCCACATGGGCACCCGGCGATCGGTCCGTGAGTCACGGTGTGCAGGAATGTGTCGTAGTTGGTAGGTCGCAGGAGTGTGTCGCGGTTCACGGGTCCCGGAAGACCCGGGTGCTGACGAATAAATAACCCGCTCGCTCTTTGATGGCTCGTGAGCGGGTTTCGACGATCAGGTCTTTCACGGTTGACCCAGGACTATTTCCGCATTAATTGATGCGAATGCGTACGCATATATCTGAATTAATGCGAATAATCCGCATTTGCGAAGCGGATGCGAATATCCGCAAAACCCCTGATACAGGACTAGGTTTTTTTTATGATTTTCGTGAATTTTTTCATCATCACCATCAGACGTAGCTTTTGTTTTCATCTCAAATCAATAGGATTTAAAATTTAATTTTAAGAACATGTGTTCTGCAAACCTTACTTTTTTTCCCAAAAAAAAACGAGTGGGCTTTAGACCACACGACTGAAGTAAAACTTCACTAACTTATATCTCCCTCTCAACTTCCGTTCGCCTCACCCGATCACACTTTTCATAACGCTCTCATCACGCATTTACCAGCTTATTCCCCAAGTCAAGCGTGCGTAAAGAAGTTTTACTTCAAAAATGGCAATTAAATTTTTTACAGGTGTGTAAACAGGAAACCTTAATTTTTTGCCATTTTTGTACATTTTTGCAATTAAAAACACTTTTGACAACGATATTACTACGAATTTCGGTTCACATAGATAGAGTGTAATTATATAAATACGGTATTATTTGCAAGTTTTTAAAATATTTGGTTAAAGTGATCTAGAGTGCACACAAATTCAAAATGCATTTCAAGTTTACCACGCGGTTCGGCACAAACACCCTCGTAACACCGGAACGAATTGGAATTTTTATTTAAAACTTTGAGAACATATTCAATAGTTATACTAACAATTTATGAAATAAAAAAATAAAAACATTTTTTTGAGTCATCTGCATGCATTTTCCCCCTTAGTATGTAATCATATTCTTTTAATAAGGGGTCGTCCATTAATCACGTGAGGCTCCAAAGGGGGGGGGGGGGGGTTCGGAAAAAAATCACGACGGGGGGGGGGGGTAAAATGAGATATCACGTGTATTTATTTTTCGTGATAATATTCTGAAAATTTCAAAATACTTTGTACTAAAAAAAATACACGTGATTTGGGGGAGGGGGGGTTAGTCTAAAACCTCACCACATATCACCAGGGGGGGGGGGTTAAAAAGTTGCTAAAAAAACATCACGTGATTAATGGACGACCCCTAAATAGAACACAAGAAAATACACCATTGTTTTTTTTTTTTATTTATACCACTCCGAATTTAGGGTTGGAAGTCAACCGCGACGCAAATTTCCATCGTTAGATTTAATCTTCACATTTTTGACGAGTTTTGGGAATATGGTAGAAATGTAGCAGCAGGGGTTCCACCGAAATCAGTAAAATTGAAAGGGGTCTGCGAAAAATATAAGTTTGGGAACCTCTGGTCTATATGAACATATTTTTTTAAGGCATAATATTTTTGGCTGGAGTTCCTTATTGTGAAATAAACCAAATTAATGAAATAAAATTTATTTGCCCACGCCGGGATTCGATCCCGCGACCTTCGTATTGCGAGTCAAAACCCTTACCGCTCGACCACGCCGGCCAATCATAACGCGAGGCATCTCTTGTTACCGTGAAATTTCTAAGTTATTCTTGTGATTTTCACTTCAGGCCGCCGCGCAGAAAAGTAAAGACCGATAGGTTTACAGCGCAGTTCACTGTGAGACTTTTCGGCGCGGCGGCCTGAAGTGGCGCGGGACTCGGTCGCTCCGAAGTGTACGTGTGGGAGACGCTAATATCTCTTCCAATTGGAATTTCATGGCCAGCGGTCGCTCGCCAGCGATGTTGTAGGTAGGTATGTGTAGGTACAGCTGTAGTGTGTAGTGGGCCCTTGAACTCAGGTTCATCGCGGGAAGCGGATCCCACTCCTTTTTCAAATCGACTACTCCCAGAGAACCCGGTCAAGGACTTGGTCCAAACCCGGAACTCGGAGCCGGACTCGGAGCTAGAACCGGAATGCCTCCACCGGTGTCCCGATGTTCGCGGTCCGAGCCACCACGAGTCGTGAGGGTTCTTGTTCGGGTTCGAGTTAGATAGGTTACATGGAATTTACGTAGGACACATTACAATACAGGGAAGGCAACTTATAGCTGAAGCAGGACGATCAGGAGGGCCTGGAGCCGGTGTGGCTCAGGTTATGGTTGGAGGGTGAGCCGTGTCAGTAATGGCGACCCCACCACTCTCGACACAGCGGCACGATCTCAAACATTGTGTCGCGTACCCGCGGTCCCGTACGAATTAGGTTAAACCATTGCATGGTAGTTGAACGAGTACGCAAATGTAGGGCACGCTTTGGCCGGCGGCCGAAAGCGGGAGTCGCTAGGGGATCGAGCGGCGACTTCACGGTACCAAGGGTAATTGCAGACTGGCGGGCTCGGACTCGGTTATATATATATAACCGAGAAAATTGTTCTATATATATATATATATACCACCCCTTAAACCCTTTTCCTTCCCAGAACTCTCCTACTCTTCTTTTCCTTAAAAAAACCACTTCACACAGCATCCCCAAAGATGACATAGGCGAAGATGACGAAGGAGTGTTCAAGACGTTTCTATTTCATAGAAAAGCCTGTTCTCCCGTCAAAGAATGGATTTTTTTACATGAGTTCCACACAGTAGGCCCCGAGGAAAATTATTTTCCTCAGGGCCTCGTGTGTGGAACTCATGTAAAAAAAATCCATTCTTTGACGGGAGAACAGGCTTTTCTATGAAATAGAAACGTCTTGAACACTCCTTCGTCATCTTCGCCTATGTCATCTTTGGGGATACTGTGTGAAGGGGTTTTTTAAGGAAAAGAAGATTTCTATAAATTGACCAAACATTCGGATTAACGGACATTTGAATTCATCCCTCCTACTGCGGTGCAAGGAGACAGGTTGAAAGAGTTCTGCTACAGAGGTAAAAGGGTTTCCCTCAACCAATATCTCCAAATCTGGCCATCACATAGTAGATGGGCAGACGCATCCGCCGACAAGATTTAGACAATCCTCACCCCCACGAACCCGGGCACCCCGGCTAAGTCATTAAGAGGAATATAAACGCTAGAAATATTTCGAATCTCATGCCTGCAAAATTTTAAAATCGGGCGTCTTTTTGCACGAAGCTAGTAAGCGAAAAGTGGTTTTTATTTATTTTGTACATAATTTTATAAGAACGAAAAAAAGTTAGAACATAGAAAACCTCAAAAATAGTCTTAGCCATAAAGGGGTATTTTTTTAAAATTGTTTCTTGTATTACTTCATAGTTAAGTCATGAAAAAACATTTTTTTTGGTGGTTTACGCTTATATTTTTTGTTACGTAAATAATAATTTTATTGTAATTCCAATACATAGAAAAGCTAGTAAAAGCTTCGATTTATCCGTAGCATATTTTTTGATGTTCATACTGTAAGCCGATTCGTCGTAAAGATTAATCAAAATAGTATCTAAATAGGATTTCACGTATATATTCATCTTAAGCAAAGTGAACCACTTGGGGTGACCTATGGCAGAGGTGTCGGTGGGAAATCTCATCAACTTAACAATCTCACCTGCAGAAGGATGTACAACATACGAAAATTATGTGTCTACAACATTTAGAAAACATGTAGTTTTACAACATGTTACAACCCATCAATATAATATGTATATAATACGAGACTCCATCAAAAATCTGAAAACAGAAAAATCAGAAAAAAGATACGGTCACATCTGGGACTCGAACCCCAGGACCTTAGCCTTGCCGGGGTGCAACTCTACCAACTGAGCTAATGTATCCCTTTCCGATTCGGTCATATTTTATAGGTCCTCGGTTCGAGTCCCAGATGTGACTGTTTCATTTTTCAGATTTTCTGTTTTCAGATTTTCGATTGAGTTTCGCTAATATTGTCTTTATTTAATTAAATATAACAATGTGAGGTTTTACTCATTGTTAAAAGTAAAAAATATTTAATTTTTCGAAGAAAACTTCTTCTGAAAGGTTTTCACTTTGTGATGGCATTATTTATTTTATTAAAAGACAAATAACTTTGTATACATCACTTTATTTTTACACACACTCTACATGTTTCATGAATAATGTTCACATCATCAGGACATTATCAGCAAGGGCGGATCCATGGGGGTCATGACCCCCCCCCCCCCCCCCCTGGGCTGGGTCCAGGACATAGGTGGACCTACTTTTTACTTGTATCTATTATTATCAAAATTAAATTATAACTTCTAGTGACTTGACCAGGACTATGTGACCACCCCCCCCCCCCCTGGCGCTATGTGACCCCCCCCCTGGCTCCAAAGCTGGATCCGCCCTTGATTATCAGTACACTTTTACTCTGTTCATGAAACATGTAGAATAAAAATTAGTGTGTATAAAAATAAAGTGATAAGGTTATTTGTCAATATTTAATCGTTGAAGAAAAAGATAAATTATTTTTCAACAATGTTTTACTCTTCTTCCCATGCATTTTTTGCCACCGGCTTTTCTTTCAGTAGGTATCAACTCGACTGCAGTAAAATTGAATTAAAAAATTATTAATATTTATTTTTTTTTCTTAATTTTTTGTGGAATTTTTTCAATGGACAATAAAACAAATTATAAAAAAATACAAATGTGCAGTTTACATGCGGTAGAAGTGAAATCTTCAGAAAATTTAAGTAAACAAGAGGCTACGAACCACCGCGCAAAGGGAAAACCGATTATTCTATCTCATTCTCTCCCAGGCTAAATCCAATAGACGTATGTGTTTGTCTCTTTTTCGTTTCATCGAGTTTCAAATCACAACTGTGCAAAGTAGTTTTCATAAAAAAAAATTCTCAGTAATTTTTGCTTTTATGAGAAGCTTTTACCATCCTTCATGTGTGGAGTATATAAAAAATAGTTGTATAAAAAAATGATATTCGTTTTAAATTTATTGCAACACCGCACGTGGCTGTCAATTGCTCTCCATAGACAAATTCAGTAATTCGTAAATAAAAATGGCCGACGACGAGGTTAACGGAGAATGCGAAGAGGTTTTAGATAAAACCCAAAAGAAAGTCGCCAAACATGATAGTGGAGTAGCAGATTTAGAAAGAGTTACCGATTATGCGGAGGAAAAAGAAATATCCTCTCAGGACATACTGGGAGTAAGTACACGGAATTTCAAAGTTTCGCTCCCTTGCCTCACATGGCTCATTGTTAAAAATTGCTCGGCTTATAAATTCTTATAAACTTGTAATGAATACTTTTACAATTTTGTTTAATTTAAACCGGTGCTAATTGAGTTCTGTTTATTTCAGGCCTTGTCTCTCATTCGAGCTCGGCGGGCCAAAGAAGCAGTGGAAAAAATGGAAAGAGAAAAGGAATTATTGCGGGTGACTATTTCAAAAGATGATGTCGACCTGATTGTAAGTATTTTTTGCTAAATTAATATTTGGTAAATTTATACAAAGCCGGGACCAGCTCATTTTGGACGCAAAAAAATAAAGGTAATTATCGGTTCGGACTGGCCACGCTTATTACGAATAATTTTTAGAAAAAAACTTTAGATTCGCCTTAATTACTATAAAAGGAAACTTTTTGGCTTTGGGGCGGCGGAAAATAATGCATTTTAATTTTCAATTGCATAAAACCAAAATTCTCTTCGCGATCCGACACAGCGAAAATCCGCGGCCGTACCTGTCACTGTGATGTTGGTATCCTTTATAAATTAACAAGAGCTAATACGACTGTAGCCGACTTCGCGGGATACCTACATGAAATACTGCGAATCACAAACCATGTTACACAAACCTAGCGTAGCCGCTAAACCACTTGAAAACTGGGATGTTTTTCTTGCCTTGACGCGAGTAGGCGTTATAAAGGGGCACTTTCTTTTGTATCACAAACCATGTTACACAAACAAGCCCGCTAGACAAATTTCATAACTATGCGCATTATCCCACGAAGTCAGCTACAGTCGTATTAGCTCTTGTTAATTTATCAAGGATACCAACATCACAGTGACAGGTACGGCTGCGGATTTTCGCTGTGTCGGTCGCGAAGCGAATTTTGGTTTTATGCAATTGAAAATTAAAATGCATTATTTTCCGCCGCCCCAAAGCCAAAAAGTTTCCTATTATAGTAATTAAGGCGAATCTAAAGTTTTTTTCTAAAAATTATTCGTAATAAGCGTGGCCAGTCCCAACCGATATTTACCAAAATAAATATATACCCCAGTAGATAGGTAATAATTAGATGTAATTGATTCCGTGAGCGGAAATTGAAAATAATGTATATTATCGTCAATTTCTTAAATTTAAAAATACGAAAATGTCATTTTTCAATGACCTCCATGTTGTTATCTTTATTTTAAAAAACAGCCTACGTTTTTAAATGGTTTGTCTGGCAAAGCAGGGTTTGTCTAGCGGGCTTGTGAATATTATCTTTATTTTAAAAAACAGCCTACGTTTTTAAATGGTTTGTCTGGCTACGCAGGGTTTGTCTAGCGGGCTTGTGTGATTGATTTTACGCAATTGAAATTTAAAATGCATAATTTTCCGCCTCCCCCAATGAAAAAAGTTTCCGAAATACGTAATTCTAACAATTATTCATCTTCTGCAAAGTGTTTTTTCGTGAAAAAGTGCATATTACCGCTGTAATTTGCACTTTGAAAAATGACATTTTCGTATTTTTAAATTTAAGAAATTAACGATAATATACATTTTTTCCAATTTCCGCTCACGGAACTAATTACATCTAATTATTACCTATCTACTGGGGTAAAAATTTATTTTTTTTAGTGTAAAATGAGCTGGTCCCGGTTTTGTATAAAATTAATTAATATTTTTTTACTATGGTAAATATTTACCTAATCGCCACACTTTTAATGGGCACAGAGTATGAACATTGCACTTAGTTTCATCTTTTGCTACAAGTAAAAACTATTTGCTTCAGAAGAGATGGTAAAGGATGCATTGAAATTCGATTTTTATTCAGTCAAAGTAAAAAATTTACTCTACGATTCCTTGTTGTCATTTCGGACTTTTATATTGTTGTAAACAATCAGTATATTGATTTTTTCAGACTGATTCGTGGATGGTTCGAAAACTCAACCATCACGGAGAGCATTAGTTTCTATGTTCCTGATGTTATCTCCATCGCCGACAGCATAGACGGTTTTATCTCCCAGCTTGCAGAACTAACTGTCAATGTTCATGCCGGTCGGGAGAGCTGTCTTTTTGTAAAATAGAATTACTTTGAATATTGATATGTTTAACATCAGTGTTATCACAATTTAGACGGCAAGCTTTTTTGCTGTCAGGCTGATTGTGCTTAATTGATGTTTAAATAAAATCTTAATGTTTTCTCTCCTTTAAAAACGCTTTGAAATTTTAATTTTGTAATGTTTTTAAAAACATTACAAAATTAAAATTTCAATCCATATGACATATGAAGCTTAGGGAACATACCCATACTACGTGACCAACTTTTTGCAAGAAAAAAAAATTGATTCACCTTGATTACTATAAAAGAACTATTTTCATTCAGGGCGATGGAAAATATGTGCTGCATTCAAAATTTAAATTACGTTAAATGATAATTGGCTTTCGTCATATAAGATGCTGGCCGTTTACGATAATTTGGTGATATTGGTATTCCTGATACTATAATATAACGAAGGGCTAGAAGAGACATTATTACCATGTAATATGAGGCGCTCAGCGGAAGAGTAGCCCAACCCTCAAAAAATCATTATCAGCGAAAACATAATTTGTTATATATTTTTATCATATCTATGAAGCCACAGTGGCCTAATTTTAGTTCTCACTATTACAAAAAGTCTTTGAAATCAGTGAAAACTGAAATTGGGCCACAATATGTAACAATATGATGTTTTCGCTGATGTGGGCTGGGCCTAGGGTTGTCATATGTCCGGAATTTTCCGGACACACCCGGAAATATTGGTCTTTGTCCGGAATGTGGGGGAATCCTAAACAGTCCGGAATTTCTACAATTAAGTGGAGATTGATATAAAAAATGAAATAAACCAAATTATTTTTATTACAAATCAAAGTAAAAACACCACTTCTGATATTTAATGCTCCCATAAATACAAGTAAATAGTTGTTTTTTGTAGTAATTGTTGAAACAAAGTATAATTTTCATATTCTGTGCCTAAAAGTTCGGCGGTTAGGTAAATACAAAAGTATAACGATTCTTATAATTTACTTGGTGAAAAGCTTTACAATAAGTTAGTAATAAGTCAAATAAGACAGCCGTCGCGTGGCGGTGCATTCACCAAACATTTGTCCGGTCAGTGGCTAAGTTGGCATCGCGTTTGGGTCCCACCCACCAAGGAACACTTTGTCGCGTGTTCGATTCCTCAGCCGGCTAAGTCCTCTCTCACGACATAAGCAACTGTAGTGGTATTAGGAGATTTTAAAATGTTATTATTTTTTTTATTATAGCGACTATATAAAAATTTTTACATACAAAATATAATGGTAAAATTAAGTATAAAATATTGTATTTCTTAGTCCTCCTCACTAGGGGGTCCTGTGCCGAGGCGGACTAAAGTTATTTAAATATAGTTAATTTGTCTTCTATGTCGTTTTTAGTGTCTTCGCTAGGGTTTTCATTGACCTCTTTAAGCCATATTTTTATTCTTGATTTGTATTCAATTGGATTTTTTATTAGTTTTATGTCTTGGGGAAGGATGTTATGGAGTTTTGTTGCAAAGTATGTATAGTTTCTTTGTCCAAATGTGGTTTTATAACTTGGAATATTTTTTATATCATTTTTATTCGATCTAGTGTTATGCATACACGGTCTAGTAGAGGATTCATTATTTTTGAAGAGCTTCAATAATATATTTTTGGCATATATTTGCTGTACAATTGGTACGACAAAGTTATTGAAAATTTCAATTGAAGGCGTTCTAATTGGTACTTTCAATATGGTCTTTATGATTCCTTTTTGAATCGTGTTCAGGCGGTGTAGGTACGTATGTGTAGCAGATCCCCATCCTGTGATTCCATATTCAATTCAAGAATGACATAACGCGTAGTAGACCTTTTTCATATCCTTTTTGTTTAACACATTTCTTAGATTTTTAAAGAAATATATAAGGCTTGTGAGTTTTTCCGTAATACCTTTGATGTGTAGGTCCCATCTAAGATTTTCGTCAATTATTACTCCGAGATACTTTATGTTTTGTGTTTTTTCGATGACGGGGCAGTAACATTGTATATTATTTCCATGGCATTCATGTAATTTTAGTTCTAGTGATTTTATTGGTTGGCCCCTTGAGTTCATTGAAAATGTTATATATTTTGTTTTGCTTATATTAAGGGTAAGCAAGTTGATTTTAAGCCAATTTTGAAGTGCACTAAGCCCTTTTTCAGCCTCATTAAATGTATCCGTCCAATTTTCTTCTTGAAATAATAGAACAGTATCATCAGCAAAACTGATTATGTTTCCTTTAATGGTAAGGTAAATCGTTGATGTAGATAATGAACAGAATCGGTCCCAGTACACTTCCTTGAGGAACGCCATAGTTTAAAGATAGAAGTTTGCTCTTTTGTTTGCCAATTTGTACTTGTTGTTCTCGCCCTGTTATATATGACTCCAATAAGTTCATTGTTGATTCGGCCATTCCTATTTTTTTTAGTTTAGTTAGTAATATTTTATGGTCTATTGTGTCAAAAGCTTTTTGAAGATCTATGAATAAAGCTAAACATTTTTTCCCATCATCTATGTTTTTTATGGCCATGCTTGTTGATTTTCTATGGCATCATTGGTGCTCATATTTTCTCTAAAACCATATTGGGATGGTGATAGTAATTTGTTTTGTTCAAGAAATTGAACAATTTGCTTCTTCATTACAGTTTCCAAGATTTTTGAAAAAGAGCTTAAGAGACTTATGGGTCGGTAATTATATATATCCTTTTTGTTACCACTTTTATGTATGGGTATAACTGTAGCTTTTGTAAGGCATGAAGGGAATACATTTGTAGATATAGACAGATTGACCAAGTATGTCAATGGGAAGGTCAGTTCATTTTGTAGTTGTTTTATTTGAGATTATGTCATTTCCGGATGATTTATTAATGTTGTCAGGTTATTCCGGGACTGTTTGTTTTTCTTTTTTAAAAAAAAAGTAATTGCATAATTTGAATCTCCAAGAAAGACATCATTTATTCTAGTGAGCTCATTAACTGAGTAACAAATAGTGACCGACCGAAGGTTCGGTTTCGGCAAGTTTCGGCATCATTTCGGACATTTTTTTAGACATGTTAAAAATCGATTGTTCACTGTTATTTGACTTATTTTTACACTTATTCAGACATTTAACACGTGTTAAATTAAATAAATAAAAAAACAATAATTGAAGTACAGTAGAGCCTCGCTAATCTGGACCCCCGTTACTTCGGTGCACGCTGTAATCCAGACGGGTGCGTGTGGGTCAAAACGTTTCAATATTCAATCATTTGCCGTCACTCGTTATCTTTTAGTTTTTTTATTATTTTTTTTTCATGTTAAGTGCCCAAATTTCTTACATGTTTGAATTTTTTATAAGTACATTTGTACGTACATACATATTCTTGTTGACTCATTGACTTTAAATTTTTACTTTAATAAATGAAACCCAAGTTAAAAATGTGTTTTATTCCTATTAAAAAATTGCATACTTTAATCCGGACGCCTCGATAATTCGGAAGGGGTCTTGTTTTTCCCTATCCGGATTAGCGAGGCCCTACTGTATGTAAAATTTTTAATTTTTTTTGTATTACTTATATAAAACAAACAAAATTTATAAAAATAACAAAACATGTTAACTACTTCTTGGAACTTCTCATTTGGCTGACTTCGGGTGAGTTCGTGGTTTGTATGTCACCCGCCATCATTAACTCAATTAATGACGTCCTTCCTGTGTTGATTATTGACAAATGTTTGTTCCAAGAAGTAGTTAACATGTTTGTTAATTTTGATTTGTTGTATGGCAGCAATGTCAAAAAAGATTTTTTTTTTTTTTACGTACTTCAATTATTGTTTTTTGTTTCATTTAACACTTATAAAAAGAGTTTTGAGATTGTAAACGCAATAAAAATTAAAATACTCAATTGAGGTGTGTAGTATCAAAGGCAGCATTCTCCAAAATGCGTTATTTTGAGAAAACCAAAAAAAAACATTTCATTTCAACAATTCTCACGCATTTATACGTTAACCCTAGAAAGATAATTATATTTTTACCTACCTTAGATAATCATACGTCTGAGAGACAATGAAGCTTAAAAGTGAATATTTCACATATTATCACACTTACAAAGTTTAAAGATAGTTGAATAATTAGTTTATTGTTTTGTACTTTAAATAAAACCAAAATAATTAAAAAAAATAAATTGTAATTTAAAAAAAATAAAATTCTCTAAACCTCTTACAAATCAACTACAAAATATTAAATCTTTTTTTTTTAAATGAAAAAAAAAGTTTTATTTTAGGTAAGTGGTATTTTTTTTACATGCTATGAAAGTTTGAATGTTAATCAGTCATTATACTTAAAAATATACAGGGTGTTAAGGGACGTACTTGGCTTACTTTAACCAGTGATTCCTGACATTATTTGGAGTAAAAAATGTAAGTGAAATTTTCGTCTCCGGTGACATTTTTGATGTTTTTTATTTTTTTTTCTACAAAAACATAAAATGGTAGTTGTTGAACAGTTGGAGGCGGGGTCAGGGTTTCGTCGGACACCCGGCTGAGTGACCAGTGACAACATGCGGAAGAAATTTTTTTTTTTTTGATTTTGAAGAAAAAATTTTTGAAAAAAAAAAAAAAAAAGTCAAAAAAAGTCACCGGAGACCAAAATTTCATTTACATTTTTTACTCCAAATAATGTCAGGAATCACTGGTTAAAGTAAGTCAAGTACGTCCCTTAACACCCTGTATATATATTTTTTTTATTTACAAGTCTGATAGTTACACAAAAGGTCCTAGAGACGTACTGAAGTTTAAAAGTGTAAGTTTGACATATTATCACACTTACACAGTTCAAAGGTAGTTGAATAATTAGTTTAAGGTTTTTTACAATAAATAAAACCTATTTTTTTTTTTTTAAATACCTATATTGAATTTTTAAAAATTACAAAATTCTGTAATCCCCTTACAAATCAACTACAAAATATTAGGTATTTTTTTAAATGAATAATAGTATTTAATTATATGTCTAAATCGTATTTTTTTACATGTTATGTAAGTTTAAATGCTAATCAATCGTTATACATAAAAATAATGTATATATGTTTTTTTATTTCGCTAAATCACCTTTATACGAACAAGTCTGAAAGTTACTGAAAAAGTAATCATACGTTTCTCGGACGTAAGGAATATGTATTTCTCTGTAATTATTGTACTTACCGTGGTGACAGAGACGCCCCGTGCAAGCTTTGCTCGGCAACTGAGCTAACTGAGATAGACAGCGCGCTATGTTGCGAAATAAAAAAAAAACAGCATTTCTTGTGTATCGCTTACTTCTCTCAGGCGTAGATTATCTTTCTAGTGGTAATAATTTTATTCAAAAAGGGAAACTGCTCATCTATTATAATTTCCAAAGCAGAATTTGTTTATTGTATTGATTGATTAGTTATAACAGATTTAATTTTGGAGATTGCTGCATTTGATACTCACCTAAGGAGATTGCTGCTTTTGTTTCTCACACATGTGAGATATCTGACTTTGATACTGACAAATAAATATGACGTCACCAATAATGGACTGACCAAATCACAGGGAAGTTCGTGATTATTATTATATTATTGTGATTTTAATATAATTAAAATAAAAGTAGGTTTTCATAGAAACAGTTGAAAAAAAATTCTCCACAAGAAATACGTTTCCAATCTTAATATATAAAACATAGTCGAGTTAGTTACACTATTTATAACTCGAGAACGGCTGAACCGATTTTGATGATCTTTGATTTGTTGGATTTGTCTCCGCCTCGGATAACATAATAACTATTAAAACATCGCAAAAATTCACGAAAAAGAAAGTTATGACAAAAATTCATTTTCTCATACATTTAATATGGAACGAATTTTTATCTTTTGAAAGAGCTGCAGGAATATTGAGGTAGGTAGGTATAATATTGAAATTTGAATTGAATTGAATTCAATTGAATTCCAAAAATTCAAAAATGTCA
This sequence comes from Limnephilus rhombicus, assembly GCA_929108145.2. Taxonomy (NCBI): domain Eukaryota; kingdom Metazoa; phylum Arthropoda; class Insecta; order Trichoptera; family Limnephilidae; genus Limnephilus; species Limnephilus rhombicus. The sequence goes on from OV815278.1 coordinate 27,282,390, forward strand.
ATGTGCGGATTGTTTTTCTTTTGTTCTTAAACATATAATGCTGCCTCTCTTTCTTACACACTAAATATCAACAGTCGTAAATGGGACAAATGGTGAACGTATGTCTGCACAACTCCAGGAAAACAGCCACTTCTTTTCAAAACATTCAAGGCGCATTGTGACGTGGGGTACCTATTGCAATTCGGTGAAGTCAATCAAATACATCTGCAAATTTGTCACAAAAGTCAGCGATATGGCGGTTTTTGGCATTAAAACTACAAATAAAAAACGATGAAATCACACGCTATCAAGTTTGTGAGCTACAATGAGGCGATTTGGCGTATATTCTCATTCCCCATTCATGAACGACATTCCATTGTTGTATATTTGGCGATGCATCTGGAGAATGATCAACGAGTTTATTTCATTACATCGATTGTTGCCAAACTTGCTGAAACACCTCCAGCAACAACATTGACCAGTTTCTTTTCGATTTGCCAATGCGATCTGTTTGCCCGGACGTTGCTCTACTCTGAGATGCCACGTTATTACGCTTTGTTGAAGAGATTTCCACGTCGGAAGCACGGTGATGTGGTTACTGATCATCCGGTTGTGCTGATACTGATGCTCTTGGTCGCATTTACACAGTTCATGTAAAAAGTAACGAATGCTTCTACTTTCGGTTGTTGCTGGTGAATGTTCGTGGGCCGACATCGTTTGAATCACAAGTCAATGGTGTAGTGTGCCCCACAATTCGTGTTGCATGTCAGCAGATCGAAAACGATACTCATTGGGACATGACAATCACTGAAGCAATTATTTCTGCATCTCCAGTCTGATACGCACATTATTTGCTATCATTATTTCGACATGTTTCCCATCGAATCCACGTGAACTATGGAACAAGTACAAAGATGACATGTCAGAAGACATTTTACATCGAATTCGTGTCAGTTCAGGGAATCCTGATCTCGAGGTGAATGAGGATATACATAAACAGGCTTTGTTTTTGATCGAAGACATGTGTTACCTCATGTGCGGCAGTTTGTTAGTCAAGTTAGGAATAAAAACGCCAGATCGACGCTTCATGAATGCAATGAAACTTGCAATGAATGATGCTTTCAATCAAGAATTGGTACGTGAACGTGAATACGATCAAGATGCATTGAACCAATCAGTAACGAATGTACCACTGTTGTACCCCCAACAGAAGGAAGTGCACGATACGTTAATGAAGGCAGTTGATGATGGAAATGGTGGCTTATTTTTCCTTGATGCGCCCGGTGGAACTGGGAAGATATCTAACGACAACAAAACCAAAAATGTTGGATATCAAGTTAGCCACTCTATCCTCATTACAAAATTACACCAATTAGGAATCCATGGCGACTTACCTAGGTGGCTAACTTCATATCTGCATAGAAGACTACAGTGCGTATCAGTTGAGGGAACTAAGTCTAGCTTTTTTACTGTGCCCTCTGGCGTACCGCAAGGTTCTCACTTGGGGTCATTATTGTTTAATGTATATATATATTTAATATTTATAAATGTTTTTTACATGCTAACTACCTAGCATATTTAGATGACAAAAAAATATACTTAGTAATCAAATCTATCAATGACTGTATGAAACTTCAAGAAGACCTAAACATTTCTAAGTACAACAAATTATCTTTTACGCGTAACAAAAATAAAATTTCTATTTATTTTTAATTTTTTAAACTTTATGAGTAAAATCTCAAATTATAATATTTAATTAAATGAACACAATATTAGCGAAACTCAATCGAAATCTGGAGACAGAAAAATCAGAAAAGATATTGGCTCCGCTGGGACTCGAACCCAGGACCTTTTGCTTACATGGCAACAGCTCTGTCCCATCTTTTCTGATTTTTCTGTCTCCAGATTTCGATTGAGTTTCGCTAATATTGTGTTCATTTAATTAAATAAAATTTCTTTTAATTATAACTTTCATGATTCACAAATCCATGAAATAGAATCAATCCGTGACCTTGAGGTTGTACTGGATGTAAAACTAAATTTTATCAAACACATTAACGAAGTAATCGAGAAAGCCAATAAAATGTTGGGATTTATAATTCGCATCTAAACCTTTTCGCAATATTAAAACTCTGTATTCCCTTTACACCACGTATATCCGCCCCCACTTAGAATACTGCACACTAATTTGGGCACCATTCTACCAATGCCATATTGACAGAATCGAAAGTGTGCAAAATAAATTTTTTAAACACATAAATTATAAATTCAAATTACTCTTTGCAAATAACACCGAATCCTTAAAATTTCACAACTTTACTCCACTTCAAACACGAAGATTAATATCTGATCAAATATTTTTATACAAAATTCTGAATAACGGCCTGGACTCTCCTGAACTCGTAAATTATTTAAGAATTCACATACCTACAAGGCCAACCAGACTAAACCATTTTTTTTCATTTGCCAGCGTGCAGAACCAACCTTAGAAAAAATTCTCCAATCCCCCGTATATTAAATTAATGCACAAGTATAGAAAAGGTACAGCATGAGCATCTCCTGTCCCCATCCCACCTTCCTCTGCCTCTTGCCCTTTCCTATTCCTTCTTCCTTCTAATATACTTACACATATATATTTTTTGTTGTTGTTATATTCATTTTCATTTAATGGTTATTACCAATTACAATTGTATATTATATCATAATAACCAACATTAGCATAAGAAACTGTTTTGGCTTACCTCGTGTTTAACCTCTTGTATAACTCATCCTGTATAAAAATTGCTGTTTGTTTCTTACAATAAATAAATAAATCACAAGGTGCTTCAATGAAGGGAATCGACCCAAGTGCAACCCACCCAGTAAATAGTTTTAATAGAAAGTAGTACAATAATGCCACGTGAATCATTTCGATTCGCTTTAATAAAGCAAATGCCTTGCTGCCACGTGAATTACATTTCTTAATTCATTTTGAGTATTAATTTTAACTTAAAAAAAATGAAATTGATTATGAAAAAACAGTTATTGATTCTTAGGTGGTACGAAGTTCGCCGGGTCAGCTAGTTTTTTAATAAAATAAACTTTTCCTAATTACAACATGAATTATGAACTATGTCCACAAACTGGCATCATTGGTATGTTCACTCGGTGAATAAAGTTTTTTTTTTTTCATTAGCTCCAGACAGGAGGCCCTGAGGAAAATAATTACCCTCGGAGCCTATGTCATCTTTGGCGATGCTGTGTGGAGGGTCTTTTTAGGAAAGGAAGGAGAGGAAGTTCTGAGAAGGAAAGGGGTATTAGTGGTGGGTAGGAATCTGGGGGTCAATAGGTCCAGGAGTGACCGACGTATGAATCCATCCCTCGCACTGCGGTGCAAGACGCTGTTTCGGGAGAGTATTGGCCGGAGAAGTCAAATAGACTCCCTCAACCATTCTCTCCCTATCCGGCCTGCTATGCAGCTGGTGGGCAGACACATTCTCCGCCAAGACCTGGACAAACCTCACCCCATGGACCCGGACACCCCGGCTAAGTCACCAAAAGTAGTGAACCACTTAGGGTGACCTACGGCAGAGGTGTTGGTTATCAAATAAATGGTTCCCGGGGCGGCGGTAGCCATACCCGCCTCTCAAATTGTATAGAATGTACTCATACAGTATAGAATTTGAGAGGCGGGTATGGGTACCGCCGCCAAGGGAACCATTTATTGGATAACCAAGACCTCTGCCAAAGGTCACCCTAACTGATTCGCAACGTTTGGTGACTTAGCAGGGGTGCCGGGTTCATGGGGTGAGGTTTGTCCGGGTCTTGGCTGCGGATGAGTCTGCCCACCAGCTGCATGGCAGGCCGGATCGGGAAAGAATGGTTGAGGGAGTCCCTTTGAAGTCTCTAGCTGTAGTCTCTCGGAACATCGCAGTGGGAGAAATAGATTCAGACGTCTGTCACTTCTGGACACACTGACCCCCAGATTCCTACCCACCCCTAATAGCCTTTTCCTTCCCAGAACTTACTTTTTTTTCCTAAAAAGACCCTCCACCCAGTATCCCCAAAGATGACATAGGCCCTGAGGGAAATATTTTCCTCAGGGTCTCCTGTGTGGAGCAAATGTGAAAAAAAATAAAAGTTAAAAGTGAAGATTTAAAAAGAAAGGAAAAAAAATTAAAGCTAATTATTTGGAAGTATAATCAAAATTAAATGTCTTGAAACTCACAAATTTTCAACACCAAACAGGTAATTCGCAATGTTTACATGCAAGGCTATGAATTCTAGGTTTAGTTATAAAAATAAAACATGTTTATGCATATGAATTTAATTTATGAATTCTAATTAACACTTGTATCTTTTGCCAACGCCTCTGAAATAAACGTAATTTTATGACAGCTCATCTTTGAATTTTGGCTACTTTTGCTTTCCATTTTTAGGGATTCCTTGACTTCTCCCTTGCGTTTTTCTTGGGCACGGACGAAGGGTGAGAGTCCATAATCACACTGGCATCTTGTTTTTATTTCTAAATTCACTTCGAACTATTTAAAACAGTAAAATAAGAGCGACAGATTCAACACACAATTATACAATTTTGTATGGGCAGCCATATTGTCACATGATCAAATAGAGGCTTACCATTGGTCAAATTGGAAAATACTGAAGTGCATTGGAGTTTGCTGCATTTGATACTAATGCAGTTTTTAAAATGGATTTTTAAAGCACAAAGAGCTGGTTTTAATGCCAAATAACTGCTTTTCTAGGTAAAATATTGAATCATTAACAAAGTTGCACCATTAGTTCATTTTTGAAAAAAAGTCGAAAATGCTGCATTTGATTCTACACACCTCAATTAATGAGGTCCTTCCTTTTTAAACGACTTCGAAAAGGAGGAGGTTCTCAATTCAACTGTATTTTTATTTATTTTTATGTTTGTTACCTCAGAACTTTCGACTGGGTGAACCGATATTGATGATTCTTTTTTTTATTTGAAAGCTGGTGCTTCCCGTGTGGTCCCATTTTAATTTAGTCCAGTTCTGACAATGGCATCCATGAGAAAATCATATAAGTTTTAAATTTGCTTCAAGTATGTGCGCGACAAATGGACGAACTCAATATCACGCCAACCGATTTCGATGATTATTTTTTTATTGGAATGAATGTACTTCAAGGGTAGTTTGATGAAATTTTGGTTAGGTTCTGATTATGGGCTCTATTTCTACTATCGTGGTACGAGAACACAACAGAATGGAGTTGGCAGGAAAACACTTCTTTTTCTTCTTCTTCAGCACAATTTATTCAATGCAATAAATACAATTATTACAAAAGGGTCTACTTACCCTTACTCGGGTGGTCTCAAATATCGAAGTCTCTCCTTCGATCTCTCTATTGTCAGTTTTTCCAATACTTAACCGTAGGTACAACTTGTACCTCCCAGCTTCAGTGTAATTACACAAGTAAAGGCACACAGCGTGTACCTTCTAGCTTCACTCTACTAGCGAGACTAACGCAAAGGGCCTATGTTCCCTCTGCGCAACTGAAGATACACCTTGTGTATCTTCCAGTTCCAACGTAATAACAACACTGACTCTCTGTTCCAAAAATCACAATATTTAAAGAAAAACATACAAAAAGTACAAAATGGTGAGACAGAATATTTGTGCTGCTCCCACAACTGGATTTTAAAATCCCGCAATAAAACAATTGCCCTAAAGTCGGCCAAAAAGGGCCACCAATAAAACTAAGTACATCATAAAACACTGAAATGGAGAAATGGTGGGGACTAAGATTAAAATGTTCCCATATCTCGAATTCTTAAATTTAACCCCCAATAAAACAATAAAATTACTTTAAAGGTTGACAGAAAAGGGCACACCAATAAAGGTACATCTTAAACCTAAGGGATTAAGTTCCTTTAGTTCGGGTCATAAAAGGCCGACAATAAACACTTTACATTTTGGCGGCTGCAATAAATATTTATGGTTCTATTTGAACTGTACAGATATAAAAACCTACTTAAAAATAAACAATTTAAGAAATCAACCTTTTGTTCCAAATCGGTGGAAGTGGAGAGCAAAGGCAGTGAAGGTTTGCAGATGTTCCTGGACTGGGGTGAAAGAAACAAGATGACCTTCGCTCCCCATAAGACCAAGGGCCTCCTGATGAAGGGCCGTCTCAGTAGAGAAAGAAATCCTACCATCAGAATGGGAGGTTTTTTGAAACAGTGAAATACTTAGGCGTCACACTAGATCGATCGTCCTCTTTTCTGGCTCACGTCAAAGAAGTATCCAGCAAGGCTCAGGCTCTCTTCTTGAAGCTGAGGAGACTCTCCACAGCTGAGTAGGGATTGCGTAATCCGGTTCTGCGAACGCTATATAGGTGCGTATACGTGGCGCAAGTCTCGTATGCTGCCTCTGTGTGGGAATATCGCCTGGACAACTCGCTCATTCTCTTAGCGAGGCCAACGAACCCCCTTGCTGGCACTCTCTGGTGCGTATAGAACCGTGGCTTCGGACGCTTTACCCGTTTTGGCTGGCATTTTGCCAATCGATCTGGAAATCAGGGAAGTGCTTACCAAGCAGAAGTTAACCAGAGGAACCCCAGCCACTCACCTAGGCGTTGTTCTGACACCGGGCGGGCCGGGGACTCTCCCTGGGCTGCTTCGTGAAATGAGGGATCTGTCGCTCCATGAGTGGCAGGTCCGTTGGAATAGATCGAATTTGGGAAGAAGGAGAAGGTCCATCTTCCCAAATTCGATCTATTCCAACGGACCTGCCACTCATGGAGCGACAGATCCCTCAGTTAAAATCAGAATGGAAGGGGCTTATCTCAGACTGGATCATCACATTACCCAGCTTCTGTCCGGGCATGGGGAATTCAGGGGGAGACTTCACACCCTCTCCCTGTCCTCCCACCCCAACTGCGCATGCAGATCCACCAACCAGTCGGCCGAGCACATTCTGTGGCACTGCGAGATCTTGACGGATGCCAGAGAGGAAATGCTCGATGGTTTGGACATACCTATCAGACCAGTGTGGAACACTCCCACTTAGTATCAAACAAATAAAAATAAAAAATAGCTACATTAAGGACATTAAATGTTGGCTGAAGAATCTATCGGAAAATGAACTTACTAGTATACTTAAAACATCATAGAAGTTTCTGGAAAACCTTATCCAATCAATAAAGTTAAACCATAGAAGTCGCTGAAAAACTTATCCAAAGCATAGTCCCCCTCAGCACAGGATCTCCTAGTGAGGAGGACTACGAATATATTTTATATATACATCTAACTAACATGTTTCATATAAAAATGTAAAAAATATTATATAGTTACAAAAAAAAAAAAAAAAATCTGGTATCGAACAAGACGAACTTCGAGTGCCTGAGGAAGTTTACAAGGATCTGGGTTAAGAGATGGCCTGAGCTTAGAGTCGCTGATTAGTAGATTTTGACACCAGGTGTACTTGTTCCTGACTTACCGCGGACTTTCTTTGCTTCTTCTCTACGACCAATATTGCCCAGGATGTGCAGTATTTATATTTTCTTTCATGTTTATTTGTTTTTCATGCCCTGCGTCATGTTTTGATTTCAGGTACTTACCGTTATGATTAGTTTTTTAGTTATGATTACCGCGTAGAACTGAATGCCGTCCTTCTCCCCATATAAGGGGTTGGACCCTGGACCGAGTCCCCGCCTACTGACCATGGCCGGTCTTATGGAACTGGTGGAGTTACCACCACCCCCCGTGACATGAAGAGGCTGCGGAGAAGGCTGAACGGCATCCGAAAGCTGTCCGTCCCGCCTCCGGCGACCCGACGCTTTTCTCCCTAGGGTCTTCTTCTATGATTTCCAGTTACTTTCGTCTAGACACCACCGGCTAGCTGGCTTAAGGACGACGCCGCCGGTTATCGGGAGGCCGGACAATTAGCCTTTTTCATTCTCTTGGGTACTGCCGGTAGTCAGGTTGCAGTGACACCAGTTCTACTCTGTATATATACATTATTTTTCTTTTATGTACAGTGCCTGGTGCTGCCCGCCGGATTGTGTGTGGTCTTTCGCTGTCATGAGCTGATTACTCATGACGGCTGCTGTCATTATGGATTACTTTATTTTATTTTTTTTTGTTGATGTTACTAACAACTTGTTTGACTGTCCATGAGGCTCACTGCTTTTGCATTCATACCTCCATGGTCTTTAGAATTGTAGAGATTGACCATTACAGTACAGTCCTGTAGGCGCGCCCGCATACCGCTACCTAACACAGTATGAGGGGACATTGAAGGTCTAGATTCGTAACATTAAATGTAGAGCCGTTTATTCAAAAAAATTAGATTTATGTGAGAACTCCGAAGGGGCGACCATAAGTTGCCTATACCGGGGTGGGACAGTGGTGGGTACTTCAATGTTCCAAATCGGTAAAGGAATGTCCCCATGTAATATCAGGCAGAATACATTTATTTCTCAAGGTTGGGAGCTTACTTGAAAAACCCATGGGAGAATTTTATTTGCAAAGGAGAAAATACGTGTAACTAAAATGACTAAAAATAACAAGAATGAAACGAATAATTATATAGACTATAGAGATTAATTAAACACTGGGCACTTTTAAACTTCGTGTATTTAACCAAACAAAATGGCTATCGCATAAATATAAATGATTTGTCTCGGTGATCTGTCTTGCTTGCGTTGCTGAGAGAGAAGAAGGCGGAAGCCACAGGTGGGGTAGCTAGCTACCCTTCCAGGCCGGTCCAGTCTCGCCACCCGCAGGATATTGTCCTCTCCCATTCCTACCAACCGATATAGTGTCCGGGGTTGGTTGTCAAGTTTACAATTATTTTACTTAAGGCTAAATGATAAATCGCATTCTGGAACGAACAGGCTCCATGACAAAGTAATGGAACTCTCCAATTCTTAAGAGCAAATTTACGATACTCGGCCGAATCTTAATTGAATTAGTTAGTGTACTTTAGATTCACTAAAAATCAAAAAATAAACAAAACAAAAAAACGACTTCAAAAATGCACTAAAAGTAAAAAAATAATTTCGTATTCTTCTACAACTTAATAATCAACTTACTTTTTCTACTCATCAATATGTAGGTACGATTGTTATTTTTGGAGTCGGTGTCAGCCAAGGTACCCGGCCTGGCGTGTTCACTTGACAGATCCCCTCCAGCCGCGGCCCGCTCTCGCCTCTCACCTCGTCAAGTCGCGCATGCGACACAAGCACATCTCACCTATAACTATGTATGTAGTTACAAACCTACCTTGGCTGACACCGACTCCAAAAATAACAATCGTACCTACATATTGAGTAGAAAAAGTAAGTTGATTATTAAGTTGTAGAAGAATACGAAATTATTTTTTTACTTTTTAGTGCATTTTTGAAGTCGTTTTTTTTTGTTTTGTTTATTTATAATGTAAGTGTTGATTATTGACAAATTTTTGTTCCAAGAAGTAGTTAACATGTTTTGTTATTTTTTCACATACTTCAAATATTGTTTTTTATTAATTTAATTTAACAAGTGTTAACTGTCTGAATAAGTGAAAAAAATAGCCAAATAACGGTAAACAATCGATTTTTAACTTGTCTAAAAAAGTTTTAGTTTCGGCTGAAACTGAGACAGAAGACACCGAAGATTCGGTTTCGGTCGGACACTAGTAACAATGTCTATAGATCATAATAATGTTTGGATAATTTGTATTGTGCTGTTTTTTGTGAAAAGTCGTCTAAAGGGAGTTGTGCAAATATGACTTCTCAGGCAAAATGTACTTGAGTCTAGGATGAATATTTATTTTTATTTTTAACTTAATGAGTAAAATGTGACCGTATCTTTTTCTGATTTTTCTTCTTCAGATTTTTCTTCTTCAGATTTTCGATTGAATTTCACTAATATTGTCTTCGTTTAGTCAAATTATATTTTTATTTTTCAATTTAAGATTGAAGATTTTTTTATAAAATTGTCTTAAAAATTCTTCTTGGGTTTAGAATGTTCAAAATTATCAATAGTTATTTAAATTTTAACACGTGCATGAAATGCGTGGAATAATTAACATTTTCTATAAATGATTTTAGATTAACATCTGAGTGTGCATTTCTACCTTTTATATGGATGTGATTGTCTGAAAAGATGAATTTTAAGTTTAGCTCTTAGTTCCGTTGAATTTGTGATAATTAATAAATCAGCCTAGTGATTCCGTATTTTTTGTGAGATCGTTATTGGATAACGGACGTTATCTTCTGTCAGATTTGTGTGATTTTTACGTCACATATTTTAGTTTAGATCGATTTAAACATGAATTCCTGCAAGTACTCATGATTATTTACTTATTTAATGTACGTTGTACATAGAAAACGCAAATAGTAGCCATAAAAATCACACAAATCTGACAAGAGATTACATCCGTTATCCAATAACGATCTCACAAAAAATACGGAATCGCTGGGCAGGTTCAGAAGAAACGAAGAATGTGTAAGAAATCAGAGAGTCCTGTGATTATTTTTCCACTTTAATGTGTTTCTGGTAAAATTTAAAACTCTAGATTTCCCCCCTATTGTAGACAGATTTGTATTATTCTATATAAGCATAACTTATGTTGAAAATGTAGTAAAACAGGTACCTCCTATGAGTTTAGAACTCAATCCAAATGTCCTAATGACCACTTCCATTTGTTGTTCAACATTTGAACCGTGTCGGAGAAAAAGTGAGGTGATATTATTATGAAAGACTGCGAACATCATTCATTGAAGTCTTCTTATATATTAATCCTAATTATTACCTTCGATTAAAGGCCAATTCATTTGTATAATGAATTGTTGTTTTTTACTTTCCAGGTCAGAGAAATGGAGGTTTCCTGGACGCACGCTGAACGAACTCTTCGAGAACACCAGGGAGACGTTGTGGCTGCGTTAACCGCCTTAACTGATTAAATATAAGAATTCGACACTTCCAATATAGTTGTGTTTTCAAATTATCCCTTGTATAGCTCAATGATTCTTTATCGTAAAATAAAATATGGCTGATTGACAGCCCTAGCCATCCTTATCATACAGCGCCATCTGGTTAACTCTGATGGTATAATCAAGAACTACAATTGTCTGATGTACATTTTGATTTTATTTAATACCTAATGAACGCTAGTGGTTCTCTTCACCCGCCGGCAGATATAAAAGTGGTGATTTTTTTCTTTTAATTTCATGTCTAATTAATTTGTTATTAAATTTATGAATAAACGTGGTTGTTTATAAATTTAATAGGAATTCCACTTGATAATCTTTCTGATAGAACATTGCTGATCACTTGCAGTATCGATTGGCAAATTGATTCTGGAATTGTGCGATACATCGATGATGGCAAACAATAATATCCTTTCTGTTACCACAAATCTCGAATTTATGCATTGAATTGTGTTGTGTACAAAATAATTAACTTTAATAAACGGAAGACTTATAGATACGTTTAAATTATCTATGAACTTCTGAAAATTGATTGTTACTTTTAGACACTTTGTACATATAAAAATATGAATAAAATGTTTTTCTCATACGTATTGTGTACATTAATTTCACCCTTGAGTATAATAGTACATAATTAGTATGAAATGCCTCCTCTCACTTCTGACAGAGTTGCACTGTTTTACGCAAATGTTTCAAGAGTCAATTGATTTTGGATGCAAATATTTTTTTAAATTATGTCACACAACAAATTTAATAGAGAACAACTGTTTGCTGTACAAATTGAAAACAACAGTAGCACAATGATTATGCAACGAAAAAGGTGGTAATTGCTTAAACTGAACAAATGCTGCCTTACAAACACTAAAGAAAAGACGGCTACGTGTCTAAATGTATATCAGTTTATGGCTACGTATCTAAACATATATCAATATAAATCACTTTATGAAAAAGGACCACAAATTAAAATGTTTACAAATCGCCGATTGTCTAAACTTAACATGCTAAAATACAGACACTAATGCCATCTATGGAGCAATCATTCGACTTGATGGCACCAGTATTTGGTCATAAATATTAGATAGTTTATACATTTATTTAAGCCGATAGATGATAGATCATACATAGTATTACTGTGATAACATTATTTATCATCTCTTATCTGTAAGCTAATTTCCCTATGAAAACCTCCAATTCCATTGGTTCATTTTCTTTAATAAAAGATAATCTTTCACTTATCTTACCTGCGGCAGGTGATATGCATTATTGACAAATGTCGCGTCAAAATGTTGTAGCGTCCTACTTCAATGTGTTGGAAAAACTAATTAACATCCGTTTGTTATTCATTTTCTTAACATAATTGTGTTGTAGAGATATGTAAATAAATTTCTAAAATGTGTTTGAAACATCTGATCATTGTTTTCCTAGTGAGTTATTCACCTGTGGCATTTTCGGATTCTATACATTCTGATAAAGCTTGGTCTACAAAAGGTGTGTACTTAAAACGATTCTTGTGTATAAACTGAAATTATTGTTTCTTTTTTGTGTGTATTTTACGACTTGGTTTCTTATCAAGAGTTATAAAAATATCGCTCTCTACTGTTAGTTTGCTACATGTTTAACACGGGGCATTATAGACATTGAATAATATACTCTTGCATATAAAAATATAATTCTCTTCTTCAACCCTAATCATCATGTATAAAAGTTAACATGTTTACAAATAATCTAAGAACTTATCACGTGGATCTCTTTGTATTTTTCATTGTCAATGTTTAGCGCTTATTGACAGATATATGTATTGTGTATATAGTGTACAGTACACATTGGGAGAAGTGTTTGTCACAGATGTAATGATAGTGCCGTAAGTCTATAGATAATAAAAAATACATCAATGTTCTTCTATTATAGAACTATAATATGTACATAGCTGGCATTTTGCGCTAGACATGTTGACCACATAATATCCTTTTTTAGTGAGATTAAATATGATTTATCAAAATTTTATTATTCTGTTAATACTCTTTCTGGAATCTGCAGATTGTCAATGTCGGATCCTTTTTTAATATCAAGTTCTTTAATAACAGGTGAGCCAATGAAACGGGATGATTTGGGAATGTCACTGCAGAAAAAGTAGAGGGGAGGCGGGCTTGCTCCTTCAACGTTGTGAATCTAGAGAGCGGAAGTTAGTTATCATGGATCTTGGTCGGGTGAACAACGTGCATTTGCTATTATTAGTCAGACAATAACACACAGGAATTATACAGGAAAGACCCCTACATTCAGATAAAGTAACCGTGTGGTATGCGGTTTCTTCGTTAGGGTTTATCGGCCCTTATTTTTTTGAGATCGAAGCTGGGAATGCAATAACTGTGAATTATGATCGTTACATCATTATTTTGAATATTTTATATTATTCCTGCAATCGAGAACTACTGAAATAACGGTTTTCCAACAAGATAGTGCGACACTGCACATGCTACATATTAGTGTCGAAAGGTTAACTAAAACAGCCATTCCCCGGTTGTCTTATGAGCCAGAACGGTGATATTCCCTGGCCACCTCGTTCTCCTGACTTGTCCGCAAGCGACGATTCCTTCGGGGGACCTAAAAAAATATATATTTCAAAGTAACCCCCCAAGAACTATCAGGGCATTAAAAGAAAGGATTCGACATGAAGTGGCCGCAATACTGCTAGAAATGCTGCACAATGTTATGGGCAGCTTTGCAATGAGGCTGAGACCATGAGACCGCCTTTAGGACATTTTTTTTTTAAATGAACGATTGTGCACTAGCACAATATTTCCATTTATGTTTTCATCAATAAATTTCACAAAAGATGATTTATTGAATGTTTCTGATTTCATGAAATCATCTCTTTTCACTGGCTCACTTGTTATTATGGTTGGGTACCCCTGGTAAAGATCTTGGCGGTGGATGCTTTAGCCCACATACAGCGTGGCGGGCCGGATCGGGAAAGAGCTTCCTGTGTGGAGCAAATGTGAAAAAAACGATGACATTCAATAGAAGAGAGAAAGCCTAAAATAAGCTTTAAAAAAAAGAAACAAAAATAAACCTCACACGACTACAAAAGCATTTAATACTGTTTAGAAACATTCATTGTCACCCTATTTCATAATGCTATTGTTTTTTTTGTTATCAAAGGAAATGATAAAACAACCAGTCATGTAGAAGGCCAAGATAAAAAAAAAAATTATGTTCATATTATAAAGATTTTTCGTACTTAAAATAATTACACAACGCTGCAAGCAACATTTCGTCGGAATATAAACTTTTAGAAACCACCATATAATAAAACATCTTGAAATATAGTTTCGAAGAATGACTTAAAAGTAAAATTCCTGCTTTATGCAACACTAAAAATGATAATATAGAATTATTATATGTACATGGATAACATTTATATTTCAACATATTTTAAATTTCATAATTGAGTCCTAAAATTTCAATACCCACTATATCCGATTTTTTGACTGAGTATATGACATCTTGTTCACATTTTTGCGAGGAACAAGACTAACCTAAAATTGAGTTTCAAAACCTCCATTATCACAACCAAAAACTATGTTAAAACTGCAAGTGAGAAACAAAACCCACTATGTCATTCAAGAAATTACTATCAAAACCCTCTATATCGGAATTCAACCAATCACGAGCAGTTATTTTGCTAAGATGGTGGGTGTAGAAACAAGCCCCTCAGGTCAGTTGAGTTTCAAAAGCCTCTATATTCCATATAAATCACAAAGTGAGTATCAAAATCCCCTATATCCATTTTATTTATCCAAATGACTATTTATTACTATTTCTAGACATACATTGAAAAATGAACACTTTTCGAATGTATGTTACTCCAATTCATAATATATTTAAAAAAAATGCAATTTTTTATTTACGCTAGAGATGTGACAGTTTTTTGCGGTTTTCTCCGAATCAGTGAAAGTTGATATAGCAGATATAGAAACTGAACGACTCAATTAACTTGTATCAATAAAAAATATATAAATACGTTTTTCTGACTTTTTAATTTGTAGACTACAATGCAGTGCAGAAATTGTCATAACTATGTTTATTTAATAGATTTGACTTGAAAATATTTTCGGATAACTCAAAACTGTTTTTGTTTGCAGGTTTTCAAAAAAATAGTAATTATACAATGCGATGTGATGATAATAAAAACTGCACAATTAAAAATACTTTATGTCTCGACGAACGATGCACTTGTAAATCAAAATATGAATTCAACAGCAATGCTACAAAGTGCATCAAATGCCCAGGTACCAATATCATACAAATACTGCAACACATTCTTATATCATTTACTCTCTACATATTGGCAAAAATAAGCTGAAGTGGGAACAATTATATTGAGTTTTTATATCAATGGTGTGGCGCACATAAGTATTAAGTGCGAACATAAAAGCTTGCTTCATTAAAAAAATATATATATTAATAACCCACAAGAGTACCAACTGCCCAGAGTTAATAGGTATCCCACCTTAGAGGTATTTTGTGAGTTGTGAGGCTGAAGTGAGAAAGAAGTCGGGTTGAAAGAAATCTGCTTGTCAAACACGGCTAAAATCATTTCAAGCAATGTTCCGATTCTGAACGTTTTTATTTTACCAGGGTGATACCAGAGTTCTCGAAAAAGAATTAAAGCAAAATCAATAATATGAATATGTATTAATGTTTTCGAGATTAATTAAGTATTGTATTAATATTTATTTACAAAAATACGTTTAGAGAGATGTATTACAAAGTGTGAGCTACGCCATTGATATTGTATTGAAACATTGTGAATCCACACAGTATAATTCAGATATATATATTCATAAAAGTCCTATTTTCTAGGGCTTGATGATCCGTGTAAAGATAGCTGCTGTGATTCAGATTCTCTTAATTTATTTTGCTACGAAAATAAATGTCAATCGTGCACTGAGGATGGAAAATTTTCTTGCAGGTATTCATTTGTGATTTTTAACTAGTTTTATCCACAAAGAAATCAAATGTACTTATTTTGATTAATTACCATTTATTAATTTACAAAATTGATTTGTGTTAAATGTATTTTTTTTTAGGAAAAACTCGGGCGACCAAGATACCATGGCCATCGTAACACAGGTGGCCATGTCGGCGGGGTTGACTATTGGTATAATTACAATACTGGTACTTTTTTGGAAGATATGTACCAAAACAAACTATGGGTAATTTTAATTTCATTTCTATAATGTATAAAGTGTCTTCCAGAGATATTGAAATACAAGAGCTATGCTATGATGGCCGCCCGACCGTTGGCAGACTACCGTCTAATGGGAATAGTTTGAACACGGAAAGAATTCGTTCATTTAGTTGATTTTTTTAAGATGGGCAGTAGCATTGGTTAACAATATCGGCGACGCCAGGAAGCACAATCCCACCCAGTAAAAACTGTGGATAGCACATCTCTTATATTTCAATATCTTTGGTGTCGTCTTCTTCGTGTGCCCTATCAGGTCCCCCCGACGTTGGCGATCACTCTGGTAAATGTATCTCTATCTTGCGCTGCCCGGAATAGCTCCTCCACACTTCTTATACCGGTCCACTCTCATACATCTCGTAGCCAATACATTTGTCTCCTACCAGGCCCTTGGCGACCCTCTGTCTTGCCTTTTAATATTAAAATTTGGTTCCTTCCATGATTCAAATTTCGTCACTTGGTTAAGAATTGGTTGAGTAGAGGTCGCCCTCATATAAGATGGGAGACTTGAAATGATCTTTCAGCTTCCGGTGGTTGAGAGCGCCAATAAGTAGGCAAAACTGGAGATGAGGGAGGCCTTTGTCCAAAACTGGATGCCAGAAGACTTATGAAAAATCCCTTTGTGACTCAACTTTTTCATTACCTTTAAATTTGTATTTTTTCACATAAAATTTCAATAAAACAAAACACTACATTTAATAGTATATGTCCCCAATAACATTTCAAGTACGTAGAGACATAATTGTCTTACAAAATGTGGCATGTTTCTAGTAAATTCTTAATTCATGCACTCAGCCGGCCCTGTGAAGTCACAATTGGAACAGTTTGCTCCGGGCTCCGACTTACCATGCAGCCAAGGTGCTGATAAATGATAATAACCAACACAGCGCCCTTGAGATTTTTACTATTGTTAGGCGCCGTTTGGCTCAGGGCTGGCCCTGTATGCTTATGACAAAGATAGACATTCGAAGAATATGTGTACAAAAGAAATAGATATAGGATCGGGCAACGTTTACAAAAGCAAAAGTATCATTGAATACTACATTCTACATCACGGGTGTTAAAATACGTTAAAATTGTTAATATAATTGTTAAAATACGCTTACTCACTTACACTAAGACGAATATGAAACTCTGTATGAGACAGCCTACCATCAGTAGGTTGTCCTTCTTATACTTATATGCACATTGAACACTGAAAATTTTTGGGAAATAATCGAAATAATTGTAGTATTTATCAGTGGCGATATCGTAACCAATGAGGTTTATCCGAGGTGTGATTATTGCTAGTTGAAAACTTTATTTTTTTATTTTTATTTATAATATAATAAGTAAATAAAATGCATTTCTTGGCTTTTACTAATAATTTCTCATCATATACCTGTTAGGCATTTTGGCACTCATGTACGCATTTTGGGTAGATAGATAGTGCACAACTTCATGTACAGCACTAATTCGAAAGTACGGCAATTTTATTTTGCAGAAACAAACAGTATATAATTATAAAGTTATAAAAGTTAATTCAATAATTGGTACCAATGACATGTCGCTGTTATATATATGTTTTTGTTTGATATATTATACATTTTACCTAAATTAAGTTAGTTAGTATATTATGGAAGGAGAGAGGTGTGTGTGAGTTAGTATGCACCTTTATTCGAGGACCTTCACAGGCCTTTAGACCCAGAATCTGAGGACTCACACGAATCCGAGGACGTCCTCGGATTGCGAAATCGGAAATGCGAAAAACTGAATATGTACCTATAATCTATGCCAGCGTTTTTCAACCTTTTTCATGGCACGACCCCCTTATTATGTAAAAAATATTTCGCGACCCCCTACCTTCGCCTGCAATTTACCTTTGACGACCATGGTTCCTGGAGGGGGGGGGGGGTGGCTAGAGAAATTCAGGAATCACAAATTGAATGAAATGAAAAAAGAATGACACCCAGTGTACACCAACAGGAGGGTTGCTAGAGAAATTCAGGAATCACAAATTGAATGAAATGAAAAAAGAATGATGGAGTTTTACCTACCATTAAAACTCTTATTATGTTGCCTTCCTCATCCAGAACATATTTATATATGTGAGAGACGACACGTCTATTCTTGTCTTAGTGGTATAATTTGACTTCCTTTTCCTTGTTCTGGCGTCATCAATACGTTCTATGATTGGTTGTTTGTTCTGTCACTGCAGTTGGCGTCTTGCGTCATTTCCCTTTGTTTTCAATTGTAATCTCACCAAGCAGTGGATTAAATATGTTCTGGATGAGGAAGGCAACATAATAAGAGTTTTAATGGTAGGTAAAACTCCATCATTATGTAGTGCCGTTCCTCATCCAGAACATATTTATATATGTGAGAAGTGTTTGTTATCGCCTTGGTGACAGAACTGATGTCAATTGTGAGAGGTCGTTGATTAATCTTGTATAGGTTCAAACAGATTTGTGAGGGATAGCGATGTTAGGGAGTTACCTCCTTCCAATACCTCTTTTCTGTAATGTCTCGCAAATGTGTTCTCACTCTTCCAATTTCCTCTTTCGAGGATCTTTTCAATGGGGCAATTTTCTAACCAGCTCAATGATGCTACGGCAGACCTTGTACTTCCTGCTGATTTGTCGATGCCAGCGCTTCTTAGAACTGTTTTTACCCATCCTCCAATTATTGTTCTTGTAGCAGGTTTTGGCAAGCCCGTTGTTGAAATAAATAAATCTGGTATTGAATTTGCTTCATGTCTTCTTACTTTAGATAAAGAGCATACTTTACGGAGCCAATATACCGGATCCGTAGCTTGGTCTGAGGAAGCATTAAGCTTCCATCCTGACTGATGGTGAGTTGCGGAATCAGTTTTAGATCCAAAAGCTGGCCAAAGTATAATATGGTCCCCATTGTCCACAAAACTGTCTGGTGTGTATCGTAACAGAGTAAGATCATGCACTCTTCGTCCAGATGCGAGCAGAAGAATAACAGCGCATCTTCGAGAGGCCTCAAACAGAGTAACTGTTTCTGGAAGGTTTTCTTTTAACCAAAAACTAACTTGTCTCGGGTCCCAGATAGGCAACATTTTCTTCTTTCTGGTAGTATTAACTATACCCTTCATTACTTGTTTCACCAAGATATGGTTGCTTAGCGATTCACACTCTGGGTTAGTTAATGTTGAAATGGCTGATTTATGAAGTGCAATGGTACTTGGAGCCAAGCCTTCGTTAAGCTTTAAATTGGCTAAGAATCTTGCCAATTGGGAACCTGATGGATTAGTTATATCAACCTTATTTTTGACACACCACTGACCCCACCTTTTCCATGCTAGTTTATATGCCGTGATTGTTGAAGATCGCCATCCGGCATTGAGGAGACCTCTTTCATGCTCTGTCCATCCATATAGCGCTCCTCTCCAGCCCCAATCTTCCATACTTCCATCTCCAGTTTTTGGATCTGAGGAGGATGAAGACCTGTCGATGTGTCCACCAGGTTGTATAGAAGGTTGGTTATTTGCCGAGGTGGGGCTAGCGCTCTCGACTGAAGATCTGGCAACCAAAACACTTTGGGCCACCTCGGTACTACCAGCAGGTACATACCGACACACTTGTTTAGATGTTCCAGGACTCTGGGTATCAAACAGGGCGGTGGAAACACCCATGCCAGTGGGAAGCACCAGATCCTGCTGAAAGCATTGTGATATAGGGCTGCCGTATCTGTGGGGTCTATGGATACGTAACTCTCTACAACATGAGCTGTTTTGGACGCAAATAAGTCCACCATGGGTCTGCCCCATGAGCGGAATATCTGTTCGATCGCTGGAGGTAGAAGGTGCCATTCGGGTAACAGGGTCCCTCGGGAAAGATGATCGGCGAGTCCGTTGTATCGTCCCGGTAGGTAATACACTTCCATCCTTATATTGTTCGCATCCGCTACTTCCAGAATCTGATATGTCAACTGAAGGAGGCTCACTGATTTCGTACCTCCTTCGTTGCGTAGGTATGCTAATACTGTTCTGTTGTCCGATTGAATGAGACAAGTAGAATTGCTCAAATTGGCTTTCCGACACTTCAATGCATGGAGAATAGCAAACATTTCTTTTAGGTTGCTGTGCCATTTGGTTTGTTGTTGTGTCCAACAGCCTGAGAGTGGAGTGTCGTCCACCTGTGCCCCCCACCCGCTGTCTGCTGCGTCTGTCGCAATGAAGTGGCATGCTTTGGGGAAATGAATAAGGGAATGTGTACTCACCTTGTGCCTCCACCACTCTAAATCGTTCAATACTGCAAGGTTTACGGGTACGTTCTTCCGGGGTGGAAGCTTTGCCATGGCAATTGACTGGAGCTGCATCTGCCTGCAGTGCAAGCGACCCCTGGGAACCACAAACGCTGCGAAGTTCAGCTGTCCTAGGATGCTCTGCGCATCCCTCAGGGACCATCTCTTTCTTGTCATGAGGTTTTGCAATGACTTCCATATTGCGCGGCACTTGTTCCCAGTTAGCGTCTTCTAATTGAGGCAAGTGTTCCATGACACTCCCAGATATTCTATCGCCTGTGTCGGTAGGTGAACACATTTCTTTAGGTTGATGGTCCAACCGAGGGACTGTAATAAATCCA
This sequence comes from Limnephilus rhombicus, assembly GCA_929108145.2. Taxonomy (NCBI): domain Eukaryota; kingdom Metazoa; phylum Arthropoda; class Insecta; order Trichoptera; family Limnephilidae; genus Limnephilus; species Limnephilus rhombicus. The sequence goes on from OV815278.1 coordinate 27,303,150, forward strand.
ATGTTACTAGTGTCTGCAGTCGGAGAGTTTCTTGGTCTTGATGAGCCAGGAGAAAGTCGTCCAAATAAACAATGACTCGTATGCCCTTTTTCCGAAGGATCTCTGCGATCCAATTGGTTATTGCTGCAAAAATTTGAGGGGAACTGCTCAAACCCTGGGGCAAACATGTCATCTGCAGACATTGACCTCTGTACACGACACGCAGGAAACGGCGATGGGTCTTTGCAACTGGTATATGAAAATAGGCGTGTGCCAGATCTACTTTTGTCATATAGTCTCCGGGTTGCAAGAAATCGGGCACTTTGAAGTGGGAGATTAGGGAAAACTTTTTCACTCGCACAAAATCGTTCAGCGCTTTCAGATTGATGACAGGACGATGGGTCCCGTCGTTCTTCTGCACCAGAAACATCTGGGAGAGAAAGCCTCGATTCACGGGTGCTGCTTCCAGTACTCCCATCTTCAGCAACTCCTTTATTTGCATGTCCATATCGGGTGTGTGCCTTGTTGAGAAATTGTGCAGTCTCACCTGAGTGGGTCTGGTCAATGGTGGTCTCAACCAAAATGGGATCCGATAGCCATTGAGGATTTTTAGGGCGAAGTCGGGGGCTTCTGCGGTACGCCATATTTGTAAAAAACTTCGCAATTGCCCTCCCTGAAATCGCCCGGGCTGGTTGTCAATTGTTTCGGCGGCGACGGTGCGAGGTCTGCCCTCGCCCCGTCGGCCTCCGAAATTTCCGTCCTCTGCTGGCAGAGGAGGAAGGGCCAGAATGATGACCGGGGTCTGCCCGCCGGTACTGAGACGGAAATTGGGTGGAACCCAGATTCCCTGCGGGAGCACACTGAGTTGGTATGACTGCTCGTGTTCCGCTTTTCGGCCTTGACAAAATTTCGCTACTTCTTGCTTGCGAAAACGGAGCCCTGAAGACTTTGCTCGCCCCACCAAGTCTCTGCAACTGGGAGATGAGCTTGTCTTCATTAAATAAATGGGTCACAGTTGGAGGAATTTTCCCCAGAGCTGATCTATCAACTGGAGTTTTACACATTTCCAGGATGCGATCACGCCGATGCTCGATAACTTCAGCCCGCTTCCCACAAGCAATCTGAAGAATGGCGTCGTTCTTCGAAATACTTCCCCCGAAAACCTCCTGAAATTTCTCTCGTAAGGTCTCCGGTGAGAGTTCAGCATCAGGCTGACAGCTCCAGGTTAGGACGCTCTGTACAGAGTCCTGGATGACCTGCCTTTGTTGTAATGCTACGTGGGAAATTGCTGCAAAGGCTCTCTCCATTCCCATGAGTTGGGCACATGCGGGTGTGAAGGAATTGAGTTCGCAGTTCACCTCTAATTCCTTGAACCCCGGGTCTGCTACGTATTCTTTCAATGTTTTGGCGTAGCGAACGTCACACCAACCGGGAGAATTAAAATTCTGCAAGCGCTCCACCGTCTTCAGCATGGCGTCCGTCGGCGCATTCATTTGCGGTTCCTTTAGCGACACGGTGGGATCCGGCATATGGAAAACCGGAGCAGCGGATGTGCCACAAGTAGGCTCAATTTGGGTCTCTAAATTTTCTGGGCCCTCAAATTCGCTCGCGTCGGAATCACCGGCGGCATCTCGCCTGAAAACGAAGCTTTGCAAATCGCTTAACTGCCGCGACAATTTCTTCAGCATTTTTTTTTTTCTGCGATCTCTTCTTGTGCCTTCTGTTCTTAGGCCGAGAACAATTAGAACTCGAAGAAGAAGAGTCTGATGAGTTTGTATCATCAATACGGCGTTTTTGCGTCGATTTCCTGGATTCGCATTGCGCGAAATAATAACAACAATAATGCGTTCCGCGTTTTCACAAAATGCGCAATGCGATCCGTAAAATTTACGTAAACTTCACTTGTTAAATATTTTTTACACCAAAGGAAGCACTTTTATAAGTTTTTTTGTTATCTCGAGCACTTTTACATTGAATAAAACTTCGATAAAGCGCGAGATAGCTACCACATTCGAAAGAATTCGATGTCAATTGAAAACAAAGGGAAATGACGCAAGACGCCAACTGCAGTGACAGAACAAACAACCAATCATAGAACGTATTGATGACGCCAGAACAAGGAAAAGGAAGTCAAATTATACCACTAAGACAAGAATAGACGTGTCGTCTCTCACATATATAAATATGTTCTGGATGAGGAACGGCACTACATAATGACACCCAGTGTACACCAACAGGAGGGTTGCTAGAGAAATTCAGGAATCACAAATTGAATGAAATGAAAAAAGAATGACACCCAGTGTACACCAACAGGAGGGTTGCTAGAGAAATTCAGGAATCACAAATTGAATGAAATGAAAAAAGAATGACACCCAGTGTACACCAACAGGAGGGTTGCTAGAGAAATTCAGGAATCACAAATTGAATGAAATGAAAAAAGAATGACACCCAGTGTACACCAACAGGAGGGTTGCTAGAGAAATTCAGGAATCACAAATTGAATGAAATGAAAAAAGAATGACACCCAGTGTACACCAACAGGAGGGTTGCTAGAGAAATTCAGGTTGTGAATTTTTCAGGGCAATTTCGCCTGTATAATCATGTTTTGGCATTCTATTTGATTCTGCCAGGAAATCCGTAATCCCGTGAATTCCGTTGCCCACAAAATTCTATAAATTTTTTTTCCAATATTTTTCAAAATTCCTGACAATTTCTCTGACAGACCGCTAAATTTTCGAACATGTCAGGGATATACGCCCTTGAGGTGATCAGCGCCCTTGAGGTGATCAGCGCCCTTGAGGTGATTTTTCACAAAAACGGCGCTATATAAATCATCCAAATATTATTATTATTATTATATTGCTGTCAAACTAATTCGCCAAACGTCTCCAAGGAATAGTAGGTAGAGCTGTCGCCCATTCGTACAACGTACAGGCTGGGCCGATGCCGACTCAAGACTGAGGCGAGCGAGGCCGCGCCGTGCCGACGAATGTGGTTGAGTTAAAGAGCGAGACACAATGAACGTTGCGGGGTTGTCGAAGGGTACAGGGCGACGCGGGCTATGACGGACGTCGGACGGCGGGAATAATGTGACCCTGTCAATCGGCGATTCGGTGTCATATGCGCGCGTTTTTTTTGTGTTGAACTCACGTATTTGAATTTAGTGATGATAAAAAATGGATAAATTTATAAAAAGATCAACACAACCGTCAACTTCTAGTTGTAGTGAGAGTAATGAAACGAAACCAAAGAAAAAACGCCTGTATGACGACAACTATTTAAAATTCGGATTTACTGTCATTGAAAATAAACCGCAGTGCGTTATTTGCTTCGAAACTTTATCACGAGAAAGTATGAAGCCATCAAAACTAGTGCGCCATCTCAACACAAAACATCCAAATGAAAAAAACAAACCGTTGGAATTTTTTGAAAGAAAAATGAAGGTTCTTGATCATCAAAAAACTGCTGTAGTACAAATGTCCAACGTAAATGAGAAAGCGTTGCTGGCTAGTTATCGTGTGGCTAAATCAGGAAAACCTCATACGATTGCCGAAAATTTAATTTTACCAGCGGCTTTAGATATAGCAGAGATTATGTTCGGCAAACAAGAGGTAGAAAAGCTAAAAAATATACCTCTCTCTGACAATACCATTCAACGCAGGATAAGCGATATGGCGACTGACGTTCGTGATCAAGTCATAGAAAAAATAAAAGAAAGTACTTTTGTGGCCTTACAGTTTGATGAATCTACGGATATTGCAGGTTGTAGCTTTTGTGCGTTTTGAATCCAATGAGAGATTGATAGAAGAAATACTGTTTTGTAAAGCTCTTCCCACGAATACAACAGGTGAGTGCTTATATAACATGTTCGTTGAAGCTACACAAGACTTCAATATCGATTGGGCGAAGAAATGCATAGCTATTTGTAGTGACGGAGCGAAAGCCATGACTGGTTCGAAAAGTGGATTTATTACCAGACTAAAACAAGACACGCCAAACGCTTGTTGGATGCATTGCTTTCTTCACCGCCAAGCTCTTGCGGCCAAAACTTTGCCACAGGAATACAATGAAGTTCTCAACATAATTATAAAAATGATAAATTCTATTAAAGGGAAAGCATTACAGACACGATTATTTTGAATCATTTGTGAAGACATGGGTTCACTGCACCAAAATTTACTTTACCACACAGAGGTGAGGTGGTTATCGAAAGGCAAAGTACTGACAAGAGTTTTTGAACTTCGGACTGAACTTTTGGTGTATTTACAGCAGGTCAAGTCAGAATATTCCAAATTCATTTGTGACCCGGAATTCCTTTTAAAACTGGCTTTTCTTTCCGACTTATTCGAGCATTTAAACACCTTGAATAAAAGCCTTCAAGGACGGGATGAAAATATCATTATAGCTAAAGACAAAATCCATGGCTTTACAAAGAAAATAAACTTGTGGGCATCATCTATAAATCAAAACAAATTCGATTCATTTTCGTCGACCCAGTTTTTCATTGGAGAAGTGGGGTTTGAGATTAACATCAAAGCATGTATACCTGGTATGGAAATTGTCTTGCAGAATTTGAAAGAAGAAATGTGTCATTATTTCTCGGTGCAAGAACTATCACAGAACGCTGGGAAAAGGTGGATCATAAACCCGTTTTTGAATGCAGCTATAGATGAGGCAAGTTTAGAAACCAACCTAAAAGAAAATCTGCTGGAATTATCTGCCGATTGAATGTTGCACTTGGAATTCAAGTCTGTTAAATTGGATAACTTTTGGTTAAAAAGAAAATTAGAATACCCAGAATTGACCACAGAAGCTTTGAAGTGCTTGATTCCATTTGCCACCTCTTACTTGTGCGAGTTGACGTTTTCGTCAATGGCCTAAATAAAAAACAAACAGAGGAATCGATTAAATTTAGAAAACGACTTAATTCTAAATGTTGCAAAAACAGATCCGCGATGGCAGAAATTGATTGACGAAAAACAGGCGCAACCTTCACATTAATGAGAAATTGATTGACGAAAAACAGGCGCAACCTTCACATTAATGTGTATGAGACTTAACGGATTTTTGACCCATAGAAATTTTATAATTTAAATTTCATGTTAACTTCAAAATGTCCTATAATTAATATTTTCATAATAAAAATATTTTTGAGCTTTATTGTTTTTTTTATATTTTACTTTGGACCCCCTGCGACCCCCTTGTAGAGGCTTCGCGACCCACAGGTTGAAAAACACTGATCTATGCGTTCTGATTGGTCAACTGTCGAAATTTTGGGCCAATCGGAGAGAGTCCTCATTTTCGCGGTGAAAAATATCGTGTTTAATTTCGCTACTGTTTCATTAGTACGGGTGTGTGACCACCAGGGCGGCGCCGCTAATGCTGGAAATCACACACAGACCCTAAACCGAGGACTCTCTCAAAGTACTCGGTTTCGTGTTAAAAGGTGCCGATCACCGGAATGTGAACACCAGGAGGCGCTGCAAGCTCGAGTGTCAAGAAATCTCACCTACGCCCTAAACCGAGGACCCGTCGTTCGAAATTCCTACGTGCATGTGAATATAATAAGTATTGCACTATTGTGCCGACAAGGAATTCAGTTTTTGACAGTTGAAACAAAATTCAATATTGCGTTTAGTTCGTATTGTGAACTATGTTCTGTAATACTGTTTAATACGCTGTACGCTATTGTAATATTTAATAAGTAATTAGGACACCTGCTCAAGTATTTGATTAATCCACGTCATATATTCTTCTTTCACTCCATTCTTCGTTAATCCGCTCTATGACCCTATTACCTACACCCAGGGCTGGGCAAAATACATGCTTTGCTGTAATTGAAATACAAATTACAAAATACGTTTTCGCATGTATTTAAAATACAAAATACTTTCGAGTCGTGTATTTGAAATACAAAATACAGTATTTTAACCATTTTTTTTAATTTCAAATACAAAATACATTTGGTTTTGGTAGAACCTTTGGTTGCAATAAATTGACATAAGTGCCCTTATCTAAAGCCTACAATACACGACAACTTTTTTAAGCCCGATTCCCGTATAGAGACCTAAGACAAAATTTTTCGCTTTACGCGATCGCTATTTTCATATCTGCGATTTTAGTTGGCATCACAGCAATAATATGGTTCATGTGCTGTTTGCTGTGATGCCAATTGAAATCATAGATATGAAAATAGCGATCGCGAAAAGCTAAAAATTTTGTCTATGCGGGAATCGGGCTGAAAAAAGGTGTCGTGTATTATAGGTATAAGAGTGCGTTTTCATAGAAGCAAAGCTGAGCAGAGTGAAACAGAGACTTGCAAAAATTGACCAATCATATTGCTCAGAAGATGCATCTCACCTCCGCTCCACTTGTAAAGGTATAGGACCCACGTGTTAGATAATAATAATAATATGACATTTGTGCGCAGTTTTGTATTATTTCACTTCAAGTGCGCTCTACTGTGATTAACTTAAAAATATATTTTTATTTTTAACTTTGTGAAAAAAAATAAAAATATTCATCCTAGACTAGCAGAAAAGGTCAATAGATTTTTTTTTCTTTATATGAGTTCCGCACAGGAGGCCATGAGGAAAATAATTTCCCTCAGGGCCTATGTCATCTTTGGGGATGCTGTGTGGAGGTTTTTTTTAAGGAAAGGAAGGAGAGGAGAGTTCTTGGAAGGAAAAGGGTTTAAGGGGTGGGTAGGAATCTGGGGTTCGGTGTGTCCTGATCATCCGCCTCAAAGACCTAGACAAACCTCACCCCATGAACCCGGGAACCCCTGCTAAATCAGCAAACGTAGCGAACCACTTAGGGTGACCTATGGCAGAAGTGTTGGTTATCCAATAAAGGTTCCTGGGTCGGTGGTACCCTAATTACGCCTCCCAAATTGTATGTATTAAATGTCGATGTCGCGCATTAAAAATCTAGATAGCATTTAGTTCGGGTTGAATCTTGCAATAATTTTTTTTTTTTTTACATGAACTCCACACAGGAGGCCCTGAGGAAAATAATTTCAATCAGGGCCTATGTCATCTTTTGGGATTTTGTGTGGAGGGTTTTTTAAGGAAAGGAAGGAGAGGAGAGTTCTGGGAAGGAAAAGGGTTAAATGGGTGGGTAGGATTCTGGGGTTCAGTGTGTCCTGGTCATCCGCCTCCAAGACCTAGAAAAATCTCACCCCATGAACCCCTCACCCCATCACCAAACGTAGCGAACCACTTGGGGTGACCTATGGCAGAGTTGTTGGTTATCCAATAAAGATTCCCAAATTGAGTATCATATATAAAGATAGCAACCAATAATGCGCAATATGTGTGTTTAGAAAATGAAGATAATGTTGGTAATTCTTAGTCGAAGTACCTATGATACAATTAAAAGTGACCGAATAGGAAATGGGTTCCATAGCTCAGTTGATAGAGCACTTGCTATGTAAGCAAAGGGCCCTGGGTTTGAGCCCCAGTGGAACCAATATCTTTTTCTGATTTTTCTGTCTCCAGATTTTCGATTGAGTTTCGCTAATATTGTCTTCATTTAATTAAATATTAAAAAAAATCTTTTTCATCCATTATCAATAAACTCATGTATTCATGAATAAATACCGCGAACGATGAAAACGACAAATAAATATTAACATATCTTGCTCTGGATTCTAGCGTTTTTAGTATGTATTATCTATGTCAATTTATTTTTTTCATTATCATTATTAAGATCGCTAAATGTATTTTAAAATGTATTTTGAAGCCATAAGTATTTGAAATACAAATTACAAAATACCTCAGCATCAGGTAATTGAAATACCAATTACAAAATACATTTTTAGGAAGTAATTGAAATACAAATACAAAATACGTATTTGTATTTCAAATACTGCCCAGCCCTGCCTACACCTCACAAAAACGCCTCTTTCTGAATTAAGGACAAGGGAAGAATATCGCCACCTGGATGGGTGATGTTGTCAAGCGGGTTAAGGAGGAGCTGTAGGAAGGGTTTTATTAATGCGGATCTCGAAGAGTCGGAAAAAATTACTGAAAAAATTACTAAACGCAGAGTAACATTATCATCAAATAAAACATACAAAATCGTTAAAAAAAAATTATGGTTTTTTAGATAGTCTGACACAAAAATTAAGACAACAATGTCGTTTATAATTAAAATTATTGAACCATTCGTTTTACGGATGAACGCAGCTCTTACAGCAACGGTGCGTTGGTTTTTCTAACTTTCAACCTACTATGGACTATTAGGCAATCTTAAAAGGACTATTAATTATTATTATAAATTTGTATAACAATATGGAAACGCGACAGCGGTGAGGGGCACCGCAGCAGGTTTCGTAAGTGATTTGGCGTCGAACGGCTCGCCCGACGGATGGGTACAGTCGGAACTCTCAAATTATATTTTTTTTTATCGTTGTCGCTTATTTTTTTTAAATATGGCAATCTTAAGTTTTTAAAACTATAATGAAATAAAAATAATAATAAAGATAAACGAACAATAAATATATATATTTTTTTTTAAATCGTTCACAAAAATTTGCCAGGCTGCTGGTCGGCAGACCGCGAAATTCTTATATGGAATGATCTGGACTATAGTCATTGGTTTTATTCGTGTAGTCGATGACGTAAAAATTTCTATTTTTTACCCCACTTTGACGCCGGCTGCCTGCGAACTTGCCAGGCTGCCGGTTGGCAGACCTGCTTTTTTCTCATTTTCTAATTGACCTTTATCATATGAAACCATTCCCGTTCATGTAGTCGATGACGTAATTTTTTCGAAAAAAATCGCTGACTATTTCCATGACTGCGCGGCTCCTGCCAAGAGGCACACCGGCAGACCAGCTTTTTAAAGGTTTTCTAAATGCCCATAATCACTTAAAACTAGTTTCATCCGTGTAGTCTGTAGTCGATGACGTAGGGTTTACCTATCTCGCCTCCTAGTCTATAAGTAAGAATACTATTTCGCTGGAGACCTGTCGTCGGAACAGTTCGGAAGTTTTCAGTACTTTCCGTATTACGAACGCCGATTACTAGCCGATCTGCTGTTGCACCGGGCGCGCGGGTGGAGGGGTGCACTGCCTGTCGGGTGTCAGCCGTAATGATCTCTTACCAAATTCATGTATTTAAATAGGCAATTCAATTTTATTTTGAACCTTTTTTAAAGTTTTGTGCAAATTTATATTTTAAATAAAATATTTAGGAATACGATGAGGCGTATAATTTTGTTGCCTGTTCACCGCACAAGTGAACGTTAGGACGAGCCGCGCCTGCTTCCAAGATACGTGTAAGAAATTCATTCCACACTATTTCGAGGACCAAAGACCTCCAAAAACTTCAGACCACTAAAACGAGGACCTTCCGAGATCCGTGTATTTTACGTAAGTGTAATCCTGAATACGTGGACGGGCCTCGGATATGGGAAGTCCTCAGTTACCGGGTGTGTATTCCGGTTTTTTGAGGACCGTTTTCTAGGTGCTTACCGGGTGTATGATGAAACCGAATAGACAGCAACGATCACGATTAACTTGAGTATACGTATAAGTGTAGAATACATGTCTACTTTATATAATATAACAGGACCTCGAATTCGGGTAGCCAGTTGAAGTCCTCGAAATAGGGATTGGACAAACAAGGGTGTGCGATTCAGTGTGCTAGAAAAGTTTTTCTTAAATAGAGGGAGGGAAACAAAAAATATATCAGTATTTTGTTTCAATTGAGTTGAATGTTTGAAGGATGCGGTAAATGGGGGAGTTGGCTGCAGCGTTTGTTTTATTACTAGTTGTGTAAAAGGTTGGTGTGGCGAGTTCTTTTAAAATTGTTAAAAGTTAATTGTTTAAAGTTGTTTTAGATGTTAAAATTTATTTGGGATAGAAGTTCTGGGCGGCCTATTTCGTTGTGTATTGTTTTATGGAGAATGTCATGTCAGCTAACGTTCGCCTGGATTTCAGGGATTGGAGAGTGCAGATATAATTATTGTTGTATTTATAACCGAGATACTTAATAAATTTATTTTGTGGGCGCTCTATATTATTGACGTATTGGGTGTATTTTGGATTCCAGACAGGCAATGCGTATTCCAGTGTACTTCTGACTAGTGTGAGGAATAAATATTTTACTTGCCACTTTGAAATCTCTACAAAGTGTCTACATGTTGTGTAATGTCATTGTGTGTTCTTCGTTGAATCGCAAGTCTTCCAATAATTTTTTTCGTTTCTAATCTTAAAAAAAGGATGTAATGTTATAGTTAATTTCTGGGTCAACAAAATATGCCATAAAAATCCAAGTCACATTGCCATTAGAAAACTTGACATGAGTGCATACCTGTAAATTATCTGATAGCTAGTTAGACCCACTTACCTTACAATGTAAGCTTCCCCTCACTTCAAGGGTCAAGGTCTGAGCACTTTGAAAAGCATTTTTTTTTTTAAGAAAGGTAAACATTCCCGGGTTATGAATAATCTCTTTTTTTTTTACATTATCTCCATACAGGAGGCCTTGAGGAAAATAATTTCCCTCAGGGCCTATGTTACCTGGGATGCTGTATGGAGGGTCTTTTTGAGGAGAGGAAGGAATGAACATTGGTCTTGAGGAGACCCATGTTGTAGGAAGGAGGAAACACAGAGGCCGGCAAATCATTCCACAGCCGCTGTTGAACATAAGAACGAGTCGAAGAAACGACCCGTTCTCATGTGACAAATGTCAACCATGTACAAATGTTGGGCACGCGTTTGGCGTGTTTCCCGACTATGCACCGGTGCCGAAGGGATCAATGATGCTAGTTCCTCGAGGCATCTTCCATTGTAATACAGTAGAACAAGGATAGCATTCGCACCCGACGCCTGTGCTCTAAAGATTGCAATCCATCTGTTAAGATGGGAGAATCTATCAAACGGACCGCCCGTTTCTGCACAGAGTCGAGGGTATTTTTCAGGTATTTTGGAGCTCCAGACCAGAGGTGGCTGCCAAATTCAACCGTAGGGCGCACTTGTGATATGTACAGGGTTAGCAGTTGTGCACTATTAAAGTATCTGCGGGCCCTAAACAGTACGCCCAGTTTCTGGGAGGCTAACTTTACTCTGGCTTCGATGGAGCCCCCATACTTGAGCTGGTCACTTAGGGTTACACCAAGCATATCAATGAAGGGCCTGTTCGGAAGATTGCTTCCGTTGAAAGAGACTAGATTTTCATTTCGATCCCTTTTAGACGTAATCAGACAAGATTGGGTCTTTGAAACATTAAATTCAACGAGATTATTTTTACCCCAAGAGAAAACACTCTCGAGGTAACCGTCCATTCTTTGCTTCAAAGCCCTACGAGCTGTTGGAGTTTGTGAGCCCTTTGGAGGCTTGTCAAACAAAAAGCTATCATGAACTGTACTGTCATCCGCGTAACAATGAATTGGCGCACATGACAAAAGGTCGTTGATGTGCAACAAAAATAAAGTCGGAGACAGAACTGATCCCTGTGGGACGCCAGCATTTATCGAGTGTAAGGAAGAGGTGAAACCATCGGCTACCGTCTGAATCGACCTCTCCCTCAAGAAGTCGGCAATCCACATACACAAGGATACGGGAAGTCCGTAAGAAGGCAGTTTGTTGACAAGACCTCGGTGCCAAACCCGGTCAAAGGCCTTGGAAATGTCCAGTGCAACAGATCACCGCACGAGCGGTTCCGCCGGAATCCGTATTGACCGTCGTTAATACTTTTGTTCTTCTCGAGGTATGTGAGCAGTTTGTCGTTGATCACACGTTCCATCACCTTAGACAGAACTGATGTGATCGCTATGGGGCGGTAGTTGGCCGGGTTGGAGCGGTCACCCTTCTTTGGAATAGGATGGATAACCGCTTTCTTCCAACCAGAGGGCACAGAGCCAGTCTTCAGGGACATTTTGAAAAGCTTCGTCAAAATTGGAGCTATTTCTGCAGCGCACCTCTGCAGTACCAGGGCAGGTATTCCGTCAGGCCCACTAGCTTTATTAACATCAAGCCCTCATAAAACATGGAGTACTTCCCGATGCTGGATCCTCAGCTTTTTCATACGAAAACCGCAGTGAGGAACCGACGTCGGGACAGCACCTTGGTCATCGAGGGTTGAGTTATTCGCAAACATTTTACCTAATAAGTTAGCCTTTTCGGTGGCGGTGTTTGCTAGTGAGCCGTCAGGTCTGGTAAGAGGTGGTAGACTGGATTTGCAGAAATTGCGACCTATTGAGCCCGCAAGCGACCAGAATTGCCTGCTGCCATGCGGGCATGCAACCAGCTTTCTGCTGATCTGCTGGTCGTGCTCGAATTTTGACCTATTTATGATTCTCTTGGTTTCCTTTGCCATTTTGTTGTAAGCTGTTCTGTCTTCGGATGTTCTAGATGTGTTGTAGGCTCGGTAAGCCACGTTTTTTCATCGCACTGCTTCAGCGCATTGTCGACTGAACCACGGCTTTGAGCCTACACCAGTTTCCTTAACAGTAGATTGGATGAAGCCATCCATCATGGATGTGATGACTTCACCAATTTCCTGGGCACATCTTGAGGGATCCGAAGTCCGAAAACAGACAGCTGACCACAGGAAAGCATTAAAATGTGCCCACAGACCGAACCAATCTGCTGACCTATAGTGCCACACTTTTCTCTTCAGCCTCTCGTTTGGTGGTCTGAAGTTTACAGGGATTGATGTCGTCACCAGGCAGTGGTTGGACGATCCTAAAGGCGCTGTGACTTCAATCTTGTAACCGTGTGGCACAGTAGTTAAAAATAGGTCTAACAGATTAGAACGGTGAGTCTGGACATCAGGAACCCTTGTGGGCTCCTGAACCATTTGCTCCAATCCATAGCAAAGGGCAAAGGATTCCGCTTGGCATCCAGCCGAGTCTGTTGATCCTGAGAACTTCAACCAAGGTTCGTTATGAACATTGAAGTCCCCCAGGACCACAAACTCTGCCGTAGGGTAGCGGGGCAAGAGGTCATCAATAGTGTCGCTTAAGTGTCGTTTGACTGGTCAGTGGTTGAGTGGGCATAGCGCTTGGGTCCCACCCGAGCGTCGCGTGTTCGATTCCTCGGCTGGCTAAATCCTCCATCACAACACAAGCAACATTTTCGGCTTTCTGTGGTGGTAGTAGGAGATTTTCAAACATTGTTGGGTTATTCGTAACCCGGGAATGTTTGTCTTTCTTTAAAAAAAAAAAAAAAAAAAAAAAAAGTGTTTGAAGAGCTCGTACGTGTCTGATTCGCTAAGGTTCGGTGAGCGGTATAAACACGCGTAGAATCTTACCGTACTGGCAAGATTGACGCGTTCCCACATTACGTCGAATCTGGAGTTTTCCAGATTGAACAGTCGCACACAGTTGACGTCAGCGTGACTATAGAGGCAGACACCTCCTTTAGGTCTGAACTTGCCTGCGAGGGTGAAGCCCGGGCAGTCCAGATAGGAGGCGTCTACAGGCTCAGCTATCTGCGTTTCAGACAGGAAAAGTAGGTTGGGGCGTTGAGAAAAAAGATGGTGGTGGACAGAGTTTAAATTGGTGTGCAGGCCGCTAATATTGGTGTAATTCACCAACAGTTTTGGCCTGCACCGGGGACGCCTACTCCTCACCGCTGAAATGACGTTAATTGTTGATGGTTGTAAATTCATGATTTTATTTGTAGGGTTTTTAAGTGTGATATGAGAGGAAGGAAGGTCTGGGAGGGAAAAGGTAAAGGGGTGGGTAGGATGCTGGGGTTCAGAGTTTCCAGGAGTGACGGACGTATGTATCCAATCCACCCACTGCGGTGCAAGGCGATGGGAGGGGAGAGTCCAGCTGCAGAGGTCGCCCAATACGCCCCAAACGCTGCTGCTGGGTCCCCTCCGGTCACGAACCGGCACAACAGCAGCGGCGAGGTTTTTACACTCGATGGGGCAGCCCACCCTCAGTCGTGAGCCTGAGGGTCGGGCCCCTGTACTACCGAGCGGCCCGGACAGCGGTAACCGGTTGTAAAGGGTCTCCCTCAACTAGCATCTCCCAATCCGGCCCGCCACGCAGAAGGTGGGCCGACGCACCCGCCATCAAGACCTGGATAAACATTACCCCAAGAACCCGGGCACCCCTGCTAAGTCACCAAACGTAGCGAACCACTTGGGGTGACCTGTGGCAGAGGTGTTGGTCATCCAATAAATGGTTCCCAGGGCGGCGGTACCCATACCCACCTACCAAATTAAAAATCTGACAATATATGAAAATCTCCTACTACCGCCACAGTAAGCGGAAAATGTTGCTTATGTCGTGATGGAGGACTTAGCCAGCTGAGGAATCGAACACGCGACGCCGGGGTGGGACCCAAACGCAATGCCAACTCAGCCACTGACCGGTCAGATGTAGGCAAGGCAATAAAAATGTTTGACCAGTACATTGTCTGTAACTTGAATTTTCACTTTTAAATTATATTTGTAGCATATTTATATTTATTTAGTATGTAAACGTTTTTTTAAACACTTTGTTTCTGAATAAAAAATAATGAAATGAGCATAAAATAAGGTTTAATATAATGGAGTTCTAAAACCAATCACGGTGAATGAATGGTTAGAGGAAGGATTAAATTAGATTGAATGTGGTGAAAATTAGATATTTTAGATGTACTAAAACCACTTACAACAGTATATTATGTGGAAATCAGAAAAGAATGCAAGGCTCATATAAGAGCAATTAAAAAGATAAAGAAATGGACACTGATAGTTTAAACAAGTAGAGTGGATGAACGAAGAAGGTAGTGTCAGAAGAATATGTGACTTGCAAGTGAATGGAAGAAGTTGGGAACACTCCAAGATGACAAAATGGCGGATACCCAATGGCGAGCATATTGCATGTGTCGGAGGAAAGTGACTGGTTTTAGGGATTTGCCTCATCACAGCCGATAGGGCAGCAATGCATTTTGTATGAATTTTTGGCAGAAACATACACACAAAATATTATTATCATATGGTTTACATAGTGTAATTATTTATGTTTCTGTATGATATTATATCGATTACGGAAATTTGATGTGCTGTAAGGACAAAATGTAAATTGTTCAGGTGAACGAAAAGAAAGTTTTTTATTTTTTTGAAAAATTATATTTTCTGTTGTAGTAGACCTATAATTACGAATTTTTATTATAAAATAGAATACATCCTTTGGAATACTTAACATTTGTTGTAAATTACTGTAATAACAGTTTTTAATTTATTTTTAATTTTTCAGAAAAAAAAAATCCCCTGCATGTCGTAAAAGATGCACTTATTTTCCTAGAAATATTTCGACAAAGCAGATAGAAAGAGAAAAATGACGTATTTAATTCATTTTTGGATTTATTGTCCTTTACAGCATTTCAATTTTCCTCTATCGATATACCTTCTATAGACAGATTAATAAAGAAACATTTACATTAATTATTAATTCCTAATGTTCTCTTAGTGTCAAAAAAAATATTCATAAAGTTGAGCAAGTATTTTAATATGATATTTAGGCGCAGCGGGCAAAGGGCACGGGGCCGCTCCAGCACCGGCAGCACGGGGTCAGGGGGCTCTCTGCAGCGGGCCGTGGCGGAGCGCATGAGGGACGTGCCCCCACCCTACTGCAGCTCCCTGCCGCCCCCCTCCGATACCCCCCCGCCCTACCACCTAGTCAACAACTCCGGATTCGTCAACGCTTCTTTTGTAAGAACAAACCTTTCCATTAATTAATAATAATAGATGATCATCATGATAATAAAGGGTGCTATAGGAAGTGCGTTCTCTATGTATTTCAAACTAATTTCAAATGGAAAATATTGTCAAAAATCACAATCACTGTGACAAAACATCAACAAAATTTTAAATCTGGTACCATGTATCAAAGTTTTATTTATTCTACATTAATTTATTATGAAAAAAGTTGGTATAGTGAAAAACGATGCCCATCCTTTTGGTAATAAAAAATAGCAAGCTTAGGTATGGCCTACGAATGGTATTAGGTTCATACGGGGGCTATCTCTAAAATAAGGTCTCCAAGGGGCTGCGGCCAAGAGGAACGATTTTATGCGCGATCCGGCAAGACTGGCGTGTAGCCTGGTTCCCCCGCGCCAAATCCCCACTTCGCTGCACTCTCTGCAATGCTTAGTCTCGGCGTGGCAGCCGTTTGTGATGGAGCTTCCACTCGCCGCACCTGCCAGGTGTGAATTATTTTTTTTACGTTAGCTCCACACAGGAGGCCCAGAGGAAAAAATCCCTCATGGGGATGCTGTGTGGAGGGTCTTTTTATGAAAAGGAAGGAGAGAAATTCTGGGAAGAAATAAGGTATGAGGGGTGGGTAGGAATCTGGGGTTCAATGTGTCCAGGAATGACGGATGTATGAATTCATCCCTCCCACTGCGGTGCAAGGTCGAGAAAGTCCGGCTGGAGAGGTCAAAAGGTCTCCCTCAACCACTTTCTCCTGATCCTGCCTGTCACCTCTGTAACACATCTGTCGCCAAAGCCTAGACAAATCTTACCCCATGAACCCGGGCACCCCTGCTAAGTCACCAAACGTAGCGAACCACTGGGGGGTGACCTATTGCAAAAATGTTGGTTATCTAATAAATGGTTCGCGGTACCCATGTCAGCCTCCCAACTTTTCTTTCGTTGTGTGCAAAGAACAAAACCCCAGTAAATATTCATTCTCAGCTACTTGGTGTACAGAAAATGATGTACGAGCGCGAAAAACGTGCGCAAATGGTGCAGAGAATTTAAAAATGGACGTACAGAAGTCTATGGTGAAATGCTTGCCGGACAGCCATCGGTTTCAGACGAAACAATTGCCAAAGTGGAAAAAGCAATTCGTGCAGATCGACTTTTCGGGAGCTCTGTGATATGATACCTGATGTCAGTAAGACCACAATTGACAAGATTTTGACAGAACATTTGGGATACCACAAGGTCTGGGCAAGGTGCATATTTCTTGAGTGCTACGACATTGATGGCGAGGAATTATTGAACTCAATTGTGACTGGGGACGAGACCTGAGTAGGGGTTTGGCGTAGGGGAACCAGGCTGCACGCCAGTGCTGCTGGATCCGCGCGACCGCAGCACCTTAGAGACCTTATTTTACGGACAGCCATCGTGCATAGCTAGTAAAGGTTTGCTGTTTTCTAACAAATTTCGACTTCACATTTCAGCATTACCAAGTTATTATTACATACCTACGCAATGTAAGCAAAGCGTTACAACATTCAGGCCATAGGCCCATTATCATTGGATATTCAGTTATGTCTCCTGGTTCCACAATGTGTCTTCCCAGGTATCTGAGCCTTGTTCCCATGATGCTCTCCACATTTCCTGCATCTATTAGAGTTGGCAGTGCCCCATTAGTAGTCCTACCAGCAAGCCTGCCATAAGATGAATACCCCACATGCAAAATTGCCTATTTTTGGTTATTTCTGGCTTGTGTATTTTTCGCCTGCAATCGAAGTCCCTGTGATGTGACGGCTTATTTCTTTTCAGCTTTTATTTAGAGCACATGTTGATGTATTGCTATGAAATAATTTAAAAAAAAATTAAATTCCATATTAATAAATGTACAGTCAGCTAGAAATGTACAGGTGATCCGGATGTTAGCTCTATTATCTTGAAATGTATTATCCTTAAGGGCCATTAACCAGCCACCGTCCGAGAATTCAAATTTCTCGAAAGATGTTCTTACAACCGTACAGGGCGGTTCCAATGAGGAAGATTAATTATTCTCTGTACCAGCTTTTTAAAATAATAACTCAATATCGATTTTATTTCATTCAAAATTTGCTTTAATTTATAGCTACATTCGAAAATGCTGAAAGGCGTGATGATAAAACTATTAAAATTATGTAGTTTTTTTTTTAAATTATTTTTGATCATGAGTATTTATAATTTTTAGCAAAATAAGAATGTAAAAGAAATATTAAATATATTAGTTTGTAAGACAGTAAATAAATAGACAAACTGAAGTATTTTCGTCGCAAAACACGTGCGCAGATCTCTTTTAATGATTTTATTTAAACTAAAAATAAAATTCTGAAAAGTAACTTTCCAGGGATAATTTATTGATTTATTTTACTGCATGATTGTATAATTTGAAATGTGTGTTGTGTAATACAATTTTCTTTTTAAATTTAACAAATCTGCCAATGACCTACGGTAAAACCTTATTGAACTAAAAATAACCATATTTTCTCAAAATTTAAAACATAGCATTACTAGATAAAAGAACAGTCTTTCGAAATCAATTTATAATTTTTTGTGGAAGAGTCAATACCTCTAAAATTTGATTTAAAAATGACATATTTCCGGTTTTGTCTGGTTATTCCATCAATGTCGAAAACAGAAATTATACTCCAGCAGCAATGTAATGAAAAAAAAAGTTTAAAGTATGATGAAAATGGAAAACTATTGTCATAAAGTGCACTACACACGATCAAGTTTGTCTGACACCGTTCAATTTGCACGATACTTGAGAATCTTACTTGACAGAATCGATTATCGATCGGAAAATTGGATAGTAAACCTGATTGTGTAGGGCGCCAGCACCCCTTTGTGGGAGTTTTGGTGGGGCGTTTTTAAATTTTTAGCATTTAGGGGGGTGCTGTAGAAGTTTGAGGAGGCATTGTGTCTTTATAGAAAATAAGCTCGTTCACGAGCTATGCACACTGATTCACTTTTACACTTTCTTTAGGCGCTTTGATTAAGTTCTGTTAAATAAATTACATTATCACGACACGAAACGGTTGTACCATCCCAGCCCATCCTGTCCCGGTGAGACTGGTACACCAGGGGGCACTGATTTGTTAGGACTTGGAACACATGCTCTGAGGATTGGAAGGAGGTTGGAGTTTAATCGACCGGTATACATGGCAACCTAATAAGCCAATCTTGGAAATTAGGCTGGACAGGAATAAAGGAATGGATTGAGCGTTATAATTTCGTTTTTGTTTTTGTCTTCCTTCTTCTTGCCTCTTCTTGACTCTTCATGGATCTTCTTGCTTCTTCTTGGATCTTCTCGCCTCTCCTTGCCTCTTCTTGGTTCTTTCCTTCTCTTCTCGGATCTTCTCAGTTCTTCATGGCTATTCATGGCTTTTCTTGTATCTTCATATTTCTTCTTGTCTCTATTAAGATCTTATCGTCTCTTCTCGGCTCTTCTTGGCTCTTCTTGCCTCTTCCCAGATCTTCTCGCCCCTCCTTGGCTGTTTTTGCCTCTTTTTGGCTGTTCTTGGTATTCCTAGGATCTTCTAGTCTCTTCTCGGCTCTTCTCGTGTCTTCTCGCCTCTTCTTGGATCTTCTGGACTCTTCTTGGCTCTGCTTGGCTCTGCTCGGCCCTGCTTGGCTCTTCTAATCTCTTCTTTGCTTTCCTTGTCCCTTGTCTCTTCTTGCTTCTTCTTGTTTCATGAGATCTTCTCTTCTCGGCTCTTCTTAACTCTCCCTGCATCTTCTTATCTCTTCTTGTCCATTATTGTTTCTTCTTTTATGTTCTCCCCTCTTCTTATCTCCTCTTGTCTCTTCTTACCTCTTTTTGTCTCTGATTATCTCTTTTCGAATATTCTCATCTCTTCTCGTTTATTCTTGAATGTTCTTCTTGTCTCTTTTGGGCTCTTCTTGGATATTCTCGATATTTTCCGGTTCTGCTTGCTACCTCTCGTCTCTTATTGTGCTCTATAACTCACTTTTGCTTTTATTGCACCTTCTTTCAAGTTTTCCCCCTTTGTTGGCTCGTCTCGATAAAATAAAAACCCAAAGACGAAAATAAATTTAAAAATAAAATACCCTTGTCTGTCCACAAATTCCGTGTACATGTCGCAGGCCAATCGCAAAATCAGGCAGATCACGATGTGCCTCGGGCAATTCACGATCTGTCGCCAGTCACCTCACGATGTGGCCAGACATCGATTCTACGATCGGCCTACGAAATACATATACAATGGACATCCCGTGTACAATACAAAGGACACCTTCTGAAATGTAATGACTAAAGGTCCACTTGAAATTGGACCTCAACAAGAGATAAATAACAAACAATTTATTAATATTTAAAAATCAAAACGGCATTTTGAGCAGAGTCATAAATAAACCAATCCCAAAAAAAAAAAAAACAATTAAGAAAAACTTTTCAAAAACGTGCTCTCTGAGAGGTATTGTTTATGTTATGAGATTGCTCTGGAATATTATGGTAACATAAACATCTATGCCAGGGGTTCCCAAACTTTTCCAAGTCGCGGCACCCTTAGAAAATTTGGATTTTCTCACGGCACCCCGGTCATATAATGTCTATTTGTGGTAGCCTCGGGACCGAGTGTCACCCCCAAGAGCACAATTCTCTAGCCACCCCCCCCCCCCCCACGATGGATCAATTTTTTTACCTACTCCACTGGATAATACAACTCGTATTTAAAATGAATAAGCTACTCTCATTTCTTTTTCCACATTTATTTTCAAGCGATATTTGCTCCGCTAACCGCTGAAAATCCAGCTTCGTACAGATACGAAGTAGCAAAGGGAATGAGGACCCTTACGGCTTTTGCATTTAGAATCGGATACTGATTTTTGACTGATATTCAAAACTCCGTCAAATCCGAACAAGCGTATTTTGTTTTTAGGCTGCTGTCGCTCGAGAGGTCAATTAGATTTTCTTCTTCCTGCGTAGTAAAATCTTGGGGAGCTTGAGCACGGAATGGATCTTCTTGGATCCACACAAACTTCTCCACTTGGTCTTCTGCGAAGTACTTTGCAAACCAGTCAGTTAACTGTGATAGGTGCTCTGTGAAAAGGATCAGCAAGTTATTTGAAACCTTAACTCCGCTATGGGCCATGTACTGTTGCAATATTGGAAAACAACCTTTGTCTCCATCATCACTCATTTTTCTCTTCCACAGTTGTAGTTTTTTCCTGAATGATGAAATCTTCTCTACAAGCTTATGTGCATATTATGGCCCTGTAGAGACAGATTTAAAACATTTAGTTTTTCGAATATGTCGCACAAGTATGCCAGTTTCATCCGCGAAATTGTTGGCGTTTACATGATCATCTTCTTCCAGGAAAGCGTGAATTTCTTGTCGCAGTTCAAACGTACGAGATAGTACATTGCCACGTGAGAGCCATCGCGAGCTACAATAGTACAAAAGGGAGGTGTGCTCGGTTCCCAAGTTAGTGTTTATGTACGTTACCACATTTACTACACATTCTAGGACGAGATTCAGTGGCGAACTCAGCGATTTCGGTGCGAGTGCTTCTCTGTGGATGATGCAATGGGTCCACAAAGCATCAGGGGCTTTGCTGCGAATCAGCGCCTGTAATCCTCCGTAGCAACCAGACATTGATCGAGCACCATCAGTGCACATACCGATGCACTTTGTCCTCTCCAAATTATTTTCCGTTATGAACGTATCAAGGATGTCGAACAGATCTTGAGCGTTTGCACCTCCAGTAATACTTTTACAAAACAGAAGATCTTCAACAATAGTACTACCATCAAGGAAACGTACATAGCAGATGAGATATGCATCCTTGTTGCTATCCGTCGCCTCATCTAGTTGCAGTCTAAATTCGCTTCCTTTCATTTTTTCTATTAATTGATCATTCAGATCCTGAGCCATGTGCTGAATTCTTCGACTGATAGTGTTGTTCGACAAACGAATCTTCGAAAGTAGCTTTCCCGCAGATTCTCTGATCATTAAATTGACCATGTCCACAGCAGCCGGTAAAATCAGTTCCTCGGCAATAGTGTGGGGTTTTTTGTACTTTGCCACTCTATATGCCACCTTGAATGACGCCAGCAAGGCATTGTTCGGCACTGACGCCTGCTTAGTGAAGACATTTTTTTGTTGATGCAAATCTTTCAATTTTCCACTAAAAAAATCACGTGGTTTGTCGACCATGTTGGGATGCGTTGTTTCAAGGTGCCGCTTCAACTTACTTGGGTTCATGCTCTCGGATGACAGAACTTTTGAACAGAGCACACACTGCGGTCTATCTTCATCGTTGACTTCTATCGAAGTGAAGCCGAAATCCAAGTAGCTGTCTTCGTATTTACGGCATTTCCGCTTCTTTCCTCGCCCGTCACTTATCGATGCATGATCAGCGGTACTTGCACTATTGGTTTTGTTTATTAAAAATCTATCCATTTTTAGAAAATGTGAGTAGGTACAGCTGTAAGAACAAGAATCACTCACTGTCCTAAGCTGGGAGCGTTAGCGAGAAACTTCGACGATGCGACTTCCCTGAACACTCGAATATTCCGTACTGCCCGTACTGACTCGATGGTCTCGATGCGACACGCGGCCACTGCAAGCGCAGCACCACTACCGTATCCCCACTCCTGTGCCTCCCACAAAATCTGTTCCCAGAGCGCGGACCGGCCACGCGGGTGATTTTCCATTCCATAAAATGTTTGTATTCGTTCATGTCAATTTTGATTTTTACTAGAGACATCAGGGGCGCCTCGCGGCACCCCTGATCTCTGTCCGCTGCACCCACTTTGGGAACCTCTGATCTATGCCATCAACTAATATTTATAAACAAATTAATGTGAACTGGGTCTTATCTTGAGTTGTGATGTCAGCCCTTTGTAAAAATCCTTTGTCTTTACTCGAATTCACTTACAAACTTTGTCAATTTTACCACTGTTGCACTATGCAAAACCAAATTTGGTAATACAATTATAAGGCTATAACTAAACCACGTATTTTGACACATTTTCAAAGAGATTGTGCTGAAGGATCCCGTGATATAAAAATAATCCTGCAGAGCAACAAAAACACAACAGCATAAAAATTTAAACCCAGGCATAAGACTCAATGTCATCCCATTCAAAACGATTCAAAATATCATCTATAAGGGAACGTTTTGTACTGTCTGAGGCTCGACACTTATTACGCATATGTGTTTATTCGTTGACACGGAGCAGGATCAGTAGCAGTGGCGGCTCGTGACTTTTGGGTGTGCTAGGGTGCTAATATTAAAAAAAATGGCATCATGGATGTTGTCGTATGCGAAAAATATTTTTTTTTTTTTTTCAAAAATCGGTGTTTTGTATGAAGATTTTTCAGGAAATCGGTGCGGCACACCACCAAACTGAAACTTCCTGAAATTCTTCATACAAAAAACCGATTTTCAAAAAAAAAAAAAAATTTCCGGCTACAACAACATCAATAATGCCAATTTTTTTAATATCAGCACTCTAGCACACCCAAAAGTCACGGGCCGCCACTGATCAGTAGTATCAGTACGTGAGGGGGGGGGGACGCTGGATAATAGGCCACTTGCATGGATTTCATAACGACTTGGAAAAAATCGTGTGGATAGATCTTTTTACTAAGATTACGAAAATGTTAGTAAATTTTTTTTGAAATGTAGTTTTTTTTTATTTTTAAATAAATAAATCCACTATTTGGGCTCGTGACGTCACTACATGAAAATGTCCCATCTCCGAAAATGTTCCTATTAATTTTGTAAAATTCCACACTGATTTTTTTTTTTATATGGCATCATTTTGATTTCAGGCGAATTTTTGAATTCGTTCACTAGATTTATTGTTTGTTCTCTGCGAACTTATCATTTGGTTTGACTTTTTGACAGATGTACTGAAGACAACCCCGTGCATTTAATGTTGTCCGTACGTGTTTTAGAGGTATAATGGTTGTGGTGCTAATTTTAACAAAATAAAATTTTATAATATTCTTATTATTATTATATTTTACAAGTACAAGTATATTACATTGGATTTAGTAATATAGATGTTGTACATTATAATGATTTATGAACAATAAGGTGGATTGAGGAAAAAAATATTTATGAGATGTAATATTTTTGGTATGCCTCGTTATTCTCCTGTGGCCTTTCTTCTGGAAAACGTTTTTTTTTTTAAACGATTTTCGGCTATATAGTTATCGTTTTTTCGCACCTATAAAATTATGTACCGTCTTTCCGGTTTATAAAGAATGGTCTGATTTTTCAGATTGAAATTTTCAAAAAATCGTCAGGGTTACAAAAATATGATTAAAAAAAAATAATAATACAGAATGTCTTAGAATATTTGTCTAAACCGGAAAAAAAATTAAAAAATGTGATGCAAGTGGCCTATTTTACTGTGGTAGAGGGTAGAGGCGGCGATTCTTTTAACATGGTTAAGAAACACTGGGGTAGAGCGACCGATATTCTTGAGATTTTTAAGACCTTCAAAATTTGATTTGATAGCCGGGGCCGGATTAAACACTTGGGGCCCTTAGGCAATGCACTTCTCGGGGCCCCTTTAGCCTAGGGCAGGGGTCGGCAGTTTGTCAAGTGTGAAGAGCCAATTTGTAAAAGAAACAGGATAACAAATATATCAGAGAGCCATATTATAACAGGGCGGGGGGAGGAGGGGTTGTAATCGTACTGTGGTCAATGTGGTGGAACGATAATTACGATTTGCTTTGTCTTATCTACATTCTTACTGTAATATCACACTGCTGCCCATTTAAATGTTTCTATAAACAGACTCCTTAAAATTCTAGTTCCAGATAAGTTAACTTTAAACCTTGTGTCCCGAAAGTTTCGAAACCATTCTCAGAAGACTTGTTCAGTAAATCAAGCATTCCATGAGCTGAGTTGGTAACACTGATGCTGATCGAGTCAAAGTTCGTTCGGCGGCTCCATCTCATAAGGCTGGTTGAGTAGAGGTGAAATTACAATTGATGTTTGAAGAGCCGCAAATTCCGACCCTTTCTCTAGGGGCCCCTAGGCAGTTGCCTACACTGCCTAGGGGCCCCTAGAGAAAGGGTAGGGATAGTAGGGCCCTGTTGACAGGAATAGTTTATAAAAAATTGTGCTGATTGATTAGTGGTGTATTTGGTCCTAACAAAGGAATCAAAATTTTGCAAAACTCTCATTGTTTTGTCACGACATCTATATACTTAAAAGCGAAGTTTTTTCTATCCAAGTCACAAACCATAATAAGAGCAAAAATGTAAATGTTATTTTGGACTTCCTTTGTTTGACACAACTTGGATAAAAATAAATAATATATGCTTTATTTTGTTGATGTTGCAGGAAGGAGACCTGAGTTTGCCGCCACCAGATTACAGTACAGTGGTCAGTGAAGTTTCTTCGGTGTCTATAAGTTTCTCATCTTTAGAAGAAAACTTCAAAGTTGAAGCAGAAAACCTTGAAATCAAGGATCCGGACATCGTTTCTACTACTCTACACATATAGAAAATATTATATTTTTATTTATATACATAATAGTTATAATAGATTTTATTTTAATGTTATCACCACGATCACATAGTTACATTAAGTAGGTATATTATATCATTGTTATTACTAAAACAAATAACCGCCTTGAATGAATCAAATAACCTTGTAACCTAACATTGGTTCAAATGGTCGGTGTGTTCACACCCAAGTCCATCATCGCACAAACATCAATTTCCACTTTTTTTAGATGGTAGAAGGGAAAATTCCCGGTAACTAAATGGTTGATCTTTCCTTTTGTCAAATAAATAAATAACACTATTGTGCAGTTATTTGAGGGCAAATATATATTGTGCATAGTTGGAATATTCATATTCCCGAATTTTCATTATAAGGAATGAAGTTTGTCCTTACAATGATTTGTAAAACTGCCATTAATTTGTGTCAAGGTGCATTATACTATTATTTATCGTAGCAGCGTTGTCATTCAAACCCATTCTCAACTTGTTTTTAAAGACCCATTTGCTAAAGTAGAGAAAAAAGTGGCATTTTACGCTTTTTAATTTGTTTGAAGTAGTTTTTTTTTTTTTTTACATGAGCTCCACACAGGAGGCGCTGAGGAAAATAATTTTCCTCAGGGCCTATGTCATCTTTGGGGATGCTGTGTGGAGGGTTTTTTTTAGGAAAAGGAAGGAGAGGAGAGTTCTGGGAAGGAAAAGGGTTTAAGGGGTGGGTAGGAATCTGGGGTTCAATGTGTCTTGGTCATCCGCCTCCAAGACCTAGAGAAACCTCACCCCATGAACCCCAGTTAAAAAGCAGATCTAGAAATTAATATTATTTTGTCTGCTGTATCGAAATGGTCAATGTGACCTTAATTTCCAACGGCAAATTCTTTATTTTGAAGCGTAGCAGGGAACAAGAGAGCAAGGCCAGGCAACACAACACAGGGACATATATATGGGATTGTGTTAGTTTGCACTAACCTCCCCACATTCCAGAATAAAGACATTATTATGTACACTGTACAAAAGTACACTGCTTTTTCAGAAAGGTAATTGTAATCAGATTGCAATTTTCATCATGTACATGATACGAAGGTTGTCCCAAAAGTACCCGACCTAACAAAGAAAACACAAAAAATTTGGAATTTTTTTTGTGTTTAATGAACATAGTCTCCTTTCAGGTCGACACACTTTTCCCTGAGTTGATCAAAAGCTTCGATACCCTATTTATAATGAGAACCGTCGAGCACCTCAAAATAGCCATCTACCTCAGATTCCACCTCTTCGTTGTTGGCAAATCTTTTACCACCGACCCATTTTTTCAAGTTTGGAAAAATAAAATAATGCGAAGGGGTTAAATCTAGCTAATATTGTGCGTGACGAAGCAATTCGAACTTTAATTCATTAATTTTGGCCATCGGGATAATGGATGTCTGAACTGGTGCAATCTGCTGATGAAACAACACTTTCTTTTTCGCCAAATGCGGCCGTTTTTTCTTGATTTAATCACTCAAATGCTCCGATAAGTTCGCATATTACGCGCCGTTGATTGTTTTTCCTTTTTGAAGATAATCAATAAAAATTATCACAGGAGTCCCAAAAAACTGATGCCATGACCTTGCCTGGTGATGGAACTGTCTTTGCCCTTTTTGAAGCCGATTCTCCCCTTTTAGTCCGTTGTTTTGACTATTCCTTCGTCTCAGGTGTGAATAGATGACTCATGGTTTTGAATCAATGCAAAAACTCGGCTTTATTGCTGTGAAACATCGCCAAACACTCGATTGAAACATCCTCACGATGCTGTTTTTGGCCATTGTGAGCAAACAATATGCGAAGCACAGCACTTTTTGAAATGCCTACCATGTCTGTTATTTCGCACACTTTCAATCGATGGTCATTCAATACCATTTTGTGGATTTTCTTTACCTTTTCTGGCATGGTCACCTCATTTGGTCGATCACTGCGATCTTCGTCTCGGCAGCTCGTACGTCCTCGTTTAAATTACCACCCAATATTTTTTTTGTTGTAAACGAAGAAGAAGACACCCCCAGAGTAGAATCTAAGCTTGGTTTTGATATTGGTTGGACTTAGACATTTAAAATGAAAGTTTTGTATCACATGACGATGACCAATTTTTCCATGTTTACAAATTAACTGAGAAGGTTCGCTATTGATGGCTGCCAAAAAAATACTAAACAATGTAGAGCCTTGAAACTTGAAACTTAAGCCTTATAAGGTTGGTGCTTTCTACCATAAAAAAATTTAAAGCAACAACCACCAGAAGTATATCAGATCAGGTACTTCTGGGACAACCCTCGTACATGATGAAAATTGCAATCTAAATATCATGATATACACCTGCATTATTCATAATATCTACCGAGAGAGAACAAAATCAGGATACCCGCTCTGAGAATTTTATACTTCTCCTTGGTCCAGTAGGTCCATCACAGTAGGCTGGAGAGTTTGGTTCGGCTATTTAAAAATGTAATTTTTTTCAAATTATCACATTCATTTTATCCATTCCAGAGAGCACTTAGAAAACCAATGTCACCTCATTGTTGGTGTGTTTTCTAAAAGGTGTCAAAGGCAGCAAATTGTCTGGTTTTATTTTGAAAATGTGATCTTTTAGTATGTAAATAATTCTGTAGTAATTCTAAACATTTTGAAATCAATTATTACTTAAAAAATAAATTTATTTTATTTTATTATTGTAATATAAATAATATGAGTTACATTTATACATATGTATATGTATATTTTATAAAATATTAAATTTAAGGTCGTCATCATTGGTAATGTATGCCTTATCAGAAAAGAGGAGCTCTTGTGCCTGATAAGGGAAATATGTAAAATGCCATCAGTTTTTCATTTTCTCTGCAGCCTTCTGCAAACTTCTCAGTTAGGTTAACTAGTTACTTGGCAAACCAGTCGTTAAAAAATTTGGATGACACTACCGGAAGTTTGTGATATTTTGTATGTATGCATTACATAAAAGAAAGATATTGTTATGTACATATCTATGCATACAAAACGAGTTAATTAAGTATATTAATATTTAATTTTCCCAAAATTTTATTGTCCCAAGAAAGAGGAAGCATAAAACAACTTATAACCAAATAGTTAAACAATATGTAGTCCTCCTGTTGTGTACGTACAACAGTAGATTTGTTTTTTTGTTTCTGCATTCTGTATTGCAGTCAAATTTAATATGTTCAAATAAAAACATTTTAAATTGTCAGGCCTGTCATCCACAAAAAGCATTCCAACGGATCTTTTGAGATATTGTTTTGTATCTAATGAAAAGTAAAAAAAATTAATTGAAATAGAGAACTCCAGTCCAATTTTTTTATTTTTTTTTATGAATAATGAATAATGACCTACTAACTTAAATAACTGCATTTTTATTTTTAGAGTTAGTTTTTTAATAGTTAAAATAATTATCAAAGTTTTAATTTTTCAAGTCCCCTGAAAACCACTATGTATGGTGAATTGTGTGACGTCATCACTCCTGAAAAGTTATTATAGGATCGGGCAATCAGCTGATCAACTGCCGCCATTTTGAATTTCGTTGTTTGAAGTATTCTCCCTAGAAGTAAGCATTACTATTTTTTTTTTGCAGTAGTTTTTGAATATTTTCAATAATAGAGATAAACTAATGAGAGATACCTTTATTTTTGAAACATTATTTAGGCCTAAATAATGTTTCAATAAACTAAATCTCTACAAACAGTATGTAAATAAACTAATAAATTAATACGATGGCTTGTGTCATATCATACATTCCCATACAATGACTTTACGATGACGTCACGACACGATAAACAGTGACGTCACCACTAAACATTTCAATAATGCCAACTTGACAGCGTGTTTCTACGACCCAATTAAAAATGACTCTTTAATAATTTTTTTAAAACTCTGCGTTTAGTATTATTAAATAAAACTTATATATTCGGAATCAGCGTTTATTGGTCTATATGAACAATATTTTTTAAGTCATGCATAATATTTTTCACTGGAGTTCCTTATTTTGGTCTCTGGTGAATTTTTTGACGTCTTTTTTTTCAAATTTTTTTCTTAAAAAAATATATATTTTCTCCGCATGTTGTCATTGACCAAACCCTCACCCCGCCCCCAACTGTTCAACACTTACTATTTTTTTACGGTTTTGCACCGGAGTAAACTGTAAATAACGTGAGATACACACGTAATAATAATATATGTCAGCGGCCGATCCCATTATCAGGCAGATCATGGATGCCCCTAGCTACTTCGTGAAGTGCCTTAGGCGCATCATGATTGGCCTGATTTTACGATTTGTCTGCGACGTATACACGGTACATAAACTGAAAAATTTTAGTCAAGAAATGCACCATATCAACAAGCCTTGTGATGTACGGCTTCTAAAGGAGTAAGTTTGTCGTAAATGGTCCATTACTTCACCAAATGACTGAACGCAGGTCTTCTTGCAAGTTGTAAATAGATATTTTATTTAAAAAGAAAGAGCAATTGAACATCACATTATTAGATTTTATTAACAGATGGAAAAAGGCATAACAAAATAATAAAACCAAATTGAAATTGTATGATGTATTTTTATTTATGGATGATGCAATGTAAATAAAATGAAAAGTGTGATGTTGTATTAAGTTCAGTGATCATAAAATAAAAGTACACATAATATTTCTTTCCTCTTTACTCGTAGCCCGTGTGCGGGGGCCTGAGGAGGATGTCACACACCTCTTCCCCTGCCCCCACAGTCCTGCCACTAACTTGGCTCCTAGTTAAATGCAGTTTATGATACAGAGTAGAACACTATGCGAGATGAGACATATTTTTATAACTTTTATCACAGAACATTATGGCTTATTTTACAATAACATTTAACAAGGAGAGCTAACATGACTGCAAATACTCTTACGCGATAATAATTTTGTTGTAACCATTCGATGATTATGATTTTCTGTCATAAAAATTTTAACGTTTTTGCAAATGTTTTCGTCAAAATGTCACTCCACTCTGCGGAAAGAGAAAAACATATTTCTGTGATACACTAGTGAAATGAAAAGTTTCCAAGCTTTGTTGAATTAGTGAAAAACAATTAGTGGCAAACGACATATTATTATTTACAACAATTTATTCATCCTGACTTCTGTCTATGTAATATATACAGAGTAACATTTGAAAGAGATGTGAGCAGTCTGTGTGTGACCTGTTGCCTGCTAGAGAGGGCAGCAAGCCACATTGTAGTCACATCACATCACAAAGGTATATTATATTGTATGATTGTGCTGGAGTTGCA
Source organism: Limnephilus rhombicus (assembly GCA_929108145.2). NCBI lineage: Eukaryota > Metazoa > Arthropoda > Insecta > Trichoptera > Limnephilidae > Limnephilus > Limnephilus rhombicus. The sequence goes on from OV815278.1 coordinate 27,333,587, forward strand.
GAACACAAGCTTCGCCTCGATGTGCTCCATCTACCAGCAACGTCGGCCAAACATAAAGTTAACCAAACAAATGTCTAATTACGGACTTAACATTGCGGACAACTTACAATGAAAAAAAAGCAAAGTAAAACAAAATAAGCAAAATAATGAAACGAACATGAATCTTCTAATACAGTAACTAAAGTAAGTGAGTGAAGGGTCGCCTCACATGGATGTCCATATGTACACACCATGCAACCCTTAACTCTATAATAAATTCAACACAGAGATCAATATAATAACCAGTGGCCCTTTAGATTCTAGATGGACAGGGGTGGGAAATCTTCCGGGCCGTTTGATTCATTAAGAAAATTACAGAGAAATCAAAACAACTAAATCATAAGACCAAGGAACTTAAAATGCAACCAAAAAGTTCCACATATCACATTGTCGTTCATGACATGAACTTTGCCAACTGGAATAGATTAAATAGTGCTTAAAAGTGTATGTGACAAAAGAAACAATATCTATATGTATTTTGTTGCCGAAAATGTTCAATACTGTAATTAATCGACAACATATATTATACATATTAGATCTGCTCGCTCATTTTCCATAAACGATCCAAACTTTTGCACAAATAATGAAGAAAACAAATATACTTCTACCAAAGTTTTGCTCAAGAGACTTGGCACATTTTTTAATATACATTATGAAAATTTGGTCTCACTGTTTAACTAATTAGTTTGTTTGTAACACATAAGGGATCAGCTCACTACTAATCCGCGGCTAGGGTTCACATACACGGTCTGGTGGGATTTGCGAGATTCTACAATCATTATAATTAGCTAACGTAACATTATTACCATTAAATTTACTCGATAATTATACCCTACTATTTGCGTCTATAGTTAATCGTACGAACCAAACAAATGCGCTGTCGCAGTTCATAAAAGTCTTTTGTTTATTTCACACTGAACACATATCTCCACATTCTGGATCGACCGGGCCAACGGAGGAGGTGGCGGGCCGACCCACGAGTCAATTGGAAAATTCACTAAACCATACTTGTGTTGGGGCCCCGACGCTAGTTGGGCAGGGCTCACGCCTGCTTGACCCTCTTGCGTGGGGGCCCGATGGGCGGGATCTGCTGCTGCTGCGTGGCCAACGCCCTGAAGGCCTCTGCGATCAGGTGCGGGTGGCTGCAGATCATGTTCTTCCAGCCCGCCGTGTCCATCACGTCTGTGGCGTGGCTCGTATTTATAAAATCTATGGTCTGCGCCTTCAACTGGTCTGCCGAGTGGAGATCCGCTAGGATTAGAGTCTCTGCGGCCGTGTCCACCGAGAGGTTCATGCATAGCGCCTCTTCGCACATCACTTTTAACCTCTCCAGAGCGTACTGAAAATTTAAACAAAAACCACTAATTAGCACCTTGTTACTGTAACTGGTGGAATCCAGATTTATATAATCCCAAATTAAATAAACCATTTCAATATATATACATATAATCTCAAAAGTGGCCCATTTGAGGGACCTGGCATACCTACTACATTTTAACCCTTCAGCTGTCGCGCGCGGTCTGTGAGACCGCAGCAAACTTATTTTACTGATTATGCGCTAACGATAAACAATAGTCAATTGCGCTTCCATGATATCCTTGGGAGGATGAGGTACGTCCCCTCAGTACTCCAGTGACATTCGGCGCAAATGCACATGTTCTTTTGTTTATATTTGCGGTCTCACATTCCGCCTGCGACTGGTTGTGTACTTGAAAAGTCTCTTGAATAATATTGAGAGCTGGGTGAGTATTTCATGATATTTGTATCATATTATTTGTATCATATTATTTAGAACTTAGGCTTTATTTTATGTAAATACGTTATACATAAATAAATTTTATCTTGTTTCGTTAAAATGTTGATTAATAGCGTTGTTTTGTGTCAGACGTTTAAAAAAATTAGATTTCACAGACTTAAACTATAACTAACTAAAAATTTTAAAAAATACCAATTGGCAATTAATGTTTTTTTAAATTTATTATTTATATATATAAAAGACTTTTTTATTATATGCTATATACAATATCATGAAATATTCAGTAGTCTTCTAAAACCAGACGCCTAAAGTTGCAGAATCACCGCGCAGAAGACCGCGCGCGACCGCTTATGTTCGGCACAAGGGTGTTAACTGAAGATATAATTTAATAACTCAGGTACGCCTCGTGCGTCATTTGTCCTAGTAATGTTACATTGCCTTGTAAACACATATTATGGGTCTAAGTGGTTAACCACTAACACATTTCTAAAAAAAAAAAAATAATAACCTTATCGGCAGCAGCAAGTAAATCATCCGCCATTTTGTCAAGATTTGGTGCTCGTCCTGTATATATGAAACGAAGCATTTCTCTTAGTACTTCATGGTCCACATCTGTAATGTCTACACGATTCCTTTTGCGTTCCTCCATTTCATGTTCAAACATTGCTGCAAATACAGGACTGCGTGCTGTAAATAAACAAATAACAAAATTATTACACAAAACTTCTCAAAATTGGTCCGGCGCCCTTGGTGTTATTTTTACACAATTAAAAAGCGGGACCCTACAAATTATTAAAATATTATTATTACAAATTAGGATAAAATAGATAAATGACTAAAGCGCCATCCAGCACGGGCAGTCCATGACTTTTCAATGAGCTAGAGCAGTGGTCGTCACACTTTTCTGGTCAAGGGCCAAATAGGACAATGTGAGATATCACCGCGGGCCGCACAATTGTGAATTGGCGGGGGGGGGGTTGATGTTGTACCTTTTTGTTAAGCAAGTTAAAAAGACAATTCTTTCCAGGTTGCTACCTCCTTCCTTCTTTGTATTCATGATGAAGTATCAATTCTTTAATAAAAATAATAATGAAAATATTAAGTGATAATTGTGTAGATCTGTAATGGAATCTTTCAGTTCAATTTGCATCCACTTCCCGAACTATCGAAATACGTTGAATGATTGTTTATTTATCTCAATAAAAAGTAAGTTTATATTACGTTTTTCGATGCCTGTTTCACCTGTGTCGAGACAGGTGGATTACAATACTTGCAATAACAAAAATTAACCAATATTTATGTTTACATTGCTTTATTAATACGCGACTAGCATGTTTTTTTTAGACCATTTTTTCCCTGCCTACGCCTTCACTGTGCCATCTCAATGATATCTAATTTTCTCTGGGTCTTCTACTGCCCCCCTGAAAGTCTCAAACGCCCATAAGGGGGCATTAATGCGCACGTTGAAAAAAGTACATTACGCGCGTTTATAATCGACTTAGGATGTGATCAAAAACCAGCTGAGCGTTTTAAAATCATAAGGTACCCAAAATATTTGATAAAAAGCTGGATAATATAATTGCACATGAAAAAAAAAAAATTAAAAAGAAAGCGGCAGGTATTTGTGCGGGCTAGAGTGCTAAGATTGAAAAGTACTAACTGATTATTTTTTTTTTAATTTCAACAAATAATTGAAATTAGAAAAAAAAATTCATCTACAACAACATCGATAATATCGTATTTTTCAATCTTAGCACTCTAGCTCTCTGAAAACTCAGGGACCGCCATTGCCATCCTTTCCAGCGTCGTCATAAAATATTAGTTGATTTACGAAATGTAATTCGCATCCTTAGTCGAAAACCTTAATTTAATTTTAGTTTATAATCATAGCACTTTTATTTGGTTATTAAGAAATATTTGAGTTGTTTGGAAAAATTTTACCATTAGCCATTTTTTTAAGAATTGAAATTGAAAAGATCTCCCCAGTAAAAAAAGAGGGTACTCACCAGCCAAAATAGCTTTATGTGCTTGAAATTCTCTTCCGCCGACGGCCAGAGTGACGTCAGAGAAGCGTTCATTGTCAAATAAGACTCCCAGGTCATCCGATAGCCGACACTCGGGAACCTTGAACTGCACAACATTGGATTGTCCGCTGATGTTTATACTATCCGCCACCACTGACACTTCGCAGAATATCGTCAGCTTGTCTTCTGGCAGAAGTCCGTTAGCTTCGTCCAGCAAGAAGTCCCGTCTGATGAACTTCTTGAATCCCCAGTCCTTTCCTTGCACGAATCTGTAGGCCCGCTGCGACTCCATGGCTTTGGTCTCTTCCCGCTTGGCGTTGAGGATGGAGAACTTGAACTTGGCGCGCACTTCGGACTTGTTGCAGGAGACGAGCAGCAGGTAGAGGGACAGGTAGTCCTTGCTCTCCTCGTCCAGGCCCTTGGGGTTGACCCGCAAGCACCACTTGAGCTTGTCGCTAGCGCCGGCGGAGAAGGTCGACGACTTCAGCACCTCGCCCATCTCCTCCCGGCAGAAGCTGAAGTTGTTGATCGTCCACATGTAGCTGAACTTCACCACTTTCACCTGAAATAAACAATACATCACTATTAGAATTATTATAATTAAAACCGTCACGGCACCCAATGATGGCACGTTAGCTGCCGACCACACAGCATCCTCAAATACGACGTAGGTCCTGAGGGAAATCTTCCACAGGAAGGGCCTCCTCTCTGTGGAGTTCCTTTTTTAAGTAAAAGCCCCAAAAATACGCGAAAGCAAATTTCAAAGACGTTATCATTTATTTTAAATATCGCAATCCCATCATTTTTTATTTATTTATTTATTTATTGACGCCCAATTGGGCTTTTACATATAAAATACAAATTTCATTTATAACAACAGTATAATACAAAATAAAAAAAGAATACAAAATATACAAATAAAGCATAAACTCAATGTAAAATAATAGGAATACATCTAATGCTAATTCCACATGGATAACTTTAGAGAACTCGTATGTACATATACCTACGAGCAACAAAAACATTAAAAATAATCAAAACACATTAATTTTTACTTAATTACTCGTTGTATGCTTTTGAAATAAGAACAAAAAAAACAATAAACAAAATAAAATTGTAATAAAATAAAATGATTTCTCATTCAATATTTACATCTAAAAAGTGGTGGACTAATTTGGCTTTAAATGAATCGAAATTTAAATTAAAAATGTCAGCGACATCAGTTAGTTCCTTGCCCAACCTGTGCATTCTTTCCATCACAGAATTCGTAGCGAAGTTATTGTTGTAAAATAAAATATTTCGTCTAGTATATTTTGGAGGTATATGTAAGGATAACAAGTTTATAGCGTCAGGGCAGTCCAACCTTGAATGTACAATTTTATACAATAAAATGAGATCAAATATTTTTCGCCTTTCAGATAATTTCGATAAGTTAAGTTTACTGCGTAAATTGACATAATTGATTTCAATAATAGGAACACCAATTTTGAAATTAATAAAACGTAAAAATTTATTTTGAATTTTTTCAATTTGTAAACAATGAGAGTTGAAATGAGGACACCAAATGCTTGAATTGTATTCAACCTGACTTCTAACCAAAGACGTGTATAGTAAATTTATGGTTTTTATGTTATTAAAGTCTTTAGCGATTCTGAGGATAAATCCAAGCATTTGTAATCCCTTACTGGTAATGCTGATAATGTGATTCAAGAAGCGTAATTTGGAGTCAAAGATAACGCCAAGGTCGTTGAATTCAAAGACTCTTTTTAGAGTGGCACTGTTAATTGTATAGTCGAAGAGTAAAGGGGTTTTAGATCTATGAAAACTGATCGTTTGGCATTTGTTGATATTAAGATATAATTTGTTTGCGATGCACTATTCATAAAGTTTATTTAAGTTCATTTGTAGAGTTAAACAATCAGAAGAATTTTCAATCGATTTAAACATCTTTAGATCGTCGGCAAATAGAAGAAAGTGAATATTATCGAAAATTAATGAAATGTCGTTAATAAATAGTAGGAAAAGAATTGGTTCTAGGTGGGAACCTTGGGGACCCCACTTAAGGCAAAAAAAGTGTATGAGGTTGTGGAGTTAATTTTTACAGATAGTTTTCTAAATGATAAGTAGCTTCTAAGCCATTCGAGAAAGTTGCCGCTTATTCTCCCAAGTGTTCTAATTTTTCCATTAAAATGCGATGAGAAACAGTATCAAAGGCTTTGCTAAAATCAGTATAAATAGTGTCAACTTGATGTCCCTTGGAAAGTGCATTAGAAATAAAATTTTCGTAAAGCAAATAAGCATAAGTTAGATGACGTAGATCTACCTGGCATGAAACCATGTTGAAATATTTATATAAGCGGTTTAATTTGATGCATGATTTTACTTAATATAATCTTTTCAAAAAGTTTAGGTAGTGATGACATAATACATATGGGTCTATAATTTTCAATTTGACTTTTATTAAAAATAAGTGTTATAAAGCTACTTTTCCAAATTTCAGGAAAACAACCTGTAGATAAAGATAAATTGAAAATTATAGTAATAGGAAAAGCTAGAAAATGAACACAGTTTTTAAGTAATATTGAAGGAATAATATCTGGCCCCGAATTCGACCTGATATCCAGCTGTTTGATAAAAGTCACAACATCATTTACTTCCACACGGATGTTATGCAAGTTGAGTAAGCTTTCGGTAAATTGAGGTTTATCAGATAAAATGTTGTCATTGTCTTTAACGTATACACTCTTAAAGAAATCTGCAAATAAATTTACAATATCGTCTTTGTCGTGACCCGCTTTTTTCCCGTAAAACATCATAGTATCAATAAATAAATATAATAGCAATGCGGAAGTACTGTTAAATCGGGCTCATTGTTTCCTTGATCAGACCATTTGAGATCATACAACAATGGGGTACATACAGCTACACACCCACTAAAGGTAAACAATCTCAAATAATGCTTTATTGAAGTCTACCATTCAGTTGATATTGTTTATATTTGTGTACAGCCGTAGTCCCCCACTCAGGTGGATTTCAGGATAAAGATTTAGTGCTAATCGTGCCCGATTTAGCCGTGCTAAAAAAGCGTGAACGATTGGCCACTGGCTAATGATTGCAGATTGCGGAAAGATAGGTAGTTGAAAGAGGCGCTAGCGATGACCAGCCAGGGCAAGGGGTCATCGAACTAGCAACGGAAGTCAGTTCGGGCTCAAGGAACCCAGGCGAGGGTAAGAACCCGGAACGCCGGGGTAAGGACCTAATACGCACCCGAAGGCGTTATCGCTAAGGCACATCGCACATCGCAACAACAACTAACCATCTAACGATCAACCAGCCAGCCAGCCTTATTCAGCTAGGAGCTAGAAGCTAGAACCCGTGCGATTAATAAAAGCCATTCCCGTCTTTGCAAGAACGTCCTCACATTCCTCGCAAACAGTCGGACTCCATTCGAGTTTGTGGAGCAGTACTAGAGTATGCAGAAATGTCAGTAAAATATAAAACCCGTGCAAGAAATAGATACAAGATAATCCATGGAGACCATTTTCACGCGGGACAAAGGATGCGATTTAATAAAAAAAATATTGTTGGAGAAACTCCAAAATCAACCGTAGAAATAAAAACAATGCTTGGAAATATCCACCAAATGTATAAATATTGAAAGGGTTTATCTTTATGTTTACCCTTTTCTTTCTTTGTTTCGAGGTAAATATGGATCTAGTTTATTTACATCGGATAAAATGATTTTAAAGTTTTATTGTTTGTTAAGGTTCAAAAAGGAAAGCGCGACAAAGAAATCTTTTTAATTAATAGAATTTAAATCAGAATTCGCTCTCTAAAATTCTCGAGGAAACTTTCGAGGCAAGTAACATGTTATTCTCCTCACACTTCGAATTAATACAGTATTAATTTAATCGAATGTAATCCAGTTTCTCCGCCTTCTTTTGATGTGTGGATACACCTAGTTACTGATTATCTTGTCAGATTCACGAGAAAAGATGTATCACTGGTATACAAATAATTGTATGACTTGACTTAAGCTAAGATTCTGTGTTTGAAATCCCTCCGAGTGCCAAGGAAAGGAAGCGCCGGAAGATTGCGGATTGTGAGTAAATGGGATAACGTTGCGAATAGTCAGTGGCGATGACATAATAGATCAAGGTCGGGAGCGCGGCCGGCCATCGACCCGTCCACCGGTACTAGGCACTAGGCACTGGGCAGGCACTACCACCTACCACCACATCCAGCCAACCAACAACCACTCCCAACCACATCAAAACACGTCCGAAGTCAACAAAGCCGTGGGGCTTCATCTTCACGGCAAATAGTAAAAAACATCAAACCTTCCCATGGGACGGATATTGGCTCATGGAAATCAAATGCCCTTATTAAAATAGGAAATAACCAGACAGAGGTTAAAGTTGGACCATGGATCGTGCTAATAGTGGATGCCAGTAATCTAACCTTATTGATAAGGAAGCGAGTGTAAATAGGCGTAGTAAATCAGAGCAGTTCAGATACACACTACAATAATAACTATAAAAAATTGATATGTGGATAAAAAAACATGTTAATCGAAAACAGCCAGAAAAATCTGGCAGATGAATGACTCACTACAACATTTGACAGTCGAAATTCAGAATACACCATTTAAGCGTTTAGATAAGCCACCGTTTAAAGTTCATCGTGCCTCGTGTGAGAAGATGTAATAATGAATGTGTCTAATTCGATTTAGCGTAGCGCGAAACAGTGATCGCGAGGCCGAAATAGCTGTTTCTTGCGGTCGGCGACCTCGCCCCACCCAGTCAGGGCAAAATCGACAAATGCGATGGACGATTTTAGATCGACACTAAATAGCACAATAAATAATGCTCAGATGTCATTATATCTTTCACTTTATTTTTCAAACATTTTTATTTTACAACTAGCTGGTCCCGGCATGCGTTGCTACGCCATTTAATAAAGAAATTGTTTCTCCCTAAGTGTCCTTTAACATTCTTCCCGTTCCCTTTCCGCCTCCCCTTCTTCTCCTGCGTCCTCTTCCCCTCTCGCGTTCCCACTCCGTCACCTCCACCTTCCCTCTCCTCACTCCACTCCCCCTCCCCCCTTCCCCCGACCCGCGAACCCCCCTCCCGAGTTCTCCCCCCCCCCCCTCACACGTCCCCTTCCCCTCCCGCGTTCCCCTTCCACCTTCCCCGCCTTCCCTCTTCCCTTTCCCGCTCCCTCGTCCCGCCAACCCTCCTCCCGCGTTCCGTATATTCAATCCCAGTACATTCAGTTTTTAAACAGCCCGCGTGCCACCTCTTACAATTTTTATTCAAATTTCCATTTTTCATGTATATTAAATTTGGTACCTAACATAGGTACCTATTTAAAATATCTAATATTCTTCATTCGATTCAAACTATTAGGGGAGTACCTACTTTAAATAAATTTATGAACTTAAAGATTTTCAAAAATAGAATCCTGATTTAACAATCATTGTTATGCAAAATGTCATTCTCAATCACGCGAACTGTCAAACGTGCGATAGTCGTTAGGTTTTCTGAAATTATCCAATTTTCTGCGCAATTTTCCTAATTTTTCTCTTCGTAAGAACCATCCTCGTACTTTAACGAATATTCTAAAAAAAGAATTAGCGAAATCGGTTCAGCTGCTCTCGAGATTTGCGCTTAGCAACACATTCAGCGATTCATTTTTATATATAAGATACAGCTATATTTGCGTTCAAGCTATGGAGAAGTGTCAAAAAATATTTGTATTAATAATAATGTACCATTCAGTTATGTTTTATTCTCATTGGATAGACGCAAAGAAATCCCGATTCCTTGATCTGGTGTGAAATGATGCAATAATGATTAATGCATGCCGTAGTCAATAAAACAGCGCACGTGCCGAGTCGTTTACAAAACAAACAATCCTCGGCACTAAACTGTGTTTCTTGAGATGCTGCTAAAAACCTGACAGAAGATCATAAAACTGACGGCCCGAAGCGAAGGATTTTAATATAACCATTAAAACCCCTCGCACGTGTCGTTACGAAGTGTTGATTTGCATAATTTCGCGTGAGGGATTGTTGATTTTTGCGCATTTTATACTGCAAGTATAGTGTTATTTGTTTGGTTAGTCTGTCTGCCTGTTCATTTCGTATGGGTATCTTCTCCAGAGTGGTTGGTACAAACCGACAGTGGAGTAATGTGTAATGTACTGGCGGGTCATTGTGCCCAGTCAAGTATATCCCTCTCATACTCACGAGCCAATGCAAACATACCACATTATCTCGAGCTCCACAGAACCAATATTTGCCGAGCCCTGTTCAAATTTTTCACAGTACATACCCAATCAACTTCAAAGAACATTAAGATCGGGAAATTCGTAGAAAAAATATGAAAAATTGCTTGAAGTAATAAGTCATCAATAAGTACAAGTTATCATTATCAAGGAGAAAAGCTACCAAGTTAACAATAACAAACTGTCTGAAAAAAGTAATGGAAAAAAGTATATTTTTAACAAGGCGACAAGAATAGGTAAGCAAGAATGAAGGCAACTTCTGAACAAGGAAACTATTAAATATAAGCAAACACAAAGGTATCTTCTGAACATCTGATAAGTTGGTGAGAGTTGTTGCGCCATGATACATTCAAAACAACATAATAATCGTAATTGATTGATTACACACTATTAATTACGTCGGAATTCGTTTCAGCCACATTTTTTTAGGTGCGTAAAAAGCTTTGTAGACACATTCATAGTGATTTGATAGTTTAGAAACCCAGACATGCACATTATTTACAAGGCCAAACAGATAATGATGTCGGAAATACAATAGACCTTTAGGGAGATAACGATCAGAGAGCGATAAATCAAAATGTTGAAGGGAACGACCAAAAAAGCCCCGAGAAATTACGCTAGCTATAAAGCACAGTGTTAAAAAATATCTGTTCTTCAGATATTATTTGTCTAATACATACTTGAATTGCATATAATTTTTCAGGGGGCGAAGGAAGTGGGTATTCGGAAAAAATTATAGATGTTTAGGATAAGGATTGAAGAGGGCTTATTTGCAATTCGTGGATAATTCATGAATCAAGAGGTAAGTAATTGAGTTGGAAGAGTACAAGGTTGTAGAGGAAGAGTAAGGCTTCACTGTCGCTGCAATAACACCACCTGTCGGATGAATGCATTATCCCGACATCCTCAGGATGTGGTGAGGGGACAGGCAGCGTACGTCTACCCGATGCAATAGTCGACAGAGACCAACTGAATGTAGGCAGATGTTGAACGCGAGGGGCACATGGCGCGATGGTAATGACGGCAATGAGAACTTTCGAAAATGACCCGTGCCTGAGAAGAATTATACGCAAAAAGAACATTAAAAAATCATAACAGTATGTATGAGAAAATCTTAGGTATATGAATGTGAATGAAGTAAGGAGTGTTTTCCGAGACAGAGTTTTGTGGGAGTCTATCCTCTCTGCCCACCCCTGCGGAGAAATTGTGTGATGGTTAGTTAACTTTAATTAGATATGTTTTTTTATTGAAAACTTTGCGGAAATTAAGTACGTAAAGGTAGCAGTTAAGTGGGTACCCACAAGTAGTTATTGCAAGATATTTTTTCCAGCACACAAAAACGTCAATAACTTTGATAAGGGAAGAAGATGTTAAGACTGTATTACACATTTTTTGATGGATCTATTTTTCATGAAAGCACGAAGAGTGATGAAGTTTCTTAAATCACTTGAAGTACATATGCGAGTGGTCCCGAGTATTAAAAGTCTCATGAGCATACATAAAATAATAAATAAAAATAATCATTATTTTACATGACGCCCGAGTAATACATGAATAAAACAAACATGCATAAAAACTGGTACTTATTATGAAAACTGTATGTACAAGAATGGAAATGAATAAATAAATAAAATATGTAATAATAAAATAAATTGGTACTTCAATCGGAGGCGGATATGGGTACCGCCGCCCCGGGAACCATTTATTGGATAACCAACACCCCTGCCATAAGTGGTTCGCTATGTTCGGTAGGGGTGCCCGGGTTCATGGGGTGAAGCTTTTGCCCATCTATTGCGTAGCAGGCCGGATCGGGAGAGACTGGTTGAGGAACACCTTTTAACATCTGAAGCCGGTATCTCTCGACCCATCGCCTTGTACCGCAGTGGGAGGGATGGATTCACAATTCCGTCACTCCTGGACACATTGATCACCAGATTTCTACCCAGCCCTCATATCTTTTTTTCTTCCCAGAACTTCCTTTCCCCAAAAATACCCTTCAGACATCATCACATATCATCCCCAAAGATGACATAGGCTCCGAGGGAAATTGTTTTCCTCGGGGCCTTCTCTGTGGAACAAATGTAAAGAAAAATCTTTAATGACGGTGCAACAGCAAATTTAAGTAAATATTTATTACTTGGTGGTGTCGTGTCTTTCTCGATGATGTGACGTCGATCAGTGTGGATAGGTTGTTCGCCAGAGTGAGAAGTCGGTCTGGAGTAGTGGAGTGGAGTGGAGTGGTGGAGTAAAGTAAAGAAGCGGACAGTACCTGTGTGAAACACCAGTTCTCGGCTACGGGAGTGTTCCCGTCCTGCAGCGGCGGGCTAGGCACGCGACTGACGGCCATGCCGCCGCCGCCCGCCGTGTGCGCGGAGGACACGCGGCCCGACTGCTGCTGTTGGCCGCCGCCCCCGCCCCCGCCCGCCTGTACGCCTGGGCACTCGCTCGCCACCGGCAACCTGAAACAACCAAACACACCCAACATTAGGACTTTACACTTAACACTTCACCCTTTACACTAGAGATCTGCAAACTTTATAATTTGGGAGGCGGGTATGGGTACCGCCGCCAGAGAACCAACACCTCTGCCATAGGTCACCCCAAGTGGTTCGCTACGTTTGGTGACTTATCAGGAGTGCCCAGGTCCGTGGGGTGAGGTTTGTCCAGGTCTTAGCGGCGGATGCGTCTGTCCACCTGCTGCGTGGCATACCAGATCGGGAGAGACCGGTTGAGGGAGGCCTTTTGACCTTTCCAGCCGGACTCTCGACCCAACGCCTTGCACCACAGATGGAGGGATGGATTCATACCTCCGTCATTCCTGGACTCACTGACCCTCCGATTCCTACCCACCCTCACGCCTTTTTCGTTCCCAGAACCTCCTATCCTTCCCTTCCTTAAAAAGAACCTCCACACAGCATCCCCTAAGATTTCATAGGCCCGAGGGAAATTATTTTCCTCAGGTCCTCCTGTGTGGAGTTAATGTAAAAAAAACAGGTTCCTTAACCTATTTTTTGTAGGTATATATTATATGTATATGTACATATATTATAACATAAATAGTCAATGATTGCATGCCTAGTTTTTCCTTCGACCATTATTTAAATTTAGCTAATGTAAACATTGAGTATAACCATGTATTGTCTCGGCAGAAAAAACTGGATCAAAGTAAGGATGGTCCTGATAATATTCCACCTGCTTTCTTAAAGAATTGCGCCACCACTCTTGCATATCCATAACATTTTCTTTTAAGCCCCAGTCATTACAAATAGAACACTTTCTTGAAAAATGGAAATACAGTTTCGTCACCCCGATATTTTAAAAAGTAGATAAAATGAGGCGAGCAATTGTTCATCAATCTGCATTTTATCAACTATTCCAAAACTGTGAAGAAACTTCTTCGTTTTAGATCATTCACTGTATCAAGCCAGTAATTTCACCTCACCGACATGGTTTTACTTCAGGAAAATCTACTTTGTCTAGTATTTGAATTTACCAAAACTTAAATCCGAACCGCGTCCAAGAAGTTACAAGTTGATTCTGTCTATACCGATTTCAGCAAAGCATTCGACAGGGTTAATAATGATTAATTTGTTGTTAAAAAACGCTTCATAAATTTGGAAAAGCAGGCTGTTTACACACGTGGTTCAACAGTTAAGTAACAGGCAATTACTTATAAAAATTGATGGCTCTACTTCATATAAATTCATCGCTGCGGTTATAAATTCACCAGCGGTGTTAAACAAGGGTAACATTTGGGACTAATCTTATTTTTGCTATTTGTGAACGATGTTCTTATTATTTTAAACGATATCCAAGTTTTAAGGTTTGCGGATGATATGAAAATATTTACAACTATAAGAAATATTAATGACCGTCAAACATTGATTAATGCGTCCGTCACTGCCGGGACACACAAACCCCCAGATTCCTACCCATATTTTTTTTCTATAAAACAAACCTTCCACACGATGCATCCCCCAACGATGACATTGAGGGATGAAGATGATGGTCCCTGAGGGTGATTATTATCCTCAGGGCCTCCTCCTCCAAATACATCGCAAACCAGCGTCGATCTACCTTTTTATTGTGACATACATTATTTATATGTCACAATAATAAGGTAGACCGTATGCAGAATTCGGTTAATTATGATAAAGATGTTGTTGACAAATTTAATGCAATCATTAAATATAAACAGGTCTGTCTTCAGCAAGCAGAACAACAAAACTAAACAAACTGCCTTATTTCATTTATTTATTGTACTATCGTACTATTATTTATTTTGTCCATCTTAAATTCTCATTTAGACATTCTTTGTTTTTAAAAACATGTAAAAGCCCAGCTGGACGTGAAATTCAAAATAAATAAACACGTAACAATTCGAGAGAAAACCTTTGAGAAAATGCATCAAGTGTCTTTATTGAAATTATCCGATTTCATCTGTTTGGAAATTTCACTTTCAAACACGAAGAACCATCGCAGCAGAGAAAATAATAATACATGTTGCGCCGACGGGAGAATTTTAGAAAAGAGATTACACATACGAATTAGTATTTCTCTGATCCGATGAACTCGGAGAGAGGAAAAGCAGTCCCGGTACAGCGGATTTCACTGCACTTTCTTCGTTCGCAAATCTGACAATGTAACAAGCGAGATACCTTCTCTCTTTCGATGCGGGCCCAGCCCAGCAAGGGAAGCCCATTAACTAGGCCGAAATGACAATGACAAATACATAATAATATTCACGCTAATTTTCCGGAGCTTTTTACTTGTGCCGCACAATAAAGAAATCGAGAGAACGATGAAAGTTTCCTAAAACAGAATTTTGGCGACAATCGTGAAATGATCGATGGGCGGAATTTCATAATTTTCTTTAAGAGACGGCAAATATATTACAAAAAAACAGCAAATTATTTACTTGCGGTAGATATAGCAAAATGAAGTATTTACCTATCTGAATAGGATTTAAAATATCGTGGGGTAATTACTAAAACTAGGTAACTCCGAAATCAGCGTTTTTGAGTTACACACTAAAAGATAACTCTATTTCATCGTCTATGAATGCTACAAAACAGAAAAGATGTAACGCATTGCAATCATCGAGTTATTTGAATATGTTTTTTTGAGTATCTCCAAAAAACGATAACATCTAATTCTATAATTAGCATAATTAGGTAACTCTGGTTACCACAATGGTTTTACCATGTTTTAATTAGGCAAGTAGACTTAGTTGGTTATAACACTAAAATTTGTCGAATTGCTAAGTTGATTTCGTTGCTTTTTTGTGTGTAACAACTTGGTAAAATATTCTACTTTTGTAAATAAATAATTTTTTTAAATTATTAGCCATTTTCTTATTCCCAAAAAATAAGTATTA
Source organism: Limnephilus rhombicus (assembly GCA_929108145.2). Classification (NCBI taxonomy): domain Eukaryota; kingdom Metazoa; phylum Arthropoda; class Insecta; order Trichoptera; family Limnephilidae; genus Limnephilus; species Limnephilus rhombicus. The sequence continues at coordinate 27,349,071 of OV815278.1, forward strand.
CGGTTCCCAATACATCAATCAACGATTGAACAATACTTATCGGTATAAATATACAAAAACCGATTTATCAGATTGATTATCATCTTATAATTCAATTTCCCGAACAAAGCTGATTTCAGAGATACCTGGTTGTAGTAATTACCCCCCATGATATTATGTTGGAAGAGTGTACAAGAGATGACCATATTTTTGTTCCCCAGATTATTGAAATCTTATGGTTTTTGCAACAATGTTTGAGCAATGGATTAATTGAAAATTTAAAAAATAAAAATTAATGAAAGGAATACTGAGAACGGTGTCGTCTGAAGGATACAGAGGCATGGGGCAAACAGTCGGACCGAGTCCTAATGACCAGCTGCTCTGGTCCCAACTGCCAATTCCCACTAGTTGACTTTGGGTGATGCGTCGGGGACATCAAAAGTAATTTGGAAAATAAATACCTATGTATCATTAAATGCAAATTACCTGGCAGTGAATTTGCCTGTTTTGGCAAAACAATACAATCATCAGTTACAGGATTATAAAACGAAGGTAAAATAAGTACATTGAAAAACTATATAAATTATAAAATGATAAATATTAAATCCAATAATACAAGGGCAGATAACGGATCACCATAATTATGGGTTATTTTTTTGTGATAAAAACATTAACAGTGGGCAGATCAATTCAAACCCAGGCGAGGACATTAGAGATAATGATATTATATTAAAGATTTACATACATACTTAACACGCAAAAATTATAAAACAATTCAATTCACCTTGTGATTATTAAGCGACACATGTCGCAATGCATCTGACATCCGCAACACATTGTTTTTTATTCTTGATAAATCTTATACAAAAACTAAAATTATTGCACTTGTTTGAAATTGTTGGTAACTGAATAACTTGCGATTAGTTTAAAAATCAAAACCGATAATTTCTTATAAAACGCATGGTCAGATTTTAGAAAAACGTCTCTGCACAACATGTAAAACAACACAAAACTTAACTATTGACTAGATAGTATTTTCGAGTTATTATTCATTTTCTTTTAAAATAATTTTATTTAGAAACTGTCTAAGGTGAAGTGGGCGAACAGTCGAAAGCAACGATAATGAAAGAAAGTATCACTTTCGCACAGAGAAAACAGAACCAGCACCGTGCCGGGCGTTTGACAGTCAACAACTGAACACTGAACGAATGAACTGACAGGAGAAATCGCAGCGAGACACCGCGCGCCCACCGCCACCGGAGCACGGAGCGGGCAGCTTGTCGCAAGGGAAGACAAGCCTGTAGCAGATTGGCGCAACGTTGTGCTGACTGCTGTTGCGGGGCAGAGGGGAGACCTTTTCACGCACACGCCAAGGAACAATCTTGTGGGATTCACTTTGGGATCATTTGGAACAGGGGTATTAGTTTCAGTACGTAGGTAGATACCAACAATCTTTCAGCTTTTTTCAGAAGAAATCTTTTCATTTCAACTTCTCGCAGCGAATTTGGTTTGATGCAATCAATTTAAAATAAATAATAAGTTTAAAATACAATTTTTTTAAATGTTTCTGGATACATTGGAAATATTATTATTATTATTAAGAGAAACATACTTATTATGGAAAAATCAGAAAAGAGAGAACACAAATCTGTTTGCATTAAAAAAACGTAAATAAAGGCATACCTAAAAGCTGTTTTACATAATAAGACAAAGCTAAATAAAGCTAAGTAAGTAATATTTGTACAGATTAAATCATCCTATTTTTATTACACCACTGAAGGCTTTATGAATCTGAAATTCACACTATAACCGAGCTCTCGGCGGTAGGACCATATACCCAAAGGTGTTTGCCAAAAAAGAATCGAAGCCACTGACTTTTACGAATATTTGTAAGAGGAAAAAACACAAAGCACGTGAAGGTGGGCCAAAGTAAATTGCACATTTATACCTGGGTGCCTTACGCCCTCGGGAAAGGGAATATTATGAACGGCTAATGTGGATTAGTCGGTCTTCGTCCATTCCTCGGGGCTCTTCTTCCGTCACGTCAAAAGCCATTCATTCGAAAGGAATCCCTTTTCCAGCCGTCATTTTAAACCTCTGTTGATATACCAGATAATATACCCATCCCTCACCTGTTCAAAATGTATCCTAGTCCATCAGCGATACAAGTCCTTAATCACGCTTTTTATTCAGACAATAAACATTCGGGCCTTTCAAATGGAAATCGTAAATAACATCGTGATCGTGATTCAAGCGGTCGCTTATCGTCTCCCTGTATTCTGAAAGCATGGAACTTCTGAATTCCAAGTGATTGTGATTGATGCAGTATTTTATGTGGATATTTTGTATTGTATGCCGCGTGAATAAGTGATAACTGTGGGTTGCTCGGATGCTTGGTCTTGTCATTTATTACACACACAAACCCACTAATTTATGCATTTACATACAATGTAGGTACTACAGTCATCTCGCACATCAGAATGTAATGTTCAAAGAATTTTGGACAGCACATTAATTTATGATATATTTGACAGAACATGCGAGGCAAAATATGATCCCTTTACTGCGGAATGACATAAAAAAACCTACTCGGGATCGTTAGAGAAAACGTCGTGGGTGAAAGAGGCAATATTTGTCCGACGCTAATATTGAGTTAGAGTACGAGGCCCCATTGGAGGGTGGGCCATAAAACATCAGGCCTCCGTGGCTCCGTGTGCGGCTGAAGTCGTCCGTAGAAAATTACTCAAAGCGCTTATTGTACTTTGTTGCAATCGGTCAAAAAAGAGCTTTGACGACCTTCCAACGCATGCAGAACCCGTGCACCGCGACTAATGGAGATTACTGTACAGTGTACCACCCTGCACTCTGCAGTCCGCAAGGAATTTTTGAGATTGTTTTTTTTTACAAAATTTGGTGTTAGAAATACGGCATCAATATTAAATAAGTAAGAAAGATTGATGTCTGTATAAATTCATTTGATAGATATACATACAAAATTTGAATAAGTGCCACTTTGACGAAATCCTTTGAAATCTATTCCAGCTTTGGCTCCGTATTACTGGCTATACAAATTTCGATATCAAACATCCTTTTGATCGAGACAAAGGGGACCGCCCCACATCCTGAAAACCACCACCGAGGCACCGAAGCGGACCCACCAAGTTACAGAAATAATAAAATTATTAATTTATCGTAACCCCCGCGATTTATTATTGTGCGCCGGGCGCCGTCGCCGAACCCATAATAAAAAATAGTAATAACGCCGATTTTAAATGCGCATTTTTCCAGGCGTTTTAACATGGAAATAATTGATTTTAAAAAGCAATCAATCTTACGTCGAGGTCGGGACACCCACAACGGCGGGCCTGGGTCCTAAAACGACACAACTCCTAGTGCCTTTTATTTACGGACGGCAGATGCGTCAAATCTCTAAACACTGCGGCTGTGAGTGTGGACCACACTGAAAAGTTTTAATACCCATTATTTAATACACGCAGGTACATCACATATTAATACACGCAATTAACACACAATGTATTTTATGGTGTGGATTTAATAAGGTCAATCTACGAAAGATCACCACCTGCTTGGGTCCTAGTTTCATTCCGCACGCCGAAGTGATTTATTGAATCGGCACAAAAAAAAACAGTAGTATGTTAAGGGCCCGCAACCCGGATTTGTACCGATTTATTACATATTTCCCTTAAACACGGTAAGTTTTAAAGCTCTTAAAAATATATGTTATTCTTGAAGATAACATCTAGACTTTGCCCGCGCCGAAACGCAATTATATAAAATTCACTCGATAGAAAAAAATCGCAAAGTATGCTCCAAAAATTATTATTAACAAGTTTGTTTCAGTTATTTTAGAAGTTATATATATGAAAAAATTCACAGTGTTTCTTTAAATGCTGTTTAAGACAATGCCCGCGAGATTTTCGCTCTATTTTAAACGAGTCGTGTTTTATTAAACATTTTATTAAGCAATTTTCGCATCGATTTTGTCGCTGTAAATGTTAGCGCTCTCCTCTAACATTAGTAATTTCGTATCTCTCCATCTTCTTCTTTTCGGGCCCGGTTGCAGAGCCTTAACGGATACGAAAAAGTGATGCGATTACTTAGTTCGAGTGTTTTTTTAAATCCATCCTCAAGAGCAAAAAACACATTTCCTGCGCAAGCTGCGGCAATGGTGTGTCCACATACGAAGATTTTTTGTACAATTAAATCTGATGTCACACGATGTTGCTCTTACAAACAAGCCAGAAGGTGTCACAAGCACAAGGATTGAGGTCGAGAAAGCTCTGACAAAGCCCTGACTGAGAGACTTCTGTTATTTGCGTACCAGCAGAGGCCAGCAGACTAATAACCGTCGCATAAGTCGTGGTTCGCGAGTTACCGCGGCACGAGGAAGCCAACTTATAATTATGACGAAGATGGTGAACCGTTTTGGATTGTTGCAGTTGGTAATTAAAATCGCAGATAACACTAATAAAAATTCTCATGAATGGATGTCTACCGGTACCCACCGCAGAGGTCCATGCAATTGTTGACTCAACTTGTTGTGGGCATTGAATAGGCCTTTGAATGAGCAACTTATAAACAATGCACCTCTGTTAGACGAGCATTATAATAGTATCCAGAAATACCACCTTGCGAGATGTCCATAAACAACAATGATTGTATCATTTGGCAAGATAGTTTAATAGTCAATAGGAATTAAACAAAACAAGCATTACAAACATTTGACACGCCTAGTAATTATTGAAACAATGTAATTATGGGAGTTGTTTTTCACTCTCATAATAAGTATTAAATCTATTCTACTATGTAGGGTTCTGTTAAAATAAAATAAGAAGATTGGTACTCACTCGGTTTATTGACAAATAACAATTACTAAATAATAATTAACAGAGATGTTGCTTGGTGCACCTATTGTCACGGAGTGACAGGCCGTGCCGCGTCTCTCCCCACCTCGCGTCCCAATGGTGGTGGGAGTATCGACACTCCACATAATGAACAATAAAAAAATTAAGCTTTTGATATATGGATATCAGAGGCAAGATAAATATATACCTAAAATATTTTTAGAAAAAAAGGCGAAGGTATTGTGCCGTGCTGAAGTAAGAATAATATCCCACCGTTATGTGGCCAATATAAAGTAGGGATTTATTGAAATATTTTTAGTCTAAACCTAAACGATTGTGTCAATTTGCAAAATGATTTAAACAATGTAGCATTACCCACCGTTATGTGGCTAATATAAAGTTGGGATTTATTGATATATTTTTAGTCTAAACCTAAACGATTGTGTCAATTTGCAAAATGATTTAAACAATGTAGCTACCTATTACCAACAAAACCAATTATTTTTACTGTTTCAAACTGTCATCACATTGTATTTTCCAGCAGTAAAAAAAAAAATTAATTACTTATTCTTACTTGTGATCTTGGAATAACCCTTGACAGTAAACCACAATACAACCCACATACACAGCAAAAAATCACGAATAAACCTGCTAAAATATTAGGTATTAGGTACAGAACTTTTTTATAGCATCAATATTATTAAGCAACTTTACTTTGCTTACGTACGGAGTGATCTGGAGTTCGCATCAGTTGTTTGGTCTCCATTTTATAAATTTCACATTAACAAAATCGAGCCAATTCAAAACAAGTTCTTAAAATATCTTTATTAGAGGTCAATTGTAAGATTTAATAATTATGCAGAGGCAGCTACATACTTTAAAATCGATTCATTGAGTCTACGAAGGCATCACATAGATGCACTATTACTGTATAAATTAGTCAACAACAATATTTGTGTTGTTAAATAAGATACAATGTAAATATACCTGCGCGCTCCACGTGCCCTTCTGTCCTATTCAAAGTAAATCAATGCAAACATTTTCAATAGCGAGTTCAATAAATATAAAAAGTGTCGAAAGGAAAATTTCTCTGATAATTCATGAGTATGTAACTTTTCTGTTGTTTGTATTGATAATTGTTATTAATTGCATTTGTTGTACGTACAGGATGTACTGTCTTCTTATTACTACCAATAAATGACAACCGTAACTATGAACCGAACACTGATTTTTTTTTTAACCATTATGTGAGTTTTGGTTTTTACTTTTTTTTAATAATTCTACTCGTATATTTACATAATTAATATTATTTTTATTATAATGTATTATTTTTAATATAATATGATATCTCGTTTAAATGTAAAAATATCTGCTAATACCTCCAATTACACCAGAATAAGATCAATAAAAAAAATATTTAAATTTATTTTTCACGAGCATTTTTTTATTATTTTTATGTTGTTGTATTAGAGGTTAAGTAACAACGAGGAATCCATAATTGGTTTTATTTTGGCTACACTACACAAGTACAAACTGATAAAAATGTAAACTGTCGATTTCCCGAAAACGAATAAATAAATATATATATAGGCCAGCTGGTAAGCCAGTGGGTGGATTAACAATAAACCCGACATCACGAAGCGGCTAGCATCAGGGTTTCAGTTTGTATTTTGTATCCATCACAAGCAATAACAATCAAAATCGGATAGTCAACGAAAGAATGACAAAACATTACACGTGGCCACAAAACAATGGCCCGAAGAGGCAGGGATATGCCAAATGAACGGCGGAATAGAAAAACCCGTCAATAAAGACTAACTCTCAAACAATTTCGATGCATATATAGGAAGCGATATAATATGCATAATTTTACAAGAGAATTAATCAAATGTTTTAAAATCGATATGTCTAAGCTAAAAAGAGCTAAGTCTAAGCCTTAAAAAAATTCAAGTATTTTATGTAGGTAAAGTAAAGATGATAATTACATGATGATGACTGTCTAAGGAGATGCATCTTTCACCATTATTAACATTTTAAATTCTTCAAAAAAAAAATTTCTTAGATGTGACAGTCAAGTTGTGGTTGTATACTATTATGAATTGTTTTACATAATAATATTATAATAATAATAAATAGAAAACTCGCCTTATAAATTATACTGAAAACTTGAACTGAATCATATCAAATAAAACCAATACAATAACACCTTAAACTAAATCAAACTGAACACAAACTTGAACTGAATCATGTCAAAAAAAACAATAAAATAACACCCCCATACACACAATCCCTGCTTATTTACATCTATTATGTAATTAATTACCGTATAAAATTTATTTGTAATTTATGTAACTTTTTGTGACTAATAAAAAAAATAGATTAATTAATATTGGAAATATTGAAACTTACAAAAGACATAAATATGCTGCAATATTTATACCCCTTCACCTTTATTATGTTTGGTATTGTCATAGAAGAGTCACTAAGACAATGACCGGTGAAAATGTGTGCGCTATTAACTTTACGTTTAAGGGCAGTTAGGCGATTAGAGTCCCAACCCTGCCCGGGCAGTATTGGTGGTAAGAGACATTAATCCCAAATGGTCTCCGATATAATCTCTAAGGCCCATGCCACCCACAGAACTGGCTACCGGCTACCGTCTTCCGAATTCCGTATTTCGTACCAGAGTGACTGTGAGAGGTCTAGAAGGTAGAAGGTCCTCCCGTTTTATTATTGTGTCTTTGTCCGTTTTATGTTATTATTGTTATTTAGGGTAATATCGATAGACGTATTATTTATTCGGGTTCTCCGTAATGAGACGGTTTCTGGGGAGGCCGGTTATTATCGAAACCACAAATATTTTATGGACGTTCAAAACCCGCTGACCTTTTAGGGAAAATATTCAATTAGGCTTAAAGAATTTATTGGTTGATGGTTAACTTTGATAAGATTCTTCGGCCTTTCATTTGCGAATTCCAATGATTTTGAAAGTAAGCACTAGACACAATGAAAGATTTAAATGTGTTACTTTAGAAATTATAGTAAAAAAGACGAGATTTCTTTTATACTAACCCCACACAAAGAACTAAAGATTCCTCAGGATCTCATTTCAGGGCCACCGTCAAATAGAAAACTTTTGGATGTCTTGCCAAAAAAAAAGTGAAGTATTAAATTTAAGAATCTCTACCCACTAAAAATATCTACATATCGCACAACAATAAAAATCTGTTCATCGAATGAACAATGTGTACGTAAATAATAAAAGGAACTGAAATGATCTTTGGCCTTTTGGCCTTCTTAAGTCTTCAGCAATTAATAAGTAATCATTAAGGACGGCATTAGGATAATAATACGCGGTCCACGCATTCAATTAGCAAGGTAAATTACCGGACAAGCGAACGCCCGCGGCGAAAGAACAGGTCAGGAGCCCGGGACCCGAGACCTGGAGTCGGGAGCCTCCGCGGGGGCAAAAAATACCCCGGAATGAATAAACCGAAAAATGTTCGGGTTTCCCATATTACATGATGCGCCGCGGGCACTGCTCATAATGCACAATTAATTAATTAGACCTTCGCGGGTGGCCGGCCCTGACTAACACAGGGCCGCAAACGCGGCAAATTATAAATTAACTCGCCAATTTAACATCAAATATACTATGGGTCAAATGGTTCCATGAAAAAACAGAAAGCTTAAGAAAAATGATTAAAAAGCATACTCACCCAAACTAATCACGTTTTGTCACTATTCCATTTTATCTACCGTGTTTTTATTTCGTAATCGTTAACTATGGCTCTGCCAGTGAGACTTTGTTGTGACATCTCTCTCTGGTATATATGCATTGATTATCAGGAAGAGGGGGTACAATGGAGAAAGGAGCTATTATTGACATGCGTTATTCCCCACACCAAGGTATTAATCATACCGAAGATCAAAGTATTATCAATATCTACCCCACCTCCTTCCCGTCCCCGGTTGCTTTAGCCCCACAATATACCCCAAATTGGGGATGCCACAGTCTTATTGGCTACAGACAATTGGGAACAGTTGGGACTCTTGTGCGGTACTCACATAAAACAGAAGAAAAAATAATTCAATATTTTTCAATGTCTTCAATAAAGGTGAAGCAGAGCTTGTAGCAAAGACTTATATAAAGTGCTTATATAAAGTTTAAATGATTTAATGAAAATTTATTTATAGAAATTTTAAGTAGGTACATCTCTATTGTACACAACGCCATTGCAAAGGATAAGAATAGAATATCGCGCGTGTATCTCAATATAATACAAAAATAAACACGCTGCAAAATTAATCTAGCGCGGATCATAGGAAATTATTTATAGCCACCTTTATTAATACAAGATAGCAAATTGATAGCCTACATTGCAGTTTGCAGCTAATGACGTTGTGTCTATGTGTAGGTATAGATAGCTACGGGCCGGTATATCAATATTTCTTAGTAATGGTATCACTGGGCTTATCTTGCCAGGACTCCTACCAGAAAGTAACTTGACGGACTCTCACATCTCTCTCATGGTTAACTGATACCGGCTCTTTGTGCACTAGTTGACCTCAAAATTAAGTCGGGAAAATGGGTACTGAAATAATACCAGTTTTATAATTGTTATTTTTGCTCGCACAGGTAGGTATTAGCTAATAAATAGGAGAAATGGCCAACTACTTCAGGCAGATACTAGACAATCAATCGGTAATGCCTTGGGATCATGGAAGTAATACAAATAGAGAGAGGAAGATAGTTTATAATAATAATTATACTTGAATTACTTTTACAGCATCATTTTTGCAAGTTTATATCAACTATCACCTCAAACGCAATGTATCTGTTTTTTTTTTAATAAATTTATTTATTTATATTTATTTATTTATTTATTTAAAATTTACGGCACAAAGTGCCATTTACTAACATGTGTTATTTAATATATTTAAACAGTCATAGTACAAATTGTAAGAACTCAAGAGTTGAAAACCATATTTTAGACCTAAATTATTTTATATTATGTACATTTATTGTGTCCCGCTTTACATATTATCGCAGTTTAAATATTACGCGGTGATAAGTTCGGAAGAGCGAAAATATTGTGACTTAACACCATGGCGCGGCGTGTATACGGTTAAAACGGCCTAAAACCGGGCTTACGGCTGGCCTAACTACATCAACGCTAAGCCGGCGCATAAGATTTGTAGTAAGCAGGACCACAGGACGGAATGGCGTTTAGCCGTCTTGTACAAACTTGAATTTAATGTGAATTTTTTATTTTCAATTTTTGACAGATCTGAATTGTTTTCAGTAGGAAATATAAATTTGCGTTCATTTTATACAGATTTACGTATTTTTAAGGCAACTTCAAATTTATTTCTTTTGAAAGGGCTCTTGTTTATTATTTAACCTAAAATCCAAAAATGGTTTAAAAATAATAACTTTAAAAAATGACACTAAGGTTGTGTTGAATTATGAAGAGGCCAAAGCTATAAATTGAAACAATTCCATTATAACATATTATAATAAAACGAATATAAAACTTTATTCCACTTAATTTTATTCGACCGTAACCGGTTTCTGCTCGTTAAAGCCATCTTCAGACTGGTACAAATATTTCTTAGTCTACGGTTTATATGCACAACATATTGGGGAGGGGGAGAGGGGTGGTCTACGAGGATTTTAATCAATTATAATAATTATATTTGTTGCTAAGACGTTTTAGACTATCGAATTTCTAAATATTTTGGTAATTCAAGTAAGCTAATTACATTGGGTTTGCAGCTCACTTCAATCCCTTCATTACCAAAATATTTAGAAATTCGATAGTCTAAAACGTCTTAGCAACAAATATAATTATTATGATTGATTAAAATCCTTGTAGACCACCCCTCTCCCCCTCCCCAATATGTTGTGTATGTAAACCGTAGACTAAGAAATATTTGTACCAGTCTGAAGATGGCTTTAACGAGCTGAAACCGGTTACGGTCGAATAAAATTAAGTGGAATAAAGTTTTAAATTCGTTTTATTATAATATATTATAATGGAATTCCACCATAAATTATTATCACTCTCAAAAATAGAAATATTAATTTCAATAAATATTTGTTAGGAGCAGCCCTGACCTAAACGACTGCTTTAGGCATTAGGTTGCAGTGTTATTTAGAGAAATGGCTGTTATTTGAATTTTAAAATGGGACCTTTTTGATTGCCCGTGGGTCCGGGCTAGGGGTGACTCAGGGTGCCTACCGCAAATGATCGCCTGGAAGAATTTTAACTACCGGCTGATGGGTATTATACAATACCAAAAAATACCATTCCGATCATTACCGAGGAGCCAAGACTTTTAAGAAAATCAGAATTACAACAGGAAATAACTCAAGCCACCCAAGTGATATCCTCAGAAGGATTCATATGGATTGCCAGAGCTTTTTTCGCACTTATGAAATTGAAATATTTTATGTTTTTTTAGGAGAGAAAGGGGTATATATCTTCTGGAAGGAGTAACCAATAAGCTTGTAGGTCGTTTTGCAACGAAGCACAAGAACTCTTATTACAATAAGACCTAATTAGAATCCAACATATATTATTTAAAGTATAATATAACAAAAAAAAATCAATATAAATTTGAATGAGTTCCCGTTTGGCAACGTCGGTTTCTGAGATCCTGGACTCGTGATCCCTGGAACCAGAAACAAGGATCAAAGCGATCTGCCACAGAGGTGGTCGCGTGACATTGATCCATTCGTGGGTTCTTGTATTAAATTCACCTTCCAATGCTGCCTACTTATAATCTCCATTCTACTTTATTGGAAGTTGGTTTAGTTTCTACGAGAGGCTTGATATTGATATTAAATTACAGTACGATAGATCAGTTTGTCGTGTCGATGATTCCCATTCAAAGCGTTGCGGTTTTCTATTGATTGCACAATAACTTTGGAAAGACGCGCAACTAAGGTGGCATCAAATTACCTCGGCAGATACTCTGCATATATTATCTAGGTATAATGTATTCCCTTTGAACGCATCTTTTCTATGTCTTGTTATTCTGAAGTTGATTGCTTTCCTACCTTTCTCATTCGGAAGCCTTCTGGCGTGAAATTATTATTATTATTAAGCCTTTTGGGTTTTTCGGAATATGCCACGTTAAATGGATAGTAATGCGATTGGTGCAACAATGTTTATTTAACGCTTTGTGGTGACTACCTTTCAGAAGGCAGTCCAGTATGATCCATTTTGGCCAAAACATTGTAAACCAAAAGGTAATTTTTTCGAACTAACCGTCACGCCGTTTCACTGAAAGCACGAAGGATAGGCAGAAAGAACAAACCCCAAAAAACTCGGTCTTAGCATACACTCCTTTTTTACATTAGGTGCACACAGGAGGCCATGCGAAAAATAATTACCCTAAAAATAATTCCGCCATCATTGACCATGCTGTGTGGAGGGTATTTTTAGGAAAGGAAGGAGGGTAAGTTCTGGGAAGGAAAAAGGAATGAGGGGTATATAGGAAACTGGGAGTCAGCGTGTCCAGGAGTGACGGCCTGCGACGTGGTTGGTGGGCAGACACATCCACCGCCGCCGAATTTAAAAGAATTAAATTAACCCAATGTTATCAATGATGAGCAATGAGTTAAACTTTAATCGTACGAGATAATTCGTTTAAAAAAAATCAATTTTGAAAACCGATTAAAAACTACGAGACGTAAATGTGAACGCAAAATCGTAGGCCCCACTCGTCAACTCAGAAAAAGTTGGCTCGGATGGGGAAAACATTAAACTATTCGAAGTCAAAATAATTCATACGAATTTTCACTATTCTCCGGAAAGTCGCGAATTGTTGGATCCGCATCTGTCCCCACATTATGATTCGGTATATTAAATGTTTACCGGTAGTTGTGTTTATATGGTTATGCTTATTAGCGTCACCTGTGTGAGTGAATGTTTGCATGAATAGATTTATTATTATGGGACCACCCCGACGGATGTCGCACCACCACAAGAGGGAATTTTCCTAAACAATCAAGAGGCACTCAGCAAAAAAAAAAACACGTATTCAAATGCTTCTTATTTTGTGCGGACAAGACAATTTAAACTTTTTTACGTCGGTGCTTCGAATTGCTGAATTCTAATGATTTTACTCGGTGTAGTCCGATTTTCAGGGAGAGACGGAGGAGAGAGAGAAGGAAATAGAATGATTGCCAGCACAAGGGTCTGAAAGAGAGGGGTGGTCCACTGCGGGTGGCCTGAACGCCGATATTCACTTAGGAGATACAACAGGAGTTCATAATGTCCACAAACGAACACACGCACACACGTTGATGCGCTCACACATGCAAAAACTGAGTGTCTTTCAGTATGACTAATTAAGGGACTGCCAGAACCAGTAACCTACATGATATAGATCAAATTTCTGAATGACAAAAAATGCGATGTGGACCATTTGACGTAACATTAAAATACCCTACATAATTTTTTATTTTTTTTACATTAACTCCACACAGGAGGCCCTGGGGAAAATAACTTCCCTCAGGGCCTATGTCATCTTTGAAGATGCTGTGTGGAGGGTCTTTTTGAGAAAAAGGAAGGAGTGAACACGGGTCTTGAAGAGACCCATGTTGTAGGAGGGATTAAACACAGAGGCCGGCAAATCGTTCCACAGCCGAGCCGTTGAACTCAAGAACGAGTCATAGAAACGACCCGTTCTCATGTGACTAATGTCAACCGTGTACAAATGTTGGGCGCGTGTTTGGCGTGTTTCCCGACTATGCACCGGTGCCGAGGGGATCAATGACGCTAGTTCCTCGGAGCATCTTCCATTGTAATACCGGTAGAACAAGGACAGCATTCCCACCTGACGCCTGTGCTCTAAAGATTGCAGTCCGTCTGTTAAGATGGGAGAATCTATCAAACGGACCGCCCGTTTCTGCACAGAGTCAAGGGTTAATACATAGCTAAAAAAAAACTTTACTGGAACCAAACCATGTTTCCAGGTGGCTGTTTTTTTCGTTTCACAAGGTACCTGCGTAATGATATTGCATTGTTTCGGTAAGTACGAGGTGTGACAGAAGTAATGCCAAATTCACAGGTGATAAAAGGCCACCCTGCGCGGCGTGGTGTGGGATCTATCAGACGTTCACTAAGCCGTGCGTCATTTCACTAGTGGCAGAACTCACAAGACGTAGGTCCAAGGTGGGCCGATGCGGAATAATGACCCCAAACGGCCATGCGAAACTAAGGAGCGGAAGGTGAAATTAGAAAAAAATTGCTTGAGCAAGAAAACAGCGACGAAAAAATATAATTGAATGAAAAAACTTTTTCATTTCATTTCAATATTTTTACCGCAATTAAATTTTGTATAAACCGGAGGAAATTGGTATGGAGTACCTACCCGCCATTTTGAGAAAGAAGTTACAAATTTCACTCTCAGACGTAATACGCTTCCGTTTCTGGGAACGAATTCACATTGAAGTTTGTTTGATGCCACAAAATCAAAAGAAAGCGGAAGTTCATTATACACTCTTCAATTTGACGATATATTATATTCAAACACAAAATTGAGGACGATTAGAAATATTCCATACAAAAAGTAATGGATACTTAATATAAAAAGTTAAAAGTAAGGCGGCCACACATGGTGGTGGCAAACGAGTTATCTACCGAATTGTTGAAAATAATAGTATGCAAATTAGTCAAATTCAATATTTTTTGTTTGGCTATTGAAAAAAGAGTGTTTGTTTTGACTGCGAGATATAATACGAAACAATGGTGTTGGTTGTTTTATCGGTATTTCAGCCGGACTGACGCACTCCAACAATGACACAAGCCAGTGAGTGTCAAAAGACAGATAATAAAGGCAATAGTTTGATGTACATAAAATGTGTTGTGTGTGCGACCGCAGCGGCCACCACGACTATTTGTCAATATTTGGATAAACATAATGTATTGGCAGCGGCGAGTGTCGATACAATGGTTTATTGTAGGTACGCTGCGGTCAGGTAACACGGCCATTACAAATGGACCGCCGCGCACGCTGTTAGAAACAGGGATGACTAGATAATAAAAGAAAAAATAAAATAAAACAGCTACTATAATTACTATAGCTACTATAACTAGGATAACTACTCCCTTGCAATTATTTTGCATAAATACGGCGCTATACAAATTATACAATTATTATTAACCAACCTAGAAGCACAATTTCTAAGAGTGGACACTTTACCAGTTACCCAGGGGCACATCGATTGCAGAAGGATCTCAGCATCCCGATGTAGTGACCGTCTTCAACCAGAAGAAGAAGTAAAATATAGAATATTTTCTGTAGTATCTATGTATGAAAAACTAATATGTTTGTAGAAAATACCTACCTGGGCTACCCACAGACCAACCGTTCCAAATTTATATTATCTATATCTGAAATCGATGTAATTAGAATCTACAGAGGTAGATTTAAAGTTTTCATTAAATCGGTGGCAGCCCTTGGTCGAGAAGCGTGGGTGGCAACAATGTTGACTCCTGAGACTGGCGAAATATCGCAGGGGAGGTCAGAGAAGAAAGCGGGTACCACACTAGGGGGATTTTAAAAATCTCCGGGAGCTCGTGTAAAGCGTCAAAATAAAGGAATGTGTACCCAGACAGGGTTTTTGGCACAGTCGATAATAATGTAAAAATCAATAACTTTCCATTCTTCAATCTATGTACATTATACATCTAGTATTGAATGAAATACGGGTTGGATTCTCAAAAGTTGTCTTACAGGAAGATTTTCTTGGCAGTCAAATACAAAAACAATAGAAAATGTCCTAATATTGCCAAAATTGTTGAGAAAGTTCATATCTGATGTATTTGCAAGCTACAATGTGTAACCGTGGCGATGGTAGTGCTTTCACTTCGCACACTAAGTTGACAGGTTTAATTTCCGACAGTGAAGGGTACCTAAGCGGTGAAATTCGAATTTCATTTGAGCAAACCTTGAATTCAATCATTATTCGCATGCTGGCAGGAGCAACGCTCGACCGCTATAAATAATGATTAAATAACAAAGCTCGTAATTGATAGTTGATTGTTGCTTAAAGCAAGCGAGCAGATGCAGATACCTAAACCTATCGACATCGCCGAAGTGAAACTAGGAAGCGGCCGCCAGTCGAAAAGTGAAACTATGTTTGTATATAAGAAAGGCGAGCGCGTTACCGAACCCGACAGTACCTACTCCGATGGAGAAATTGTCTTTTACAAACTACGAAACGTCAAGTTCGAGAGAGCTGGCTGCTGGCTGCTGGCTGTTGGCTGGATATTGTGACATAACCCGGAGGGGGTGGGGGCAGAGGAATCGACCGTTGTGCCGGATAATAGACACTCGAAATTGAATGAAATCATCTGGCATACACCCACCAAACACCGAACGAGAAACTGGTAACCGACCGACCCCGCGTTCGATGCCTGGCGATGCATTGCAACACTCGCACTCGTGTGAACTAAGCTGCATACTTTAATTTACTTTCCATTAGATGTGTGGAGTGTGAAGTTCCACAGACGTTGAAACGGCTGGCTTGAGCAATGAAGAATATATTACAACAGCGAGGGGCTGGCTGTACAGCACTCAGCGTTCTTCAAAACATCGATACTTGACATGCCTGACACAGTTCTAGTAATAATTGGTAAAACTGAAACATATGAAAGTCACCAGAACTGAGCGAACTAGATACGGTTTTGATAGTAGCTGGTGGATGGATAGGTAACTAATTTAACAAGATGCTATGAAATATCGATGAATTAGAACGTCCCTTCCCTACCGGGCAATGTTACCATGCGGAGACCTATCACGAATAGAAAGCTGAAGGTGCATATTGCAGAAATACAATATTGTTTTACAATACGGTGCCGACCTCAAATACGATTTGCAAATACATTCACGGCAAATTTATGAGCAACGAAAATCATATAAGGTCATACATTTACGCACGGTGATTAAACATCAAAGCGCCCTTTTTGTAAGTGATCAAAATTAATAATAAAAATATTTAGATGATTTGTATTTCGCCGTTTTTGTGAAAAATCAACTCAAGGGCGCTGTGCTAACTTATAATAAATATCTACAATCCTACTTCCAACTACAAACTAAAGAAACCATTACAACAACTTATGGCTAAAAGGTTCATCAATCACTGATACAAAATTATATGTACAATGATTTGACCAATGAACGCGAAGCTGCGTAAAATGTACATTCATTTATTGTTTCATTTATACTCTGTACAGGTAGAAAATATACAGGGCCATACTTACCAGGAAAGCCACTTGAGATTAACACTGTTTATTGTTCATTTAGAGAAATTTAGGTACAGTTCGCACGCAGAGGACACACATCTCATCTGCCCTGATGATGGACACTGTAACGCTGTCCGAAACGTTGGCTAAAGAAGGGGGTTATAATAATATTCATTATAACGAAATATTACCCCAAAAACAAATCACGATAATACTTTTTGCCGTGAAAATTAAAGTCATGTGTGATAAAAGTTGAATAAAAATCATAGCTGACCCAGTTGATATGAAATACAACTTACTCCATATGAAATTAAAACAAAAAAAAACTGGTTATATTTTTTTACAATTTTTAAACCACTTGTCGTGATGAACCAAAAACAATATTAAGATTTTATGGACCGAAGCATCGATGACATAAAGCGAGATGAAATTATTTTATTCATATAACACTAATATATTACACAATAATACATAAACTTGCAAAACTACATAATTGTCGTAATAGATGTTTCTTGACACGTCCAATCAGTGATAATATTCGCCAATAAACGGAGAAAGAAGTGGCAATAAACATATTAGATATTATGTCATTTGGATAGTAATGATAAAATACACCATGTTAGGTGAAACCTAATGCAATATTCGTGATCAGAACACCTGGAATCATCACGAAATAATGTTAGACAGATACTAACTCGTGTATCGTATAACAGTTACAATAACGTATTATGACATAACAGAGAAAAGTGAAATTCTGCACACCAGCTGACTCTGCCTCACTAAGGTAATGCGATTAATGAAAGTCGCGGTTCTACTGGATGAATTTCATTTAATGTTTATAATAACATCGCTCACTGAAATTTTAAAAAAGAAACGATACGGGCAAAAGCTATAGCACCACATTTCTGAGCATTAACATTAAAAATAAATTGACGAATTTATTATCGCCTCAAGTTACTTATCTCGTAAGAAAAAATAGATCTATAATTTGGGAGGCGGGTGTGGTGTGGGCATTGCCGCGCCGGGAACCATTTATTGGATAACCAACACAAGTGGTTCGCTACTTTGGTGATTTGGTATTAGCGGTTCATGGGGTGAGGTTTGTCTAAGTCTTGGCGGCGCACGAGTTTGCCCATGACATACTGCGCGGCGTGCCGTATCGGGAGAGACTGATTGAGGGAGACCTAACCTAAACCTTGCCAGTCGGGCTCTCTCGATCCATCACCTCACACCGTCAGTCACTCCTGGACACATTGACCCCCAGATTCCACCCCTCATACCTACCTCCCATATTTTTTCCTTCTCAGAACTTCCTCTCATTCATCATCAGGACTTGTAAGCAGTTTGATAACCAAGAAGTTATGCTAGCGTTATTCGATGGCATACTAAGAAGCAAGCTGGAGTACGCGAGCGATGTTTGGGCACCGTACCACCAGAAGTATATTGATATGTTAGAGCAAATCCAGAAGAAATTCCTCAGGTATGTTTATATGCGGAAGCATGGAACCTATCCAAGGTTCATGCACCATATTGACTTACTTGAGGAAACTGATTCTGCGAGTCTAGAAACTCGACGGAAAGAAAGTCTTGCTAATCTGTCTTTCAAAATTTGGAACAATTTCATCGATGGTCCATTTCTCTTGGGATGCTATGATTTATATGTACCAGACCACTACAGCCGAAGTCGACATCATTACTTATTTAAAGTACCGAACGGTAGAACAGACGTCTTGGCAAAGCATAGCATGACGAGGGGAGTGGTGCTATTAAATGAAATTGCAAACTATTTGGATGTAAGTGACTGTTCTTTATATGCCTTTAAAATATTATTGAAGAGTCACTTGCTTAAATGCTGATAGGGTAACTAAATTGTACTGTAATTGGAAGTATTCTGTTGTACAATAATAATAAAATAAAATAAAATATTTGTAGCGAAATAATTATGCACTTAGCAATTTCGCATTGCGAAGAGAAAGGTTTCATAGAATTGGCTAATAGAGGGGAGGAAAGTTCAAAGGTTTCACGGTCACGGTGAGAGCGGGTGGCGGGTGGTGGGTGGCAGTGGGGGTGGCAAGTGAGGGGAGTGGGGCCAGATGGAGTTGAGCAACGCTCTAGAAGAAAGTTACCGGCGAGCGGCGCTCCGGTAACTATTAGGTAATAGCCAATCATATTATTACGCTACCACACACACATACTCAACCTCTCACACACCGACACACCGCCACGGAGCACAACTGCTCGAGCCATTGTCTCACAATTACACTAACTTCAAAGCGCAATGGAGAATAACACACTCACTACTTGTTTTACAGCTGCACAAATAGTACAAAGATATTAATCAGTATTAACATAATTAAATAAAAACAAACCACTTTGTATATGTCGCAGGGAAATCATAAAATCGGGCAGATCATGATGCGCCTAGCCACATCATGATTTTACGATCGGTTTACGACATATACACCACTTATGTAGTGGTGAACACAAAATGATGTGTTTTTATTTAAAAATGACGCCACAAAGTGAACTTGCGAATATCGAAGAAGTATTAATTTAAATTTCTTTAATCTACAATCTTATACAATCATCTGTAGACAGATGGCAATACTAATCAACCTATGTAGTGCGTAATGAAGAAGAACAGTCTGCATTCCGTAATTGAGATTAAGTAAGCAGGATGTTTATCTTGGCAAAACTTCAATTAGATTCAGTGCATTTCCGCTAGATAAAAGCTGTTAGAATTTTCATTTCATGTACATTCAATCATAAGATTTGAAGGACGTAGTTTCAAACATAAATAACGAAAAGATCTTCACCACTGCGCGATAATGAAACGGGCAACAGCATTCAGAAATGTTCCCAATAATTCAGAGGTAGCGAGGAGATTCTCAAGCTCAAGCAACAGATTTTGTGCTTGCTAAATTGATTATCAAAATACATTAAAAGGATGTTTTACAAGGAGTTTTGGTAGGTTTGAGTTTTAAGCCATTATGCGGATTGGTTGCTTCCACTGCTAGAAAAGTGATTGATGACGGAGTCGGGGTAGATGTTGGCCTATTACAATCAAGGATGCGCAGTTGAAAGTTAGCCTATCCTACAATAAATCGCAAAAAGTGCTACAAATTTAGCTAAAAACTGTGGGAACATCGTGTAAAAAGGTCACACAAAATTATATTGAAAGGTTTTACGAAATTAAACTTTCGATAACAACTGAACTATGCAATAATCCTATGTAGGGTATATTATGAGTACACGACACGCTATTAATTTAAGATATCAGGACAGGTGCCAAAGCTCGGAAAAAACTTCCACGTGAACTATAACAACAAAAAACGAAGGATTTCACAATCCTCATTTCAGAGAGCCGTAGTACACGAATCCTGTATTTAAAAAATGCCTATTTGAAAAAATGTATACAGTGGAAGGAGGTTACAATAATTTGCCTTCACAAGCCTTGAAAAAATCACCTGTTCAATTTTCATAGTCAAGATTGCCAAGGATAATAGCAGCGGATGAAATAATAATACCTTTGTTAAAAGTAGGAGATTCAAAGCGGGATTTAGGTACAAGAGCGCAAAGTAAAATACAATTATGCCGTGTTTTTAGCCGCTAGAGGTGTAACCTAGGCCCGCGTCGCTAGTTGCTGGTTGCTAGTTGCTAGGCGCCGTGTCCTCGGATCCGATAATAACTTATTTAGAGGAACATTCGCGCTGTGAATAATTTAACTGATCCGCAACATACTCATAACTAGATAAAAGAGCGAACATCAGATTACGTTGTCGGCTTTTGGGATGTTCCTCGTGCTTGGGCAAATGCGTAACATTTCAGACAGTCAAATAGTGTATGGGCAGATAAGAACTGTGATGATGAAATCTGGAAGCAAGTCTGAAACCTTGTCTCATGGAGAAGTAGGATCACAGCAATACGGATCAATATATCAAAAGTCAAACACTTGTTATAATAACTTTTGAAGGTTATACCCATAAATGAAATATATCGTTGAAGAAGAAGATAATACAAATAAATCTAAATGAAATTTGAAAAAGAACAAGACATATAAAAAAATATATTCATATATATAACGGTCGCAACTGGGGTATGTTTATCCGAGACACTATCTAGGTTACAAACCAATTATTTAGAACCTTGTGATCATTTATAAAACGATAGCATTCAAAAATATGGAAAAAAATATTCTAAGATAAGTAGTTAATTCTGAATTCGAAATGTGAGATCGCCAAAAGCGACGTACAAATAAGAGGGTTCAATGGTCGAGTTTGTTAAGGACCTTGTCCCGCTAAGACGAGAGATTCTGGGTTCGAGTCCCAGTTGCGATCTTTATCTTTTATTTTTCTGTGTCTTGTTCTTTTTCATACTTCCGTTTAGATTTATTAGTATTATCTTCTTCTTCAATGATATAATAAAATTTTCTTCAATATATCTACATGACATTACAATTATTAGCTTTGGGATTCATCTGTAATATTTGATGACTAGATTATTAATCATTTCGATCAAATATCATTCATTGACCGTATTTTCTATTAGAAAGTAATTAAGTATTTATGTTGTACCTAGAGCATTAACCATTATTTAAAACTACTTTACTACATTTTCATATTCATTTTATTCCCTCGTAATATTTGAATTGTATGTAAAATGAATATCTTCTAAATATACATTTAAACCAAAAAGGAAATCAATATATATTTTCTATCGATTCCGGGATACACAAGAGCAGGTAGTATGCTATTATCTTGAAATGGAACTAAATAATGTCGTTTCTCGGTTGTGACGCGAGGAATCAAGTAATTTCGATTGAGATGTTTTTAATAACGCGATGATGGCACATCTCGGTATTTATTTCCGCCTCACCGCGCAGTGACCAATGTGCCCCGGCTTTATTGCGCCCATTAACAGAGGAGGAAGGTCGTGCAGTACGTCATGGCTAGTGTGTACAAACTACACACCACACAAACCAACCAAGTCCAGGCTCACCGTGGAGCACGTGGCATCACGGGCCAAACTGCACGGGCAAGGTCACGTTGGATATTGAAGCTTGCGCGGAAAAGGCGATGTACATACAGCACTGAACGTCGACCGCAGTCTATTGTCCCTGCCAATGCCACGCTATTGATCCAAGTCCGGAGACAAGGAAACACGAAAGCCACTTCTCGCTAAATTCTGTGTGTGGTTAGAAGTTGGATTGTAACATACTCACTGAGAGATGTACTCGTCGTGATTATAATTTCAACGCACATAAATATAAAATCATATTCCATATAGTTTCGATTATACTGTTCATTTAACGAACAGTACAATCGAAACTCACCTTTCAGAGGGTTATCGACCATTTAGAAATTTTAACAATACAAAGTGTATTAAATATGTTATGTTAATGTTATATTTTGCCTATGTTACAAGTCAACTTGAGTACAATTCTCCTGTCTGGAACCCACATTATAATACACATGTTATTATTATTATGTATTTCAATTTTGTATTTAAGTTTTCAAGTTATGAATAAATAATACTTGCATTGTTTTTCAAGAGTTTGCTTCTGTGAAAATGCATATGTGATTAATGCAGACACATTAATCTAGGGATACTTATATTTGTATTTTAATTTATTATATACTACCCACAAAAATGCTGTATAAATATCCTGTTTGTGTCTCAAATAAATAAATAAATACAAGCTGTTGAAAGATTACAAAACAAATTCTTACGTTTTCTAAATATTAAAATGGGTATTTCAGCAATTATTTTGAACTACTTAAATGATATGAATATGCTCAAATTGTCAGACAGAAGAATTTTCACTGACTTGGTATTTCTATATACAACTCTAAATGATTTAGTTGATAGTCCGGTATCGCTTGAATTGATAAGCTTCCGGACTCCACTACGTAATGCTAGAAGTCAGGATTTTTTCAATGCAGTAATTCTGGGACTAAATACCACATGTATTCCCCTTTGCCCAGAATTCTAATAGAGGGAGACACTTATACCAAGTCAGTGGACATCTTCAATTTATATTTAAACAATTATAAAATATTGTTACTGAGGCAGTTCAGTTATGTACAATAAATACTGTAATTTTCTTACTATTCATATGCAAAAGCCCCGAAAAAGGGCGGCAATTAATAAAAAAAAGGCATAAAACCTAAATTCCATAAAATAATGAACTTTTTGCACTATTGCGCAGATAATGGTCATTATTAGTGTGTTTATAATTTTTTTAGTTTATCCCACGACTCTGATTTTTTCACAGCCGTAAATAGGTATGTATAATTATTTGTCGAGTTCATAAAGCCCCGTGCAATTTAAAGTACATAAAGTTTTAAGTTATTTCCTAGTTTAAGTAAGCGCCCTTGAAGTCTTTCGCTACATCAGATTTGTGATATTGTATTATTTGCTTCTGTCTCTATCAGAATCTCGTCCTGTTCGTTTAGTCGTTGGATTGAATTGCCATCCCCCCAGCCCCCCTGCCCCTTCCTTGAGTGAAGCACCTCGCGAATGAAGCTTCAACCTTGCCGCGATTAGCGAATTACCGCCGGCCGCGCGCCGCCCCATGTGAGCCGTCGCTAATTGCGATTCTCTGGCTTCGTCCGTCCTAACATTTCTCGATATTGGCATGCGGTTCTAATTTCGGATGTTAGTAACTGATCAAAAATTCCTACAGATCGAAGACTAACATTGATGAGAATTTTTTACGTGGCGGAATTTAAGGAACGAGGCTTCAACAGAGTGAAAAGGATAGAAACAAAGAAATAATGATGGTCCTACTACTGAGCTAACCTCTTATACATATATTATAGGTACAATGCGTTGTTTATAAAGAGACCGTTTAACCAGTTGCATGGTTTTGTCATAAAAAAATATGTACTTTTGAGTGAGGGTGTAGTTTTTGAACTTCATTATGTATTAACACCTGACGTCTCGTTATCTAATTATTATCTTATGAATATCACGATACAGTGAATATTACATCATGTCATTTTAATTAGGTACCTACACTAACTACTGTAAATGCAGAAAAAAATAGGGGAGAATATCTTCTCACGAATTTGAAAAAATAAATTAATTATATTTTTATATTATCAAAATATATTTTTTTTAAACTCGGACCCACAAGCTTGTTTACACGACAAAGTAACATTACTAGACACACGTATGACGTACGAGGCGTACCTGAGTTATTATAGGAATTTATTATTTTTCATAGGAAAATAATAAAATTATTGTTTTTAGTATCATTACTTAAGTAACGTTGTTTTCTTATTTAATTACTCAATATTTTTTTTAACTTTTAAACATGTTTTTTTTCGGGACATAGCGTAACTAAATAGCGAGAATGAAATTATACAAGAGCTATCTATCAGCGGTAAGCGCTCTGAATTACATTTTTTTTAATGCTAAATATACCTAACATGTGACGGGTCACGTAAGCTTTTGATATACTAGAAAATATGTGCATGGGCACTTATAAATGGCATTGATAGAATCCTTGAAGTAACCAAAATACATAATACAGAAATTATTATTACTTGGCTGATAAGGTGGAAAAAATGTTTCGATATAGCATCCTGGCAAGAAATTGCAATCTACTGATAGCCTCTGAAAATGATACATTTCTGTGTCCGAATCGTGATTTAATACTAAAACAATCCAAATGGCAAATATTTCAAGTTGTTGCTAAATAGCAAAGGAATTAAGTTGCAAGGATAACGAGATAAATCAATAATTATCTTTAAATTCAAACTCATTAAAAAAACACTTTGAAATCTAGAGATCTGGAGATGATTTTTAAGCTTAACATAAATAAACTATTCAACGTTTTTTTGTCATATTATAAACTATAAACTGTCCTTCAGTGAAAAATAATGACGATGGACTTCAGGAACTAACATTTTAAACAGAAAATAATAGATAAAAATAATTATTTGAAGGATGACTGAAGCATTTCCGGCAAAGCCAATAATAAGATAATTCAATGTAACTTCAATGATGACAGGTATACTTTCATTAGATCTTCAAACAGGTGGGTACCTAGTTCAAACAACACAATATAAGACTCAGTTACGTTCACACATAGATAGATGTAATAGATGTACGAGTAACTTTACTACCAATAAAGTGAGGACATTGATCTTTACGTTATAAGTTCGGAAGGTTGTTAATTGTTACATTTCCTGGAAAATACAGAAAAGTTTACCGAGATGGAAAATGATAATAATATTGTGACGTCTATTCAAAGTTGGTGGATGATTAGTAAGATATATAATTTCATTTCCTCATGGGACAATGCCGAATGCGTGCCTTGTATCAGAAGCCAAGGTGTCTGTGACGTATTTCGCCTTCACGAGTGCTCTAAAGGTTAATTTAAAAGTTTGCTCTCGCGATAGTTAGCTTTTGTTTGTCAATGGAGGCTTTCAGGGCCGCGCCGCGTTACTTCTGGTATCACGTGACAACAGATACAACCAAGATACAATCATACAAATTATATTCGGAAACTAACTTACTAACCGGTTACTGCTTATGGGTTATTCGTTATTTACTTATTATTCTGCAACGTGGGAGAATGTACAATGTATCTACTGCGGTCGGTTGGGTGGGGGGGAGGGGGGGGGGATAGGGGTGGGGGAGTTCCTACACATCTTGTTTGCAAATAATTACACACCCACCTGTTATACAAATTGTCCACTTTGAACTATAAACCTTCCCACTGATTACACGTTACAAGAGGACTAATAATACCACCATTAATATCATATGTTCTTGCTGTCCGACAACTAGGTACATACCTCTATTTACAATAACTAAACAATAACTGACACATAAAAACAGCTGGAATGTGTTCACGTTTCAGATAGCAGAATATGTTTACTGTCGTTTACATAATATCCCACGTTGAATCGACTTGTGATAATTATTATCATAAATACATGCCTTTATGCAGACATATTATAATATTATCAATAAGTATTGCAAAATACCAGATGCTAGAAGATATTGGAATAAACTCGTGTTATCACGTATCATTGGTCGTATTTGGTTACTCTTCAAAGTGACAGTTATATTAATATATTTACGAGGATGTATAACTAAGCAGCCAGACTGAATCTGCGACCTCACTGGAAATATTATAAGAGATTATTTCCAGTTTAACAGAACAAATAAACATTTAATTTTACCACAAAGCTGTAATGTTATTGAACCTTGGCGGGACGGGGTAAACAACCTGACCCAATAAAATTTTGCAAATTAAAATAATTCTTTTTAAAAAGAGGGATTCTTATTACAATATAAATTTGTGAGTAATCAATGTGTGTAAAACTTTGAAACGTTAAACAGATGCTTATTCTCATGGCCCGAATTGAACCTTCTATTATCATGGCCATTGCGTGGTTTCACATGTAAAACTATATTTTAACACACTTACAGGTAAATCATTTCAATGTGACCCTTGCTTATGTAGTGGTGTACTGAATGGATAAAAAAATATTTTTATATAAGTAATAATAATTACCACAGAATGAAACAAAAAAACATAAAAAGAACGTTGTCAAATTGAATCGCGAGTCTAAATTTAATTGATAAACGTCATCCTTGGGAATTTGCGGGTTAAGAGGGGACTACGGGCAAGTATTCTAAACTAATTCGTCTTTCTTGAAATCTTTTTTGAAACTATCGGTGTGCGAAAATAGATGGTATGTAATTGTACAACCAACGTGTCGCCTTTAAAATAATTTTCCAGCACATATAAACTTACAGGTATGATTCACGAAAATATAAACTTACAGGTATGATTCAAACTGACATTCAAACACGTGCTCTAGGTGCGATTATACAAAAATACATACACACACAGGTTTTCAATGCAGCATGGATAACAATAAAAGATGAATCTGAAAATGAATGATGAATCGAAAAACAAAAAAAAATTGCTGAAGAACCACGGCGGGCATAAAATGTACACTCATTGCTGAAAAACACTCATCACCGGATAACACAAAATAGTAAGAAGAAAAAAAAACACTCACATGCGTAAACCGCCTCTACCGTTGGCAAGTCGACTCAATTTCACCTGCCTGAGATATTCGACACTTTCGCGCACGACATTATTCATTCGACGATCGCGGGTCAACTGACAACTAATCGGAGGAAAACTGGTCGGCTCGTCCGCAGTACACACTTGACTATAAAGTACACAGTACACAGCACAGACAACAGCAGTGTTTCGCACGTCCTCCACATTCGGCCGCTACGTGGAAATGAATTTAAATATACCGAGTGTTTTATTGCTCGCCCACATTTACCTAGTGAATCTACGGCCGAGCCACGACGCGGACGTAGAAGGAAATAAAACTCGTCAGCCAGTCAATGGGGAAGAGCCTCACCTCGCGTCGAATATTTGATTGAGCGTGATAAAAAAGTTTTTTTACTAATGACGGCAGGTTTCAGCGAGTAGGTGGAAGGTAGCCGCGATACCGGCGAATGAGATCGCTAGATGAATTGCGACAGTGGCGGAGTGGCGTTACGTCACCTGTGTAGAGAGCTAGTTGCCGCTAGTTGATTCAATCCCAGGTACTACCTACTGCCTTGTCTACACTACATACTGCCTAGAGTGCCTAGTACCTGCTTGCACACGTTTCGTGTTGCCGAAGACACGTAGTGGAAAGACACGCGTTCCTAGTTTACACGAGCGTGGTGATGAAAGGTGTTCCGTTTTACTTAGAACTTGGACAATTAAAAAGGAAACAAAAAACTGGTAGTTTCTAATTTCTAGGTACGTACACATTATTAGTAACGCAAAATCGGCCAAACTGGAACAAAATCGGAAAACTAGAACAGAAACAGCATAATACGTATACATATCAAATCGGCGTTGAAAAGATTTTTTAAGACTTTCCGTATTTTTTAGTTTGTTTTCCTATGAAATACGGACAAAAAGGACGAGGGCCGTCATTATTAGACGCTGACTAGGTCCAGCTCGCGGGGAGCCTCGGCGCGGGTCATCGCACACGACTTCTCTTCCGGAACTGACAATAATAATAATGAATATTAACCTTCGGTCCGGAGAGGTTGAGCGAGCAAATCACCTTGTAGTAACACAAACATGCCCGCTGCTGCTCGCTGCGACTGCACTCACATGGCCAGCTATTCAATACGTCTTGCATACGTAGGAAAACACTTTACTTGTTTTGTTACAACGCGCAATGATCACTGTGTGCCTGCGTCACTAAAAGCGCTATCTTTACGTGATCAGGTTACGTTGGATAATAAAAGTGACATTTCACAGACGATAAACGATGCAATTGAAATGATGCTGTGAATTGAGTTTCAGAAGGAAATGTACGCTAAAAAAATGGTTAAGTGAAAGAACTTTTTTGTACTAATTTCTGTTATTTTCCGCTTTTCGTTTTAATGTTTTTTCCATTATTATTTTCTCTTGTCTTTTCTTTTATTTCTTTCATTTTCTCTGTTCTGTATTTCTTATAAATTTTATTAACAATTTTTTTTTCATGTACCTGTATATTTTATGTACCTGTCTCTTCGACTTGGTCGAAGACCTGTCTCAATTTAAAAAAAAAGTAATTGTCAAAAGAACCCGTTGACAAACTGATATCAATCAGTTTAACGGGACTTAATTTAAAAAATGTAAAAAAAACTGTAAATAAATAATACAGGAATTTTATTAATAAAAAAATAAAAAATACAACAGGTGACGTTGTAAGCATCAAGCATTTCCACAACATAAAAGTTAAGGGAATAAAATTATTAAACAGCAATAATGGAATATCCATCATTATGAACGAAATTGATGGCTTACGAAGTCGTATCAATGTGATGAGAAAGCTCGGAAATAAATAAATAATGTGTTGCATATCTCTTTCATTCATATCATATAAAACACATTTATATGAAAATTCCACAATACATTTTTACCTTTTAGACGTAAGTATATATTTATGCATATAGTATCTACTAAAAATCGCATTCGACCTTCTGTCAACAAATTCCAACTGACAAAAATGGTTATTGTGTGAAACCCCGCGTCGGCAACCAGAAATGCGAGAGGAGTTAAAATAAATTGTTGTCAATAAATTTCTTGGAAAGCAAAGAAAGGGCAAATTACAGCATCCATAAAAGTTCAAAAATAGGGTAACAAAACGATAAATCACAAAATAACCTAACTTTCGAATGCAGGTACCTTCATAAATTACTTTCTTTTGGCAAATTTGATTTTTACCACCGTTCCAAGAAAATAACTAAGACAGAAAAGATTTAATGAACAGATGATTTTTGGAAGACTTGATATAAATAAAAAAAACAATAAAATAACGTTAATACTATCTACATTCAATGCGTATGGTAAATTTGTATGTAGGCATATAAATTAGTACCTACCGAAGTATTAAAGTCTGAAGTCTATATTTATTACCAACGATAAAAAAAAACATACTAGCACAATGTTTCCGCAGTACCTACATAGTCCAGAGAGAATGTCAAAAGGATGAACTGATGTGGATTAATCGTAATTGACAATATTTAAGGGGGCATACATTAATTACATGAGCAGTTTTTCTTTCAATCTAGACCCCCCCCCCCACCTTCCCCCCCCTTGGTGGGATAAATTTGGGCCACTTCGTATATTCTTTTCAAGTAACGTGTGATTTTAATGTATGCTCCTTACATTTTTTTTTCTCACCATACATGTGTTCTTATTTTTTTTTTACATACAAAAAAAATAACCTCACTAGGACTAACAGCCTATATTGAGGTTAACATTTATAAATTTGAGTGATTTTACACACACAAAATTCTAAATAAAATACATAACACTACATTTAAAACACTAAAATATTATAAGAAAGTAAGAAATAAAAATATCATATTAGTGACCAGATGGGTAATTTAAGTATGATTTGTAACAATATAGACCATAAATAAATCTTTCATATCTATACCCAACAAGAAACAAACAGTTCAAAACATCTAGGGTGACACTCCGATGTTGGCAAATGAAACTCAAAAAATATCTAATTATTAAAAAAAAGCTTATTATTAAAAAAAAAAACAAATATTATTAAAAAACAAATCTTATTATTTAAAAATTGAAATCTTATTATTTAAAAAAGGACAAAGATGAAAAAATAGTACGCCAATCCTCTGTCAACACAAATATCTTAACATTTTTTTTTTAATTTAGCTAATGAATTGGAAGATTTAATGTAATCTGGCAGAATATTAAACATAAGTGGAGCTTGGTAAATAGTTTCTTTGGCCAAAAGATGTTTTAGTATGTATTGCCATATTATATTGTGAAGATTCTATTCTTGCATTTTGTTCTGCCTAATAAACAAAATGTTAAGTAATAAAAACAACAGAAGCGTTGTAATAAGTATGCACCAACTCGTGTAAGATAGGGGGTGTTTGGACTGTTTAGCGACTTAGCGCACACATGTCGACTTTTTAGCAATTCAGTGGTAATTTTTCAATGGCAATTTCAGCTGTAGTAGTTATTGTTTTCTGTGTATAATTTCCCAGGAATGTTACGAATTGTACGTGATGTAGCTTAGTTAATTACATCTAAGCCAAATGAATGCACACACGATGGCTGCAAAGACAACCGGTGACCCCAAAGCCAGCCTAATCTCTAGAAATCTACATTTCCCCATGCCTGTCATCATTTTGACTGCTTTAACTTTCTTATTCCGTCCGTTGCCTACAGTAACAGTAACACACCTCAAGAAGTAATCACAAAGCGGCCGTCACGGGCAAAGAAAGAGCGGTCACGAGGCAAATGGATCGGAATTAGAAATCTATACTATCGACACCAAACTTCAACCGTTCAATTCGTGGAATGATCGGACTTTTTCGAGCCATGTGACAAATCTCTGATGGTATCTAAGGGGGCATTTATTGACCGTCACGAACTAACTACTTGAGATGAAAAGAGATTTGGTCAAGTAAAAGGCGCATTCTAATTATTTAACTGAATTCGGATAAGATTTCTAATTGATATATATTTTGTTTTCAACTGCTACATATTCGAATGAAATACAAAAAGAGCGATAAATGCATACAGTATTACAAATTCGGTTCCGTCGAAACTTCATCGGAAAATAATCCGTTAAGTATGGAGGGAACAAAGAAAACTTGGTAAAAATGTTTTAGTGTCTCCGCCTTTCGAGTTCAGGTACAGTTTTACCGGTTCACCCGACAAAAACAGAAAACTTTCGGCAACAAAAAGTTTTTTACGTCGAAATACCGACTTTGGGGGTGGGTTGCGGTTTCTATACTGATATTTATTCAGGGATGTTACATCATTTGAAGAGATAACGTACTTCACTAAAGGAAAACTTTGAAACGAGATTTCTTTTGGGGTTTCGTTATGGGATTTGTGTTCGAATACATCAACAGAAATATTCTTATAATAGCATTTATATTGACACAGTGGTTTCCACCTGGACACACAGGACATTCAACACTCGTTCTATATTTCTTTTTATTTTCTTATATTTTGTAATATTTTGAAACACCACGGATCATGATGGAGATAATTTGTGTGATGAAAATAGCTACATTGACAAACGAAATTCTAGATAAAAAAGCAGGACGTCGGGATATATTATATAAAGAGATTTTCTTTGGAGTAAAGTTTATCATTACTAAAATGGCGCGATTTAATGAAATAAGTGTTTGTATTCTATTTAAAGTCGATTGATTTTTCGGTTCTAACA
Source organism: Limnephilus rhombicus (assembly GCA_929108145.2). Lineage (NCBI taxonomy): Eukaryota > Metazoa > Arthropoda > Insecta > Trichoptera > Limnephilidae > Limnephilus > Limnephilus rhombicus. The sequence goes on from OV815278.1 coordinate 27,380,928, forward strand.
AGAAATGTGAGAATCTGAAGAGAGTATTGGTCTTTGATGTTCAGGATTGGGAAGAAACAAGAAAGCATGACGGAGAGGAAGGTGTAGTATCTACGAGTATATACGACTCGGAGTGGTGGGTAGGTAATTCAAGTCGGTTGGTTGGTTGCATAATGCGTACGGAATACTAATACAGCTGGAGGATGGAGTTGCCAGTTACCACGTGCGGGCCGCGTGGGGCATCGCCCTTGCGATGACTCAAGGTACCAAGTACCTACCCAACACCACAACACTCGCAGTACTGAGAATCCCGCTGCAGAGCCGGCAACAAACACCTTACGAAAAAAACAACAAATTTAACACTAATAACTAATAACATTAATAAGACAAAAAGAAAAAAATCATGTAGGTACCTAGGTAAGGTGCAAATTATCTTACACGATTCATCTTCGATTCAAATACGAGAAAGTATTTCATTTATTAAGAATTCTTGTTTATGTCATCTATTACGCACCGAATTAGCATAGATCACGTGCTTTAAAATTGAGACATTAAAATTGAAACAACTTTTTAAATCACTCAACGATATAGAAAGCGCAAAAATGTTTTGTGAAAAAACATCAAGAAAAGGATAAAAACTATGTAAGTATATGAGAATTGCATAATAGAATTAATATGTGTATAGTTACTTCTCTCGTGAAGCTTGTAAGCGAAACTGATATGCGACAAATATATATTTGGATGAATGTGTGGTACATAGTTCATACAAAGTAAGTATACTTGATTGAAAGTAGAGTATTTATGAATGGGACATTATTTGACCTAGGCCGGTTCTGAAGTAAGAGTACCTACTTAGGAGAAGAAGCAGTCAGTACCAATGGGACTGGTCTTTGTGTATGCTCATCCAGCGGAGCTTTCGCAAGTCGCCGAGGCACTGGACACTGGGCACTGGAGATCACTTTCGTTTTTTACGGGCGTTGCCTCCCATACAAAATACCACCAGTACACCGGTCGTCACTAATATATATATTATTATATCTCGCAGTGACCGGCTGTTGAACTTAGAGATACGATCTCGATTAGAGACCGCGGCACATCGGTCGTGAGTGGAGTCCGCGCTACGAGATGCCATACACAAGGGGAAGTCAGTCAATTTGCTGGGAATATAATATAAGAGTCAAATAATGTACTTACTCAATGCATTCTTATTATTATTTATGACGCAGATCACAAAATAAAGGTAAGACAAATATTGGATAAGACACCCCAGATTGACTGACAAGTGGGCGTTGCAAACCTGATTGTAATTGGTTGTATCTTAATAAAAGCTTCAATTAAAATAATCCACATTACTATGTCCCAGAAAAGAATTGGACACCAATCAGTTGGTCAATAATTGATCAAACCATCTCGACTTGCGTTAAATTAAAGACACTACCAAAGAACAAATTGAAATAAAACAAAACCTTATGCATAGGAGAAACACGATATCGGAGAGTCCAGATTTCAACAATATTTTTGTAAAGATACCGTATTTTAATTGGATACAAATGCGTTCATCCAAAACGCAGCTTTCAAGAAATACGAAGTGGTATTTCACAACGAAATTACTTTAAATCCATTTCATGAAAAGCATTGTACTATGTACACGTGTTCTCTTCAGCCTTGACCATCTAATTCTAATTGTTGGAAAACTAGGATTCAAAGCTCGAGCGTGGGTCATCGGACTGTTACATCACTGCCGCCAGTGCCTGGAGATGCCCTCCACACCCACACTGGACTAGACTGGACTTGAGTGGAGTGGATGCCAGGGCAAAGGATATGGCCACCGATGGCCAGGCTGGATGTTTACACAGCGACTTCTCGGAACCGAATGCTCCGACGAAGAAAATACGGAGAAAAGCTGGCTAGCTGGCAATCCGCTCCGAGAACTTGTGTGAAAGTAAACAAAGTGGTAGTCGTCAATAGCAATCAAACTCAATATCAATAACTTACAATTTGTAATTATATATTATTATATATACCTATACTTTTCACAATCATACCGAAGAGTTAGTGCACGGAAAGATAATATGTTGTATATATCTACTCACTCGAATGTAAAGTTTTGTCAGTTTTGAGACATATTTTATAAAGAAAAGTCGTAAAGACGCTAGGAAAAATAGGGAAATTCATTACTTCTCGAATATAACGCCCATATTGTTTTGAGCGATATTTCCTATATGCCAAACATATTGTATATTATATAGGAATAAGAATTCGAATCTTCCCAGATAGATGCCGATCGAATGTGCTTCAACGTTATTTCTTATATATAGCATAGATAAATATTTTGTTTGCGAACGAGCGTTTTGTGTACGTAGGTACCTCTCGGATCTGTGTACTAACTCATCGATATAAATATTAGATACTAGCGCAGACCCATGAAAAATCACGAGTTATTATAATTGTAGGATTTGTTAAGTTGAAAGAATTTATAAAATATTTGCCTCCTTCTTATTTGTATCAAAATATTTGCATCGAGCCTTTCAAAAACAAATATAGTAAATTTTTTTTAATATATGTGTAACTTTTTATTTTAAGTCTACAAGTTGAAGACAACCATAAATTTACCTTTCAAATGAACACCGTTAGTAATTCACGAATTATGTCAAAATTTTAAACAAAAGAAATACACACTTCAAATATAGAATCATCAATTAAAAAATAAAATATTTTGTACATCTGTCTACTTTATCGCCTGTCTGAACTGTCTGCCTGTTGAAAATGACACCTAAATTTAAAGCAAATTTGAGTTTTGTACTTGAAAATTTTGACGCTGAAATAACTAACATTGCACGCGCAGACAACCAAATAAAAAAAAACATACATTATATTATATATTATATGATATAGTTACGTGTTAGTTTCTTAAAGGAAACTAGTTAGAGAACACGAAATCAAACACACGAATATCAGAGAAACCCAATCCATTGATTAAACGATGTGAAAGCAAGTATCAGATGCCTAATTTAAACTCCGCCATAATAACATTCATTGTTTACAAATTTTAAAATTGTTTTGAAATTGTTACTTCATAAAACAAACATACAAAAAAAACGCGAAGACCACAGTTGTAATAATTTAGGTACTAAATAAGAAATTAAATTGATTTAAAGACTTTCGGGCGTTTGGTTGCTACAGCCTCGCCCGAAGGGAAGAAAGCTCGAGATTACGAGATTAGATAATATAATTTATTTCGAAACACCTTCTTTCTTTAAGTACCGCCATATATATAATTTAAGGATAAATAATAGAGGATGGTCGTTTTCATAGCATTGTGGTCTACGCATTTTTCTTGGAGCCAAAATGTCGTGGGTTTGACTCGCACGCAGGTTACAACACATTGAGATGGATTTTTCATGTTGCCAGGTTTGTGATGGACCTTTAGCAAATGGATCAGAAGATATAAGAAACATGATTGTTTAACATTGTACTAATTTTTTTATTTTTTTTTAATTAATTTAATATAATGGTATCAATTACATGTTTATATACAAGAAATAAAGTTTTTTTTTTATTAAAATACATTAAATAATACGTATTACACCCTTTTTAAGAGCAAAGCTCGAGTTAAAAAGGCGGATAAACGCAGGTTAACCACAGTTTAGCAAAGGAAAAATAATAATTGATTATATGTTACTGTTATTTAAAAGAAAGCCAACAGGATAAATGTTAAAAACCATTCTAATTAGAAAATAAGAAGAGTCAATTTAAACGCGATCTTGGTTGATTTTTTTTGTTTTTGCTTCATCCGCAACAGCGGATGTGATATCGAAAAAGAAATACTGATGATTAAATACCTACTCTTATTTAGAATTAGAGTAAATAGTGTAGTTGTAAATGATAAATTAGACAGAAACTTTAATAAAAAAATCGTTCCAGACATGCTACATATTTCATAGACTTTTAATTTAAATCATAACTTTAAAAAGTTTTACCGGTATGCACACAAACTAATATAATTAAAATAATAATCAGGATCAAAATAATGACGAAGAATTCACTAAGCCTTAGAACAATTACTTGTCATTCATCATATAGGTAAAGATGATACGATAAATACAGTACAGTGAACAAATCAATGGGCATTGAATAATATTACGTATTATCATCAGATCAAGGGCTGCGTCGACATGGACTAGTGAAGCCATGAGCTCGCTTTGTATGTCTATGTATACACGTAGGCACCTTATTTACCTAAACAAGCCGGTGTTACATGGATCAAGAGAAGCACAATTATTATTGCTTCAAAACACCTACCAGGAGGCTAGAGTAAGTGCCGGTGATTATTCTGAGGTGTATAAGAGCGTGGTGCTGTCGGGTTAGTGCACCTCGACACGTGGTTTAGGGTCATTTAGAGAGGGGAAAGGGGAAGGGGTAGGAATAAAGGCGAGCACGATTGGCCTGGCCATTTGCTTTAAATGAATTACCTACCATTTTAAATGAGGCTAATTTAATAAGAAAATCATTCATATCAATTATAATAAGAAAACACCAGATTTTTAAATGCTTGTAGGTAGTTTGGGAAAACCCCAACAAGGGAAAAACTCAAATATCATATAAATTTACAGAGAGATTATTAATTTTTTTATTCCTTCAATACACAATTTATTCATATAAAAAAGATAACTTTGACCGTCCAACCGGGATTCTCATTTCAGGACACGTAAATCGACAAGCCCAGATAATTTTATTACGCACAAATAATAATAATAAAAAAAACAATTTAGAAAGTATAACACTACTTGATAGATCTTAAATGGAGTGAAGGGACAATTGATTATTTATATTACATAATTATTACAAAAATTCAGTCACTTCTTAAAAATGGCGAAATTTTCTTAAGTTTTCATTCTTAATTGCTATGATGTTATGCCGTTATACACGACATCTTTTTTCAGCCCAATTCCAATTAGAACAATAATTTTCCATGCAGAAACTAACAAAAAATTCGAACTAGCACTTTTCAATCAATTACTTTATTCTAATTGGAAAATTAATACGTGCAATAATCGTTAAAAGTCACTCATTAATAACATAGAGATCGTTGATATTCATGATTACTTGATTATCTACTATCATCCATCGTTTGAAGTTTACCAAGTTTTTGCATTGCCATGAAATGATACGCATTTTAATTACGGAATGGTGGAAATCGCATTATATCTCGTTGGATTAATTTTCACTTGAACTAAATAGACGAAGGTGATAACGCTGCTGTATATAAGATGGAATCGGTGAAAACTTCTGATGATGAATTTGGCATACAGAGCGACCTCGCAGTGGGATTTGAGTCAGATAAGATACCGTTTATTATTGAACACTTGATTCGCCAATAAATTCAATGAAATTACGAAATAATCATTTATAAGAATGGTAATATTAGAACATTCGAGAATCGAAGAAAAAATTAGTATTTTATAATGCCTTATTTCTTGTCCTTTAAATGTTTTTAATAGAATCAGAGTGTATTTCACCATTCTCCTCATTGCTCATCCATAGGAAATCGTACATTTTCGATTTATTAAACACGATTTATTTATAAGTCTGAGTTTACTATTCGGTACCTACTTGAACCTATGAATAGTGGCTTTATATAAATATAAGTTAGAAGAGTTTTTTTTACCTATTGCGAGTATTTATTTGTTAATTTACTAATATTCCTTACCGCATGGATAAGCTATCAGGAGGATGGTGAAATACCCCCTTTCAAAATAAAAAAGACTAAAAAAGGTTATAAAACTAATTAAATATAAAATAAATTATAAACAATTCACAATTTTCGAATGACTAATTCACTGAAAATTTTTTCGCAAACATATTTTATTTTTACCGAAGCATCATATTTGTTATTGTAAATAATAAACGAAATAAATTAATTGAAAACAAATCACATTGTATACACACTTATTTAATCAAAATTATCAATATGTTTCAAAACCAATGATTCCTTCCTCAGGATAAAATTTAAATTAACAAAAATGACAAAAAACAAACAAGTATAGAGAAATAAGTGCCAATACAAAAAAAATGAGTGCAGTTCACAAGCGGTGAAGTGAAACCTTCAGAAAACTAAATTAGATAAGAGTGGGGAGGCTACGAAGCACCACAAAAAGAGGAGACCGATTATTTACGAAGCACCGCACAAAGAGGAGACCGATTATTCGATCTCATCCTCTCGCAGGTTAAATCATACAGATGTACGTATTTGTCTCTTTTTTAGTGTCGCTTTTTCGTTTCATCGAGATTCAAATCACAACGGTGCTAAATAAGTTATCACTTCAAAAACATTACTAGGTTGGTGATTAAAAAAAAAACATTGAAAAGTTCATAAATGGAAGGATGGGCTTTAGCTTTAGTAAACTACTTAAATATATGTCTGCGATAAATAATATAGATAACCTCCAAGAATTTTGATTAAAAATACTTAATACAAGTTAAAAAGTATTTCAGTTTGAAGGCGAATGTTGATTGTTTTCCTGTAAAGCGTGATCCAATGCTGAATACGGAATATTCGAATTTTATTTATTTACGGCATTCACTCGACACTGGAGGCACGACCGTATTACACAATCCTATAAATTGAAAATTAATCGAAAGTTGAATCTCGAATTTGTTACTGGCGAAGACAGTGTTTGAAATGCGTTAACTTGAAAAGAAACACCAACTTTCACCGCCACCCTGGGAAGCGATTAACTTTTGAAATAAACGATATCAATACAACGTAAATTCGAACAATAAAATTTTATAATTTTTGGATATGTAAATGAAATTCTGTTACCTGTACAACAGAAATCCGCATTTACAATGTGTTTGTTATATCGTGTTTCTTTGTTTGTCTAATCTATGCATATGCGCTACTAAACCATTAATCCAATTGCGATGGGTGATTTGATGTGCGCATGCCCGCGATGGTTTCTATGTATAATAGTGAGCTCTGGCATTATGAAATTATTTCCTACACTAATATCCGATTGCGATGAAACTTTGGTAAGTTGTTGTGCGCATGCCCGCAAAGGTTTCTATATATACTGGTGAACTCTGGCGTTATGAAATTTGTATAAAAAAATTGCAATAGTAGTTTGGCGACAGGGAGGGAAGGAGGAAGTGAAACTCGGAGGGGAATGAGGCATGGGAAAGGACACGCAGGGAGAATTTTTTTTCTTTGAGTGGCGTTGCAACGCATACCGGGTACTCGCTAGTATTTAATAAAATAATCATTTAAAATGTAAGGTTAAAACGATTACATCAGCGTGTTGAATTGGCAATGTATAAGCTCGTTGAAAGTAAATACCAACCACGTAATTTTCGGACAATACACGTTATTTCGCCTTGACTTCTGTGGAACGTACCTAACTAACATTTAATTTGCATTTGAATTAGTCGCTTGAACAGAACAAACGAGCGATGCAAACAGAATCAAACGCGGTTAAAAAAAAACAAATGTGAAATAATTGTCCTGTTTCAAAACAATAAAATAAAACCGAGGATAAAACTTGAAGTATTTAAAGGGTTAAGGTAATGACTGAGAAGAGAGTGGATTCTATGGAGCTAAGGAGGGAGGAAAGAGAAATCAAGTGAGGTGAGATTTCGTCTTACACAAGAGTCAATATGAGAAGCTTTTCACTTTGAAAGCAAACAGAGGTGAACCACATTAATAAACACACGAAAGCGTGTTGAAATAATAAAGGTTATTAATTAATAATTATTATTGTTCTGAGGCCAGCAGTCAACGAGAGAAAGAAACTAATATTCTGATAACGAGTCTGATATTCTGCTAATTGGAGCTCGCTTCCACGCGAGTGCTACACGAGAAGTAGAGGAGTGATATTAATACATTCTTATTGTAATTTATAAACCCAGCTAGCATTTGTACTTCAGTTAATTTGTCTATATAACAAATAATATAATCGCACTGTGAACAGAATAAGAAGTCAAAGAGTCAATCGTACCAACAATATAAAGAGTTAATTTTTAGTTTATCCAATGTATTTATCTAATGCTGAGTGGTAGAAAACAGAGGTACGGAATTTGATAAAATTCGTGATGAAAATGACTTCAAATCGATTACTTGCATCACATAATAGATGATACATTATGTATTGAATTCCTAAGAATAATTGATGAACTATAAAGCAAACATACACATAAGACGAGGAAAAGAAATGAACTAAGATTCCCCTTCAGGAAAAAACACATAGTCAAAAGTCATTGATGTACGGAGCATTGAAGATATTTGGAGAATTACCAGAAGAAATAAAATTGGAAGAGAGCATAAAGGCATTTAAAATTAAATTGCGAAAATATTTTATTTTTTTATTTATTTAACGCCCAAAGGGCTTTTACATGTTTGGTAGTACAAATAATTCATGACAGATGATTTTTAAACAGATACAGAAATAATAAAATTAAAATTAGATAAAAAAGCACCCAGGTCATAAAAATACAAAAATACAGCGATTTCATAGGTTTACAAAAAAACATATATGTTTAGGAATAAAACGGATAAAGAAATAATTAAAATAAAATTAGATAAAAAAGCACGCAAGTCATAAACATACAAAAATACAGCTATTTCATAGGTTTACAAAAATACAGATATGTTTAGGAATAGTTTTGGAATAAGTTTTTTACAAGATCAACAAAATTCGCCAAGTTTATGTTAAATATGTCAACATCACCTAAGTACTGATTTCCCATAGTGTGAAAAATGTGATTGATTTGGTATAGATGTGTTATTTTAAGTGTATGTATATAAGGATTGTATTAGGACATAGATAACTATTTACCTATTTAAAATACCGCAATCAACAATAAACAATTGTTTTGCTTAGAGACCAACTTCATCAGGTGTATGGACGTGTTTAGAAATGCTAAGCGATAACATAACAGCGGATGGCTCGTTTGCGATGTTCTAAATCGATGGTTGCGAACCTTGAGAACTAGCGAACCAGCGGTCGTCCATTTTCAGAAGTTTTAAATTAAATATAATCCAAGTAATCATAATGTAATAGGTGTGTATGTGGTATACAATTATCGGCATTGGTGTGGGTGTGTGCTGTGTACGTACTATAGGTGCGTGTTTGTGTGTTTGCTGGTGTCGTGACATAATGCTTGTGACCTTCCCTCGTGGTGCGGATGCTGTGACGTAGACTGCTACTCCGCTGTCACGGCCTCGACTCTCGTCCAAGGAGAAATATTTATTATTATTAAACATTTTATAATATTTGTAAGAGAGAATGACACTTATTTTACTGTGGTGGATGGAATTGACGAGAAGAGGCGAATCGGAAAAACATACAAATACATAGTGCGAAATTACCTAAACGAGTAGATAATATCTACGATAGATACGGTACCTAGTTCATTACAAACAAAGCAAATGTGACCTAACCTTCATTAGGGTCCCACTAAGTTAATTATTCCCCGATGAAGCTTGTGTTTCAGCAAAACCAGAATATTAAGCCCCGATGAAGCTTGGGTTTAAGCGTAACCTGATCGCCATAATTTAAATAAATATCAGAGTTGTTTGGATGCTTTATTTAATAATTAACAATTTGACACGACAAATTGTTTGATTTCCACGTAAGTGTAGGTACTTAATTATTGAATATCATTTTTGTTAGAACTGCTTGTTGTAATTGTTTGAAAACGGTCATGCAAAATGTTTAACGATTAAAAATACGTTTGCATGACGTAGGTAAGCAAATTACTAATAATAACGTATTTTTATATTGTGCTTTTGACCGTGGCCTTGACTTTACACGCAAACGGAATAAATATATACCTACTACAATTGATATAAAAAGTATTCAAAGTAAGTAAAAAGTATTCAATTATATAAGCAATATTAAACAAAACGTCACCTTTATTACAATTTTATGTTATTTTAATGAAACCCCTGAATGCATAAAATCAAGCAAACAATAACTGTTCGGATAAATCATTGTTGCAAAATAAACAAATAAATATATTGTTTTAATTAAATTTATGTACCTACCAACATAATAACACAAAAGCATCAAACTAACAAATTTACAAAAGCATACGTTATAATTTAGTTTACACCACTTTTTATAGTTTAGTTTACAGTTTTTCAGGTGGAAAAATGTAATAAGCGGTAATTGTTGAATGAAACACTAGTATATATTGAATTATTTACCGACATAGCTCAGTGGTAGAGCACCTGACCGGCAATCGGAAGGACACGGATTCAAGTCCCGTTGGCGGCATGTATCTTTTCTCGGAAGATTTTTTGAATGTAGATGAGTGTTTCAGGCTGATAATTATTGCTCATAATAATTGTCAGATTACACCATTAAAGAATAATATTGTCGACATTAAATACCTGGTAAACCACTAAACAAATTTTAGATTAGTAATATTAAATATTTGTTATTTTTATCAACGAAAGATAACAAATGCGGAAAAGCAGGAAAACAATGCCTAATTATCCAACCAAAAGGAAAATAATATGTAAACGCGTACGAACGTTTTGACCTCTCATTCTTTCGACCAGAAACACTGCATGTAATGAAATGAAATATTGCCGCCTAGTTCTTTGCGGCAGGCCCATAAATAAAGCAAGTTTAACAAAATTACACATTGCTTATTATGTCAGAATCAAACTATTTCAAAGACCAATTTTTGAATTGTAGTGCATAAATTGAAGTGATACGTCGATATATTTTACATAACTGAAAACATCATAATTTGTTCAGTACGTAGGTACCACATCAATTTGTATTAATCAACATTGTATTACAAATATTGTAATCAACATTTGTATTACAAATATCTATACATATCTACAAATTTTGTAATTGTTGTTTTTTCAAAAGCATTATTCATGACTACCTATGAATTTTATGTGATGAGACATTAAGACGTTCCTTTTTACTCGTATCAATAAATCGAAATAATTTAGACGTAATCATTGAAACTAGTATAATTTATTCTAAACTGATGGGCAATTCGTTTCACGACATGTGTCAACTGGGAGTTAAATAACGAGCGCTAAGAACTAAGAACGTGACGCTCAGAGCTCAGATGTCACATTGGACTGGACTAATGCGTATTGAATTTAACACGGTGACCGTTAAAATAAGCGGAAAATAATAATAAAAAATCACGTATTCGACATTGAGTGGTGCAACCTCTGGGAGACGATCGGCTGCTAGTTTACGGCAGACAAAAATAATAATATGTTCAGGTATAAAGCGGACCTTTGCGGATACAGGTAGACGTGGAACAGCGCCAAACGTTTTTCTAAATAAATTTCGGAAATGCAATGTATTGAAAACATGAAAAATCTATTGAAAGAAACTTTACTTATATACCGCGCAATTTTGTAGCAAAAGGCCATGAAAATGGTTGATATGATATTCATTGTAATTATCATCATCATTATAAATATTATTATTTATATATTCATCAAACTGCTTATCTAGTTTTGGCCAAATCGATCAAAGCTGAGAAAATTTAGTGTTATTTAAAAAATGTACTAAGCACTCGTATAAGTCGCCATCGCCATCGCCAAGATAAAAAATATCTTACAATTTTTCGTCTGTGGCGCAGATAGGCAGTTTTATAGCTGAGACGATGATAGAGACATAGAGAAGAAACCGCCAAATTGGGCAAATTTCTTAAATTGTACATTCGGAAAGAAATAATTATTATTTCCTCTTAATTTATGAAAGCAACATTATTACTCCAGTAGTAACGGAACTCTGAATATGTATACCTAAATTTAGGACAAATATCAAAGCCAAATTGCAAATAATATGATTGATTCATAGGATAGAAATAATTTTTTAAAAACTTTGGAATTTAACGCCACTACCCAATGGTTATCGTGCAATAATAACATGTGATCGTCAAATATTCAAAACCCGAAACATGTCTTTTGGAATCCCATTTGATTTAGAATTTAGGGTTTAAGGTTTAGTCCCCAGTTAAGAAGAAAGGGGAGGCATCTTGCAGACAGGGCTACTACAGAACTACAGACAGGGTCACATTGGGTTGGACGACCGTCCCACAGTGCAGTCTGCTGGGGTGACCGCGTTAACCTTCACGCGATCGGGACGTTTCTAGACAAAAATTATCGCGATGGCTGTCATTCCAAGTTTAAAGGGTGCACGCACAATAAGGCAAGGTGAACACAATGAATAATACATTTTTTAGCAAATTTTGTGAGTCTTTTTAGTGAAGCATGGAACTAGGGGAAGGACGAAAGTAGACTGAATGCTGTAGAAATGATATCACTGACGCATAAATGTATAAATTCTAGAATGACCGTATGAAAATGTAGAGATTCGCAAAGAATGCAAGCGTAATAAGCGCTATTAGTAAGAAAGAAAGGAACGCTTTGATGGTTTGAGCATGTAGACCGAATGAAGGAGTGTAAGGAGAAGTAAGGTGTAAGAAGAAGGATGTTTAAAGAGAATATACGACGCGAATTTGACTGGTAGAAGAAATCGGGGACGCCCGATGATGACATGGTACGATCAAGTGAACCAAATACTTAAGTCGGGCCCCGTAAAGAGATAGAAGGTATATATGAGTACATATGAGACAATGTATGAGACAAAGTTGTTTGACGGTTCATCCTCTCTGCCTACCCCTGAGTGTAATCAAAGCTAGCAAATTTTAAGGTGACCGATGCGATAATTTGATGGCATACCATTTACATCCTATCCTGAGATATTCTATTACATTAGCCCCACACAGGAAGCCCCGAGGCAAAACAATTCCCTCGAGCCTATTTCATCTAAAAATACTTCTAAATATTTATTATATTTTTCCACGTAATTCATATATGTAGATGACTGACTTAATAAGTAAATTGGGTAACTCACATTTCCACAAGTCTCAACCTTTTCATAGTCACTGACATGAGAAAAGTAATATCAATTTTTACCCAATTCATAAAGCTTAATGCTAATAAAATAAAATGCAAAGTATTTTTAACATTATTTTCACTTAGTTATTTTGTGGCTTATTTGTTGTTATCAAATTTAATTTGTAGAACTCATCTTTCTTAAATTTTGACAATGACAATTAGATTGAAAAATATGACATTATTGACGTTGTTGTGGCTGAAAATGATTGTTTTTTTTTTTTCAAAATTTCCACTTTCTGTATGAAGATCTTCAGGATTATTTCAGTCAAGGGATATGCCGCATCCACATACTGAAAGATCTTTATACAAAAATAAGAAATTTTGAAAAAAAAACATTTTCTGCTACAAAAACATCAGTAATACCGTATTTTTCAATGTTAGCACTCTAGCTCACTGAAAACTCACAGCCCGCCACTGATGTACATGTCGTTATGATTGGTCACTGTGGATGTCAAAGTCCTCTATTGTAAATGCGCGGATGCGAATTCAATGTAAATATTATATTAAATATGACCTCCTTGTCATTATACCGACCACCGAGCGAGAGCGTGCACCGAAAGGTGTCACGAAACATTGCTAATACGCTGTTATCTCGGGCAGATTGGACCTTCAGTTATATCTACATAATTTAGCCATTTTATCATGTTTGCGGTAGATTAACTCTAAACATATTAAAAAAACATGTTTATGGAATCACTTGTAAATAACTTAAAAACGCTGATGAAGGCCATAGATCACCCAAGTATTTCAGTCTTAACATTCAAGAGAGTAAAATGGACAAACAAAGTTCTCGCTGTAATTTATTTAAAAAAAATAAGTGGAGGTTATAATTTAAAATTTTGTGTTGAAGGGTTTTATTTCACTTGTACATTTGTTACTTAATTTTTATTTATCTGCTACCGGTTTCGACATATACATGTTATTATTCCATAACAATCTTAAAACTGACTTAAAAATAAAACTCTTCAATTCACTTCTAATAATTATCTTCATTTAACACCTCAGCAAAAGTATTAACAGGGACGAGGAAAAAATAACATTTCAATTAAGTATATACATTAAATAACAATCAAGATGAAGCTACCACTGGCTAACAAACAGTTAATACCTATCCATAAAATAGTACCTAGTGACACAATATGCAATTAAATTATTTCAGAATTAGGATTACAATGCAAAATCGCTTTACAGACGTAGACATAATTGTTACGCATTACAAAAAGAGTAATCATTACCAAATTCATACAGATATAGATAAATCGGCTATACGTGCTTAGCTACAACATGATAAAGGATCCGAAGGCCGAAACGCCTGTCACACAACAAGCAATGCAAAAATATGTGAAATTTTAAAAATTAAGACTACTAAACGAAACACGCATCTGGAATAATAAATAATATAAATCAATTCATATATCGGTATCCAAATACCTAAATCAATACGTACGACCTTGTTATATCGACTAGATACTGAAAAAAATGTGTTGTACATAAACACATGTGGTCCGGGGATAATGCGGACAATTAATCCAAGCAAACAGAATAGAACGTAAGTCATCGCGGGGACGACGCAGTAGTGTACCGTAGTTAGTGTAGTCTCAGGAACAGAATCGTCCGGTGATATTGAAACAGATGCGTACCCCAGCGACAAGGACGTAGCGTTTATTTCAGTCGATATCGGTGACGGGGAAGGTCGGCCGGGGCACACAGCGAACTCGCTGGACCTAAACATTTTTTAAAATAATAATGATACTAGTATATTTAGTAACATTAAATTAGCTTACTTTTTTCTTACCTCACAATAAAAAGTTGTGTTATGACTTTTTGAAGTGAAACTTCCTTAGCTTCGTTAGCGATTCGGAATTCGGATGAAACGGAAATGACGCGCACAGCACCTGCGAAGCATTATACTCCCATCAAGGCTCCTATTGGTTGAGTATAAAACGGAAACGACGCTACGGTCTGCGCTCATTGGCCTGCTCACTGCGCTTTGAATATAACCTCACTTTTCAAGTCTCCTTGATTCTTCATAGTTTGAGATTGTTTTTATAAAGTTTCGCTTTTACCGCGTATTAACTGCACTCGAATTTATTTTTCAAAAATTTCATGGATATTCAATGCTCTGTTGCTCGTGGTGGAACCATACTGAGTTGGGAACTGATTCCCTTTCCCCATGAAATGAAAAATTTCCCTAGACATCCGAACATCAAAATAACGAAACAAAAAATCTAATTTATTGAACCATCACATCGATATCTTTGCTAGAGAGTTTCTAAGACCACTTCAGATTAATACCTACACCTTTTAGGGCCAAAATATCTGCTCACATTACACAATATGGAGTAACTAATATAGAAAGAAAATAATAATAAAAGAACGTTTCTGCTTTATATTTAAAGAAAATAATAATATGTTATGTCATATTAAAATGGGTGGTATTCCCGTGAAATTAATCAGAAACCATTGTTAAAATATGAGAAGTTTGACATCTTGGTATGTGACAAATGCGTCACAAAATATTGAAAATAATCAAATCACGTGAATGAAGGTTAAATCTTGAATCTCCGGTCAACACGTTCATAAACGTCTTTAACGTAAAAAACAAAAGAAAAATTCATAAAATATAGTGGAAAAACCAGAATAAAGTTAAGCTTTGATGTTGACTTTAAGTTTAACATGAAAAAACGATTAATAAGAGGCCAACTAATTTTTTAACATATCAACGAGATTACGTGCCAAAACTACCGTTAATAACTCACAAACTTATGATATCATTAAAACACAGATTAAGCATTATGTAAATACAAATGATAAACTACTTTATTATTAATCTTCCGACCATGAAATAAAGTACGAAACCATGAAATATAATTTAATTTCAAATAAATCAAACAGGTTGAATAACTTGTAAGGGTATTTTACACCTTTGTATCAATGGTGAAACTTGTGCGATATACGTAAGCAGGCACGTGCCGAAATAAAACATATATGAATAGAA
The DNA here is from genome assembly GCA_929108145.2 of Limnephilus rhombicus. Classification (NCBI taxonomy): domain Eukaryota; kingdom Metazoa; phylum Arthropoda; class Insecta; order Trichoptera; family Limnephilidae; genus Limnephilus; species Limnephilus rhombicus. Next base: position 27,396,848 of record OV815278.1, read on the forward strand.
TACTAAAAAGGAGCGAAGGCATTGAAACTGCATTCAAAAAAATTAACTGCTAAAGATGTCGCTAGGAGATGATAGTAATATTATTAGAGATTATGAAATGTTGAACCGTGAATGCCAAATTTAATGCAACGGTATTGCGGTAAAATGATTGTCCTAAATAAATATTTCGGTACATTATGTACGTATGTACAATGACTTATTTTAGTGACAGTTCATTGAAAATGCGATACAAGAGCTAAGTGGTTGGATTCAGTCCAAAAAACCAATAAAATACATTCATCAAATTATTGAAATATTTTTTTACGTTTAATTTATAAAAATGGATTAAAAAAATGTATTAAATGAGTACAAAATTGCATAAATATAATGATATATTATGGAATGACATATATTATATAGTTACTACCTCCTGTTATAATAATGTAGGTAATATCTTTAATTGTTGTAAGATTACTGTTTAATTTATAGATATATTAATAGTATAATGAGAAAATCTGCAATTGGTTTTTCAGAAAGATTTCCTTAAAATAAAAATAACATAAAACCATTAGGATTTTAATTACACTGTTTCCGTGATGAATTCTCAATAAACCTCCTAGGAGGTCAACTCTAAGTATAAACTTTCTTAATAATAATACAGGTATTCTTGTAAACTAAACATACTCCTGGAAAATAAAACAAAATAAGCTACTCTCGCAGTAAGCCAAAACGAGCTCGGTAACGGAAAGATCGTAAAATGATTGTATTTTTTCAGAACGAACCACACGTGCCGTAATCCCAAGGCTCCAGGGGTGAAAGGGGAGGGAGGGGAGGCTCGCTGTTCGGGAAAGGCGGAGATAGAGGTGGAATATAACGGAGTGGGTGGTGGGTGGGAATAGAAAGAGTGAGCGGGCCGTGACCGCTGACGCGAGTCATGAATGGAAAACGAGCTTCACGAGGAAACCACAAAACTTAAAACAATTTAATCAAATTGCTTTGTTCTATAATATCGCATAATCAAACGACGACGAATTTCGACGTTGTTACGCGAAAATCACGGTGTTATTATTAATATTTTTTGCGGTATATACCTTAACCGTACTAAACATCACTCCATATTACCGCAGATATACAAAGATGGTAGAAGGCCATACAACCCTGCCTTGTCATGTCCATTCATTGTCTCATTCTCTGCCGTAGGTACCTAATACCTTTCTACCAAGAGAGGATAGAGCAACAACAATCATACAGTGACAAATTAATACTCAATGTTCTCTTAAACCAACTCTTGGTATGACCCGACTAAGTATTTGATTCGCTTGGTCGTGAATTATCTTTGTCTTCTTAATCATTCACGTATACAATAAATATATTCTGAATGCAAAAAAAATAAAAAATTGTACATTAATTACTAAGTTAATCAAACCAATTATATACATCAACTTGCTTTTGATTGATATGCTACCACTATGTTTTCTCCCAGACTCATTCGTCTTCGCGTTACGTGTCGACGAATATTATTTAAAAGTTTCGACGTTATATTTTATTTGCAATACCGACGGAAGAAATACGAGCAGTCACGCTACAGAAACGGAACAGAGAGCCAAATAAAAATATAGACAATGCAGCATAGGAAAATCGAAGAATAACCATACTGCATTGTCTGAGGAATACATACGGCTTTCCTCCTTCGGTGCTTTTCTCCAGCTTCGGAATTAAAAATGTATTATCTCATAGCTTTGAGTTTCCCGACATTTTTGTGTAGTTTTATAGAATTTTAAAAACTCAACGCAAATATTATACAGTATAGACAAATTTAATGTGTCAGCACAAGAGCTTCGTGGAAAAAACGATAGAGTTTTTTGACGGCACACCGCTTACGTGAGTTTTTTAAAACCTTGGTCACAGTCAGTTGTGCAAAGATAATTTATTTGTACGACGAGAGTAGATACGTAGTCGAACAACTCTTGTGATTTATGGATAATTCCGGCTAATTGACACATTTTCGGAAAGAGCGTTAAGATAAGATTATTTTTTACGTAATAAATTAAACAAGCGTGATAAATAATTATCTAATCTTCTCATAAAATGTTATTTCATTGATGAATGTTTTCACAAGGATATAACGCGAATTAAATACATAGCAAGGCACTTCAGCGAGAAAACCTCAGGCGAGAAATTTCCGACCTTGCCTTTGCGAGATGAGCGTAATCGGATGCTATAAGTACATATATATTATTATATTATATCGATTAACGTGCGTTACAGAGGCCATTAACCGAACATTTTGATACTTTTATCGTCACGGTAACGCGCGTTAAAAGATGAAGAATTAATTACAATCTTGAATACGTCGACATATATCACCATAGTCAAAATATTAGGTAAATGGTCATGGTATAAATAAATAATACCATGTACTTTCTAACGCCGGATCACGTTCATTTGTCATACGATGCAATATTTAATCCTATAAATAAATAAATAAATATGTTAGCCATAAGTTGTTATAATATTTTATAGTTAGTAATAGCTAGAGCATTTTAGAAATAGCACAAATATATATTTGAACAGCGCCCTTGGTGTGATTTTTCACAAAAAAGGCGTCTATACAGGGTGTTAAGGGACGTACTTGACTTTTTAACCAGTGATTCCTGACATTATTTGGAGTAAAAAATGTAAATGAAATTTTGAGCTCCGGTGACATTTTTGATGTTTTTTTTTTTTTTTTCTACAAAAACGTTAAAAAATGGTAGTTGTTGAACAGTTGGAGGCGGGGTAAGGGGTTCGTCGGACACCCGGCTGAGTGACCAGTGACGACATGCGGAAGAATTTTTTTTTTGTTTGATTTTGAAGAAAAAATTTTTGAAAAAAAAAAAGTCATCAAAGAAAGTCACCGGAGACCAAAATTTCATGTACATTTCTTACTCCAAATAATGTCAGGAATCACTGGGTAAAGTAAGTCAAGTACGTCCCTTAACACCCTGTATAAAAAAATCATCTATATAATTATTACACTTACGGGTTATGTCGAAAATCCTCGCTTACCAGAGTTAAATAAGATTAAATTCAATGTACCTGCATTCCCCACGCATTCCTGTGTCTAATTCAATGTAATTAACTGTAAAATAAATTGTGAAAAAAATACTAGCCTGATAAGATTACGTAATAAATATAAAATAGTATGCGGACATATCAGATGTGGACATCTTCAAATTATTATCTGCATAAATATTTAAAAAAATGCGTAAATTAGTGATTAGTGATTAATGATAATGAAAATGACATTCGATGGGTTTTTTTCAAATTCTTGTCAAATTTTATGTCTCACAAATCGTCGATCACCGCCATTTGGATTTTTTTGACATTTGAACAGTCCCAGTTCAACGCAAATTCTCTCTCCGTTTCAACATTTGAACAAACGTAATGATCAGCTGATAAGCTTAACTAACACCAAGAACGCTACGCTTGATAGCTTATCACAATTTAATCAAAAGCTAGAACGGACCTAAAATTGGCGTTAAACGGGGTCCGCTCGAATATAAAAAAATAAATAAAATGCGCTGATCGTTGATTTGATGATCCTCAAATGGAAGTTTGAAACACCTCAACTATGGTCCCCTGATAATTCATAAAAATTATAATAGCATTAGTCGGCATTAACGTACGGGAGTGTCGGGGTGAATTTAATTCGCAATTTGGCGACTTCCTCCCTAAATTTGTCAGGCCGTTAAAGCGGACCTGGGGCGTAAATCTTGGACACAGTTCACTTGACCGTAAACTGTAATAAACTTTTCATTTATGGCCGATGGTGAAGGGAATCCATGAGGACCAGCAACTATTGTTATTAGGACAGTAGTTCGAAACTGCTATTCACGCTGGCTGGGACGATAGATAAGGCGCTAAGGAATGGAATAAAACAATATGGCATTAATCGGTACCAAAAATAGACATTATTTGTTAACATACATTTTTAATTTAGTTGAAAATTTTAACGGTCTTCCTTGCTATAGTCGTTATCAGTCGATAATCGAAAATATGTGTGCCTCTAACATAACTAAAAGCTCTCGAGCACAAATTTTCTGTTTGGAATTTCTACCAATTCGCTTTAATATCACTAGTATTTGCTTTACGTGAGCTTTGAAATAACTATATGATTGTCAAAAATAATATAATTCGCCGTATTGCATGTTTCATATTTTTAAATAATTCTTCAATTAGAAAAAAAGCCTTTTTTTTACAAATTACTTAAAATTTACAAAAATAGGTAGTCCCGCGAAGCTGCCACATAGCTGCTTGTCTGCAGGTTCTACCTCAATATACATTCATTAATATTATAAGTTATAAGTAAAACTTATTTATAATATCTTTCTTTTTCTTCGTGGTTTATTCTGTTTTTTACAGATGTATAGATTTTTCATTCATAAGCCACACATCTTTCTTTACAAGTTTCATGCTTAAACTCTCATTTTCCTCAAAGACAAATTTATTTTTGAGCTTATTAAAAATCACTAATAGGTACACATAGTATTTATTACTCGAGCTTTCGGCTTCCATACTTATTTGTTATTTTAGGTATTTTCAGGCCTAAATCGAACTACTGAATGCTAGTTAGTAACAATAAAAAAGGTCCAGGCTCAACCGCAACCGGTTGGTTTGTATCACCCAAAATAAGGTGGTGTTCAAAATTTTTTTGAATTAAAATTATAATAAGAGTTTTCTTGAGAAATGTCGTAGAAACAATCCAATAATCTGTTACTATTCTTCGAGTATACGCGAGTAAGTCGTTTATGCATTTTCAGGGAACAATATTGATTTCAAGTCCAAAAGTGTATATACCAACTCGTAGACATTATCGCTGAATAAAATTAATATTCATGAGTGTATTGTTTACGATTGACCCTTCTGAAAGTTCCCTTGCCCGTCGAGCTTAGTTCAATGAAATAACACGTAGCGTAGGTATTATTATATGTATATATCTGGCATTAGGACATCATCGTGTGCTTCATGCTTGATGAATGACATTCCACTGCTTGCCCCTCGAGCAAATTGATAAATGGAAACAAAGCAGATTTGCGTATAATTACGATGGGATTATTACGAGCGCGGTTCTTCACGAAGGTAGAAGACGCAGAGGCATTAAAATCTACGGCGAAGGCTTCGTCATAATAAGGCTTTATCCGTCGGCAGCCAATTACGAGAATAAACGGCTATTGATTTAACTGACGATCGGAAGGTTGGTTGGAATAGATATATCAATTTATAAGAATGCCGGACAGATTACAATGATACATACAAGATTAGTAGGTACTTAATTTACCATCTTGATCTATGGAGATCTGTGATTTTATATAAACTTTATTTTTATTTATTTATTATTTATTAAAGCCCTAGTGGGCTTTAACACGAAATAACAGTATATAGTTGTAGTTTCTTAAGAAAAAAACACATATGTAGGTACATAATAAAATTTAATGTAAACTAGCAAAATACTAATACTTTCACGAGTGCACACTATTTTTCAGTTAACATTTTACGTTACTATACATAAAAGAGTATAATTTGAACCCTATCTTTTTTTAATAGTGATGGAGGCTTGCTGAAAAGTACATGTCGAAAGATTGAGGCTTGGAGTCAAAATTCAAAGCGCTGGGCAAATACTTTGTTATTTTGATTAAAATTCAATAAAAACACCTCTAAATGAAATGAAAATTCACAAATGTTGCTAAAAAATTAACGCAAATTTTAGAACGACATCCATTTATTTAAAAAAAATTTAAAATTATGAGTTAATTACTCACATAACATAAAGATAACCCACCTTTTAAAGGATTGCAAAAACGTCAGGACACTCGTGGCATTCTATATAAAATTATCTTAAAAATAAATATAGGGGAGACCCGCAATTGTCAAGTCAGTGATTGAACATTCCGGTAGTTTAGTTAATAATCAACTTTGCTAATGAAAATTCATGGTGAGATGCAATAAAATGAAAATACAATCATTTAACCCAGATGTAACGGTCTACATGCAGAGAACAGTGCTGAGTTGGATTAATGGCATCGTAAAATTTGAAAACAATAACCACAGACGAGAAACGGGGGCAAGTGCATTGATGTACAGTGTACACATTGCACATTATACTCCAACCAAGAAAGCCATTTGCTGGATTAATCATATCGGAGCTGTAATGTTTGTTCAACATGACTCCTAATAGACTATAGTCGATAACATCGACGGTAAGTTTTCAGTAATGAACGAGAGTCATTGGTTTTGGAAATAGCTAACCAAACATACAAAGTTTCATTCAAAATTTGACTTCAATAAACTTGAAATGTTTCAAGTGTGAACCACCGCGCTCCGTTATATTTGACTGATGGTCAAATCAATGTTCAGCGTCATTGAATTGTTTAAAATTTGAGCCGTTCCTAATACTTGGGCCGTTTCGGCGTTTCAACAAGATAAACCAACGAGCACAATCAGACCGGTACGCTCGATTGTTTATAATTGTCACAAAGAAAAACATTTCGTACTCAAATTGATTTAATTTACCAATTACTTCAAATGAAACAACGGTTTTGGCCCAATCGTGTCTTTTTCAAACCTATACCGAAACAGGTAAATTTATGCATAATAATAAATTTATTAACATCTAATGTTAGTACTTATTTTAAAGCATGTATTTATTTCAATCCCGAGCAGTTTTATTAGATGCTACAGAAAATATTTGTCGACAGAATTCAAAAAAGCGAAATCTGTTTATCCACACAGACACGAATTACTTTATTCTTACATAAATTTTCACTAAGTGCGCGGGCCACCGCGAAAAATGCGGAAAAACGAAAAAGATAACAATCTGAGTTTGACTACGTTTAATTCGTAGAACTCTGCTTTATTTATTTTTTCCTTTACATATTCTGTAACACTATTTATATTAAAAAAGAGTGGGTAATTCACACGTGGTAGAAGTGAAACTAGAAAGTCGCTAGATATCGCTTTCTTTTCTTTCGCTTGATTTTTTAAAGTGGTTTGAAGATTGGATATTCATTTCACAAAATAAAATTATTTTTTTTTGGATTTCGTAGGATTCGAACCCCCGTTCGCATGATGTTTGTCTCTCTGGCCGCTGAGACTTGTCAGGCACCTTGCCCACTCTGCTATGGAACAAACGCACCTAGGTGCGAATTTACCGCATTATATTAGAACCTAGTATTTGTGTACAACTGAGTTGTGCCGCATTTCCGTTTCACCCGAATTTCAAGTCACTAACGGCGGTAAAGAAGTTTCACTTCAAAAAACAGTTATTATAAACAAGTTCTGCTGTGGAATTGTTATTACGCATGATAGCTGTTTCGCCTTCTGAAGGCATCCATCTGAGACGCGTAATGATAATTACACAGCAGAACTATGATTGACTAAAATGAGTTTGACTACATGGGGCTTAATCGAAGTATTAACATTTCGAAAAAAAAACAAATAAATTGAACAAAGCAAGATTAGGAGTCAAATGAAAAACAAAGCAACAATATTGAAGTTGTGGGGTTGAAAATCAATAAAGTACCTACGATGGATATTTGCACATCACTAATAGCAATGACAGCATTCTGAAGCGTACAGCCCGGGGAAGCAATGACCGGCCAATGACAATATTCCCATTAAAGAGGCATCTACACGAGAAGTGACCAATGAACACTGGACGCCGAACACTGGACAGTGCAGTGCAACAGCACTTATGTTAGGTGCATCGAGCAGGACTGCTTGCTAAGGCTGACTAGGTATTATTGGAATGATCATGATTTAATCGGGTTCCGTCCAACGAACCGAACCTAGGGACTAGAACAACTCTGCTAGACATTGCGCGGCCATTGTTCAAATAATCGACGAAAACATACGATTCCCTGAACTGACCTCCACAATATATTAAATCTTAGTCGGTTGGCATAACTCAACCGACTGAAGCTTTACATTAAAGGTTATGAACTAAATAGCGTACCTATATACGAGTAGATATTATTCAATTTCACTGTGATAAATGGTAAACAAAAGCTAGTATCAACGAGTAGGTATTATAATTTTAATCAGCATCGTAATGTAATCGACACGTTAAAAGTTAAAAACGAATCAAATTTGCATTTTACATACTACAATAATGATAAAAAACATCGACAATGAATCGAGCAGTTCGCATTCATAAACCGTTTCTAGGTTAATACTAGAAGTGCCCATGTCAGTTTTGGTAATTCTATTTAGGTTCCAGAAAATACTCTAAAATCTCCCTTATTTGAATGCTCTGAATTCCAATGTCAGGTGCTTTAGATTGACGAAATTGTGGCCAATTTTATGTAGATGTCAAAAAGTTGATTTAGCATTTTTGTGCCATGAAATCGATAAACAATCTTCATCCCCGGGCGATTCAGAAATTGACATGGGCACTTCTAGCACTAAGCCCCAGACATAGAAAAGTTGAATTCGCGAACAGGGCTTTGTGTAACTGCTAGCTTTACTCGGAATTAAACATCCGTCAGTGTTTGCACAGTTTATTGGACGGGAGATTTCAAAGGAATTCCTATAAGTTTACGTTTAGAGTTCGGCGCTGACTTTGAGCAAGTTACGGTTGCGAGTTTACGCAAACATTTAGTGGGTCACACGGACGCGGTTCTACATTTAGACAAAGTGCGAGGCCAGACCCTGCCCGACCCGCTTACCGACGATCGATTCATTCAGATAGATGGACGGACATCGGGGCGTTCGGGCTTCGGGCTTTGGGCATCGGGCGTCGAGCATATGGGGCGTTGAATTGAATCCACTACTTAGGGTGCGGCGGTGACGCATTCAGACACAGGCAGCTGGGACCGGAGTCCTGGGACCCGGGACCGGGGACCACAACACCATTACCCGGTCGAGACACTATGTAATCCGCTGTGAAACGTCCAAAACCAAGCAATCCACATTTTTAAAGTACATCTAACAATACAGTACAACTTACTAGTGTGAGTGTTAACGTCAAAAGGAAATGGCGAATATATTATGTTAATTCTATAACGGAGATAGGTAGATACATTAATTATTCAAGAAAAGAAACAACCCGAAGTCACCAACATAAGTAATTTTTCAGCATTTCTACAGGTAGGTAATTATTCAATTTAATCACTTATTTACAGAGACAAAATAAGCGTGCTCGAAATAAATATTGTAATACAATGCAAAGATAATTTAAGATTATGAAGATAAATAAAGTAAAATAAAACATACATAAAACCCGGATACCGAAAATCCACTCGCCGGGTGCTATTTGCTTTCGTCAATTGGCGAGACGGATATCTGAAGAAGAAGAAAAACAATATTGTCAAATTTATTATTATTTATGCCCAAATCGCAATCTTTCCCGAGGATTGCAGATCATAAAGCACTGCAGGAACCTAAGAAAATGTTATATTAATTAAATATTGAATAAAAACTTAAACGTTTAGATAATATTACAAGTATTTACAAATATACTGGCGTTCGTTCATCATTGTAAGCGAAAGATGTTGTTTTGTATATTATATGAACCTACAAAATACACTGGCCTCTTGCATAATGTCATCCCTCTACGCTCACAAAGAAGTGGGAATGGAGTTACAACTTGCAACCCTTCACGCCGGGTCACTTTCCAAACAAAATGATGGATTATCCCTAATGGTTTGTTTATCCCCTGTTGGGTGTGTGCGGAGGTAACGTGAATTACGTGCAATGATCATGCTATTTTACGTGTGTCAATAAGTGATCCAACGTTCAGGAATTCAATGCAAAATATGACTCAATTGGTGAAACGTGGTTGCATACATCATTCGAATAATTCGAAAATATAGTTAACTAGCTGAAGTACCCGGCGTTAATCGAGACTGATTTGAATTAATTTTTATCTTATTTTCAACTTCAAGTGTGCAAAATTTCATCAAGAATTACTCAAATTCTGATTTAAGGGATGGGAAAAGGAATGGGGGGGTTTTTCGAAATCGCATGTAGACAGTGACCTTCCTCGTATTTTGAGAGTCAAGTATGCAAAATTTCATGAATCTCAGAATTAACTGTAGATTTGTTTAAAAATAAAATCCAAGCAGCCCACCAGACACTCTTCTTTATATAAATAGAATAGACGTCCGGAGAGTCCAGCGGTAAGGCTCTTGACTCGCACCACGAAGGTCGCGGGATCGAATCCCGGCGTGGCAAATAAATTTTATTTGATTAATTTGTGTTATTTCACAATTTATTCATTTAAAATAATATATGGTATATTTGCGGCACGTTCCAGAGTGGAAGATTCTCCCAGTATCGCCCTGGTGTAAGATCACCATTCAGAATTGAAACGTTGCTTGAAATGGCTTTAGCCGTGTTTGGTGACCAGATCTGAATAGCCAGGTACTTCCCCACCTTCCTCTTCCCTATCTCCTTTCCCTCCGCACTACATACCCCAATTGGGGATGCCATAGTCCCACTGGCCCCAGACGGGAGCATTTGGGATTCTTGTGCGATATTCATGTAAAAAAAGAATAGAATAGAACGACGCCCTTGAGGTGATTTCTCACAAAAACGGCGCTATATAAATTAGCCAAGTATTATTATTATTATAATAGATAGAATATAACGGATTGGTACAACAGCGGAGCATGTATGAGATGGTAATTGAATGTGAATAAAGCAAGGAATATGAACCAACATAGAGTACTTTTTTTATGTCTTTCATAGATAGATAAACAAAAGCTGCAAAGACTTGGTTTGCTAATCATTGTACCTACCTAACGTATTTACAAAATAATTGAATAATCGGATTTAAGAATGAAGTCGTTGAATTATGATACAGCTATAGCATCTGTGTGCGTAGGAACGGGTATGTTTAATCAATATCAATCGAGAATCTAGGCTACAAGACGAAATGAGTCGATCGGAGCGCTAAAAAAATTAGCACACCGCGATAAAAGTGAATATGTGGTGTACTGGAAATAGCGACATCGATACAATAAATCTAAAAAAAAACACCGACGGCGAAGGAAAAAAATAACGCAACGATGTGACCCAGTTTATATTAAAATATTATATCAAAATTTAGTAAATTTCAGCGACCCGCAACCGGCACGTAGGGCATACAGACATAAGAGTGTTATGTAGGTTAGAAGATTTTAAAATCTTTTTATAGAATTTCAGTTTATTCTGTTTTTAGTGGGGTTTAGGTATTCCGTTATCTACTGTTCCAGGAATGTGGAAATCGGGGTCATCGGATCGCTGGCTGGCAATAATGAGGCGAACGTCCAGTATTTATAAAGAAATATAAGAAGAATAATTTATTATATTATCATAAATGGCACCGATAAAATATAAAAATTAATAATAGGTGCAATGATCACAATGGATCTATTACTCTACATATGTTGAGGTTTTGGTCGCTTTCAGGTGAGTATAGTGGACGTCAAACCTTAATACCGACCTGACGTAGGATACAGAAATCGTCGCAATAAGCGAGCTTAAAGTCAGAAATGCGGCGTGCCTCCCCGCCGACGCCTTTCTCTGTCACACATATATTTTATGCATATTTCTCTTTCGGTCATTGTAAAGCCATATACCTGCGCGAGAATGGATCAAGTTCAGGTCGGCATTAAAGTTTGGCATGTACTTTACCTAGGTAACGAATTTTAATTTTTTTAAAATACGAAATAGTTTCTTCTAAGCTTTTAGTGGGATGTGCCCATGTCCATATTGGATGGATATTAAATTGTTCACCAACCAAGAGTTTTTGCCGTTTTCAGCGTACAGAGAGGTACCTTTTTTTTACACGAGCTCCACACAGGAGGCCCTGAGGAAAATAATTTTCCTCATAATTTTTTAAGGAAAGGAAGGAAAGGAGAGTTCTGGGAAGGAAGAGGGTTTAAGGGGTGGGTAGGAATATGGGGTTCAGTTTGCCCTGGTTATCCGCCTCCAAGACCTAGACAAACCTCACCCCGTGAACCCGGGCATCCCTGCTAAATCACCAAACGTAGCGAACCACTTGGGGTGACCAAATGGCAGAGGCGTTGGTTATCCAATAAAGGTTCCCGGGGCGGCGGTACCCATTCCTGCCTCCCAAATTAAAATTAAAACTAAACCTACACATATTCAACGAATGCGGCGCTGCAAGTTGTAAAAAATTCACTCGATTTAGAAAGTCGTGTAGGTATCTACTTACTTTGTTTGAAATATGGATAATTTTGTACCAGGAATATATTTAAATTAGCGTTCCGTAATACTATTTGGTTACTAGGAGCCCAATTCCGCCGCCCGCGCCCTTGAGGCGTGGTCGCCCGACCGTGAAGTTCGGTACTTTCGAATTAATAGAAAGCATTTCACAGAGCAAAGTTGTCGCCCGCAAGCTTTACGAGGGGGACCATAAAACATGACTGAAGAGAGGCGAGGCATAAAATAACTAACTTTATGTCTACGGGAGCCAAGACTAACTTAAAAGACGAGTCGAGAAATTATTACGATCCCTTAGGAGTTATGCATTATTACCTAATACGAATAATCAAACTATGTACTTACGTAAATATAACACTGTTAATTTGCTTATAATACCTAGAATTAGTGCGTAGGTATATACAAACATAATATCGTGGGGTAATTCCTACAACTAGGTAACTTTGAAATCGGATTTGTTGGGAAATTGAATTATAAGATGGTAATCGATCAGTTGTTGTATATTTATATTGAAAAGCATGGTTAAATCGTAGATTGGTGTGCTAAGAACCGTAATACTTATATTTTGGAAATAAGAAAATGGTTGATAATTTTTTTATGTATTTACTAGCTGACCCGACAAACGTTGTTGTGCCATATAAATTATTTCTGGTGAATATTTTGGTTGTTAAATAAAAAATAACGAATGTATTGTAAGTGTGTGGGGGGTGGGATCTATGACAGAGAGAGAGGAATGGAGCGCTGTAGACGATGACCGCCGATGAAAAAAAAAACACCAACTAAAGTAGGAAAATGAAATAGAGAAAATCAATATGAATTTAGTCCGTCTTTAGCCACCACAAATAAGCTCTATGGTTTGCCCACGCGAGAAAATGATGCCGAATGAAATATCAAAATGACGCGACGCTTCTCGTGAATGTCTTGCGCATGTGTGGATGAAAGTTCGATGAGGCGGACGTAGCGCCATCTGTCATTCAACAACATAAAAAATTTCGTCCTGTTTGAAATACGAAAGACGGTTAAATTTGTTCATACAAAAAAACTAATCGCGATTAAAAAATGGGAGGATGGGGGTAGGAGGGTTAAAATTTGAGATTATATGTATTTTTTGATGCCAAATAAAAAATATATATATAGATATTTGTAAAAAAAAAAAGATATTTTTTTTCTCGATAGGACCCTAATCACCTAGCAGTATGAAATATACTTTAAAACCTAATCTCATATCTACCAAATAGATATACATAAAAATCGGTCACGCCGTTTCGGAGGAGTGCGACCACAAACAACGTGACACGAGATTTTTATATATAAGATTTACAAAAATGGAACGAAATCAACTTGAGCAATTCCACAATTTTTAGTGCTACAGCTATATCTAAGTCTAGTTGCCTAATTGAAAAACTTGTGGTACGAGTAACTAGAGTTACCTAATTATAGAATTAAACGATATCATTTTTACTCACAAAAAACGTAGGTATTCAAATAACTTGATGATTCCAATGCGTTTGTAGCATTCATGAAGAAATAGTGTAAAGCTTTTAGTGTAGGTATAACTCAAAAACGCTGATTTCGGAGTTAACTAGTTGTAGTAAATACCCCATGACATGGTAGGTACATGGGTCGTTTAGAATTTTAGAACAAACAGGGATACAGGGAGCTATCAGCTATATACCTATACCAATAGCTGTAGGTACTAACCTAACTAAGAAGATATTCACGCGGTATAATTCAGCCGAACTGAACAGGTAAAATGGATTCAAGCATTCAATTCGTCAGGTAAAACATTTCTTTGTGTTTCGAAGTTCCTTTTACTGAATTCTCGGTCTGCTACATTTTGCGGCTAGCCTCGGGGCAACCAGCCATGTGCACCGAGGTGCGGGTTAATTTGTTTGCAAAGGACGGGTTAGTTTGGAAGATGTGCCGCCCGGGGCGACAAGACATAACAGGGGACCGAGTACTGTATCGCGGTTTATAATATGTAGCAACTACACCATGTAAATACCAGGTTTATAGATAGGAGTACATACCCGAGGGAGTGGGAATTAATTAACTATAAAGGCACAGTGACATCTACGAATTAACATAAATGGGTGGTCAAAGTAGTCCATATTTTCATTAGCCTAGTTCCTACGTGCTATTTAATTTGAAAAACCTTTTTAACGCTTGTATGTAAATGAACGACGTATCATGATAAACATGCAGGTTAGAATTTTCACAGAAAATTTCATGGTCGTGATTCAAATATCACCCCCAAATCACATCAGGTATTTATTTTGTTTTTTGACCCATTTGGGAAGTAGTAAAAGTGATATTTTCATATGGTTTCTTGGGTATTGGTTAGATACTGTTTTGTTGGTGCGATTTAATCCTCAAAGTGGCACTAAAAGATAATTTCCCAGCGCTGATAAGCACAGAAATCTTCTCGATTCTCATCGTGAGGTCAATAACCTACAAAATATTTCCTTGAATCTTTTGATTCCTCCTGGACTACGGCATCATCTGCGAACCTACCTAATGCAAATGCTTAGTTTATTGTAATATATGTATTTCGGTTCAATGTGCAATGTAGGTTAAATATACACCATCAAAAATAACATTGGTCAAATATTACGTATCACGGATTCTCATTACGAGTTATCTCAGTACCTAAAAAAGATATTTCCTTATTACAAAAACTAGAGTATTTCATGCTTATTAGATGCTATCATACAATATATAGATATTATCACAAAAAATGTTAATTGCTTTAGGGGTCGTCCATTAATCACGGGAGGCTCGAAAAGGGGGGGGGGGGGGGTAAAATGAGGTATCAAGTGTATTTATTTTTCGTGATAATATTCTGAAAATTTCAAAATACTTTGTACTAAAAAAAATCAAGACCTATCAAAAATATAGTGCACATCTTAAAACATTACAGATTTTCATTGTTAGGTTAGTACCACCTACCGATAAATAATTTCCACAGATCACCTTCTTCATGAAACTGGTGTTTTTTCAGCGTGCTAGACCTATAGGTGTCTAAGCAACTATCTGGTTTCCCGGCATGCGTTGCAATGCCATATTCAAAGAAAAACATTGTTTCTCCCTGAATCACGTTTCCCGTGCGTCCCCGTTCCCCTCCCGCGTCCTTTTCCTAGCTAGCTTTATAAATTATAGCCTATGTTATTCTGATGTATGAGCTATATTACTGTAAAGTTTCGTTTTAAAATCCATTCAGTAGTTTTTGCGTTAAAGAGTAACAAACACACATACATCCATACAAACTTTCGCGTTCATAATATTGATTCTCTTTATCTTACCCAAAATTATCATCTTTAAAAACTTGCGAGACCTGCTCACTACCGTTACTCCTTACAGAGCGAAATAATTATTTAATTATTGATGTTGTCACAAATAATGATGTATCAGGTTGATGATAAGAGAAAATGGAGCACGTTGGGAGGAAAGGGGTCAGCGCTGCAGAGGAGTGTTGGCTGTTATACTACAAAGGAAAGCCTCGACCTCCTCTGCAGAGGTCGCTCTGGTGAAATAACCAGAGCGCTAACCCACATAGCCCCCTCTGTCTCTGCAACGACAGTGCGCTCAGCGCTCAGCGCACAACACTCAACACTACGTTCAACGCTCGGCACTCTACCTCTTTGCCTCTACGCGCTCAACTAGAAATTTGACTGATATCTTGACTTGATAGACTCTGTGCCGGTTACATTAATTATGTTATTATTTCATTGCTTAGGGCTTAGGCAAAAGATTTACTTTCCGTTTAATTGTCTACGTGCTTGTTTACCCTAAAAGATTTTCTTAAACATTTTTTGTATTACTTAGTTCTTTCATCACTTGTAAATACTGATCGACTACAAAACTAGGCAGAAGTCAGTATAGTGGTGGTCGGGCTGAGGTAATATAGAATAGAAATAAGATAAACTGCAACTAATTTACAATAAATCAAAAAGATAGTAAAATCATAGATCCAGGTACCTACACATAATATATGGTGACTGGACAATTCACGAGGAAAGGAGTGTAAGGAGAATATATTACGCAAATGTGAATGGTAGAAGAAGTCGGGGACACCCGAGGAAGATATGGCACGACCAAGTGAATCAGATACTTGAGTCGGGCCATGTGGAGAATCAGAATAATAGAAGAGCATGTATGAGACGATGTATGAGTGTGAACGAGGCAAGGCACAATAAACGTAGGTAGTTGGATACGCCAAAACTTAATCCTTATAAAGTGAAAAGTCTTATATTAATAGGAAAGAGATATTGGATTTGAAGTATTTTGATGACAAGCTATAAAATTAATTATTTAATCTGTGATTCTATACCAAATTATTAGGTTAACTGAAGTTGTTTGTGTACCTAATCTCCGAAGCGTTCAAATGACAGCTTGATGACAAAATAAAACCGTAAGTATATTTACACATGGCGTTGTCATAGAAACTTGTAAGAAGCTACATCGGAGGGAGAAGGAGGGGCGAGTGACGATTTTACAAGGGGGACGTCAAAGTATACGTCATCCCTAAAAGCAGGAATTCAGTCTGGGGATCTAAATATACATCTTTAAGAGAAAAATCAAACTGGGGAAGGAGATTACAATGTAAACACTGACGCCTTGAAGAAAGGCTTCTAAATCCACTGATTTATTCTGATTTCAAGATTCAATTTGCAGATAATATAAATAAAAACAAACCTTCAGAGCAAATGTGCCAACTCTAATAAATAATTGTTCGTGTATAATAAAAATAAAATAAGAGTTATTATTATTATCAACTTATTCGACTTTTGGGTATTATTTATGCACCTAACACCCAGGGACACCCTGTGATAATTTTAAAAGGAAAGAATCGATAACAAAAGATAAAGCTGTAAGTACTCTTACTATATCTCAACCTTAATAACCATCAAGGTCCTATTAGGGACATAATACAACCACTTTTCAGTGCAGGTATCCTGTAAAGATATGATAGAAACATTGTCGACAGGACACGACACAATAGACAAAGGGTTCTGCGCTCTAACAGAAGCAATCCTGTCTGACCAGGAATATTATACTATCTATGTATTATATTTTCCTGTCCGGCAACAGCTGATGCAGAGGAAACCAATTATTATTGGTCTGCTTCACGGTGCAGGTTTTGTGTTGTAATGCCGTGAAGGGATTTGAAATTTGAAAGATTTCCGAAGAGGACAAATGGAAAGAGCAGGTAGAATGTGTGAGGCAGGATGTATCTCACCCTCAAACACGCATGAAAAAAAACAACTCCCAAAAAAGCATAAAATAAAAATATTATAACATGACACAGCTACAAAGATCTTCACAGGACCAGCCTATATTACAGGAGTTTCTATTTGAATAATCGCACGGTGGTAGGTGCATACGGATTAAATTATTAGAAATCGTGAGAACACCATGAACACATTAAAAAAAACATCTCAATATGAAAGCAAACAGTGGGTATCGCTTTACGCTACATACACGAAGTGTTACGCAAGGCAATAATTAAAGATGCGCCTATTAGTAATTATGAAGTAATGTCTTCAATGCCATTACACTCCAAACCGTACAAAATCAATAATCAGTTTGCTTCATGGGAGTCATTTTCATATACCTAAATGAATATGTATATTTGTTTGGTTTTAAAAAGCAGTTAAATTGTGTCATAATTATTAATTTTCTACTATAGATTCGTCCTGTCGCAGTAAAGTTAGAGGTTCTTTAAAAACCGGTCATGGTTTGAAATAAATTATGCATTTGTTTAAATTAGTTAAAATCTGTTCGGGTTTTAGATTTCAGCCATCGCAAGGGCTTAAGGTTGGATGTGAAATGGTTGTAATATCCGTCATGGGATGTGGGGGTCGAGGGAGAAGGGGCCTAGAGAGACCCGAGGACCTTGGGGTCTCGGGTTCGTGGACCCGCGCTGTGCCCGCTATACCTGCGCGCCCCCGACCGACGCGCAACCTTCGCGCAACCAAACCGGCCTTGGAGCGCCACCAACCAACCAACCAAGCAAACCAACCAACCAACTTACAAGTATACACCAAGCGACATTGTACCATCTTTGTAATAAATGAGGAATCGCTACCTTCATGAATCACAATATTGAAAATGATCTGTGACAGGTAATAAAGACGGGCAACGCATATGGATGGATATTTAAAATAGATTCAATATATTAATTATTAAGAATTTTAGAAATGTAGAGTAACGATCTGCTTGCGACGCTTCAATCCGTCTATTCTAAGGACATTAATAAACTCAAATAAATTTGATTACTTTTTTATGGCCAGTAAAAACTCACGCGACCTGAATACTAAAAGAAAAAAAAACTGTGCATGACAAAAAATAATTAGGATCGAGGAGAACTTTCGAATGTGCAGCAAAATTTCCCTCGGCATTATTTTGATGATTACCTGAATCGAAATCGCTCTCGATAGATGATCGACGCGATCTGCGATATGCGCCGTTTCGGTTTGTCGATCTGCTGCACAAGTAGGCGGCACTAGTGGTGCTCCTCGCGTTTACACAGAACGCGATACAATAATTGATAAATATATCTGGTTCGAGACCTAAATATGAAATAAAAAGGCGAGACGGCCCACGCGTTTCACAATACATAATATGACCGCAAAGTGAGTGAGCTATTAGTGTCAATCCGATCAGAATGGGAACGGACGAAATATGATTGTGTGAATGTGGCCAGATCTAGCAGCGCTGGAATTTAGACTGCGCTCAGTGCTGTGACCGAAATAATATGGGCCTTTTACAGTCGGTGTTCAACATTCATACTCATACAAGGACAAGCTTTGTGTTCGGATGGATGCCAAACTAACACAAGTTCGCAGATTTACTTCATCTGAGTTCCGAAAACAAAAATACGCAAGGCGGTTTATTTCACGCCGAAAAATTGCGGAAAAATTATTTAAACTGCGACAGTTAACAAATATATAATACAATATGGCATTATATGATGGGGCGGAACTTATAAAAAACACACACAACCGCTTTAAATAGTACACAAATTAACACTAAAAACAATTCTACTTAAATCCCGCATACGTAATCATCAAAACTTCTGTTTACATTATACAATGCAACATTGCAAATTCACTAACATAATATTCTAAATAAAGCGGCACCATTTAAAAAATAATAGAAAACTCAGACAAACTTCAATTCTCCAAAATGTAAAAAATACAAAAGAGCAATGCAATTATAAATATCTTAGAGTAAAGTTATTTAATACGTTACCAGAAAGTATCAGAAATATTCATTGAAAATATAAACTGAATACTTTAACATACAAATAAAGAAATAACGAAATAATAGCTAATAACGTATTAAAAACTAAATATAATTTAAATTATTTTATTTTAAATTAAGTTGAGTTCTACGAATTAAACACAAAAACAATTAATAATAACACATCAGCAAATATCATTTATGGCGGTGCATCTCAAAAAAATATGTGAAATTATTATTATGTAAATTTTAACAGTTGTAAAGTTGAAAGAAGTTAAAAGAGTTGCTAATGGCAAATATTCTTCAATTAAGATTCCTTTGGTCATCAAGGCTGCAGCCCGGACCGTGCAAGATCACCGCCTAAAAGGCCACTTTCATTGAATTGTTGAATAATAAATTTGCAAAGATGGAGTAAACGTCTAAACTTCCTTGCACAACTAAATTTTAGCATAAATCCGCAATTAACAATTAAGACACCACGGTAGCATTTCGTTAAGTAGTCGCCGCTTGGGTCTTATGTGACCTGCGTATTTTATATAAAAAAGTACGACACGCACACAATCAAAAAGTGGAACAAAACGGCTTCGAGAGAGAAAGAGAGACAAGGTCGATCGATTGAGATCACAAACCAAACGAAATAACGCAACTATGGATATGGAACCCAAAAAAGACAGAGACGGAAGGTGCAAGAAAAGTGGTAGCCGTACCGTTTCGGGGCGAGTAGAAAAGATGTGTGATGATAAACAGAATAATCTTCAGATTTGTACGCATTAATCCCTATAGACGTTTACAATGAAGGTCTAGCTATAGATACTAAGCAGGTAGTAGTTTTTTTCATAACTAAATTAAAATATGTCGGAAAATATACAATAGTAAAACCAAAAGGTACACTACACATATGGGTATAATGCTGTGTTATACATCTAGTAGAGGAAACATTACGATTTGAAACTTTCAAAGAGGATTGAAAAACAACCCAGTTTTCGTTTGATATTTATATACAACATTTATTATAGTAACAATGTACCAAGAATTCACTGAAATGATAATATAAAATTTTAAGTGCGTCAATAATTCTTTGCAAGAACATCATGAAGAATTCTCAGCATAAATAAATGGTAAAATATGCCGACGTACTAAGCTCGCTCTAGAATAGAAAATTTCCGCGTGTGTTGTAACGATGTTTTTAGGTTAGCAGTGCTGAATTTAAACCAGAAACGAAAATCTATACGGAAAGAAAGTGTGCCTCGGGTCCCTTCAGAAGATTGCCAATAATTGATAAACGAGTCATAAACCGACTCAGCATTGTGTAACGTCTTTTTATATCGTGTTATCAACACGGAAACTTTTTATGAAATGATTTTGAACAGATCGAAGTTTTTTGTAACATATTATACGGTAAAATTCATTGTTACCTCAAAAACAAACGTTAAAATATGAGCGCCAATATTTTGAATTCTAAAGAATAAAAAACACATTATTATAATGTAACATGAAAATATAGTAAATGTTCTCCCACAATAATACATCACACAAATTAATAATGATTTTACTTTTTATGCTTCTACCATTATTTATGGCCTTTGTTTAACCGCAAGATTCTTTATCACCTAGGTCCTAACCGACACCATATCAGCAATGACCACAAAGGTCACTATTTAAATACCTAACTTTAAACGTCGGTAGATATTTTTTAAAAGAATGGTGAATCACAACTTTGACAAGTCATTCGGGGGAATCATGCGTGTGAAACATTGTCCTGTACAGCAAGGGCGACCCCAGAAGCTCCCCAATCGGCCGAAGCCCTGAGGGGCCGGACCCCCTTTGACGGGGGGCCCAGCGCAGATATTAGGCACACGGGTAAAGGAGGGTTAACGAACCCTGCAGGACAGGCGCCCAATGCAGGGGAAGAAAGATTAATCACCCTCGGAAGTGAGAAAGGTAAGATTGTCACCAAGTGAACACTCGTGGATCAAAACAAAAGTTATCACATAAATAGATATCTAAACACATTATTACATAGGTACCTACCTAATTCAAAATGTTAAGCGTTTACATCATCGAAACTGACAATTCATCTTACGAAATATTACTGAAAGGTAAAGTACCTAAATATATAATTATTCACACCAAGTCTTATAAATTTAAAGCTATCATTTAAAACGGAGATGTTCACAAACGTGTGGGTAGCGCGCCTACTGTAAAAATATTCAACAAACTTAAACAGCTTCCCCTAATTCATAGACACTAGAGGAATAAACAAATTACCCAAACCCCGAGTTTCTCGAGATAAATCATCCTGTCAAAACAAAAGGATGCAAGGGCAGTAAGATAATAACGTGGAAAAGTTAAGTCGAAAATTGACGAGGGTACGAGTGTATGAATTGTGTTAAAAGGCATACCGCTGATAGTTCCATTATAACCCCTCCCTCGTTTTCATAGAACAGAAAGAGAGATTGCGACAGAGCTCTCAACGGCAGGACCCGAAATGCGCCAAAACGAACGAATCCGGAAAAATGGTTAACATTTAGGCAATTATTTTGCATTTTTGAAAAATGGCACGACAAACATATTACGTCATTTAAAAAAATAACAAATAATTAGGTACAAAAGTTAAGTGTGCAACGATGCACAAGCCCATGAAAAAGAACATCAAAACAATAATAACAACGCGCAAAAATGAGAATGAAATAAAGAGAAATAAAGAACTTGCAAAACTAAACAAATGCATGCAAGAAGAGAATAGTGTTGGATAAAACAAATAAGATTGTTACTTTGCCATCAGAAACAACGGTAGGCAACACTGATGCAAAATACCTCAATATCCGAAGCGATTCAATTACAAAACAGGATTTAATTTGATGGAGGCTGATGAGCCGGCCTGTTTGTATTTGATGTTTTCAGTTAGACCGAATGTCAGGGCGGTTTCCAGCCGTGACAAGCTGACAATAATATTTATCAAGGGTTCGAGAAATCCAATTTAGTCGGCGGATGTACACTGTACAGCGGGCATGTACCATGTACCGAGGGAACGCCGGCCCCGCACGCTCTAGACATCTGCCCTCATACAATAACTAGCAGAGTACAAAGTATAGAAATCAGTGAGCTTACTACATGTACAAGCTACAGCTGAGGCGCGTTGTGCACTGTGCACCGTGCACCGTGCGGTACAATAGTCGAGTATAGAAGTGTAAAGAGGAGGGGAAGTGACTCCTCCAAGAATAAGCCAAGACGCAGTGGGATCGCAGGGAATGGGAAGAAGTTCAATGCACTTTGGCGCATTATGTATGAAGAAAGGAGAGAAAAACTTCAAGATGCTACCAACAAAACAAAACGACTAATTTTGCTAGCAATTTTTAGTTAAGTGTCACCTTGGATGCTTAAGAAAGATAGAAAAAGGAATAAGCAGTTAAAAGTACATTATATAAGAAGAAAATTTGTGAAAGAAATGGATTATTGGTAATTAGACATTTAAAAATGTAGTGGGTTGTGAAATGAGATACACTGTCAAAATTATCAAAAATTCAAAGAGATAACCTAATGAGCACACCAACGCAAAAATAAAATCTTATTTTTTTTTTTTTTATTCCAGTTAAAAGAAAATTACATTTTCACTCATTTAACTAGAAATAATTATACACATTAAGATAAATAAATATTTCAATACAGCGCTATTCTATTTCATTATTTTGTTTATCAAGAATAAATATAAATAATTGTTTTTTAAATTTACCCAGCTTCTTTTCGTTTTTAATGTCATTTGGGAGGCAATTATATAAGTTGCCCCCCTCGTAACCAATGGATTGTTTACCATAGTTAGTGTGGATGGTATTTAAATGTATGTTATCGCGTTGTCGTGTAAAGTGTTTGTGTATTTGGGACGTTTTAATGAATTCTGTGTTTGTGTGTACGAGATTATTTTGTATTTTGTATATAAGGAGACATGTGTTGTATTCATATAGTTTTCTTAATGTTAATAGTTTTGTTTCCATATATAATTTTTTTGTGGATGTTCTGGGCTTGTAATTAAATAGTTTTTTGATTACCTTGTTTTGTATTACCTGTAATTCATTTATGTGTGTTTCACATGCGTTTCCCCAGATTTCAATCAAATAATTTAAATGTGATTGTACGAGACTATAATATAAACCTATTTTTAATTTATTTGGCAACAGATATGATAGCCGGCTAAATACGCTGATTAAGGGGATGATTTTATCTTTAATACCTTGTATGTGTTGTTTAAATGTCAAATGCTGATAATTATTGGAGTGTGGTACTACGAGCTAGACATATTAGTTTACACAAATAAATGAGAAATACATAAATAGTTTTTTTTACATAATAAATCAATCAACAAAAACCTTATGCAATGAATTGCCATAATAAATCGGAAACTAGTAAAAACATTCTCTTGTAGCCCGAGGAGATTAATGCCAGATGATTTAGGTTTTAATGTTAATGATAATATTATTAGAGATTACATATTTAATATTCGGAAACCAGTTAGCGACGGAGCGCCTAACGCGAGATTTTCGTAAACGTGCCATTTTTGTTTATTCAACCAACTAGATACGGAAGAAAAGTGTCCTACATTCGCCGATGAAAGGTATGCAAATACCTGTGAAATTGCGAATTTGATCCGAGATGATTCTTACATTAATAACAATAACTACCTACGTCAAGTACACAACCGGTTTGACTGGTCAGTGACTGAGTTGGCAAGGCGTTTGGGTCCCACCCAGGCGTTCTGGGTTCAATTTATCGGCGGGTTAATGCCTACAATACACGACATCTTTTTTCAGCCCAATTCCAATTAGAGACCAAAGACAACATTTTCCGCTTTACGCGATCGCTATTTTCATCTCTATTTTCATATCCACGATTTCAGTTGGCACCACAGCAAACAGCACGGTTTATGTGTTGTTTGCAGTGATAGCAATTGAAATGGTAGGTATGAAAATAGAGATGAAAATAGCGATGGCGTAAAGCGGAAAATGTTGTCTTTGGTCTCTAATTGGAATCGGAGTGAAAAAAGATGTCGTGTATTGTAGGCTTAAGTCTTCCATCACGATATAAGCAACATTTTCCGCTTGCTGCGGTGGTAGTAGGAGATTTTGAAATATTGTCAGGTTATTCGTTTTTTTTAAGACAAATATTTAAAAAAATACTCGTAGAACGATAACCCAGTTAAATTAAATCGCGTGTTGATTCGAGAGAGTGAAGAGGCTGAGAGAATTAATTGGGCATAAGATATTTCTTATAGCACTGTGCAGAATAGGTTTTACAAAAGAGTTATCTAGTTAAACAAATAAAAACCATAAAATGATGACCCAGTACATTGTGCACATTACAAACAGTGGGTATATTATTCTACTTACTTGCAAAAAATGATAACCACGATAAGTGCGCTTACTTGGTAAGTATGGTAATTTAAAATTGTAAATGTTTATAACGCATAACTTACAAGTTAAGTGTTGTCTGCCGAATAAACCAAATAAAAAAACTTAATAAAATATAGGCAACAGCCAATTTTACGTTCCATGAGTCATAAAGTGAAACAAACTAAAATTGAGAGAGAGAAAACATCTCTCAGCATCTGGGTCAGTCTGAATCAGCTACGGTATCCCAGGGTAATCTGCCCCACGTTTGCTTTTGATTTTGCGGTCTGTCTGGATAAAGCCATGATCACACTTTCAAATTAATTTAATCTGAATCTCGTCGACTCGTGACAAAGGACTGCCGAAATAATAGTAAAAAGCAAAACAAAGAACGCCTTTATGTCGATGCATCGCAAATAAACTACGAAGATACGCTTTTAGAATTTTGGGGTATTCAGCTGTGTTGTGCTTCATCTTTCTTGAGGACATTCTGACTTTCATAGAGCCTTGTAGTGTTCATCATCAGGACAGATATTTCACTCCACAAGGCTGTAATTAAAACGAAAACGCAACACTGCCAAATTTTGGCCGTGAGAAGCCTAAATCATAATTGTTGCTATCATCATGTGGAGGCTCCAATTTCAAGCAACCAGTTATTTATTTTCCAGTGATAAAAATGTAGTGGGTTGTAATTAAATGACAAATATTTCAATCACTATGTTTTATAAAGTCACAATAAACCTTGATACTTCTTTGACCTAGTCAAGTCATGAGCTCCAGGTAAATGAGAGAGACGAAAATATTCAGGCATTTTACCTGCACGCATAAATGATCTCAGACCAGGTATAAAATTAAGGCACTATTTTTGGATCTGCGATGTCGTCTTTGTGTGGCAACATTCACAGTTCAGTAACCAAAGATTTTTCACTGGTGCGTCGCGGACGGTCCAATTTTGAGTGCATTTTGAGGTGACCTCAAAACGGTCGGCCCGACTAGAGAACTGAGAACAGAGACCAGGGCGCGAGACAATGGAGCGAGTTCTTCATCGGGCCCTTGCATACATTACAATTAAATGGAGAAATCTTCTTTGATTAAGATATGTACTTATTCAATACAAGAGTCAGTTAATGTCATCGTCTCCATCGGAATGGAAATAAAAGAGAGCTGCCGCGACACTAATAATAGGTATGCTTATAAATATCTTGTCATACAATAAATGTAGGTACTTATCGATTAGAAAAGCAACACGTGGGAAGATTATTATTATTTATTTATTTATTTAACGCCCAGAAGGCTTATCATCTTAGAATTCGACCATCGCATTCGCGATTCGGCTATCCGGTCAATAGATAATAGTCAACTCTTAACCTCAAATCTCAAGTAATGAATTCTAAACGCTAATTTTATTTTCAGGTGGGCAAGTAGGTACTAGCGGCCATTAGACTAATACAGAGGCTGATATAAAATAACAAATTATTCTACTTGTTTCGTAAGCTCTTACTAGTTTAGTTAAATTTTCGTTGTTGTAATTCATTTTGTTTTATTTTTATTTTTAGTCATTTCAACACAAATAAAATACCGACATCAACAAATATTTGTAAAAGATTAAAAAGGTGCCACTTTAGCAGTAAAGTAGACAACCAACTGACTAAAGATCATACATATGCAGGCAGAGGATGGACCGCCAAACAACTCCGCCAAACGCTCACATTTCTTTCTTCATTCACATTAATGCACACCATTCTGTTATTCTGGCTACATGGTCCGATTCGGTTCCATGACAACTCAACAAAGTGGCATTTCAACATCCCTTTGAAAAGTCATCAAAAGTGGTGAAAAAAAATAGCCCATAACCTAACCTAATGTAACCTATTTAACCAAGTTTTTTTTTCATCACTTTCAATGACTTTTCAAAGGAGTGATGAAGTTGCACATTGTTGAGTTGTCCAGTCACTACACGCCTCAGGGATCTCTTTTCTACAGCATTGAATCTACTTTTATCCTTCCTCAGCCAGTTCCACGCCTCACTTCATAACAGGGCAGGTTATGGACAACATTTTTAAAATATCCATTAAACATTTTAACGATACCATATATCGACAATAATGAGCGATGCAGTTATTTGAACACAAGTAAGAGCATGAAGGTTTGTCGCCGGAATCAAACTGGCGATAAAACATGGTCGTTAATTTTGGAAGGTGACCAAAGTTATTATTGATGGAAACTTGGACATCCGGCATAATATTGAAAAAAATTATCATGAAGCGACTGAAACAATGGGCGAGGAAAAAGCATCTCCGTCAGCAACGGAACGGCAAGGCCACGGGCCACGGAGCGAGCCACTCGCTACAGCAGTGGGATAATAGGTGTATTATACAGAGCCGAAGAACACGGAACGTTCGCCGGTCGCCGCACCGCGCCGCCCGCGCCCCGTGCCGGCCAGGCTGAACGGGGCGGCAAGCAGACCCGAGCAACCCTCAGCAATCCAATCCATGAGCAGCAGCAGCTGCCACACGGCCAGTGTTGCCATACGCCACATGGCCAGTGTTGACGGATTTGCCGTCATATTTGGCGGATTGGAGTGCCCTCGAAACGGGAGGATTTTGTGTCTACAGTTTTACGTGAATTTACAGGATCACGGATTTCCTGGCGGAATTGAATTAAGAACAAAGTACATAATTTTATCGGTGAAAATAGCCTGTATCTCCTAGCCATTCGAGGATACGAAAATTTGTGGATAATTTTTAATCCCTAAAATCATCCCCCTCCCCATCAAGCGAAAATATTCGATAATTTGGACAGCACCGAATTTTGACGGATTTTCCTGTAGGTTTTAGCGGAAATGCAGATTCCAAGATCCGGCCGCATGGTAATCAGGTTATATCGGTGACCAAGGAATTACAATATGTTATGATTAGCAGTATCAAATAATGATTATCAGATCGTTCTCGAAGGTAAGTGGAGGATACAATATAAACTATAAAAACTTTTTTCTCCATAAGTTATTTCATTGTGTTCCTACCTGCATTTCGCTCATGCTTCCAGTCTGTTAATTTCCGATTTGAGTTTTTTCTCGAGTCGATCGTGAAAAATAAAATGAATAAATCCTTGGAAAGACTCGATATTCATGTTGAAGACGCTTCATTCCGATTCAGTCACCCGGAGCGCAGGAAGAGGGCCTCGACTCCATCTGCCCTGGTGCGAGTCATTCACCCCTGACGTCCCACTACCCTCCTACCTCCTACGCCTACACCCTAATGGCTTTCTTCCCCCATCTTAGCTTTATTTATTTCTCTTGCTTCGACTCTTAAAGACGGATCTATTATTGACTTGCAACGTACCTACTTACACCTTACACGTGAACTAATTTCAAATGCATTCATAAAAGATGCACATCTGAATACGAAGAATAAACTACATGCATGACAACCTAACAGTAATTTACGATGAAAATATGAGGTGGATGTTATAACAATAAACATTTCTTAGTATTAAGCGGATAGAAACACGTAGTAAATAGCAGAGATATGTGCATTGCTCTATGATCGACTTTTTCAAGTTCGGGGATGAATATGATGATAATAGTTAATATGAATTGAGAATTTAGAAATGGCCACTGTATTGTTATTTCCCGACGAATGTTGTTAACAAATGAATAAATAAGCCTACAAATTCCTTGCCAAAGTCGTGGAATTTTTTTTGTCAATTTTTCCATCTTTTAAAATATTTTTTTATGTTTAGCTTTTCTTATGGTGGCACAGCTTTTCAGTCGTTATGGACTGCACGCCACAGGTAAATTGGGTAAGGTATGTTTTTTTAATTAAAAAGGCCCAAAACAGGTATATTTCATATACTGTGAACAAAGTCAATATAGATTAATTTTAACAACGTGATAACAATTCTTTTGGGTTCATGACCATTGGCAGGCATATCACATCAGATAATAAACAATAATCCATTAGATATTCCCAATCGACAGGCCGTCTGTCAAAAGTACACAGTACCTACTACCCGTTGATAAATAAACCACTGTCTGCCAAGTCGTATCCAGACTGTGCGGCGACCAAAGACAGCGGAATTACCTCGACAAGAAATAATTGTGGATATAAAAGTTACTAAATGCAAAGGTGTTTTACAAAACGAGAAATACCTTGCGAATGCACAAAAATAACTACTCATTCATGTGTTTTACAAGTTTATATATAAATTACGATAAACGATGGGGTACATAATAATATAATTTCAACGTAATGGCGACATCTGAAGCATTTCTGAAAATACAAACAAGTCTTACCACTATGATACCATCCAAGACTGAAAAATACTAAATTGAAGACAATTCAGACAGAACTCAAAACGCATCTCATCAGAAAGTCATAAATAGGGATGAAAACTTCTTGAAACACAGCAAAGGGAAAAGATAAAAAAAACCTTCATTCTGAGCTAGCCTGTACTGTCTAAATATTATTGTAGTATTTGTTCACCATTAAATGTGATTTCGGTATTTTTAATTTCCTTATTCATGAACTGAACTCACCCAATTTCAT
This sequence comes from Limnephilus rhombicus, assembly GCA_929108145.2. Taxonomy (NCBI): domain Eukaryota; kingdom Metazoa; phylum Arthropoda; class Insecta; order Trichoptera; family Limnephilidae; genus Limnephilus; species Limnephilus rhombicus. The sequence goes on from OV815278.1 coordinate 27,426,207, forward strand.
TAAAACCAAAACACAACACATCTACCAGTAGAAAACACCTCTGAAGAGATATTTATATCATAAGAGGAGTGCTATTAAAATCTATCAAGATTAATCACTCTTGTTGTGTAAGGATCACAAGGATGCACTAATTCTGTAGACGTATTCAAATCACGTTGTGATAAATTATGTTCCGATTACGACTAATATTATGGAGTCAGTGTGCTTCTTGCAGTAGGTACTCGTGGCGAGTGGCGGGGCGCCTTCAGTACTTGCTTCTGTACAAAAGGGTTACTGGGTCGGTCCCCTTGAACGGAAATACATTTCAAAAGAGAGAATCGAGAGAAAAACGCAGAGACTGCGTTTAATGCAGGCGAGACAACCTCAAGTAGACGGTGGATGGTAGATGCTCGGCGAACAAACCTTGGCTTATTTGCATTCAGCATTCAATTAATATCAATCCTGTACTTCTTGTGCAAACGCAAAAATTATTATAATACGCGAAAAGCGACCAGAGACTTGTTTATGCGTTTCACAATGATAACAGAGATCCAGCATTTTAAAATACAATTTAAAATGAGTTCTTTTAGCCAAAACGAGCAAGTACACATCTGAAGTTTTTGTAAAATTGAGAGCGAGGTTCTCAGGTAATTAAAGTGTTCTTCAAATTAATGTTCCACATTGACGCAGGTTTTATAGGACAGGTAGGTATATATGTGCAATTGTAACGATGACGTCGTCTCCATAAATCCACTAAAACGGTAAGAATATTATGACAAATAATATTATTATAACATTTTTAGTAGCAGAAATTAAATTTTTACATAACTTCGTATGCTTTATTACCCCTTTAGAGTCGGGTTGTATGGTTATGAGATAATTTTGTGGAGTTAAAAAATTCCAATATTAACGATTAGGGAATACAATCGAGGTAGGTAGTAGGTACCATGTGCATTGTAAAGTTTATTTTCAGTGTTTTAAATAATCGCGTGTAGTTAGGAAAGTGAGAATAATGGAATAAAATACAATATCTGTAGACTATACACTTTAAAATACAATGTAGGTGTATTAAAGCAAGGTGGGCGAAGGATTATGGGGGTGATTGATTGCGTTACGGGCCACTATCCTATATCAAGTGTTGATGGTGGTCAGTACGTACACTGAGACTTGTAATTGATAATAATTATTGTTATAGGAGGGCAATCGTTATCGGAATCCATTGTACATGAGAGAATCATTTGTAATAAATTATAAGGGGTCACGAACACGACACGATGACCTACTCCGGCCGCAGCCAATTTTAAATCATTTCTACTTCGTCACGAGGTGAGCAGATAAGGCGGTAGACTACTTTCGCTTCAATTACTATCGATATTTTCTACTTTTAAACGGTCTAATCGAAAGGCCGATATTAACAAAATCAGCAGCATTGACATCCTTCTGCACCACTTTAATACAATCACCTGAATCATGTCATCTGGAGCAACACGAAAATCATCGATCATAAAGAAAAAAAAATGATTAATCCAGGAAAAATCTATCGATTGACATTTTTATAAAACAATAAAAACTTAATATATTAAAAAAAAAACTTCAATATTCGGACTGGCTAGTGTCAAAACTCATAACAATCATAACTAAATATAGATACCTGCCTATTATGCTACAATCAATATGGTGTCCTAACTTATTTGAGAGATATATGAATATCTAAGCTCATGATCTAAATGACTGCGATTTGAGAACATGCGTTGAACTAGAAATTCCTGACTGAAAAAACTGTCGCAATTTCACGTCGCCAGAGCTTTTGTTCTTTCAGAGAGACCGGTTAGAGCGATATAGCTAAGAAGAGAGAGATAATTATAATTAAGGGCGACATTAGAAAAAAAAAACACGACACTTGTCACGTTTAATACACGATACCATTATTGAATCGTGCCGACTGAAATGTAAATAGGTATGTAATAATAATAAAAAAGTAGAATATAAACACGACCATAAAAAAATAAAGCACATGATTGCAACAATAGCCTCTCGATAGCTGACACAAAAACACCGTTTCAGTGAAATATCATTTTCTTTATAGACCGACAGGTCAAATGAATTTCTAGGAAGATTATTAAAATGGCGTGCATGCAGTCCAAATGAACACTTTACTGAACTCATTTGAATATTTAAAAACACAATTACTGATCACTTACTTTGGACTGAATCTGAATACAGTTACTTCAAAACAGGTCATCCTAAAATAGGAGTATAAAAAACAGAATGCATTCGAGCAGCACGACGCGACGGCGACGATTATAAGAGAAGCAGAAGCAAAAACAATGCAATACACACAACACAAAATACAAAATACAACTATGTAGATACATTCAATTGAGATGATTTAGAAAAGTGCTCTTTAACCGGTGTTCCTCGAAATACAAGAACCTTTTCCGCGAGCATGTCTAAAGCTCGGTTCCTCGACAATAACTAATATACGAGTATAAACTAAACATGTACCCACAACCAAGGCTGGGCAAAATACATGCTTTGATGTAATTGAAATACAAATTACAAAATACTTTTTCGCATGTATTTAAAATACGAAATACATTCAAGTCGTGTATTTGAAATACAAAATACAGTATTTTAACAATTTTTTTAATTTCAAATACAAAATACATTGGTCGCAATAAATTGTCATAAGTTCCCTTATCTGAAGGTGCGCTTTCATAGAAGCAAAGCTGATCAGAGTGAAACAGAGACCATATTACCTACATACCATATCATATTGCTCAGAAGACACATCTCGTCTCCGCTCCACTTGTAAAGATTTGTGGTATAGGACTTAGGTGTTAGATAATAATAATTATTATTATTATAACACTAGCTTGTTCCCGGAATGCGTTGCAATACCATGTTGAAATAAATAAATTGTTTCTCCCTGCATATCCTTTACCGTGCGTCCCCGTTCCCCTCCCGCATACCCTTCCCTTCCCGCGTTCCCCTTTCACCTTCCCCGCCTACCCTCCCCCTCTCCCCCCCCCCCCCGGCCCAACAACCGCCCTCCCGCATTCAGTTGGCTCCCGTACATTCAGTTTTCAAACAACTCGCGTGCCAGCTATTACAATTTTTTTATTCAAATTTTCATTTTTCATATATTACAAATATTCATTTTTGTATATTATAAGAACAATCATTCAAATCTAGTACCAAACATAGGTACCTATTTAAAATATCTGTAATTTTAAAAATCCATACACAATTCTTTTGTTACAATAAAAAACAGCTGCCTGCTAACTTCAATTTCATCAAACGCGCGCACTGTCAAACGAGCGAAGTTAAAAAAGTCGTTAAGTTTTCTGAACTTATCCAATTTTCTGCGTAATTTTCCTAATTTTTCTTTCCGTAAGAACATTCTACAAAATATTAGAAATTAAAAAAAAAATTAATGAAATCGACAAAGTCGTTCTGAAGTTATGGGGTGACCAAAGGATTCATTTTTATATACATAGATGACATTTGTATAGCGCAGTTTTGTGTTATCTCACTTCAAGTGCGCTCTACAGTAATTAATTTAAAAATAATCTAGTATTAAGTCAAATTATTCCCCCAGTGCTTGATCTAATACTATGATTCAAAAATGTACAATACAAAGCAATGACAAGTATAATATAATATGATAACAAATGTACAATAATAGTGCTATTATAGCACAGGACAATAATAATAACTTGCATGACATACAAAAAAATGTACAGTACATTATAAAGCAATGATAAGAGAACTAAAAATAATCATTAGTAAGAGTGCTGTAGCACAGGACAATAGTACAGGATTCTAGCTTTTTTGGTCTATGTATTATCTATGTCAGTTTATTTTTCATTATCATTATTAAGATCGCTAGATGTATTTGAAAATGTATTTTGAAGCCATAAGTATTTGAAATATAAATTACAAAATACTTCAGCAGCAGGTAATTGAAATACCAATTACAAAATACATTTTAGGAAGTAATTGAAATACAAATACAAAATACGTATTTGTATTTCAATTACTTCCTAAAATGTATATATCTAAAATGTATATACAAATACAAAATACGTATTTGTATTTCAAAAAAACAGCTGCCTGTTAACTTCAATTTCATCATACGCGCGCACTGTCAAACGTGCGAAGTTAAAAAAGTCGTTAAGTTTTCTGAACTTATCCAATTTTCTGCGTAATTTTCCTATTTTTTCTTTCCGTAAGTATACGTATTTGTATTTCAAATACGTACTTCAATTACAAGTAATTCAAATACTGCCCGGCTCTGCCCACAACACATAATGACGAAATCTGCTAAACCCGACAAGCTAAGGTTTCATGGTAGGTATTATTAGGTTAGAGGTTTTTGTAAATAAAATATTTTATTTAAATTGAAGGTAAATTCATGCTTTTTTGTTGTTAGTTTTGTGACCTTTGGTGAACTTTTTCTCACATAATAAAATTGTTCCGTGACTACGAACAATTGCATTAGAAAAATTAATTTGAATGAGTTAAATTTTCTTTTAAAACTAATAAATACTTTATTATTATTGGAGTTGGATGAACAGATGTAAAGTTGGACAGTGGACAGTGTGGACACGGGAAGCGATTAAGCCGGCCGCACGCCGCTCCACCTAGGACGTCCACCGTTTGGAGGACGGAATACAGCCTCAAGATTCAAGATGTGGATCAGAATTGAGGCTAAGAAGAGTTGGTTGCTCGGTTACGAGATATGGAGGTTGGTTGGTGCAGTGAGCTACCGGGCCATGGGAAGACGGCCGAGTGGCTCCATTTCAGGACCGTGACACACTTTCTTATGTAACTTGGGCCCGTTGTACAAGGCGACAGGCCGGGCCTACGCACAACATAGGCAACAGACCCACACCTCTACCCAGGTGAAACGGGTTCGCTCATAGATAAAACCTTTTCAATAGGTGCCTTCAATTTAACCGGCGATTAAATCTAGTGAAATAAACACCTCGGACAAAGTTGCACACAATATTAAGCAACTAGGTATAAAGTGGTACGGCACATATAAATCTAGCTAAGAAACACCGACGCTGGGAAGGTGACTTTTTACCACCTTTTTACCGATCACCCGTAGTCGAATTCCCTTCGCCTTTATTAAAGTTTGTTATTAATTATGAAGCCAATATTAATTTACAAAATGTGTTTCAACTCATAAAAATTCTTCACTTTAAAAAATATATAATAATTACAACAACAAAAAAGACTTGACACAGACATACAGAAAAGATGAATAATATTAAAAATTATTTCGAAAAAAAGACGATTTATTTTGCTAAGAAAAGTCAGATTCTTTCAGTGGAAGCATCTATAGCCTTTGTCCTCAAACATTACTGACAGCCTTATTATTATTATTATTTATAATCTGAGGTGTGATAACAATTATTATTAAGCCTCTAGTATGACATCATTAAAAGGCCATTACCAGAGAAAACCAGAAATACGTCATTTTCAAATCAGATTTTAGACGTATTGACTCTTTTCCACAAAAAATTATAAATGGATTTCGAAAGATTGTTCTTTTATCTAGCATTCGCATGTAATAAATTTTGAGAAAACTTTTTAATTTTTAGTATAATAAGGTTATTCCATAGGTCGTTGGCAGATTTGTTAAATTTTCAAAAAAGATTTTGTATTATACCACACCCATTTCAAATAATATAATCATGCAGTAAAATAAATCAATACATTATCTAGCAAACGCATGTTTTAGAATTTTAATTTTAGTTTCAATAAAATCATTAAAACATATGTACGTACATGTGTTTCTTGACGAAAATTGGTCCATTTGTGTATTTATTTGCGCACTTACAAACTAATATATTTCAGATTTTTTTAACATTCTTATTAAATTTAGACATTATTGAAAAATGATAAATACTTATAATAAAAAAATAACTACAGAAAGTACATTATTTTAATAGTTTTATCATCACGCCTTTCAGCATTTTTGGATGAAGGTATAAATTAAAGCTAATTTGAATTGAAATAAATTCGATATTGAGTTAAAATTTAAAAAAGCTGGTACAGAGAATAATTAATCTTTCTCATTGTAACCGCCCTGCACGATCGTAAGAACAAATTTCGACGAAATGTGGATTTTCGTCCGCTAGCTTGTTAAACACTCTTAATAATAAACAAAACATTAGCCAATTGCAGTCCTATTCATGCCTATTTAGTCGTAATACGAATACTTTACTCATAAACTATATTATAAAACGCCTTCGTAAAACGAAACGCCAATAACTGTAACATATAAAACACGTGGAAACCATAACCCACCAAAGGTGAGTAATTCAACGTGCTTCATTGCAGAAATGTATCGGCAATAGAACATTTTTTTTTATCGAATATGGCTAAAACAAATTATAACTTTGTACCACTTATTTATTTACAAATAAACGATAAACTACGATACTATATTTGCCGACTTACAAAAAAGCACTGAACAGAAAATAAATTAAAAAAATCAGTAAAAGCTTTAATCCGATAAGTTTAGTTTAGCAAGGCCTACGTAAAAGCTGCCTACAAGTAAAAGCTTTAATCCGATTAGTTTAGTACATCAAGGCCTACGCCGTTTTACAAAAATTTCAAATATTATTTTCTGGTATTAATTGAAATTTTTTTAACTATTACAAAAATGTCAATTTATGATGGAATTCGACAATTTTTTTTAATTAAAACTTCATAACATTGTTCAATATTTTTATTCGGCAACGGACTAGTTGCGTTCAGCAGCAGTTTGAAAGATGCCCGTAGCAAGTGTTTTAATAAGTTTCAAAAATAGAAATATCATCAGGATACAGATCTTACAAAGAACCGCCTATCGGTCAGTTATGTTACGACTATGTCTACGCATGAGGAAGTTCCTGAAGAGTGTTGGCTGGGGGCTGGTTGAAGCATACGGAGCGCGGGCCCCCGCCCCACCACGCCGTTGCATAACACCGGGCCCCATACGTCACAGCCCGCGTCAACGGTATCGAGTGACGTAGCCGCAATATCATTCATTTTAAATCGATATTAAGTGGATTTGACGCGTGTAGGGGTGAATGCGTAGGAAAATCAGGTAAAAAAAATAAATATAAAAATGAGGATATACGAGTAATTTAACCAAATTATTAGCTAAAACTAATATTTGCACACCAAAAGTCCGATAGGAATTTAAAAGTCATCGATTTCTAATACATTTTTGTTTTTTAATCTAGATATCAGTCGATTAATCAATATTTAATTATCCAAATATTATTTTGGTGAACCATTACAAAAATTATCACAAGCAATTTAGTAGCTAACCATAAAATACTTAACAAAACGGATAACTCTCCAGAATAGAGTTTACCAAGTGGATAACGCGTGTAGCTTGTGCTATACTATACCGTCGCTTGTATAATATGTGTGTAAATAAACCGCGATGAAACGTAATGATTTTCATTTTATAAAACGTCATCCTTGACACCGATTCCACAAGGAAGTTTATGTAGGACAAAATGAGAATTTCCAAATTTAATACCAAATCTCGAAGCGCTTTTCAAGGCGGGTGTAGGGAGTCCAATGTCGTTGTAATAAAAAGTTCACGCTGACTGGCTACCGTACGGCGGTCGTACGTACGAACGGACGTTGAAAAATTAAAATGGCCGGCAAGTGGAAAGCGCGGAAAAAACTACAAGAAAAAATTGTAAAGGCTATCGGCGGACCCAAGGTGCAGCGGTCCCCTTGACATTTCTGCCTCCTACCATTGTTGGGGTGTACGTAATAATAATATACACGTTGGAAAAGCGTCTGAGACATTGAATCAGATGTTTGTTAAACTAACTGACTGGTGTTTATTCAGCGCCGGCGCTATTGACCCGCTAATCCAATTCGATGAATGATATTCTTCTAATGTTGCACGCACATTCGCTGCTTACATAGGTGATCGAACTTATTCACACTATAATATTATAGTGTAAGCTGGATAAACGATGAATAATTGGTGTTACGAATGTTGATTGACGCAAGTAAATCGTCACTAGTCACCATTATGATTAATTGAAAACAATTCGCGTACTGTGAGCATTGCAAATATTATGACTTGAAACTATGTAGATTTAGCCTACTCAACAGAATTAAAAAAGTGATATACATAAAAAAGCTAACAAACAAAAACATAACCTTTTTTACAGAGCAAGCCCGTAGTAACTCAATTAAATAACATAATATTTTCTATTTATTGACTAAATTAGTAACATTCCAATTAAATGTTTATCAAGCCCAAACATTTTCAAAACCCTTGTGTTAATAATATAAATTGTAATTTATTTCAAAATGCCTCAAGCAAAGGTTTGGTCAATTTAACTATAAGTTAGTTTTGAGCTTTGTAAGGCGCCTTCGAGTAGATATTTAGTAGATAAATAGTGAAATGAAACTTTAAATTATTCATTTTTCGAAGAAAACTTCTTCTGGAAGGTTTCACTTTGTGATGACATTATTTATGTTTATCACTTTATAAAGTGACGTAAACAAAGTCATTTGTCTTTTAATAAAATAAATTAAAAATAAAAATTATTATTATTCAGGAAATATTTATTGCAATAAAATGAATTGATATTCTACAACGATAGAGCTAGTAGCCTCTCTGCGATCAGCCGATAGTTAATCTTGAATGTATCTCGGTAATGTGGGTAAGTGAGACAAGAAACAAGGCCCCTCAGCCGTGTTTGCCGACTGTGTTACTATACAAGACAGGAAAATATGCTCAGCTAACTTTTGGAATGCACACATAATACTACTTGTTCACACGCTGTAAAATCATGTGGGGAGATATTATTTAGTCGCACGTAGAAAGCACGCTGAAATATGGAACGGCGAAATCTCGATGTTCTACAATAGAAAAGTGGCTATTTGCAGAGATAAACTTGTACACCGCAAGCAAGTTTAGAAAATTTAATTTCATCTTCAAAAGTAGATGCTTGTTAGCTTCATGCAAATCAATATAAAGTAGCATTTAATAAATAATACGTGTTTAACATACTAGAACCGGTATCTCGGGTTTTAGATTAGAAAAAACTCGTAAATTAACACCATCATTAAACCAGTAAAAAAAAGATTAAAAAACAACAAAATATTTATGACATCAAATTCACTGTGATAAGAGCTGTAACTCTATTTGAATCAACCTGCATAATGCAGTATTACGAAATACCCAAAAGTCCATGTCGTAAATTAAATTTAAAAAATCGTCCAATGTCCACTGTACACGAGTCAGAAGCTACGATAATAATAAAATGATGTTATTTGTAGTCAATAATTCTCCACAGACGAGTGTATTAATTTCTTACGATCTCGTTGCTCCTCCTATGCGGTTATGAGGTTACATTACTTATATTTGCCGCTCGGTATATTATTACAATAGTATTTCAATTAGATACAATGGGGCTCCGTGGTCGGTTTAACCTCCTACCTGAATGCAGTATCTTGCACTTGGTGTAGTAAATAATTGAGGTGATGCACATAGATACTAGGTACAACGTGAGGTATGGGCAGCAGAGTGCAGTAATAGACAGGTATCTATTCAGTTTATGATTATTTACACCGACCCGGTTACAGTGAAGTGAGTGAAGCCTTCGCCATTTTACAATCGCCATCATTGTATCTGCCGTGGATACAATACCTGTTTTATAGATTGTGGTAAATTTGCAAGTGCAAAATAAAATGTTACATTATGGAATTTAAGTATCAACTATCTTAGCTCTGAATTAGGTTTCCAACTTTACTGTTTATTTATGGATATGACTATCTGAAGCGATGAGTTTGAATTGAATTCTGTTTATTATACATTTAATAGAACTAGTTCAAAAGAGTGATGTTCTATTTTGGATGAAATATGGTCAAACCAAGATAACATGTGATGGCAAATGCGATAAAGTCTCGAAGAACATTTAAATTTGCATTATGTTTTTTAAACCCAATTCGTAAAGTAATAGCAGGTTTTCTTGTTTCAACACAATACGTCCTGATTATTATCTATTTTCCCAAGCCCCGAGCTATTCGCCGAGGTGTAACAATGATAAATGACACTTAACCATCGGTGTTAGTAGTTAAGTTACTCTAATTGGTAAGGCAAGAATGGATCTAACCTAAAAAAGGTTTATTGGTTTGCTCTCATTGGTTATACGAGATAAACGGCATGCCATCGCGACAATCTTTCCTTTTGACGTGTTGATAACAAGCGACAAATGATACTTAGCTCGTAGGAAATAAAAATAATAATACAGCGTTAAAAAAATCTGCACTCGGCTACGCAATATTAACCAATAAAAATAAATCTACGGAAGGAGAAGTGAAACTTAAGTTGGGTAAAAAGGTGAAAGCAAATTAGAAAACACCTCAAATAAAAAAGGTTTTAGGCACAGATTTTTTAATATCAACAGTAAGTTGTTGTCGAAAGTACCTACCACAGTTTCTTAATTAAATAGAGCAATGTATTGATATCAACAAACATTTGTCGATATTACACTGATGGTAGTGGGAGATTTTTAAATATTGGCAGGTTATTCGTAACCCGGGGATCTTTACCTTCTTTAAAATAAAATAAAGATAATAAAGACTACTTTTCATTACGCTCGTAAGAAATGGCTGGGTCCGATATTAGTTAATAACAATTAGGTAGTTAAATAAAGTAGTTTATAGGAAGACAATAATTAATTACACATTTTTGGTTAAAATTTTTCACAATGCCATACATATTAGATAAGTTGGATGTGAAAGGCATAAGAGCTTCGACCAAGCATATCTAGACAGGGCGTGTAGGTTTAAAAATGACACCGGAACCCAAAATATTGGTTTACGAAAACATTTATCAAAAAGAAAGTTCATTATCTCGCAGTCAAAAGATAGCAAGAAGCATTGGTTTTTACATTTAGTTGGTCTGCGTTGAGCTAATTTGTTTTCCAGCAAGTTGGCGGTAACAGAATTACTAGCGTTGTGAAGATCATTTTTAAAACACAAATTTCAGGCAGTTAGAAATAATTTAGGTATGGGCTATCACGGACTTTATTATTAACAATTTAAGCAGTTATATGAATATCTAAAAAAATATTTACATAACATATGAATTCGAGGCAGCGTATCGAGAAAAGTAACAATTGATAAAAAATGTTTAATTTCTTCCTAGTAAAACAACTACGTCACGCAAGACATGCAACGGAATTCGATGAGTAGTTTTATCGATGGTATCACTTTGGGATTGGAATTGGGTATGGGAGGGCTAATCTATAGTTAATATATCGATGCATAAGAGTTAAACAGCGCGGCGCGCAATGCAAGATGGAGATGGAGAACCCTACGTACTGCAAAAGTCACGTACACAAAAAGAGGATAAATATATTCGTATTAATTATTGACATAAAATCGAGAGCGTAAGCCGACTGCGGTCGCTGTGCAAAATGTGGGGGATAAAATAATATAAGCATACTTAACGTCATTTACAATAAATACTCTACATTCTCAAATACCGCATGGTTAGCTCTGACTAACGCTGAAAGACTTCGTGAGAAACCACTGGCTTCTTATCAAAATGAAATGTATTAATCTGAACGTTATGATGTTGAAAGGCGGATTGTGGATAAGAAAAAACAAATAAAAATATAAAAATAAAATGGAGCCGTTCGTGGCTAGATATTAATGTAGAGTGGGTGGGTAGGGGAACAAATCCATGATTGGGCTCTAAGACAATATTTTTTGTTTGTTGATAATGGATTCATTATTTTTAAGGGAATTTTTTATTTCCAAGGCTTTTAAGTTATCTAAACGTTTTCCTTTATGAATAATATTTATTATATAATATTTATAATATATATACTTATTAATATTTATGGATTTGTTCCCCTACCCACCCACTCTACATTAATATCTAGCAACGGCTCCACCCCTACCATAATAAAAGATTGTTCCCATCCATATTTCGAAACTGTCAAATTAGTATACGCTTTCCCTGAAGAAGGAACGGTTGTTCCGAAACCGGTCGGATTTACTCATTATTCATTATATAAGTGGTTCAAACAAAGTTAAATTGTTTCATTTATCTATAATGGATAACCACAAAGTTATAGCTACATTCAAAAGTACGAAATAAATTCTTTAAAATATGATTACTCACATTAAGGCTAACTTAGGCTAATCTGATCTGATGGTGAACTAGATCGCGATAATCAAACCGAGGCGTCTGAATAAATAAATTTATTTAAATTTTTGTGATGCTAATGCCATTTTGATTACCAGAATAAGATCTTTTTTACCAAAAAGGTACCGCCAAATTCTCACATATTTGTTCGGCTGATGAATCAGCGATGTGAGAACTGTGCAAAATGGTATATCTTTATTATCGGATGAACACAATCGGATAACATCACTTCATTATGTTCTTAACTTCTTATTCTAGCAGGTGGTGGCTAGTCGTGACTTTTGAGCTGAGATTAAAAATACAATTTTTTTGATAGTTTTTTTAGTCAAAATTGTGGAGAAAAAAAAAGGATAAAGATTTTCAGGAAATTTCAGCGCTGTCGGGTGGTGTCCCGGGTTCAGCTGAAAAAACAGTAGTACAGTAAATTAATCTGATCGTCTGAAGCAGCATTTACACTGCTGAACGGTAAGCCCGGCCCAATGAAATTTATGCAGCCTTTTCCCTCCGAACTTTCCATGTCAATCTCAATCATTTTCGGAAACCGGACTAAACAGAACAGTGACAAAACAGCTGAAAAACTTTTGAAAATGATATAGTCATGAAAAGTGATGAAAAAAAATTGGTTCAAACTTACGTTAGGGGGCATACAATATTTACGTGAGCAGTTTTTCTTGCAATCTAGACCCCTCCCCCCTTGGTGAGATAAATTTGGGCCACTTTGTATATTATTTTCAAGTAACGTGAGATTTTGCCGGACCATCCCCCCCCCCTTTTGAGCTCATGTAATTAATGTAAGCTCCCTTACGATAGGTAAGATGATGTTTTTATCTCTTTTTAATGACTTTACATAACATTTCAAAAATTATCTGTTTTATCACCATTCTGTTTAGCAATGAAACCCTATTTTCAGCTCATTATAAGCTACGGATCAGTAAAATGACACTTTTTGTCAAGATATAAGACTAAACGCCACATATTGTTTTTTATCCATATTTTCAATTGTTCAATAAGAAAGACTGGTCATAAAGTTGACCGATATTTCCCCTCATAACTCAATTAACGTACAAAGTAATGTACCAATACCAAAATTACATCTGATAGTATTAATACGCTAGCGTCTAACTATAAGGACATCTTTGACGCCGCGCCTTATGCAAAACCATCTTCGTACGTGAAGTTTGTTACATAGCTACTGTCGTTTCGCCCACCGCCCAGCAGCAAAAACCTGCATGACGGTTTTTAACTGCTAGTGTTTTATTATTGAGTTACTTGGTCAAAACGTCATAACTATTATATTTGTTTCATTACTTGCAAATAACTGAATCCAAGAAAAATGGGTAACGTTCATTCATTATCCATTTAAAATCAAATTCTAAAGGGGCATATGGAAGGTGGCCCCACACATTCTATATTTACATGCGATACGATACGATTGTACCACCCCAGCCAGGAGCACTCCTGTCTCGGTGAGACCGGGTACATCAGGGGGCACTGATTTGTTAGGACTTGGAACACATGCTCTGAGAATAGGAAGGAGGTTGGAGTTTAATCGACCGGTATACATGGCAACCTATTGTCACTCTAGTAGATTTGATAAGAACACCTGAACATTTGTTTTCTTACAGAACAAACGGTAAAATTCCGGAATTCCTCCTCACGCTTATACACATTTTTTTTAATAATACTTCGTTACAACTTAATTACTAAGGAAACAAATATATTATGTACGACGGGATTGACAGAAAAAAATGCACCTAGCTGGTTATCAGGTTCTTAGTTTGGGTTATTTTTAATAATTTCTGTATATTTCCTAACCTTCAAACTTAACCTTTACATTAGCCTCCACACAGGAGGAAAATAATTCCCCTCTCTTTAACAGAGCCTACATCATCTTTGGGGATGCTGTGTGGAGAGTTATTTTAAAAAAGGAAGGACAGGAAGATCTGGGAAGGAAAAAGGAATGAGGGGTGGGTAAGAATCTGGGGGTCAGTGTGTCCAGGAGTAACCGAAGTATGAATCAAACCCTCCCACTGTGAGTCAAGGCGATGTTCCAAGAGAGTCTGCTGGAGAAAACGAAAGGACTCCCTTAACCAATCTCTCCCGATCCACGCAGTTGGTGGGCAGACGCTTCCGCAACCAGACCGGGACAAATGAAACCCCATGAACCTGGACATCCATCTGTATATGCATCTGTCTAATGCATCTTTTACAGTATCCCCCTACATTAATAGTAGTCTCTTGTGTTTATGAAGCTGTAACCCAATGTTATTTAAAAAAAAATACGTATTAATCATGAGGCTGAATTTTGCCATTTTACCGGATGAATAATGTGAAGTCTCTTATCTTATGTTTTTTTAACGTTTCAAACATTTCTAAATCCCATTTCGAATGTAATGTTTTCAGTTAGTTTGATGAAAAACAGTTTTACTTTAAATTTTCCAAAGACAAGGTCAAAGTTGTTTCAGAAAATGTTTTGACAATGAATCTTTTCATTTGTACATTTTGGATTTTGTTTAAATATTATATTAAATAAGGCTGCGTACGGCTTACAAATGAATTAAAATAACCAGTTAAAGTTACGAGGTTACCATAAATATCTCTGAGACAATATGCTGACAATGGAAAAGATGTTGCTAGTTGAATACTAGGGTTGACCAAGGAATTTCGGACATAGAAAGCTGCACTCATTTCATGTGCAAAGTTATTAGTGAGACAAACCACGAGGGATTAAATCGATATGATTCAATTTTTAGATAAAGAACACACGAGTAATACTAACAATAAAATAACAGACAGAATAATCATTCAAAAATGAGTAAATGAAATATAAACGTGGTTAGAGCAGTTAAAAGCGATTAAGCTACCTTCAACTAACCGGGTCACAGTAGTTTTAAAACCGAGCGAGTGCTCGCTACTCACTACTGACGGCTCAACTGTCATAGTATCTAATTGAGCCATCATTCGTGAAAAAGAATAGAGCTAAGAAAATATTTCAATGACCCGAATTTAGCTACGATTATACATTTTTCGACTGTTTCCAGCGCATTGGGACGAATACACTGACACAATATTTTGCGTGGATGTTATTATTGAAAATGTATGATGCTACCGATAGCTCCGTTGTAACCTCTCTCTCTCTCTCTTTTTCATAAACGAGGTTTGTGAAAGAAAGAGAGCTTACAGCAGCGGTAGGACCATAATATAATTTATATTAGCTAGCTGAATATCTGAATTATTCCTGGTAGGGTGTGCAAATTATAGTATTTATTAAACCTTACCATTAAAACCTCAAAAGTCAGTTTGAAATGGAATAGGTACCATAAGAATGAAAAATGAAATTACATACAAATATTTTTTTGTTTTTATCATCCTCTAAAAATGTACGATTCTCGAGCAGACTTACGAGGTTTTAATAGTAAGTTAACGACATAGTCAACATGGAAGTTAAGCCAATCACTTGAAACTTATGTTAAGTTGAAAGTTTGGTAGTATAGAATTTGGAGGTATTCTATAGGTACTATAGTCTGAGGAGATAAAGGTAACCGATGGGCAGCGCCTGCATTCCTTATGATAATAAGCTATTAACAATGCATTTAACAAAAAAGAGGACAAAATGGCATGCAGGTAAAATGCAGTATATTATGAACTAGACAAGATCTGGGGGCGTCTGGAGGAACAGACAAAAAGGGAAACTTCAGAACAGAGACTGAGGCTTGTAGAATGCACATTGCACAACTCAAACATAACACACATTATTAAAACAGACGTATATCAATACCTCGCTAGCGCCATCCTAACATTGGGTAATCCAGAAATGGTTGCTTTTAATATATCCACGGTGTATGATTGTTGGAGAATTCGGGCCCAAAAATCGCCGGACAGCTCCAGAACTGAACTTTCTAGTCGAGCGCCAAAGGGGCTCACTCAGTCAGCTTACAACACACTATCCAACTTTCTTCTGATGCTTTTCTCACTTTTTACTTCAAATTCGGCGCACAATCACGGAACAGAGTCACCGGACGAAATTACCAAATCATCACTCAAAATAAATCGAAAAAAAACTTCAATTTAAAAAAAAAAATTGATACTGTAAAAACTCCAAACGCTTTGTAATCAATTATGAATGAAAGTAGCGATATTTGAAGGTATAATGTTGAAATTAAAGGAAACTGGAGCGAATGCGAAAACAAAGGAGCCTGCTCGTAGTAGGTGAGAAGTGTCAAAAAATCATATGGGCAGCTAAAGCGTTTCCTCTTTCCGGAGCACACAAGCGTATGCGGCGGGCGACCGTTCGCGACTGAAGGGGCGAACGCGTTGCGACGCGCGCGATAGGCGGCTTGCGACTGCTACGGCGGCTCAAAGGAGCGTAGCCAAGTGGGCGGATGGGCGCCGCCAAAACGCGACAACCTCGCAAGCGAGGGAATTTCATTACACGAAAACAAACAGAACATTTTGTTAAAATAATTTACCTTTTTCAGTGAGCATTCATGAAAATTTGCTATTTTATTTAGTTGGTTTAGTCTGGATGAGCTTTCAGCTTGTACCATCGGAACGATCAGATGGGCGGGTGAGTGTACCTCGTATACCTATTACCTACGAGCTGAGTATAGCTCGGTGCTGGCCGCTGGGTAGGGAAGTACAAAGCTGCGTTTGTGCGCCCAACGGTACGGGGTAAATGATCGGATCTTTCTATGAAACAGCTGATGAGTTTGTATGAATGTTGGGGGCAGATGAGGGCAGCGCCCCCTGGTTGGTTGGTTGCATTGGTTGGCTGATCGGCTAGCGTGGAGCCGTGGAGCCGTGGACGGGACGGACTCGGCGCCCGGTGGTTTCATTGTAATCACAGCCCGACCAGACCTGTACGTGTACGTAGAGGTAGTGGATCGTAGAGCAGGCAGGCAGACAGGGAACATGCCAGGGATAGCTTGAAAGCTGCCTAGGAGACTAGGACTGATGAACGCATACAGGAAAACCACGAGAGTGGCATGCCAAAATTAAAACATGTAGGTACAAAATGATTTTAACTAGAATAATCATCTCACCTGAAAGTTTTTATCTATCATGAAAAATTACTTTCAGCGTAAATTTTCAAATACGCGAACGTCTTATTATTAAGCAAAAATAAATAGCATAATGCAATTCGAAAAACTCCGGCGTCATGTAATTTCTAGAACCACCAAAAGATTTTCATCTCAAAACGTCTTTTCAATCATGAGCAGTTGAACTTTGAAATACCAGTTTAAGTGGTACATGAAATCTGCGGGACCAAAATAAAGCTACTATTTTATAAATGTAATAACCAGTACACATACATTACGAAAAAAGTACTTACCTACGATATTCAAGTCTAGTATTTACACCTAGAGATATGCATTTATAAACTTTTCTCTTTATGAATTTAAACGCAAAAATAAAAGATTTTAGATACAATTATTATGACATGTGATTGTGACCTAAGCTGTTTGACAGTAAAGTTATTGCGGCATTATAAAATTTATTCAGTGCTTATAGACAATTCCGCCATATATTCAGTTTGCAAGCCGAAGAGGTTGGCCTCACATGGTTCCAGGGTGACAATACTAATTTAGCAAACGTAAAAAGCCGTCGTTGGAATCTTTTGAGTTTTATCGTACCGACAAGGCCGGTAAACGAAACATTTTCGACAGTTTTCTTCGTCAAAATCTAATGGTGAACATTCCGGTGTCCTAAATTCTTACTTCCTTGATAGGAAAAGTGATTTACAAAGCAATAAAAAGTATTATGATTTATGATAGGTATTAAGGAGAGCAAAACGCAAATATTATTAAAGTGAATATTAACATGTTTTATCTAATAAATTTATTTACTATATATATATTTATAGGGTCTACGTAATACCTATCGTGTCTATTAGATGTGTCATTTTAGAAAATATGTAATTTATCAGTACTAATAGCGATAAAAGGGGTCAAAACGACGTGTTTAAAATATTTCTAATTTTTGATATGTTGTTGTTACCTCCGGATTGACTTCAAAGTTCAGAAAATTTTCATGATTAGGGGTTAATTCTAGTATGTATAAAAGGTACCACAATACCGATATAAACTTTATTTGTCCTCTCTACAGCAAGTATACTGTGTATTCGAAATCATTTACCAGACGTCTCAGATTTGATGCGTGGGTGCGTATGGTGAGGGTGGGAGGAGCACTAATTGCACTAAGTGCAAGCACCTTATTCAAAGTCTTCTGCATAAAAAATGAATCTGATTGTAATGATGTTTTCAAACATACTGTTGTACCTCAAACTCCCCAGAAGCAGGCTGTGGTCACTATTAATTATCCATTCTGTCTAAAACTTGTGGTAGATGTAATGTTCCAGTTATCAACAATAAGTAAGCTTCACAGAGAAAGGAAAAAAAAAGAAATAAAAATTTGGATACGACACCGAGTTTCCCAAATACCCGCATTGTATTTTGATAGCCAGGAAGATAAAACATTAATTATCATGAAAATGTTAGAAAAATTACAGAGAATTGATCCTGGAAGTGCATATTTCATGTAGAAAATAGCCAGACTCGACGTATTTGTGTTATATTGCACCAAAATTCAGTTATAGAAAGATTAATAATTACTTCCAATCTTTAATAGGCATGCTAAGTACACAAAAAAGAAAATTGGTAAGAAAATCTCTTTTTTTTAAAAGAATTTGCCAAAAAAAAATCCAGAAAACTACAATCACCACATATAATTCCATTATTGCTCCACATTTTGAATATTGCTCAATGATTATTTTTCCGTGTAACGACAGAGAACAAAATAAGTTGCAAATTCTTCAAAATAGGGCAGCGAGAATAATACTTAGGCGAAATAGAACTTTAAAAAACAATGTAAAGGAACTAAATTGGCTAACAGTAAAGTAGATAAATAAATAATAAACAACCTTCTACCAAATTACTTTTCGAATAAAATTATATAAAACAAGGACGTTCACAGACATAACACAAGAACGTGCAATGAAATCAGGCTAACAAAATAGTTCAAAACCGAATACGCAAAATAGTTTAATGTACAAAGGGATGAAATATTATAATGCACTGCCGGAAACTTTCAAGTTATATTGAGGAGCCACGTTAAGGCACCCCAGGCCACTGTAAAAAAATTCCTCTTGTAATTTTTTTTAAAATGCATTTTCTGAGATACACTTGTTAAGAATGCTCTCACCAAATGTTTTAAAGAAATTCGGAAAATTGACGGAGATACAGCATTTTATGTGAAACCATTTGAAACAGTTTGTAAGTTGAATTAACTTCAGCAAAACGCGTTTTTCTCGAAACCACGTTTTCTAACCATATTAAAAAAAAAAAACTATACATACGATTTGCATGCGCCAAGTCTTAAACTGTAACAGTAATTTATATAAAGTTTCAATGTTTCATACTAATCTAATTAGTAGAGGCAGTGTAAGGTAAGGTCATTTCCAGGTTTTTCATTACTATGGGTAATTTGACAACAGTTTTTGAAAAAAATGATTATCTATCGCCACATATGCTTCAAAGATTCATGTTGACAAAAACGAAAAAAAAAACAAACATGAATAAAGAAATCAATTTTTAAAAACTAGTGACGAATTACCTATTGAATACCACATTACTCAACAAAGTCCGGTAAAATCGATTAATAAAACTAAATTAACGCATAATAATTTTACTTTCAGGGATTTAAATTGACAAATGAAAGAAATATTACAAATTTGAAGATTTAATTTCTGGTTGTTTAGAGCTATGTTGACGCATCAAAAAAGTTTGTGTCATTGAAAACTTTTTGCCGATGCGGATGGAATTTCAGACCTCAACTGGACGGTTATTGAATAACAAACAGGCGCCTGATTCACGAAAATATTTTCCTTAAAATCATCAGCCCACATCTACATATTAAGGATAAACGCGATTTATATTAAAATACAAATTAAAAAGTCAACGTCATGCTGTAGTAAAAAGACGCCGATTTACACAAAACAAGGGATTTACAGGAAAAGTCAAATTTCCTGTAAAAATAATTTGTACAAAGATATAACTCTTCTACGAAATCCTTCACAGACAGTTGAAGGAATACGGTTGATTTGAAATTTGATGAAATTCAAATGAAGGAGTCAATCTCGACAATCCTTTCGAAATTTAAATAGAATCTCGTCGCTAAAGAGAAAGGGGATGGAGCAACAACACGGGGCCGGGTGCCTAAGTACCTACCTACAGTAAGAGTACACCAGGAGTAGGAATCTACGGGCGGATAATCCCCCGCAGTGCCGATTGTCCCCTTCCCTTAACGAACTTTTTCAGTTAAAAAAAAATCCTCCCCCGGAATACGTATAACGAACCCTAGAAATTTTGTATATTCACAGGAAGAGAAATGGTTTCAGTCTGCTTTAGGGAGACCGCCCCTACGAAACAAAACCCTTCGGACACCCCTGAGCCCCAAGTGAGTTTGAGAACTCGTCCTACAAAACCGACCTGGATTCCCTCCCTTTGGCCCGAGGCCCTATTGAGGTCACCCCTTCATGAATAATACTTCTGTTATCGCCAAAGCATGTTGTTATTTAAAACAGATAGACCGAAACAATGTTAATTATTAAGAAAAAACAAACGACGAGGAAAGTCAGCTGAAACCGTTTATAAACTGAGGAATCTTTCAAAATAAATCTTTTAAAATATAAAGCTATCTTCCTTTGACCACAAAAGATAATTTGGTGTCAAAAAACCACAGTCTTTGGTTTTGAAAGTCCTAGGGCCTATTTTGTCTGAAGGTCCAAATATTTCCGCTTTACAATAAATTCCAAATAAATGGAATATTTCTGAACGCATCCGAAAACTAAAATTATTTTTGAAAGGTGATGAAATACGCTCTCAAATTTTATAATTCAAAATAATCATATAATTTTTTAAATACAAAATTTTTGAAAGCGAAAATAAATAGTTTTAAAAATAGCACACATTATGTTGTTCTAACTAAAATAACTGACAAAAGAAATAAAAACACACACATTTCATTAGGAAAATGTATTATAAAAGTTATCGTTAACTAGCTTTTTGTCGTACAAAACAACTAATAAAAAAATTCCCAAAGATTCATAATTTTTTTTAAATTGTGGTCGGAAACTTAGGATTCATAAGGTGCATTTTAACTATTTTGCGGTTAACTTTTGAATATAAAGCATGGTATTTTCTCTTTCTAACACCGTTTAGATCATATTCCTAACCATGATAGTAAGGGAGACAAGGATTTCTATGACGCCTACATGAGTTGTTCCGAAAACCGAACAAATTAGTCTGAGGGGTTAAACAGGAGAGGGGTGCGCAGAAATATGTCCACCAACACTGTAACAAAATTATAAGACAATAAGATGGTAAAACTTACGTTACTTAAAAAAAAATTATTGTTAGACGGTTGTTAGCCGTAAAATTTAGGATAGGTTCAATGAAACATGGATAATTAAGGTCCACGCAATCAACGTTATTTAATGAAAGGTCCATTCTAATGTAATAGGAAATTAACATGTCATGGAACTTGTACCGACTTGTGTAATGCAATATAAAAGTGATAACGAACTCATTAACAGTTCTTGAAATCTACACGGTACCTAGCGAACGTAAACAGCGAGAAAGTGATAAAAACCACTGCATTAGTAACTCTGCGCTAGGTAAGCTAGCTATTATATTAAATTTATGATACGGTTCGTCGACGGATGGTAGTTTTCAAATCGTTTTAGATTGTTACGTAAAATCGGATTCGCAAAAACGCGAAAAATCGCGCAAAACAAAAACACGTCAATAATAACGTTAATTAATCAGATTGGATATAGACAGGCGGTGAAAAGTGCGCGGTGAGAGTAATACAGCGAGCTGATAGAAAATTGGTGAAAGTAAATGTAATAGTTGGAAATAGAAACTGCCACTATGCACCGGCTGTATTTTAGTCAGGCAAAAAGAAATATGCGTTGAGAAATTGATGCAGAAAAATCATGAACGGAGAAAATATGCGAGAAAAATTTGCGGTGAAAGAAGCAATCGCTGGAACTGATATCCCAATCAGGAAATAAAATTCTATTATATTCTCCAAATAAGATCTTTATCCAGTGCTCCACCCAATCTGACGTTGGATATCATCAGGGAAAACTGCAGCCCGAAACAACTCAGCGGAACTGCAATCATACCAGTCACGTAGGTTTTAAAGCCATGAGCCATGAGGCGTGTGATGCGGCGCCTTCCTCTAATTCTTTACATCTTCCACCAGTCTTTAGATATTTAATCTTAAGATTATTATTTATACCTCCTGACGTGACAAGATTATAAAGTTTTTATTATTTAGTAAATTTCGCAAATTAACCAAAAAATAACCAATTTGGCAAAAAAGTAGTAGGTAAAATGAACGATAGAAATGTCTTTTGACTTAGTGATTCAACTGTCGCAAACACTGTGATAAACCCTTTGCGCCCTGACGAGACAACTATGTACACTTAAAACTCCATGTATCTTCTATACCAAAAACTTTTTTTTACATATTATTCCTGTCAGTTCATTATTGGACATTCTTTTATAGGTCGGCAATTTTTTAAAGCTTAGTTACAAAAACAGACACCAGGTTAATCAGTTTTACGTTTACTTGTCACATAGTTGGTCTACTTATTTTAGTGCTTGTTTATTAGTGATGGTGATAAAATAGATTCAGGTATGTGTGTATTTTTACAAGGTACTGGATGAGTTTTCAGAAAAGTAAATAAAAATCGAAATGTTTTTCAAGCTACAGTAACAGATAATTTAAAAAAAAACATGAAAGTCCACCTCATCTATGTTCAGGGATCAAGGGGTTAAGGCAAGCGCCTACTGTTAACAGTTCGAGGAAAAAGCTTAATTTTAATGTATTCGCGTGTGCAAAAGTTAAACTAGAGAAAAGTGACACTCGGTTAATTTATGGCGATCATTCAAAGATTCATTAGCTGAAAAATAATATTTATCATCTATCCTGCGATCTAATACTTTTAATTAATTGTCCTTGACAAATAATATCGTGCCTGGCAACACTAAATAATAAAAGTGGAAGCCTCAAGAGAGTAAATAATAATATAATATGTACCGGGTTTATGGTTTACGGGGCGGGGGGCAGGCAACAGGGTTGACCCAGTTAGGGATCCCAATTATTCGGTTTAAGGGTGGCGGCCTACTTTCCACTTTGGGCCCAGTGCGTCAGGGCTTCTTAATAGGCCCAAGGTCTGGGGCCTACACCCTTTAGTTACAGCCTACACTCGCCGAAACATACTACAGAACCGTGTTTCGTGCGGTACCGAGTGCCCGGCGCTTTCTTTGTCGAGTTGCTTTGTCTAAGGTGGGACCGACGTAGAGGCTAGAGTGGTGTGTTAACTTAACCCGCCATGTCTGGGTGGATATTATAAAAATAAATGGGGCGGGTTGCTACCTACTCTTGAAAGCTGAAAGTAAGCAACGATCTCAGACCCATTCTCCTTTTGCTGCTTTTGCATTCAGTCGCAAATATGTACATTAAGGGCCTTTAACCAGCCAACGGCCGAGAATTCAAATTTCGTCGAAAGATGTTCTTACGATCTTACAGGGCGGTTTCAATGAGAAAGATTAATTATTCTCCGTACCAGCTTTTTAAAATTATAACTCAATATCGATTTTATTTCATTCTAAATTTGCTCTAATTTACACCTACATCCAAAAACGCTGAAAGGCGTGATGATAAAACTATTAAAATTATGTACTTTTTGTAATTATTTTTTGATCACAAGTATTCATAATTTTTCAGTATTGTCTAAGCAAAATAAGAATGTAATAAAAATTTAAATATATTAGTTTGTAAGACTGTAAATAAATAGACAAACTGAAGAATTTTCGTCAGAACACGTGCGTGGATCTTTTTAAAAATGATTTTATTTAAACTCAATTTAAAATTTTGAAACAGCTTTCCGAAATAATTTATTGATTTATTTTACTGCATGATTGATTATATGATTCGAAATTTGTGTCGTATAATACAAAATTTGGTTTGAAAATTTAACAAATCTGCCAACGACCTATGGTATTATAACCTTATTCTACAAAAAATAAACATTTTTCTCAAAATTTAAAACATACCTTTACAAGATAAAAGAACAACCTTTCGAAATTAATTTATAATTTTTTTGTGGAAAAGAGTCAATACGTCTAAAATTTGATTTAAAAATGACATATTTCCGGTTTTCTCTGGTTATTCCCTCTTAAGTAAAATTCTGACCCCATGAAATTCTTACGGCCTTTTCTGGTCGGAATTTCTAGACCAACGTAATTATTTTCATCTAGCGGCCCTCTATTCTACCATGAAAAGTTTAAAGCTCTAACTGTTAGTTAAATCTAACAGGAAAACTACAATTTAAATTCATATTTAAAAAAATTGCTTAACCAATAATAAAACATTATATTCTTTTAAGAGTTGGTGGGAAATGTATAAACAAAGAGGTGTTGGTTGTTTATGAGAACAAAGGGCAGTACCAAGGGAGACAAAGCTGACTGATTTTGGGCGTTCCGCCAGAAATCACTGATTCTGATTTGGCCTTAAAGCGGCCTACACACGAGACTGCATGTAGTGACTGCATGTAGTGACTGCGGCAGTGACTGCAAAGAGGGTGGAGTTGAGCGAACTAGCGCTGTCTCGTTCTAGCGGCCCTTTAACAAACGAGACAGCGCTAGTTTGCTCAACTCTACGCTCTCTGCAGTCACTGCCGCAGTCACTACATGCAGTGTCGTGTGGAGAGCCAATTAATGAGATTAAAATGAAAACATAAAAAAAATGTAAATCGCAAAACCAAAATATTTCAGATAGAAAACTAATTGTCAGACTAAACTAATACTGATTAAAGCCGTCGGTTTTAATTGTAGCTGAGGTATTTGACCTTTTGCAGGAGTTATGCTAAATTAGTTACTATCCAATTAATTTTTACATTATATTGTTTTTGGGTTAATGATTTAAATGAAAAGTCACCCCCCTACCTACGACCGCTACTAACCGATTTCGCTTGAATTTCAATAAACTATTTTCGTATTGAACTATTTAAAAATGATGGAAGAAACTTTTTGCTCTGATCTACAAATTGCAGTCTGAAAATCTATCACAAAGAAAACATCAACTAAAAAAATGAACAAATACATAGAATTGTTTATTGTGCAAAATAATCCAGATGACGTATACTTGGTTTCTAGTGAAAAGTAAAAATGTACATTTGTCTGTAATTAGACAACATGAGTGAACCTATTTTGTTTTAAATAAATTTAAAAAATCTGTGCAAATTTCACAACACATCGTTTTTTCCGAGACAAACAAATAACAGACTTCTTCGTTAAAGTAAAAAAAAAATTGGATTATTTTTCAAAGGTAAATAAATATAATTTTATGATAATTCAAATAATTTTACTCTGGTATACTTGGTTATAGTCTGATACTCCCTTGGTCTGACTTCAATGGAAATGGATTCGTGATGCTCATTTGAACATTTATCAAATATGTATTAAACAATTTTCTCAGAATCAGATCATCTCAAGATGGTGTGTTTTGATAGTGTGTAGGAGTAGTCATGAATAATAATCATCCTCTGCTTGAATAAACGAATCTTTAATGTTGACACAAGGCGCAAGGCAAACCTTTAAAACAAATTGAAGACATGCCTCGAAACAAATTAAGATGTACCTATTAATTTTAAATAGATTTGAAAAATAAACACTAACTTATGCGGATAGTTAATTAATAAAGACATTGACGAATTTAAATCATTAACCCAAAAACAACATAATGTAAAAAATAATTGGATAGTAACTAATTTAGCATAACTCCTGCAAGAGGTCAATACCAGCTACAATTAAAACCGACAGCGAAATGTCACCGTAGATATCAACCTGCCTGCCCGATACGTGGTTTGCATACGTTGCCATTCTCTGCCTGAAATTTCAAAATCTAAGGTATGCCAATATTTACTTGCGCTAAATAATGAAACATTTTTGCCCGATCTTTGATTATAAGACGGTAGAAAGCGTAAGTTAACTATGAAAGAGCAAAGAGTGGTCGATCCAGGACAGTTGATAGTCCCAAAAATTCTAAAACAAAACAAAAAATTGAGCAAAACCATCAAGTGGAACAAAAAAATTGAGGTCTTCCAGCCGAGAAACTCAGAAACTTGAGTATAGCCAACGATATTGACAGGATTTATTAAAATACACTTAAATAATACGCAATTACCCTCCTAGGTACCACTGTGTAATCTCGTGTAACACTTCATTGTAAAAGCCATTTTATGGCGTTCAAATAAATAAATTACTTTATTTATTTATTTATTTACATATGCATATATATTACAATACATTACAATGTGATACTTTGTCTGTCCAACTGGGCAGAATACCCGTTTCAGGACAGACAAATTGTATATTTAGTTCATAATATTCTTAACAAAGGAATGGTTTCGTTCAAGATATCACGGGAATTTGCTTCTGTCAAGACAACTTTTGAGAAAATTACAACTAACAAATTTATGTAAACATTTTATTTTTCAGCAATAATAAATACACTTGTGTTAGCAGGTTTATTGGTCGTATGATAACAACAAATATTTTATGAGATGAAAAAAGTTTGAAACTCTCAAAATTAAAAAGAAAATAAAGATTCGTTAGTTTGTTAGATTTGGTGAACACCTTGTGTAGGTACAATATAATAAAAAAAGTTACCTACCTATCTGTATCATAATTATATCAAACGAAAGATAATACAAAACTCTATGAAATAACATAACATGTACTTAGATACCTACTTATCGCTAAATTTGCATTAATCATATTAACCTTCGATGTGTAGATTACGTACATAGATACAAAACAAACATAAACAAAACTTACTCTTAGGAATGATATTTTAAAAAATATATATTTCTGAAAGGCACTTTTAACTATCCAATAAGCGAAAAAAAGTCATCCAACAATTACTGTCATCCAGTAACAAATTAATTAAAATTTACAATAAATAACCAACAAACCGAGCACCAACGTGACACGTCCTCACACTTTTATGCCACGAATTGAAGTCTTGACTCGATAAGAAAACACCGACACGTCCGACAAAATATATAATTTGCCCAAAGCTCTGGCGAAATTCACGCTTCACCAAGTCACAATAATTGACACCGGCCGGAGTGATAAATTGGTTGCATCTCTTTCAATATCGATCGCAAGAGAGAGGGGCGTTACGCAGCTTATGTCATGTTTGACGTGACAGTGTGTGCTACATTCGACAGTGGCGTATCTCACATTTACAGATTTAATGCAATTCAATTCAATTTATTAATTTTAAAAACATTATTAATGTTTCAAATCGTTTTTAAAGGATAGATAAAGAAAACAGTAAATGCCTCACGTATAAGTGTGAGGATTTTTCAAAATTCGAATTATTTTAAAAGTTATAACCATTTTAGTTCGACCGGTTTAGACGGAATCTAACTAGAATCTAAATATAGCAAAACTTTAAACGCGTGTTTCTCGAAACTACTTTTTTCGAGACGATTGACACGATATCTCAAGTTCTACTGATCCAATTTACTTGAAATTTGGTGTGAGCCTTCTCTATACATAACTCTACCACACTAACCAAAACTATAAAAAAATTTCAATTTTTATTATGTTTAAAAAATTCGGAAAAGTAAAAAAAAATGGTAAAAATGTCTTTTTATTTCACTCAGGCTAATTTCCTTGGTTCCGGACATAGCAGCATTTGTTTGGATTAAGAATTATTATTAATTTTTTTTAAAGATTACTAGGAGGGTTGCAATCAAGAGTATGGATAGTTCCATGGTTGCAATCGTGTCAAAAAGGGCGCGCCATTTTTTAGATACCCTCCATTTCAACCCTCCATTTTACCCTGTAGGTAACTTTTTCGTTTGATTTTTTTAAATGTATATTTTAATGTTTTATAAATATTTGGTAAAATAATGGAGAGTAAAATTTTTTTATTGCACTTGAAAAAATACCTGCAATTCATGCTTCTAGACTAAAATATCCCCTTGAGCGCCTATCAATCGTGTAAAATCCAAAACACGCCGATCAGCAATTAATAAACGGATATAAGCAGATTTATACAGCAACAAAGCTTGCCTTCTAAATTCTGCTTCACCGATATTTAATTATTATTCGAAGTGATTCTATTTAACAACAAGATAGCTCTCCCCATTGGCAAGTTAGTTCTGCAAGCCGGGAGATAAAAGAGTATATGATGTAATGCCCTCATGCACAAACAAAATCATTTAGAATTCAAATTACTTAGTCGTGTTAAGTGATCCTATCTGATTAGCCAGGTACTTTACTCTTCGCAATTAATTTCCCCTACTGATTCCGTTCTGCCTCAAAACATAACCCTATTGGACCCTGATAAACATGATTCTTTTTTTTTTAAATAGTGCCAGAGTGATCAAAGGATTGGAAAACATTTTGGATTTATGAATTGATTTGAACGGCTGAGAAAATACGTTGTTGCAGAATTGCGGTCAACTCGGTACCGTTGTTACTGGAAGTTTTACAAAAGAACTAGTAAGAAAAACATCTCATGGCCCGAAATTCAAATGATTAAATGTATAAAAGTCTTCTTGCCTACGAACTAAAGAGACTGTGCTGCTAGTTTCTCTAAGGAGGATCCATTGTAATATCTATAAAACCGACTCAGCGTGTCTAAACTATACCTGTAATCTGATATGAAAATTAATAACTGCTAACATTAAATGACAACTAGACAATTTGTTAACTTTTCCAGAAATTAGGGCAGGTTTGAATCAAAGATAAATATTATTAATTAATACCTATAACTCAGTGGATTGGTCGAGAATTTCGAGAATTCAGCTTTGAGAAGGCTACGAAATTGAAATACCAGGCGTAGATACTCGGTGTGTACAATGTGATTGTAAATATGTAGCAGCTGTTCCTTATTGAAGACCGTGGTAGCCTTGTACAAAACGCCCAGCTTTCTGAAAGCAACATTCATTAGGGTCCTCAATGGAGCCACGATATTTCAGATGGTCAAATACTCACTCCAAGCATTTCAATTGATTTAGTTTTGGGAGCAGGATGATTTCATCAAAGAGTACCAACCAAATTTTAACCGTCGTGTGTAGGTACAATAAATTTTAAACGAAAGTGTAATTTTGCTTAAGTGATGGTTGTTAGAGTGGCCAGTCTAAAAAGCAGAATATTCCTTAAAAATTGTGTGAAAAACGCACCGCACCATTAAATTTTAAAACCGCAACAACTGTCAAAATATCACGCTTTATTTTATTTCGCGTCGCTGTAGACTGACAGCTTTGTTCATATAAAAAAATATTAAAAAATAAATGACGACCTACACGATATTACACGGAAAAAATATAATTTATCTTCCAGAAGTTGTAATATCCCTTTGAATTTCATGTGTCACAAATTTTAGGAGATCTTTCGCGCCAAATATTCGAGATCATCCCCAATAAAAATATTATTAACTCGTGGTCGTTATGTTTTTGGTTTTCGCTGCAAGACATATCGGACGAGGAATTCATCGTCACTGTCATCATTTTCTATAAAATTAATCATGATTGTCAATCAATGCTGAAGCGCGCAATTTCGTACCTTACCCTAGGGTAACTATCGGTTTTCGGAAAGTAAAGGCAAAAGTTAAAAAATGACGTAAAACAGACGGTTAAATTGATTCAAAAACACATTGTGTTGAAATTTAACTTTAGTAATTTAGTTTACGGCAGTCCAACAAAGGACTGCGCCTGCAAACCGTTACCTGCACGAGTAGCGCGCTTCAAAGCGTACGTGTGTACACGTGGAAAAGCGTTTGAAATATAAAATAAATATTGAAATGCATAAAATTTATTATTCTTAATTTGTTAAAGTGGTAAAAGATAATATTATATTAATAATTTGCCCCAATACCGTTAGCCGGTAACAATGTGTCTAATGCATGCATTTTTAATCGGATTCGAAAAATTAGAAAAGAATTATCTACTGAAAATACGAAAGGGATACAAATTTAAGAAGTTTACAAACAGAGTCTTAAAAATCCTTCTAGAACCGAAAAACAATCTGCAGCGTCTCATTGATTGAAAAAACATAGGATTCTACATTTAATCATCAAATAGTTCCTAACACAGTAAATAGTATTTTATTACCAAGATATTATTGGACAAATCATAACCATTGAAGCATAATTCCTGGCGTTCGAGAAGCCATACTCTGGACTGGACAGTGAACTTTGTTGACTAAGCATTAAATATATTAATCTGCTTATCAATTCACCACTGTGATGTACTGTTGGAAGCGCAAAGATTCGTTAGCAAACCGTCGCAGTCGTGCTCATTCTCACTGCAATAAATTAATCCATCATAATAATATTGTCATAACTGCAAGCCGAGTTTTGGCAACGACAGAGAAAAGATGACAAGAATGATCGAAGAATTGTGGTGGATATGATAAAATCAAAGGTAGGAATTTAATTCAGTTGTCGCTAACAGTTATCCTATAAAGAAAACACCAACATTGTCATCAAAGTCAAAATGTATGATTTAATACTCCGTTTCGTCCGATATTTATGTCAGAATATGTGGCGTCGTGTATTTTTAAAGTTACGCTTGCCAATTTTAAAGTTTCTTAGCTCCTGATAAAATTGATGAAAAAAAACAGTGCAATCAGATTTTGCTGAATTGTTGAAGAACTGTGAAGAATTGTGATGCTATATATGGGAGTAAAAAACCTTCGGGATTCCTTTTCTAGTCAAAGAAAGCACTGAAAAGTTGCGCTAATTATAATCCTTGTCGCACTTGTCATTGGCTTTAAAAAGACCCCGGGAATTTTTTTTACTCCTAATAAGAACAGGGTATAAAAGATAGTTGAACACCGAGCGATTATCATTAAAATACCGAAGGTAGATAAACAAAAACAATAACCGTGATTTGTTTTATGACCACATCTGAAGAGCCAAGCATTTCTTAACTTTCCTTCCTTTCCCTCACTACATTCAGCCTCCGAACATTTCCCAATATGGTGATAAAGTAGTCCCAGAGAGAGGTTGAACGTTCGTCAAGTCTTGTATGAAAACGAAAAAAAAACACAGAAGACACAAGAACGATGACAACCCCTCTCTGGAACTACTATAAAATGGTTCCACTGTCTCCGGACGGTCGTGTGCATAAAATCACGTTTTTTAAATAAATCTAATTCAGCTGACTAAGAAAAAAAGTTTCTATTGTAGAAGTGAAATCGTATTTGATCAGTACGATTGTCATTATTTTTAAGGCATTACTTTAATAAAGGTACCTAAACAAACACTGATTTGAAAAAAAAACACAATATAATTGAACATTCGTTTAGACTTTTAGAAAAGGTTAATAGGTGTCCCATATAAATAAAATCGATTATGTAAGCCAAGATAATATCTAGGTTACAAACCAATTCTTTAGAACTTGTTGATCATTTAAAAATATGGGAAAATTAGTCGAAGATAGTATTGTTAATCCTGATTTTCAAATATGAGATCGACAAAAAATGACGTAAAAATAAGAGATCCATCGCTGAGTTGGTTAAGGTTTGTCCATCTAAGACGGGAGATTTTTTTTTATTTATTTTTACATTAACTCCACACAGGAGGCCCTGAAGAAAATAATTTCCCTCAGGGCCTATGTCATCTGAAATGCTGTGTGGAGGGTCTTTTTGAGGAGAGGAAGGAATGAACATGATTGAGAGACTCATGTTGTAGGAAGGAGGAAACACAGAGACTGGCAAATCATTCCACAGCCGAGCTGATGAACACAAGAACGAGTCGAAGAAACGACCCGTTCTCATGTGACAAATGTCAACCGTGTACAAATGTTGGGCACGCGTTTGGCGGGTTTCCCGACTATGCACCGGTGCCGAAGGGATCAAAGATGCTAGTTCCTCGGAGCATCTTCCATTGTAATACCGGTAGAACAAGGATAGCATTCCCACCGGACGTCTGTGCTCTAAAGATTGCAATCCGTCTGTTAAGATGGGAGAATCTATTAAACGGACCGCCCGTTTCTGCACAGAGTCGAGGGTATTTTTCAGGTATTTTGGAGCTCCAGACCAGAGGTGGCTGCTAAATTCAACTGTGGGGCGCACTTGTGATTTAAACAGGGTTAGCGGTTGTGTACCGGTTGTGTATAATTCCTGGGTTCGAGTAACAATTGCGACCGTTACCTTTATTATTCATATTTTCGTTTAGATTTATTACTAATAATTTCTTGAATAATATAATTTCGCATGCCTACCTCCATCCTCCGGCCTGCGCGCTCCGCGGATGACACCGCGCCGGCAAGCGGC
This sequence comes from Limnephilus rhombicus, assembly GCA_929108145.2. Taxonomy (NCBI): domain Eukaryota; kingdom Metazoa; phylum Arthropoda; class Insecta; order Trichoptera; family Limnephilidae; genus Limnephilus; species Limnephilus rhombicus. Next base: position 27,458,754 of record OV815278.1, read on the forward strand.
ATTAGTAAAAATTAAACCGAAAGCGGGTCACACAGTATTTTGTAAATATTAAACAGCGCTTCGCAAGAGTCGGCGGTGTATGCTGTATGCCTGACCGCCTTATGATCGGAGTTGTGACGAAATCGCTTTTGAGGGCAAGCCCGGGTACGTACCGCGGAGCAGAACGTACCTAAGCGGTCTATACTACGTGAACCTACTTGCTGCACTACATACAACTAACTTACTTACTGTGCTTACTTCACAACTTGCGTGTTATCTGAATCGCGGATTAGGTCGCTAGGAAAACACTTTTAAAAATAAAGGCAACTATTTAAAGCGAAGCACTCTCTGAATGATCGTGAAATTCACGTACTCCTTGTGCCGGCGGGGATAGAGTTAATAAATTGCTAATAGTAACGCCGGCAGCCTGTCTTGACTGATATGAGCAAAAATGATTTTTTTTAAACAGAACTAAATTTGCCACAATGAATACAATAAAACCGATAAGAAAAAATATTTGTAAGTAGGAATCCTGATAATTCAAAGAGGCCAATAATTTTATATGAGCTACCTATTTAGTTTGTATTTCAATTACATCAAACATGTCATCGAAGCACTCTCTAATGATCATGAAAGTCACGTACTCCTTGTGCCGGCGGGGATGGGGTTAATAAATTACTAGTAACGCCGGCCGCCTGACTGATATCGGCAACTATATTTGCCACATTAAATAAGCAAAACTATTTGTAAGCAGGAAATCTGATAATTCGAAGAGGCCAATCATTTTTATTAGAGCTATTTACTTTGTATTTCAATGACATCAAAAACATGTCATTAGTCATTCTGATTTCATTCTTTTCTCTGACGATACGAAAATATACGAATGCATGAGCTCAGCAGATGATTGCAAAAAATTACAAGATAAAATGAATGAATAATGCATAGAATATCAACTATTTCTAAACTTAAATAAATGTAATGCGATATAATTTTCACGTAAAAGTTAACTCAATCTTACAATGTGAACCATGTTCCTCTTCAACTAGTAGAAAAAAATCAGAGACCTTGGAGTATCACTCGACTCTAAATTATTAAATAATATCGTATTGAATACATCTTAGAAAAAGCCTACAAACAAACGGGCTACATTCTGCGCATCACAAAACCATTCGATAAACCTTTTACACTACCATACATACAAATACATGACACTATTATACATGGCATACTTTAAATGTACATTCTTATTTTGTTATTATTGTAATACTGATATCCTCCTGTGTACCACTGTGTAATCTCGTGTATCACTTGAATGAAAAAGCCATTTTATGGCGTTTAAATAAATAAATAAGTTTGATATCATCTCGAATTTTCATCTGTCATTTGGAATCCTCAATATCAAACTTGTACAGCGCCCTTGAGGTGATTTTCCACGAAAACGACGCTATATAAATTAGCCAATTATTATTATTATTTATATTAACCGAATTGAAATTATTAAAACAAAATTTTCGAAATACCTGACGTATCGTTTTGAAATCATCAATGCAACCCCACTGCTATTACAGAGAAAAAAAATGGATGTACAGTTTCTGTATAAGATTGTTAACTTCCTTATTGACTCACCAGCCACATGAGAAAGGATTGCATTTCGTTGCTCTGAAAGTAATACCAGATCGAATACCTTATTTTATATACAACATTTCAAATCGAAATACGCAAAAAACTCTTTTGCTCGGACGCATCTGCAAATCTTACAACGCCCTAAGAGAGATTGATGTTTTCCCCTGTACTCTTTAAATGTAATTAAATCAAAATTATTATTTCTTTACTGTTCAGTTATATTTTTATTCATATTTTTTCTCATACTATGTAATATTATAACTTTTAAAATCTACCTGCTTCCTAATCGGTAACCATTACAAAAATTATTATAAATGGAGCATAACTGGTTCGTATTATATTTACTATTTGTAAGTTAAATGAACTTATAAGTTTAGATATATTTCCTAAATAAACTTAAATAAAACCGATTATAACATTTATTTAAAATCACACTTTAAAAAAGTAACCATAATTATTTATTTAATTAAATGAAGACAATATAAGCGAAACTCAATTGAAAATCTAGAAACAGAAAAATGAGAGAACAGAGGTGTCAATATCTTTTTCTGATTTTTCTGTTTCTAGATTTTCGATTGAGTTTCGCTTATATTGTCTTCATTTAATTAAATGTTACAATTTGAGGTTTTACTCATAAAGTTAAAATATTAAAAAAAAAAAACATAATTATTTATTTATTCAACACCCAGGGGGATTTTACATGGTTGGTAGTGCAATAAATTCATGACAGATGATTTTACAAAGATAAAGAAATAATAAAAATAAGATTAGATAAAAAATGCACACAAGTCACAAAAATACAAAAAAAAAATAAATATAGGTACTGCGATTTGATAAGTTTACAAAATATGTTTAGGAATAGTATTGGAATAAGTAAGAATATGATACTTATTAATTTTTTCTTATTTTCAATAATTTATTATTAATTATCATTCCTTATTGACAACCTCGATGGCAGATCGGTAAACTCCCAGCGAATTCGAAATCCATTGAGAGCAAAAATAAAACAACAAAAAATTTAAATGGAATTTTTCAGTGGCGGCTCGTGACTTTTTGGTGTGCGAGAGTGCTGATATTAAGAAAAATTGCATTATTGATATTGTTGTAGCCGAAAAACAATTTTTTTTTTAAAACAATTTTTTGTATGAAAAATTTCAGAAAGTTCCAGTTTGGCCGTGTGCCACACGGATTTCCTGAAAAATCTTCATACAAAAAACCGATTTTCGAAAAAAAAAATTTTTTTTCGTCTTTGACAACATCCATTGTGCTATTTTTTTAATATTGGCACCCTAGCACACCTAAAAGTCACGAGCCGCCACTGTTTTTCACACATTGAATTATACCTGAATAATATTTACGTACATTGAAATAATATAATCATTGGTAATAGTATTAAGAAATTGGCAACTTGTCCTGGAGTGGAAGCTTTCGCTTCTTAAACTATTTAGTGACCACATCTGTATTGCCTGGTAAATCAATATATATGGTATAGAAAATTTAGGGAAAATCAATTTGCTACAAACCATTGTTTGTAGCAAAATTGATTTTCCCATCAGAATATTAAAATAGTTGAAAAAACATTCCATATTCATTATTCACTCTGAAAGCTGCGGTCATTATTCGAACATGAATACTCGCCTGCACAAAATATATATTCGTCAGTTTCCTGGATCAAATGATATGGAAAAGCGACTGCAGGAATTTAATTTCCGAATGCAATAATAACTCCGGCTAAAAATAAACTGGTTTGTGGTTACGAGAAAATTTTTGTTCGATTAAACTCATTACTATTAAAGAAAAATATAACAAAATATTTACTGATTATTTTCAATGAATTCTATGTTTATTGATGAGAAAAAGCATTACACTTTGACGACAAAATAAACGTTCATCGACAGAGGAAACGGCCACTTTACGAGGAAATTTCGCAGGTTTATAAAACTCAACGTTTGCGAATAAAAATTAAAAAATAATATTAGAAAATCCGCAGGATATTGTAAATTTGTATTACTTTAATATGCATAAGGCTTTGTATGTACCTACTTACCTATTTGAAAACTTAAAATCATTTAAAACTTAGTTTTTCTTAACGTTTTTGCTTGACTGAACGCATCACACAGTAAAGGATACAAAAAAATTATCACAAATTTCGACAAATCCTACGAAGTGAAAAATCTTGATATTCTACTTAGGTAGAAACTCCAGCGGATACTATTATAACTTATACTATGTAACGTAAACTGACAGCCTCCGTGGTTAAGGGGTAAGGCTCTCGACTAGCAATCCGGAGATCGTTGGTTCAAATCCCAGCATGCACAAGTAAATTTTATTTGATTAACATGTGTTATTTCACAATTTATTAATTAAAAACAATATTAGTTTATTTTCGGAGCGTTCCAGAGTGGAATTTGCTTTCAGTATTGCCCTGGTAAAAAAAAAACACCATTCAGAATTGAAACATTGCTTGAAATGGCTTCAGCCGTCTTTGGTGACCAGATCTGAATATCCAGGTACTTTCCCACTTTCTCCTTTCCCATCTTCTCACCCTCTCTACTACCTTCAGCCTCACAACACGCCCCAATTGGGGGTGTCATATTTCACTGACTCCAGAAGGAAGTAGTAGGGACTCTTGTGCGATATTCGTATAAAAAATACGGCAATCATAATATAGTTATATTGGAAATTTTGAAGACTCTTAAAAGTAAAATTGTAAAAAGATATCAAATTGTTACTCGTAACCATTAAAAAAATAACCGACTTCAAAAGAAACATTAAGAAATGGATTATGGACATGAGAAGGAAGACTATAGATACAATTTTGCAACTTAACAAAGATTAATACTTGAATTGTGCTTTCTACTGGATATAACTTTATAATTTTCCGGAAACAGAAAAATCAGAAAAAGATATTGGCACCTCTGGGACTTGAACCCAGAACTTGAACGCGCTGTCCACTGCGCCAAGGTGTCGATATTCGATAACAAATTCGGTCATTTTTAACTGTATCATATTTCAACTAAGAACCACCCACATCATCTTCATTTTCTTAACGCATATTTTATTAGCTGCTATATTTATGTATGATGGCAAAATTCATACCCTAACTAAATGCAATCTAGATAGTGTCTGGATAATTTTTTTTATCCATTTTATTTAATATGCGTTCGCCCGGAAAGCGAGAGGTCCTGGGTTCAAGTCCCAGAGGTGCCAATATCTTTTTCAGATTTTTCTGTTTCCAGATTTTCGATTGAGTTTCGCCCACAGTGTCTTCATTTAATTAAATATTATAATTTGAGGTTTTACTCATAAAGTTACGATAAAAAAATTATAATTTTCTTCGTGTAATATTTTAAAATAGATATTTACTTAATTTTGACCTTAGAATGGGGTACCCCAGTAAGTAGACATTTTTCTCTAAAAAAATAGTGAAACAAAAAAAGAAAAAATAAATAAATCAGAATAAAAAAAGTAAATCTTGTCGAATCCCCAGTACCTACCTGAAAACGACGCTATGACAACAAAATGAATGTTTATTAGAAATCGCACAGGATATTATAAGGCTTATTACATCTTGAAAATCTTGAAAGCGTTTAATACTTCGGTACAAAGTGCGTGTCGAGCGTGGATAAAATTTTAATGGGAGAGCATCGCAAAGGGAAGAAAACGAGCAAGGCAGATGTTAGCGTTCGACGGGTAAGGTCGAAGCCATTTGATGCCATATAAATAGCTGCAGGCAAGTAATTTCAAATGATTCCATGGACTGGAGGAGCAATAACAAGCCACAACACTTTGATAGAACTTGTAACGCCGCAGTATACACCGTGCATTGAAAACAAATACCTGACACGTGAGATGGAATCAGTGATAAAATGCACAAGATAAGTGTTCAGGTACTAAAATGACCCTATAACAAGTCTGGCAAGATCATTTATTCATTTGCAGTCCAAAATGATGGTTGAAGATGATTGATCCATCGTATTGCGCATCTCAAAAAATTTAATGACTTTAAAGAGAAATTAAGATCTACAACATTTCATTTGCGAACATATTAAAATTAAATTAGCTACATTCATTTGATAATATGTAATAGGTCTATTGCAATTCATATGATATTTGAAGACGCTGTGTGGAGGGTTTTTTTTTAAGTAAAGGAAGGAGTGAACCTGGGCCTTGAGGAAACCCGTATTTCGGTGAGAGAAAATCTTTTAAGGCCATCTAGAACTTTTGAGCCATCAAATCGACCGACAGTCGACCTGTAGAACGCAAGACGAGTCTCAAAAACTCAAGCCAAACGTCAGTAACCGTGCTTTGACATAGGGTCGGTAGGTACGACTTAGATTTCCAACGAAGAAGAAAATCTAGCATTTTTTCGTTATGGTATGGAAGGTGTAAGACGCCTGGTAAAAATACCATTTACCAGCGTGTGCTATTCCAGTGCAATCTTTATCAGCGGGCGGAGCATGCAAGCGATAAACACATTATTCATGTGTGATTCACTCGATGACGGTGATAACATTGAGCGAGGACATGCACTTCATGAAAGTCAAATACAGTCGATAACCTAAAAGGTACTAACTACTACATACTTAATAATCATGACTTAAAAAAAATACATATTAATTGAAAATACATATTAATTAAATAGCGAGGGATTTAACACTAACAATGTCTTCCTCGCAAAAATAAAGTTGGTTGTTTTCAGGTGGAAAAAATATAACAAGCAGTAATTGTTGAATGAAACACTAGTATATATTGAATTATTTGGCGGGTATTCGATAAGCCGCCATAGCTCAGTGGTCAGAGCATTCGACCGGCAATCGGAAGGACACGGGTTCAAGTCCCGTTGGCGGCAAGTATCTTTTCTCGGAAGATTTTTCAATGTAAATGAGTGTTTCAGGCTGACAATTATTGCTTGTAATAATTGTTACCCTTTGTGCTATGCATAAAAATCTTGTCTAAACGTTAGTTTATAAATTAAAAAATAATAATTAATATTTAACAAGTTTAAGTATTTCCCCAATAAATGCAGACATAATTTGTCTCGACGCCACCTAGCGAGGGATTTAACACTAACAATGTCTTCCTCGCAAAAATAAAGTTGGTTGTTTTCAGGTGGAAAAAATATAACAAGCAGTAATTGTTGAATGAAACACTAGTATATATTGAATTATTTGGCGGGTATTCGATAAGCCGCCATAGCTCAGTGGTCAGAGCATTCGACCGGCAATCGGAAGGACACGGGTTCAAGTCCCGTTGGCGGCAAGTATCTTTTCTCGGAAGATTTTTCAATGTAAATGAGTGTTTCAGGCTGACAATTATTGCTTGTAATAATTGTTACCCTTTGTGCTATGCATAAAAATCTTGTCTAAACGTTAGTTTATAAATTAAAAAATAATAATTAATATTTAACAAGTTTAAGTATTTCCCCAATAAATGCAGACATAATTTGTCTCGACGCCACCTAGCGAGGGATTTAACACTAACAATGTCTTCCTCGCAAAAATAAAGTTGGTTGTTTTCAGGTGGAAAAAATATAACAAGCAGTAATTGTTGAATGAAACACTAGTATATATTGAATTATTTGGCGGGTATTTGATAAGCCGCCATAGCTCAGTGGTCAGAGCATTCGACCGGCAATCGGAAGGACACGGGTTCAAGTCCCGTTGGCGGCAAGTATCTTTTCTAGGAAGATTTTTCAATGTAAATGAGTGTTTCAGGCTGACAATTATTGCTTGTAATAATTGTTACCCTTTGTGCTATGCATAAAAATCTTGTCTAAACGTTAGTTTATAAATTAAAAAATAATAACATATTAATTAATCAGGTCACTGTTGATTTTGGAAGCCATCTTTCGTCTGGAACCCCAGATACCTAAAAATAATACTAGACTTAAAAAAACGGCCCATAATCTTTAAATAAAAACCTCCGCGCTTCGGTAGGAATGCTGTGCTTGTTTTATAGGTATTTCAATGGAAGGTGCTCTGAACTAGTGAACCAGTCACATTGGCACCGGTGCACATTCAGGAGATGACTTCCCAAAAGAGAGATCAACATTTGGGTTTGGTTGAATTACCCGCATGAGAACGGGTCGTTATAATTATTCGTTTGTGCTCGAGAGCTCGATTGTGAAATGATTTGCCGGCTTTTGTGGCCCCCACTTCCACAACACGTTGAAAAAAGAGTTTCATATCGAAATCACGAACTAAACATATTTATTATATATAATAATAGATACCATCTCCACACACCTTCCTCAAATTACTCAATTAAAAGGGAAGATTTAAAAATGAAAGAAGCCCGCCGCACCACAAAGGAGATCGAAAAGAAAATTAACACGTTTGCACAAATGGTTGGTACACGTGTAAAATGATTGCGCCAAATAACTAAAAATACATAAATATTCGAAGATTTTTCTTTTGTCACAGTTTACATCGCGTTGGGTTTTCGTGTATTATGAAGCACAATAATTTTCAAGCACCTTCATTAAAAACATGCCGAATTCACAAAAGTGAATATTTAATTTTTTTTTTTTAATTATAGCGACTATATACAAAATTTTTACATACAAAATGAAATGTGAAATTAAGTAAAAAATATTGTATTTCTTAGTCCTCCTCACTAGGGGGTCCTGTGCCGAGGAGGACTAAAGTTATTTAAATATAGTTCATTCGTCTTCTATGTCGTTTTTAGCGTCTTCGCTAGGGTTTTCTCATTGACCTCTTTAAGCCATATTTTTATTCGTGATTTGTATTCAATTGGATTTTTTATTAGTTTTATGTCTTGGGGGAGGATGTTATGGAGTTTTGTTGCAAAGTATGTATAGTTTCTTTGTCCAAATGTGGTTTTATAACTTGGAATATTTTTTATATCATTTATATTCTATCTAGTGTTATGCATACACGGTCTAGTAGAGGATTCATTATTTTTGAAGAGCTTCAATAATATATTTTTGAAATATATATTTGTTGTACATTTGGTACGTCAAAGTTATTGAAAATTTCAGTTGAAGGCGTTCTAATTGGTACTTTCAATATGGTCTTTATGATTCCTTTTTGAATCGTATTCAGGCTGTGTAGGTACGTATTTGCAGCAGATCCCCATCCTATGATTCCATATTCAATTCGAGAATGACATAACGCATAGTAGACCTTTTTCATATCCTTTTTATTTAGCACGTTTCTTAGATTTTTGAAGAAATATATAAGGCTTGTGAGTTTTTCCGTAATACCTTTGATGTGTAGGTCCCATCTAAGATTTTCGTCAATTATTACTCCGAGATATTTTATGTTTTGTGTTTTTTCGATGACGGGGCAGTAACATTGTATATTATTTCCATGGCATTCATGTAATTTTAGTTCTAGTGATTTTATTGGTTGGCCCCTTGAGTTCATTGAAAATGTTATATATTTTGTTTTGCTTATATTAAGGGTAAGCGAGTTGATTTTAAGCCAATTTTGAAGTGCACTAAGCCCTTTTTCAGCCTCACTAAATGTATCAGTCCAATTTTCTTCTTGAAATAATAAAACAGTATCATCAGCAAAACTGATTACGTTTCCTTTAATGGTAAGGTTATTTAAATCGTTGATGTAGATAATGAACAGAATCGGTCCCAGTACACTTCCTTGAGGAACGCCATAGTTTAAAGATAGAAGTTTGCTCTTTTGTTTGCCAATTTGTACTTGTTGTTCTCGCCCTGTTATATATGACTCCAATAAGTTAATTGTTGATTCGGCCATTCCTATTTTTTTTTAGTTTAGTTAGTAGTGTTTTATGGTCTATTGTGTCAAAAGCTTTTTGAAGATCTATGAATAAAGCTAAACATTTTTTCCCATCATCTATGTTTTTTATGGCCATGCTTGTTAGATTTTCTATGGCATCATTGGTGCTCAGATTTTCTCTAAAACCATATTGGGATGGTGATAGTAATTTGTTTTGTTCAAGAAATTGAACAATTTGCTTCTTCATTACAGTTTCCAAGATTTTTGAAAAAGAGCTTAAGAGACTTATGGGTCGGTAGTTATATATATCCTTTTTGTTACCACTTTTATGTATGGGTATAACTGTAGCTTTTTTAAGGCATGAAGGGAATACATTTGTAGATATAGACAGATTGACCAAGTATGTCAATGGGAAGGTCAGTTCATTTTGTAGTTGTTTTATTGTTTTATTTGAGATTATGTCATTTCCTGATGATTTATTAATATTAAGGGATACAATTGCATTTCTGATTTTAGTATTGATTACATCAGTTAACTTTAATTTATCTATCTGGTTCATATTTTTCTTTTCTTCTGGTAAAATGCTAGTTATTGGTTGTCTGATTTTCTTTGCTAATTGTGACCCTATATTAGTAAAAAATTCGTTTACGTATTCGAGAATTTTGTCCGGATGCTTTGCGAAAGAGATTTGGGTATTTTCAATTGTTAATTCCTCCATGTTCTTGTAATGGGATGATTTTGCATTTGTAATTTCATTAATGATCTTCCATAATTTGCGCGGGTCATTGTTACATTCGTCTATTTTACATTAATCAGAACAACAAACACCTCACTCGTATGGAATCTGAGGTTTTATCCACAAAGCGAAACGTGCCGGGAAACGGGAACAAAACCGCATCATATTTTTATTGCAAGATTTAATTAAAACAAATATTTAACTTCAATTAATTGTTGTTGTGACCGGTCAATTTATTACTGCGGGCAAACAAAGGTTAATTTATATTAAAACAAAAAAAGATGGATAAAACATTAAGCTAGCTAAAAGACTCCAATCAAGAAAACGCAGGGTTGGATGATTTGCGTTACAACAAAAAACAATTATCTAAATCAGACTTTTTGTTATTTATACCTATTGGTTATTCTACAAATAATATAAAGTAAAGTATAATACGTACCTATGTAGTTCCAATATTATAGCGCCGGCAAGGTAAGAAACGACGATGCCGAACCGCAACGACGCTTTAAATTGCGTTAGCCACGATTTTTGACCAGATTTGAATAGCTAGGATACTACCTAACCTTCCTCTTTTCCTCCCTCAGTTCTTTTAGCCTCACAACATTCCCCAAAATGGGAATGCCACTGGCTCCAAAAATTGAAACTCTTGAATTCTTGCAGTATCGCAAAAAAAAAAACTTGCTCGTCGATGTCATAATAATTGTACATCCAAGTAAGTGAAGAAAGGTAGAATTTCTTTAAACAATTCCTTAACTGGCTAATTAGTGTCACAATAATAAAATTATCTCCATCAGTCTTCGAAATTGGAATGAAGGAAAAATACGTACGTGCCAATTCTACGTAACCGTGAATCCTTCATTTCTCGAACAAGTTTTAAACTCACCAATAAAGAAAAACGTGCATCCGCGTGTGACCTTCGTTTTAGAGACTTGAAAAATAAATCAAACTTTCATATTTCGGGTGGGAAAGTCACCGGCGAGTACACGTGCGGCATTGAACTTTCCTCACAGAAGGAAACACCAGTCAAATCAAACGATAGCCGCCAGCGTTACGATTCTAACGACCACCGTAACGAGTTCAACAACGAAGCATAGGCTAACGATTTGTTACCGAGAAATTGTGTTGAGACATCTCGCGACTCCACAATAATGCCCTTCTTTGAAAAATGTTTCAATTAACGTCATTTCAAAAAACGTGTCGAGTTCTACCACGGCGAACGGCTGGGCTGTATACGTGAAAGTTGTACTATAATGTATACTTTTCGATTACATATTTTATTGTGTGGATATTTTTTATGATTCTAGACTTTCTTAAGCCATGAAATTAAATAGGTATGTACCTATCTTACATATACGTTTGATGGTTACAAATAATAACTATGATGTTGTGATTATTCCACATAATAATGCTTTAGAGAAAAAACAGCATTTTTTAAGAAAAATTTTGCTAAATGGGTAAAGAAAGTAGGTTCAATGGATTAATTGAATATTGTCTCACCTTAGAAGAGAAACGTGGGCATGCAAAGTTTCATGCAATATTAGAAAGCAGATATTTTAGTTTGCGACAGTTGTCGTCTGAGAGAACGGAAGGGACCTCTGCACAAACAATGGAAAGAGATTGACGAAGATAGAGATGGAACGAGACGGCGAGATGAAGCCTCTGCAGCCGGGAGGGAGACGGCGAGATCATCGGCAGAAGCAAGAGCTTTCACAAGACTGCCTATAAAATTTGAGTCACTTTCGCACGACAGAAAGACGATTATCCAACCATGTACGAAACCGATTATGCAATGAAGATTTCGTCAAATTACTCAAAACGTACAATAACCGAACAAATAAAAGGCGTCAATATATTAAAATGAGCAGCGTTGCCTGATTCAAGAGAGCGATTAAAATAAAAGCACTTTTCATGTTCACACTGACCCTATTCCGCATTTTTCCTATCCTAACAACACAATTCCTATCTAGATATATTGAATATATATATATTTAATGATTTGAGTTTAATCCGATTGTAACCTGAAAATGTAATTACTCATGATTATATTACATGTATATGTATATAAAAACAAATAAAAAAAAAATAAAAAAAATTGCCTGTTCTAAGGAATTAAATATGGGGTGGGTATTAAAATATAAAGTCGAAACGTGTTTTATTTTTCGTTCATTTATGTCTGTGTTAACCACGCCATAAGCGCGCTATTTTCTTGGCCTATTTCAGCATATCGTTTGCCATACATTCCCATTGCGGTTTGTGGTACTTTACTTTGCATACCAAAATATATATTATTCACTTGGAAAGAAAATAGTGCAACTTAATATTATTCTAGCTTGTCCTTTCAAATGTGTTCATTTTATCTGTGAAAAAAAGCGTGTCACAAAATTCCATGTCAAATGTCATTATGTATTCCGATTTTAAAAGTCATAGGCACAGATTTCTCATAAACTTATTTTTGTGTCATCAATATATTATATATTTTTAGGACACAAAAAAAATCGCTAAATATAAGTAGCCATTCGGGGAAAACTACATCGGATGGATATAAATAATCACGAGTACATTATCTTGTAAGACGGTACAATTTACAAAAAAAAAACATTATTTTGCAAAAAACCAGTAACCAAGTTATTGTACAACGAAAATAGTACCAGCCGGCGTACGGCGTGTGATTGGCATCTTACCCCTGGCATTTCAAAGAATAAGTAATATTTTAACTGTCCAAAGACGCGAAACTAGCCGTCCATAATGGAGTACTGGTACCTACCCTGATGTATGGCAGTGAGGCATGGAACTGGCAAAAGTAAGGATGAAAGTAGACTGAACGCTGTAGAAATGAGATCCCTGAGGCGTATGTGTGGTAAAAGCATGTATGATCGTGTGAGAAATGTGGAAATCCGCAAAGAATGCAAGGCTGATGTAAGCGTGATGAGTAAGATCAAGAAAGAAACGCTCCGATGGTTTGGGCATGTAGAGCGAATGAACGAGGAAAGGAGTGAAAGGAATATATGACGCAGATGTGAATGGTAGAAGAAGTCGAGGACGCCCAAGAAAGACATGGCACGACCAAGTGAATCAGATACTTGAGTCGGGCCATGTCAAGAGTCAGAATAATAATAAGAGAATGTATGAGACGTTGTATGAATGTAAACGAGGCAAGGAATGTGTGCCAAGACCGTGATGTTTGGCGGTCCGTCCTCTCTGCCTACCCCTGCGGGGAAACGACGTGATGGTTAGTTAGTTAGTTTACGCATTACTTTCTTCCCAGGTCGATAAGAAATTTGTTTTTTTTTGCGGATTTCTCACCTCGGGGAGTGTTTGTTGTACATTTTTGGTCCACGCCACGATGCGTGTGTTTTTTTGGTACACTTTGGTAGAGCATGTAATTGTAATTGCGTGATTGCAAATTGGTGGTGTGGAGCTAATGTTAAATAAATAAATAATAATATTGTGCGAAATTCGACAGCCTGCTAAAATTCTGCTTTATTTCAACGGCTTACTTACATACCAATCGAAATATACATTTAAAATATATGTGCTGAAACAGCGCTAATTCATGAGCAATGAGGTTTGGCGTAATGAAATTAGCATAGTTTTTCTATCTGAAATATCCAGTCAACGAAACTATTATCAGCCGGCAAAGCCATTTTTTTTATTTACAAAAAGTTACATAAAATATAACAAATTTTACACAATAATTAATTACATAATACATGTATTCGATGTACCCCCATAAATAAGCAGGGCTTGTGTGTATGGGGGGTGTTATTACATTGGTTCAATTTATTATTTTTAATTCAGTTCAAATTTTCAGTATAATTTTTAAGTTGAGTTTTAAATTTTTTTAAGTTACTGTCCATGTTTCTGATTTTTTCAGGTAGTGAATTAAAAAATTTAACTCTGAGATATTTATGATTTAACTGTCCTATTGTTTTTTTTACATTCTGGAATAGGAAGTTTTGATTTTCGTTATTTGTTTTTGGGGTGTTATGCCGTGTTGCGCTACCTCCTTCATTAGCCAACGTTTCGGACATCGTTGCAGTGTCCATCATCAGGGCAGATCCGGTAGATGTTTTGATGTTTGTCTAAGATTTCTGTTATTTTTAAAGGGTGCAACTTTATTTTGAATATTATCTTTATAAATTTGTAATGTTGCGTGATAAAAGTATAATGCACTTAATTTTCTGACCTTAAATTGTTTGAATAACAGTTCTGATGAATAGGAGTAGGGTTTTTTTAAAATTGTTTTTATTATTAGTTTTTGTGATATGTAAATTGTTTGTGTTTGTTTGATTTTGATCATCTATTTATATAAAAAAGAGTGTCTGTGGCGGGCGGCCTGGATTTGATTTTTAAACAAGAAGAAGGTTCACTGCCTACATGCGATTTCGATAAAACGCCTTCAACTCCTTTTCCCACACATCTTACAGCAAAATTTTGATACTTCTTGATGAAATTCAGCACACTTTATGTCCAAAATAAGAGGAAAATTGCTCTCTACATCTAATTTCAAAAAACTCTGCGTAAAGCCCCGGGAACGCCGGGGAGTTCAGATAGCGAAATATAAAGCTTTGAAAAATAAATTCAACATTCATTTAAAGATCCATTTTTCTGGAAAAAAGTTCTATTTACTTTCGGAACGCGTTTACGAAGTTTGGATAACCTTCGCTTATATATTTGCACTGCTCGAGGATAGAAAATCAACATGGCCATATCATAATTACTTTAAATACCAACTAGGCATGTCATCAAACAAAACGATATGTATCGTATGTATTTTAAAAAAATACTGAGAATTTTCCATTGCGAGATAGAGATAAATTGAAGGATATCTTTAATCTATGCAAACACACTTGGAGTACGACGGGAAAGATTAAATGCAATACGCCATGCTCCTACATTGTTTAAATATTAGATTACAAAATGAAGGAAGTGGTCAGGGCGGGGAATTGTGCCCTCGCTACAATGAGGCAACACTCATAAAATGTAAACATTGTTACAGAGGGAAAATACACCTTGTTAAATCAGGAAGTTACTTATCGATTCAGAGCGGACGTGAGCTCGGAATGAATTAGGACGAAATGCGGTCAAATAAGGAAAATCGAAATGTATTGTTTGATACTGTATGAACCGAGTGGGATTCGTAAAGCGCAGCAGGAAGCAGAGTGGGAGATCTCTTTTTTCAAAGGTAACCCTCATCTAACGGAGCTATCAAGTAGACGTATTTCAAATAATAATAATTTTGAAGTGTGGAAGTTTCCATCATAATTATCCATGTCTTTGCCATTTGAAGCATTATGTTACATAAGGAAAAATAACCTACTGTTGGATCCACAACATAAAGCACGCTCCCGCTTTTCATCAAACCTGGGTTGCGTGGACCCTAAAACTAGAACCAACCCTAAAACTAGAACCACATTCGCTCATCGACAATTCTAGTTAAAATATACAATGTACAACTTTGGACATTTGAAAGGGTGTAATGCATTTTATTCTTCTTTTGAATTGGTCGGTATTTCTTAGGAGCTCTTCACTGCTCTATACAGTTAGTTCTCGAGTTCTATTATTAGAACTTCCTTCAAAAGGTCTTATAATATACTTTTGCGTGTTTCTTGATCTTCCTTTTGAAGTAAAACTTCTTTACGCACGCTTGACTTGGGGAGTAAGCTGGTGAATGCGTGACGAGAGCGTTACGAAAAGTGTGATCGGGCGAGGCGAACGATCGGGCCTTTAATCACGCTTGATTTGGGAAGTAAGCTGGTGAATGCGTGACCAGAGCGTTATGAAAAGTGTGATCGGGCGAGGCGGACGGAAATTGAGAGGGAGATATAAGTTAGCGAAGTTTTACTTCAGTCGTGTGGTCTAAAAGCACACTCGTTTTTTTTTAAATATTGTTTTTATTTTTGTGTCTACTCTCTATTTCCTATTCTTATTTTTAAATTGTAATATAGTCTATAAACGGTGCAATTATATAGGCACGAGCCTAGAAAAGAGCATAGGTGGTCGTGGGAATGCAAATGAATATCGTAATGTGAAATATATATGAAATAATAAAAATAAAAAAAGCACAATTCACTTTTGACATTAATTCGTGATAAGTACCAGGTGGTGAGGTAGGCAGACCTATGTGTAGTAACACCATGCAACACATTACGATTGAGAAATGAAACGAAAGAGAGAATGGAACAGGGACGAGGGTTGGAGGCGTAATTGAATGGAAGAATCTGGTGAAATCCATCAGGAAACTGTGATATGATCAAACAATTAAAATATGTCATTTTTATCATGAGAAGTGTCGGTACAACATGAGAGAACGTATGAGAACGATGCATACATGTGAAAAAGCAAGGGGTACGTGCCAAGACAGATATTTATTATAATTAGATGGTTTTGATACCAGGACTAAACAAGTTCACTGTCCACATGTTCACAGTGTCTGTTTTTTTTGTCAATTTTCAATGCCAAAAGCAAACAAAAATTCCCTCGATTGAAGAGTATGTATCTACACTTCAGTACACATCCAATGCATTGCAAAACCACCCCGGGCGTGTAGACATGCATTTATTCGCGACTCGCAACGTACATTCTTATATCTCTGGGAATAAGGCACATAATGCCATAAAACTTAGATGGCGCATACGAGTTCCATTGTCGATACGCAGAAGAATGCGGTCTGCGACAGTCGGCCGGAAGTCATTTTAATTCGATGATGTATTTTTATTTCACCAACAACTCGGTAAGGACTGCAGGGATAAGGGGACGTTCAAGTATTACGTAACGCAATTTTTGAAGATTTTTGACCCCCCCTCCCCCCCGTGTAACGCGCTGTAACGTTTTTCCGTTCCCCCCCCCCCCCCGCCCCCCCTAAACGTTACGTAACGCCCAAGTGACAATTTTTATCTGAAAGTCACATTAAGTTGCGCAAAGTACTGGAAAGTCGCTTAAATACCTTTTTTCTTGTTTTAATCGCATTTGCGGTAATAAATAAAACAAGAGATTTCGAGAAAGAAAAGGGTTGCCAACTTGGAAGATTTTAATTCCCTAGTTTTTTTTTTAAATAAAGAAAAACATGTTACGTAACGCGTTGTTCGAACCCCCCCCCCCCCCCTCGTAACGCACAGTAACGTTTCCCAAGACACCCCCTCCCCCCCCCCCAAGTGCGTTACGTAATACTTGAACGGCCTCTAAGTTGGACAGACTTAGATAGAATCTTTCATGTCATCACCTTTCCTTTTTCTTATAATAATAAAAAAGGAGGAAGAAAGTTATAAAGGTGCTTTAACCCATAATAAGTCCTAAAAGGAATTCCATCATAAAATTAAAGGCATCAAAAATTAGAAATTATATTATCATTATTGAACATTAGCTGAAAGCCCTATTCAAGCTATTACAAACATCTGTAAATTTATCACAGCTAGACAGAAATAACTATTCACATACGTTCTAACCCATATAAAATAAATGAAAATGAGAGAATCCTGTCAAATTTAACTCCATAAATAGATTAGACAGAATTTACTACGTTACTTCATCTCCTCCAACATTTATAAGATAACTCTCTTTAAAAGATTTACCCACCCTTCCAATCACTTTTCCGTTTTAATTCCATTCAAATTAATATGTATTTTACCTTAAATAGTCTTGTAACTACGATATTCATTTGTATCCCACAACGCTTGTCTCGACACAGGTATATCCTAGTGAGACAGGCATAAAAAACCCAATTTAAACATACTTTTTATAGATAAATAAATAAATTTTAAAAAAGAAATTTATTATCCAAGTAACTACTGTGAAACAGCTGGCCCGTGATAAAATGGGTTCCATGCCAACTCAGAACCAAGTCAACTTAACACCTATTTGAAAGGTCATTAAAAGCTATAAAAATAATAATTTTAAAATAGCCCATAACCTTAACCTAAAGGAATCTATTTAACAAAAGTTTTTTCATTACTTTTAATGACTTTTCAAGGGAGGTTTTGAGTTGATTTCATTCCGAGTTGTCCCGTCATCGATAAAATGACCAAGCATAGGTAAAAAGTGAAAAGGAAGTAGATAAGTATATATGTATAACAAAGAGTATCGAAATTTTATGAAATCCCATTAGGTCCTTACATATGAAATTGGTGTTTTGCCGTACTGGCAACTTTGATCTCAAATATCTTCTCTTTGGTTAGGAATTCCAAATTCAAATTTATACAGCTATTTACTCATGTATTTGTGTTTCGAAAATTATAATTCACTTAGTTTACAAAATGGAAAACTTGAAATATCGCGTTATTTACGAGTACGTGCCTCCGTTCACGGAGATACTTACTAGCTACGCGATCCTCGTGCGCGTATCACACGCGCCGATCGTAAGAACCCCCCGTACGACTTAGCTGGTGTCCGTTCACGGCGCTACGCGGTGGCCGTCGGTTTCCAATCAGGTTCGCCTGTCTCGACACAGGTATACCCTAGTGAGACAGGCATACAAATAACACCATTGTAAATATATTTTATTATAGATAAATAAATAAAAATTTTAAAAAAAGTACCACGATACCGACAGTGCTGACCGCACGCGACGCGTCCATTTGTGTATGATACTTATTCGTTTGACGTTTGTCAGAAATGGCGTCGGAACATGAAAGTAATGTTAGATTTGTTCTGGAAGTGGAAAAAATGCATGTTTACATAACTATACTTTACCAGAATACGTAAGAAACGATTTAGTGGAGAAGGCATGGATTGATGTTGGAAAAAAAGTCATATGACATCACTTGACAGCGTGTTCACTCCACGGCTGCACGTGAAAAATGATCAAGTTCAGTATATTTCGGATAGCGCCGTGTACGGAGACTAGCATTCAAAAGTGGTATATCAGCAGGGTACTTGTGGTTTCGTCACAATTACGTAGATTGTAAATATCTCCATGAACGGAGGGCCTACGAGTTCCACCGTGGCACCAGTGCTGCAGAAACGGCTCGAAAGATTAATGATGTTTATGGCGACGGTGCCCGGTGTTCTTTTTTTGTGTCGTTCACTACAGCTTCCTTAAATCTGGCCAGAGGATTACGGCAGATGTCTATTGTCAGCAACTGCAAACCATGATGGAAAAGCTAGCTGCTAAACAACCGAGGCTGGTTAATCGCTCTAGGCCACTGCTGCTTCATGACAACGCTAGACCACACACTGCACAACAGACGGCTACCAAATTAGAGGAGCTTCAATTGGACATCCACCGTACTCTCCGGACCTTGCCCCAACAGATTACCATTTTTTTCGAAATTTAGATAACTTCATGCAAGGGAAAAAATTCAACTCCGATGGGGCAGTCCAAACCGCCCTCAAAGATTTTATTGATTCCCGTCCGAGTGGTTTTTTTAGTAAAGGGATCGACGAACTTACCTATGAGATGGCAAAAGTGCATAGATAGCTATGGTACATACTTTGATTAAATAAATATATTATATTAAAAAAAAATCGACTTAATGTTCCTTCCATACAAAACGCCAATTTCATATGTAAGGACCTAATATTATGTACTACAATGTCAATAATCGTGCTTTACACTTTGTAAAAATAATTGAAAAATATTGTGGAACAAACAAAATACAACTTATCTCACTCTCTGACATTTCAAAGAACATTTTAAGGTTCCATAGTTCATTATAGACATAACATTGCCAGCAGAAAATAGTTGCGTTGAGTTATAAATTCCAGATATATTATAGACAAAAGCTGTGAACTTTTCAGGACGCCAGATCTAATCGTCTGAAAGTTCTTGTTGCACAATTCACAGAGATTTCAGTTTTTCTGTAATAACCTCAGTCGAATGACGGTATTTTTGAAGCTCGGAAAAATTAAAAATTTAGGCATAGCGCAAAAATACCATACCACGACACCGACACTATCGCTAGAGAATTCGTAGCGAATACATAAATCGAAGTCGTGTCCCCCAGCAGTGTAATTAATACCCTCGCAGTGAAAGCGGTGATTTGAAAATTTGGTATATAAAGAACAAACGGAGTAATATCCTGCTTTCGAGTGCCAAGCCACCGGAAACCAATAATGCCATTAGCCATTGGGCTTCGTGCAGAAGTAGGGAGGTAGACTTGACTCACTAAAGTTTGTCATGATATCGAAAAAAATTAAAGGAAAAATGAATTGCGGCCATCTAGATATATTTAGAGCGGTAGATATTGCCCTTTTTTTACATCAGCTCCACACAGGAGACCCTGAGGAAAATAATTCCCCTCAGGGCATATGTCATCTTTGAGGACGCTGTGTGGAGGGTCTTTGTTGGAAAAGGAAGTAGATGAAGTTCTGGGAAGGAAAAGGGTATGAGGGGTGTGAAGGAATCTGGGGTCGGTATATCCAAAAGTGACGGACGTATGAATCTATCCTCACCACAGTGGTGCAAGGTAATGTTCCGAGAGAGTCCTGCTGGAGAGGTCAAAAGATTTCCCTTAACTAGTCTCTCCCGATCCGGCCTGCCACGCAATTGGTGGGCAGACGCATCCGCCACCAAGGTCCGGACAAACCTCACCCCATGAATCCGGGCACTAGCTTGTGTCGTTTTCCATAGAGAGAAAAAAAATTACCTTATTTTTAAACGCCCGGGGTCTCAAAAGTTTCGTATGATCTGTAGCTATTTGAAAACGTAAAAATAAATGAAATTATTGTTCACTATTAGACCGATAAAATGGCCGGAAGTTTTGAAAAAAAAAAAAATTTCTTGATTTGGAAAAAAAATAAATCAAAGGGTCCATATTTTATATTTTGTACCAAACGTAATTTTTATTCTATAACTGTAGTACAAAGAACGCTAAAAAAAACAAATGTGATGTGAAGTATTCTTGTTGCCTAACTTGTATTCATAAACATGATTTTTTTTAAAATTTTTGTCAGCTATACGCAATTTTTTAATAACAAACATTAAAAGGTTAAATTATTGAAAAAAAATAAATTATCAAAATATTTTTTTTTTTAAATGTTTTGGGTTTGTTTTCTGATTTTCAATGCATTTTAGCGGGCTAATAACCATTTTTTTTAATAAATTGGAATGCAGTTCTCATTTTCTTTGTAAGACGCAACTTTTGAGACCCCGGGCGTTTCTGAATTCAAAAGTTGAAATAATTGACACACCCTACCGGGCACCCCTGTTAAGTCACCAAACGTAGCAAACCACATAGGGTGACCTACGGCAGAGGTGTTGGTCATCCAATAAATGGTTCCCGGTGCGGCGGTACACATACCCACCTCCCAAATTGATTGTCGTTTATAAGTAAAGAAAGGTGAAATGGTGAAAGACCACCATTCAAAAACGAAGCAGTTGCTAAAAACGGTTTTATCCAAGTTCGGAGACCAGATTTGAATAGCCAGGTACTCAACCTTCCTGATTCCCATCTTTTCCCTTCCCCACTCCCGTCAGCCTCGCAGCCACTCCAATTAGGGATGCCATAGTCCCAATGGCTACAGACAATTGGGAGCAATTGGAACTCTTGTGCGATATTCACAACTTCCGATAGCTCATGATATTAAGTGCTTAAAATAACGTTGACCTAGAACTTCTAGAGAAAATGCTGCGTAAATTTGATGATGCCAGAGCTTCCAGTTTGCGAGTTTGTAGGGAGACATATAAATATATTTCTCCTCAAGGTACCCTATAGTTAAGATAATAAAGACGGTATCATTATTTCTCGAAGGAGAGAAGAATGCCAAGGTATAAAATGGCTTTCTATTTAACGATAAGAGATCTCCAGAGAATGGGAATAGAAACTCCTAAAACTGCGCGACCTAAAGACGACGCTGCACTTTCTGACATCGATTTAGAGCAGCTTGGCTGAGTGAAAAGTGTAGAAATTAATAAACGCTCGGAGTCGGAGTTTCTTCGCCGAGATATCCACTGGCGACAATTAAACCCGATTTCACATTCATACATCTCATTACAACGCGGAGCGGGCAATTTTTCATTTAGAAAACGCTATTGCTCAAAAATGAAAAAGAAAAGTACCTAACTAATCGCGGTTGACGCTTGTGTACGTAATGATAAAATTCGCAGTTAGGCAACACCGCAGCACAATGAGCAATTCGGGCGGGAACAATGGCCGAAATGTAACATGGCCGCGGGCGGGAAGTGAAAGAAAGGAAAGCGATTGTTTTACCGGTGACGCAATGGCCGACGAGGTATTATATTTAATTCTCACAATAGATCGGCGAGGGATCCGACTGATCAATTTCTCCACCGATTATTGTGCAACCGACATGTGGATAATAATATTTGTAGTTATTATGCTCCTCCTTGTGAGCGATCGCGAATTGGAAATGGCTTTTTATGGAAACTTGATTCTCAAATAAGAGGCAAAAAAATAGGTACCAACTTAATATGATTTGATGGGGTTACAGTAGAAATATTGAAAAAATACAACAATTTTTTAAGCATTCCAATTGCACACATTATAAATATTAGTTTAAATAGTGGAATATTTCCTTCCATTTATAAAAAATCTATCGTAACACCCGTTTTCAAATCAGGCAGCCCTGAAGAAATATCAAATTATCGACCTATATCTCTTGTCTCAAACATTGCAAAAATTTTTGAAAAGATCGTAAAAAAGCAACTCATGTACTACATTGATAATAAAAAAATTCTTAGTCCTAGCCAATTTGGATTTAGAGAGAAACTAAGTACTCATGACGCTATTGCTGAACTCTCCTCAACTATATACAACGCATTAGATAAAAAAAACAAATGCCTTGGCATTTTCATTGATTTACGCAAGGCTTTTGATAGTATCTCCCACACAAAACTAATTAATAAATTAAATGATATCGGTATTATTGGTAAGGTTAGATATTGGCTGAAAAGTTATCTAACTCAAAGAAATCAAAAAGTAAAATTAAATAACTCACTAAGTGTAGATGAAACTTTAGAATTTGGAATTCCCCAGGGGACTGTTATTGGACCAATTTTATTTATAATATACGTAAACCAAATGTTTAAATTATCACTTAATGGTAAACTTATATCCTTTGCTGACGACACTGCAATAATTATCGAAAAAAAGACGTGGAACGATATTACCAATGCAGCCAATCAAGACATGAAGGTTCTAAAAAATTGGTTCGATAACAATTTACTATCACTTAACACAGAAAAAACTTATTACATTCCATTCTCTCTACAAGAAGATGTGCCAAATAATTTAATTAACATAACAATTCATTCCAAAAATTGTGCAAATGACGGTATATGTAATATGGACTGCGCTAAGCTGAATCATAAATCTAATGTAAAATATCTTGGAATCTTAATAGACAAAAATGTTAAATGGAAAGATCATATCAATCTCACTGTGGAAAGAATAAGAAAACTTATCTATGTTTTCTATAACATACGAAATATTTTAAACAAGAAAACTATCAAAATTGTCTATTATGCATTAATTCAGTCTTTATTACAGTACGGCATTATTGGGTGGGGAGGGGCCTTTAAGGCTTCCTTACAGCCCATAATTATAATTCAAAGAATAATTATAAAAACCATTCTTAGGAAACCATACGACTACCCTACTATACAGATATTTCGGGAATTTAATGTACCATCTGTTACAGAATTGTATAAGAGAAACGCCTTATGCCAAATTTATAAAGAATATTTTATTCAAAAAGTTCACCCCTCAGATAGCATAAGCAATAGATTTAAAACTAATGGCTTAATAGCCATCCCTATGCTTAGAACGACCACGGCTCAGCACCACTATTTGTATTTAGGTGTAAGATGGTACAATATATTATTATCCAATAACAAAATTAATATAACAGATACACTGAAATATGAATTATTCAAAAAACAAATTAAGTCCCTTAAATTGGATAATGACATATTGTACCCTTAATGTTTACCCTTTATGTAATTAATTAATTTACCCTTACTTAAACAGTAATATTTAATATTTAAAAAAATTGTATTGATATTGTCTAAATTGTGTACCTACCTAAGATATTTATTTCATTAGTTCTTTGAAAATTGTTTACATAATGAACATCATTATAATTTTTTTGCATGTAAAATACTCCTCCCATAAACACGAACTCCTAGAGCTCAACTTATGGAGTAGTAGAATAAAACATGAATTATTTTGTAATCTTGCATATATTATCATTGTAATGTATAAACAAAAATCTTGAAATAAATAAATAAATAAATAAAATAAAAAATATAATAAAATTATCCCGTACAACTTAGGGCATTATAAAAAAACGGTAACAACACTAAACCTACATAGGAAACCTAACCAAAACATTAGTAATTTGAGTAATAAGACCATTTTTATTTCATAATCTTTCAGTATCAAATTCCACACAGGAAAAATGACAAATTGTTTTGTGATTGGGTATTATTTTAACGAGTCATTAAATTTTACATAACGTCGAGTCCATTGACGAGTCAATGATCATATCAGTAAGTTCGAAATGACAGTCTTATTACATTTAGATGAGTAGGTATAATGGAAAAATAAAATTACTAGCATTTCAAATTAGTAGTTAATTACATTTTGAGCGATTATTTGGAAAAGCGGAGCAAATCGAGGAACGACTTGTTTAGTGAAACAGCTCGGGGTCAATCATCCGAGTTTGTAGATTTGATTAAATACTAAACACGGGCTAGGCCAAATTACACCTAGACTGGACTAGCACAGCTCTGGGTGTAATTAGTGACGCGGGTCAGTTGCAGCCGGCTGATAGGTCCGAGGATAGATAAAGCGGCCATATTGCTGGTATTTCCGATCTAACCTCTCCCTCTTTCTCAATAACGGCGCTTGTATCGGAAAGTGAGGTCAAAGACGAGCTCTCAGCAGCAGGACCATATACACCGACCAACTGTGTTACCATTTTGATAAGCAAACGTGAATAAAATAGAGAGTTCCCTTGATGTCATATCGAAATATACCGGAGCAGCGATGACAGGCTGCTGACAAACGATCGGGCGAGCTCTTTTGGCACCCGGCCGGGAGTGCAGTACGAGCGAGAAAGCGGTCCGGCGACAGACAATACAGGCAGAGAAACTTACACTTTCGCAGAGTCCCCGTGTCTGAGGTGGAGAAAAACACCATTCGCCGATCTGCAACAAACGAAGGAAAAGCAAATAAATATACTGTCAGTTTTGCCACGCTTTCACAATAACGAAACAATAATAATTTCTAAAACGAAACATGCAGATGGGAAAAGGCGTGTGGTGAAATTCTAACAGATGCACGAAGGCTCTCACACCAGCCGCTGGGAGTAGGGAGTAGGCACTGTAGGCAGTAGGCTGTGCGGTAGCGAAGGTAAATCAATCTTTTCGTGAAGCTTTCTCAGATGATTCACGAGTCTCGAATCAAACGGACTCGTTAATACGAAACTTATCCTTCACTTTTGAAAATTTGACCTTTTTCAAAATTAATAATTTTTGTTAAAAGGTTTTTAATTTAATTTTTCGAAAATTTTAACGAGGTATCTTTGACATTGATGGAATTTTGAAAAAAAAAATTAATTTGAAAGTTTTTAAAAATTGAAATGTTTTTGAAATTTAAAATTTTTCTGTTTTTGAAATTTAAAAAAAAAATCCTGATTCATATAGTTCAAAGACCATATCGAAAGCGGAAATTTGAAAATGTCAATTTTCTTCGTTTCTTTTTCTCTTTTGATCTGCGCCGTCAAAATATTTCTAGAAAAATAAATGCGTCCTTTATTACTATGTGCATTTTAATGGGCTTTTTTTCTGAAAAATTAAATTTACAAAAAAATGTAAAAAAAAAAAACTTTCTTTTCGCTCTTCTAAAAATAAGCATTTTGTCCTTTACAGCATTTCAAATGACCGTGATCGATATAATGAATTTGTTCGAGAAAGTAGATCGGGGAATGATCTGTACGAAGTGCTTCACCACACGTGAACGTGACACATCACTACTGCGCGGCGCTCTGTCCGAGTCCCCAAGTGTCCAGGCCGTGGCGATGTAATACAGCCAGCCTCAGTCAGACAGCCACATGGTCTCACGGCCTACTAGCCACACGGCCTACCAGCCACACAGCGTAGACCTTATGCAACACGCGGAACGCTCTCCATGTGCATACAGCACACACTCGAAACGCAGAGGAAGGCAAGTGAAAGTGGTAAATGTAACCTTTTCTCACTTCAAAATTATGTAATTATCATTATATTATTGCTTAAATAATATAATCTACGGATAAACACGCATAATCGAACAGAATTGATAATGTAAGAGCACACTAAACTTAACAACGTTTCCGGTGTATAGATGTTTTATTGGTTTGATATAATAGGAGAAAAGTGAGAGGTCTACTTTTTCAAATAAATAAAGATAGTTTATAAATAAAGATACATTTATTAATGCTACCCAGTTTAGTCGGAGATTCATTTCGTTACGACAAAGCGAAAACTAAATAATCACAATAAAAAGTAAATGTAATTTTTTTTTTATTTTATGTCCCAATCAAATGTTATTTTTCTTATTGGACGACAAATGAATATGATACGAACAATATGGCGTCTAATCGATTTAAAATTTACATGGATAAGGGGTACGAGTACCGCCGCCTAGGGAACCATTTATTGGATAACCAACACCTCTGCCATAGGATACCCCAAGTGGTTCGCCACGTTTGGTGACTTAGCAGGGGTGTATGAGATGAGGTTTTTCCAGGTCTTGGAGACCAATGAGTCTGCCCACCTTTTGCGTGACGGGCCGGATCAAGAAAGACTGGTTGAGGGAAGTCTCTCCAGCCAGAATCCCTCAACCCATCGCCTTGCACCGCAGTTGGAGGGATTGGATTCAAACGTCTGTCACTCTTGGCACACTGAACCCCATTCCTACCCACCCCTATGTGTGAGGACACCAATTTCCTTCATAGAACGTTCTGTCCCTCCTTTCCTTAAAAAAAACCTTCCACACAGCATCTCCTGAGATGACATAGGCCCTGAGGCAAGTTGTTTTCCTCAGGGCCTCCTATGTGGAGCGAAAGTAAAAAAAACATACCTCACAATGAAAACAGTACCCCAGAAATTCGAGACAGAAAGCAGTGCGAATAGTGAAGAAGGCTCACTGGTTGAGAGTTTCTAGTGGACACAAAAAGAGAACTTTTGCTTTATTGTTATGATATGAAAGTCATAATTAACGGCTTATTACCACATACTAACGAAATAACTAATTTACATATTAAAACGTCGATGATTCAGGTATAAATTGTTGTTTCACGCGGTTAGCAGGTTAACTTAATAAATTATAAAAAGTAGAGCAAGTTGTAGTTGTGCATAATGAAGAGGGAAATCACTCCAGATAAACGAAGAACGATTAAAAATTATATTAATTATTAAAATATTACATAATTTTAGCTTGGCGCAATCAAGTCATTATGAACAAATATTAAGTGGCCTAATTATTAAAGTGTACTAGAATAGGTAACTAGTGTATGCTACATTAATTAAACGGTTCAATTAATACTATTTGGGAATGAATAAAGTCTATTAAAAAATGGCAATTTTTAACAAAAATGCACTTTAATAGCATCTAAGATGAATATAAAATATTTATAAATAAAATGATAGGTGAGCTAGTAATAGTTATCGGTAGGAATTTAGAGCATTTTATACATAATAAAGTAGGTGTTGTTATTGATCGTATGAAGGTTGGAAAAAAATTCCATTTATAGATTATTTACTGAAATGTATGCTTTCGTACAAGTGAAATTTTCGGAGAAAAATCAACAATCAAATCTGTACCTTAAAGCAGTGGTCCCCAACCCACGGCCCAGTAATGGGCCGTGGACCAAATGGTAATGGGCCGCGTAGGGGCTTGCATAAAATCAAAATACTTTTGAAAAAAAAAATTAAGCTGTTATTATCGTTGATCTTATGTAAATGTAAAATTCGGGTGAAGGTTATTAATGAATGTAAGAAAATTCTTTAATTATCTGTTGCTAACTGACCAAGTAACGAAGATATTTTCAACTATAGATAATTTTACCGCCCCCCAGTGGGCCGCGGTAAAAATAACAATAACTGGGCCGCGGCGACAAAAAGGTTGGGGCCCACTGCCTTAAAGGATAAACCATACATAGCTATAGACTTAGCTAAATGGACTTACGTGGTTTATATTTTAGGGTACAGAAATAATCCTCAGAAATAGCAGAAGATACATATGAACAGAAGAATAATTTATAGTTATTTAATTAAAGGACGTTTTTCTGTATACTAGACCCACTCGTACGACTACGGACGTCTTTAATGTTCGACTTCTTGTTCGAAAAGGAAAAAGACAGAAGCCACTAGAACGATGACGTCACGTACAATTACTCTCTGGGACTAGTAAACGGAACGAAATAATATCGAAATAAGAATTCCCTAATCTTTTTTTAAAATTACCCTCCTACCAGTTTTCTCGGTTTTTCCTTATGTGGTCATTTTGATTACTAATCCAAAACAAAATGGGTACACATAGCAATGATACGAACGTAGATTGATAAAATAATGTTTAAGATAAGATTTTTATGCACAGCACAAAGGGTAACAATTATTATTAATAAAGTTTCCTTTCCCAAGTTGGTTGTTTGCAGGTGGAAAAATGTAATAAGCAGTAATTGTTGAATGAAACACTAGTATATATTGAATTATTTGGCGGGTAGGAGATAAGCCGACGCGTCGGAGCTCAATGGTAGAGCATTTGACCGGAAATCAAAAGGACGCGGGTTCGAGTCCCGTCAGCGGCATGTATCTTTTCTCGGGAGATTTTTTCAAGGTAGATGAGTGTTTCAGGCTAATAATTATTACTCATAATAATTGTTACAAACAATTACTATGACTCATTTAAAACTATAAAGCAGAGAAGTTGTTCGTGTTCCCAAAATAATGCAAACGGTCATAAATTTGCATTGCTCTGTCTCCCAACCTAATGAGTTATAGAGATTATTCCAATTTTTTCAAATAAGAAAAAAAAACATTTAGATAAGAGTGGAAAACCATGTTGCAATTAATTACCAGTGAATTATAAAAATACTACACGGATATCTACGATTTACGAGAGTCAGAGTTTGATTCCCTATTAAAATGTTTGTTAAATTCTGAAGTCGGGGGTTGTAAAAGCGCGGAATCGAATAATACCTAGTTAATCCAACCAGGTCCCACGTTCAACAGAAGGTAGCGTTTAATTGGCACGCTTTTAGCAATTAAATTCGATCGAGGACGTGTTAAGTATTTGCTAAGCGGCGCAGCAGCTAACTTCAAGTACAACAGAATGCATTTTATTATTTGGTCGACTTATTCAAATTAATCATTTATGCACTTTCAAATACATTATTTTATTTTTGAAATCGCGATGGTACTTTAACTGGTAGTCTAAATGTCTAATTGACGAGCAAAGATACGTTCTTTTGGCGTATTATTATTATTTGATAGCGGAAATAAATGCTGGCTTTTAAAATGGTTTTTAATTTAATTTCATATGAAAATCTGAAATAAGTGACTTCGATTTACTTCGGTAGGTAATCGCATTGGGTAGAAGAGATATAACAGATTTTTTTAAAAATCAAACCTAACCCTAAACCACTGGCAAGTTAAGATGAATGTCAAAATTATATCCAGGGAAGTTCGTAATATGT
Source organism: Limnephilus rhombicus (assembly GCA_929108145.2). Taxonomy (NCBI): domain Eukaryota; kingdom Metazoa; phylum Arthropoda; class Insecta; order Trichoptera; family Limnephilidae; genus Limnephilus; species Limnephilus rhombicus. Next base: position 27,488,448 of record OV815278.1, read on the forward strand.
ATTTTTATAAAAAAAACTAAGGTTCGAAATTCGATCGTATTTCTTAAAAGTGGCTCATCTTTACCGCACGAAATTTGTATTACCATTTTTTTAAATAAGTATCTATCGGTAAAACTTTGGCAGAAAAATCAACAATCAAGTTCATAGAAATTGCAGACGATACAAATGAAGAAAATAATAATATATTGTCATTTTAATAAAGGACAAAGCGTAATAGGTATTTAACTGTGACATTATCGTTAATGGTATAATTATACTCGTACCATTGACTTGAAATAAATAATTTAAATGTAGGGAAACCGGTAAGAAAAAAAAAACAACACAAACTGAGAGTGTTGTATTATTTATAATGCACGATAAATCACAGTGAGGAAAAACACAACTCCATTGGCGCAAAATGTTTGACCTTTCATTATCACAACGGAACTTCCGGCGCTCATCCGACGCGAATTTTCCGGAGAACACAGGAAATTAGTTACGATCAGAGGAGCGAAAGACCCTCGACGCCCAGGGACGAGAGAGACAGAGCTACATGCAACACAGAACACGGTACACAACCATAGCCTTCCAGCGCAGCACAAGCACAGCAAACAGTCTCACGACGAATGACAAGGCTACAACATTTGCACTATTGCAGAAAAGTCCCGATCAACACACTAGGTGGCCAAAAATATGACCTTATTAATTAATATTTTTTTTATCTTTAGAAAGAAAATATAAAGAAAAAAACAAAGCGTAACCAGAAATTGTAAATGTAAACAAACATGCGTGTTAATTTCAAGCGACCTCCCAGGTAAGTATGGTCCTGTTTTCATTAAATTTTAGGCAGCATCGCGTTCATTGGTCAAAATATTGTACACATATTTTCGTATCGGTGATCAATGAACCGATGTATGCAATTTTTAGCCATAAGTTGTTTATAATTGTTTGCCTAGCTTGTAGTTTTTTTAGATTTTAGAAATGTATTTTAAGTTTGTACAGCGCCCTTGAGGTGATTTTTCACAAAAACGGCGCTATATAAATCATCCAAATATTATTATTATTATTATGCCAATCCATCTGCGGCTCCGCGGCCCGGCCGTTCATCGCATTCATTTGCCAACATTCCGCCTACCGACACACAGCAGCGCGACGGAAATGTTACTGGAGGGACGAGTAGGTACACTCTTTCAGAGCACTTCTCGCATCGCAAGGGAAGCCTGTGACGCAGATTAAGCCAATCGAAGAATAGCGCCTTCACTGCTGTTGTTAACGGGATAGAGTCCTTCCTGCCGAGCGATTCCGTATTTTTTGTGGGATCGTTATTACATAACGGACGTGATCTCCTGTCAGATTTGTGTGATTTTTATGGCTGTTATCTGCTTTTTCTATGTACAACGTATATTAAATAATAAATAATCATGAATACTTGCAGGAATTCATGTTTAAATCGACAACTTGACTAAATTCTTACATTTAATATTGTTAAGTTATTTTCTTTTTGCATTATTTCGACATATGGAATGTATTGCGTACGTTTTGGAATAAATTATTATTATTATTTGTGAATATGAAACAACCGCACACGTCAACTATAGCTTTTTAAAGTTATTTTTTCTATGGATATTATTAGCCTTAAAAGTATCTTCTTGGTATTTGTTTTCCTTATTTAAAGTTAAGTACTTGTATATACATTCTATGAAAATATAACACTGTTGTTAGAGCTGAAATAATGCGACTTATTAAAAAATTCATAGCTACTTACACTTTTAGTTGCAAAAAAAATCATAAAACTATTTTAATAATATTAATACATACTCCATACTACGCACATGATTTCAACATTTTAAAGATTCAAAGTTTGTGATGTAACTGCGCGACGTTGTGATGTTCAATTATTTTCCAAAGTAACTACTTTCGTCTAAAACGATTTCCAGAAGAAGTTAAAAATATACATACATGTTATTTTCAGATGAATTCCAAGGAATATCAATATTAAAAACAATTGTATTGACATAGAAAAAATAATAATTAATTACTATTATTGGATAGTTTTTACTACTTTTTATTGGATTTTTTAATTGAAAATGGCTATAAAATTTTGCGATTCGAAACCGGCAGGGTGTTGTACTTACTGGTAAGGGTGGCAAGTCGATATGATGTCGCGGATACAATGCAATTATTTTCTATGAGTGAAAAATAAAGCTCTCCAAGTTACAGTAGAATAAATTTACATAAAACAAGAATCAGAAGTGTTAATATTATTTAATCAAAAACTCCGGAGGGGAGGGAGGTATTTTTCATGAAAATCAAAGAAAAAAAATTATATATGCGGAATGAGTCAAGCGTTATGTACTCGGAATAGTGATGTAGACCCGGGAATATTCCCCGGGGAATATTCCCGGGAACGGGAATATTCCCGGGAATATTCCCCGACCTGAAATAAATTCCCGAAAACGGGGAATTTATTTAATTTTTAATAAAATGGTTTCTACACTTCTCTTGGATGCTTTATTGAGAGTTGGCAGTTATCTAAGGGGACATCCCTTGATGTAGGGACTTCCCTACCACTTATGCCCCCCCCCCACCCCCCTTAGAGAAGTCCCTGCAGACCAGGGTATCCCATGTAGGGATTTCCTCAGGGTCCCATGTTTATCCCAGGACGATTTATTTTTATTTAAAGGAGTGTTAATTCACTCGCGAATTCACATTTCAGTATATTCACTATACCTTTGGTATTTATTTGAATATTATAAACCTTGATATTATTATTATCATATTATAGCGGGTTTTCAGTCAGCACAATATTTATTATTATTTAAAAATAATTTAATAAAATAAAAATGATTTAGACATCAATGACATCTGTGGTTGGTTAAAATAATTTCATACTACTCAGATATATTTTAATATTTTGGTCGATACTAGTGCCATTCCCTTAAGGGAAGTCCCTTTGGGTTTCCTGGAAGGGAACTCCCTTAGACATGGGGGCCTTAGGGTATCCCATGTAGGGATTCCCTGAGAGTTCCCATGTTTAGGGACTTCCCTTAAGGGGTATCCCTTTGGGTTTCCTGGATGGGAACTCCCTTAGATTTGCTATATAACATACTGGATCCTGGTCTCTCTGCTCAGTGTTATTGTGTAGCTGCTGAAAGGTTGTGTGCACGAGTTTTGAGATTAATAATCTAAAAATTCCTCCTCCCTCCTATTCCCATATATATTGGAATAGATTTGACTTTTTATGGATCTATACTGCTAATATGTACCATATGTGTGTATTTTTTATATTTTAGTTAATAAATATTATTCTTTTTGAGGTATTATGTTGGTAAAATCAAAATTCCCAATATTCCCCGTCCAGGGGAATATTCCCGGGAATATTCCCGGGAATATTCCCCAAAAATAAATTCCCGGGAATTTATACATCACTAACTCGGAAGAGTCTATATCAGAGAAATTATTACGATGCGTGTAAAACACGTCGATAGCGGAAATTTTAAAAGCTGTAAAGGACAAAATGTTAATTTTCTAAATAATGACGTCTCCTGTTTTTGTAGACTTATTTTACTTATTTTTACTCCTGCAGCCCCAAAGTAAAAAGAATACTGTTCAACGCTTTCTGTACCTTGCTGTACACATCAGAAGTGTGGGTTGACTCTGCAACCCAATGGCATAAGTTAAAGGTTGCTTACAATAACGCATATCGCCAACTTTTCCGCCTACCGAGATACTGCAGTGCTACGGAAATGTTCCTGGAGGGACGAGTACATACTTTCCGTGCACTTCTCCGCCACCGCATGGGAAGTTTATGGCGCAGACTGCGCCATTCGAAGAATGCGATCATCACCGCCATGACTGCCTGGATGGAATCTCCCCTGATGACCCTCTGGAGACGGGAGACGATGAAATACCCCCGTAAACGGCTATTTACGTTCATTTTAGTGTTTGATAAATACTTTTTTTTTCTGTTTCATTTTTCATGCTTATTCGTTTATTTAATTTAATTTATGTGTTGTTATTTACTTTTTACCTTAACTTATTATTTATCTTTATTCGTTATTTTAAAATATGGAATGTATTGCATTGCACTTCCCCTGCATACATTCTGGAATAAACTTAAAAAAATACATATTATGATTTTTTTATTGTATAATTAAAATTGAATAAGTATTTCATAAAATTTTGTGCAATATTTTTTTAATAAGAGAATTTAATTTATCTTTAAATTTTCAGAAAAAAAATATGCAATTATTTTCCCAGAAATATTTCAACGAGGCAGATCGAAAGAAAAATAAAATTTGAAAAATTACATTTTTAACAAATTTTTGGGTTTCTTGCCCTTTATAGCATTTCATTCCACTACCGACAAGTAAAAGATAAGTTCACCATTCCTTTTCGAAAGCATCATACCGGACGTGCTAAGTTAATAAACCAATAAAATTGAAACACACTTTTCCATCTTCCCACAAAATTGGAACTTCGACCTTGACATGGATCATACATAGATTCGAAATCTCACGGGTTATGTAACGATTTCTTTTATGTTAAAACATAATAATAATTATAAGCATCGACCTCGACAGCCCGGCGGTACTTTAGTTTAGTCTGGGCTTTGGTTAAAATCCCCGCTGCCCGATGCCCGCTGTGAAACTATCGTAACTCTGTACCAGTACACAGCGCGTTGCAAGTAATAGTTGTACGTGCATCACAAGTTTAATTGACAGTTTCACCGGATAGGAGCGGAAGTACATCAGGGTGGGAGTTTCATAGGCACGAGGAAACTCCGAATAGCAGAGGATGTTTAAATGTAAATCATAAACGTAAAAGAAAATCTTAACTGGTGAAATGCATTAGATATGGGGGCATACATTAAATACGTGAGCAGTTTTTCTTCTGATGTAGACCCCCCCCCTTGGTGACATAAATTTGGGCCAGTTCTTATATTCTTTTCAAGTAACGGGAGATTTTGCTGGACCCCTCCCCTTTTTGAGCTCACGTAATTAATGAATGCCCTCTATGTAAATTAGCATGTCGCCGCCCTTGGCAAAAAATAAATGGATAGAACGTTTTACATACATTATGTCGTAATAATAAAGAAAGAAGAAAAAACAGAATACCAGAAAATTTGGTGTTCTAAGACAAGAATTTGGCTACTTGACGACGACATCGCGACCTCCGAAAGATCATTTGGCACCGGCGCGCCGGTCCCAGCCCCGAGGTTACGGGTTCAAAATTCAGCGAGGGCAAGAACTCATTATCACGCATTGTACGAGTTTTGTCATGTATAAAATTTCAATTAATTAAATAATGTATATGTGCACACAATTTTTAAGTGGAAGACAGCTGACCTGGTGAGAGGCAAAACTAATAATCGGAATCATTTATTGACTGAAATTGCTTTACTATGTTTAGTAACCAGATCCGACTGGATACTTCCAAATCTTCATCTTCTCCTTTCTCGCATAAATTTCCTTCAGAATTACAACATTTCCCAAATTGGGGTCGGCAAAGGTATTCCCATTGACTCCAAGTGGTCCGGGCAGGAATTTCGGCGTCAAAACAAATCCTAAAGTTTTATTTCACACACAAAAGTTTTTTTCCTTAATTTTTCTTTTTCAGGATGACATTTTTCAGATTAATAATTATCATCAATTAATAATTATCATCATGCTTACTCATCGGCGAAAAAAAACTTCCAATAAAACATACCTGAAATACACTAGAAAGTAATGCAACAGATAAATAATATTTAATCATTGAAGACAATTTTAGCGACTATCAAATAAAAAATTGAAACAGAAAAATATGAAAAAGATTCGGTCGCAAATAGTAATCGAACAGAGGACCTAAGCCTTGACGGGGCTCTACTCTAACCCAATCCCCATCGGCCATACTTAACTGAATCATACTTCGACTAAGAACTACCAACATTATCTTAATTTTCTTAAAGTAAGTATATTATGTTTATGTATGATTCCAAGATTCTTCAATTATTAAACACTAGCTTTTGCCCCAGGCTTCGCTCGCATAGTATTAGGGGGATCCCACAGTGCCTCCTCCACCTTCCCTATCCCACCTCCCGCTCCCCCTCCCTCCTCACCACCCCTCCCGCCCTCCATACCCGTTACATTCATTTTTCAAACAGCTCGCGTGTAACCTATTGCATTTTTTTAATACAAATTTCATAATGCCAGAGCTCTAAGCTATAGCCTATATGTTATTCTGATGTATGAGGTATATTATTGAAAAAGTTCATTAAAATCCATTCAGTAGTTTTTGCGTGAAAGAGTAACAAATATACATACATCCATACAAACTTTCGCCTTTATAATATTAGTAGGATTACGATTTAAGGTTTTGCTAATTAGGTTATTCCAAATATAAATAATATATAATAAGCTGTAATCAATGTTTACACGAGTAGCGTAATGAAATATCCAAGGTGCACCTACAGGGAAGTGTAATTTTATTCTAAATGCCACATGATCGCCCTATTTGTTCGCTGGCTGAGAGAGCAAATCTGTACCGCGCATTCCACAGCATTTATTTGTGACTGCACTCAATCTCACAAACCCACGTATATTATATCTGCATAGGTAATTACCACACTTGTACGAATAATATGTACAAACTCGTTCAAAACTAGGCACTTAATATTATTGTTTTCTTCGATTTGTCAATGATTTACGTGACATAAAATAAGAACTCTGCCATCATCATATGTCGAATATTTCAGAATCGTGGTGGGGAGAATGAGAAGGGAGGAAGGAAGAATGTTGGGATGCATTTTTGCTGTTCAAAATATGGTCACTAAACACAACTTTTTATTGAGTTAGTTTATATTACATTCATAAACTAAATGCACAAGGTAACATTTAATAACTTTTACCCCTCTTTGCATTAATTTTAAAATAAACTGATTTTCTCATACGCGGAAAACTAATTCTATTTACATTTCTGGTTTTGTATCTACGTATATTTTTATCAAAAATAATTTCAAGCTAAGTTTTGATCACAATTTAATTGTACGCGTGAACAACCATATAATATTATTTTTGCCAGGCCGAACCATTGCTTTCTGAGAGTTTGGGAGCCATGAATTAATTTTAATAATAAATCAAAATAATTCAACCAGTAGCAAACACCATTATCTTGGTTATATTATTTGAAGTACCATATGGTAATAAGAATTGATAATAAACATGACGTAGTCACTTTCAAACATTCGCTAGTGGATAACGTAACTTTCATAAACAGAGTGAGAAGAAGATGAGAGATCGTTTAATTAAAGAAATGATAAAATTTTGAAAGACGCGTGTTTGAAAATAAGAAATAGTCCTGAAGGTTCAGCACTCAAAGTGGCCTTAACCTCTCATTTGTGGCTCGCCCACCGATAGGCACCAAAAAAATAGCTCTTTTTTAAATGCGATTTTAACCCTTACGTATAAAGAACAGTATGAAGGACAAGGTTAGAATCGCTTACGCAAATATCTTTCTTGGCGTAACAGTTTATTTGATTATCTAGCTTCTCGGAATGATTTTAAATGAATTTTCAATGGCTTTGCGGATCACTTTCAGCAGTTGTCAATGGCGAAAATATCGATATTTTACGTTTTCAAAATAATATAATGGTCAATTTTTCTTTGAAAACTCCTTTGAATTGTTTTTTTTTTCTTGTTGGGTTACGTATTCAGGTTTGAGTAAAAATAATAAATCAGTTTACATTTGTGCGAATATATATGTTTTTATATAATTTTTAAATGGAATTTTTTTTTGTAATTTCTCGGAAAACTTCTTACGATATTATCATGTAATACAAATAATAATAATATTTGGATGATTTTTATAGCGCCGTTTTTGTTAAAAATCACCTCAAGGGCGCTGTACAAACTTATAACACATTTCTAAAATCTAAAAAACTACAAGCTAGGCAAACAATTATAAACAACTTATGGCTAAAAATTGCATACACCGGTTCATTGATCACCGATACGAAAATATATGTACAATATTTTGACCAATGAACGCGATGCTGCCTAAAATTTAATGAAAACAGGACCATAACCTGGGAGGTCGCTTGAAATTAACACTGTATATTGTCCATTTAAAGAAATTTAGATAGAGTTCGCACGCAGAGGACATTATTGTGAACACATGTTATTTAATCCTGAAAAATATTTTAATATAAATATGTAATGTATTCTTTGATGCGTGTGTTTTGGAAAGTAAAAGCAACATGTAAAGGTGGGTGGTGCAGTACCTATAAGGATTTGATCTTTCTAAATGTGATTCGTCAAGAGACAGATTCATGTGTAAGGAATCGAGTAATTTTAATTCAATTATTACAAGCAATAATTGTCAGCCTGAAACACTCATTTACATTGAAAAATCTTCCGAGAAAAGATACTTGCCGCCAACGGGACTTGAACCCGTGTCCTTCCGATTGCCGGTCGAATGCTCTGACCACTGAGCTATGGGGGCTTATCAAATACCTGCCAAATAATTCAATATATACTAGTGTTTCATTCAACAATTACTGCTTGTTATATTTTTTCCACCTGAAAACAACCAACTTTATTTTTGCGAGAAAGACATTGTTAGTGTTAAATCCCTCGCTAGGTGGCGTCGAGACAAATTATGTCTGCATTTATTGGGGAAATACTTAAACTTGTTAAATATTAATTATTATTTTTTAATTTATAAACTAACGTTTAGACAAGATTTTTATGCATAGCACAAAGGGTAACAATTATTACAAGCAATAATTGTCAGCCTGAAACACTCATTTACATTGAAAAATCTTCCGAGAAAAGATACTTGCCGCCAACGGGACTTGAACCCGTGTCCTTCCGATTGCCATTGAAAAAATATAACAAGCAAATATAACAAGATTGAAAAAATATAACAAGCAGTAATTGTTGAATGAAACACTAGTATATATTGAATTATTTGGCGGGTATTTGATAAGCCCCCATAGCTCAGTGGTCAGAGCATTCGACCGGCAAACGGAAAGACACGGGTTCAAGTCCCGTTGGCGGCAAGTATCTTTTCTCGGAAGATTTTTCAATGTAAATGAGTGTTTCAGGCTGACAATTATTGCTTGTAATAATTGTTACCCTTTGTGCTTTGCATAAAAATCTTGTCTAAACGTTAGTTTATAAATTAAAAAATAATAATTAATTTTAATTCAGTAAGAAAAGTGTGATTAAGACGTATCATAGACAATACAAGTATGATACTCTCAAATAGGTATATTTGAAATTACGGGTATGAGAGCCCAAAAAGGAAGGTTTTTAGTTTGGACCTAAACTCTGTTGGGCTTGTTATGCATCTTAATTCCGGAGGAAGTATATTCCAAGCCTTAGGCCCAGATACTCCGAAAGCACGATCTCCAAACATAGTATTTGGCTTTCGTTTAGGTTCTATTAGTCTGCCTTTAGCAGATGAAGTTGCTGATCTAAGGGTTAATTGTCTCGGACCGGTATTTTCCGGGACGCATAATTCGGAGAGACAAATGAATAATAAGATACATTATCTGGCAAATAGAAAACAATCGCAAAAAAACAATAGCGCTGTTTTTATATCGATATTATTTATCAGAACTAGGGATTCAAGGTTTTCAAAAATATCGATATATCGATATCGATTATATCGAATTAAGGCGATATCGATATTTTTTCTTTTTTAAAAGCTTATAGAAATCCGATGTAGTTTTAGTTATATCAAACGTTTATCGATTATGTATGTAAATATTTTTTTATATTTACCTATGTGAATAATCACAAAATTAGGATAGATATATAAAATGTGTTTTTATTCACAAATTTATTTAAAAAAAATTATTCCAGTGTTTTGTACCAGCTATCGAACTTAAAAATAGTAACTTTGACAGTCTGCTTCCTTGTAGCCGGTTTCTATAGTTATATGCTCATGCCTTTAAAAAAAGATGTTCAATAGGAACACTTGTTGCTAAAATTGGTAGATGACTCATTGCCACTTTAAAAAGATTGGGATATACACCTTGCATCTCTTGGCAAGTTTCAAGAATGTTTACTTTTAGAGTATTTACAGGAGCAGAAAGATATTGCGTAAGCTCGTCGTCACTGTCAGTTTTTTCGTTTATATTTGCGTGTGAGCCAAAGATTTATGGTGCTTTCAAAAATCAAATTCACCTTTATCTTCATCCGATATTTCGATACGATATATTGTGTTTTTCGATATTGATATATCGATATCGGCGTATCGTCGATATCGATAAATATAGATATATTTAGAGGACGATATATCGAAATTTATCGTTTTTCCGATATATCGCTGCATCCCTAATCAGAACTCATCAAGGTAATTTATGCGCGGTTTTTGAAATATCAGATCTTTTTGTAATCGGCTAGCCCAAGCAATACTACAAATAATTTATCTGTAAATTCTAAACGGGTAGTTAGGAAAATGTATAACCTAACCAAAGAAAAATATTTGAGTTGAAAATTTCTTAATGGAATCCATAAAAATATCGAGAAACTTGATGCCGCCTGCGTAATCTTTGATTCTTACCAAATAAATGCAACAAGGTGCACTCGAGTCGTATTGGCAATAAAAGAAATACAAATTTGCATCGGAGAACTGCATTTCGTTATAAATGCTAATAGAGCAACCCAGGTGTACTAGGAGTAGATTTAAACTGGCTTTAATGTAACCAGGCTTATTCAACAATCATTATTAATATTATTTCCAATTCGATTAATCTGAAACGAAATCTCAATCTTTGATCGATACAGTGTGCAGTGCCTGCATTTCAAAATGATTACATGTCGTGTGTTTTATACGTAAAGTGTTCAATCGATTTATTACGATACCATGTTTGTAAGGTGGATACATCATAGGAGGCGTTTCAATTGAAAGCATTTTATTGTAAGTGTACAGACGGAGCAGATGAGAAAACGTTTATAACGAGAGGAGCGATATTAAACAAATCAACGTACTAACCATTCCTCCTAACTAATCAGGCCTCCGTGGTCGAGGGGTAAGATCGAATCGCGGCGTGCGCATATAAATTTTATATGATTAATTTGTGTTATTTCACAATTAACCCATTTAAAAATAATATGTAGTATATTTGCGGCACGTTCCAGAGTGGAAGATACTCTCAGTATCGCCTTGGTGTAAGACCACCATTCAGAATTGAAACGTTACTTAAAATGGCTTTGGCCGTGTTTGGTGACCAGATATGAATAGCCAGGTACTCCCCCACTCTCCTCCACCCCATCTCATTCCCCTCCCAACTACCTTCAACCAAACAACATACCCTAATTGAGGATGCTTTAGTCTCACTAGCTCCAGACGGGAGTAACTGTGACTTTTGTGAGGTATTCACGTAAAAAAAATACACAGTTCCTCCGCAGGGGTAGACGGGGAGGATTGAGCTCCACATATCGTAACTTTGTATTGGTGCACCCTCCTTTCTTAAATTTTCCTGTAACGTTTGGGAGTTTCCCAAACGTTACAGGAAAATTGAGATTCTCAGCAACTCAAGCATTTAGCTGCCGGTCGCTTTGACATTGAGTTCCTACCCGGGTGAAATTGTAAATGTAGACGGGCTACTTGTCGATGGTTCTCGAAAGACCGAGGCTTCGAGATTAAACGCCGGCCGTCAGTGAGTGAGAAAAGACTATTTCACCATTACGATCAGTTCCCTTATTATACGCGACTAGTTATTCGAATATCTGTTGACCGCGCCTGACGCAGATGCATATACCCGTGCACTCTGTTTGCTGAATACAATTTATCCGTCTGCCGCCTCCTCCCCTCCTACCACTAGCCGCTCTGCCGCCGCGCGCCCCCGCCCCCGCCCCCGCCTCCTACTCGTTCTCCTTCCCCTCCCCCAGCGCGGAGCTTTTAATAAGGGTGGCCGCTCGGCACTGCACCATCGCCGCCATGGCAGTTCACTATTGCAGTATCCGCGCGCCTCCTCTCGCTACACGGACGCAATATTGTACAATGTCAAAGGAAAATATTGAATTTCACGTTGGAATGCTTTTCAAATACTTGCTGGGAAGCTGACAAGATTACATATACTTCTTTTGCACTAAGCTAGGTAACTTTTGCATTTCAGATAGGAACTATGAAACCCTCAGCTCTTTCCAGCATTCTAACAGAATTGGAAAAAAAATCTGAATATGAAAGTACGTTAGTTGGGGTATCGAGGCATGTTGCGCTTTTACCTCCTTTATATGCCAACAATAATAATGATAACTAGCAGTTAAAAACCCGATCGGCAGGTTTTGGCCTCTAGGCCCTGCGTGCGGCTTTTGGTTCGGCTTTGCCCAGTTTTAGTGTTGGTGATCATTTTATAAATCCGATAGGAACTGGTTCTAAAAATAGCCGGTTCCTCGGATCCACTGTGATCCAGTGACAGGTAGCCACCGGGACAAAGTCACCGCGACAGGCAATGACGTCATATGTAATGTATAGCCGCGTGTTACTATTATTCACAACTGCCAGTTACAATAATAATCATATTACCGTCAATCTATCCATATCAGGAGAGGTACTCAAAATTACAAATCCGCAGTACCTACTTATACCTACCAGCGGAAGATCCTCAAGCGATCTGTTAACGTAAGTGGCGCCATCCTTTTGCATTATTGGCACCTTGCTTGAATTCGGTTCTGTTACAAAAATTGCTTTTTAACAAACTTCAAGTACGAAAATGGTTTTGCGTAAGGTGCGGCATCAGAGTTGCATTTTTTGCCGGATTCCCGTACAGTTTCTGGCCTATTAATACTGTTCGATTGTATAATTCGTATAGGGCTGTTTTTGTGAAAAATCACCTCAAGGACGCTGTTTCCGAAAGCAATGATGTACACTGCAAGGCTGATCGAAAAGCTTAATCAAAAAAGAGGACTTAATACCTTAAAAATTAAACAGCAAACACTACTCAAAGCGGCCGACTCGAGTGGAAAATACCTTAATGATTGTAGACCCGCACACCAAAAGTTTAAGTTAATAGTTGAAGAAACTTATTGCTACCGTTCACCATTCAAAGGCTAGAACAACTGACAAAAATATGCATCGACAAAGAGCGACGTTTAAAAAATCAAAGCTTATTTAGATATAAGTTTACTCTTAAAAACAATATTACGTGTGTCGTGCATGTCCTTGCCGGTAAACTTCCAATACCTGTATTATATTACTATCTAGAGCTGGTGCAGTGCGCGGGTAAAATAGTGGTTATTGCCGGTCTTTACGGCGATGGAATTTGAAAGCTTTTACGGCACGTGTTCACGGGTCGAATTTGTGCCCTGTGTATTGAATAATTGTTATAATTAGAGGAAATGGAACAACCGCTTTAGAGAACTTAGTTGGATCAGCGGCATTGTGGTTCTAACAGAATGTTTTAATCGAGAGAGATAATTGGAAAACACAATACATTCGTTAAAAGTGCCCTTACCTATGCACTACAAATGCACTTAGAAATCTCTATATCAGAACTGTGGATGAACTATACATTTACTATCAAATTTATTTCGCCCGCTCTTTTGGTTTCCAATGTAAAGCAGAATTCCTGAAATGTTCCTGTAGGGACGAGTTCACTCTTTTCAGAGCTCTTCTGCGCCACCGCACGGGAAATGGGAAGTCTATAACGTAGACTACGCCAATCTGACCATACCATTATTAACCCCTCAGGCCTCGGTCATATTTTGACAGAGAGGAAAATATTTCAGCTTTACAATAAAATATAAATAAATGGAATATTTCTGAACGTATCCGAAAACTCAAACTGTTTTTGAAAGATGACAAAACAAGCTTTAAAATATTATAATTTTAAATAAACATATAATTTTTTAAATATAAAATATTTGCATGCAAACATAAAAAAGGTTAAAAAATGATTCACCTTAAGTTTTTTCTAACTAAAAACTTACTGACAACGAAAAAAAAACACAAACATATTTTATTAGACACTGAAGTCCGCGGCGATGCCCGGGCTTTACATAGAGTTTTCGAAATCAAATGTAGACAGTGATCTTCCTCTTGTTTTGAAGGTCACATGTGCGAAATTTCATCAACCTCGGCATAAAACTGTAGATTTGCATACAAATCAAATTCACAACGCCCGCGCATGCAGACATTCTCCTTTATACATTACATAATATTTCAACCAATTTACACAAAACACTGATAGATTATATACCTAAATCATCCTCATGAATCACTTTATCTATTGGTGAGTAGTTTTTGAGTTTATCGCGAACAGACAGACAGACGCGGCGGAGGACTTTAATTTATAATATGTAGAGAAGTGTATTATAAACATTTTTGTCACCTCACTTTTTTGTCGTTTCATGTAAAAATAATTAATAAAAAATCTCAAACTTTTATAATTTTTTTTTCAAATTCAGATCAGAAACTTTGGTTTCATAAAGGTCTAAATTTTACTTCTTTTGTGGTTAACTTTTAGATTTGAACGTAAAGCTTGGTGTTTTTTCTTTCTAACACCGTTTAGATCATATTTATCACCATGATAGTAAGGGAGACACAACCATTTCTATGAGACCTACATGAGTAGTTCCGAAAACCGAACAAATTAGCCTGAGGAGCTAATGCTTTACTCCGATACTATTATACTCAATACCGATAATACTATTTTATTTGTTTATTTACATGATTAATACATTTACTTGAGAAGATACATTAGGTCAACATACTAGGCAGCTACCTGTATCATGGTGACCAATGGAGGATAGTTAAATGAAGGTTAAGCGTAGGTAAACATATTTAAGTAAAATTATTAAAAAAAATAGAAAATTGGTAGAAATGTTTCCAATAACTCACAAATTGCCAAAGTTGCCTGGAAAATAAACACAAATAAATAAGGTAGCTGTTATGTATGTACATAAATACACATACATACATACATGCACACATATATATATATATATACTTACATAAACGTGTATTTATGCATACCCACACATACATGTATATTCTTATATATACACATATACATACATACACATACATATATACACTTCAGTTTGATGGCAGAAACAAGCCGTCAGAAAATAGTGACAAAAACAAGAACATCTTAAGGAGGCTGGATACTACTGCATGATATTTATACATAATATGCCTGTGTTATAAAGTTATAATATACGCATGCTATGTTTGCACGTCTCGGTTTTAAATAAAATAAAAAAAGAATAAAGAATAAATAATACATTTATATACTCTTGAAACAAGTTGTAAACACTGTCATAGTCACTAATCAGAAGGTCAGCAAGCGCCTTTCTGAAAGTGAGATATTTGGCTTTAGACTTTATTTCAATTGATAAGTTATTAAAAATTTTAGGTGCAAGAAAGTTAAACTGGGACTGTGCCATTGAAGTTTTTGTTGTTGGAATAATATAATTGGATTGCTTGGAATATCTTGTGTTATATTTTGAATCTATAATTTTTTTTTTTTTGTAAATTTGAATTTAAAATAAGAGGTAATATTGTTTACGTATGTGGATTTTATATTAAGAACTTTAAAGTTTTTAAATAGGTCTTTCGTGGGGTGTACATAATGTACTTTTTAAATAGTCCGTATTATTAATCAACTTTTATTAATGGATCTAAAACAGTTTTAGAGCATTCTCCCCAGACAATTATACCGTACGATAAAACTGATTGACACAGGAAAAAAGTATAGTCTTAGTGTATTTTTTTTCTTCAGTATATTGCGCTTCAGTATATTGGCTTGTGACATTAATTACATGATCTTCCCATGGAAGTTTATTGTCAATTATTATACGCAATAATATCATTTTTCATATCATCATTAAAATTATTATTCTATTTATATTTTTAAAAATACAAAGACTTCCTGGACGGAGTCCTCTCTGATGTACCTCTTCAAGATAGAAAAGATCCTCAAGCAAAACACTCTATAATAGTTGAAATATTACTAACGTATGTAATACCCTATTTTTCCTTTTATTCTTTGCATATTTTCCACTTACGGAAGGTATTTGCAGTTTTCGAACCTTTACCTAATAAAATGAAGCTACATGTGTAGGAACTCTTTTGATCTGGTGCTATTTTAGCCTTCGGTGATGTTTTGACGTCAGTTGGACTACAGACAACTGTGCCACAAGAGGCATCGGTGTGGAAGAAGCGCATCATATGCGACGGCAGATATGTGTGCCAATCACTACCAACGTTTCTACCGATCTAGGTAAACATTAAGAGGGCATTACCAGAGAAAACCAGAAATATGTCATTTTCAAATCAGATTTTAGACGTATTGACTCTTTTCCACAAAAAATTATAAATGTATTTCGAAAGATTGTTCTTTTATCTAGCATTCGCATGTAATAAATTTTGAGAATTTTTTTAAATTTTTAGTATAATAAGGTTATTCCATAGGTCGTTGGCAGATTTGTTAAATTTTCAAAAAAGATTTTGTATTATACCACACCCATTTCAAATAATATAATCATCCAGTAAAATAAATCAATACATTATCTAGCAAGCGCATGCTTTAGAATTTTAATTTTAGTTTCAATAAAATCATTAAAAAATATGTACGTACATGTGTTTCTTGACGAAAATTGGTCCATTTGTGTATTTATTTGCGCACTTACAAACTAATATATTTCAGATTTTTTTGACATTCTTATTAAATTTAGACATTATTGAAAAATGATAAATACTTATAATCAAAAAATAACTACAAAAAGTACATTATTTTAATAGTTTTATCATCACGCCTTTCAGCATTTTTGGATGAAGGTATAAATTAAAGCTAATTTGGATTGAAATAAATTCGATATTGAGTTATAATTTAAAAAAGCTGGTACGGAAAATAAATCTTTCTCATTGTAACCGCCCTGCACGATCGTAAGAACAACTTTCGACGAAATGAGGATTTTCGTCCGCTGGCTGGTTAAACGCTCTTAACAGAACCTTTATGGAGGCACGGCGCGATGGAAGATTAATCGATAAAGATATACTTTAGTATTCCAAGATCACTGAGATGGATCAAAAAGATAAATCACAAACACGATTATCTGTCAAACGTGGGATTACCGAGGAGTAAAAGCTCACAGTATTTATTATTACGTAATATTATGAAGATAATATATATAAAACATACATAAATAAATGCACATATTATATTTACGCGACACCTCAAAATTATTTTAGAAAAAAAAATATGGCTGCAACCAGGATTTGATGAGTTATGAGGTATTGAAATAATAAGCACGGATTCTTTAATTGAAGTAATCGATTTGTCTGATCTACTTTCATAAAAAATGATAATGAAATATCGGACATTGGTGACATTTTGTATTGTTGTTTTTTATTTAAAACAATCTTGGACTATGTACGACTCCTATTTTAGGCAATTCGAAACAGCAGCAATGCGAATGCTTAAATGGTCGGCAGGAGTATCACTAAAATATAGGATTAAAAGTTCACGCATTCGTGGTAGCCTGGGAGTCACGGACATAAACAGTAAGCTGGAGGAACGAAGTTGAGATGGTATGGGCACATAAGACGGAGACCACCAGACCACACAGTGAAGCTGGCAATGTCTATGGAGCTTCATCGACAGTGATCCAGAGGAAGACCAAACAACTCCTGGATGACTCAATCAATGCTGGAAAATATTACAGAGAAACGCCCTGGATGAAAGCGATACCGAAGGAAAACCGAAGAAGATATAGCCTGTGAACGAGAAGAGCCGACCCCAAAAGTCTAGCTAGACAATAGGTTGGGACTGTAAGGAAGAAGAAGAACAACAACAAAAAATTAACTAGTCGAGTCACCACCTGACCCCCCACTCCGACCATTCAATACTTTCTTCTGTTCAATACCTACTTTTTTATTGAATTTTTTTTAAGTCACCGGAGAATATAATGCCATATGCATTTTTTCTACAAATAATCTCAGAAATCACTCAGTTTTTGAAGAAAGACAAACATTCCCAGGTTGTGATAAGTCGACAATATTTGAAAAACTCCTTCTAGGTATTATATATTAAATAAAAAAAAACATAATTTGTAAAACACCACTTTTTATTTTCTATTATCATTAAAAGCAGAAGATGTTGCCTATGCAATGAAGGAGGACATAGGAATTGGCAAAGGACGAGGAATTGAACCCACAATGCCTGGGTTCACCCGACGAATTTATCAACTCAGCCACCGACCGGTATTAATAGAATTTAAATTATTTTCACCCAAATACTTAGTAGTGCAGTCTTTCCGTGAAGTCCTTTGTACTTTTGTAGCGATCTTTCGTCCCACTTACAATTCTGAAGGAGTAATTGCAACAACGAGAGCCAGCGAATAAAACAAGTGCTCCGTGATCTAATTTAGAACCGGTCACAACACACTGCTGGCTACTGGGCACACCGAACATACAATCCCAAGAAGTGTAACCTACCGGTCTGAAAGAAAACTGATGTCGGCAATTTATATATAACATCTTTCGACTCCTGTGTCCAGGGCAGGCTAATGAATGTTAATCTAGGAAATGTAGAACTTAGACAAAAAAACTTAGTAAACACCGCTTTTAATTTTTATATACTTGACGCCTACAACCGTAGCTTCTTCAAGGCAGTACAATACAGACTATTATTATACTGCCCTCTATACCTTCTCATGAAAAATCTAACTATTATTGAAAAAAAAATTTATACATTATCTCCTCACAGTAGGCCCCGAGATAAATAATTTACCTCATGCTGTGTGGAGGGTCTTTTCAGAAAAGGGGGGAGAGAAAGTTCTGGGAAGGAAAAGATACGAGGAGTGGGTAGTAATCTGGGGGTCAGTATGTCCAGGAATGATGGCGTACGAATCCATCCCTCCAACTGCGGTGCAATGGGATGGGTCGAGAGAGACCTGCTGGAGTCTCTCTCGATCCACTCTCTCGGCCCGCCACGCAGAAGGTGGCCAGACACATCCGCCGCCAAGACCCAGACAAACCTCACCCCATGAACCCGAGCACCCCTGCTAAGTTCTATGACCTGTGTAAACCCTATGGCAGAAGTGTTGGTTTTCTACTAAATGGTTCCCGGGACGGCGGTGCCCATATCCACCTCCCAAATTGATATTATTAAAATTAACTAGAAACCCGGTCGGCATTAATAATATAAACATTAAAAGTGATGTTTACTACGTTATTGTTTTATTTTAAGTGACAATGTGAAATCACAAAGTATCTGCTTCATATAAACAATTTTAGAATTTGGATACACGAAAATGTTTGATCAATATCAGCAGAAGTAAGGAAAAAATGAACTTACTTCGGCCACGCGTCCACACCACAGTGCTATCAGTGTATCTCTTCAGAGATCGCGAAGTAAAATAATCCTCGCTGAAACTGACTGAAAAACTATCGTAACAATGAAAATTAAAGTACCCCCACCTAGCAGAGACTTTAGCAGCGAAATGGTAAAATGTTCTCCGATTAAAATATCACAATGTTGAAAGTTTAAACAGCGAGCCAATGTCAACCGTGCCGAGGTTGTCTCTAAAGTTTACATACTTAATTTGTTAAATGGAAAATGCAGGAAAAGAATTAAGTATTTGTTATTGAGCGTTTCTAACAAGTTTCCCACTCAGAAGATGCCACGGAGCGAGGAAACCTTGTTAACCATTCATTTAAAAGATACAGCTGAATGACACATTATATTTATACGAACTATTAATCTCTCGGACCTCGTGCCTATTTTGTGGGAAGGTTCAAATAATCCCGCTTTGCAATAAAATCCAAATAAATGGAATAAATTCTAAACGCATCCGAAAGCTAATAACTGTTTTTGAAAGACGATGAAATGTGCTTTCAAATTTTATAATTTTTGAAATATAAAATTTTTTAATGCAAATATAAAAAAAAAATTAAAATGGCTAACGTTACGTTTTTACTAACTAAAATTACTTATAACAAAAAAAATAAAAGCGCACACATATTTTATTAGGCAAATGTATTATAAAAATGTTATCGTCATTCCATTTATTGTCGTTTCATGTAAAAATAACTAATATAAATTTTCCACAGTTTCAAATTGCGGCGGGAAACTTTAGATTTATAAAGGTGTATATTTTAATTATTTCGTGGTTAATTTTTAGATTTGAATATGAAGCTCGGCATTTTCTCTTTCTACCACCGTTTAGACCATATTTCTAACCATTACAGTAATGGAGACAACGATTTCTGTGAGACAGAGTTGTTCCGAAAAAAGAAAAATTAGCCTGAGGGGTTAAGGACGTATTATGGAAGATGTATTCAAGCAAAAAAGTTCAAGACATGTGATAGTGTTATTTTCTAATATGTTCAATTTGTTATCCCTATGGAAGTACCCGCATATTTATTAATAAAAAACTTAGTTTCATTCAAATGGTTTAATTTTCAGGGGTATAAAACAAAAAAAAATTGAATATGAAATGAGCTAAATGGAACAATTAAACTGAATTGGGAGGGGGGGGGGGGGGTCTTCGGTTGGTACACACGTATACATCAAGCTAGTTATGTTTTTCTTATTAATATACGGTTATCTCTCATAGCGCTTGAGTTCCGTGCAGTTTACAGCGAATTTTATAGGGGTATTTCACAACTCTCGAGTAACAATAATTATAGGATTAACGTGCTGAAAAATAAACTTTTACTTGGCAAGTAACTTTATCCAGTTGTGCTGAAACAAAAAATATCATACGCTACTCGACGAGTAGATCTAATCGACAGTTTACTCAGAAATATACCCTAAATTATCTTAAGCTTCAAAGTCTTGCCTTTTTCAGGTGATTAGATTTTATTTTTTTGTATTTCTTGTGCATTGACTATGTAACAATTTCTAAACATTTTTGTTTTGAAGCGTTTTAATTTTCCATGTACATTTCTTACATTAATTTTAAATTTTTGCGACCGGTTTCGACACTTAAAACTTAAAACTAATTGCTCGTTAATGATACGGACGTGTCGAAACCGGTCGCAAAAATTTTAAATTGAAGTAACAAATGTACATGGAAAATTAAAACACTTCAAAACAAAAATGATTAGATTTTACCTAAATAGCGGTTGAGAATTATTGACAACACGTTCTTAGGAATTTTATTGCTTATACTAAACTTATACAATGAATAGGTCTTTCCTATTTTGCAACATTTCCCACCAAGTACAAGCTACCCTGCATGTTAAATATATCCATATATTCAAAAACATTATGAAATGATATGGCGTTACAAAAAAAGTTTACATCTAAAACATTTAATTGTAGAGATAATAGGTTATCTGTCAGTTATAAATAATTGTGATTGGCAGCGGCAGCGGTTTCTCAACCGAGATTCAGAGGATGTAAGGTTGTATTGGTAGTGTAGAGTTGTAGCGGCCCTTTCCGTGCCGGTGAAAGGCGTCTTAAATAACAAAGGGAAACCTACGCAGCGAGCAATCACTCTTCGGGAGGCTAATTCCGCACTCGGGTGGGTGGAAACTGAACGAAAATCTCTCTTTATTACCTCGCTAAGTCATATTAAGACACTCAGTTTGCTTGGATTATTCTGGAGACTTCACTGGTAAAGTATCCACCTGGTATTATTTAGTAAATTGATTGAAAATTAAATCAAAGATGGGCTGTTGCAAGTACAATCACTGAAATATATGTTTTTTATCCATAAATAAAAGAAATAATCTTAAATTGTAGGTACCTAATGTAAAAGAAGACTTGTTTTGCAAATCATGATGGTATAGATTTAAAGATAAGGGACAACCTCCCGCAGTCTTCAGTCTTCACCAAGGATTTACCCCTTCGTATCTTTTGACTATTAAATTTAATCGAGTCCTTCGCGAGTATCGCGGAATCAATCAACACCACTTATGTGCAGAAGATAAATGGCAATGTGCGGTCAACGGAATGTTTACGCATTAAATATGATTTTCCTCATGCGGGTTCAAGGTGACACGGGCGGCAATCAAAATGACGGACAAATGAAATAAACGCGCAGTGGCAGGACATAAATGCAGATTTTTGTAAATACCGCTGACATCATTATTGTCAATACATCACCAATAAACAACTTCAACACAATTGTGTCCGAGACACTAATCGGTGGTGCCCGTCAATTATTCCACAGTAAATGCAAAATACGCGACAGCGAAATTACAACACAAATCAAAGATAAAACGCCTTACGTTCGTTAAGTATAGATACATTCTGACAGCTTGTCGTTTAAATATATATTAAGCTGTTATTAAACAAAACATAATCGCGTCCGCGATACAAAACAAAAGGAATGATTACTTTCGAACTACTTGCGGTAAACTTACGTGTTATTTTGCTATGTTTCTGTTTGTCAGATTACAAGCAGGCGAGATATTTTGTAATCTAACTTGCAACATAGGCCGTTCCTACATAAATTCTTAAAAACGATTTTTAACTCATTTATAACCCCCAAGTGGGTTTTAATACAAAAGCACATTATAAGAAATGACTTGTAAAAAACTTGGCGCAAGTCGTCACCCGCAAGTTTTCATTTTTGCATATAGCGCCATCGTGACATTTGTGAACAGAAGCAGAATACACGTTGACATACGATGGATCGCTATACTCCTCAAGAACAAGAAAAATTGTTTTCGTTGTTTGTTTTTGGGGTGTTAGAAGAATAATTGTGTTCAATCCAAACCAATTATTTTAATTTACAAAGTTACTGCCTTGGGAAATCGAGTGAGAACTTTTGCGCCACCTGTTATAATAAAAATTAAGGCATGATATGCTGACTTGTACGCAGGATAGACTTAAGATGAAATAATACATTTCTCCTTAATAGCACCGAAATATATTGCTCCGTCGTCGATGCACTCGCTCCCTAGTGAAGTGAAAACTCACCTCGCGCTTTCACAAGGTGATGTGAAAAATCCTTCAATTTAAACGAGACCATCATACTTTCTAGATTCGAATTAAAATTTTAAGAAATAATATATGAAAAGGAATGACAACAAATTCCTTCACCCAGTTTACCTCTACAAATAACTGCGCAATATTGAGTGGAATACAGGTAGAGGTAGAGGCTTCAGAAGAAGCAGGTACATCTTGTTATATAATGGTAGCTACATACATACAAGATACAAGCACCGTCGCAAAGCTTGAAAATTGGAGCAGCAATCTCGATAGGACCGGGCTATTGAGACACCGCGGGAGTTTCGTAAACCCGCGCTGCAGTTCACAGGGTGTGGTGATCCGGCCCACTTACACTTAGCTGACTATTGGTACATTGGTAGGGCGGCGTGGGACGAAACAGGACGTGCTTGATCAATTGGTAATTGGTAACACTAATCAAGCGTGCCCGATAAACAAAATCATCACAGACCAATAATTTGAAAATCGCAAAATAAGATCTTAAGAAAACCATTAAGATTAACTATATTTAAAGAACAACAGTAATTTATTTAAGGCTGTTGATGCAATATGATGAGACACCCAGGGTCAAAAGAGAACTTAAATGCTGATTCCAATGATTTATACACAATTCATGGATATTTCAATAGGTGAAACACAGAGTCGTGCAAGTCTCAGATGTCGAATGAGCGCAACAATAGATCTATTTAAATTTATTTCATACGAACATACTAATAAGGTCAATAATCCGATTGCTTCACAAAGAGATCGTTGAGAAGTTACAGGGCCTCTGTGCTGATGTATAGATAAAATGGTCACAGGTGAATGGTATTTAAGTATTTATAGTTGCTGCAGGTTTCGAAATATTATCAGTAACAATCGAGTCAGGCTTCGGGACACTATGCGTTTAGGCGTGGGCAGTGTGGGCACGGTGGCCTCACACGAATAGGATACGGCTCAATTTGAGATACTATTTGACCGGGTTTCGAGAGTATGATTGGCAATCAAAATTCAATAGAAACGTGGCAAATCCCTGAAATAATATTTTTTTACTCCATTTTTTCCTAGGGGAACTCAAGAGAGGATAGAGCGCCATATAACTCTGGTCAGGGGCACAAACCTGGCATACATTTGCAAACACAGGAACAGCTTCCCACACACAGTCTTCTGTTTGTCGACTATAATATTGACGTGACGAAATTCAAGCACGTTATTATTTGAGTACTCGATTGTACAGTATTTTCACAGGGTCTTCTTATTCTATTCACATTCATATAGTTTCCTGACACGCCTTTCTCCGTCGTAAGTAATATGTCGATAGTACTGAAAGGGCGATTTATTAAAGTGTAAAATTATATTAGCGTTCTAGAGGAAATATTTCACCAAAAATGGCACCATAAAAAAAGTATTATAATATACGCTGATCCGCGAAAATAGCTTTCGACCGCAAAATGAAATGTCGTGCTTTTCCAGTCTGAATAAAGGTCGTGCTTCACATATTGGGGAATAAAGAGAGCGACTTCACAAAGCAAGAGAGGAGGAGAAAACCAGAACGGGCGAGTCAACAAAGAAACATAACGGAATCCACACAGCGCAGCGGCTGACATGCATATCGGAGACAAGAACGAAGAGAAGAAGAAGAAATTAGATATCGTAAAACCTCCTTTTCTAATTTTATAGCAGAGATTGTCAAAAATACTCATTTCGGTTGTGGATTTGTTTGTGATTTTAACTGTTTATATGCAAAGAGACCGAACATGCAAGATGTGTAAAATTACGTGTAAAAAATACCAAAATAGTTGAATCATTATCATTCATTTTATTACATAGTATCAAATGAAGTCGCTCAAAATGTATGTGCGCATAGATCTTTTAAACTGCCCAACGGATTTTCATGCGGTTTTCACCAATAGATAGAATGATTCAAGAGGAAGGTTTATATGTATAATACATGCTTATTATAGTGGAGAAAAGCTGAGAAATTCAAATTTTCAATTCAGGCAGCGGGATTTTATAAAGGTTGGGTAATGGCGTTGTGCTTCGTTAGCCAAAGCAACGTGTGTCCGGGTCTGCTAGTTTTAAATAAATTATTTCTTTAATTACCTTATTATCACTGTTTAGTTACAATTTTTGATTAAAACATATTTTGTATAAAATATTAATTTCCTGAACCACCTTGAACCAAGAGCTAAATTCATGTTAAAAAATTTCATTGGTAGGTACATTTTTGTTTTATCATTTCCAAAACTAAAAAAAAAAATTACTCGATATCTACTAAAAATATTTCTAGAAAGAAAAAAAATGTGTGAAAATATGTGAAAAACTAAGTCAGTAGACATGAGTAACATTAATACGAATTTAAAACTCATGTCTCTGAGGTCCCAAAAAAAATGAATAATATTATCTAATTTTTTATATTAAAAACTATCTTTTTTATATCTTTTGAAGGTTATTCCCATCAATGTAATATATAATTGAAGAAGAAGATAACAATAATAATCTAAACGAAAATATGAAAGAGAACAAGATACAGAAAAATAGAAAAAAATAATGGTCGTAACAAAGGTAATGGGGCTCGAACCCAGAACCTCTTGCGACCATTATCTTTTTTTAATTTTTCTGTGTCTTGTTCTCTTTCATATAATTGCTTAGATTATTATATTATTCTTATCCTCTTCTTCAATGATATAATATTATCTCTCCAATTTAAACAAAATTAGAAAAACCTAACTTTCCGCACTTGACTTGACAAAATTGACTTCTTGGAGGTCCAAGGTGAGCAAACTATATTTGAATGAAATATATATATTTTTTAATGATTACGTAGAAAAAAAATTCTAAAATAAAATAACTATTACATATAAAATAAACACCATTAACGATATGAACCTTCGAAATCAACCCAAAAACCATCAATATTTAAATTAATTCAGAGTTAAGTTTGACCCACGACTATGTGCAAGATGGTTGCATAGAAAAATTAACATTTGAATCACATCGAGATAACCCTCAAAAGTATGTTCAATCATAAAAAGTGTAAACTTCATTATATTAAAATTCACGATGTCCCATACGTTCTATGGGAATACAACATCGCATGGGTGGCGTTTGAAGTTTGCCAAGTTCAAATTATTGTCAAATACATTCAAATCGTTTAAATATTTGTTACCATGACCGATGTGTAAACTGTTATTGCAAATTATTGATATAATATGTACTACGATTGCAAGATCTCTTAACTTAAGTGGTAGAAAGGTCATCACAAAAATAGAGATAGGAAATGTTTTGTTTATTGGTAATGCAACCTCTACCTCGTTGCAGTAAGTCGTGGCAGATTTATTGTTGGCAAATTGCAATAGTTCGTCTCACAGAGGTCCAATTTAATTATCTTAACTGTAAACTCTTGAACGGTGCGCTCCAGCGTCATTTTCACAGTTATTTATTCATGGAATTCATGTGTCAACGCAAGTCTTATCCATCATGAGCTATGGGCTACGAATTATTCGTTTAACTGCCGAAAAAAAATTTTTGCACATTATTTTGTTTCATAATTTTCAAATAATTACCACAAAAAATATTGTCGAAAGTCAGTCGAAGCCGAGAGGTAACTAGTAGTTGAAGATAAAAATAGGATTATGTTCAGGAGAAAACGATGAAAGGATTACAACCGAAATGTTTTGATGACTGGCAACCAAACAAAAATATAAAGGAGACTATGAAAAGCGTTACGATCTTTACTTAGGTTGAGAAGGGAATTGTAGTTTATCGAATTGTCTTTGGACCATTCGGGTTTTCCGATTGCTAGCGGAGACACCTGAGCGTTTTGATAGTCCGAGTGCGTTGACCGAGGAACGCCACTTCTTCCTACCACCACCACCACAGTCAGCAGCGATGTATCAATTTTATCTACAACAAAGTTACGAGTGTATGAAAATAGCTACGAGTGTTATCATTCTAAATAACTATTTGGAGATATTGGGCCCAGAATCAAGGAGCAATAATATTCAAGTTGTATTGTCGAGGACAATCCATCGCCTATTGTAAAATTTTCTGGGGCGTACTACAAGTACAAGGGGACTACGTTGACGGCATGGTCGAAGGGTAAGGCTCTCGACTAGCAATCAGAAAGTCACGGGTTCAAGTAAATTTTGCATAAATTTCGAGTAAATTTTGCGACGTGCGCAAGTAAATTTTATTGGATGTGAAATAATCCAAATCAGGTTATTTCACATTTTATTTTTATCAATTTAATCATTTAAAATAATGTAAGGTGTATTTGCGGCACGTTCCATAGTGGAAGATACTCTCAGTATCGCCCAAGTATAAGATCACCACATTCAGAAATGAAAAGTTGCTTGAAATGGCCGTGTTTGTGATCACATCTGAAGAACCAGGAACTTCCCAACCTTCCACCTCTCTTACCACTATTTTCAGCCATGGGGATGCCATGGTCTCACTGGCTATAGACGTAGTGTCCAGGGAGCACTTGGGACTTTAGTGCGGTATTCACATAAAAAAAACTACGTGCGAAATTGTGAAAATATTTTCATTATAATTAAGTACACCAATTACCGTGACAGAGCACAGAATTATAATCAGAACGAACGAAAGTGTCCGCCAAAAATACGATTGAAATATCTGTCGCGAAATTTCTCGCCGACAATAGAAACAAAAGTTGCTAAAAAAGAATCATTAAAAGATAAGACCGACCACTTTCACAACTCCGAAAGGCGACCGAGTCGACAGTACTAAGTCTGGGTTGATGGTAGTCATTTCTCCGACATTCGCCCGGTAATAGCCATCTTGCTTCACATTATTTTGGTCATCTTAAAGTCGGCCTAGGGAACTAACTTTCTCGCGGTATACGGTGGTATTCCATTGCTGACATTATTCAACTAAAAGTGTCTAAACTTTCACGATACGCTGACATAACAACTGCTGAGAGCCCAATGGCGGAATATAGAAAGAGGATTTGATGAATCTGCGTGGGTGGTAATAATGTTTTCAGGCAAGAAAGTTTGTGTCATTGCAGATATCAAAATTCTGCATAATTTCCTTCGGGTGCTGTGTGAAGGGTCTTTTTAACGAAAGGAAGGAGAGGTAATTCTGGAAATGAAAAAGGTATAAGGAATCTGCGGATCAGTGCGTACAGGATTGACGGACGTACGAATCAGTTTCTCCCATTGCAGTGCAAGACGATATTCTGAGAGAGTCCTGCTTGAGAAGTCAAAAGGTATTCCTCAACCAATCTCGCCAAGCAGTACGTGGGCAAAGGCATCCGTTACCAAGATCTAGAAAATCTCACCCCGTGAACCCGGGCAGTCACCAAACATAGCGAAGCTCTTGGTGGTGACCTATAATAGAGGTGTCGGTTATCCAACTAATGGTTCCCGGGGTGGCGGTAATTACACCCGCCCCTCGAATCAAACTATAAAGCAGAACACATATTCGAAGCACTAAAAATACTCCAACAGTAGGGAATGCAAATCTCGATTGGCAGTTTTGTGTGTATTTTTTTGCAAATAATCACAATATTTAAATAAATAAGCAAAAAAATTATAAAAATTATAAGTATTATAAGATGAACATTTATGTTTCAATAGACTTTTATGCATCAAACATTGTTTGACGTATTTGTCTATAATTTTTTAATAAACTTCTAAGTGTATCTATCAAATAACAAATGAAAGAAACAACCAGTCTTCTCTCCTAATATCAAACAAAAATCTTTTAGTAATAAAACAGTAAAGTTCTTTTATAACAAACAAAACAACGAGAAGTCAAGAAAATTAAACTTAACAACTTCACAAAAGATTTTTTTTTTGCATAAATAACCAAAAAAATGCTCGAATGAAATCAAACTCAATCACGTAACACGTTAGCCAATAACAACTATTATAGGGTGAAAAATTGGCTATCGGAAAAAAAATATTTATATTGATATTTATATGTATGAAAAAATGTTGAATCTGTAGATATAAGATGTAAATTTTAAATGTAAAAACCTATATGTAACTAAAATATAAGCACCTGTTGACAAGCCAATTCGATTAGTTTTGCAGGACTTGTTTGTTGATTATAATATGTACTATCTATTACTTCAATAAAAACAAAATAATAAAAAAAAATAAACAAAACCAATGCGCGCTGATGACGCTACACGCCAGCCAGCTCAATTTTCGACCAATCGTACGCACGGCCAGCGTAGTCCATTGGTAAGGCTCTTGACTCGCACTCCGAAGGTCGCGGGATCGAATCCCGGCGTGGCAAATAAATTTAATTTTATTAATTTGTGTTATTTCACAATTTATTAATTTAAAATAAAAAATAGTATATTTGCGGCACGTTTCAGAGTGGAAGATACTCTCAGTATCGCCCTGGTGTAAGACCACCATTCAGAATTGAAACGTTGCTTGAAATGGCTTCTGCCGTGTTTGGTGACCAGATCTGAATAGCCAGGTACTTCCCCACCTTCCTCTTCCCTATCACCTTCCCCACCCCACTACCTTCAGCCTCACAATATACCCCAATTGGGGATGTCATAGTTCCACTGGTTCCAGACGGGAGCAGTTGGGACTCTTGTGCGGTATTCATGTAAAAAAAAATCGCACGAACGAATCTGAGAGACACCTGGTCGCGCGACCTGCCGCCTCACGCGCACCGAACGAAACCGACAGATCGCAACTCCGTCCGCGTCCGTGTCGCGCTTCGAATAAAACGTTTTTATGCTCAAGTGCAATCTCGTTAAACCCGCGAGATCTCGCCCTTTTTTCGTCCGAGATCAATCTCGTTAAAAAAGGCCGAGATCTCGCGAAAACGAGATCTCGCGAGAACGAGATTGCATTCCCTATCCAACAGTCTTGGAATTTTACATAGTTTTTTCGGTCTGGAAAGCAACTACGTATTTTAAGTTCTCGTCGTTTTTTCCAACATGAGCTCGGAAACATCAATTTAGATTTCTGAATAAATATACATGTATGTAAAAGATGATAAGATAGGTACTTATTGCTTCTTCCATTAAAAAAAATATTTTTCAAAAAGAAAAAGGAGTGTTCACTTACCAAGGGCAGTAAATCTTGTTTATAAGAACACCAAGGCGGAATATCTTCACGAAACCTGCAAAAAATATATATACATATATATATATTGAAAATATGCAAAAAAATAACCAATGAGTCTACATCGATATTCTGCAGCCTCTACAATGTATTATCACATTTTCACTGCAAAATAAGTTAAGATTTTTCGCGACCAAAATATTATATTGCGGCTTTGATTCAAACTTTAAAAGATTTACCCGCATAAATGTTACGATTTCACTCTTTTTACTTCCGACTTACAGAGGTAGAGATAGAAAAACAACTACGTGTAGCAAAGTTATTATTTAATTAATGAAGACAATATTAGCGAAACAAAATCGAAATTCTGAAAATGAAAAATCAGAAAAATATACGGTTACATCTGGGAATAGCTCTGACACGGTCATAGCACTGAGCTAATGTGTCTACCAACTACCAACACTATCTTCACTTTCTTAACGCATATTTTTATTGGCTGCTATCTATGTATGATTGCCAGATTCAACTCGAACTAAATGAAATATCTAGATAGTGTCTGGGATAAATGTTTATTTTTATTTATTGACTTTTCTGCAAGTCTAGGATGAATATTTATTTTATTTTTAACTTAATGAGTAAAACCACAAATTGTAATATTTAATCATACATAAAGATAGCAGCCAATAAAAATATGCGTTAAGAAAAAAGACCCGACACCTAGGTCCTGGGTTCGAGTCCTAGATGTGAACGTATCTTTATCTGATTTCGTCGATTGAGTTTCGCTATAATCGTCTTCATTAATAAAATTTTACAATTTGAGGTTTTACTCATCAAGTCAAAAATAAAAATAAGTAGAGTTATAAGATTCAGTACCAAAATTTCAAGACAAAATCAAACCCCAAAGAAGGTTCTCATCGATTCTATCGCCACCACTAGCATTCATGCAAACACTTGATTCGGGCTTGGTATATATTGCATAATTAGATAAGCTCTTCAAATATCATAAATTTACGAAGCAGCATTATACATATACAGGGTGTAAAGGAACGTACTTGACTTACTCTAACCACTACTAACCAGTGATTCCTGACATTATTCGGAGTAAGAAATGTTAATGAACTTTTGGTCTCCGGTGACTTTTTTGATGTTTTTTAAATTTTTATTTTTTTATTTGGACCTGTAAGAGGCTGATTTGACATCGCGTTCGGGTGCCACCCAGGCCTCGCGTGTTCGATTCCTCGTCTGTCTAAGTCTTCCATTACGACACAAGCAACATTTTCCGCTTACTGTGGTGGTAGTAGGAGATTTTCAAATATTGTCAGGTTATTCGTAACCTGGGAATGAAAAAAAACATTTTTTCGAAACAAGGTCAGATGGTAGGTCTGGGTAATGGACCCAAAGTCTTCCCTTTTTATGATATTTTCAATCAGAATATGTTTTTTTTAATCAAAAATAACTTTCAAATAAATGCCCAGAAAAATGATTTAATTTACAATCAAGGGTTTTGTTATAGAAATAAGACTCCACCATAATAATTGGGTTTTCGTCATGTTATCCCATATTTTTAAAGATTTTGCGACAGAAATTAATTACACGATTTGCTAAGTTATCACAGAATAATCCAAACAGTTTCAACTACCGTATCCGCAAAAAAAAGTTGTAATAATACCCTAAATGGCCACCGTATAAACATTTTGGTCGATCGCCACCGATTTCGCGGTTTTCATTGAGATAAAATGAAAAAGTGTACTTTATTGACTCGTAAATCAGTTTTCCCACCGTCAAAGAGCGTTAATTGGCACTATTTTAACTTGACTCGGTACTTCGTTCTGTATTAAAAAGTACTTGAAATAATTTTTTTTTTCTTTATTAGCTCCACACAGGAGGCCCTGAGGAAAAAAATTTCCCTCAGGGCCTGTGCCATCATAGGGGATGCTGTGTGGAGAGTTTTTATAAGGAAGGAAAGGTTAGGAAGTTCTGGGAAGGAAAAATGTAAGAAGGGTGGGTAGGAATCCGAGGGTCAGTGTGTCCAGGAGTGACGGGCGTATTCAAACGGAAGGATTCATGAATCTGCAGTGCAAGGCGATGGGTCGAGAGAGTCCGGCTGGAAAGATCAAAAGGTCTCTCTTAACCAGTCTCTCTCGATCTAACCCACCACGCAGCTGGTGGGCAGACGCAACCGCAGCCAAGACATCGACAAACCTAACCCCATGAACCCGGGCATCCCTGCTAAGTCCCCAAACGCAGCGATTCACTTGGGGTGACTTAGATGAAATTTTTTTTTTAATTTTTAAATTAAAAAAATTGTATTAAAATGGAATTCCACCATGAATTTTCTGTTTCAAAATTACAAATGATAAAATTATTTATTGGCTATTTTTTTCTTTAATGGAGGGACCATTGAAATTATGAAGACGAATAAAATCTAAAAATAAACCCTAAATAATAAATTCGTAAACATCTCCGGGTCGTCAACCTTTCTTTAGTGGATGCGCACAGCATATTTTAGCACGTAAAAAAAATCATGGGTATAAAATGTGGAATTAAAAAAGAATTTCATTTTAAATTTAACAGCAATATTTTTTTTTTAAATTTAACATGACAACGAAAATTTCAAAAACCCGCAGCCCTCGATTAAAATGAAGTTGTGAAATAAAATTAGTCAATAATAAATTCGGGCAGAAAAAACTTTGAAATTCTACAGTTTTTGTTGCTTTATAGTGCCTACCTATATATTTTTTCTTGCAGCTACTTCCTCGACTACCTAAATTCTAAAATTAAATTAAATATTTATTCACACGAAAATACTAATTTCATCCCGCCTCCACCTTTACGATTTATCTTAATAACATCAAGACACTTAGTAAATGTGTTTTATATTGGGCAATAAATTACTCGACAACATTTAGTACGTGATGCCTACCGTTCAAGTTTAATCAAAATGGTCGTAAACATAATAATGTTATCAGAATGCAATAAGAAAACACCACCACAAGACTTTAAATTATTACGGATTTAAAACACTATAAATGCGGGTAACAAAAAACTGGCAATAATACGATGGGATTTATGAATTGCAAATAATCCATCCCTCCCTTGCATCGCAGTGGGAGGGACAAATTCGTACGTCCGTCATTCCTGAACACATCGGCCCCCCAGATTCCTATATACCCCTGACACCTTATTCGTACCCAGAACTTCCTCACCTTCTTATCCCTAAAAAGACCCTCCACAAAGCATCACCAAAGATGACATTGGCCCTAAGGGATTTTTTTCTTCAGGGCCTGCTTCCCGTGTGGAGCTATAAGTCGAACAGACACCAAATGCACTCCCAAAATTTCACACGGGGATTAACGTACAGTCAAAACTCCGAAAAACCCAAACTCGAAAGGCACTCCACCATTATATCATTATTTTAATATTTTTCATTTTTATTATTTTCGAAGGGTCGTATAAATATACGACCCTTCGAAAATACATTAAACTGGATTCTAAAAACAATATTTCAGATGATACCTAATAATTACAAGCTGCGAAACAAAATTTAGAAATACCAATGGCGGTTATTCCAGTTAATTAGGCGACTAAATCCTTTGGAATTTCCATTATTATTTATATCATGCTACATATTTATACCATGCATATTTATATCATGCTACTTACTATAAAAGCAAATAATTAATGATTCCACATTCAGTAATAAGTAGTGCATTGACTTCATAAGATCAAAAACCAGTCCATTACTTTATTTTCGATTTAATATACTTTATTAATGTCATTTTGACTCCATTTATTTAATCGGTGTGATTGTAATTACATATTGTGTGATCTAATATCAGTGTGTTTAGTAGATAATACATATTTAAAGTGGTGGGTGTAAATCAACGGTACGAATTGCAGGCAGGTGGAAAAACGATAGTTTATAATGTTATCAAGTTTTTCCAAAAAATCCGTGACAATCCAGGATACATCAAAACACTGAAATTCAAGCAAGTACATTTATTGGCAGCAGAGGCTTGCGGCCTCAACCTGTCCAAAATTCGAAGTGTCGTCGGAAGCTTCTCATTTTCCGTACGCAGAAGAAGTAAAAATGTTCCATCAGCCTCGTAAAAACTACAAAAAACCTAAAACGGTTACGGGATTGGATGATTTTGAAAAGGATGTGCGTCGCAGTGTGATGAATTTTTATGACAATGGCCAATATCCCACTCTTGCAAATCTTAATAAGGTTCTGGTGGATAAAATCAATTCTTCTGGATCTCATGAGTCATTGCGATGTATTTTGCACGATATTGGTTTCCAATTCAAAATACGCATAGATGGAAGAAAGTATTTAATGGGAAGATTAGACATTGCTACAGCTCGTGTAGACTTTTTGAGAAAAATGAATCAAATACGATTACCCAGCGACGGTCGGCAGATAGTCTACTTGGACGAGACGGTGAATCAAAATCACTCGATTACACACGTGTGGCAAGATAGTGAAGGCAATGGGGGTTTAAAAGTGCCAGTTGGAAAATGAAACCGGTTGATCATTTTGCATTGTGGTTCAGCAAAAACGGGTTTTATCACGGGGAGTAAATTAATATTCCGAACAAAAAGGTTATGCCGAATACAGATTACCATTCTGAAATGAATTTCAAAGTCTTTAAAAATTGGTTTGAAAATCAGTTTGTGACATTCCTCGAAGAACCCTCTGTAATTGTAATGGATAACGCAAGTTACCATTCCGTACAATTAGATAAAGCACCAACTACCGCATCCAAAAAATGTGAAATTGTAGAGTGGCTCCAAAGGAAAAATATCGATTTCAATGAAAACTTTTCTAAGATTGAATTAATGAAATTAGTAAAGGAATTTAAGTTAGATGAAAAAATATATGAAATCGATAACCTGGCTCAACAATATGGTCATGAAGTTGTACGTCTACCCCCATACCACTGTCAGTATAATCCTATAGAGTTAGTGTGGGCTCAAGTGAAACGAGAAATTGCAAAAAATAATAATTCTTTCAAAATCTCGGATGTCGAAAGCCTTGTGCATGCTGCTATAGATATGATTTCTATTGAGAATTGGAAAAATTGTGTAATTCATGCAGAACGACTCCAAAATGAGGATTTCATCAAAGAAGGCGTACGTGACAATTACCCAGATTCTTATTGGATAATCAACACCCCTGCCATAGGTTACCCCAAGCGGTGGCTTAGCAAGGATTCCCGGGTTCATTGTGTAAGGTTTGTCTAGGTCATGGCGGCGGATGCGTTTGCCTACCTATTGCGTGTCGTGCCGGATCGGGAGAGTCTGGTTGAGGGAGACCTTTTGAACTTTCCAGCCGGACTCTCTCGACCCATCACCTTCTACCGCAGTGAGAGGGGCGGATTCATACGTCCGTCACTCCTTTTTTTTTACATGAGCTACACACAGGAGGCCCTGAGGAAACAATTCCCTCAAGGCCTATGTCATCTTTGGGGATGCTGTGTGGGGGATTTTTTAAGGAAAGGAAGGAGAGGAGAGTTTAAGAGGTGGGTAGGAATCTGGGGTTCAGTGTGTCCTGGCCATCCGCCTCCAAGATGTAGACAAACCTCGCCCCATGAATCCGGGCACCCCTGCTAAATCACAAAACGTAGCGAACCACTGGACCACCCTCCTGAACATATTGTACCCCAGATTTCGTCGACCTGTTGGATAACTGTAAGTCGGGTACCCACACAACACAATATTATGACAGATTCAATGAGTTGACATTATTCGCAAATCAATAGCATGTCATAAGCAGCGAGGATACATTGATTACACTCTGTGGTTGACATCGCGGTGGGTATCCACACTTGCTAATCCTGCAGCTAACTCGATGATGTGTGTTTTAGAATTAATTTGATTATTTGACAGAATTGTTCTCCGAAGCCAAATAGATTCAATGGCCAGCCGACATCGACTTAATTTTAAACGATAATACCAAAAGGATTAAATGAATTAAATACATTATAATACTAACGATAATACTCGTAATAATGATTTTTATTCCAGAATGTGGGGAGGTAAGTGCAATTCCACAATTTCCATACACAACATAAGTACATAGTTACATCCAGGTATTAATCCTATTTTTTCAAATGTTATTTGGAAAACGAGTCATTAGTAGGTAAAAACTCTGTTCTGAGAGCTGTCCTGATTATCTCCAAGTACCAAACTTTGTACATCCAGATATGATGGGCGCAGTTTATATCTTTTTTAAATCTTGTCATATATTTTGTATGTAAACATCTTGTATTAGGTCTGTATATTTTTGAGCCCGTATCTTTTATTGTATTTTCCCGATTTTGTTTTTTTATGCATTTCTTTGTTCTTTTTATTCATTTTTTTGTCCATCATGGAGGACACTTTATTTTAACTTCTTGGCACCAACAGCACATAAATCAAATGAGTGGTTATAATAATTCATAAAATCTTATAAGACATGTTTCTGTGAAATATTTGTTAAGTGATTGTTCATAATGTTGTGTCTGTATGTTGCTTCTGTGAAATGTTTTGTAAAATTTTTCTTCATATATTGTGTCTGGATATTGGGTTGGGTTTAACTTTTCAAAAGTATCAATTGGCGATCCCTTAATGAGTTTTGATAACTCATGGGAATGCAACTTCGTTGTATGTTTTATTTAAATAAAAAATTAAAAAAGTAAGAACATATTTAAATAAGAATAAAAAATAAAATAAATAAAACATTAAAAGCCATTAACCAGCGGCCAAGAATTTAAATTTCGTCGAACGATGATCTTGCAATCGTACCCTCGCAAATGTACAGGGCGGTTTCAATGAGAAAAATTAATTATTCTCCATACCAGCATTTTAACATAATAACTCAATATCGATTTTATTTCATTTAAAATACCTACATTCAAAAATGCTCAAACTTGTATTCATAAAACTATTAAAATTATGTACTTATGTAATTATTTTTTGATCGTCAGTATCTATAATTTTTCAATAATGTCTAAGCAAAATAAAAATGCAAATTGTTTTTAAATATATTAGTTTGTAAGACCGTAAATAAATAGACAAACTGATGTATTTTCTACACAAAACAAGGGCGCGGATCTTTTTTATGATTTTATTTGAACTAAAATTATAACTCTGAATGGTAGCTTTACCAAATAATTTACTGATTTATTTTACTGCATGATTATATGATTTGAAATGTATGTTGTGTAATGCAAAATTTGGTTTGAAAATATAACAAATCTGCCAAAAACCTGCGGTAAAACCTTATTGTAAAAAAAAATAAACATTTAAAATTTAAAACATAGCTTTAGTAGATAAAAGAACAATCTTTCGAAATCATTTTATAATTTTTTGTGGAAAAGAGTCAATACGTCTAAAATTTGATTTAAAAATGTCATATTTCCGGTTTTGTCTGATTGTTCTCTTTTAAACAAAGGAAAGAGATAGAAGAATACTAGTATCATTAGAGAATTATTGTACATGGTTAATTGTGCACACGAGTATACGGCATACCGATCCTAATTGTCCAATGGTCCAATACCTACTATTTTTTAATGTTTTAAGTTGAAAAAAACATAAAAAGTACGTCCCTTAATACCCTTTTCATTCATTAAATACATTATGACACTAAACTTGGTTTATTGGTATACTATACAGCATATGCGCGTTGCACATTGTTTACCGGCTGTCATTTCACGGAGCTTTTCGTTGAGATATTGTTCCCTCCGAGGTGGCAAAAGTTGTTGACTATTTTGATAATAACCGTATTTTCAGATTCATTAAGATACACGAGACAGTGTTCAGTTCCTCACAGGAGAGACGAGTGAAGGTAGCTCTAGGCCGCGGCCATCCGCCGAATCCATTGATCCGCAGATTTGGAGATATGTTAAATTATGGTGTTCCTAGCAAAACAAATACGAATGGCAGGTCTCTTCCGATAAACAACAGATATAGAATCACCTTTAGAATAATTTCTAGAGATAGAATTTTCAAAATTTTAAGCAACCCCCGACACAAAAAAGAGCTGATGACCCTGAAACACCTGAACAGATTTTTACGAATTGTAGCTAAGAACCATCTCGATCACGTCAGCTTTCAAACAAAAAAACGCATCTTAATCGGTCTATTCGTTTAGGAGCTACGAAGCCACAGACAGACATTTATTAAAAATTTATTATTTTTTTAATAAAATACACGGTGTAACTGTTGTAGTAATGGACAGTCAAAAATTTATATCAAAATTGTTAAATAAGTTTTCTGTAGGTAGTAAGATAACTTCGATCTCGAACCCTTGAAGTTCTGAACGAGGCGATTGAGGACGTCATCGCTGGAAAGAGTGGCCGAAAACTTCTTTGAAAGGCTCAATATGTGTATTGCTCGCCAAGGCAGCCACGTCAGACGATATCATTTAAAAAATATCATGAAAAAAAACGGCATCATTTCCCTGACCTAACGGCACCCGCCCCGCTCCTCTGATCGGTCTGGGGAGCCTTCAATGATTTTTTGAAATCAATAACTCCTCTCTGCCCCACCCTGTATAATCCGAAATTATTATTCAATATCAATAAACAATAGATCTATTTCGTGAATTTATAAATCAACTTCAGCTCAAGAAGGGAACGAATTATCGTGACCCTATTTAGGTACATAAAATACGCTAAGGATTAATTAAATCCCAACTCAAGCAACGTGAATCAGATAAATAAAGTACAGGGTGTTAAGGGGCGTACTTGACTTACTTTAACCAGTGATTCCTGATGTTATTTGGAGTAAAAAATGTAAATGAAATTTTGGTCTCCGGTGACATTTTTCATGTTTTTTTTTTTTCTACAAAAACATAAAAAAATAGTAGTTGTTGAGCAGTTGGAGGCGGGGTAAGGGGTTCGTCGGACACCCGGCTGAGTGACCAGTGACGACATGCGGAAGAATTTTTTTTTTTGTTTGATTTTGAAAAAAAAAAGTCGTCAAAAAAAGTCACCGGAGACCAAAATTTCATTTACATTTTTTACTCCAAATAATGGGAATCACTGGTTAAAGTAAGTCAAATACGTCCCTTAACACCCTGTATATACAACTGCCGGAAAAATAACACTTTGAAGTCGCGGACTTCTTAAAATTTAATATCCGGACTTCATTTACCTGACAGAGAAGTAGGATGGATTGGATGGATTAACCAACTTCCCGGTAACCCAAATGCCGATAGGATCGATATTGGTACGACTAACACAAAAAAAAACAGAAACTGCAATTCCTTCGAGCAATTTAAAAAAATATATATTTTCACTAAAGCAGCAGAAACGCTCTAATGGTGTATTTGCAGAGATTTTTCGGTCGAGATTTTCACGATCAACGCATATAAATTTAGATTGCGACGCCAATTTTTCTATCATGAGCCACGTAGATAATACGGTTCTAAATCGACCCCGAGGACATGGATTCAATTGCTAGTCAGTTAGATGCGACCGAATATTTTTCTGATTATTCTATTTCAAATTTTCGTTCGAATTTAATGATAATTTTTTTTTTAGTTTTAAATAAGGAAATATACAATTTTTCCAAAGAAACACCACTAACTCTACGACAAATATTTTTTCAAACCAAGTAGGGGTACCTACAATAAAGTTGATTATTCCGTTTCGGCAAATCGTAGAAGGATCCACGCTCATGTGAACTCTGGCGAAATAAAATTGCAGTAAACATAAAATTGCTGTACCCATCATCTTGAATCGGAAACGGAACGCACAAACAAATTTACATTCAGATGAAATGCTTAAAGGTAGAATTTTTTCTTACATTAGCTCCACACGGGAGGCCTTGAGGAAAATAATTTCCCTTAGGACCTGTCATCTTTGGGGATGCTGTGTGGTTTTTTTTATTACCGCATATATTATTCGTATTTTATTTTATTTCATCTTAGTTTAATTTTATTTCTATTTATTATTTAACACTATCTTTTTATTGAATTTTATTAAATTGTAAAATGGGGGCTTCAGCACGGATAAGCAACCAGGGAGGATCAAATAAGGTTTTAAAATATGAAAAGTTACTGTATCAAATAAAAAATAATAAGTTATCGGACGTATCCACAAGATTAATAACGATAATATTCCGAATTCGCCCAAACAGAACACAAAGGCATGCCCCACGGCGACACTGACTTTCTGGCAGGCTGTTGGGTCAGCTACTCTCCAAACAGTGCCAACCCGGCTAACGTCACTAATCACTAGTCACTAGTCGGACTTAATACTTGGATACATATTTTTTTACAAATCATCGCGATTTGAATACTGCAGACCGTCGCCTCGTTAAAAATATAGGCAAGCGTACTATAATAATATAATAACTAAATCCAGTGTGTTTTACAGAAGTAGTAAACGGCTGAATTGGTCAAAATTAATCATATTAAGTATAAACATTTCATTTTAGGTTACATACACTTATATTAAATGTTTCGGAATCACAATTTTCA
This sequence comes from Limnephilus rhombicus, assembly GCA_929108145.2. Classification (NCBI taxonomy): domain Eukaryota; kingdom Metazoa; phylum Arthropoda; class Insecta; order Trichoptera; family Limnephilidae; genus Limnephilus; species Limnephilus rhombicus. The sequence continues at coordinate 27,528,832 of OV815278.1, forward strand.
AGCGTGAAAATTTTAGAAAAGGTGTGTAAAAGGTCGAATTTTCAAAGAAACGTTTTGGAAAATGTGTAATTTCCTTTCTAAAACAGTAATCTTTCTCTATATGGACACGTATATAAAGTCTAGCTTTAAACGAACAACGATAAATTTTCCGGCGTAAAAAAACAATATATTTAAAATGGTTTCGCGACTTTCCATGCCGCGACAAAATATCTAATAACACCTAAACTAACCTAATATGGATGTTTTGTTCGTAGGATATTTTGTCGGAAGATATTTTGTGGGGTTATTTTGTCGCGGGATGAAAAAAAGCATTAGATACCACTTAAATTCTAAAGAAAACTCCAAACCGATCCAGACAAAAGTTATTTATTCGTAATAATGCTGTTTTGTATCTAATATTTATGATGATATGGATGGTACGAACAAAGATAAAATTGTACCGCAGCTGTCAATTTTTGTAAACATCTCGATATTTAAGTAAATATGGCTTTTGAGCTTCTTTGCCAAACTCCACTTCACAAGTTACAATTTATTTATTAATTTATTTATTTATAACTTCTCACCATACATATGTTCTTATTTTTTCTTTTTATATACAAAAAAAATTAAACTCACTAGGACTAACAGCCTGTATTGAGGTTGGATAAGTTTTAAGATTTTCACGGCCAAAAGCATTTTCGTTATTTGTTTTTGGGGTGTTAAGCCGTGTTGCGCTACCTCCTTCTTTAGCCAACGTTTCGGACATCGTTGCAGTGTCCATCATCAGGGCAGATCCGGCAGATCCGGTAGATGTATTGAGGTTAACATTTATAAATTTGAGTGATTTTACATACACAAAATACTAAAATACACTACATTTAAAACACTAAAATAATGTTAGCACCTTAAATTAGCGCAATAAAAACAGACGTTATACTTACAAATACACACAATACAGTATGTGTTGCCTCACCTCTTGTTGTGCGGCCTATAAATAAAGTGGTCGGCAGAACATTTTTTTGCATTTCTGGTTCACAATTTGGAAATAATTACCTTCAATTAGCTTAACAAATTGCACAACTCAGCACTAACCGCGTAATATATTTGAGCTATTTTTGGAAAGTGTATAATATAAGTAATGACCCGACGAACTTCGTTCCGCCTCAGAATCAATAACTGCTGTGTCAACTTATTAGCTAAATTAAATTTAGTTTTTTTTATTATTGTAGAAAGCAGTCACTTTGTGGTTTGACATATTTAATAAAATAAAATACTTTTTTTGTTTAAAACCACGAGATTTATTAATTTACGAACCGACCGGTTTCGCTTTACTTAAGCATCTTCAGGGTACAAATACAGTATAAATTTGTACCCTGAAGATGCTTAAGTAAAGCGAAACCGGTCAGTTCGTAAATTAATAAATCTAGTGGTTTTAAACAAAAAAAGTATTTTATTTTATTAGTTTTTTTATTACGTTGAAAATTACACAATGTAGCAATTATTATATCGATGCGCAACTCTCCGTGTTTTGTTTTTGTCAGTATCAGAGATGGCGTTGTGTATGGATTTATATTTTTTGTGATTTTCTTACTCTTTTCTTATTCCTTCCGAACCATATCGAGTGGCTGTTGTGGGCAAGAGGGAAAGGTCATTCATTCATATCCATAAATTTGAAATTGGGCACGGTATTGCGTAACATAATTGTATTTAAATCAATTATTTTTTCCAATAAATTAATGTTCGTGCCTACCCGATTCAAAGTTGGGAGGTAGGAATGGGTACCGCCGCCCCGGGAACCTTTATTGGATAACCAACACCTCTGCCATAGGTCACCCCAAGTGGTTCGCTACGTTTGGTGATTTAGCAGGAGTGCCCGGGTTCATGGGGTGAGGTTTGTCTAGGTCTTGGAGGCGGATGACGAGGACATATTGAACCCCAGATTCCTACCCACCCCTTAAACCCTTTTCCTTCCCAGAACTCTCCTCTTCTTCCTTTCCTTAAAAAAACCCTCCACACAGCATCCCCAAAGATGACATAGGCCCTGAGGGAAATTATTTTCCTCAGGGCCTCCTGTGTGAAGCTCATGTAAAAAAAAAAAAAACTGGCGATCTCGAGGAAGGGGAAGACATAAAAATAGTTTTTCCGAGTACGAACACGCTAACTGGTTTCGGCGGGATATATTAACTGTTTTACCATTTTTCTGACTTAAGATGGTTTCAATATTTATATATAGGATGGATACGAGAATACGCTTAAAAGAAAATACGACGCCTAAGTTAATGGAAGAAGAAATCGGGGATGCGAAGAAGTCGGGTCGTAAGTGTTTGCCAAGACATAATTGTGTAGTCTTTCATCATTTCTACCCACGCATGTAGAGAAATGAAATGGTGGTTAATTAGTTACCTGCCCTGAAGAAGACACGGCAGTGTCGAAGCGAATTAGCGTGTAGGTATAAATAAAAACAATGTTCACAATGTTTCATGTAATATACCGTTCCTTCACATAATATTTTTTAAGGAAAATTAATGGTTGAATGTCAGAATTTCAAGTTGATTGAATCGATGAATGGGGACAAATAAATATTAACGTTTGTCCATTTCACATAGGTTTGTGTGACTTCCTAGTTTAAATATACAACCTTACCAATAATAATATAATCGATTCATTGTTCAATCAAACTGACAGGTGTGCTACTAATGAAAGTAGTGAATAGATACAATAATTCTGCCGACCTGGGCAATATCTATTAGTGGGCCTTCGATTCAAGGAAGCCAGTTTGGCATTGACCTGTTATCACTGGTCGAACAATAATGCTCAAGAAATCTAGGCTACACATTGACACAATATTGCATAAAGGATGATATTTATGCACTTCCTGCACTCGAGAGCAATAATTCATAAAAGTGACTAATAAAGACCGAGGAGCTTCCTATTTTGGTATTACAGCAACACAAGCTAGCAATATTTACAAGCATCACACATACTTTACCACTGAAAGAACGGGTAATAATCATAACATGCACAATTTATAAATGTGTATGTTAGTTGAAAGCCATGGTCACGTAAAAAGACCCACTTGGTCATAAGAATGTATTAATTTTAAGTCACTAGTTATAAGTTTTAGTTGCAAGACACTACTAGCTACAAGACTTAGAGGTTTTAGTATGTACTATGTAATAAACCATTACTTAGAGGTTTTAGTATGTACTATGTAATGAACCACTTGGTCATAAATATACGTATTATAAAAATCTTAATTGTAAATCACTAGCTGTAAATTATTAGTTAAAGTCTTAGTGATAAGTTATAGGTTAGATAAATTAAGTTGTAAAACGTCCTTGAGGAGATTTTTCGCAAGAAACCGTGCTATATAAATAATTCAATTATTATAATCAACTAATAATGAAGACCTAACCTAACCTAACCAAACCCTGAGAGGTTAAGATCGTCGACTTTGGATCCAGAAGTCGCGGATAGAAAATGTTTGCGATACAGAATAAGATATTAATCAAACATCATACATTTTAATGAAAATAAATCACTTTGTAAAACACCTCTTAATTAATCAAAATTATCATGTTTCAAAACCAATAGTTTCTTCGTCAGGATAAAATTAAAATTATCAAAAATAAAAAAGACTAACAAGTGTGGAAAATAAGTACCTAAGACAAAAAACATTATAAAGAATTTTGATTAAATAAGTTGTGTTTTACAAAGTGATTTGTTTTCATTCGATTAAAATGGCGTCATAAAGTGAAGTTCCAAATATTTAAGAAGTAGGTACATTATAACATTTATTGATGCAATAAACAAAATGCAAAGCCCTCTAGCCCTTCAAAAATTTGGATTTTTTTTCGGATGGTCAAAATATTTTCGCTTTACAATAAAATGCAAATATTTGGAATATTTCTGAACACATTGAAAAACCAAAAACTTTTTTAGAAAGGTGATGAAATACTTTTTCGTTATTTGTTTTTGGGGTGTTATGCCGTGTTGCGCTACCTCCTTCTTCACATCTACCGGATCTACCGGATCTGCCCTGATGATGGACACTGCAACGATGTCCGAAACGTTGGCTAAAGAAGGAGGTAGCGCAACACGGCATAACACCCCAAAAACAAATAACGAAAATGCTTTTGGCCGTGAAAATCTTAAAACTTATCGTGATGAAATACGCTTTCAAATTATAGAATTCGAAAAATATACATATTTTTTAAATTATAAAATTTTTGCATACAAACATAAAAAAGTTTTCAAAATGGCTCACCTTATGTTTTTTCTAACTAAAGTTACTGATAATAAAAATAAATAAAAACACGTGCATATTTTATTAGACAAATGCATAACAAATACATATTGTAACCTCACTTTTTTGTCACTCTATGAAATTTTTTTTTTTTAAATTCCAGAAGTTTCAAATTCTTTTTTCAATTTGCGATTCAAAACTTTGTGTACATAAAAGTGTACATTTTACTTTTTTAGTGGCTATTTTTTAGATTTGAATATAAAGCATGATGTTTTTCCTTTCTAACACCGATTAAAACATATTTCTAACTATGATAGTAAGGGAGTTACGGCGTCTTATGTGAGACCTATGTGCGTTGGGACAAATATGGTCTCCTGTGATTAAACGGGCTAGATCAATAAGGAACTCCAGTGAAAAATATTATGGTTTTAAAAAAATATGTCCATATAGACTATAGACCAATAAACGCTGATTCTGAATATGTAAGTTATATTTAAACGCAGAGTTTTCAAAAAATAATTAAAAAGTCAATTTTTAATCGGGTCGTAAAAACACGCCATCAAGTTGGCATTATTGAAATGTTTAGTGGTGACGTCACTGTCCGTCGTGTCGTGACGTCACCGTAAAGTCATTGAATGGGAATGTAGGTATAACACAAGCCATCGTATTAATTTATTCGTTTATTTACATACTGTTTATAGAAATTTAGTTGTTGTGTTTATTGAAACATTATTTAGGCCTAAATAATGTTTCAAAAATAAAGGTATCTCTTATTAGTTTATCTCTATTATTGAAAATATTCAAAAACTACTGCACAAAAAAATAGTAATGCTACTTCTAGGGAGAATACTTCGAACAACGAAATTCAAAATGACGGCGGTTGATCAGCTGATTGCCCGATCCTATAGTAACTTTTCAGGAGTGATGACGTCACACGATTCACCATACACACGGTGGTTTTCGGGGGATCTTGAAAAATTATTTATTTATTTAATACATGAATTATCGAAAGTACATATAGTTTTTTTTGTGATATTTCACCCTCCATGCTAGGGATGACCCTGTGTTATGGCGGGTGAAGTGTACAGTTTGCGGATATACATTCATTAGTATAGGTTGAATTTTTCACTAATTGATACTATGCACACAAATTCTTCTACAATAAGAGAGTTTATGTAGTTATATGAATTACAATAATAACAAGATGGATTACAAGAATAAGGTGAAGAAGTTAAAGAATTATTGGAAAAGATAAGTTATTATTAGTATATTAAGGAATTATTGATATATAGTTCACAGTAATCAGTCTTATACATATAATGCTGCTTAGATAGTAAATAAAGATATATTCAGCTTTACTAAAAAAAAACCACAGCGCGACCGATTAACTGTGTTATTGCAATAACATAAATAGAGCTCGTATACACTAAAAGACGTTTTATTACCAATAACGTTACTTTCGTGGTCACGCTGTTAAAACGCATTGAAGATGTGACAACGTTGTATATGGTTTTAATTTACAAGGAAACAATGTTGTTTTAATTCTTCTCCGCTAGGGGCATTATTGGTGCACCTGTGCATATCGGCCCGCGATGACAAAACAGTTCGGTGTGTTTATGGCGGGATATGGAAAATTTTGTTAGTGCCTAAATGTTGTGATTTTACTAAATAATTTCTATTGTAGTGACGAATTTACTCTTCTGTTCACATAATTGATATATTTACCATATTATTTGTGTGGTTTACATCAGTTTAATCAAGTTATTGTACAAACGCCGTACTTTCAAAGTTGAACTGTCAGAATATTGTTTTTTATAGGTTACTTAGGATAAAATTTTCATTTTAGATCTTTATTTTAAGAGAATTTGTTAAAAGTGATAATTTTTTATAATATTAAAATCTAATACATGTGTTCGTAAACGTATCAAAAAAATTAACGTCTTTAGATATGCAAGAAATCTGTTTTAAATTTCGGTATGATTTCTAAGTTATTTTTTTGGCAATAAAAAAAACTTTGTAATTTTTTATTATTTTTTTATTGTATACACGATAAAAAAGTGAGGTGATAGTTTCGTTCCAAATTTATTACATAAAAGGACTGTGTTTTTTAAATTTTGATTTTATTTAAATTTCTCTACATTTTGGTCAAAAATGTTGTGGGAGGAAATTTTTTTCCATGTTTTTCCGAGTTTGAATCATAAAATATAGCAGTTTTTGAAAGCTAAAGTGTATTTCAAATACTCAAATCTAAAAGGTAATTTTATCTAGTTTTCATAAATGGTATTTGTTTTTACGACACCTTCAAAAATAAGAAATATATAGAACATTCAAAATACTATGGAAAAATTACAAATATCGTTCGGACATCAATGGTTAAAACAGAGATAAACTACCCTCTCAGGCCGTGGAAACCATGTGTATTTCTTTCAAAGAACAAATTTTTAATTAGTAAATTTTTCACATCCGCGACCGTTTGTCAATTGAATAAAATTTTCACTGGGTTTTTTAGTAAGGCTGATTATGTTTTGCCTGCTCTTAATACTATGCACACAGATCTTGTATAATAAGAAAATGATATACTAATAGTTAGATTGGGTTACAAGAAGAAGATGGAGAAGTTAGAGAATTATTAGAAAATGAAAAATTTGAGGAGTTGTTAGCTATAGATCACACTAATTAATCTTGTACATACAATGCCGCTAATTTAGAAAATAGAGATATATTATGTTTTGTCTGAAAGGTGATTAAATTGATAAAGTGTAAAGTGAATGGGTGTTAAAATTGTAATGTATTCCATGTGTAAGGATCCATTTCGTTATTTTTTTTTAAAGGAATGGGGTTGACTCAACGTTTTTAGATTTTTAGGGATAAGGTTAAAGATTTTAGGAGCTAGGAAGAAAAATTGTCTTTGAGCTGACGTGGTGTGTAGTGTAGGTACATTGTAGTGTCTGTTGGTTATTGTTCTGGTGGTGTAGTTGTGTTGTAAAGAGAGTTTTGTTTTTGTATTTGAACAGGAAATGTATTAGCATACATTTTAGATGGAGTTGCCGTATGTCTAAGACGTTATACTCGATGAAGAGTCGTTTAGAGGGGTAACTTGTCGGTCGCTTGTTAATGACACGTATTACCAATTTTTGGGCTTTTAGTAGAGGTTCGATGATAGATTGTGCACAGCCACCCCAAGTTATAATGCCGACAATTATTAAAACAATTGTTAAAACTTTGACAATTATTTTAACTATTAAAACTAATTCTAAAAATAAAAATAAAAATGCAGTTATTTAAGTTAGAAGACATTAAAAAAATTTTAAAAATTGGACTGAAAAAAGAAAAAAATTATATATATTTAAAAAATTGGACTGGAGTTCTCTATTGTACTATAATAGGCATTCTGGAAATGACTTGGAATTTGGGCCTAAGTCATAAAGAAATTGTGCAAATCATGAAATTAATTCATGCTTGCACATGCCAAAAATTTACACGAGACAATAATCCCAACTATATATGTGAAGTTATTGCCAATTTGGGGAATGTTTCGAGGCTGAAGGAAGTGGCGAGGGGAACGTGGAATGTTGGGATTCAGATCTGATCTAGGTATTCATTTAAAAAATTGGACTGGAGTTCTCTATTGTACTATAATAGGCATTCTGGAAATGACTTGCAATTTGGGCCTAAGTCATAAAAAAATTGTGCAAATCATGAAATTAATTCATGCTTGCACATGCCAAAAATTTACACGAGACAATAATCCCAACTATATATGTGAAGTTATTGCCAATTTGGGGAATGTTTCGAGGCTGAAGGAAGTGGCGAGGGGAACGTGGAATGTTGGGATTCAGATCTGATCTAGGTATTTCACTCTAGTGCCAAAACAAAACTGAAGCCATTTAAAACAATTCAGACAGCATAGAGTGATAGTCTCTCTCACCAGGACACCGAGAGTCGTGTGAATTAATGTCACCAATATACAACACATTTTCATCTGCCGTCGCACTATGTGTAAAAACCCATTCTAGCTCCACTTTAATGCAAAAATGGGTTATTTCAAATCGTTTTTAAATTTTCAGAATTGCATTGTTAAATATCCCAGGTAGATAAAACTGCCCGTTATTTTCATTTTTGTGACATGTGGGGTAGGTTTGGGGGCAGGTAAAGTCTATTGTATTCGTGCGGGGGCGCTGCACTACAGTAATCAGTCTGTTTTGAGCGTTCGCGTTGAATGGTTGTGATTAGTTTGTGTGAACATTTATTATTATTTTTTGAAGTGGAGACGACAAATCAAGGTATGGATTATTTTTTTTCATAGTGTTTGATCATTTTTATTTGCTAGATTTGATGTCAGATTTAATAAAAAAAAACTAAGAACAATATTTATTCATTTATATGGTTTTAAAAGATTACATGACCTTAAAGTTAGGTTTAGTGTGTTTCCGCGTAGATAAAATAATATGATCGTAAGGTTAACTTATCCTCAATATCAATGGGATAATTTTTTTTTTGCATCTTTTTGCGCCTTTTTAAAATTTTTTCATTTTTCAGGGAGGCAGCCATCAATTTCCAACCGGACGATTTTCGATATTTGGTTACGAAATCCAAAGGAAGACCGAACAAACATTATATTACGTCATGTTATTCAACATTTTGGTTTTGTGGATTTAGCTGCTGATAATTTAAAATCACTTAAATATTCAATTAGTAAAGTGACCTGTGCAATTGGGATACGTTGGAAGAAAAGTTGCAGAAATGTTAAAAAATTTCTTAATATCAATTCCGTTTGGCTCAACAGACACATTAATTTGAGTGAAAGTGTTTATGGTTTAATACCTTCTAGTAGTAAGGCCTTGATCAAACGGTTCAGAATAATTTTGGAAACATTAAATAGTAGATTTACCATAGATGCTGATGCATTTGGGAAATATGCAGAGAGAACGCTAAAACTTTATATCGATTTGTACCCCTGGTATTATATGCCGGCAAGTGTACACAAGATTTTGGTACACGGGAAGGATATTATTGCAACTTCTATACTGCCCATTGGACAACTATCAGAAGAAGCACAAGAAGCCAGGAATAAAGACAATAGACGGTTCAGGGAGTTTTATACAAGGAAGACTTCCCGGATTGCAACGAATACCGACTTGTTGCATATATTGCTCATCTCATCAGATCCACTCATATCCAGTTTGCGGAAATTACCTAATAGAAAAGGTACGAAATTCTTACCGGATGTTTTGGCCTTGCTGTCAACTCCATCCGCTCCTTTGACATCAGCTCCAGAGACTACTTTATCAGAAGAAAGTGATGTATACGAATCTGATTGATGAACTTCTTAGGAAAAATGATTATGGAGTAGAGTGAGTTATTTAAAAAATAACAAAATATTCAAACATTGTATTAGGTATTTAGTACAGTATTAAGTGGTGCCTAACTGGGTACTTTTTAATTACATTTTTTTCATTTAATTACCTTCAAAACTATGTAAGATGCAAAGCTGTAAATACCGTGTATTATGCATTTGATAATGGAGTTGAGGGATTAATTATTAATGAGAAGACATCAAAATATTCCACCACTTCTTATTCTTCGTAAAGTTTTAAAATTGATGTCTAAGTATGTATTATTTTTTAAAATACTTTTGGGTTTGATTATCTTCAAAATAACATAAAAAACAAACTAATAATTAATGATATCTTATTTACAAATGTTAATGAAGTAGACGTACGAATTATTAATGAAGAGACATCAACGCATTCCAACATGTATTAATTCGTGCAGAATTTAAATTGAAGCGTCTCTACGTATAATTTTTTTTTTAAATTATATGATTTTTGTAAACTATTGCTTGTTTAATTACCTTCAAAATGACGTATTTTGCAATGCTGTAAGTATGATATCTTGTTTACAAATGATAAAAGAGCTGAATAATGAATAAAGTGGAGCTAGATTGAGAAATTACACATAGTGCGTCGCCAAGTTTCGATCCTGTGACCTCTGGGTCCAGAGCCAAGGTACTATTGCATTTTCGAAGTCATCGACACAAGTGAGTGAAATCAACGGGGAAAGGAAATTTAAATACGGCTGGTTCATACGTTCGTTGTTGGTTCAGGAATTCAAATTAATTAATTTAAATACAATGAAACTTTTGGAAATTTAATGAAAAGCGAATAATTTGACAGGGTTCCGTGAAAATCGTGAGACATTTCCACCCCGATTTAGGTTGTCTTCGAGAGTAACTCTGACGTAGTAACTACCTAATTAGGTAGGTTGCATGAAAATCAAATAATGAAAAAATATTTTCAAGTTGCCCTACAATTAAATATTGATTTTTATACGTTAATTTATATAAATACTAGCAGACCCGGCCACACGTTGCTGTGGCTAACGAAACACAACGCCATTACCCAACCTTTATAAAATCCACACCACCCGCTTGCCAGCTGCCCGCTGCCTGTATTGAATATTTGAATTTCTCGGCTTTTCTCTACTATAATAAGCATGTATTATAGATATAAACCTTCCTCTTGAATCAACTATATTATTATTATTATTATTTATCTATATAATAACTAGCAGACCCGGCCACAAGTTGCTGTGGCTAACGAAACACAACGCCATTACCCAACCTTTATAAAATCCTCACCACCCGCTTGCCAGCTGCCCGCTGCCTGAATTGAATATTTGAATTTCTCGACTTTTCTCTACTATAATAAGCATGTTTTTATACATATAAACCTTCCTCTTGAATCACTCTATCTATTGGTGAAAACCGCATGAATATCCGTGGCGTAGTTTAAAAAATCTATGCGCACATGCATTTTGAGCGACTTCATCAAATAAAATAATTCAAATCAAATACCTACTTACTCTAGGACATCTATTTTCCAATTTTTTCCGTAGAACGAATTTCAAAAGTGACTATAGTACGGCCCGCCAGCCGTTTTAAATCGCACAAAAATATGTTTTTGTTTGTATTTCTCGGCTTTTCTCTAATATAATTTACATGTATTATACATATACACATTCCTCTTCAATCACTCTATCTATTGGTAAAAACCGTATGAAAATCCGTTGCGTAGTTTAAAAGATTAACGCGCACATACATTTTGAGCGACTTCATTTTATACTATGTAATGATTACAAAGTGGCCATCCAGCTGTCAACACGAAAAATACTAGTAATCGCTTTCAACAAACAGATAATATAACTAGGTACTGGTGATAACGTAATACATTTCCAAGACTGCTACCTAGTTAATTAAAAATTGAAAATTATATTATATAAAATAACACCTCCTAATTGTCAATAGTTAAATATATTTTTCAAAGCTCCAAAGCTCATGATGGAAATGAAGTTTCGAGCTCAAAATAAGTGTGATGACCCTGCAGTTAAAGCTAGAAAAAAATGCACAAAATCCATTACGCCACAGCTCACCGTTCGAGAGATTTAGCAAGTTTGGACAACCACGTAGATTTCAGTATTTGGTCCGACGCACGGATCCGAATACTTTGCCGTCTCGCTCGGCGACTTTCGGCTCACCAGCCGGACAAGAAGACACCCCATTGGCCGAGCTACCCCCACCCCTCCATCATCGGTCGGCACTACCCTACCCCAAAGGGTATATAACACCGTGCAGGCCTATATGGAGCCAGAGTATCCAGTCTCCTGGTTAACTAAGCAACACAATCCTAGTGGTCATTGCCCAAGTTAAACCCTCCCCAGAATCAAGTAGAGAGAGCCCTCTGAGTCCTCCTTGGGAATTCAAGTAACAGCGCCCTCGGGGACATTACTTGTCGGGAAAACCTTAACCCAACTAAGAGACCACGGGTCCTCTGTTAAGGTTATTACGCTAAGTGTTTAGCGAGAATGTTAGTGAACATTGTTTAAACTCTTAAGTGATTTTACTTTGTGCAACAACTTTCCTGTACTCTGTTTTTTACCATAAGCTGTGAACCCTGTGTATAAAAGAAATAAACTGACCAACGCTGAAAGACTATTTTCTTATAAATACCCTGCCACAATTTTTAATTAATATAATTGAGATGTTACAAAACTTTTTTAAAAATATTACAATTTGAGGTTTTACTCATAAAGTTAAAATTAAAAAAATAAAATATTCATCCTAGACTTGCAGAAAAGTCGATAGATGTCACATATTAAATAAAATGGATAAAGGTTTATCCAGACACTATCTAGAGAGCATTTAGTTCGGTTTGAATCTTGCAATCATACATAAAGATAGTTGCCAATAATATATGCGTTATAGAAAAATGAAGATAATGTAGGTGGTTCTTAGTCGAAGTATGGTACAGTTAAACATGACCGAATTTCATATCGACACCGTGGCGCAGTGGTTAGCGCGTTTGCCCGGAAAGAAAGAGGTCCTGGGTTCGAGTCCCAGAGGTGTCAATATGTTTTTCTGATTTTTCTGTTTCCAGATTTTCGATTGAGTTTCGCTTATATTGTCTTCATTCATTTGTCTTACAGGAAAGTCCCCAAGCTGTAATTCCGTACCTTGTAATAGACTCAGCTAATGATAAATAAATTATTCGAAGTGTGCATATTGGAACATAGAATTTAAGTTTATATAATCTACTAACAATAGATCTCAGACGTTCACAGACTTTATTTATTTGAAAATCCCATTTGAAAAAGCAGTCAATAATTACACCTAAATAAACATATTCTTTAACCAATTCAATATTTTCACATGTACACAATGCAGGGATACCAACACGAAAGCAATCTGAACCGTGTGTTTTTATTTCTGGTGTAATAATATTTGCCTTGGCATTGGGTGATCTAATATGTATCAATTTTTTTTTTTTGTAATGTCAATGTAATTTTTTTGTAAGAGTTCAATTAATTGTAAACATTACACCTACCATGTAAAGAAACAATAAATAAATTGTTATATTATGAATCGAAAATGAAGTAATTAATATGTAGGAAAAATAATTATTATAAATCACACAAAAAAAAATTGGGATTAAATATTACTAAACTTTAGGTGAGTACAATTCAAACGGAAGCGATTCAACAAGAAATTGAACAACATTTAACTACCACTTTGGAAAATATAACTATAATTATCAAAAATATCATTTTCAGAATTTTCTTCCACCATATTTTCTACCGCATCATCTGAACATTCATCATGAAATTTAGAATATTTTGAAGCAATTCAGCATTAAATTTGAGCAATAATAGCAAAAAGTTTTTTAATGCAGGCAATTTTAAGTGTTCCATAGAAACAATATTTGATAACTCGGTAAATGAAAAGTTTGTAAGATACATACAGTTCACCGGTGGTATGATATAGTTAAGGATTAAGGGTACACACTTTAGGATTAAGGATGTATGTGTATGTATATATTTTTTTGTGTATCACAATGGACAATTCACAGACAAGCTCACAAACTCGCGTTAAAGGATGGGAAAAAAAACCTTTTTTTGGAAAAAAACCTTTTAATTCACCTTTATTACTCTAAAAAACTTTTTGCATTAGGGTCAATGGAAAATACTTTATTAAAAATTTCAAATACGTTAATTGAAAATTGGCTTTTGATCTCTTTGGATTGCCTTTTATAGTAATTAAGGTGAATCTAAAGATTTTTTTCTAAAAAAATAGTTGTATTAAGTGTGTCGAATAGTGATTTCATATCAGTACAAAATTTCATGACACAAGAGCTTACTATTTTAAGAGAGCCTACTATTAGATAAAAAAATATTTAGCAAAATTCCAATGACTTCAATAAAACTTGTATTATTAATTTGGTGATGAACCTCTTTGTGTCGGTACGAACCCAAAAGGAAGTCTCCGCAGAATCCTTGAGAAAGTCATCTCCTTTTCGGCTTAATTTTGAAAATAGATTCCGTCTTTTCGCAGGCCAAGGCCGTTGCGGGGCAGAAAACCGAACGGGCTCAAAATCTGGGGCGAAAACGGCCCTACCAAGGCCGAACAGGGCCGCGTAAGGCCGAACGAGGGGGCGGTGGGGTACCGCGTTTAGGAAGGGCGGTGTGGAACTGCGTTAAGGGAGGGCGGTGCGCGGAGTGGTACCGCTTTTAGGGGTAACGGGGCCTACTCGGTACTGACACACAAAGGGCCCGCCAAGGTCTCGGCGCGGGCAGGATTGTAATGGTTAATTAATACACATTCACGGTGTATCATTTATAAATCATAATGTTCATTAGACTGAAAAAGTCTAGGAAAGTTAGTCACATGTTTGTCGTGCGGCGACAGAATATTATGCTTTATAACAAATCTTCTTTAATCTTATCAATAAATTCTTGGTCGTTGAGTTCTGGTGCATGAAATTTGCAAAAAAATTCTGGGTGCGCAATTACTAGGTCAACCATTTGAACTCTTCGTACTCATCCAACTATCAAAAAATTCAACAATTTAAAGAATGGGATTGCATTAACCTCCTCACAAAAGTGTGGTGAAGCTCGCGCGGTGTCGGTTAGGAAGCTGATTGTCTAATGTCGAAATGTAAGACATACCAAACAATTTAAGAAAATGGTTAAATTAATAATAATTAAATATGTGCATTTATATATAATTTATATACATTTATATTCCATAATTAAATATAACATTTATTTAATGGTATATACATATTGTTATGTAAAAAGCCGCATGGGCGTGTTATATCCCAACAAATAAATAAAATAAACGTGTAGATTTCAATAAATATAAAATTTGTTAAATAAAGGGTGGAGTTGAAACAATCCTACGTAAGCATTATTAAATTCAGCGGCCATTCCGCAGACCAGGCAAAAAATTCTGACCCAATAATATCCTTAAATAAAATAATAAAAGCATTTGGTAGATTTTCGATACATTTAAGCTCGTATTGGTCTTTAAATCTAACAAAGGAAAATTTCCCATAAACGGATAAGGCTTGCTTTCTAAAGGATAACAGTAATAACGGGAAAATTGGAGGGATGCCTACCCTTTGGAACAGCGGGACGAGATATTTATTAACCTTTCCTGGTCTGTAAAGTGTAAATACTACACATTGCTGCTAATAACTTTTATATCTCTATAAATATAATGAATTCTGGGTTCAAATTTTAGGTATTCCTCCGTTATACATTTACGCACTGAATTAAAATTTAATATTTTAAATAATTAGCAAATTTAATTCAAAATCAGAGATATTTTGTTAAATATCGGGAATAAACCACAAATACAATCAACCGTGTGCCAGTGTGGACCGTGATACGCGAAGAGTGTGCGGGGGGAGATGACACGCCATGTGACGTCTCGCTCTACTTCGCTATACGGGAACAGGAGAAACAGAGACCGCCGCCGTGCGCAGTTGTGTTTCGACCACATGCACAGCTGTATGTATTGGGTAGCAGTCTAGCACTATTCTAGCTTCTAGCGCCTCAGTCGTTCGCGGGCAATAGTTTGAGATGGTCTCCTCGCCCGTTTTTTGAGCAACAGACGATGGTTTTTTCATGTTTTCAGCAATTAAACTACAATTATTATCACTTTTAACACAAATTATGATAAACAAAAGCGATTAGCTATGAATGTTGATATGTTTCCGAGATAAAATCGCTAATTTTGACACGTGAATTGATTACACAGCACCGGAGCGCGCGTTTTTTTTTAGCACAGTAAGGGAAAGGTTAAGGACACATCGTATCTGTGATCCTGGCGGAGGATGTAGGACAGGGAAGGGCGGGTCACGGCCGCGGGGACATGGGGAGGGGGGGGGGGTTAAATCCCCACAATTTCTGGAAAACTCCGGGAAAGGGAAATTCCGGGAACTTGTCGGAAAATACTGCCAGCCTGTTTATCTGCTCGGGGTCGTAAATTTTCACTTCAGTTCGAGTGTGGTGCTTTTTCCGTGTGCGTTTTTTATTGTTTAATATTATCTGAGGGCCCCAATTTGATTATTTTTTTTAAAGAAAGACAAAGATTCCCGGGTTATGAATAACCTGACAATATTTAAAAATCTCCTACTAGCACCATAGTAAGCGGAAAATGTCGCTTGAGTCGCGATGGAGGACTCAGCCAGCCGAGGAAACGAAACACACGACGCCCAGGTGGGATTCAAACGCGATCAAATTCAAAGCCACTGACCGGTCACCGGTTCATTAAAATTAGTCATAACCTCTGCCACTGCCCATAAACAACTCAAGAATCAGTAAAAAATGTTTACAACGGACCTTTCAGTGGCAGGAAAACAACAATGAACTTGAGCGGAGAAACACAAAAAGATAAATAAACATATAAGTATTAACTTGTAGTGTATTTTGTATAATATTATGTACATACATTGTTAATATTATCCATACAATATTGAATGTATATTTTTTCCTGGCATTATCACGTTATTAGGTTCCGTTTTTAGTATCCCTTTCAACGCTTGACTAGATAAGAAAAGCGTAAAAAAATATTTTTTTCACGACTATTACGCTACAGATTGCAGTAGCATTATTTGTGAACAGGTAACGGTTCACGTGACGGTATTATTAACAATATTTTTTTATTTCCGAGTCACCTCTAAAATCTGCCGATAATGCCCGATGCCGAATGAATTCAACCGCCGAAGGTCGAATCATTGTAACTATTTATAATGGATATCCGCGTACAGGTTTTTTTGTATGAACTGGATTACATAAAAAATATAATACATCCGATCGATTTTATCATACTTGAGTCGAGTATTTTGACCCAAGAGTGAACAATTGAGGTCCAAATGTATGACCCAGGATGAACAAAGTAAAAATGCCAAATAACGGTGTGCCTAACATTAAAGTTTTTTTTAAGCGAACCCAAAAAATGTTAAGGCGTAGCCCAAATCGAGCATAAAAAAACGAGTTTTTAATTTATAAAGGTAAAAATTTATATACATATCTATTGTTGTAACTTTGAATTCAATTCTGATATTTTTTGTTTTATAATAATGATTTTTTAAGCTGCTGTAAATATCCGATAAATATTCAATACGCATCTTACTCTGACTATCAACCAAAAAATCAGAAAACAATAGTTTTTTTTCATCGAGTATATTTATGTACCAATTATAAAGAATATATTATTACAAGAGGAGACCGGTAAGTATGTAGTATTCGTGCTCGTTTGAAGTGAATAAACCGTTTGAATAAACTCGGATAGATAGTCGGGTATCAATCCGACTATCTTTGTTCTAGATCCGGTGAAAACAGCATCGCAACACGGTGTAAAATCTCCGTAACAATGAAATCGGTTACGCGAAGTTGATCAGAAAAAATCGCCGATCGACCTGCTCTTGTTTAAGTTAAAATATCACCAGTGAGTAGCTACCTTAAGCGGGTCGCCCCGTGTATCAAATGCACACTGCTGCAATGTTTGTGCATGAGAAAAAGAAATTTGTCGGATTCAGAAAGTGCGCACAATCGCCTCGATCCATCCACATATTATTATAATACAGATGATTGTCTTATAATTTCAATAGAAAACGTTTACATTAGTGTGGTTATGCGATTCGAGGTCACCCTTTCCCGTCTCATTCTATTCATAATTACATTGACAGAGTGAACATGATACGTCGGGGATATGAACAGAGATTGGAGACACAAAAGGACCAATTAGTGAAGTTATTCAGATACCAATTTCTATAAACCAGCGGTCACCAACCCCCGGGATGCACCAATCACGATAATAGGATCACCAACAAGATTTTATAGATATCTAGAAATCGAATTTCATTAAAGTTACTAAAGCGGACTCATGGTACTGCAAAAGAAAATCAAGGGATATTATAATTGTAGGATTTTTGAAGATGAAAGTATTCATAAAATACATATATTCAAAAGCCTTTCAAAAACCAATATTTATATATATTACTAGCTGGTTCCCGGCATGCGTTGCTATGCTATTTAATGAAGCGCCCCTCTCGCGTTCCCACTCGGCCTCCTCCACCTTCCCTCTCCCCATTCCACACCCCCCTTTCCCCGTCCCGCGAACCCCCATCCCGAGTTACCTCCCCCCTCCCGCGAATCCCTACCCGAGTTCCCCTCCCCCCTCCCGCATTCCATACATTCAGTCCCAGTGGATTCAGTTTTCAAACAGCTCGCGTGT
Organism: Limnephilus rhombicus; assembly: GCA_929108145.2. Classification (NCBI taxonomy): domain Eukaryota; kingdom Metazoa; phylum Arthropoda; class Insecta; order Trichoptera; family Limnephilidae; genus Limnephilus; species Limnephilus rhombicus. Next base: position 27,547,134 of record OV815278.1, read on the forward strand.
CACCTATTGCAATTTGTTTTATACACATTTCTTAATGCCAGAGCTCACCAGTAGTTCTATACAAACCTTGCCCTGATAATAACGAATACAACAAAAAAAGAATTATCCAATTTGGTGCAGTCGTTTGGAAGTTATGAGCGTACATACATTGCGTAAATTCATTTTTATTTATATAGATAGAAATATTTACTTTCGAATGAACACCGTTAGTAAACTTGTGCAGAACAACAATATCTGTCCAAAATTTAAACAAAAATAATAATAACTTAAGTATTATTACACTAAAATAATATTGGTACCTTATCTTCGGTAGGTATGCATGCACCGACAACCGAAATTAGTATGTTTGATTTTCACTGACAGCAAGCATTAGAAAACCAACGGATAATTTAATCAACTTGTAATATTAACCGCGTAAAAAGTTCAACTTAATAGAAAACTAGCAGCAAACAGCAGAAAAATAGATAGTTAGATATAATAAATTGTACAGCATCCTTCATACGCACTAGATTTTTAATTTTATTTATTTATTATTATTATTAACCGAATATGAAAGTGGCTATTTCTACAATATCACCAAGAATAAATGTTTTGATTCAAAGCAGGCACAAGATTCACATTAATTTTGTACCTAATTTAGTTCATTGAATAGAACGTTAAATTATCTGCTTCTTTCATAAAATGCTTACACATACATATAAAATGCGGGAATTCCTGTCCCCTCTCATTATCTTATAAAAAAATATGTATGTAGTAATTAAAAACAGCTAGAAACAGCTGTTATCTTGATATCTACCTGAATCAACCTTTGTATACCTTGCAAAGTTGCCGATTTTTTTTCTTCCGGGTCGCTGAAAAAACATTCTTTGATTTTGGGGCCGCAGCTTCAGAAAAGTTGCAGACCACAGCTCTTGACCAGGCATGCCCAACCTGCGGCCCGATTTTTTGGGGCCCAAAATGAAGTATTCAGCTTTCTATGTTTTGGCTGTTGGTATTCAAAAAAAAAAAGAAAACATCGTTCTCGTAAATTTATCACATTATTATAATAATACTAGCTGGTACCCGGTATGCCATGCCATTTAATAAATAAATTGGTCTCCCTGCGCGTCTTTTCCCATTCGTCCCGTTCACCTTCCTCCTCCCTTTCCTCTCCGCGAACCCCCCTCCAGTGTTCCCCTCCACCCTCCCGTATTCGCCTCCCCCCTCCCGCGGATCCTATGTTGTCGATTCAAAACCCTTAATTTAAAACGTGCTTCAATTCTAGTGGACCCGAGGAAAGTAGGTAGAACAGAAAATGAAATTATATGGGAAAATGAAATTGTTGTTTTAACTATCTTCCTCGCAAATTTTCTCAAAACCCTTCCCTGGACTATGACAAACATTTCAAAACCAAAATCAGCTAAATCGGCCCAGCCGTTCTCGAGTTTTAGCGAGACAAACAAACAGCAATTGATTTATATATAGATTAGTTTATTCCAGAATGTATGTAGGGGTAGTGCAATGCAACACATTCCATATATATTTTGTGAAATTAGAGCTTTCTTGTTACTAGACCTCGGACTCTCGATGGAGGTTTTGATTTATTGCTTGAAAAGTGTCAGGCGCATGGCCACACCAGGAATTTATTTTAGCAATCAATTCCATCCAATATATTTTTTTCTGCACATTTCTGTGAAGATGGAATGCAACTGATCTGATTTTAATAAGTGAAGGATGAGTGCAAAGGACACATATAGGCGCTTGTATAGTCAGTTTATGGCCTCTAATATTGGAGGTCGCGGTTTCACGATAATAACAATTTTAGACACCGAATTACCGGTAAACATTAACGGTAGATATTATCCCCCCGAGTGGCCCCCCTAAGCTCGGTAATATTTGTTTTGGCTCACCAAACGATTTGGGTTGGGTACCCCTGCTCTAGGCAATAGTTACTAAACGAACAATTTTCATAAAATATTAACAGAATCAATAACAGCCTAGTTAAAATATCAAAGAAAGAAATACATCATCAATCATAAGCTCCCTAGCATTTAGATTATTTTATTGCATGAAGCCTTTGTTTGTAAGCCGACTTAGAAGGTACCCTAATGGAATTAGTCCATGAATAGGTATAATTGCGATTTTATAGGTTTTCTCGTGAGCCTGAGACCTGCTCGAAAAGATAAGAAGCCAATCGATAAAGAAAATCACATAATATCTTAGATAAAGTGTCCAACATTTTGGCTCAACTGGACCACTTTTGACTTATTTGCGTGAAGATCAATCACCTTGGGCCAAAATATATAAACACAAAACTAGCATATTGTTTGATCATGTTTTTTGTGAAACTAATGCATAAATTTACGGACCGACGAAAGTGGTTGCAATTCTCAGCAAATTCTCAAGGTGTTCATTAGAAAATTATTCAAAATTTACTCTACGTGTTCCACGTTCTTGAAAATAGTTGCGACAAAGCTGAAACAAAATAAAGACCAAGAGGGATACGTAATTATTCTTTACCTCGGCCCCTAGTTAATGGATAAGTTTTTTTTTTCAATTAAATTAAGATATGAATAAAATCGTATTATAGTGCTAAAAGTTCACAACATGTAGGGTGTTAGAGAAATTGCTTGATGAATTAATTTAAACATAGTAATTTACCCTTGCTAAAGTACATACGAAATTGAATAAGAAAGAATGGTGCTTTGAAACGTACTTTGCTGACGTACACACCGTGCGTGTGTACGTGACTAAAACATATTTTAAAAGTAAGGTTAAAAAAATATGAAGTAGAAGAAAAATTAAATAAGTTGAACAAAGAACGGCAAGTCATCACTTTAAGCAAGTTCATGACTTAACTAGAGCAGAGTTATGAATAATGTTAAGGATATAAATAATAATTATACGACTTGCGCCGAGTGGGTTGATATTTATTATATTTCAAGGATGGTAAAAATGTGCAATTCAGATCAATTTGGGTTATGGAAGCCGTTTTTCAAAATTAGTTTTCGAAAGTTAATAATTTTTTTTTGTAAATCATGTAAGGTGATTGATTACCTTACAAATATTTACAGGAAATACGCAAGTTTTGCGTTTCTAACTGTGCAAAGATTTGTAAGAGCGAAACCGTTTAGAATTGAGTCCATATGGGTTACAGTACCTATAAGTGCAGTTTCTCAACATTCCTTTTCGAAAATGAATAAAATTTCACATATTGGTAAATCATCCAGAGGTTGCACGAATTTTTCGTTTAATACATATACACCACGAGATTTCAACTGCCCAGAGAAAGTTAAACAATGAAACCCTAAAATTGAATAGATAAATTAATTTTAATAACGGTCTCCCGTCGATCGGGCGGTACAGAGTAAATCCCATTCTGGAAGAAAATGCATAAAAATTATTTTTTATTTATAAATTACATGGTAACACGTTAAAACATTTTCATATATATGACACATTACATCACCATCTAGGCGGCTGCCTGTTTCATGGTGACAAATGAAATGTAGTTACTTTGTGGTGTCTAGTGTGAACAAATGGATTAAATATACAAACATGTTGAAAATTGATAAAAAGTTATAGTAGATAGTTTATGATGATACTAGAAAATAGAAAAGAAAAGAGAAAAGTTATGTACAAGATTATAAGATCATATTCAAAAATATAATTCGGACGAAGGAACGTTTGTTCCGAAACCGGTCGGATTTGCACATCATATAAGTGGTTTATACAAAGTTATATTGTTTCATTTATCTATAATGGATAACCACAAAGTAATAGCTACATTCAAAAATATATAATTCTTATTCATAGTTTCATATGTATGCAATTGTGCATGCATGCATACATGTGTAAATACATGTACACATACATACACCCTGACATAGACATATGTATCTATAGGCGTACACAAGCATGCGTATACATAACATACATACATACACGCACATACATACATTTACTTCTTCCTTGCGCTGTCCCAACTCATTGCCTAGGTAGGCTGTTGGGGTCGGCTCTTCTCGTTCTCAGGTTGTAATATCTTCTGTTCTGGGTATCGCCTTCATCCAGGCCGTTTCTCTGAAGAATTTTGGAACATTGAGTCATCCAGGGTACCTAGCATGGTCGATCGATATAGGTTTTATCGAAAATGTCGGTAACTTGTAATCGCTCCTGAGCACGACTGCAGGCAGCTAACGAACACATAATAGTTCACGTCAAATAAATTAGGAACCCTTAGTCGTTGTGAACTGTTATTTGTTCGTTAGCGGCCTGCAGTCGTGCTCGGGAGCGTTGAGAAGTTACCGACATTTTCGATAAAACCTATATCGATCGACCATGCTAGATACCCAGGAGTTCTTCGGTCTTCCTCTGGATGACTCTCGGTGAAGCTCCATAGACATTGCCTGCCTCACTGTGTGGTCTGATGGTTTCCGTCTTATGTGTCCATACCATCTCAACTGTCGTTCTTCCAGCTTCCTATTTATGTCTGTGACACCCAGGCTACCACAAATGCGTGAACTTTTGATCTTATCTTTTAGTGATACTCCTGCCGACCATCTAAGCATTCGCATTTCTGCTGTTTCAAGTTGCCTAGTGTAGGAGTTGTACATAGTCCAGCATTCGGAGCCATACATTATTGCGGGTCTTACAATAGTCTGGTATATCTTTTCTTTCAGTTTTATAGGCATTTTGGAGTCACACAATATTCCTGTTACGGATCTAAATTTAATCCATCCCACACCTATTCTATGGATGACATCCGCTGCACATCCTCCGTCTCTGTGGATTAGTGAGCCCAGATAATTAAATGAATCACAGTTGGCTAATGTTACTCCATCCGGTTTCATCGAAGAAGTTACAGCATTTGTGTCTTCAAATGGTAAATACAAATATTCAGTCTTTTTCCTGCTAATTTTTAGGCCATTATCCTCCAGGATCTTTCTCCACCTTTCCAGGCTATTCCGTAAGTCACAATGATTATCTGCTATCAGTACTACATCATCTGCAAAAAGCATAGTCTTGAGAATACTGTTCATTTCTTGGCTTGTTAGATAATTCATGACCATTATGAATAGCAGTGGGCTGAGGACAGATCCTTGGTGTACCCCCACTTTAATTGGAAATTTTGGTGATGTCCCTGATGTGCATGTTACTTGAGTTTCAACGTTTGTATACATATCTTGTATGGAGAGCACATATCCTTCTGGTACATTGTGGGCTCTCAATGCCGCCCATATCAGGTTTCGGGGAACCCTGTCAAATGCTTTTTCCAAGTCTATAAATACCATGTGCAAATCCTTTTTGGCATCTCGATGTTTTTCAACTATTATTCTGACTGTTTGAATAATAATAATTGGCTAATTTATATAGCGCCGTTTTCGTGGAAAATCACCTCAAGGGCGCTGTAAATAGCATCTATTGTTGATTTACCCGAAACAAAACCGCATTGATCGTCGTGTATTTTTACAATATTCCTTATTCGTATGTTGATAATTCTCTCATATATTTTCATGGTGTGAGACATAAGCTTTATCCCTCTATAATTGTCGCACTTCCTAGAGTCTCCTTTATTTTTGTAAAATGGAAGAAGGTAACTCTGCCTAAAGTTTTCTGGCATTGGTTCTCCATTCAGTACTTTATTGTACAGAGTGCACAGCCATTTATGTCCTACTTCACCACATTATTTTCATAATTCAACTGGACATACAAACATACATACATTTACGTATACATACAAATTAACACACACATATATATTCTATCTGAGAACGAGAATCAGGACACTGGCATTATATGTATTATCATGTTTTACAACCTACGTGTATAAATTAGGCGTAGGGAAATTATGTTCAAAAAGGGTAAAAAATGATGAATAATCAAGAATCGAAAACTGTACTATATTAATCCTGACGATATAAAATACAGATTTCCTAAAAAATCGTTTTTTCGTTCGTAGAAAAAATATGCCCAAACTTGAATTTCGGTGAAAATAAGTTTTACAGCAAATCTTCACGGTTACATGCTAATTTATACGTAAAACCAAAGATTCACCTTTGTGACCCCAAAAGTGAACTCGGGTCAGCCAATGCTGCTAGATTTAAGAAGGGTAAGGCGATCGTAGAAGGTGGAAAGAGAAAGTGTTAACTCGAGTATGAATCATAATGTTTTCACCTCACCGTGACAGGGTGTATTATTTGAATATGAAATGGACATTCGGTTTAGTTTTTTACAAAATTTTAAAAAAGTAACTTACGTAGAAATAGAATTTCGAAGACACATCAGGAATGATGGATCAAAATATAAAAATTTAAATATAATCTGTAGTACAAAAATAAATAAAACTAGGCATATTTTGTTAATTGTTACCTTCTTATTGGTCAACATTAACTTTATGACTATAATATTATAAGAATATTTTTATGTGCCTTTTTATACATTAATTTCACAATGCGTTCATTGTTGCCTTGTAAAAGCCAAATAATTATGAATTACGCTTAACACTTTATTTTGACAAATTCGCAGCTGTCTATTACCCTCGTCTTCTCAGATTTTCACACAAACAATTACAATCTAACAGAAGGTACCTACCTGCGCGCGCATTGAGGGCACCAGTAAAGTACCACCAGAGGAATAAGGTCTCGCGTGATGGGCCCAACGAGCGCCCTTGGAAATGGCGAGCGACAATACTTCCAATAATTGGACCGCCATTGTATTAACTACAGAAGAGCCAGCCGCAGCCGTGATACTATAGCCTGCTAAATTACCCTCCCAATTTTATGCTAATTAAAATATTTTGTTTGTGAAGCCGGTGCGACATGGACGTGCAAAAAGCTTTCACAATTAGAACATAAAGGTGATCCCATCGAATATTCTTCGTAACTTCAAAAAATTATTTAAACTACCTCGTCTTAAATAAAACATGTGAAATGTTGGCGAAAAGAACAAAAAAGTATCACAATAAAAAAATAAGCTGAAAAAATAAGCAGTAAGCACAGTCCATATTGAATTTCTATGCTAAAACAACCATTTTCCTCTTGCAAACATAATTTCTATCATGAGATATAGAGCTTATAAAAATAAAATAAAAATAGTGCAATTCACACACGGTAGAAGTGAAACCTTTAGAAAACTAAAGTAGACAAGAGTGGGGTAGCTACTAGGCACTGCACAAAGATGAGAGTGATTATACTATCTCACTCTCTCGTAGGCTAAATCCTGTAGATGCATGTGTTCGTCTCTTTTTAGTGTCGCTATTTTTAGTTTCATCGAGTTTCAAATCACAACGGTGCTAAAGAAGTTTTCATTTCAAAAATCTGAACGAAACCGGGTGGTAAAACCAGTTGAAAATAAAATCATTGGAAGTTTAGTCGTTACCTCTACCTAGTGATTGAATAGTTGTTACATGAGCTCCACACAGGAGGCTTTGAGGAAAATAATTTCCCTCGGGACCTATGTCATCTTTGGGGATGCTGTGTGGAGGGTTTAAGTGATATTTCACAAAAATGGCGTTATATAAATTACCCAACTATTATTATTAGGGATTTAGTAGGTTAAAATTAGTAATTCTTCATGCCATGGTATCTCCTACCTACGTAATACACTATTAAATTTGCGGTGGTTACAATTCAATGTTCAGAACAAGTAGAGCCGTAAATGCATGTAGCGACAGATCCACGGTCGCGTCATTTACATGCCTACATTATATATTATTAAATCCAACTGAGTTTTAACTCATTTTGATTGATATGCAAGAATAAATCCAACCTACATTGTGTCCGGCCACGTAAATACCTAGCCTAACGTAAAGAGTTGTCTGATATAACTAAATACGTACAATTATTATGAATTAATGTAAATCACTTCACTCTTGCATATAATTAAATATGTCACCCGAAGGATAGATAGGTGAGGAAAGTTGAAAGTAGGCAGATGAAAATTATGTCTGTAGTATTTTGAAAGGGTGCGTATTTTTAAAATCAATGCCTAAGTTCTAAGGAAGTCGCATTAGATGTAACCGTAACTTTAGGTGATTTTTCTGTTTTTCGATTGAGAGTTGTTAATATTGTGTTCAATGATCAAATATAATAACTTTTGACAAATTTAAATCCGAAACGTATGCTTTAATTTGTTACAGATATAAAGTTAACTACCAATAACTTTTTTTTTATATGAATACCTCACAAGAGTCTCAGCTGCTCGCTGCTCCCGTCTGGAGCCAGTGAGTCTATTGCATCCCCAATTGGGGTATGTTGTGAGGCTTAACGTAGTGGGGAAGGGAAGGAGATGGGGAAGAGGAAGGTAGGGAAGTACCTGGCTGTTCAGATCTGGTCACCAAACACGGCTTAAGCCATTTCAAGCAACGTTCCAATTCTGAATGGCGGTCTTACACCAGGGAGGGGGGTGGAGGGGGGGAGGGGGGTGGGAGGACGATGAGAGGGGTGGAGGGGGGGGGGTAGAGGAGGCGGAGTGGGAACCCCCCTTACACCATGCGAGCGAAGCCGCGGGAAAAAGCTAGTTTATAATACATTTGCCTAACAAAAAAAAAGTGATTTTATTCCTTATCGGCTCAAGTGTTTTTTTAATTAGAAAAAAACGTAAAGTGAGCCATTTTTAAAACTTTTTTTATGTTTGTATTTATAATTTTAATATTTAAAAAATTTCGAATTATAAAATTTGAAAGCGTAATTTATCTCCTTTCAAAAGCAGCTGTTAGTCGGATGCGTTCAGAAATATTCCATTATTTGGATTTTATTGCAAAGTGGAAAAATGTTGACTTTCCTAAAAATAGGCCCGAGGCCTGAGGGGTTGAAGAATATTATAAAATATTACACGAAGGAAAAAATACAGATTAATGATGTGTAGGATAAGTAATGTAAATGATTTAAATATACTATAGTGTTTCAGGAGAACCTGTGCCGAGGTGTTGAGGTAAGAAGTAGTTGTCTCTACTTCTACTTCTTGAAAGAAGTTTTGAAAGTCCTATTCACATAAAGATTTTTTTTACCGCGATGTCCCCATTCCACACTGCACTTGCACACCACGTGGTTTAATAAAAAGGTTTCACGGTACCATCTTAATTTATTTTATTTATCAGCCTGTTGGAAAAATAGTCTATTAAAAATCCACAGATTGGTAATCGATGAAATAAATCCAAAAAAATCTAAGGCAATTCGCATTTTATTAATTCATAAACAATTATAGTCTGCAGCCTTGTTGTTGTTTATGGCTACATTGAACTCGTGAATAACGAGTTCAAATATTAAACCCTACGGACCACTGGACAATCGCTACCTACATACACTGTCAAGTATCTACCCATGTAGGTACACACTACACAATACTGTCTGTGGGCGATTTTATATCCGACCCAATCAATTTAATGCCGCACTAATCAAACGACTGCCGAGTCGAGGACTGGCGTGGTTTCGATCCAGAATGAATTGAGAACGTGTTACATTGAACACGGAGAATGTCCATATTTAAATCGGTACTTAATAAATGTTTGTTGGAGGTACAGAAAACAGTCAATCTTATTATATTTGAAACGGTTTCACATGAACAAAAAACAACCAAAAAGAACTTAGAATTTTTTTGTTTGTCTCCAACGAATAAATGTCGATACTCGTAATTCAAGAATCATTATTAATCGTACCAAATCTTACTAATATCATAAACGCGAAAGTTTGTATGGATTTTTGAGTGTTTGTTACTCTTTCACGCAAAAAATACTGAATGTATTTTAATGAAACTTTACTTTATAGGCTATAATTTATAAAGTTAGCTAGGAAGGGGACACGGGAGGGGAACGGGGACGCACGGGAAAGGCGATTCAGGGATAAACAATGTATTTCTTTGAATATGGCATTGCAACGCATGCCGGAAACCAGCTAGTAAGTAAATAAAATCGATGCCCTCTATATTCGATTTTGATTCGGAATTGAAAAATAAAAGTGTGATAGCTTTTTTGTGGCAGAACAGTTTTTACATCAAAACAGTAAAAGTATTAATGTTTTCATAATACCTATTAGGAAAAATAGCGTAGAAACTTTACTGCAGAATGTTAGACGACATTAATTTATTTGTGTGATACGTGGATGACAGTATTGTTGAACATGCGTTTAAAATGGTTAATCGGGCTTTCAACGTTCAGGAATCGCAAGAAAAGAGGTTTTAACTTCAGTATCGAGAAATAAAAAATAAAAATTTGAAATACAGCCATCTCGGCTTCAATTAAAAGCGTTTAACCAGCCAGTGGCTGAAAATCCACATTTCGTCGACAGTTTTCCAGTTGATAGTGCAGGGCGGTTACAATGAGAAAGATTAATTATTCTCCGTACCAGCTTTTAAAAATAATAACTCAATATCGATTTTATTTCATTCCAAATTTGCTTTCATTTATACCTATATCCAAAAATGCTGAAAGGCGTGATGATAAAACTATTAAAATAATGTCCTTTTGTAATTATTAATGTCTTTTTGTAATTATTTTTTGATTATAATTATTTACCATTTTTCAATAATGTCCAAGTTAAATAAGAACGTTAAAAAAATCTGAAATATATTAGTTTGTAAGTGCGCAAATAAATACACAAAATTTTCGTCAAGAAACACATGTACGTACATATTTTTTAATGATTTTATTAATAATTAATAATGTCTAAATTTAGTAAGAATGTTACCTTTCTTTGAAAAAAAATGTCACCGTTGGAAAAAATTTGGGCTGTGCCTGTCCCACGCGGTACGGCACATCCGTTCCCGACAGTATACATATAACCGTAGGGGATGGTGAGGGGTATGGATGTTAAGTAAGCTGGCCCAAAGAGTTTTTACATTAAGAGCGTTTAACCAGCCAGTGGACGAAAATCCACATTTCGTCGAAAGTTGTTCTTCCGATCGTGCAGGACGGTTACAATGAGAAAGATTAATTATTTTCCGTACCAGCTTTTTAAAATTATAACTCAATATCGAATTTATTTCAATCCAAATTAGCTTTAATTTATACCTTCATCCAAAAATGCTGAAAGGCGTGATGATAAAACTATTAAAATAGTGTACTTTTTGTAGTTATTTTTTTTTATTATAAGTATTTATCATTTTTCAATGATGTCTAAATTTAATAAGAATGTTAAAAAAATCTGAAATATATTAGTTTGTAAGTGCGCAAATAAATACACAAATGGACCAATTTTCGTCAAGAAAAACATGTAGGTACATATTTTTTAATGATTTTATCGAAATTAAAATTAAAATTCTAAAACATGCGTTTGCTAGATAATGTATTGATTTATTTTACTGCATGACTATATTATTTGAAATGGGTGTGGTATAATACAAAATCTTTTTTTGAAAATTTAACAAATCTGCCAACGACCTATGGAATAACCAAAGATATTCAAATGCAGAAGAGATATGCTATGGTGTCCGCGCAACTGTCGCCGGACTAAGCGCTAATTAGCTCAGTTTTCATACAAAAAGAATTTGTTCATTTCGTTGGTTTTTTGAAAATGTGCATTAATATTGGTTAACAATATATTTTGAATAAGGAAAGAATTCGTTCATTTAGTTTAACGTTCGTTTGGTTTATTCGTTAATTATTTATTCTTTTAGTTTATTTGTTAATTGGTAAACAATATCGGCGACACCCGGAAGCGCAGACCCACATATTTCAATATCTTTCGGAATAACCTTTTTAAACTAAAAAATAAAAAAAATCTCAAAATATATTACATGCGAATGCTAGATAAAAGAATAATCTTTCGAAATCCATTTATAATTTTTGGTGGAAAAGTGTCAATACGTCTAAAATCTGATTTAAAAATGACATATTTCTGGTTTTCTCTGGTATTACCCTCTAACATTAAATACTTTCATCGTTGAGGTGAAACTTTCGCAGTTAAATTATCCGATGGGCAAACAAACAATCCTTCGAAAAGTGGGTTAGGGCGTGTGTCAGTCTGGTTTCATTATTTCCCAATATTTCCCACTTTTTCAGGTCAGCGGATTTTCAATCCTCCCATCGACGGCTAATGAAAAATACACAACGGCCAGCAGAGCTGCCGAGGCAAGTTTGAAGTGCTTCGGCCAACATTGTCTGCTGGACGGATGAAAATTTCGCCAGTCTGATTTAATGAGTTTTGGGAGTGACGAGTTGTGAGGTAGTTAATATTGCCATAAAAACACTTTGAAAAATATTGGACCTATAAGAAGACAGTTTAAATAAGGAAATATTGTAAGGAGAAACAGAAGACACGATTAAGAACGATGAACTAAAAGATGATGCTGTACAACGTGTCTTTCAAACCAACATGGTTGGTTAGAGTGTAGTTTCCGGCTACAGAACACGAGATAAACATTGCCCCGATGATTTACAATCTCCGATAAGAGAGGACATCAGAAGAAGACGAAATATTTCCCCCTTTTAAGTTGGTATATCCTATCTGACTTGCTTTGACCTTTTACTAGATTTAGTGTACGGTAAATAGTAACTTTTTATTGATTTTTAGTTAAAAAATATATTTAAAAAAACGTGAGTTAAACGTTGGCCAGCTGATAAGGAACCTCCAAAAGAAGAGGTCACTAGACGAAAGAAAATATAATTCTAGCCACAAGAAAAATATATCATAATTCGGATAAAAAAAAACGGAATTATATGCTAAAAAAACTAAAAGCGTTTAAACAAAAAAAAAAACTATACAGTTAAGGAAAAGACCTTTGTTACAAAAACTTGAATTAGGAACCATTGTAAGGTGCGAAGCGAAATGTGAAGAATCGAAAATTTCACTTCTTGGGAACATTGAAAGTGTCGACGCGAAAAATAACCACTAATGACGAAAATGATGCATCCATAACAAAAGTAGCCGAGGCCTGAAGGCTGTGGTTATGTATATTTGATGTTTCTTTAGTATTGGTATCGGTGACTGTCCGCTTTCAAGGCGTTTTCTCTCCGTTCACGGCCCAATTTTATTCGCCCATTAGCGATGACGCTCATGAGTTGGAACTCGGATTTATCTTTCTAATGAAATGAGCGTACATAACACGTGTCAAGTGTTTGACGGTGCTGAAAGCTTTTATGAAAGTCTCGTACCTAATAAGCTTTCAATAAAACGAAGTAAAAACCAATAGTAGGTGCCCCCACTGTGGGGATACACCTATACACCTGTGCACAGAACGAACCGTGCGATCTTCTCAAAACTTGACGCTGCGACAGAGAACGATATTAAACAGAGAATTATTTGCAGCTGAAAACTGTAGCGCTTACGAGAACCATATGATACGACACTCGAAAACGATAAAAAAAGCAAAATGCTTGGAACCTTATCATGCCTGCTAAGCTCTTGGTATGATATTCGCGCGATTTTCCCGAAGCAAAGAAGACCGAGCGCCACCTTTTAAATCATGTAGGTACATTCTATTTAATGTTAATCGTTATAACTACCCACAAGGAAGGGAAAACTAACTTGTGAAAAGATTTTTGTAACCAACTGTTTAAGTAGTTACAAACCGGTTAAGTCTTTCTATCAAAACATTTTTTGCAATATTTTGAACATTTAAAAAGTAATACGCGGAATCAAAAATAATTATTATAGTGTGCCTTATTTTTTACAGTTAAGTGTTAATATTTCAAAGCTTCGCAGCTCATGATAGAAACGATATCGCGGTAGTCGCGCTGATTTATACATTTTGGAAAGAAAATGTTTTGCAAATCACATTTTTCAATTTTTTATACGTATAGGTACCGCACAAGAGTCACAGCTGCTTCCAAACGCCTGGAGCCAAGAGACTATGGAATCCCCAATTGGTGTATGATATTAGGCTGAAGGTAGAGGGGAGGGGACGAAGATGGGAAGAGGAAGGTGGGAAAGTGTCTGGCCATTCAGATATAGTCACCAAACTGGACGAACTGGACTTTGACGGCCGGCGTAGTGCAGCGGTAAGGCGCTTGACTAGCATTCCGAAGGTCGAGGGATCGAATCCCGGCGTGGCAAATAAATTTTATTTGATTAATTTGTGTATTTCACAATTTATTAATTTAAAATAATATATAGTATATTTGCGGCACGTTCCAGAGTTGAAGATACTCTCAGTATCGCCCTGGTGTAAGACCACCATTCAGAATTGAAACGTTGCTTGAAATGGCTTCTGCCGTGTTTGGTGACCAGATCTGAATAGCCAGGTACTTCCCCACCTTCCTCTTCCCTGTCTCCTTCCCCTCCCACTTCAGCCCCACAACATACCCCAATTAGGGATGCCATAGTCCCACTGGCTCCAGACGGGAGCAGTTGGGACTCTTGTGCGGTATTCGTGTAAAAAAAAAAAAAACACGGCTAAAACCATGGAACTATATCCATACTCTTAGGCTAAAACCATTTGAAGCAACATTTCAATTCTGAACGATGGTTTTACACCAGGACGATACTGAGACTATCTTCCACTCAAATTTAGATTAACAACAGATTTTATGCCAATATGAAGTGGGTATTTACTTTACTTTATTATTGCTGGGTTTCGTCCTACGCACTGCGAGAAATTTCAGAGACACCGGGGTTCTCACAGTACTAAACAACGCTTTAGTTAAGGAGTAGTCAGCGCCCTAAAGGTGATTTTCTACGAAAACGGCGCTATATAAATTAGCCACTTATTATTATTAGGCTTAAGAGTGGATCGGTGGTTTGGAGCGCACACCAAGTGATGTATTCCCTCGTGTTGCGGAAGGTTCAGAAAAAATTTCTGAGATTTCTCTACCTGGAGGAGTATGGTTACTACCCGTGGCTCTATCCTACCGACATTCTCTTGGGCATGCTCGGTATGAACCATCTATGGGTCAGAGGGGATGTGCTCACTGTAACACATTTCTTCAGACTGATTCGTGGATGGTTCGAAAACTCGGCTATCACGGAGACCATTAGTTACTATGTTCCCGATGGTTATATCTGTCACCGACGGCAAAGACTGTTTTATCTTCCGGCTTGCAGAACTAACTTGCCAATGGTCAAGGCAGTCGGGAGAGCTGTCTTGTTGTTAAATAGAATCACTTAGAATATCGATATATTTAACATCAATGAAGCACAATTTAAATGGCAAACTTTGTTGATGTTAGCTTAAATCTGCTTATTTCGGAAAAAGTTGTTAATCTTTTTTACTCCTACCATCATGTAGAATCACCTCCCGAAGTTAATGCACTTTACCCCCGGACCCCCTGTATATAGGTACTCTTTTTTAGAAAACGATTTGAAATTTAATTTAATTTCAAATTAATAGATAACTTTGTATTAACCACTTAATTATTTACAAAAACCGACTTGTTTCGTCAGCAAAGCTGACTTCTTCAGGGTTTTGACAGAACTAATTTTAAAAATAGATTTTAAAATTAGTTTTTAATTAATTTTTCAAATTTTATTATTGTTTATGTCTATTATTTTTCTCTATTACCTATGTATGTCTATTTTTAAAATTAGTTCTGTCAAAACCCTGAAGAAGTCAGCTTTGCTGACGAAACATGTCGGTTTTTGTAAATAATTAAGTGGTTAATACAAAGTTATCTATTAATTTGAATTTAAAATGTTACCACAAAATAATTTTGCACTATTAGAAGAAGTGATTTAATTTAATGTTTTTAAAAATAATAAATTGAATTGAATTGAAAAATCAAGTAGCTTTAAACTTATCGCCATCGTGATAAGCATAAAAAACAAGAATAAAAGAAAAAAATAGAGCAAGAATTTATTTATAAAACGCGAGAGGAAAAACTGTTACTCGGCGGTTTTCCGTAATAAAATTATAGATCCAGGTTAACGACAGAGCGAGACTGCACGGTTCAAAGTTTCTTATATTTTTGTATTATTTATTAAACAGCACAACGGTTATACTATTATAAATGTCAGTACTACAAGGTCCGTGACCTGATTTATGAATAATTGTCGGCTCTATTGAATTATAAAATAATGAATAAAGTTCAAGGATTACGCATACGAATATAAAGGAATATAACATTCAATTGGCTACCCTCAAAAAAAGTTATTTTAACATGTAGTCACCTTTCCAATATCTTTTTGAAAAAGCTGAGATTTCATATCATTAACTCATATAAATGGAATAAAAACGTAAGCACAACATAATTCGTATTATTACCAGTGATATTTTTCGTGTAGAGAACTCACACTTTGAAAGGAACGAAACTTGAAATGCTGTTGTACACCGTGTACAAAATGTTAATTGTTCACGAGAGCGAAAACAAAAGTTTGTTTTATTTCAAACAAACACATTTCCGGTTTTTGTTAAATTATAATTATGATTTTTTATTTTAAAATAAATCTTTCAAATACTTAAAAATTTGTAAATTTCGTTAATAATACTTTTTAATTTATATTTAATTTTTCAGAAATAACATCTTTTTAAAAACGCACGTCGTAAAAGACGCACTTATTTTCGTAGAAACAATTTCGATTACGCAGATCGAAAGGGAAAATAAAACGAAGAAATGACACATTTAACTAATTTTTGAATTTATCTTACTTACTTTACACCATTTCAAATTTCCGCTGTTGATATATTTGAATTAGCTTGGCACAAAACTTTAAGTAGGTACGGTATTTTTAACGATTGATTATGATTACGTCTAGGTAGGTAAACCGTATAGAATTTCTTATTAGTTTCCATTTACCAGAAAACAATAAAATCTGCAACGCGTTTACCTTCACAATAACGTATTACATGTTAACAGTTTAGTTTTCGTCTAGAGTGTAGATGTAGAAAAATTTGCTACACACAGAAAACCATTTTAAATTGTGCTTTTATACCAGTAGAGGATTGGAGCTGGTGGTATCCCATCTACCTTCATAAGCACGCACTTTACCACAATCTTCGATTACATATCTGCCCTGATGATGGACACTGCAGTGCTGTACGTTGGCTAATGAAAAAGTAGTGCAATACGGCATAATACCAAAAAATCAATCATGGTAATACTTTTGGCCGTGAAAAAAAAAAAATATATATATCTATATTACTCTGTACCCAGGCGTCGTATGTTCAACGCTCGGCTGGCTAAGTCATTCATCACGATACAAGCATCATTTTCCGCATATTGTGGTGGTAGTAGGAGATTTTCAAATATTCTCGATATTATTTATTCAAATATTGTTATTCGTGACCTGAGAATGTTCACCTTTCTTTGAAAAAAAATGTCACCGTTGGAAAAAATTTGGGCTGTGCCTGTCCCACGCGGTACGGCACATCCGTTCCCGACAGTATACATATAACCGTAGGGGATGGTGACGGGTATGGATGTTAAGTAAGCTGGCCCAAAGAGTTTTTACATTAAGAGCGTTTAACCAGCCAGTGGACGAAAATCCACATTTCGTCGAAAGTTGTTCTTCCGATCGTGCAGGACGGTTACAATGAGAAAGATTAATTATTCTCCGTACCAGCTTTTTAAAATTATAACTCAATATCGAATTTATTTCAATCCAAATTAGCTTTAATTTATACCTTCATCCAAAAATGCTGAAAGGCGTGATGATAAAACTATTAAAATAGTGTACTTTTTGTAGTTATTTTTTTTTATTATAAGTATTTATCATTTTTCAATAATGTCTAAATTTAATAAGAATGTTAAAAAAATCTGAAATATATTAGTTTGTAAGTGCGCAAATAAATACACAAATGGACCAATTTTCGTCAAGAAACACATGTAGGTACATATTTTTTAATGATTTTATTGAAACTAAAATTAAAATTCTAATACATAACTTTGCTAGATAATGTATTGATTTATTTTACTGCATGATTACATTATTTGAAATGGGTGTGGTATAATACAAAAACTTTTTTGAAAATTTAACAAATCTGCCAACGACCTATGGAATAACCTTATTATACTAAAAATTAAAAAAAATTCTAAAAATTTATTACATACGAATGCTAGATAAAAGAACAATCTTTCGAAATCCATTTATAATTTTTTGTGGAAAAGAGTCAATACGTCTAAAAACTTTTTTGAAAATGACGTATTTCAGGCTTTCTCTGGTAATGCCCTGTTAATTACTGTCGGGTACTTTCTGTTTCTTTTCCCTTTCCAAATATTTTAGTTTTAATAGATTCCAATGAAATTCTAGAATTAGAAACCATAAAATAGATACATATTTTGCGTTTACACATACCTTTGCACTCCAATGCGATTTCAATCAAAGCGGATCATACGTCATATTCAACCAAGAGATAATAAAATATTTACGCTTCACTCAAATCACTTAATGCTGCGTATACATTTGCGGACCGATACTCCTTTCCCATAATTCGTGGTTCGGCTCGCGTGTGTATACGCAGCCAAACAGTTTGGACCATAAATTCTTCAGCAGGTTAACTTAATACCGCTGCTAGATGAGCGTTCATCCCCTTCGGTACACAAAGACACACGGCTGTTTAGGAAAGATTTATAGCCAACCCGCTTCCCGAAAACTTTTCCAATGATAAATAAATTATTAAAGAGTTACCCACTGTGGGGATACCCTTAAACATACATCTGAGCACAGAACGAACCGTGCGATCTTCTCAAAACTTGACGCTGCGACATAGAAAGAAATGTTGATAATACATGAAGGAGAATTATTTACAAAAGAAAACTGTAATGCTTACGAGAACAATACGAAAATCGAGAACGATAAAAAAAGCAAAATGCTAGGAATCTTATCAAGCCTTCTAAGCTATTGGCATGATATTCGTGCGACTTTCCTGAAGCAAACAAGAGCGAGTGCTACCGATAGGACAGGCGCATGTGACAGAAACAAGTGTAAGTTCGCAGAAACATATTGAAAACACTATTCAGAAAATAATTTTAAACTGTAAAGTTACTCGTGTTAAGGCGTTCCATTTCCACGTGTAACATTCGGAATCGGGCGAAATCACACTCTTCTTACGCAGATGGCGATGTTTGAAATTCCCGCTTAAAACCGACCTCTTGTTTTGATTTATGCAAGAAAAAACATCGGCACAATGTAGGTAGGTTTTATTTTATTTTGGGAAGATCAGGAACAAATATAAAGACGTTTTCACATCGTAAACTAAACAACTTGATTTCCACAATATAAAGAAAACCATATCCGAAAAGGGGGTCCGTGAGTGGGAAATTTTGCACATCAAAGCATGTTTTATAGGCCTGACTACTAAAAACTTTAAAAAAAGGTTGTATTATAGCATCGGCCAAGATATATTCTACTCGTAGCTCACTATTACTACAACTGAGTCATACAAATATGATCAAATGTATGACTCACCAAAATGACAAAAATTTCTGGTTCAATAATAATACTTGGCTAATTTATATTCAAAATCATTATGTTACCTTAGGACATCCAGGATAATTCATATCGGCATGATAATATTGGTTGTCCTTCTACAAAATTGTTGTACAATCCGGAGCACCCTTAATAAAATATATAACACACATTATGTCTATACAGCTTGCTGAAAGTCTTGAGAGCGGTGGGGGGAGTGGATGGGGATGTTAAGGGGAGGGAATTTGCCTCTTTGTTATTGGAGTTCCAGGGGAGGCGTGCGATAGTTTCATCATTAAGATTCAAGTGAGTTTACACGGCCCCGCTGCCAGTTGATGTGGGAATTTATGAAGTGTTTAAACTTAGGATACATAACTATTTGATATTATCGAACATTTATTTAATTAATTCCGCACTATTTGACTTAATCTATGCCCGGAAGTAACTAGGTACTAAAATGATGATCTAACGTACGTTATTTGAATCCGCTTAGTAGATATGAGAAGGAGAATGGGGTTTAATAATTATAATAAAATGTTAATTTTTCATTGATGAAGAAAATAAAAATTATAATTTAAACGAAAATATGAAAGAGAACAAGACACAGAAAAACAGAAAAAGATAATGGTCGCAACTGGTCGAATCCAGGGATTAGAACCTCTCGTTTATCCGGGACGTGCGTTTACCAATTCCGCCATTGCGCCCTACTGTCAAACCGTCATAATAGTCAATCTCATATTTCAATTCTTTTTAGAATTAACAATATATAAGCATACATTATTGAAGTATTTTTCATCAAGTAGGGGAATATTTTGATAAAGCTATTTAATTTGACTAACACATTAACAGTATTTTGTCGGCTGAAAGAAAAAAAAACTATTTTGGATTTTTATATTTTGTGCCTACATACTTTGTGGATCAAATTTAATAATATTTTTACTTTATATTTATTTTTGTGTAAGTGTTTTAAACAATCGTTTCCTGCACTATTTACGAGTATAATTTCGTAAATATTGTTATATAAATGTAAAAGCCAAAATAGGCGTAAATAAAAAAAAAAGAAATAAAGAAATATTATCTTAAACTAATTTATTTTCCATATCACAGGCAACTACCCTTTTTATTGGAAACAATCATTCTAAGAATTGGTTTGTAACCTAGTTAGCGTCACGGATAAATATATCCGATTGTATTTATATGGAACTATTGACTTTTTTATAAAAAAGAGAGTTTTTCTTATAAAATTGTTAATTTTAATTTTAATTGTTTATACCTACCTACAATATTATTAATTTAAGTCCTGTTATAAAATTAACCAATTTACCTTTGTCAAAAGTTCTCCACATCACAGGTGAACTCCTAGCGTAGAGGACATCACACATTATCTTGAAAAGAAAACATACAGAAGCAAAAAATGACAGAATATTATGTAGCTTCAAATCAGGGCACAAAATTTCTTTGAATGTCTCACGATGAGTTCTGTGAGTAGATATTTAAATAGCTTTTTCTGCCTGGCATTTTTAGCTCAACGCAACTACTTTCAGATAACAATACTTTTAAATCATGAGCTTTGAATAAACCATTAAACATAAAACACACACAAGACGCACCATTGCATCGTCCTATTTAAATTTTTTTCGACAAAAGCGTTTAGTGTTAAAAAAATGGGCAAAGTCGGTTATTAATTACGCGTACCATAGAAACCTGCATAGAATATTCTAAAAGCTCCGAAGGCATACAATTTATCATTTATTTAAATCTGATATTATCAAATCTCGATCATAAAAGTTACAAATCAATTGCATTCCAGTAATTTTATTAAGCCCTTGGTAAGCAATCGAGGTGTTCTATTTGTTGGTAACAAAGCAGGTGATCGAGGTTGTTTCGATGGTAAAATCTTACGGCAAGAGGCAAGAAGGCTGATATGCGGTTAAAAGGGCGAGCTTATTTAAACTCCGCAAGAACCTTGATATTATATCGATAAAGCTGATGGAGAAAACCAGAGGTTCTGAATTTATTCTCATCTTCTCGAGAAAAATGTAAAAGCATGGCTCTCCGCCTTTATTTCTCTGGATTAACAAAATAGACATAAAATAAGGTTTTTTTAAGGTGAATTTAACACCAACGTAAATAAAAATTAATTTTAATAGTACCATAATGAATGGTGAATTGCATATCAAAAATCGTTGTTTTAAATGAGATGGGTCATATTATTATCAAAATTCGTCTTAGATTAGAATAACATATTATAGGTTCTGAAATGTTTTTAATCGATGATTTTTAAACAATTAAAGATTTAAAAATTGAGAAGACAAGTTTTGATAGAATATAATAGATAAGGCGAGCTTTGACGTAACATGGCTTGATTTGGTGAGTTTTGGCCTTATAGGAAGTGGATTGGACAAGTTTAGAAGTGCCTATTATAAATATTAATATAAAGGGTTGGGTAATGATATTCCGTTAATGATATCCAACCAACCAATCAGTCTAGATCAGAGACTGATTGGTTGGTTAAGGTCAGTTTTGACACAACATGACAGTTGGTTAAGACAAGTTTTGCAGAAACACTACTTTTTCGCGGTAATTTTTAAATGCATCCATTTGAACTTCAATTTTGTTTTCTTGAATGAATTAATGCAAATCCTGGAAGTAGCCATTAATCCACTTCCCGATATCCGATCGAGCTGAAACTCGGCAGATAGACTCGTTATCGACGACAGCGCATTCTATCAAATCTGGCACTCACGTACTCACTACTCACAGGCGCACACGCATTTTTCGGAATATGTCAATATACGAAATAAATGTGCGTACCATCCATTTAGAATTTGGCTTAGGTTTTTGCGGTGTTCACTCATTTTGATCAATCCCTGAAGGTTCAATCCTCAGTTAAACCAAAAATAAAAATTTGAAATTTGCAACTAGCTGGCCGAAGCGATGGCGCAACTAGGTCGAATATTGAAAATAGATGAATTGTTCTATATAAAACTTTTTTCATACGAATAAGACAATTTTTTTAATGTAATAATTGTTACACTGGATGCGTAAACAAAACGAGGCATTTCGCTTTGAAGGACGATAAGACGAGTTTTAATATGATCCACCTCAAATAAAGATACCAATATAAATGAAATAAAAACGTTTTAAATTAGGAATTAAATAAAATTATAAATTTCTAAAAACTCACCCCGTTCCACTAACGTAAAACTTGTTTTAAAAAGTTCCACTGAATAATTAAATTAATCAAATCAATCTACCGAATTATCCGGGCATATTATAGTTGAGAACAATCCGAGAATACCTGTAGCAGTCCGGTTTGGCTATTGTGAATAAAAAGATGACCTCATTGATGAATTAATACCATGGCAGCGAATGTTTAAGGAGAAGTAAAAACAAAAGGGCGTAAAAACGTTTATAAGGTATCATACCTTTACAAAGCAGCTTGCATACTTGTTACCAAAGGTCGCATCACCCTGTAATGGAAGATTCATAACCGTGAATCCGTGATAATCAAAATTACAAATTTGACGGCATATTTTACAAGGCAATTTATATGGAACCTACCTACATACGGAACCTACCTACGAATGCTAGCATTTCCATGGGCTCGAGGATCTATTGTCCGCACAAGGTCGGCGGTGATTAGAATCGTGTAATTACACACCATAAATCGAATTATTAATCCGATAGGGTTTTTACATCACGTGATGTCTAATAATATTGAGTAAAAAGTGTGTAGCTACTTAATATGTAGATTAGATCTAGAAAATAAATTCAGGTAGAACAAATTTAAGATACCAAAGAGCGGGAAAAATATTTAAGTAGACGAGCTCGCCTCACAGTTCTTCGCATCACCTTCGCACGGTCCCAAGTCAAATTTTTTGTACCCAAACGAGTCAAATAATGTAAAGCAAAGTACAGCCCGATGGTAATGGTATGGAGGACGAACCGGTAATGGAAGATGCGAAAGAGGGTTAAACAGTTGCGTAGGCGTAAAGTAAAAAATTGAAAGCATAGCGCTGGCATTAGAATCAAAATTGAGATATTTTGAGTTTTCTTCAAAAGCAAGGTTTTTAAAGTTCTCCAAGGTTTACAGAAAATCTATGTATAAAGCAATTATACAGGAATGAAAGCAAAGTTTGATAACAGATTTATCAGAAAGGCTCTGAACTTCCCAAATGCCAATAGCACAAAAGTTTTCCGGCCTGAGCGCTCCGATAAAGAAAGCTAATTTTCCGACGTTTTCCTGTCCAACGCAATAACAAAGCCTGCGAAGTGACCCCATAAAAACCGCAAAAATAAAAGTCAATCAATCAAGAAACACAGACATAAAGCAGTAAGCATGCGAGTATCTATTGAGTTGAGAAACTCGGGGGCTGCGAAATACAATCTGTGTCACTAAGCACGAAAATGCGATCGCCTACTATACCTTTCCATTCAAATAGAGTAAACTAGATAGGATATTGGTAATACTAATTATAATACACTGTTTTCGTTTCTGGTTTGGAAAAAATATGATGTTAATGTTTGTATTTCTTTGACATAGTGGAAAGACTGAATGGAACAATCTGCAAAAATAATAATTAGCATACAGAGTTATGGTGCTACAATTGAAGACTTGTACGTAGATCAAAATATCTCTCTATTCTTAGCCCCTTATTAATAAATTGAACGATAAAAAGACAGTTGGTAAAGAGTTTCTGACTATCGTTGAGAGACAGACTAAAAAAAAACTCGCGAAAAAGACTTAATTCTGCAGGTAGCGTGACAGGTATAAAAAATATTTACTACAAGCGATAGTTCTTTCGCTTTTAAGGGAACGTATGCGCGGCCCATTTCTGCACGTTTCATACAAATATTAGATTTGGATTTGAGATCAAAATACCCAACCAAACTGAAAAATTATTTTTGTAATCAAAAGGTATATCAAATATCTAGTACGGATGTGAGCTAATTTATTTATTTTTACTTTAAATTATAAGATATAGGCCATTCAAGATTTTAATATTTCTGGATTTTAGAGGCGAATTTGGCAATTATTTGTGAGTAAACGAAAAACAAAAAAAAGTTATTTTCCTTTCTTTATAGTATAAATATGATGAAACATAAATGTAAAAAATAAATTTTATAAAAAAAATCATTTTAATGGGTGTAAATTAAAAACACAAATTACCTATTTACGGCGGAATTAAAAACAGGCGTTTATATACTAAAATTACTACCCAAAAAATGGATTTTTAAGGTTAAAGTAAAATTATTTTTTTAATGTTTTTCTTTTACTCACAAATAATTGCCTAAGTTGCCTCCAAAATCATGAAACGCTAAAATCTTTAATGACCTAGGTATATCTTATAATTTAAAGCAATAATAAATAAGGTAGTTCACATCCGTACTAGATATTTGATATACCTTTTGATTACAAAAATAATTTTTCAGTTTGGTTGGGTATTTTGATCTCAAATTCAAATCTAAGATTTGTATGAAACGGGCAGAAACGGGCCGCGCATACGTTCCCCTTAAAGGAATGGCTACGCGGCCTCTTTATACAAAACTTAAATATGGATTTGAGGCCGAAACCAATCAAAACTGAAAACTTAATTTTTTAATCTAAAGAGGTAGAAAAAATTGACAATAGCAAAAAATAGCAATGCCAAAAAAAATTGTTGTAAAAATCAACCCGTAAAAACAAAGTTTAAAAAAAAAAATACATACACTTTTTATTATTAAGTGAAACAGTTTTCCCGCCACGGTCCTACGTATCGAACGGCACGATCTAGTTGCGTCTAGGCAATGCCATCTCGTTCTCGCGAGATCTCGTTCTAGCGAGATCTCGGTCTTTTTTAGCGAGATTGATCTCGGACGAAAAAAGGGCGAGATCTCGCGAGTTTAACGAGATTGCACTTGAGCATAAAAACGTCATTCGAAGCGCGGACTGACACAGACGGAGTTGCGATCTGTAGGTTTCGTTCGGTGCACGTGAGGCGGCGGCCTGAGGTAGCGGTCACGGGACGAGGTGTCTCTCAGATTCATGCAGCGTCATCAGCGTGCATTTGTTTTGTTTACTAATAGTTGTTGTTAGCTAAACGTGTTACGTGATTGAGTTTGATTTCATTTGAGTATTTTTTTGGTTATTTATGCAAAAAGAAGCTTCTTATGTGAAGTTGTTAAGTTTCATTTTTTTGACTTCTCGTTGTTTTGTTTGTTATAAAAGAACTGTTTTATTAGATACTAAAAGATTTTTGTTTGATATTAGAAGAGAAGACTGGTTGTTTCTTTCATTTGTTATTTGATATATTCGTACGTCAAAGTTTACTACTTAGAAGTTTATTAAAAAATTATAGACAAATACGTCAAACAATGTTTGATGCATAAAAGTCTATTGAAAAATTCGTGAAAATAAATGTTTATCTTATAATACTTATAATTTTTAGTATTTTTTTCCTAATTTATTCAAATATTGTGATTATTTGCAAAAAAACACACAAAACTGGCAATCTCGCGAGATCTCGAAATTGGCGAGATCTCGCAGTATTGTTATTCTAATCTCGCGGGATCTCGTTTGAGCCCCAATCTCGCGAGATTTATTAGCATTCTCTAGTTGCGTCATCTCTTGGGCCGGCTAGTAGAGAATTTCCGGAAAATGCGTGTTTATGCGCGCGTGTGTGTATAGAATGCATTGACATCGACAACGAGTCTATCTACCGACTTTCAGTACGATCGGATGTCGAGAAGGGGGTTAATTTTTACTTCCAAGATTTTCGATCATTCTTCACGAAAACAAAATCGATATTCAAATAGGTAGATAAATAACTTTACAACAGATAATGCGGTTGATTGCAGCTGGCTGGTGGCAAATGGTCTGGTTCTTCAAAATAATCCTATATTATTTTAGATAAAGGATTATTTTGATTTTTACGGAGGCCAATCTTGTATTTTCTATACCGATGATCTACATATTTACAATATATAGTTGGTTATCGGAGTTTTCCCGATAAGTTTCGCAAAGCGGCCACATTTTAGCAAACTGTTTTCGCCAATATGTAATACCTAGTCACACGAGTTTTGAAACAAATAATAGTCACCTTATTCATTAATAGAATATTTTATACAGCACCGACGTAATAAGAATTTCAAATAAATTTTTAAATACCATTTTCGGACAAAGTTGCGTCTTCTTCAATAGAGTTGACTTGAACTCCGATGTAACCTTTGGCTCGGTTTAATTAATTATAAATTAAAATAAAATGCAATGCTTAATAAAATAAACAATAATTTAACCATAAGAATCATGCTTTGCGAGGAGCCTTGGTGCATTAGGATGTGATCATAGATCAAACCTTGTATATATAAATATTCTTTAAATTCACGAAAACATCGAAAAAACTTTGTAATTGAATATTTAGGACAGGTACATCTTCATTATAATTTAATTATAAATTGTGACGTATTCATCATGTTTTCTATTAATTAACCCGTTTAATCTCAGCAGACTAAATTTGTAGGAGCTCCGTCTTATATAAATCTTTGTATCTCCCTTACTGTAATGGGGTAAGAAATATGATCTAAATGGTGTTAGAAAGAGAAAACTCAACGCTTTATATTCAAATCTAGAATTTAGTCATAGAAAATTTTAAATGTGCACTTCCATGAAACCTGAGATTCCGATAGCAATTTGAGAAAAATTTCTAGAATTTTTAATAATTATTTTTTTATGAAACGACAAAAATGTGAGGTGAAAGTTATGTTTATAATACACTTGCATAGTAAAATATCTGTCTGTCTTTTTTTCGTTATAAGTAATTTTAGATAGAAAAAAGGTGAGCCATTTTTAAAACTTTTTTATGTTTGCATGCAAAATTTTTATATTTCAAAAATTATATGTTTATTTTGAATTATAAAATTAGAAATCATATTTATCATCTTTCAAAAACAATTTTTTTGGATGCGTTTAGAAATATTCCTTTTACCCGGATTTTATTAAAAAACGGGAATATTTTGACCCCACTAAAAATATGCCCGATTTCCGAGGTGTGATTAGTTGGTCCATAACAGTCGAATTGAATAAGAACAGAGTAATCGATTCCGATTATCATAACCCATTATTTTAGCATAACGACATTAAACGATATTTCCTCATACCAGACTGATTCCGTCCCATGTCGCAGTCGAAATTCCTCACAAATAAGCACACAATAGAGTAAGCCAGTTAACCGTTCGCTGCGTACAGCCGTACAGCCGTGCCGGAGATTTGTTGCGAAAGCTCTCGCTCTGAATAATTCGGTTTTCTAGTTTAATTCCTTTCTCTGTGTGTTAATTCACGAGCGGCCTGCTTTTCCGTTAGTAAAACACGACACGACATTAAGCCGTTAGCACAATGCAATGCAAAGGTATACACCATTTACGTGAACCAGCGAGTAGAAAACTAGACTACAACACATCCAATATCTACACAACACAATGGAATACTTAGCAATTTCTACGTTGTGCCGGCTGACTCCATTGTAAGGTAAATGATATCGTTAGGTACTCAATCTACGGAATTGTGGTTAATGCTAGAATTAATGATATGCATTTGATACATTCCGTACCTAGAGAAGTACCAATGACATTTTAATAGGTGTCAAGGCGTCAGTTATTTTTTCGACAGCGTTTGCTTGAGTAGATCAAGCGGTTCATGGAAGTTGTTAGCGAGTTGTCAGGATACGTGAGAAGTAAAAAAAACTTAATAATTACTTTTCTAAATATTCTTATACATATTTCGCCTTATTAAAAATAATATGGCCTATTTTAGCGCGGGGACCCAAAAGTGTCGATTATATAATAAGACAGTGTGCTGAAGTAGATGATTTTGTCGACAATATAAATGATTTCAGAAAAAATGTTCTGCGATTGCTAAAAAACATGTTGTGCTAATTATATTAGGTATGTCGTATGTATCATTTGTGTCTCTAATTGTGTCTCTTGTGTATCTTTTGCCTCTCATTCTATTATTTATCATTATAGTGAAATTTTATATATTTTTATAATCTTCTATATATTTTTTTTCGTTATTTGTCAACACTTTTTTTATTTTTTATTTTTTTTATTTGATTCACCTGATTTATACATGTGTGTTACATATTTGACTAATGTGGGCCTCACTGGGTGCTCTACCCGTGCTGAGGACCTCATTTTACAGAAAAAAGAGACTCAACAATAACATATGAGAATTGAAAGAAAGAAAATAGAGCAAAACAAAATAGAGTAAAATAACCTAAAATAAAACAATAGAATAAAACTATATAAATAGGATAGATACATATAAACCGATAGTGAAATTAAAAGGTTTTATATATTAGTGAGTATTGCAATGGTGTTTATGTCTATGTGTTTTTTTTTTTTTTTATGTTGTGATTTTTTTGTAAAGTTGTCTTTTTTGGTCTTTAATCCATCTTTTAATATTGATTGTGAAAAGTTTTTTGTTTTCTTCTTTTTTTAAATCGAGTGAAAGATGGTTGAATGCTTTTATTGCCTGGTATTTGTGATGTCTTTGTCTTTTGGTAGTGTAACACGGCATAACACCCCAAAAACAAATAACGAAAATACTTTTGGCCGTGAAAATCTAAAAACGTATCTCTTCTATTTTTATTTGTTTTTTAATCTTTATTTAGATGAGAGAAGATCCGTAAAAAATCAGTATAAATATACAAATTTGTAAATGCATATAAATAAATTTCGAAGCTGAAAAAGCACTTCATTCATTCGAGATACTTAATTTTAAAAAAAAACGGAGGTTATAACCACTTCTCTGTGAAAGTTTACCTGAATTAACAAAATTGTCGGTACCCATGTATTTCATTATTTGCCTATAACTACAAAAAATATCAAAGATTAATTTCCCAACATATACCTACACTTTGTGTTGTAAAATGTATTAACTAAGTTGGCTTGCGTTTACCAGGTAGGCGGGGTCAATAGCTCAACAACTCAGAAACCCAAACAAAGAAATAACCAGATACGTTTTAAGATTTTCACGGCCAAAAGTATTTTCGATATTTGTTTTTGGGGTGTTGTGCCACAACGAATAAGAAACGTTGGCTAAAGAAGGAGGTAGTGCAACACGGCATAACACCCCAAAAACAAATAACAAAGAAATAACCATATCATGAACAGGCAGTACACAACAAGGGCACAATAATAATTTATGTATCTCCTACCGTCCTACCTATATTTTTGAAGAATTGAGTCTCTAAATTAGTACCTTTGTACTCGTAGGAACAATATTATTACGCAATGGCGAGATGCATCTATGCTTCGTAAATGTTTTACTGTCGAATGTCAACAGTGTAAACACCAGTTTACACAATTCCAAACCTAAGTACATAATATATCAGCACTTTCGTTACTTTCGCTTTTGCGTACAAATTAACTAAAATTCATGTTTCCCATAGGTTTAGGGTTCAGAAATTTCACTTACTGGGGTAAGAAAACATAACAAATTGCTTATCAACGCATGGCAAATCAAACCTCTTTGATGGTTTCATCACTGCGACGTCAGCAAATGCTCATTTTTAAACTTTGGATTTAAAAAAAAACGAGTGTGCTTTAGACCACACGACTGACGTAAAACTTCTTTAGCTCCATCTATATGATAGGAAGAGAGAAAAAAATGTGCGCGCGCACTGCTCTCTCTTGCTCCTACAGTGTGGTACAGACAATAGGCCTGCACTGTGTATTAGATATACGGAACGTAACTGGCTATGAGAGAAAGAGAGAATGAAAATGTGTGCTTGCACCTCTCTCTCTAGCCCTACAATAATATACGAAACGTAACTCTCTCTCTTTCTATCTTCACTAACTTATTCACCTCTCAACTACCGTTCGCCTCGCTTTTCGTAACGCTCTCGTCACGCATTCACCAGCTTCCTCAAGCGTGCGTAAAGAAGTTTTACTTCAAAAACATATATTACTTATTGGAAGAATAAAGATGTTTTTGAAAACTGTGGCCTCGTGTATTTTCTTTATTTTAGTCATGCCAGTGTACATGCATTCAATAAACGGGTGCACATATAACATCGTCATTAGTGATCCCTGGTAGGAGAGGTGTTACACTAAAGGTAACCATACACACTCGGACTACATTTGACACACCACGAGATGAAATCGATCCACCATTGTGAGCGCAAGAAGGCGCACAAGGTCTTTTCATATTTTAATTCGTTTCGGGCCGCAACGAAAAGAAAGCTGACACGGTTGCATGCTATTAAGTCAGTGATGTGACAAGGCGACATATTGTTATCGTACAGAGAGCAAACTACGCTTACAAAGCAGGTCACAACTTCCTATGTAAAGTACCAACACGCACAGGTTTAATACCTAGGTACCTCCTTGAGAATAATATTGTGCGATTATGGAAAATGTAGATCCCACTCCTTCTTTGGGGGTGTTGTTTCACAAAAAATAAGCATTATTATGTATTAGTACGTATGGTGAAATGTGAGAATTGGGAGTTGGTAATTGAAATAATAATAATAATAAAATTTATTTTTAATAAATCCTTATGCAATTACAAAATTTAGTTATAAGAATTATAATATTTGCCATAAAAGGTTATTTAGAAATATTTATATATTTTTAAAAATCAGTGAAAAACAATCATCAATTCAGGGAGTGCCAAGGTGAAGATCTCTTTTTTTTACATTAACTCCACCCTGAGGAAAATAATTTCCCTCCGGGACTATGTCATCTGGGATGCTGTGTGGAGGGAGATCTCGTCAATGAGAAGAGACTCTATAAGAATAATAGAATTTCTCCTCGCTGACGCTAAATGTATCGATCTCTGAAGATATTCGCCACCGGGAGAACCCTTGGCAGGTTGGTTCTACAGGCAATCTAAGATGAAGCTGTCTAAGATAGTCATCCGGAACATAGAGACTCACGCGCTCAAAATAGCTAAGTTCTCAATATAGCCTCGCAGCAGTCTAAATAATGGGGGGGAATAACCCTTCCCCTGAGCTGTAGGAAGTAAAGTCCCAGCATGCCCAGAAGAAAGTTGGTCGTGTAGAGTCACGGATGTTGGCCGCTCTCCCTCGTGCTGAGAAATCTCAAAAACTTAATGGTCATTTTCTGACTGGTACAAGATCCAAAATAATAACAATATGGCACTCCTTACTCCAGGAACCTTTCCGTGGCGCTGCAGTGCCTCGGTAGGCTTAATAGTTGACGATATCTCTTCACCACTTCTTAGCGACAACTTAATGATTGGGGGTCCCAAAAAAAAGTGAAAAAGTTATTAAAAGCATTTAACCATAATTACATAATGGAAATCCACAAAACATAAGCTGTACGAAGAAACATTGGACTAATATACATATTAATTATTATTTTTAATTTATAAACTAACGTTTAAGACAAGATTTTTATGCATAGTACAAAGGGTAACAATTATTATAAGCAATAATTGTCAGCCTGAAACACTCATTTACATTGAAAAATAATCTTTTCTCGGAAGATTTTTCAATGTAAATAAGTGTTTCAGGCTGACAATTATTGCCTATATACTCGACGGGTTAATAAAACGAATATTAAGTAATACATGTGACAGGATTAGGGTGGTGATAGTGATTTTACGAAACAGATGAGATATTGTGACCGGAGGCTATTCAATTAGTTAAGTAGGTACTGGCCTAGAATAGAATTGATTGTGCCAAGTGTGACATCTCTCGTATACGAGTATAAACACGATGATAACCATCAACCAAGCTATGATGATAAGCCATAAAACCAACACTCTGACTCACAGACTGTTCTGTAATGTACGATAATTGATGGATATTTAATTAATATAAATTAATGTAAACTTTCAGCAATCTAATCAAAGCCAAAGATGCTATTAGAAATAAACAAACAAAAAATTGATGTAAATTTCGAGAGGGTGGGTTAAAATGAAGCATTTGTATTATAATTTTTAAAGTGTTAGTGACATCAATTTGTTAGCCAGTTAAACGTATGCCATTTTTACGAAATTTACAGTATCTTATTTTCACACAAATTTAACGTTAAAAAAATCCGTGATAATAAATTTCTAAGGGTAAATGCCGGTAACTCCATTAATGGAGGACTGAATGCCGTTGGCGCTAATAAAAAACTGTCAAAAGAAGCGAAGCTAGCAGTCCACAATGGAGTCCTGGTACCTACCCTGATGTATGGCAGTGAGGCATGGAACTGGCAAAGGAAGGATGAAAGTAAACTGAATGCTGTTGAAATGAGATCCCTGAGGCGTATGTGTGGTAAAACCATGTATGATCGTGTTAGAAATGTGGATATCCGCACAGAACGTAAGGCTGATGTAAGAATAATGAGTAAGAAAGAAAGGGACCCTCAGATGGTTTGGAAACGTAGAGCGAAATTAACGAAGCGAGTGTAAAAAGAATATATGACGCAAATGTGAATGGTAGAAGAAGTCGGGGACGCCCGAAGACGATATGGCACGATCAAGTGAATCAGATACTTGAGACGGGTCATGTCAGAAGAGTATGTATGAGACGATGTATGAATGTGAGTGAGGCAAAGAGTGTGTGCCAAGACCGAGTTGTTTGGCGGTCCGTCATCTCTGCCTACCCCTGCGGTGAACCGGCGTGATGGTTAGTTAGTTATGTTAACTGAAATATTTTGTGAAGTTTAATTATTCATACAAAAATTTAAACGTTAAATCTGCCTACCCCTGCGGTGAACCGGCGTGGTGGTTAGTTAGTTATGTTAACTGAAATATTTTGTGAAGTTTAATTATTCATACAAAAAATTTAAACGTTAAATCTGCCTAAAGTAACTTGAATATTACAAATGAATGCAGCCTTGTAGAGTTTTCCCGTCATATTCTATAAAATTCTTGTCAGCGAAGGAAAACGTTATCAATTTCCTTTGATTTTACAGCTTGCTCTTTTCCTGCGATTCCGTGGCACGGGAAAGTTTATTAAAGAGGAGATTGAATAAGTGGATTACAAATGGGATACCATGATAAATGGGTAATATATGTTCTCAAACACTAACAGAGTCGGAGTATGGTCGGGATCTTCGCATAAATCAATCCGATACGTTAAGCTTTCCTAGCGCGTACCAACGAGCGGTTGGGAACATTTTCTGTATTTTCCACGGAACCAAGTAAATATGTAGGTAAGTAAAACATGAAATTACCTACATAACACCAATAGCGAAAACACATTTTTTTAGAATTTTACTTACGTACATCGATCGTCCAGTTCATTAGTTAGACATCTCTAAATACTAAGTTTTAGAGATAATGAGGAACAAAATATTCGAATGCAC
This sequence comes from Limnephilus rhombicus, assembly GCA_929108145.2. Classification (NCBI taxonomy): domain Eukaryota; kingdom Metazoa; phylum Arthropoda; class Insecta; order Trichoptera; family Limnephilidae; genus Limnephilus; species Limnephilus rhombicus. The sequence continues at coordinate 27,580,691 of OV815278.1, forward strand.
ACCATAAATTAAATATTATTTACACACATCTGTCTTTCACACATTAAGATGAAGCCATAGTAAATAATGCAAAATCATACAAAATCTTTTTTTTTTTTTTTACATTAACTCCACACAGGAGGCCCTGAGGAAAATAACTTCCCTCAGGGCCTATGTCATCTTTGAAGATGCTGTGTGGAGGGTCTTTTTGAGGAAAGGAAGGAGTGAACACGGGTCTTGAAGAGACCCATGTTGTAGGAGGAAGGAAATATGTTTTCGTTTTGAAAATTTGATCGCTTAGAAGTATTAGAGATGCTTCAATTAAATACTGCGTGTAGAACATACCTTGGCCCTTAAAAATATCAATAATTTTTTATAAGTTTTTTTAATAAGCCTGTAAAAAAATAAAGTACAAGGTCCATAAAAAACACTTTCAAGTCCAAACTCTCCTATTTATAAACCCCTTTTCGGATATGGTTTTTTTTTGTATAATGTGGCAAATTCAGTTTATTTTATAATAATCGCAAAAAAATTATATTTACGCCCGAACTTCCCAAATTAAAATAAAATATGCATTTTCGCGTTTTTATTTTACAATACGGCCGCTAGTCGAAGAATTTGGTTTTTCAAAGTGAACCCTATGGCGTCCACCGAAGAACTACTGACCACCAGTGGCGGCTGGTGCTCATAAAAATTGGTGGTGCGCTAAAATAAAAATAATAATAATAATAGTCTTTATTTCAGGATGTGGGGAGGTGAGTGCAATCCCACACATCCCATAGAGATATCCCATAAAACTTGGATCTACCTACTCTAATTAAAATAAATTCAATTATGAAAAAATCATACCAAATCATAAAATTTGTAAATAAGGTCGATCCTCCATTGACTGAGTGCATGCAATACATTGTTAAAGAAGAGAAAAAGAGTTATAAAATAAATATTCATCTATCAGTATTTATAAAGTCGCCGCGATCGTAAATTCAATAACAGTTCATTCCTTAATTTAAACTTATCTAGAAAATTGTATGGAGAGACTCTGGGACGAAAATCGAGTTCAGAAAATAGAAAAAAAATTCAGTTTATCACACATCCGAAAGTCTTCCTAACGCTCCGAAACTCGAATGAATATATACTGTCATAACAAATGTCGGCATTGTTATGTTGTTACGCTGTAGTTGGTCGATGCTGAGTAAAACATTGAATGTAAAAGAGTAGACATTAAAATAAAGACACGATATGGATAATAATACGACACAAACGTGTCCCCGTTTAACGTGCTACAGAACGAACCGTTCCTTTTGATGTGGTGCAAATTTTTCGAGCGCCGTCCAAGTTTCGTAAAATTTGCAAAGCATTCAACCTACCTACGATTTTTCCTCAGTAAAGAATTATGGAAGAACTCCTGTGATCGATTTGCAAAATGAACCACCAAACTGAAGATAGGCACACAACGATCTGCTTTGTTACGCGCGCAGTCCAGCAGGCACCTATAGGTACTATAAACTATGATGTATGCATTATAACCGAGTGTATATTGTGAACCGTGATGAGACGTGTCGGAAATAAGTATGTTTTTTTGGCGTTCGGGAATTTTTAGATTACCAGAAATTTTGGGAGTGCGGCGCTCCTCCGCACCTTAGAGCTGGCCGCCACTGCTGACCACGCCACACCTATTTCGTATCAGTCACGCCCCGGCCGGAGCGGGAGATGGACGTGTGGCTCCGCATCGCTTGATTTCGTGAAATCCATTTAAAATTTCCGTTTTATTACAATAAACAATGCGTAAAAAAGGAGTTAATGTTTTTTTACAGGTTTTTACGAAATCAACCTGTAAAAAAAATTTCAAATACCTTTTCCAACCTTTCCAAAAGCTTTTTTCTCAAGTATTTTCAAACTCCTCCCTTAAAGGAGCGTGAATTCCGATTTCGATATTTTCCTGTACTATTGGATCGCCTTAAATACGTTATAAAATAAAATCGAGAGGCATAGCGCTCCGATGCATCAAGATGACATTTTGAAATATCCTACTAATCAGTACTTAGGTGATGTTGACATATTTAACATAAACTTGGCGAATTTTGTGGATCTTATAAAAAACTTATTCCACGACTATTCCTAAACACATCTGTATTTTTGCAAACCTATCAAATCGCTGTATTTTGTGACTTGTGTGCATTTTTTATCTAATTTTATTTTTATTATTTCTTTAACTGTTTAAATCTGTCATGAATTAATTGTACTACCAAACATGTAAAAGCCCTCTGGGCGTTAAATAAAATAAATAAATAGTGAGTCAGAAAATATCAATATGCTGTTTTTATGCGTAATCTGAGTATTTTAGATATAAATGCATATTCAACTCAAATTTCGATTTTTCGGAGATGTCTGATTAATCAATTGGACGATCAACGTATCTATCACGCCATTAAAACTTTTAAAGTACATACATACATGTTTTGTTCACACTTAGATAAATAATTTAAATGCGATAATGTTTGCTACTGATTATCTTATAAGTCTTCCCCAGTAAGAGTGAATATAAAAAATTAGGTTTTTACAAAAAAATTCCTCAACCCTGTTCGGTTATAAATCTCCGGAGAATAAGTGTCTCCTCCCGTTACGTAGGTATCCTTGGCATCCGAGTTTGATAAATGGTCCCCACGTCACCTTTCTTCATTCAAGTTGAACCGGGATCCCTTTACATTTCAAAAAGTGGAAAATAAATTACACCCCCGCGTGAAAAAGCCGCACCATTTTAGCGTGTAATTTATTCCGAGCAATATGCTAGTCGGAGCTTTCGCACGAGTTACTAGTTACTAAATAATATCAAAGCTGAACTCGAAACAACAACATAACAGAGGTGAAGATATTAAAATAAAGGCACCGCATGGAAAAGATTGCTTTTTTCGTTAATAAGATACCGTCGTGTGCGATTTTTTTACTAGTTCGCGGAATAACTTGGGAGCTTTCTCAGTGGGCGGCATGCCCCATCCGCCCCCGCCGGCTGAGGCCATGGGCGGCGGTAGTAGAAGACTCAAGGTTGGCTGTATAGCTCGCCCGAAGGGTACCGACTGCGTACAGTCGACTTGTGTACATTAAACCGATATAAAATATCCACATAAATAAGTTTCATAAACGCCGCTTCTCAATTAAAATACCGATTAATGCGCCAACAAATGTCAACAACAGATACCTCTATATTTTAGAAACATTATTTATAAAAAAAACTTACCTTGAGTCGTCTGGGAGACAGCTGGTAATCCAAAATAATAATAAAATCTGGAAAAGAAAAATAAATAAATTAGTTATTATATCATTACATAGATGCATTAAGAAAAACTTCTTTTGGAAAACTTTCAAGCTGCTTTAGGCAATTTGGATTTGAGATCGAAATACCCAACCAAACTGAAACTGCTACTTTATTTATTTTTGCTTTAAATTGTAAAATATACTTAAAATTAAAATACAAATTACCTATTTGCGTAGGAACAAAAATTTGATGTTTATATTAAAATTACTTCCCAAAGAATGAATTTTAAACCATGTTTCATTTTATTTTTCATCATTTTTTAAAAATAAACAGGTATAGTCAAACAATTTTTTTTATTTCTTCTAACACAGCAAACTTATTTTCAGGCACCATTTTGATTTAAATTAATAAATTACTTCGTTTTTACCACTTTTCTTGTTTAAAAAACCAACATGTTTCGTGAGCAATGCTCACTTCTTCAGGGTTTTTTATTGATACTAATTATAAATAATAGACGTAGACAATGGTGTCAATTGAAAAAGAATGGACATAGACAATGGTATCAATGAAAATATGAGAGTGGGTAGAGGAGAGAGGGGCAATGAGAGACAATTTACAAAGGGAACAGGTTTAATATTGGGTCATTTAAGAAATTTTTTTTGGTTATTAATAATATTCAAATTCGCATTAACACTCTTTCACTCTTTTTATTTTTTTTATGTTTTTCGTTAATTCACAAATAATTGTCCAAGTTGCATCTAAAATCGTGAAACACTAAAATCTATGGACTATGTCTTATAATTTAAAGCCAAAATAAATAAAGTAACTCATGTAAAATAACAGTTTAAAAAAATGTATGAAAAGGTAGATAATGTGGTATGAAGAACAAAGAATTAGGTGAAATTGAAATAGAAAATATTTGATAAATCGAATACGTGATATTTCAGCCTCTCCCGAGATCCTTGACATACGGTCAACTATTTAGTAAGATACTGGTGACGGATTATTAAACCAAACGATTTTGACCTCGAGGGCTATGGACTATGGTGCAGGATTAAGTTGCTTGCATCATATATATATTCTTTAAATTAATAATTATTGAATTCCTATGTTAATAAGTAAAAAATGATTCAGAGGCAGACACCTCACACGCTCATAAAACCAGAGCCAAACAAACAGACATACTTAATATACCAAAGTGTAACTCTTCATTTGGTCAAAGAAGTTCTTAGCAGTAAAGTTATATAACAAACTCCCACTTAGTATCAAACAAATTTAAAAAAAAATAGCTACATTAAGGACATTAAATGTTGGCTGAAGAATCTATCGGAAAATGAACTTACTAGTATACTTAAAACATCATAGAAGTTTCTGGAAAACCTTATCCAATCAATGAAGTTAAACCATAGAAGTCGCTGAAAAACTTATCCAAAGCATAGTCCCCCTCAGCACAGGATCTCCTAGTGAGGAGGACTACGAATATAATTTATATTTTATATATACATCTAACTAACATGTTTCATATAAAAATGTAAAAAATATTATATACATAGGTACTAAATAAAAAAATAAAAAAATAATACCAACTTGAGCAAAATAGGTATTTTAATAAAAGCTGAATAATTGTATCCATCAGATTGGAAGAGTAAAATACTAAAACGTGTAGGGAAATACGTGCACACCTTTCGAGGAAACATCCGTGTGCTATGCCCAGTTTACATGAACCAGCAGATTAAATTAAAAACTAGCTGATCCCGGCATGTGTTGCTATGCCATTTAATAAAGAAATTGTTTCTCCCTAAGTGTCCTTTCCCATTCGTCCCGTTCCCCTTCCGCCACCGCGTTCCCACTCCGTCACCTCCACCTTCCCTCTCCCCACTCCACTCACCCCCCCCCCCCCCCTTCCCCCGTTCCGCGAACCACCATCCCGAGTTCCCCTCCCCCCTCACACGTCCCCTTCCCCTCCAGCGTTCCCCTTCCACCTTTCCCGACTTCCCTCTTCCCTTTCCCGCTCCCTCGTCCCGCCAACCCTCCTCCCGCGTTCCATATATTCAATCCCAGTACATTCAGCTTTTAAACAGCCCGCGTGCCACCTTTTACAATTTTTATTCAAATTTCCATTTTTCATGTATATTAAATTTGGTACCTAACATAGGTACATATTTAAAATATCTAAAATTCTTGATTCGATTCAAACTATTAGGGGAGTACCTACATTAAATAAATTTATCAACTTAAAGATTTTCAAAAATAGAATTGTTTTGCAAAATGTCATTCTCAAACACGCGAACTGTCAAACGTGCGATAGTCGTTAGGTTTTCTGAAATTATGCAATTTTCTTAATTTTTCTCTCCGTAAGAACCATCCTAGTACTCCAAGGAATATTCTAAAAAAAGAATTAGCGAAATCGGTTCAGCTGCTCTCGAGATTTGCGCTTAGCAACACATTTTTATATATAAGATAGGAATCTTGTAGATTTTTGTTCAAATTTTCAAATTTTAGAATTAACAATATTATCTGTGACTATTTTTTTCCAGTTTATCTTACAATTCATACAATTATAAATCGGTGTAGGTATTTATTAGTTCTTTTTAGGTTGTCTATTTATATGTAAGTGCCACTTCTGGCGAGAGTGACGAGTAAGTAAGTATAAGTAAAGGTTCTGATTTGTCTCAATTAGTTTGGAGATTGAGACGCTTCGGGAATTTCCAACAATGATTATCACAGTCGTCGGGTAAGGGGGCCAGATAAATAATCTGGGCGAAATTTTCAGAAGATCGCACAGTAGCTCCGGCACGTTTCTTGCTCAAGGACCTTGGAGCCGGCTGGGATGGGGTCCCGCGCCCCCACGGTCGGTTGCCGGGCGGGGGCGGCCTTGGGGGCCAAGGCAGGGGCGGGGGTGACTCGGGGGTGACTCGGGGGCCGGGTGGATCAATACCCCTCCCGTCCCCGTCACGACACGAGGAGAACACACTGCCATGCCGTACTTGGAGTAATACCCTTTGTCTGATTCATAGAACCCGTGGAACGAGAAGCCTTTATGCCGACTCGTGTTTTATAATAACCGATTGTTAAAGGGTTGAAGGTTAGACGCTGTTAGAGATTTTTCGCTTCGAGTAATGTCTTCGCGTGTAGGAACAGCCATTTAGCACCTACCTGCATATCCATCCATAATGATTATATGACCGGATATAAGAAAAAAGTGTTTGATGGGATAATTATTGGTGAGCAAATAAGTTTAAATGATCAAACAATGTAAGGATCTGTGATTAATAGTAAAATAATTTAAGATTATTTTTTTGTGATACAGCAAAAACTTCCCGGAGAAAGTGGAACTATGAAATCCTCATTTGGAGAATAAAGTGGTGGTGAATTGGGGGGAGAGGAGTACCTTGCTATTCAGATCCTGTCAGTGGATACCAAAGCTATTTTAAGCAATTCCACCCAAGAACGTTGTGCAAGTACCTGCAGGCCTACCTACCATAAACTTTCATTAAATTCGTGACGAAATACCTAAGAAAATAATAAAAATAAAATAAACTATGTACATAGAAATAAAAACTTATTTCAATTCCGGATTCAGAGCAGAGTTTAAAGGGCTACCACGGAGTTCATTGTCATGTGAATAAATAAAGTTTTATTTCTTCTTCTAACACAGCAAACTTATTTTTTGGCACCATTTTGATTCAAATTAATAAAATACTTAGTTTTTACCACTGACAAAACCAACATGTTTCGTGAGCAACGCTCACTTCTTCAGGGTGAAGAAGTGAGCGTTGCTCACGAAACATGTTGGTTTTGTAAACAATAAAAGTGGTAAAAACTAAGTATTTTATTAATTTGAAAGTTTTATTTATTTTTAACTTGAGTAAAACCTCAAATTGTAATATTTAATTCAAACTCAATCGTAATTGTTAAAAATTAAACTCAATAAAAATGGATAAATTTATCCAAGACACTAGACACTATCTAGACTGCATTTAGTTCTGGTTGAATCTTGCAATCATACATAAAGATAGCAGTCAATAAAAATATGCGTTAAGAAAATGAAGATAATGTAGGTAGTTCTTAGTCGAAGTACGATACAGTTAAAAATGACCGAATCAGATAGGGACACATTACATCAGTTGGTAGAGTTGCGGCCCGGAAAGCCGAAGATCCTGGGTTCGAGTCCCAGATGTGACCGTATCTTTTTCTGATTTTACAGATTTTCGATTGAGTTTCGCACATTATTAAATAAAAATTTTCTGAAAAACATCGCAGAAAACTTATGAAACCTAGGAAATTAGGAAAAAAAAAACATTGATTTTAATTGAGTTGATAAAGTATTTACCCCTCAATAAACGGCGCTATTGTATCAATTGTATAATCACCGAGGTTCCCACGTGTAACCAGAGTTAACTGTTTTGCACGTCTAACGGCGCCGGCGTCTCCGCAAAAGTTTCCCAAATGAAAAGCGACCAACTGAGAAACAATGGCAGAAAGCGGGTATTATTAGTTCTGAGGAGCTTGAGCCAACTAATAACCAGATCAGAAATAAATGGAAAACTTTTCTACTTGAAGGTGTTTGGTAATGGGAATAGTTCGAGAGCGAGATCATTATGCAATATTATTTGTTCTACCGATTTAGGGATTTAATTATGTTTTCATTCTATTTAGGATTAAAGAAAATTAGTTTCGTTGTAAATTATGACCAAGTAGACTCTAGGGGATCAGTGGTTAGAGCGTTGAAGCAGAAGAATTAGCGTTCGATAAAAGGAAAGTTGTGTTAACTCTAGTTAATAAACCACAGAATTTAGAGCACAAATCTTTTGATGTAGGTACTGAAAAGAGAGCTGGTTTCCAATGAGTTTCGAACTCGATTAGTCCTACTACTAATAATTGCACTACAATACCCACATCCCTGAATAAACACATTTAATAATAATAATAACGTAGTATTTATATAGCGCAGTTTTGTGATATTTCACTTCAAGTGCGCTTAATTATAATAAACTTAAAATTAATCCTATAGTGTTCCTTACGAGTCCTTACAAAATACAAAATTGATTAAATTAGGTGAAACAAAGAATATACAGTATATACAAAGCAATTCCTAAAGAACAATATTAACAAAAAGAATTCATTAAAACTAAATTATAATAAAGAATAAGAGGCAGTTTACGTTTACATTTAATAACCAACTTAACTCAAATGACGTCAAAAACAATTTGATAAGTTCGGGGAAATCCATTAGATTAATTTCTTTACGACTATTTTATACACTGACGGAAGGGGATGTTTTGTGAAAAATGAACGATCGAGACCCTTACCGGATATTGCATTCACGTTTCAAGTAGGTGGGGATTTTCACGAAGGTTTAATCACTAGCTCTGAGGGAAAATCACACCAAGAACGAAAAAAGGATAACATGTTTTTCCCGAGATATCTAGTACCTTGAGCAAAAGGATAAGTCGGGCAACACTGAGGAAAGTATCACATTTTCCGGTTGAATGGATTTCAGATGGATCCATGCATCGTTATTAAAGAGTCATTTTAGCATCGTTAGCGAAAGAAAGGAATAAGTAGGATATAAAAGGCGTTAGAAGAGCCCCCCCATAACTCTACTGCAAGTTGTTACATTGTTAGGAATACAGAACAAAAAATGGTAACGTAAAATTATTAAAACCGTTTTTCGTTTTGTTGACGGTGAAAAATTAAACAATTGATCAAAATCATGATAAAAAAATAGCAGGATCGTTTTACCAAAATTCATAAATATTTTAGACTTGAAAAAGGTTATAAAATATAAACTATTGATTGATGTCCTAATAACATTAACGTAAATATTAAATATATCTGATTAAAAACTGGTATACAACCGAAACACGGTTATCATGTAAAATGTAGAAATAAGTAGTTGTTGAAAATTTTATATTATTGTCAGTTACAATGTCACACCACTCATAAAATACTAAAAAAGTATGTTTTTTCATTAACAATTATTTGATATTCAGTTAGCACTACGTTTGGCAAAATTATTAGCTAACTGTCGTTAAAGAAAATAAATACGTCATTTAAAATAATGGGCCACAAAGACTCATCTTGCTTTTTCCATAATTTTAATGAGCCTTTCCACAAAAACTTTGAAAACTGAAAGTACTATTTTCGTAGCGTTTTAAAACAGATTAACATGATTTAATCCAATTGAATTGGTCCTAGCGAGGTAATACGGAAGATTGATATGCAATACGTAAATTGAAAGAAAAACGGGTGATACGATATTCCATTTGCGTGGTTGGCTGATTTATATAGAACGATGCTGGGAAATGGGTAGATAGTGCATGCCATTCAGAGACTGATAAACGGGGGAAGGAGGGACGGTTCGTAAGTAAATTGACAAAAGAATGAATAAATATATTTTTTTTACATTTTGCATTAAAAGCAGCCCTTAACCTTAAATGATATTGAATAGATACTAAAATTTGGAAAGTGAATCTATCCGTCAGAATGTTTTTATGTAACATATTAAAATAATTTATTTTTTCATAAGAAGCAATTACTTTGTGGTTAGACATTATATTATAAAAACATTGACCCGGACTTAAGGGTCGGGTTTGGAAAACATCGCTCCGCATTAGCAGTAGCATCCGCGTCTCGTAGCAGCAATACTAGAAAATTATATACGGGTAGTTAGAAAAATGTGTAAAGTTACTAGTGATTAAATTTTTTTTACTGTAATCTTACAAATTCTATAAGTTATACCTACTGCAACTTTAGTTAAAACGTTGAAAAAGACCTTCGCGATTATCTCTCCTGAACCTGTTGTAAACATTTTTACCAAAAATCCTTCCGTAATCTCAGAGTAAACATTATGTTAAAACAAGCTATTAAATTAAAAGCACTTCAGTGTATCTAGATTTTTATTGTAATTCGCCTAAACTTTCTGAATTTTTCAACTATTCTCCGCCATACAAAAATGTATGGCAAAATAATGCGCCGCGCGATGTCTTATATAACCGTTGAATTTCACAGAATTCATTCAGTTGAGAGATAGCGGTCAAGGCGAGAGCACGCATTTTTTTCGCAGCAGTTTTGTTCGCTGTTTATTCGATTTTTGAAGGAATCATTGAGGAGATAGGTGTTTCAGTAACCGGGTAAGTAGAAATAAAATATATTTATTATTATCTAATAAATTATTTTTAACTTGATTTACAGTTTTACAGATTATTTTTTTTTTAAACTTCAGGTACCTTCAAAATGGGTAAAAATAAAGGAATTCTTGCTTACCGTGCCATAAAAAATAGACCCTCCCACTGGAAGAAAAGGAGAATAAGGTAATAATGTCAAAATTTAATTTTTTTACTGATTTCTATCAAAGGTAGTTTGAAGGTGGACTGAAGTCATTTTGCTTTTTGACAACTAAAAATTTCGGCATCCATCTTGAATTTCTCTGTAGTTATCTACCGATTTGGTTCAATATCAGAATTCGGGCGTTTAGAAGTGCACTGAACTCGGATCTAATGTCAAAATGCAAAATTTCGGCATCCATCTTGAATTTCTCGTGTTCTCTACCGATCTGGTTCAAAATCAGTATTAGGGAGTATTGGCAAGCACTGAACTCGGATCTAATGTCCAAATGCAACATTTCGGCATCCATCTTGAATTTCTCTAGTTATCTACCTATTTGGTTCAAAATCAGGATTAGGGCGTTTGGACGTGCACTGAACTCGGATCTAATGTCAAAATGCAACATTTCGGCATCCATCTTGAATTTATCGTGTTCTCTACTGATCTGGTTCAAAATCAGTATATGGGAGTATTGGTGAGCACTGAACTCGGATCTAATGTCCAAATGCAAAATTTCGGCATCCATCTTGAATTTCTTTAGTTATCTACCGATTTGGTTCAAAATCAGGATTAGGGCGTTTGGAAGTGCACTGAAATCGGATCTAATGTCAAAATGCAACATTTCAGCATCCATCTTGAATTTATCGTGTTCTCTACTGATCTGGTTCAAAATCAGTATATGGGAGTATTGGTGAGCACTGAACTCGGATCTAATGTCCAAATGCAAAATTTCGGCATCCATCTTGAATTTCTTTAGTTATCTACCGATTTGGTTCAAAATCAGGATTAGGGCGTTTGGAAGTGCACTGAAATCGGATCTAATGTCAAAATGCAACATTTCGGCATCCATCTTGAATTTATCGTGTTCTCTACTGATCTGGTTCAAAATCAGTATATGGGAGTATTGGTGAGCACTGAACTCGGATCTAATGTCAAAATGCAAAATTTCGGCACCCATCTTGAATATCTTAAGTAAAAGTTGGGTAAAAGTACTACACTTAGACATTTTTCATGATTCCTTGCAAACATACAAAACTAATTTATTAAATTTCTTGGCGTGATATAATTTTTTTTTAAATTACTTACACTTAACTTTTCATTAAACTTTAATCAGTCAATTACAATTAGTGAGCATATAATTCTTGATTTTAAAATTTCTCCTTATCTCCCCCCCCCCCCTTTTTTCTTCCTTTTTGTTATTATTACTCATTCATTCAATAATTAAGTTTTAAGACCGGTTCATATCTCAGGCGTAATTACCAAATGACATTCTATGGACTTACGTAATAGGTACACAACCATGTAATAATTTAATTTAACATACCTTATAATCTGTATTATAATGTACTGTGTATGTCCTAATAAACAAATAAATAAATAAAGTATTTTGACGATTTGGTTCAAAATCAGGTTTAAGGAGTTTGGGGTTCACCGAACTCGAATTTAATGTCAAAATGCATAATTTCGACGAGCATTTTGAGTTCTCTACCGATTGCGTTCAAATTGTCACTAAGTTTTATTGAAAACAACGACTGTCAGATCTATTGATAAATCGAATGAATTTCGATGTTGGGTAAATTCTGGGTTGTATTATTACAAATAAATTTATTTTATATGTTTTTTTAGGAAAGCAGCAGAAGCAATATAAATGACGTTGTTATAACAGAAACTATCAGTGAACATGTAAGTTTTTTTTAAATAAACATAAGCGGCCTGAGTAATGGCCTTCCATATAAACTTTTTGCTATAATGAATGATCTACCACACTTTTTGTGAATGTTTAGAATTATCGATAATAGACCTGGAGAAAGGATGATGTTATTACAAAATGACAGTCTTATGAATAAATGAGGAGCTAACACTTATCACTCTGTATTGTTTTGTATTTTTTTTAATTAATAAGTTTACATTACAAATGTATACTATAATGTCCTCCACGCTAGGAATTCACCTGTGTTGTGGAGGACATTTTTCAATTGTAAAATTATATAATAGTAAACAAGTATGTAATAGTAACTTTGTTATTTTTGGATAATGCTGTGAAATAACTATAATAATTGTGGGTAATAATTAATTTATTTTGAACTTACATATAACATTTGCAATTTTACCTGTAACACGCACAACACGAGTTACAGCGTGTTTTATACAAAGAAAAAAAAACTTTTCAATAGCCTTCTATAAAAAAACAGAGTGGAAGATACTTTATGTATCGCCCTGGTGTAAGACCACTATTCAGAATTGAAACGTTGCTTGAAATGGCTTTAGCCGTGTGTGGTGACCAAATCTGAATAGCCAGGTACTTCCCCTATATTATTCCCCTCCCACCTTATCTAGCCTCACAACATACCCCAATCACTGGCCCCAGGCGATTGATAACAGTTGGGACTTTGTAAGGTACATAAAAATAAAAATAAAACATTTAGTTGTTTTATAAAAATTTGTCTGAACTTCTTTATATTTTTGACTGTCTTTTTCTAAATGTGCTTCGTTCTACTTTATGTATATTTTTTTTTTTTTTTTTTACATTAACTCCACACAGGAGGCCCTGAGGAAAATAATTTCCCTCAGGGCCTATGTCATCTGGGATGCTGTGTGGAGGGTCTTTTTGAGGAGAGGAAGGAATGAACATTGGTCTTGAAGAGACCCATGTTGTAGGAAGGAGGAAACACAGAGGCCGGCAAATCATTCCACAGCCGAGCTGTTGAACATAAGAACGAGTCGAAGAAACGACCCGTTCTCATGTGACTAATGTCAACTGTGTACAAATGTTGGGCACGCGTTTGGCGTGTTTCCCGACTATGCACCGGTGCCGAAGGGATCAATGATGCTAGTTCCTCGGAGCATCTTCCATTGTAATACCGGTAGAACAAGGATAGCATTCCCACCCGACGCCTGTGCTCTAAAGATTGCAATCCGTCTGTTAAGATGGGAGAATCTATCAAACGGGCCGCCCGTTTCTGCACAGAGTCGAGGGTATTTTATCAAAGATAAATTGTAAAATATATTCTTTCTTACTAGGTATTAAAAAAAATCTGTATGCATATAAATAAACTTTCAAAAACAAAACTACCTGTTTTTTAATTTCTAAGACACAGAGTAAAAACTGGTTGTCGTAACTTATTCACACCCATTATTTTCTGGTAAAATTATAAAAAAATTAATAACATTATACAAACCATATATGAACCAGAAATTTTTTCCACATCAAAACACCATTAGATTCTGTCACATTGAGTCAAAAACTAAGACGTCTGTAAAGGTTCAGGGGCTAAAAAAAGTCTATGTATCCTTGCCCTTGCATGATTTATAGTCTGTCGAGCTGTATCAATTATGTTGGAAATAAATTAAAATTTTACAAAGCAAGTGTATTTTTATTCCGTATTTTATCAAAATGCTGAGCAGCCGTGCCTGAATCTAACCGAAATACACAGTAGATCGCGGCGGCCGAGCTTGTTTGCAACTACCAAAATGTAAGTGCAGTGAATGGGCAGTTTGACCCAGGCGCAAATGTCTCTATGAGCTATCCACGCTATTCCACAATATGATTCTTAGTATGTTAAGCTGTATCCATTATTATAGTAGGAACTAAATTTTAATTTTATAAGGCAAGTGTATTTATATTTCCTAAGTCCGTAGTGTCTAGTATACCCACATCTCCTCTAGTCAGACGCAGGCGGTCAGCTGCGGCCGTGTTTGTCTACAAGTACAAGAAATACCTAACTGCAGCGTCAGCGCGGTTTGATACCCGACCCTTAATTACTAAAATACTTAATAAAAAACAAAAACAAATAGGTACTAATAAATTCCTTTATAAAAGCACCCCGACCATCAATAACGATACTCAAAAATACAATTGGCGTAGGATTTTATATATAAATAATTTTTCTAACCTAAGCGTTAGGAACCTTCCTTTAGACATTAAACCGGCCTTTTATACAAACAATACCCTTGGAAAATTTTTAGTCAATACTAAAGATAAAGAAGATAGTTTATCTCATTCGGGTATCTATAAACTTACCTGTAATGATTGTCCTGCTTTCTATATTGGAAAAACAGCACGTAATGTCAATATTAGGGTAAAAGAACATTTACGCTGTTTGAATGGAAAAGGTTTCTCTGAGCTTGCAAATCACTTAATCTCAGCAGACCACAGTTTTAATAAAATTTCAGGAACTCGCATCTTACATAAAAACAGTATTGGTATCAAATTAGATAACTTAGAAGCCTTGGAAATAAGAAAATCATTAAATACTAATATGTCAGAATTCCTCCTTAATAATCAAATAAATTTATCAAATCAAAAAAATACACCCTATAGCCCTAAATTTAACTTGTTCCCTAAAATCCATTCCAGCCCATGATGTGTATATACGTATTATATTGTTTTTCTGATGTCCTTAATTATTAATAAATTAGCATTACTCTAAATATTGTCCTAATACATCAAAAACTTTATTAGTTAGTTGAATCCCGTTAACTGTTGGATACTTGTGTTTAGATGTATATTGTTGTTGTCTCCTTCCCTCTAATTGATTATCTATTGTACCGCCTTCAAATATTTTGTCTCTATCTAACTATGTTCTTTTGTCATATTCTTTCTCCCTCTGTCGCTCAACTTATATATAACTGATAACTCTGTCTTAATATTTAGTTATTATTTTATCCTGAGGAAGCTTGGTCTAAGCGAAACCGGTAGATACATAAATAATAAATTCGTGGTTAAATACAAAGTGTTGTTTTATTTTTATAATAAAATCAATTTCATTATTACAAAATGATAGGTTTGTTGTCCTGCCTTTGCTTGCGTCTAAGGGTCGACCGAGACAGGTTTGTCGTTCTTGGCCGAGACCGAGAATAAATTAAAATCTCGGCCGAGACCGAGAATAGATAAATTGAAAAAAAAAATGAAAATGCGCTGTTTTTGCATAATATAGTATATTTAAGAATGTAATAATAATTTGTTTTAAGCCACCGCATCCGCGCTCAAAAAGAAGAGAAGATGGAGAGATATGAAATTACGACTGTTAGAGGAGCGCGATTTTTCTAAAATTGCGAAAATATTTAATAAAACACGACATGTTTAAAATAGAGCAAAAATCACATGGAAGGTAACTTAAGTATCATTTAATGAAACATTGTGAATTTTTTCACAACTATAATTTGTAAAATAACTGAAACAAACGTGTTTAAAATAATTTTCGGAGCATACTTCGCGATTTTTTTTCCATAGAGGGAATTGTCTAGATATTATCTTCAAAACTAACATATAATTTTTTAAAGCTTAAAAACTTCAAATGTTTAAGAGAGAAATGTGAGAAATCAGGTATGGGTATCTGGGCAGGTATGT
The DNA here is from genome assembly GCA_929108145.2 of Limnephilus rhombicus. NCBI lineage: Eukaryota > Metazoa > Arthropoda > Insecta > Trichoptera > Limnephilidae > Limnephilus > Limnephilus rhombicus. The sequence continues at coordinate 27,596,602 of OV815278.1, forward strand.
TATCAAACAACAATATTAACGATGCTGTATTTAAATTCAACGAATGTATAACTCATGCTATAGATTTGTTCGTTCCAAGGGGAACTTTTTCCCAGCCTAAATTTCCTATTTGGTTCAGCACGAAACTAAAGCATTTGATTATGGAAAAAAAGAAAACACACAAGTTATTCAAATTAACGAACAACTTAGCGCTTTATCAAAAATTTTCTCAGTTAAGAGAATTATCCAAAATTGAATCTAACTTGTGTTATAAATCTTATATTGAACTCACTGAGACAAAATTAAATCTTAACCCTAAACAATTTTGGAAATTTATTAAACAAAAACGTATTGATAACGATCTCCCTTCAAGTTTATTTTTTAATGATACTCACGCCACCAACGATTTCGATATTGCCAACCTTTTTGCTGAACATTTCTCCTCTGTCTATACTGATAACATATGCACCATCCCTCCACTTAAATATGCTAATACTATTGACCTTAATAATTGCGAAATCACACTTGTAGATGTTTTCAATTACTTAAAAAATCTTCCCAGCAAAACAAGCACTGGTCCTGATGGTATACCTGAAATATTATTGAAAGAATGTAAATCTGTTGTATCTAAGCCAATTTGTTTATTATATAACTTATCATTATCATCTGCCACTTTTCCGGATTCCTGGAAGGTTTCCTATATACGACCTATTTTTAAATCGGGTAATAGGTCGAACGTAGAAAACTATAGACCTATATCGATGTTATCTCATATTCCTAAAATCTTTGAATCTATAATCACAAAAAAAATAACACCTATTTTCAAAAATGTGCTGATTGAGGAACAGCATGGCTTTAGATCTGCTAAATCTACCACTACAAACTTACTCTCCTTCACCAACACCGTAGTCAATGGCCTAGAAGATAAATCACAAGTAGATGTTCTATATACCGACTTTTCTAAAGCTTTTGACAAAGTAAAACACGCTATCCTCATGGCCAAGCTATATGCTATAGGTATACGAAACCCATTGCTATCTTTCTTTAATTCTTATTTAAGCAATAGAAAACAAAGAGTTAAAATAAATAACATTGAGTCTATTATTATTGAAGTAACATCCGGCGTACCGCAAGGAGCACATTTAGCCCCGCTTCTCTTCAACTTGTTTATAAATGACATTATTCGTATTTTCTCTCACACACGCTTTTGGCTTTTTGCTGATGACAATAAGATCCTAAAAATAATCAAAAACTACCATGACTGCCTTCTTTTCCAATCAGATATTGACTCTTTCAATGACTGGTGTAAAATTAATTGCTTGGAACTAAATGTCGATAAGTGCAAAATTATGTCCTTCTACAGATCTAAAAATCCGATTGTTTTCGAATACAAATTAAATAATAATTGCCTAACAACTGTTCAATCTATTAAAGATCTTGGTGTCTCTTTTGATAGCAAGCTTTCTTTCCGGGAACATATAAATACGATTGTTAATAAATCTCTCAAACTACTTGGTTTTATCACTAGAACCACTTCTGACTTCAAAAACATAAATACCCTAAGAACTCTTTACTGCTCCTTGGTTCGCCCCCATCTTGAATATGCTTGTATTATATGGTCTCCTTTTTATGCTGTCCATATTCGTCATATTGAATCCGTTCAACATCGGTTCCTAAAGGGAATTGCTTGGAGGCTAGGATTAGAGCGAGGCAATTACTCGTATGCTGAAATTGAACAAACTCTAAACCTTTCTCCTTTAGAAGACCGTCGGATAAAATCTGATCTCATTTGTTTCTTCAAAATTATTAACTGTTTAATCGACTCGCCTACATTACTACAACTCATCACATTTAATATACCTTCTCGTAGACTCAGAAATAAAGACCTGCTTTTCCTCAATCAGCACTCGACTAACTATGGTTATAACTCACCACTGTCCAGAATGTGTAGACTGGTCAACTCACGTCAAGACCTTGATTTTTTTGGTATTAGCTTAAATGATTTCTGTCGCTCTTTAAACAAATGAAGATATGTAATATTCACCCTAATTTTTGCAAGGTCTTGACGTGACTTGACACTTATTTTTCTTCTATTTTCACTGTTTGTCTTTGCTTTCATGTACCATCCGAATCCTTACATTGTTCATTTCTATACTTCGTGATACTTTGTTTTAAATTGGACGTAAGTCCGTAAATAAATAAATAAATAAATAAATAAATAATAATAAATCGATAGAAATTCGGGTAGCGGCGGCTTAAATAGTTTTAATAATCAAAATTGAACAACATGATGTTGTAGCACATAAAAAGCAATTTTTCTACGTTTTCACCAATTGTCTGTTTACAAAAGTAGTGAAATGAACGAACGACGCGACGCAGCGGCGGCAGCAGCGGTAAAAGTAAACCCCGCCTCGCTGCCAACCGACCAATCACAATCCACAGCTCTCTAACGCACTGACACCAAGTGACGAATGTGAACACACGCGGTAGATTTGAATCCCATTATCCTATACCGTACCTGCTTACAACGGTCTCGGTTATGGCCGAGAATTTCGGCGATTTATCACCGAGAACCGAGACACAGTTCTCGGTAGAATTTGTAGCCGAGAATGCCGAGACCGAGATCTCGGTCGACCCTTACTTGCTTCTTCGTATCGCTATTTCTGTTAAGCTGTGTATACACGCGAGTCGAACCACGAATTTTGGGAAAGAAACGTACAAACCGCCAACGGCGCGAAACTCCGCTTACGCATCTATCATTTTCAAATGTATACGCAGAATTACAGGCGTCGCGCGTCGTTTATGAGAAAGATCTGCCTCGTAAACGACGAACGTTATTGCAAATTAGCTTAACCTTTTAAAAAAATAATTTAAAACTTTTAGTTCAAAGAAGTTTTACATGATTTTTTACTGACAAGCTAATATAAACATAATTATTATATGGTCGAAAATTATTGGCAAAGCACTACGCAACTAATACCTCAAAACATCGTCTAAGACAGAAAAAAGCTCAAAGCTTTACGTAACGGATAACTAAACTAAAAAACAAAAACAAAAAAGTCACGTGAAGGTAGAGAATATTTCCCAGTAACCCTGGGGTATTCCAGAGCAACATAACAAGAAAATAAATCCAAAGACACGTGCAGAAAGAATGGCAATTCGCAACGAAGGCATTTTATTTATGCGCTCAGAATAAAAGACAGATTCCCCTTTCGCCCGTTCGCACTAATGTCTCCTGGAATTCTTAAAGCCAGCCACAAGTAGTTGGAGGGTGAGATTACGCTACAGCGTACCTATTACCCATAGTTCACAGCCCGTGAACAAAGAACTGGGAAATTAAAAGCACAAAGCTTTATGGAAGTTTTCTTTGCGATTACTTGTTGAATTCGCCGCGGAAGCGATGCTTTTTTAACAGTGAATAGGCTCTTAGTCATGAGTCTTAAATGGCAAAGGATCGTGTGTCTATAGGTGGGATGCTCAGACCGCGGTCCGCGATCGCATTTCTATATTGTCATGTTTCTTTTGCAATACAAACAAAATATATTTTGACGATTTTTTTTTTCGATGTAAGGATCTGCTGATTTTAAAAAGGCCAGCCCATATACCCACATAAGATTTGTTTAATAACCCCTTTGGAATTGTGGCTGAAAATGTGCAAGCAAAAGCTTAACTGGGGCTTACTGATTACTTTGTAAATAGCGTATGAGCTTACTGACTATAAAACGATGAAAATCTTCGTCATACTTTTAACAATCTGCAAAATTTTTATCATTATACCAAAGAAAAATATCCATTTATGGTGGATAATGTGTAAAAATATACAAGTTCATTCAGGTCAGCTTACATTATGCGAACAAACATCTGCTATTATGAATATAAACAACCCGAAACCGTTCGAAGCACAAATATCCGAAATCAATTTTAGTTTGTCCACCATACAATCGTCACCAAATATAGTCAACTCACCAATTAAATTGTTTCTTAGTGTTTTCACACAAACGAAGCATTGGAATTCCGTAAGTTTAAACTTGAACTTTTTAAAATTTTGTCACTAAATATAGAGAAATTATGTCAACCCCCGAAGGCAATGTCGACAAATTTAGCAAAACTAATGTCAACTCACCAAAACAATATCACAAATCAAATTCACCAAATTTTCCTAAAATAATGTCAACTCACCAATGAAATTGTGACTAAATTTAGCAAAAAATAATCATTTCAACTCACCAATGCAAATCAAAGTGACAATCAAATATTACGAAAATGGTATGGTACGACCGGACAACTCAGAATGAAATCAACTCAGAAACCTCCTCAGAAAAGTCATTTAAAGTAATGATAAAAAATTGGTTAAATAAGTTACGTTAGGTTAGGGTTAAGGGCTATTTTAAAATTATTTTGTTCATAGCTTTCAATGGCTTTTCAAAGAGGTGTTATTAAGTTGTCTTGTTTTTGAGTTGGCGTGGAACCTACGAAAATAATGTCAACTCACCAATGCAACGTCACAAATCAAATGTAATGTTTCAATAATAAAATATACTCCTTATTCCTTACTTATTAAGAACAAGTGTATTTATTCAGATAAAACCTACAGGCAACCATGAAGCAGCTTTGCAGAACCACTATATTGTTTTTGAAAGTCTACGTCTTTAATATAATTAAACGTATAAAAATATATATATTGTAAAAACTGTAAAAACTATGTTGCACAATAATATAAATGAAAAACTTTGATATATGCATATTTAACATTTGCAAAACTTCCCCTCTTAAATAGTTTGTACACCCCTGTTCTATAGGTATTATGAAAAACTGAAAGAATTACACATAAACCTAAGCAAAATGTATAATGAAAAGGATTAGACAGCTTTGAAACCTTTTATAGGATTTTTCAAGGATTTAACACCTTAAAACATTTTTTATATTTTTAATTTGATGACCGGACCAGTTTCACTTGATGATGGGCATCTACAGACTGATCATTAATAAAGAAAGGTATAAGGTTGTTTTAATCAATAAAAAAAGTCAGATTAGACAGCTATTACACTATATTGTTAAAGTTAACCGTCTATAAAACGGAGTTACCGACATCGCTCGAGAATGGTGTGTGCGTATGTGTAACAAACTTTTTTATGTTACATTTCACAAGAGCGCTCTTCTCTGCATCACCTATAAAGACAGGGGAATTTTATCGCCACCCGGTTGGGCAGCGGGCCAAGGTAGGGGCAGTAGAAAAACCGCCCCAAATTCGAATCAGAGGGTATCGTGTCTGAACTCGCAACGTGTGTGAATTCTGCATCGAGTCAGGAATTCCAGATAGAAAAAAGAATTAAAATCTTCATAAAGCCAGAGCTCACCGTTACAGGAATTTTTGCTTCTTCAACGCATAGTTTTTCTGCTTCATATCTGACACTAAAGAATACAATCCCGTAATATTACATTTACCACATTTTACTAATTGAAATAAATTATAAGTGCTGGTAAACATGTTACATTAATTAACAGCGTTGGCAGTAATCTTGAAATGGCAGGTCAATCTATTCAAATCAAAGAAACAGTGGGTGGTGGGTGGCGGGAAGGGGAAGGGAGCACGCACATCCGTCGATAGCTACCATTACACTACCGTAGAGGAAGCAGCATGACGTTGGACGTTGAGTAAATATGATAAATTCATATTTTAAAATATTGTAGTTAAACACTACGGCAATTTATTTACATTCGTTTTGCACAAGCTAATAAATAAAGAAGGTTGCCTTCAATACTAGATAATGTACTAAGTAACTAGAAGATAATATATTGGAGGTAAATGCTGCACGTAATAGCTTCGACTGGTGGAAGTGCAGTTACGATAAGGCGAAGCTTATTGTGAAATCACTATCCCCTTAATCTTTAACTATGACAAATCGAAGCTTTTCCTATCGTAGACCTTGAGTAGTATTAAAATAAAATTGTTAATTACTTTATAAAAATATAAGCTTAAACTACTAAATAATGTATTTTTTCATTATAAATTTATCAACGCACGTAAGACACCACTTTTAAAATCTACAATTTTAAGGCTGACTATCTGCGACAGATAATCAGCCTTAACCTTGATTAACTTTTTACTTTTTTGCAAAATTTTTCACAAAACAAATAAAAACCAATTTTTACGCTAGAATTGACCGTTTCTGAATTCAGTTTGTCAAGCGATATTTATGCCTATGCGGTGATATAAGACAAACTAAGAATACACAAATGTAGTTAGTTACCAGTAATTTACTGGACTATTATAACTATCAGCGACACCTTAAAAAGTGAACAAACCAATTTCCCTAGTTTCCAACACAACCGATTAAGTGACTCTTTCATCGTCGTTTGATAGGAGGTGAAATACTACGAGGAAGGCCGTGACTTCGACTAAACCTTGCGGCGGAAAACCGTGAACCAAACCAGCAAATGGAGGAATTAACGAAATGAGGTTAGAGAAATACATAATAACGTGAGGTTAAGTTTCGTATCCATTCGTTTGCTAACTCTGATAACGATAACCGATCGACACAGAGATGACAAATTACTAACAAGGAAAGTACATATACATGGCGCATATACATTACCCCTTATTACGTTACGTGAGCATTAATTTTATTTATAGCTAAATTATTGAGGCGCTCAGTAAAAGTTTACGAAAGGGAATTTGATATGATAACATATTTTTTTGAGAAACGTGGATTAAAAAAGCTAATGTAGAATTAATTTGTTACACTAGTAGTTAATTTTATCGTACTAATCCATACAAAATTTACTACAGGGGAATACGATAATATTATATTGTGGTTCGAAAAATCGATAATTTTCGGAAACCTAGGATTCGCTTATAAGGTTTTTAACATCTTGTTGAAATCTTTCATTAATATTTCAAACACGGAAAATTGAAATGATAAGGACAAAATATTAATTGTTCAGAAGAGCGAAAAAAGGTTTATTTTTTATTTTTTCAAAAAATTATATCTACTGTTTACGTGGGTAGACCTATAATTATGATTTTATATTAAAAACAACATTGAATACATCTTACAGAATATTTAACATTTGTTGTATATCTTTATTTTAATTTTTCTTTATTCATTGCTTTGATAGTCACATTTGTGGGTTTTTCGACCACCACGCTAGGCACATGCCTGTGTGATGGTGGTCGAATTAATCTTTAAAAAGAGAATTTAATTTTTCAAAAAAAAACCTCTTATAATGCACGTTATAAATGACGTACTTATTTTCCTAGACATTTCGACGACATAGATCGAAAGAGAAAACAAGGAGAAAAATTACATATTTAACTCATTTTTGGATTTAATATTCTTAAATAATGCATTTAAAATTTGTCGCTTTCGATATTATGTATCTAAAAATAGATAAATTAGTTAAATATTTAAAGTAACAATACACGTTGAGAAGAAACTGTAGAATGTCCCTATTTAATTATTTACGTCAAATCAATAATTCCGTTGCAAAACTTTTGCTGGTGGTGCGATAATAAAAAAAAACCATAAAATAAGTTTAAGGCATATGTAAGGTTAAATAATTATACAACTAGGTACCTACAATTGATGTTCATGAGAATATTATATTAATTATATTGTTACATCATTTGCCCCCATTTACCATTGTGATATATCATTAGGGTGTCACAATAGTACAACAATTAACCCACTCAATAAATTTAGATATCTTGTTCCATAATAACATAGACATGTCACTATTAGTGATGGGCATAATTGCATTTAATCGAACGGTATTCCGAATAAATCACTTCTGCGGACGACGCGACGCCCAACGGCATAAATCTTAGGGAACGTACCCATACTACGTGACCAACTTTTTGCAATTTTTAACCCCCCCCCCCCCCCCCCCCCCTGGTGACCAAAAACCTAAGCCCGCCGCCGCTCATTTGTACCAAGCGTGATATTTTGAAGACCCCCCCCCCCTAAACGTGTCACGTAGTATGGGTACGTACCCTTACTAATATTATAAACGCGAAAGTTTGTATGGACGTATGTTTGTTTGTTACTCTTTCACGCAAAAACTGCTGAATGGATTTTAATGAAACCTTACAATAATACAGCTTATACGGTAGATGACGGCCGGCGTAGTGCAGCGGTAAGGCGCTTGTCCGAAGGTCGCGGGATCGAATCCCGGCGTGGCAAATAAATGTTATTTGATTAATTTGTGGATTTCACAATTTATTAATTTAAAAATATATATAGTATATTTGCGGCACGTTCCAGAGTGGTAGATACTCTCAGTATCGCCCTGGTGTAATACCACCATCCAGAATTGAAACGTTGCTTGAAATGGATTTTAGCCGTGTTTGGTGACCAGATCTGAATAGCCAGGTACTTCCCCACCTTCCTCTTCCCTATCTCCTTCCCTCCCCACTACCTTCAGCCTCACAACATACCCCAATTGGGGATGCCATAGTCTCACTGGCTCCAGACGGGAGCAGTTGGGACTCTTGTGCGGTATCTATTCATGCAAAAAAAAACGTCAGAATAACATATAGGCTATAATGAATTAAATTAGCTAGGAAGGGGACGCGGGAGAGGAACGGGGACGCGCGGAAACAATGCGTTTCTTTGAATATGGCATTGCAACGCGTGCCGGGAACCAGCTAGTATTTAAATAAACAAAAAATAATAAAGATAGCGAAATTATTTAACTACAAAACAAACGAAGACAGATCTGTTTTTATCAATGACTAAAGAAAATATGTAAAGAAGGACTTGGCATACAATCCAAACATATAAGGAACATTCTGTTCAAAAATAGCGTTACATTCAAAAGGTTTCAATGGTTATTATTGAGTTTTTATGATAAGTGATAAAAATTGGTTATATCTTCGTCGCCGTTTTTGTACAACCGTTTGGACGGAATGTTTTATAGACATTTATTTAGTCATTGATTTTTATACGCGAAGAATCAACAGCAAAGCCCATTATATTTCGATCCTACTTTAATTTTCAACTTCATTACATGTGTGCCTAGTGATGGTCACTTCAATTGCTTAAATAAATAATTACAACCGATTATTCGAAATATGTCACTTCGAAACGTAAACCTCGATTATGGCCGCCATCACTAATCACAATGCAGCAATTTACCTAAGATTAAATGGAACACGCTAAGGACAATATAATTAGCATAGGCATAGGTCATAGAAGCATGATTCGCGATGGCTCACCGCCACGATGTGATATTCTTGAAGCAATCATCAGGTAATGAGAAACGTGATAAATGACTACGTTGAACATCAGGATGAATTGATCGATTCATTCACCAGTCAAAGTGTAGGACTGGTGAAATAATACAACGTACACAAAAAGTTAGTAGTCCAGAAGACAGGGTCGTGAAGTAATTTCAATTGCTTGCGTTAGGTACTTTAGACGTCAAACTGCAGAAAGTTTAACAAGAAAATAGCGTCACCCACTTACACTAGCGACCAAATTCGTTTAAAAGAATTGGGAAATCTAACATTTAATCGAAGATCTAAACATTCTACTATTAAACATTCTACATTAAACTATTTTCCACTTTTTAATAACACACTAATTAATATTCGCTAAATACCTTAGACGGTGGGATGAAGACATCAAAGCCATATAAGGTGGCATGGACAAGAGTAGCTAATGATAAAGAGAAATGGCGACAGTTGGAGGAGGCCTTTGTCAACTAGTGACATACAGACAGGGAGTTGATGCATGATAAGTGTTATAAATGTGAAAAGTTTATTATAAATAATGTAATGTAATTTACTGTCTAAATAAATTCTATCATTATAAATACCTTAAAATTAACACTTGAATGAATTTTCAGTAACGCAGATGTAGAAAGTTGTAAATATCCAATTTGGGAGGTGGGAATGGGTACCGGCGTCCCGGGAACCAATTATTGGATAGCCACCTCAATTGATTCGCTACGTTTGGTGACTTACAGGAGTGCCCAAGTTCATTGGGTGAGATTTGCCTAGGTCTTGGCGGCGGATGGATCTGCCCACCTACTTTGTAACGGGCCCAATCGAGAGAGACCCTTTGACTTCTCCAGCCGGACGCTCCTGACCCATCGTCTTGCACCGCAGTGGGAGGGATGGATTCATACGTCCGTCACTCTTTGATACACTGACCCTCCTACCATTTTGATTCCTACCCACCCCTAATTCTTGTTTTCCTTCCCAGAATTACCTTTCCTTATAAATACCATCCCAAATGATGATACAGGCCATGAACGAAATTATTTTCCTCAGGGCCTTCTATGTGGTGCTAAATGGCCTTCTATGTGGTGGTAAATGATATAAAATAACAAATTTCCACTACACGACGCGTTACAATAATTATTATTTGTACGTATTTGCATTTATACTTTGATACATTAAAAAAAACGTGTTTTAATTTTCATACATTACACGGATGTTTAATTTATATATTTTTTTGATAATACCGATAAATAAATAACTGTATCCCCTTATCACCGGCAAGGTAGATATATAAGTAGAACAGTGAAATAGCTCGCACAAACATAGGCAAACCCATTTCTCCATAGAATTCTCCGGAAATTACTAAACGGAAGCTACTCTGCGCCAAAATTTGCTCGAACTATTAAAAATATCGAAACGCAAAATTGTAGGTGTGACCGGAACACCAAATTAATTACATAAAAAACCTTATCCACTAGCATCCAATTTTACCATAACGTGAAGCAGAAAAGGTGGAATACAAAGGATACTGATAAAATAATTAAAAAGGGTCCTAGGAGGCAATCTGTGCACAAAAAACATGACTACCAGGCTCGAAGAAGTCCGAAACTTTTCACAGCCAACATAAAATTATTGGTAATTATATCGATCATTTCGTCTAAGCAGGCTTAAAGGCTAGAAAAACAGCAAAATAAAATTATTCGGTGCACCGATGCGACCCCAAGAATCTTGACAGACAAAGCGAAACACCCGTTCAAGATCACAGCAGTTGATGCCGGCAGTATAGAAACAAGTACGTTTGTGCACAACAGCTCAACCAGGGTTGCCAGGTTTTTTCCAAATATATACCGAACAGTGAGCAAAAAAAAATTCGAGGAGAATTTTCCTAGATTTCGATTTCGGTGGTACCTTGGCAAATCAAAACCCGCGTCGGGGGGGGGGGGGGGGGGGGGTTGTCGGACTTTGAAATAATGTAAGCAGTCAAATTATTCGAATAATCACATTTATCGCAAGTACGTAGTCACCTGATGTGTAACACTAATCCGCGAAATGGCTCGAAAACAGTGAGCGCGTGCACGAAGCGGCAACACCGCACAAACAAGTAGGGATGCTACGCAACATCAATTTCCGATTGCGTCATATCTGACAGTTGAATCGTTTATTAGGGAGAAAAATTAATCAGAAAAAAATACCGAACCGTCCATACTTCGGTATTTTTGTCATAACGAACACGGTGCTAAAATACCGAAACCTGGCAACCCTGAGCTCGACTGAATAAAAGCCTCTTTCCTACAACATTGGTCTCTTCAAGATTGAGATTCAATCCATTTTTATTTAAAAAAGAGACTACACAGAGCATCCTCAACGATGACATACGGTAAGGGACGCATAACTGCCGCCTATATAGAGTAAATATAATGACTTGAATGGAACATAGGAAGATGATAAAATGCGTAATATTTTATACCAAGAGCAATCAGGATTCAAATCTAATAACTCATTTGAAACAGCATTAAACGTCATTGTCGAAGAATGGAAGGAAGGAATCAATAGTAATAAATATATCTTCGCAATATTTTTGGATTTTCAAACAGATAGCAAACAGATAACAAAAATTAATAATCAATTTTCAAAACCGATGGAAAATAAATTAGGAGTACCGCAAGGGTCGGTCCTTGGACCTCTTTTGTTCAAACGCTATATTAATGACATGGTGAAAATGTTTTCAAAATGCAAAGTTGCCGATGATACACTAATATACTTAATTGCAAATAACAATGAAGCACTAATAAATATTTTAAATAATGAGCTAAACAATGAATCAAGATGGCTAAAAATCAATAAGCTTAAATTAATTACAAAAAAATACAAAATGTATGGTGTTTGGATATAAGAAGAAATCCAGTGAAAGCAAAATTAAAATGGTGAAAAATAAGATGGTGAAATTATTGAAAATATTATTGAAATGAAATAATTAGGAGTTATATTAGTTTCCAAACTAACATTCACCAAGCATGCTGAATATACCTACACAAAATACACACACTAATACTACACGAAATTGGGAAAAAAATATCTTTTTTGGGAAGATTTCGGCAAAAACTATCTAGTAAAACTGCAATCACTATCTACAAATCAATTATTGCTCCACATTTTAACTATTGCTCACCTATCCTTTTCCCATGTAATGAACGAGAACAAAATAAGTTTCAAATTTTCCAAAACAGGGCAATGAGAATACGGCGTAAACAAAATGTTAAAGGAACTGAATTGGCTAACCGTGAAACAGATGCAGACCTTGAATGCGATGATATTTATACGCAAAATAATTAACAACATTTTACCGAAATACTTCACAAATAAAACTATATTCAACAAGGACATTAACAGACATAACACAAGGACGTGCAAGGAAATCAGGCTTCAAAAAAAGGACAAGGCGAATAAGCAGAACAGTTTACTGTACAAAGGGATGAAATTATATAACACGCTACCAGAAACTTAGTCCACACCAATTGGAATGTTCAAGAAGTATTGAAGGAGCTACATAAAACTACATAAAATTTAGTTTAATATGAAATATTATAATTAATTAGAAATTTTTAAACTTAAATGTACTAATTACTAAACTAAAATTAATAAATAAAAAAATAAATAAGTTAAGAAATCCCGCAGCAGAAAAGCAACCCTAAATCGTGGTTGGCATTTCTGCTAACCCTAATTGACGTGGTAGTACCATTGATTTGATATTAAATCATCAGTACCACGGTCGTACTGATGATTAAATATCAAATCAATTTTAAATTAATATAGGTGGCTAATTAAAATTCAATGTTTATTGGATCGAGTTATGAATCAAAACCGTGTTTATTAAATGAAGTGGTAACGAAAATAATAATAGCCTTCGCATTCGCCATTTGCGCGTAGGGCTAAAAAGAGTAATGAATTCAGTATAATAAATATCGCAAATTCAAAAGCACGCAAAAGAGTATATCAAAATTCTATGCTGCATGTTGCGTGACTGAATCAGGTCTGCATACATACAAAACTAATACAGAGTAGGGGTTATCAACTGAAAAATAGAATTTACATTTTGAAAAGACTGTCCAATTTAAATCTGTTTTTGGGATAACACGTAGGTGTACGAGTATATTCAGAAATTTAAAACATCGTACATAAAGTTAGACAAATTTAGAACAGTTTTGCAGGGCGAGTTTACAAGCTACTATCTGGGAAATTCACTATCTGTTAGTAAACTCTCTCAATGTCATCGTGTTACTTGCTAACTAGCAGATTGTTGACAATCTACGAAAAAAGTTGAAAGGTCGTGAACTTTACTGCTACACGCTTGCTCGTGATTGGTTTATTTATGTTTTTCAAGATGGCTGTCAATAAACAGCTGATTTCGAATGTCAAACATCACAGAATTAGTTCACGCAGGCGTCGTTATTCTTATTACTGGCGCTAGTTTTGTGTCATCATGACAATCTCACTCGCCGATTTACCCGCTTTTAAACTTAGTAGATAGTAGCTTGTAAACTCGCTCTGTGTCATCGACGCTTAAGACAAAAAAATTACGAAAAATGTTTGCACCATTAATATAACACTCGATTTTCGATAAAAGAATGATATTATAAATTGTTAAATCTGACATTACAATCATTTGGAAAAATAAAATAAAATGTTGGGTTCAGACTTTAGTGAAGTTAAAAATTGAATAAAAGGAAATCAGATGATCTGTAATCAGCTTGTAAATGATAATAAACAACAAAGGGTTATTCAGGTCAAAAAGGAAAATACAGATTTTCTATCAATAAATAACCACCCTGCTTTGATATTTATTACAAAAAGGAAATAATTTCGACCTATGGAGTTTTGTAATCGTAGGGAATTTAATGAAATTAAAAATACAACTTTCAGATGAGATTGTCTCCGGTAGAATAAATAACATTTTCATTGAAATTATGTTTTATTTTTAAAATTTTTTTTTAAAGTTTTTAAGTAAGCTCCACACTTCCACACAGGAGGAAAATAATTTCTGTCAGGGCCTACGCCATCTTCGGGGAAGAGGTGTGCAGGGTCTTTTTAAGGAAAGAAAAGAGAGGTAGTTCTGGAAAGGAATATGGCGGTCAGTGTTCAGGAGTGATAGGCGTATGAATCCATCCCTCCAATTGCAGTGCAAAGCGATGGGTCAGGAGAGGAGAGAGTCCGGCTGGAGAAGTCAAAAGGCTTCCCTCACCCAGTCTCTTTCGATTACTTGGGGTGATCTATGGCAGAGGTTTTTTGCAGAATTCAGACAAAAAATAAAGTACCTACCTATAATATAATAACAGAAAATTATTTTAATTGCCATTTTCAAAATTGAAACTGATATGTCGGAAATTCAGACTACTTCCATTGATTTAAAATTGGATTCACTTTTTGACCTCCAATTAGATCAATTAGATTGATCTCCAACGTTCCCGATGCTCCCAACGCTCAAACGCCGAAACCACCGAATTCGATCACTGAAACTCGCGTGGTAATGGTAGAACACGTTTCGACGAGATATTAATTAGCAGGTACGCAATAGCGCCTCTACTACTATTATCCCAACATTTTTCACGGGTCTGCTCTAGTATTTACTAATTTCGCAATAAAAAAGCATTTAAAAACTTAAAACAATAATATGGCATCTACCTCTAGCTCTAGCCTACATTCGGAGCGTTGAAAACGGACCACTTTTGAAACCAATTTCACAATGATTTATCGCATAACTTGAAAATTAAGCCTGAGAGGTTCGTGCGAAAAACAAGCTAAAATATTACGACCAAAATGCAGCTTAAAAATCAACACAAGAATGAACATGGAATACCAATCGTATTTGTCATTTAGAATATTTCTCAAGAAACACACATGGTTAAATTTTTTTTATTGTGCAATATTATCCTGATCTTGATTTTATTACGATTGGTAATAAAGTCAATAGCAACTTAATCCACTTTGGCGTACTGGAATCAGAACACGATATCTAGGGCTGCGTATACACTTACGAGCCGATGTTGCGAGTCGAATTACGAATTGTGGGAAAGGAACGAAGCAACCGCAAGCGGTATTTCGCGCTGTTTGCTGTTGCTTCACGTATTTCATGGCTCGGCTCGCGCTTATGTTTGCAAATGTATACGCAGCGTTGGGCTTTAATATTAATATTATTTTTTTTACATTAACTCCACACAGGAGGCCCTGAGGAAAATACTTTCCTTCAGGGCCTATGTAATCTTTGAAGATGCTGTGTAGAGGACTTTTTTGAGGAGAGCAAGGAGTGAACATGGATCTTGAAAAGACCAATGTTGTAGGATGAAGGAAACCAGAGGCCGGCAAATCGTTCCACAATCGAGCTATTGAACTCGAGAACGAGTCGTAGAAATGACTCGTTCTCATGTGACAAACGCCAACCGTGTATTATGTGACTATGCATCGGTGCCGAGGGGATAAATAACGTTGGTTTCTCGGAGCATCTTCCATTTAAATACCGGTAGAACAAGGACAGCATTCCCACCTGACACCTGTGCTCTAAAGATTGCAATCTGTTTGTTAAGATAGGAGAATCTATCAAACGGAATCTATCATTTATAAATAATATCTATCTTAAAATGGTATTTTAAATTTTTTACTATAGTTCGAACGGTGACCGGCCAACTCAAAACCATCTCAGAAAGGTCATTAAGAGTGACGATAAAAAAATTGGTTAAATAGGTTAAGTTAGGTTAGGGTTAATGGCTATTTTAATTATTTTTTTTCATTGCTTTTAATGACTTTTCAAAGAGGTGTTGAGTTGACTTGATTCTGACTTGGCATGGACCCGGTTCGAATATAGTGTTACAGGTAAAATGAGTAGCAAAGTTATTTTGTTACTTCAGTAAATCATATTATTTGGTCACTGATGGTCAATGATTTGAGAATTTTTAAAAGGAACGCAATTGAATAGTTTCGAAATTTTAATATTTGGAGCGCTGTGAGCTAATCTTCTACTCCACATATTTTTATTGAAATATATTTTTTTTAAATCATGGGACGACTATTCTCACACTAGTGCAAAATCTAAGGCGGAAAACTTAAAACGATAATAACATATTGGAGAAATACGGTAGGATATGAAGGTTAAAGAAATACCTAAGCCAGTAATTAAAACAGAGGACGGTCTGTAATTCAAATCCCAGTCTCAGCAATAACCATTTTTCTAATAGACACTGTTCATTTATCGATCTATTAAATATCACTTTCATCAACAATAAGTTATATTGGCGGCAAAGCTGAGCTACCGAGAGAATCGTTAATGGTGTCGTCAATAATTAACAATAATAATCCCAAGCGTGTTTTAATTTGAGATATCTACAAAATTTACTCAAATAACAATCCAGGGGAGGAATAGTGGAAACGTGATAAGGGAAGTAGCTTTACCTAATATAGATAATAGTAGGAAAATAATTGGGATAGGGGGGGGGGGGGGAGAATCAAAGAAAAAAAAATGCCCGGTGGATTAAAGAAACACATTTTCGAGAAATTAAATTTATCAACAAAATCGTTATGTTTATTAAATTAAAGAAAAAGGGTAGAACCTGTAATCAGGGTGCGTTGTGGCAACTTTGCGAGACTACTTTTTTTTAATAAAATTCTTGTAATATCAATATTTTATAATAATAATAATAGTTATTCGTTTTTGATTTGCACTGTAGCTCCACATATTTTGAGAAAATAAAATGAGATGCGCTGGCTGGCAAAGTGTGCCGCAACAGAAGAAAGACGAAGCGAGTTATGCAAGTAGTGTAGTAGTGTATCAGGGGCCGCCGATCACTGACCTGAATCCTGAATGCAGGTGATATATTGTGAGAAAAGAACACGGCGAGTGTCGGGCAAAACGCCGACACGTTGGGAGAAAAACCTCCCTCTGCTCTAGTCTGCAACCCTGATCCAAATTACTCAATCATATACCAGGAAATCGAAAACAGATGAACTTTATGAAGTGTTCAGAAATAAGAAAAAAAAAACAGAATAAAGAAAAGGAACTATTTTAAAGAATGCCTCACATCATTAAATTAAGTTTATTTGCTTTATTACTCATTTTTATCATCTACTTATAAAAAAATCTTTTGCTACTTTATTAATTTGCATTTCCATTCTTTCAACAAGTAAAGTCGTTTATTTATTTTATGGAAATCAACAGTTGGTTTATGCTCGTAAATGAGCAATTTACTTAACTGAGAAACCAATTATAGAGTCCCTCATTATACTAATACACTGTATTTAAAAAAACAGTAAATTTAATAAATTAACAGGTATTACATACATATAATTATATACACAAATTTCAACTACCATAATGTGTGGTAGTCGAAAAACATGTAAAAAAAACTTACACTATAAATAAAGAAAAAAAGGCACCCCGCCCCATAGACATCCAAATTGATATATTGCCGTAACATGAAATTTGGATATTATTTCGACCAGCGACATATTGACCATGTGACCATATTTTGCTTTGAATAAACTGTGACATCAGTTTTTCATTTTCCACCGAAGAGCGCACATTGAAATAACCAGACCACGCGCAGAAAAGTAAATTCGCTAAAGTAAGGCAAAGTTTTGCAGCACTGTCCATTGTGGGAGTTTTCAGCGAAGGATCTATTTTTTTCTCTTAAACGAATCGCCAGGCTTAGCAAGTTGCTTTGTTCCCCTTTCCCTGATTGGCTCGTCTACCAATTTTAATATTCATGCCCCACCCCTTATTTAGAATCATTTATACAAAAAATAAATCCCAGCACCCGTCTTGCGATGGCACTAATTTTATCTTCAGGGCATAAAGGTTGGCTGTGTCATTTTATTTTCGTAGAAAGAAGACATATATAACAAAACAACAAAATATATGGGGCGATTTCGCACAAAAATGGCGCCATAAAAACTAGTAAATTATTAATTATTATTGTTTAAGTCTATTATTTTTCTCTATTACCTATGTATGTCTATTTTTAAAATTAGTTCTGTCAAAACCCTGAAGAAGTCAGCTTTGCTGACGAAACATGTCGGTTTGTGTACATAATTAAGTGGTTAATACAAAGTTATCTATTAATTTGAATAGTAAATTATTATATTTTTGAATGTAGCTATTACTTTGTGGTTATCCATTATAATAAAATGAAACAATGCAACTTTGTATAAACCACTTATAAAATGTGCAAATCCGACCGGTTTCGGAACAAACGTTCCTTCGTCAGGGAAAGCTTATATTATTAAATAAAATTATTCCTAACTGAAAATATTTAAGTATATTGTGAGAGGTGGTCAATAGCTCGGTGGGTTGGTAGATTTGTCAGCAGTCGTATGAACCGAGTTACAGCAGGTACATACCGACTTATAAGTGAAAAAGCCTTGCTTGATTAAATTAATAAAGGTATTTATTTGGGTACAAACCCACACAAGAGTAAAGGGGTATATAAAAACATGTCTTCAAAAGACAGCCGTTAGGTTTTATGATTATTACGAGCACAAAAAGAGTTAACAAGCAATCGCCTCGCGTTTAATGTCCACTTAACACGTAGTATGAGTGTAAAACCAAAAGTTGCGTTTAATTGGGACTAAAATCTATAACAGCGTCGTTACAAGGTAATAATTCGGCGCTAAAACGGCGAGATAACGGCTAAACCGCGGATTAACGTGTGATAAGTCGGTTTATAGTAATTTCAACATAATTTGACGTGTTCAAGGTACAGGTCGACGAAATGACATGGAATGAAGTGTAAGCTAGAAATAATATTCGGTGCAGTCTATGAACAACGTTTTCTGCTGAAATTGGGCCGACCCGAAGGTTAACACAAATTTACTGATAACAATAATACATTTTGGGACTCATTCTCGTAACTGCTATCGTTAAATCATAAATAAATGAGAGCATAGAGTTACGAGACTAATTTATCCGAGAAGTATCAATTCACTTGCTTCTAAACTTACTTAATTTTATAGAATAACGACCTCCATTTCATAGGTAAGCTGATCGTTTTGTGGTGGCGAGTTCAAAAAATGGTTTATTCAGATCATATGTGTTCATTCTAGCACTGAATTTAAATGAATTAATATGGTATATTTGCACCTCGTTCCAGAGTAGAAGTTACTCTCACTATCGCTCTGTTAAGAGTCCAAAATACAAAATCGGAACATTACTAAGTGAATAGTCTACTTAGAAACCTTTCTCTTCCTTATTTCCTTACATTCCTCGCTTTCTTCCACAATTCGAACATCTGACCAACAAAACAAGAGGAAGGTCACTGTCTACATAAGATTTTGAAAAACCATCACCATCCTCTTTTCCCACCTTATTTTTCCAAACTTGTTAATATTGCAAAGGAATCGCGTTAAACGATTTTATTTCCTCAAAGCATGAAAAATGTCGCAATTACAAACTTATTAATTACTCTTAACCGTGTGAACGTAATTCCAGATCAGAGAGAGATCGACGTACGTCATCGACAATCGTCCTCTTCCATCTCACACGTCTTGCATTCAAACGAAAAAGACCAGAAGATATTAGAACGACGACGTAACGTACTACCTCTCTCTGGGACTATACGAGTAGGCTTCTTACATTCATCTCGGTAAAAAGGAATTCGTCACTGTCTGTCAGGTATCTTAATATTATGACGAGTTTCCCAACCGCTGCTCAACCTACTGGCGCTGGCCTGCCGCAGATTGGGAACATCTATAATACACTCGTACTTTACAGATTAAATGACATCGGCCTTCAGGGCTTCCAAATTAACAGCACGAAAGAATGAGAAAGTTTTCGAGGTGATGACAACTGAAAAAATACTTTAACGGTGGCACAATAGCGAGGATAACCTAGAATAAAAATGTTGAAAAATCGAATATTTATTATATTGATATGTTCAGAAAAAAGGAGAGAGGAATGCTCGTAACCTTTATGCTTTGTGACATTCTCGGTGGAAATTTACACGCCGCGACAAAAAGGTTAAATCTTGAAGTATGGTAAAAACTTTGCGAGTTACCAATATCCGATTTCCTGGTTATCTAGCATAGACGATCAATAAAATCTTATATCAATCCGATATTGACCAAATCTGTTATTTATGGTCACTTAGGGCATACATTAATTACGTGAGCTCAAAAGGGGGGTCCAGCAAAATCCTAACGATACTTGAAAAGAATATACGAAGTGGCCCAAATTTATCTCACCAAAGGGGGAGGGGTCTAGATTGGAAGAAAAACTGTTCACGTAATTAATATATGCCCCCTTATCAATATTTGCGATCACGGTTAACAATTGGTAAGTGATATTCTGACCGATGATTGATAACTATAACTAATAATGATAACAATGATAACTTTTAGTCCGGCCTCCATAGTATCAGATAAGTTTCGGTTAACACTGTCAATACACGCATTTATTTCGATAATGTCGTTCGTAACGCAAAATACTGGTTTATTAATGAACGGAGTTCATCTAACGAAGCTTTTTGTATTGAAAGGTGTGGGAAAGAAGTGGCATAAGCGATCCATAGACTAAAATACTTCAACTAAGACGTGACCATTTTGTTCCATTCTATTTTTGAGAAACTAAAGTAGTTCAAATTTGAGAGAAGAAAAGATTAACTAATCAACTCCAGTTTAGTGACAAAAAGTAAAAGCGGGTTGCCAATGCGTGTTTAAGTTAGAATTTCAATTCAACATTGCCAAATTATTAAAAAATTTCCGAAATTGATTGGCGTATGACGTATCAGAATATAAATTCGTGGACAGATCCGCCAGTGTTGCCAGCATATATCGAGTTCTAATTTACTCCCAATACTCACACTAATATCGGTTCGGCTATCAACAGTGAAACTGTGCTAGGGATATCGATATAAAATCATCGGAAGTTACGCCTATCGATCCGATATTGTAAAGTTATCGATTTCAACACACCAGAGCAATTCATCAAATATTTGAGGTCAATTTTCACGTTCCGTGTGAGTTCTATTCAAGTTCTGTTATTATATCATTATAGGCCAGTTGTTACAAAAAACTTAAAAAATCACAGAACTTGAATATAACTTACACAGAACGTAGAAATTAACTTAAAATATTTGAAGAATTGTTCAATTTTTTTGAAACAACCCGTCCTTAGATAAGACAAAATGAGCTAATCCATTTATCTGCTCCCTTTTCCATTGTCGCAAAACAGAAAGTGTCGTGCTGCATATCGCTAGTAGACCAGATTAAAATAATAAGGAACTCCAGTGAAAAATATTATGGCTTTAAAAAAATATGTTCATATAGGCCAAGAAACGCTGATTCTGAATATATAAGTTTTATTTCATAATATTAAACGCAGAGTTTTTAAAAAATTATTAAAAAGTGCATTTTTAAACCTCTTCTCAAAACACAGCGTTAAGTTGGCATTACTGAAATGGTTAACGGTGACGTCACTGTTAACCTGTCATCTGGTGATAGTGTGTATTGTATTGTATTGACATTTGAAATGACTTGAAGTGCACACGTACCTATGTAATTCAACATTTCGTGTTTTTGGTTTATTTTCATACTGTTTATAGAGATTTAGATAAATAATAGTTATTGTGTTTATTGAAACATAATTTAGGCCCTCAACAATTTACGAAAAGGGCTATATTTGCGGACAATCTGCAATAAATTTTGTCTATTTGAGGTTAAAGTCGTGTCATATTTTGACATTTAGTTTATGTATTTTCAAATTGTTTTTAGTATAGGGCTTTTTATACAAGTTGTTACACACTCGTCATGATCAGTGTATTATAAATACCAGTGTTTCTGTATGTGTTATACATAACACAATGTACCTACAAAGTAACGCCTGACACAAAACACGATGTCACATGTATTTGCAATGAAAGAGATGATTTATTGTTTTTATATTGCACTTTGATTAAATACAATAACAGTAGCGGTGAAATGTGGACATTTTACCAATGTTTTTAAAATTAAAAGCAGTTAATCTTGAATAAAAAACACACCTCACACCTAAAAGTCATTACAAAGCATTCCGCCATGACCGCCATGATTCTTCATTCAAACAGGGATGTTCTGCCCAAAAAAATTATTTCCCTAGATTTCGAAGTGAAATTTCCCTAGAATTTCACATTTACGCAATTACCTACGTAGCCACCTGATTGTGTAACACTAATCCTGTTATATGTTAATTAATATGATAATTATTTGGAAAGATATCGGAACTTGGTAAATATACTAATAATACCGTGATTTTCCAAATAAAACACTTTTTGCTACGTGAAGTAACAATTTAAAAGTACGAATACACTCACCACTGAATTAGAAACTGAATTCCAAATTTAAAAAAAAAAAAAAAAAAACTTTGCAAAATAAAAATCATAAGCAACCCGCCGCTCATTTGTACCAAGCGTGGTATTTTGAAGACCCCCCCCCCCCGAATGTGTCACGTAGTATGGGTACGTTCCCTAATATCATTTTGAGTTGTCAGTGTTAAAAATAACATTGCATGTAAGTACATGAACAATAATTAAGATTCATAGGAATTCCAAAAAATATATATATAGAAATAATACCAGTAATATTGTCATATGTAATAAAATTTTTGCCAAAGTTCGAAATTTCCCTAGATTTTGTCCTGATTTCCCTTATCTCTAAAAAATATTTTTCTCCCCTAAATCTAGGGAAATTTCCCTCGACATGACATCACTGTTTCAAAATGACAACTTAAAAAGTAAAAAAACTATCAGTGGGTGAAGACCACCATAGATACGGTGCGTTTCTGGGAGTCTTTAAAAATTAAAACTTTGACAATTATTTTAACTATTAAAACTATCTATAAAAATAAAAATAAAAATGCAGTTATTTAAGTTTGAAGGTCTTTATTCATTAAAAAAAATTAAAAAATTGGACTGGAGTTCTCTATTCTCAAATTAAAAATAAAAATGTCGGTGGAGTATCTGTGTAACTCCAGTTCAACGACCTCAAGAACTGGGATTTGCTTTGAGTTTCAAAATATGAATCGATTGTCGTAAAGATTCGGACAAGCGATAAAGTAGGTACAAAAATTATTGATTTTCAGAATTCTATATTTGAAATGTGCAATTCTTCGTTAAATTTTCGACCAAAGAGGTGAATTTTTTAAGTTTACTAATGGTGATCATTCTAAAGGTAAATTTATGACTGTCTTTTGAAAGGAAATGGACCCTGAAGCAAACATTTATTTTATAATTACTTTCGGCTTCAAAAATCCTACAATTATAATAACCCGTGATTTTCCACAGGTCTGCGCTAGTATAACTATATTAATGCAAAGGTGTTATTTAAGAACATTATATTCATTGGTACTAATAGTCAACCATGTACCTGCAATAAATGGAAGCGTGCGCATTCTACTACGCATTAATTATTACAGGAGAGCTCAACTCGTGTATTCCAAACCAATGGATGTTCTACATTTAACATGAACATTTTAGCCACTATAGAAAAGGCTCATAATGAGAGAAATTCGCGATATTCTGCCGGTATTCTTACGTAACGCCCAAAGCGATAAAACTGTTACAAAAGGTCTTTTAATTCTGTTACAAAATAAATAAATATGCAAATGTGTCTAATAAAGTGTAGGGTTATGGTTGAACTAACGCGGAGCGCGAACATTCAGAAATGCCTCAGTAAAATAGAAACCTTTGCAACGGAGCGTTGGTTCACATCGCTTCACCTAAAAACCCACTTTACGCAAAATAATGACAATTATTTTACCAGTTTTATAGTAAGTCTTTAAAATGTTACCACGATTGAACATAGGCGAGATAATGTTCTACTTAAACTTTTATGCGTAGGACAACAAAATATATTAAAAAATAAACTGTAAAATAATAAACAAAATGATAAACCACTGTGAAAGGTAAATCCTAATTATTCCTCGAAAGAAACACGGTCGCCGAGAAATTTGAATAAAAGGTTGCTGTCATTGGGTTCTTAATCCCCCCGAATACTGAGCGAAAGGGAAAAATGCACCTCAGGCTGATAATATCTAAATAAAATCGTCAAAATCAAGGTTTTGTATTCCCCCATTTCTCCTCTAAAAATGGACCGATTTTAAAGTCTTTCTTACCAACTGTATTAGAAGAAAATATTCTAGGTCTGTACGTTTTGTTTTAAAAAAAATACATTGTCTAATTTGTGTACTGAAACGTCTGTTAATGGCTTTGAAATCAGGCAATTTTAACGATTTTTGAAGGATCCTAACTTTTATAGGATTTAACTTATCAAAAAAGGTAAAACGTACCGATACGCTAGTGGTCGATATGTATATTATATTAAAAATATATTTACACTAGTGTCAAAATCCAGAAAGAAAATTAGGGAATACCTTTGCATGGAAAAAACGCCGATCGGTTTCCTGTCAAGCAAAATTGACAATAGAGAACTCC
The DNA here is from genome assembly GCA_929108145.2 of Limnephilus rhombicus. Taxonomy (NCBI): domain Eukaryota; kingdom Metazoa; phylum Arthropoda; class Insecta; order Trichoptera; family Limnephilidae; genus Limnephilus; species Limnephilus rhombicus. The sequence continues at coordinate 27,621,253 of OV815278.1, forward strand.
AGTCCAATTTTTTTATTTTTTTTAATGAATAAAGACCTTCAAACTTAAATAACTGCATTTTTATTTTTATTTTTATAGTTAGTTTTAATAGTTAAAATAATTGTCAAAGTTTTAATTTTTAAAGACTCCCAGAAACGCACCGTATCTATGGTGGTCTTTACCCACCGTCCCCACCGTTAGTTTTTTACTTTTTAAGTTGTCATTTTGAATCAGTGATGTCATGTCGAGGGAAATTTCCCTAGATCTAGGGGAGAAAAATATTTTTTAGGGATAAGGGAAATCAGGACAAAATCTAGGGAAATTTCGAACTCTGGCAAAAATTTTGGTAAATATCGGTTCGGACTGGCCACGCTTATTACGAATAATTTTTAGAAAAAAACTTTAGATTCGCCTTAATTACTATAAAAGGAAACTTTTTGGCTTTGGGGCGGCGGAAAATAATGCATTTTAATTTTCAATTGCATAAAACCAAAATTCACTTCGCGAACCGACGCAGCGAAAATCCGCGGCCGTAGCTGTCACTTGCTGTCACTGTTATGGACTGTAGCTGACTTCGTGGGATACCTACATGAAATACCGCGAATCACAAACCATGTTACACAAACCTAGCGTAGCCGCTAAGCCACTTGAAAACTGGGATGTTTTTCTTGCCTTGACGCGAGTAGGCGTTATAAAGGGCCACTTTCTTTTGTATCACAAACCATGTTACACAAACAAGCCCGCTAGACAAATTTCATAATTACGCGCCTTATCCCACGAAGTCGGCTACAGTCGTATTAGCTCTTGTTAATTTATCAAGGATACCAACATCACAGTGACATGTACGGCCGCGGATTTTCGCTGTGTCAGTCGCGAAGCGAATTTTGGTTTTATGCAATTGAAAATTAAAATGCATTATTTTCCGCCGCCCCAAAGCCAAAAAGTTTCCTTTTATAGTAATTAAGGCGAATCTAAAGTTTTTTTCTAAAAATTATTCGTAATAAGCGTGGCCAGTCCGAACCGATATTTACCAAAATTTTATTACATATGACAGTATTACTGGTATTATTTATATATATACGTATATATATTTTTTGGAATTCCTATGAATCTTAATTATTTTTCATGTACTTACCCATGTTATTTTTAACACTGACAACTCAAAATGATATTAGGGAACGTACCCATACTACGTGACACGTTCGGGGGGGGGGGGGGTCTTCAAAATACCACGCTTGGTACAAATGAGCGGCGGGTTGCTTATGATTTTTATTTTGCAAAGTGTTTTTTTTTATATTTGGAATTCAGTTTCTAATTCAGTGGTGAGTGTATTCGTACTTTTAAATTATTACTTCACGTAGCAAAAAGTGTTTTATTTGGAAAATCACGGTATTATTAGTATATTTACCAAGTTCCGATATCTTTCCAATTAATTATCATATTAATTAACATATAACAGGATTAGTGTTACACAATCAGGTGGCTACGTAGGTAATTGCGTAAATGTGAAATTCTAGGGAAATTTCACTTCTAACTGTTGGCAACACTGTGAAGAATCCAGAATAATCATGGTGGATAATGACTTTTAGGTGTGAGGTGTGTTTTTTATTCAAGATTAACTGCTTTTAATATAGAAAAACATTGGTAAAATGTCCACATTTCACCGCTACTGTTATTGTATTTAATCAAAGTGCAATATAAAAACAATAAATCATCTCTTTCATTGCAAATACATGTGACATCGTGTTTTGTGTCAGGTGTTACTTTGTAGGTACATTGTTTTATGTATAATACATACAGAAACACTGGTATTTATAATACACTGATCATGACGAGTGTGTAACAACTTGTATAAAAAGCCCTATACTAAAAACAATTTGAAAATACATAAAAACAAACGTCAAAATATGACATGACTTTAACCTCAAATAGACAACATTTATTGCAGATTGTCCGCAAATATAGCCCTTTTCGTAAATTGTTGAGGGCCTAAATTATGTTTCAATAAACACAATAACTATTATTTATCTAAATCTCTATAAACAGTATGAAAATAAACCAAAAACACGAAATGTTGAATTGCATAGGTACGCGTGCACTTCAAGTCATTTCAAATGTCAATACAATACAATACACAGGTGACAGGTTAACTGTGACGTCACGGTTAACCATTTCAGTAATGCCAACTTAACGCTGTGTTTTCCGAAGAGGTTTAAAAATGCACTTTTTAATAATTTATTAAAAACTCTGCATTTAATATTATGAAATAAAACTTATATATTCAGAATCAGCGTTTCTTGGTCTATATGAACATATTTTTTTAAAGCCATAATATTTTTCACTGGAGTTCCTTATTATATACCCGACGTAAATAATTATTTACGTCAGGTTTGCGGTGTAGAAGGTCTGTGTAAGGTGTTTAATCCTATTGAGTTTAGGGTATTTTGAAAATACACCGGTAAAACTAGATTTTAAAATCATTTCGATATCATAATTGAAAAACTTATTCCAGTTACTTACTAGATAATGGTGTAAAACAAAGTTACATTTAAATACATTACATAAAATACATTGAAGAAGAAGATAACAATAATAATTTAAACGAAAATATGAAAGAGAACAAGACACAGAAAAAGACAATGGTCACAACTGGGACTCGAACGCAGACCTCTCGTCTAACCGGGACGTGCGCGTTAACCAATTTCGATATTGCCACCTTCTGTCAAACGGTCATATTTGTCAATCCCATATTTCAATTTTTTTAGAATTAACAATAGTGTCTTCAACTAATTATTTTTACATATTACGGGCAACTACTCTTTTTATTGGAAACAATCAGTCTAAGAATTGGTTTGTATCCTGGATAGCGTCTCGGATAAATATATCGGAATTTATTCATATGGAACCATTGACTTTATACAAAAGTCCAAATGAATATTCGTTTTTTTGTAAGAAAAACTATCTTTTCATAACTTTTTAAGGTTTTTCCCATCAATATAATATATCATTGAAGAAGAAGATAACAATACTAACCTAAACGAAAATATGAAAGAGAACAAGACACAGAAAACAGAAAAAGACAATTTGTTTCAACAAGACCTTTCGTTTATATTGTGATTGTTATCTTCTCCTTCAATGAAATTACATTGATGGGAATAACCTTAAAAAGTTATAAAAAGCGAGTTTTTCTTAGAAAAAATTGAACATAAATTACAGTTGAAATTATTTTTAAAATAAAACATCTTTACGTATTGTACTGATATCTCAATATTGCGTTTACTTGTTTTTGATAAAATGAGAAAAGTTGCTCATCTCTGTCCACTTTCCACATTGTTTTCACCGAACGAAATAATAACGGCGAGACAAAAAGTGAAGTACCTACTACAAACTCAAAGCTGTACACAGTAAAAGTATGCACAGCGTTGGTTTCTACATAGGTGATATTATAATAATACAATGTATGAAGTAATCCCAACGACTTCACTGGCACGAGGCAAACAATGTGTCCCTCTGGAGAAATACATATAATAATGAATAGTTTAATCATCATGCGGATATGCGGAATAAATGAACGAATACTTTCGAGAGAAAATGATAAAGCCGGCACGCCTCTCTACGGCTCCATGTTGAAAGAGCTACTACGTGAACATATTATAGTGGCAGACCTTTGTAACTGTGATTTGCACGAAATTATTTAACGTAAGTAGGTATACTTTGATGAAATTATGAATTCGAAAGAAGAAAAAAAACGTTTACATTCGCAAAGTTTTGCAAAAGATTGACAAAGTTGGCAGTTTGACAAAGTTTTATTTTCTAACAAGCCGGCTGTCAAAAGTAAAATCACCGAATAATCAGCAATTTTATAAACGTTTGGGAGAAGTAAAACAGTGTTTCGAATCAGTCTCGCAAGTTTTTTTGTTTAAAATTATAAATATCGACGGAGTATTATTGAAACTAGGGTTTTGGTTTGTAAATGACTTATTAGGGGCCTTTAACCAGCCAGCGGCCGAGAATCCAAATTTCGTCGAAAGATGTTCCAATGAGAAAGATTAATTATTCTTCGTACCACCTTTTTTAAATTATAAGTCAATATCGATTTTATTTCATTCAAAATTTGCTTTAATTTATACCTACATCCAAAAATGCTGAAAGGCGTGAGGATAAAACTATTAAAATTATGTACTTTTTGTAAATATTTTTTGATCATAAGTATTTGTGTCTAAGCAAAATAAGAATGTAAAAAAAAATCTTAAATATATTAGTTTGGAATACCGTAAATAAATAGACAAACTGAAGTATTTTCGTCACAAAAGACGTGCGTGGCACGTAAACTAAAATTAAAATTCTGAAACATAGCTTTCCCAGATAATTTATTGATTTATTGCTTTATTTTACTGCATGATTTGAAATGTGTGTTGTATAATACAAAATTTTGTTTCAAAATTTAAAAAATCTGACAACGACCTATGGTATAACCTTATTATACTAAAAACAATTTTTTTTCTCAAAATTTAAAAAAAACCTTTACTAGATAAAAGAACAATCTTTCGAAATGAGTTTATATTTTTTTGTGGAGGAGTCAATGCGTCTAAAATTTGATTTAAAAATGACATATATCCGGTTTTGTCTGGTTATTTCCCTCTTAAATGATTTACGTTGGGAAAGTTGAGAGTGATACTATTAGATATATTGTTAGCAAACACAGAATATGCAAAATTTTATAAAACTATTTTATTAAATTAATTTATATTCACCGTATCATTGTATGAAGTTGAAAGATGTTAAGAAATGAGAGGGCTATCAGAAGAGGAAGACAATGTTGAATAGTAAAGACTTCGATATATAATAACACTCGGGCGAAGCATATAATTCTTCTTCTTCCTTGCGCTGTCCCAACTCATTGCCTAGGTAGGCTGTTGGGGTCGGCTCTTCTCGTTCTCAGGTTGTAATTTCTTCTGTTCTGGGTATCGCCTTCATCCAGGCCGTTTCTCTGAAGAATTTTGGAGCATTGAGTCATCCAGGAGTTCTTCGGTCTTCCTCTGGATGACTATCGATGAAGCTCCATAGACATTGCCTGCCTCACTGTGTGGTCTGATGGTCTCCGTCTTATGTGTCCATACCATCTCAACTGTCGTTCCTCCAGCTTACTATTTATGTCTGTGACACCCAGGCTACCACGAATGCGTGAACTTTTGATCTTATCTTTTAGTGATACTCCTGCCGACCATCTAAGCATTCGCATTTCTGCTGTTTCGAGTTGCCTAGAGTAGGAGTTGTACATAGTCCAGCATTCGGAGCCATACATTATTGCGGGTCTTACAATAGTCTGGTATATCTTTCCTTTAAGTTTTATAGGCATTTTGGAGTCACACAATATTCCTGTTACGGATATGAATTTAATCCATCCCACACCTATTCTATGGATGACATCCGCTGCACATCCTCCGTCTCTGTGGATTAGTGAGCCCAGATACTTAAAAGAACCACAGTTGGCTAATGTTACTTCATCCAGTTGCATCGAAGGAGTTACAGCATTTGTGTCTTCAAATGGCAAATACAAATATTCAGTCTTTTTCCTGCTAATTTTTAGGCCATTATCCTCCAGAATCTTTCTCCACCTTTCCAGGCTATTCTGTAAGTCACAATGATTATCTGCTATCAGTACTACATCATCGGCAAAAAGCATAGTCTTGACAATACTGTTCATTATGGCGAAGCATATAATTATGGTCGTGAAATTAAATTAAAATGAATTTACCATAAAATTATTACGTATCATGTTTATTAACCCCTCAGGCTAATTTATTCGCTTTTCGGAACAACTCATATAAGTCTCATAGAAATCGTCGTGGCTCTGTTACTAACATGGTTAGAAATATGATCTAAACGGAAAGGAAAAAAAAACTACGCTTAATATTCAAATCTAAAAGTTAACCGTAAAATAATAAAATTTACACCCTGATGAAAGCTTCGCTTACGACCCCAATTTGAAAAAAAATATTATGAAACTTTGGGAATATTTTATTATTTATTTTTCAATGAAACGATAATAAAAGTGATTTACCCATAACGTTGAGGTGTAAGACATTTATCTAATAATTTGTTACAAAAAACATAAGGTGAGCCGTTTTTTATGTTTGCATTAAAAGTTTTTATATTTCAAAAATTATGTACAGTCTGTCAAATAAGAGTAGAAAACATAGGAGGGCGCCACTGTCGTCCAAATGGCAATACTAGCAATATAATCATGGTGTTAATCTAAAGCTGTGTAACCTACATTTTTATTAAAAATTAAATAGGCATAAAAGTGAAAAAAATATTTTTTCATTCCACTGATCTCAAAATTAGAATAGCATTTAGGTATATTATTATTACATCTTTACAATTTTATGTTAACATAATGAAGAATAACGATATTGTAATAAAATATAAAGCACACTTTAGAAATTGCTCACATTTATTTAATATTAGCTTAAGTACCCACTAGCGTTGTCCAGGCTTTAGATCAGGGGTGCTCAAACGGTCGATCGCGAGAGCTTTTGAGTCGATCTCGAGAAAAATTTGCCTATGTAAATAGATTCATAGTTTTTGTTTTAGTTGATCCTCAATTACTAAAACCGCCCATTTTTCATGCCTTTTTGTTAATTATTTATTTGTAACTTATATTGTCATTCTTTTTGTTGTTGTTTACTCAATCCTCATCTATGGTGTGTGACATCACAATTACCCATAGAAAAAACCGTCAAATTATTGCAATTCATGGTGTTTATTTATGAGTCGGTCAGTCTGAGTTGTAACTTGAAAGCGATACGAAGTTTAGTAATAAATTATACAAAATGAGTGCGAATAGATTCACTCTTAATTTAAAACCAGTTATGTGATCAGAATGTTTAATTCCAGATGTCGATTTAACTGCTACATTTCAAAGGAAAACATTATCTTATTCGACGTGCAGTTATAAAATTCTAGTTGCATCCTATGTATCTGCGGCCAGAATAAAGAAAAATCGTTTTCATCGGAGTGTAGTTTTAATTCGCCGCACACAGATTTAATTTAATCCAGTTCATAATGTAAATTTGAATATTTCGGAGGCAAACCTTCTCTTATTAGAAGTGCAGTCATAAAATTCAAGTTGCAGACCATGTATGTGCTGCCAGAATCCAAGAGAAACCATTTTCATGTTCTGAGTGTAGTTTTAATTCAACGGACACAGATTTAATTTAAACCAGTTTTGTGTTCAAAATGTTAAATTTTAGTTGTGGATTCATCTGCTCACACATTTCGAAGAAAAACACGATCTTATTCGAAGTGCAGTTATAATTTTTTTGTTGCAGACTACCCATGTGCTGCCAGAATAAAAAATCATTTTCATGTTCAGAGCATAGTTTTAATGGATTCATCTGCTCACACATTTCGAAGAAAAACACGATCTTATTCGAAGTGCAGTTATAATTTTTTTGTTGCAGACTACCCATGTGCTGCCAGAATAAAAAATCATTTTCATGTTCAGAGCATAGTTTTAATTCACTGCACACAGTTTTGAACCAGTTTTGTATTCAGAATGTAAATTCCAGATGTGGATTCATCTGCTGATACGTTTTGAAGGAAAACATCCTCTTATTCGAAGTGCAGTTGTTAAATTCGAGTTGCAGACTATTTATGTACTGACAGAATCAAAGAAAAACGATTTTCATGTTCTGAGTGTAGTTTTAATTCAACGCATACAGATCTAATTTGCACCAGTTTTGTGTTCACAATATAACGATAAATTAAATAACATGTTGCCGATGTACCGAGTGAAGCTCTGCATTAGAGTTGCAAGCCATATGCCGCAAAATTCTGAGAAATTGACTGTTCCGTGTGTAACTATTATTTCGGGACTCTTACACAGAAGCGATTTAAAATTAAAACCTGCCCTGTGTGGTGAGGATGCGAAATCCTGTTGCATGGATACCATTCCCGATCTCCGAGAGCAGTTAAAAGATTGTAGTAGAATTTACGAACATGATTTTTTTGGAAGAATACTCGTCACGTGCGACATAAAAATAGGCATGAAATGAGGTCACAAAAAAAGGATTTCATTCAACCCCCCCCCCCCCCCCCCGGCTGAATATATTATTAAACATTGCTTCCTCGATTTTTTTTAGGAACAAAAAATGTATTTTTAAATGTGTATACGGTGTTCTGTATTTTCAGTGTGATTGCACTTTAAAAAAATATTTGACAGGTAAATTGGTGTTGCCAGCCTACAAATTTTGTAGTTCTGTTTTTATATATTTACTACTCTTATTTGACAGACTCTATGATTTTCGAATTATAAAATTTCAGCTCCTTTCAAAAACAGTTTAGGATGCGTTCAGAAATATTCTATTTATTTGGATTTTATTGCAAAGCGAAAATTTTCTTTCTGACAGATGTGCCCGAGACCTGATGGGAATTATTGTAATATAAATGTTTTATAATACATAATGTTAGTTAAAATAAATTTACTGCGTTGGTAATTAAATAGATTCGATAAAAACAAATTTCTATGATTAAGGAATACGAAAGAGCCCAAATCGAAGACAGTAAGATGATAGATGGGATTCCTTTTCCCTGTTTCGTATTGCTCATACCTGTTTTAAAATAATTATCTTGAATTGAACGAGCGTTCGGAAGTGAAAGCTACGATCATTATCTCCGAGGACAGAAATAACTGAAATAATGTGGGGGAGGGACAATCGTTGTCTACAAATACTCGTAGTTCTCATGAAACGCAATCAAATCGAACTACTATTTTCTATATTAGTGAATAATAGAGCGCACCGCTGATAAGTCCGTCGTAACCTCTCCCCTTATGTCATAAACAAGACTATAAGGAAGATCAGCGACAGGACCATACGTTTAAAGCTATTAACCCCTCAGGCCTCGGGCATATTTTGAAGGTCAAAATAATTCCTCCATAAAATCAAAATAAATGGAACATTTCTGTGCGTATCCGACCGTACTAAAAACTGTTTTAAATGCAAAGTTTATAATTCGAAATAAAAATATAATAATATTTTTTTTAATTGATAAACTAACGTTTAAGACAAGATTTTTATGCATAGCACAAAGAGTAACAATTATTATAAGCAATAATTATCAGCCTGAAACACTCATCTACATTGAAAAATCTTCCGAGAAAAGATATAAGTATATATATATATATATATATATATATATATATATATATATATATATATATATATATACAAATATATATGTGAAAAATATATATATAAAAAATATATATAGTATCTTTTCTCGGAAGATTTTTCAATGTAGATGAGTGTTTCAGGCTGATAATTATTGCTTGTAATAATTGTTGAACGTATAATTATTGATTTTTTATGTAATCATTAAAAAGTTGTAAAAATGACTAACCTTAGGTTTTTTTAAACAAAAATTATTGATAACGAATAAAAACACATATTTTATTAGACAAATGTATTTATTATAAACTTTACCGTCACCTCACTTTTTTGTTGTTTCATGTAAAAATAATTAATAAAAAATTCCAAATTTTTCATAAATTTTTTCAAATTGCGGTCGGAAACTTTGGTTTCATAAAGGTGTACTTTTTAATTGTTGTGTGGTTAACTTTTAGGTTTGAATATAAAGCGTGGTGTTTTCTCTTTCTAAAACCGTTTATATCAGTGGTTATTAACCTTGTTGGAGGTACTGACCACCCCCAGCTTCACATGCGCATTCACCGAACCCTTCTTAATTGGAAATCGAACCGAATCACATAAGTCAGGGGTGTGTCTTGACCTGCGCCGAACCCGCGAGACCGACTCACCGAACCCCAGGGGTTCCATCGAACCCAGGTTAAGAACCACTGGTTTAGATTATATTTCTCACAGTGATAGTACATGAGTTGTTCCCAAAAGCGAACTAATTAGCCTGAGGGGTTAAAATAATAATAGAACACACTTAAAAATTGTTCACGCAAAAAACATTGAAATCAAAGCAATATTTTTTCTACTGCTCAGTGTATATAGCATAATCCGTTGTAACTCTCCCTTTATCTCATAAAAGACGCATGCAAGTAATAGAAAAATATAATACATCGAATCTCTCAGCGGTAGGACCATGAATAATATGACAAAAACTATTAGAATGGTAGAGGAACACCCTTTCGTGTGTCCAATAAAAAGAAGTTTGTACTCGTAATTGGGGAGTGGTTTGTGCCCTAAAACCTTGTTTTCAACTTCCAAGGCGATGCGAGCAAAGGCCACTCCTACACGAGACCTGATTGACAGACGCGTGATGAACTTTATTGTGTACAATGCACAATTAAATAGAGTTTACATTCATTTCTAATCAAGTTGAACGAGTTAGTTTTATAATCTGTGACCTCCATAACGCATAGGTTTACACATTTCACGGCTTAATCCACTACAGTGTTTTTAATTTGATTTTATACATTAATTTGAATGATGAAGATCGATAGGAGTCTTCTATTATCGTTTATTCAGAACTTTAAAAATCCATGAATACCTATATTGATTTCTTGAAGCTTCTCATAGAGTTGTTAAACCCATAAATAAAGCATTTGTATGTTACATTCGACGTAACATTAACATTTAAAATGGGGAAAACAAATTTCGAAGTACCCCGCAAAATAGATAATCTATTGTCACAATTATTTTCCCAGTAAATCGGTTTAACCGGTGATAAATCATTTTACACGGCACCTTAAAAATTGAAACTGGGCAAACCACAGTTTGAAAATGGCCTTGGAACTTGTAAGCTGTCACAATAATAAATAAATAAAATACTTGAAGAACTTTATAATAACATCATTAAATTTATTTAATGGAGACAATATTAGCGAATCTCAATCGAAAATCTCAAACGGAAAAATCTGAAAAAGATACGGTCACATCTGGTCCCAGATGTAACCGTTCTTATTTTTCTGTTTCAGATTTTCGATTGAGTTTCGCTAATCTTGTCTTCATTAATTAAATAATACAATTTAAGGTTTTAATCATTAAGTTAAATATAAAAATAAATACATTTAAAAAAAATTTTATGGAGTTCTACGAATTAAAAACAAAAACAATGAATACAGAAATAAAGCCTTAATTTTGTTCGTACGTCGATTTCTCTTCGACATGATTTACCGTGTCCTCTACGTTTACGATATTATTTGTCAATACAATACAATTTCAATGTTTATTAGAAAAATTATTTTTTTCCCCGATGTAACTGTGGAACATTGGAGATATTTTACTTTTCTACGACTGCATATGGGACACAATTGAAATTCTATTAATTCATACATAAAATATCCAATTAAAATGTTTAAGTATGAGAGAAAGAAGGTTTAGCGTTGAACACAGTCTAGAAAGTATTCGTGACCATTTTAATATCTTGTGACGATTGCCTATTTTCCTGAAAATTGGCGCTATTGGTGAAAGTTGTGATAACAATGCCCTGTGCCCCACTTTTACACCGAGGACGGAGTATAGGAGAACCAAACAGGTCAAAATGGATACATCAGTGATGAGAGTTTCTCAACAAGTTAGTGTTAAAACTTTACTTTACATTCAATTCATTTACAAAAAGACTTGAGAAAATTCTATTCAACAAAAATACTAATGCGATCGTAAACCATAAAATCCGAATGAATGAAGTAAAACTCTGGCAGCGTTTTATATTAGGAATGTAAAGGCTAATGCAACTGTTTTCAGCCTTACTCTTCGAACACGGCCTCGGCGACCGAAGGATATGGCTCTCGACTCTCGACTGGCAAGCCGGAGGTTGGGGATTCAACTGCGGCGTGAGTAAATATCAATTTGTGTTATAACTGCGGCGTGAGTAAATATTATTTAATTAATGTGTGTTATTTCGCAATTTATTTATTTTCATTACAAATAATAGACAGTAATTATTTCTTCAATTTTGCAAATATATCTATATTGTTTTCATTTAATATAGAAACGATGATTGCGGCACATTTAAGGGTGAAAGATACCTACTCTCAGTATTGCCCTGGCGTAAGACCACCATTCAGAATCGAAACTTTGCTTGGAATGGCTTTAGCCGTGTTTGGTGACCAGATTTGAATAGTCAGATATATCCCATTTCCTTCCCACTACTTTTAACCTCAAACAATTGGGCATACCAAAGTCTTACTGGCTCCAGATGGTTGGCAGCAGATGGGATTCTTGTGCGGTATTCACATAAAAAAAACACCACACCCATCATGAATTACAGAGCCTCCAAATGTTAATTTAGACGTCATATTATTTGCTAAATATGAAAACAGGTACCTACGTCCATTCAAAATGAAAAATTGTTAAAAATTGTTAAAAATCTATTTCCGTATCACGTTTGTACGAGTATAATATGTATGACGACCGAGTCACCATTAAACCGCTTCAAACAATTCCTATAAAAAAAACAATCGATGTTAGGCTGAGATAAATTAATGTAAATCGAGCGAGTAAAACGCGGTAAAACGCTGTGGAGATGAGCTAATCAGTCGTGTTCTAATTATTTGCAGGCGGGGAAAGTAGGCGAAAGATATATCTCAGCGCGACTCGCAGCCGCAGCGGACACAGAGCGAAGATGCTGTGATATAAGGTATTGGGAAATGTGTCTTTGGGGCCGCGAGAGAAGGGGCACGGAATCTCTTTCGGTGAAAATCCCAGACTCGCTTGGTCACTGTCGGTTTGTTGGTTGTATTCTTCAAACACGTGTGGTACCGCCGGAGGAAGGACGAAAGTAGACTGAAACCGTCGTCTTTGTAAGGCAGATAACATAGTAAGACGGATTATATTCAACAAACAGTAATTCATGGGACATGGTAGAGTAAGTATTAAAGTTCAGAATGAGATCGCCGGGTTTGGTAAGACCGTATTACGAATGAGCAGACGCGAATAATGGATGGCGAATGTAAGCGTAGTGAACATGGTTTATAAAGGGATGCATGGTTTAGCTACGTACGGGGATGGATAGATGATAGATGGTAAGAAGAGTAAGTAAAGTATATAAAAAGTGGAGGAACCGTGAATCGACCGACTTAATTAAAATACTTTACATGATTAACATACACTAATAAACACCATATATACAGGGTATTGATTGCTACAATTATTTATAACTGCCATCCAGACGATATTAAAAAATAAAATAAAACTAAAAACCATGTTTCTGAAATTAAATTAACAAAATAAATAAGATGTGTAATATGGTAATGAATTTATTTAGGTAGCCATTCTAGTTAAATGATGAAAATATATTTATATTTTTACTGGAAAAAAAATAGTAGTAATAAAAATTGAGTCATTGGAGGGGACCCCACCACTTTCCCAACGGCGTTATAAGGAAATATATGGTTTCCTCCTTCACCGCGGAGTCAGTCACAAAAATTTAGTCGGGTTAAGATCGGTCTCGATTAAGTCGAAGAGTTATTACACATTTTATGAAACGATCTTTGAACATAAATTAGCAAACAGTGTGGGCCAAGATAGATTTGTGTGGCATTAAATCCTTTTTTCCTATCCCTGTGGAAGAATGGAGTAATTTTTAGTAAGTCATGTTGTCGATACTTTGAACGAGATCTGTATCATACAGAAGAAATTTGTTGAAAACAAGATAAGAAGATCTACGAAAGCATTTCCACCAGCTGCCAACAATACAAATCCTAGAGTTCGGAACAACCAACGAATAATTGGCAACCCATAGACGAGTTATTGGACCAAAAGTAATTTTCAGCATTTTCTTCCGGGATCACCCAGTCTGGTCTTAAGGCGCTTTGACCCGGAAATAATTTCTTCCATAACAATAAGCAAGTGCCCTCGAAGATTCCCAGGTGCAAACAAAGCCATTCAATAAAAGAAGAGCGAAAAAAACATCGGGAACAAAGAGAAAATTCTCCGAAGAACGAAGGAACTTACAAAAAGAATAAGTTGCCGGTTTTCTATCGCAATGTTAGTTGAAGAGTTTGGCATAGATAAACAAACGGTGTCTTACATCAAACGTAACAAAGAGAATATTAAGCAATTTGTTCAACGTAAATACAGCTAGAGGTGAAAGTGACTCAGATGTTGTGAAAATAGATAACTAGCGTTGGAATTAGTAATAACCACCTCGCCTTACCACGTATTCCGTAAGATAGCTAAATATCCGGGATTGATCGTCTAAAATCTTTTAAAAATTATGTATATCGACAATTTTGCTAACTGAATTAATTATGTTGTTTTATACAAGATGGCTTAATACCCGGGAATCGAGATATTTATCAATTATAATGATTTAGATTTTTGTATAAAAATAATATAGTCGTGATTGATTGACTTGTTCTTACGTTGGTACTATAATACAATTGTGTGCGAAATGATTGGGACACGCAGTTTTTCAGATATATAACACTTTTATAAATATAATACGTACTTAATTTTCAGAATGTCCTATAAAATTAATACGTTATAAGATAACCTCTTCACTTTGTTACATTTTTATTTCGTTCTTGAAAAAAATAAAAATTTTCAGGGATTGTGAAGATTTACGAATAAACAATAAAAGGAGGCATACATTAATTACGTAAGCTCAAAGGGGGGGAGGGGAGGGTCCAGCAAAAATCTTACGTTACTTGAAAAGAATATATGAAGAAGTCCAAAAATTTAGCTCACCAAGGGGGGGGAGAGGGGGTGGAGGGGTCTAGATTGGAAGAAAAACTACTGACGTAATTAATGTATGCCCCAAAGTGAAAAATGTCTTTGAAATATAAATTAATTGGCTGATACTTTTCATGCAAAATAAATTATTGCGAAAACTTACATTTTTATCTGGGATTAAAAATCTCTAATCATGAAAATGACGATTTTCGGCGGTTAAAAACTTTACAACAAAATCGACGTATAATTTGTCCGTTCACGAATGAAATGTTTCTATTGAAATTTTAAAATAATTTAGATTTAAGTCTATTAAAAACTTAACACTTAAAAAGTATCTTAATTGAATAAATTTATAGTGTGGACATATTTTTATATATATTTGCGCTAACACACTGTTTATCTATATTGTAGTTTCGCACGAGCGATTGATGGCAAGGGTTGCGCACGGGGAATTCTTCGAGCGGAAGTAGACTAATCAAGAAGCTGTCGATAAAACGGATCGGAATAGTCTGCCGCTGTCATCAGATATATATTAATTAAAGGAAAACAATCACTTTGTTTGTAACCACGATTTATTGATTTAATTTTTATTTACCGACCGGTTTCGCTTAATACAAGCATCATCAGGGTATAAATTAAAACTGATGAAAAAATACATTGTGTGAGCTATATATTAGTATAGAATTAGTATAGTTAGCTATATATTAGTATAGTGAGATATATATTAGTATAGAAATGTCGTGATACGAGTTGAGGTTCCGCCCTCGATTCTCGCCATAATTAGCGCAAACAAATTAATAAAAGCTCCGCGGGCCCCTAACAAGTTTGACCTACTTAAGACATGCACGTAACCGAAATTACAAATTACGAAAAATAATAACGTTATGTCATTTTTGCAACAATTTTTCGACAGACAACAGTGAGTGCCATCTGGTGTTATTATATTAGTACCTATCAAAAAATCGGTAACCGGCCAGACTGATACCTAACCTAGAACACCTAATAAGAGTATTTTCACTTCTAGAGTTTAAAAAAATCAACCTTCACAGGCGGTAGAAGAGAAACCTTCAGAAAACTAAACTTCGAGATAATGAGACGAACGCAGAGTGGCAGGAGTAGGATAATAGTAGGCTTTATTTAATTAATTATTTTACATTTTAGTCTACGAAGCACCTTCTCTTGAGAGCTTTTCTTTTGAAGTGAAAACTACTTTAGCACCGTTGTGATTTGAAACTCGATGAAACGAAAAAACGACACTAAAAAGAGACAAATACATACATCTTGGATTACATGGATACATAGGATTTAGCCTGCGAGAGAATGGGATAGAATAACCGTTCTCCTCTTTGTGCGGTGCTTCGTAGCCTGCCCACGCTTCTCTAGGTACTTTAGGTTTCTGAAGTTTTCACTTCTACCGCGTGTGAACTGCACACTTGTATTTTTGACCAAGGTTTGAACCTTACCTCCCCGTGTGATCAGAATCAACCGCGCCAACAACCTTGCCAAAATTTGATTTATAAAACCGATATTTATTTTGTATATTAAGTGCTTTAATTTACGATAAAAAAACGTTAAAAGAATCCATTGTTACAGACTAGTTTATCTACCGAGTTTGAGTTTGAACCAAAATCATAAATACTAACTTCGGTCGTCTATGCGTTCTGCATAACTCTGCTATTCATAAATTGAAACTGATTGTGTGATGAATTCAGACAAGGGATAATATCATATGATATAATATTTTAACAGAAAATTATTTTAATTGTCATTTACAAAATTGTAACTGATTAGGCAAGAATTTAGATCATCCCTAGATTTTTCCCGGGTTCAAAGAAAATTCAATAACAATGACTTGCCTTCGCGAATAGCGGTAAAAAGCACTGAGTCAATTGTGCTTTATCAAGTAATGGTTTTTAATTAATTAACAGCTCAGGGGAACCTTTCTGTGCGTTGCCTGATCATTGTTGTAGAGGGTGTCTGGTGAGTGTGTACCTATACACTATACAGGTGACGCCTTCCACAGCAGGCACCAGGTAAAACACACCGTATGATGCATCAAGTAGCGGCCCCAGTATTTCTTCTTAGAGCACAGCGTTGCGACATGCGGTGCGATGGCCCGCTAATCTATTTTATTCAGAGTGCGTGTGCGGCAAACAAAGGTTCGAATCTCTCACCGCGAGCGAATGGCGAGACATTCATATATTATTTTTACGCAATTTTTATCGAGGGTAACAGTTGTTCTTTCTTAATGGAATTTTAACGTATTTTTGACGATGAAAAGAAATATTAAGTAAAGCTGCCAGATGATGGCTTTCTTCGTGTAAACTTGACGGCACGGCAAAGGCCGAAAATTGTTTCATTGTTCTTTTTCGTTAAGTTTTTACAACATATTTGGCCGATGAAAGGAAAATAAAACCTGTTGTCCGCACCATTTTGTCATTGTTTTTTTTTTTAAAGTAAAACTTCTTTACGTGACTTGGGGAGTAAGCTGGTGAATGCGTTACGAGAGCGTTATGAAAAGTGTGATCCGGCGAGGCGAACGGTCGGGCCTTTACGCACGCTTGACTTGGGGAGTAAGCTGGTGAATGCGTGAACAGAGCGTTATGAAAAGTGTGATCGGGCGAGGCGAACGGAAGTTGAGAGGGAGAAATAAATGTGGTCTAAAGCACACTCGTTTTTTTTAAATATTACTTACATATTTATTATCTTGCTGTGTTCTCCTGATTGCATATGAACTTTATGTAAAGTTTTTTCATCCCTACAAGGAGTAAGTGTACCTAAATATATAAATGTATTACGTATTTCAATATTATGTACAGGACGTACCTGACTTATTTTAACCAGTGATCCCTGACAATAATTGGAGTAAAACATTTAATGAAATTTTGGTCTCCGGTAACATTTTTGGAGTTTTTCTTCTTCAAAACCAAAAGTCATCACTGGTCACTCACTCAGCCGAGTAACCGTCCAACCCCTGACCCCGACCCTATCTGTCCAAATACCTAATGATCTTTTATGTTTAAAATTGAAAAAAAAAACATCGAAAATAACACCAGAGACCAAATTCTCATTTCTATTTTTTACTCCAAATAATGTAAGGAGTCACTGGTTAAAGTAAGTTTAATACTTCCTGTAACACATTGGAGGTTGCCCACCACTTTCCCACGATGATAATAAAGGAAACAGACGGTTTCCGCCTTCACCGTACACGTCAGGACTCTAATTTTTGTTTATAAAGAAGCTACATTTTATTTAAAATGATTCTAGACCCTGTAAGACACTGTAAAAATAATTGTGAGAGAGGACAAGTACAAGAAAGTATGTAGGTAAGTATAAGAAAGTTAGAGTTAAAATATTACAGAAACTCTGCCAGCCGTGGAGAATCAAAATCATTTACCATTTCAATCTCCTCTCCACCGATCTAAGAAATATCGAACTCAGAAGAGACTATTCAGAAAAAATAATTCTCTCCCCAACGGAAAAACCAGTGGCAGGCTGGCTCTACACGCAATAATCAATAACCTCAAGATGCAGGACTGTAGCTGCGAAACGTATTCAGATCAACACGCATGATGTGTGGGAATAATCTGCCACAGGTCACCCCAGTGGTTCGCTACATTCGATGACTTAGCAGGGGTGTCCGGGTCATGGGGTGAGGTTTGGCTGGGTCTTGGCGGCGAATGCGTTGGCCCACCAACTGCGTGGCAGGCTGGATCGGGAGAGACTGGTTGAGGCTGGCTTTTGACCTCTCCATTAGGACCCTCGGAACCTCGCCTTACACCGCTGTGGGAGGGATGGATTCATTCGTTCGTCACTCCAGGACACACCAACCACTCACACCTTTTACATTACCAAAACTTCCTCTCCTTTATTTCCCTAAAAAAATTCCACACAGCATCCCCAAAGATAATACAGGCCCTGAGGAAAGTTGTTTTTCTCAGGGCCTCCTGTGTGAACGAAAGGTGAAAAGAAGGGTTATTAGGCGGCTGGTAATCGGAAAAATCAGAACATCTTTAAAAACCGATATAAAGTCATGAAAAGTGATGAAAAGGTTAGGTTTTTAGTAGAGATGCCACGAATATTCGGCTACTATTTGGTATTCGGCCTATTCGGCTACTTTTTTTACTATTCGGTATTCGGCCGAATATCGCGAACCATTCAGCCGAATACCGAATACCAAATAATGAAAGAAAAACAAACTGCCAGTTTATTGTCTTCACTACAAATTCTATAATATTCCCAAATAGCCGATTTTTTCATTAAATGGTGCCATTTCGTGAAGCTTTTCGCGAACAGTGATATTTTTGATACAGGTACACACTACAAGTAACACAATTTGATGTAACAATCAACAAATAATGCGTGTTGTGACACGACCTATTCGCAAAAGAAACAAATATTCCCACCGCGTAATTACCGCATGCACTTCAATGATGCAGATCGGAACCTGTCACCCGCGAAATGTACTAAGGAGTCGCCGAATATTCGGTATTCGGCCGAGAGCCTAGCCGGTATTCGGCAAAATCACTATTCGTGGCATCTCTAGTTTTTAGGCTAGTTTTGTGTCATCACTTTTCAAAAGAGTTCTGCTTTGTAGTTGAACAAGGCGGCCCGACCCACTGATCCCGTAACTTCTAAAAACCCGACGGCACCGATACCGAGTCACGGTTCCTTCACTCGGTAAGTAAATACCTACTGCCCGCCTGCCAGCCAGCCTCAACCTCTATCTGGAGCTCCGTAGATAGCATGAAACTACATCTTAAATCATCTCCCTTTGTGATGAATGCTCACCTGAATCGAGTTTATCTCGGTAAGAACTAAAATCTCTTCGCAAAATAAACACGGAGAAAATAGAAATTCTCATTATTTGTGATCTTAGGAAAGATGAGAGAGAATAAAAGGAATTTATATCTCTACCTGCGATTTAAAAATAATTTTAAAGTAACATACCTGCGTTGAAAACAGTCTCGTTGCATTACTTATTTAAAAAAAGGTTTGTAAATTTCACGACGCCAGAGATCAGTTTTTTTAATCAGTTAAGACATATAACGTAACAGTAATGAGTCACGTCATTGCAATGTTTCGACAAAATCTTAACAAGCCAGTTTTGTAGGACAGAGGTTACCAAATGAAAGATAGAATTTTATACAAAATAATCCACAAATAACCATCGGTTTCTTTAGTTTAAAAATCGGCAAGTAGTAAATTTATATTGGAGGAAATATTAACCTCCTCAACTATAATCTAATTTATTCAAAATTTAAAGTAAATTTAATTATGTTTTTTTAATTATAAAGCCTAAAGAGCAATCACAATAATAAAAATTTATGTACTTTAAATTAAATAAAAAAATGAGTTATACGAATAAACAAAGTAACAAAAAATACTAGGTGTAATATAACATTTAAAAAAATGTGTTTTGTGCACGGAGGAAGGTTTTCTGTTGTCTTGTGAAACCAGCAAACAGAATTTGTGGAGCTAAATATGCCACATTGTATAGGGGCGCTCAGCGGAAGAGTGGCCCAACCCACATCAAAGAAAACATCATATTGTTATATATTTTTGTCATATCTATGAAGCCACAGTTGCCCAATTTTAGTTTTCATTTTCGGATTCCAAAGGATCTTTGAAATAGTGAAAACTAAAATTGGGCCACGGTGGCTTCATAGATATGACAAAAATGTATAAAAAATTATCTTTTCGCTGATTACGAATTTTTGTGGGTTGGGCCACTCTTTCGCTGAGCGCCTAGTATAACCCAATGCAAAACTTTTTCTTACCAGGAAAGCAGAGAGTTCAAAGCACCTGTTACATTATTTTTTCAAGGTTATGAAAAGATGTAAAAAAACGGTTGCTTGTTTAGAATTAAAACAAATGTGCAGTATTTAAGAAGTTCCATAAGCAGAATTTTGTTAAAAGACAAAGAATAAAAAATTCTAGGTATTAATTCGTACTATTCAAAACGATGATTATAATCGAAAGCATCAATAGACTTAACCGCAAAAACTTAGCGTGTCACGTGACGACATCATAAGGTGTTTGAAACCCCTGACCCTGTACAATAATATAATAATAGTGGTTGCGGGCCGCGGTTGGCCGCCCTACTCACCCGGACCTAGTTTACTTATGAGGTCGATGCGGGCCGGTTCTTCGATAATACCTACACGGTTTAATTCTATAGCGCCGTTTTGTGAAATATCACCTCAAGGGCGCTTTGAAAAATTCGATCTCAGCAATTCACGATTGGCACACTGATATAAATTATTACTTATGGTAATCGAACCTTCATAATAAAATAACTGCACTCTACGACAATAGGCCACATGCATCACTTTTTTTTTTAAATTACGGTTTAGGCAAATATTCTAAGACATTCCGTTTTTTTTTTTTAAACCTACCTATTTTTTTTAAATTTCAATCAGAAAAATGAGACCATTTTTTATAAACCGGAAAGACGGGACATAATTTTATGGGTGCGACAAAACGATAATTACATAGCCGAAAATCATTTTTAAAAAAATAACGTTTTCCACACGAATGGCACAGAAGAATAACGAGGCATACCAAAAATATTACATCTTATAAACATATTTTTCTTGATCCATCTTATTGATCATAAATCATTATAATTTTCAACGTCTATATTATTATATCCAATGTAATATACTTGTACGTGTAAATTATAAAAATAATAAGAATATTGCAAAATTTGATTTTGTTAAAATCAGCACCATCACCATTATACCTAACAAGTACGGACAGCGTAGAATGTACGGGGTTCTTTTCACAACATCTGTCAAAAAGTCAAACCAAATGATAAGTTTGCAGAGAACAAACAAAAAATCTAGTGAACGTTAAATGTCAAATTCAAAAATTCGCCTGAAATCAAAGTGTTGCCATATAAAAAAAAATCAGTGTGGAATTTTACAAAATTAATAGGAACATTTTCGGAGACGGGACATTTTCATGTAGTGTCGTCACGAGCCCAAATAATGGATTTATTTATTTAAAAAAAAATAAACTGTACATTTCTAAAAAAATTTGAAACATTTTCGTAATCTCAGTAAAAAAATCTATCCGCACGATTTTTTCAAAGTCGTTATGAAATCCATGCAAGTGGCCTATTGATAACAATAATGGTTGAAATTGAGTGATTATAGAATGCGTGCACGTCTTAGGAAGAGGACTTAGAGACAAATTGAAAATGCAATCTTAGCTGAAAACTTTGCAATAAATGACATCAATTCAACGCTCAGCGGATATTAAACCATGCGGCTATTCTTTTTTATTGTAGGTAGGTACATCTGAGCAAACGCATTAATAACATCGATATTGTGCGTTTGAACCTAAATTTAAGCGGATGAAAATAATCGAAGTTTAAGTCTGAATAACCCAGTGGCGGATTCAAGAACTCAAGGGGGGGGGGGGGGGGCGCTAAAGATATAAGAAAACTAAAAAGTAGACAACAGCGGGGAGAATACGAAGCACCGCACTAAGAGGAGACTGACTATACTATCTTATTCTCTCGCAGGCTAACACATATAGATGATAGTGGATGAGTTTGTGTATTCGGGAAGTATGTTTACGAGAGATGGGGAGGCTGATAAGAGATTGCAAGAAGGGTAAATGTAGGTAACTCCGCATTTATAGAGGCGTTGGCGCTAACAAAAAACTGTCGAAAGAGGCAAAGCTAGCAGTCCACAATGGAGGACTGGTACAAAACCTGATGTATGGTAGTGAAGCACGAAACTGGCAGAGGAAGGACTAAATGCTATAGAATTGAGATCCCTGCGGTATATGTGTGGTAAAGCCACGTATGATAGTGTCAGAAAAATATGAAAAGAATGCAAGGCTGATGCAAGCGAACTAAGTAAGATTAAGAAAGGGACGCTTAGATGGTTTAGACATGTAGAGCGAATGATTGAAGAAAGATTTTCTTGTATTTAGGGGGCCAAGGGGGGGCGCGCGCCGCATATGTGTCTGCCACTGGAATAACCTCACCAGGATAAAAAAAACACTTGTACCTGCGCTTATGGAGGCGATATTAATTTATTAATACGACTTAATTTTATTTAATCGGTACAGGCTGCTATACTCGAGAATTAATTTATTTACGGCTGAAGTTATCAGCTGGTTGACCAGTTGTCAACTACTGTTACACGTCAAAATGTCAAAGGGAACTCATTTAATATAAAAAAGTGGGACATTCATTTATTGTGGCCTAGTAACTACCGGTGAGCAAGGTTCAGTAACTTCAAATCAAGTTATTTGAAAGAGAAACAAGAGAATAATTAAAAAGGCAGTGATAATAAATTAATAACAATACTGCTTATACAAAATATAACAAAATATTTTTGGGCGTGAAAATCTAAAATCGTAACTGTTTAAGTTGGTTGTTAGAACATTTTCAATACACACAGATTAATACAATTCGTTGGTCAATCCACCTTAATCTTTTATCATGAAAATCACCGACTTCCAGAATTGTTGTGATAAATAGTTAAGTTTTCTTTAAATGTGCAATATCCAGTAAAGATAACTAACTAGATAAAAGGTAACAAAAAGAGCAGAGCATTCATTAAAAGTTGAAGACGACATTTCTAATTGAAAATAAAGAAATAATGTTTATAAAATAAGTTTCGAAACATCAAGTAATAACCCGAATAACTTAATAACGTTCTCGCGCATAAATTTCAAACAATATTATTTTACGACAGATATGAAACTCCGTTTCTTTTGCCGTTGATACCAAAAAAATAACCTTATTAATTCAACACACGAGACATTCATAATAATATGAACGAACCAGCTACGATTCGTAGAGAAAAAAGGCAAACACATCATCATTTCGATTGAGAAAACGGAGTGAAATTGTCCCAAATACTATGCATTATCTGCAAATCTTTTTTAATACGCGGTAACAGTTTCTACATAACATTAACTTAATACAACGCAATGCAATGGTGAAAGGAGCGAACAACTTAACTCCGCAACGTTAGAGATAATTAACAGTTTACAAAATAGAACGAAATCAGTGCAAACATTCGAGTGAATTCGATCAAATGATAGTATGGATATGAAACATAATATAATTACATCATATCTGTAAAAATAATCACAAACGCGATAATCTTCAACCATCCGAGAGAAATGAGAGTCCGAGAGGTCAATCATCCTACAGGAGGCCACAAAATAGTTCTCAAAATTGGTTTGGCTGTAAAAGAATAATTGTGACATATTTTTGCAAAGTATTTCCACGACGAAGCAACTTAGAGAAGAGTGCTGATTACCTCTAAAACTCAGTACGAAAGGTATTGAAATTCCGTACGAAATGGCGTATTTAACTTGTTTTCCGTATTTCTGGACACAGGCGCTCGGGAAAAGATCTGGAACATCGTAAGGATGAGTCAAAGACGCTCGGAAACATTTACGTTTTCCCTAACTTGCGATAAATTTTGTATTTCTTCCATTAGGATTTCTATCTTGTCCTGACATTATTCACAACAATACATGCTCTTTTAATAATCAGACTCTTGACATGACCTGACTCATATGATCGTGTCATAATATTATCTACCTACTATACAATACATGGTTGTTATCAGAACTCCATTAAGGATTGGTTGTAAGGCATATACTTAAGCTGGTATAGCCTCGCTTTCATTTAAAACGTTTGTTTCTCGTAGACTACCGCATTCAGTGCCCCGTTAATTGAATTTCTCACATTCACCTCGATTTCAATATCCCATACCTAATTGGAATTATAACCTACAGCACTCAACTTATAAAACGAAAAATATAAATTACGATTCAATCGCGCGAAGAAAGGGATCAATTAAAATCATCTTATTCAGATTGCTCTCAAGGCTTGCTTTCGCTTCGGTGATGAATGAAGCGAAGAATGTCCAAGTTAAACATGTCAATAACTGGCCGCCCGATGACTCGCGTGAAGAAACAATTTTGCAACGAAAACATGGATTTGTTTAATTTGGTCACACACTTTCAGATGTTTAACACACACACACATAAAGAAACGAAACGTAGCCGTTGAAAGAAGCCGTTACGTAATGAGTTTAAACTGAAGGTGCTTACAATAACCCAAATCAAGACTGGCAAAGTAAAAGTTTTGTACATGTCGAAGTATTATTTTCGTTTCGAGAAAATTATTACTCATTATTTCCACTACAATGTGGATCGTCGTAGATAAGTTGCCATGTAAAAACAACTTCAATTACTTGGACGACGAAATCCATGTTTCTAACCACAATGGTACTGGATTCCCTAGACTAGATTGTAAAACGTACTTACCAATCCATTATCCAGAAATACAAATCAATCAAATATCGATTGGGTGTCTGAGATAAATGCTGATTTTGTTTCAACTCACAATGCACACAGAGACTGCATAACGTGAAAGTGAAAACATTGCAATGCTTCGGTGAAAAGGAAGTTCACCGCCACAGTGGAGTGTCCACGTGAAGGAGTGACAGAAATTACTCAGAATTAGTTCTGTGAGAGGAGAAATCCGAGAAATACGGTCCCCCAAATGCCTACAACATTCCAAAGGACTCGCGATGCGATGTGGAGAAGAAAAAAACGACCAGACAAATTAGGATGGTAGTAGGGAGAATTCTAATATTGTCAAGTTATTTGTAACTCGGGAATGTTTGAGTTTCTATTTATAAACCCGTATTGCATGGGAATTTTCAAAAGTTATCATCAATTTTCATTTATCATCAATTATCAAAGTTATCACAATTTTTATTAGTAAAATGATATACATAACAAAACAATAAAAATATTTTGACAGCTAAAATATTTAATTAAACCACAACGACAAACAGACAAGGTAATTAAATAAAAAGCGAGGCGATACATTTGTGCTATTTTAATTAACAAATAAACTAAGGCAAACGTGATTAACGATATAGGTATACATTCATTATTATTTACCATAAAACTTTTAGGGGAAAAAAAATCTAAAATCAAGAAGCACAATCGTTAGGAATTCTGCGAAAGATAACGAATTCTTGGTAATCCCGTGTAATTTATTGCAATCCTGGATCACAAAATATCTTATTTTTAGTTTGCTAAAAAATAAATTCTAGAATTTATCGCGCAGACCCAACACCTTATTATCGTATGTTATGTTGAATATAATTTACTTTGGTAAGGTTAACTGGACGTGGGATAGATCTAAACAACGTCCTCGTCATACGTAGTCATCGGGTCATCTTTTTTTTATTTTTTATCTGTATTAGAAAGGTTCCAATGACTTTTCAGTCCTCTTCACCCTAGACAGCATCCTCTTCACCCTAGCAATAAAACCATCTTATCTTATCCATCGGGTCATCATTATTTGTATTAGTAAGGTTCCAATGACTTTTCGGTCCTCTTCCCCCCATATAGCATCCTCTTCACCCTAGCAATAAAACGATCTTACTAGTACTCATCGGGTCATCATTATTTGTATTAGCAAGGTTCCAAAGACTTTTCAGTCCTCTTCACCCTAGATAGCATCCTCTTCACCCTAGCAATAAAACCATCTTACTAGTACTCATCGGGTCATCATTATTTGTATTAGCATGGTTCCAATGACTTTTCAGTCCTCTTCACCCTAGATAGCATCCTCTTCACCCTAGCAATAAAACCATCTTACTAGTACTCATCGGGTCATCATTATTTGTATTAGTAAGGTTCCAATGACTTTTCAGTCCTCTTCACCCTAGATAGCATCCTCTTCACCCTAGCAATAAAACCAAATTACTAGTACTCATCGGGTCATCATTATTTGTATTAGCATGGTTCCAATGACTTTTCAGTCCTCTTCACCCTAGATAGCATCCTCTTCACCCAAGCAATAAAATCTTACTAGTACTCATCGGGTCATCATTATTTGTATTAGTAAGGTTCCAATGATTTTTCAGTTCTCTTCACCCTAGGTAGCATCCTCTTCACCCTAGCAATAAAACCATCTTACTAGTACTCATCGGGTCATCATTATTTGTATTAGCATGGTTCCAAAGACTTTTCAGTCCTCTTCACCCTAGATAGCATCCTCTTCACCCTAGCAATAAAACCATCTTACTAGTACTCATGGGGTCATCATTATTTGTATTAGCATGGTTCCAATGACTTTTCAGTCCTCTTCACCCTAGGTAGCATCCTCTTCACCCTAGCAATAAAACCATCTTACTAGTACTTATAACGTCAGCATTGATATCACGCTGCGTACAAACATGACAAAAAGAGCGAGCCGAACCGTGGATTATGGGAAAGGAACGAAACCACCACCGCAAGCGACTTTTCGCATAATTTCCCATAATTCGTCACCAAACTTGAGCTTTTCTTGTCATCTGCGAAACTGTGCAGCCTTATGGCTTACTGTGATTTGAGAATTGACATTTGCGGTACAAAAATAACTCAATATTAGGTTAATTAGATTACAAACAAAACATTAACATCATGGCTAATATTAAAAGTTGTTTAAAAATATAACTTGCATTTCTCCAGACCTCGGGAAAACAATTGAATAATATAATATTAATAAAAAAACGCGGAACCTTCATAACCTACATTTTTTGCATCATGTGAAACTAACGAAAAAATACAAATTATTAATATTTAATTAACATTAAATCATCGATGAAACGAAATATAAATAAAAATTAAATCAATACTCCTTTTTGACAGAGGTGAAACTAACGAAAAAATACAAATTATTAATATTTAATTTTTACAGGATTTTTATTTTTAAATTTATACAAGATTTTTTAACCTACTTATTATTTACAATAACCGTTATTACTTATTACTAACTTACACGATCATTAATTTACTAATTGAGCTAGAACTCCCTCACCAAACACAAGAGCATCGTCTCTTTATGGTGAGGAAAGGCAATTTCTATTATTTTTTTGTTAACCTTATGTAACTAAGTAACTGTTGTAACTTCATATGTATTTTTAATAAACATTGCCAATAAAAAAATAAAAATAAATAAAAAAATAAAAAAAATTAACATTAAATCATTAAGTTTGGTAATTAAACATAACTTGATTGACTGCCGTAATATAGTACCATATTATGAATATGAACCAAATTCATTTTTAGAAAATGAATTTTATAAAATATATTATGATAAAACTATACTAACAGACAGAACAATTAGTCATAATAGACCTGATATAGTTTTACATGACAAAATTAAAAAAAATAACTTATATCATTGATGTAGCTATTCCAAATTCCTGTAATATTCAAAAAACTGTTTCTGAAACAATTAGAAAATACACCGATTTAGGAAATGAGATTAAAAGAATTTGGCATTCTCGGACTATAAAAATATTACCATTTGTTATTTCGGCTACTGGCATTATACCTAGGTCTCTGATTCAAAATTTAGGCGTATTAGATTTGTCAAAGAATTTATATATAAAAATGCAAAAATCGGTAATTTTAAATACATGTAGGATTACAAAAGATTTTTTAAATATTTATATTGAGGGATCAGTAGGATTTATAGGTTCAATTAGGAATTCCACAGAGCCGAACCCTCTGATATGAAAATATCTGGAGTCGGTGAATTATTTTCCCATCTGGTCTCTGGTAGGTTGACATGTTGTTCTTGTATTGTTTTGTAATTATAATACTTATATAGTGCAATTGCATAACGTGGATTGACAAGATGATCATTTGGGAAGTGTGTGAAAGGGTTTAGTTTTTCCTGTGGGGAAAATTAAACCCGGACATTTAAATCTGGTGCGTATATAAAAATCATTGATGAAATGAAATATAAATTAAAATTAAATCAGTATTCCTTTTTTGACAGAGATATCGAAAGATGGGTAAATGCAGGCAACTCTATTAATGGAGGACTGAACTGAAAAACTGTCCAAAGAAGCAAAGTTAGCCGTCCATAATGGAGTGCTAACCTACCCCGATGTATGGCAGTGAAGCATGAAACTGGCAGAGGAAGGATGAAAGTAGACTGAATGCTGTAGAAATGAGATCCCTGAGGCGTATGTGTGGTAAAACCATGTACGATCGTGTGAGAAATGTGCCGCGAAGAATGCAAGGCTGATGTAAGCGTAATGAGTAATTATTAAGAAAGGGACGCTCAGATGGTTTGGGCATGTAGAGCGAATGAACGAGGAAAGGAGTGTAAGGAGAATATATGACGTGAATGGTAGAAGAAGTCGGGGACGCCCGAGGAAGACATGGAACCACCAAGTGAATCAGATTCTTGAGTCGGGCCATATGAAGGGTCGGAATAATAGAAGAGCATGTATGAGACGATGTATGAATGTGAATGAGGCAAGGAGTGTGTGCCAAGATCGAGTTGTTTGGCGGTTCCGCCTCTCTGCCTACTCCTGCGGGGAAACGGCGTGATGGTTAGTTATTTAGTTACATTACTTTTTTTATTATACCACATTACAGTGCTACAGGGGTACCTAACCATGGATTAAAGAATTAGCGAATTTTTACTTGCTAAAAAATTAAACGTTATTATTACCCATGGAGGTCCTTTCTTTCCTCCGTGTTATTACCTCAAGAACTAGCGACAAAATTATTCGCAAGCGGAGGGCATTCCTACTCCCTACCATTTTCCATATCAACGAATAAGTGGTCCCTAAAAATAACAAACTCCAAATTCACTTATAATATTGCACAACAATGTGGTCGGCCCAATAAATTACAAGTGTGAAATAATATTTCGCTTACAGAAGCCACGCGGCCATATTAACGACGTACGGCCCAAGACATCTTTGACAATGTCGTAATAAACACCGTACTCGGCGCCGGTGACACAGTTAGCAGGAGAACCCGCACTTAACTATGTCGAATCAATTAAAAAGGTCAAACTGTTACACAAAGATAGATTGAACGAAACGCAGGCT
The DNA here is from genome assembly GCA_929108145.2 of Limnephilus rhombicus. NCBI lineage: Eukaryota > Metazoa > Arthropoda > Insecta > Trichoptera > Limnephilidae > Limnephilus > Limnephilus rhombicus. Next base: position 27,650,780 of record OV815278.1, read on the forward strand.
AAACCTAATGCCCCTCCCACCGTACAAATAATATGTGAGAGGACAGTGGCGGAATGTCAAATATACCAGCCATATTCTTCTAATTAACTATTTTCTGCATAATACAGGTAACGTCATTGTGATATCTAAGCATTAAATATAAAAAAATGATAATGTTTAAATCCAATTTTTTTAAAGTAAGAAATGCCTGGTGTATAACCCTCACTCCAAATTAAAATTTACGATAAAAAAAGAACTAATTTCAATCTTTAATATCCATTATAAAACAGGTTGAATTTTTAACTCCATCAAAATTAATTAAGAAACAAGAAAAATACAATTTTAAAAAATTCTTCACCAAAATCTCGACAAATATCTCTTTTCAACCCCAGCAAAAGTAATAAAAAAAATAGAAAAGCGCAATTTAAAAAAAAAATACATCACTAAAACTGTCCCAATTTGAAAATAATGTATAATATAGCTTAGTAAGAAAAAAACAATGCATATTTTTTGACAACAGTTAGGTACTCTGCACGGATTTTTATCTTCTAATATTTAATTTATGCAGTGGCATTGCTTAGCTGTAAAAAAAAACAGACAGTCGTGTAAGCTAAGGGAAAAGAGCAGGCATTTTATTATGTTTTCATACAGACATACTTTAAATTTGATGAAATATTTACCGTCCTCCCATAACATCTCATAGTACATATTATATTTTTTGTAATATTTTGAAAAGCCACTGCGCTATCATCAGTTTAAGCCCGGCATATAAATCGATTTTAAGCTCTGCTTGGTTGTCGAGCTTAGCACGGCTTGGAACATAATCCGTACATAGGTCAAAAGTCTAGATGACATCAATATTATATGTTCAGTCTATGACTTTATTAAAGGAATGTTTTTTCTTTGAGAAACCAAACCAAAGTCTACATGAGTGTTACATCTATGCTCTCCACCGTCACCTTCATCGGGACATACTCGTTATCTATGAATCGGAAGATCGCGATCTTCCAAAAACGACGCCAATTTCTTTGCGAGATTATTTAATTTTTTTCATTTACGAGATGATTTTTGATAAAGTTCCCCACTCCATTCAGCATGGTGCCATATGCGGTATACTAATTTTAAATTGGGTTTATTTTGCTGGAGTCAGTGCAGTATTCATTATATTATGACTAACCGCTGAAAACAAACTGCCCTGGCGTTGAAACTTAAAATCCCTTACCATGCTATTTTAGATTGATTACCAATTAATAATGTAGACAATCCTCACCGCTCAATGAATATAATAGTCCTTACTGATAAAATTAGGCAATTTGCAATTCGGTGAGATGGAATTACCTACGTAAACGTCAAGTTGCCTCGTCGTCTAAACAAGGCACTATTCTACAGCTTAAGAAGGCTTAAACGGCCGATTTAGCCCGCTTATATTTGAGCGAGGAATATCGTACAAAGTGAGGATACGGACTAACTGATGATATACCGGGCCTTGGTGTGTGTGAGATTTCCGTAGCAATAAAGACGACGATTAAAAATTCTGATTACCAAAAAGTTCAGTGAAGATATTATGTACCTAACTCAAACACTGATATGAATTTGAGAAAACGCTGGAACAGATTATTTTGAAACCAATGTGCTGCTGTTGTGACTTCATAGGTTTTCGTAATCAAGTCTGCACTTAATATGTAATGAGTTCCCCTATGATTTTTTTACATTAACTTCACATAGGGGGCCCTGAGGGAAAAAATCATCTTTGGAGATGCTGAGTTCCGTGTTTGTACAGTCTTAAGGAAAGGAAGATGAAGAAATTCTTGGAAGGAAAAGTTATGAGGGGTGGGTATGAATCTAGAAGTCAGTATGTCAAGGAGTGACGGACATATGAATCCATCCCCGCTGCTGCGGTGCAAGACAATGGGTTGAGACAGACCACCTGAAGAGATCAAAGAGTCTTCCCCGATCCGGCCCGCCAGGCTGCTTGTGGAACGACGCATCCGCCGCCAAGACTCGCACGCACGTCACCGAATAAATCCGGGCATCCCTAATCTGTCACCAAACGTAGAGAGCCACTTGGGGTAACCTATGTCAGAAGTGTTGGTTATCCAATAAACAGTTCTCGGGGCGGCGGTACCCATAAACGCCTCCCAAATAGATGCAACGTGATTGTGCTGTATAAACAAGACCAAAAAACGAAAGATTTGCGAAAATAGTATTATAGATAGATGCCTTAGGTTGAATAGTCGTAAATAAACAGCACTAGAATTTTTCCACGAGTGTGTCTGTTTGTGAATCGTTACATAATTATCTAAGTAAAAACATATTTTTGAAGCAAGTAAAATTACATTGTAAGGATTAGAATGTGAAGTGAATTATTGTTTAGTAGTACTAATTGTTCATTTTTTAATACAAGTAAAGAGAATATACAGAGGCGGCTGAAGGATAAGAATGGTAAACAATAAGAGAGTATTACGAGTATGAAGGCTGGTCACAATGCATGCAATGGTCAGGAGAGACCAACAAGTGAATACCGATATATTAAAAAATATATAAAAAGGTTAAAAGGCTTCTGCGCGTGACGGTGAGGTCGTTTCGAAACTTCAAACTCGCAAAATTTAGTCGACATATTTAATTTTAAAAACATTACTTCCTCTAAAAAGCACATATACACCCTGCTATGCAATAATCCATAACTGCATCAGCTTGTTATTATGTTGTTGCTATTATGATTATAAGATTATTATAACTATTATAATAATATAGGTTCTTAGATTCTCTATATTTATATATATATATATGTTTGTAAAAGCCCAACAGGCGTTTAAATAACCAAACAAATAAATATACCTACCCACTAAACAGCCTTAATATTATGCTCGTACGAAAAAATAACTTTATTATTTATTTTTACGTAACAGTATCAGAGTTAACATTTCCTGGCTGGTGATAAACGAACGCGATAGTGACTCCGTGAACTGTGTCATGGCGGAACAAAAAAATCGTAATCATAGAAAAGTGTCAACTAATGTACGCCAGCCCCGTGTTGCCATGTTGCCGAGTCGCGGAGGTGGGACGTCCCTCGTTCCGTATTCCGAAAATCTAACCGCAGTCAGAGATGCTATCCTATTCAGATAATAAATAGAGTTTTCTTAAATAGGAACAACTTTGAATATTAATCTAATTAACTATCCATCGCACATTTACAACTCCACTTCTGCAATAATTTATTGTTAAAGTACTTTGTAGCACCACTTTCAAAAAGACAACACAAAATTTTACATACCTTTGTTCTTAATTCTCATTCATACATCTGCTCTCCTTTCTCAGTAAGTAGGTGGTAATGTAAAGTAGGTGTGAGCGTTATTTAACGTCACTAGTTACAATAACTAGCTACGCGGTATGTAACGGAAATAACTAGTTTCGATCAAATTACAAGTAGTTATTTTTGTAAATGCGTTATTCCTGTGTTGGGTGTGATGTGAGTAACTGGTTGCAGAGTAGTTTCGCTGCGTTTCACGTTTCGCATAGTTGCGATTACCGGCCGACCGAGCATGCGAGATTTTGAATCGAACATTTTCGAGTAAGCGGGAGTGGGTTCCGTTTCTGGGAAGCGAGAGACCATTTTTTGAATTTAAAGTAAAATAATTCAGTTTGTTTTAGTTCGTCGATGTACTTATGTATAATTTTGAGTACTTTCGGTAAATTTTCGATCGCACTGTCAACGCTAATTACGAATAAATTTTAGAAAAAATCTTTAGATTCACCATAATACCTGTCAGTGCGATCGAAAATTTACCGTACTTTCTTCTAAAAATTAACGTTTTTTTATGTTAATTTGGTGTTTTATGTAAATTTAATGTAACGTTTCTTTGTTATTATGTAAATATTTCACTGTATAGCTACAAACACTTAGATACTAGATAGTGCTTTAATTTATTTTCGTTTTGTGTGTAACTTTATAGTTAGTGGAGGTATACAGTTTCGTGTGTAACTGAAGCTGAATGAAAATAACTAGTTACAAAAATAACCTGTTTTGAAACAGGTTACGCCGACCAAGAAACTGGTTTCGTTACGTTTCTTGAAAACGGCGTAACGACCCACGTCTAATGTAAAGCATGCAATTAATTTATGTAGCAAATTATGGTGTGTTTACTATTTGCGTTGTGTTTGAATGAAAAGGTAAAAATATTTTTTAAACACCGTTTACTTACATAATACAGGGTGAGGGACGTGCTTGAAACACTTTAACCAGGGATTCTTACATTATTTGGAGTAAAAAATGTAAACGAAATCTTGGTCTTTGGTGACATTTTTATGTTTTTTTTTCTACAAAACATAAAAAATAGTCGGTGTAGGACAGATGGGCGCCAGGTAAGAGGTTGGACCGTTACTCGGCTGAGTTACCAGTGACAACACGTGGATTTTTTTTTATTTAAGTCATCGGAGACCAAAATTTCATTTACTCCAAATAATAGGAATCACTGGTTAAAGTGGTGATCGGACAACTCAGAATGAAACCAACTCAAAACCACCTCAGAAAAGTCAAGCGTGATGAAGAAAATGGTTAAATAGATTACATTAGGTTAGGGTTATGGGCTATTTTAAATATTTTTTCATAGCTTTTAATGACTTTTCAAAGAGGTGTTGAGTTGACTTTATTCTCAGTTGGCATGGAACCGGTGAAAGTAAGTCAAGTACGTCCCCTAACACCCAGTACACAAAGCTACAAACCAAAAAAATGGTTATGATGTCAATACCGAGTAAGCTCAATGGAACGTCTCCGGATCCAATATAATAATGCACGCAGAATCATATTTGGATACAGAAGGTATAGCAGCGCATTAACAATGTTTACGAAATTAGGACTCCATGGATTCGCCGGCCTGATGAGACACCGGGTCACTGGAGCCAGGATGCGGCTAATGGCCTCCGACAACACAGTGACCGCAGTCTTCCAGCACCAAGCGCCACTCCTGAGTGAGCGTTGGGCCCGAGCTCACTCAAGACCACGCCTTGCATAATAATGGACTGTTTATTTTTGTTATTATACATTTTTATTTTTTATTTACGTTCTTGTTTCTTTACTGTGTAAATATATAAATAAGGGTTCCATGCCAACTCGGAATGAAACCGACTCAGAAACACCTCAGAAAGGTCATTAAAAGCAGTGAAAAAATAATTTTAAAATAGCCGGTAACCCTAACCTAACTTAACCCATTTAACCAAATTTTTTTATCATCTCTCTTAATGACCTTTCTGAGGTGCTTCTGAGTTGGTTTCATTCTGAGTTGTCTGGTCACCATAAATAAGGGACGTGTGGGATTGCACTATCCGCCCCACATCTAAGAATAAAGAATTATTTACTAATATTATTATATTGATAAAAAAAAAAAAAAAAAAAAAACAATCTAGGTTCCTTCGGGGAAAAGACTGCAAATTCTTCGCCAAATGAAATTCAAATTCGAGCCAATGAGATTCCTTTGGTTACAAATTTTGAAGATTGAGTACTTTCATTTGTACGTCACGAAATTCATTTTAATTTTAATTAATTTCCTGTCCTTCATCATGATTTCATTGAAATTTTACATAATATTAAATTATCTGCTAACACATGATAAAAATCTAGGTATCTACTGTCGAGAAGAGACGAAAACCCCACCTCACACACAAAATCACTCTAAAAGAACCCCATCATGGTTGTAATTTGTAACTACTACAACAGTGACATACATTGGGTATTTGTTTACAATGGCAGACCTATAAACTTATTTGTGTCATGACAACACGGGCAACGTCTAGAAAGGGAAAATAGTGTCAGCTGAAACCACGCTAAATAATGAATACATTCATTAGTAAATTTACTGAGGCATTTATGCAATGCCGATTGAAATATTCACTCGTCAAGCTGATGTATAACATAGTAATATGTTGGTTTCCATTTTCATTACGTAATATTTAAAATGACCAAGAAGTCATTTACGAAAGATTTTAATGAATGAATGGATACCAGGTAGATCCACGTGGTTGCAAAATCATAAAATCTTTGTGTTTTGATTGAAACTATTGTATTGACAGGTGGGTGACAAAAGTGATGAAATTTGAAGATACTCCTTGGAATAGTTTTGAGTAATTATTTTGTAATGTCCCATACTTTGAAAAGTATTTTTTTACAAATACACCACCAGAACAGGATAACGTTAAAACCGAAACCAAACTTCATACTTACAAAATACAAATAAAGCTGTGGATCCTTATACAATACCCATACAACAATTAAATTTTAACCTCTTAAACACCTTTCATGTACCTTATGTGTCTCACATTTTCTTTAATATTTTCATTTAATATTTTCAAACCAACAATGTAATAAATCAATCTGAATTAAGTGAAATAATAATTATAATGTATAAATTCAATCTGTAAACTTCACCCACCATAGCGCAGGGATATCTTTAGCATGGCGGGCGAAATAATACAAAAAACTATATTTATTGTACAAACTTTATCGCATGAAATGAAAAAAAATCAGAGTGTGCAATTAACATGCGGTAGACGTGAAACCTTCAGAAAACTAAAATAGACAAGAGTGGGGAGGCTACGAAGCACCGCACAAAGTGGAGAGCGATTATACTATCTCATTCTCAGCCTAAGTCCTGTAGATGTACCTATGTTTGTCTCTTTTTAGTGTCGCTATTTTTCGTTTCATAGAGTTTCAAATCACAACGGTGCTAAAGAAGTTTTAACTTCAAAAAATATATAATTGAGTAAAGTTCCTATTAGTTGAGCTGGTGTCAAAAGTGATGAAATGTGAAGAGTTGGAATACTTTTGGATTGTCGTGTAGATGCTTTGCAATGAATGTTCTTTTCATTAAGACCTTTTACGGAAAAGGACATTCACGTAAATGGTCTTACTCGATCAAAATATTGCAGGTAGAGACCTACTAGACCAGGGTTTCCCAACCAGTGGTCCGCGGACAACCAGTGGTGCGCGGACAACCAGTGGTCCGCGAGAGGCTAGAAGATGGTCCGCGATGGACCGCCGGTCAATAAACGAGCCAGCTCTCGGGCGGTCCCTGGTTGAGAAGTCTGAATAAAAAAAAATCGGGCCAATATTCAGTTTATCATTATTGTACCTTGTGGTCAGTGGCCATTATGGTATTCTGTTTCGCCCCACCCCATCCTACCCCGTTCTACCCACTCCGTTGTGGTAAATATTCAGCTAGAACCCGTCCCACTCTATCCCATTCCGCCCCCTCCGTTGTGGTAAATATTCTGCTAGAACCCGTCCAACCCAATTCCATTACGCTCCTCCCGTTGTGCAATCCGTCCCGGGTGCCACCCATGCTAGCCTACGCCACTGACCACAAGCAGTGGTTATAGGGCGGATAACGTGGTGTCATCACTCCCCCCCCCCCCCCATTAATGTTGGCAAACACAAAAACACTAATTTCGACTTCATAAAAAATTGGTCCGGGGGGAAAAAGGTCGGGAACCACTGTACTAGACGGTCAGGTGTCAAGAGTGATGAAATGTGAAGAAGTTCCCGCACAATAGTTTAGTTCCGATTATAGTATCGTCCCGAAGGAAAATGAAATATATGTTAATAAGCTGATTACAAACATAAGGTAGCTTTACAAACATAAGGTAGACGGCCTGATGACAAAATGATGAAATGTGAAGATAGTCCTTGGAATAGTTTTGCGTTGCAATATAAATGATTTGCAGTGTCCCACGGGAAAACGACATTATCTAATTATCTATGTTATGTCAATACACGGACTTAACAAATTGACTTACGTATTCTTGTTTACTCTAGTTCATTACTTCGAAGGGAAATTGAAAGAATATACAACGGAAGATTAGTTGGAATGCACTTAGCAACGCCTTTCAAAATGTCATTGTCAATGGTTTTGTTTACAAGATAAGTCAATGATTATCTCACCGATAACACAGTATGATTTCAATAATTTCCTAATGCTAAAATATGCATTGGTATAATTAGATGAAATAATGTCATTGGTTGTACCATTATCTTTGGTCAACAAGAACTTAGCAGGCAATAAGTTGACATTTACGGATTCATATTTCAAGGAATACTAATCTCAATGTGGATTTATTTTTCAGTTCAATTCAATTACTATGTAAACAATATTTCATTAATTATACACTTAATTTTTCTCTTTCAATAGAACCATGCATATTTTATTTTCTTATCACAAAGTGAATTTTATCGGAGAAGAGGTCAGTTACGCTTTTCTGTGAATAGACTGGTAAGAGAAGAACACCCGTTGGAGCAGGTGTGGTGCGATTGGTAGAAAAGTAATCAAACACTCTGCAAAAGGTCACTGATATCAGCGGCGGTGAAGCTTTTCTATTTATTCAATTTTCAGCTTTCAGGAATGATTTTAGTCTCTTTTAATCACAATTCAGTGGAAGATACTATCAGTATCGCCCTGGTGTAAGATCACAATTCAGAATTGAAACGTTGCTTGAAAATGGCTTTAACCGTGTTTAGTGACCAGATCTGAATAGCCAGGTACTTCCCAACCTTCCTCTTTCCCACCTCCTTCCCCTCCCCACTACCTTAAGCCTCACAACATACCCCAATTGGGGATGCCATAGTCTCACTGGCTCCAGACGGGAGCAGTTGAGATTCTTGTGCGGTATTCACTGTAAAAAAAAAAAAAAAATCACTTTTTCAAATTCAATACCACGAGTGGCACATAAAAAAACAAATGCTTAATTTAGTTCAAAGTGTGAATGGAATGCGAATAAGTCGACAAAAATGGTCACGGATAATGCAACTATTTTGTCACCACATTTAAAAATTTGATTTTAACGTTATGTTGCTGTTACTTTGTTTACAGTTATATAAATAATTATTATTTAAATATTTTCCAACTTAATTCCCAAATTAACGCAACCCACAGGGGTAGTAGGAACCCCTTCCACTCTTTCATCAATTCGACTGCCGATTTGGGTTTTAGGTTTGCATTCCCCCCCCCCCCCCCCCCCCTCCCGCACCCAATGTTAACCGCCATTTAACCGTGTACGACCCAACCTGATAAAGAGAACATTGTTCTCGAAACAGGTATTTTTTAATGATCTAATAAAGTAATTTGACTAAATCGCAAACTACACAATATCTTCTCATAAATAAAAGTTGTAAGCATTTCTGTTTTCAAATCATTAAACCTACCATATTATCGACAAACAGATAAATTTAAATACGATCCGATTTACAATTTGTATAAACCGGAATAATTTATCACATTTTCAATGCTTTATGAAATAAGCGCAATAAATAATAACCATTATCGAAATAAATTTATGGTAATATATTAGTAAACATTTTTTCACTAAACGTGTTTCGAAAACAATAACGTTGTGATATATTAGTATAAAATATGCCAAGACCGCGTAATTCAAATGCATAATAATATCATAGAGGTGTGACCTTTGTACCAATTAGGACACGATCACATTCAGAGCAGACTAAAGGTGAGGTGTTAAAGAAACATGTCATGAATGAAATATTCATAGGAAAACAATTGTCTCGAACGAATATTTCCTTCAGCCATGAAATTTGAGAATTTTGGAGTTGCCTCCTTCCTACTGCAAGGTTCCAGCGGTAATAAATACATTGGATACAGCGTAGCGACCAAGTTTTAAAACAGATTATTATTATTATGGTTTTCGTGGACCTCCGCCAAGTAACCTTGGCAACGAAAGAATAATTAATGAAAATTGCACGTTAGTGCAACTTCGCACACAATAAAAAAGTGAATAAAAATAATATTATGTGGTAATACTATTTTTAATTATGTATGTTGACAAACTTTCGTCAAACAAATGGTTGAGTATTGGAGAGTTGAGCGCAGAAATAGAAGGATTTATGCTTGCCATTCAAGATAGAGTCATTAATACTAAAAATTATAGGAAGCATATAATCAAAGATATAAATCAAATTGATGATTTATGTAGAAAATGTTTGGCTTTTCCAGAAACTATAGCACATATTATATCGGGATGTTCTATATTAGCGCCGTCCGAGTATACATTTAGGCACAATCAGGTTTTAAAAATAATCCACCAAAGTTTGGTAATTAAACATAACTTGATTAACTGCCGTAATATAGTACCATATTATGAATATGAACCAAATTCATTTTTAGAAAATGAATTTTATAAAATATATTATGATAAAACTATACTAACAGACAGAACAATTAGTCATAATAGACCTGACATAGTTTTACATGACAAAATTAAAAAAAATAACTGAGATTAAAAGAATTTGGCATTCTCGGACTATAAAAATATTACCATTTGTTATTTCGGCTACTGGCATTATACCTAGGTCTCTGATTCAAAATTTAGGCGTATTAGATGTGTCAAAGAATTTATATATAAAAATGCAAAAATCGGTAATTTTAAATACATGTAGTATTACAAAAGATTTTTTAAATATTTATATTGAGGGATCAGTAGGATTTATAGGTTCAATTAGGAATTCCACAGAGCCGAACCCTCTGATATGAAAATATCTGGAGTCGGTGAATTATTTTCCCATATGGTCTCTGGTAGGTTGACATGTTGTTCTTGTATTGTTTTGTAATTATAATACTTATATAGTGCAATTGCGAAAATTAAACCCGGACATTTAAATCTGGTGCGTATAAAAGGGTATGTCAAACCTAAAACTGTTTCGTCGAATTTTCAGTTAAAAAATAAACGAAATATTTTTATAATGTGGAAAAGAAAAAAAAAAGTGAAGCAATTACTATTGTAATACGTTTCATCTACATTATCCGAATTTACAACATTTGCGTGAAAAAATTGCTGGTAAAAAATGGAGTCATGTTTTCAGTCCAAATTTTGACTTTCGTCAATAAGAAAAATTTATAAAAAAGGCAGAATACAACTGAGGTAATTTAAAAAAACATTTCGGTCCTAAGACAAGTGCGAAATAAAGTAATAAGTATTTGATTATCAAATACACTAATTTTGGTTGTCTGTGCTGTGCGTTATTTAGTCCTTCGTGAATCTGGTTCAATGAACTTAATTTTGCTTCGAATCCAAGTGTCATTATCAAAATTGGAACTGATTGTGTGAAAAATTCAGATAAGCGATAAAGTTACCTAACAGTTAACATTATATTTTTAACAGAAAAATCATTTAAAAATTGGAACTGACTAGACGATGGGTTGTTTTAAAAATTTTAACAATTCATCAAATATTTGGAGTTAATTTTCACATCTATGTAAGTTCTATTCAAGTTCTGTTATTATATAATTAATTATAGGCCAGTCAACTTGAATAGAATTTACACAGAACGTGAAAATTAACTTCAAATATTTGATGAATTGTACAAATTTTTTGAAACAACCCATCCTTAGACTATCCAGTGAATGAAGGCTTTTGAAAATGAAACTTATATTCAAAGCAAATTTGAGTTCATTGAATCAGATTTCACGCAGGATCAACTAACGCACAGCACAGACAACCGAAATAAGTATGTTTGATTATTACATAACAATGGAATTCGACCACGAATTAACAAGTATCAAAAATAGAAGTACATAATATACCTACGTGTAGTAAAGAATGCATCTAGAGTAGCTTTAACAATAGATTCGAGCAAGGTCCCCCAATAGAACGACTAGATCTGACACACATACGGGCGGGTCTACTCCGGCCAGTACATTCGGAGGTATATAGATAACGTAAAAAAGGTAATGTTAAAGTAACGTATTCGGGACACCGAGAACGCTCAGAATTGAGCACCATCATTACCGGTGTGGCGGTTGACAGTGTGCAGACAGACTTGCCAAGGCTGCTGAATTGTGTCCATTAAATAAGAATAGAATTGTGTGCATAGACTGAACACCATACGTACATTATAAGTACTACTACGTGTACTGTGAGTGAAACATGCGATGGAACTAATAACCAGAATTTAGATCTAATTAAATAAATTAATTGTTGTTTTCACTGTGTTGATTAAAATACATATAGATAAACTTAATATATAGAGGCACTGCTGAAAACCAGCTACATTCCAGGAAAAATCCTAAATGTATAGCAAAATTATATAACAAAATCCCTTCACAACTAAAACTATGTGAAGTTTCAGCCTTCGGTCCAAAAATAACAAAATGGTTACTAGATTTAGGCAGGGTGGAGTCGGAAATACAGGGTGCCCGGGGGTAAAGTGCATTAACTTCGGGAGGTGATTCTACATGATAGTACAAGTAAAAAAGATAAATAACTTTATTCAAAATTCCATCTTTTAGGGGTAGTTTTGAGGTAAAAAGAAAAAAATTGTCTGGCGTGTGCGGACAGATTTATTATTTTCCGCTGCTACGATACGGGCCAATCACAATCGAGTCGGGCGCCCGGCAGGCTCTCAGCAAGTAAGATCGTACCTCACACTAAGGATTTTTAGTAGGTAGGTACGTCTTTTTGTATGGGAAAAAAAATGTTGGAATTTTGGAAAAAGTTGTTAATCTTTTTTACTCCTACCATCATGTAGAATCACCTCCCGAAGTTAATGCACTTTACCCCCGGACACCCTGTATTATTCAAAAATGTTATCTGATAATTATGTATTACGAGCGCCTTATATATTTCCTTTTGATTCCAAATTTTTTTATTTTCTTTTTATTTTACTGTTTTTCTTGTATACTCACTTCGAATACACTTTTTCTTGTGTAATATTCGATGCTTAATTGATTCTAGAAACTAGTACTCGACCGTATCATATATTATAATTATGTAAATGGAATTTGTGAATCTTAACTTCATTTAATACCATATGAATCATCATTACCTAATACGTACAAAACCTGTCAATTTTATTGTCCTAGAACTTCCAAATAAGTAAATAAACAAATAAATAGCTGAGCAGTGTTTTGTCAATAGAATCGAAGATAAATGAAGAAAATATATAAAATTGTAAAAATCCACTGATGAATAAATGTTTTTATAATATTTTCTTACAGTAACCCTACACAGAAAGCCCCGAGGAAAATAATTTCACTCAGGGTCCATGTCATCTTTGGGGATGCTATGCTGGTGGCCTTTTTAAGGGAAGGAAGGAGAGGAAGTTCTGGGAAGGAAAATAATACGAGGAGTTTGTGTGTCCAGGAATGACGAACGTATGAATCCAACCCTCAAGCTACGGTGCAAGACAATGGGTAGAGAGACCACCTGGAGAGGTCAAAGGGTCTACCCAAACCCCCAATTCCGTTCCCGGTCGGGAACCCCTGCTAAGTCACCAAACGTGGCCAACCACTTGGGGTGAGCTATGGCAGAGGTGTTGGTTATACAATAAATGGTTACTCGGGAGGCGGTACCCATTTCAAATCTCAAATTTTAATTAATAAAAAAAAGCATAAATTAAAAATAATATTTACGTTAGCTCCGTCGTCTGCGTTATAGGGGATGAGTTTAAAGATGCCCTATCGTGAATACCTAAATCTGACGTTTAAAAAAAATCTGTTTAATAAAAGCAGTGATTTTTTTTAAAGAAATGCAATATAAATTATTTTTTTAAGAATTAGGTTCCTCGAAAAAAAAGGGCAGTTAGGGCTTCAGTTACTGAGATCTGGTTATTAAACACATTCGAGCAATTTCAAGCAAAGTTTTGATTCTCAATAGTGGTATCTAAATTTCAGTATCGAACAATGTGCAAACATTCCATAAAATCCATGTGTGAAATAATCCTTCTAAATTTAGCTCGGATTTGAACCTTTGATCCTTTGTTTCAAAGCCGATGAGCTTACCTCTCCGCCACAGAGGAAGTCATGTCGACCCACGACTAAACGACAAGTTTACCTACCACACATTAGGAATTAAAAAAGATATAACGCCATTGGGGAAGATCATTTAAACTTTGAACTCTCCGTAAGCCCTTTGCCGGCTCTTGAGGCGATTAAAATTATTGAATATTGATGGAAACAGCGGAGTCGGGAGTGCAAAGTTTGGCAATCGGCTTAAACAATTTGAACGTCGGAAAGTTCAATGCTGCGGCAGCTCAAAGGAGGCGAGCAAACCGACCCCGGTGACCGCCACAACGTCGGACATCGATCCAGGGACCCGCTTTAACGATGTGCCGCCAGAACCTGCAGAACCCGGAACCCGCCCAACTTAGCACCCAACTAATGTAGGATCCCCGTGTAGGTAAAGGTTTAGTAGATATAATGGTACAACAGTGGTTAAAGTAAAGCAGTACCACTGTGCAAAACCGTGTTAACTCGCCAGTTAGTTTTAACTTGTTACTTAATTATTATAATTTTAGTCGTTTCAATAAATTTGCGTTAGCTTTTAACTCCAGTACATAAGTTTATTCTGGGTAAAGTTAGTTGCGAAAGGAGCCATGAATAATAAACATATTTGGAAAATTGTTAACTTTGTGAAGGAACATCATTAAATTGAGGGTTGTGAATCTATGTATGCGAATTTTTATTATATGAACGTGCCTACTTGTATGGCAGGCGAAGACGAAGCCATGGATATGGATGGGCCGAAAACGGTTAGCGTGTTAATATGAATTAAAGTTTTATAAAAAGTTAAAGTCACCACCTACTTCATTTAACACGCTGTAATTTTACAGAACAAATTCATAAGAATAAGTAAATCCAAAGAAAAATATTATAACTTAAAAAAATACATTTAGATAAAAGAACAAACGTAGATTCAGAGTATGCATAATACCTACATATATTAAAATTAATTTTTTTAATTGTTAAACTAACGTTTAAGACAAGATTTTTATGCGTAGCACAAAGGGTAACAATTATTATAAGCAATAATTTGAACTTGAACCCGTGCCCTTCTGATTACCGGTCAGCTGCTCTCCTGTCTCTCTCTCTCTCTCTCTCTCCGGGACCGGCAATCAGGCAATCAGAAGGGCACGGGTTCAAGTCCCGTTGGCGTCATGTATTTTTTCTCGCAAGATTTTTTCAATGTGGATGAGTGTTTCAGGCTGATAATTATTGCTTATAATAATTGTAACCTACATATATGTTTTATTGAAAAAAGCCCCATTAGGCGCATTAATATTCTCACGTTTACGGAACGGCGACGGTGCAAAAAAGGCAATAAACATACATTCCTTAACACAATAATGCTGCAGCTCTTTCTTACGTATTAAATAATGGTGAGACAAAATATGAGACGCACAATGTACGTATGTCAGTTTCCTTCGTGCTACTTTGTTCCTTTGGAGGAAACAAACATGCGTGCATTGTGTGTTTCATCTTTTGTCTCACCATTATTTAATGTGTGAGAAAGAGCTGCAGCATTATTGTGATAAGGAACGTATGTTTATTGCCTTTGTGCACAGCCGCGGCGCCATTGCGGACAACTGTAAAGTCACCTGATTCAAACGTTGTGTTTACTATAAATATAATAGTAATTCTACTATAAAAACGAGATTTATAGCTAAAATATACAAGAAAATCCTTTTTTGCAAAAAACATATTAAAAGTTGACAGTTTTTCATTAAAAAAATCAAGACTAAAGCTCTCATAATTTTCTAGTACACCTAACTGCCGCTAATAACTGAAATGCAAATTTGGCCCTAGAGTTGAGTATGCACCTTTCTCATAATGGTTAAGCAGCACAAAGGGTGCCAATATTGTGTCGGGGCCGGTTGGTACCTTATCTACCTTATTTACAATTGCATTAGCATTCATTTATTCAGAAATTATTCCTCCAGTCGTATTTATTATTGTGAACTTTCTCGTCCACGTGCAGTCAACGGGTTCGGCTGAGTTATGGGCTCATTGTTTTTTTATTCAGCCAATTTCGTAAGCCGTCAGTCACCCGAGGGCGAATCACAAGAACATTCAGACCGCGGATCGTTGCGCGTCACTCCAAGTTTTTTGTTTTTATGAATACCGCAACAGTAAGTAGTATACCAACTGCTCCTGACTACAAAGGAGCCAGTGGGTCTATGGCATCCCCATTGAGGTATGTTGTTAGGCTGAAGGGAGTGGAAAGGGAATGAGATCGGAGAGAGGAAGGATATTCAGCTATTATACCTGGTTTTCAGTTCTGGTCACCAAATAAGGCCACTTCTTCTTTGTGTGCCTTATCAGGTCCCCCCGACGTTGGCGATCACTCTTGAAAATGTCTCTCTGTCTTGCGCTGCCCGGAATAGCTCCTCCACACTTCTAATGCCGGTCCACTCTCGTACGTTTCGCAGCCAAGACATTTGTCTCCTACGAGGCCCTTGGCGACCCTCTATCTTGCCTTTCAATATTAAATGGAGCAAGTGATACTTCTCCCCTCGAAGTATATGACTCAGATATGAAATTTTCGTTTTTCATCAATGTAAGGCTTACATGGGCTAGAGCAGATAGAGAACTGCTTACATTGTATCATTGTATACATTGATGAAAAACGAAAATTACAATGTAAGCAGTTCTCTATCTGCTCTAGCCCGCCTGAGAATTTCTGTGTTGGTGATCATGTCGGTCCATGGGACCTTCAGCATTCTCCGGTGAAGCCACATTTCAAAAGCCTCTAACCTGTGCATGGCATTTACTTTCAAGGTCCATGTTTCACATCCATACAGCACGACCGACCACACATAACATTTTAGCATTCTCTGCCTTAGTTTTAAACTGATATTGTCATTGCAGAAGAGGGATTTCATTTTAATGAACGCAGTTCTTGCTGCTTCAATTCTGCACCTAACCTCTACATCTGGGTCAAGAGTCTCCGTGAGAATAGTGCCGAGGTATCTAAATCTTTCCACCTTTTCGACATTGCAACCATTTAACTGTATCACTGATTCATAGGCCACAACAAATAATTTTTACAGGGACGATATTGAGAGTATTTACCACTCTGGAATATACCGCTAATATTTAGTTTATTTTTATAGTTTACTAGCTGAAGTCCAGGGCAATGCCCGGGATTTACAAAGAGTTTTCGAAATCAAATGTAGACAGTGATCTTCCTCTTGTTTTGAACACACCGCCCGCTTGCCAGCCCGCTCGTCCACCACTTACAGACGTTCTCCTTTATATATTATATATTTCAACCAATATACCCAAAACCTTGACAAATGTTATGCCTAAAGCTTCCTCATGAATCTCTCTATCTATTGGTGAAAAACGCATGAAAATTCGTTCAGTAGTTTTTGAGTTTATCGTGAACAGACAGACAGACAGACGCGGCGGAGGACTTTAATTTAAAATATGTAGAGAAAAAAACAGTTATACATATTTTATTGAAATAATTTCGTGCACAAAATTCATAATATATGGTATACTGAAAGACATAGATGCTTAAAAAACAAAGTGGAGTTGTAGAAAAACAAAATCTTTAAAAAAACGAAAACGAAATGAAAAAGTCACAGATTAAAGTATATACGAAAGATAATGTGAAATTAAATAATACAAATTTACATTTCGTTAAAAAATAAATAAGATTAAAAAAAAACAACATTATACAATGAGCAAATAACTTTAGCAGGGATAGAGGGTTCGTAATTAACAATTTGTTTTCATTTTCCCTAACATATATTTAGTAAATTGACCTGGGACAAATGGAAAATATCAGCCTCTGAAACGATATTATTGAATTTTTTATACGTCCATCTTAGAAATGAATGATGCGTGTAGTTAGTTTTTAAGGCGATCCAGTAGTCCAGGAAAAAATCGTTTTCGGAATTCACACCCCTTTATGGGAGGAGTTTAAAAATACTTGAGAATTGTTTATTGTAATAACAACGAAAATTAAAATTGATTTCACGGAACCAAGCGACGCGGAACCACACTATTCCCCGCTCCGGCTGGGGCGTAACTGATTCGAAATGTGTTTCAATCCAATCATGCCAAATGCATGGTTCTGCCCATGGCATAATGGTCACTTTAAGAATTCAAATTCGTAGAGTGCGGGCCGTATTGATTGATGTCAAAAACAACGAAAAATTGCATATTTTATTTTATTTTGTGAAGTTCGGGAGTAAATATCATTTTTGCGATTATTACAAAAGAAGCTGAATTTGCCACATTGAACAATAAAACCATATCCGAAAAGTGGTTTACAAATAGGAGAGTTTGCATTTGAAAGTGATTTTTATAGACCTAACACTTTATTTTTTTCTAGGCTTATTAAAAGACTTTACCGATATTTTTAAGTGCCAAGGTATGTTCTACATGCAGTATTTAATTGAAGCATCTATAAAACTTCTAAGCGATCCAATTTTCAAAACAAAAACATATGATTTTGCATGATTTAGTGTGAATGTGGAATAGTTGGCATTGATCGTATTTCGTGTTGGGCAGTGGGAATTAAGGTTTTCTAGAAGATACTTATTGTCAACAGCGTTGTTGATGATTTTTAATTAAAATTTCTGGTCGGAAACATACCTTCTATCTCCTAGAGATGATAAATTATGGAATGCTAGTGAGTTTTTTTTATATGTTCTGGTGTAATGCTTACATTACAGAATTATAAAATAATACACATTAATTAAATAAAATTTATTAGTGCACACCGAGATTCTTAACCGTTTAACCACAGAGGTCGTCAGTTTTCGCGTTTTCAACGTGCTTCTCCTTAGCAGAGTTTACACAATATTTAGTGGTTTAACCGCCATTTACAAAAAAAAACACCAGAAAGGAAATTTTATATTTTGAGGGTGGTAGAGCAATATTGCGGGTTATATAAATAATATTATTTAATAATATAGGTACTAACTTGCCTCTCTTCAGTGGGTGTGGATCTGATTTTTAATGACAACCGCAATAAATCTGTAAAAACAAAACAAAAACATAATTATTATCATAAGTTAAATTTCCAGAAGTATTCAATAAATAGAAACTTGTTTCGTGTTGCGCTTAGAAAAGCAAGGGTCGGTTGTTCAATACGCGGATTAGCTAAAGCGGTGGTTTAAAACTAAAACTTGTGGATATTCAGTTGTTTGATCAAGATAATAGGGTGAACCACAGACATAACATGTCTGCATTTTACCGTAGATCTAATTTCGTGTTGCGCTTAGAAAAGCAAGGGTCGGTTGTTCAATACGCGGAATAGCTAAAACGGTGGTATATAAATGTCTTTTTCTGATTTATCTGTCTCCAGATTTTCGATTGAGTTTCGCTAATATTGTCTTCATTTAATAAAATAAAATCACATTATTTTGCATTGCTTAGTAGTGCACCTTAACATACATATTTAATAAAAAATCATATTTTCAACATAAAATTCAGAACATCAGGATAAAAATTTCAGACCCTTAAAATATGAAGACTAAATATAAATTTGACCATACCACGACTGTACGTATTCAACAGAAGTATTATCGAACCTTCCCAAACCTGTTCACTACTGGGAATAGAATTAGACATAAACATAAACTGGAAAGAACATGTCTCAAAAATTGTAGCAAAAATCAGTAGTTTTTCTTATGTTCTGGGTACCTTGAGAAAAATATTGAACACCGAATCAGTAATAGCCGCATACTATGGTTATGTATATTCAATAATAAAATACGGTATTATTTTTTGGGGAAACTCGGTAAGCGCCAAAGATGTCTTCATCATACAAAAGAGATGCATAAGAAAAATTACAAACTCCGGTCGTTTAGATTCATGTAGACCTATGTTTAAAAATCTGAAAATTCTAACAGTCACAGACATATATATAATGGAGTTATGCATGTTAGTGCGATCATCTACAGACAAGTTCCCACTAAAAAACTCAACACATAAATACGCTACAAGGCTCACAGAAAACCTATTAATACCAAAAGCAAACAAAACAACATTCCAAAAAGGACCATACTACATGGCCATTAAAGTATATAACAACCTTCCACATAACATTAAACAAATACAAGATACACACAAATTCAAATCGTCACTAAACACTTTCCTTGTTAATAAATGTCACTACACGTTGAGTGAATACCTCACGTAAATGAAACGCCTATTTTTATTGGTATATATATTTGTATTTTTTTTTTCCATTGGAATATTGTTATTTTATCTGTATAAACATTGTAACTATAATAAAACAAATAATATTATATAAACATTGTAATTAAATAAATGCGGTTAGCTGGAAGAAATGGGGTCTACCCATAAGCTACACCTTTTGTAATTTTTATTTTACAATAAATATTTTTTGATTTGATTTGATTTGAATAAACACATAGTCCTAAGGTTCTCCCACGGACCAAAACAGATTAATTGATATGGTATTTTAAAGAGTACGACTAAAAATTAGTTTGTCCACACAAAATATTTTGCTATAGCACGAATAGAACAACCGACCCTAAATAATAGCATTCGTCCCACCGACGAGATGTCACTACTACCTCCTCCCATCTATCTAAAGATCTGGCAAAGCGGTTCGCGGTCCCAACGTTTAATTTACATCCGACTAGGGACACACACCTATTGGCCATTGACGCTATTAGCGGGATTGCATTTGACGCGCTCTCTCCGTGTATTTTCTCTTTGTACGAAAGCTCACAATGAGCGGAAGTCCAAAATAACGAGAAGTTCAGATCTAGATAATACGACAGGCGGAGATAGCAGCGATGTTTTAATGTTTATCAGATCTTCTTAAACTCGTGATGATCATTCAATGCTATACGTTACTAGCTATTTATTGTTTTACAAAGAAGACAGCTGACATTCCTGCTTGGTACACGATTCACCTGCTGTTTCTGCACAAGTCAGGAGTGCAATTATTTCATTTAATGTTTTATTTTTGTAACTGTAATTTTTCACGACGATGCATTTTCATTTTTTTATTGTTTATATTTGTATTGCTCTCCTTGCCGACTTTTCAGCAGATTTTGCTTTGCTTCACCACGGCTGGATGTTATGGACGTTGAGACCTATCCCGACAAGCATGGCACAATTAATTAATTTGGAAGGAGGTATTGGTTACGCCGCCTCGAGAACCGCTTATCGGAAAACAAAAACCCCTGCCGTAGGTGACCCCAAGTGGTTGACATTTGGTGTCTTAGCAGGAGTGCCCGGGTTCGTGGGGTGAAGTTTGGCCGGTTCTTGATCGGGAGAGACTGGCTGAGGAAGGCCTAATCTAGACCTTCGAAGCCGGACTCTCGACCCCAACGCCTTGCACCGTAGTGGGAGAGATGAATTCAAACGTCCATCATTCCCGGACACATTGACCCCCAGATTTATCCCATTTTTCCTTCCCAGAACTTTCTTTCTTTCCTTTCCTTTAAAAGACCTTCCCCACAGCATCCCCAAAGATGACATAGGCCATGAGGATTTTTTCCACAAGGACTCCTGTGTAGAACAAATATTTTAAAAAATCGAGTGCAGTTCACACGCGGTAGAAGTAAAACCTTCACCACACAATCTCGACCAATAGGAACTTTCAAAAATGAGCTCATAATCAAAGCGGCCAATGCGGTAAGGTTTCATTCTATCTCATTCCCTCGCAGGCTAAATCCTATACATGTTTGTGTTTATCTCTTTTTAGTGTTGTTTCTGTTTCATCGAGTATCAAAACATAACGGTGCTAGAGAAGTTTCACTTCAATAAAAAAAAAATAAAGCTCCTAAACTTAAATGACTTTCTTCTGCCTGGAATATCCGTTTTAACACTTCGCAATTCCACCTCCATCATGAGCTATGGAGTTTTGAAAGATCCCAGTAAATTATATAAAAGTTTATTTATTTATTACACGCCCTAATGGGCTTTTACATTATTTATTTATAAGTTAAGTAACACAGTAGGTACTTTAAATACTTTAAAACTAAAACATTAATGAAAATATAATACAATGAAAAAAAAATGAAACAACAAAAGCATATTTGACTGCCGGCGTAGTCCAGCGGAAAGGCTCTTGCTTTGCACATCGAAGGCCGCGGGATCGAATCCCGGCGTGGCAAATAAATTTTATTGGATTAATTTGTGTTATTTCACAATTTATTCATTTAAAATAATACATAGTATATTTGCGGCACGTTCCAGAGTGGAAGATACTCTCAGTATCGCCCTGGTGTAAGACCACCATTCAGAATTGAAACGTTGCTTTAAATGGCATTAGCCGTGTTTGGTGACCAGATCTGAATAGCCAGGTACTTCCCCCACCTTCCTCTTCCCTATCCTATATAAGTACACAACTGCTAACCCTGTACAAATCGCAAGTGCGCCCCACGGTTGAATTTGGCAGCCACCTCTGGTCTGGAGCTCCAAAATACCTGAAAAATACCCTCGACTCTGTGCAGAAACGGGCAGTCCGTTTGATAGATTCTCCCATCTTAACAGATGGATTGCAATCTTTAGAGCACAGGCGTCGGGTGGGAATGCTATCCTTGTTCTACCGGTATTACAATGGAAGATGCTCCGAGGAACTAGCATCATTGATCCCTTCGGCACCGGTGCATAGTCGGGAAACACGCCAAACGCGTGCCCAACATTTGTACACAGTTGACATTAGTCACATGAGAACGGGTCGTTTCTTCGACTCGTTCTTATGTTCAACAGCTCGGCTGTGGAATGATTTGCCGGCCTCTGTGTTTCCTCCTTCCTACAACATGGGTCTCTTCAAGACCAATGTTCATTCCTTCCTCTCCTCAAAAAGACCCTCCACACAGCATCCCAGATGACATAGGCCCTGAGGGAAATTATTTTCCTCAGGGCCTCCTGTGTGGAGTTAATGTAAAAAAAAAAAAAAAAATCTCCTTCCACTCCCAGTGGGGGAGATGTAGGTAGTGACCTTCAGCCTCACAAAATACCCCAATTGGTGATGTCATAGTCTCACTGGCTTCAGACGGGAGCAGTTGGGACTCTTGTGTGATATCCATATAAAAAAATATATATATATAAAAGTTGTACGTAATCAAGTAAGAATCCATGTGTTTTTGTTATATTTTGTGTTAAATAATGCCTACACGTACATTACGTATGTACAAATAATGCGTAAAGTCAGAGAGTCATTTCCTGTGTTAAAGTTAACATAATCATCAATTATCGGGCGGGCCCAGTGAAGTTTGCTTATTTATTCATCGCCACGGGGTAAAAATTGTCTGGGCAAATAATATAATGAAGATTATGTTGGTTAACGCCGCGGCCGCCACAAAGCGACACGAAAGACCTTAAATTTGACCCCGTAACGACCCCTCGCATTAGCAACACCCGTGACCCGGTTTTCCGGCTGAAATGTTCGCATCAATCCGTATCTCAGGACCAAAAACTAGAGCACTGCTGCTCTATATTGTTAAATGCTCGAGAGCCCCGGAGGGAAAGGCAGGAATAAGGTTAAGCGAGATCGTCTTTTCATTTCTTTCCGGCCTAACGCAAGTAGGGACAAAATCGGTAAAACATCAACACTTCATTTGGACAGGGATATAAGTCAATTTTTTTGATTATTATTTTTAATTGATAAACTAATGTTTAAGACAAGATTTTTATGCATAGCACAAAGGGTAACAATTATTATACATGCCGCCGATCTTTGCTCGGGAGATTTTTTCAATGTAGATGAGTATTTCATGCTAATAATTATCTCTAATTATCGGTAATTTTAAATAGATGTAGGATTACAAAAGATTTTTTAAATATTTATATTGAGGGATCAGTAGGATTTATAGGTTCAATTAGGAATTCCACAGAGCCGAACCCTCTGATATGAAAATATCTGGAGTCGGTGAATTATTTTCCCATCTGGTCTCTGGTAGGTTGACATGTTGCTCTTGTATTTTTTTGTAATTATAATACTTATATAGTGCAATTGCATAACGTGGATTGACCAGATGATCATTTGGGAAGTGTGTGAAAGGGTTTAGTTTTTCCTGTGGGGAAAATTAAACCCGGAAATTTAAATCTGGTGCGTAAAAAATAAAAATAAAGTAAAGTCCCCCGTGCCGTCTGTCTGTTCGCGATAAACTCGAAAACTACTGAACGGATTTTCATGCGGTTTTCACCAATAGATAGAGTGTTTCGTGAGGAAGGTTTAGGTATGTAATTTGTCAAAGATTTGTGTAAATTGGTTGAAACATAACGATAATTGTTAGAAGTGTCGGAAAAAGTCAAGCAGCCTGGTAGCTTTCATCGAAAACGCTGCCTAATCCTTTTGGGATACAACAAAACAATATATGGTGGGATATTCCCCTTTTATCGATCTACAAAAAAGTCCGCGAAGGCAAATATCTATTTTTTACGGATAGCTACTATATCCATTCTATCTTATACTGTTCGTTTGTCGCGCTAAAACTCGAGAACGGCTTGGCCGATTTAGGTGATTTTGGTTTTGAAATGTTTGTCGTATTCCAGGGAAGGTTTAAACGGTGAGATAATATGAAAAAAATTGTGAGGAAGCTAGTAAAAACAAAAATTTCATTTTCTCATATAAACAGTTCCACTGTTCTACCTACTTTCAGAAGCACAACGTAATCTAGAATTGGAATACAAAAAAAAAAAAAAATCTGATTTTCATATTTCAGTCGTCTGTCAAACGTTACCATTTTAAATCTTCTATCATCAGTTTGTCAGTGCGTGAGAACTTTATTTACTGTTTTAATATGCTAACATAGGTCGTCGAAGTCAATCAAATGGGCACCACCCCTTTGAGATATAACAAAACAATGCATGCTGGGATACTCCTCTTTTATAGATCTACAAAAAAGTCCGCGAAGGTATACATCAATCTTTTACGGATAGCTTATTATACCCATTCTATCTTCTAAAAAAATGGTCACGTACAATGGGACAATTGGAAAGTTATTTAGACGGATACAGCATTAATCCTTATTAACTTAAATACGTTAGTTACCCCAAGCATTTCATTAACATTATTATAATCTTTCACACCATCTCTAATTATGTATGTATTATAAATTAAAGTCCTCTGCGGCATCTGTCTGTCTCTTCGCGATAAACTCAAAGACGGCAGTGGTTACATAGATTGGATTTTACAAATTGTTTTATTAGCCAAAGCAACGCGTGGCCGGGTCAGCTAGTTACTAATAATAATTGTTACTCTTTGTGCTATGCATAAAAATCTTGTCTTAAACATTAGTTTATCAATTAAAAATAATAATAAATATTTGACGAGTTAAAAAGTTTTTCACCAAAAAATGTAGACATAATTTGTCTCGACGCCACCTACTGGGAGGTTTAGCACTTACAATGCCTTTCTCATTTAAAATAATAAAGTTGTTGTTTGCAGGTGGAAAAATGTAATAAACAGTAATTGTTGAATGAAACACTAGTATTGAATTATTTGGCGGGAAGGAGATAAGCCGACGTAACTCAGTGGATAAGAGCAGTTGACCGGAAATCAGAAGGACGCAGGTTCGAAACCAGTGGGCGGCATGTATCTTTTCACGGGAGATTTTTTCAATTTAGATGAGTTGGCGGCAAGTATCTTTTCTCGGAAGATTTTTCAATTTAGGAGTGTTTTAGGCTGATAATTATTGCTTATAATAATTGTTAATTATAAATAACTTATTATTATTTTTTTTTGTATTTCTTGGGCATTAACTATGTAACAATTTTTAGACATTTTGTTTAAAGAGCTTTAATTTTTAATGTATATTTGTTTCTTTATAAGCAGCAGAAAATTTGAAATATAAAGTAACAAATGTACATTGAAAATCAAAACACTTCAAAACAAAATTTCTAACTTCACTTTATCTTGATCTTAGATATGAGGTGTCAAAGTTTGCAAAGGCGATTTTTTATTTTCTTTTTACCAATTTATGATTTTGAGGTTGAATCTTGTGTTAAGTATTTTAATTGAATATATTTTAAAGGAAAATATTTAAATCGGACGTGTACATACCATTTTAGAACATACCTAAACATGCAGATAAAACCTGTGCGACTAGCTAAAGCGTAATCATTCATTGCATAAGGTTCTATTTCCCTAATGCAATTCCAAACCAGGGACATTTCCACAAATATGAAAAATTAAAATACTTTACACAAGATTGAACTTCAAAAAAAAAGTTAAATACATTATGAAAATTCGTCTTGGCAAACCAAACACGGCTAAAGTCATTTCAAGCAACGCAATTTTTTTTTTACATGAATACCGCACAAGAGTCCTAACTGCTCCCGTCTGGAGCCAGTCCATCGTCGGTCATCATCGGTCATCATCGCCAGTCCTATGGCATCCCCAATTGGGGTATGTTGTGAGGCTGAAGGTAGTGGGGAGAAGAAGGAGATAGGGAAGAGGAAGGTGGGGAAGTACCTGGCTATTCAGATCTGGTCACCAAACACGGCTAAAGCCATTTCAAGCAACGTTTCAATTCTGAATGGTGGTCTTACACCAGGGTGATACTGAGAGTATCTTCCACTTTTCAAATTTGCCCGTAGTAGAAAAAAGAACGCCGGGCTACAACGAAACGAAAGTTTAGGCCGGTTTAGTAGAGCGGATAGACGATGTAGGGGGATGGAAGTTAAGTAAAAAAACAGATTCACGGGAACCGAAAAGAGATCGGTCAGTGGCTGAGTTGGCATGCATTTGGGTCCCATCCAGGCAACACGTGTTCGATTCCTCGGCTGGCTAAGTCCTCCATCACGACATAAGCAACATTTTCCGCTTACTGTGGGGGTAGTAGGAGATTTTCAAATATTGTCAGGTTATTCGTAACCGAGAGTGTTTATCTGTCTTTCAAAAAAAAAACTTTATTTATGGTACATTGACTAGGTGGTGCAGGTTTGAAAAAACACTTTAGGCCATGTTTTTCCAATTTGATCCCTGTGTGCGACGCGAGTTAACCACAGGATTTAGAGGCCTAGTCACGTATTCGCTACAGAAGTTACTAACTTTAAGAAGTATCCGATAGCTGATAGTAACAGTCTAGATCCGTGGTCGTCAAACTGCGGCCCGCAAAAATATCTGCCATTTTCTTTTTATATATATATTTTTCTTCATGTACAATTATATTATCCGTTTTTTTTTCAAATATTTTGTGTACGTATATTCTTACGATTTTAAGACGTTCATTTTAATTGATTGAAATTTGATTTGAAAACGCCCAGCTGGTTTTTTAATACATCCTAAGTCGATTTTGAACGGGCTCATACTGTACGTACGTCATAGGTTATCAACGTGGGCGATAACGCCCCGTTTGAGATTTTCAGGGGGGCCGTAGAAGACCCAGAGAAAATTAGAGGGCGTTGAGGTGGCACAGTGAGGGCGTGGGCAGGTAAAAAAATATTTTCTAAAAAAGACAAAAAAAAACACGCTAACCACGTACTAATAAAGCAAAGCAAACTTTAATATTGGTTAATTTTTGTTATTGTACATATTGTAATCATTTTTATCACATGTGCGAAAATTCACACATTTCGGTTGTTCGGGAAGTGGGTGAAAATCGAACTGAAAGATTCCTTTGCAGATCTTCATTTGTTTATAGATAATATTTTGATCTTAAGTTATTATTATTATTAAGAATTGACAATATATCATGAATACAAGAAGGAAAGAGGTAGTTCACCCGGTACGTAAATACAAAAGAATTGCTTTTTTAACTTCCTAAACAAAAATGTACAACACCCCTCCCCCCCCCCCCCCCGCCCCTCCCCCCACCCGAAATCATAAGTGTGCGGCCCGCGGTGGTAATTCACATTGTCCAATGTGGCCCTGGTGGCCCTTGACCAGAAAAGTGTGACGACCGCTGGCTGGTCTAGATATTTTACGAGTTTTCAGGAAGAGTTAGACCGCTTAGCAGCCGAGTGGTCGTTGATTGAACCCAGGCGTCTTTGACACGGTGCGAACCGCCGCATGCGGTTGGTTCGTTCCTTTCCCGTGATTTGTGGTTCGACTCACAAGCATATACGTAAGACCATCAGACCCATCACTGTGCAACGCACTATTTTTTGTAGTGTTGGGCAATATCGCATTTTCTCGTTACTAGTCAACATCTCAAAAAAAACCACATGAATAATATGGAAAGTAAACACTTCCATGTCTTTCATACTCTTATTGTATTATTTTATACTCATTTTCATTCTTTATTATCTTTAATATTACGTTATTTTATATTCTTTGATATTATTTCATAATCTTTTATATTTCCTTATATTATTACTTATTTAAAATGCTAATGCACTATACTTAAAATATGAATGCACTATATGTAAAATCGACCACCATAACACGGGCATGTGCCTAGCATGGAGGTCGAAAAATCTAAATTATGTAACCATCAAAGAAATTAATAAAGAAAAATTTGAAAAAAAAAAAAAATTAAAATAGAATTTGTATTGCATACTTTTATGATATTTTATGTAAGGGGGATGATATTTTATGTAACCTAATATTAGCCTTACTTTAATATCCGTTAATTTCTTTCTATTGTTACACACCGCAATGGGAGGAATTGATTCATACGTCCGTCACTCCTGGACACATTGACCCCAGATTCCTACCCTACCCTACTAACCCCTCATATCATCTTTTCCAGAACTTCCTCGCCTTCCTTTCCATAAAAAGACACTCCACACAGCATCCCTAAAGATGGCATAGGCCCTGAGAGATTTTTTCCTGAGGCCCTTCTATGTGTAGCTAACACAAAAAAAAAAAAATTTACAGGCGAGAAAAAGTGAAGAAACCAATTTTGATGCAGGAAAATAAAGGTGGACCTCCAAACAATATTTATTTATATTAATAATCAATATTAACGTATGCAGAGTGTAACAGGACGTACCGGAAGGATTTTAACCTTCGATTCCTGACATTATTTGGAGTAAAAAATGCAAACGAAATTTTTGTTTCCGGTGATATTTTTTTTTTCTTAAAAAACATTAAAAAATTGTGAGTGTTAGACAGTTGGAGGCGGGGTGAGGGGTTGGTCGGTTACTCGGCTGAGTGACCAATGACAACAAGTGGAAGATTTTTTTTTGTTTGAAATTGAAGAAAAAATATTTAAAAAAAAAAATGTCATCAAAAAAGTCACCGGAGAACAAAATTTCATTTACATTTTTTACTCCAAATATGCTCAGGAATCACTGGTTAAAATCCTTCGGGTACGTCCTGTTACACCCTGTATAATAAATAAATAAAAAATCTGCCATCATTTTCTTGCTTAAAAATGAGTTTTTTCACGCTCCTGAAAAAAATTCACAGTGGAGGCATTACGCGCATTATTATAAATATTTAGTAAAGGTAATCAAAATTAAATTCAAAATAAAAAAAACTGACAGTTTAATGAAGCAATAAAAAAATAGTCCCCTTTTCGCTCCGTGAGATCCCTAGCTTCCGTACAACAACACACGATCGAAAAAGAGATATACCTACATAGTATGTACATAGATACAAAACAATCTGCGCGTAGCACATATAATATATATTTTTTGTGATTTTCATTCACAATCCAGAAGAGGAGAGGAGAGTGAAAATATATCATTTCTGCCGGAGTGGAATAATAAATTAGCGACAAGGGCACAGTTGGTGATATGGGGTCAAGGATCCGGGGACTCGACCCAGATGGCGAAGGGACAATACTCTTACGTACGGGAGTAATAGCAGTGAGCATCGGACCGGAATGATGCTCAAGATATGATTTACGGCTGACGTTATAGGCGGGGTAGAGCTCAATTTACCCACATATCATATAAATGTTTTTATTTTTAATTTCGAAACAAAACACGTATAAATGGATACCATTTTCTGGAAATAAAATGAAAATGGGGTTGAAATAATAAATAAAAAGAAAATGAGAATTTTTTATAATGATCGAATATATTTTGTGTTTAAAAACATTATTAAGAGGACACACCTTTATCGAGGGTTTGCACAAGGCTCACATTTTAATTAATACCGACGAATTCACTATAAAACTTTATTTTTAAAACGGATGTAGACAGGATGTTTAACCCCTATGGCCTCAGCCTTATTTTGTCAAGAGGGTCAAAATATTACCGCTTCACAAAAAAATCCAAATAAATGGAATATTTCTGAACGCTTCCGAAAACTATGACCTGTTTTTGAGAGGTGATAAAATACGCTATCAATTTTAATAAATGGAAATAAACTTATAATTTTTGAAATATAAAAATTTTGAATGCAAACATAAAAAAAGTTTAAAAATGGCTCACCTTACGTATTTTTCTAACTAAAATTATTGATATTGAAAAAAATTAATTATAAACAATATTGTAACCTCTCTTTTTTGTCGTACCATGCAAAAATAATTAATAAAAAATTCCCGAAGTTTCAAAATATTTTTCAAATTGCGATCCGAAACTTTGGTTTCATAAAGGTTTACATTTTACTTCTTTTGTGATAAATTTTTAGATTTGAATATAAAGCCCGAGGTTTTCTCTCTCTAACACCGTTTATATCATATTTCTCATTATGATAGTAAGGTACATACATAGATTTCTATTTAACCAATATGAGTTGTTCTGAAAAGTGAACAAATTGACCTGATGGGTTAAGATTAATAAAAACAGTACCTTACCATTAAAATATTTTACATAAAACGATTTGAAAAATTTGTAAAACGTTTAATTATAAGGTAAGCACCAAATTTTATTTTTCTAGGCGATGGAATTGGTTCCACGGCAACTGAGAATAAAGTCAACTCAACACCTCCTTGAAAAGTCATTAATAGCTATGAAAACAAATAATTTTAAATTAGCCGATAACCCTAACCTAACGTAACCTATTTAACCATTTTTTTATACATTTTTTATCACTCTAAATGACTTTTCTGAGATGGTTCTGAGTTGGTTTCATTCCTGTCCGGTCACCGGTGGAATTAGTAACTTCCCGAGGCATTCAGTCTAAAACATCTGAAATTTTAATAATATGTTTATCAGGCCTGCTAGAGCAAATTCGACCGTAGGCGTAGGTCCGACCAACACGCAGCATAATGTTGCATACGCCTTCTTCACTTACGTCGTTAAGAATCCGAATTTATTTTATTGTATAGAATTGCGTCTTCTTAATGGATCTGAAAAGAAAAACTATTGGAAAAACTGCGCAGGATACAAAGAAGAAATAAAAATATGTGCTCATAATAAATAGAGCGTAAAGATTATAAACGATCCAAAACCATCGTAAACGCCAACCACAGGACATAGATCTCATAATAATAATAATTGGATAAAGCGCCGTTTTTGTGAAAAATCACCTCAAGGGCGCTGTACAATTTATTAGGAATGCTAATTAACTAACTGAAAGTTCTAACTAATTTTACTATTTACAAATGGATACAGAAACATCACGAGCAAAAACACTCTGGTAATGGCATCACTGAGTTTCTTCATACAGAGCTCATTTATAATATTCTGTCGATTAAAACAATGATTTTATTACATTCAAGCAATTTAAAATTATAATTATCTTATAATATTTTTTAGAAATCAAGGAAATTCAATACCATCTCTGAGTTGTAAATAAATAAATGTATTAAAATATTAACTTCATTATGAAACAAGATTTTTTTTTGGTCCACACAGGAAGCCCTGAGGAAAATCATTTCATGTCATCTTAGGGGATGGTGTGTAGAGGGACAGACGTATGAACCCATCCCTACTACTGCGGAGCAAGGCGAGATCCCGGCTCTAGAGGTCAAAATGCTTCCCTCAACCAGTCTCTCTTAATCCGGCCCGCCACGCAGCAGGTCAACAGACGCATCCACCGTCAAGACCCGGACAAACCTCACTCCATGAATCCTGGCACCTCTGCTAAGTCACCAAACGTAGCAAACCACTTGGGGAGATCTATGGCAGAAGTTTTGGTTATCCAATAAATGGTTCCCGGGGTGACTGTACCCATACTCGCCTCCTAAATTGTTTTTGTACATTTACTTTGTATAAATCACTATTTTATTAATTTTTTAAGATACTAGCGAGTTCTCGGCGTGCGTTGCAATGCCACTTAAATAAAGATATTGTTTCACCCTGCGTGTCCTGTCCCTTTCGACCGTGTTCATCTTCCGCCTCCCCTCCCCTTCCGCGTTCCACCCCCCCCCCCCCCTCACGGATTCCCCTGTCTCTCCCTCCTTCCCTCCCTGACGCTAAACTACGTAATATCGACTGGTCAGTGGTTGAGTGGGCATCGCGTTTGGGTCTCACCCGGGCGTCGCGTGTTCGATTCCTCAGCTGGCTAAGTCCTCCATCACAACATAAGCAACATTTTCGGCTTTCTGTGGTGGTAGTAGGAGATTTTCAAAGATTGTTGGGTTATTCGTAACCCGGGAATATTTGCCTTTCTTTGTAAAAAAAATAAAAATAAAAAATTTACACTCATCTTTTAAACAACCAGCGCGCCACCCATTGCAATTTTTTGTTACAAATTTCATAACGCCACAGCTCACCAGTTTACACAGTTACCTTCGCGGGCAAGCGCATAGCAACTGACCAAAGTTTCATCGCAATCGAGTGAATAGTACAAGAAATAATTTCATAACGCCAGAGCTCACTATTATATTACATGGAAACTATCGCGGGCATGCGCACATCAAATCCCCAAAGTTTCATTGCAATCGGATAAATGGTTTAGGAACGCATAACGGACAAACAAAGAAAAAATCATTTTTATATATTAAGAAGAAGATACAAAGTAAGTAGATCTTTTAAACTGCGCAATGGATTTTCATGCGGTTTTCACCAATATATAGAGTGATTCAAGATGAAGGTTTATATGTGTAATACATGCTTATTATTATTATTTATTTTTTTTACAGTGAATACCGCACAAGAATCTCAACTGCTCCCGTCTGGAGCCAGTGAGACTATGGCATCCCCAATTGGGGTATGTTGTGAGGCTTAAGGTAGTGGGGAGGGGAAGGAGGTGGGTAAGAGGAAGGTTGGGAAGTACCTGGCTATTCAGATCTAGTCACTAAACACGGCTAAAGCCATTTTCAAGCAACGTTTCAATTCTGAATGGTGGTCTTACACCAGGGCGATACTGATAGTATCTTCCACTCTGGAACATGCCGCAAATATACTATATATTATTTTTAATGAATTAATTGTGAAATAACACAAATTAATCAAATAAAATTTATTTGCGCAAGCCGGGTTCGAACCCGCGACCTCTGGATTGTGAGTCAAGAGTCTTACCCACTGGGCTACGGAGGTCGTCTTTATAGTAGAGAAAAGCCGAGAAATTCAAATATTCAATTCAGGCAGCGGGCTGCTGGTAAGCGGGTGGTGTGGATTTTGGGTAATGGCGTTGTGTTTCGTTAGCCACAGCAACGTGTGGCCGGGTCTGCTAGTTCTCTATAATATTTTTACTTTCACTCCAAAAGAACAATAACAACTAAAAACATACCATAATACTGAACCAGAGATTCCGGAAACAGTTAATAATAAGTATAGTATTATGATAATAGCAGAAAATTCCTGAGACCAAATTAATTAAATATTTGGGAGAAAACAGAAGCCAAGACGACTCCATCAGCGAGCAAGTCGTGTATTTTTATCGATAAAACCTCAGCCGATGCGGATAGTAATGTATTTTTATCAAAAAAAGTGTTCTTGACCCAATTGGGTCGGACTCTTTCGACACGGACCTTGGAACTTGGGAGAGTCAAGTAGAAGTGAAAATAGGCCTTAACATAGGGTACCACAAAAATTCAACTAAATAAAGAAAAACATATATGCCCAAAGACATATTATGGGTATCTAATTTTCCGTTTAATGTATTTAAACACAAAGTTCTAGAAGAGTCGAGCTCCAGCAAAAAAAAAACAACCTATAGAATTGAGTCCACAAAAAGGAATGAAAATAATGTAATTATTTTTATGTTGTATATTTATGATTAATATTTCTACATGCGAAGACATTCTGATTTCGGTTGTCTGTGAAGATGTGAAATATTTTTGTGTGATGTACCTAATGAGAAAAATTATTCTCGTTCAACGAACTTTTAATTTAAAAAAAATGAAAGTGGTTGGGAAAGCCGACGGTAAAGTAGGTACAAAAATTATTTAATTCTATATTTGAAATGTGTATTTCAATTGATAAAATTTTTGACGGATCTAAATCTGAATTACTAATGATTTTTAAACTTTACGGAGGGGTTTTATTCTAAAGGTTTTTTTTATAGACTCTATAATTATTTTATTGATAGGTTGATAGGTAATGGTCGAGAGGCAAATATTTTATAAATACTTTCAGCTGCGCAAGTTCTACAATTATAATATTCCTATTTTATTATCTACCCATTATTTTTCACGGGTCTGCGCTACCCCACAAAGGACCCTGAGGAAAATAATTTCTCTCATTGCATATGTCATCTTTGGTGATGCTGCGCTAGTACTAAATCTATATATATAAAAATCACATGTCACGGTGTTTGTGGTC
Source organism: Limnephilus rhombicus (assembly GCA_929108145.2). Taxonomy (NCBI): domain Eukaryota; kingdom Metazoa; phylum Arthropoda; class Insecta; order Trichoptera; family Limnephilidae; genus Limnephilus; species Limnephilus rhombicus. The sequence goes on from OV815278.1 coordinate 27,685,027, forward strand.
GCACTCCTCGACCGATTTTTATGATTTTTTTTATATATATTTGGTAGGTATGAGAATAGGTCGTAAAGGGTAACTGACGAGTTCATCGAAAATCAATTCATCGAAAACAAATTCATCGAAAACGAGTTCATCGAAAATCAATTCATCGAAAATCAATTCATCGAATGATAAATTCATCGAATCGCCAATTCATCGAAAACATTTTTTTCGTAGATATTAGAGCTGTCAAAATTAAATACCCAAAAAGGTCTGTTTAACTGAGTTAAATGTGCATAGCTACTGTCAGTTTTGTAGTGACAATGTAAAATTTATAGGTTATCTCTTCGATTTCCGATTGTTTGATACTGCAAAAAAGGGATATCTAAGGAACGGTGACCAGACAACTCAGAAAGGTCATTAAGAGTGATGATAAAAAATATTTAAAAATTGGTTAAATAGGTTAAGTCAGGTTAGGTTAGTTTAGGTTGACCAATGCTTTTTTAACTTCTCGGTCCGCTCGGCATTTCTCTCAAATATCAACAAAATATATTTTTTCGATGAATTGGCGATTCGATGAATTGATCATTCGATGAATTGGTTTTCGATGAATTGATTTTCGATGAATTGGTTTTCGATGAACTCGTTTTCGATGAATTTGCTTTCGATGAATTGATTTTCGATGAATTGATTTTCGATGAATTCGTTTTCGATGAACTCGTCGTGAACCGTCGTAAAGCATATTTCATACCGCTAGATTAGGGTGTCCCTATCCAGAACAGAGGAGCGGGCTGGCAAGAGGGCGGTGTGGATTTGATTTGTATGCAAATTAATAAATGTCGGTGTGAGTTAATTTATCGTGGTTTTAAAGGTTGGGTAACCATCCAGTAGATGGCGTTGTGTTTCGTTAGCAACAGCAACGCGTGGCCGGTTCAGCTAGTAATAAATAAATAACAAGTGTATGGTGTTGGCAAGCCCACTTGTAGGGTAGGGGAAACCCGATGAAGACATGGCAGTAATTGCGGCCCCCAAAAAGAAGGAGAGATATGTATATGTAATTATGAATGTTAGAGGACCGCGCTAATATTTAAAGCGATAAAAACGATGCAAAAATTGCGAAAATGTTTAATAAAACACGATTCTTTTAAAATAGAGCAAAAATCTCGTGGAAGGTTTCATTTAAAGAAACATCATTATTTAAAGAAACATATTTAAGTATCATTTAAAGAAACATTGTGATTTTTTTCACAACCATAACTTGTAAAATTACTGAAACAAACATGTTTATAATAATTTTCGGGGCACACTTTGCGATTTTGTTCCATTGAAGGAATTTTATATAATTTGCGTTTCGGCGTGGAACGCGTCTAGATATTATCTTCAAAAATAACATATTTTTTTAAGAGCTTAAAAACTGTTTAAGGTAAATCGGTAGAAATTCGGGTAGCGGCGGCTTAACTACGTAATCAAAAATCAGTATATTGCTATACATTTTGTCTAAATATTACTGTATTTTATATTTTTTAGTGAATTCTTAAAATATAAATAAATAAATTATAAAAAATGTCTTCTTCTTCTTCAATAGCGCTACAGCCCATTTCGAGCCTTGGCCTCCTTCAAAATAAGCCTCCACCGCCCTCTGTCCTCGGCCGTCGTCTTCCAATCTGCAACATGGAGTAATCCTCTTGCATCCTTCCTGACATCATCCTCCCATCTCAGTCTAGGTCTGCCCGCCTTTCGTTTACCTCCCGGGTGTCCTGTCAGAACCTTCTTCGGTACATAAAAAAATGTATAGTTACAATATTTATTGTTTTTTTATCGACCATTAAAAAAGCCCGAAATTCGGGCTTCTAGACTAGAATACCCCCTTAAGTAAGAAAATAAATGATTACAAAAGTTTCGATTACACACTTTTTTAATGAATGCATATTGAAAATACAATGATACCTCGTAATTCATAATTCGTTCCGTAACCTTGCTCGTGCGTCAATTTGCTCGTATCTCAAAGATATATTTCGAATTGAAATTAATTGAAATGCCATTAATCCGTTCAGCCCCCCAAATCTCAAAATATCCCTTATGAGAAGATGAATACGTACAGTCATAAAAAGCAAAGATTTTTTTACTCTATGAGTCAGCCGGCCGTTTCTCGTATCTCAAATATTGCTTGTATTTCAAAGCAAAACTTCGCTCGCTCGACGGCTCGTATCTCAAAATATCGTATGTTAGAGCATTCGTATCTCGAGGTACCACTGAAATTACCAACTTTTCAAAAAAAAAAAAAGTTTTTTATTGCAACATTAATTACGTCGATCTATCTTATTCTGTATCCCTGGATGAGTGTAAATACAATTCTCGAAAAAAGTATCGCGGAGACGACGCACGACATTTCCACAGTAGTTTTACATTATTTATCCCAGAAAAGATAAGGCCAGGCTCAGATACTAGCATTGTAGCAGAGGAGAGAGGAAGAGCAACAGACCGCTGGGAACAAAGGCGACATGAAATAATCATTTCTTATATTGTGACTTCACGGTGAATACTCACATTACTGTGGCAATATATTATGTACACGGTACACACACTATACAGAACAGCTTGAACACGACACAGATACAATATGGTATACCTACAAAGGTTTGACATTGGAAACGGTGGGTAGTATGAGTTCTGAACTATATTGTTTAGATTTAAAAATAACACACACTTATGAATATAATAATATCATAGGTACGTATTTGGGACTGGACAAAACCCGAAATACAATCTAAAACTAAAACATTATTTGGAAGATAATGCTTCCTGCTCATAAGACCCGCTTCTTTTTCCACCCCTTGCGCAACGTTACCTTGGAACAAGGTTCTATCTACGATTTGACTGACACTGAAATATTGAGGTTCAAAGTTTGAATCCCGAATAAAACACTAGTGTAGGTATTACACCATCTCTTTTTTCAACCCGATTCCACTTAGAGACCAAAGTCAACATTTTTCGCTTTACGCGATCGCTATTTTCATATCTACGATTTCAGTTGGCATCACAGCAAACAACACATGAACCGTGCTGTTTGCTGTAATTTCAACTGAAATCGTAGACATTTATTTATTTATTTACACACATACGGCACAACACGTGTCATTAACATAATTAACATAATTGACAACACGTGTCATTAACATAATTGACATAGTACTACAACATGAAGAATAACAGTATAAATGTAAGTTAAATTTAAAAAAAAAAAGGTAATAAGCATCTAGTGAGTAAAAGTTAAAATAAAATATAAAATACTAGCTAGTACCCGGCACGCGTTGCTATGCCATTTAATAACGAAATTGTTTCTACCTGCGCGTCCTTTCCCATTCGTCCCGTTTACCTTCCTCCTCGCCTTCCTCTCCCGCGTCCCCTTCCCCTCTCGCGTTCCCACTCCTTCTCCACCTTCCCTCTCCTCACTCTACTTCCCCCCTTCCCCGTCCCGCGAACCCCCCGCCCGAGTTCTCCCCCCCTCCCTCCCGCGGATCCCCCTCCTGAACTCCCCTCCCCCCTCCCGCCTCTTGCATTTCATACATTAATTCCCAATACATTCAGTTTTCAAACAGCTCGTGTGCCACTTATTGCATTTTTTTTATACAAATTTCATGATGCCAGAGCTCATGTCCTTTCCCATTCGTCCCGTTCCCCTTCCGTCTCCCCTTCCTCTCCCGCGTCCCCTTCCCCTCTCGTGTTTCCACTCCACCTTTTCCGCCTTCCCTCTCCTCACTCCCCTTGCCCGCTTCCCCTATCCCTTAAACCCCCCTCCCGTGTTCCTCTCTCCCCTCCCGAGTTCCCCTCCCCTCCCTCATCCTTCACCCCTCTCCCATCCGCCACCCCCTACCGCATTCCATACATTCAGTCCCGGTACATTCAGTTTTCAAACAATTCGCGTGGCACCAATACAACTTTATATATAAATTTCATAATGCCAGAGCTCACCAGTATATACAGAAACCTTTGCGGGCATGCTCACAACAACTCACCAAAGTTACATCGCAATCGGATGAACGGTTAGCAATTCTAGGAAAGTAGGCAGAACAGTTTATATGGGAAAATGAAATTGTTGTTTTTACTATCTTCCTCGCAACTTTTCCATATTTTCCCTACCGTTTAAACCTTCCCTGAACCACAACAAACATTTTAAAACCAAAATCAGCTAAATCGGCCCAGCCGTTCTCGATTTTTAGCGAGACAAACGAACAGCAATTGATTTTTTTTATATATTTGGATAAAGTATAAAATAACATAAAGTGTAAAGTGTAAAGTATAAAATATAAAGTATAAAATACAAACTATAAAGTATTAGCTAAAAAGTAAAAATAAAAAATTAAAAGTGAGAAACAAAAAGTAAAAAAACAGTGAAAATAGAGATGAAAATATCGATCGCCTAAAGCGAAAATTTTTGTCTTTGGTCTTTAAGTGGAATCGGGCTGAAAAATGAGATGGTGTAAAACCTACGTGCCTACAATATATGACATCTTTTTTCAGTCCGATTCCAATTAGAGACCAAAGTCAACATTTTTCGCTTTACGCGATCGCTATTTTCATATCTACGATTTCAGTTGGCATCACAGCAAAGAGCATGGTTCATGTGTTGTTTGCAGTGATGACAATTGAAATCGTAGATACGAAAAATGTTGATTTTGGTCTTTAATTGGAATCGGGCTGAAAAAAGATATCGTGCCATACAGTTGAAATTTATGAAAAAGTGAAAGTGACGAATGTATTGTTATTGAATTATCTTTGTGTTGTACAACGTTCTGTTACTTTGTGGCGTTTTGCAAAAAAAAAAAACAGATAAAACTTTGTTTCCTTGAAAATCAGCCAAACTCAGAGCAACGGGGTTCTATTTGATTATTTTAATAATTTTTTTTAGCTAAATGCCTTCTTTTTTGCATATTTTTTTTAGCCAAACTCAGAGCAACGGGGTTGTATTTGATTATTTTAATTAGTTTTTTTTTAGCTGAATGCCTTGTTTTAATTTTAATAATTCAATTATAATAAGTTCTGCGTATTCATTTTTTCACAAATGTAATTTTAAATTAATTTTCTCAGTGTCAAGTATTGGCAGATGGAACCTCGAAGCACAAAGCAATTCGAATTATGTTACTCCAAACATGTTTTTGTTTGGCAGACAGAACTAAGTCGTGCGTAAAATGTCCAAATGGAACGTTGTAGTAGTAGAAAGTAAAAATAAAGTTTTAGAAATATGTAAATGGAGCCTTGGTTTTCTGAGTAATATTAATCCAACAATAATTTTAAAATGGTACATAAAGGCAACTGTATGTAGGTATCTATTACATCTAATGGGGTGATCGGCCAATTTAGAATGAAACCAACTCAGAATCACCTCAGGAAGGTCAGTAAGAGTGATGATTAAAAAATAGGTTAAATAGTTAGGTTAGGGTTACCGGGTATTTTAAAATTATTTTTTCATAGCTTTTAACGATCTTTCTGAGGTGGTTCTGAGTTGATTTCATTCTGAGTTGGCATGGAAGCATCTAATGGACATCTAATCAAAATCTAAATTAAACTTTTGTATTACAATTTATGTATCATGTTATGATGCGGTAACGCAAATATGAATTATGTAATTGGTAGACTGTTCTAAGTCTAAATAAATACATGTGTCGGGATTAGAAGAGAAAGCTAATTCATTTTGCAAATCCCCCTCCCTTTTTGCCCAACTAGTGAGGTGTTCTTTTGTGCAGTTTGAGTCTTCTCTTCCGGTTTGTCCTACGTGATATGCAGGACAATTCATTATTTTTAATTTATTAAATTATCGATTATTCTGCTATAGTGACCATTGTTATATAATTATTTCATTTGATATTTTTTCCCAATGTAAACATTATTATTTCTAATTCATGACATATTTACCTTAAAGAACAATTATTGTAACGTAATAACCCAAACATATGTACCTACTTTAACATTATGTACCTACCTACCTAATTTTGTATAAATTCTGTAACAAAAGAATGTCAATTGCCAGCCTGGAGATGTCCATAATAGGATGAAACCGGTACTGGTGAAATAAATAAGTGGAAATAAGTTAAAAAGTGTTTTAATTTCAATTTTAATACAATATAATTCCACCACGTATAACAGAACTATAAATAAACTCACTCTTTCAGTGTTTACGTAGGTACACGAAGTAACCACTCCAGGTTCTATGAACATTCAGCGCCGACAATTCACCACGGAAAATTCAACATGGAAAATTCCCCGCACATAATAGATAAAAATAAAAAGTCGAAGTCTAAATGGTGCTAAGGACTGTTTGTATTACATTGGCTATTATTTGCACACAATTATTTCAGTAAAAAAGCAAAAGCAAATGATTTTCCCGTAGTGAGTTGTGTGCGGTGAACTTTCCGAGGTAAATTGTGTGCGGCATATGTTGACCGCGGACAATGTTTCGAGGTTAATTTGGCGCGGTGAATTTTCCGGGTCCCGTTCGAGACATCTAAATAAAAGTCAATAAAGTAACAACGTAATACGGTCCAAAGGGCCTTACTAATTAACGTGTTGTAAATTTAACACAATGATAAACAACCAATGTACGGTAAATTGTTGTTTATCAGTTGAATAAAATAAACACGTTTATTAGTGAAGGGGAAAATGCGTTACTCCTCATGAAGTTTAGAGTTTAATATAAATAATACATATATATGTAAAAGTACATAATATCACAAATATGATGTGAGTATAATATTAAAACTACTCTCATAATAAACATCTTCAGCAGAAAATTGGCAGCAAAAACCTTCAAATTGTAATCTCTGGCGTTGTGAAATTTGTATTATTTTTCTACAAACAAAATAAAATTTTTAGCCAATAAGTTAAATTTCTTTATAAGCTGTAGAGCTTTAATCTGTTTTAAATATATTATATGTTACTGTAAAAGCCCGTACTACGGTAAATCTTAAGATTTTCTAGTAAATCCTAAGATTTACAAATTTACGGGCTTTTACAGTAACACATGTATTAAATCTATGAATTGCAAATAAATGTTCAGTTTCATAGGCAAGTAGGTATCTATTCTTCATTTATCAAGTTTTCTTTGCATTTCGGAACCTATTCTATGGAGGGGGAGGATGAGGGAGGGGGGGGGGGGGTGAACATCCGCCCAGAGAAAAGTGTTTGAGAATCGGAGCTATTTTATACAGCAGGCCTTTGTATCTAACTTGGCGCGTTTAGCTCCCAGAGCTGAAGAATTATAAAGTGAGAACGGTTCAAATAGCAGAGTCAGATTGATTCTAATTTGAAGACACTTCAAATGTGTTTAAAATAGCGTCTGTCTGGGAACTAAATGTTATATTAAGATGTGTACTGATGTTATTTTAATGCATTTTAACAATCACAGAAGCCAAGAACTCCTTGGACGTGAAACTGGAGGTCGTTAACAATTCCAGAGTTAAATATACTGTTGCTATGGTGAGAGATCACCATAGAATGGAAACATTGCTAGAAATGTTTTTAGCTGTGCTTGGTGGCTGGGTCTGAATAGCCAGACACTTCCCCTTCACCCATTCACCTCAAGCTTCGCAACGTTCTTCAAATTTGCCGCGTCCCACTGAGCCCGAGCTTTTGGAACTCTTGTGAGGTATCAATAAATATCTATAGAATAAACTAGCAGACCTAATATATTTCAACCAATTTACACAAAACCTTGACAAATTATATACCTAAAGCTTCCTCACGAATCACTCTATCTATTGGTGGAAACCGCATGAAAATCCGTTGCGGAGTTTAAAAGATCTAAGCGTACAGACAGCGGGAGCGACTTTGTTTTATATTGTGTAAAAAAAAGATGTAATTTATTGTAGATCTGTTCATTTATTGACTACGAATTTACAATTTTAACATCCCTACACGTAAAAGAGAGTTGGGTTTAGACGTCCCAACCATCAAAACCTAGTAATTAGTTTGCATTGTTCGGATGGAAACGATAACAGATAATGTAGAAACGGGTTTAGGTAGAAAACCGCTTAAAAGCAGATGCCCAATCCTAAATGTGTTGAGTTGTCAACAAGTGCACCCGCGTATCTGCTCGAAGTTGATAGCAAAAATGTCAAGTGTGCAGAAACAAATTAAAGTCAACAAGCTTATTCAAGTCCCAGTTCCAGCTCCGGTACCAGTGTCAGTACCAGTTCCAGTACCAGTTCCAGGTAGCAGGTACACGCTCGTTTTCAACGTGCAGGGCCAAATTTAGGCCTAGGCAACATAGGCAACAAATTTTAGGAGAAGGACTTTTCTAGTTTTCATATTTAGCACATTTTTTTACAAATTAAATTCATTCCAAATTGCGGCCTTTGTCTGAAACGGTGACCGGACAACTCAGAATCTTGCCGCTTCAACATCTTTGAAAATGAGAAAAAAAATTTTTTTTTAATTTTTACGTTAGGTTATGGGCAACTTTTAATTATTTTTTTTCATAACCTTTAATGACTTTTCATAGGGGTGTCGGAATTGCATGGTCCTGGGTTGTCATGGAACCGTCTGATATCCGGGAGTTAATTCTAGAAATACATATTTTGTCAGATACGTATATAATTTAAAAAATGTTTGGGAAAGACGATTGTTAGCCGATTTCCCGGCGTAAAATATATCGAAACTTTATTTCCACACTCACATTAGGCCACAATTTCACTGCTCTTGAGCGGCTGACAGGCGTTACAGCATTAAAATTAATGTCCGACCGAAATAGGACTTTCTACCGAAACCGAAACCTAAACTTTTTTAAAGATGTTAAAAATCTATTGTTTACTGAAATTTGGATTATTTTTTACACTTATACAGACGTACATTATACACGTGTTAAATGAAATAACAAAATAAAAAACAATAATTGAAGTACGTGAAAAATATTTATTTTCATATTACTACTATAAGAAAAAAAAAAATTAACAAATCATATTAACTACTTCTTGGAACAAAAATTTGTATGTAATCAACACTTTATAAATGAAGGACCTCATTAATTGAGTATTTTTTTAATTATAATAGCGCTTAAAATCACAAAATTCTTATTACACGTGTTAAATATTATTGTAAAGTATTAGAGGTCCTTTAAATAATTTTTTTTTAAAACTATCTGTCTAATAGAAAAATTAAAGTTAAAATTGACGGAATTTTAAGTGATGAAATGTTGGCAAACACTGGGGTAGCTACGGGATCGATATCGGGACCTACGTGTTATATTATGCAAGTAAACAGTTTACCAAACGTAATAAAACGTTGTAAATGCTACATGTTTGCAGACGATACTTGCATTATATGTGCTGACAAAAATCCACAAAAAATTCAGGAAATTTTACAAACAGACCTAAATAATATAATTAAATGGTCCCACGACAATGGCATTATTATCAACGCAAAAAAAAACCAAATATATGCTTATACATTCACCGCATGCAAATTGTCAGGATAAGGAATTGCACATTAAAAGTCATTCATATGATTGCTTGCACACAAAAAACCAATCCCTGCAGTGTAATTGCCCAAATATAGAAAAAGTGTACCAGTATACATACCTTGGTCTTACAGTAGATGTCAATTTTAACTGGTCAATTCATATTGAAAATGTATGTAATAGATTAAGATCCATATTAGGGAAATTTTATCACCTAAAATATATTATACTGTATATATAACGCATTAGCAGAATCAATTATAGGATACGGAATAAATAGTTACGGATTAACGTACAAAACGTACTTAAATAAAATAGAACAACTACAAATCCGTTTCCTAAAATTGATATCAGGCAAAAAAAAAGTTCAATTATGTGATGGCGATTATAAAAAAATGTTCTCCTTGTGTAATGTGCTCTCTATACATAGTAGGGTAGATTACCAATTAACTCTAGATGAATTCTGGAATACAGAATTCAAAACACCTGTAAACCATAACTACCCCACTAGGCATAGAGAAGCAGAAATGTTTATTATTAATAAATCTCAAAATGTATACGGTGATAGAACAAAAAGGCATAAAATTCCGGAAATATTTAATGCATTACCTGAAAATATTAAAAACGAAACATCATATTCAAAAATCAAAACTAAAGTTAGATCATTCTACTTCAATAATAATATTTGGATGATTTATATAGCGCCGTTTTTGTGAAAAATCACCTCAAGGGCAATAGAACATGAAAACTAAAATATTGTATAAAAATACCTAAATCTATGAAAAACAAATAATATTGTGAACGAATAGGTACCTAGATATTTAACCACTGTTCAAAATAAAATTTATTTTATAATAAGCATTATAATAATTAGTTAAGTATTTTAATATTAAGTATTATATTATTAAATAATTACTACATATGTATTAAGCACCAAAATATCAAATATTTTATATGTTGTAAGTAAATAAATAGGAAAAATGAGAGATTTTTTACAATCAAACTGATTGATCAGTTTTGTAAGATTTAAGTAAGAGAAATTATTGTACAATTAATAACTAAATAAACATATTAAAAAAAAAAAAAATTAAAAAAAAACAGTAATTGAAGTGTGTGAAAAAATAATTATTTATTTTTTGATATAACCGCTAGAAAACAAAAAAAACATATATTTATATTGCAAACATAAACCCACAACACAATCACGCCGGACCGGCCGGCGAACTCAGCTGATGATGGCGGGTTTCACACGAGCCACGAACTCATCCGAAGTCAGCCGAACGACGCGCGATTATTCACGAACGCAGAGTTTCGGTGCGGCCGAAGGTTCGACAGATTTTCTGCCTAAACCGAAACTGATGCCGAAACTAGATTTTTTTGGCGAAACCTGCCGAAACCGAACCTTCGGTCGGTCACTAATTAAAATAAATTCTTACTCAAGTGATCAAACTAATAAAGCATTGGCACTTCTAGCAATTAACCTCTAGATATTTTTTTTTCACAATTAGCTTCACACAAGAGATCTTGAGGAAAATAATTCTCCTCAGGGCCTATGTCATCTTTATGGATGCTATGTGGAGGGTCTTTTTCGGAAAGGAAGGAGATGAAGGAAAGGAAGGAGATGAAGGAAGGAAAAGGATATGAGGCGTGGATAGAAATCTGGGGGTCAGTGTCTCCAGGAGTGGCGGATGTATGAATCGATTCTTCCCTCCCACTGCGGTGCAAGGCGTTGTTCCGAGAGTCTTGCTGGAGATATGAAAAGTTTTCCCTCAACCAGTCTCTCCCGATCCGGCCTGCCACGCAGCTGCCGGGCGGATGCATACACCGCCAAGACCGGGACAAATCTCACCCCATAAACCCGGGCACCTCCGCCAAGTCACCAAACGTAGCGAACCACTTGGGGTGACCTATGGAAGAGGTTATTCAATAAATGGTTCCTAGGGTACCCGCCTATCAAATCGTAAAAATTATATTAATTCCTATGAATATGGATAATTACTCATACACAAGTAAAAAAAAACAACTTTGTAACTTTATGCACCGTACAAGGAGTTCGGCGATAAAGTAAGATTAAAAATAATATATATGTACATATATTTTAACCGTCAACCAAGTTTACAAGCGGTTACTTTGTGTGTATTAGGTACATGAACGAGGACCAAACACATGGGAAGCTTCCATGTGAATCAAGAAAAAAATCTAAAAGTTTGGGCACGAAAAAGTAGATCGCACAAACGTCCGAAACGTAACTTTATTCGGCAAAATTAGTTGGAAAAAAAATGATGGGAGGGTCAGGGGATTTTTTTGTCTAGGGCATGGCAAGTCTCTACCTAAGCACGGTCCTGCAGGTGTGCGGGTGTGCGGGTGTGCGGGACGCCATTAGCGGATATCTCCCGGCGCTGCCGACTGCCGAGCGGGAGGAACCTGGAAATGGGGAAACGCCGGAGAGAGAGGTAAATAATGGGTAAATGGGGAAACTGAACGAGAAACAGAAACAAAGCGGGGTGGCGCGGAAGTAATGTACTTGTCGCTACGGATCGGGGTTGAAATGCTCCACGGAAAAGGTAAAATGGAAACTTTATAATGGAGATGAAAATGTTTGTAATTCGAGGGCACCTGTATTATTAAAACATATTTAATCTATGTAGTACAGATAATACCATCAACTTCCATAGATATTGTATCTAGCTTGTCGCTTGCTTGAATTTAGTTGGCAAAATTGTACAGGCATTGTTTTTTTTTTCAAAAAGACAATTCACCCTAAAATGAGTGCTTTGTGATAGATAGACATTGTTCATTTTGACTAAAAGTGTTTTCTTTAAAATGCTAAATTTGAAACTATAGCTACAAAAAACAAATTTAGCAATAATCTAATCCTAACCTCACACCTTTGAATACAAAAATATTGTATTTTTCTGGTGTCTTTACTTATCGTATGTTGGCTACTACAACTAACCATCACGCCGTTTCCCGCAGGGGTAGGCAGAGGGAACGGACCGCCAAACAACTCGGTCTTGGCACACACTCCTTGCCTCGTTCACATTCATACATCGTATCATACATGCTCTTCTATTATTATGACTCTTGACATGGCCCGACTCAAGTATCTGATTCACTTTGGTCGTGCCATGTCTTTCTCGGGCGTCCCCGACTTCTTCTACCATTCACATTTGTGTCATATATTCTCTTTACACTCCTTTCCTCGTTCATTCGCTCTACATGCCCAAACCATCGGAGCGTTCCTTTATTGATCTTACTCATTAATCTAAAAAAATTACTGGAGGTTAATCATGGTAGGTAAATAATCGTCTAGAAGAGTATATATTTAGGTTAGATTTGATTTCAGTGATATAAGTCAGGTTGGAAAAAGATGTGAAGTATGATATTTTTTTTTTTCTTTTATGGTTAGGAAGTAATATATTCTTTAAAGAAATCTCCTCCCCTTTCGAATATTCAATGTTGAACACGAATAGTAAAGAGAGATATGGTAATAGTTGATTTTTTATATCGGTGCTCAATGCATTGTATATTTTGGCGACGATGAACCAAAATTGTCTGATGAAAATTTTTTTTGAAGTTCTAGTTTCACAGGGAAAAATTATTACGCGGGTAGCAATAGCAGTTGTATGCATTTATACAACATATATTATGTTGAAGCTGCAACTGAATAAAGAACTTGGCGAAGTGAGACGCGTCAACTTCTCCAGTAGCAAGGCAACAAACTTACTGGCTTGGTAGCTGTTAGGGAAATCCTCGGGGGATTGAAAAAATACGAATCTGGAGGGGAATGAATGTGTTAAAATACTTTCTAGACGAGACAATAAATAATTTTTTATTTATTATCTATAATATTGTTATATTAGTTCTTTTTTTGTATTTCATTTCCCTTTGTGTAACTAAGATTTTTTCAAACACGTATGTTCCTTGTTAAGTTACGATTTTTGTTAAGTACACATTTCAAATAGAATTTTTGTTAATTTCTCTTTAGGGGGCATACACTAATTACGTGAGCCTAAAAGGGGGAGCGGGGGGTCCAGCAAAATCTCACGTTGCTTGAAAAGAATATACGAAGTGGCTCAAATTTATCTCACCAAGGGGGGGAGGGGGTCTAGATCGGAATAAAATTTGCTCACGTAATTAATGTATGCCCCCTTAATACACACACGAGTGATTACACTCTCGCAAAGGTAGATATTTTTATTTATAATTTGAAACACTATGTATTATTATGTTCATACTAGGTAGCTGCTCCCGGCATGCGTTGCAAAGCCATATTCAAAGAAATACATTGTTTCTCCCTGAATCACCTTTCCCGTGCGTCCCCGTTCCCCTCCCGTGCCCCATTCCTAAGCTAGCTTCATAAATAATTATAAGCCTATATGTTATTCTGTTGTATGAGCTATATTATTGTAAAGTTTAATTAAAATCCATTCAGTAGTTTTTGCGTGAAAGAATAACAAACACATAAATACATACAAACTTTCGCGTTTATAATATTAGGAAGATAAGAAGATTATAAAATTATTTAAAAATACAGAAGACATTTTTTCGCGGTATTTATTTCATACTAATATCACTAGCGCCATCTCTTGCTAAACGGCCACACCAACGTATCAGCTGTGGAGATAAGGACAAGCGGAAAACAGTGGCGTCTCTTTCCTGCGCATGGTTCTACGATTCGCTCAGAACGAGACGGAGAGAGTTGACCTGCGCTACTTTCTACATTCGAAGGAGGTCATGCCCTCCTCTCACAAACTAAAGGTACCTCCGACAGTAAAATAATTCATAGAATAATTAAATCGGTTAGTTAAAAAGAAACATTGTAAAAAGCGCACACAATTTTTTTTTTCAATGCAATATAACTTTTTATTGAGATTTTGTGAATCAGAGAAAATAACATCATTACAGTATCTAAACACGCGGTCCCAGAGCTTATTTGGTTCGGCACCCGAGCCTTTTCGTACCGCAACACTTTTCTAAAAAAACTTTTGAGATGAAAAATATTCAATGGTTTCTGTTTGTTTTAAAACCATTTAGCAAATAAAAAAATTTAAATGACTAAAACGGCCATCCGGTTAAAAAGGTTGATCTAGAGCAGTGGTCCCCAAACTCTTTTGGCCCACGGACCTCTTTCCCAGGGTGTTTTGGCCCACGGACCCCGGGGTGGATAGCACGACGGAGGGGGCGGAATGGGATATGGGGTGGAACGGGGTAGGATGGGGTGGGGCGAAACATCCTGCCCCATCACATTAGGGGGCATACATTAATTATGTAAAATTTCACATTACTTGAAAAGAATATACGAAGTGGCCCAAATTTATCTCACCAAGGGGGGTGGTCTAGATTGGAAGAAAAACTGCTCACGTATGGCCCCTTACCTCCCCCGACGAAACTTCCATATGAATAAAAATATGTCAAAACCTTACCCTGAGGTCATTCAGGGAACCCAAATCAATTTTTATTTTCCACGGACCCCCCGAAAGATCCTGGGGACCCGTGGTGGTCCGTACGGACCACTTTATGAACCACTGATCTAGAGGTATTCTAGAACATATTGAGTTAAATAAGATTTCCACTCATTAAATAAAAATTATGTATGTTTGTTGTAGTTTGCAATCTATATATACACGTACAAAAATCAAAATATGCTTGCATCTGGGTTTGTATATATACATATGAGTATATGAGATGCCTATGCGTTGCTAAACCATTCATCCGATTGCGATGAAACTTTGGGGATTTGATGTGTGCATGCCCGCGATGATTTCTATGTATAGAAATGCACACAATTCCCCAAGTGGTCCGTACGAACCCCCACGGGTTCCCAGGATCATTCAGGGGGTCCGTGGAAAATAAAAATTGATTTGGGGGTCCCTGAATGGCGTCAGGGTAAGGTTTTGACATATTGTTATTCATATGGAAGTTTCGTCGGGGGAGGTAAGGGGGCATATATTATATAATAGTGAGCTCTGGCATTATGAAATTTGCATTAAAAAAATTGCAATAGGTGGTACGCGAGCTGTTTGAAAACTGAATGTACCAGGATTGAGTGTATAGAATACGGGAGGGGGATTCGCGGGGTGGGGAAAGCAGGAGAGGGGAGTGGGGAGAGAAAAGGCAGAGTGGAAACGCATGAAGGGAAGGGGATACGGGAGAGGAAGGAGGGGTGAAAGGGGAACGGGACGAATGGGAAAGACACGTAGAGAGAAACAATTTCTTTATTAAGTGGCACAGCAACGCACGCCACTAGTACTTTACATTATAAAATCAATGTTTTGTAACTCTAAACCATATGTTCTCAACGTGGGCGATAACGCCTCCTTGTGGGCGTTTGAGACTTTCAGGGAGGAGTAGGAGACCCATAGAAAATTAGGGGGCATTGAGATGACACAGTGAGGGCATGGGCAGGTAAAAAAATATGGTCTAAAAAATACAAAAAAACAGGCTAATCACATACTAATAAAGCAAAGTAAACTTTAATATTGGTTCGTTTTTGTTATTGTATGTACCTATTGTAATCATTTTTATCATGTGTGCGAAAATTCACATATTTTGGTGGTACGGGAAGTGGATGATAATTAAACCGAAAATTTCCATTACATTCAGATCTACATTAAATTGGATGTTATGAAATTTTATCATCTCACGAGTATTATTATAACTAAGAATTGACACTATATATGAATACAAGAAGGAAGGAGGTAGCAACCCGGTACTTAAAAGATAAAATAATCGCTTATTAAACTTGCTAAACAAAAAGGCATGATAAATAATTTTATATATTTTTAGTCAAATTATTGATTCCGTGACAGTTGAGCCCTTCCCCACAAATAAAAAAATAGGGGGGCTCTAAAAAAAAATATTCTCAAAGTGGGCGGTGGGTAAAATAAGATTGAGAACCTATGCTCTAAATTATGAAATTATGCTATGGGAAAGCTTTGGTAAATCTATTTATATTCTTCCCCCCAAGATGCTCAACCAAAACAAGCTATTTCTGAACTCACATTGAAAATCAGATGCAGAAAGAAAAAATGAGACAGAAGGAAGATATTGTGAGAACTTTGAACAGGAATGTGTGGTGTATATTTAGTTCTAGTATCGTCTCTCTCCTTGTTTCCGGTGATAGTCATTCTCTACCAAACTTGTCTATCTGTTAGGTTTGGCTTGTGTTGGAGTATTTTTTACATTTGTTACATCTAACATATACTTTGATGGCTCCATGATAAATTTATTTTTGAAAAACTTTAAAACTAACTAACCATCAAGCCGTTTTTCTGGAGAGGTAGGCAGAGAAAGTAGGCCCGCCTCACAACTCTGTCTTGGCACCCACTCCTTGCTTCATTCACCTTCATGCATCGTTTCACACATACTCTTTTGTTATTTTTACTTTTTACGTTATTCGGCTCAAACTTTTGTTTGTGAAGTTGGCAAAGTACGGTTCTTGGGATTAGCTACTTTACTTAAATTACTTTTAGTACATAAAGATATATTTATATACATAGTATCTAACTATTTTTGGAATAAATTAATTTGACATTTAAGGCCCAAAGTATTTTTAAAAGATTCAGTACTTATTAGGATAATAATTAGAAGGCACGACGAAATGAAAAACACACAATGTAAGAAAATAAAGTTTTTTCAGGAAATCAAGAACTCGCAAATATTAACATTAATTTTAAAAAAAGCATACGAGTAGTTCACACGCGGCAGAAGTGAAACCTTCAGAAAACTAAACTTCGAGATAATGAGACGAATGCAGAGTATCAGGAGTAGGATAATTGTAGGGTTTATTTTATATAATACTAGCTTTTTCCCGCGGCTTCGCTCGCATGGTATTAGGGGTTTCCCACTCCGTCACCTCCACCTTCCCTCTCCCCAATCCACTCCCCCCCCCTTCCCCCGTCCCACGAACCCCCCTCCCGAGTTCCCTCCCCTTCCCTGGTTCCCCTCCCCCATCTCTCCCTCCCTTCCGCTTTCCATAGCAATATCCGCTTCCTCGCATGCCACCAATAGCAATTTTTTTATACAAATTTCATAATTATACACAAGTTTTATAAAAACCTTATCCTGACAATAACGAACACACAAAAAAAAGAATTATCCAATTTGGTGCAGTCGTTCGAAGTTATGCGCTTAGCAACACATTCAGCGATTCATTTTTATATTATAAATTGTTACCAAGTTTAAAAGTTATTTTACATTTTATTCCACGAAGCACCGTAAAAAAAGGAGGCCGATAGGCTACGAAGCACCGAACAAAGAGGACAGCGATTAGTCTATCTCATTCTCTCGTAGGCTAAATCCTATAGATGTACGTGTTTGTCTCTTTTTAGTGTCGCTCGTTTCCATTTCATCGCATTTCAAATCACAACGGTGCTAAAGAATTAAGCAACATTTTGTAATTCAAATCCACAAAAGGTGAATCACAATTGCACGAATCAAAGGCACACAACACTCCATCCAAAGCCATTACAAAGTTATAGTCGACTCAGAGATGTCTGCTCCACTTTTTAAAAATTATACTAATGATTCCTTAAAATATAAGTAATGTTAAAGTCTGAAAGCACCAGCTCACTTAATGGATGACTGGAAAATGAATAACTAAGGCCTTGTGCGCACTAGCGGCTAGCCGCGTAGGCGGTCAACCGCGCGGCCAGCCGCATTTTCATTTTAGTATGAAATTTTTCGGCGGTTGGGTGCGTACGGATATGAGCGGTTGCATACTAAAATAAAAACGCGGCTGGCCGTGCGGTTGACCGCCTACGCGGCTAGCCGCTAGTGCGCACAAGGCCTAAGGATGACCTGAAAAGATTTTTGTACTGTATTGTTCATCTCAGTCAAAGATATTCAAATACAAAAGAGATATGCTATGAAGTCCGCGCGATTGTCGGCGGACTACTACCTAATTGGAGTAGTTAGCATACAAAAAGAATTGATTCATTTCGTTGATTTTTCAAAGATGTGCATTAATATTGGTCAACAATAGAGTTTGAATACGGAAAGAATTCGTTAATTTAGTTTAACGTTTGTTAGTTTATTCGTTCATTTAGTTTATTCGTTAATTGGTAAACAATATCGGTGACACCCAGAAGCACAGTCCCACCTAGTTAAAACTGCGGATAGCATATCTCTTATATTTCAATATCTTTGATCTCAGTATAGATAATTCAGAATGAAGAGATTCTTGCTTGTGTGGTGGTGATATGTATTGTAGCAAATTTCTTCCTGTGCCATGTTTCATGCCTGTTTTTTTTTCTTCAGTTTCATGACAACTCAGAATGAAACCAACTGAGAACCATCTCAGAAAGGTTAAAAGCTATGAAAAAATAATTTTAAAATAGCCGGTAACCCTAACCTAACTTAACCAATTTAAGCAATTTTTTTATCATCACTACTTCTACTAGTTTAGTTAAGGATAAAAATGTCACTTTATCAAGTATGGTACAGTCCACGTGTTGGTTTCAACCAAAAACCTTTTTATTTATTGAAATTTCCTGCCGTCCCCTACGGGTTAACATGCGATTCAGGTTTAAGAGAAGTGAAAAAATATCAACAACACAAACACTTCTTCATGTTTCCCTAATCTAATAAAATAGCAGCCAGGCTGGTAGAAATTTCCAGCATAAAACAATTAGCTGAATTAATGTTTACACTGCATTGAACTGGCTTATGACCTAAGCCAGCGAGACATGTATGAAACACAAATTTATGAACCATCCGCAATAAAATGTAAATGTATAATAATATTATAAAGTGGGTACATGACGTAGATCATATTTATTTCCTTATCTTATCTTATTTCCTCTTCTCTTGCTGTGCAAGGACACTGAGGGCAATGGAGACTTCAAATTTTAGCATAATTTTAACAATCAGAAAGAGAGAAATCTATAGAGTAAGTATGCATAGAGTATGTAGATTTGTTCACCCCATAAAATGTTAATGTGGGAGGCCTTCAATACTAATTACTAATGATCTATTCGCAGACACCTTCTTTTGCCACAGATCAGTTGTACCCAGGGCTGGGCAGTATTTGAATTACTTGTAATTGAAATACGTATTTGAAATACAAATATGTATTTTGTATTTATATTTCAATTACTTCCTAAAAATGTATTTTGTAATTGGTATTTCAATTACCTGCTGCTGAGGTATTTTGTAATTTGTATTTCAAATACTTATGGCTCCAAAATACATTTTCAAATACATTTAGCGATCTTAATAATGATAATGAAAAATAAACTGACATAGTAATACATAGACTAAAAACGCTAGAATCCTGTACTATTGTCCTGTGCTATAGCACTCCTAATTATTATTTGTAGTTCTCTATCATTGCTTTATAATGGTACTCTACTTTTTTTTTATGTCATGCTAGTTATTATTATTGACCTGTGCTATAATAGCACTGTTATTGTACATTTTGTATCAAATTATATTATACTTGTCATTGCTTTGCATTGTATTGTACTGTGCATTGTACATTTTTACATCATTGTACATTTGTGTATCATAGTATTAGGTCAAGCACTATAGGAATAATTTGACTGAATACTAGATTATTTTTTAGTTAATTACTGTAGAGCGCACTTGAAGTGAAATAACACAAAACTGCGCAATACAAATGCATCTATGTATACAAATGTCATCTATGTATATATAAAAATGAATCCTTGTTTCCCTTGGTCACGCCGTAACTTCAGAACGACTTTACCTATTTTATTAATTTTTTTTAAGTTTTATAATACTTTGTAGAAGGTTCTTACGGAAAGAAAAATTAAGAAAATTACGCAGAAATAGAATAATTTCAGAAAACTTAACGAATTTTTAACTTCGCACGTTTTACAGTTCGCGCGTTTCATGAAATTGAATTTAGCAGGCCGCTGTTTTTTTTTGTAACAAAGAATTGAAATTTTAAATAGGTACCTATGTTAGGTACCAGATGTGATTGATTGTTCTTATAATATACAAAAATGAATATTTGTAATATGTGAAAAAACATCTAAAAGGGATCGAAATGAAAATCTAGTCTCTTTCAACGGAAGCAATCTTCCGAACAGGCCCTCCATTGATATGCTGGGTGTAACCCTAAGTGACCAGCTCATATATGGGGGCTCCATCGAAGCCAGAGTAAAGTTAGCCTCCCAAAAACTGGGCGTACTGTACAGGGCCCGCAGATACTTTAATAGTACACAACTGCTAACCCTGTACAAATCACAAGTGCCACGGTTGAATTTGGCAGCCACCTCTTGTCTGGAGCTCCAAATACCTGAAAAATACCCTCGACTCTGTGCAGAAACGGGCGGTTCGTTTGATAGATTCTCACATCTTAACAGACGGATTGCAATCTTTAGAGCACAGGCGTCGGGTGGGAATGCTATCCTTGTTCTAGCGGTATTACAATGGAAGATGCTCCGAGGAACTAGCATCATTGATCCCTTCGGCACCGGTGCAAAGTCGAGAAACACGAATGCGTGCCTAACATTTGTACACGGTTGACATTTGTCACATGAGAACGGGTCGTTTCTTCGACTCGTTCTTGTGTTCAACAGCTCGGCTGTGGAATGATTTGCCGGCCTCTGTGTTTCCTCCTTCCTACAACATGGGTCTCTTCAAGACCAATGTTCATTCCTTCCTCTCCTCAAAAAGACCCTCCACACAGCATCCCAGATGACATAGGCCCTGAGGGAAATTATTTTACTCAGGGCCTCCTGTGCGGAGTTAATGTAAAAAAAATTTTTTAATTTGAATAAAAAAATTGTAATAGCTGGCAGGCGAGTTGTTTGAAAACTGAATGTATTGGGACTGAATATATGGAACGCGGGAGGGGGGTCGGCGGGACAGGGGAGCGGGAGAGGGGAGAGGGTAGGCGGGGAAGGTGGAAGGGATGTGGAAGAGGAACAGGGACGCACGGGAAAGGACATGTAGGGATAAACAATTTATTTCTTTGAATATGGCATTACAACGCATGCCGAGAACCAGCTAGTGTTATTATAATAATAATTATTATTATCTAACACCTAAGTCCTATACCACAAAACTTTTCAAATGTTTGCGGAGTCGAGATGTGTCTTCTGAGCAATATGATTGGTCAATTTTTGCACGTGTCTGTTTCACTCTGCTCAGCTTTGCTTCTATGGAAACGCACCTTTAGATAAGGACACTTACGAAAATTTATTGCAACCAAAGGTTCTACCAAAACCAAATGTATTTTGTATTTTGTAATTTGTATTTTAAATTAAAAAATGGTTAAAATACTGTATTTTGTATTTCAAATACACGACTTGAAAGTATTTTGTATTTTAAATACATGCGAAAAAGTATTTTGTAATTTGTATTTTAATTACAGCAAAGCATGTATTTTGCCCAGCCCTGGTTGTACCCGAGTACACCTAACAAGCCAGCCTTTTTCCTATAACCTGAACTGTCAACCAGGTGTACATGGCAATAACTGATTCGCACACAGACCTTAGTACTTCTCATTTTGTTGTGAGGCTAGTGTCGGTGAATCCTGTAAGGCCAAAGATTATTCACTCCATGTAATAATGACAATCTTGGGATAATTTGCATTGCGCCGTTTTTGAGAAAAACCACTATAATGGAGCGTTATTAATTACCTTTAATTATGTAATAAGACACTTGCCTATTACTCTACCTGCCATGAAAATATCTTACGTTGTCAGTAAGGGTGGAAAATATAAAAATGTATAACTTGTATCAAATCACCGTGCTTGAATGATTCATCGAACATTAGAGATATATTATAATTCTAGCAGACCCGGCCACATGTTGCTTTGGCTAACGAAACACAAAGCCATTACCCAACCTTTATAAAATCCACACCACCCGCTTGCCAGCTGCCCGCTACCTGAATTGAATATTTGAATTTCTCGGCTTTTCTCTACTATAATAAGCATGTTTTATACATATAAACCTTCCTCTTGAATCACTCTATCTATTGGTGAAAACCGCATGAAAATCCGTTGCGTAGTTTAAAAGATCTATGCGCACATACATTTTGAGCGACTTCATTTTATACTATGTAATGATGATATAATATCTCATGGAAAGAAACGATTTATTACACATCTAGGATAAAACCACAGTGATGAGCGAAATGTTTGAGGATGATTATTTCACACCAGTCCAGGGTCGGTCGTGAATAACCCGCTCATTGAAACCCGCTCACGGACCACCAAAGAGCGAGCGGGTCATTTTATCGTCAGCACCCAAATCTCGTGACCCACTTCTCACAACAGCTCTACTACTGCAACCTGGGTTTCGGGTGCGGATGCGGCGGGGCGAACGACGATAGATAGATGTATGAGAGAGAGCGAACGGGTTGTCAACACCCGGGTTTCACCACCCGCTCTCTCGATTCAGGTAGTGGAAAGAAGCTGGGTGAAACGTAACCGAGTTTCATATTTTGTGTCGCGAAAAGAGCGGGTCTTTGCGACCCGCTCGTGATGCCAGTGTCGTGAGTGACCCGGGTCGTGTAAAACGATTAATCAACCCAGGACTATTTCACACAGAATTGAAAAGCCATTTTTGAACTTTGTGGATGTTCACATTGCTTTTCATGAAATTCCTAAATTAACATGCATAAAAAAAGTTATTTTAAATTAGGGTAATTAGGTATTTACTATTCCACAACACTATCAACTTTCAAGATGGCAACACAGTGGATGGAAAATTATCCATATATCAAATATCTAGCAATATTATTTTCCAATTTTGGTTATTTCAAATATTTTTTTCATGCAGTAATTATGTTGAAATGAAGTATTGTTTTTGGTAATTAGCGTATTAAGAGTGTGGCAGAATAGTAAATATTTACCTAATTTAGTGATATTAATAAAAATTATAACTTTATATTTCACATTCATGTAGCTGAAAAGGTATCAATCACAAGTCAGAAGAGTGATTTATTGTAAATTCATTATGTTTTTGTTATTTTATGTACGATTTGTAAAGCAGAGAAAACAAACAATTTTTATTTAAGACTAATGTAGGCATCTCCCATCGACATGCACGGCTACATCCAGAGTATTAAAACCGAGCTATTTAGAATATGGTTGGTCGAAGCTGTCTTAATTTATTCTATAGGTACAAAGTTTGTACAAAAGCATGGTGTCTACTACCGTCTGGAAATATCGACTCCGTATAATAAAAATCAAGAAAACTTGTTATAAACCGTAGTATTTTAGCAAACTTAAAATAACAACAGAACAATGTTACAAGAATGTGCTGTGGGTACACAAAATATTCAAGACGTACGAAATAATAGTGAGTTACGAAAGTCTGGTTTATCCTAAAATAAAAACTTACAAAGTAAACCAAACTTATGTAAATACAGAAAATTCGCGTTATGTATGTACGGTCGGATATATAAAAAAGTTAATAACAATACAGAAATGTCAAGGACAAAAGAATAACGTTTAGGTTAGTTATCTCACCGATCAGCATGCGAGACAAACGAAGAGTTGAAGTATCTAAATTTTTCGTCACTTTTAAATTGTAAAATTAAACCAACACACAATAAAAGATAACAAAACAATATCACTTTTACAATAATTTATAAAATCTTAACAAAAATATCGAAAATTACACTACCCAAAAGTCACTTTTAGCAGTGTTACTATCCACAAAAATTCATGATCAGCTTTTTATGAGTAGGTGATAATAGTACCTACGGTACCAACCCATAATTTTAATTTTTTTTACCAAAGGTTTTCAAACAAAACATTTATTATTTACTATTCTGTAGCTTCGTAGCTCGATACCTCTGGAGTCTTCCCATTTCAGAACATTGTTATAATTATTCAATATAGTCGTTCTGTGAACAGTAGACCTCGCGTCCAAGTATGTTTCTAATAATTTTCTGTAATACATAATCAAAACCGAAATTTCCTCTGAAATCATAAGATTTTTAAGTCAGTACTATTTGGGAGGCGGGTGTGGGTCAAGGCGAGTAGAAAATTTATACATAAGGTTCGTTTAAACAGGCATTTTTCGGAAAAAAACGTATAGCAAATAACGCTCTAGTGACGTAGCTCGAAGCACATTGGAGAGGACCCACCACTTTACCACGTCTGTGTGAGGAAACTGATTGTTTAACCTCCTTAGCCGCACACGTCAGGACTCCAATTTTTTTTTGTATAAAAGAAGCTACATTTATTTTTAAGACGAATCTAGACCCTCCAATGTCCCTGCTTGCATGATTGTTAGTAAAAAAGAAAAAATGTATGCATACTTACATTTGCAGTAATTAGGGGCCGTTCAAGTATTACGTAACGCACTTGGGGGGGGGGGGTCTTGTGAAACGTTACTGTGCGTTACGAGGGGGGGGGGGGGGGTTCGAACAACGCGTTACGTAAGATGTTTTTCTTTTTTAGATTAAAAAAACTAGGGAATTAAAATCTTCCAAGTCGGCAACCCTTTTCGTTCTCGAAATCTCTTGTTTTATTTCAGGTAAAAATTGTCACTTGGGCGTTACGTAACGTTTAGGGGGGGGAGGGCACGGAGAAACGTTACGGCGCATTACGTGGGGGGAGGGGGGGTCAAAAATCCTCAAAAATTGCGTTACGTAATACTTGAACGCCCCCTTAACAAGATAAAGACATCATAGATGTGTTCGCCTGTTAGATCAGCATCTAGTTAGAATGAGATAATAAAAAAAAGAAAAATATTTACAGGTGTAAGTATGATTAAAACCAAAGAAAATATATAAAAAGAAAGATGTCGGGGGCAGTTTGTCCCACTATCACGGGGCAGTCCCGGCGAGAATAAGCGGGCGAGCGGCCTGGCCGCAACGTGCCACAACACCTGCGTCCCTTATCCGGTTTCCCAAGAGTACCCTTGAAGAAGTATTTGTGGAGGGGGGGGGGGGGGAGAGATACTCCCAAAGACCCTGGGGAATGAAGTGAGCCTCGGAACACCGGAGGCAGGACGGAAGGGAACCGGACTCGTGCAAACATTCCTCAGGCTCGCTCATGACGCCGGGGGACATATCGTGATTCTACCACTTGACTGGATGCAGGGACCGGGTCTATCCGCTCCCATGGTGGGGGATTGGACAATACAGTACGGTGGAGTTTAGTAGAGCAACCTAGTCACAAGTAAAGGTGTTAGTAACATAATAAAACCAAATGAGACAGATAAAAAGGCAGAAAATAAGTTGTGATGAAAATAAGCTCGAAGCACAGTTGTAGTCCAAAGGGAACGATATATCTTTCACTTATCATTAGGTGTATAATATTATGTTTTGATAAATTTAAATTATATTTTCGCACTGGTGTTTGTGTTGTTTTTTAACAGTAACAATAGTTGTAATTGATAGAAAAGTTGGGGACGTCTAAGGAAGACTTTTTTACATTAACTCCACGTAATCCACTGCCCACGTCATCTTTGATAAAATTAGGCGTAAGTGATGAACGTCGAAGAAAGAGATATAAAAAACCATGACGTGGAAGTTAATGATAGAAACGTCGTGGACGCCCGAGAAAGAATCAAGTGAAAGAAACACTTAAAAAATATACTTTTCAATTCTTATGGGCCATTCATTTATTATGTAAGACGAATTTTGCTAGTTTTCAACCCCCCCCCCTCCTCAGAAAAATAAGAATAGGCCAACCCCCTCTCCCCTGTTTAATATTTATTACGTAAGAATCTAAAGAAAAATTAATACACGTTTGGTTTGTTTTAATGTTTATTTTTCAAAGTAACAATATTCAGAAATGTTTATTTGTACTTTTTTTAGATAATCGGAGACGGTTTACATATATATATATATATATATATATATATATGTAAACTTGGCCGCCACATATGGTTTGGAGACCCAAAATTCTTGAAAAAACTCTTAACTCTGCGCAGAAACAGGCGGTCCGTTTGATAGATTCCCCAATCTTACCAAGCGGATTACAAACGTTAGAGCACATGCGTTAGGTAGGAATGCTTCGAGACCCATGTTCACTCTTTCCTCTCCTCAAAAAGACTCACCACACAGCATCCCCAAAAATGACAAAGAGAATTTATTTTTATATATATCCCTGAGGGAAATTATTTTCTTCAGGTCCTTTTGTGAAAAACCCTACTTAATAATAAACATATTAATTATATCATAACATTTTTTTTTAATTTTAAATAACGAATTATACAATTTCTCGAAAGGATCGTCACCATCTCAATGAAAATTATTTTTTAAAACTTTCCTTCAATAAGTCCAAATTAGCCCAACTATTACACATTCGAAAAAAGAATTTTCACTGAACCTCTTGAAACGGAAACGAAGAAACAACTTTACAGACAGATGAAATGCAATACGGTGGAGTTGAAACGGACTTCGTTATGCTAATTTTTTTATAATAATCACATAGGTAGGTACATCCGGCTTCTTTTTTATTATTTGCAATTAAAAAAAAAAAACAAAGCATTTCCCATAATCGAATCTTGCTTAAGCGTCGATGACACGTGGCGAGTTTACAAGCTACTATCTGGGAAATTCACTATCTGTTAGTAAACTCGCCCAGTGTCATCGTTTTACTTGCTAACTAGCAGCGACTAGCAGATTGTTGACAATCTACGAAAAAAAAGTTGAAAGGTCGTCAACTTTACTCGCCTACACGCTTGCTCCGCTTACTCGTGATTGGTTTATTTATGTTTCCAACATGGCTTCCGATAAACAGCTGATTTCGACTGTCAAACATCTGAAAAATTAGTTCACGCAGGCGTCGTTATTCTTGTTACTGGTGCTAGCAGCGGCCTCAGTTTCGTACGCTTCTGAGCGAGTGGACAGTTTTGTGTGTCATCATGACAATCTCACTCGCCGATTTACCCGCTTTTAAACTTAGTAGATAGTAGCTTGTAAACTCGCCACGTGTCATCGACGCTTTCGGATGGCTTCAGTTATATGCACAGAAAGTTCACCTCTCCCTTTCTGTCCCTGCAACATTTTCTAATCGCTGAGCATATCCAGGACTTCTACCAGAGAGCAACTTGGTGGAAGTAAATATCTCTCACGCCGAATTGATATTATACCGACGCTTTTTATAATTTATGTCCAGCTGGACAGTGAAAATCTCACGTAGTGTAATTGAAAATCTCACGTAGTATAATTTAGATTTATCGCGTAGATAGTTACAGGCAATTCATAACTGGACGGAATCCTTATTCATTCTATTACAATAATTGGTGTACTATGCCCGTCTCACTGGGAGCCCCTGTGTTGAAATACAAATAACGATACAATAATATTTAG
The DNA here is from genome assembly GCA_929108145.2 of Limnephilus rhombicus. NCBI lineage: Eukaryota > Metazoa > Arthropoda > Insecta > Trichoptera > Limnephilidae > Limnephilus > Limnephilus rhombicus. Next base: position 27,712,710 of record OV815278.1, read on the forward strand.
TTTAAAAGAAAAGAAAATCAGCATCGTACTAATAGTGCAGGCCCAGTTTATAATAAAATCAATTTATAACAAAAAAACAAATAACACAATGTTATGTTTTCATTTTTGTTATTCCCGAAATTTTTAAAATGATTGTAAAAGTAATTTTTTGTCAAAATTGAAACAATAAAAACTATCTAAATCGTTGTATATAAATTGTTGTAAAACTTGCTGTCTCTTCTACACTAGTTACAATAAGTGGGGTAAGCAAAACAGAGGGCCACTTCAGGTAACTGGGCGTGGTTTGAAGTCCACACAGATATAACAATAGATCAATTCTAAGGATTTTTATTGCATCCAACTCTCGTTGCGTTACATTATAATGTTATAATTCACACCTTCAAATAGAAATGCCTTCCATGTAGATTTGAATGGAAACCAGTATCGCTACTGGCATCGATCTACAGCCAATCAGCATCGGGTGTTGCCTCTCTCACACTTGTTTTTATTTATTCTGTGAAATTTTCTCTTACACTTCAGGCCGCCGCGCAGAAAAGTAAAGACCAATAGGTTTACAGCGCAGTTCACTGTGATACTTTTCTGCACGGCGGCGCGCGGGACGTCGCTCCGAAGTGTGCGTGTGGGAGACGCTATTATCCGCACAAATTTAAACAACCTACCCCGATTTATATCACTTCGTTATTTACTTAACAATATTGTGAGGTATGGCAATACTCGACCTTCAAAATTCGAAAGTGGCGAAACGGTTGTCAGTTGTCAGTCGTTAAAATCGGTTAATATTTTCATTGTAATTTGCCAGTTTCTGTCTTTTCTAAAATAAAATATTTTTAAAATGGATCCATGGAGCTATATTTCTCCATCGTCTGGAGATATTTTGAACCATGTCTACGACAAGGAGTTCTCTGAATCGTACTTCGATGTGGATCATGAAAATACCAACGGACGCGGCTTCGGAGTTCAGGTACATATTCCTTGTTTCATTGAGTATTTGTTTTGGTAAAAGTCTTTTCTAGTTGCTAATTTTACCGGTTTGCGTTATGTTTAAATGGTATCCTCTGATTTTGAAATACTCTGCATTATTTAATCAAATTTGCAAAAGACCTTGACTTTTGTAAAATATCAACGGAAAAGTCATAATAAATTAGTAAAACTTGGGGTGTTTTTAGTTTGCAGACCCTCGCTTTCAACAATATGCCTCTTTGTTTCAAGATTTAAAATGGTTTTGTGCATAATTTGCAATAAAAACATAAGGCTCATCATGATTATTGTAAAAAAATAGGATGATTGACTGCCAGGGCGTCGAAAAAATATGGTTCTAATTAGCTTGTAGCTAGAGCATGCAATACCGCAGTATATATTCAATACCGCGATATTGCGAAATTAGTAACAAAGACCGTACATCTTCTGAACTTACGAACACTTTAATCCATCTTTTGCCACCATACGGGACACTTTCATAGAAAATCAATTTTTTCGAAATAGTGTGATATCTTGCCTTTTTTTTTGCCAGTGATTGTGGATTTTTGACGTGGTCATCTTCGTCAATTATGGTTGAGGTTGTAGCTGCTACCTCAGTAGATAGGCTGCGGCTCGTAGTTGGTGTTGCGCTAGGATAATCAACCTCTTCTGATATCTCGTGGGAGTTATTTTTAGCCCCTAATTCCGTGCTTAGTGCGTAAATGAGTATGTAGTCCGCTTGTTCATTGTCCACTAGTTTTAATAATAACTGGACCAAGTTTACACTTCGCTGATTGACGATCTATAGATCGAAAAAAATGTTCCCACACTATATTAGAACTCTCGAAGTCTTTAAATTCAATACCATTAATTGTAGGATTAATTTTTTACAAAAAAAAGTTTGATCCATGGATACGAGTATACTACGTTAATATATTAGTCAAAATAATTATTTTTTCATGCTTTCACGTAGTAAACAAATAAAATAGGACAGATAAGTCACTCATTTGTCTGACTTGCGAGTGAGACTGAGTAAGACTACAAACAAATGTTAGTTCGCTGTAGGGAATTTGGGAATTCCCCAACGCACTGTTCATAGCGGGGATTTCTTAATACCGCGAAATTCGCATTTCTAATCTCGCTTTTGTGGTACTGAAAAACAGCACGTAATTGTGGTAACGATATAACGGTATTGCATGCACTAATTTATTTGATGTTCAGAAACACCCAGATATATTTTTATGATTTATTTCTTTTAAAATTTTACTTACCTCACTTATGCACTATTACCAAAAACAATGTTTATTTTTGAAACCCAAACTAAGAATCTAAAGACCTATTTAACACTAAAGTTGTACCTACGACTACAAGTAATATTATGCATTATTACAAAAAACAAGTTTTTTTTAGGTTAGGAATCTAAAACCTAAGTTACATCATCAGCATACACCTGATAAAATTATTTAGTTTGGATTTAGTTAAAAAAGAAATGGACTAAAAACCTTATTTGTATTATTATTATTAATTATAGGTTATGGTTCTAGCAACATGACGGTTTGCCGCCATACTAATGACGTAAAATATTTTTTGATTTGGATGATATCACTATTAAATTGCACTATTTTCCATCTTCAATAACTGAAAAATGGTTTTCTTATTGTAATTAAGTTGAATGAAGTGATATTTAAAAAAATAAGCGTGTTGAGGTGTGGTGGCAGTCACGTTAAATCATTTCAAGCTAAATGAATATTTCTTCTCTTTTAAAAGAAATTCGTAATAATATTTTGCATTCAATGTGTTGTTAGGTGCAAGATTATTGATATTTAAGCTTCATTAAAATTAATATGAAAACATGTTAAAATACTTAGTAATTGCAAAGTAACTTTAGTCTAAATTATATCAAACATTACTTGAAATGACTGGTTATGCTGTTTCTGAAATTTAATTATTTTGCTAAGAATGTTTGTAGACCTCCAATATATGTAATCCCATTGGCATTTACGATTGAAGTCAAAAACATTCAACAAAGTTCATTAACCACTCGGACCCATAAGCTTGTTAAACATGATAATAACATTGTCAGACATATGTACATACATAAGTAGGAAGCTTGACTTATTAAGCTAACCTGTCCATTTCTTGTGTTTCTAGGCTAATACTGGAGATTCCCAAGGCTTCGTTCAACCCACTAAAATAAAACAGGAAATTATCTCCCCCAATGGCCTGGCTCCACGCAACGTGGAGAAAACACCGGCTTCAGAATGCCAGGCTAAAGTAAAGCTGGAACCAGTTACACCAAAAGAACCGGAGGAAACAAAGCAGAGGGGCCTTAGGAGACGATCCATGTCTGTGAACGCCATCATGCAGAATACACATGTCATTTCTCACATGAGTCAGTTGGATGAAGCTCTCCAAAATATGAGTCTTTCCACATCAATACATGAAGAATCTTCTTCTACCTCAACAAGTACCAAATGGAAGTCTTTGAAATCATTCTCTACATGCTCATCTCAGACTAATCTGCATACCGCTGCAAAATTCGTATCCATGGCTGAAGCTATTTACCATCTACAAAGGGACACGCCCAAGAGATTTCATTCTTCTTCAAGAATTCAAGATCATAGGGCAGTGGATGCAGCCGCTAACCGCAAGCGAGTTCAACAACTCAAGTCTACCATTCCTCAATCTCCCGCCCTGTTGGCGAAGACTAGAGTACGTCCGGTGACTGCACTGTCTCAGAAGGAAATTGAAGACCTCGAAGCCGAACAATACAAAAAGTACCACATCAAAGCCATGCCAATTTCCAGGGCTGTCCTTTATGGTAATGCCAACATTCCCGCTGTGCATCGTCGGCCCAATACTCAGCCTGAACCTTTCAAACTAACCCAGATAATGAAGAAGCCCGCCCCTGCTGAGAAGAAAATAGTGTTTACCGCTCGACCAGTACCTAAGCATATCCTTGAAAAGCCATCCGGGCTACCAAAAAAAATTATTCCCTCAACAACAATTCCGAAAACACCAACTTTCATGGCTCACCGTTCCCGCTCTTTGGAAAGTGTTCCCAATTCTTCTAAGGAAGCATCTGTAGTGATTCCTCAAAAGCGCCCCAAGTGTCCGCTGCAAGTTGCATTCAGATCTGATGGAATGCCCCCTGAGCCGCTCCACGCCGGGCATGTCGGCGTCCCCCTGGCTCAGAAAAATATTTTGTATCCGCGCAAGCCTAAGCCATTTTCCTTCGAACAAAAAGATAAAGAAAGACAAACCAAGAAAATGGAAAAAATCCAACAGTATTATGATGAAGAAAAAAGATTGCGTGAATTTCACGCCAACCCACTTCCCGCTGTTCTTAAGAATAGCAAGATTCCTTCTCCTAAGTCAAGGGTTTATGAAAAAAGAAGTGATTTCAAGAAGGAGAACAAAGAAAATGTGTCGGAGGAACAACATGTTTTTAAAGCGCGCCCTCCGCTAGTTCTATTTAAGGAACCATTTGTACCAACTAAGAAAGAAAGGCCCGTCTTGGAACCCTGCCAGGTACAATTGACCACTGAAATTAGGGCTCGTGAGAGAGATGCGTTCAATCAGAAAATAAAAGAAAAGGAGGAACAGCACGAAATATTGAAGCGACTAGCGGAAGAGGAGAGGGCTCATCGAGAGGAAAAGGAAGATGCAGCCTTCAGGGCTCAGTTGGTTCACAAAGCAGCCCCTGTTAAACACTATGCAGCAGTCAAGATCCATCCATCGGAAGCCCCCCTGACCAGGCCAGCGCCACCCAAATTCACTTTAAATAAATAACAACAAATAGATCTGCTGGTCACTCCAAATACATGTAAAATAATAATACTGCAGACTATGAAGTAAAAATATCAAAGTAAGTAAACATAAAAAGTAGGCTTTGCATATTTTTTTAAGATCAGAGCTTTAGTTTCAGCATAGATAATTTTTTTTATTATTAGTGAAATATTAAATATATTATCAAAATATAAATATTACCTTCATACTTTTTGGTAGTTCTCTCTGCTTTTTGAAAAGAATTTTATTTTGTCTGATAACCATTAATATGATTCAATGTTGTTTTGCAGAATGAACCTTAGGCGCATGATGTTTGAAACATTATATTTTGTACTCAAAATGGAATTATGTAATTCTATAGGGTGTCCCAAAATCAACGCAAGATTTGAATTAAATAGAAAACACAGTTTTTAGTCTTTAGATTGTTATTTTTTTATTGAATCATAAAGTACATAGGATAGGGTTATTTATGGAATAACACATTGGGCAAATGGCCTCCACGGCTTTGCTGGCACGTATGCACTTTTTTGTCGAAATTTTCCATGACCATTCTGCATAAATGTGGCTGAATTTCGTTGATGCAGCGTTTAATTTCCTCCTGCAATGCACGGGTGGTTGTGGGCTTGTCGACATAGACCTATGATAAATAACCCCATAAAAAGAAATCTCATGGTGTTAAATCACACGATCTGGAGGGCCAATTCTGATCACCGAAACGAGAGAGTACACAACCAGAAAATGTCTCTTGCAGTAATTGAATTGTTTCACGGACTGTATGACATGTGACACCGTCTTGTTGAAACCACATATTGGCCTCATCAATATCATCAAATTCCAGTGGAAAGAACTATGTTATCATGTCATTATTTTTAATTTAATATATAGATGTATTTTTTTATTTTAACTTTCATTATTTTTGAAAACGCGTTGTTGTATCGTGAACCGCTCCATTTTTACTAACCCTAAACCCTCAGCTATCAAATTTGTGTTTTTTCAGGGTTGCCAACAATTTAATGCACAAATGGCGGCAAATTCAAATCTTGCATTAATTTTGGGACATCCTATATAAACTGTTGTTGGATTCCATATGGAACAACTAGAACACGGTCAACCCTTTAAATTTAAATAATCGATGTTATTTTATGTTTTAATAATAATAATAATAATGTAATACTTTTAACAAAGTTGTTGCACACCATTTGATTTTGGTTTTATCTTCCTTCTGCAAAATGACTTGGCCAATATAGTTGTAAATAGTTTTAATATTGCTTTTCTAATAGTAATTAATACTAGATAATATTTTGACGGCACTAAGCTAAATGAATAATTAAAAAAAAATTTAAATTGGAAAGCTTTCGAAGGTCCTGAAAAACAATGTGAGGTTGTTTTGCAATAGCGCTGTTTTTTTTAGTGTTTTTTGAGATCAGAAAAATATATATATTTCATTTCATCCAAAATTCTGACTTTTATCAACAAAAAGAAATTTTTCAATTTTTAGCAGATCCGACATTGTTTTTCTGGACTGTTCGATTTGAGTTTTCATTTTCAAGTTTCGGTTTTATATTATGTAAGAATTTTTAAAGTGCCTTTAGTTGTAATGCTTCATAAGTTCTGCTGTCTATATTGACAGCAGAACTTCAGAAGATCCATATTTATAAAGGGGTCATAAACATACTAGATCTTAATAACATTCAACGTGACAATGAATTTAAATATTATCCAAAGGAAATTTATTGTCTATTTCTGTTTTGAGTGTACATATATCATAAACGATGACATACCAAAATGATTCTTCAACTATTTTGTCACAGCCATAAATAAATGACTATGTAGTATCTAATATGTTGCAGCGGAAAATATAAAATACCTTTAGGACAATTAAAACGTAGATTCAGTTGACAATGGTGACTTTTCAGTGACTGTCTTTAAAAAGTCAGCGGGATGCTTTTTTATTATATTATTGCATCTTAATGTGTCTTGTAGATTAGTTTTTGAAATCTTAAGTCACATTTCATTCTAATAATAATTTTACTAACAAAATACTTTGATATTGCTGTTCAAAAGTGAAAAATGTAAATATTTATATAAAATAATCATTGGTGTGACGACCACTGGTTAATTAACTTTTTAGTATTACTCTTTAAATATTTTGTTCTTGTAAACTTTTGTCAATACAAATAAATTGATTTATGTATTCCAATAATTTTGTTTTATTGACTGGTCGGTGGCTGAGTTGGCATCGCGTCTGGATAAGTCATCCATCACGAAACAAGCAACATTTTCCACTCACTGTGATGGTAGTTAGAGATTTTCAAATTATTATCAGGTTATTCATAACTCGGGAATGTTTATTCTTTAAAATATATATCTTTAAATAAATATATATATAAAATGATAGAAGTGGGATTACTAAATCGATCATCCGGTTGATTAGTCAGGCATCTCCAAAAAAAAATTAAATTTGGGTTGAGTACGCAGTTATATGTTTTAATTAATGTTTTCTGGGTCATTAGTAGAAAATTTTAAAATGTCATACTAATTAATGTACCCGGTGTTATTTTATACCATATTATGTGAAACACAGACATGTGTAAACATTTGATTTATGGAGAGCATTCGAATATTGCTTTCCTCATTATTATTTTCAAACTTAGGAGATGTCTGACTAATCAACTGGACGATTGAAATATTAATTTCATTATTTTAAACTGTTTTTTTGGTGCAAATTTTATAAAGAAATAGCTTTAATTGTGTCTGTTTAATCAGGGCTGGCCCTGAGCCAAAATGGTAGCCTGGCTAAACACTCCTATCTTTGTTCATTCGCTCTACATGCCTAAATCATCTGAGCGTCCCTTTCTTAATCTCACTCATTACACAGGTCTGCGACTGTTTTTTTTTTTTTTTGAAATAAGATGTAATTCCCATGTATTTTTGGTTGCTGAATTCGGGAAAATTATCAAAAAAATTCCATCACATAAGGTTTTTCTGGAAAACTCAAAATACTGTGGGATTGCCTATCTTAAGGTGTAAACGGGGTTTATTGCCGAAATATATTTTTTTTATTTATTCCAACTTATAAGATAATGTTATGTATTATAGACTCAAACAAAGCATTTAGTAACTCATGACGATAAAATTAGTCAGCGTTGAATCAATATATTGGGATTTTTCATAGTAAGTGTGATGAGAGAATGCCGAAATTCCCAAGTTGCCCCTCCCTTCCATGCCCTTTTATTTATTTATTTCTGTTTCAACTTTCGTAACGTGCTTTTCAAAAATGACGTCAAGAGGTTGTGTAAATTCTTCTGAGAGTTTTTGCTATATTTGTAGTAAAAAAACAACAAAGAAATATTACTGATTTTGTTAAAAAAGTGTATTTGGTGAGAAGATAGGGGACCAGGACAAATCTTGGGCCCCGCATGGAGTTTGTTCAGGGTGTGTTGAAGGACTTAAAATGTGGTCAAAAGGTAAAGTTAAATCTTTTCGTTTTGGTGTTCCCATGATCTGGAGAGAGCCTCGAAACCACAGCGATGACTGCTACTTTTGTTCGTGCAATGTGCAAGAGTATAGTAGCGAAATAAAAAACAAATTTGTTACCCAAACATGGATTCGGCACTCCGCCCAGTCCCTCACATTCCTACACTACAAGCACCCCAAAGCCTAGACGATTTGCCATCATCAGAAAGTGAATCAGAAGAAAGTTCTAGTGACGAGTTTCAAGTAGGCGACTCCAGTGGACTTCAACATTTTTAATATAACGTCCCACAAAAGAAAACACAAAACGAAGCTTCGAAACTAAAAAAAGCAGATTTTATATAGATTTATAATTGTATGTAATATAAATAAAATATTTTATGACTTAAAATTAATTAAATTTGTATAATTTTGTGATTTTTTTTTCTTTTGAACATTCCCTACAGAAGTAGTGTAAGGTGGGTTTTGCCTATATTTAATTTCCACTTTGCGGAAAATCCTTACATGATGGGTTGAAATGGATGGCATACTCGAATTCAGCATTCCGAAATACATATAATTCACCCATTACCATTTAAAAAAAAAATTAAAAATGTCAATTTGCAAACCTGTGTTACGCCTCCATCAGTCTTTCAATTTGGGAGGCGGGTATGGGTGAACCATTTATTGGATAACCAACACCTCTGACATATTTCACCCTAAGTGGTTCACTACGTTTGGTGACTTAGCAGGGGTGTCTGGGTTCATGGGGTGAGGTTTGCCTACCAACTGCGTGGCAGGCCGGATCGGGTAAGACTGGTTGAGAGAGATCTTTTGACCTCCCTGGCAGGACTCTCAGAACATTGCCTTGCTCTGCAGTGGGAGGGATAGATTCATGCGTCCGTCACTCCTGGACACAATGACTCCCAGATTCCTATCCACCCCTCATACCTTTTTCCTTCCCAGAACTTACTCTCCTTCCTTTCCCTAAAAACACCATCCCCATAGATGACATGGGCCCTGAGGGGAATTATTTTCCTCAGGGCCTCCTGTGTGGAGTTAATGTCAAAAAAAAAAGTCTTGCATTCTTTGCGAATCTCCAAATTTTTCACACGATCGTGGATGGTTTTACCACACGTGTGCTTCAGGGATCTCCCGTCTACAGAATTCAGTCTACTTTCACCCTTCCACTGCTAACTTCATGCCTCTCTGCCATACATTCATAACCAGCACTCCATTGTGAACTGCTAGCTTCGCTTCTTTCGGACATTTGTTTGTTGGCACCAACCGCGTTCAGCCCTCCATTAAAGGTGTTACCACCCTTTGAAATGATGCAAGGCAATCGTGTCAATTCACATAATTGGCGCCGAATCCTAAGGAACATTTTAGATACACCTACATTTATCTCTATGTGAACAAACTCAACAATGATGACTCACGTGACCCTTCGGGCTGATACATCGTATTTTGCCTCTTGGGACAAGGATATTCCCAGGTTTGCACAAGGTCTCTGCGCATGTTCCATTCTAGAGCGTAAACTCACAGCAAATGAATAGTACTCCACTTTCATGACTTTACTTACGTAGTGGTCACATGACTCGTGTTCCTGGGAAGGATTTATACAAGAGAAGATATCACAAACCTCATCATTACATTCTTCATCCGGGCAGCATTAGTACTTAATTACGGGTGGTCTTCGACGCCTCAGCAACGGATGTGAATGAATTATCGTTAAATGTTGCCATTGTTGAACTTCTGCTAAAATTCCGTACGCCATCTGTATAATTCACTGCTGATGTACTACAAACGTATCGCCAAATATTAGATCAAGAGCCAGATCTTGCATTCCAAAGAAAATTTTGGCATTTTCAGTCATCTGAGCCCATCCAGGATTACTAATTAAACACTGTAACTTAATGGTGTCTCCTCTGCATCTTTTCTGGCCTTTCATACTGTCAAACATCTGACAGAAGACGGACTTGATGATTTAACGCAAGCACACCGCATACTAACTTTGGTTACCAATATTAATGATACCATCACCGGCTGTTCCACCCTTGAACAAGCTCAAAAAATGAATCCCAAGTCATCAAACTTTTCAAACGAGGTCAACTCGAACTGCAGAAGTGGGCTCGGCATTGCTCGCCGATACACTGTCTCACTGATGTAGTCTCCATGGATGTTGATAATTCTCACGGTATTGCGATGGAAGTGGGAGCCACCAAACACCTTCCCCTCCTATATTTTAAACACAAATAAATAAAATGGCTAATTTTCACAGGATAAAAAAATCTCAATACTCCCAAGAACTAAACAGTATAAAAAAATATCTTCATTATGCAACTTGTTGTCATTTATTACTACAAATTTGATTGAAAAAACAATCTCACTTGCTTACGTAGAATATTGAATTGACAGGCTCGGTAAGCTCATTGGATCAGGACCCAGATCGTGTGGCTTTAGGACCTGAGAGAGGAAACAAAAATTTGATTTCTTCACATGGAATTATGATTAACTAGCTGGTATCCGGCATGCGCTGCTATGCCTTTTAATAAAGAAATTGTTTCTCCCTGTGTGTATTTTCCCATTCGTCCCATTCCCCTTCCTCTCCCGCGTCCCCTCCCCATCTCGCGTTGCCACTCCGCCTCCTCCACCTTCCCTCTCCTTACTCCACTCCCCCCCTCCCGCATTCCAAATATTCAGTCCCGGTACATTCAGTTTTCACAGCTCGCGTGCCACCTGTTGAAATTTTTTTTAGACAAATTTCGTAATTCCAGGGCTCACCAGTAGTTTTATACAAACCTTGACCTGACAATAATGAACACAAAAAAAAGAATTATCCAATTTGGTGCAGTCGTTCGGAAGTTATGCGCGCACATACATTTTGGCGATTCATTTTTACAGATTTAAAAAAATGTGTATTTGCACTTGGTTTTTGCCATTCACAAACCAGGGATTGCAATTTTGTGATCAGATTTGAATAGCCATTTAGGTAAATGTCAACCTTCCCATTTCCTACAGCTTAACAATTTGGGTATGCTAGTCATACTGGTCCCATCTTCTATTGTTGGTTGGTCATTATCACCCTGCAGACTGGAATAAAGTGCAACTGTTCTTGCACCGGTCACCACAGGAGATCAAGAATGGAGACGTTTTTCCTTACAGAGCCTTGTTTCAATCTCCCGCTTGTTCATTTAATTGTAAAGCTTGTATTTTGACCCAAGATAACACTAGTGCATAAATAATGTAATCTTTTCACCTGATATTATGTTACTCCATCTCAGCAATATTTACTTACTGATGAATGTTCTATAAAGTCGACAATACCCAGACCTGGCAGCGGCTATATTGAGCCATGATCGCCAAAAGATCGTAACTGACAGTTTTGCTCAAATAGTATTTTTCTATCATAAGCATTCTAAACAGCCAGAAGCACTGTCTATTCGAGTAAACCAAATTATCAGGCCAAAAATGGATTCTTTGCCCTACAAATGCTTTACCTTATACTAGTGGTCTTAAATTTAGCGAAAATCTGGAAACAGAAAAAGATGTGGGCACATCTGGGACTCGAACCCAGGACCTTCGGCTCTCCGGGCCGCTACCAATTTAGCTAATGTGTCCCTATCCGATTCGGTCATCTTTAACTTATACTTCGACTAAGAACAACCAACATTATCTTAACGCATATTTTATTGGCTTCTATTTTTATGTATGATTACAAGATTCAAACCCGAACTAAATGATATCTATGTAGATAGTGTCGTCTTAGATAATTTTTTTTAAATTCCATTTTTATTTTTAATATGCAACATCTATTGATTCTTCTGCAAGTCTAGGATGAATATTTATTTTTTACTCGTTAAAAAATAACTGTAATATTACAATTTGAGGTTTTACTCAAAGTTAAAAAGTCTTAAATTTAGTGCAATGCCTTGAGTTTTGCCAAAGATATTGAAATACAAAAGAGATATGGTTATGAAGTCCGCGTGACTGTCGGGGGACTACTACCTAATGGGAGTAGTTTGCGTACGAAAATAATTTGTTCATTTCGTTGACTTTTTGAAGGTGTGCAGTAGTATTGGTTAACAATATAGTTTGAATACGGAAAGAATTCGTTCGTTTAGTTTATTAGTTCATTTAGTTTATTCGTTAATTGGTAAACAATATCAGCGACACCAGTAAGCACTCCCAACTTGTAAAAACTGCAGATAGCACATCTCTTATACTTCAATACCTTTGATCTCAGTATAGATTTGCACTGCCTTGAGTTTTGACACAATTCTTCCATTGCGATAGTGGAGCCTGACTGCCCAACACAAGACAGCAAAAACAACATGAGTGTTTGAAGTATATCTAAAGTGGAGTGTTCACCATAAACAGATTATCTGTCACGGCTATCACCTAGTGAGCCCGCCCAGGGGAACGGCATGCCACCGTTAAGTCGAATCGAAGTGGAAATAATAATTAAGGGTTTGGGTCCGAAAAAGGCAATGGGATTTGATAGATTGAATGGAATAATTACGAAGAATGTCTGGATCCATGCCAAAGAGGAGTTCTACCAGGTGTTGGAGACATACTTGCTTGCATTCGCTGCGGAACGGAAGAAGGGCGTGCTCCGGATTATACCAAAGGGTAACGGTAAGCCGAAGACGGACATAAGAGCTTATAGGCCTAAAAAATTATCGCCAATTCTAGGCAAAATATCATTAAGCACCGTCTACACCTTCATCAGAATGGGAGGCTCATCCATCCGATTTGCAGAAAACACCAGGTATTTAGGCTAATTTTGGACAGAACTTCTTTGTTCCTAGCCCACGTCAAGAACGTCTCCGACAGGGCCCAGGCCCTGTTTCAGAAACTGAGAAGACTTTCAACAGCTGAGTGGGGATTGCGCTCCCCGGCGATTCGCCTGCTGTACAGAGGGGTATGTGTCGCAAGTCCCATAAGCTGCCTCTGTGTGGGAGCATTGCTTGGATAATGTTTTGATAAACTCGGCTCTTAAACGGGGTCAGCGGACTCCCCTGTTGGCGCTCTTGGGCGCTTATAGGACTGTGGCCTCAGAAGCGTTACCGGTTCTGGCCGGCGTTCTGCCGATTGACCTTGAAATTAGGGAAATATTGACCAAAAAGGAACTTATTAGAGGCAGGGCTGCTGTCCACTTGGGAGTCAAGCTGACACCGGGAGGAGTCGTGACCCTCCCTGGCTTGCTCAAAGCGATGCGCGAGAGGACGCTGAGTGTATGGCAAGAGCGATGGGATGGGTCGACGAAGGGCAGATGGACTTTCTCCTTCTTCCCTTCAGTTAAATTCAGAATGGAAGGGGCATACATTAAACTAGACCACTAAGTGACGCAGATGCTTTCTGGGCATGGGGAATTCAGGGGTCGGCTTCATAACTTGACCCTCTCTCCTCACCCAAACTGTGCATGTGGTGATACTAACCAGGACGCAAGGCACATGCTGTGGCACTATGAGTTAATGAAGGAAGCACGAGAGGAAATGTTGGATGGCTTGCGCAGAATAACAAGACTAGCGTGGAATGCTGACCTTGTCTCGAACAAAGAGAATTTCGAATGCTTGAAAAAGTTTGTCAGTCCTGGGTAGAGAGATGGCCTGTTCTTAGAGTCGCCGACCTAGACTAAATTCATCTTTGTTTCAGGTGCTACACGTATTGCTCCTGTCACCTTCGGTCCTCCTCTATTACTCTTTTTTTTAGTGAATAAGCTTTAAACTATCTATAATATAACTTATGTGACCTATAAATTACTGATTATGTTTGACTGTTTTTTTCTCTGGTCTCTGCTAACAATGATTTATGTTTTTACCTCGACAGGTCATGTTCTATCTTGGTGAGTGATGGTAGTGATGACACTATCGATCGATACATTATCACTGCTGAACTGATACTGTAATTATGTTTCACATGTATAAATGCTCTTATTATTTTCTATTTTTCTTTATTAGTTTTGGTTTCCATTCTTTGGTGGCGCAACTGAACTGTACATGTTATGTATCGTCGTTCCCCCATAGAAAGGAGCTGGGATAGATCCTGTCCATGAACATTGCCAGGCGAACACACACCGGAGCGGTCTTCCCGCGATCCGCCCGCGCCTTCCCCAACGACATGCGTAGGCCTGAGGCGTAACCACGCGGTCTCGATGTCTTTCCGCCTCCCCTCCGGTAACCTGATGCTCATCTTTTCCTTAAGGTCTTCAAAAACTTCCCCTTCTCTCCCAAGTAAATTTCTACGAGGCAAAATCGGGGAACCGGCTAAAGGGACCGCGGACTTTGAGCATTGTCTGCGGTTGGGCCGATAGCTATACGCATTCTCATTGGGACTGCCAGGTGGTCTATGGAATACTTTCTCTGGCTTTTCTTTTTATATATTTTATTTTTGCTATTATACTAATTACTTACATTATAACATAATCATCTGTTTTTTCCTCATTACTTATTTTATTTTCAGAAGGTTTCCTCGACTGGTCATAGCCGTTATTTTTCTTTTTCTTTTACTAACACTATTATATCTTTTTGATGTTATTTATTTCAGAAGAATTATTCCACGGGCCGCTACTTCTATTTATCTTTTGTATAATGTAAATACTTGCATACTGCTTACTAACCCTGTATGCATGGACATTGGAGGGTCTAGAGTCGTTCAAATAAATGTAGCTTCGTTCAAAAAAAAAAGTAAAGTCTCGACGTGTGCAGTGAAGGAGGAAACCATATGTTTCCTTATAACGCCGTTGGGAAAGTGGTGGGGTCCCCTCCAATGTCCTGATAGTCTAATTCATATTATCTATATAAATAAAAATCAATCGCCGAAATGTATGTACGCGCATAACTTCCGAACGACTGCACCAAATTGAATAATTCTTTTTTTTTGTGTTCGTTATTATCTGGACAAGGTTTGTATAAAACTACTGGTGAGCTCTGGCATTATGAAATTTGGATAAAAAAATTGTAATATGTGTCATGCGACCTGTTTGAAAACTGAATGTATGGAATGCGGGAGGGGGGAGGGGAACTTGGGTAGGGGGTTCGCTGGAGGGGGGGAGAGGAACAGGGAGGGGGGAGGGGAACTCGGGAGGGGGTTTACGGGACGGGGAAAGGGGGGGTGGAGTAGGGAGTGGGAAGGTGGAGGAGGCGGAGAGTGGAAGGGGAGGCGGAAGGGGAACGGGACGAATGTGAAAGGACACGCAGGGAGAAAAAATTATTTATTAAATGGCATAGCAACGCATGCCGGGTACCAGCTAGTTATTTCATAAATCTCATTTTGATACGCCAGCTGCGATTGTTCGATTTACATGGAAAGAAATATACAAGTATCCAATGATGTTATATAAATAGACTCGCCAGTCTTACATACTCACAAAATAATGTGGCAAGTAAGCAACACTCTTTTGTTTTCAGCGATTTTCAGTAATTTCTTAATTCAAAAGTTATTCATGTATTGAAAAGATATGGTACTTCCACACCGAAGCCAAACTTCCAATGCAAGAACTACCCTTCACACAATCGTTCGAACTTGGCCTCAGCGTGGCCGTACCATAAGGCAATCAAAGAATGTGTGTTTTTTCTCTAATGACACACAAAACTGTCAGACAAAGAACATAAAAATTAATTGCATTGCTTATAATAATCGATAATATCTTCACTTTTACTACTGTTTGCCGTGTAAGGCCGGGTCCATTGCGCGTAATTTTTGTCTTGACGGCCAAAACAAGTCAATGAATTTATCAAGTTTGTCAATAAATATTGTCAACTTGTTGTGTTTCGAGTTTAGTTGTGTAGGCAGGCGGGGGGGGGGATTCATTTTTTGACAGATGCCGTGCAATGCGGTCGTGTGTGGAGAATCGGAACGGCCTTTTGTCGATGACAAAGTATGTAACGTCTTTGCCTTTTGTGGTTATGTGCAATGAGCGGGCATAATCACGAGTTCAAAATATTATTATACCTAAATATAATATAACAAAAAAATTTTTGATAATAAAATTATAATATAATATGAAATATTTATAATTATTCTGTTTTTGACGTAAATATTTACGCACTCTAAATTCGTAACTTTAGGTCGTGCCATAATCGATATTAGTCAGAAATCTTTCCTGATAATTCAATTTGGCATGGTCAGCACAATTTGATAAGTAGTACATAATAACAATGTATGGCTGTTTATGAAATTTGCGTTTTTGTGTAAAATCATTTCAAGGGCACTGTACAAAGACATGTTATGGCGATATTACACACGTCAACCACATTGATGCGATTTGGTTGAACGGCGTATAATTGAAAGGGTGTGCTGTTTAGACGTACTTGACAGAAGTGGACCATACATCACCATACAATCCATGTTACCATAACACGCACATGCAAATTGCTCATCAAGATATAACTTATCCCTACTCTCTTACCAAATAGTACTTTCTTTGATTTTATATTGTACTTGTATTTTTTACAAACACACTTGTACTTAATGTACTTGTATTCTTATTACATTTAAATAGTATTTTAATTACACAAATGTACTTGTATTTCTTTATTTTTTTTGATACATGCTCCTTGTATTATTTTTAATTCAATAGTACGTATTTTCTTTCATATACTTTTCATATTATTTTAAATTTTTCTGTTTTTCCATACTTATTTTTTATATTCATATATCTTAAACTTATGTAGATATTTTGCATTATTTTTAATTCCTTTATACATCATACTTGTTTTAGATGCATAAATTATTTTATTTTTATATTATTTTGTTTTACATTCAACTTATTTTTAATTTGTATTATTATACTTAACATAAAATTGGCCACTACAACACGGGCATGTGCCTAGTGTGATGGCCAAAAAATTATCCATTTACTGTAATGTATAAACTTTACTGAATAAAGAACATTAAAAAAAAAAAAAAAAAAAACATTGCTGTCATAGAGTTTAGAATGTCTTCGAAACAGGTCGTGCGTGCGGGAATTATATCCCTCTGATTTAATGTTCCACAGGTTTGGATTGTTCTTAAAGTGCTCTAAGAACAGAGGCGTATGCTCTTCCCTCCATTTAAAAACCATTTTCTATATTGACAACTCACTACAAAATAAACAGTCACAGTTTGACAATTTAATACGCGCGCACAGTGCTGCGCGCGCATGCAACGCCGCATTCGCGCATGCGCACGAAGGTCAACAGAACAAGTTGAATATTTTCAATGCGGTGGAAAGATGACGCGCAATGACATGGAAACATTCAATGTCTTGTTTACACGGTGCAATTTGGTATCTACAACCTAATTGCGAGGCAGAATTGAAACGTCTAATATGCCCATTACGCATCACGTTCCCGCGCGTTGAATATTCCAGGCGTTTCTCGATACCGAATAATTATATTAATAATTGTTACTATATTATAATTTTATTATCAAATATATTTATTATAATATTATACGTAAGTATAATAATATTTTAAACTCGTGATTATTTAAGCTCGCTCATTACACATAACCTCAAAAAGCCAGGAGGGCATTTTGGCACTTTTTAAATGCAATTTTCCCACTAGTAACCCCCCCCCCCCAGGACCAATTTTTATGAAGTTGAAATTTGTGTTTGTCAACTTTAATGGGGGGGGGGGGGGGGGGGGGTTACACCACGTTGTCTGCCATATCCGTCCCTTGTTTGTGGTCAGTGGCGTAGGCTAGCACGGGTTCTTACAGAATATTTACCACAACAGAGGTGGTAGAACGGGGTAGGATGAGGGGGGCGAAACGGAATTCCATAATGACACAAAGTACAATAATTATAAACTGAATATTGTCCCGATTTTTTTTTATTCAGACTTCTCGGACCGCCCAAGCGCTGGCTTGCTAATGGACCGGCGGACCATCTTCTAGCCTGTTGCGGACCACTGGTTGGGAAACCCCGGCTTAGACTAAAGTACTGGAAATCGAGACTAGTGTCATTGCCTTGCTTTTGGCTTCCCACTTTTGAGATTTCTACCCCACGTCTACAGAATATAATGTCTTTGCAAGTGCCCATCAAACTTTAAAGCGAATTCCATCGAGTCCCAGTTGCGACCATTATCTTTTTCCGTCTTGTTCTTTTTCATATTTTCGTTTAGATTACTAGTGTTATCTTCTTTTTCAATGATATATTACATTGATGGGAATAACCTTCAAAATTTATAAAAAAAAGTTAAAAAAAAAAAAAATTGAATATTCATTTAGACTTGAAAAGGTCAATATACAACGTGTCCCAAAATTCAACGATAAGCGGGCACCGGTGGGTGGGTCTGCTTACTCATGATTCCTCGAGAAAAAAAATATTTCTCAATTTTTTTTGTACAAAAAAATTTTTAAAATGTGAGATTGACAATTATGACGGTATGATGGAGGGTGATTGGTAATTCACCCATTGCCACCTTCCGGGTTAGACGAGAGGATCTGGGTTCGAGTCCCAGTTGCAACCATTATCGTTTTCTATTTTTCTGTGCCTTGTTCTCTTTCATGATTTTGTTTAGATTATTAGTGCTATCTTCTTCTTCAATGATATAATTTAAAGTGAATGTTTATTTTATTGATACCGGTCTC
The DNA here is from genome assembly GCA_929108145.2 of Limnephilus rhombicus. Lineage (NCBI taxonomy): Eukaryota > Metazoa > Arthropoda > Insecta > Trichoptera > Limnephilidae > Limnephilus > Limnephilus rhombicus. Next base: position 27,731,487 of record OV815278.1, read on the forward strand.
CTTACATTATATAAATCATTAAATTTGGGTAATGGTGGTTACATTGTTGTACATTTGTTACTTACGATGTTTTTCACATCACAAGAAATATACATTTAAAAATAAAAAAAAACATTGTGCAAAACATCATTTACAAATGACAAAGAATAGTAAATCAAAGTGTGCAATTCACACGCGGTAGAAGTGAAACCTTCAGAAAACTTAAGTACACAAGAGTAGGCTGTAAAGCACTGCACAAAGAGAAGGCTAGATCATATAGATGTCTTTTCATCATAATAATCATTATTATAGGCAATGCAACATTAAATTGCTCTAAAATTCTCCATTTTGCCATCGCCTAAGCCGGATACTACTGATTACTTATGAATTCAATGCTTTTTTGAGTTTTTTCCGTGATCTTTTCCATTTTAGTGATTATTTCTTTTTTAATGTTTTTCATCAATGTGAAAGATGATTTTTTCCATATTTTTGTCATGGAATTCCAGTGCACTTTTTCCCATTCATTTGGTCATCTCATTAGTATTTGTGTTTTCTTTTTCGGAGTCGCTTTCTTTTGCCTATTCATTTTGGAGTGGTTCGAAGATTGGATATTGATTTTACAATTTATTTTTTTTTGGATTTTGTAGAATTTAACCCTTGGTCTGATGTCTGCAGAGATTCGTCAGGCGCTTTATACCACTACACCAAAGGAGACTTGCGTGGGACTGAAGATTTATCCTAATATATTGGAACTAAGTACTCATGAATTAAATAAATATTTTATTGCTATCTCATTCTTTCGCAGGCTAAATCTTATAGATGTATTTGTTTGTCTCTTTTTAGTGTCGCTCACTTTTGTTTCATCAAATTTCAAATCACAACGGTGCTAAAGAAATGTTCTCTTCAAAAATCTCACTAAATAGTAGGACAAAACAATGTAGTCGCCAAAGCGGTTCAAATTTAACAATTTTTGTAAAGAAATTGGATGGTATTCAACAAAATAAGCATTTTCTTTCAAGTTTTTTGTTCCCTTAAAAAAATGAGAAGAAAAAAATTGTATTCTGTAAAATTTTGTTATTGTCAGTTACAATCTTTTGGCCATCATGGTCCGATATATATTTAATATTAAATGAAAGATTCATGTCAATGCATTTATGCAACATGCACAGGTATTTTCCCTTTGTAATAATACTTGTCAAGTGGAAAAGATGTGCAATATTATGTTGTGTGGGGGTAAATATAAAACACTTATCAAATAAAAGGTAAAATGCTGAAAAAAATTATATTTTATGAGAAATAATAATTTACAATATTTATCAAACATTCGTCCTCAGTCTGACCTTAAGCTACTGTTTTCAATCTCCCACAGAAAAGAAAGCAACATTAGACTATCATATAAATTCCAGCAATAGGTTGTAAGAAGTATTACACACTGAATTGTGAATATACCAAGATAATTACGTCGAGGCATTATGTAGTTTTTAATCCTAGAAAAGGATCGTAACTACAACAAAAATCAATGTGCGAATATTTATATATAATAAGAATAGCTCTACGAATGAGACAGTCACTAATGTCAGGTTAGGTTACACATTACATTTACATAGAGTAAAATACATTGGATTGCCTGCATTTAGCTTTGGAGCGATGGCTCTTTCACCCAAAGACTAAATTCACAGTGAAAGAAACGCAGCCTTTGTACAAGAGACATACGCAGGCGCCCGTCCTGACCTGACCTGACTGAATCCACTGCACCGATTCTCCTGAATCCACTTGTTCAGACTTAAATAGGAAATGTTCGCAGATTTACCGTAAAATGAGTAGTAAAAAACTTATCCAGTTCTAAAATTTTAGATTAAAAAAATAGAACACGTATTCAATAGCAAAAATGTACACTGAATAATAAACATTGCCAAATAATTTATTGTTAATTACAAAAAACCCTTAACTTATTTTGACTACAACTTTCAACTTATTATATTTGTGATACTGGGAAGGCCTGTAGTGACAGAATGGCAAATGAAATGACAGAATTAGGTGTGGTACTACAGCGTTCCTAACTGCGGAACATACTGCCGATCCTCCCGTCGGTTGCTTTATGATGATCTGGACATCCCAATAGTGGGGCTTCCCAGAGAACCGCTTACGGACGATAGAGATGTGCGCTACCAATCATCAAAACATCCGTATTCAGTACAACCCTCGGGAAGCACACAGTCGGGAGGTACGCTTGTCCCAACGTGCATGGAGGACTACGTATTGCACTCGGCCAGTATTCCAGACAAGGCGACTGCAGTACACACGATAGCTCCCTGCCAACCAATCTGTTATCTGTTGTCAATGGCCTACATCCACATAAATTATTAGTAAGTTATAAAAAATACTATGCGGAGCTATGTTTGTTTGTATGTATGCATGTATGTTGAAATATCACAAATAATAACAACTTGGAAACAGAAATAAGATGACTGAAGTAGGTTGTTTGTTTGTTTGTTTGGTTGTTTGGTTGGTTGGTTGGTTGGTTGGTTGGTTGGTTGGCTGATGGCAAGCAGAGATAGCCGGCATTCAACAGAACATCAGCCTCACTGTGCCCCGAGCACTAGGGACTAGACGTAGGGCGTAGTGCTTAGTGCTAGTGCCTGTGAGTGATGGCGCGCTCTTCAATGTGCCACCACCCTACACCCACACCCCGGCCACAAACAAGACCCCATGCAACAAACACATTTGCCATTTACTTAACACTTTCCATCAAATTATGTATCAATAGGTTAAAATGACTTAAAGCTATTTGATTTATATATATATCCATACATATACAGCTATCAGGGGTGCCCCTGGTGAGCCAGACCTCATCAACTAGCTTCAGAAATATAAAAGTGACAAATGTACGATGTACGTCAGCGTTGGTAGGATTAGGGTAAACAATACACGTGTTTGGGGCCACCCGATGATAACTGTGTATAAGTATGCGTGAATGGGTGAATGAATTATATTTATCAACGGCTCCCAAGCAGGATACATTCCATTTCATTAAACATTTTCAGAAAAACAAAGCATAAATCAAACCATTAACAAATCACAGGAATTACTTGTGCTCCTTAAGATAGAAAAGATAAAACTTAAAATTACTTTTCAACGGAATGAACGTTTGTTTTATCAGATGCTACTTGAACGAGGGTACAATGTTTGTTTGTTTGTTTCCAAATGAAAAAGAGGTAGAAAAGTGATCCCACCGATGTGTTCACCTATATATTTACAAAATTGACCAAATATGCAGAACACCCACACATTCTATGTTTTCCATTAAATGTCACGTTACAATAATAGTACAATTTATAATTGTCTAATAAAATTATATTAATCAATAAACAAGCTGCGTAAAAAAATAACAAAACTATAACAATTAAATTTTGACTGAATTATACACACATATGTAACTTCTTATCGCTAGAGACAAGCCAGAAGAGAAATGCCTTAAATGATGGACAGAGAAAATAATAATAAATAATGAACGCTAACTTCCAAAATAAATATTCTTTCATAACTTAAGAAAACACTAAATCTTACATTATAAATATACTTGCGGGAAAATAACAAAAGGACTCGGCTCTCGAGAATATGAAACATTTACCTAAGCTTCGCAATTGTAACAATATAATAAGCCTTACAAATAAAAAGTTTTGCACACAATATCACTTTGTGCGAGCTTAGGAACCGTTGAATCCATATAGTTTTATTTAATATATGTGCAAAGTCTTCACGTCCAATCTGTCGGGAGATACTTCGTCATCGCTGACACAAGTGCTCTCTGACCCCCGCTGGTGGTCTGCTGGTCTGCTGGTGGGCCGGTGCTACACTCTACACCCGGTGGGCTGTGGCTGTGGCTGGCTGCTCTCACCACACTCTACACCAGGTTGTACTCTTTCAGATTGGACTGAAGGATGGTGTCCTTGACGGCCGCAAACACAAATCTGATGTTCTCCGTGTCTGGAAGCATCAACAAACATGTCAGACTCTACACTTCGATATTCATAATACGTACACACATTTTAATTTGTTGAACAATATTAAAAACAATTATTTAGTTTGATTTCTGTGTGGAAATTTTAGTTCAAATTTGTGACTTCTTATTATTTGCTATAAGCAAATAACGTTATAAAAAAAGAAACCACAAACTTACCACTGCGATTGTAATCAATCATATTCAAGTTATGTATATTAATATTGATAATTAATAACAATGCTAGATAATTAATTACATTTAATTAAGTTTTATAAAAATGTTATGGGAACCACCAACCCTTGAATTTTAAATAGGTATCCAGACAAAAGGGACAGAATTAGAAGTGACTTGCACAGGTTGTATTTAATTTTCATCAAGACTGTGGGAGTACTTTTAGGTAAACATATACAGCCTTACTCATTATGAAACCGTACCACGGCTCTGTAGCGTTGCGGTAGCTACACAGTGGAGTAAGCCTACACTGCTCAGGGTAAAAATCTTTACTCATCATCATAATGTTTCTCGACAGCTGTTATAGATTTTTTTACGGTAGCAACACTGCTCCAAAGCTGAAAAACGCGGTCAATTTAGCATTTCGCGGCGTGTTGCCAACTTCACGTTTATTCATACGTCAACATCAGTCAATATAACATATTATTCGAGGAGCTTCAGCGAGATTGATCTGTATTTGTTTACCGTTTATAACGCAATTATAAACACTATCTCATCTCGTTTCTACCCCAGTATCGTAAGGCACAAAGAACTTGGAGATCGGTAGATACTTTGCCACCAAATCAAATACGTACCAAATCAATCAAACGTCTCATGTTGACTTTGGTAAATCTATATTTAGACCTAAAATCTCCTTCCGTAAATGCCGCAAATGGATCGTACCTTTTTTTTAACCTTTTCCGTAGTCGTGATGCACGAATGCCGCGAATACGGTCAATATTTGCCAAAGCTCCGTTCAAAACGTCAAGATTCTCATAAAAGTTCGCCATTTCGTCAGTTACAACGCACGGGGTACTGAGTTAACCCTGGTGATCGGGTGGTTTAAATTCTGACAGCTACTACATCTCCCGTAAAGCGACGCGGTAAGAACACGCGCATGCGCGCGATTAACCCACCATGTTGAGTAACAATTTCACCTAACCCGGTCTTACTCCGAGGTTGTATCTTATCTTGCGATGATGAGTAAGACTGATAGGGTTATGCTATTTGCATAAAGCACACCCCTGGGGCCATAGCTTCTCTCTGTATGAAGGTGCGCTGCGTTATAATCCAAAATTGTAACTTATTTTAATTTAGTTTAACACATAAGTTTGTTAATATGTATTATTATTGATTAGACATGTTAGTGACTATAAAGTTTTTCCTGAACTGCTTTTAAAAATTGACAGAAGGAGCCTTTGGAAAATGCAGATTTAGCTCTGGGCGTTGTTGAATGGAGAAAGCTTGGGACCACTGCCCTAAATAAATAAATTGCTATTATTATTACCAAACACCCACCATCACCATGCTGACCCTAAATATAATTTGAGCAGCCTACTACATATAAAACAAGCATATTGTACCTCTCACATAACATTGTCCATTGTTTAGATAACTCCGAGAATACTATGATATTTTAAGATAGTTGTGAACCTTTTTTTTTCAAAGTTAAATTTTAAAAATCTGTGTGTAGGTTATGAGTGAGATGTATTTACTTTCACCCTTAGGGCTTTCACATAAAACAAGTAGAAATAATAGTATAATAGAAATAATATATTCAAACCCAGTATTTATACCTGCCTCGAGTAAATAGCAAAAATCAACATTAATAACTCAGGTATGCCTCATACGTCATACGTATGTGTAGTAATGTTACATTGTTGTGTAAACAAGCTTATGTTTCCGAATGGTGAAAAGAAAAAGCAGCAAATATCGACCCTTTGGAATAACAAGGTTTCATCTATCGCGGTAACGTCATGTGATAATGAGAACTATAGTAAACTATTTTAGAGTTCATTTTTTTGTATTTATTTATTTTACACACTTTAAGACAAAAAAGTCCCAATAAACTACTTTTTAGCAGTTTGTCTAACGGGTATATATAACAGGATTATACCTAGTATGAAGTTACCGAAATAGATGGAACCTTGTAATAATATCAGTGAAACAAAATGTTAGAAATTTCTCATTTAAATTTCGGTACGGAATAAAAATAAAATTTGAAAATATGAACATAACCAAATTTATTTCAAGCCTATGTAGCTTTTGGACTGGGGAGTGAATGAAATATGTAGTTTGTTTTTGAAAAATAAACAAAGAACAGCTCTGGAAGCCTCGTGTTACGATTTGGTACTCGGAATGTCATTAGATTAGCTTTGTTAAGTCAGGTGCACCCATTGAGCCATCAAATAATTTGTATAAAAGTACCAAATCGCTCATGGTTCTTCTGTAAGATAAGTCGGTTAAATCAAGTAATCTTCTTAAAAATTTGTGTTGAACTCTCTCAAATTTTATTTGTTTAATGTGCTTTATAGTATGTGGGCCAAACAGTGCAATTGTATTCTAAATTACTTCTTTAGAAGGCAGTGAAGAGATTCTTAAAATAATAGAGCGATGTAAAATCTTTATAAATAATTATTAAATTAAATAATTTTTTTCATAAAATAACATATGTATTCTTTTGTTTGGCTTCTGTTGTTGTGTAACTTATAAGGACCAACGATCTAATGTTTCTTAAGACAGCTGAAGAGAAATATTTGTAAGGTTTATCTAACCTAGAGCTGGTGGTGCCCAAACATCAAATGAAAAAAACCATTCAAAAATTTGCATTGGACATCAGGCAGGACTTGAATCAAAAACCTCACAACTCAAATGTCAAATAAGAGTAGAAAACATAGGAGGGCACCACTGTTGTTCAAATGGCAATACTAAAAATATAACTCGTGGTGGAAATGTAAAGCTGTGTAACCTACATTTTTGTAAAAAATTAAAAAGGCATAAAAGTAAAAATAATATTTTTTCATTGCAATATAAGATACCCACAGATCTCACAATTAGAATTGCATAAAGATATATTATACCATTGCAATTTTGTTGTGTTAAGTAACATAAAGAAGAATAATGATATTGTAATAAAATATAAAGCACCGTGTAGAAATTGCTGACATTTATTTAATACTAGTTTTGCCCGGGCTTTAGATCATGTCTCTCAATTTAAATCTGAATATATTTAACTCATTCAGATCTAAAAGTAGTGTAACTAAACTCACTTTATTGATTCTTCCTTTCTACCTACTGTTAAATTCAAATTTATGTTTACCCGTCAGCAACGTAAGCAGATATACACGTTAAAATGACAATAAGAGTCAAGTACAACAAGCGTGTTTTCACGTCAATGCGTGTATCTCCACAGAAATCTTTGTAACTCCATTATTGTTTAGTTGAGTCCATATCTTTGAAATTTGCCTTGACAGTCCCATAACAACATCCAATGTTTGTCATCAACATCATAAATATTGACAATTTTTACTGTGTTTCGAGCTTTCCATGTTCGAAGGAAAACATTTCCTAAACATTCCATCCTGGGTGAAGCGGAAAGGCAGGCGGGGGGGGGATAATTCATTTTTTGACAGATGCCGCGCAGTGCAGTCGTGTATGGAGAATTAACGGAACGGCCTTTTGTGGTTATGTGTAATGAGCGGGCATAATCACGAATTTAAAATATTATTATACCTAAATATAATATAATAATATTTGATAATAAAATTATAATATAATATCAAATATTTATAATTATTTTGATTTTGACGTAAATATTTACGCACTCTAAATTCTTAATAGTAACTTTAGGTCGTGCAATAATCAATATTAGTCAGAAATCTTTCCCGATAAATAAATATCTATTAAAATATCTGTGTTTTCTCCCTGATGCATCTCTTTTTCACCAGAACGCATTTTAACATTGATATAAACGCCAAAAACGTCAAGTGCTCATTGCTTAAGCGTCGACACGTCCTTACCCCAGACCACAAGCCAAATTGTGTGAACGCGCGAACTTCGCACCAATCTTTCAACCGTGTTTAGTGTTTTAACAAACGGAGGAGACGGAAAACAAAAAATGTTTTAGTGAAGTTTGAGGAATTATCACGGCAAATGTTTGAGCTTTGGACCTGCCTTTTTAGTGACATCCCTAAAACAAAAAGTAAAAGGTCGATAGTGAATCATGCTGTACATCCCTATTCAATTTGTCCATAGAAATACGTAAAAAGACCTATTCTGTCAGACATACGATTGACATATATTTTACCCGCCAAATCGGCCGCTGGATATTGTTAATTTTTATCAAATATTTTGTATGAAATGATAAAAAAGTGAGGTGATAAAATTGTTTATTATACATTTATATAATAGAATAAGTATTGTTTTTTTACCTAATCTGTGATTTTAGTACCGTTTTCACATAAAAACATCATGTGAGTCATTTTAACATTTTTTTAATGTTTGCATTCTAAATTTTAATATTTACAAATGTTAATATTTATTTGTACTTAGGTTTTTCGTGCGGCTTCGCTCGCATGGTGTAAGGGGGGGGTTCCGCCTCCTCCACCTCCCCCCCCTCTCACCGCCCTCCCTCCCCACACTCCCCTCCAACTTTCCATATATTCAATCCCAGTACATTCAGTTTTTAAACAGCCCGCGTGCCACCTTTTACAATTTTTATTCAAATTTCCATTTTTCATGTATATTAAATTTGGTACCTAACATAGGTAGGTACCTATTTAAAATATCTAAAATTCTTGATTCGATTCAAACTATTAAGGGAGTACCTACTTTAAATAAATTTATCAACTTAAAGATTTTCAAAAATAGAATCCTGATTTAAAATGTCATTCTCAAATACGCGAACTGTCAAACGTGCGATAGTCATTAGGTTTTCTGAAATTATCCAATTTTCTTAATTTTTCTCTCCGTAAGAACCATTATTGTACTTCAAGAAATATTCTAAAAAAAGAATTAGCGAAATCGGTTCAGCTGCTCTCGAGATTTGCGCTTAGCAACACATTTAGCGATTCATTTTTATATATAAGATATAACAATTTGAAAGCTTATTTCTAAAACAGTTTTAGTATTCGACTACGTTCAGAAATGTTTCATTTATAGAGCTTTAATTGTGGAGCGGTAATAACACAAAGTTTTCGTAAAAGTGACATTTCGTTTAAGACATTAAAAGTGAATATTCGTGGTATATCGGACAGGTAAAATTAAATGAAAGCAAATCACTTTGTAAAACACCATTTAATCAAATTTATGTCAATAAGTGGGTACCTTAACAACAGTGCTTCTTCGATTTTCAGTTTTTTCAGAACAAAAAATGTCTTTTTAAAAGTGATTTAACCGGTGACAGGCCGGAGACGCGCCGGCGCGCGCGTCACATGCGCGAGAAAATAATTCAAATATTTGGATAATATTTTGGACAAAAAACTTTTGGTCTGCGATTTTGGCCCTTCTATGTACATAATTTGTATGAAGAACAGTGTCAGAATCGCTTGCGCCAACATTACTCTAGGAGACGCCTAAAAGTTTCATTCACCTTGCAACCCTAGAATATTTTAAAAACGATTGTCTATGACAATGACCTGTCAAAATATGCCAAGAATTTAACCGTCGCAACTAATGTGTGTTCCGCGACTAAAACATCGTAAAACCTATTAATTTACGTAATAAATGCAAGTAATGTTGTTTTGGTAGATAGTTTATTGTGTTGTGAACGTGTTTCAATCAATAAAATATACAATAGCTCAAAATTAATCAACAAAACATTTAATTCAAAGTTCAAAATGGTGCTTTTTTAGTGTTTTTTCGTGAAATGGTCTGGCCTTTGACCGGTTAAGGTGTTCTATACATACTTTCACTGTCATTGCGCTTTAAAAGAATATTTTACAGATAAATTGGTATTGCCAGCCTACAAATTGTGTAGTTCCATTTTTAATATTTTCTACTCTTAACCTGTCAAAGGCCCGCAAATTCCAGGAAAAATACGGAAATTTCGTAACAAAACACGATTTTGAATTTTGAATTATATGTTTTGTTGATTAATTTTGAGCTATCGTATATTTCATTGACTGAAATACGTTCCTAGAACAATAAACTATGCACCAAAACAACATTACTTGCGTTAATTACGTAAATTAATAGGTTTTATGATGTTTTAGTCGAGGAACACGCGTCAAAACTGACAGCTTCAATTTGCGCCAAAAATGACATTTCGATTCCACAGATAAAAATCATTTAAAAATAATCTGGTGTTGTCAGATGGATGAAACTAGTGGCTATATCATCAATGATGTTGGCGCAAGCGATTCTGACCTTGTTTTCATACAAATTCTGTACATAGAAGGGTCAAAATCGCGGTCAAACTTTTTTATTTCGAAATATTTTTTTCGCGCATGCGCAAAAGCTGCGCGCAAGTCCGCGTCTCCGGCCGTTTAGAGGTTAATTGACAGACTACACATAGATCATGCAATTAGATGCAATGGTGGCCATTAGTATGTAGGTAGCTGTATCAACATTGCTGATGTTACTGGTGATGTATGGTGTAATATGCTAAAAACCGTAAATGAGGAACCTTTGGATTAATATTTTGATTATATTTTGGAACCTGTGATTCGTTACACCTGAATTCACCTTAGATGAAGCAGAACTGGTTCAACTGAAGAATTACCTTTTCATCTCTATTCGTCAGCACAATATATTGTTAATAAGACAAATTCATTTCTTTGTTAGAAATATGAACACTATTCTTAAAAGCATACAGCCTTACTAAAAAAAAAACCACAGCACGCCCGATAACCCGTGTTATTGCAATAACATAAATAAACCCCGTGTACACTAAAACACGTTTAATTACCAATAACCTTTCCTACGTGGTCACGCTGTTAAAATGCATTGAAGATCTGACAACGTTGTATATGGTTTTAATTTACTAGTAAAAAATGTTGTTTTCATACTTCTCCGCTAGGGGCATTATTGGCGCGCCTGCGCATTATTTCTCAACGGCCCGCTATGAAAATGGTGTGTTTTTCGCGGGATGTTGAAAAAATTTGTTAGTACCTAAATGTTGTGATTTTACTTAATAATTTCTATTGTAGTGACGAATTTACTCTTCTATTCACATAATTGATATATTTACCATGTTATTTGTGTGGTTTACATCAGTTTAATCAAGTTATTGTTCAAACGCCGTACTTTCAAAATTGAACTGTCAGAATATTGTTTTATAGGTTACTTAAATGATAAAATTTACATTTTAAGATCTTTATTTTAAGAGAATTTCAAGTGATAATTTTTATAATATCAATATCTAATACATGTGTTCGTAAACGTATCAAAGAAATTGACGTCTTAAGAGATGCAAGAAATCTGTTAAATATCGGTATTATCTCTAAGTTATTTTTTGGCAATAAAAAAAACTTTGAAATTGTTTATTATTTTTTTATTGTATGCATGAGGAAAAAGTGAGGTGATGGTTTCCTTCCAAATTTATTACATAAAAGGACTGTGTTTTTGAAATTTTGATTTTTTTAATTTCTCCACACTTTGGTCAAAAAAGTTTTGGTAAGAAATTTTTTTCTGAGTTTGAATCTTAAAATATGGCAGTTTTTGAAAACTAAAGTGTATTTCAAATACACAAATCTAAAAGGTAATTTTATCTAGTTTTCATAAATGGTATTTGTTTTTACAACACCTTCAAAAATAAGAAATATATAGAACATTCAAAATACTTTGGAAAAATTCCAAATTTCGTTGACACATCATTAATAAAACAGAGATAAACTACCCTCTCAGGCCGTGTAAACCAAGTGTATTTTTTTCCATGAACAATTTTTTAATTAGTAATGTTTTCACATCCGCGGCCGTTTGTCAATTGAATAAAATTTTCACTGGGTTTTTAAGTAAGGCTGTTAGTGTTCAAAATTAGCGACAATTTGATGTAAATTTACAAACAAAACATAAAAAGCCAAGGGGAGTAACAAAAAATAAAATTACAATTATAAATTAAGACATGCGCTTTTTTATTGAAAAATAATATGTAAATGAAAACAAAAACATACACAGACAATCACGAAAATAATTTCTTATTAGTGTTATTGTGTTAAGATGTTGTATGTGTTAACGGAAAGCCTCACCATATTTTAATGAGGGCAGTTTGCCACAAAAAGATAGCGTCTTTGCAATAAGTAGAATAAATTGAAAAATTCCTATAAAAACACCTTTGGCAGTGGTTTTGGAATGCTGGCAATCAAGTCACATAATACGTTTTAAGATTTTCACGGCCAAAAGTATTTTCGTTATTTGTTTTTGGGGTGTTATGCCGTGTTGCGCTACCTCCTTCTTGAGCCAACGTTTGGACACTGCAACGCTGTCTGAAACGTTGGCTCAAGAAGGAGGTAGCGCAACACGGCATAACACCCCAAAAACAAATAACGAAAAGTCACATTATGTTTGTGTTGTAAAATTATTTGTAAACAATGTGAACCACTGAACAGTAATGGAATGTTACCAAATTAATAAAATGGAGTAAATAATAGGTAGGCTGGTTTAATATATTATATGAGTACGTATAAGCAAAGGCACTTTTGAAAGGAAAAATAATTTGACTAAATTTAGGCAGTTGAAAATCATTTTTTGATTATGGTGATTGTTTCACGCCAAATTGAATTCTTTCAGGGCAGTTTGCATGATTGTGTCTTTAACGGCACAAAATACAAGCTTAATGTTTTCAGTGTCTGGTTAGTGTTAAAAGTATGATTTTGTAAATAAATAATAAAAATGTATGTTTTTAATATTAGTATTCCGCATGCGACGAATATGAATCCCAGGATGTAGCATAAAATAAAAACAAAACATGCATATAAAAGAATAAAATAAAATTACTAACAAATAATATGAACACAATATTCGTGCAATTACATAGTAATATGTAATTACAAAATAATCTTTTAATTTGTAATTATAATCCAGGATTTGAAATCTGAGATTGAAACATAAGCACAGGTAGTGAACCGTGGCAGTCTTTTCAGTGAGTTAAAGTGGAAATAATGAAAAATATAAACAACATGATTGATGTTGTAGCTGAAAATATATTTTACAAAATTTTCATATACAAAATTGATATTTCAAAATAATATACACATATAAATTCACTTATAACATCAACAATGTCATATTTTTCAATCTACCCTCGCCCTCTGAAAAGTCACGAACTGCCACTGATAGTGAACTACATAATAGATGCGAAAATATTGAATTGCAGCAATCATTCTGTTCGTCAGGGAAATTAATTCAATTATGAAAAAACTTTCCGCATTCACCTTACTTTACTTTTAACTACATAAGTAATAATGTACAATGCTAATGCTACAAATAAAAAATGAACACAAACACCAAATCAAATAATTAAAGCAGGAAAACTTGGACATAAGGATTAATAATGGTAAAAATATACAAGAATTTTGCTTGTTTTAAAAAAAAATTGTAGCTGGGTTAGAGAATAGTATTTTTGGCTCAGTTTTTAATTGGTTACTGTGGATATTTCTGGATAAGCGGGACAGTATGATACCAACACAATTCCTTTCCGTGGATCTTTCTGGGTAAGTGGGACAGTATGATACCAACACAATTCTTTTCCGTGGATCTTTCTGGGTAAGTGGGACAGTATGATACCAACACAATTCCTTTCCATGGATCTTTCTGGGTAAGTGGGACAGTATGATACCAACATAATTCCTTACCAGTTCATACTACCTTCTCAGCAAGAAGAAATTGCTCTCCCGTGATATATATAAGATGCATTAATATAAATTTTATAAATGAAACATTGAATAACAAATATGTAATATAAGAGAGAATATAAATATGTAATACATATTAGATTAAAAAAAGCTGGTATTCAACTTGAAATCAAGTACAAGTGGCAGTTGTGTCCGGAAATATAACTAATATAATCCTCAACCTTAAATCTTCCATGCAATATACCTCAACCGAGGGTGGGACAGATCGCTGGCTCCAACCAGAGAGACTTGTGATGAGAATTAGATAATAGGAATACAAGTTACCTGTTGCACAGGTGAAGTGCGAGTATATGATTTTCTCACTGTCCGGATTCAGGTCCACAAACATGCGCAGGATGAACTCCCGAGCGGCGATGGCATCTCGTTGGGGACCTACGGAAGCCAAACAATACAATGTGTGCCAATGTCTACTGTCCAATGGCACTACACTTATGGGATTAGCTCACTACTTAGCTTACTTACCACTTTAATTGGATCTAAACAAACACGCCACAAGGCAGAAACAACTTTAACCTCTTATTGGCCGGAAACGCGCGGATGCGCGTGATTTGTGCGCATGCACGCGGAAAAAATGTTTGTCTGCGATTTTGACCCTTATATGTATAGAATTTGTATGAAGGACAAGGTAAGAATCGCTTGTGCCAACATTTACACAGGATCTAGGCAAAAATTTCATTCACCTGGCAACCCCAGAATATTTTAAAATGATTTTATCTGTGGCATCAAAATGTCAAATTTGCCGCGATTTTTCTGTCAAAGTCCGATGCGTATTACTTGACGAAAACATCGTAAAACCTACCAATTTACGTAATTAACGCAAGTAATGTTGTTTTGGTACATAGTTTATTGTTCTAGGAATGTGTTTCGGTCAATAAAATATATCATAGTTCAAAATTAATCCACAAAACATTTAATTCAAAATTCAAAGTGATACTTTGTTAGGGAATTTTCATGAATTTTCGGAAATTTCCTGGCCTTAAGAGGTTAATCCTCCTTTAGAGTTTATGCCATACTCTTCTATCTAATAAAAGCATTTACGACCAGTCTTACAAAAATATTTATGAAATGATACTGTACTGAGAGCTTTTGTACAAAAATAACAATGTGACACAAATTGTCAGTTTGCTGATAGAATTTGACATATTAAATTGCAGTTTTTATAGGCTTACAACAATTCTGGCAACAAACTGAAAACATTTATAATGACAGCTAAACCACTGATTATTAAAAAGAAAAAACTTTGATAATTATAAAGGAACAACTTTAGTGCCAAGCATAATATGAGGACTAAGTAGATATGTTTATATGTGGGAGGGGTCACTCTTCCCAACCTGTGGCAGCAGTGAAATGTGAGTAACACATTCTGTCGGGATCGGGATTTTCATTCAGATAGAGCTTTAGGATATACTCCCTGGCTGGCTTGTCATCTAATTTCGGACCTTAGATTCAACATCAAAACATCATTATTTCAACTTCACATAATAGAATAGCTGACTTATTTATTTGAAATTTTAAAAACTTCAATAATTATTAACAATGTGTATCAAACAAACTGCGGTGATTCGTTTGGAAAGTAAACAAAGATAAATAACAATTATTAATATTCATGTCAGGATTTGAACCAGGGACTTTCAGTTTAGAGGCAAAACTGATCTGAAAAACTTTAACATTACCTAACTTTAAAAATAGTATCAGAACCGTTTTGTTAGTATACAACCAGTCAACAAAAGGGATGCAGCAATAAGCTTTTGAGTAATATTATGAACCAACAGTTAAAAACCCCTTGCTGCTAGGCCCTGGTTCCAAAAATAGCCGGTTCCTCGGATCCACTGTAATCCAGTGACAGCTAGTCACTGGGACAAATTACCCGCGGCAGGCAATGACGTCATTGTAATTTATAGCCGCATGGTACTATTATTCACAACAGCTAGTTACAATAACAATCATATTATCATCAATCTCTCCATGTCCTGAGAGACACACAAAATTTTCAAATCCGTACTTATACCAGAGGCACGTCCTCATGCGATCTTTTAACGTAAGTGGCGCCATCCTTTGGCATTATTAGCTACTTGCTTGAAATCGGTTTGATTACAAAAGTATCTTTTTAACAAACTTCCAGTACGAAGATGTCTTGGTATAAGCCACGGCATCAGATTTGCATTCTTAGCCGGATTCTTAAATTTCAACCGTACAGACGTTCAAGTAATAATAACGTCCGATACTGACTGAATAGTCAACAAAATGACTTGGTGCTGTAACAGCTACTGATACTATAAATCTATAATTGCATGGCTTGAAATCAACATTTTTTCATTTAAAATACTTTCTGAAACCAGGGACTCTGTTTTTTCATGTATCCTGTATGAAATAAAATATTTATTTCTGAATTTTTCGAATAAAAAATAATCCACATCTTAAGTCTGGATTGAGTACCATTTGACCTATATATTCAGAGAAATTTTGATTCGTATCTTGAGTGCCGCTCAATCACAAACGTACGCGTCAGCCGCGCTGTGGGCTTGACTTTCCAAATCACATATGAGTGAGTCAGCCGCAAGCAAAAAATGAATAGAATTGAAAATTCAACTTCTAAAGTTACAACACCGATGTTTCAATAAATAAATTAGAATTATCTTACCATCGTATTCGGGGAAGTAGTCCACAAGATGAGAGTACATGATCTTTTCTTCGAGCAAATCTTTTTTGTTCAAGAACAGGATGACCGAGGAGTGCTGGAACCATGGGTACGTGATGATGGTCTTAAACAAGGCCTTTGATTCGTCCATTCGATTCTGGAAGCCACAGACAAATTAATATTCAAAGGCATTCAAGTTGACTAATCTGTGTCGCCATGTTGGCACACAGGTTAGTCAATTAGTCATACACTCCCCCCGCCTTGCACGTCTAAAGATCAAAGCAAGTATTCTAAATAACCTAAATTTGTGTATAAACACACGGCCATCTATTATTGTATTAAATTTGTCTTTTAAAAAACATTTTTTTCTGAATTATATCTTTCAAGATTTGGAACAATTTTAACGATAGCCCATTCCTTTTGGGATGCCATGGTTTTTTATGCATCCGATCACTACTGCCGGAGTCGATACCGTGACCTGTTGAGAGTACCGCACGGCAGAACCAATGACCTGGCAAAGCATAGCACGAAAAGGGGAGTGGTGCTGTTAAATGAAATTGCAAACCATTTGAGTGTGGGTGACTGTTCTCTAAATGTCGTAAAACTATTTTTGAAGAGTCATTTGCCTAAATGCTGTTATTACAAAAAAAATGTCAATTTTTGTAATATTAACTTATATGTGTTATTGTAAATAAATTGAACTAAAATTGGAATATTCAGGAAGACGGTTATATGGTTCCATGCCAACTCAGAAACACCTCAGAATGGTCATTAACAAGTGAGATTATGAAAGCTAGTTTTGACATTTCGGGAGTGGAGTTCAACAATTAGTGATGGTGATGCAATTCTCACTGGCAACATGTTGGGTCTGTGTGCGACAACTTGTTTGCAATATGAATAGTCAACATCAGTATCGGATATTAGCGTGTCCCTGTGGAAGAAGGCCTTAAATAACATTTTGCAATCATTTAGAAACATCCTGGTTTTAGCTTACTGCCAGTAATAATAAACAAGAAACAGCATTTGAAGGAGCAGATAGATTGAAAAGGAGAAAGTTACCTCATTTTCTGATTCAAACAGAATCTGATCATATTCACTTAAAGCAACTAAGAATATGATGGACGTGACGTTCTCGAAGCAATGAATCCACTTCCTTCTCTCCGATCTCTGTCCCCCCACATCCACCATCCTGCAACACATACACACAACTTATATTATAACACGGATCACCTGGGAAACAACTAAAATATTCAACTAAAATAATTTACTTTTACTTTCAAAGTTCTGTTAATTTGTACAAAGGATCAATTTTACTGATGTTTTGATAAAACTAAGAAACAAATTAAAAAGATAAAAATGTATTAACATTCATTGAACTTGATCATAAATAAAACACATGATTGTGAATGTAAAGCATTCAATATGAAATGTTTTAAATTTGTCTACATTAAAAAATTGGAGACAAAAATAACAAGGGAAGTACATTATTATCAATGTTGTAAATGATTTTGAGAAATAAAACTACATTATTTTCATAATCTTAAAAAACAGCATGCATTAAGTTCTGACCTTTTGCAGACTGGTAGATATTAAAGGGTGAAACGTGCGCAATGCGTTTCTCATGGTAACTAAAATTTAAATGCCAGTATGCGTCAAGTCAGTGGTTAGTAATTAAGCCCAATAGAAAAGCATGCAAAGTTTTACCAAATAATTAAATGAACACTTTACCAGGAGCTAATTATGCACGGGAATGGTGAATAAAGTAGTTTGATTATCTGGGTTTCAAATTATAAACAATACAAAATAATATTTTTTACATGATAAGAACAAGCACAAACTACGAATGCTGATGAAGACGGAGAAGAGGAAGTGAACAAAGTCAAGAAGAGACTTTAAATTCTGGTATGAGCACATGATGCATGATGTCCTACACAACTTCTGCTGTCGACTGCCAACAAAGAATGACAATACAATTTTTGAGGTAATTTATTACAAAATACAGTGAAATCTCAATCCATCGTTCCCCAAATAATCATTTTCCCGCATTTATCATTTATTTCTTCCAGTCCCAAATTAATTTCATGCAAAGCTCACAAAAATAGATCGCATCTATCGTTCCTACCGTATCGCTTTACCGCATTGATCGTTTAAAGCACGCAGTTTTTGTACTAAATATTTTGCTCGATCGATCGTTTTTCAAAATGTGAACATAAAAAAAACCATATTCCACAAATAAATGCTTGGTTTCAATTAACGGTACTCATAAACAATGAACGGATCATTTTGAAAATTTTAGTCATTATATTTTAATGGTTGTGTCATTGAGATGTCAAACACGGTGGTGCACGAATTTTCAAATAGATAAACACACAGTAGGGCGAGTCTTTCCACAGTGGTAAAGAATCAAGGGTCAAAAGAAAGGATTTCTGTGTTTAGCAAAAACAGTAATGGAACTGACATACATGTTATTGGCAAATGGCTGTAGCCTCGGTGTTTTATGAAAACTTTACCTGTAAAATATTACACAAACAAAAAGGGCAGCAATGGGCGGAAAACAAGGAAATATTTTATGATTTGTAGATAAATGTGCAGTTGAGCAGCTCACCCGAGAGAAATGATATTAATATGAAAGCAGCATTTTTCTATATTCTCGCATCCATTGGTATACCGCATTAATGGTTTTTTTCAATAGGTCTCTTCAAAAATGGATAGAGGTTTCACCGTAATAATACATTAAATTTGATATAATATTTTGGATTATCTAAAGTGCCCTTTGTTCAAATTAGGACAATCAACGGCTCCACTGTATTGTGAATATTAAATAAAATATTGTGCAGCAGGGAGTGACTTTTAACTAATTGTATGGAAAAAACACTGCATGGTGATTGAACAACAAATAATAATTATATATTTTTTATTAACGGGGTTGCCTTAGGCAGATTTATCAAGGTATGATAGATGAATAATAAAATTAAAAAATAAAAACAATTTACCAATAATATAAATATCACAAATATAACTGAATGTGTAGATAATTTAAACAATATCATAAAATAACTAAAGGATTTAGTAAATAATTTATTTAAGCATCCCCAAAGACAGGTCCTGAAGGAAATTATTTTCCTTTGTGCCTCTCCTGTGTGTTAACGTAAAAAAAAAGAAAAAGAAAAGTTGAGTCCATAAAATTTACAAGTTAAGTTAAAGAGTATTCAGTAAATAACCAAAAAAAACACCAGTGGTCCCCGTGGAGTAAGCATAAACTTTTTGAAAACTTTCCAGTACTTCCTAGAAAACTGAAGATACCTTCTTATTTCCAACATTATAAATTTTCCCATTGAGACAATATGTTGGCAATTTCAATGAAATGATTTTACAAGCTCTACTAATGTTAAAAGTAATAAATCACTGATGGAGAGAGCTGCTAAGATGAGATATTAAGCAGGGGGCAAGTGGGCAATGACTGAGTGATTAGGAACAGAGCTAGGGGTTTTCAATGACAAATTTTTACAACTACAAATGCATCACACTCAAATATATTCAAATACAGAAGAGATATGCTATGGTGTCCGCGCAACTGTCGCCGGACTACGCGCTAATTAGCGTAGTTTTCATACAAAAAGAATTTGTTCATTTCGTTGATTTTTTGAAAATGTGCATTAATATTGGTTAACAATATATTTTGAATAAGGAAAGAATTCTTTCATTTAGTTTAACGTTCGTTTGGTTTATTCGTTAATTATTTGTTCTTTTAGTTTATTTGTTAATTGGTAAACAATATCGGCGACACCCGGAAGCGCAGACCCACATAGTAAAAACAGCAGATAGCACATCTACTTATATTTCAATATCTTTGATCACACTATTATTACTAAGACTTATACAATTAGCAAATATTGTACCAATTTTTAGGTTAGAACAACAACATTTACAAGTTGGCAATGTAGAATAATAATTTACAAGTGCAGAAGCAAACATTACGCTCTGTGTCAATTTCCCGGAATTTAATAGCTAAAAGGATAGACAACTTACAACACATGTTCAATGTACATTTAAAACATTCAACATACTGGTGATAGTTAAGCAGATGAGGGTTTAAATATCTAGTCTGAAGGTGGACATTGGACAGGTTGGTTGGTTATCAGTACCAGGGTGTTGGTGTTGGTGTTGCTCCCCACCCGGAGGACAGGGACTTTACATACCTAAACACGATAGAGTCGAGATCAAACGGATATTCGAGAATTCCCGTAGTGGGCGCTCGAGCTCGTAAAATATCCTGCTCCGTGGGGAGGTAGTCAGCCGCCTCTATTCTCTCTAGATCACTCAAATAACTGCAACAACACACCACACTCATCCACACACTGAACTATGAACCGACATGCTCTTGTTATGTTCACACCATGCTACCGGTATGATTTATTCACGTCCTACGTCAATCACTGCTTTCCATGGCATGAATTCAAAGCGTGAAACCAATTTGCGTAGCGCTCAAGTTTGACATGAATACCCCGTGAAATAATAATTGATTGAAATTATATAAATATATTGCAATAGAAAAAAACAACAATAATAAGAATGTAAGTGAGTAACAATGATGGCAGTTGGGCGATGGATAAATCATAAATCAAGTAAGAAGAGTGAACAGTTAATAAATAATATAATACATAATATTATATTGACACCTTTAAACTCCGAGGTATTTATTGTATCTGTTACCTGAAAAGCATGCTGAAAAAAAGCTCTAAATTAATTACAAAAAAAAAGATAGTTTTCTCATCCACTAAACACCCTCTACAATATATAAATCACACTAAAAGAAGAAAAAACGAATAATATGAATGAAAGCATTGGTAAGCAAACATAAAACAGTTGAAAAAGCCGGCCCACATGGTATTTTTCCAAAAGTAGTTCAACAACTACTGGTCCCTCATTAGAAAACAACATTCAATGCACAATTCTGGGTGAGAACAAATTATTTAAGGATGCGTTACATATATTATGTATAAGTAAATATTATTTCAGCATACTGAAATATTATATTTTCACCCAGAGTGTTTTTAGTGCTAAAGTTAGAAAATATTTCAATGCTGTCATAGATTTTCATTGAAATGCTTTGTATCTGACACTTGAAACATAAAACACCTAAAAGCTTAAAATGTTAAACCCACTGTTAAAATTTCTTTGAAATACATAAATGCAAGATGAAATACAGAATGGCTAAGGTCATGAATATTACATTTAGTATTATGCTTTTGTACTCAAAGAAACTTTAATCATGCAGTGATCAGTGATTCACTTATTTTGCTGATTTATAATTAACCCTTACTCTCAAATTTACACAAATCAATAATAATTCATGAGATGACAAATTCTTTTCCTGATCACAACTTATTAGGAGAATATTTACTGTGATGTGTAATAAAGATTCCTCGGCCGCAGAGGCATGCAGTCGCTGAGAAGCTTGAGAGCTGCAGAGCTTTAAAAGTTTTGCTTGCACTACAAAAATAAGGGACATAAAATCCTTATGAAAAAAAATTAATTTATGGATATTTATTTTGTTTCTTCTTTTCATTGAGCTTGCATAGCTGAATGCACCTGTTCCAGAGAGTGAGGTTTAAGCATACATCAGCACATATTAAGATATTATACAAATAATAAAAACATGTACAAGATGTAAAAAAAAATGCATTGGCAGGCGAGAGCAAGATCGTGCAGTGTTGCCACATTGTAGAGGTACTTTTCCTTTGGCCGTGCGATGATATGTTACCTAAATCGTATCTCCTCCAGGTCAAATGGGTATTCTATGATCCCCGTGGTGGGCACCCTGACGCGCAGAATGTCCTGTTCCGTGGGCAAATAGTTTATGGCGGCCACGCGATCTATCTCCATCAAGTAGCTATAACACACACACACTACACTGAAGGCGGCCATTCCACAAACCCAGTGTAATAGAGTCCTCAGACACAACTTACTATACCTAATACAACTGTATTTACTAGTCAGATTGACAGGATTCAACTGTGGAAGAACCGTAAATATCTGGACATTGTTTATAATGCTTTAAATCATAAAACTGCACCTGAAGTCATAGGTGGTGACACCAACACTTCTAGAAATCTGGTATTCTTAATTTTTTTTTTTTTTTTTTTATTATAGCGACTATATAAAAAAATTTTACATACAAAATGCAATGTGAAATTAAGTACAAAATATTGTATTTCTTAGTCCTCCTCACTAGGGGGTCCTGTGCCGAGGCGGACTAAAGTTATTTAAATATAGTTCATTTGTCTTCTATGTCGTTTTTAGCGTCTTCGCTAGGGTTTTCTCATTGACCTCTTTAAGCCATATTTTTATTCTTGATTTGTATTCAATTGGATTTTTTATTAGTTTTATGTCTTGGGGGAGGATGTTGTGGAGTTTTGTTGCAA
This sequence comes from Limnephilus rhombicus, assembly GCA_929108145.2. NCBI lineage: Eukaryota > Metazoa > Arthropoda > Insecta > Trichoptera > Limnephilidae > Limnephilus > Limnephilus rhombicus. The sequence continues at coordinate 27,754,374 of OV815278.1, forward strand.
AGTATGTATAGTTTCTTTGTCCAAATGTGGTTTTATAACTTGGAATATTTTTTATATCATTTTTATTCGATCTAGTGTTATGCATACACGGTCTAGTAGAGGATTCATTATTTTTGAAGAGCTTCAATAATATATTTTTGGAATATATTTGTTGTACATTTGGTACGTCAAAGTTATTGAACAAATGTTTTGAAGAAAGACGTATTTTCTTTGACGGCATTCACATGGATGGAGCATAATAATAAATTACAATGTGACCTACACATAATAAAAACCTCATTAATCATAGGTGAGAACATCGGCAAATACTCTCTTTTGCAATGTTAAACAATTATTTTTAACACTTGTGTGGTTTTTATGTGAACGGAAGGATCAAAACTAAAAATCCCCATTTGCGGTTTTGTGATGAGAGATAATAAAATGATAAAATTATTAATCTGTAGATGCCTTCTGGTAACCAGAAGAGTCCATACACTAATTATGGTTGTATATTTAATATGTTTATAATGTTGATATTTTCCAAGAAGAGTCGAATTGAGGCAAGGAAAGGTAATCATCATAGATAAGGGGGACAGACTTTCTACAAATGTTGGTGCCACAATCAAAAGATCAACTTGTTTAGTATTTAATTGTTATCATCTTCTTCCTTCCTTTCTTATACTGGGAAACTTGCACCGTGTGAATGCAGGATCAGATGAATTGTATACATGGAAATAAAATGGTTGTAAAGAAAAAGTCCATATCTCTCTGGTGCCGCCTCGGTTCATCAATGCACTTCTAATTCTACAAATAAAATTTTTGATAATATATCAATGGTTACCTGATAAGATACTTCTTGAAGGTATAATATAATTGTTTTTGCAATGGTGTAACTTAAGCAAAATATGAACAACTTGTTTTATCCTGTTCTTATGTAACAATAACATATCTTCACAGGAAAGCAATACTGCTGTAACTGCCACACCCTGCGAAAATACTTTTGAAGGATTTTGAGGTGTGTACATCAGTTAAAAAACGTATTGTTGACAAAATGGCTTGTTTTTCCAACGTAACGCTTGTTTTTGTCGTACAGTTCTTATTTATCATTGTAGACTCATGGGACCCAGATAGATCGACGGAGAAAAAAAAACCCCTGCAAAATGGTGTTTATAAAGTATTGTCGTAGGTAATGGCGGTTAGAGCAGTATGGCTTTTTGCGACGATATCTTTAACAATATCTTAGAATCATAAATATTGATGTTTGAAGGCATCTCCTCACAAAATCATCTCAAAAGTTAAAGAAAAGAGTGGTGAATGAATAAAAACTGCTTTAGGAAACTTGTTTTCAAAGTAAACCCAAGTGACCAATGTCCTTCTAAGGTGTGTGCATGTGCGACCGCACACCTGTTAAAAATTGTCCCCAACTCGTTTCCATCTTCGTCTGCACACATCTCGAAGGTCACTAGATTTTTGTTTTGCGCAAGCATACACAAAAATAACTGATATTTTATGAAAAGTTCTCAGGGCCTGCACCACATGTTACATATTTTTAACAAATACTTTACGAACTATCCCTTGTTCAAAGGTTTTCGTGTTATTTTATTGGTGTTTTAATTTTTTGCTTGAATAGAAAAACTATACTACGAGGTCTATCTCTTTTTACTGTTACTTTTTTATTATTGTGTACCTGAAATACAATGCATAACTAAGGCTATGCAACATTTCAAGAAAAATTTGTCAGACCAAGTATGTTAGCCTTACCCCGCTCCCTCATAGGCCAAAAATCGACATAAACTGGGTGCGGCAAAAATACATGTAATGTTGCACTCTGCACGGACTTGCACACGGGTCTGCAGAGGTCAGTATATTTGCAGCATTAAACTGTCTCTGAATCTTTTTTTCTTTAAGATCTTGCATAGATAAGTGGATGGGTCGCTCACACAATGAAAAAAATTAGAGAGAATGTTGCCTGTAACCCCTTTGTGTTATGTATAAAATAATTTAACAGTAACTGAACACAATAAGGGCAAACGTATCTAGTTCTGTAAGTTGTTATGGTGTCCTGTTTGTGCTGCTTTTGCTAAAGATTCCTTGTTATAGAGTGCTACCAAATATTCTGTCACTACTTCTAGTACCTGTGATTAAAAAAACTGGGTGAAATCATTCAAGAAAAACTGTGACTGTAAATTTTACTTCTTAACTTTCTGAGTGATACAATAAATAATACTCGACAAAACAACATATTCATGAATCATTATTGATTAGTTGAAACAAGTTGTTGGTAATAGACCAACAATTGTAAGAACTAGCATTCACCACCAGAGCGGGGGAAGCAATAATAATACGTATTCCATGGCAGGATTTAATAGTAAAGGATCATGCTTTAGACACGTTTTAGGTATTTTAGAAAAATAAAATACCATATGATTGTACATTTCCTTTTGCTTTGGAATCTAGATTAGTTAATTTGAAGCCATCATTCAGAAGGCTAAGAAGTACCATTACATATATTATTGTGTATTGATCATTTGATCTGATAGTGAATGAAAAGATAACTTACTATTTGGCAGAATCAGTGAGCTGATATTCTCTACGTCGGTCATAGCACTCCTGTATGCCGGCGTCAGACCACAGTCCCTTGATGGCCTCAACAAACGGGCTCTCAAACGTTGTGACTGTTTCAAAGTCAACACTGCGTATCAACTCTGCTCGTTCCTGAAAGTCAAACCGCAAACATCTTATAAAATCTGAAGTAAACACAACAAGGTGGAACAAACCATATTATCAAAACATTGTCCACATCAACAAAGTCTTTAGATTTCGACTTACATCATTTCAGTTCTTTGTGCTTTTGTGCCCGGCTTTCTCAAACAAGTCAGGACATATTTAAGCTCATATGTATTGCCAAGAACAATGTAAGAAAATATTTTTAAAAAATCCTGTGTACAAATTTAATATTAGAAAGCAAAGCTCATTTTAGGTTCCTCTTGATAATATAATTGTTTAATTTTCTAGTTAAGAATCAAACCAAATATGGATTATAAATAGTGATCATCATTATTATCAACAAGTTCATTAATTTAGGCCAAAGATGACGCCAGTAATTTCAGAGGTCGCTGATTGTGTGATCATTTTTTAACTTTATCCCTTCCCAAAGTACAAAGGAATTTTAACTATAAAAAATCCACGCTAGCTAAAAATTAACACTTCTCTAACTAAACTTGCATAGAAAACATAAAGTATTGATTAAACCTTTGTCCGTTGAGTGGGGAATTAGTTATGTGTCGGTAACTTGTAACTTTAAAAACATAGCAATAAAAATGATGGATTTCATTTCCCAAAGGGTGCTTTATTTAAAAAAAAAACAACACAACCACTTCTTCTGTCAAGTCCTAACATTTTTACAATAATATTAATAAGTATTGAAGACAAGAACCAATTTCTTAGAGCCATGCGCATTGTGAAACAAGGCTCATTTTTGTGCCATTTTCACAGTTGACAGTGTAAAACAGGGTTTCACAATTCAGTCACCTGCTTTGAGGGGTTAATGCATTCTAATCAATATGTATTATCAAATGAGAGACAGGTTTTTGACATGGTGGATTATATATTGTGATATGGAGTTGATTGCAAGGCAGTTGGATATCTCACACAGTTCTATGAATTAAAGATTACTGGTATCTTATCCTGAATTCAACAATATTGACAAAGCGTGGAAAAATTGTGGGTTTAGGCAAACAAAGTATATTTTTAACATAATCACAATATCTGCAATAAATTGAACAATTTTATTACCAAGCTAAGGATAGGTTGTTTAAAAAAAATTGAACAATTCATCAAATATTTGAAGTCAATTTTCACGTTGTGTGAAAATTTTATTCAAGTTCTGTGGTTATTTCAGTTTTATGAAGCAACTGGCCTATAATTATATAACAACAGAACTTGAATAGAACTTACACAGAATGTGAAAATTAATTTGTAATATTTGATGAATCGCCCAAATTTTTTGAAACAACTCGTCCTAAGGCTTTAATTTATTATAAAAGGCATCCAAATATGTATTTTCTAATTTTATCTTACTTAATAAATCAAAACCAAAATTTTCTCTGAAATCATAAGATTTATAAACTAGGTACTTACATACCTACTTATAAACCATACCTTTTACGTAACATTCTTTTATTTTAAATAAAGAATTATACTAAAATGAAACAATGCAACTTTGTATAAACCACTTATAAAATGTGCAAATCCGACCGGTTTCGGAACAAACGTTCCTTCGTCAGGGAAAGCTTATACTAATTTGACAGTTTAGAACAATGTTTTATTAGGGTAGGGGGTGGAGCCGTTGTTAGTTAATAATGTAGATTGGGTGGGTAGGTATTAGTGTAGAGTGGGTGGGTAGGGGAACAAATCCATGATTGGGCTATATGACAATATTTTTTGTTTGTTGATAATAGATTCATTATTTTTAAGGGATTTTTTAATTTCCAAAGCTTCTAAGTTATCTAAACGTTTTCCTTTATGATTAATATGAAGAATATTTATCCCTGTGTTTTTTTCAAAACTATGGTTATTTTCAATGATATGGTTAGCGAACTCAGAAAAATTATTATTATTAAGACACCTTAAATGTTCTTTGATTCTGATTTCAAAATTACGAGTTGTTTTTCCAATATAAAATGAGAGACAATCATTGCATTTGAGTTTATATATTCCGGAATTAGTCAATTTATGGTCTTTATCTTTAGTATTTCTCAAAAAATTACCGAATAAAAAGAATTATACAATTATAGGGCGATACTGAGAGTATCTTCCACTCTGGAAAGTGAAGCAAATGTATCTTAATTAATTTATCAAATAACTTAAGATACATTTATGATTAAATTGTGAAAAAAAAAATCAAATAAAATTTAATTGCGCATGCTGGATTTGAACCCATGACCACGGAGGGATATAAAGACAAGGAGCAAGTGGTTTGAAGATTGGATATTGATTTACAAAAACAAAAATGTTTATTTTTTTGGATTTCGTAGGATTCGAACCTCCATCTGCTAGATTTCTCTGGCCGCTGAGATTTGTGACGCACTATACCGCTGCGCTATGGGACGCGCTCGGCGAGGCGCGAATTTATGTATTATATTCCGACGACTCGTAAAAAAACAAAGTGGCCAATGAGCAAAGACCTATCGTCGTTTCCGTTTTATATCTCTACCAATAAGAGCCTTGAGCGCAGTTTGATGCTTCGCAGGTGCCGTAGTGCGTCATTTCCGTTTCATCCTAATTTCAAATCACTCTAACGGGGCTAAGGAGCTTTAAAATTCATATCAATAAAACTGCCGAAAAGTATAATTTGTTCAATAAGAAAAGAGTGTTAAAACTGGGTAAATTATTTAAAAATGTTTAAATAATTATAATTCATTAGAAAATTTAGAACCTCACCATTTTAATTATTTATTGACAAGTATCAAAACGACAATAATTGAAAATCTACAATAGCCGGAAAGATTAGTATCATCCACTTAGTGTTTTGCCTTGAAAACATTACACATTCAGAAATGTACCTGTGGACAATTCAATACAGTGGCCGGGCATTACACTTAATCCACTTAGGGCTTCGCTGTCCCGATGGCCCACTTTTAAATTAAACACATAACACTACCTCTTAGGAGCTTTCATTGGTATCGCTGTGTTTCTAATTTTTAACCCATTCTACATTAACCGCAAAACATTTTTGCTAAATAAACTATTCTTCCTGAGCTACATGCACATATTTATGCATTTACTAGCCAACCCGGCCACACATTGCTATGGCTAACGAAACACAACGCCATCTACTGGATGATTACCCAAACTTAACTCACACCGCCATCTGTTAATTTGCATACAAATCAAATTCACACCGCCCGCTTGTCAGCTCGCTCGTCCACCACATACAGACATTCTCCTTTAACTCTCGACAGGCCAAGATGCCAAACATAACGTCCGTAACTATGTGGGTCGGCCGATGACGCGGGAAACACACAAAAGGCCTTGGTCAACAGCCGTTCATCGATACGGCAGCGGAATGTTCGAACGGCAGGGCCTTCTTCGCTTTGTGCGCATTCGCAACATTACCTGGCGCTCTGGGAAGCTACTCTACCAGTCGGCTATATAACGTTAGTCCAGCCTAGCCTCAATTCGTCGGTCGACTCACGCATACTCCGCGCATAGTGATAACAACAGTACAGTGCAGTAACGCCGAAACAAGCCCGCTGGGCTCTTTCTTGCTCAGCGCAAATCCGACGTCATCCGACATCTCATGTCGTGGCGAACAACAAAACCCGCCGTGCTTTCTGTTTAGGTGCACCCCATCTCTGACTACCGAAACCCGTCGCGTTCCGCTGCCAGAGTTCACCTTCCACCGCCTCACAAGGTTCCTTCCTGCAACACAGATGTGCTCCGACTCACTGGACATATAGCTGCCATATCCGTTCTCACGACGTCGATCAACCGCCTGGATCATGTCATCCTTTCCACCACAAACCGTGTAGAGCAGTACGCCGGCTCCCTGAAGATCTGTGTTCTTCACCACCGCAGCTTCCTGGCCTTCATCACTCATCAACTCCGAGCAGCACTCACAACGCCTTACTACACCTCTGATAAATAAAGACTCGACTCAACACATCGACTTCACGCCTTTTATTTCTCACTCCCGTTTCTGCCAACACCGGAGTCCGTTCCCTCATTACCTACCTATATTTGATAAAATATTTGTTCCCGCCATCAACAATTTTTTCACATTTTTTTTTAAACGGCATATTAATCCTTTGCTATACAATAGGAATACCTAAAATACAAAAAATATATTTCATGTATTTAACCGGTCAGCAACTTAAGCAGATATATGGGTTAAAAATACGATAGCAGTCAAGTACAATAAGCGTGTTTATACATCAACGCGAAATGTGTATGTCTCCATAGAAATCGTTCTAACTCCTTTATTCTTTTAGTGACATCCCTAAAACAAAAAGTAAAAGGTCGATAGTGGATCAAGCTATACATCCCTATTCAAGTTGCACATAGAAATACATAACAAGAATATTCTGTCATTTACGCAGTCTGACACATAATTTATCCCGCTAAATTTCCTACGAGCGGCTCGACCGCGCTCGACATTGTTCATTTTTATTAAATATTTTTATATGAAATGATAAAAAAGTGAGGTGACAAAAGTGTTTAATATACATTTATACAATAGAATAAGTATCGTTGTTTACATAATGGTACGGTTTAGTACCGTTTTCACATAAAAACATCACGTGAGTCATTTTTACATTTTTTTAATGTTTGCATTCTAAATTTTAATATTTACAAATGTTAATATTTATTTGTAATATAATAATTCGAAAGTTTATTTTGTAACCTTTCTAAAACAGTTTTTACTATTCGGCTACGTTCAGAAATGTTTCATTTATAGAGCTTTAATTGTGAAGCGGTAATAACACAAAGTTTTTATAAAATGTCATTTCGTTTGAGACATCATAAGCGAATATTCGCGAAAATTCGGAGAGGTTAAGTAGATATAAGAAGGACAGTAATTTTGGGGTCTACCTTCGGCCCCATTTGCTGCAGGAGAGTTAATTATATATTTCAACCTACACAAAATTTCAATATAAAAAATATACAAAACCTTGACAAATTATATACCTACCTAAACCTTCCTCATGAACTCTTTTCTATTGGTGAAAACCGCATGAAAATCCGTTTATGGCGAAAAGACAGACAGACTTGGCGGAGGACTTTAATTTATAATACGTATAAAAGTACAGCTTTCAAAAAAGAGTGAAGCGTACTAACTAAAAAAAAAAGACTAAATATAATTTAAACCAGTCTTGTAATTATAGGTGATATACAAGATGGGAGACGAAAAAAAAGCAATAAGAAATCAGGTAATCACTACGACGACTGTCCCCTGAACATAATAAAATTAACAATCATTTTTTGCCCTTAAATTACACATGATTCGTAATAATACTAAAAATCCTATTATTACAGCACACTTAATGTATTGTATCATATGCCATGTTATGTCACAAAGACTGTGACATAACAATCAAAACATTCAACTTATGCTAAACGTAACTCTGTATTCCCAAAAGACTGAACGTTAAATATGATTTAACAATCACTAATAATAACATCACCTAGGTCAGTGGTCTCAAACTAAAAAAAACATCCATGTGCTAAACCATATTAAGAAAACTTAAATATATTTAGGGGCCAGATCTGCATAGCCAGGGAGACGTACATGGAGACACGGAAGACGAGACATGGGAGACGAAAAACAGTATGCGCAAAACTTCAAAGTTGACCTGAAATTGATAGGATCCATTCTCAAGCAGATACAGTCAAAAACTAAGATTGTCGCATAGCAAAAAAAAATGTATATAAATATTAACATAATAATTTATTATGGATAATTTTGTAAATCATTTTTGTAGTTTGACTGCACAAAACCTTTCCCTTGGGCATTTTGAAGCATTAAATTTCATAATATCACCAATTCCTCAACCAAAAACCACAGTAAATATACAGAAAACGGTTAAGATGCACTTTGAATCACTCTACAAATTATCCAATTATTATTATTTGTATCAGCTAGATCAGTGGTTTTCAATCTGTGGTATGAGTACCCCTTGAGGTACGCGAAATAAAGATTGGGGGTACGCAATATCATGGCACGAATGTAGCTCTTAAAACGCAGATCGACATTTTCAAATTTCGCATGTAGAATCACTTGTTAAAAATGCCCGAAATCATGTTACAACCTCTATAAAATTGCGTTAATCGTATTTGTGCCACTCGATTGTTAAATTAATATATTAATGAGAGTATTAAAAAATTACAAATGGAACATCTTTCATTACATATGTACGCAGGCTCAAAAAGGTTGACAACCGCTGAGTTAGATAATAATGAGAAGTATTTCTGTTTCCAGAAATGAAAAATAATGCATTTTAAGATGAAGTTATACGTGAAATCCTATTTAGATTAATCTTTACGACGAATCGGCTTTCAGTATGATCATCAAAAAATATGCTACGGATAATTTGAAGCTTTTACTAGCTTTTCTATGTAATGGAATTACAATAAAATTGTTATCTACATAACAAAAAATATAAGCGTAAACCACTAATAAAAGTGTTTTTTCATGACTTAACTATGAAGTAATAAAAAAATAATTTTTAAAAAATACCCCTTTATGGCTAAGATTATTTTTAAGGTTTTCTATGTTCTAACTTTTTTTCGTTCTTATAAAATTATGCACAAAATAAATAAAAACCACTTTTTCGCTTACTTGCCTCGTGCAAATAAGATGCTCGATTTTAAATTTTGCAGGCATGAGAATCGAAATATTTCTAGCGTTTATATTCCTCTTAATAGTTATTTCATTAAAATTATTGTTTACTTGGCGGACATTGTTGTTATTGATGTGAAAGTTTTGGTTAGTCAAGAAAAGAAGTCAAATTATCGATTTTTTTAATGAAATAGCTGTTAAAATGCATTATTATCCAATTTGGGTTACTAAAATACATAGTTGTTTCTCCTCGTTATCTATTTAAAATAAAATGAGCCTACTAGCCGTGTCCCACTCTTCTGTGTACAATTTGACATAATCACCGATGATTACACTAGTAATATTATAAAATTCTTCTCTAAAATATAAAACTCCTTTGATTTTATTGTGTTGACTTTACAATAACCGTAAGCGAAAGAGAAAGGTGCGTAAAACACATGTGCGATAGAAAAAGGCGTAGACGAATTTGCCGAATGAATACATGGGGAAGAGACCTCCCCTCCCGCGCACAATGCATGCCGTCTTTCGGACTTAAAACTCTATTGTGTCGATTTCTGTATCAACATCAAGCGGGGTCCATAGCTCGTCATTTGCCTTGACAGTCCCACAACAAGTCAATGTTTGTCATCAAATATTGTCAACTTTTGTTGTTTCGAGTTTTGTTGTGCTTCCCATGTTCGACAGAAAACATTTCCTAAACACTCCATCTCGGGTGAAGCGGGAAGGCAGGCGGGGGCCGGTGGGGGGGATTCATTTTTTGACAGGAGCCGCGCGGTGTGGTCATATTTATGGAAGAACAAACCGAACGTCTTTTTGAGGTTACGTGTTATGTGTAATAAGCGAGCTTAACCGGTCAAAGGCCAGGCCATTTCGCGGAAATTCGCGAAACTTCACAAAAAAACACTAAAAAAGCACCATTTTGAACTTTGAATTGAATGTTTTGTTGATTAATTTTGAGCTATTGTATATTTTATTGACTGAAACACGTTCACAACACAATAAACTATCTACCAAAATAACATTACTTGCATTTATTACGTAAATTAATAGGTTTTACGATGTTTTATTCGCGATACATGCATTTATTGCGACGGTTAAGTTCGCGGTAATTTATGACAGCGCATTGTCATGGATGAAATCGTTTTAAAAATATTCCAGGGTGACAAGGTGAATGAAACTTTTAGCACCACCTAGAGTAATGATGGCGCAAGCGATTCTGACACTGTTCTTCATACAAATTCTGTACATAGAAGGGTCAAAATCGCAGACCAAAAGTTTTTTGTCGGAAGTATTGTTCAAATATTTCAATTATTTTCTCGCGCATGCGCATATGAAGCGCGCGCCGGCGCGTCTCCGGCCTGTCATCGGTTAAATAATCACGAGTTTAAAATATTATTATACTTACGTATAATATTATAATAAATATATTTCATAATAAAATTATAACATAGTGACAAATATTAATATAATTATTCGGTTTAAATCGAGAAACGCCTGGAATATTCTCCGTGCGGGAACGTGGATGCATAACATGTTTTGTGCAGTGCCCTTGAAATGATTTTACACAGAAACGCAAATTTAATAAACAGCCATATATTGCTCTCGAACAATAACAATCGTCAGTTGCAGTTAGAGCTATGAGCATTCCCGAGTCCCGAGCGCAATGGAAAATCGTAATACTTTGGCATTCATTTCACTAATCAGGGAGAGACCAATCATTTGGGACGTCCAGTGCCCAGATTTCAAAAATAAATTGAAGAGGTACGATGCCTTATACCAATTATCAGGAAAGATTTCTGACTAATATCGATTATAGCACGACCTAAAGTTACTTACCTAGAATTTAGAGTGCGTAAATATTTATGTCAAAAACAGAATAATTATAAATATTTGATATTATATTCTAATTTTATTATCAAATATTTTTATTGTTATATTATATTTAGGTATAATAATATTTTAAACTCGTGATTATGCCCGCTCATTGCACATAACCACAAAAGGCCGTTCCGTTAATTCTCCACACACGACCGCATTGCGCGGCATCTGTCAAAAAATGAATCCCCCCCCCTGCCTGTCTTCCCGCTTCACCCGGGATGGAGTGTTTAGGAAATGTTTTCCGTCGAACATGGGAAGCACAACTAAACTCGAAACACAACAAAAGTTGACAAACTTGATAAATTCATTGACTTGTTGTGGGACTGTCAAGGCAAATGACGAGCTATGGACCCCGCTTCAGGTCAACTCTAAAGTTTGGAGAGTACTATACTTCCCAATCTTCCGCTTTCCTCTCTCCTCTTCCTTACCCTAACTTGAGGGAGGGCATAGTTCCACTGACTCAAGGATGTTGGAACTCATACGGTGATCACATAAAAAATAAAATATTAATTTTTGGGGATCGCTGGCAACAGTTAATATGCACTTTTAAAAAAAAAAACCCTTTGATTCACCTTAATTACATTAAAAGGCAACTATTTGCATTGGGGGAAGTGGAAAATATTTCATTCTAACTTTCATTACGTAAAATTAAAATTAGCTTTCGTCTTGTGAGATTGTACGCCAGAATCACAAACCATGTTACACAAACCTAGCGTAGCCGCTAAACTACTTGAAAACTGGGATGTTTTTCTTGCCTTGACGCGAGTAGGCGTTATAAAGGGGCACTTTCTTTTGTATCACAAACCATGTTACACAAAAATATTTTCCACTTCCCCCAATGCAAATAGTTGTCTTTTAATGTAATTAAGGTGAATCAAAAGATTTTTTCAAAAAAAGGTGCGTATTAACCGTTGCCAGCGATCCCCAAAATTTACCAATAAAATTATAGTCAGATAAGTTTTAACACATCTACCGGATCTGCCCTGATGATGGACACTGCAACGATGTACGAAACGTCGGCTAAAGAAGGAGGTAGCGCAACACGGCATAACATCCCAAAAACAAATAACGAAAATAAAATTCTAGACCTAAAGCTTTGTTTCTAGGATTGGGACAGCTTCAGTAGTGTTGTCTTTTTACCGGGATATGAATTTACAACTTTTTTGCAGTGGTATCTTTAATAATTTGTCAAAATCCATACAAAGAAAAATAAAATGATTACCCATTGATATTTATTGGATCTGCTTCCATTGTTTTAAAATCAATTTCGCAAATAAAGGTGAAAGTTTCAACTACTACAAACCGAATCATTTATAATCTTTAAGCACAAATACCCCAGAGGAACCAAACAATATTTAAATTTTTCAGGCTGCCAATTTGAGATCACTGTCCCAGGTAATCAAATATTATAGGCAATGTTATTACTTCTCACTCCCGCGTCTATACTGCCGTCATAAGCAAAAAGGCAGCTGGAAATTTTCAATGGTCACATTCTGATGTATAAAGCCTTTCTTGTCTATAAACCTATTATAATAAGTACATCACAACGTGACCATTAAAATTTTTTCAGCTGCCTTTTGTTTATGTCGGCAATGTATTGCCATAAATCTAAAATCATTTAAAAAACTGCAGCCTTTTTCATAACAAACTTAATTTTGGATTTGAGGCCAAAATACCCAACCAAACCGAATAATTATTTTTTTAAACAAAATTAAATATATAGTATGAATATGTGCTATTTAACTTATTTTCATTTTATATAGGTAAATAAAGGATTCAATTTAGCTTAATTTTGGAGGCAAATATAGAATTTTTTGTGAGTTAATTATAATTATTAGAAATAATATCTTGCCTTATATACCGTGTTAATATTAGAGATGCCACGAGTAGTGATTTTGCCGAATACAGAATATTCGGTTAGGCTCTCGGCCGAAGCGCCAAATATTCGGTGACACTTAAGTACATTTCGCAGGTGACAGGTTCCGACCTGCATCATTGAAGTGCGTGCGGTAACTATGCCGTGGGTGTATTTGTTTCATTTGCTGGTAGGTTATGTCACAACAGGCATTATTTGTTGGTTGTTACATCAAATTTTGTTATTTATAGTGTGTACATCTTAAAAAATATCACTGTTTGTTCGTAAAAGGCTTTACAAAATGGCACCATTTAATAAAAAAATCTCCTATTTGGGAATATTACTAAATTTGTATTGAAGACAATAAATATTTACATTCGTTTTTATCATGATTTGTTATTCGGTACCTATTCGGCCGAATATCGAATAGTAGAAAAAGTAGCCGAATATTCATGGCATCTCTAGTTAAAATAATGAAAAATAAAATAAAATATTGTAAAAAAAAAGGTTTTCTTTGGGTATTATTTTTATTTTATAAAGAATAAATTTATGTTCCGATGCAAACAAATATGTCATACATAATAAAAGTCACGTCCGTCAAAACGCTTTTTTTAATAATTTTTATTTTTTTTTAATATTTACTCACAAATAAATTCCCAAGTTGCCCCTAAAATCATGAAATATTGAAATCTTAAAAGGCCTGTCTTATATATAAAAATCAATATTTGTTTGTTCGTATTTTATGTGCTGCCATACTGTTTACCCAATTGCGATGAAACTTTGGTGATATGCTGTGCATGCGTGCCCGTGAAAGTCTGTAAGCTCTGGAGTTATGAAATTTGTATAGATGAAATTGTGTGTATTTCATATATTTTAGCGGTAGGGAGGAAAGGCAGGACGGGGAGGGGAATGGGGGCAGTGGGAGGGTTGACGAGGGAGGGGGAAGGTGGAAGGAGAACGCAGGAGGGGAAGGGGACTCAGGAAGTGAACGGGTACGCAGATGCAGGGAGAATCCATTTACTTCTTTGAATGGCATTGCACAACATGCCGGGTACCAGCTAGTATTTTATAATTTAAAACACAAATAAATAAAGAAGCACATTCCGTACTAGATATTTGATATATCTTTTGATAACAATTTTTCAGTTTGGAGGTATTTTAGCCTCAAATCCAAAATTATAATTTGTATGAAAAGGGCCACGCAGCCCTTAATAAGTCAGGTACGCCCCATATGTCATATGTATGTCTGGTAATATCGTATTATTGTGAAAACAAGCTTATGGGTTCAAGTGGTCAAGTACTACTTTTGAAACTCTACCCTAGTTACTAAAATAAAACAAACTCACGTCTTTTCAGACATCTTTATGTAGTTGTTTGAATTTTGCTAAATTGACATAATACACAATAAAGTTATTTAGAGCTCTCAATACTAGATAACATTATGATTCATACTCTTCGTGTTTATAAATCCGTGCAGAGAAGATGCAAAACTTCAAAGTTCATTATCTCAGTCCGACTTATTTTGACATATAACAGTCTAGTTCCGGGAGTGCGATTTGCCAATAATAACATTGGATAATAACAAATAATATGCAGGATATTATTTAATTACAAGAGGTTCAATATAAAATTGGGTACAATTGATCATTGTTTAACTCCCTCAGGTCTCGGGCATATTTTGTCAGTAGGAAATTATATTTCTGCGTTGCAATAAAATCCCAATAAATGTAATATTTTTAAATGTATCCGAAAACTAACTAAAAACTGTTTTTGCAAGGTGATGAAATATGCTTTCAAATTTTAAAATTCGAAATAAACATAATTTTTGAAATAGAAAATCTTGAATGCAAACATACAAAAATTTAAAAATGGCCCACCTTACATTTTTTCTAACTAAAATTACTGATATTGAAAAAAAAAACACCCGCATTATATTAGGTAAATCTAGTGCAAATGTTATGACTAACTTTTAGATTTTAATATAAAGTGTGGTGTTTTTTCATCCTAATATCGTTTAGATCATATTTCTCACTATGCTAGTTAGGGAGACAATGATTTCTATGAGACCTATACGAGTTGTTCCCAAATTTGAACAAATTAGCCTGAGGAGTAAATGAAATAGTAATCAATAATCTTTTGTTGCTGGAACCACATTAATATTTTTTTTTTTTTTTTACATGATCTCCACACAGGAGGCCTTGGGGAAAATAATTTCCCTCAGGGCCTATGTCATCTTTGAGGATGCTGTGTGGAGGGTTTTTTTAAGGAAAAGGGAAGGAGAGGAGAGTTCTGTGAAGGAAAAGGGTTTAAGGGGTGGGTAGGAATCTGGGGTTCAGTATGTCCCGGTCATCCGCCTCCAAGACCTAGACAAACCTCACCCCATGAACCCAGCACCCCTGCTAAATCACCAAACGTAGCGAACCACTTGGGGTGACCTATGGCAGAGGTGTTGGTTATCCAATAAAGGTTCCTGGGGCGGCGGTACCCATTCCCGCCTCCCAAATTGATAATTCCCGCCTCCCAAATATAACCTTCTTACGATAGGAAGACACTTTCAATATCATCCTGGCGAAAAATCACAAAGTGTTTCGCTGTGTTTGGTGACCAGATCTGATTCTCCATTCTTTCTGCCTCACAGTAACTCCCCAATATGCCGGGAGTCAACGGCATTAGTCCCATTGACTCTCCCGGCAGTTGGGTTCTGTTCTTGTGTGATCATCTCAAAATGAGAATGCTTCTAACTAATTGATGAAGAGGTATCCAGTATCATTACTAACTCAACCAATGATGTTATTTTTGGTCCTACAAAAGCCTATTTTGTGTATTCTATACACTATTCTTATACTATATTTTTTTGATACTATATTGTTTCTTAGTGATTTTCGAATTGATAGCCAACAATTAAACAAAACGATAAGGTCATAAAAGGACATGATTGCATGACTAGTAATATATGTTTTAATTCTTTGATTAATTCAACTGTTCAACTCAATTTGGGAGGTGGGAATGGGTACCGCCGCCCCGGGAACCTTTATTGGATAACCAACACCTCTGCCATAGGTCACCCCAAGTGGTTCGCTACGTTTGGTGATTTAGCAGGGGTGCCCGGGTTCATGGGGCGAGGTTTGTCTAGGTCTTGGAGGCGGATGACCAGGACACACTGAACCCCAGATTCCTACCCACCCCTTAAACCCTTTTCCTTCCCAGATCTCTCCTCTCCTTCCTTTCCTTAAAAAACCCTCCACACAGCATTCCAAAAGATGACATAGGCCTTAAGGGAATTTTTTTTCCTCAGAGCCTCCTGGGTGGAGCTCATGTAAAAAAAAAAAAACTGTATGAGACGATGTATGAATGTGAGCGAGGCAAAGAATGTGTGCCAAGACCGAGTTGTTTGGCGGTCCGTCCTTTCTGCCTACCCTTTCGGGGAAACGGCGTGATGGTTAGATAGTTAGTTAGGTGTTATAACAACATGTTTAGTATTGCAAGTAGAGTGAACTTAGAAAAACAACACATCCCACATTGGGTGTTGTGTAGGGGTCAGTTGTTTTGTAGCATACATATTCTACTCCTGCTCGTGGCTTACTGTGGTTACCACCCATTCATAAATGGGACTAGAACACAGTTAAAGGTCTATTCATTTCTACCGGAGCCGTGCGCAGCAGACACGGAAAACAACAGCTGATTATGACAGTGCGTGGGCGAAGTCCATGGGAAAGCGATTTCAATTCCTTTGAAATTCAAATTAAAACAAATTCTTCATATGAAATGAAAACGTATTCGCAAGGACTTCATCCACTCATTATTACACTGTGATTATGACACTGATGACAACTCAACAAAGTGGCACTTCATTTTTTTTTATCACCTTTTAATGACTTTTCAAAGGAGTGATGTAGTGCCACTTTTTTGATTTGTCGAGTCAACCATTTTTGCAAATGGCGTCAAAAGAAGTGAGCAGTGAAGTAAATAGAAGCAGAATATACGTTGACAAACATGGGTCGCTATACTCCTCAAGAAAGTGGAATAATTTTGTTAAAATAATTCTTTTTATTAACAAAGTAAGAAATCGAGTGCAGACTTTTGCCCCACCTTGTATTAAGGGAAAAACCTTAAAAAATTAATTTACTTATGTTACTTTGCGTCTTCTTCAATTTAAAGATTGTTTAAATGATTGAAAATCGGCCCGCCCGGGGAAGACATGGCACGACCAAGTGAATCAGATACTTGAGTCGGGCCATGTGAAGAGTCGGAATAATAGAAGAGCATGTATGAGACGATGTATGAATGTGAACGAGGCAAGGAGTGTGTGCCAAGATCGAGTTGTTTGACGGTCCGTCGTCTCTGCCTACCCCTGCGGGGAAACGGCGTGATGGTTAGTTAGTTAGTTAAATGATTTCTTTCTACCCAACTTTCACGAACAGTGTACCAAATTTTTAATCTTAATATATTATGAATCTATGTACGCCCTAATTTAATTGTAAAATCTGAGTAAGCATATTTATTGAATTAAAAAAAAAAAAAAACAAATTATGTAATTTAATTCCAGAAAAATCGAATACATTTTCATTTATTTAACCTCTAAGTGAGTATGGCCGCACCGTTTACGTCCATAATAAAATTTGCGAAAAAGAGTAAAACAAAAGATTTTAACACCTAAACTATTTTCTTTTTTAAATGATAACGGATAGAAAAAAACCAAGCGAAAAAATGAGATATTTGGTTCATAAACAAGGACAGGAAGTTGGCAAATGCCAGCGCTTATCAAAGATTTGGAGGCTGACAATAATGGTTAAAAATATACTTCAATGTGATGTTAGAAGCACAAAAAAAACTAGCACGATGCAATGATATCCAAAGGCTACCTGCTAAATCAACTGTGGGAGATCACATTGAATGCGTGTTCCTAAAACACAGAAAGCTACACAGATTTAAGATCTTGTTGAAATGCGTGTTGTTTCTGCCTTAATTGTGTTTGTGTGGAATAATGGGCAAACGAGGTAGTCTTTTTACAGAACTGAATTCCTAAAATCGCGATGATTCCACCAGTCTTTAAACTATGAGGTAAAGCAAAGGTAAAAGCAGTTTTTTGGGTTCTCTATGTGATGGAGATTGACGAGTTTCCCGCTTGTAGCACAGTTACCGTACACCGTATATAGTTAGAAAGTAATATTGATCGGGGAAATGGTAGAAAGGTAATGCTTACGATATTGGCCGACACTCCGTATTGTATTTTGAGCAGATCCATGGCGCGTATCATGCTCTGCATGGCCATGAAGATATTCTGGTACACGAGCTTGATGAACCCCCTCTTGTCGTCATCACTGTAGCCGGAGCCGTGGATAATGCGCATCTGCTTGATGAAGGTGGATTTGCCTGACTCTCCAGTACCTGTAAGGAGAGGACACCTCGTTAGTATTGTTACAATTACCGCGGAGGGGAGATATACACACATTCCAAATGAAATGCAACACACGCTTTGTGAAGAAATACATAATAGGTTCTTTGGTAAGAAAACTATCACAAATATTAGTAAAGCTATGAGAATCTAGCCAATAAGATGGCCTGAAGAAATTTTAGTGACAGTATAAATAAATAATTAACGTACGGTAACCAAGTTTTACACCAAATTTTATGATTTTTTCTAGTCAACCAGGTTTTATTTTGATTAGAGCTTTATCGCAGTATCCTTATTTAGTATCTTAAAAAACTGTAATATGAGTGGAAGGCAAAATATCTGAAAAGGTGATTTTAAATTTCCGATTAAATGGGAGTGCCCGGTACGAGGTTATTCTCATTGTCTCGGTTGCCCGTATTGTGATGTCTGGCTTTAGTTTCGCCGTAGGAGCTTTCATTCAAAATACAAACAAATAAAAATTGGTAGGTATACTTGATGAGTTTTGGAATGGTGGCCAATGTTTACATTTCTGTTAAATACAATCTTAAACCAGACATTAAATTGTAATATAACTACGTGATTTATTTACAGAATGAATTCTCCTATTATTATTATAAAACTATACTAAATATCAATAGATAGTGGAAGATAAATGTTCATTCATAGTTTAAATCAGATCAAATAATAATATAGATAATACCACCTCAAAAGCAAAAACTTTAGAATCAGTCATAATAATAACTTACACAGGTAAAAATATATTATTTATGCATTAAACCGCTTACTCGTTAATACGGAAAACTTTTTATCCAAACAGTTATATTTAGCTTTATTATTACGAAAAGTGAGTATTTATGTCGGGGGAGACCAAAAAACATGCAAAAAATATGCATTTAACATTTTAATTTTGTTAAAATTAATTCACTCGCACGGTAACGCCATGTTTATTCATCGTTTTTATTTTAACATTTCATCAATGCTGCCAATCATAGAAAAATATTTTTGCGTAAAACAAAGTGAATGCATCATTGACAAGTTTGTACCTGTATTTATAACAGTAGAACATGGAAAGAAATGTATTAAAATAATTACACAAACCCGCTAGACAAACCCTGCGTAGCCAAACAAACCATTCAAAACCTGGGATGTTTTTTAAAAGTATGATGAAAAGCGAGTTTATTTTAGAGAATTTATTTTATAAGATTGGTACTTCCGACAAATGTCATATTTGATTGTCTATTAGTTAAAAAAGGAACATTCCGTATTATCCGTGCATCAAACTTTGACAATACGAACAATCCGTATTATCCGTGAGGTGGACTAACTGCATATTTACCAAAAATATATCTGACCGTGTTGCACATCGTGGCTTGGTTGATGTTATCTACATATTAGTTACTCTAAATGTGCATTTAAACATAACAATGTTAACCATGATAATTATAATTGTCTACTAGGATTACCATATTATTATTATTATTTGATCAGAGCAACAAGTACCTAGACTATTATTAAAGTAGGATTTAATAAATACATGATCTTTCAAACCAGATAAATCATTGGTTCCACAAGTTTGGTTTGCTTGTGATTTAGAAACCCACCATAAAAAATAAAAATACCTAAAGAAACCTTCCTTTCATGATTGCTAATTAAACTAGCTAAATTAAACCATAATATTATGAAGCTTTAATACACCTAGTGTCAGTGGCATGCACACAGTTTTTAATCGGTGTAGGCAGTAAGAAAAATTGCGAATCAATTGACATTAAAAATTTTACCACCTACACCTGAAGAGCGATTCCGTATCTTTTGTGGACACGGAATCGATTCCATACGTAAACGTGCGATTACGTATGGAATCGTTTCATTTCATGTTTTAAACTAGTTGAAGCCATAGACAATAACACAAATTTGACAGGCGATTACATATGGAATCGATTCGGTATCCACAAAAGATACAGAATCGCATGGCTTGTACGTTTTCAATAATAATGGCTAAACCGCTGGCTTTAATCGATGTTTAATTGGGATTACTGTGTTGGGATTACCCAATTAAATATCGATCAATCGCACATATCAAAATAACCGCTTCATTTATGCATATTACAAACCAATTACTGGATAATACATAAAATTTAAATATTTCAATGAAAGCCAACATAACCTGATAATCATTTCGTTAGTAAAATTATACTAATTAATAGATGAAACTGATTGCTACTTTTGTGATTTGTACTGAAAGGAATGGCCCTTTTTCGACATTAACATAAACGAGTCTTCCCTTGAATGCGTATTCTGCCGCAATAACTAAAAACACATTTTTGTGTAGAGTACAGTAAACACTTTAATACGACATGTGTGTCATTTTGTATATTTAGTTTCTACTTTTGACACGGTCAATAGAGCGCGCACGGCACTGTGATTCGTGGCTACAACTCGTGTAAATTGATTTCTATTAATTTAATCTATTAATTTTTATGAATTTTAATATTATTTATATTTTTATGTAAGTACGGTGTCTATATGGAATGCGTGCCTCTGCCTAGTGCAATGAATTCATGCATTGTTTTCACAAAGAGGAAAAGCCTATGACAAACTCCAACAATAAGGTTTGATAAGATAAATTTTAGTTTTATGGGCTGAATTCCTAGTTGAAAACTTTGAAGGTGACAGGGCTTAATGACTAGCTTTTATGATGATTATCGTCTAAACAAAAGTATATACCTGAAGGAGGAACCTCACCTTTTCTTTGAATATTTTATATAATCTCGCCCATAAAAAATCAAGACGAAGTTTCTTAATTAGAAAAATAATGTGTAAATCGTTGACCAGGTACAAAATTATAAGATATTAGTTTTGGGAGTTGACTTCAAAGGGTTAATAATTTGAACTTAATGTAAATAACTATTACAATGTAATGGCTAAATAGCATATAAAGATTAAATGATACCACGAGACGTTAAAACTATATTTTCATGACAAATGTATGTGAAGCCTTCAAGTGAACAATGTGAGGTTAAAGCTTTGTTTGATATGAAATAAAAATGGCAGGTGATGAAGTTCTCTAATATTCGGTTAAATTTAAATCAGGTAGCATGTTGGTATCACAAGTAATTTATGATACAATAAAATTCTTTTGCGGTAGGTATTTCGTAAAACTTATCAAAATGAGCGACTTGTTAACTTTGTAATTTATATTTTCTTATGTACGTAGGCATACATTTAATGTTAAGACTATATGGTTATATGATATATATCAACACTGTGCTAACAAGATATACCTATTATTATATTGCTGACTGACTGTTCAAATACGCCAGTTTCCATACAATACGGACCCCACTTCACCTTTTAAATCTTAACCATCTGATTAAATCATCAAAAAGCATTATCATTCCTAGACCTGATTTATAATAATTCAGAGTGAGTTTTATTTTGATAACTGTAACAACTACAATATTAATGTTATCAATAATAATGCCAACCTATCTAATTAATGGTTCTAATAAATCCAGTTGAAGATATTATTATAGCAATTTCAATGATTTTGTAACAGATCTCACAATATAAGTGAATCTAGTAATTTATTTATCCCTGCTATACCTACAGGTTTTTATAAAGTATAATATTCACCAATTCAGCCATTTGAACAAAAAATATTTAAAAAAGATATCCTTATCTCAGGCAGGCGCAGGCGATTTGGATGTTTGATGATAAGAGTGTGGAGTTGGTGAGGAATGGATGAAGTGTGATGCAGGGTGGATGGAGAGGACACAAACACAATAACAATAACAAACGACACTAAATAAAACAAGACTCACCCAAGAGAAGCAGCTTTAGCTCCCTGCGGGCATCGCGCTTATCCCTCCGAAGCTGCCTGTCTATCTCCTGGTTGATTCGCTTCTGTTCCTTGGCCTCCTCGGACATACAGCACTCCATGGTTCGTCACTCCGGAGGGTCGCGACCCTTTACTACTGCTCGGAGCCGTTTCCGGGCCTCTCAACCAAGGCACACCACTCCTATAAAAGACATCCCTTGATCACTAATATTTCGTTAAAAGACAACAGAATAGTCCGTTGTTTCGGTACACACACCATTAGCACTCACTCGCGACCGAATAATAACGAGAAAAGCCCGATATGAAGGAAAACCGACAACCCTCTCTCACTGGGTGTGGTGACTTATGGTTGAGTATATAGCTATAGAATAGGTACTCTGTCAACTGCCGATATAAACACCCGGAAATCCTTTATATACCGGCTCGGAACGTTGCGTCACGGTCTTTTAATCCTGTTAAAATAACCAGATTCGAGAAACCTATCGATCTGTGATGCACGTGCTTATTAATAAGATTAAAAGTGCGAACAAATAGTCGATTGACGGGGGCCTGCCGATGACTGGAACGGCCTATGTGTAGGTTACAACTCGGATTGTACCGTGAAATACGCGCACGGCGGGCCAAATGCCTCGCTGAATGATGAAATACGTACCCAAATGAACATCCATAGGGCACACCGCTGCGTTCCACGTCAGAATATTGCACAAAACTTAAACTTGTACACTTTTGAGTATACGGCAGCCGCCTCTTCTCAATATGGCGCTCGGAGATGTTGAATGGTCCAGCGCGCGTGCGCCGACAGGAAGTCGCAAAAAACAACCACAAGCGACTGAGATTTTGCGCACTCTGAAGCTAAAAGGGCGCCAGTTCAGTTATTCATTTGAAATTATTTTATTTTATAATCGAATGGACGCCTATTTTATTCATCAGCAAAAATGGACGCCGCAATATTCACCCGATTACCTACTCACTGACTCATTTCTCATTTGACAGATGATTTATCAATTCGTAATGTTGGTAATCCTAGTGATATTTCTAACTGGAATGAATACCTACATAATAATAATAATCAGAATTTTAGACCGCATCAAAATAAAACGTTCGAGCTCAGTATGTTGTGTGGATCGTACGATAATAATAATATAAGTTTTATTATGAAAATAAAACAACATTTTATTGCGAGTACAATAAAATATATATACACCTACATATATATCTACCTAGTACCTATTTGAGATTATTTAGAGTTATGAAATGGGACAACTTTATTGAAGGCAGGGATATTTTTGTAACAAATACGATTTACCTACACTAGTACCTACATTATTTACCTAGATACCTACATATCTGAACTTTTACTATCGGGAAATTTTAAAAATATATTCGCATGTACCCCTAGCAAACATTGTAATTGATTTTTTATGTTTTCTGTGAAAAAAGAAATTTTTGTATTTTGAAGGTGCTGCCAGCAAAGATTCTAAAAAACGAAAATATAGGTACCTAGGTAGGTAGGTTTCGGTTCAATTAAAATTTCCTTTTTAGTTATTGCAAAAAAATATTGAAACAACTAGCCGCGCGACGCGATCCGATGAAAATGCAACAAACTAGGTATTTTGATTGTGAACATAAATATACAAAATTGTGAATAAATGAATGTAGTAGGTGAGCTTAGGGAACGTACCCATACTACGTGACCAACTTTTTGCAATTTTTAACCCCCCCCCCCCCCGCGGTGACCAAAAACCTAAGCCCGCCGCCGCTCATTTGTACCAAGCGTGACATTTTGAAGACCCCCCCCCCCCTAAACGTGTCACGTAGTATGGGTACGTTCCCTTAGATCAATCTTTGCATTATTTTCGATTCAAAATTTAACTTTCTTTTACATGTAAATACAATTACTAATAAAGGATTAAAAATAGCAGGCTTTATTCTCCGAAATGGTAGAGACTTTCAAAATATTGCAACATTAAAAATCTTATATTCCTCTCTAATTCGAATTCAAGTCGAATAATTCTTCTATTTGGTCCCTCACTTCAAAATCCACCCCGATTCCATTGAAATAATGCAGCATTAATTCCTAAGATTCATTAACTAAAACTCGGCCTACCTATAGAAATAATAAATTACAATCACCTAATGAAATAATTAAACTTACTAAAACTCTCTGATAGAAGATTTATTTCCGACTTGACTTTTATTGTAAACATAGTTGGTATTATAGACAGCCCTGATTTATTAGGCCTAATTACCCTCCATATACCTACCTACAAGAACCACTCGATCCAAAATTCTTTTTAATTGCAACAAAAATATCAGAACTGAGTCATTGAGATGGGGGGCGTTCAAGTATTACGTAACGCAATTTTTGAAGATTTTTGACCCCTCCTCCCTGTAACGTGCCGTAACATTTTTCTGTACCCTCCCCCCCTAAACGTTACGTAACGCTCAAGCGGCAATTTTTACCTGAAAGTCACAATTATGCGCAAAGTACTGGAAAGTCGCTTAAATACTTTTTTTCGTGTTTTAATCGCGTTTGCGAAATAAAACAAAGATTTCGAAAACGAAAAGGGTTGCCAACTTGGAAGATTTTAATTCCCAAGTTTTTTTAAATATCTAAATAAAGAGAAATGTTACGTAACGCGTTCAGTGGCGGATACAGCGCGCCCCCCCCCCCATGGCCCCTCCCTAAATATAAGAAAATCTTTCTTCAATCATTCGCTCTACATGTCTAAACCATCTAAGCGTCCCTTTCTTAATCTTACTTATTACGCTTGCATCAGACTTGCATTCTTTTCATATTTTTCTCACACTGTCGTACATGGCTTTACCACACATACGCCGCAGGGATCTCAAATCTATAGCATTTAGTTCTTCCTCTGCCAGTTTCATGCTTCACTGCCATACATCAGGGACGGTACCAGCACTCCATTGTGGACTGCTAGCTTCGCTTCTTTAGACATTTTTTTGTTCAGACGGCGTTCTGTTCTCCATAAATGCGAAGTTACCTGCATTTACCCTTCTTTCAATATCTCTATCAACCTTCGCATCTCTCGTAAACATACTTAGAAAGGAAATAATGGAAGGAAAATGGTATGATAGGTGGTTAGGACTCTCTGGATTAGTGCGTCCAGGAGAGATGGACGGATGAACCTTTCCTTCCCACTGCGATGCGAAGCAATAGGTCGAGAGATTCCTGCTGGAGAGGTTAAATAGTCTACCTCAACCAGTCCTTTCCAGCTCGCCGCGCAGTACGTGGACAAACACATCCGCCGCTACCTTGAAAAACCACATCCCATGAACTCAGACATCCCTGCTAAGTCACCAAACTTAGCGATCCACTTGGGATGAATTATAGCAGAGGTGTTGTTTATCCAATAAATAATTCCCGTGGCGGCGGTACCCACACTCGCCTTCTAAATTGAAACTTTTGCTTCATTCACATTTCGCACGTCGTTTCATGTAAAGGTACCCTTAACATGGCCCGACTCAAGTATTTGATTCACTTGATCGTGGAATGCAGCTCTACTGCTCCCTGTGGCCAGCCAAGTTTTAAATGTTCGGTCCGCCAATCTTTTATGTATTTATTAAAGTGAAAACTTCTTTAGCACCGTTGTGATTTGACAAACACATTCATCTATGTTTTAGCTTACGAGAGAATGAGATAGTACCTACAGTCGGTCCCTCTTTGTGCGGTGCTTCGTATTCTACACACTGTTGGCTACTTTTCAGTTTTCTTAGGTATATCTTTAGCACCCCCCCCTTGAGTTTTTTCCGTATCCGCCACTGAACGCGTTGTTCGAATCCTCCCTCCTCCCTCGAAACGCACAATTACGTTTCACAAGACCCCTCCCCCAAGTGCATTACGTATTACTTAAACGGCCCCATACTCGCTTATACCTAGATTGCATACGGTTGACAATGCTTTCTCAGAAGTAGTAGATGTGTTGTATTGTTGTTGTAATAGTGAAAATATTGAATACGGTGTTATTTATATTTTCGTAGCTCTATGGCTCCCCATGGAATGTCCCGAAACGGGGAGAATTTTGTGCCCGACGGTCTTTTTATAGACGATAATAACCCATTTCTGAAATTCTCTAGCCCCCCCCCCCCCCAGCCCCCCAGGCCGGACCAATTTTCTACACATTTGTGAAGCCACTGGGTATAAGGGTATAATAGTGTTCGTCTGTACTTTACTACAGATTCCAAACTATCACATGTTTTTTTTTCAAAATTAAAGTCACCTTTATTAATTTTTTTTTATTCTTACGACTTCATTTTTTTTCACATAATAAGGAACTCCAGTGAAAAATATTATCGCTTTAAAAAAATATGTTCATATAGACCAATAAACGCTGATTCTGAATATATAAGTTTTATTTCATAATATTAAACGTAGAGTTCTTAAAAAAATATTAAAAAGTGCATTTTTTAACGTCTCGTTAAAATACTCTGTAAAGTTGGTACGATTGAATGGTTAGCGCTGACGTCACGCGTCACCAGTCATTGTATTGAAATCAATTGAAATGTAGGTATGGCACAAGCCATCAGTATTAACAACATTTCATGTTATTCTTTATTTCATACTGTTTATAGAGATTTAATTGTTGTGTTAATTGAAACAATATTTAAGCCTTAATAATTGAGTATCAAAAATAGAGGTACCTCTATTAGTTTATCTCAATTATTTAAAATATTAAAAAACTACTGCGCAAAAAAAATAGTAATGCTTCTTCTAGGGAGAATACTTAGAACGGAATTTCAAAATGGCGGTAGTTGATCAGCTGATTTCCCGATCCTATACTAATTTTTCAGGAGTGATGACGTCACACGATTTACCATATTTCCGGTGGTTTTCGGGGGGTCTTGAAAAATTAAAACTTTGACAATTATTTAAGTTAGAAGGTCATTATTTATAAAAAAAAATAAAAAAAAAGAACTGGAGTTCTCTATTGTATCGTATAACTAAATACTAGTTGTTATCATACATTACGTACTTTGTTTAATGTACCTACATCATTATTTTTTTATTATTATAATTAGTAATTATTAATTACCCTCCTGTGTACCACTGTGTATCATCACCCGATTGTAAAAAGATTGATTATAAAAGCCATTTTATGGCGTTCAAATAAATAAATAAATTAAAAACTGTTCTGAACAGCTTTAAAAGAATAACATTAACTCCTCAGGAGCAGGAAGCCCCGAGGAAAATAACTTTCCTTTGGGGGTTACGTCATCTTTAAGAATGTTGTATGTAAATTGTAAAGTATGTATGGGTTGAGTGTTCTGTCCTATCTAGAATAATGTTACGAGGAACAGGTTGACGCCTTGAAGAATGCCTATGCGTTGGAAAATTCTGAGACAAAAAACAAAATATTTTTGTGTACCTGTAGCAGCCAGCCTCTGCTACCTCATGCTTTAGAATGTTTTCAAAAAGTACCTGGCGATCTTTCCAGAACCATATTAAAAATAATATTAAAATGTTTAAATTCAGAACCATTGACAATTAAATGACGTTCGTTTGGTTTTTTTCTAGAGACGCCAGTAGTTGTGAAAATCTGTAACGCTGTCCATACATAAATTCATTTTGCAAATTATATTTTTAAAGTAGAACTCAATAAATATCTTACAACACGCAACCATAGATCTACATTGGTGACCCCGACGTGATGCTCCTCTCACGCTATCGCCAGCATGAGAGGAGCGCCACCCCGCATCGTTGGAGCAATCGTTCCCGCAGCCAGTCCAGAGGTCGTCAGCCCGAAGGAATATGCTGGTACCACTGGAAGCATAGGACGAAGGCACGCACTTGCACCAAGCCCTGCAACTTCCCACTGGGAAACCCTACAGGACTCAAAGTGATGGCGACCAGCACCAGCCCCAACCAAGTCTGTAGACTTTTTGTTACTGACAGGGTAACCCTTACCCGTTTCTTGTGGACACCGGCGCAGATCTCTACGTTTTCACACGACGCCTTGTACAGGGACGTCCCACTAAACAAACATAATATAATCGGCATCAATACGGCAGCGTAACGCTCAACCTTGACCTGGGATTGCGACGCAACTTTACTTGGAGTTTCGTCATTGCAGACGTCTCCAGGCCCATCATCAGAGCAGACTTTCTCGTCAAATACAAGCAACAGCAACAAGCAACAAGCAACAAGCAACAAGCAACAAGCAACAAGCAACAAGCAACAAGCAACAAGCAACAAGCAACAAGCAACAAGCAACAAGCAACAAGCAACAAGCAACAAGCAACAAGCAACAAGCAACAAGCAACAAGCAACAAGCAACAAGCAACAAGCAACAAGCAACAAGCAACAAGCAACAAGCAACAAGCAACACGCAACAAGCAACAAGCAACAAGCAACAAGCAACCAGCAAGCAACAAGCGACGAGCAGAAACCAGCAACCAGCATCAGAGCCACCAGCAGCCGCATCACAACCAACCCGTTCCTCCTTTCACCGCAGCCATGTCTGCGTTGTCTGGGGAGGGAGTCCTGTAGCAGCCAGCCTCTGCTACCTCATGCTTTAGATTGTTTTCAAAAAGTACCTGGCGATCTTTCCAGAACCATATTAAAAATAATATTAAAATGTTTAAATTCAGAACCATTGACAATGAAACGACGTTCGTTTGGTTTTTTTCTAGAGACGCCAGTAGTTGTGAAAATCTGTAACGCTCTCCATACATAAATTCATTTTGCAAATTATATTTTTAAAGTAGAACTCAATAAATATCTTACAACACGCAACCATAGTTCTACAAATAAAAAAATACTATTTTATATATACGATGGTGTAAAACGGCCATTATGGCTGTTATACACGACATCTTTTTTCAGCCCGATTCCAATTAGACATAAAAGTCAAAATTTTTCGGTATATGCGATCGCTATTTTATATCTCATCTCTATTTTCATATCTACGATTTGAATTGTCATCACTGCAAACAACACATGAACCATGCTGTTTGCTGTGATGCCAACTGAAATCGTAGATATGAACATAGAGATGAAAATAGCGATCGCGTATAGCGAAAAATGTTGTCTTTTGTGTCTAATTGGAATCGGGCTGAAAAACATTAAAGTAGGTTTACACCATCTCTTTTTTCAGCCCGATTCCAATTAGAGACCAAAGTCAACATTTTTCCCTTTACGCGATCTCTATTTTCATCTCTGTTTTCATTAATTGACCTCCGTAAAGCTTTTGATAGTGTCTCACATTCAAAATTAATTAATAAACTAAATAATATAGGAATAACTGGCAAATCGGAATAGCTTGAGGGAGCGGGCCGTATCGGCAGAGTCGAGAGATAAATGAAAGGCGCCAGTCGGTGTAGTGAAGGTCAGCAAGTTGCTCAACACCTTGGCGGTGGAGATGACCTATCTTCCAGGCCGTTGCTCGACGCTTTGAGTCGCGGAGATGAACGGTGAGTGGCTCGGTGAGCTGAGCCACCAGCAGGTAGTCCTGGCGAGGCGGAGCGTGTTTCTATGGCAGCGAAGCGCGGTGCGCT
The DNA here is from genome assembly GCA_929108145.2 of Limnephilus rhombicus. NCBI lineage: Eukaryota > Metazoa > Arthropoda > Insecta > Trichoptera > Limnephilidae > Limnephilus > Limnephilus rhombicus. The sequence continues at coordinate 27,784,174 of OV815278.1, forward strand.
TCGGGGTGCCATGAAATGGTGTGCTGATCCCTGGACTGAAGGTGGCGTCAAACCTTATAAGCCGCGGGATGTAGCTGTTCTCAGGAGCTGAAGACACGATGGGCCTTGTAGCTGAGACGTGAAGGAGTCCTCGCGGAAGCAGGAGCACTTGTGCGGAGATCGTTACATGCTGAGATATTGACCGACTGGTGATCTGATACTGACTGAGCGAGCGCCGAGTTTAGTCGCTTTATATATACCAGCGCGACTGGTGGAGTAATGTTCCATTCGCCGGCAATGTGTACACTAGAAGGTACTCGAACATACCCGGTGCTGAATATTCAGGCGGCTTATAAACTTCAGACCTTTCTAGGCGGTGGCGATATTATTAATCGACGAGACGGCCGCGGCAGGTGAGCAAAGTACACCGGCATGTACGGTAGGTACCTAGGCAAGAGCCGGCGCCGCGCGAATATAAGATGTTTCTCGTGTCTTCTTTTGATGGCGAAGTTGATAATGATGTGTCGCCACAAGCTAAATCATGGTTAAAAAGCTATCTCTGCCAAAGAACTCAACAGGTAAAAGTAAACAACGAACTAAGTGAAATAGAAAATATAGATTTTGGAATTCCACAAGGAACTGTTTTAGGACCTTTACTATTCATATTATATGTAAATTAACTTTTTGAACTCCCAATCATTGGAAACATTATATCATACGCAGATGATACAGTGATAACTATTGAAGGAAATTCTTGGAATGAGGTCGAAATATCAGCTAATAATGCAATAAATATCGTAAAACTATGGTTTGACGAAAACTTATTGACACTAAATGTCCAAAAAAACCCATTTTATACCGTATAGCCTAACAGGGAATATCTCAAATATAAATCTAAACATAAAAATTCACGAAAGAAATTGCCTCCTTGAATCGCACCATGTAACTCAAACTGTATATACATTAGTAGTAAAGAAGAAATAAAATATCTTGGAATAAGTATCGATAATAACATCAAATGGAATAGTCAAATAAATTCAACAGTAGACAGAATGAGAAAACTGATCTATATATTTTTTAGACTAAGAAATACTGTATCATTAAAAATACTTAAAGATATCTATTATGCACCGCACTCTGTACTACAATATGGAATCGTGGTTGGGGGGTGGGGTGCATATAAATCAACCCTACTCCCATTGGAAACAATTAAAAAAATACTAATAAAAATCATTAAAAAAACCCTATTACTACCCAACTATAAATGTTTTTCAAGATTTCCCGGTTCCCCCACTTACAAAAATTTATGACAAAATTGAACTACTACAAATACATAAAGATTTCTTTAATAAAAATAATTTACCACAATTAAATATTAGCAAAAGTATAATATCTGTTGGAGGATTAACCGTGGCACTAGTACGAACCACAACAGCACAGAATCACTATATATTTAAGGGTATAAAATTATTTATTAAATTACCCCTTGATATACGATCGGAAGAAAGCTACGAAAAATATTTAAAAAAAAAAACGCTAATACCACCTAATAACTTTATTTATTATTTAGAAATATGTTTTTGCCTTATCAATACTTTGAATCATTTATTAACTAACCTATATTTTTATTACTTTTATCTGTAGTTTCTCATAAAATTACTAATATTTTTTGTTTTAATTTAAAGAAATGTAATTTTTTTTAGTTGTCCTCTCCTAAACACAAGCAGCTGCTTTATTAGGAGAGTGATCGAAATATTTATGTTTTTATTATGTTGTAAAATTGTAACCTTGTTATATGTTTCAATAAAAAAAAATAAAAAAAATTCTACGATTTCAATTGTCATCACTGCAAACAACACATGAACCATACTGTTTGCCGTGACGCCAACTGAAATCGTAGATATGAAAATAGGGATGAAAATAGCGATCGCGTAAAGCGAAATTTGACTTTGGACTGTAAGTGGAATCGGGCTGAAAAAAGAGATGGTGTAAAACGGCCATTATGGCCGTTCTAACTAAGTGGTTCACTACTTTTGTGAATTAGCTGGGGTGCCCGGGCTAATGGTACGAGGGTTGTCAGGGTCTTGGCGACAGTTGCGCCTGCCCACATAATGCGTGGCGGGCTGGAACGGGAGGGACTTGTTGAGCGAGACCTTTTGATCTTTCCATCAGGACTCTCTCGGAAAATCGCCTCGCCGTTGGGACTGGGAGGGGTGGATTCATACGTCCGTCACTTCTGGACACATCGATCCCCAGATTCCTACTTACCCCTAATTAGTGGCGTAGTTAGGGGGAGGGGGTGGCCCGCCCGGGTGCCACCCGATGGGGGGGTGACACCCGACCGATGGGGGGGGTGACACCGACCGATAAGGGGTGACACCCGCGTGCCATCCCCCCCAGGACGGACCAATTTTTTATGAAGTCGAAATTTGCGTTTGTCAACTTTAATGGGGTGACACCTGACACCACGTTATCCGCCCCGGGTGCCACCCATGCTAGCTACGCCACAGCCCCTAACACCTTTTCCTTCCCAGAACTTCATCTTCTTCCTTTCCTAAAACACTCTCCACACAACATTCCCAAAGAAGAATCAGGCACTGAGAGAAATTATTTTCCTCATGGCCTCCTGTGTGGAGCTAACGTAAAAAAGGTGCACTCCTAGGTGCGGCTAGCAGGCATACCTATAGGTACCTACAAATTAATAAATAATCGATATACGTGGGAAATTTCTTAAGTTTTCTTTAAATTGTGACCGTCGAGTACATTTTTGTTATTTACACAAAAAAATTATAAAATAGTTTCGACATCAAAATAGGTCGGTAAGTACTATTTTCATAAACTGATTATTTTTTTTGCCTTCCAGACAAGAAAAATTATTGTAGGTACAGCGCGCATGGATTTCATTAATAATGTTGAAAATTGAAAACTTTTTCTCCGAATGAGGGAAATTCGTGGCGACAAGTGCTCTATTGCTTCTACTTAAAATATTAAATAATATTATTACTTGTATTTAAAATATTAAATGTACAACTACCACAACACGGGCATTAGCCTAGTGTGGTAGCCAAAAAACAAACAAATATCTGTAACTAATAAAAAATTTATGAAAAAAAAATAATAATACTAATATAGTCAGAACCTAGCTAATAGTTTACTCCTGAAAAGATTGTCAACCCCTTTATGCCTCCAAGGGCAAACCAATAAAATGTTCAAATTGACATCAATAGAAATAACCAACGAGCCTTCCCACAAATTTTCAAATTGACATCGATAAATAGAATAACCAACGTACCTACCCACAAATTTTCAAATTGACATCGATAGAAAAAACCAACGTACCTTCCAACAAATTTTCAAATTGACACCGATAAATAATAATTACCAACATAACTTCCCCCAAATTATCAAATTGACATCGATTCATTTTAATAAGCAAAGTTGTCTATCCACAAATTTTCAAATTGACATTGATAGTTAATAATAACCAACGTACCTACCAACCCACAAAATTTCTTTATTGTATTTCACAGTTTTCTTCTTTATTGTCTGCAAAATCCCCGGCAAGAATTTTTCCAATGGTCTGAGTGCAATTCCAGTAATAATGACCTGATTTTCTTGAGTAACTGATAGATGGCATTGATCAGATTTAAAATACCTCGAGTAATCGCCTAGTCTCGGTTCAAGACCAAAGCCTGGATGCTAGAGCCTTGTTGTGTTGTTGTCAGGTATCCATTGCGATTATTACGAAGCCGTACTTTACGATTATTGAGGCACGAGCGGTAGGCACCTACCTCCCTAGTGCCGTGTTTTAAAAATCACAACACCAATAAATCTTAAATTATATTAATACGACCTTTTTTAACATTAGGAATTAACGCAGGAGGCCCTGATAAAAATAATTTCCCGCAGGGACTATGTCGTCTTTGGGGTTGATGTGTGGAGGGTGATTTTAAGGAATAAATGGTGGTCTTGAAGAGACCCAAGCAATAATAATAACCCCAACAACCCATTCTCATGTGATAATATCAACGGTGTAGGCACAAATGTTGGGCGCGCATTTGGCGTGTTTCCCGACTATGCACCGGTGCCGAAGGGATTATTGGTGCTAATTCCTCGGAGAATCTTCCATTGAAATACCGGTAGAATAAGGACAGCATTCCCACCTGATACCTGTGCTACAAAGATTGCAATCCTTTTCAAGGGAGTAGGCACGGTGGGGCGTTTGCACCACCTTGGCTGGCCGATGCAAGACCCCTGGGATTGTCGACGGAGTCGCGTTTTCAAATTTACAGCACTCCATTGGATGGTTTTTTCTTCTTCCATTCGTATTCTGTATATTCATAGAGCCCACACATGAATAAGTTGTAGAAGCCTACTTTTTCGGTACCTACTTTAGATTTTTATTTTTGCCCCACCCTAAATCAAAACATGGCTACGCCCATGATCCTTTTATTAAGATAAGGGAATCTATCAAGCGGACTGCCCGGGTTTTAAAAAAGTATTTTGTGGCTTCAGATCAGAAGTGGCTACCAAATTCAACAATGGGGCGCCATTGAGATTTGCACAGGGTCAGTCGAGGGCACCCACCACTTTCCCGAACCGTTTTAAGGATTATGGGTCCCTCTATCGGTTCTCACATCAAGCCCCTACATTTGTTTTTAAAACGAAGCTACCATTATATGATTCTAAAAGCCCCCGACCGTCCCTACACGGCACAACATACATTTATACTTTTTTTTTTTTTTTTTTGAATATTTTTTATTACAAATAGGTATATTACAGAGTTATAAAAAGTAAAAAAACAAATTGATACAAATTTACAACATAATATACAACAACATTTCAATCACTCTCCTAATAAAGCAGCTGCTTGTGTTTAGGAGAGGACAACTAAAAAAAAAAAAAAATTTCATTTGTTTAAATGAAAACAAAAAATATTAGTTATTCAACAAATAACATTAGTGATTTTATGAGAAGATACCTTAGAATCATAGTTCCATGGGAGATACAGATAAAAGTAATAAATTAAAGGTTAGTTAATAAATGATTTGAAGTATTGATAAGGCAAAAAATATTTCTACATATTCAATACATATTTCTAAATACAATATACAATAAGTTAAGTTATGAGGTGGTACTAGAATATTTTAATTTGATTTTTTTTTAATATTTTTCGTAGCTTTCTTCCGATCGTATATCAAGGGGTAATTTATTAAATAATTTTATACCCTTGAATGTATAGTGATGCTGTGCTGTTGTGGTTCGCACAAGTGGCACGGAAAATCCTCCAACAGATATTATTCTTTTGCTTATATTTAATTGTGGTAAATTATTTTTACTAAAGAAATCTTTATGTATTTGTAATAGTGCAATTTTGTCATAAATTTTTGCAAGTGGGGGAACCGGGAAATCTTGAAAAACATTTATAGTTGGATAGTAATAGGGCTTTTTTAGGATGATTTTTATTAATATCTTTTGAATTGTTTCCAATGGGAGAAGGGTTGCTTTGTATGCACCCCCCCAAGCCACGATTTCATATTGTAGTACAGAGTGCGCAAGTGCATAATAAATATCTTTTAGTATTTTTAATGATACAGTATTTCTTAATCTAAACAATATATAGATCAGTTTTCTCATTCTGTCTACTGTGGAATTTATTTGACTTTTCCATTTGATGTTATTATCAATAATTATTCCAAGATATTTTATTTCTTCTTTACTACTAATGTATATACAGTTTGAGTTACAGGGTGTGATTCTAAAGAGGCAATTTCTTTCGTGAATTTTTATGTTTAGATTTTTATTTGCGATATTCCCTGTTAGACTATAAGGTATAAAATGGGTTTTCTCGACATTTAGTGTCAATAAATTTTCGTCAAACCATACTTTTACGATATTTATTGCATTATTAGCTAATATTTCGACCTCATTCCAAGAGTTACCATTAATAGTTATCACTGTATCATCTGCGTATGATATAATGTTTCCAGTGATTGGGAGTTCAAAAAGTTCATTTACATATAATATGAATAGTAAAGGTCCCAAAACAGTTCCTTGTGGAATTCCAAAATCTATATTTTCTATTTCACTTAGTTCGTTGTTTACTTTTACCTGTTGAGTTCTTTGATAGAGATAGCTTTTTAACCAAGATTTAGCTTTGCCAGTTATTCCTATATTATTTAGTTTATTAATTAATTTTGAATGTGAGACACTATCAAAAGCTTTACGGAGGTCAATGAATATACTTAAGCATTTTTTACCTCTATCTAATGTTTTGTAAATAAGCTTAGTTAATTCTGCAATTGCGTCTTGTGTGCTAAGTTTATCTCTGAAACCATATTGACTAGGGTTAATACATTTTTGGTTATCAGTATAATCAGTAATTTGTTTTTTTATTACTTTTTCGTGTATCTTTGCAATGTTGGATAATAAGGATATTGGGCGGTAATTATTTACTTCTTTTGAATCTCCGGATTTATATACTGGGATTATTATGGCTTTTTTGTAGTTTGACAGGAATATTCCATATTTAGTGCTTACGTTAATTATATGTGTTATCGGTTTGGTTAGGAAATTGCAGTATTTTTTCAAGATTTCTGTAGTTATACCGTCGTATCCTGGCGCACTACCATTTTTAAGTGATTGTATTATGTTTTCAATATTTTTTTCTGTAGTCGGTTTAAAAATTGAAAGATTGTTATTTGTTATTTTATCTTCATGAATATCATCAGGTTGATAATTTTGATCAATTTTATATGCAAGTTTTTGACCGACGGTAGCGAAAAATTTGTTGAAAATATTTGCGCACTTTTTTGGTTCACGGATAGCATTTATATTAGTTCCATTATTGTTTATGACATTTATTGTAGACTTATTTTTATTATTTTTATTCATTATTTCGTTTATATTGTTCCATGTTTTTTTAGGGTTATCCTTTGTGAGGATTATTTTCTCCCTGTAATATTTCTCTTTTGTGTCTTTGATAATTTTAATGAGCTTGTTCCGGAATATTTTGTATTCGTTTTTTACTTGACTATTGGTAGGGTTTTTTTTGTATGTATGAATAGTTTTTCTTTTTTCCGGATAGATATGAGTAATCCTTGCGTAATCCATGGTTTGATTTTCCTTAATTTAGAACTACGTTGATTATTTATAAAGGTTGTACAGTCTGCGATATGAGCTTTTAAAGTTTCTTCAAAGAAGTTTGCGCACATGTCTGGGTTTTGGCAATTTAGTATTGAAGACCAAGATTCGTTACGTAATTTATTATTTAATTTTAAGTTGTTTAGTTTGGAAATTATGTTAATATTTTTTCTAGAGTCATTTAATCCTGAGTTTTTATTTAGATCATAATTAAAAATATTTGTATGGTGATCTGTTATATCATTTTTCCATATAATAGATTTAATTTTTTCTGTGTGTTTAATATTGCTCCATATGTGGTCCAGGCATGATAGCGATTGGTTTGCAAATTCTCTTGTGAAATTATTTACACATGATATAAAGTTCATTTCATTCATAGCATTTATATAATCTATTTTATTTTTACCGTGGTTATTTGGACCAATATTAATATTTAAATCACCTATTTTCAATTTCAATTCAGTGCCGGCAACCCGGGCGTTTATTTATTATTAGTTATGTACAACATGATTATTTTTTCCTTACCCTCCTCACTAGACAAAGTCTGTTCTGAGGCTGGTAACTAACAATTTCTAATTACATAAAAAACAAATAAGTGGTAAAACAAAGAAAAAAAAGAAACATATATATTATAGTAAAAATAATAATAAAAAATAAGAGGAAAATCAGAGAATTTAAAAACAGAGTAGAAAATAGAAAATATAAAATATTAGATATTAAGAATATTACTTATCTCTCTTCTTTCCTTGACATTCAACCAGTTTAAAAATCTTTTGAAAACCCAGTTCAAATTATTAGATGCGACGTAGGTCTTTGTTTGGGCTACAAACTTATTGAATATATATGGTGCCAAGTAAGATTCATGTTTTTTTGCAAAATTTGATTTGATATATGGTACTTGTAGTTGATTGTGTGTGTTTGCTCTTGTGTATTGCGAGTGAGTTATGAAGTGTGGTGATATTTTTATGCTGTTTTTGTAGATGATCTTCTTTATGAATAGTTTATTTATGTCTAATAGGTTATTGTTGATCATTATCTGTTCTGTCGGATGTTGATAAGGCTTTCTAAACATAATTCTGATTATTGTTTTATGATTACTTTTAAGTGATTTGAGGTGAGTCTCTGCAGCTGCTCCCCATACTGAAATACCATACATTAGAATACTTTGACAGAGTGCGTAATATATATTTTTTAGCTGAGGTAGTGACATAATGTTTCGAATTGTTTTGAAGATGTAAGAGAGTTTCCGTATTTTTTTTGTAATTAGGTTAATTTGGAGATCCCATTTTAAGTTATTGTCAACAGTTAAACCGAGATATTTAATATTTTGCGCATAATCAATCTTGTCACAAACACAGCGTGAGTTAGTTAATGAGGTAACTGTGCAGGGGTGAAGATGTAGTTGTGGGCGACTATCTGGCTGACCAGCTAATGTTTTACTGAAAGTTAAGTATTTTGTTTTAGAAATATTTAGTGTCAGTAGATTATTTCTTAGCCATTTATTTACTTCAGTCATCCCTGCTTCCGTGTTTTTGAAGACTTTTTCCCATGATTGGGCTTTGAATAAAATTACAGTGTCATCTGCATAACTGATAACTTTGTACTCTATGTTCCCTAGGCTTATCTCAGTTAGACTGTTAATGTAGATGAGAAACAGTATGGGACCTAAGACGCTGCCTTGGGGTACTCCATACCTGTTGCCTACTTTGTCACTTTCTTGATTATTGATTTTTACAATTTGTTGTCTATTTTCAATGTAGCTGATGAACCATTTTAGTGGTGGACCTATTATGCCAATGTTTTTGAGTTTTTGTTGGAGTAATTTGTGTGAGATGGTGTCGAAAGCTTTTGCTAGGTCTAAGAACACTCCTAACACCTTTAAACCGCCATCTAGGTTTTTTACTATGTAGGTGGTTAGTTCCGATAAGGCGTCTTCTGTTCCCATTTTCGCCCGAAACCCGAATTGACGGGTGGAGATCAGTTTGTGTTTGTCAAGGTATGCGAGCAGTCTTTTTTTCATAGTTTTTTCTAGTAGTTTCGATAGCGAATTTAGGAGAGTGATTGGTCTGTAATTTAAGATCAGCGTTTTGTCTCCCGATTTATGTATTGGAGTAATACAACCTATTTTTAGATGATCGGGGACAAAGCCGAGGCTGAAACTTTGGTTGAAAATATGTTGAAGTGGTATAAGTATATGTTCTCGGAGACTAATCAGTATATGATTGGAGAGGTTATCTGGGCCCACAGCGCAATTTGGTTTGAGAGAAATAATTAAATCCGATATTTCCTTTGTACCTATTTTGTGAGCATAAAACGAATGATTTGGTTGCATGGTAGAGGATAGTTTGGTTAAAGAGTCTTCTGTTGTGCCGTTTTTTAAAAGAATTTTTTCAGCCAAGTTAGATCCAACTTTTGCAAATTGGGAGTTAATAAAATTTGCTATTTTACCAGGTTTACGATACAATTTAGATGGTTTTTGTTACATAGTATTTTTTTAATTCTTCTATAAATATAGGTACATCAGAGCTGTGTGTTCGATATATTGCGATTATATTGAATGGCATGTTATTTAAAACAAAATTAAATGACAAACAGTTTGCATTGCATATGTGTATTTCGGTAATATTGATATCAGTAAATTTATCTTTAGCGTATACTACAATTCCACTATTTTTATTAATCTAATAATTTGTATTGTAATTTTTGTAGTTTGGGATGATTGGTATATTTATGTTTGCATGTATGTGCGCCTCGGATAGTATTATAAAATCTGGTTGTGAACATAATGTATTTAGGGATACCAGAAGTTCATCCATGTTTCTATTTATACTTCTTATGTTTAGGTGTAAGATTGTTAGTCTATTTTTTGTATTGTTATAGATCTTATTGCATTCACTGGCTGATTCACATACGTATTCTTCTATATTTAGATTAATATCAATTTCACTTAAGTTAAAATTTTCCATTACATTTATTTAGGTGAGATAAAATATGTGTATATATAATTTTAAATAATTTGATTCGTTCTTCTTTTGATAATGTTTTCAATATAAAATACCGTATGTATTAATATATCAATATTACAAGTGAACATATACTGTAGAGATTTATTGCATATAGAATATTGGCAGCGTGATACATATATCAATAGTACATACAATTTCAATAGTACCATAGTACGTAGTACATACATACATATATCAATAGTACAAGTGAACATATACTGTAGAGATTTATTGCATATAGAATATTGGCAGCGTGATACATATATCAATAGTACATACAATTTCAATAATACAATAGTACATAGTACGTACATACACATATCAATAGTACAAGTGAACATATACTGAAGAGATTTATTGCATATAGAATATTGGCAGCGTGATACATATATCAATAGTGCATACAATTTCAATAGTACAATAGTACATAGTACATACATACATATATCAATAGTACAAGTGGACATATACTGAAGAGATTTATTGCATATAGAATATTGGCAGCGTGATACATGGGTTAGTAATGTATATAATAATAATTTTGGGATAATATATCTATAATTCGACTTTAGTAGTCTATAGTTTACTAGCCTTCTGTAAACGCAATTATGTATTGGTATTGCATTATCTATTTTCTGGTAGAAAAATAGGAATGTAGAATGTAGATGTAATGTAATCTAAGAAGAAACATAAAAATGTAGTATGTAGACATGTTTTATCATGAAGAAAATATTCAGGTTTTTTATCATCAATGTAGAGAATGATTTAAATTTTTTACTTTTAAATATATATATACTGATTTTATAATATGTAGAATGATGAAAGATATGACGTTTTTTTAATGTATAGACTATAGAATTATTATTTTTTATATCTTGTAGATATTCCGAAATATGTGCGTAGATGTAAGACCTTGAGAACAGGCAGGAGATATTTTTATAGACATCTTTAAAATTTATAACAATATTCAATTTATGTTGCGTAAGAGCAAGTATTTTTTTGTAATATTGACAGTTAGTTTGATTATGGACATTTTAAATGAAAATTTTGGTATCATTTTTGGATGTATCTTAGGATTTTCAGTTTTAATAGTAAGTATACTTGTTTTATAAAATGCAGATTGATAAGAAACATCATATTTTTTTAAAGCATATGTCATAGCATTACTAATTTTGTTAGCTTTTAAATTTTTGATTGTACAAGTACATACATAATATATTGACAATAATAAACATGAGTCACTATGAAAACTATACCTTGAATCCAGATTAGTATTCAATTTTCTGTTGTGCGAATGCCAGCATTTTTTTATAATACATACAGTTGGTTTTATCAGTCGCATTATGATTGGTAGGAAATGTGGAGTGCAGTTAATAAGTATGCATATCCATTTATTCGTAAGTCATAAGGAAATTAAGGTATTCTCTGAAGTAACCTGAATTGCTCGCGAATCTGAGTTTTGGCGTACGTAAACTCGGCCCGATTTTACCCATACAAAAGACAGTTTTTTTTCAACTGCCATTTTTTTTGCTAGGTATAGTAAACGTTTATTACATGAGGTTAAGTGTTCCGAGATGAAAACTGGCATACAGGGACCAGAGAGACCTATAGAGCTTGTGTTGAGCTTATCTTCCTTACTTATGGCATTAAGGTTATACCGTTTAGCATTGTTTAAAAATTCATCCCTTAAATGTATGTGTCTAAACCGTATAATTATTGGTCTAGATCTATGTGGAACTGTCCTACCAGGAACCCTATAGCTGGTTTCTATGTCCTTGTTCGTTGTGGTGGTTTTTATTTCCTTGTTTATGTTGAAGATAATATTTTGCAGGTTTTCATCTTCAAACTCCGGTACTCCTCTAATTTCCGCATCGAAATTTTTTTGTTGACGATCTTGTTCGTCAATTTTTTGCTCAAGCCTTGTTAGCTTGGGTTCGAGCTCTGTATTTTTTTGCTGTACGGAGTCTATGGTTTTCAGTTTTTCCATAGATTTTTTTAATTCTGCCTCGAATCCCTCCATTTTAGAGTTGAAGAACGTTAGCGAAGCTTTAAATTCTGTGAACTCGGTGTAAATTGCCGTCACTTGAGTCTGGACGTTCTTGAATCCTAGCAATTCTTCATACCAAAAACTTTAAGTGTTCTCACCCGAGACAGTTTGTTCCTGTTCTTGAAGCTAGCGGAGAGACAGCATTTATCTAGAGGAGCATACATTAAAAAGTAAAAGCAATTTACAAATAAAAGCAATTCAAAACATGTTCCTACGGCAGCGTACAAAACAAAAACAGCATCTAGAGATTCTGGCAAGCCACAGGCAGTCCCGAGGGTAGACAGTGAGCAGTGGGACGGGGAGGTGGTCCTTCAAACCCTTCAAACCGTCCCCGGTAGCACAGTGGCCAGACGTGACCCCTATGAAGATGGTGGGATAGTGGAGAAGAGACTTCTGAAGAGCCCAGGGGACTAAGTAACTCACTCCAGCCGACAGGACCGCAAGAGAACTGGAGATGAGGGTCAAGGGGAACCCCCCCCCCCTTTCACTGCTACCGCTAGATCAGGGGTGGCGCAGTGGACAGTGCAGGAAACTAAGAGCTTGCAGAAGATATAAAATAAGGGCACCACCTGTGCCAGGCAGGGACAAGGGGCTATTCCACCCCCTTATTAACAGTACAGACGAAGAAGCAGTACAATTCTAGCCAGTTTGATTATCAGTAAAATATTAAAAGATTCCAGTATCATTCCCAGAAGAAAAAATAATAATAAATTAAAAACCAAAGAAATTCATAAAATTTATAGCCCATTTTATTTTGCCGCAAAATAGATTATAATTACAATAAAATAAATTTTAAAAAAACATTCATACAATAATATACAGTTTTTTTTTTTTCCATTATTTCTGGCTTTCACCCTTCAAGGGTGTTCTAGGCCATCATTTATAATTACAGAAAAAGGAAAGGAGAATTTATATATTAATTTTATTTAAATGTGCAAATTTCAGAATTTTATGGAAGATTGGAGTAGAGTTCAGACTTAGAAGAGATGAGATGTTGAATGGAGGAGAGGCAATTTTTGATAACGCTTGATAGAAGAGAGGATATTTATTTAGAGAGGGACAATCAAAAAATATGTGATCTAAAGTTCCCACATCTAGACCACAGAACGTACAATCTGGGGAGTCAAGCACATGAATTTTATAAAGGTGAGAAGGAACGGAACAATGTCCGATTCTCATACGAATAAGTAAGGAAATTTCTTTTTTGGAAAAATGGGGGAATTTTTGAAACCACGGTTTTGATGAGATAGTCCTTTGTATTGAGGCGTAGCGGGCACCCTTGGATTGACTAGCAATGTTCCAATACTCTGTCCAAACATTGTGGGATCTATCTTTGATGATGGAAAAAATATCAGACAGGGGAATATGATTTACGAGGGTAACGGTAGGGTTAGACGCTCCTTGTTTTGCCTAGGAATCAGCAATATCGTTACCCACTATGCCAACATGTCCAGGAATCCAAATCAGAGTGACAGTTTTTCCAGAGCTTTGAATGGAGGTTATCAATACTCGAATAAGACATACAAAGTGATCATCAGGATGAAGAAGAGGACTTGTTTTAAGTTTTTGGAGGGAACTGAGAGAGTCAGAGAGGACAAGAGAATGTTCAAAATTATTTTTTATTATATATTTGAGAGATTCAATAATCGCAATGCACTCGGCAGAAAATATTGAAAATTGGTTGGAAATTGAATAAAATATTCTTTCATTAGAATTATTGTGGTAAACGTTAATACCAATACCACAGTTAGGAGAGTCTGGAGATTTGGAGCCATCAGTAAATAAAAGAGAAGAGTTGGGCCATTTAGAAGAAATAATGTCATTGAACATATTATTGACAGTACGGGCTGGGAGATTGGAATGACTTTTAAGGATGCCGATCCCTTCTAATATCGTTGGGGATAGGGTGACGTGACTATATTTTAATTTGTACAAAGGAAGAAGATCATTTTTGATAATTTGAAGCTCTGAGAGAGAGCGAAAATTTTTACAGATGGCAGGGAGAGGTTTAGTTCGAGCTCTGACTGTAGATGAATGTGTTGAGTCGTTGAACAACGAGACTCTGGGAATAATCTGATGACTTTTAGAATTTAAACATTTAAGAACAAATTTGTCAGCAAATAATTGACGCCTTAAATAAAGAGGAGGATCAGAACATTCTACTTGAAGGGAATTGATGGGCGACGATTGCATCACGCCAGTTATTATTCGCAATGACTTAGATTGAATTTTGTCTAATTTACTGAGTGCATTTTTGGATGCAGTACTAAAAAGTGGGCAGGCATAGTCGAGATGACTTCGAATAAGTGCATTGTAGAGCAACTTAATGCAGATAGGATGAGCACCCCACCAAACGCCAGTCAATGATCTGATAATATTTAAATTTTTTTCACATTTAGTAACTATATTATTAATGTGGGAAGACCATTTAAGTTTCCTATCAAATGTTACTCCCAAAAATTTAACTTCGGAAGCATTGGGGATTGGAGAGTTTTTAAATAAAATTTGAACAGGGGGGTTATTATGACGATTTGAGAAGGTAACACACTGACTCTTTTGTACTGAAAGTTCAAGACCATTTAAAGTAAGCCATGTGCAAAGGGCATCCATGGCTTCATTAAGATATTTGACGGCGGATGGAATGATTTTGGATGATAAGAAGAAAGCTATGTCATCTGCGAACTCAACAACTTTTACTTGAGGGGGAATGGTGACATGCATATCGTGTGTGTATATATTATACAGTAAGGGGGATAATACATCGCCTTGGGGTAAACCCTTCCAAATTGACCTACTCTGAGGAGTAACATCTGGTAGCTCAATGAAAATTTTCCTATCGAGAAAAAGATTAATAATAGATTGGACAAACATGAGGGGTAATCCAAGGCCTAAAAGTTTTTTTTTAAGAATTGGGATGGAAACATTGTCAAAGGCGCCTTCTATGTCTATAAAGACTGCAAGACATACTTCTTTGTTAGAAATGGATAAATTAATATCAGTGCTGATGATGGCAAGGTTATCTTGTGTAGATTTCTTTTTCCTAAATCCAAATTGGGATGGAGAGAGAAGATGATTACTCTCGACAAAAAATTCTAAGCGGTTTTTAATTAATTTTTCATAAATTTTACTAAGGGTGGATGAAAGAGCAATTGGCCTATAGTTGGATCCAGAATTGGGTGATTTGTTTAATTTTAGAATTGGGATGATTATTTGAGAACTCCAGTCATCAGGTATTATGCCAGTCTGGAAGATTTTATTTAAGATGCATAAAAAGTGATTTAGAACATTATCATTACTATTTTTGATAATGCTATAAGGTATACCGTCTCTGCCTGGAGATGAGTCCTTGACTGTTGATAAACAATTTTTTAATTCAATTAAAGTGAATGGAGAGTCAAGCCAATGATCAGACATAGGAGTGTTGTGGATTGGAGTTATTTCATCTAAGTTAGGTACAGAAGGGGGGGCAATTTTGTCCAAGAACTCGTCTATCCATTTAGAATGAGAAGCTCGAGGAGATGTTGGACTGAAGGAGGATCGAAATCTTCGAATCATAGACCAAACTTCCGAAATTGGAGTGTTCGGAGATACTGAACTGCAGAAGTTGTACCACCCGGATTTTTTTTTTGACCTCAATACCCTTTTGGCATTGGCTTCGGCATTTTTGTATATGAGATAGTTCTCCATAGTCATATTGTGACGATAGGAAAGAGATTTAGCTTTCCGAATTCTCACTACTTTGGAACATTCCTCATCCCACCAGGGAGTTGGAGGGAGTTTTTTGAGAGATTTGGTTTTAGGGGGAGGATTTGATTTATTGATTGCAGTTACGAGCATTGATTTGAAGTTATCGTAGTCATCTTTGACAGATAATGTATCGGTATAGGATAAATTTTGTATAAACTTATCCATATGTGAGTTAAATTCATCCCATTTGGTGTGTTTTGTTTTAATCTTTGTCGAAATATGGGACTTGTCTGAATGGAAAGAAGTTTGATAAGTGATGGTGATCGGGAAATGATCACTGGAGCAAGGGTCGGGGGACACCACCCACGAGGAGAGAGGTGCCAGATTAAAAGAGCATATGGAGAGATCCACTGCACTGGGGTTTGTGTTGGGGCGAGAGATTCTAGTAGGAGATCCGTCATTCAAAAGAAAAAGGTTGGATTCATCTAGGAAATCCATCACACTTCGACCGTCTCGATCACAGAAAGCAGAACCCCAGACGGGGGAATGGGCATTAAATCACCCAATAAAAAGAAAGGAGGGCTTAGTTGATGGACAATTTGCAACCACGCTTGTTTATTGAAGTGCGATGTTGGGGGAAGATAGATAGAAACAAAGGAAGTGTCCTTTATTTTAGCTGCAACCATTTGAAAGTCAGCATTGGGGGGTTTGATATTATTTATTGGGAAAAATGGAAGGGATTTTTTAATAAATAGGGCAGCACCACCGCCCGTACCTTCCGGGCGATCATCGCGGAGACAGGAGTACCCTCCCACATTAAAGTGGGTGGATGGAGTAAACCATGTCTCCGAGACAGCAGCCACAGAAACAAGGTTTGAATTTAATAGGTTAAGAAGGTTTGATTTGTTAGAAATAGCACTGCGGCTATTCCACTGAAGAATTCTGACATCTTGAAGAGCCATTTTGAATAAATGATTTTAATGCGGAAATAATAGAAGCAGCGTTGGACGGTAGATTAGTTTGAGAAGAAATTAGGTCAATTAGAAGCATAATAAGAGTTTGAATAAATGAAGAATTATCTTGGGAGAGTTGTTCAGAAAGCTTTTGATAGTTTGTTGAGGATGAATTATAATTGTTTGCGCACCCATTTGTGGCGTGTGAAAGAGGAGAACCATTGGGATTTAAGAGAAGTGAGTTGTGTTGTTGCTGATCGTATCCACGAGTCTGTTTAGAGATAGGGTTTTTGTATGTGAATTTTGTTGAACGGGAAGATGTTGAGGAGGAGGCGAGAGGGTTGGATGAAGAGTTACTGGATAAAACCTCGGAAAATGATTTTTTGACAGGCGGGAATAATTTAGAAGCCTGCAGAAAAGACAAGTTCTCAGAGGCCATAGAAATTTTTATATTTTTTTGGCGAGATTGTTCGGGGCAAGAAGAGTTAATGGCGGAATGAGCGCCTAAGCAGTTAAAACATTTAGGTGAAGAGAGAGAAGAACATTGGTCAGCCGAGTGGTTTTCTCCACATTTGAAACATCTGGGAGGGGATCTGCATGCAGCTTTGGTATGACCAAAACGGCAGCAGTTGTAACATTGAGTGGTGGGATAAGTGTACATTTCAACTGGTAAGGAGTTGAAAAATAATTAAATATGGGAGGGAAGAGATTGTCCTTCGAATGTGATGACGACAGATTGGGAGGGCTTCCAGGAAACGATGCCCTCAGAGGTGTCCTTATAATTTAGCCTCCTGGCTTTTATGGGATTGCCGATATGTTGGGGGGTTGAAAGTGAGGACAGGATTTCTGGAATGGACAGATCGGACGAGATACCCCTGACCAGGCCCATTCGAGTGACATTGAAAGTTGGGATGTACGCCTTGAATTTAGAATTTGATGAAATAATATATTTTTGATAAAGTTGTTGGCGGCTGAACCTGACAGGAATTCAACAGAGATTCGGAAGCGACCCTCGGCTTTAACACCTCCAGGTTTAATCGAAAGGTTCTTGTTATTTGAAAGAAATTTACCAAATTCAAGAGGATGGATGGTTTTACCTTGTTCAGTTTTTTGCGCATATACAATGTAGGGGCCACGGGAATGAGTAGAGTAAAAGATTGTTGGAGGAGGTTGAGGAAGAGCTGGAGGGGACTGAGAAGACAAAGGCGAATCATGTTTTTTTGGGGAAAGGGGACTAAATTTTCTTTTTTTAATTGAGGTTAGGATGACAGATTCATTGTCTGAAATGTTTGAATGTTCTGAAAAGTCTATTTTATCTGAAATATCTCCATCTGGAGGGTCAGGAGGGGGATCTGGGGGCTTTGTAAGGGGTACAGGAGGGAAATCCTCCTCCATTGTTCAAAAAATTACAGCTAATATAAAAAGTGACAGAAGTAAAAAAATTATATAAATATCTGAAAATGAGCAGCAAGAAGTGACTCCTGGAAGATCAGGGGGGAGAAGATTCCAACACACTAAACTTTTTACAGCCAAAACACAATAAAAAGATTGGTTTAAGAATATTTTTTGAAAGAGCAAAACAAAAGAACTGATGACAGCCAAATGTTATTGTTGCGAGTCAATAATATACAGTTATTAAGACAATAGTATCAGAGCAAAATAAGAAAAATAATAATTAAGTCACATAGTCATCATGGCATACGATTCAAAACATTTCTAATTCCCAAGGATACTAGTCCCTGTAGGAGCAGCCAGTGGCGTATCGAGGGGGGGGGGGCGGTACGCCCCGGGTGCCACCCGAAAGGAGGTGACAATCGACCGTGGAAAAGATTTACGGAGGATATTGTCACCAAAGTATTGAATACATGAACACGGTATGTTATTTTCTTTCATGTGTTCCACGTGGAGTGCCCGAGTGCCCCACGCCCCGAGGGGCGACATCCACCCATGCTAGCTACGCCACTGGGAAGCACACCTGGCACCTGAAACGAAGTAACGATTTTATTCTAGTTCAGTGACTCTAAGCGCATCCCATCTCCCCACCCATATGTTAACAATTTTTTTAGGCACTCAAAATTCACCTTGTTCGATACCAGGTCGGAATTCCAAACTGGCCTGCAAACCCTCAAGCATTTCCTCTCGAGCATCCATCATGATCGGACAGTGCCACAGAATGTGCATGGCTGTTTGGTTTTCCACACCACAGGCGCAACCTGCATGCCGAGAGAGACTGAGGCTGTGCAGTCTTCCCCGGAATTCTCCATGTCCCGTTAACATCTGGATAACATAGTGGTCCAGCTTGAGGAAGGCCCCTTCCATCCCGGCTTTAACTGAGGGGAAGAAGGAATGAGTCCATCTCCCCCTTATCGATCTATCCCATCGACTCTGCTATTCATCGAGACTTTTCATTCTCGTCTCTCTCAATAATGCTGGAAGATGTGTGACTCCGCCCGGAGTGAGAGTCGCTCCTAGGTGGACAACAGCCCTACCTTTGATGAGATCCTTTCTTGCTAAGATTTCTCTGATTTCGAGATCAATCGGCATCTGTCCAGCCAGTACTGGGAGTGCGTCTGATGCTACAGTTCTATAGGCACCCGTAAGAGCAAGCAGGGGAGTGCGTTGGCCCCGTTTCAGCGCGAGTTGTATCATCACGATGTCCAAACGATGCGACCACACAGAAGACGCGTATGCGACTTAAGCCACATACACGCAATTGTATAACAGCGGCAGCGCCGGATTCCGCAGTCCCCACTCAGATGTGGAGAGTCTTCTGAGCTTTAGAAATAGGGATTGGACTCTGCTTGAAATACTTTTGACGTGTGCCAGGAACGATGACGATCTGTCAAGAACAACACCTAAGTACCTACACTCCTCGTACGACTAAGAGAGCCCTTCATCAGGAGACCAACAGCCTTGTGGGGGGCGAAGGCCAGCTTGTTCATTTCTCCTCATTTCAGTATGCGTCTCAGACATTCTTCAGCTTTTCTTTCGACTTCCGTCCGGTTGTCCCCCGAGACTAACAAAAATAAATCATCAAGGTGCAACCTTCAGGTAAGGGCAACCTGAAAAGCACGTTCCAAAGTCCAAGAACCGAACCTTGGGGCATCCCATACTGACAGCACTGTTTACCTCGGTAGCTCCATGGGAGACCGACACTGTGCGACCTGAAAAATAATCTGCCAGAATTTTAAATAAGCCACTGGGGCGCCCACGATTTTTAAGTTTCCGCAGTGTCATCGGCCACCACGCGTTGTCAAAGGCCCCGGAGATGTCTAAAAATATTCCTACCACAACTTCGATGGGCAAACCTTCACCCAGTCGAGCGCATGCAGAATGTCGTGCTTAGTAGACTTTTTTGGAACAAATCCAAACTGTCCGTCGCAAGGAGGCGATAATGTCAGGTCTAGGCGGGTTCTGATTATTTTTCAAGGACTTTGCCAAGAATTGGCAGTAGAGTTTCCGGCCTGTAGGCTCCTGGATCCGACCTTGGCTTGTCATTACCTTTTGGAATGATTTTGAGCACGCCTCTCTTGCATGCTGGGGGAAAAATTCCCCTTCGCAAACAGGTTTCCATAAGGGTCAACAATTCCTGACGCGCATATTTCCATACCTGTTTTATGATCGCACCGTTAAGTTTATCGAAACCCGGAGCTCTTGTGGGGCCAAGACCCTTGATTTTTAAGTCCAGCTCTGTCTCAGTTAAGGGTGGTATACGACAAGCCTCCTGGGATAGGTCACTAGGTATGAGACGTGACAGACCTCTGATCTGTCTATGATGGTCGTTTTCCCCAGTTACTGATTCTAAAGGGACCAGCCTTTCCAGCAGGATGTTGAGAGTACTAGCTACGCAAGTACTCTCACCATCAACGCTTCCTAGTCCAAGTGTAACACTAGTCAGGTATCGTTCAGATCCTTTTCCCGTTTTCACGATGGCACTATAAATTTCCCAAGGATTGGAGTTACCCACGTTTTTCACCCACGACCGCCACGAAGCACGGAGATCATCCAAGGATGGACTCTCTTTCGGGGGGACATCCACCCTTTCTGGCCTCCCCGTAATTCCTGTAAGACCTATTGTAGGAAGGAGTTCCACAGAGCCGAACCCTTTGATATGAAAATATCTGGAGTCGGTGAATTATTTTCCCATTTGGTCTCTGGTAGGTTGACATGTTGTTCTTGTATTGTTTTGTATTTATAATACTTATATAGTGCAATTGCATAGCGTGGATTGACTAGATGATCATTGTGTGTGAAAGGTTTCAGTTTTTCCGGTGGGGAAAATTTAACACGGACATTTAAATCTGATGCGTAAAAATATTCCAGAATATGGGAGGTGCTCGTCATGAGAGGTTCCACTGTTTTTTTGTCGGTACATATTTTTTTGTGTATTACGGCATTGTAACTATTAGTAACAATAGAATAGTTACATTTTTGGGCATTGTAACCAAGGGGGATCCAGGATTTTTTTCTGGGGGGGGGGGGGCACAATGGGCAGACGGGCAAAAAAATCAACAATTACCGATAGCATTTTTTTCTGCGGGGGGGGGGACACAAGGGGCGTACGCCGAAAAAATCAACAATTATCTACTGTTAGGATTTTTTTCTGGGTGGGCACAAGGGGCGGACGGGCAAAAAAATCAACCATTACTATTAGAAATAAACTTGAAGTATCATACTTCATGTTTATTTCTACAAGTTCAAGTATGTATAGGAAGGTTTATGAAAGTGTCAAAACAATAGAAAAATTAAATGTTTGATAAAGACAGTTTTCTGTACTGTGATGGAATCTCCACAGTACACAAAAATACCGTCTGGGGGGGGGGGCACGTGCCCCCGAGCCCCCCCCCCCCCCCTAAATCCGCCCTTGATTGTAACTATTCTATTGTTGTATCGAACGTGTCGAAGAAAGCATATGATATAACTGTAAATCCAAGAAATGGAATTTACGTTCCCACAGAGTACCATGCCGCCAGCACGTTATCCCCTCCGTAACGTGCTAAATGCTAAACAATGGGAGTGCTGCTATTAGCTAACGAAACACTGTACATTTGGCACATCTTCCAAACGATGTCTAAAACGCTATTACGTCCTTCAATTAACTTATCAACTGAAAACATAGACATAGACATAGAAAACACATATGCTTTCACCAGAGGCTGCGGATAGCAATGATAACCACCATGAAAATGGTTGACTATTTACGTCACTCCTACCCTACGATTAGCCGAACTACTATTGGTCAATGATGAACAAAGGAAATCACTAAATCGTAAATAATTACGACAACGAATTCATCTTCCAGAAAAATTCATCTTCCAAAAAACAGAAAAACGGTTTGCATCTAAAGTGTTGGTACAGCATACAACAACACACTCAGTGACAGCCAGGTAAACTCTCATAACAGGGATAAAAATCTCATAATAGGGACGGCTTTCTAGCAAATACCGCCGCCGAAAAGGCTACCTTATTATGTAAAATGTTCGCGGAAAACTCGACCCTCGATGATCAAGGTGCTACCCCGCCGTTGGTTCCTCATTGCGGTTTTCATATGAAAAAGCTGAGGATCCGGCATCGGGATGTCTAGAAATATAGCTAGACTTTTTTTGCTTTGATCAACAAATGTGTATAATTTTTTTGTCAGATCGAATATTGCATCTTCAGTGCTTAGTTTACTTCTAAAGCCATATTGATTTTGGGACAGAATTTTGTTTTGTTCTAGGTAATTCAATACTCTACTTTTGATACATTTTTCAAATATTTTTGAGAGGTTTGAAACTAAAGAGATAGGTCTTGAATTGTCTAATATGTGCTTTTCACCCGATTTGTGAATTGGTATTATGGTGGAGATTTTAAATTGTTCAGGAAAATGTCCCTCTTTTAGGGATATATATATGGTGGAAAATATTCTATGGAGTTAATTGTGTCGTAAGTTGAGATTGAATACAAAGATGAGTCTACGGGCGTTGTATTATCAATTTTACTAGAAGATTCAGGTACTTGATCTACTACATTTGTAAAGAAGTTGTTAAAATTTTCTGCAATGGTCAATTTGTCAGTAATAATATTGTTGTTTATTTTAATCTCATTCACATCAGTTGATATTATTTTTTTTTGTTCATTATTTCGTTAATTATATTCCATTTTTTTTAGTATCATTTTTTGCATTATCAATTTGTTCACAAAAGTATTTCTTTTTACAACTTCTTATTAACCTATTGAGTAAATTTCTGTACATTAAATATTTAGTTTTCATAAAAGACTCTTACATTATTTTTTTGAAAGGCTTTTTGATAATTTAACATCTCTCTGTATAGTTTATCTCTTTGTTTAATGGAGACTATTAGTCCTACAGTGATCCACGGTTTAATTTTTTTATATTTTCTCTTAGTGATAACAATTTTATTAGTGCATTTCGAAATTTAATATTGTATGGTTTTGTAAAATAGTTCTAATGCTGAATATGGGTTATCTGTTGATAGTATATTGTCCCATTTTTCTGATTGAAGTAGATTGTTTAGTGTGACGTAATTAATATCATTTTTTTCAACAGAATCAGAATATTCTTTTAAATTTGAGTTTAAGATGTTGTGTCCGTAAAATGTTGGGAAGTGGTCAGTAATGTTTGTTTTTAGAGTTGAGGAAGTAGTTTTAACGTGTTTGTGTGTTTTTACAAATATGTGATCTAGAGTCATAGAATTATTCAGATTTTCTCTTGTTGGTGAGTTTATATATGACTGATAACCTGCACATGACAAACAATCTAAGTATTCATTTATACAGTTTGTTCTTTTGTTATTCTCATTAATGTTTATATTGATATCTCCACTTAATATTGAAAAGTTGAAATTATTTCTGTTAGCCGTTTTAAAAAATGAATTAAGTTCGTTAGTGAAGAGTGATTCATTTAAAGAAGGTGATCTATATATAGCTAATATCAGATAATTACAGTTATTGTGGTTGAATGTTAATTCAATTGCATTAGCTGTTTTAAAATCTAAAATTTTGAAGGTAGTTTTCTTAAGACAATTTTTCACAAATACAGTGATTCCATCGTGCCCAGTATGTTTGCATTCAGATGAAATAGTGACATATCCTGGAAGGTTATAGGGGATTACCTCTTTTATCTGTGTTTCTGTTAAAATTACAATACTCGGAGAAAAATCTAAACTTTCGAGAAGTACACAGAGTTCATCAAAATGCTTTCTTAAGCTTCGTGTGTTCATATTAAGAACTGAAAAGTTTATATCTTTAAAGTGATTATTTAGTTCATTAGTATTATTGCAAATATAATTTTCATACAAAAAATTTTCGTCAGACATGTTGAAAAAAAAAATTTACACGTGCAATATGGTTACTTGATCCTCTGTTTTGCGGGAATGTCTGCCGGCTGTCTTATTTGGATGATTGGGGCTGATTCATCTTTTCTCATCATAACGTGTCCATTTTTAGCCCAGATAAATTTGTATCCAAGTCTTGAAGATTTTGCCAGGAACAGTAGGTGTTTATTTTGTGGTGTCAGTTGTTCATTAATGTATACTTTGTTATCTTCTGGAAAGTTAAAGTTTTTTGTGGACAAAAAACCGTATGTTTTAAAAAACGTAACACTCACAAACACATAAAACATAATATACGCCGATTTTCATACAATTTTTTTTTTTTAGTTTGTTAATTTAATTTAATTTTAATTTTTGATCTCTATTATTAGTTTAAATTTATCTTTATTTTAAATGCTTTTTTTTTGTTTCGTCACCAACATTGTATATTTCTTTTTTTTCAAACTGTATTATGTATAAATTATTATATTATAAAATGGGGGCCTCAGCACGGGTAAACAACCCAGTGAGGCCAACATTACTGGATTGTACTATGAAATTTTGTAGAATAATGTATCAACAATAAAAAATGTCAAGCCGCAATTCAATTTAATGCCCAACTGCAATAAAACACTTTCGGTGATTATCGAAGAACATTCATTTTAATAAGTAGGTAGGGATGGTTGACAAATCCGTAGGTATGTCACTCCCCTTAAATGATGATTTCTATACCTATGTCGAGATTTCTATACCTATGTGATTATCTGGACAGGAACACACAGGCAATTAGATATATTTCTAAAAGAAATAAATAAAATTAATAAATCGATCCAATTTACAATGGAAATGGGGGGAAATAAGATTCACTTTCTCGACATAGGTATAGAAATCATCAACAAAAAATTATAATTTTCGATATATAGAAAACCTACATATAGTGATAACATCATACACAATACATGTAGACATCACATTTCACATAAATTATCAGTATTCTATTCACTCATTCACAGACTTTTACATGTGCCTTTGAATTATATAAATTACAATAATGAATTAAATATTATAAAAACCATAGCACAGAATAATGGATACAAGAGCGAAACTATTGACAGTATATTAAAGAAAAAGAATAAAAAACTTACATTAACAATCATATCACAAGGCCTCGATAAAAAAAATGAAAAAGATTTTACTAAACAATGGGTTAAAATCCCTTATATTGGCGAAATATCAACTAAAATATCCAGATTAACTAATAATGATAAATGTAAAACAGCTTTTTATAATGTGAATTCTCTAGGGAGAATTTTAATTAATAATAAAGATAAAAGAGAAAAACTTGAAAACTCAGGCGTTTACCAAGTGAATTGTGCCAACTGCCCATCGTATTACGTAGGTCAAACTGGGAGGTCAGTCAAAACCCGAATTAAAGAACATTTTACAAACTGGGTGAATGACAAAGGAGAATTGTCGAATGTAGCATCACACTTTGTTACGTTACGAAGTGACAATGTTAGCCCACTGTTCCCCCATTTTACGCTAGAATAGCTCGTAGTTCCTAAAATTCCCGCGCACCGCGCTGAGCTCGACGGGCGATCCTGCGTGCCGACCAACGCCCGCGGCTCGCCACTCCTCCGCTGCCCTCGGGCGCCGCAACAGTGTCCCGAGTAATTGCGCTAACGCGCTCTCGAGAACCTAAAACTCGTGATGTATTTATAATGTGAATTGTGCACGAGAAGGCTCCCGCCCCAGTAGCCTGTCTGCTGACTACCGAATTTCCTGCTGCTGTGAGTAAAATGTACCCTAGCCCTCTTTTGTGTGCCATGTCCCGCTCTTAAAGCCACTAACGCGTGTGGAGAGTTTGAGAGAACAGTTCCCCGTTATGTTAGGATTCTAGTGCTAGCAAAAGCCCATGTGAAGTGTGCCGATGCTGGCAATTGTAAAACCCTGTCTCCTTCTAAATGAATAAACCCTTTACGTGCAATACTGTGTTCTGATTGAGGAAGGAGACCCCGGAGATTGTGAGGAAAGGAGGAGGAGGAATTCACAAGCGAACCACAAGCACTCGCCCTGGTTTTGAGAGAACCTTGCTTGCGCCGGCGCTAGTTTTGTTGGCCTATTAATTGCATGTCCTTTCCAGGTTTGGTTTAGCAAATGGCCATAGTAAGCGGCAATGCTAACAACTTATTAGAAAATAAACATTCATTTGATAAAGACAGAGATGTTAAAGTTCTCCATATTTGCAATAAAGGTCATAAACTGGATAGACTAGAATCTTTAGAAATTACCCGCTTAACTAAAAAAATAGAATCTAACTTTGTAATGAATAAGCAATTAGAATCATTTGCTAAGTCTCCGCTTTTGTATCCATTGTAATATTCATAATAATTTCGAAATCAAAATAGGTATTTAGTTTAGACCATTCCTACTCCAATGTAAACATGTACCCCTTCATAAAGTAACTTTGTAAAGATAAAGCAATTAGATTCATTTGCTAAGTCCCCGCTTTTGTATCCATTCTAATTTTCGATATTAAAATATGTAATTAGTTTAGACCATTTCAACTCCAATGTAAACACGTATCCCTTCAAAAAGCAATAAAAAAAATACCAAACTTCATAAATATAATAACGATTTGACAATAAAATTAGGTCATTAGTAACTCATATTACTTGTAAGGTTTTTCCCTAATCATCATTGAAGTGAGCTGCAAACCCAATGTAATTAGCTTACTGGAATAACCAAAATATTTAGAAATTCGATAGTCTAAAATGACTTAGCAACAAATATAATTATTGTGATTGATTAAAATCCTTGTAGACCACCCCTCTCCCCCTCCCCAATATGTTGTGTATATAAACCGTAGACTAGGAAATATTTGTACCAGTCTGAAGATGGCTTTGACGAGCTGAAACCGGTCACGGTCCAATAAAATTAAGTGGAATAAAGTTTTATATTCGTTTTATTATAATATATTAGAATGGAATTCCACCATGAAATATCACTCTCAAAAATAGAAATATTAAAAAATCTTCGGAATGTTTACCTAACAACACCAAACCAACACATTTTAATATTTGGCGATTTCAATAAGTCTAACATTGGATTCCTGATGAAATAAATAATCTATTACCTTTCACCACAAACACAAACACAATCACCACTGACATCATCGATACACTGTCATTCTGTAATCTTAAACAATTTAACCGAGTAGCTAATCACCAATCCAAAATATTGGACCTCATTTTGTCAGACAAACAAGACATATCAGTAACTCACTCTTCATTTCCACTAAGCAAAGAAGATCCGTATCACCCTGCTCTAGAAATAAATTTTCTTTTCAATTTCCTTCCAAATCTAGAAACCTGCAACATCTCAAGACCAAACTTTTATAAAACCGACTATGATTCAATCAATGCCTTGCTCTGTGAGATTGATTGGGAATTCATCAATCAGGGCAAAATAGATCAATCTTTCGATCAGTTTTACAGTATACTCTACCAGATTATCTCTTCTCATGTTCCCATTAAAACGAATAAAAAACACTTCCCTATGTGGTATTCACGAGATCTCATTCGTTTGATAAAAGAAAAAAACAAATTTCATAAAAAATATAAAAATACGGCAATGAACTAGATCATTTATCATACAAATTAATTAGAACCAGATCTAAAAATCTAATTAAAGTTTGTTACCATAAGCACTTAGACTTGATCAAACAAAACTTAAAAGCTAACCCAAAAGATTTATGGAAATTCGCAAAAAGTAAGTATAAAAACCCAACCGATATACCAAAAGAGATGCACTTAAATGACGAAAAGACTAACCAAGGTCAAGTTATCTGTGAGCTCTTTTCTAGGCATTTCCAATCGGTTTACAAACCACCCAATGCAAACTACTTTCCACAATTCCCTGAAAACTTTTGTAATGAAAGCCTCGGTACGATCAATATTTCGCCTACAACGGTTTTAATTAAATGTAAAAATTTAAAAACCAATAAGGGATCAGGTCCTGATGGTATTCCTCCCATTTTTATCAAAACATGCAGAGATTTCCTCGCCAGACCACTCAGCCTGCTTTTCAAGAAGTCACTACACGATGGTATTTTTCCAGTCAAATGGAAAACGGCTTTTTAACTCCCATCTTTAAGAAAGGTTGTAAGAGCGATATAAAAAATTATAGACCCATCTCTAAACTTGACTGCATAGGAAAGTTATTTGAGTCAATAATATATGACTGTCTACTGGCTCACGTAAGTAAATACAATATCATTGAGCAACACGGATTCTTTCCCCGGCGTTCTACAACCACAAACCTTCTTGTATACTCCCAATTCATCCGCGACAGCATCGAAAAGCATTTACAAGTAGATGCTATCTACACGGATTTTTGCAAAGCATTTGACCAGTTAAATTAGTCACTACTTATTAAGAAGCTTGAAAAGTTTGGCATTAGTGGAAATACTCTGAAATGGTTTGAGAGTTACATTACTGAAAGAAAACTACAAGTATAGGAGTAATAGGAGGATACTCTGCGGATATTTTTACTGTAACATCGGGAAGTCCGCAGGGCTCTCATCTTGGACCCCTGCTATTTTTAATTTTTATCAACGACATAGTATTAAGAATAAAATTTTCGAAATATCTCCTATTTGCCGACGACCTTAAGCTGTACAAAAAAATCACATCATTGGAAGATTGCATCGATTTGCAAAAAGACCTATCATCACTACACGAATGGTGCACACTAAATGATTTATATTTTAATAAAAACAAATGTGCTGTAATTTCCTTCACAAAGAACAGAAATAAATTTTCAAACATATATCACATTAACAATGTCGCTTTATTAAACATAACTTCAATTAAAGACTTAGGCGTGATATTTGACTCATCACTTATCGAGTAGCTTGCAAGCAGCGTCTTGCACGGAGGCACTAAAACATGAACAAAACAATACCTACGCAACAATACTCACGGCCAAATGAGTATACCTGTCTATTTACTTTACATTTCCTTCTATTCTCCTCCCTTATTATTGTTTTTTTTTGTAAAAAATCCTTAGATTACTCACAGTTTACCTCGTCGCCGCATGTAATGTGCACTATGACTCAGGTTAATATCAAGAAAGAACATTGGAGGACCCACCACTTACCCGCCCTGGTATAGGTAACAGATGGTTACCCCTTCAAGGCTCTTGCAAGGACTCTAATTTTTTTGGTGAAAACGACTCTACATTTGATAACGAAACTAGACCTCCAATGTCCCTGCATACGTTGTTAGTAAGCAGTATGCAAGTGCTTAGCGGGAAATACAGATACAATAGGTGTTAGTATGATAAAATATAGGCAAGACAATGAGACAGGTTGGTGAAAGTTCACGAGGTGGCAAGCGCTGGGTGATTGTATCCAGCGTATCCTACAAGCGCCTGTTTGGGAAGAAGACACAGTAGATAAGTAATAAGGGGAAGGCAAACGGTTGGGAGTCCTCTTCAATCGATTGGCAGTCCCAGCAAGAATGCGCATGACATTCGGTCTAGTCGTGAACCACACTCAGCTTCCGCGCCCCTTAGCCGGTTCCTCGGTGATGCCTCAAAGAAAAGTAAATGGGAGATTGGGGGGAAATACCCGACGACCCTAAGGAATTCAGCGTTGAGTAGCCGGAGGCAAGGCGAAGGACAGCCGAGGTCGCCCCGCCCCAAACCTAAAGCCTGCACATGTTGCTGGGGGTGGCGCAATTAATTTTAGAGGACACCGTGCCATCGTCGACCGACTCCTGTTGATGCAAGGACGAGGTCTAACGCACCCCCAGAAGGGGAAAAAGAAACATAACAAAATAAATAGATGCAGTTCAGTTCAGTCTTCTGAACGAAGCGAAGTAGCATTGTGAGACTAAAAACAAAAAGAGAACAAAGAAACCAAAACAAAATTAAAAAAAAAACAAAGTCGAGTATGTTAGGAATCAATAGTTTTCCTTGGAATATGAAGCTGGAAAATAAAGAAAATCACAAAAAAATGATGAAAAATAATGAAAACAATAAACAGGTATCTCGATAAAACATCGTGTAGCACAGCTTAGTGAAATCTAAAATAAACCATGTGAAAAGAAATAAAATAAGCAAAGAAGAGGTAAGTCACAGAAAAATAAAATAAAAAGGAACAAAATGTATACAATAGAATAAGAAAAAGGTACCTAAGATAGAGATGATATTATAACAAAAAAAAAATATATATAAACAGATATAAAGCATAAAACATAAAATTCTAGCAGTAGATGTAATAAAGTAAAGAGAATGTCCGTGGTACCTACATGATTTTACAGCTAGTCAGCGACTCTAAGATCAGGCCATCTCTCAACCCAGACTTTCGTAAATTTCCTCAAACACTCAAAGTTCACCTTATTCGAAACAATCAAGAAAGAACAAGTAACACTCAACTTAACTGATATCGGCTCACGGCCAGCGTCTAAGCGTCTTCCAACTGCGGTTGGTCGGCCAGTACCGTCCTACGCCCCACAACTCCGCGCGTGCACTGCCTGAGACGACAGAGTTATACAATAACAAACAAACACTTCTCTTGCCATCTCTGGGATACCAGTCAGTGACATTTTTGCACCATTTCTCTTGTGATCGCGGATCATGTGACCTGTCCATCTCCACTTTTGTTGGTCTATTCGGGTAACTACATCGGCAACTTTAGTTTTCTCCCTTATTATGCTACATATCACTCTATCCTGTTTCCTTATTCCTGTCAAACTTCTCTCCAAGGCTCTCGGGCAGCGTTCCAACTTTTCTCTGTAGCGTTTGGTGAGTGCCCAAGTTTCACATCCATATGTGATGACTGGAAGTATACACGTGTTGAAGACTTTCCTTTTTATTTGCATACTTAGCTCCTTGGATTTCAAGACTTCTTTCAAATACCAGTATTTCTTCCATCCATTTGCTACTCTTCGCTCGATTCCTTTAGTGGTTTGATCATTGTGAGATATTATTTGTCCCAAATAGATGTAATCTGATACATATTCGAGTGGTTGGTTGTCAATTTTTATAGTTATTGGTTCAGAATTTGTAAGCAATTTTGTTTTGTCTTTGTTCATGCATAGGCCGACTTTCAAACTTTCCTCGTTGAGTGATTTTATCATTCTATTTAGGTACGTTGGGTTTTCCTCGAATAGGACTATATCCTCTGCAAATCTTAGGTGGTTCAGTTTTACACCTTGTACGTTGATACCATATTTTTCCCAATCTAGTTTGCGGAAGATACTTTTCAGAGCAGCCGAGAACAATTTTGGTGATAGAGGGTCTCCCTGTCTTACTCCTCTCTCGATCTTGAACTTTTTTCCCAAGGTTTCTAGTAGTACTGTATTAAAATATAACTAGCCGTTGGAAACAATAATTATATTGCTTCAACGTCCAACGCTGTTGAAAATAATTAGCGCCAGCAGTTGAAATAAAATACCTACCTATGCGAATATTATTCAACGCAGTCAACGATTCAACTGCCTAATAAATGAAAAGGGTTAAGAGTTTGTACTTCGTGAACAACATTACTCGATATTTTAAATGGTCTTTTGGAAATGTACGTAACTACTGCACTTTTTTTTATTTTCCCATCCAATACGGCCGATACGTAGCGCCAGGAGACAATCAAATTTATCAACGACAAGCAAAAAAATAACCTATTGATAATTGTCAATGTCGGTCGCCTAACAGCTAAGTTTTGTACCTATTGTTTTCCACGGTGTTGGTATGATATAATCAAAAGAGTCAAGAGATCACACTTCGTGAACGATATTATACCCAATTACACGAGGTCTTTTGGTAATGAACGTACCTACTGAACGTTTTTGTTTATTTTCCCATCCAATACGGCCGATACGTAGCGCCAGGGAACAATAAAATTTATCAACAACAAGCAAAAAATAACCTATTGATAATTATCAACGCCGGTGGCCTAACAGCTAAGTTTTGTACCTATTGTTTTCAACGGTGTTGGAATGATATAATCAAAAGGGTCAAGAGATCACACTTCGTGAACGATATTATACCCAATTAGACATGGTCTTTTGGTAATGTACGTACCTACTGCACGTTTTTTTCCCCGTCCAATACGGCCGATCCGTAGCGCCAAGCAACAAGCGAATTTATCAGTGACTAGCAAAATATATCTTCAACGTCTTAATATTTCAACAGGGTAATATTTTCAACACCGAAACCAACGTCTTCCAACAGTTTCAACTTTCAACGTTATTATAGGATTATTATTACGTGTGTGGGGCGTGGGGCATAGAGATAATAATAATTAATAATACATCAATGATTCGGGGAACCATCCGTTAAAAGGGATTCCTTAATACGATTTTGATATATTTTTTGTATGTTTTTTTGTTAGTATCGTGTCGATCTCCTATTACAGTTGCGTCAACGTCGACGTTATTTTCAACAGCTATTTTCTACAGTTGAAAATTGCCAACGATAACGACGTTGGCGTTGGATAGAATTATCGCCAACGCCCAGTATTAGTTTCTAGTTGG
The DNA here is from genome assembly GCA_929108145.2 of Limnephilus rhombicus. Lineage (NCBI taxonomy): Eukaryota > Metazoa > Arthropoda > Insecta > Trichoptera > Limnephilidae > Limnephilus > Limnephilus rhombicus. The sequence continues at coordinate 27,816,838 of OV815278.1, forward strand.
ATCCTCACTTCGCAATTCAAGCATATGTTCTTTATAATATTGATGTAGTTGAAAGGTATCCCCTGCTGTTCAAGGCTATTTCCATATAGCTGTGTGTTTTATGCTGTCGAAAGCTTTGGATTAATCGATGAATGCCATGTGTAGTTTGTTATTATACTCATTATATTTTTCTACTATTTGTTTCACTGTGTGTATGTGGTCCAGGGTGGGGTATTTTTGTCTAAAGCCGGCTTGCTCCCGTGGTTGGTTTTCGTCTAACTTTTCACTTATTCTTTCAGGATAACTTTGGAAAATACTTTGTAGATATTTGACATCAAACTTATAAGTCTGTAGTTCCCTATATCTTCCTTTTATCCTTTCTTAAATATAAGAATAATGTTTGATGTTTTCCACTGTGTAGGGATTAAACCAGTCGTTAGTATTTCATTGAATATTGAAGTGAGTATTTGTAGTAGTTCTTCCAAGATGCCTTTAAGAAGTTCGTTTGTCACTTGTCTGGACCTGGAGCTTTTTCCATCTTCTGACTGTATATGGCTTTTTCTACTTCTTTGGAAAGTATTTTTGGTTCAGTTATAACGTTTTCCTGCTTTTTATTTACGTTTGTTTGTCGTCTGGGCTTGAATAGAGGTCCTGGTAAAATTTTGTGGCTAATTCGTTTATGTTTTTTCTATTTGAAGATATAGTCCCCTTTTGTTTAGTTTTGGTATCCATTCTTAATTTGATTCTTTCAATTCTTTAAGCGCTTTTTTCACTCCTCCACTGTTTTCTAATGTTTGTAGCCTCTTGGTATTCCTATCTTTCCTGATGTTCTCTCTGATTTCCTAACTTAATTTCGTTATAGTTTTTGTTTTCTTTTTTAGGATGTTTTGAAAGTAGATTTTTTCTTTCTTCTATAAGTTGCAGCGTTTTATCACTTTGTTTGTACTTGTTTCTTCTGCTATTCTCAGCTTTTACTTTAGTTAGTAGATTTCTATCTTTCCATATTTCGTATGAGCATCAATGTTACTCGTAGTTAATTCTTCAGCTGATTTCATCAGAGATTTTGTTATTTTCTTTAAGGTTTCATCGCTGTGGTGTTTTGTAGTGAGTGAAGCAAAATGTTTTCTAGATTTATTTGGTGGTTCTGTTCTTACGTTGCTTCTTACCAAACGATGATTTGTATTGAAAATAAATTTAGTTAGGACCGACGTATCCGTGAAGGCTTTTGGATAGTTTGCTGTTATGTAGTCAATTTCGTTTTTGGTTTTGCCGTCGGGGGGATCCATGTCCACTTATTCTTTTGGTTTTTCATATATAACCCCCCCCCCCCCCTCCTAGTAAAAGTTGATGTAATTTTACAAGATTTTTATTTTGTTCACACGGGCCTCTGGTCCTGGGTGGCCTCTAAGCGCCTCCGCGTTCCCTTGATCAAAACCTAAACAAGGCTTTAAGGCACCAGGGCGCTGTAAAATTTATTTCATTTTATTTTTTATTTCCTTGTTTAAAAGATGCATTTGTGAATAATGCTGTCATAAAATGTTTTAAAGAAATTCTAAAAATTCACGGAATTATACCATTTTATATTAAACCGTTTTAAACAGTTTGTATGTTTAATTCTCCTTCAGCAAAACTTTGAACGCGTTTTCTCAAAACTACGATTTTCAACCTGGTTGACAACATATTAGAAAATCTGATTTGCATGCACTAAGTCTTAGAAAATCCAGGCACTATGGCACCACAGGGATTTGCCTGGTTTGCCTAGGGACCCCGCATCGGGTAGGGGCCCCTAGGGTAAAGGAGCCCCGAGACGTGCATTGCCTAGGGGCCCGGACAAGTTTAAGCCAACCCTGGCAGGGCCGTATTGTCCACAAGGCAGTGTAGGCCAGTGCCTAGGGGCCACGCATCGTAAAGAGCATTAAGTAGGGGCCCCGACACGTTTAATCCGGCCCTGACTATGATACCGCGTAGGGATTGTTTTATAAAGGGACCCCTTCTATTTTATTTTTTTAAAGAACGTGGAAAATTTACCGAAAAAAATAGAAAATAAAATTCATACAAAAAATAAAACATATTAAAAATTTGCTGAAGGATAATTCAACATACAAACTGTTACAAACGGTTTCACATAAAATGCCGTATCGTCGTCAGTTTTTCGAATTTCCTTTAAAACATTGGTGAGAGCATTCTTAACAAGTGCATCTATCAAAAAATAAAACAAAAAATACATTTTTTTTTACAGTGGTGCCTTAGACCTTTAGAGACCTCCCCCCCCCCCGCCCTTAGCTCCACCCCCACCACACGATATTTTTAGTATATTGTTAAGGACACCTTCCTCTACAACTGTGCCAAAGTTGGCTTCTACACGAATTATTTCCTCTATTTTTCCTTCGTTGCCTGGATTATGATATCTATGACGAACACACAATTCTGTTCGCCTATTCTATGCAAAACTCACAGCACTGGCGCAACCGGTCTTGATGGAAATGCTCACTTTGATATAGTATTGAGTAGAACACGAGACGCGACATCAAGACGAGTTTGTATGAGGTACTCAAATACTGAAATGAGTTATCCCACCTCAATTGAGGTGAGGGGGGGTTCGCTAGAGAATTTGAGAGAACGTGTTTTTTACATTAGTTCCACATAGGAGGCCCTGAGGAGCATAATTCCCCTCAAGGTATATGTCATCTTTGGAGTTGATGTGCCCCGCATCATCCGAACCACTTGGGGTGACCTCTGGCAGAGATGTTGGTTATCTAATAAATGGTTCCCTGCACGGCGGTACCAGTGGCGTAGCTAGCATGGGTGGCACCCGGGGCCTCCCGTGTTTGTTATTTTGCGAAATGCGAAAAACGGATATAAGAAAAGGGCTACCCTCCCACCCCCCTCTCAATCCCCCCCCCCCCCTCAACCACCATCTCATCCCTCATACATTTGTCCCATACGTAACATGACATGTAGTGCAATACACCAACCACCTCACATCTATTAGATTAGACGGAGCCTAGTAACTCATAACTCGTTCAGTGCCCTTGAAGTGATCATTCACAAAAACGGCGCTATACAAATTATCCATTTATTATTATAAATGTAAAAGCCCATAAGGGCGTTAATGATTAATAAATTATATTTTTTTGTAAAAGTTTTGTTTGCGGATTTACAATCTTGGTTGATAATTAAATATAGTTTTAGCAGGTCCATTGGCTATAATTCTGCTTTTATTTTCATGGTTCGTATGGTTATGGTTTGTTGCTGGGGACTTCATACAAATTATAATTCCCAGGGCGCTTCACTGAAACACGCGGAATGGGTATGTACCTCGGTTCCTAGCCGATATAAATTGCGAGCGGGAAGCTATGCTTTTGGATGCGATAATTATTCTCCGCCAAATTCATGTATATTTAGATAGTTAGTCAATTTTTTATTTTATTTTAAAGAATTGCGCAATTTTATAATTAAAAATATTATATAGGAATACTATGAGCTGCAAAATGTTGTTAAATTTTTTTTGGCCGTTCGGTGCACGGGTGCACTTTAGGACGGGCCGCGCCTGCTCACCACCTCATACATTTGTCCCATACGTGACATAACATGTAGTTCACTACACCAACCACCTCATGCCTCACCACCTCATACATATTATATATTAATACTCATTTGTATTAATACAAAGAAAAAGAGTTGGTACAAATACATTTTGTGAGGTGGGGGACATTTTACGTTTTTGTTTGGGACATTTGAGGTGCCTCTTGTATGAGGTTCTCAACACTACTTCGATAACCAAGAATTCTAATACTAAAACGTAAATTCTGATTAATTTCATTTTTATATGGTTCACCAAACTGAATACTAATATTTATTATGAATTTTATTGGATAAAGTTTTGAAGGTTATACTGAACCCAGGATCTCTTGTCTTACCGTGACAGGTAAATAGTATTATTTGTCCCGGTAAGACAAGAAATTGAGTTTGTAAGTTATGTTTTTACATAAGCCCCCTCTTTCATTAAAAAAAAACAGACCAGCTAAACACAAGTAGGTAGGTTTTTTTTTTTTTTTTTACAGTGAATACCGCACAAGAATCTCAACTGCTCCCGTGTGGAGCCAGTGAGACTATGGCATCCCCAATAAACGTATAATCTGAATGAAGGCATTTTCCACGTAAAATCACCTTTAGGCCAAATTGTATTTATGCCACATTCTGAAAATTAGTCAATTAAGTACATAAAATATTACAAGTTACAGAAATAATAGAATTATTTGTCGGTAAGTGATAAAAACATTGATAAATGAGTGTTTATTCACGAAGTATATCATTCTGGGGACTAATACTTTTATGTTATCTCTTAATCACTAGAGAAGCCAAAGAAAATCCTACAATATAAATGGAAATGTTGATGGCTGTAAAGAGAGTTAACTTCTGTCGTTTCATTCCATTTGAATTTCATAAAGCTCAGAAAATATTTGTTTGTTCCTACCTTTGGCCAATCAGAATCTAACTAGAAACTGTTCGATGGTGATTGGCGTTTTTGAAGTGAAACTTCTATAGCCCCGCTGGGATTCGGATGAAACGGAAATGGCGATTACTGCACCTGCGACGCATCAACTGCGCTAATTGGCCACTTTGATTATGATGTCACTTTTAAAGGCTCCTATTGGTTGAGATATGAAACGGAAATTACGATATGGTCGCTTTGATTATGACCTCACTTTTCAAATTGAGATTGTTTTGGTAAAGTTGCACTTTGTGTAAAACTGCTCTCGAATTTTTTTTTAAAATACAGTACCTGTGTTTGCTTACAACATTTCTGGATCAACTCCATATTATGGTGGATAAAATTATATACTTACTCCCAGGGGCGATTCAAGACTTTTCGTGAGCTAGAGTAGAGCAGTATTGATATTGTTGTTGCAGAAAATGATTTTTTTTTTCAAAAAAAATCTATGTGTTGGACAAGATCGGGGTTAAAGGATGGGCGTTTACTTGGCTGAGTGACCAGTGACGACAAGTGGAAGAATTTTTTTTGTTTAAAAAATTTATTTTTTGGTTAAAAAAAAATTCACCCGAAACAAAATTTCAGTTACATTTTTTACCCCAAATTAAGTCAGGAATCACTGATTATAGTAAATCAATTACGTCCCTTAAAACCCTGAATATCAGAATTATTAATGCAAGCTAATATGTATGTACCTAACTATATTATTTGAAAAAAAAACATTCATAAAAATGTATTAGAAATCTAAGCACAATCCTCATTCCTCATTTGACAGAAAGACAAAAGGAAGAACTTGATATTCCGGAAATTACATATATAAAGAACAGAGTGTGGGTGCAAACAGAGTGGTGTGGATGAAATTGACTTTCACCCTGAATTAATTTTGTATAAAAAATTGTTAATCTGCATTGGTGTACAAATCTAATATAACTTTTAAACCATTTGTTCAAATGCATTATTTTCTTAAAATTTACTTTTGTATTGGAACAAAGTATCATGTAAAAAAAGAGTAAAAAACAAAGAAAAAATAACCCAAGTAAAAATATAAAGGTGTTTTTTTTAGGGGTATACAAATTCAAAATGAAAAAAAACACATTAAAATAATGTTAATGCCTATGATATCGGCTTTATATAGATAATTTTATGCCATTATTGTTTAAATATGATTTCGGGCATATGAGCGCCACGGCTGCTCGAATGAGCCGCAATCGTGAAGCCCAATTATCAAATCACCAAATATTTCCCGCAGTGAACTAAATAAAATAAAAAAATAAATAAACGCAATAAAATAAATTTGCACAATTTGCAAGCGCTGTTCCGACGTCAGTATATTCATGGTAAAATGTCAAAATGTACTGCATGTACTGACTACAAATCAACTGTCAAAACTGGCTTTAGAAACAATGTTGCCAGTTTAAAAAAAAACAACCTTTATATATTTATTTGTTTCACCCCCAAGGCCACAATTCTCTAGCCACCCTCCCCGCCCCCCCAGGACGGACCAATTTTATGAAGTCGAAATTTGTGTGTTGCGAACTTTAAAGCGGGGTCCAAATGCTTGGCGAGCCTCGGCAAGCGTCCACAAGTCCCAACGTCTGGAGCGCGCGTTTGCGTAGGCTTGCAAGAGCTTGCGAGAGCTTGCCACCCTAAGAGTATGGATATTAGAGAGACGGCATGTAAAGTGCGCCCACCCTCCCAAAGTATGCCTTTTCAAAAATTATACCTAACGGTTTTTAGATGGCTGACATTGGCTTTTACACCTCGGTCGCGCATAGAGCTCCCAGAAAAACGTTCATAAAACATAGAAAAATGGTCCACCGCGCCGTAAACTTGTGTAAAAGTAGTTCTATGAAGACCTTTAAGAAGAAAGACGGTCTTACCTTTCACAGGAAAGTGTTTAAACATAGCTTAAATATACATTTTATAATTTTCGGCGTGTTCATTTCAACCGCCATCGCCATGGGCCCGATGTTATCACGTGAACTCCGACTGCCGATGGGCCGAATCAGTCAACTTAAATTATAATAATTAAAAATTACCAAAAAACTTTTATGTTTTTATTAATCATAACGCACAAATATAAAGTTGTGATTTACACATGTCATAGGTATATGTTTTTTATCATTTTGCTTATTAATTTTTAAACATTTTTACTTTGTCTTTTTTGCACTGTTATTTTTAATTTTTTTTTCCTACTAATTTAACACTCCTTTTAAATATGTTTACAATGTTAATTCAAAGTTTATAATCACTGTATTGTCATGTAAAAGTCACATTGACATGCCCTCGTGGTCGGGGGGTAAAGCTCTTGACTAGCAATCCGGAGGTCGCGGGTTCAAATCCCGGTGCGCGCAGATAAATTTTATTCGATTGATCTGTGTTTTCAAAATTTAATAATTAAAAATAATATAAGTTAGGTACATTTCCGGCCGTATTGCCGCTTCCTTTAAATCGGGACACGAACCCAAGAACTTCGGCTTTCCGGGCCCGCAACTCTGCCAACTGAGTTAATGTGTCGGTCATTTTTAACTGTATCATACTTTGACTAAGAACTACCGACATTATCTTCATTTTCTTGACGCGTATTTAATTGGCTGCTATCTACATGTATGATTGCAAGATTCAAACCCGAACTAAATGCTATCTAGAAAGGGCCTGGATATATTTTTAACCATTTTATTTTTAATATACGACATCTATTGACTTTTCTGCAAGTCTAGGATATATTTTATTTTTAACTTTGTCAGTAAAACCTTCCAGTTATGCCCATATTTTTTTCAGATTTTTTTTGTTTTCAGATTTTCTATTGAGTTTCGTTAATATTGTCTTCATTTAATTTATCTTTTAAATAAGTAAACCCTGAGGAAGTGAGCATTGCTCACGAAATATGCCGGTTTTTTATAAACAATAAAAGTGGTTAAAAGTAAGTAACTATTAATTTTGTTAAAGAAATTCGTTCAGCAAATAATACACAACGGGTAATTATATTTTGTGCCTAAAATATGAAAAAAAAACTGACAAAAGTTTTTTTTTATTAAAAAATAAATTAAATAATGTTAATCCCATTACCAGTTCGGCCCTTTTCTGTAGAACGCTCACCCTGCCCCCGCGCGCTGGGCGGTAACCCCGTTTCTATCCCCTCTTCACGCCGGCCAAAAATGGAGATAGCTACACAGGTTTTGACGGTTTAGTACGTTCTGAAATGCCTATACCGCTTCCATGCAATCCTAGTTCCATGTTGCCACCGATCCGTCGATGTCGGATATTTCGGCCACAAGCGGCAAGCGTTTGTGGCAAACGCTGGCGTAGCATCCACATGTTAGTACAACGTACAACTTACGGACTGGCGGGAGACAGACGTGCTTTTCGCTCAGAACTCTTTATACATAAAATCGCTCAGAACTCTTTATATTAAATAAAAATGACTACCTGGACAAATGATATGTCATTATTTTTCCAGTACGATTGTTGATATGCTTTGGCTCGATACTTTAAATAAATAATGAAGACTTTTATAACTATCGCCAGATGCCAGAAATCTTAGTGTTATCGCAAGACGATAAATTTGGGAGGCGGGAATGGGTACCGCCACCCCGGGAACCTTTATTGGATAACCAACACCTCTGCCATAGGTCACCCCAAGTGGTTCGCTACGTTTGGTGATTTAGCAGAGGTGCCCGGGTTCATGGGATGAGGTGTGTTTAGGTCTGATGACCAGGACACACTGAACCCCAGATTCCTACCCACCCCTTAAACCCTTTTCCTTCCCAGAACCCTCCTCTCCTTCCTTTCCCTAAAAGACCCTCCACACAGCATCCCTAAAGATGACATAGGCCCTCAGGGAAATTATTTGCCTCAGGGCCTCCTGTGTGGAGCTTATGTAAAAAAAAAAAAAAGACGATATTTCGCTGGTATAGCTTCCCTGAAATTCGTATCTTGCTTTGCAATCGCAGGTGAAATTTTGTTCAGCAAGAACTCAAAATCAGCTGAGGTCATACAGCAAAAGTTGTCGAATTCTCCAGATGGCTCACAAAGAAGCTCATTAAATCATTCGTCAATTAGTTCCCTGAAACGAAAACAAAAAATTAGCAATTACGAAGACAAAACACACAAAATATTACATTATTAAATGAATTACCCGGTGCGATTTCTATGAATTTTAATCATCCACCATCATCATGTAGCGGTAGCATAATGTGGTATCCATCCCAGGTGCCACCCATGCTAGCCTAAAGCGTCGATGACACGGGGCTAGTTTACAAGCTACTATCTGGGAAATTCACTATCTGTTAGTAAACTCGCCCAGTGTCATCGTGTCACTTGCTAACTAGCAGCAACTAGCAGATTGTTGATAATCTACGAAAAGAAAGGTCGTCAACTTTACTCGCCTACACGCTTGCTCGTGATTGGTTTATTTACGTTTCCAACATGGCTTTTGATAAACAGCTGATTTCGACTGTCAAAAATCTGAAGAATTAGTTCACGCAGGCGTCGTTATTCTTGTTACTGGCGCTAAAAGCGACCTCAGTTTCCTACGCTTCTGAGCGAGTGGACATTTTTGTGTGTCATCATGACAATCTCACTCGCCGATTTACCCGCTTTTAAAACTTAGTGGATAGTAGCTTGTAGTGGCGTAGGCGTAAGCACAACGGGGGGGGGGGGGGGCGTAATGTGATAGGGTATAACAGGTTCTAGCAGAATATTTACCACAACGGAGGGGTTAGAACGGGGTAGGATTGTTTGGGGCGAAACGGAATACCATAATGGCCACTGTCCACAAGGTACAATAATGATAAACTAAATATTGTCCCAATTTTTTTTATTCAGACTTCTCGACCAGGAACCGCCCGCGCACTGGCTCGCTTATTAACCGGCGGACCATCGTGGACCTCTTGCGGACCACTGGTTGGGAAACCCTGATATAGACCAATGGACGCTGATTCTGAATATATAAGTTTTATTTAATAATATAAAACGCAGAGTTTTTAAAAAATTATTAAAAAATCCATTTTTAATCGGGTCGTAAAAACACGCCGTCAAGTTGGCATTATTGAAATGTTTAGTGGTGACATCACTCTTCGTCGTGTCGTGACGTCACCGTAAAGTCATTGTATGTAAAGTAATGTAGGTATGACACAATTCATCGTATTAATTTATTTGTTTATTTACATACTGTTTTTAGAGATTTAGTTGTTGTGTTTATTGAAACATTATTTAGGCCTAAATAATGTTCCAAAAATAAAGGTTTCTCTTATTAGTTTATCTCTATTTTTGAAAATACTCAAAAACTACTGCACAAAAAAATAGTAATGCTACTTCTAAGGAGAATACTTCAAACAACGAAATTCAAAATGGCGGCAGTTGATCAGCTGATTGCCCGATCCTATAGTAACTTTTCAGGAGTGATGACGTCACACGATTCACCATACATACGGTGGATTTCGGGGATGTGAAAAATTAAAACTTTGATAATTGTTTTAACTATTAAAACTAACTCAAAAATAAAAATAAAAATGCAGTTATTTAAGTTAGAAGATCATTAGGGAACGTACCCATACTACGTGACCAACTTTTTGCAATTTTTCCCCCCCCCCGCCCCCGGTGACCAAAAACCTATGCCTCATTTGTACCAAGCGTGACATTTTGGAGACCCCCCCCCCCCTCCCCAAACGTGTCACGTAATATGGGTACGTTCCCTTACATTATTCATTAAAAAAAAAATTTAAAAATTGGACTGGAGTTCTCTATTGTATGACACTTCGTTTTCTTTTGCGAGCTCCGGCTAGGGTGGAATCTGAGTGTCTCGGTTCGACCCATTTGCGAATAGGAAGCAGGTTGCGCGTTGGAATTCTTTTGCGCGCTCGGGCCATTCGCGAGTCGGGAGTGGCTCCTGGGACCTGCTCCAAGAACTTAAGTACTTTTAAAAGGAAGCAAGTCTCGGAGGCAAGTTCTGCAGGACTACCTCTCTACACAATCGTCCGAACTATTGGCCTCTGTGTGGAGGCAGCACTACATGCATAATTTTTTTAACCACTCGGACCCATAAGCTTGTTTTAAATCTACCTACAACATTACCAGACATATGTAATGACGTAATTAGGCGTACCTGAGTTATTAAATCATAATATATACAGACGCAGTCCTGGATTTGTCTGATTTGTTTTTATTGACAAATCAAGCAAACAAGGAATATATATTTTTATTTATATCTTAAGGTCATTTTACACATGAGTCCTCTAATTTCAAAACCCGTTATATGCGATTTTTTGACGAAATGATCTGAGTTTGACATCTTATTCACATTTTTGCGAGGAACTAGACTAACTTAAAATTGAGTTTTAAAATCTCCCTTATCCCGACCAAAAAACATGTTAAAACTGCGAGTGAGAAACAAAACCCGCTATATCATTCAAGAAGTTACTATCAAAACCCGCTATATCGGAATTCAACCAATCACGAGCGGTTATTTTGCAAAGATGGCGGGTGAGTTTCAGTCAGTTGAGTTTCAAATGCCTCTATATTACGTACAAATCACGAAGTGAGTATCAAAACTCGCTATATCCATTTTATTTATCCAAATTACTTATATTTCTAGACATACATTGAAAAATAAAAAATGCTATTTTTTATTTACGCTAGAGATGTGACAGTTTTTTGCGGTTTTCTCCGAATCTGTGAAAGTTGATATAGCGGATATAGAAATTGAACGACTCACATGCATTCAAGAGTATATTCTTCAATTTTCAAATATTTTCCTCAAAAAATAACGGAGATATCAGCTGCCGCACATTGTAAGTCGCCATCCAGCTGGATAATTTGTGTAACTTCCGGAGGTCACAATTTTCATCCGAAATCAATTTTTAAAAAAGATCTTTTTTTATAAGAGTAGTTTCGAAAAAAATGCGTTTGTAAGTAAGAGTGGCTGTAAAATAGTGTTAGTTTGACCGAAGGACACTCACTCAAACACATGCCACTTTTAAATGGCGTGGAATTTTGTTTTAAAATTTGCAGAATATATTTTTGAATAGTTCTACCATCGATTTATGAAAAAAAAAGAATTTTCTGAAGCCTTTACACCTATTTCCCCCGGGAACCTTAAGACACCCAGTGATCCCGTATGAGACCGCAGATTGCGTTGTGTGATTATGGTGTGAATACTTGGTTACTAATCGTATTTTGGAAAGAGTAAATAAGGGAACGTACCCATACTACGTGACCCGTTCAGGGGGGGGGGGAGGGGTCTTCAAAATACCACGCTTCGTACAAATGAGTGGCGGGGGGCTTAGGTTTTTAGTCACCGGGGGCAGGGGGGGAGTTAAAAATTGGATAAAGTTGGTCACGTAGTATGGGTATGTTCCCTAGAGTGAATGCTCATATTTAGAGCTCATCTGTTGATGCACTGGCGGTATCTCTTTTTATGGATCTCTTATCAAGTGTATTATACCAGAGCAAGAAAACTTTGATTATTTCGAAGAAAGTGCAATTGAAATGAACGCACTTTAGCAATATCAGGGTGACATTAAAAGTAAGATGACCATAAGAGAAAAAAAACTTTATAGACGAAACATCAAATGAGGATATTGAAACAACCTCCCAATTGAGAGCTGAATTAGAGAGAAGGCATAAGGCATAAGGCGAATATAAACTCAAAAGAAAAATGTTCATTTTTAAAAAAATTCACCCATTTAAAAAAAATGGGTAAACTTTCAACCCAAAGAGTCTCAGAAAAAGCTCAGTCTCTTGTGCAAATTATACAATGATTTAGAAGACGATTTAGTTCAGGAATGTGTACACTTTCAAGGTCACATTTCCTCTAATAAGACGGCAGAGAAACACGAATCTACATCATTACTGAATCTTTTTAAGGAAAGTTTTTGAGGAAACAATCTCTGCGCAACGTTTACCCAAGCTTGGAAATAGCTTTTTGCTTTGCATTTTGCTCGCCGGCCACAAATTGTTCTGGAGAAAGGATTTTTTCCTGTTTAAAGCGTGTGAAGAAATACCAAAGGTCTTCATTATAGCAAGAAAAAAATTACTCTTTGGCTCTTCTACGCATAGAAGTAGTCATAATGAATACTATAACTGTGAAGCTATTATAGATGATTTTGTCAATAAAAAATCTCGTAAAGAATTGTAATTCTTGTTTCATGTATACACTTTTACTTTATGAATAATTCATTAATTTATTTCATTTTTGAATACGTACAAACTACATTTGAATATTTATTTTTAAATAGTGTCACCTAATGTCAGCCTACAAATGGGTGATTATGATAGGTGGCAACTTCTAAGGAGGAAGCGGCGGCGCAAATGAAGTGGCCTATACTAATGAAAGGTGTAAATCCGGTCCTGCAGACACGGTTTCCGATAACTGGCGGTATAAACGGGAAACTGGTAAATTAGGAACATAAAATTATTTGGAGTCGATTTTTTGGTACTTAAAACTTTTTTTGATTTGAAATTTGTTTTAAAGTAAATCGAGTACAAAGTAAGAATTCTTTCAGTCAATTTTGAGAAAAAAACAGTAACTAGAGGGTTGACGTCAGCTGCTTAATGTTTTTTTCTGGCTCCCAAAGCTTTTTTAACCTTTTTAATTGCGGAAAAAATGGAATAAAGATTGGTTGTCCGTGTGACCTTCGGGGGCGTTCAAGTATTACGTAACGCAATTTTTGAAGAGTTTTTGACCCCCCCTCCCCCCCATGTAACGCGCCGTAACGTTTTTCCATTCACTTCCCCCCCCCCCCCCCCCCCCCCCCCGCCTATACGTTACGTAACGCACAAGTGACAATTTTTTTTTAATCGCCGGTAATAATTAAAACAAGAGATTTCGAGAACGAAAAGGGTTGCCAACTTGGAAGATTTTAATTCCCTAGTTTTTTATCTAAATAAAGAAAAACATGTTACGTAACGCATTATTCTAACCCCCCCTCGTAACGCACAGTAACATTTCACAAGACCCCCCCCCCCCCCTCCCACCCCCAAGTGCGTTACGTAACACATGAACGGCCCCTTCACTAAATTTTCACCGTCTATATCCTACTAAGAATTTAATTTAGTATGATAGTCCTCAAAGCCCTGCAGTTGAGTCACTGAATTTTTTGCCAGGGTCATTTTGAAGGGCCATCTTGAAGAAATTCAATGGCCGCCGGCCGCATAAATTCGAATGAAAATATGAAGGAAAAGTTCACAAACATATAATTGCCAATACTACAAAACGAAAGCTTCATCGTCATCATATTAGTTCTTTTGAAATATCTAATGCTGCATATAAACTAGAGACTTATGGTGCAGAAATTGGGTTTCTTGAAGTTTTGTAGTAAATGTATATATTTTTCACAAGGAAAAAAAAAAGATTATGATGACCTGTTTTAGGATTCAGGAGGATGTTCAATTGGTCAGTGGTTATCAGAAAGACACATCCAACAATCGAGAACTGATGTCTAAGGATCAGGAACAGATTCCGAATGGTAGGCTACATATTCTAAATAAACGCCCCCACAGAATATGTTCAGGATGACAGGATACAGGCCAAATATGTAGGTGAAATTTATCCAGGACTTTAAAAATGTTACCAGAAAACATTTGCTTATTTGTAGATTCAGAACGATAGTACTGAAGACATAACAGCTTTGTAAATCACTACTTGTTCGCTCCCACTTTACATATACAAATATTTTATAAATACTAAATTATGGTTCGGATGAAAACTTATAAGTACAGTGTTATGGCCGTTTTACACCATCTCTTTTTCAGCCAAATTCCAATTAGACGCCAAAGTCAACACTTTTCGCTGATTTATGTGATCGCTATTTTCATCTACGATTTCAGTTGGCATCACAGCAAACAGCATGGTTCATGTGTTGTTTGCAGTGATGACGATTGAAATCGTAGATATGAAAATAGAGATGAAAATAGCGATCGTGTAAAGCGAAAAATATTGACTTCTATTTGGAATCAGGCTGAAAAAAGAGGTGGTGTAAAACGGCTATTAGATGATTATTTGATTTATACACATTCCATACACATTTACCCCCATAGTACTATTACAGTACTTTTTACCACTTAACATAAAACATGTAGTCCTGATAAACTCTTTTTCTTTCAACGGTGTTCCAATTCTCTGGGTAATGTTTTTTTCTTCTGGTTTATTTATATTTTCATACCTTTATTAGCTAGGGGTGGGAAACATAGGACAAGGAAAAGCCAATAAATTGAATAACAATTTTTATTCATAGTAAAAACTGTACAATGCATGACAGACTTATGTAATATGGACCACTCGCAAATGGCACAATAGTTATCTAATTTTTGACATTTATCAACAGGAAATAATGTAAAATACAAGAAATGGTGTTTAATACATTTTGCTTGTAATAATGATTATGCAAAACAAGAAAGGTTTATCCAATTTGTTGAATGAATATTCTTTTACAAGATGATCCTCAATCTCCTAATCATTATTAGCAAATGATTTGGTTAATTCATATATTATTATATTGTCGCCCACATACATGCACAATTTAATATCATTATGTAATAAATTAATAATTTGACCATTTTCATTTGTTGGGAAGTGGTCCCTAACCTACAATACTCATTCATTAAAAAACTTCCATCATTCTGTCCAGTAATAAGGGGGGAGATTCATTACATGTTGTGGAAACTAAACCTGATTCTGTTAAATAAAACTAATTATAATCATAAAACTATTGCCGATTTGTAAAAACTAATCAAATTAATAATTAGTGCCAGCATACGACACCATCTGGTTATTAATATTTCTTGTCAAGGATTAAAACAATGTAACATGATAATGATAATAATTTAAATCAAATTAGTCATTTTATAAACTAAAATAAAAGGTAAAAGCAAAGTATAAATATACAACTAACATAAAGATGCGGAAAATGTCTAAAATAAATGAAAGAAAATGCAATGCTGCGAAGCACCATGTATGAGAAAATATTTTACAAATACAAATCAACTCTCACAATTATAATCAATCGGAAGATATGTATTTAATTGCAAGACGTAAGGCCACTTTCATGATTTTCTAATATGTATAATATGTACCTTCCTTATTATTTAGAAATGAACTTCTAACTAAGAACGCTTCCCGAGAGATTGATTCCTGTTGGCCATTTTACCAACAAATTATTACTTTTTATTTTAAAGGATCTTTCAAGATGGAAGACAATTTTCAGTTAATTTTCCAAATAAAAATGGAAAATTTACGTTACATAAAAATATAATTTTGTACCCCTAAATAAAAGTTTAAAAAAGGCTGTGTAGAATTGTAAAGAATTGAAAAGAACCAGAAAAAAACACGAAATTTGATTAAACTTTCTGTAGATTTGTTTGCTTTACTAAGTTTGCAATCGTATTAGTAGATTACCCATAGAAAATTAATAAGATCTTTGTTACCCATAGCCATTAAATATTATTAATATATGTACAGAGATAGTTAAATAGATTTTAATTTATACAAATACAGTTTGACACATTTCTCAGACATATATTTCCATAGATAGATTAAGTTCGAATTAGACATTTTAGTAAAAAATACATTGGAAAATTTTCCTTACACAATATTTAAAATTGCCAACATTTTGATGATAATTTCTGGGCCATTTATAAAATGTTTTAAAGTACGGGAATCGAATAGTTTATTATATGCGGATCTGCTCCGATAATTTAAATGACACAATGGTATGAGAATAACAAGTGCAATTGTGTGAACGCTCAGTAGCCAATCACATGGGGCGGGTGAAGTTGGCGGGGAACATTCCTTTCTCGTTGGTGCCCTCCTTAGTTCCCATCAGCCAGCCTTCCTCCTGCAAATACACAAATTCCTTCATCATTATTCTCTTTAGACAATGGACTCAATAAATGGAGATCAAAGAGAACATAAGTTAAGAAAACCCAACTCCAAAGAGGCTTCTAGTTATGAACCTTTAGGACAAATGAGTGTTGCGAAGGATAAATTTAACCCATTGGCCACAGAATTAGTCAACTAAAAAATTGGCCTTCACCACTGAATTAATTTTGTACCAAAAATTGAAAACCTGCATTGGTGAACTTGTAACTTTTGAACCATGGATTCAAATGAATGAATTTCTTTAAATTTGTTTACATATTGGAAACGTAAAGAAAAACATAAAAATAAAAAAATAAAAATTATATGTGTAAATAAGGATACAAATATAACCTTCTCTTTTTTCGTAAATTTTTTTCATAAAGTTACAAAAAAACATAATTTACAATAAAAAACACATAAATTTGTTTAAGACCACTTTTATTTTAAAACATTCTACCGGTTTCAGAAGCACCCTTCCTTCGTCAGGAGAATATTATAACTAAACTATGATACAGAATGTTAGGTGTTTGAGTGGGAGGTGAGCAAAGGGGTGGGGGTAATTGCGGGATTTCCGGAAAGAACAGAGCGGTTAATTGGAAAAATATTTAGAATGGGACTGAAAGATAACATTCAATGGTGCACCGGCTAGTAAAAATCCCTCTATCGTCTGTTAATTGAACTTTCAAAAATTAAACAAATTGCTCTAAATAATGGTTATTCCACAAATTTAATTGATAAAATCCTAAATAAGAAACTTAAACTCATTTCAACTAATACATTTTTATTTGGTACACCTGAAAATAATAATAAAATAATAAATCCCGTTCAATGGCGCAGAATTTTATATATATCCAACTTTTCCTCACTTAGTACAAAAAACTTACCTGCCCACATTAAGCCCGCGTTCTATACTGATAACAATTTAGGTAAATTACTAAAAAACACTAAAGATAGAGATCATAAATTAAGCCACTCAGGCATTTACCAACTATGTTGCAATGATTGTCCTTCGTTCTACATAGGTAAAACAACTAGAAATGTAAACATTAGAATCACCGAACATTTAAGATGCTTAAATAATAGCAATTTTTCAGAGTTTGCTAATCACCTAATTTCTACAGATCACACTTTTAATAAGGACACAGGGGTTAAAATTCTTCACTGTAACAATAAAAGCAAAAAATTAAATAATTTAGAAGCACTAGAAATCAGAAAATCCCTAAATAATAATGCTAGTATTTTGAATAACCAAATTAATTTATCTTTCAGTCCCATTCTAAATATTTTTCCAATTAACCGCTCTGTTCTTTCCGGAAATCCCGCAATTACCCCCACCCCTTTGCTCACCTCCCACTCAAACACCTAACATTCTATATCATAGTTTAGTTATAATATTCTCCTGACGAAGGAAGGGTGCTTCTGAAACCGGTAGAGTGTTTTAAAATAAAAGTGGTCTTAAACAAATTTATGTGTTTTTTATTGTAAATTATGGCGAGCCACAAAGTTAGTGCTTTTTACCAATATGAAAAAACATAATATTCATAAATCGAACATTAATATTTTTTGTTTTTTATATACGTGTATACTAATACCTAATAAAATGATTTGGTATGATTGTCCTCAAAGCAATCAGGGACGTACAGGGTCACTGCCAAGAGCCTAGAACCACTCGCAATTTTGAAGAAATTAAATGGCGGCCGGCTGCTTTAACAATTTGGAACACAAATATCAGGGAAAAAACTCTAGAAACATATTATCGCCAATTCTACGAAATAAATGATTAATTACCTACTGAGCGATCGGCATTTAATTTTTTTTTCCAAAATGTCACTGTCGAGTTCGTTTGCCGTTTTTTGGTGGACCCACACTAGCCTGTCAGCGCGCCGGGGTTTGTGGTTAAGTACCATGTGAGTTGCACACCCGGCAGGCTGTCGGGGTTTGTGGCCAATGGGTTAAATGGAAAATTAATACACTTATTACAAATAAATGTTAAGACTGTCTGACCTGTTCCTCGGGATCCTCGTACTCTATGACCCGGATGGTGTCTCCCACCTCGAAGGACAGTTCGTCAGCATCTTCTCGTGTGTAGCGATACGTGGCCCTCACTCGATACAGTACTCCAGGCGGCAGGTTCGTCAGTGTGGCTCCTGAACAAAAGATTAACACGTTACGCAATGATGGAAAAATACTAACACACAATCTAAGCTAACAAGGGGCGGTAGGTTCGGCAGGGTGGCTCCTGAACAACGAGGAAAAATATGAATACACAATGAGTTGAGTGGGTATATAGTGAAGTAATAATTCTAAGCTACCAAAGGACGGAAGGTTTGGCAGGGTGGCCCCTGAATAAGAGAGTTAGGCAACGAGGAAAAATACTAATACACAGTTGTGCAGATAAAGCACTTTTAAAAAAATGGAGTATTTAAGTTGTATTTGCACTCTCTTAATTACAATGTGCAAAATTCATAGATTTCAATGGACATTAATAATATACATACATAATTAATTGACTCGCTTTCAAGTTTTGATGATATCAATATCTGACAAAAATATAAGTAACTATGTAGTACCGAACATTAATACAAAACAATATTAAATAAAAGGAAGTTGTCAACACAGGATAAATGTTATTGATTACATTTTATCAAACATGCTTTATTAAAAATCAAGACGAAAATTGTAGAATTAATAAAAGAGGATTTAAACACAATTTTATAATGTTGGTGAGTATTTTATATACATTAATAAAGGAATGTTTGAACAAGTTAAACCGAAACATCACCTGTTAATAAGTTAGCCAGTAAAATCTTAACAAAATGAAAATAATTGATTTTATTAACTTTTTCACTGTCTTCCCATACAATGTTTAGAATAACGGGAGTGTGTGGCATTCTATTTTACAGTCATAAATTTATCTTTAAAACAAACTCATAAATGTATGCATTTAGATCATAGATTCTCAACCTTTTTTTGCCCACCGCCCATGTTTTTTTTCTAGCACCCTTGTGCACCAGAAAATCTTGTCGTCACGATTATATTTACCACAACGGAGGGGGCGTAATGGGCTGTGGGATGGGGTAGGATGGGATGGGCAAGATGGGATGGGGTGGGTTTCTCTGAGTCTCCTACTGCCCCCCTGAATTTTCTCTCGGTCTTCTACAGGGCGTTATCCCCCACGTTGAGAACCTACGATTTAGACGATTCATCGTAGATGAAGTGAAGGAAATGAATTTGGAAAATGGGATATTATTTTTATAAAGTGAAACTGGTTTCACTTTAGAAAGTGAAACCAAATTGTTAACTACAATTTTTTCTCTTTAACCACTCAGATAAGTAAGCGGATATACACGATAATATAACGATAGCAGTTAAGTATGATAAGGGTGTTTTCACGTCAACGCGTGTGTTTCCACAGAAATCGTTATAACTCCGTTATTGTTCTAGTGACATCCCTAAAGCAAAAAGTAGAAGGTCGATAATAAATAAAGCTGCACATCACTATTCAAGTTGTCCATAGAAATACATAAAAAGACCAATTCTGTCAGATACACGGTAGATACATATTTTACCCGCCAAACGCCTACGGGCGCAAGACATTGTTATTTTTTTATGAAATATTCTTGTGTGAAATGATAAAAAAGTGAGGTGACTAAATTGTTTATTATACATTTATACGATAGAATAAGTATTGTTTTTTACATAATCTGTGATTTTAGTACCGTTTTCACATAAAAACATCATGTGAGTCAGTTTTAAATTTTTTTTATGTTTGATTCAAAATTTTTTTCAAAAACCGTTTTTAGTATTCGGCTGCGTTCAGAAATGTTTCATTTATAGAGCTTTAATTGTGAAGCGGAAATAACACCAAATTTTTGTAAATACTGACATTTCGTTTAAGACGAAAAAAGTGCATATTCATGATAGATCGGAGTGGTTAACCTCACTTTTACAATGCATTGTTTTATTGATAACCACTGAAGTGTTTTTGGCCACATTTTGGCTAATTTGCAAACACCCGCGTGCTCACGTCGGTCAAAACGTGGCCAATTAGAAGAGGTATTTTTAAATATTTTTAGAAATTATTTAAAAAGTTCCTGTGTGTTCGTATCTTCAATATTCACAAAGCTGACCTAATAGTTTCACAGTTTATAAATAGCTATCTCGCATCTCTAGTAGATTTACGGCTATTTTCTATGCAGACAATCTAAAAGCCCCAATACACTACTCGCCTAGTTGACCGAGGTTAATCGAATACGATGGTGTAGAAACGAACTTCACTTGGCTTCTTGCAACCTCGCCTCGTCCGAATTCAGATCGTTGTCGGTTTTTGCGCGTGAGTCAAAGGATTCTAAGCGTTCCGAAGTTCGAACATGACGAGTCTTACTACAATACTCGGCTCACTTCATAATAATAATTTTTAAACTAACTAACCATCACGCCGTTTCTCCGCAGGGGTAGGCAGAGAGGACGGACCGCCAAACAACTCGGTCTTGGCAGACACTCTTTGCCTCACTCACATTCATACATCGTCTCATACATACTCTTCTATTATTCTGACTTTTGACATGGCCCGTCTCAAGTATCTGATTCACTTGATAGTGCTATGTCTTCCTCGGGCGTCCCCGACTTCTTCTACCATTCACATTTGCATCATATATTCTTTTTACACTACTTTCTTCGCTCATTCACTCTACGTGCCCAAACCATCTGAGGGTCCCTTTCTTAATTTTGCTCATTAGACTTACATCAGCCTTACATTCTTTGCGGATATCCACATTTCTAACACGATCATACATGGTTTTACCACACATACGTCTCAGGGATCTCATTTCAACAGCATTCAGTTTACTTTCATCCTTCCTTTGCCAGTTCCATGCCTCACTGCCATACATCAGGGTAGGTACCAGGATTCCATTGTGGACTGCTAGCTTTGCTTTTTTTGGCAGTTTTTTATTAGCGCCAACGGCATTCAGTCCTCCATTAATGGAGTTATCGGCATTTACCCTTCTTTCAATATCTCTATCAGCCTTCCCATCTCTCGTAAACATACTACCCAGATAAACAAACTCATCAAATCAAACAAATCAAACCGAACCGATTTTCATGACCTTTGATTTGTTAGATTTGTCTCCGCCCTGAATAGCTATTAAAACATCAGAAAAATTCACAAAAAAAAATTATGAAAAAATTCTTTTCCCCATGGAACGAATTCTAATCTTTTGAAAGAACTAAAGGAACATTATTGAAGATGAAGTTTGAGTGAATTACAAAAATTCAAAAATGTCAAATGTCAATGCGCTGATTGTTTTGCTTTTGTTCTTAAACATATAATGCTGCCCCCCTTTCTTAAACACTGAACAGTCGAAAATGAGACAAACGGTGAACGTATGTCTGCACCCCTCCAAAGGAAAAATACAATCATTATCATAAAAATCTCTCTCACACGTAAAAAGAAAATGAAACGTAATTCCCGTAAGTGGAAAAGTAAGAAAATAAAAAGTATATATATAAATCCGTACACAACGCCATCTCTGAAACATGACAAAAACAAAACACGGATAGTTGCGCATCGATAATTGCTTCATTGTGTGATTAATTTTCTAGTGACATTTACAATGCCGCGAGCCAGAAGATCTAATATTACTTAATTAATTTTGAGTAAGTATTCATTTTAACATAATAAAAAAACTGATTTTAATTCAGCTATTAAGTTAACACAAAAGTTATTGATTCTGAAGAGGTACGAAGTTCACCGGGTCAGCTAGATACCGGCATGATTTTTGAACGAGCGCAGGCAAATTCAAAACCAAACATACAAAAAATCTTCAGCCCTCAATGAAGTTTTTCGTAAATATCTTGTGGCCTCAGTCATTAACTGCATTGTAAAATATTTAAAAAAAAAATTAAATCACCCTCTGAAAGAATATAAATACATAACAACCCACTAAAAACAATATATTTTTTAACATTATTGATTCATACAAATCTAATCGTTGGACAAAACAAGTCTCTCCATTTCTCGATTGATATAAAATGCATACTGTGTGCGTCAAAAAAACCAATTAACTGACTTAATAAAACCCATTCTTTCTGTGCAATTTCTGTGTTGATGAAATCCCAGAAAATTTGTGTAAACTAGAGCTGGGTCGATCGATCACTTTACATAACACACTGGCAAAATGGTTGGGTCGAGAGTACTGCTCTTTGACATGGAAAAAATTACAGAGTAAAGAGAGATAGACGTGCGCGTTTCTCCTTTGCCGGCCGCCATAAGTCAAAGTACTCGTCGTATCATAGCCCCTAGTACATTTGTTTGACTATAGGGAGTAGGTAAATTAGAGCCTATTTAAAATTTTAGGATTATCAGATTTCTCTATTTGTCTGTCGCGAGAACGAGGTTCGAGATGCCCAGTTTCCAAAATTCATACATCTGTTGCTCGTCACATCTGCACCCATCACAGGACACAGGTGTTGACTTTGAAATTTTTTTGATAAAGTAACTAGATAGCTCATTGGAGATTCTTGGGCGGGTAACAATCAAATGATCAACTAAGGACCTGTATAAACTGGCTTTCTCAGTAAGTTATTAATTACTTCACTTCAATTCAAAAATGTTCATGAGTCATAAAATTGCAGAAGAAAACCATCAGAATTGAAACATTTTTGCAGTACATAGAAACACATGGAGTGTTCATTTTTTACCCACAGAAAAAATACAAAATACTTTCAATACCTAACATAGCAGTAAATTTTATTGCAGGACATCTTCACTTCTGAAAATAAGCCATCAATCAAGCAAATGATGAAACCCAGACTAAAACACTCAGCAACCCGTTGACAGTATTTTACATGATTGAAAAATGTATGTACATACTTAAATAAGGCAGAACGGACATCAGGACGTACTTACCAACAGGGATATCATAAAGTTCCTCTACATTTTTGTTATTGTTTTCCTGCGGTGGTGGTTTGTGAGTTCCGTTTCCGTTGACAACGGGTGTGGTGGTAGTGACGGGCGTAGGGACGGGGCTGGGCGGGGCCTCCTCCTCTGGCTCCAGCGCCTTGGGCTCCAGAGACAGGGGGGAGTCTGGCGGAGAGTGTTTCTCGGCCACGGGGGAAGATTTTTCCGGAGTGGAGGGTGAGTTGTCACCCCATGCGGCTGCGGAAAGGGAACAATAAAGCCATTCCACAAACAAAAGAACACAACACTCATGGCACACGAGTACAGATGGTATTATGATGTTAGACGACTGCCAAAACTTTCCGAGCACCAGGAGAAACCATTTATATGAAATCTGAAGGATTTCACAACCTTTATAGCACTAATACACTGGCACAAAAACTAAAACAAATTATTTAAAAAAACAATACAATATGGTCACCTTATTACCAAGACCTCAGAAGCCTGATTGAATAAAAAAAAATTAAGGGAAAAACATCTTCACAAACTTATTTTGAACAATAAAAATAAATCACATTCTTGAGAACAAATTCTCAAAATGAACTTTCGTAAGTTTTTTCACTCGCCAATATTTTCTCAAACAAATTTACGGTTTAATATTAAGGTGGCATTTTTGATAATAATGTAATGTATCGTGTGATATTCTCCCACCTATTACCAAATGTGCAGCACTCTTAATTATCAAAAATCGGCAGCCATTTCTGTTTTTCCAATTGATACATCTATAGTGTAATTAATAAGAAATGGAAACATAAAAAAAAAAAATCATTCTTTTCAAACCATTAATGGGGTGCCCACTATTTTCTAGAACCGTCCAATAGTTTCAACTATTAAAGCTTAAACTTTTGTATAAGTCTTAGTAATAATCCTTGTTTATTGTGAAAAACACACTGCATAATCTGTACAAGCATAGAAAATATTTTTATCCAATTGTATAAAAATTTTCTATGAATACGACTTAGATGTAACTTTTCACAGAATAAATAAAGGAAAATTTACCTGTAATCCAGAACCAAGAGAACTCAAGTTGTAATCCGATACATATTATATGCCAATATTCAAAATTTTATTTGGAAAAAGACACAATTTCTCTTTGTGTTCAAAAAGTTTTGGCAGTCCATGGGAAAGTTCTCTTTGTTAAATTTTTAATTTAAGATACAAAAGCAAGTTTTTAATTGAAGTTGGTGTTGTGTGTCGTTTGTTTATCCCAATGAACCCAACAAAATGAAAAATGAAAGCTAATGTAAGGCTGTATATTTTTACCATAATCTGTAAAACGAAAGGCAAAAAGGTATGTAATGCAACCATCCCATTATGAATTAAGTAAAGTAAAATAGGGAATGAAATGTTCAGGAGTGATGAATTGAAAAGGAGCTCATTTGCACTAAAAAGGAATGTAGGGAGTGTAATTTAATTGTAATTTAATAATTCTACACTAAAAAGCAATTCATTAGGAGTATTTTGTAAAAAGTAAACTAGCAGCAGATAACACGAGTTCAAAATTTCAATTAGATTACCGAAGAATTTAAAATGACAGCAGAATAAAAAGATAGATTCACAACATTATTTGAAGGATGTCTCGAAATCCTTTTTACAAATTTGATAGTTTGGTTATTTAATGTTTTGTTATGGACTAGTACGAGGAGAAGGATGATATTAAATAATTAGCGACATATTATTAGTGTCGGTTGTATTTGAGACTCACGTTGTATGGTGTTTGTGGGCGTGGCGTTTCCGTTTCCGTTTAGCGAGTTGAGGGTGTTGGACTTGTTGGGGGAGGAGGGGGGAGATATGTTGTTGATCTGCTTGGGGAGTGTGCCGAGGATGGGCTTCTTGATGGAGTAGGATCCTCGCTGGCTGTCAGTGGCCAGCTTGTCCACAATGGCTTCCAGTTCCGAATATACCTGCAAATACACAATGAACGGAAAAAGAATAAACATTTGGACTTTATTACAGATAAGACTTAACCAGTCACATGCCGTGACATTTAGCGGAAATTCGCGGAACTTCGCAAAAAAACACTAAAAAACCACCACTTTGAATTTTGAATTGAATGTTTTGTTGATAAATTTTGAGCTATTGTATATTTTATTAACTGAAACACGTTCACATCACAATAAACTATCTACGAAAACCACATTACTTGCATTTATTACGTAAATTAATAGGTTTTATGATCGTTTTATTCGCGATACACCCATTAATTGCGACCGTTAAATTCGCGGCAAATTCTGACAGCCGATTGTCATAGAAGATATCGTTTTAAAAATATTCCAGGGTGACTAGGTGAATGAAACTTGTAGCGTCTCCGAGAGTAATGACAGCGCAAGCGATTCTGACACTGTTCTCCATACAAATTGTGTACATAGAAGGGCCAAAATCGTCGACCAAAAGTTTTTTGTCGGAAGTATTATTCAAATATTTGAATTATTTTCTCGCGCATGCGCATATGACGCGCGCGCCGGCGCGTCTCCGGCCTCCCAGCGGTTAAAAGCAAAGACCTAAAATTTGTTATTCATTAAAATATATAAATAAATAAGTATAAAATGAAGTCGCTCACGCTGTATGTGCGCTTAGATCTTTAAAACTAAGCAACGGATTTTCATGCGGTTTTCACCAATCGATAGAGTGAGGTTTTTAGGTATATAATTTGTCAAGGTTTTATGTAAATTGGTTGAAATACATAATATATTTGGCCAAGCTTCAGCGGGCAGCGTGGTGTGGATTTGATTTAACAGATGGCGTTGGTTATAAAGGTTTAGTTAGCCACAGCATCATGTGGCCGGGTCTGCTAGTTAAAATATAAATCATTAAAGCGCACAAATCAAGAAGTTTTAGCATATTGTCAGTACACTAGGTTTTCCATACATGGACTAGACCAGGGGTCTCCAAACTACGGCCCGCGGGCCGTGTCCGGCCCGCCAGTGTCATCCATCCGGCCCGCGACATCTTATGACCATTTTCATCAATCAGGCCCGCGACAGCTAATGGCAACTAAGACCTTACTCAGAAGGGGCGAATTCACCGCGAATTTTTTCGTGCGAATATATATGCTCATTGGCGAGGTACTGGGCACCAATACATTGCGTCCACAAGTATCGCGCGAAAAATACGGGCGCAAATCGTGTGTAGTTCGCCAGACTTACGTCCAGTTTACGCGGGAACTGCAGAACGAGTACAAGTATCAAGGGAAATGGAGCGGCAAAATTGTGACAAGGAATGGTTCCAAATGCTCGCGCGTTTCACGCTCCTTCTGGATGCAATATATGCGCGAAACGATACGTGGCAAAATCGCCCCCTGGTCTTATTGTTTTAATTGTGATTGTGATAAGGTGGATAAAAAACTCAGAACAGTTGCCAACTTAACGGATTTCACGTTATATCTGGGGGATTGGAGTGAGATTGGAGTGAAATGATTTATGAAGAAATATGATCCCTGGAAATTTTATTCTCCACTTTTTACTTTTACTCCCCCCCCCCCCCCCCCCCCGTGGACGAAAATATGGGTGTCTAGAAATTAAAACAGTTTTGGCCCTCCGAACTCACTGGAGTAGTCAATGTGGCCCTCCGGCTGAAAAGTTTGGAGACCCCTGGACTAGACCATTGATTTTCAAAGTGGGGAGCGCGAAGACATGTACAGGGGGGCGCGGGCGTGGGCTGCGGTTATCACTCCGGTCGCCCGCCCGCGCTACCGCACGCACCTCACTTCCCGCACCGCACGCACCTCACTTCCCTCACCGCACGCGCCTAGCGAACACGTTTGTTAGAGTAGTGAGTGGCAGGTTATTACTTCTATTTCGCCATGAGCTCGACGAAAAAACGCAAATATAATAATAATTATATGAAATACGGTTTTGCTTCTATGAATAAAAGTGGTATCGACCAGCCGCAGTGTGTTATTTGTTATGAAGTATTGAGCAATGATGCCATGAGACCTTCGCGCATGGAACGCATTTGTCAACAAAACACAGCGCTTTAAAAGACAATCCAAAGGATTTTTTTTCTTTCAAAATCTGCATGTTTGAAGCTCATGAAATTGGATAGTACTGGATTTTTGCTCAGTCATCTGAGAAAGTGCTCCAAGCGTCAGATGAATTATTCTGAAAATGTATTTTTAGACTTTATTACCTACCCTTATTTTATTTACAATTGCTTGGCGAGCCCACTTGCTGGGACCTGGGCCGAGGGAGGGGGGGGGGGGGGTGCGGGCATATTCATTTTAAGCAGTAGGGAGGCGTGATACTTATAAGTTTGGGAAACCCTGGACTAGACAAATTATCAGCTTTGAATCTAAAGAAATGTTCATACTCCACAGGCTATGGCGGCTCGTGGGTAATTAATTCATTATCAAATGCGCATGGACCAAAAATTCAGGCCACGTTTCTGTTATACCCCAAGTCAGAAGAAGAAGTAAGTACATTTATTTATATGTTTGTATCAGTTTCCGCCGACCACTAGGTAATTGTGACAGTTTACAGGCCATGTCAACAGATGGCAGTAATAAATAATTTGTATAATAATAATAATTACGCATTAGCTCATCACTCGGTAGCGAAACATGAACACAATTGTCTTTTTTTTAGATAAATTTTGTTAAAAATCAGGTGAGGCACAAGTCCGAGTGCCTTTGTTGAAAAATCGCCCCATAGTCTTTATATATATATATATACAATGTACATATAAGAAAAATGATCTATTTGTACCTTTCCAGTCTCGGAATGGAAGAGCTGCTCAGCCGCGAAGAGTGTCTGCAGATTGGTAACAAGAAACAGAACACGGGAGTCGTAAAGCGCTGGCAGTTCATCGTGCAGCTCCGAATTGAGGATCTCGTAGGTTCGCTTCGCTTCCTCCAGTTGCTCTCGGCCACGGGTTATCTGGAAATTATTAGAAGAAAGCAAGTTACAAGAAGTTCACAATGACATGGAAACAAAACTAAAATTGTGGCATTTACAAGCTTTGTGATAAAGTACTTCAAGAAAATATTATTTCCTAATCCTCCGGTTGGGCTCAATGCCCAACAAATACATTTGCATGTTTATTTATGTGTCATGAATTTATGTCGTGATGCGCTACCTCCTATTTCAGCCAACGTTTACGATTATGATTTTACAGTGTCCATCATTAGAGCAGACCAAAGATATTGAAATATAAGTAGATGTGCTATCTGCTGTTTTTACTATGTGGGTCTGCGCTTCCGGGTGTCGCCGATATTGTTTACCAATTAACAAATAAACTAAAAGAACAAATAATTAACGAATAAACCAAACGAACGTTAAACTAAATGAACGAATTCTTTCCTTATTCAAAATATATTGTTAACCAATATTAATGCACATTTTAAAAAAATCAACGAAATGAACAAATTCTTTTTGTATGAAAACTACGCTAATTAGAGCGTAGTCCGGCGACAGTTGCGCAGACACCATAGCATATCTCTTCTGTATTTGAATATCTTTGGAGCAGACGTACATAGTAATTACAAAAATCTACTCCTGATATTTATATCGAATCGTCAAGGTGTATCCGTAGGATTTAAACCAGTGATTTCTGAGCATATTTGGAATAAAAAATGTAAATGCCATTTTGTCGTCTGGTGATTTTTTTTTCAGCAGCACAGTGTGATCAGTGGCGAAGTGTGAGAATTTAAAAAAAAAAATTAAATAAAGAAGTTTTGGCAAACTGACATCTGCATTTTTAACTCTAAATATGATCAGGATCGCTGGTTAAAATCTTTCGTGTACATAATGGTATTCTTGTATGTTTTTATTAAATAATTTCAAATTTTGAAACCCACACAAATTCAAATGTTGGCTTACTGATGATTAAGTAATTACAGCACAAAATGTATGAAATTTTGTACAAAAGTGACGTTTGATCATTGCAATAAAAGCAATGTGTTGCGGTCAATATTATAACCCTGTAACAGTATGGTTCCATTCCACCTTCTCTCATATTTGTTAAAAATTATCAGCATAGATGTTTCGTATTTTGAGCAAACACTTCTTGAATTATCCTTTATTATGCACACCCATACAAGTAATTTGCTCCCTTGTGGGCCGGTAAGGAATCGACCACAAAACCAGAAAAAGTAAATGAAGCATTATGATATAACCGTAGCTAAACGAATAATTATTGCTAACCAGTAACAATGAATAACCAATTATTAATCGACCTACTGGACTCCAATATGAAGGAACATTAATCCAGTAAGAAAATAGTTTTTTTTTTAATAACATTCATATTTAAAAAATTAGATTTTTTTTTTTTAAATACCATGAACTTAATTTAATCTTACTTGATTACTTAATTTAACCCTTGCATGAATGTAAAATAAGTGAAAGTAAAATAATTGTCACTAACAATAAATATAAAAAAATTAAGCCTTGGATAACAGTTGGATTAATTATATCAATTAAACAAAGAGATAAATTATATAGAGAAATGTTTAAATATCAAATAGATTGCCAAAAGAATAATCTCAGAACAATGCCTTATCTGAAAACAAAATATCTAATGTATCGTAACTTACTCAATAGGCTGATACGAAACTGCAAAAAGAAATACTATAGTATACAAATTGAAAATGCTAAAAATAATACTAAAAAAACTTGGAATATTATAAATGAAATTGCCAACAAAAAAAGTATGTCTTCAAATATTGTAAATGAGGTTATAATAAATAATGAAATAATAACTAACAAATCGACCATTGCAGAAAGCTTTAATAACTATTTTACAAATATGTAGTAGACGTAGTACTTGAATCATCCGGCATTAATGTTAATGATGCTTATATGGAGACATCTCCTCCATTAGATTCAAATAATGATTCAATTAACTCCATTGAATATTTTTCTCCTGTTACTTTTAATGAAATTGAAAAATATATTGATAACCTAAAACCATCCAACTCTAAGGGAAATGATGGATTATCTTGTGATATGTTAAAAAAAATAAAACAACATGTCCTAACTCCATTGCAACATATTTTTAATTTATGCCTCAAAAATGGTCATTTTCCAGAGCAATTTAAAATCTCCACTATAATACCTATTCATAAATCTGGAGATACGAATAAATTAGACAATTATAGACCAATATCTCTTGTTTCAAACCTCTCGAAAATATTCGAAAAATGCATCAAGTTTAGAGTCATTGAACACTTAGAAAAATATAAAATTCTATCGAAAAACCAATACGGCTTTCGTAAAGACCTAAGCACCGAGGATGCGATATATGAACTGACAAAAAAGATAAACTCATCTATCGATAGAAAAAAGAAATGTCTTGCCATATTCCTAGATTTAAGAAAAGCTTTCGACACCGTAAATCATAATTTACTCATTACAAAAATAAATCAACTAGGTTTCAAAAAATACACACTAAAACTACTCTCTAACTATCTTACAGACAGAACACAAAAAACAAAAATTGGGAATAATTACAGTTCAGAGTCAAAGATAAAAAATGGGGTTCCACAGGGAACTGTGCTTGGCCCGATTTTATTCTTAATGTATATTAATGATTTATGTAATTTTGTAATCCCTGGTAAAATTGTTTCTTACGCAGACGACACGGCAATAATAGTGGATGGTAACAATTGGAAAGAAACTTTTTCGAAAGCAACTGATTGTATTTCATTGGTTTCAACGTGGCTAAAATACAACAAACTCGTTTTAAACTATAGCAAAACATTTTACTTACCTTTTTATAAAACCATTAAAAATAAACCTAAAGACAACCTTAAAATTAGAATCCATAATACTAGTTGCAATCAAGAAATGTGCTTCATGTGCAACGAACTCACTGATGTCGAAAATATAAAATATTTAGGAGTATCAATAGATATAAATCTTAATTGGAAATCACATATTAATCAAATCACTTCTAAATTAAGATATCTGACCTGCATATTTTATAGACTTAAGGAAGTACTAAACATTGAAAAATTGAAAATGATCTACTTTTCCCTGGTGCAATCATCAATCACTTATGGCATTATAGGATGGGGTGGTGCACTTGATACATTTATGAAGCCTCTACAAATAATTCAAAAACGCATAATTAAAGTCATATATAACAAAAATAAAACATTCTCGACCAACTTATTATACAAAGAAACTAAAATATTTAATATACGTAAATTATTTATATTACAAACTTTGAAATATGTGTTGAAAAACAAAAATAATTTCGAAATAAATGAAAACAGAACGAGCAAAAGAATAAATAATATATTTTATACCCCACAAACCAATACTAAATTATTACAGACACATAGCAGTTTCATTGGTCCTCGTACATTTAACCTTCTACCACTACAAACTCAAATGATAAATAAAATGATAAAATATGTAAAAGAGGTAAAATTATGGTTGAATAATGTAGATATTGAAACGCTTTTTCTATAAATTTATCCATCCTTCTACAACTCATTTGCTGTAACTTCTTAACTGTAGTACAAAATATTTTCTGTTTATTTTATTATTTTTATTTTATAATAACTAAAAAAAAAAAAAAAAATTATATGTTTTTCTCCATATTTTTATTTTATTTTTATAATAGCTGAAAAAACCCTTTTCACTTATTCTACCTATGTAATACTTATTTTTTTTATACTATCTTTATATTTAATATGTTTTTTTAAGTCTAATTTATACTTTGGGTACTTAGAAATATAGTATTTTATTTTAATATTACCCACACTCAGGCAGTGCCTTAGTGGGTTTTCATTTCTTGCTCATAATTGTTATTATATATTATGTTATTATATAATATTTGCTTTTATACATTATATGTACAAAGAAATGGGAATAAATAAATTTAAAAAAAAAAAAAAAAAAAAAAAAAATGTGCGCCCCTTTCTTTCTTTAAAATATTGCACATATAAATTAATAAGCCACACAGACAATGAAAAAAATTGAGGGAACGTTTGGTTCCAATATAGGCAGTTTTGGTCTGACCAATGAAAAATGCCTCACAACTATAAATTATTTATTAAAACCCGCACTGTAGTAGGTACTAACAAATGTAATAATTGTCTATTTCTAATTGTTTTTTTTTTTATCTAATTTTTATTTAAACTTTTCCAATGTATAATTTGACTGATTTATTTTATGTAATTTTTAACAATTTTGTCTTATTTGTATAATTAACTGAATTTTTATAACTGGGTTGTTATCACATGAGTGGGAACAATCTGTAAAAACCCAGTATAAATAAATATACATTTACTCAAAATTGTTGCTTCTGAATTCACCCCTAAGAAGTAAGATATATTCAGCGCTATAGAATGATTTTGTTTATAATTTTTAAAGTATCCTTATATATACTTTTAGGTATAAATAAGTATAAATATAAATTTTAAGTATAAATAAGGAAGATTACCTTAACATCATCCCTTCTTTTGGCTGCATTTGCCTGGAGTCCTTGGAAGCTGTGTCTCTGTCCGTCATAGTCCACTAATTTGCGTCCTCGTTTGTCTATCTTTTTCTGTAATCATAAAAATAATAAATCAATATACATTAATAGGTTCGTTTAAAACACCCAAACAACAAAATATTATACATATACTTCTTTGGTGGATAGAGAAATTATACCCACATCGTTGACATTCAGGTCAAGGATGATGAACTGATGACACCAAAATAAAATAAATTATGGGCACGCAATTGTGGTTGAATGGAAAAATTGCGATAATTGGGAGGTAACAGGTCTTAAAAGACGATTTGTAAATTGGTTGCAAAAAATATCTCTTTAGGATCTTTAGCACGCCCAACATCCATGCAGGGCTGGGCAAAATAAATGCTTTGCTGTAATTAAAATACAAATTACAAAACACTTTGTCGCATGTATTTAAAATACGAAATACAAAATACTTTCAAGTCGTATATTTGAAATACAAAATAGAAAATACAGTATTTTAACAATTTTTTACTTTCAAATACAAAATACAAATTACAAAATACATTTGGTTTTGGTAGAACTTTGATTGCAATAAATTGTCGTAAGTGTCCTTATCTAATGGCCGTTATACACGACATCTTTTTCAGCCTGATTCCAATTAGACACAAAAGTCGCATATTTTTCGCTCTACGCGATTGCTATTTTCATCTCTATTGTCATATCTACGATTTCAATTGTCGTCACTGCAAACAACACATGAACCATGCTGTTTGCTGTGATACCATCTGAAATCGTAGATATGAAAATAGAGATGAAAATAGCGATCGAGTTGAGTCAAAATGTTGGCTTTTGTGTCTAATTGGAATCGGGCTGAAAAAAGATGTCGTGTATAACGGCTATAAGGGTGCATATCCATAGAAGCAAAGCTTTGCAGAGTGAAACAGAGACGTGCAAAAATTGACCAATCATGTTGCTCAGAATCTCGTCTCCGCTCCTCTTGTAAAGTTTTATGATATAGGACCCATGTTTAGATAACAATAATTATTTTTATAATAACACTAGCTGGTACCCGGCATGCGTAGCAATGCCATATTCAAAGAAATAAATTGTTTCTCCCTGCATGTACTTTCCCGTGCGTCCCCGTTCTCCTCCCGCACCCCTTCCCCTCCCGCGTTCGCCGTCCACCTTCCCGGCCTACCCTCTCCCTTCTCCCGCTTCACCGTCCCACCAACACCCCTCCTGCGTTCCATGTATTCAGTCCCAGTACATTCAGTTTTCAAACAACTCACGTGTCAGCTATTATAATTTATTTATTCAAATTTTCATTTTTCATAAATTACAAATATTCATTTTTATATATGTATTATAAGAACAATCAATCAAATCTGGTACCTAACATAGGTACCTGTTTAAAATATCTATAAATTAAAAAATCCATCAACAATTCTTTTCTTATAAAAAAACCCACTGCCTGCTAAACTGTCAAACAGGCGTAGGTAAAATAGTCATGTTTTCTGAAATTATCCAATTTTTTGCGTAATTTTCTCAATTTTTCTTTCCGCAAGAACCTTCTACAAAGTATTAGAAAACTTTAAAAAAACAATGAAATAGGTAAAGTCGTTCTGAAGTTATGGCGTGACACTGACCAAGGGAAGGAACAGGGATTCTATATATGACATTAATTAACTTAAAAACAATCTAGTTTTTTTATACGTTTTAAGATTTTCACGGCCAAAAGTATTTTCGTTATTTGTTTTTGGGGTGTTATTCCGTGTTTGCGCTACCTCCTTCTTTAGCCAACGTTTCGGACAGCATTGCAGTCTCCATCATCTGGGCAGATCCGGTAGACATTAAAAATTATTTAGACATCTACCGGATCTGCCCTGATGATGGACACTGCAACACTGTCCGAAACGTTGGCTAAAAAAGGAGGTAGCACAACACGGCATAACACCCCAAAAACAAATAACGAAAATCTAGTTTTTTGTCAAATTATTCCTATAGTTCTTGGTCTAATACTATGATAAAAAAATGTACAATACAAAGCAAAGACAAGTATAATATTATAACATGCTACAAAATGTGCAATAACAGTGCTGTCATAGCACAGGACAATAATAATAACTAGCATAACATAAAATAAAAGGTACAGTACATTATGAAGCAATGATAAGAGAACTACAAATAATCATTAGTAAGAGTGCTATAGCAAAGGACAATAGGACAATAGTACAGGATTCTAGCGTTTTATCATTATTATTTATTATCATTATTAAGATCGCTAAATGTATTTGAAAATGTATTTTGAAGGCATAAGTATTTGAAATACAAATTACAAAATACCTCAGCATCGGGTAATTGAAATACCAATTACAAAATACATTTTCAGGAGGTAATTGAAATACAAATACAAAATACGTATTTGTATTTCAAATACGTATTTCAATTACAAGTAATTCAAAAACTGCCCAGCCCTGCATACATGGGATCACGGTGGCATATCTTCAGGGAAGACATTTATAGCCTGAGTCCTGTTTTAACTCGACCATCTGAAATTTTATCTGTCTGTAAATTTGTTATGTTCCGGTTTCTGTTCAAGATGGTGGCCGTGTTGAATACAACCTTTTTATCCTGCCAGAGATTGCTTGATCGTCGTTCCTACTATGAATTCTCCAATCGGACTAATCAATGTTGCAACAGGTCTGACGAAAATTTCAAAAGAGATTTGTCATTGAGATGGTGACATTTCTTTGAACAAATTATATAATTTCTCATCAGAAAAAAAAATGTTACCTAAAATATTTATAGTTTATAACTAAGAAGGTAGGCATTTAAGTAGTTTCTAGCAAATCTTATGGCTTCAGAAGAAATTTTGATTGAGATTTATTATAAGAGAATGTTAGAAACATGAGATCTACTGCACAACAAACTACAAGGTTAATATAAAGTTTAGTGAATGCTACACCTTTTACCACCCACATTTATCACCACCCATTTCCACACCCTTACTGTGTGTACAAGCTGTTGAAAGAATACAAAACTACGTTTTCTAAATTTTAAAATGGGTATTCCAGCAATTATGTTGAAGTACAACACTCTTTTAAATGCTATGAATATGATCAAATTGTCAGAAGGATTTAAACTGACTTGGTATTTATATATAAAATTTTAAATGATGTAAGTAGTTGATAGTCCAGTTTTACTTGCATTGATAAGCTTTCGGATTCTACTACGTAATACTAGAATACGAGACTTATTTCAGTGCATAAATTCTGGGACTAAATACCATATGTATTCCTCTTTGCCCAGAATACAATAAATACTGTATAATTTTTACTATACATATGTAAGCCCCTAAAAGGGGGTAAATAAATAAATACTGTGACTGGAAGTTAATTGCAATATTGGCATGAATCGATCAGGACGATTGAGAGTATCAAATATATGTATGAGATTCAGTAGCGTAGCGAGGGGGGGGGGCGGTGGGGGCGGACCGAATTTTTGAATTGAAGCGTTTTGAATTTCTCAAGTCAACTTTCATAGGGGGGGAGGAGGGGGGTGACACTACGCCCCGGGGGGGTGACTTCCGCCCCGGGTGCCACCCATGCTAGCTATGCCACTTATGAGATCTATTTATGACTGATAAACTTCCATGGTACGTGTACAAAAAAATAACATCAAATTAACAAAGGTGCTGTTAGGTTGAGGTATCTGAGTTGAAAACACATTTTGTTAAATAGTCATTTTATGCTTTTCAGAGACTTGGATTCTGTCTGGACGGCTAGAGGGTTGGTTGGTAAATAAGAGCATGAACTAACCCTGGTCTCAGGGAACTGTCCCTGGTAAGTGTTGAGGGGGATGAGGACCTGGTCCCCGAGCTTGTGTGAGAAGTCCTGCCACAGCATCTCCATGTTCTGGGCCTGAGCGTACAGCATCTCGTGGCCGGTCCAGCTGCTCTCGTACACCTCCGTGATGGCCTCCATCAGGGACTTCGACGCTGTCTGGACGGCTGGAACATTTAAACATGTGCCTGGTAAATTATTTGGCATATTTTATTAACTTAACCTATTTCGTAAATCAATTCTGACAAAGGCAACAACAAGGAACTGAACTGATAGTCTTAACACAGATCCCAGTAATTTTAATATAAAGCTAGATTCAAACTGGAGATTGCCAATCTGCAATAATGCAATAATAATATATATAACAAGTTGTAGTGTATGCCAAACTTTAACCGACCTGATGTTAATACAGAAATCGTTGCAATAGGCGATTTTAAAATGGTATGCCTCCCCACCCATGCCTTTCTCTGTCACACAAATGTTTTTACGTATCTTTCTCTTTCGTTTACGGTCATTGCAAAGTCAGTAAAGTGACTATTCTTGCGTGAGAATGGATTGTATCAAGTTCAGGTTGGCATTAAAGTTTGGCATGTACTGAACAATAGGTTACCTCTGATGCATCTTATGTAGTTATTGAACTCCTTCTGCAGTCTGGTGGCGGAGTTTTGTTGCCGGGTGAAGTTCTGCAGGTGCTCGTCGAATATGTCGTCTGCTGTGCGGTCTACCTTGCCCAGGTTCTGTAGGATCTGAAAAATAAAGAAAACCCACCTTTAGAACCACTGAAAAAATATCTTACTATCGGAGGTTGAACACCATCATGGCTGATCTAACTTTAGAGGCAGAATCAAAAAAGTTAAGATCCCAAAAGGTGTGCAGCCACTTGCGCACAAAAAGGGCGTGAATTGTTACTACTTGGATAACGTTCATTGGTGGCTTGCCACCCCGCACTCTTCTTTGCTTCTGGACAATGTGGACGTTAGGGAAGAGTGTTTTGATTTTGATCGAACAATACACTAAAAAGCATTTTTTCAAACATGACTTGAATGAAAAGTTTGTAATACTTTGTGGATATGTGTGCAAAATAAATAACCTAGTTCAGTCATTTGCTAGTAAGTAGGTACCAACTATTTTCGGTGGCCATCACAGATAATTTTGATTAATTGATAAAAAAAAATTCTAAATTAGGGTTAAAAAAAATAATATTATTTTATGTAACTGACATCTGACATAACAATATTAGTTTTATTTTACAAAAAGTCTTTGCCAAATAGTCACAAACACGCCCTTGACACATGTAAATATTTGTCCAGATATTGATTTGAAAAAAAAATAAACTTTTTAAAATATTACTTACTAAGAATAAAACCGTAATGCTGAATATCGAAATTAATACCAAGTGTAAATATCGTGCCTGAAAAGGTAATGACATTATTGTGATGTAGTAAACAATAGGATGATTAAAAACAAGTAGGTAGCCGTTGCACAAATGTTGCATTTATGCAACATAATGACACTACGCCATTTTATGCTAATAGTCCGGTAAGTTATTTAATTATTGTTGTCACCGAGGACTGATGATTTTCGAAAGAAAAAAACATCTTGATAAGAACGCGAATACATGCCCGATTTTGCTCTCCGATATCTTATCAGACAGGATCGAACGAACCAAATACACGTCCAAAGCTGCTGTAATCGGTGAGAATTTCGTGTGGGAAGAGCGGAGAGCAAAAGTATATTAAATTTATTGTAATATAGGAAATGACGTCAACATAATCCAATAAGGAAATTAAAACCTTTAGATATAAAAAATGGGAACGAAAACTTGTACTTCTGCAACATCCATGCATGAAAATAATAAATTCGATACGAGGGGCGTGTCGTGACATTTTCGCGAAAAACGGAGGGAATTTTTATACACAGAAGTTTAAAAAAACTCGTCTAAAATAGCTATATACAAACGGGAAAAAGTATCTGGTTGATCAAATAAACATAATATTTAGTTAGACAATAGGCCACTTGCATCAAATTTAAAAAAAAAAATCTGGTTTAGGAAAATATTGTAAGACATTCTGTATTTTTTTTATCGTATTTTTGAAGCCCTGGGGATTTTTTGAAAATTTCAATCCGAAAAATCAGACCATTTTTTATAAACCGGAGAGACGGGACATAATTTTATAGGTGCGAAAAAACGATAATTACATAGCCGAAAATCATTTAAAAAAAAGAACGTTTTCCAAACGAATGGCACAGGAGAATAACGAAGCATACCAAAAATATTACATCTCGTAAATATTTTGTTCCTTGATCCATCTTATTGATCATAAATCATTATAATGTACAACATCTATATTACTAAATCCAATGTAATATACTTGTACTTGTAAATTATAATAATAAGAATATTATAAAATTTGATTTTGTTAAAATCAGCACCACAACCATTATACCTCTAAAATACGTACCGACATCTAAAATGTACGGGGTTTTCTTCACAACATCTGTCAAAAAGTCAAACCAAATGATAAGTTCGCAGAGAGCAAACAATAAATCTAGTGATCGTTAAATGTCAAATTCAAAAATTCGCCTGAAATCAAAGTGAGGCCATATAAAAAAAAAATCAGTGTGGAATTTTACAAAATTAATAGGAACATTTTCGGAGACGGGACATTTTCATGTTGTGACGTCACGAGCCCAAATAATGGATTTATTTATTAAAAAAAAAAAAAAAAAAAACTTTACATTTCTAAAAAATTTTACTATCATTATCGTAATCTTAGTAAAAAGATCTATCCACACGATTTTTTCCAAGTCGTTATGAAATCCATGCAAGTGGCCTATTCCATAAATAAAGATATGGTTCTTTAATGACATGCCTAAAAACCGAACAGAAATGATTTTTAAAGTTTGTAATTCAAAATTTCAACCATTCCTTGAAGTTTGATTTCTATAACGAGTTAATGATGTTTAATCGATATAATATTTACTCAAAACCAGAATGATAAGCGTTCGATTATGACCATACAAGGAATCAGTAGGCGCCAGCCCAGTTGAATGATATTAGTCGTCTGACCCAATGAGCTGCCGGTCTTCAACTCAAATAGTCGTCATAGAAATAATACGTAATGTATTCTGTCGATATCTCAAAATGAGCGCAGGAACGAGGTCGCCGAGCCGTCGAACCTGGAAGGTTTAAATGTGAAAACTTAACGGTGGGCGGCAGGTTTAGTGGCATCCTTATAAGGATGGTCTCGACAGCCGCCCAAGTTGGGCGGTGACGCCATCTTTGTTTGCTTCGAGATTCGCTGTGCGGCGGGAGATACTTGGTTTTTGAAGACAGCCGAATAACTTTGATTTAAAAAAATCGAACGTCCAATGAAATCATTTCGTTTTTTATCGTGTGTATGAATAAATAATTCTAATTCGGGTAGGTAAGTACTTTCTTTAAAATAACGAAAGCGAGTGGAAGAATTTCTATTTCGAACACGCGCACGATTTTCAAATTCTAATACACGGAAAATGTTCGATTTTGAAATTTTAATCCACGGGTGGGAGACATTCGATTTTGAAATTCGAATGGGTGGGAGAAGTTTGGTTTTGAACTCTAGCTCCTACCGCTCCTATGAATAGTTCTGATGTTGAAACACAAACGCGCGGGTGGATGCTGCCTGAGTGTGAAGCGTCATGTAGGTCGGGTCGGTTTGATGGCAAGGAGAATTTAAGCGCGGAAGCCTTTGACTGCATCATACACGAGCAACACTGTAAATCAGCAATTAAATTCATGCTAGTTAATTTATAATGGATACTGTGAACAACGACGCGGAATAAAGGACGTAGGTAGTAAGAGAGAGGTAGGTAATAAACAAACTTAAAAAAAATAATGCTGAATTTTTTGATACGCATCCAAAAGTTGAGGTAACGATTTAGTAGTGATTTTAAGAGTTTAAGCATAATAACATTAATAATCATAAAATATATACCTACATACACACGAAGCAGAAATAGGTTGTTAAGTACCCACAACAGATAAAAGTATTCCAACGTTTACTAAGCGCGAATTAATAATCTAAGAAAAATGAAAATATTAATATAATTATGAAAGCTAGTTGAAAAATAAAAAGGTTTATCAGACCAACCATTTTTAATCTAATAATTATTTGAGTCGGCATCAAATGATTATTGGAATTAGAATTTTATTTAGATTGAGTAACATTTGAGTTTTAAATTTGAACTTCAAATAAACATTGAACATCTTAGAGTTAGAGGACCGGTGAAGTGATTAAAACCTCTTCGCATCTGGCGCTCCGGACCCCGAAATACATTCATGACATTGATTATAAATATAAATTAAATGTGTAAAATTGGTACTTGGAAGAAACAAACAGATTTAGCGCACCCAAAAGGGCTCACGGGTTTTAACACCGGTTTTATTTGAAAATATTTTCGTTTGCGTAAATTTGTCAGAGAAAAATGTTCTTTTTCCGAAATCGTGCCATAACTACCATTTAAACAACCCACACACTTTTGCCGAGAAAGATCATTTTTAAAAACAACGAACATATTTAAAAAAATATATAATTGTATGAGATTTTTGCAATCAGGGGTAGGCGAACTCCGAGGTACCAAGGTCTACTTAAGGGTGGGTTTCTTCATTTACCGAGAATGCTAAATGCAATGCTAATTGTAAAAATAAACGATCGAAATTTAAAAATTTCTATGCATTTGACTGTTTACTTTTACAATTAGCATTGCATTTAGCATTCTCGGTAAATGAAGAAACCCACCATAATTATTGTATTCACCTTCTTCAGATAACGCTTCTTTACGAGGTCTGAATTCAATGAAATCGACGAATCTGAAGATAATCTTACGATAGGAGGCGGGTATGGGTACCGCCGCCCCGGGAACCATTAATTGGATGACCAACACCTCTGCCGGAGGTCACTCCAAGTGGTTTGCTACGTTTGATGACTTAGCAGGGGTGCCCGGGTTCATGGGGTGAGGTTTGTCCAGGTCTTGGCGGCGGATGCGTCTGCCCACCAGCTGCATCGCAGGCTGGGTCGGGAGAGAATGGTTGAGGGAGCCCCTTTGACTTCTCCAGCCGTACTCTCTCGGAACACCGCCTTGCACCGCAGTGGGAAGGATGGATTCATAAGTACGTCACTCTTGGACACACTGACCCCCAGATTAGTACTCATCCCTCATACCTTTTTCCTTCCCAGAACTTCCTCTCCTACCTTTCCCTAAACAGACCCTCCACACAGCGTCCCCAAAGATGACATAGGCCCTAAGGGGAATTATTTTCCTCAGGGCCTCCTGTGTGGAGCTAATGTAAAAAAAATTTAATAGATTTTCTTCACTAACAGAAGTCTGTGATTGACTGCCCTCTGATAAATAACCTAGAATCTTTATTGGAAAATTAATGAAAAAAGATAAACATAATGTCGTGAAATTACTTATAACTTTATTTGATATTTTTAAAGCAGAATGGATTACTCTCTTCGCGTTATACAACGGCAGGAAATAAAATCATATTACGATAATTTATAATTTCTCGTAGGTCGATTCGATGCACCTAAGAAAGTGTCTTCTTCATTGTTTAAATTTAAGCACGCCAACATTATCGAGATTTAAGTTTTGCTACAATTTGACTTGAAACAACAACAATCCAACCTGACTACTTGCCTGACTGGTACTGTCAAAGGGTAAATTCCTCGTGTGATCAGGGATCACTGATGCAGAGTGTCGGTACATACACCTAGTGCCTAGTGCATAGTCCCAGCAATGTGTACAACCATTATGTATGCCGCAACTTGTTGGGCTTCTGAATGTCGGGGAAATAGGCCTACTTGCCGTGGAATAAGGTCGCGATAGATAAAGACGAAATTTTATTCAACGAACAAAACAATATTGAATTTAATGTAAGAACAATTACAGAATTCTTCATTATCATAAGTAGAACTATTACAACGGAATGTTAAAAAATATATATTATTATTACGCAGATCTTCAGGATTATTGTGATAAGCCTGCTCGACCTAGGCAAGTAGTGTGACTAAGACACTATCAAGTAATATAGTTGAGATATTACCCCGGATGGCTTGTCAAAATTTTTTCGGGAAAAAATTGAAACCATTTGTGCCTCCACATCTCACGCCCCTCTGCCAATAATCACTAACAATTCTAAAGGAAATTTGTCTTCCTTCAAACCTTCAAAGCTGGAAGAAGTAAAAAAGATAATTTGAAGTTCGCCAAATAAGCAGTGTAGTCTTGACCCTATACCAACTTGGTTAATAAAAAAAAGAAACCTTCCCACAAAGGCGACAAAACTACTAATCAACTCTTACGTGGCTTGATTACTGTAACGGCATCTACGCCAGCTCTCCAAAATATCAAACTGGCAAACTTCAATCGGTGTTTAACGCAGCAGCACGGCTCATAACCGGAGTCTCCAAATATTCACACATTTCAGAACCCCTTTCGTAACCTTCAATGGCTCAAGTGCCCTGAAAGAATCCAATACAAATTGTGCTGGATGGTGTTTAAATCAATCAATGAAATGGCCCCACCTTACATCTCTGAACTATGTGTCCCGGAAAATACTGGTCCGAGGCACTCAACCATTAGATCAACAACATCATCAGGAGTTTCTGGGTCTAAGGCTTGGAATAAACTCCCTCCGGAACTAAGATGCATAACAAGCCCAATATAATTCAGGTCCAAATTAAAAACCTACTTTTTTGGGCTCTCATTACCCTTAAATAAAATATACCTATCTGAGAGTATCATTCTTGTTTTGCCTAAGATATGCCTTAATCACACTTTTCTTTTTTGGATTTACATTATTCGAATCCTTACACATCAATCTTTCTTTTACCGAGGAACGAATCACATTTAAGAAGACAAATATTCTGATCAAATCCATCTACTATTGTACCGCCCATCATTTGTTTTCAAAATACGCTCGTTAAAGAACATTATATTATATATTACAGTTCCCAATTGTGACCTCTGCGTGCGAAGTGTACCTAAATTTCTGTAAATAAAGAATAACAGTGTTAATATCTAGTGACTAGTGACCTCCCAGGTAAGTATGGTCCTGTGTATTTTCTGCCTGTACCTAGACCAAAAGTACATTTTTACGCAGCATCGCTTCATTGGTCAAAGCTTTGTACATATAGGTTCGGTGATCGATGAACCGGTGGATGCAATTTTTAGCCATGAGTTTTTTGTCTAGTTTTTAGTTAGAAGTAAGATTAATTTTTGGGGATCGCTGGCAACGGTTAATATGCACTTTAAAAAAAAAAACCTTTTGATTCACCTTAATTACATTAAAAGGCAACTATTTGCATTGGGGGAAGTGGAAAATATTTCATTCTAAATTTCATTACGTAAAATTAAAATTAGCTTTCGTCTTGTGAGATTGTACGCCAGAATCACAAACCATGTTACACAAACCTAGCGTAGCCGCTAAACTACTTGAAAACTGGAATGTTTTTCTTGCCTTGACGCGAGTAGGCGTTATAAAGGGGCACTTTCTTTTGTATCACAAACCATGTTACACAAAAATATTTTCCACTTCCAATGCAAATAGTTGTCTTTTAATGTAATTAAGGTGAATCAAAAGATTTTTTTTTTTAAAAGTGCGTATTAACCGTTGCCAGCGATCCCCAAAATTTACCGAAGTAAGATTGTAGAAATGTATTGTAAGTTTGTACAGCGCCCTTGAAGTGTTTTTTCATAAAAGCGAAGCTGTACAAGTCATCCAAATATTATTATTTAAAATTTATTTATTTCATTCACTTATTTATTTATCTCGTTAGAAAATCCAAACTGAGTCAAAGGACGCGAGCACACCACAAACAATAATAATCTAAGCAACAACTGCGCGATACTTGAGTGAAAAGTTAGCACTCGGGTCCATCTGCGAGAATACAGAGCAGACATTACACAATTAAAATTTCTGTAACAATGAACATTAGGTATAATATATTTACATTAATCATGTACCTACATTCGTTACGTCAATTGAGAATTAA
Source organism: Limnephilus rhombicus (assembly GCA_929108145.2). Taxonomy (NCBI): domain Eukaryota; kingdom Metazoa; phylum Arthropoda; class Insecta; order Trichoptera; family Limnephilidae; genus Limnephilus; species Limnephilus rhombicus. Next base: position 27,861,413 of record OV815278.1, read on the forward strand.
TAGGTACGCTCGCCATTAAATACCGTTTGAGATTACTCAACGCAAGAAGCTGTTTAAAATTTTAAATGAATAAAAAGTTGTCGGTAAAAAGTGGAGATGGAAAACATTTAAGTAATTCATTGAAGAACCATGACCAAAACCATGAAATAATAACGGCTTAAAATTTCATAAATAAAAATGCATTATTCACATAAGAAAACAGCGATAATATCTAAAAATTATAATTAGAGGCCATCGAGTACTATTATTAGCTTCCAAATAGCCCTCGCATTAGCAACAGCTGAAAAACTAAACAATTAATATTTGTGCATCAATGTTTCTTATAAATGAAAAACCGTTTGAAAAAGTGTACCTACCTTATATCTCCCATTTACGTATTGTAAATTGTAAGAAGTTCCTCTCGTCCTAAAGTGAGATTTGTAACATCGGGTTGCTCTGGCAAGACAAAATAAATATAAAAGGTTCATAAAATATAAGAGCGAAAATCTCCAGCAATTTTACGGCATGTGGTAGAAACGCGGTGTATTTTTGAGCAGGAAAGCTAACCCTTAAGCACCCGATACATGAAGATTGAATACGTATACCATTACTCTATAGATGCCGCATCATGCATAACTTCCTGGTCAATCATACTCTCGTCAAATCACTGTCCCATATTGAGAGAGACTCGTACGGAACTTTACTGAAAATGGTATTTGTCAAAGGCACGACTCAAGTGAGCCAAGTGCCTCAGTTAAGGTCCATTGTGGCCCAATTGGGACCTATTATGAGGCTATTCAGGCACACCGTGACCCCTTCGCTGGTACCAAGCACCAAAGTCACTTTGTGTGCACCTATATCACATTTGATTGAAGGTTTCAACTTTATGAAACTAGATATTATGCATTCGGAGGTCAAACAGAAGAATTTGATGGAGAATTTCGATACGTAAACCAGTATAAGTTTGCGGAATCGTAAATTGCCGCTATTATTAGGACTGTGTATAAAAAAATGGGATTCTGTCCGCAACATATAAATATGCAATGACTAAGAAACATAAATAAATAATTGGAAAAGGTTATCGTCCCCCAAAAAAGAGCAAGGATCTTTATTTATAGTAATGTTATTTCATTTCAGAAGCTTTCCACATCCAAAATACGTGAATACTATGAGCTTCATAATTTTACCAGTAATTTACTACCCCCGGCTTCGAGCGACTTTTAACAAACACATCAGGCTAATTTGTTTGATTTTCGGAACAACTCGTACAGGTCTCATAGAAATCGTCGTCTCCCTTACCATAATGGTTAGAAATATGTTCTAAACGGTGTTAGAAAGAGAAAACACCACGCTTTATATTCAAATATAAAAGTTAACCTCAAAATAATAAAAATGTACACCTTTATTAAACCAAAGTTTCCGACCGCAATTTGAAAAAAAAAATTAAACTATGGGTTTTTTTATTAATTATTTTTACATGACACGACAAAAAAAGTGAGTTGACGATAACGTTTATAATACATTTGCTTAATAAAACACGTGTTTTTATTTTTTCCGTTATAAGTCATTTGAGTTAGAAAAAAAGTGAGGTGAGCCATTTTTAAAACATTTTTATGTTTACATTAAAATTTTTATATTTAAAAAATTATATATTTACTTCGAATTATAAAATTTGAAATTGTATTTCCTCACCTTCCAAAAACAATTGTTGGTTTTCGGATGCATTCAGAAATACTCCATTTATTTTGATTTTATTGCGAAGCGGAAATATTTTGACCTACCGACAAAATAGGCTCGAGGCCTGAGTGGTTAAAAAACGTTTTTTTCTCACAAATTCCTGACAGAAAAGGTTGTGCAAATTTCAGAAGGCCAGAGATAACTGTTAGCGCGTTTTTAGTGATAAATAATTTAAAAAAAAACTGGTTCTCTGCTTTTTGAGTATAGTTAACACACAAAAGATCGAAAAACATAATTTAAAAAAATATTTTCTCATTTATTTATTGCACTATAACAATTCTGTAGTTTGAGGCGATCTTTTGAGCCATGACACAGGGGAAACTACAATAACAAATCATAAAATTTTCTTATCCAAAATAGTGCTAAATCCACTTCTAGGAACACAATTACTATTCTTAGGTTTATCATTCGTTGTTCGTAGGCGAATCGATTATTACAATACCTTTTCACACAGGTGCAGAGCGCAGTATCGTTGTTAATATTAATATACTATTATGTCTCCAGGCAGCGAGGAGTCATACTGCAACAGTAATTAAGTAAAGTGCAAGAACAACAGGAGAACTTTGTGCATAATATCGATCCACTGTAAAACGCAACATAAACGCAAGAAAAACAAACAAGACTGCAGGCGCTAAAACGAATAATAAATAAGTAATTGAAAGGTTTCGCTTGGGTGCATACTAATAAACTGCATAACACGAGAAATTATAAATTGATATTTAATTTATTCGAAAGCGATAGAAAGCTTTTGATTAGAGAGTAAACGTGTAAATTACATCTTAGCAACGTTACTTGACAAACCGTTACGATGACTTTTTTAAAGAGATTTAGGAATGATGGCCAAAGTTCAAAATCATAATGTAGAATATATTACTCAAGAATACAAATTATTATCTTTTCTGTGAATATATCACAGGTTGGCCCAAAGGTCACTTAGGTACATCTTGATTAATAAATATACATCATCAACAGCATATTCAGGAAACACAAACCATCAAACACATGTAGATTTTAATGTAGGTAGGTGCCTATAGAATCGAATACATTCCGAAAAGTAAGAATTATCCGGGATTTTAAAAACTTGAGTTTTTTAAATGTTACTGAATAATTCGTAAGATCAATAGAATTAACCTAAACTAAGCTCTTCAAAATTCTACACAAAACTTAAGTATATCTAAAATATTTCGGATAATGCAAGAGTAGATAATAATATTTGGATGATTATTATAGCGCCGTTCATGTGAAAAATCATCTCAAGGGCGCTGTACAAATTTATAATATATTTCTACAATCCTAATTCTAACTCCATTAGACAAACCATTATAACAACTGATGGCTAAAAAATTGCATCACAGGTTCGTCCATCACTGACACAAAACTATACCTATGTACAACGCATTTGATCAATGAACGCGATGCTGAAAATGTACACATTATATTGTTTTATTTATATTCTGTACAGTGTGCAGTACAGTACATACTGTGTATGTAACATACAGGACCATGAGTAGGTATGTGATACCTTCTGAAAATGTTATTTAGTTGAATCGACAAATGAAAAACCGCAATTTTTGTTTGGTAAAAAGGCCACCTTAGCAACAAAGTGAAGTGGTTCAGGGAAACACTTCTGGCCGCGGCCATACAGAGGGCTATAAAGACGTAATGAAATTTGGCGCTGTGGCCAAAAGCTCTCTGCAGTGGGAAAAAGCGACTCGTATAAACAAGGAAACGTGGGAATGTAGACACGGTGCACCGATGAAATATCAATGCACAAACAACTTTTAACAATTTTTTCGTTATTTGTTTTTGGGGTGTTATGCCGTGTTGCGCTACCTCCTTCTTTAGCCAACGTTTCGGACATCGTTGCAGTATCCACCATCAGGGCAGATCCGGCTTTTAACAAATTGTTATACCCATTAGTTCCTTTAATTTTTATTTCGACTGTTGCAAAACTGGACAATAAAGGAGAAATTTAGGAACACATTTTTTTTGTTTAAAAAATGCAATGCCACAAAGATATAGCCTTTCCGTGACAGGATAATTTTATAACTAACTACGGTTCAACGTGTTGTGGCACTTTACACAACATAATTTGTTACCGCACCGGTCTAAAAATATCTACTTCCAGGTCACAAAGAAAGCGAGTCCATTCATTTTAGGAATATTTTGATATAATAAATCTATATTATGAATTATGTATGTGGCTATACAGAGATAGCTTCAGACGTGCAAAGATTCAAGTGCAAACATTTGATTTGGAAGTACTAGTTTAGTTCGTCCGTTTCTACAATTCTATAATCTCTAAGACAGAGCAACCAAAGATTGCATTCAATGTGATTTCAGAATGATAGCCAATAAATTATCCCAACTCCAACTTATGCAAAATCCAGGTAAAACATTCATTGATTCATTCATGGAAACCAAGGAGGTTGGAACTGGAGACTTTGATGGAAACTGTATACCGTACACTGCACATAGTAAGAAGTTTATTTGGAAAAGCGGAAAGTAACCCGATGTCAAGATCGATAACCATTATCGTTCAGTGACATTTAAAAAAATTATACTAAGTATTTGTTAGAGGATTTACTTGCACGTGTGTGAAGGAATTTATTAGGAAATTATTGCTTATCCTTAGACACTTGAGTAGACGTTAAAAGACCGAAACCGATCTTATCAATAATTGTATATAAACAAACAGAGTTATTTATTATTTTTTTTACTCTATAAATAAAACAAATTTCAAGATTATTTCGTACGAATGGCGGAAGGTGATTTTAAAAATATTCTAGCGAAGTGAAAACATGAGAGAAAGCAGAATTTTGCAGAGGAGATATATTAATTTTGGCGACCTCCAAGGAAAATTTATTAGAATTTATAATAGTTTTGGAGCAAGGGCGCCCTTGTAAAATATAATGTGTTCTTGGTGAGCTTTAGTCCAGCCTGCATTGCATATCTTAGCGCAATTACTACAGACCTTCTTCCTGTCCTTTCAATTGTCTTTATTTTGAGACAGGCCACCCATCTCAGTCTTCAGGAGGTAACTAACTAACTAACTAACCATCACGCCGTTTCCCCGCAGGGGTAGGCAGAGAGGACGGACCGCCAAACAACTCGGTTTTGGCACACACTCTTTGCCTCACTCACATTCATACATTCTCTTCTATTATTCTGACTTTTGACATGGCCCGACTCAAGTATCTGATTCACTTGATCGTGCCATGTCTTCTTCGGGCGTCCCCGACTTCTTTTACCATTCACATTCGCGTCGTATATTCTTCTTACACTACTTTCTTCGTTCATTCGCTCTACATGCCCAAACCATCTGAAGGTCCCTTTCTTAATTTTACTCATTATGCTTACATCAGCCTTACATTCTTTGCGGATATTCACATTTCTCACACGATCATACATTGTTTTACCACACATACGTCTCAGGGATCACATTTCAACAGCATTCAGTTTAGTTTCATCAGGAGGTGAGCGAATTTAGTGTGAATAATGATGTAATACTTAATTTTCACATTTTTAGCTAAATGACAACGTCCACTCTTTAGGTATTTAGTTTTGGCATTGATAAACAATTAAAAAAATAACAATTATTTTTCACTTCTTGATGAAACCAAATGAAAACACGATTTCATCATGAAACCTTTGGTGCAATCCTATTTTCTGACACTTTTCTTCACCATCGTCTATAAACTTTCAATGGGATTGAGACCGGGAGACTTCCCTGGACAATCAAAAATACTTGGTTGGATTCAAAGAATGTTTGCATTTTATTCGATTTTTAGCACGGGACATGGTCTTTTGGGAAAATCCCATTTTTGCCAGAGAATTAATTATTCCTTTTCGAGTAAAAATTCCATCCTCCAAAAAACTCAACTTTGAACTCAAATTTGTTAAAATTCAGTATCGAGGTATTTTATCAATAACACTGAAAACGGGCATGTAAAAATGCTTATACCAATACATTGATATCACTGTAGGTATGTTAAATTAATAAGTTTAATAACTGGTATCTGTAAATCTGTGCAATGCACCAACATTTTTATGTTGGTGCATTGTACGTGTACGAAGGGTAAAGGTAATTAATTTGTTGTTGTAAGAAGTCATTATCATAATAAAGTTATTAGGTTCCAAATAATACACCTTTTGTAAATCACAGATATGCATCATAATCATATACTTAAGTAAAAATTTTAAAAATTTAAGTAACCCCCGACACAAAAAAGAGCTGATGACCTTGAAACACCTGCACAAATTTTCATGAATTGTATATAAGAACCATCTCGATCATGTCAGCTTTCAAACAAAAAAACGCACCATAATCGGCCCATTCGTTTAGGAGCTACAGACAGACAAACAGACAGACAGATAGACAGACAAACAGACAGACAGACAGACAGACACACAGGCAGAGAGACACAAACAGGGATGTTGCGACGGGGGTTAAAAATAATACAATTCACAATAATTTTTTCAAATGACAAAGTTCGTTCTCGATTACATGTCGTAGACAAGCCTTTTGTTAAGAGGGAATAACCAGACAAAACTGGAAATATGTCATTTTTAAATAAAGTTTTAGCGGTATTGACTCTTTTCCAAAAAAAGTGTAAATTGATTTCGACAGATTGTTCTTTTATCTGGTAAAGTTATGTTTTAAATTATGAGAAAATATGTTTATTCTTAGCATAATAAGGTCATACCGTTATACATTTATTATATTGGCAGATTTGTTAAATTTTCAAGTAAAATTTTGTATTATACAACACACATTTCAAATCACATAATCATGTAGTAAAATAAATCAATACCTAAATTATCTGGAAAAGCAATGTTTCAGAATTATAATTTTAGTTTAAATAAAATCATTAAAAAAAGATCGGCGCACGTGCTTTGTGACGAAAATACTTGTTTGTCTATTTATTTAGGTCTTACAAACTAATATTTTTTTACGTTCTTATTTTGCTTAGACATTATTGAAAAATTATAAATACTTATGACCAAAAAATAATTACAAAAAGTACATAATTTTAATAGTTTTATCATCACGCCTTTCAGCATTTTTATATTTAGGCATAAATAAAAGCAAATTTTTAATGAAATAAAATCGATATTGAGTTATAATTTTAAAAAGCTGGTAAGGAGAATAATTAATCTTTCTCATGGGAACCTCCCTGCACGACAACAACATCTTTCGACGAAATTTGAATTCTCGGCCGCTGGCTGGTTAAAGGCCCTTAAAGCGCGACGGCAATATAATAAGAGATAAACAATATAAAGTATGAAAAGAAACATAAAAACAACAATACAATATTCGCTGAGCTCCAATAAATACAAATAAATCCCGATTTTTGGCAACGTCTTGGGAATTATTACCGTGTTATTACAAAAGATCCCACAACTGTCACAAAACTGGCTGCAAATCATTACATAGTATAAAATGAAGTCGCTCAAAATGTATGTGCGCATTAATCTTTTAAACTACGCAACGGATTTTCATACGGTTTTCACCAATAGATAGAGTGATTGAAGAGGAATGTTTATATGTATAATACATGTAAATTATATTAGAGAAAAGCCGAGAAATTCAAAGAAAACATATTTTTGTGCGATTTAAAACGGCTGGCGGGCCGTACTATAGTCACTTTTGAAATTCGTTCTACGGAAGAAATTGGAAAATAGATGTCCTAGAGTAAGTAGGTATTTGATTTTCCATTTTCAAATATCCAGTGTTGCATTGCAAGCATTGTATAATTAGTGGTGATGGCTAACTATATTATTATGTAAATAAAAAAGAATAATAATATAGTTGATTCAAGAAGAAGGTTTATATCTATAATATTATATGCTTATTATAGTAGAGAAAAGCCGAGAAATTCAAATATTCAATTCAGGCAGCGGGCAGCGGGCAGCTGGCAAGCGGGTGGTGTGAATTTTATAAAGGTTGGGTAATGGCGTTGTGTTTCGTTAGCCACAGCAACGTGTTGCCGGGTCTGCTAGTTATATAAATAAAATAGAATTCATGTCTAATTTGGGGCCCTGAAAATCAAAGACTGTTACATCGGTGGAAATGAGACAAATCAGTGGATCGTATCCGCATTCATAGACACCCACATCGCAGCAAACAAAAAGGTAGTATGTAAATAATAAATTATGAATGTCATCGTCGTTAAGTATGATAAAATACAAAATATAATAACTAGGCTTACAAGGAAGTACCTATTCAAGAATGTGTCAAGAATGTTGTCCAATTTCAGAGAGATTATGACAAGTTGTTTGGGATTGATTTGACATAATGACATTGTTACACAAATATCATGCACAATGTTTTTAAAATGGCAACGCATTGGAAATATTTGTACACTTTACTTTGGCCCACAAGCCACAAGCTACGCGTAGAAGGGGCCTTTTTATCTCTGGCAGACTAACGAGTTTAAGTAAAATTCGTAAGATTATTTTATTTTATATGGTTTGACGCCCAGCTGGGCTTTTACATACATTATAAGAACAGAATAAATGATATAATGTCGATATAAAGTCACATTATTCTAAATCTCTCTAAAGCCCGTATCAAACATTGGAAATTTGAAAATGGAAGAGATTTCTTCAAACAACACATAATATTATAAAAAAATAAATAATATTAATATTAATTAAAAAAAGTATTACAAATTTAATTAATTTAACTTAATATTACATAAAAAAATAACAAACAAAAAAATTTACTTTCTCTAACACATCTATTTTCCAATTTCTTTCATAAAACGAATTTCAAAAGTGACTACAAACATGTACTCTCGTGCAGAAGAATACTTACGAAATTTTAGTTCTATTTTTATTTCAAGAAGAATAATATTACCATGTTTATTTTAATCTTCTTTAAATTATCGTTTTATTCTTTATTCCTCAGCTTACTTTTAATACTTATATTTTTATTTGGATAAATATTTTTTAACCAAATAATATTTAAAAAAAAACAAAAAATTATTATTATTTTAATCTTCTTTAAATTATCGTTTTATTCTTTATTCCTCGGCTTACTTTTAATACTTATATTTTTATTTGGATAAATATTTTTTGTTTTTGTTTTATTTATCCCTAAATATGTTATTTTTTCTATCCTCTTCTTATATTTTATAATCTGTTTATATAAAATACTATTTCATGTATGACTACCACAACACGGGCAATAGCCTAGTATGGTAGTTAAAAATGACAAAAACTGTAACATGTAAACAATTATGAAATAATAAAAATAAATAAAAAATATGCCCAGTAAGGTTTTTAAAGCTTGAAGTAAAACTGATAAACTAATTACGAAACAATATTAGTAAAACATGTAACAGCAACATAAAATAAAATAGAAACTAAAACAATACGACAAGACAAATCACTAAACTACATACATTTGTAGGATTAAGCAAAGCGCTGGTATAGATTATTTACTCTCAATTCTATACATGGAGTCAGTAAATATATAAATATATGGGGCATGTTTTAAACAGGAGCTTAAAGGCTTATCGGTAAATCCGGTACTGTTTGTGTTCGTAGTGAGATATGGGTTGCGCAAATTCTTGAAAATATCTGAAACCCATCCTTGAAGTCTCTAGGAAACTGAAGGTAATAAAAAGCATGTTATGATGATATGTGACAATGACAAGGATCGTGTGACATAAGTGAATGGCACATTTTTCCATCCAATATCCTACAGTTTTATTGCTTTATTGTCAACTTAATCATATACTACAATCTGATATGCAAGGTAATATTACATTACTTTTTTTTTTTTTTTATTATAGCGACTATATAAAAAAATTTTACATACAAAATGCAATGTGAAATTAAGTACAAAATATTGTATTTCTTAGTCCACCTCACTAGGGGGTCCTGTGCCGAGGCGGACTAAAGTTATTTAAATATAGTTCATTTGTCTTCTATGTCGTTTTTAGCGTCTTCGCTAGGGTTTTCTCATTGACCTCTTTAAGCCATATTTTTATTCTTGATTTGTATTCAATTGGATTTTTTATTAGTTTTATGTCTTGGGGGAGGATGTTATGGAGTTTTGTTGCAAAGTATGTATAGTTTCTTTGTCCAAATGTGGTTTTATAACTTGGAATATTTTTTATATCATTTTTATTCGATCTAGTGTTATGCATACACGGTCTAGTAGAGGATTCATTATTTTTGAAGAGCTTCAATAATATATTTTTGGAATATATTTGTTGTACATTTGGTACGTCAAAGTTATTGAAAATTTCAGTTGAAGGCGTTCTAATTGGTACTTTCAATATGGTCTTTATGATTTCTTTTTGAATCGTATTCAGGCTGTGTAGGTACGTATTTGCAGCAGATCCCCATTCTATGATTCCATATTCAATTCGAGAATGACATAACGCATAGTAGACCTTTTTCATATCCTTTTTATTTAGCACGTTTCTTAGATTTTTGAAGAAATATATAAGGCTTGTGAGTTTTTCCGTAATACCTTTGATGTGTAGGTCCCATCTAAGATTTTCGTCAATTATTACTCCGAGATATTTTATGTTTTGTGTTTTTTCGATGACGGGGCAGTAACATTGTATATTATTTCCATGGCATTCATGTAATTTTAGTTCTAGTGATTTTATTGGTTGGCCCCTTGAGTTCATTGAAAATGTTATATATTTTGTTTTGCTTATATTAAGGGTAAGCGAGTTGATTTTAAGCCAATTTTGAAGTGCACTAAGCCCTTTTTCAGCCTCATTAAATGTATCAGTCCAATTTTCTTCTTGAAATAATAAAACAGTATCATCAGCAAAACTGATTATGTTTCCTTTAATGGTAAGGTTAGTTAAATCGTTGATGTAGATAATTAACAGAATCGGTCCCAGTACACTTAGTACTACTGACAGATCGCTTCTAACCCAAACTATTTAAGCAATCATGTAGAACAGAATCAGGTGTTCTAATCTAACAAAGTTACCTACTAGTTTGAGATCAACACTATGTTAAAACGACGTATTATGGAATGTTCACGAGATAAATGTTTCGACAAGAATGTTGTACCGACTGAATGTACGTTGAAATTTGAAATAAACTTGAAGTGGTAACATTTTGAACGCAATTTCTAACTAACTAACCATCACGCCGTTTTCCGCAGGGGTAGGCAGAGAGGACGGATCACCAAACAACTCGGTCTTGGCACACACTTCTTATCTCATTCACACGTCGTCTTACACATACTCGTCTATTATTCTGACTCTTGCCATGGTCCGACTCAAGTATCTGATTCATTTCATCGTGCCATGTCTTCCTCGGGAGTCCCCGACTTCTACCATTCATATATTCTCCTTACACTCCTTTCTTAATTCATTCGCTCTACTTGCCCAAACCACCCGAGCGTCCATTTCCTAATCTTAATTACATCAGCCTTGCATTCTCTACAAATCTTCACATTTCTCATACGATCATACATGGTTTTACCACACACACGCCTCAGGGATCTCATTTCTCCAGCATTAAGTCTGCCATCATCCTTCCTCTGTCAGTTACATGCCTCACTGCCATAACATCAGGGTAGGTACCAGCACTCCATTGTGGACAGCTAGCTTCGCAATAAATAAGTTTGTGTTGAAACATTGGAAATTAAAACTAAATTAATTTGTTTACACCACTTTTTTATAATTAAAAATTAAATAATAGATATATAATATTTATTATTGGTTACGACATCTAAAGTGTCTCCTACCAGTGCATGTTATCTGATGGTTCCAAAATGTGACTCCCAGGTATCTGAGCCATTTTCCCAAAAAATATTGCCTCCATTAATAATTAATCGTTGTTTCTTCATCTTTTGTATTTCTTTTAGTAGGTACTTTTGACTCCTAACGACCGCCTGTGTCCAGTCAATATTCCTTCTAGCTCCCATCAGTTTCTATCCATATTAATTTAGAAGTTGCCTGCCTTGTTAGTATTTTGGACCGTCTATTCATATTTTAACTAGACAGGTGTATAAATAAATAATAAAATGTACTCCTGTACTTGTTTGTAGGTAAGCTGTCTTTTCATATTCGCCATAACAATATTATTTAATTGCATCATTATTCCCTTGTGCTTGCTTAAGCGGAAAATCAAATTATTAAGCAAACACGAGACACCACAACAGAATTAATATTATGAATGGGACTTATAGAAAAATGAAAACGATTAGTTCCGCTAGAAAATGTACCCACTACTGTGGTTAAATCATTGTTATCAGCTTTGAAACTGGCGACTGGCGACTCGCAGATCTCAGATCAGCAGATTCTAAGATCAAAGCCAAGAAGTTTTCCAGAAGGTTGATAATAATCATTTTATCAAATGTTAGTACTTTTTAATAATGTCAAGGCCGTGTTTAGTTTAAATTACGAATAAAAATTGAAATACGTTTTAAATTAAATGACAAATTTGGTAAAACCAAAGCCAGAGGGCATATTAGAAGCTTTACAATATAAACATAGTATCGCACTTCCCATAGAAAAGGATCAAAAGTAAAAAATATTCTGTTTTACATTATTTTATTTTTATCTCCGAATGGTAAAGTGATTGTGAATATCTATGCCACACGAAAACCGTATTTAAGTTAGATCACTCTTTTTCCGCGAGATGTCGCTAGTGTCTCTTTTCGACGGGACCGATTGCTTCATCGATCATAATTTGTTTTCGCTCTTCTGAAAATTTTCTTTTTTAACTTACGACACTTTTCAACGGGATGTGCGATATACATCTAATATCAACTTTCCTCGTAATTTTTTTTGCAAGATACATTACCAATCGCAATAATTTTATTTTATTATTTTGATTTCACAGAGCAACTAGGGATCCCTTTCTTTTATTTTTTATTTAATATAAATTTTTCGCATTACAATTTATTTGTTGGGCATGTGGCGGATTACAATACAATGTATGCGATGCCATCTGTAAAAACGTTTTGCATTATAATATGTTTTTCTTGTTCTAAATAGGGTTCATGAAAATTCTTCAAAATTAACGGAAAGAATCTGTAGTCACAAATTATGTGATTTCTTTAACACCGAAAAAAAAACAGATCCGATATCATGTCTTGTGACTAAATTGAGTGGAATATCGAAGACGTTTTTGTATTTTTCTGCAAACAAGTTGATGACGGGAATGTATGGTCGCCATGCACGCGAATATTAAAAGCGAGTTTCCCTAGCAACAACCAACGTCAACGGTAAGATCATTTTACCTTGGTACCTATGATAGTGAACAAGATCACTAATAAATTATTTCCTTAGCTAATGCTCGAGATCCACATTAAACAGCAGACGATCAACCTCGAATGCAGAATTTCGTTTATCGGAAAAGTTAACTATACTCGTATTCTAGTTTCCCATAAATCGTTTACAAACCCAAGTCTCGCGAATTGAAATATCATTAACACTAACAGTAATTGGGAAGCAGTTAATTATTGGTTCATAAAAATCATCGACCAAGATGATAACAATGTAAATAGAGGCCTCTTAATTTCCATTTAGGAATGTTTACATTCTACGTCATGCAAGTTAAAAGCGAAATTCAAGAGCACCTTATCAAAAGGTAAATAACTGATTTCCGAAAATTCACTGTAAATTAGGTGCCATGCGATCTGAAAACACAGTGTGCCAACTTAAACGTATGTACAATTGCACAGCGTACATAGGTAAAACGTTATGTACATCATTTCAAGGTCGGTAAAACACACACTACATATTGCTGATTACTACTAGATCGACGATGAAAGACCTGAGAAGATGTGTTTTTCGATTTTGGCAAATATTGTTTTCAAAGCCATATTTTCAATAATGCATTAGAAAAAATCAATTCGATTCCGTTGTGGTTTTTCCAGATCATCAATTAGAATAATAATTTAATCACTCGGTACTCGTATACACAGCAACTTAGATCAAATAAAGGAATACCTATATTATGATAGAGCAAACTCTCATTCTTATTTCATTCAAATTTTCATCAAACATTCTTCCTTCCTATTTATTCCGATTCATAATTTCATCATCCTTCGTATTTATCAAAACTAGTCGCTGGTTTCAAAGAGAATGAGAACAGATTACATAAAACGGTGTCATTTTAGCGAGAGGTGTACCTTTACATTTCTGAACACTAGATCACATACCTACACTAGAACACTAGAGTGACATATGAAAACAATTTTGAAAAGTGATGAAAAAACTACCCTAAAAACCTAACCAGAATAGGTTGAATAAAATAAACAGATCTTTGCTATGTGTTCAAAACAAATTAATAAATATCAGTGATAGCACGTAAAAGTACAAAGTAAACCTTACGCTAAATTTGTTCCGAGAAATTATGTCATACATGTTCAAAAGTTTGTAAGTTTTGTAAAAAATGGAAAACCACTTTGATCACTTGACTTTTGGGCAACGGCACAGAAAACATTAGTTAGGTTTAGTTGAACAGCCTCTACTATTCTGTGATCTAAGTAAGTACCGAGCACCGGGTTTCCGGGTTGACAATGGCATTGGTCACTGAGAAGAGGTAACGATGCTAATTAGCAAATCGTTGGGCCATTATTACTTATGTACATTTCTACTACACGATTGCCGGTGCAAACGTCACCACACTTTGGTTCTGGTTACATCACAGAACACACATCACAACGTGAATGTGGAAGTTAAATATTATGTATAAGTGCGCAGTGCGCAGTGCGGAACAGCGAAATGCGCGGCGCAGACAGAAGATGCAGTGTGAATGTGTATACGAGTATTGTGAATACGGTCGTTGAAGTGAAATACGATATTATTATGCACGTGGAAAAGATCATCAAGAACATTCAGAAGCTAAAATTATAATACTCTGTTTTCATGGAGGTAAACGAATAACAGCCATATATCATAACACCCCGTAACTCATTTTACTCAGGTTTTCAGAAGGAACAAAAAACCGCTTAGTTTATAAATAAAAATTGAACATCTTTGAAAAAAAGGGTCAAGTAATATTTAGGGATCATTTATTTAGATAAGTAGTTTTTTTCATTAAAAAATGTTAGGTATTTTAAATGACATACGAGGTAACGTACAAAAACGGCTGACAAATAATGAGAGACGCGTTGTTCTCGTGCGAGAAATATATAATATTCCATTCAAACTTTATTCAAATCTCAAATCATAAAACAAAAATAATAATAAGAGCATTCAAATTGTACTAATTTTATTATTATTACTAAATATTTTTTGTATAAACATTTACCTACTGCTAATCAAAGATAAGTACTAATTATTTTTTTACCAAACTTTGTAGAAAAGGAGCAGTGATTTGACAAAATATTTGTTTGTCGATTCAAACCAAGGCGCATGCGTAGTTTTAAAAGAAATTCGAAAAAAGCACTTTCGTATTTTTTGAGATGCGCGTGATATAATGTGAGTGACGATATTATAATTTTACTTTGAATGATGGCAAAACTCTAGACACATTCCCAAAAGCACTAGATATACCTACCTTTACTAATACCTACCTTTGAAGAGATAGGCATATTGATACTTTAGATCTACGGTGACATTTAGATTATTTTTAATTGTTTTTTTTCAAATGCGCACAAAAACGATTATTTCACACGTTATTACTGGTCACTCAGAGAATAAAATTACAAGAGTCACAAAAAGTACAGAAGTACAAGTCTACCAATCATATTATATGGCGTGCCCTAAGGCAGTGTATTAAGACCACGACTCTTTTTGATTTTACGAAATTTGGATACTGGTGGCACTATAATATTTTAGAAAATTTTTAATGAAGTAAAAAACTGGTTAGATTCTAACCTCCTCACTCTTAATATTGATAACAAAATACTTAATAAAATATATTTGTTGAAAAAAAAGTTACCGGAGATCAAAATGTGATCTACAGTTTTACTCGAAATAAGTCAGTCAAAGGTTAAAGTAAATGAGGCACGTTTCTTAACATCCTCCATTTTTAGTATGCATCGAATTTAATTAAAATATTATCACATAACTTGTGTTGTAAAGCCAGAATCCCAAATCCTAATTTTCGTCATTCTTCCATCCCACCAAATTAATAATTCAAATGAGTTAATCGGTAGTTAGAACTTGTGAGGGCGATGGAATGCTATTTCGAAATAGATTATGCAAACTAACTCTAGCTAATTCATTAGTTTCTAGACAATTGTACGAACGGTTTAGAATTAAAAAAAACGCCATTTAAAAACCTTTATTTAGAACAGCCATTATTTAAAGCGTTTGCCTTCAAGTAATGTGTTGTTTATGTTTATCCTCCAGAAGAAAATCAATAACTTTTTTTTTCGTCGATCTGAAAATTTCTATAAACAGTTTATCTCATGCAAAAATTAAAATATATATATATATATTTTTTTTTATTAACAGAAAATAGTTTTTTTTCTTGTTTACATTGCACCTGCAAAGCTACTGCAAGTAGCTTGTCGGCAGGAAAATAAAGTGGACAACAACATGATACAATATACAATGTTTTACAATAGAAAAGAATAAATTTTAATTTGACGCAAGGCGAAATTATTCGAAAAGGTAGATAGTATTATTATAACATGAGGTGAAAATAGAATTATTTTCATGCACATTAGTGATACATGAACGAAAATAAATCAGTAGTTGCTGGTTAATCCCTCAGGCTAATTTGTTCGGTTTTCGGAACAAATCATATAGGTCTCATAGAAATCGTTGTGTTTCCCTTACTATCTCGGTTAAAATATGATCTAAACGGTGTTAGAAAGAGAAAACTCCACCCTTTATATTCAAATGTACACCTTTATTAAACCAAAGTTTCCGAGCGCAATTTGAAAAAAAAAAGTAATGAAACTTCGGGAATTTTTTTATTAATTATTTTTACATGAAACGACAAAAAGTGAATTAACCATAGCGTTTATAATACATTCGTAAATAGATTTTTTTTTAGTCATCAGTAATTTTAGTTAGAAAAAAAACGTAATAATTTTATATTTAAAAAATCATGTTTTGTTTGAATCGTAAAATTTGAAAGCGTATCAAAAACCTTGCAGATGCGTTCAGACATATTACATTTATTTGGATTTTATTGCAAAGCGGAAATATTTTGATCTTCCAACAAAATAGGCCCGAGGGGTTAATTAATTCACCTTACTACTTATGTACTACTTCTTTCTCACTTATTAATATTTTCACCATATTTTTAGAAATAAAATGGCTGAAAGGCTGGCCGCTGAAAGGTTAGTCGTCAGAAGGAGAGATTACAGTACAGCAATCGACGGTAGTACCTAATTAATTACTTACGGACATAAAATTATTGACTACACTGCTAATGCTTGTTCACAGTAGATACGATATTGAAATATTGTGAATTTATGCAAAAGGGTTCGAATTTTCGCTATAAATAGCAACCGTTATAAACACGTTGAAGTAGGCAGTATATTTCTCAATCCAAAATTGTAAAATGTTTACGGTACTGAAACGTGATTTATGTTCACATCTGTTATAGAAGAAACAATATCGCTGTTTATAAATTCAACGAAGGGAGCCCTCAGACGTATCGGACGGGAAATATTTATGAGATGCAAAGTAATTTTGCAGGAAGCTTATGCACTCGAATGCACGGTGACCTAAAAGATGGAAACTCGACAAGTCGACGAAAAGTAGGTAGGCACATTATTTTTATTTCAGGAGGAAGTGTTGATTTTAGTTTCCGCTACAATTTCTGTGGAGGGTGCATAGAAGAGCCAGCGGCATTGACCCCTCGGAAACCGCTGGGCTGCACACACGAGAAACATGTTGCCAAACGCGTGCCCAACATTAGCACACGGTTAACATTTACAACATACAACCGGAAGGTTACGCGACTCGTTCTTGGCTCAATAGCTCGGCTGGAATGTGGAACACTAGCGTTTCAACCCTCCAACAACACGGGTCTCTTCAAAACCCAGGACAATCCCGTCTCCTGTCACAAAGCATGCCCGAAGATGACTTAGGCCCTAAGACTAACATCGGGTCACCCTGTGTGGAATTTTATAATAAGAAAATAATCTTAGAACCATAATATGAAAAGAAGCTTAGAACCATAGCTTTCGGAGTATCTGGGCCAAAGGCTTGGAATAAACTCACTCCGGAACCAAGATGCATCAAGCCCAACAGAATTTAGACCCAAACTAAAAACCGACCTATGTATTTGGGCTCTCATACCCTTAAATTAAATATACCTATCTGAGAGTATCATTCTTGTTTTCTTTATGATATATGTCTTAATCACACTTTTCTTATTGGTTTACCATTATTCGAATCCACGGGCGTAGCCAGGTTTTAGTATCGGGGGGGGGTTCAAGAAAAATAAAAACTACTGGTCGGGGGGGGGGGGGGGGGGGACGACGACTTTGTATGTCTTGAGCATTAACTATAACAATTTGTGGACATTTTGTGTTGAAAACTTTTAATTTACTATGTACATTGGTTACTTAATTTTTTTGTAATATTGTCATGTAATAAAAAATTTACCAGGTCGAAATTTCCGTAGATTTAGTGCTGATTTCCCTTTTCCCTAAAAAATATTTTTCTCCCCTAGATCTAGTCAAATTTCCCTGGACACACCGCCACTGGTGTGGGGACAATACCGTACCAATACGGCACGAAAATATACAAAGGTTACCGAATGCGATCGGATAATCAACGACGGCCAGCGGCGAGTGGTAGAGTAGAGAGGGCGAATCCAAAATACATTATTAGTGTAATAATTAGTAATAAAATAAGTTACACTGCTCGCATCTCCTTATTTTAATATTATTGATGTTGATATCTTAACTTTTCAGGGGGGGTTTGAACCCCCCCCTGGCTACGCCCATGTTAGAATCCTTAGACATTAATCTGTCTCTTACCGAGGGACGAATCACATTTAGGAAGATAAATATTCTAATCAAAACCTTGTGTTATTTTTACAGTCCATCATAATTTTTTTCATTTGCTTTCCAAAATATATCAAGATTAAATATCATGTTTCCAATTATGTCCTCTGCATACGAACTATACCATTTTTTTTCTAAATAAACAATAAATAGTGTGAATCTCAAGTGACCTCCCAGGTAAATGCGGTCCTGTATATTTTCTGCCTGTGTAGGAATAAATAAAACAATGTATGTAGATATTTATGCAGCATCGCGTTCATTGGTCAAATCACTGTACATAAAGTTATGTATCAGTGATCGATGAACCGGTGGATGCAATTTTTAGCTATAAGTTGTTAGAATGTACCCGTCTCAGAACAGACATCGCCTTGTGAGGCGGGTTACGTACTTGTTTTTGTATACAGGGTGTTAAGGGACGTACTTGACTTATTTTAACCAGTGATTGCTGACATTATTTGGAGTAAAAAATGTAAATGAAATTTTGGTCTCGGGTGACTTTTTTGATGAATTTTTTTTGTTTAAAAAACAAACAAAAAAAATTTCTTCTACACGTCGTCACTGGTCACTCAGCCGAGTAACCGACCAACCCCTAACCCCGCCCCCAACTGTCCAACACCTACGATTTTTTATGTTTTTGTAGAAAAAAAAATGACAAGTACGCCCCTTAACACATTGTATAATAATATTATATGAATAAACGCCTTGTATAATAATATTATTTTTAAAAATGGTTTGTAGTTGGACGTAAGGTTATAGAACTATTAGAAGTTTGTGCAGTGCCCTTGAGGTGATTTTTCACAAAAACGGCGCTATAAAAATCATACAAAAATTATTATTATAACACTCGTACATGTATCGAGTAAATCAAGCCCTATCTCTGTCACAACATTTCTGAAGTTAAACCTACACCTCAATCCCGACAGTGATGGGGATTGAGGTGTAGGACTGTGTATGAGTCGAGGTCAACTACCATAGAATTTATTGCGCTATCACTCAAACGGTCTCTTTCTATTGGCACCGACAGTCTACGCTTTAAATCATCTCGAAGTGCGGACGAACCTCCGGCAACCAAACGAGAAAAGCAAGTAGAGTCTGTCAATTAAAAGTAGAAAATATTAAAAATTGAACTACAAAATTTGTAGGCTGGCAAAACCAATTTAACTGTCAAATATTCTTTCAAATCGCAATGATACTGAATGTATAAAACA
This sequence comes from Limnephilus rhombicus, assembly GCA_929108145.2. NCBI lineage: Eukaryota > Metazoa > Arthropoda > Insecta > Trichoptera > Limnephilidae > Limnephilus > Limnephilus rhombicus. The sequence continues at coordinate 27,881,252 of OV815278.1, forward strand.
CTGTAAGTCACATTTAATTTATTTTTTTATTCTTAAAGAAAAAACTTTAATTCGAAGAAGCACTGTTGTTAAGGTATCTTGTAAATTTGATTAAATGGTGTTTTATAAAGTGATTTGTTTTCATTTAATATAACATATTGAGGAGGCCAAGACCCACCAGGGTTTGTAGAGCCAATAGTGATGATGATGAATATAACATAAATTTCAATTTAACAGTAGGTAAAAATGAAGAATCACTAATGGTGTGGTGAGTAGTTACACTACTTTTAGGTCTGAATGAGTTAAATATATTCAGATCTAAAATTAGACACATGATCTAAAACCTAGTATTAAATAAATGTGAGCAATTTCTAACTGTGCTTAATATAATATATAACTATAATATCTTTAATCCTCATTGTATTAACAAAAAATGCAATTCTAATTTTGAGATCAATGGGTATCAAAATTGCAATAAAAAATTATTTTGCCCACTTTTATGTGTTTTTGATTTTTTACAAAAAATGTAGGTTACACAACTTAAGATTGCCACCATGTGTTGTATTTTTAGTATTGCCATTTGATCAACAGTGGCGCCCTCCTATGTTTTCTACTCGTACTTGACATAATGTAGCTAAGATGATGGATGTTACTTATTGACAAACTTTAACAAATAATTAATGATGGAACAGTACTTTTATTGGTTTACCATTTATCGCCATTATGGATATGGCCGGAAATATAAGCCCAAACCGGTCTTGTCATTAAATTATCGAACTTTATCAATGACGTTGAATAAGTTTTAACGTTAGGGGGCATACATTAATTACGCCAGCTCAAAGGGGGAGGGGGGGGGGGGTCCAGCAAAATCTCACGTTACTTGAAAAGAATATATGAAGTGGCCCAAATTTATCTCACCAAGGGGAGAGGTCCAGATTGGAAGAAAAACTGCTCACGAAATTAATGTTTGCCCCCTTATTCGATTGTCCGTATATTTTTATAATAGACAAAAATACGTACGGATTGAGTGAGTGTTTGTGTTAGGGGGCATACATTAATTACGTGAGCAGTTTTTCTTCCAATTTAGACCCCTCCCCCTTGGTGAGATAAATATGGGCCACTTCGTACATTCGTTATAAGTAACGTGAGATTTTGCTGAACTCCCCCCCCCCCCTTTAAAGCTCACGTAATTAATGTATGCCCCCTTACTCTACTAAGATATTTATTTGGTGTCGTAAGAATTTAAAGTGAAAAATAATTATGACATCTTCCGGATCTGCCCTGATGATGGACACTGCAACGCTGTCCGAAACGTTGGCTAAAGAAGGAGGTAGCCGCAACACGGCATAACACCCCAAAAACAAATAACGAAAATTATGACATTGTACAATGTATTCATGAAACTTCAGAGATACTACAAATATTACAAATCCAAGAATAAGTAGGTAGGTACCTAATATATATTCATAATATATGGATTTAGTTTAAGTAGGTAAAACTGAGATATCAAGTTGATAACATTTAACAATTGATTATGAATTTTCTCAGTAAATTTAGTTTCATTAAGTTTGGTGACTTAGCAGGGGAGCCCGGATTCACGGGGTAAGGTTTGTCTACGTCGGTCACGTGGCGGGTCGGATCGGGAGAGACCGTTTGAGGGTGACCTTTTGACCTCTCCAGCAGGACTCTCTCACCGCAGTGAGAGGGATGAATTCATACGTCCGTCACTCCTGGAAGTCTGACCCCCAGAGTACAACCAACCCCTCACGGTTTCCCTCTCATTTCCTTTAAAAGATCTTCCACACAGATGACATGACACAAGGAAAATTATTTTCATCAGGGTCTCATCTGCATGGACCTAATATAAAAGAATTTAAATAATTCATCCAAGAGTGCATATTTATATTGTTAATTAAACTAATTTTGTTATGTGGTATACGAGTATACTGTATGAATTTGGAAAAAAATAACGTATAAAATACGTAAATAAGCATAGTTTTTTTTCCATTCTTCCGTACATTATAGCTATCTATGATCATTGATTTAATTGCCTATGTTCATGGTAGTATTCCCGAAACTATTTAATGTATATAACTCATGATAATATTCCATCCCTAAACAAGAATTATTCCTAACTAGCTTTTTCCCGCGGCTTCCCTCGCATGGTGTAAGGGGGGGTTCCCACTCCAGCTCCTCCACCTCCCCCCCCCCCTCTCACCGCCCTCCTTCCCCTCCCCCCTCCTCGCCCATCTCTCCCTCCCTCCCGCTTTCCATACATTCAGTTTTCAAACCTCGCGTGTCACCAATAGCAATTTTTTTATACAAATTTCAAAATGCCAGAGCTCACCGGAAATTTTATAAAAACCTTGTCCTGACAATAACGAACACACAAAAAAAGAATTATCCAACAAAAAAAGAATTATCCAATTTGCGCTTAACAACACATTCAGAGATTCATTTTTATATTATAGATTAGGGAGGTATTAATTAACATCAAGAAACATATTTTATGTAATTTAACATTAGTTCAAAATAATTATATTTTTAATATAAAAGTAGGTATGTAAACAATATAATATATTTGATAAATAATAATTTAAAAAAAAAAAATAGATATCGGAAAGAAGTAACCATTGCATGTGCGTTGTACAATAATACATTTTAATTAGGTGTTGGTAGTTACCTTTGTAATAATCACGTATTCACACGGCGTTCAGTCGGCCGCATCCGATGGAGTGTAAGCGATATTAAAACTTGGTTTATGACTTCATTCTTAAAAAAATTCTTCATTCTTAAAAAATACAAGACTCATCTTACTAATATTATAAACGCGAAAGTTTGTATGGATGTATGTGTGGTTTGTTACTCTTTCACGCAAAAACTACTGAATGGATTTTAATAAAACTTTACAATAATATAGCTCATACATCAGAATAACATACAGGCTATAATTTAGCTAGGAAGGAGACGTGGCAGGGGAACGGGGATGCACGGGGGATGAACGGGGATGTATTTCTTTGAATATGGCATTGCAACGCATGCTGGGAACCAGCTGGTGATTCATAATATTATTATGATCATAAGGATGGACGATTACACAGGGATATGCATTTTGATAGCATTAACTAGGGATCGATTACGACATCTTATTTTCGAAGTATAAGTGCGAATCGTGCTTAAATGACTAAAAAACGTGGTAAAAAGTTTTCAGAAAAAAATTATTTTCAAAAACTGTTTTGGTGATTTATTCATATTACTATTGATATTGTAAGCGCGCTAACAATTCATTTATCTTAATATTTTTAGGGATAACTTGAAAAAAGTGTTTTAACCTAAAATAATTAAAATAGCGCCACGAAAGAGCAGATTACGAATTATTTTAAGTTTTATCTTAAGAGGGTAAAACCAAAGAAAACTGGAAATATGTCGTTTTTAAATCAAATTTTAGACGTATCTCTTTTTCACAAAAAAATATAAATTGATTTCGAAAGATTGTTCTTTTACCTAGTAAAGGCGTGTTTTAAATTTTGAGAAAAAAATGTTTATTTTTACTACAATAAGGTTATACCATAGGTCGTTGGCAGATTTGTTAAATTTTCAAATGAAAAATCTTATTTTACAAGACATATTTCATATCATGTAATCATACATTATTGTAAATGAATACGTTTTTATCTAGTAAACACATGTTTCAAAATTTTAATTTTAGTTCAAACAAAATCATTAAAAAAAATATCCGAACACTTATTTATGACGAAAATTTCTCTATTTTGTTTATCTATTTACGGTCTCACAAATTAATATATTTCAGATTTTTTTGCACATTTACTTTGCTTAGACATAATTGAAGAATTATAAATACTTATGATAAAAATATAATTACAAAAAGTACATAATTTTAATAGTTTTATCATCACGCCTTTCAGCATTTTTGGATGTAGGTATAAATTAAAGCAAATTTGGAAATAAATAAAATCGATATTGAGTTATAATTTTAAAAAGCTGGTACGGAGAATAATTAATCTTTCTCATAGGAACCGCCCTGTACGATCGTAAGAACATCTTTCGACGAAATGTGGATTTTCGGCCGCTGGCTGGTTAAAGGCCCTTAATAATCAACATCAATCTAAAGGTCGCATTTAAAAAAAACATTGCAAAGAAATGGTTACGCAACTCTGCAAATACAGGTAGACAATGCATACGTCAATTCAATCATCGATGAAGCAGTTCGTTTCAAGCGGTTGGAAAATCAATAGATAGGTACATACATCTGTCTGTCGCCTTCGAACACATCGAATCACTTAATAATCTACAGATATATCTTACCTTTACAATATATATTCCACGATAATCTCAAAAAGTGAAGTGGTGAAAGACCACCATTCTTGATATGGCTTTAGCCGTTTTTGGTGATCTGAAAAGCAGGGTACTTCCCATCTTCCTCTTCCCCATCTGTTTCCCCTCCCTATACTTTTCAGCTTCTTTAAACAACCCCATTGAGGATGCCTTAAAAAGACCCCAATGAAAACACTAAAAACGACATAGAAGACAAATAAACTACATTTAAATAACTTTAGTCTACCTCGGCACAGGACCCCCTAGTGGGGAGAACTAAGAAATACAATATCTGTACTTAAATTCAGCATTACATTTGGATATACAATTATTTTATATAGTCGCTAAAATAAATAAAAAAACTTCGAAACGGTGGTCTCTCCAAGGGTCACTCCAGTACCATAATAATAGTATTTCACTCTGGAAGTCATATGGCGATAGTACTGTAAGTGCATGTTGGGTGGTTTAATGCAGGTCAGACGTCCTCTATAATGGTTACCAGGTAAACCCAGAACGCAGTACACATCGACATACCAATAATAATATTAACGTGAAATAAGTACGCCACACACGCGCGCTGAGTGCCCATCGACCCTGCTAATTTAATAAGCCGAGCTGCATGAGGCGGTTGATAAAACGTAATTGGGGCAAAGTGATTTACTAGTGTGTTGAGTGGTTGATATTGTTACAATAGTTCTTATTAATCTGGCGATAGTTTGATTAGATAAGCTATCGTGATCACTGTCATAATCAAATATCAGCCATTATTGGTTACTGCAAGATTTGAGAAAACCGAAAGTAATTTATTGTTCCCTATCCTCTCCTGGAATATTACATACTGAACTTTCATCAAACTGCGTTAACAAATTTGAATTAAATTTGAATCACAGGACACCAAATTTGGCCCAGCTCACATAGGTCTCATGTAGGGCTGCCATCCGTCCGGGTTTCCCCGGATTTGTCCTAGTTTAGAGGGCGTCCGGGGAGCGTCCGGGCGGGGTTTCATTTGAAGTCCGGGTTTAAAAAAAAATTTTAAGTCTTAAAATTTAAAGTCAAACGTACACGTTTGCACTGAGGAAGGAACGGTCGTTCTGAACCCGGTCGGCTTTAAACAAATATAAAAGTTGTTCAAACAAAGTAACATTGTTTAATTTATCTTTAATTAAAATTAAATTCAATTTCCAAGAATACAGCTGCATTGATTTTTACAAATTCCTTTTAAAAGGGGAAGATATTCTAAAAGCTATCGGAAAGAGTGATAAATACAACAAAAAAACTGAAAAGTAAAAAAGGCAAGAGGATGAGGAAAAGGCTTTAATAGCTAGATAATCAAATAATGTACTTTTGAGTGCAATAATTTCTTTTCATTTTTGTTGGTAAAGTTATGATTGTTTTTATTACGTAAAAGAAAATTACAATGGCTGTTGATTAAAATTTTAAAGTGATATAAATGAGTATAGTTTTTGGTTATTTTATGCTTAAAAAATTAATAATGTAACTTACATTACAGTAAGTCTAAACTTTAAAAGGGTTCAGTTTCGTTGCTTAAGATTTAAGAAGACTGAATTTAGTTCATATTATGTTAAGAGATATTTTGTTGTTTAAATGGCTGCTGATAAAAATTTAAAGATAAAATTATTATTGAGTTAAAGAGTTACCTCAAAAATTGTAAGACTGAATACTAAAATGGTACTTTTAACTTTTAAGATTTTTGTCTAAAAATTTAATTGAATTTTGTTAGGCTTAATATTTTAATAAGGTTTTGTTTTCATGACAGAGTATATTAATAATTTGTGTTTTATTTTAAGAATAAAAAAATTCTAACTGATTATCAAAACAATTTGTAACAAACTGTAATTGGATTCTGTTTTGTTAAGTACATTTATAATGATGATAAAAGATGACTAAATTTAACTTGAAAATAAATAAAAAGGTGATTTATGACATTTTCAACTGTTTTTTATTACACTATGTTTAAAAAAACCTGTTAAGATGTCCGGGTTCTGGGCTCTAAAATCCGGGGTTTTCACGAGTCTTGTCCTGGTTGCCAAATTTAAGATATGGCAACCCTAGTCTCATGTAAATCGTAGTATCTCCCTTACTGTCATGGTGGGAAATATTATCTAAACGGTGTTATAACGAGAAAACTCCCCGCCTTATATTCATATATAGAATTTAACCATAGTAAAATTTAAATATGCACCTCTATGAAACTAAAGTTTCCGATAGCAATTTGATAAAAAATGTATAAAATTTCGGAATTTTTTATTAATTATTTTCTAATGAAGCGAAAAAAACGTGGGGTCGTTATTACGTTTATAATTTTTGCCTACTAAAATATATGAGCGTTTTTATATTTTTTCGTTATTTGCCATTTTAGATAGAAAAAACGTAAGGTGAGCCATTTTAAAAACTTTTGTTTTATTATGATTTTTTCAATTTGGTAGGCGGGTATGGGTACCGCCGCCCTGGGAACCATTTATTGGATGACCAACACCTCTGCCACAGGTCACCCCAAGTTGTTCGCTACGTTTGGTGACTTAGCAGGGGTGCCCGGGTTCTTGGGGTAATGTTTGTTCAAGTCTTGCTGGCGGGTGCGTCGGCCCACCTTCTGCGTGGCGGGCCGGATTGGGAGATGCTGGTTGAGGGAGACCCTTTACAACCGGTTACCGCTGTCCGGGCCGCTCGGTAGTACAGGGGCCCGACCCTCAGGCTCACGACTGAGGGTGGGCTGCCCCATCAACGAGTGTAAAAACCCCGCCGCTGCTGTTGTGCCGGTTCGTGACCGGAGGGGACCCAGCAGTAGCGTTTGGGGCGCATTGGGTGACCTCTCCAGCCGGACTCTCCCTATCCATCGCCTTGCACCGCAGTGGGTGGATTGGATTCATTCGTTCGTCACTCCTGGACACTCTGATCCCCAGCTTCCTACCCACCCCTCATACCTTTTCCTTCCCAGACCTCCCTCCCCCCACACCCCATCATAAAAATATTTAAAATCATGACAAAACAAACAACAAAAATTAACATCATTACAGCGGCGAGTAGTAGGCGACCCCGGCGCAGGCCAAAAATGTTGGTGAATTACACCAACATTCGCGTTTAATTCGTTCATTCGCGTACCAATTTAAACTCCGTCCACCACCACCTTTTTTCTCAACGCCCCAACCTACTATTCCTGTCTGAAACGCAGATAGCCGAGCCTGTAGACGCCTCCTATCTGGACTGCCCGGGCTTCACCCTCGCAAGCAAGTTCAGACCTAAAGGAGGTGTCTGTCTCTATAGTCGAGCTGACGTCAACTGTGTGCGACTGTTGAATCTGGAAAACTCCAGATTCGACGTAATGTGGGTACGCGTCAATCTTGCCAGTACGGTAAGATTCTACGCGTGTTTATACCGCTCACCGAACCTTAGCGAATCAGACACGTCCGAGCTCTTCAAACATTTAAGCGACACTATTGATGACCTCTTGCCCCGCTACCCTATGGCAGAGTTTGTGGTCCTGGGGGACTTCAATGTTCATAACGAACCTTGGTTGAAGTTCTCAGGATCAACAGACTCGGCTGGACGCCAAGCGGAATCCTTTGCCCTTTGCTACGGATTGGAGCAAATGGTTCAGGAGCCTACAAGGGTTCCTGATGTCCAGACTCACCGTTCCAATCTGTTAGACCTTTTTTTAACTACTGTGCCACACGGTTACAGTATTGAAGTCACAGCGCCTTTAGGATCGTCCGACCACTGCCTGGTGACGACATCAATCCCTGTAAACTTCAGACCACCAAACGAGAGGCTGAAGAGAAAAGTGTGGCACTATAGGTCAGCAGATTGGTTCGGTCTGCGGGCACATTTTAATGCTTTCCCATGGTCAGCTGTCTGTTTTCGGACTTCGGATCCCTCAAGATGTGCCCAGGAAATTGGTGAGGTCATCACATCCGCGATGGATGGCTTCATCCAATCTACTGTTAAGGAAACTGGTGTAGGCTCAAAGCCGTGGTTCAGTCGACAATGCGCTGAAGCAGTGCGACGAAAAAACGCGGCTTACCGAGCCTACAACACATCTAGAACATCCGAAGACAGAACAGCTTACAACAAAATGGCAAAGGAAACCAAGAGAATCATAAATAGGTCAAAATTCGAGCACGACCAGCAGATCAGCAGAAAGCTGACTGCATGCCCGCATGGCAGCAGGCAATTCTGGTCGCTTGCGGGCTCAATAGGTCGCAATTTCTGCAAATCCAGTCTGCCACCTCTTACCAGACCTGACGGCTCACTAGCAAACACCGCCACCGAAAAGGCTAACTTACTAGGTAAAATGTTTGCGGATAACTCAACCCTCGATGACCAAGGTGCTGTCCCGACGTCGGTTCCTCACTGCGGTTTTCGTATGAAAAAGCTGAGGATCCGGCATCGGGAAGTACTCCATGTTTTACGAGGGCTTGATGTTAATAAAGCTAGTGGGCCTGACGGAATACCTGCCCTGGTACTGCAAAGGTGCGCTGCAGAAATAGCTCCAATTTTGACGAAGCTTTTTAAACTGTCCCTGAAGACTGGCTCTGTGCCCTCAGGTTGGAAAAAAGCGGTTATCCATCCTATTCCAAAGAAGGGTGACCGCTCCAACCCGGCCAACTACCGCCCCATAGCGATCACATCAGTTCTGTCTAAGGTGATGGAACGTGTGATCAACGACAAACTGCTCACATACCTCGAGAAGAACAAAATTATTAACGACCGTCAATACGGATTCCGGCGGAACCGCTCGTGCGGTGATCTTCTCGCGTATGTGACGCATGTTTGGGGGCGATGCCTGGAACGTTTCGGTGAGACCCAAACGGTTGCACTGGACATATCCAAGGCCTTTGACCGGGTTTGGCACCGAGGACTTGTCAACAAACTGCATTCTTACGGACTTCCCGCATCCTTGTGTACGTGGATTGCCGACTTCTTGAGGGAGAGGTCGATTCAGACGGTAGTCGATGGTTTCACCTCTTCCTCTCACTCGATAAATGCTGGCGTCCCGCAGGGATCGGTTCTGTCTCCAACTCTGTTTTTGTTGCACATCAACGACCTTTTGTCATGTGCACCAATTCACTGCTACGCGGATGACAGTACAGTTCATGATAGCTTTTTGTTTGACAAGCCCCCAAAGGGCTCACAAACTCCAACAGCTCGTAAGGCTTTGAAGCAAAGAATGGACGGTTACCTCGAGAGTGTTTTCTCTTGGGGTAAAAATAATCTCTTTGAATTTAATGTTTCAAAGACCCAATCTTGTCTGATTACGTCTAAAAGGGATCGCAATGAAAATCTAGTCTCTTTCAACGGAAGCAATCTTCCGAACAGGCCCTCCATTGATTTGCTTGGTGTAACCCTAAGTGACCAGCTCAGGTATGGGGGCTCCACCGAAGCCAGAGTAAAGTTAGCCTCCCAAAAACTGGGCGTACTGTACAGGGCCCGCAGATACTTTAAAAGTACACAACTGCTAACCCTGTACAAATCGCAAGTGCGCCCCACGGTTGAATTTGGCAGCCACCTCTGGTCTGGAGCTCCAAAATACCTGAAAAATACCCTCGACTCTGTGCAGAAACGGGCGGTCCGTTTGATAGATTCTCCCATCTTAACAGACGGATTGCAATCTTTAGAGCACAGGCGTCGGGTGGGAATGCTATCCTTGTTCTACCGGTATTACAATGGAAGATGCTCCGAGGAACTAGCATCATTGATCCCTTCGGCACCGGTGCATAGTCGGGAAACACGCCAAACGCGTGCCCAACATTTGTACACAGTTGACATTAGTCACATGAGAACGGGTCGTTTCTTCGACTCGTTCTTATGTTCAACAGCTCGGCTGTGGAATGATTTGCCGGCCTCTGTGTTTCCTCCTTCCTACAACATGGGTCTCTTCAAGACCAGATTTTAGATTTTAGAAATGTATTATAAGTTTGTACAGCGCCCTTGAGGTGATTTTTCACAAAAACGGCGCTATATAAATCATCCAAATATTATTAATGTTCATTCCTTCCTCTCCTCAAAAAGACCCTCCACACAGCATCCCAGATGACATAGGCCCTGAGGGAAATTATTTTCCTCAGGGCCTCCTGTGTGGAGTTAATGTAAAAAAAAAAAAAAATTAAAAAATTTTAAATGTCAAAATTCCATATATTTTGATTTTATTGTAAAACGAAAATATTTTGACCTATTGACGAAATATGCCCTATTCCTGAGGGATTTTTAAACCAAGTAACAGGAACGGTCGGTAACTCAGTTGGCATCGCGTTTGGGTCCCACCCAGGTGTCCCGTATTTGATTTTTCGGCTGGTAAGTCCTCCATCACAACACAAGCAACATTTTCCGCTTTCTGTGATGGTAGTAGGAGAGATTTCAAATATGTCAGGTTATTCGTAACCCGGGAATATTTGTCTTTCTTAAAAAAAAATAACTGAATAAGCCTAAGTCAAATAAAAAAAACTACAAGGGAAAACTTAGGCAAATGATTACTTTGAAAGATCACTTGAAAGATCAATCCTTGTAAGTAGATATGTTGCTCCGGAAAACTCTTCTAATTCGATATTGAGTAAAAATACTCGATTTCGAATTATCTAACAATTGGAAGTCTAATAAATGCAAACACAAGTTTGATCTTATCGAAAACGAATCTATTGCCCTTGATGAGAATTCTCCATACCCAGTCATTACGTACTTAGACATTCTGAATTGATTACGACAAAACAACCGGCTGTTAAATTTAGATTAACACGATTTTCAAACCTAGAGAGGACACATATTACCATAGACCAAAGATTAACGATTATTCAGTACGGTATCAAAATATTTATTGATTTATATTATAGGCCTATAGTGGAGTTATTAATCAGAATAAGCAGAAGGAAAAATAGCGAAATTATTGACATTAAAAAAAACTTACCACATTCTCACCTACATGGTAAGTTTTAGCTAAGAAAGGCTAAGCTACTGGTTTTAGCCACGTTAAACATCGATAAATATTATATTGGGATCAAAGCCACGTTAAATACCGATACATATTATAACCGCTTCATTTATGCATCTTACAATCCAATTATTAGATAATATATAAAAATTCTGCACAAATTTCAATGAAAGCCAACACAATATTATGATAATAATTGTCTCTTTAGTAATTAATAAAGTACTAATTAATAAAGGTACCAGCAGATGGCACTGATCGTTAACTTGTACTTGAATTGTGCAGAAAGGCACGGCCTTTTTCTTCATTATGTATGACTATATACGACGAATATGACATGTGTTTTATTTGCATACTTAGTTTCTGCTTTGGACACATAAAATTGTAGTTGGAACTTAGTGCGTGTTTTTGAAACCTTAGAATGATTTCTTGCAAATAATTTTATTAATATTTTTTATGTGAGTAAGGTAGGATAGGTAGTGTTTGCTGATAAATATGTATATGGAACGCATGCCTCTGGATACAAGCGAGTATCTAGAAGACAGTTCTGATGTTGGTTTTGCAATTAAAAATAATATAATTGTAGCGTTATAACGCTAACTATAACCAATAATAGATTAAAAGTAAGTAGCTACATTTTCCTACGCAGCACTATGTGACAATCATTATATGATTGGTGGGAGGAAATGCACTTCAATAATAGGCACAATGTTTAAAACACTAATCAATTATTAACGCGAGGATTGGGTTTCGACAATATTGTGTTGGTTTGAAAATTGCTTCAAACATCACTGACGTCAAACGACGTAGGCGAAACCGTAAAGTAAAATAGTGTTTTGTAACTAATTTCCCAATGAAAATGAAGGCAGAACAATCAGCGACTTACAACAGCAAATCAATGCGACCATGACCAAGTGATCAGGTTCTCTCGTTTTTTTTTCGATCAAAACACACCATAATATCTTTGTTAAAATTAAGAGATGCGAAAGCCTTTGGGTATAGTGATTTAAGAAGAGTTATCATTGAGATTTGAATCTTTTCGGAAGGAGGAAGGTACAGCCTAGAAAATAATTTCAGAGATTCAGAGATATCCGAAAGCTTGGAATAAGGTCTCCATTCATCACGGTAATCCCTGGCTGTGTCATATTTTAGCAAATTGTAACGTTTAACAAGTTGTATTTTAGCTTATTGTAACAAATTGTAAGAGTTTTGTAATTTTGTCGTTTTTGAACACCGTTATAACGTTTGTAATAAACATAGCTATTGTAAATTTACATTGCACCTAGGACAACGAACTTCTCGTGGCAAATAATAGCTTTATTCTCTGTTAAGGCAATGACTTATATGAAATTGAACAAACATGAGAGCCATAAATACTAAGGTCGAAGCAGGCTCACCCACGGCCGGTGTCAAACGCCTCAGTGCATAAGTTGAAAGTTTAGTAACACATTGTTGCGGAGGTGTGATGTCGTTGGCTGATGATGAATCACAGCACCGGCTTAAACTTGCAGAAGTCTGTGCTAAGTGGCAAATTGAAATACGAACCAAAAGATGTCCAAGGTGAAAGGGAAGGAAAATTGAAAATGAGAGAGTTGAATGATGTGGGTGGGTACATCTACTGACCAAATGGTAGTCACGCATTATTTTCGTTGGGTGAATTGGTAAGTGTATGATAGAAGCAAGTCGATGGTGATAATATGCGAATGATACATAACAATGTGGTCAATATCACAGTCTCCCCACTGTGTTAATGATGAGGACTAACTAACAGAGGACCGTTGGAATTCGGGTGGCGTTCTTATTAGGGACAAAAAATGAGGTGGGTTTGGTGACGAAGAGAACAACTGACTTAAAATAAGGGTGAGAATAATAAAAAGAAAGATATAAAATGGAGGTATTTGAGGGAGGTTACGTAGGTACATGCTAAATTCACTGATAGCTTTTGTCGAGAATTTATTCGCGAGCATAAGTATTGCTAAAAAGTAAATCATTAGGTACATAGTATAAAATGAAGTCGCTCAAAACTTATGTGCGCTTAGATCTTTTAAACTACGCAACGGATTTTCATGCGGTTTTCACCAATAGATAGAGTGATTCAAGAGGAAGGTTTATTATATTAATGCTAATTATATTAGAGAAAAGCCGATAAATTCAAATATTCAATTCGGGCAGCAGGCAGCTGGCAAGCGGGTGGTGTGGATTTTATAAAGGTTGGGTAATGGCGAAGTGTTTCGTTAGCCACAGCAATGTGTGGCCGGGTCTGCTAGTGTAGTAATAAAATGTGCATTCGATAAAACGAAAACCATCAGGGTATATCTATTGATCATGCATCAGGGTATATCATTGTAGACATGTATTATTTTCCATTGGGTGAATTAATAATATGTAATAAGGTTTTTTTAACATACTTGTAGGATGTAGGAAACTTTGCGATTTTATGCACAGATGAACATGCCAACAATCCATCTTATTTGCGTTTTTACAGTAAGACGATCACGGTCATGCTTGAACAACGCAGGCCGAAACGGACACGTAAACTGGCTTTGGAAATGGAAATAAAGGCACTGGAATAATTCGACGGTTAACACGAATAAAACAAATACTGAGACAACAACGGAGATTTGATACGCCTCGCAGAATGCGGCCTTCAATTTGGAGATCGAAATTGCATAACAAAAGGTCGAACGATTGAAAGCGAAAATATCCCAGACGGTATGGATCTCTGTTTACCGTTTACTTTCTGGAATAAATCATGCTGCGGATGCCACGGTTTATTGCGTCTGTTTGGCTGCAGACCGACAAAAAAATAAATTTTAAAATTTTACGAGAACTATAAAATGAGTGCATATTATCACGCTTTTATGAGGTTTTAATTCTAGAGGCTGATGCAAATGTAACACTTAATTTTATTTTTCATCGACATTCTTGGAAATCTTGGCTATGGTTTTGCCACCGAGATCCGTTGTAACCACTAAATCTGTTATGTGGTATGCATTGTTTATTAAAGAGGGAGAAGTTAGAGCTTCCAACGGAGCTTTCAGCGGTCTTGGTATAACAGAATAAACATTGAAATTAATAGTGTTCAAACATCATGGCTGTTAGACTCGATGTCACAGGGAATTGAATGAATGAATGAGCGTGTAAACGGTGCATTTATGCCCACGCCACTGATTTAACAGGCCAAAGGTTACATAGTCGGAACAGATTGGATTAATAGCCCTGTCAATTAAAGCCACGTTTAGTGAGACAATTCGTTAATAGAATAGTCGTAAGATGATATTACGACTGATTTACGAAGTACTAAAATAATCAAAAAATACATGCAATTAGTTTGAAATTGATAGGTACTGTTGGTAAAATGGTGGAAATGGGATTACCCAGGGCAGACCAAAATACCGAAGAATGGATTACATTCATAGGGCAGTGGTCTACAAATCGTCACTTCATTTGGATACAGTTCTAACTTCACTTTACCTTGTTCTAAGATATGAGGTGTCAACGTTTCGCAAAGACGATTTCTGATTTTGAGGTTGAAAATTGTATAAAGTTCTTTTGTTGAACATGTTTTAAAGAAAAATATTTTAATATATTGAACCTCAAAATTTAAAAAAAAACGATAATTAGATTACAAAATTTCGCCTTTGCACACTTTGAAACGAGCATGATAAGGCGAAGTTAGGAACCAAAGTGACGAACCTTAATGCATCTTGTAATAACGATCAACTGTTAGATACAAAGTATATAGTGAAAGTGATGATAGAACCTTGTAAAATAAATGATTATTTAAAATGCTTGATGTTAGAACTTCGTCATATATATCTACAAAAATACAATACAGATGGATATGAAAATAATTTGGGATATATAAATGAGCAAAAGAAATGCTTTGACATTCAAAGGAAATTTTTGCAAAAAAAAAGTCAGTTAAAGACGTATCCAAATGAGGTGACGAAATAATGTAACTTAGGTACCTAACACAGCACCAAAGTCCCACTCCGGACAATTAGGACATATAGCATTCCCCTATTTGAGGAATGTGTGTTTTGAGGAAGATTGAAGAGAAGAATTTGGTAAGCACAGCTAAAGCCATTTCATGCAACGTTTCCATTCTGAATGGTGGTCTCTGATCAGGGCGAGAATGAGAGAATCTTTCACCACATGTAAGATGTAAACCTAAAAAATTGGTGCAGCCAGGTATGGGTGTTGTGATATTGGATGTTCACTTTGATAAACGTTAAAATACGACTTTACAGGTGACTCTGTGCGGTATTGGGTCCGTAAGCCAGATTTAAGGAACATTAATTACAAAAAACATTATTATAAAGTGTTGGAGTAGACTTGATGATTTGCAAAACAAAGTCCTAATGTTAAATATAAATTTGAAAATTTAAATAAATTTACCCTAAGCATACTTTTATTATGTAACAAAAGAGCAGAAGGACCTGAGGCATCTAGAGTTCAGCATTTCGTAATAGATCTGCCTTCGTGGGAAATGTCAAACCATAATGGCAAAGGTCCAGCGGCAGGTAACGAACGGGCATTAGAATTGAAACCGACTTGGTACATGGATGTTCCATCACTGAGATAAAATACATACGATTGGTAACCGAAGTACTAAAAAATTGTTTCATTTCAAAAAAGTTGAGTTTGAACAAGATTTTTTTTATTGAAAAAAAGTTGATTTACTGTGTTTCACGCTCGTACAGCAAAATACGAGAGTTTGTTTTTGGGGTCAAAATTTAGCTTTTTTTCAAAATTTTCCAATATATTTATTTAAACAATATTAAAAAGGATAATTCTTCAATCGTTGAGATTCGACTATTTTTCGTTAAATTTATTTATTAAAAATAGACATTTGGTGTGAACGCGGACTTCCAGATTTCTTGTGTATACTAAAATGTTTGATTTTAACCTTTTTTAGTTTAATAATTTTATTAACAAGTTCTGCAAGTATTTATTTTTGATACAGCTGTTCTGGCTTACACGGCCATTTTAAAACTGTCAAGTAATTTTCAATTAAATGGAGTTCCACGAATTTAAACACAAAAACAATAAATAAAATGGTTGACGCGGGAAGACATACTCATTCTGTCTTATTTCGACACCAAAAGTTGTTTAAAAAAAACATATACCTAATATGATGTTCGAAATTTTTTTTTATCCTGAAGTTTTGCGGAATGAGAGTGAAAAACGGCGAGTGGACGGCTCACCTAGTGTAACTACGTAACAATGGTTAAATTGTTATTAAAATTAAATTCTTGCTGTTCACTTCAGAAATTTCAGATATTTCGTTGAAAGCAAACCGTTGTAACCCATTAAAAATCAGTTCTAAACTTTTGGAATGCCACCAGAAGACTTCACACGGCTGTTCTGTTGTCTTGCTCCATTTTAACCATATTCCCGACACATTTTTTTATTATTGGCACCTGAGCAAATGGAAACACTGTTATATTAATTTGGGTCAAGTTTGCTCAGCAAAATAGTAATTATTACAACCATTTCTAAGTCAGCTTTACGTACGTACTACTTGACCCGTTTATACGAGTATTTTTGTACAATACATGATAAAACTAAGTCTGACATAGATTATTTTATTGTAAATATTTCCCAGTCATAAGGTAAAAACTTACTGGAAACCTGCGGTGCTGTGCTAGAGGAAAAATTACTGAGATATATTACCAGTGTCCTTCCAATTAGACGAATGCATTCGATGCAAGTTAGGAGAGCCTTACCTGAAACAAGGAAAAAAACAAATGTCAGTAATTTCAATATACTTTGGTATTATTTTGATTGACTTATAATATTGATAATTCCAATACACGCACGGTTAAAATGTAAACAATAAATTTAGCATGTGAATAAACACATAATCATCATTAGAACACCTACGTATGATAACAACAAAAAAAGATAAGGTAAATAAACAACCATTAGAAAAGTAAAACGCAAGGAAGATCAATATCACACACAATATAAGAAATTGAAATGCAGGTATTACGCATTTATATCAATTACTGCAAAGATAACGCCAATAACAGGACGGCACGGAAAAGTCTTAAATAATTTGCATTTCGAAGATGAAGAATTGAAGCGGAATCCGATGCAACATAAACCTCTCAACCATAAAGAATAGATAGTAAAATTGAAGAGAATTCATTATTCCATGCTCATTTATCTCTGTATCGTGCCCAATGTTTAGATGTAGGACAGTCTCACGCCACCACATGTGCTTGTATTGAAGCGAGCAATTAAGGTTTGGGAGAGGTGGCCAAGATGCCAAAGCCAAGTTCAATTTAGCGAATTGAATCAAAAAAATCCACAGGTGAATGTTCGCCCGGCAATTATATGTTACGCATACTCGTACGGTACTTTGAATATATATGTTTCAAGCAAAAAACAGAAACCTTCACACATTACGACACAATTATTTACCAAGATATTAAAAATGATCGATGCCTAGATTTTTACACTGTTTTAATTTAATATTATATGCGTATGCAATACGGTGATTTTTATACAATAGCTCATTTGTCATAGAATCAATGATTTCAATGAATTTTTTAAATTTTACTGCTTGCACCTGAAACATATTATTTTTTACATGTAAAAATACCACAGAAATTAACGAATCATCGATAAAAATTGCATATACGCACAGCACAACAACCGAAATAATATGCTTAAAAATTTAAACTTTGTGCACATAGGTACGAGAGTTTCATAAATAGAAATATTGAGTATTGAGTGGCGGTGCTGATTCACATATTATTAGCACTTCGTTACAGGGAGGAAAAGCAACACACAAACTAGCAAGAACATAAATGAATAGCACTCAAAAAATAGACTGGCGTAGGAAGAACTAAGAAAAAACTGTGACAGAATAAGAAAGAATTTCCACTGGACGAGACGAAGAATCGACATTTCGGATTGTTCGAAGGTTTTCATCGACGAGATATTTAAGAGGGTATAACCAGAGAAAACCAGAAAAATGTCATTTTTAAATCAGATTTTTTAGACGTATTGACTCTTTTCCACAAAAAATTATAAATGAATTTCTATAGATCGTTCTTTTATCTAGCTTTCGCATGTTTTAAGTTTTGAGAAAAATGTTTATTTTTAGTATAATAAGGTTATACCATAGGTCGTTGGCAGATTTGTATTATACCAACCGTTTTCAAATCATATAATCATGCAGTAAAATAAATCAATGCATTATCTAGGTATCGCATGTTTTAGAATTTTAATTTTAGTTTAAATAAAATCATTAAAAAATATATACGTACATGTGTTTCTTGACGAAAATTGGTTCGTTTGTGTATTTATTCGCGCACCTACAAACTAATATATTTCTGATTTTTTAAACATTTTTATTTAACTTAGACATTATTAAAAAATGATAAATACTTATAATCAAAAAATAATTACAAAAAGAACATTATTTTACTAGTTTTATCATCACGCCTTTGAGCATTTTTGGATGTAGGTATAAATTAAAGCAAATTTGGAATGAAATAAAATCGATATTGAGGTATAATTTTAAAAAGCTGGCACGGAGAATAATTAATCTTTCTCATTGTAACCGCCCTGCGCGATCGTAAGAACAACTTTCGACGAAATGTGGATTTTCGGCCGCTGGCTGGTTAAACGCTCTTAACGACGATGCATTAACTACTACAGTTGCCTGCGACCTTTGTATGCAGGTGAGGCAAGTATTTTTGCGATGTACGGAAGTGCACGTACCGCAGTGCACATGTTTTCTCCTCACTTTCTCTCGCGTCCTATAATTTAAGCCCTTTTAAAGCTAATTTGAAAATACTCTACGGGGCTGCATAAAAAGAGAGAGAATTTTCACTGGAAACACTACTGCATTTGGAAGGAGATAATAATGCAACTTTTAATAAAACATATAATTGATACTCAGTAAATATATAGGAATTCATTATATTTAAATGGAACTGGTAGAGCAGTTAACGAAAAAACTGGACAAACTCAGATTCAATCCGTGAAATGCGAGTTAGACGACAATATCTGTCATAAAGATTTGTTTTCACGAGTAAATTGTCATTGTCAACATAATTGAAAATGCTAATACGGAGAGTTGTACGTAGAATATTATAATAATGATTATGTACATGGCGAGGCTGGGCCACGGACCTTGTTGGCACTATCAATTACCTACAATAGAGTTTGCGCGCAAGTGAGTTTGAGCATCATTCCTTGAGTTAATTGTTAGCGGAAAATTGGCTATTTATCATACAACATAGAAGCAAATACAGTTGTTGAATTCACACATTTTATTTACTGCGTAAAGTTACAAAGTAATATGAGTACCAAAGTTCATTCAAGTTCGAATAATTCAATTAGAAAATTCTCGATAAAACAAAAGCACAATAAATTGAAAGGAGCATTTGTAATTTGCCCTATCCTGGAGAATATCGATTTATCATTGAAGAAGGAGATAATACTAATAATCTAAACGAAAGAGAACAAGACACAAAAAATAAAAAGGTAACGGATGCAACTGGGAAACTATTCTCCAAATCCAGGATCTCTCGTCTTACGGGGACAATGTCTTAACCAACTCGCCCATTGGGATGTTGAAGATCATTTACCAATGCCATTCACGATGAAAATATCCTCTGGTATGTTCGCTTTCACGGTAAATATTTGAAATGTCGATGTAGGAAACTGCGAATCGGGTCTCCCGGAATCGTCTGGCCCGAAAATAACAGGTTCTGGAGCCGCGATACAAAATGATTATACATTATAAATAAATCAAACGAAGTGCCAACATACTATTTTTATACGCTTTCTCTTGTCATCGCGTAGTAAGAAGTATACGAGTAGGGACGTAGAGAGGAGTGACAAATTTGAATGAAATTAACACACGGGCATATATCACACATTCCATATTGTTTTCTCTGCCAATGGACATCGTTGAGGTGGTTGTTTATTGATATTCTCAAAACTTGTCTGACCTCTTTATAATTTTCGATAGAAATTCTGGCAATTTGGACACACGGAATTCATTAACTGGCATTCTCGACGCAGTAGGTCGCTGCCGAGTTGTCAGCTGCATTTTAACCATATTGAGAAGTACGAGTATGTAGGTGCGAAGGAATTTGTGGAAATTGGCATGCTGCTGTTACGCGATTTGGAATCATTTTCGAATGTTTTATCCAATCAATATCATAGACTTCTAAATAAGCCGCTGTATTTTATGTATGTTTATAGGCATAGCTACCCAACATTCAATTCGCTGAAATCGGAATGCCGATTCTGTATTCTATTGAACCAAGAAAGGCGAGTTTGTTGAACAAGTGGAGAGACGTAAGCACGTAAGCGAGCTATAAAGCACCAATTGCGATGTCTGAAGATCGCAGATAAGACTTGAGGGGAAGAGGGGATGAAAAAGCAGAGAGAAAACACCGAGAAGGGTTCGGAATTCCTGATCGAAGAAAAAATAATAAAAAAGGCAAGCGTGAGAACATACAAAATTCTTTCATTCATTAACAACCGAGCAATCATAATTTCTGCGAGGAATGAGCCAATTTGTCTGGCATACATTTGATAATAAGTGTAGAATCGTTTAGATATCGACCGAAACGCGCGTGACCCGATGAGGTCGTGTTTCCCCCTCTCGTGGAACCGGCCCTGCTAGTTCCCGGCGGAACTTTCATTCACTGACCAACTTAGTAACTTCACAGTCCACTCGCGATCTGATCAACCTGATTATGCGAGAGAACACAACAAACATCGTGCGCGCTCATTCTGCCACAGGTGAAGTGAAATCCAGAGACAAGAGACCAGGAAGGTACAAGGTACTGAGTAGACTGGTGAAGAATAAGGCACGAGGGTGGTTTACTGCTTAAACAAATACAGATTCAAAAGCTCAATGACTAAACTTATTTTAACGGTGAAAAGGTCACAAGCGTACGAAATAACGCTAATCTACCTAATTTAAAACCAGTTATGGCTAGTGAGGTGTTGGTGCCAAATTCAAGTGCCGGATGCTTAATGTTGCCAAACAGAGGTGTTGGCATAACTACGAAGTCTTCCTAACACACTTCGAGCAATGGAAAACACAATTAAAAAAACGTAATATTAGAATTCAAGCAAAAAAAAATCAATAATAATCGTATTCATCTTTGCGAGAACAAAATTCTTTGAAAAATCTATTGTAAGAAAACAAAAAGAACGACAATGGTTAGTGGGCCAAGCGGTATGAAAAACTATGATAGAAGATTCGTTTCAATTTATGTAAATCGGAATGAGAATCACTGGTCGAGAACATTTTGTATTTTTTCAGATAAATCAATAGCACATTAAATTTATCAATGGCATTAACCTAGAAACGCCAAGAGCGAGCTTGCAACACATATATATATACTTCACTGGTTTATACAATATAAAATGTAAAATGAATGTATTTACAACTGTATGTTTCCTAAATAAACTTAAATAAAATAAAAATAAAAATAAATATCCACACATCCACAGTATTCATACAAAGAACACCTCTTGAATGGTGAATGTGAATGTCGTGTCCATTAAACAATAAATCGACATTTTTTATAAAGTACCTACGAGTTTGTTGGTTCTGTCGGAACATCAAAAGATAAATAAAGCAGAGATGGTAAGTTAGTATTAATAGATGGAGAGACGTTTCTTCTGAGAATAATAAGTGATGACGAAGACGAAGAACGCGAAACTGCTGACCAAGAGAAATACTAGAAACCGCTACGGACGCAAAAAATGGTAAAATATACGCAAAATAACCAAAAACATACACTCACATTGTCATGTTCTTGATTTGAAGACATTCTTGACCTAAAATGATTACATTACTTTATAATACACCGAGTGTAACCACTAACCACCACTAGCACGAAGCCACCAGCAGCAGTGAAGGATTTTAACTAACGGTTGGTTCCTGAGTATATTTGGAGTAAAAAAATATAGATGTCATTTTGCTGACCGATAATATTTTTCTTCAATTAAATTTATTCAATTAAAAACAAAAAATATTTATCCATCACACGTAACATCTGAGTAGATGGGTTATATACATAGAGCCAAGCGGGTCACTTGATAAGCACTTGGTCTCATTCCAGCAGCACGGTAACACACGAAACAGCGCATATATCACGTGATCCCGCGACATATAGAGTGTGATCAGTGGCGACGTGTGATTGAAAAGTTTTTTTTTGTTTTTAATAGAAAAAATATCACCAGACAACAAAATGACATCTACCTTTCGTACTTGATATAAATTATTCATTTTTGGTTTCTAGATGAAGAACTTCTACGTGATGTTACCTTTTCTGTCCAAAGTATTTAAGGATGCACTTTCACAATTACCGATTCAAATGCTTCTATCTTCTGCATATCTACACTACCTCTAATATATATTTTTTAATTTCATCCGAAAATACAGTACTTTACTTACTTACATAAAAGCTGGGATGATTTCATTTTAGGACAAAAAAATCAAAAAATTAACACCTAAATTATTTTGAGTTGATCAAATTGATTAAATTGATAAAGAGCTATGAATCACACAAACAAGTTGCATTAATAACGAACTCCAGTGATCTGTGCTACTTCTGCCGCATACCTGTATGGGTCTTTCACCTCGGCGGGTTACGATTTGGCACCAGCTGAGGTTTGACCATTGATATTGAATAATAAGAGATTGTACGCTCAATTGAGTCGAGCGAGGGACCTCACATAGCCACCAGCCATCAGCGGCAACCACTTTCCGATTGACTCCGTGTTATTGGTACGAGTCTTGAATGCGGTGTAAAGTGGGTCGCCAGAGATAAGCACCGAGGTGAGGAATGTGGCCCGCAACTTCCACAGAACTTCCTCTCTGTGTATTTAGTATGGACCCGAGGAACTGAACACTTGATGCTGAACTTACTCAAATTGAATGAAGACTAAAGGTGATCAGTTTTTTAAACGTCCTAACCTTAGTGTTTGAGTTTTAGTAGGTACTATTTTGTACTTGTTGAATAATTGAAAAATATGCGACAAAAAATGCGCCGAATTCACTTAGTTTTTAAGAGGATATTTAAAATCTCCAAAAACGAAGGAAATGGCGTTGTAAGCTGAAAAAAGTGCGTTGACCTATAAATTTCACCAGAAGAAGCTGTGCCAAAACCTGATCGTTCAAGAGTTTTTAAAGGACAATAAAATTTAATACACAAACACGTAAGACACATATTTAAATGAAATAAAATAATTGCTTCGTTTTAACCCCGAAATTTATTTAATTTATTATTTTTATGCTTAACACAGGGATCAAAAGGTACAAAATTAAACTAAATACATTGTGTGTGCTTATACGTACATATAGAATGAGACTTAACATAAAAAAAGTAAGATAGCACCACATTTTTTTTTTTTTTTTTACATTAACTCCACACAGGAGGCCCTGAGAAAAAAAAATAATTTCCCTCAGGGCCTATGTCATCTGGGATGCTGGGTGGAGGGTCTTTTTGAGGAGAGGAAGGAATGAAAATTGGTCTTGAAGAGACCCATGTTGTAGGAAGGAGGAAACACAGAGGCCGGCAAATCATTCCACAGCCGAGCTGTTGAACATAAGAACGAGTCGAAGAAACGACCCGTTCTCATGTGACAAATGTCAACTGTGTACAAATGTTGGGCACGCGTTTGGCGTGTTTCCCGACTATGCACCGGTGCCGAAGGGATCAATGATGCTAGTTCCTCGGAGCATCTTCCATTATAATACCGGTAGAACAAGGATAGCATTCCCACCCGACGCCTGTGCTCTAAAGATTGCAATCCGTCTGTTAAGATGGGAGAATCTATCAAACGGACCGCCCGTTTCTGCACAGAGTCGAGGGTATTTTTCAGGTATTTTGGAGCTCCAGACCAGAGGTGGCTGCCAAATTCAACCGTGGGGCGCACTTGCGATTTGTACAGGGTTAGCAGTTGTGTACTTTTAAAGTATCTGCGGGCCCTGTACAGTACGACCAGTTTTTGGGAGGCTAACTTTACTCTGGCTTCGATGGAGCCCCCATACCTGAGCTGGTCACTTAGGGTTACACCAAGCAAATCAATGGAGGGCCTGTTCGGAAGATTGCTTCCGTTGAAAGAGACTAGATTTTCATTGCGATCCCTTTTAGACGTAATCAGACAAGATTGGGTCTTTGAAACATTAAATTCAACGAGATTATTTTTACCCCAAGAGAAAACACTCTCGAGGTAACCGTCCATTCTTTGCTTCAAAGCCTTACGAGCTGTTGGAGTTTGTGAGCCCTTTGGGGGCTTGTCAAACAAAAAGCAATCATGAACTGTACTGTCATCCGCGTAGCAGTGAATTGGTGCACACGACAAAAGGTCGTTGATGTGCAACAAAAACAGAGTTGGAGACAGAACCGATCCCTGCGGGACGCCAGCATTTATCGAGTGAGAGGAAGAGGTGAAACCATCGACTACCGTCTGAATCGACCTCTCCCTCAAGAAGTCGGCAATCCACGTACACAAGGATGCGGGAAGTCCGTAAGAATGCAGTTTGTTGACAAGTCCTCGGTGCCAAACCCGGTCAAAGGCCTTGGATATGTCCAGTGCAACCGTTTGGGTCTCACCGAAACGTTCCAGGCATCGCCCCCAAACATGCGTCACATACGCGAGAAGATCACCGCACGAGCGGTTCCGCCGGAATCCGTATTGACGGTCGTTAATAATTTTGTTTTTCTCGAGGTATGTGAGCAGTTTGTCGTTGATCACACGTTCCATCACCTTAGACAGAACTGATGTGATCGCTATGGGGCGGTAGTTGGCCGGGTTGGAGCGGTCACCCTTCTTTGGAATAGGATGGATAACCGCTTTTTTCCAACCAGAGGGCACAGAGCCAGTCTTCAGGGACAGTTTAAAAAGCTTCGTCAAAATTGGAGCTATTTCTGCAGCGCACCTTTGCAGTACCAGGGCAGGTATTCCGTCAGGCCCACTAGCTTTATTAACATCAAGCCCTCGTAAAACATGGAGTACTTCCCGATGCCGGATCCTCAGCTTTTTCATACGAAAACCGCAGTGAGGGACCGACGTCGGGACAGCACCTTGGTCATCGAGGGTTGAGTTATCCGCAAACATTTTACCTAGTAAGTTAGCCTTTTCGGTGGCGGTGTTTGCTAGTGAGCCGTCAGGTCTGGTAAGAGGTGGCAGACTGGATTTGCAGAAATTGCTACCTATTGAGCCCGCAAGCGACCAGAATTGCCTGCTGCCATGCGGGCATGCAGTCAGCTTTCTGCTGATCTGCTGGTCGTGCTCGAATTTTGACCTATTTATGATTCTCTTGGTTTCCTTTGCCATTTTGTTGTAAGCTGTTCTGTCTTCGGATGTTCTAGATGTGTTGTAGGCTCGGTATTAATAAATAAATCGAGCGGTTATAAACAAAGTAATTCCTTTTCATTAATATGTCAAACCACAAAGTGATTGCTTTCCACCACAAATTAGATGTTTCAGTTTAAATCTCTACTGTTTGTCATGGAAATGATAAATTATTGCAAGTTGAAAATTGACTTCTGTTCACTTAGAAATTCCAAACAGAAAAAGGGACAAATTTCAAGATACTAGAATAACTGCTTTTCGAGAGCAAACATATTTAAAGTTAAAATACTAATGAATTGAATTCATCTCTTTGAGCAAATTTACTTGAAGCAAAAACAATGCTGTACAAATGTGTTGCATCGTATAAACGAGCATTTAAAAGTTTAATAAAGCCAATTTTCGCTATGAAATACAGTGAATAATTAATAATAACTTTATATTATTTATTAGGCATTACATTGCATGCAGTATCTTAAAAATATTTATATAATGTGTTGTTCAATGTAAGAAAAGTCTATCATTGAACTGTTAATAAAATCTAGCTGTGATGAAAATATTGTCGGTTGCATCAATTGTCAATCACAAGAATGAACTATACGACTTTATAACATCGACGTTGTATTGTCTCCCAGTTGAAAACATGAGATTACGTCACATCATTTGTAATTTAGTATATCCTTATACCAAGAGAAAACGACCCAACATAAAAACACTGCAATTCATACTACAAGTAAAATTACCACGCAGTTTACAGCATCACATAAATAACATCAATATAATATTTATTTATAAATTTACGGAAAATGTTCGTATTGAATTTCACTGTAGTTGTATTACAACAATAAAAGATAGTGGTGCTATCAAACTATAGTGCTATAAAAGTCCATGTGATTTTCGTACCGCAATTATCTATTTGTTTGCGGTTTCCAATGCGAAGGCAATATAAGAACTTAGCACGATTTGAGACTTGAGAGAATCAAACGGGATTCTGCGTGACCCAGCAACAAGGAAATGTCACCAGCTTCAAAATAACAGGGGATTCCGCTAAGGAAACTTTGTCACGTTCACACAAAAAAAAAAACAATTGGAAAAATTCGCTGAAGTAAACCTCAAGCCGAGCAGCTAAGGGAAGAATCTCTAGCACCATAAGTTATTTAAATTGTTATATGTAAAGAAAGCTTCTGTTTTCATAAATGATTTTGGCAAGGAATACGAAAGAATTTCCCATTTGAAAGGTCAGAAGGCGTGGGTCCCACAATTAAATTAGATTTACAGATAAATCAGAATATAGAGATTCTTGCTCGTGTAATGGTGTGTTGTATCGTAGTAGACCGGGAGGCGAGATAGGTAAACCCTACGTCATCGACTTCACGGATGAAACTACTTTTAAGTGATAATGGGCATTAAGAAAACCTTAAAAAAGCTGGTCTGCCGGTGCGCCTCTTGGCAGGAGCCGCGCAGTCATGGAAATCGTCAGCGATTTTTTTGGTCAAAATTACGTCATCGACTACACGAACGGGAATGGTCTCATATGATAAAGGTCGATTAGAAAATGAGAAAAAAGCAGGTCTGCCAACCGGCAGCCTGGCAAGTTCGGAGGCAGCCGGCGTCAAAGTGGGGAAAAAATTGGTCGATTTTACGTCATCGACTACGCCAGAGGTTCCCAAACTTATTTTTCTCGTAGACCCCCGAAAACCACCGTATGGTGAATCATGTGACGTCATCACTCCTGAAAATTACTGTAGGATCGAGCAATCAGCTGATCAACTACCGCCATTTTGAATTCCGTTGTTCGAAGTATTCTCACTAGAAGAAGCATTACTATTTTTTTTGTGCAGTAGTTTTTTAATATTTTCAATAATAGAGATAAACTAATAAGAGATACCTTTATTTTTGAAACATTATTTAGGCCTAAATAATGTTTCAATAAACACAACAACTAAATCTCTATAAACAGTATGTAAATAAACGAATAAATTAATACGATGGCTTGTGTCATATCATACATTCCCATACAATGACTTTACGGTGACGTCACGACACGTTGAACAGTGACGTCACCACTAAAATTTCAATAATGCCAACATGACGGCGTATTTTTACGACCTGATTAAAAATGGACTTTTTAATAATTTTTTAAAAACTCTGCGTTTAATATTATTAAATAAAACTTATATATTCAGAATCAGAGTTATTGGTCTATATCAGAGGTTCCCAAACTTATTTTTCTCGTAGACCCCTTTCAAAATTTTACTGATTTCGGTGGACCCCTGCTGCTACATTTCTACCATATTCCCAAAACTCATAAAAAATGTGAAGATTAGATCTAACGATGGAAATTTGCGTCGCGGCTGAGTTCCAACCCTAAATTCGGATGGTGTAAATAAAAAGAAACATAGCATATTTTCTTCTGTTCTATTTATTAAAATAATATGATTACATACTTAGATGGGAAACACAAGTAGATGACTAGAAAAATGTTTTTTTTAATTTTATTTTTTTATTTCATAAGTTGTTAGTATAACTACATATTTAAGAATATGTTCCCAAAGTTTAAAATAAAAATTTCGATTCGTTCCGGTATTACGGGTGTGTTTGTGTCTAACCGCGTGGTAAAGTTGAAACGCATTTTTCTCGAAACGACTTTTTTAGAATTTGTGTGCACTCTAGCTCAGAAAGTTTTTAACCAAACATTTTAAAAATGTGCAGATACCTTGTTTATTTAATTACGCTCCATGTGAACCGAAATTCGTAGTAATATGATTGACAAAAGTATTTTTTAATTGTAAAAAAAATCAAGGTTTCCTGTTTACACACCTGTAAAAAATTTAATTTCCATTTTTTTGGAAAATTTAGGTTTTAGAAGAGACATATGTTCTTAAATTAAATTCAAAACCGTATTGATTTGAGATGAAAACTGTGGCCTCCAAAATGCACACAAAAGCTACGTCTGACGATGGCGTTCGATGTACAGCAGCTAGATAATTTTCATATTTTCCGAGGAAATGCTTCGAAAAATTCACAATATTTTCTTAAATGGATGTATAAAATGACCTCAAAGTTTCAATAAATTATAGATCTTTCTTCCATGCCGAAAAAGTTCATGAAAACGATTAAAAAAAACAGTTCTGAATTTCCCATCTTAATAGAAATGAATATCGAATATGCAAGTTTTTACAAGTAACAGTAGCTGACCTTCTTAAAATACACTACTCAAAAAAATTAGGGGAGGTTTTAAAAAAAGGAAATTATTGCTAAATATTGATTCATAAGCCGGCCTAGCTGAAAAAAAAATTCAAATCCGTGTACCAAAAAAATAGCATTTGATTACATGAGAACCATAGCTCCTCAAACAAATTAGCCAAAAATATGAAAATTATAATCTGAAAGCTTCAAAATGTTTTTTTAATGTCTCAATACGACCAATTTGGGAGGCGGGATTGGGTACCGCCGCCCCGGGAACCTTTATTGAATAACCAACACCTCTGCCATAGGTCACCCCAAGTGCTTCGCTGCATTTGGTGATTTAGCAGCGGTGCCCGGGTTCATGGGGTTCACACTGAACCCCAGATTCCTACCCACCCCTTAAACCCTTTTCCTTCTCAGAACTCTCCTCTCCTTCCTTTCCCCCAAAACCCCTCCACACAGCATCCCCAAAGATGACATAGGCCCTGAGGGAAATTATTTTCCTCAAGGCCTCCTGTGTGGAGCTCATGTTAAAAAAAAAATTCCACTGAAATGCGTACAGCCTGTCAAAAATCACCGAATAAATTGGATTTTTTTTGCTTCCTTAAATTTTTGAGTAGTGTATTATCTGCCTACATTGATAGGTAAAGAAAAGCCAACATTTTTGTTTTTTACTATCGAAACCAGATAAATTTTCGTAGACCGAAATGCGTACAGCCTGTCAAAAATCACCGAATAAAAGGGATTTTTTTTTGCTTCCTTAATTTTTTTGAGTAGTGTATTATCTGCCTATATTGATAGGTAAAGCCAAGCCAACCTTTTTGTTTTTTACTATCGAAACTAGATAAATTTTCGTAGACCCCCCACATACACAACTTGTGGACCCCCATTTTTTTATCACGCCAACGTAGACCCCCGTCGAGTCTTCCATGGACCCCTGGGAGTCCACCTGGACCACTTTGGGAATCACTGGACTACACGAATGAAACCAGATCATTCCATATAAGAATTTCGCGGTCTGCCGACCGAAATTTTTGTGTACGATTTTTTAAAGTTTTTTTTTTGTTTTTTTAATTTTTCGTTTATCTTTATTATTATTTTTATTTCACTATATTTTTAAAAACTTTGAATGCCATATTTAAAAAAAAATAAGCGAAAAATATAAAAAAAATAATTTAAGAGTTCCCAGTGTACCCATCCGTCAGGCGAGCCTTTAGACGCCAAACCACTTACGAAACCTGCCGTGACGCCCCTCACCGCTGTCGCGTGTTAATATTTTTGTACAAATTTATAATAATAATAGTCCTTTTAAGATTGCCTAATAGTCCATAGTAGTTGGAAGTTCGAACAGTCAACCCACCGTCGCCATTAGAGCTGCGTTCTTCCGAAAAACGACGGAAATTTTCGAACCCCGTCCGTTTCATATCGGTTTCGCTTGCCCTGCTGCATCGATTACATCGAATACAAGATCGAAACTAACGAAAACCTGTAGTCTAGATCATTCCATTTATGACTTCCTTCGTCTGCCGACCAGCAGCCTGGCAGTTTTTTGTGTACGATCTTTTAAAATTTAAAAATTATTTTTAATTAAAAAAAATATATTTTCAATACCTTTTTTATTATTGTTATTTGAATATGGTTTTAAAAACATAAAATGCAAGATTTGAAATAAAATAAGTTGTAATCATAAAAAAATAAATTTTGAGTGTTCCGAGTGTACCCATCGGACGGGAGAGCCTTTCGACGTGAAAAAACTTACTGGAAATTGGCCGTGGAGCCCTTCGCTGCCATGTGCCCATATTATAGCCTGGTTGGTACACTCGAAACATTTAAATTAATTTTTTTATCATTGCCACTTATTTTTTTTTAATCTGGCATTCCAATTTTTTAAAACCATATTGAAATAAAAAAAATAATAAATACAATGAAAATAATTTTAATAAAATTAAAAAACTTTACAAACCGTACGTAAAAAACTCGTCGGACGTCATGAATGCAATTTAATTAAATTTTTGTTTAGTGTTTTATTTGGAAAATCACGGTATTATTAGTATATTTACCAAGTTCCGATATCCTTCCAATTAATTATCATATTAATTAACATATAACAGGATTAGTGTTACACAATCGGGTGGCTACGTAGGTAATTGCGTAAATGTGAAATTCTAGGGAAATTTCACTTCGAAATCTAGGGAAATAATTTTTTTGGGCAGAACATCCCTGTTTGAATGAAGAACTCAGAAGAATCATGGCGGTCATGGCGGAATGCTTTGTAATGACTTTTAGGTGTGAGGTGTGTTTTTTATTCAAGATTAACTGCTTTTAATATAGAAAAACATTGGTAAAATGTCCACATTTCACCGCTACTGTTATTGTATTTAATCAAAGTGCAATATAAAAACAATAAATCATCTCTTTCATTGCAAATACATGTGACATCGTGTTTTGTGTCAGGCGTTACTTTGTAGGTGCATTGTTTTATGTATAATACATACAGAAACACTGGTATTTATAATACACTCATCATGACGAGTGTGTAACAACTTGTATAAAAAGCCCTATACTAAAAACAATTTGAAAATACATAAGCAAATGTCAAAATATGACACGACTTTAACCTCAAA
The DNA here is from genome assembly GCA_929108145.2 of Limnephilus rhombicus. Lineage (NCBI taxonomy): Eukaryota > Metazoa > Arthropoda > Insecta > Trichoptera > Limnephilidae > Limnephilus > Limnephilus rhombicus. The sequence goes on from OV815278.1 coordinate 27,912,668, forward strand.
TAGACAAAATTTATTGCAGATTGTCCGCAAATATAGCCCTTTTCGTAAATTGTTGAGGGCCTAAATTATGTTTCAATAAACACAATAACTATTATTTATCTAAATCTCTATAAACAGTATGAAAATAAACCAAAAACACGAAATGTTGAATTGCATAGGTACTTGTGCACTTCAAGTCATTTCAAATGTCAATACAATACACACTATCACCAGGTGACAGGTTAACAGTGACGTCACCGTTAACCATTTCAGTAATGCCAACTTAACGCTGTGTTTTGAGAAGAGGTTTAAAAATGCACTTTTTAATAATTTTTTTAAAACTCTGCCTTTAATATTATGAAATAAACCTTATATATTCAGAATCAGCGTTTCTTGGTCTATATGAACATATTTTTTTAAAGCGATAATATTTTTCACTGGAGTTCCTTATTGTCAAGACTACAGTTTTTCGTTAGTTTCGATCTTGAATTCGAAGTAATCGGTGCAACAGGGCAAGCGAAACCGATATGAAACGGACGGGGTTCAGAAATTTCCGTCGTTTTTCGGACGAACGCAGCTCTTATGACGACGGTGCGGTGGTTGTTCGAACTTCCAACCACTATGGACTATTAGTCGAAAGGCTCCCCGTCCGATGGGTACACTCGGTACACTCAAAATTTATTTTTGTAAATTACAACTTATTTTATTTCAAATCTTGCATTCTAAGTTTTTAAAACCATATTCAAATAAAAATAATAATAAAGATATTGGAAATATATTTTTTTCAATTAAAAAAAAATTTAAAACTTTAAAAGATCGTACACAAAAAACTGCCAGGCTGCTGGTCGGCAGACGAAGGAAGTCATAAATGGGATGATTTAGACTACAGGTTTTCGTTAGTTTAGATCTTGTATTGGATGTAATCGATGCAGCAGGGCAAGCGAAACCGATATGAAACGGACGGGGTTCGGAAATTTCCGTCGTTTTTCGGACGAACGCAGCTCTTACGGCGACGGTGGGTTGGTTGTTCGAACTTCCAACTACTATGGACTATCGGCAATCTTAAAAGGACTATTATTATTATAAATTTGTACAAAAATATTAACATGCGACAGCGGTGAGGGGCACCGCGGCAGGTTTCGTAAGTGGTTTGGCGTCTAAAGGCTCGCCTGATGGATGGGTACACTGGTAACTCTTAAATTATTTTTTTAAATATTTTTCGCTTATTTTTTAAAATATGGCATTCAAAGTTTTTAAAAATATAGTGAAATAAAAATAATAATAAAGATAAACGAAAAATTAAAAAACTAAAAAAAAACTTTAATAAATCGTACACAAAAATTTGCCAGGCTGCTGGTCGGCAGACCGCGAAATTCTTTTATGGAATGATCTGGACTATAGTTATTCATTGGTTTCATTCGTGTAGTCGATGACGTAAAATCGACCAATTTTTTCCCCACTTTGACGCCGGCTGCCTCCGAACTTGCCAGGCTGCCGGTTGGCAGACCTGCTTTTTTCTCATTTTCTAATCGACCTTTATCATACGAGACCATTCCCGTTCGTGTAGTCGATGACGTAATTTAGACCAAAAAAATCGCTGACTATTTCCATGACTGCGCGGCTCCTGCCAAAAGGCGCACCGGCAGACCAGCTTTAAGGTTTTCTAAATGCCCATTATCACTTAAAAGTTGTTTCATCCGTGAAGTCGATGACGTAGGGTTTACCTATCTCGCCTCTCGGTCTATAGGACTACTGCGGGGTAAGAGGAGACTGCGGACGGGTGTTCCAAACTAGATCGCACCAATTTGAACCATTCAAAGTGCACTCATTAAAATGATTTCCCAATATAATATGAACTAAATTTGACAGACGCACACAAAAGGAGCCGAAGTCGCCGACACAATAATAATTACATTAAACTAAGGCAATTAGAATCAAAGATCAGGGGACTCGAAATCAATGGTAGGCACGAGTATCTTCTGTCAAAAGTCGTCCTGTTATTTATTTAAATAAAATAAATTATTAAGAGGAGCGGCTGCCCAGACTTTTTCACATAAAACTTAAATTTGGATTTGAGGCCAAAATACCCAACTCGACTGAATAATTATTTTCTCAATCAATGTACATATATTTGGTACATATATTAGTACAATAATTATTTTCTCAACCAATGTACAGCAAATATCTAGTATGGATGTGTAAATAAATAGGAATAAAAAATAGGAAATTACAGAATCCAATTTTGGATGATTTTAGAGACAACTAAGGCATTTTTAAATGAATTAATTGTAATTAATAAAAAAATAATATTGCTCTGTCTATGAAAAATTAAATAAAAAAGTTAAAAAAACGTTTTTTTGGGAAGAAATTTTAATTTATATACATGCGACAAATTCGTATTCCAATGTAAATCGGTCATTTGTAATTTAAATTTAAGCCTAACAAAACTATTTTCTTTAAATATTTTTTATTTTCATTTCATAATAATATATAGTAAACAGTGATCTAGGAGTAAGGCTCTTGACTCGCAATCCGAAGGTCGCGGGATCGTATCCCGGCGTGGGCAAATAAATTTTATTTGAATAATTTGTGTTACTTCACAATTAGTTCATTTCAAAATAATGTATACTATATTTACGGCACGTTCCAGAGTGAAATATACTGTCAGTATCGCTCCGGTGCAAGACCACCATTCAGAATTGAAACGTTGCTTGAAATGGCGTTAGCCGTGTTTGGTCACCAGATCTGAATAGTCAGGTACTTCCCTACCTTCCTCTTCCACATCTCCTTCCTCTCCCCACTACCTTCAGCCTCACAACATACCCCAATTGGGGATGTCATAGTCTCACTGGCTCCAGACGGGAACAGCTGGGGCTCTTGTAAGGTATTCATATTTAAAAAAATATATTTTTAAGTAACTACCATTCTCACAAATAATTGCCAAATTTGCTCTAAAATCATGAAAATTTTAATCTTTAATGAATTATGGTATAATTTAAAACACAAATAAATAAGTAGCACATAAGTTGTCCAAAATATTTGCTATATCTTTTGATTAAAAAAAAAATTATACAGTTTGCTCAAGTATTTTGGCCACAAATCAATTTGTATGAAAAATGCCGGGCTGGCGTTCTAATATTTAAAATTGCTGATCTGAATCATAGCAATCATTGCAAACATTTCATGTTTTGATGACTCAAAGTGAGATAAGGCAGAACACATGTATTTATTTCAATTACATATTTAAAATACATTATTCACATATGATAAGCACAATGTGAAGACAAATACTGATATAGAAATTAAGGTGATGCACCACTAAGTAATGTAAAATCACGTTTTATTGGTTTGAAAATTAGATCGCGTAGAAATATTTTAGATACTTTAATTAAATACAGCGAGTATAACACATATTTATTTGCCTTTGAAGTAAGCGAGTATTTTTTCATTGGACCTGAAAAAAATTATGTATCAGGCCCATAAAAACTGAAATTCAAAATCTTCTACTTACGAAACCCTTTTCGGTTTCGGTTTTATTGGAAAATTAAACTCTTTAGAAAATGATCGTAAAATATTTAAAATTTGTGCCTTAACTTCGCAAAATACAATAAAACACGATTTTTATCTTGAATAAATCTTAACAGGCGGCTGGTGCGAAACGGGAATTAAAACCTTATCACCATCTACATAGCTAGTGTTTTTGTTAGCGGCCTGTTCCCGAATTTTACATGACGGTACATCGCCTCAAAAAAACATTACAAACCGCGATTTTCAATTTTATAGGTGCCGACACACTTGTGCTATACTCTCATGGCTTGGCCTAATTCAACACATCTCCCGCCAAACATTCCCATCGGGAATATGCTGAAATAGGCCAAGCCACGAAAAACAGCATGCATATAGCATGGTCTGACAAAAGCATTATGATTGTTTTTGGATAGAGATGTAGGTATTCAAATAAGGTTGAAATCAACGGTCCCAACAATGTCGGATCTGATAAAAAAAGTAAAATCCCCTTATCCCATTTTAACTTCATTTATGACGATTTAAAATTGTGTATTTTTAAAATTTTCAAAGAAATACATAAATATTTCTTATATGTTATACCTATTTATCTCAAAAACTGTAAAATGCAGAAATCTCAGCTAAAATGCCCAGCCGGGGGTGAAATTTAAAAAAAAAAAAAAAAAATGTATCCTCGAAATAACATCGAATGGCAGTGAAAAAACAAAACAAAATAAGAAGTGGTGTTGCCCGGGATTTAGCTACAAGTGTGCAATATTTCATCAAGAAGTTTGAACATTCTGCTTTTTTGGTGGATATGTTTAAAAACAGACCCAAACCAGGACACTCGTCGTAATATTATATAATACGTAAGTAGTACCTACGTATCAATTTAAAATCGGTGAATAATGCTAGGTGGCTTTTCAGTCAGTATGTATACAAATAATTTTATTAATATTCTGGTCGCAATTGCAGCGCGGAAAGCGCTGCACTCGGCTTCATTACGCGATGTTTTTAAGACACCGGGAAGCTGGCCGCCCCGAAATAGCTCGGACGCCGCGCGCCGTGAGATCTGTGGGTTCGTGCGTGCATCGCACTGATGCTTTTACTGTCATGTGACCACGGAGTGAAAATACAGGATCGGTTACGTTGGTCAGAGAGGAAATATACCGTACTGCTGATAGCTCCGTTGTAGCCTTTTACTCCTCTCCTTGATGCTTTTACTACCCCGTGACCACGGAATGAAAATAGGTGCAAAATCGGTGATGTTGACAAAAGGAAAATATATGTAGGCGTCCCACTGACAACCCGTAAAACTTCTTTCCCGCTTATCTTTGATAATGAAAATACAGGATCAGTTACGTTGGTCAGAAGGGAACGATAGGCGTACTGCTCTGACAACGTAGATGTAACCCCCGAAAAGACATCAGACTGATTTCTTAAGACCCCGCATTCCGATTTTCTACTGAGACTAAGTTTTTAAGCTCTTAAAAACATATGTCCTTTTTAAAGACATCTCTATTCAGATGCCGAGTTGAAAAAGTAATTACATGAAATTTCCTCGATAGAAAAACATCGCAAAAGTATGTTACGAAAATTATTAAAAAAAAAAAAAAACGGTTGTGTAATTTAACATGATGTAGGTATGAAAAATCCGCAGTGTCTATGCTCTTAACTCAAATGTCAATAAATTTTTGCTCTAGTAAGTCGTGCTTTATTGAATATTTTCACAACAGTTACACTATTAATTATATATATTTAAAATTAGCGCGCTTCCTTTATCATTCGTATTTAAATATTATCTCCCTTTCAAACCACCTTCATAGTCTTCTTTTTCTTTTGGAACGCATGTAACGGAGTCTTAATGCTCGTTTGAAATTTGGTTATAATTTCGTCATATCTTTGTGGTTCTAGCCATTTGAAGTTGCTCCATCTGGGCTGACAGGTTTAGTGTGTGGGTTGCTCGCACCTGATAGGTAGAACTGCCATGACTTGCCAACCTAAAATTCTCTCACGCAACTGTGGAAACGGTGCGGAGGTTTGCTTTGCACCGTCACCGAGGAGCGGCCGCCCGCTTAGTGCTCGGGCGCGCCGCGGCAGATCTCTAGCCGCTCGTCAGGTGAACCTACAAAGGTTGTAGACCTACTTAGTTTACACTTGAATACTCAGAGGTGAGTAGCCAATGCACTTGGATATTATTCTTCGATATGTTGTGTGAAATATTCGTTCGGGTGTTTGATGAAATGTATGAATCGATAGGAAGAGTTAAATAAAGATATGATGTAGGCACTAAAAAGCAGAAAAAAACTCCTTACCGGTGATCTCTGACGATATGAAATTTGCAATGATTGCTCTGTCTAGATTTTCTAAGACAACATAATTATCCTCAGATTGTAACGTATTTCTATAACGAGGTACTCAGAAGGAATTTTGAAATAACTAAGACAACGCTTCATATTGCCATATTGTGTAGTTTGCTGCACCTTTTTAAATATTCAATAAAAAAACTAATTTTGAAAAACAGTGTTGAAACTGGGGCACTTTTTTGTGTAAAAACGGCCGCGCAGCAATGGCTTTTTGAAATATCATATTGTTTTTAACGTAGAAAACACATATACAGATAAACAAGACAATAACAAAACACTAACTGGAGAATTTTCCCGCATCCTACTACTTCTTACAAATAGTTTCAGTAGTAGTAATTACTGTAATATGTGTATTACGAAAATGTATTATAAAATAATAGGAAATAATTTCGTTAATCGATAAAAACGACCGCAAGCCAGATGCAACACATAAATAAATAATAAAAAAACCGCAACGATAATACGAACGTAGTATGTATATAAAATTAGTTTGTGTCGTATTTTATAATCAATAATCGAAACTGCCCGAAATGATTTTTCTAACTCTGATGCATCCAATTTCATATCCTTTAAAGGAGTTTATCACTGTTGATATCCTTTTCAAGATATTAATAATGTACTTGTATAAAGGAGGACTTGAGACAAACCACGTGGTATAATACAACTCCCACGTTCAGGTACTGGATGTCATTTTCTCCATAAAGGAGTCTTAACATTTGCAAGGGATTATAATACAAAACACTTATATAACAAGAACAATAGAATAATAAGACACTGTCGATAATACAATAAATTATAACCCAGACTATATAGAAAAACATTGGGTTTGATTGGTGATATAATATTGGCATAAGATGTAGGCTACCTAGCAAGAATATCAAATCATCACTCCAATTCAGAACAATAATTATAACTGCGCCTAACATTAGGTAGAATAAAAGCTTTGAAAAAGCTGCGAAATCCAACGATATCAACGTGTTCAATATTCTGAATGTATGGGTTACACAACAATTACAATGTAAAATCAGTATAAAACTTGTATAATACACTATTTGAGCCAACATTATTGTAGCGCTTCGAAGAAATTTTTTTGAAAGATGAATCCACCGCTTTTCCACCCGCCTCACAGTGGTTCCAAATACCCCAAAAGTTGGAAACAATTCACAGGGAGGATTAACGGGGGAAAAAAAGTGATATTATTTTTCGGTATTGTTAAAAAAAATTATAATATTCGGTTTTAGTAAGTTTTACTGGATTTTATTAACGATTTCGGGATTTTATATTTTTATCAACGAAAAAATAAAATTAAAAAAAAAAATCTTAAAATTGATATTATTTATGTCCATATCCATGTGAAAATAATGGCCGAGTAATGTTTAATTTTGCTTTTTAACATTCTGAGGCAGACGATGAACAATCATCATCATCGTCAGTGCTAAAGATATTTGAAGAATGAATATCCGGAGGAATTATTAAATCTAAAACTTCCTTAGGAAAACGATTTAATTGTTTCTTTGGGGTTACCTGTAACTAGTTATGATAGGATCAGATGTAATTAGCATTAAATTAAAAACACCTTCATAAAATTTCTCATGAGAACAGTTTCTAGAATAGTTTTCGGGATATTTTTTTAAAAATCTTTGTTCCGACCTTACTGAGCCTCTTCTGATAATCTTAAAAGGGGCGGCAATATCTGATGGACGATGGGCAAGGATTATGCCACACCATGTTTATATTGTCAGACTTCCCGTGAACTAATCGCAAAGGTAGGTACAATTGAAGATTTAAAAATACTAGAATAATCCGCATCCTCTCGCGTTCCAATGAACACCTGTTATTAAGAAGAGCGATTATCATCAAATATCTTGTACACTTGTCTGTTAATAGATGAGCGCCTAGAATAATGTCTTCTAATAATTTTGATGCTACCGATTGACCGAAAAGTATACCTCTTTCTCAAACACCAAATCAGAAAGAGGTGCACTTTTCCGAAGATTTTTGGTTTTCAAGCGTTTGAATTGGTCTGAACCACATTCAAATTGTGTTTACGATCACCACGTGCCGTTTTCAGGGTAAATCGCGTACAATATAAAACCAATCGGAGTCCCCAGGCCTTTTTTTTTATTTTCCATCACAAATCTAGCATCATCTTGACGAGTATAATAGTCCATCTTGTATTAATGCGAAATTTGAAGCCCGCGATCTTTTTACAGAATTTATCCAACCTCTCTTTAAGGCAATTGGTGAGGTTTATATATATTTTTTTCAAATATTAAAATCTTTTTCCATCTTTTGACACTTCGAGTTCATCATTACATCAAATAACTCCTTTTGTCTTAAGAACAAATCCTTTGAAACCGAACCTGTGACAAAAATAATATTTATGAAGCACTCAAATTTTACAGTAAGTAAATTACGTAAAAATTACTGGGCCGTAGAAACGCAAAAATGCGCAAGATTTTTTTTAAAATATGATACGTAAATAGTTCAGCTACAAAAGTACATCAGCACATTTACTGAATATTAGTGAATATCTAACTTTAACCTTAAGTATTCCAGAAATCTTCGTAATTTTTTTTTAATTCACGAGATGTTTTTAAAAAAAATATCCCAAATTTGTCGCATTAGGAAATGAAAAAAATAAACTTAACATCTTTAGTAAACACCTGAAGGTATTGAATCCATCTTTAAAAAAATTTGCCAGCAAGCGGTGTAGAAAGTTATCAGTCCCTAAATGTTATATAATAAACATTGCATTTACACACAAATGTCCCGACTGCTCGGGAAGTCAATCTTTGCTGACGTGTTTCGCAGTGACGAAACGTTTTGCTGAATTTTGTGGTATGGGAAAAGATGCGCTGGTATGTGGTGTCAAGATAAAGAAACTTAATATAGTGATCCTTGCAATTTGAAATATCGATATAACGCTCCCATACTAGTAAAACCATTGTGCGCCTGGTGAAACAAGACATTATCAAAGTGAAATCATTATAGTGTCATTTAGCCCAAAATGACCTCATAAAAGATAGTCCATGAACTCTACAATTATCTTACAAGGTTTTTAGAGGACTTTTTCAAAACATAATATCAACGAAAACAACAACAGAATAGTTTTGTTTGACTAATACAAGTAAACTGCGAAGAAAGTGACCGTTTGATTCCATCAATCATCCAATTCTGAAGTCAAGTTGTGGCCCATTGTAATGGAAGTACCCAGTGAATTCTCTAAGGCAGCATATTATGTATTTGTATAGAAACCTAAGCTGGACAGGAATACAAGCGACAATAATGTCCACGGCGAAAACATTTAATAATTTATGCTTTGTTTCGTGATTTTTTCTTTAGGATGGTGATGAATGGCACGCCAAGAAATCGAGTACTATAGCCGTGAAGATTGGAAAGCGTTTAACATTATTATTAGTATATTACTAAACAAATTAATCTGAAGGTTTCACACGGAGGGTACCTACTTGAACACTAATAATAAAAGGCCGTTCCTCTACAACAGGTGTCGCACTTAACTTTCTGAGTGGGAAGGTAATTTTCCGGTTGTTTGTGGTGCAGAAGAAAGTGAGCGTGCGGATCGAATTGAAGACAAATAAAGTGCCATACTATTACAAATTAATTTACTACAATGGTTATAATCATACGAAGCGTAGAAATTTCAAATTCTGTTAATACCAACCTGTTGGTAGGTATATATTTAACACAAAATAGTATGAATATAGTTAGTGTTAAGGAAAGTGCCTGATTTAAAGTTCATCCAAGTACTAATGACCTCTGGCCTAGAGCTAATGAAAATGCAGATACAAATCTACAAAGCTGTAAGAGTTATTATATGCGAAGTAAAGTAAAAATTGATTGTTGTATTGCAATATGTATAACAATATTCGATGCATGCATAACACAATAGTGGTGATTCATTGTTATAGTAGTGACATTTGAGAAAAATAACATGTGAACATCGATGAGAATTAAAAATAAACTATGCAATTACCGATAAAGAAAACAAATAAAACGTCACGATATTGCGCACACTGCCAAAAACTACACAGCGTGCAGCATCTGGAAGTCTGGTAAATAAATAATATTATTTTTACAACAGGCGGAAGGCATCCTCACTTAATAATAATAATGGGATAATTTGTAGAGCGCCGTTTTTGTGAAAAATCACCTCAAGGGCGCTTACTCTCCTTATCGGTACTGACGGGACAATATTTAGTTCAAGGTCTTCAAAGGTCTTTAAATGTTAATACGTAAAATATGTCAATATTAAATAATTAATAAGAATTTATATGAGTCAAAAAAAGGTGCGAGTGTTGCCGAGCAACAGTTATGCCTAAGAAGGTACGAGTAGAAAAGATTGACAGGCGAATAATAATAAAAAAAGCTTTTGAGATCAAATCACAAACAATTAAACAAAGTTCTATAAAAGTAAACACGGGAACAAAATTACATTAAAAAGTTTTAATTGCAATGACAAAGAGAACAGTTATTTGATCATGTAAAAAAAAAACAAATTTACGCCAGCTAATGTGAATCAATATCCATTGAGATACCTACAATATATCAGATACGTATATTTTCAAGCAGTTTATCAAAATAAACAGAAAACCGGTTTTAATTAAAAACAACATTATAAGGGACAGCCTTCCATAAAAAAATGATTGCCGTATTCAAAAGCCACCGCGAAAAAGTACCCGTGACGATACTGACGATAAAAAAAACAGAAAGCCATCATTTCCGCTCAATTTATTTGTTACATTATTTCCCTTATCAAGTGGTCTCACAAACTACACGATTCAATTATATCATTTTGGTAATAATTGCCTGAAATCGACAACAATTAAGTAAGCAAGATATTTTACTAAGCCGAACAGGTAGAAACATTCTGCACAAATTTAAAGACCGATACGAAAGAGTTTTCTGGGTCAAATGAACGTTGGTGCCGCGCGATGAAGAGTAAACAAAACGAGAAAAGTCGGTGCGGAAAAGAATAAAAAAACGGCGCAATGCATAGATAGTTGCATGAGAAAGTAGTGGTAATCAATGTGGCACCAAGGCCCTGCTGTCTGCATTGTCACCCAATTCCCACGGCCGGGACACTAATGATTGTGTTACGTGATATGTAGTTCGCAGGTTCAACGGCACACGTCAAGGTGGATTATAAAGAAAATGTCTACTAATAAACATGGGGTAGGTAGGTTCAGTGTGTCAATGAGTGATGGACGTATGAATCCATCCCTCCCACTGCGGTGTGAGACAATGTTTTGAGAGTCCTGCTGGAGATGTCAAAATGTCTCACTCAATCAAACTAACTGTCTATCCCGATCCCACGCGGTAGGTGGGCAGATGCATCCGCCGGAAAAACCTCACCCCATGAACCCTGGATCTCTTGCATCTTTGCTAAGTAACCAAACGTAGCGAACCACTTGGGGTGACCTATGGCAGAGGTGTTGGATATCCAATAAATGGTACCCGGCTGTAGCCATACCCACCACCCAAATTTATCGCCTGACAGCTAAGACGAGCGCTGATTTTGTTCTAACACAATTTCTAAAACGATGGAGGTTTATTTATTCAAATCCTTATCCCCAAAATAGCATCCATATCTAGGCTTCTATCCCTGTATATGGCTATTCTTAAAATAACTTCCATATAAAAACATATCTTCTTACTGCAAGAATAAAAATGAAATAAAAACGTGGATAAAAACCAATGACACTAAAAATATTTACCTGCTGTAACTCCTGTACAAATTTTTAAATTTTTAATTAACCTGTTTTTTGGATTGTAATTATGTAAATACGAATTTTACTTTCGTTTTTATTTTCTACAAATCTTTGAATCTGTATTCAAACAAAAGCAATATGCGCATAAGTAAATTTTAACTGTATCAAAAATAAATAACGATTTTTTTTTTACTGCTTAAAAACAGGCTCTGCCTGTGTGGGATTTTTTGATAACATTCACATTGCATATCATTCATAATATTATATTTAAAGACATTTCTTCTTTAGTTACATCCGTTTTTACCGCATATGTTTTTTTTCTTTCTTTCTGTTTACTGCTTGTAAAAAACTTATTTTGATATACATATATCCACAAATGAAACGTAAGTAACCATTTTCATAATAATGAAAAAAATATAAAGGAAGGTTTCGGTTGAATCAAAGGTAAAAAGAAGCACAATATCGTTAATATCGGACGCCCGAAGTCTAAAACGTGTCTCCACCATGAAGAACCTTGGAATCATGTTTGATAGTAGGCTGACATTTCATACCCATATTGCTTGTAGCACTTCATTGAGAATGCTGGGCTTTGTTCTGCGTACTGCAAGGAATTTTAGAGATACCCGGGTTCTCATAATCCTATTCAATTCTTTAGTAAGGAGTTCAGAAGAAATTTCTGATATATCTGTACATGAGGGAATACGGCTATTACCCGTGGCTCTATCCTACCGACTTTCTTTTGAGTATGCTCGGAATGATGTACCATACGGAATGATGTACCATACGGGTAAGAAGGGATGTACCATATTGCTACGCATTTCTTCAGATTGATTCGCGGATGGTTTGAAAACTCAGCTATCTTGGAGAACATTAATTTTTATGTTCCCGATGGTTATCTTCGCCATCGACAGCATAGGCTGTTCTATCTTCCGGCCTGCAGGACTAACTTGCCAATGGTCATGCCGGTCGGGAGAGCAATCTTGCTGTTGAACAGAATTAATTCGGATATCGACATATTTAGCGTCAGTGAAGCTGCTTTTAAAAGGCAAGCTCAATTGATGCTCATATAGTTTTTTTTTTGCCTACCATTTATATTTATGTTGAATGTAATACTGTTATAAATATATTTTAAAAATGCTTTAAAATTTTTATTTTGTAATGTTTTTGAAAGAATAAAATAAATTGAATTGAATAATTACATCTGAAAATGTAATACCTACACCTACAAGATATATCAAAATTATGAAGACAACTAAATGAAGCATTATTACAGTTGCCACTTTTAACGAAGTGATGCCATAAAAATAACTGAAGTGATTAATAGTTCATTCAAGTTGGAGATAGAAAACTTGGAATAATATGCTTATTTACACAGCAATGGTTTTCAACAGGCTCGCGATACAGGAGGTACATACCATTTCCATCAATCAAGGTGCGAAGGCAATTTGCAGATGTGTGTTAATGGGAGGCTGGAGAGATTAAAGCGAAAGCAGTCGATTAAAGGTCAAAGTTAAAAAGATTATGTGCAAAATATTGCGATGGGAAAACGTTCGTATTGTATCATAAATCCAATTCACACGAATCTAAACCAAAATCACGGCTAACACACTGAATTATACAGGCCATATTTTAGTCTTTTTTAGTTGGTATTTAAAAACATTACGTTGAATCTAATCGTTAGTAGAAATTGACACCAATTTTAAACTTACAAACTTAAATGGTAGGTTATAACTGTTTTACAAAGCAGATGTAGCTAGCTCATTCCTATTAGTAAACCATTTTTGTTTTCTTTAAAGTTTAACACATTTAGGCAATGAATGTATGCTTGAAGCGGCACGTGCGTCATACGAAAACGTGAACCGGTAATAACTGACAAATTTGATTGAATCTACCGTGTGTTACCGGGAATAAAATTGATTTTTTTAGAAATCAAAGTACCCGTAGCAGAAGACGTAAAACTAAGAAGCTGCACGATTTGACCAAACATTGTGTTGGTATCTTAAATACATGCTAGTGGTAGCTCCGCTGTAACCTTTCCCCCCTTTTCTATGACGCAATTGACAGAAATAAAGGTTACAACGGAGTCAACGAAAGGGCCATAACATAAACCACATGTATCAAAACGTAAATGACTTCCAGATAACTAAAATATAGAGTTCATCATAAAGTTTTAGAACGTCTAAAATTCAACGAGAAAGCAAGCACTGAAATCACACGAATCAATGAATGGTGGGACAATTGTTATTATGGCCGCGAGCAAAACAATCATTCATGGCTTTACAACCAGAAATTAGGAAAAACCGTTAACGATGTAAACAACGCCATTACACTGGCGCCTTGCTTATATACACAGAAAAGAAAGAAAACAAAAATAAACAACATTAAAATGAAAAAATAATAATATTTTTAAACCAAAATTCCATGGACTACATTGCACATAATTAAGCAATTTTGAAAAGATAAAGCATTCGTATTTAAAATAAATAAATACGCAAAATCCGTGATGAATAATAGTATCCGAACAAAATCTTTGTAAACAATGAAAATTTGAATATTTAGGCAATTAGGTAACTGTTCAAAGACATTTGCGATAAAATTAATTAAGCGCGGTAAATATTTATGTCAAGCGCAATCATCACCGCGCCACAACGGTTCTATGAAGATTCATTATTCTTTGAAACAATTAGCAATTAACGAGAACGATTTTTGGAAGGTTATTAAATTATGTATGATCAGCGTTTTCTGACCATTACCTCCCATGTGCGATTAGGTGCCTAAATAAGTGAGAATGATTCGAATGACTCCCTAGAAATATGATTTACTGCAGCAGGAAAGTCACCGTTGGAAATAAGCCTCGACTTCAATAATTTATTATTCATTTCTCGGAAAAATTGGGTTTCCAAATGGACGCCATTGCATCACCGGCAGCGAATCGATATAGAAACAATTAGGGTGGAATTACAGAATCTCGCTTGCTTTTCACTTAAAATTAGTTGAAATTAAAAAATAAAACTAGGTCACACATACCAAACTAGTACTATTCTTCATTTGAGCATCCGAACAATATTATTCTTACATAAAAAAATTGGAACAAAACCGCTCCTTAAAAGAACAATAATAATATTTGGATGATTTGCATAGCGCCATATTTTGTGAAAAATAACCTGAAAGGAGCCTGGGCGAGGGCTTTGACTTATATTTAGATAGTTGGATGGCTATTTTAAAGCAACATAGATCATGATAGAAATGAGGATGCTTTGAACTTTAAATTCCCAACAGAAAAATCTGTCCAAAACTCATGACGCCAGAGTTTACTGTTGGGAAGTTTTTAGTCACTCATAAATCAGACGATCAGATATTCAACTTCATAATTCAGTGGTCTCTTCATATAAAACTAGGAAATTTTGAACTACAATAGCAAAAGCACGGTTGAAAATTGTAATTTGTAGTGTTTAATACAGGGTGTTAAGGGGCGTACCTTCAACCAGTGATTCCTGACATAATTTGGAGTAAAAAAAAATAAATTTTGGTCACCGGAGACTTTTGCGGTGACTTCTTTTTTTGAAATTTTTTTGTTAAAAAAAACAAAAACAAAAATTCTTCCGTATGTCGTCTATGGTCGTTACTGATCACTCAGCTGAGTAACCGCCAAACTTCTTAGTCAGCCCCAACTGTCCAACCCCTGCTACTTTTTAAGTTTTTGTAGAAAAAGAAACCGGAGACCAAAATTTCATTTACATTTTTTTTTACTTCAACTTATGTCAGGGATCACTGGTTAAAGTAAGTCAAGTACGTCCCTTAACACCCTGTGTAGGTTCATTTCGCAACTGGCCCAGGAGAAGCCTAATAATAATAACTCTCAATAGATCAGACATATCGAGAGATTAGACTATTAGACAATAGGTTTCCGTCTATTTCCATCCGCAGTATTGGATCAGTCCGCCAACGAGCTGTCGCTGCGGTCAAATTCCTGTGTATTATCATCAACATATTATTACACTTCAATACACTCACTGGGACTGCCACTACTGCCAGTACTGCACTAGCACTGGGACCACTCCAACACACGGACAAACGCACTCGGGGGCCGTAGGAGCCGTTGGAATAGATCACGTAATAAAAGGTTATTTAGGAACGTAATGCACAATAGAAAAGCATTGGTCCTGCAGTTATGATAATAAGTGGCGTTTATATGTAACTTGTTACTATAATTGCAGAACAATTACATTATTGCAACGAACTAATTCTACCAATCTCCAGTTTAAAAATACTATGCAAAAAATAATGCACAAAAAATGTCTCTGAAGACATACACACATAAACAATCCGCGTTACAACTCTTGTGTGATGTCTTGGCCGCGCGACTGTATGAAGATTCTCAATTCCTGCCAATCTCGTGTTGTACGTGCGTATGGTTGCGGTGTTTGCACTCCACACCATCTAGTTACACGTTACACCATCCAAAGTTTAGGCCTCATGATACTCCTCTGCTTATGGTTCAGATGACAGTGTATCAAATTCAGTGGCCACTTACTGTATTCCGAGAATGTACCAGTGATATCACACACATAATTAGATACACGATCATCAAACCGATCAGTTTCATTACTGAGAAAAACTTGATTGAGATAGACCTGATTTTGCTGTACAATGAATGTAGATGTAAAATAGGCAAACGAAGATTGCCTGAATTCAATCTTATTCACAAACAGACATTATTTATATTATTCCGTAGGCGTGTGCCACTACCGAGATCAAAGGAGAAGAGCTTTTAAGCTCTATTAGATAGACCGATACGTCATAAAGTACGAGAAAACCAAATTAAATTTACCGCTACAATAATAATCAGCGGCTCGCATGGGGTTAAAACAATACAGCGCACACAGTAAAACAGGAAATACTTGATGGAAACATCGATGAATTGACGCAAAACGTGACGAGGAAAATAACAATCAATATGATCCTCGGTATGTAGGATAGTTGCTGTGTAGGGAGATACATAGTTTTGCAAAACATCCACGTGAAGCCCATGTACATTGTAGAAACTAAGTTTGGAGTTTGCATCTAGATTGCTATGAGAACACAACATTACCCGTCAATGACTACAGGGCATTATCAGACAATATAACCAGCGATTGCAGAAACTAAAAAGGTAAGTTTGAAGAGGGAATGATTACAAAGTTGCACCAAATGCGTACAAAACTTATAAATCTCTCCAAGAAAAGCTCAGAAATAACGCTTTAAAGGCACTTTAAGTCAAAATTATCGTCGACGTTTACATGTAAATTACAACGGAGTATCAGTGAATACAGAATACAACCAGGCATTGTGATTTCGCTGAGAGCAGTGGGTGTAACAGAGGTTAGCAAATCTCGAAGGTTATCCGATGGAAGCGGAGAGACAATAATCGACTACAGCGTGGGTGACAATTTTTTTTCATTGGAATAGACAAGGCCGGACAGATTTCTCTCAGAGGAGTTCTGAGCTGATTATAATTTTCTAGTTTTTACACCTGTCACAAGCGGTAGGCGTATTTAAATACTGTTTGATTTATTTAAAATTCAGGAGCAAACGAACACTTTACGCAAACTAATGCGGCACCCGAATGTAACTTTTAGATGAGACATGGAAGTAAATCTAAATTGATTATTCGGAGTAGGGAAATTAGGCATATCTGCGTGTTTTATTAACGGCTGTGTACGCGGTGCTGTTGTGGATGGGCGTTCTAGAGTTGAAAATGTAATTCAGAATAAATTCTAAACTCAAATTGCAGAGAAACTGGGAAAATTGCTGGGAGCACAAGCCCACAGCACAAGCCACAGGGACACAGGACAACTTATTTCATATTATTTCTGGATGTGATTCCGTTCAACATGTGTGTGTCTCCCGAGTCGGAATGACCCTGGCTAACGTCCAACTGTTTTAATAATACTGAGATTACTATCCGAGAGGGGAAACGCGAAATACACACATTATACGTTTCTAGTCAACGCGTCAAATATTCATGAATGTCTGTGATATGAAGTCTGGTCGACGCAATGATTTAACATTCCTTTCGACGTAAAATGAGTCACAGCACTTAAAAAAATACGATGCTCCTTAGCAGAACCTGGCATAAAGAATTCAAAGATTGCAATATGCATCAAATGACCTCGTGAAGTAAATATCAAATGGTCAAAATCTAATGTACAAAACAGTTATAATTTGATATTTTCACAGCCAAAAGTGTTATCGGGATTTATTTTTGGGGTATTATGCCGTGTTGCGCTACCTCCCTCTTTAGCTAACGTTCCGGACAGCATTACATTGTCCATCTTCAGGGTCGATGTGTAATTGTCCATCATCAGGGCAAATGTATAATTACACATCGCCCTTATCATGTACGATTGTAATGCTTTCCGAAACGTTGGCCAGCGTAACACGGCATAACACCCCAAAAATAAATCACGATAACAAAAAAGTTTTTTTTATGTATAAGATTTTGGTACTTAATATTATTTTTCTCATATTTCTATCATGATCTAAATATACACTTGTTAAACTTGCTATCAAAAAATAAGAAGTTTCAAGTTCAATAAGAAAAAGAGATTGGAAGATCTTTTGAAATCTCGAGAAAAGCCGGGTAGCATGAGCAATTAAAAACGATACGATATTTTTAACAAGATACGCTAGTTCAAATATTTATTGAACACTTGACTTCAAAATGGAGACACACCAAAGCAAATTTAAAAAAAAAATAACTGACAATAAATCAACCTACAGAAGACGAAGCTATAAAATTCGGTTAAATAATAATGCACCTACATCATACACACTTTTGATTCACCTTATTTAAATATCGATTCATTTTATTGCAATAAGTTTCTCGATCATCCAGTTGATAAGTCAGACATCTCCGAAAAATCAAAATATGAGTTGAGTATGCAGATATATGTAAAGTGCACCGTCTATGTTGTACAATACTCAAATTCGTCTTAAACACCACTAAATCAATTATAATGGAGAAAAACTAGCAGTGAATTAAACAAAATGTTGATGTTTTTGGGTCACTAGTAGGACATTTCAAAATGCTAAGTCACAAACCGTAGCGAACCACTTGGGATGACCTATGGCAGGGGTGTTGGTTGTCCAATAAATGGTTCCCAGAGAGGCGACACATGACTACAAAAAAAACCCGTACCCGTTCCCCAAATTGTTTGACTAATCAACAAATCAACTGGACATCGATTTGGAATAAAACTAATTCAAAGCTTATTTAACAACTATACAAGATTAAAACGCATTATCAAGGTAATAGTAGTATGCAATCAACAAAATAGAAATTCCATGCTACTATCCGAGCGACACGGTACTAGATTTTTCAATATCAAATCGGTGCTCCGCTTTAGTTGTGCCATGCCGCGTAGCCATTATTTTATTATCAGATATGCATATAAAAAAGTTTTTATTTATTGAATAACATATCGAAATTATTAATATTTAGGTACCTAAATGCATTAGTAAGAGTATATAGTTGGATTCTTTGAGCTACGCTAAAAAGATAAAAAATATAAACTCCATCCGTTTGAAAGCAGATATTATGAGAAGGAACTGACTGGCACACTTAAAAGTAATATTGAAAAGGAAGAACATAATACTGCGAAATTTAATAATAGATACTAATGCATAATATATATCATAACTGCTTTGTGCGATTAAAAAAATTAAATAATTGTAAATGAAATTAAGATCGCTTTGTTAACACCACCATTTTTTATAAAAAAAAATACACACTTTTAACCCCAAGGGCGCTGTAAGGTTTCTTCATAAGGATATATAGTTTACTGAAAATTAAGGCACTAAAGTATATCAATAAACATATCAAATATGTTCTTCAATTTTTGCAAATTCACTTTGTGGTGTCATTTTTAATTAAAAAGAAAACAAATCACTTTGTAAAAAAATAGAAAAACATGTTAATCTTATCCTGACGAAGACACCTTTGGTTTGGAAACATGTAAATAATTTTGATCAAATAAGTGGTGTTTTACAAAGTGATTTATTTTCATTTAATGTCAAATATGTCTTAATTTTTGCTACCTACTTATTATGGTGGTTCACGACTGTACGGGAAAAAAATATTATCTAAAAGTGAAAAAGGGGTGTTAAATGGAGATATAAAATCACGTATTTTTTAATAATATTTGGATATCATCTTCTTCCTCCGGATTAACTTTGAAATTTCACATAATAGAGAAAAACCCACCCTTGTTAAATCTTAAAAAATGTTTGATCAACCATCAAACATGAACTATTTTTAATAAAACATGAAATAGACGAAATATTTTGATTTATTTATTAAAAAATAAAGTTATCTCAAGACAGTGTATTCAAATACCAGCAAAGTCCTTCCTAATCTCAAATTTCGGCATTATTTTGCGAGATTCAATTTTGGGACTTTTTGTAAATGATTTCGTAAAAATGTACTATATTTGCTATTGAAGATTACAAAAAAATATGATTAAAAAGATTCATAGTAACTTTTATACACCAGAAATAACCACTTAAAATGAAAATTCTCAAAACTTTGAAGTGAATCCGGAGGAAGAAGATCGTAAAAGAAATTTGAACAATTTTAAACACGTCGTTAGAATTTAAAAATTATATTTAAAATTCCACGATACTACTTAAACTTTGTATCCCGAAGAAGAAACCTCTAGTTTTTAAACATTTTTTTAAAATTAGTTCCATACAAGAGGCCCTGAAGAAAAAAAAATCCCACAGGTTCTATGTCACCTTTGGGGATGCTGTGTAGAGGATCTTTTAAAGTATTCTATAATATCGATAAATTGTAATCGTTCCTGAGCACAGCTGCAGATTTACAACACACAATTAAAAGTTTACGTCGAATAAATTAAGAACATTTTGCCGTTGTGAACTGTTGTTTCTTCGTTGATGATCTGCAATTATGCTTGGAAACGATGACAAGTTACCGATATTATCGATAAATATTGCTCGACTGTGTTAGCTACCATGGAAGATGAATAAAGGATGAAGTAAAAAAAGGGACAAATAATGATAAATATGGAAGTTATCATTTTACACGCGCGATATTAATAATAATGATGGGAAAATAAACTTGTATTTGCAGTAGGTATCTCCGTATGTTAGACATTATTTATTTCTTTATCAAGTTATAACAAAAATTGCATGACAATGTGGGAAAGAAAATTATTGGAAATGTCGCCGAGGCAAACAAAAGGCTTGGTTCAGCGTTACACATTTCTGTCAAATCGACACATCTCTTTGTTTATCGAAATGAATACGTTAGAAGATAATAATAATATCGTTTTCGATGATGGCGTCAATTTGATATAACAAAACTTACTCCACCAACACAACTTTAAAAGAATTAGTTATGTTTATTCAATTATACTTTGATACAGACTGATCAAATATTAAAAAAATTGGTAATTAATTATTTATAAAATAATTCAACCTTCTGCGAGAAACTGCTATCAAAATAAGGGCCAACTGATATTGCATACATACCTTTACCACCTAAAAGTAAAGGAGTGTGGTATAACCACGCAGGTTTAAATTTAAACTTACTCAAAAATGTTAACTAAAACTATAAATGTAATCAATATCTATACTAATATTATAAATGTGAAAGTGCGTGTATTTGTTTGTTACGCTTTCACGCCTAAACCACTAAACCGAATTTAAAAATTCTTTCACCAACAGAAAGCTAAATTATCAGCGAGTACAGGCTGTATATAATGATAAGCTCTGGCGTGATGAAATTTGTATAAATGAAAATGTGTGTATTTCATATATTTTAGCGGCAGGGAGGAAAGGCAGGGGGAAGGTGGGGTTCGCGGAGAGGGAAGAGACGAGGGAGGGGGAAGGCGGGGAAGGTGGAAGGGAACGGGGATGCACGGGAAAGGACATGCAGGGAAAATCAATTTATTTCTTTGAATGGCATTGCAACGCATGCCGGGTACCAGCTAGTATAATATAAAAGAAAGTGTATGAAAGTATGCGTCCCACTAAAACTCAGAAACGAGTCCCGGTACGATCAAGGGAGTTATATAGCGTGGTAGTCCTCTATCCATGAAAAAGGTTAAGGGAAGAAATAAGGGCTGGAAGTTTCACCTCTAGAAATTTCGAGAACGGTCCAGAACATTCGAGAGAATTCGAGAGCGTTCCACAACATTCTCTAATATTGTGTAATATTCTTGAATATTTTAGACCATTCGAAGCCTTTTTTGTGTGGGTGAGGCCAGCCATTGGTAGGGAATATAAAGAAAGAACCGTCGTGGGTTCGAACGTCAGTTCAATCTCAAATCAACTCCCTGAGCGAAGCCGGGTACCTCAGCTAGTTTATAAATTAAAAATATCTATGTACACTACAAAATGAAAGTTTCTTCGCATTCTCGTTTTCAACAATGTTCATCATTTCATGTTTACAGACGTAAAAATGTCGTTCTAAAGATTTTAAAAATGTCACTTTTCAAGAAATTTTTAAGAAAGTGACTCTGAAATAGCCATTAGAACAAACCCCGTATAATGTAAAACCATACACGGTAAAAATACTTTTGCATTATGTCGGTGTACTTTCTCCTAATTTACAAGTTTAGTCGAGATGCAAGACGTCGGCGGCACTTGTGCAAATGAAATCGGCTGCGAGCGCAAAGTACCACCGTGAAAACACGGGCGGAGTCGGAAGAATGAAAGTGCATTCATGACATTGAATAAGCAACAAGCGAACATTGATCTGCATTAATTCAAGTATCAATTAGAGTAATACGAGAGATCAACGGAACAGGCGCACGTCTGCTGTTAATATTAGAGATAACACTGAATTATGTTTGCCAAACATAAACAGCATTCAGATTCATTCGATATAACAGGATGTCAGTGGGGAGCAAACATTGTAGTACCATGAGCTTTGCGGAAGAATATATTAAATAATATCACTGCTAATAGTGCTGGTGAACATAAATGTGTGATGAAATCTAATGAATTTGCCAGAATTATTGCGCCCTTACAGCACTGTAATTAATTGCAGTGAAATTTTTCTAGCTTTCAATAACTAGAACTTCCTTGGACGTTGTCAGTTGGTTTCATCTAATTTTTGTTGTTGTTTATAAATCTGTACCCTAAACTAAAGGATAAACCACGTAAGTCCATAGCTAAGTCTATAGCTACGTGTGGTTTATCCTTTATGGTACAGAAATATATTTTGATGCATACATTTACTTTATAGATATGTTACAAAAACAAGTTTCATAAACAGTAAATAAAAAGAAAGAAAAATAAAAGTATGAGATATGTAGGTAATTAAACAAAAAAGACAAATATAAAAAATAAAATAATCTGTATATTTTGTATGATAACCGAAAATCCCAAAACGCGCGGAACCAACAGGCGTAGCCAGTACCTACATGGGCATACGTGTGATTTTTTAAAAAGCAGTTTAACTTTACATACGGATGCATATTTCTTTTATTTAAATATACATTCATACAAACATTATAGTTCTAGAAAAAAATATTATAAAATGCTTATTTACCGAATTACAATATAAAAAACTAGTTATCTAAGATTAAGCATTTGTACAGGTAAATTTTCGTATCGTTGGTTATGATCCACGTTTTTATGACATTTTTACATGTGCTGTGTGACGATATATGTTCACACTTATTTTCTAGAGATTTATAAAGTGAATTATAAATTTTTCGTTCAGAGGAAAAAGTATGTCTCTGCGCAAAGGTATTTTCGCAAAACAGAACCTCAAGCAAATTATTATTTATTTCGTTGCTAAAGCGATTTTTGCATACAGTGTTTTACAGGTATTTTCGACTACCACACCAAGCACACGCCCGTATTATGATGGTAGTCGAATAACTTAACTTATAACATTCACAGTTAATGAGTAGGTATAATACCCATATGTGTAGGTATTACGAATAATTTAACAACGGCAGCCCCCAAAGCGGACATTACCCCGATCATTGCAGAACTCCGAAAGGAGAACGTAGTAAAGGAAGAAGATTGATATGAATTAAATGAATTGCTTCATGTTGTGTAGGTAACAAATTTTATTCGGTTACCTAACAAAACAAGTGTTGAATTGAATATTAACAAAATGGCGTAATGTTTGTTACATTCACCATATACTGGATGTAATACTTATTGAAAACAATAGAAACAGGGCTTTACATGAAGATAATGGTTTTGTGACCCAGTATTCTTGGCTGTGAATAATTGGACAAACGAATTGATAAAGCCGTTTAGACAAAGGGATTATGAAGGGATAGTATATTTCTACATAAAATCATTACACACATCTATGGTGCAGACTGTAGCAAATTGGTGAATAAAAAACTTTTGATTGCATGAGTGTCAGAATTTAAAAAAAAAAACATTTAGTGGTAGAAAGCATTATTTTCTAATTTCGTAACAGAAACCACAAACTACAATTTAGTCAAGTTTAATCTCAACACAGAAAGTCGCGAGTCGCCACTGACTTGAAATACATATCGCAGACAGTTGAAAGGTTTCTACCGACGACTAATAATGTATTATGCTTTGTCAACGTCTCGTAATGAAAATTGTAGTAGTGGAAAGAAAATCCTACGAAGAAGGTAAACTTCTTGAATTGATTACAAGAAAAGCATAAACTTTGTGTAAAAAATGGTTTTTACGTAAAGATTGCCAGATTCAAATCAAAGAGTCACAGCAAATATTCACATTAAAATATTTACTATCACATTATACGAATAGAGAATCAGACGATACGATAAGAATGTTGCGGCTATCAATTTTTGAATTGCGTGACTTTCTATTACCCGGGTGTCAGATCTAAACCAATTAGCTATCGCGGCATACACATAAAAGATTAAATAATATATATTATTACACAAAAACATATTTATCCACAATATTTTTTTTTTTAATTAAAGGGTAAGCAAGGTGTCATGTAGCCTCAGCAGTAGTCCCCTACTATTTTTTTTATTACGTTGACGGATTGTATAAAATAGACATTGACGTAAGTAGTTATGGAATATTCAATGATTATTATTGGACTGTATGTCAGTACCAATTGTGTGCCGAGTCTCCGCAAAAGTTTAGCGGTTTCTTGTTTTCAGTGTAAAAAATCAACATGCATTGATTGAATCTTGGTAAACAATCTTTATGAATACCAGATTTTTTAATAAATTATGAATAAAATTTGACAAAGGGGGCTATAAAGATAAAAGCCATAGTTTTAAATAAATACAAATGACAAAGAACATATAGGTATTATTCGCGAAATTGTTATTTCGAAAGGGAAAGGGCAATCCGTTTACATATCGTAATTAACAGCTCTGCATAAATTCCTGAACACCATAAGCTTTAAAAAAATACAGTTATTTCAGTTCTTAAACGATACAATGACATAAACGTTTGTGACATCATTTTTTATAAATCCCACAATAAAGTGAGTTCGGGCGGGAGCAAGTAGTATTAGTGGGACTTAGAATAGCGAGGGAATTAGATCGTTCTGCGCATGCGCCGAGCCGCTACCGAAATACGGAAATGATTCACAGCGCCGCGACGTCGACGCCGCGCCGAGAAGGCCCAGCGTTATTTCGCGTTTCAACGCACGGCGGATATACCGAAACCACTGTGCAATTGACCTATATATAATATACAATTGATGGATTTAGTGCGGACCCAAGGATGCGCGAGGTATTGGGTGCAGCGGCTTTTAAGACATGCCGATTTCTTGGCTAGCGTCGTATCGCGACCAATCTACACTTATGAATAATTATAAATTATTTGCAGATTTAGTTTTAACCAGTTTGTTTGAAACCGTGTCAACGTTTTCAATCAAACAAATTTTCTGCAAAGGTTACCACCATCCTTTGAGAAAGCATTATCTTATAGAATATTCACCTTCAATAAATACAGCAATTCAGCGCTACATTCGTTGAGCCGTGAGCACACTATTTAGGATTGATATATCCCTAGGAACTAACTATAGAGCCAAAAACTGCAGACGGCCGTGAAAAATGAGACAGCGCGTCAAAAAGCAGACGACCGTGAAAATCTCAGATCTCATCTCATCTCATTCATTCACGTTTGAAATAGGAAATATCTTATTCATATAAGATATTTCCTATTTCAAACGTGAATGAACACAGTGGCGGTGGTTTTAATGAGAGCGATACAAGGGGAATGTTTTACACAAGTACATATACAGAGTGTTAAGGGACTTACTTGACGTAGGTACTTTTACCAGTGAGTCTGACATTATTTGGAGAAAAAAGGTAAATTAAATTTTGGTTTCAGGCGACATTTTTAATGTTTTTTTTAAAGTAAGAACATAAAGAAATCAGTAGGTATTGGACAGTATGGCGGGTTGAGGGGTTGGTTGGTTAGTCGGCTGGGTGACCAGTAACGACTTGCAGAAGTTTTTTTTTATTAATTTTGAGGAAAATATCTAGAAAGCCACCAGAGACGAAAAAATTACACCCCCAAACCAATACCAAATTTATGCAAACACTGCTATTTATTGATCCTCGTACATTTAATCTTCTAGATAAAATATCACTTTACATAAAAGAATTAAAATTATAGCCGAACGATGCAGATGTTGAAACACTTTTCCTATGAATTCTTTGTAAACCTTCATGTTTCACTTTTCAATACAATTCTACAGTAACTAAGACTTCACTTTATTTACTTTCTTGAAACTATAACAAAAAGTCAACAAAATTTTATGTTTTACTACAATATTTTCACAGATCTATATTTTTAAATCTTTACTTACAAATTTACATTTTTTACTTGTACTTATTGATGTAATATTGCATTTTTGTTTATATTACCCACATACAGGCAGTGCCTTAGTGGGTTCCCGTTACCTACTTTTGTCTATTATATATTTACTTATTGCTAACTTTTACATTACTTGTACCTTATGTTTACATCTTACTGTATTTAGAAATAATGTAAAATTACTTTTGAAATGTGTCTATGTAGATATATAAATGGGAAAAAATAAAGGTTAAAAAAATAATCTTTAGTCACAATAGAGCTCAGAAATCCTCACCGTTTTTTCTTGTAGGTGTTACTCCTTCCGTGAGTAAAAAGCGGATCACAGCATTTGGCGGGATTTTTAGCTGAAATCTTTAACTCGACACTACAACGAGTTTACGTACTACCATGTTCCCGTGATGCTTGTTCTGCGAGTGCCGCCAACCCCCAAAACACAAAAAACCACAGCCCGTTGTAATCATAGTACACTTACTTTCTGAACATGCCTAGTAATTATATTTTTTGTTGAAAAATAGAGAGATTAAATAGATTTAATGAAGGTTAAAATAGCAACTGTAAATCATGCAATGTATCTATATGTCCCCTGCGGTTCCATGCCAACTCAGAATTAAACCAACTCAGAAATAGGTACCTCAGAAAGGTCATTAAAAGCTATAAAAAAATTAATTTCATTATAACCCGTAACCCTAACCTAAACTATTCTAACATTTTTTATCATCACTCTTAATGACCTTTCTGAGGTGAGTTGGTTTCATTCAGAGTTGGCCGGTCACCGTCCTCTGCATGCGAAGTCGTATCTTCTCGAAGCAAAAACATTTACGCGTGAAAAATAGGAAATGCAAAATAAAAGTCTGAGTAACCCTCTTCCCAGCGGGTTACGGGATATTTTCCTCGTGCCATCGCCCGATGGTCAGACATATTTAACTGGTTTTAAAACGTAAATAATCGATTAAAATCTAATAATGCATTTTTGTGAAGAGATAATTATTAATTTAGTATTTTAACTCACAAAAATTACTTCGAAAAATCATAAAAAATGGAATTATGTAATCGCGTATATTTAAAATTTTTAAACACAAATAATGCAACACTCAGCTCACATCCCAACTAGATATTCGTTATCTGATTTTGATTTTTTTAAATATTCAGTTTGGTTGGGCGTTTTGGACTCAAATCCAAAATTGAGTTTTGTATGAAAAAGATCAATCGGTTTAGTTTGGTATTTTAGCTGCTAATCCAAATCTAAATTTTGTATGAAACCAGTTCCGGCAAACGTTCCTGTGTAATAGCATTCATGTTCTGAAGAATCTGAAGTATTCCAGAAACCAGATTCGACAGGACAGTATTACGCACTTTATTATAACTCTTCATAAATATACATTTGTCAGTACATTTGTGTACGCCGTTTGTTTTTATTCTGTCATATCTATGGTACAAAACTATAATAACATGTTGCATTTATGTCCATGAAAAAAAATGAGTACCTATGTAATTTGCGTCGATGAAACTGAAGAAATGGACACGAACCTGTTTTGAAAGCAAGTTGGCTCCTGCAGAAAAGCAAGGTATTTTCAATACCTATGTAAGTAATGATAAATTATGGCTATTACAGAAGGCTAATCTCAACCATTTCATATAAATGACGGTATTACATATCAACTTATACGCATGGCCTATCTCACCGACATAGCAAACAATGTGTAAATAGGGAAATACATCAGAAGAAACAATAACTACCGAGTATTGTGTGCGACATATGAATGAGACTTTCAAAATTCAGAAGGAAGCAGTTACCTGCTTATAATAATTGCTCGTTTTAAATGGCTATGAATGGAACGCTCTGGTATGAGAAAACCTAATTACAATGGAGAAATAACGGGTCATGTCGGGAACCGGACAAAAAATGAAGCACTGTGCGATTAAACAGATAATAAAGCGACATTAATTTCTATTGTAATAACCGCTGTTACCAACTGTGTTTATGGAATGGTTGAAATGATATTATGGTAAACTAAAAAAAAAAAAACAAAAGAAAAACTTTTGTGTGCATTCAGTAAAAATTCTTTAACGTGAAAGGTACAATTTGGCTACAGAAAAAAGATTTTAAAAATTTTGAAAAATCCAGGTCAAGATTATTTTTACTCTTCAGGATGATCCATAATCCATTCTCTGAAATATGTATATAGTTGTTTATGCCATATTGGTTGTTACCATACTTTCGATTGACACCAAGAATTTGATAAATATGTGTTGCGTATAGGAGGTAAAATAGGCACTTGAATAAAATAATTAAGTTTTAGACCCTTGTTCCTCAGGGTATCTACAAGTATCTGATACTTGACGATTCAAGTATTTAAAGACAACCGCCATACATCTGCATGTGCATGGAGGTTCGTATGCATGCCCACCTTGCCGACATTTTCTAAACCCGTCGGCGACGCCAGTCTCCTGATTACTCGTCATTGCTACCACTCACGTAACATGGCGTCACTTTGTAACAATGCGTGTCAACAACTGTCAACAAATAATGTCAGAATATAAAAATGACAGCTACGGCAACCGTTTGATGCTAGTGACAGACTTGGCTATAAAAGCTCCAGCGTTATTTGGCATTCCCAACTTGAATGTATGGCGAGCTGAAATAGGCCAAGCCAAATAACGCTGGCGCTTTTATAACCAAGTCTGTCATCTGTCACTAGTGAGAATGTAAAGCATTCTAGTTTTGAATTTTTGCAATGGCTGGCGGCGTCAAGTTATTTTCGACGTGAGTACACAACACGAGTATCAGATACTTGCGTATCGCTTTAGAAAGACCTTTATTGTTCTAGAATCTAGACTAGACACTTCTTCTTCTTTGTGTGCCGTATCAGGTCCCCCCGACGTTGGCGATCACTCTTGAGAATGTCTCACTGTCTTGCGCTGCCCGGAATAGCTCCTCCACACTTCTAATGCCGGTCCACTCTCGTATATTACGCAGCCAAGACATTTGCCTCCTACCAGGCCCTCGGCGACCCTCTATCTTGCCTTTCAATATCAAATGGAGCAAGTGATACTTCTCCCCTCGAAGTATATGACCCAGATATGATTTTCCTGATTTTTATTAATGTAAGCAGTTCTCTATCTGCTCTAGCCCGCCTGAGAATTTCTGTGTTGGTGATCATGTCGGTCCATGGGACCTTGAGCATTCTCCGGTGAAGCCACATTTCAAAAGCCTCTAACCTGTTCATGGTATTTACTTTCAAGGTCCATGTTTCACATCATAGAGCAAGACCGACCACACATAACATTTTAGCATTCTCTGCCTTACTTTTAAGCTGATATTGTCATTGCAGAAGAGGGATTTCATTTTAATGAACGCAGTTCTTGCTGCTTCAATTCTGCATCTAACCTCCACATCTGGGTCAAGAGTCTCCGTGAGAATACTGCCGAGGTATCTAAATATAACTAGACTAGACACTAACGTTGTTCAACATTAATGGCTCTTTTCTTGTGATATAATAGTGGGCTTTTGTTGTAATTTTGTATTTTCGATCGTACTTTAGTTTTATCACTTACGTTTATCTTAATGTCCATCCTTTCTACCCGGTTATTCCATCTTACCTTCAGTCTACTTCTACATAACAGCAGAACTGTTGTTTATATAATATTGCCTTTTCGAACACGTTATGCAAATGCCAAGGTTATTGCCGCTAATAAATAAATACACACACAAGGCTAAAAACAGTTAAAGCAATACTCTGCCATTGTTTTGAATGTCTTCGGAAAAATAAATCATTACTCACATCCTCACACGTTACTTATTCATTTATGGATACAGGGTAATAGGTAATACACACCTATTCCATGTAACTATTAAAGAACCTGTCGGCATACATACATTTTCACAGCCCGTAGAACCTGCCGAAGCCTCATTGCCAGATTCCAATACAAAATTGACAATATTATTATCCACAAAATTAAGTCACCATCGTGAATATAACACATAAATTAATTATTTTTTTATACACGCGGTGTGTTTACTTTAAGGAAAATCATCGTATTTACTGAACAGAAAATCCCTAGAAGTGTGATTTATGCTGATTCGATGGAAAACTGTTGTGATAATTTTATATTAGATTTTAGACTCCTAGGCCCCAGACAGGCCAATGAAATTTAATTTAAGAAATTTTGTTTAAGAAAAAATTTGACATTTGAAAACGATCAATTTCATAGATCGAGAAATATGTCATTTTTAAATCAAATTTTAGACGTATTGACTCTTTTCCCACAAAAAATTATAAATTTATTTCGAAAGACTGTTCTTTTATCTAGTAAAGCTATGTTGTAAATTTTGAGAAAATATGTTTATTTTTAGTACAATAAGGTTTTACCGTAGGTCGTTGCCAGATTTGTTAAATTTTCAAACAAAATTATGCATTATACCTACATATAACACACATTTCGAATTATATAATCACGCAGTAAAATAAATCAATACATTATCTGGGAAAGCTATGTCCCAGAATTTTAATTTTAGTTTAAATAAAATCATTTAAAAAAAGATCCGCACACGTGTTTTGTGACGAAAATACTTCAGTTTGTCTATTTATTTACGGTTTTGCAAACTAATATATTTAAGATTTTTTTATATTATCATTTTGCTTAGACAATTGAAAAATTATAAATACTTATGAACAAAAAATAATCACAAGAAGTACATAATTTTAACAGTTTTTATTATCACGCCTTTCAGAATTTTTTAATGTAGGTATAAATTAAAGCAAATTTTGAATGAAATAAAATCGATATCGATTTAAAAAAGCTGATACGGAAAATAATTAATCTTTCTCATTGGAACCGCCCTGTACGACCGTAAGAACATCTTGAAATATGAATTCTCGGCGGCTGACTGGTTAATGGCCCTTAAAATAGGCGTTGCTTCTCAGTTTACCTATTCGGTGGTCGTATTAAATGGTTGACCAGGTGTTTTAACAATGTCATAATACAGGGTGGGCCATAAAGTTTTGCTGATTTGAAAAAAATCACAAAAAAGGATGGTCATTTTGACATAAAAATATTTATTAGAGGAAAAACTTATGGGAAATTCACTTTTTTTAAATTACATCATCAAGGTGTGACCCATCTCGAAGCAAACAGTCGACGAACCTGGAGTGCAATATTTTATAATATTAATAACTCTCTCGCACATTGCGCCTGGAATTGCAGCCATTTCTTGGATGATGATTTCTTTCAATTGGGCAATCGATGTTGGTTTCCCTGTGTATGCTCGACAAATAATCACGTAACATTGTTGTGTACCGGTCTGAATTCAATGTCACAGATTCTCCACGCCGGTTTTCAAAGAAATAAGGACCGATGATTTCATGGGATGAAATTGCTGCCCAAACTGTGACTTTTGGCGAACATAGGGGGCTTTTGATATTTTGATTTTGGACTTTCTACTGTCCAGCAACAACAATTCTAATTATTTTTAATACGGAATATTTTTTATTCAAACAGTTAGATTTAGCTTTATTATTACGAAAAGTGAGTAATTATGTCGGGGAGACCAAAAAACATGCAAAAATGTGCATTTAACATTTTAATTTTCTTAAAATGAATTCAATTACGCGGTAACGCCATTTTTACATGTATCGCTTGTATTTAATATTTCACAGACAATCAATCAATGCTGTCAATTATAGAATAGATATCATTGCCATGTAAAACAAAAACATATTCACGTTATTAAGTTAATGCATTATTGACAAGTTTCTACCTGTATTTATCACAGCAGAACATGGAAAGAAATGTATTAGAATAATTATACATACCCGCTAGGCAAACCCTGCTTAGCCAAACAAACCATTCAAAACCTGGGACGTATATCTAAATTATGATGACATGCAACTTTCGTAGTTTGAATCTCAATCTAATAATTCGAAGTAGGTACTTTTTTGTTTAATTTTACTTTTATATTTTATAAGATTGGTACTTCCGACAAATGTCATATTTGATTGTCTATTAGGTAAAAAATGAATATTCCGTATTATCCGTGCATCAACCGTCGACAACACGAACGTTCTGTATTATCCGTAAGGTGGACCCTATACATATTTACCCAATTTTGGTGTATTTACCTGCCCATTTAGGTGAAAACGGGCTTTGTTGTAAAAATATTTTACACAAAATGCACGCTGTTCTCCAGTGAAAAGCTACATTGCGACTGGATTTCCAAGAACCGAGCTACTGATCATCACCACCCGCGCCCGCGCCCGCGCCCCCGACTGCGACGTCCGCCGCTTGACGACAATAACTTTTTGAAATTCGTACATCTTTATGGCCCAACCTGTATTAATATTATTGTTTTCTGACACGGTACGTCACACATACGTCATCCGTGAGTTTGGGTCATGATAATATTATGTCTGCTATCTCTGCTTCTGGCATGCAAAAGATTTCTTTGTACAGTACCTACTACAGTAGCCAATCAAATTAGATAACAACACAACAAGAGGAAGTCAGGTCGTTCTTCAAGGTCAGTAAAAATAAACAAGGTGGGTCAAGGTGATTACTACGAAATATATACTCACGATAAGATTTTTTTAATAAACATTATTTTGTTGATCGCTTTATAGCAATGTCAGTTATTAAAATTCACATAAAACATTAATGTTTTAAGAATAGAATAGATACTAAGTAAAAAGAACCGAATTTCGCTGATCGCAGAATGAACCATTTAACAACGAAAATATTACTATTAGCGATAGAATAGTAGGGTTAAAATTCAAGGCTAAAAATCTGTGCAAGTTTCGGTGTACGAACCACACAATAACATACAACTTTAACACCTCCTCTGAAAGGTCATTAAAGTGATGAAAAAAAAATGGTTACGTTTGGTTAGGTTACGGGGTATTTTCAATTTTTTTTCATTCACTTTTAATGACTAAGGGAACGTACCCATACTACGTGACACGTTTAGGAGGGGGGGTCTTCAAAATGTCACGCTCCATACAAATGAGCGGCGGGTTGCTTAGGTTTTTGGTCACCGGGGGGGGGGGGGGGGGGGTTAAAAATTGCAAAAAGTTGGTCACGTAGTATGGGTACGTTCCCTAAGGGGTGTCGAAATGCCACTTTGTCGAGTTGTCGTGGAACCGTAACATTCATGGCGCCTGAGCTCATCGTTCGAGAGTTTTGTTCTATTCTATATTATGTACACGGTAAAGAAATTTCTAAACTATGTAAGTCGTTCTGTTCACATAATACAAACGAGTAACAAAAATCACTAATAACAGCTACGTTCAGACACTTCACACAACGCACGTGAGCCGGTCCCAACTAGCAAGTAAGTTGATAAAAAAACATTGCTATAATCACAATAAATTGATTTCTGAATGCTTAATTATTTATTTGCCAGTTGGGAACGGCTCATGTGCGTTGAATGGAGTGTCTGGAGGAAGCCAATGACGATTTGGAAAATCACTGAATGTTTACATTATCATACTTCATTATGCTAATTTTTAACATGGCACAGCCATTAAAGAGTGCCCAAAAAAGCCCAGCGAACCAACATGGCTTGTTGTCAATAATGCATGCATGTGAAAAAAGCTAGTTGATACATAGTCCGGTTCACCAGAGCGGAAATCCACCGTTATATTTGTCTGAAGTATAATAATACGATGTGAGGCAAGTCGCGTCGGGTAATTGAATTAATAAGGCAGGAATTCTGAGGTACCTACGAATTCAAACAATAAAAAGAATTTTAGGAGCCACAATACAACAAATCGGTTTGAATCAGAAAAAACTTAAGAAGGGTGATTTCCAGTGTTATAAAATTTGCACAGCGTTTTCTGTATGGAATAGTTCAATAGAGGTATTTCAAAACGTAAATATATATTATAATTACTTATACATAAATGTAAATATATTATGTTCAATGCATAAATATACGTGATAAGACATTATTTGAAGAAAAAAAGTAAATTAAATTTTTATTTAAAAACCAAAAAATCAATAGGACAGTTAAGAGCGGAGTAAGAGTTTGGGCGATTACTCAGCTGAACGACTAGGGATGTCGAAGGTGAAAAAAATCGGTATATCGATGTATCGATATTTATTAAAATATCAATATCGACGTCGATTTATCGAGGAAAAAATATCGATATATCGGTCAAATTTTCAAGAGATTTTGCGTTTTTAAAATAATAGTGTATTCAGCTCAATATTATCAATAGTAATTTTTCTACACAATGTGCTTTTTTATGTACAAAAATCTCAATAAAAATTAAGGTATTTTTATCACTATTCATTTTTATTACGTAACAGTTACAAAAATATCAAAAACTAAAAAGCTGTCTTCTAACTTATATGTAAACTGAGACGCATATAAAGTTTGTATGCGTCTCAGTAACATTCTATTGGCGTATTAATCTGTCAAAAAGGACTTCGTGTTTGGAACAAGGTATAGTCAATAATCATAGACAATTGGGAACCAACACATAGGAGTGGCTTAGAAAAAAATGGCGAAAAATAGCATACATTTCTACGTATGTAACTACACACATGAGATAGTATTGGTGATCACAAATACCAATGCAAAGACAAGTAAGCTATTAATAGTTAAAATTTCAACCGCCAGATGTCATGACTCAATACAGTTACTTTTTCCGTTCGTTCCTATATGGTTTTGGATTCTAGTGACTTTAAATACATAAATTTAAAAAAATATCGTTTTCGATACAATTTTCGATATTGGATATTTTGTATCGATATATCGGATCAAAATATATCGGCTAAAAATATTGATATATTGAATTAAAAATATCGATATATCGATACTTTTTCAACAAGCCTATGAACGACCAGTGACTGCATGTGGAACAAATTATTATTTGTTTGATTTTGAAGTTTTTTCTAAAGATAATCTGCAATATCCACAATATCAACGTTAATAATAATAATTAAAAAAAATATGAAACAAAATTCAAATATGGATTTGAGGCCAAAATGCACAACTAAAATGAATATTTAATTTTTAAGTAGAAGGCATAGCAAATACGTAATATGGATATAGCTAAGGTTGAGGATAGCACCTACTACTTCTATTTATTTGTGATTTAAATGACAAAATAAAGGCTATTAAAGAATCAATCTTTCGTGCTTTTAGGGGCAACTTTGGCATTAATACGATTTTGGCAATAATCACGACTTAATATTAATTATAAAAAAATAATATAACCAAACTTACTATTTAAAATAAATTAAATTAAAAAAAAGCATAGCAAAAGAAACCCCTTTATGGTGGAAATTTAAATTTCTGAACCTATGAGGAATGTGTACGCCTACTTAAATTAGTCATTTTATATTCAACTTGCAGACCCGGTCACACGTTGCTGTGGCTAACGAAACACAATGCCATTACCCAACCTTCATAACCAACGCCATCTGTTAATTTGCTTACATATCAAATCCAAACCGCCCGCTTGCCAGCCAGCTGCCCGCTCACTTTATATATTACATATTTCAACCAATTTACACAAAACCCTGACATATTATATACCAAAACCTTCCTCATGAAACACTCCACCTATTGGTGAAAACCGCATGAAAATCGCATGAAATTGAGTAGTTTAAAAGATCTAAGCGTACAGACAGCGGGAGCGACTTTGCTTTATACTATGGAAAGATGTTTCACCATATTTGCGCAGTAAGCTAGGGCAAAATATATTTTTTAATAATTTGCAAACGTCAAATTTGCTATGGTAACATGACTAGGTATATTTCTATGGTCTAAGAATTAAACAAAAAATTAAGATAAGCATTTTATTTTTAAAGGATAAATTAATATAAAATTAAATTATGAAAGATCCAAAAAAAAAATTACAAAATAATTAAATATGAACGTATACATAAAAATTTACGTTACTCGTTGTGACTTGAGACCAATCCAGGGTATTTTACATCAAACGCGATAGCTGTTCAGCTAGCTCGTTATTATTTACTATTGTTGGGCCGCGGTTCGCAAGGTCAATGTCGCCGGTATCAGGTGCTACGGTCCCCGTTATCCGGCACCTACCTGCTAACGGCTGCTCACTACTACCCGGTTACCTGTTATCTGTTACTCAGTTACCTGCTACTTAGTTACCTGTTACAAGTTCACCACCACTCAAGGATCGGACGTGTGTCGCTTTCTCTTTCACACGAACGCGCCGTAAATGGCGAAAAACAGGACGGAGATGTTGTGAACACACTTTTGTACCAAGCTCGGTGTATTTCTAAAACGGGCCTGTCGAGTTTTTTATAGTTTAGGTAAATAATACCGACGTAGGTGTACATAAAATAAAAATATACGTAGGTATGTATATTCTGAATTTGGACTTTTGATTTGCTGTATTAATGTGTTATTGCATTTCCATTAAAAAATTAGTGTTGAGGTAGTAAACATTAAAGATTTTTGAAGAGAAAACTTCTTTAGCCCGTTGCGCCAGTTGTGATTTGAAACTCGATGAAACGAAAATTAGCGACACTAAAATAGTGCAATCGGTGTAAGATAGTGTAACCGGTCTCCTATTTGCGCGGTGCTTCGTAGCCTCCCCACTCTCTTCTACTTTAGTTTTCTGAAGGTTTCACTTCTACCGTGCTTGAATTGCACACTCTGTTTTTTTTAAACATAAATAATTCGATATTTATATTTTTTTCAATATGCTGATAGTTCTGTGAACAGTTTCTAGATCTCGCGTTCAAAAGTGTACAATACTGTACAAACAGTTTCTAATTTTCTCTACCTACTTAATTATAAACCCTGTAATATTATTTGAAGCAGTTTATTTTATTTCAATTCAGGAATTACACATTTTGTCAAAAAAAAACTTTTAAGTGATACTAAAAAGCTTCCATAAAAGGTCCCCAACATAATATTGAAAAGCTCAGTCAAAGTAAGGTTGCTTGAAAGTGGATGCAGCAGATTTTCTAAACAGGTAACGGAACGTACAAACAAATTTACAGTTAGATAAAATGCCAAACGGTAGACTTTAAACAGCACTTTGCTAAGCTCAGTCAATTAAGATTTCAAAAGTGAGTATAATTATTATAGTATACAAAATCCTATTAGTCGTGGTAGGTAGTACATTCATTCAGCTTTTTAAAATCAATTTAAAATGAATTATGTTGTATTTTGGATTATTTAGATACAATAATTATAAAGAGTGGATAAAACTGATGTCCCATTAAATTTAAAAAATCACATATTTTACTTAAGTCAGTAATGTAGTACTCACACAGTGGCATAATTACCGACAATATTTTTGTACTTCATTCCTAAGAACACAATAAAAACTATGCTAACAATATTCATAAAACAGTAATTATAATTGAAATGATAAATTAGATTTTACGTAGTTTTTAGTTTCAGTTAGGCGCGCGTTAATCTAAATAAAAATAATGTTTTACCCAAATAACGTACAATAAATTCAAAAGATAATATTATTGCATTCTCGGAAGAATTCTTAATGGCGTAGGTTAAAAACGACACAATATAATAACTTTATAACATAGCAGCATTAATGATAAAAACAAACGGTTCCAAACCACACGCCACAACAACGGGATTAGAATTATTTTGGATGATTTAAAATACAAAACTTTACCGTAAGGAAATGTATGTATGTATTGTAAGTCGATATGGGCGATGTACCTACTAATATATTATAAACATTACTGCGACAGTTAGGTTCATAGTGCATAATGAATTATGTAAACATACATAAGTACATACCCACTTCTAACCAATTTGTTTGGTTTTTTTTTTTTCGCTTTAGAAATTACATTACGTCGATGATGTACGTGTACAGTGTACAGTGCCTGCCTCACTAGGAAACCCCGTATTTAAAGCAGACAGGAGTTTATAGTATAATCAATTTACAACAAATATAAAAAGTAAAGCAAGTTCACAACAAAATCGCAGTTTACAACGTATTACATAAAAAAAAACAATCAACACTTTAACATTGGTAACATAAACTTAAAAACACGTTTTAATAAGATTGTTGATGTTTGGTTTGTCTTGGCAGATAGGTGATTCAAGATTTGTTGTCCAGTCCAGTCCGGTCTTTGTACAGAGTTTTTCGAAATCAGATGTCGACAGTAATAAACTTTCCTCTTATTTTGAATGTCAAGTTTGCAAAATTTCATCAAGTGTACAAATTTTACATTAAGGGGTGGGAGAAGGTGTGGGGCTGGTTTTTAGAAATCTCATGTAAATAGTAACCTTCCTCCTTTTAATATACTCCTCTTTATATTTTTATAATATCAATTTGTTCAAAATTTCATCAATCTCGGAATAAAACTGTAGATTTGCATAAACACCAAATCCACGCCGTCCGCCCGCTAGCCACAGACAATATTATTTACATAAATAGATAGATAATTTGTGTCGTCTCTAATGGCCAGTGGAAGTGCATTGAATAGCTTTGTGTTAAATTATTTAAAATTCCTTTGATCAAAAGTTTGTTTTAGCGAAAGGGATAACAAGAGATTATGGTGCCCTTTGGTCCTACTATCCTTCCATTCAATTCACGAAGAACATTGTTATTCGTAGAAACTCCAAAGAAAAACGTTTGTTTACTTTATTGCTCTATGGCAGTGGAACTATTGCATTCTAATTTTATTTAGAGTATTATGTATGCAAGATCAATTTGATACCAAATACCTGTAGGAGTAGTAGGTAAGTTCAATTTGGTAGCGAATTTCAAACCCGCGACCTCTCGGTTCACAGCCAAGAAACTTGTTGATCTGCCCATAGGATATCGTCTAAAACTAATAAGAAAGCAACGAATTTGGAATCGTACTTTCATTACGTCTGCCTATCCTCATTGGAACTGATCGCGATGTTTATAAAGAAGTATGGTGTACCTACGTGCAGACATGCAGAAAGGTGTTTCTACGCTCATATTCGTATGTTCAAAAATGAGTTTTACGACGTAGATGGAAACTTTATAAGTATAATAAAACGGGTTTACAAAAAGGTCTCGACTGACAAACGACATTCCTACGCTAACATTAAAATACAAAATTTTGTTTATACAAAACATTGGAAATTCTTCAAACAACTTCAAACCGTGACACATTTGTGTAAAAAAGAAAATGCGAGTGTTAGTTTCTGCTATTTTTTAATAAAAAACAAATACGGAAAGTTAACATAAATTAATGATGTTGGCCTGATAGTTAAACCATATTTTGAAAGTGGATTTGAAAATTGAAAAGAGATTAGGAATGAACTTTTTTACAGGCCATAAAAAGAGCGTTAACAATGTACCCAAAACCCTCAAAATAAAATGATACTTAATGAACTCATTCAGAATTAATCGATGCATTATCGTTGTATTATAGTATGTCTTTTACAAAGTAAGGAGAATAAACTGGCCCTGTTCTAGCATAAAATTAACAGAACGTTTTTTTTCTGTTTAGTTACGTTTTTTTCTCACAGAACAGTGAAAGACTTAGATTATGCAAAAAAACTTACTGAAAAGAGCCCGTGCTACTTTAATAGGACAAAACTGCTGCCTCTTTATTATATATCAACTGGACGCACCGCTGTTGAATTTGGCAGCCACCTCTGGTCTGGAGCCTCAAACTACCTGAAAAAATTGTTGACTCTGTGCAGAAACGGTCGGCCCGTTTGATAGATTCCGGATCTTAACGGATTGCAAATCTTTAGAGCACAGGCGTGAAGTGGGGATGCTGTCTTTGTTCGATCTGTATTTAAAAATAATTGTGCAATAAATGTTTTTTAAATTTTGAATGGAAGATGCTCCGAGGAACCAGCTTGATCATTTCGGCATCGGTAAATAGTAGGAAAATACAGTCAAATGCGCGCCCATTATTGGGCTCTCCACACGACACTGCATGTAGTGACTGCGGCAGTGACTGCAGAGAGCGTGGAGTTGAGCAAACTAGCGCTGTCTCGTTTGTTAAGGGCCGCTAGAACGAGACAGCGCTAGTTCGCTCAACTCCACCCTCTTTGCAGTCACTGCCGCAGTCACTAAATGCAGTGTCGTGTGTAGGCCGCTTATGTGTACATGGTTTACATTAGTCACATGAGAACGGGTCTTTTCTCCGACTCGTTCTTGAGTTCAACAGCAGAGCTGCAGACTTCTGTGTTTCTTTACTCCGTGGGTCTCTTCAAGACCCATGTTCACTCATTCCTCTCACAAAATCCCCCTACAAAACAGCATCCCCAAATATGACATAGACCACAAGAGAAAATATTTTCCTACAGGGCCACCTGTGTGGAGTTAAGAAAATAGGTGTTTATTATATATGCTAATTGGTGTGCAAATGACTAACACGAGATAATCGTGGAGAAAAACGGGCCACGAAAATCATCAACACGACATGTTTCCCTAAAGCATTTTAAAATAGTCCTCGTATGCACAAGATCATTAATACTGCCAGAATCTACATGTCACACTTTTTGCTTTAACTGTAAGCATTAAGAATCATTACTTGAAAGCGTGTAGTATCTTTAGCTTTAGACCTGTGAAGAGTGTCCGGCCATTTGGAAGAGATTCAACTCTGGGTTTGTGGACTTTGAAAATAACCAGACGGTAATACGGACGTCAGGAAAATAACATTAGCACCAGACGATGATAATGGAAAGATTCGACAATAGATGGCACCAGATGTACCTAAACTAAAATTATCACCCGATACATCACTTATAGTAACCGTGTGTTTACCAATCATTAAAACTGCGAAGTCGGTACCGATTCTAAAACGTGCGATTTAATACATACGCCAATGTTAAAAATGTAACAAGTTGGCACAGAAACGCAGCACATGTTGTTCTTGCATAACACTGTAATAGTCCAAATTAGTTCTTCAGGCGGTTACATGAAAATTACGGCCGCTTTTCTATCATCATTATTATTACAGTAGATTACAGATTACGAATAACGTTACAATGCACGTCAAATCCAGGCGTGGCCTTTCTGTGATCGATTTAGATTGAACAGAATCAATTTAACTCTGTAATTCGATTATAACACCACTGTTAATCAAATGGTTAAATGTGAAAATCCTGCACATCGAAAAATGAATACAGCTTTTTGAATTTCTTAGGTTAAAGCCAAGAACACTTAAATCTGAAATGAATTTAGTAAAGCGAAATAAACATGTACACAACAGAAGAAGGTCATAATAATATAATATTATGCTTTAATAGAAAGTTTTATCTCAACAAGATACTTGACATTCATTTGGAAGAATGTTAAGACGTCATTGACACGGGCGGCTTAGAAAAGAAAAACTAAACATAGAAAATTAATTTTATTTGTGTAGGGGGTTCTTACGTACTACTTTTGACACCATAAGGTTTGGATAAAAATCTTGCATTAAACTATACTACGCCTAGAATATATGATTTTACAATTTTAATTCAAAACTTTTTTTAAAATGCTTATTCTCTAACACTCTACAAAATCAATCTGCTACAGGCAAATTCAGATAGATCTGATTAACAATTTGTAAGTAAAATGAATAAGTGCATACAACTTTACGGGACTATTTGTGACTTGTGACCGATTTAGGCACTTTATAATAAACGCGAACAATAGGTAAATAAATAAAAATGGGTAGTTGGGTAGAGTAGTTTAGCCTGATTCTAAAAGGGTACGGTTTCGGATTTTTTCGGGATATCGACTGATTAAATTTGCTTGAAAAAATATATAATAGGTAGATGGTGGAAAATACTCACACGAGAAAACGGTATTTAAGCGTGTAAGTACTCGTATAATTATTACAAAGGGCAACGGACAAGAGAACATGTTAACGGAAATATAAAACGTCCGAAGAATTAGCGAGGTGTGCCAGTGGAGATATTTATTTAGCCGTACGCG
Source organism: Limnephilus rhombicus (assembly GCA_929108145.2). Lineage (NCBI taxonomy): Eukaryota > Metazoa > Arthropoda > Insecta > Trichoptera > Limnephilidae > Limnephilus > Limnephilus rhombicus. Next base: position 27,954,932 of record OV815278.1, read on the forward strand.
AACACCAAACAGTGAGCTTTGTACACAGTTAGGATAAGACAATCAAATCTCAACATATTATAAATTAAAGTCTTCCGCCGCGTCTGTCTGCCTGATCGCGATAAACTCAAAAACCACTGAACGGATTTTCGTGCGGTTTTCACCAATAGATATGTGATATATAGATTTATGAGGACGGTTTAGGTATATAATTTGTCAAGGTTTTGTGTAAATTGGTTTAAATCTCTACACATTATAAATTAAAGTCCTCCGTCGCGTCTGTCCGTCTGTTCGCGATAAATTTAAAAACTGCTGAACGGATTTTCATGCGCTTTTCACCAATAGATAGAGTGATTCATGCGGAAGGTTTAGGTATATAATTTGTCAAGATTTTGTGTAAATTATTTGAAATATATAATATATAAAGTCTATGTGGTGGACGAGCGGGCTGGTTTGGATTTGATTTGTATGCACATAACAGATGGCGGTGGTTATAAAGGTCGGGTAACCATCCAGTAGATGGTATTGTGTTTCGTTAGCCACAGCAACGCGTGGCCGGGTCAGTTAGTTTGTAATATTATTAAAAATAACTTTGTTGGATTGGCTAAGTTGCTGTAGTCGATATTTTTTATGCTCGTCAAGTTACTCTCTGGTTGGTATGAGTCGACTGTACATTCCTGAGTACACTGAATTGTCGGCCCTAAATGATTATGGGATAGTTTGTATATGTACACCAAACGCAAAAAATGGTTAGTTTCTACGCAAAAGAATAATTTTACCATACTTACAACAGCTTCCCCTCCCAGCGCGCAGAAATGATCTCGAATGAATAATTGAACTTCTTACCTGAAACGAAATAGAATAGGTTAATAATAATAAACAAGTTTATAAGAGAATGTACACAGCGCATAATCTTATATACTGTCGCATAATCTTATATAATCCTCGACTAGTTATGTTGACCATGAAATTATTCCGGAAGGTTATTATTTAAAGAGATTTTTGAAATCCATAGAAATGACAATGTATCTTGTAATGTTTTAACTTATAGGTCTAAAATGGTGACCGGACAACTCAACAATGTGCAACTTCATCACTCCTTTGAAAAGTCATTAAAAACGATAAATAAAAAAATACATTGTTAAATAGATAATGTTAGATAGCTTAAGGGCTATTCTTTAAATTATTTTTAATGACTTTTCAAAGGGGTGTTATTGTCATGGAACCGACTAAAATATATTAAACATCAATGTAGGCAGGTTAGCTACCCGATTTCTCAGGATTTATATTAAGACCGTGCATTCCAATTTTTACCGATATATTTATTTAAGTTCTTAAAAAAATACATGTTTATTTTTTAATATAATACCGACCTATTTGTACATTTGCGAACCGAAACGATAATAATATGAAATTCCATCGATAGAAAGAATCACAAAGTAAGCTCCGAAAATGATTAAAAACACATGTGTATGTTGTTCAACATGTTATAGGCATAACAGATTTCATAGTGTATCTTTAAATGCCATTTTAGACATTTGTCAAGACCATTTAGCTCTATTTTTTAACGAGCCGTGTTTTATTAAATATTTTCACAATTTTTGCTTAATTACAATTGTTTTTTAACATTAGCGCGCTCTCTCCATTAGTATCTACATTAGGGTGGGTCACGACTATATGGGAAAAAAATAATCTTATTTTGATTTGTCTAATAGTGATAAAAGGGTTTTAAATGGAGATATAAAATGACATAATTTTTTAAATAATATTTAAATATCATCTTCTTCCTCCGGCTTGACTGAAATTTCAGAAAGTAGAGAAAAACCCACCCTCCTGAAATCTTAGAAAATGTTGGATAAACCATTAAAAATAAACTATTTTTAATAAAACACGAATAAGAGGGAATATTTTGAATTATTTATTACAAAAAAATATATTAATATAATTCAAATTATCTTGAGGCAGTGCAGTGTACTCAAATACCAGCAAAATCCTTCTTACTCTCAAATTTCGGCATTATTTTGCGAGACTCAGTCTAGGGACTTTTTGTCAATGATTTCGTGAAAATATGCTATATTTGCCATGGAAGATTACAAAAAATATGGTTCAAAGGATTCAAAGTAACTTTTATATACACAAGAAATAACCCCTTATAATGAAAAATTTCAAAACTTTGAACTGAATCCGGAGGGAGAAGAACGTATCAGAAATTTGAAAATTTTTAAACACGTCGTTTTGAACCCATTGGGTACCCTTTTATCGCTCTTTGAATTTTAAAATAACATTTTTTAATGCTACGTATCTCCCTTTCAAACCATCTTTTGCTTTATTTGAAGGTAAATTCTAACAGTAACAAGAATTTAACACAAATACATACAAACTTTGACCTATATTTTTGTTTAAAACACATTGTAAATCATAATAATAGTGCGTTCTTATCAATCTGGAGTTTCCCAAGTACCTACTTTAAAAATCAACATACTGTTATTACTTTACCGTATAATACTATATTTATATATGAACAGCGATAGACAGGCGAGCGTCTCGTTATCGTTATTATATAAAGTTATATTTACCCTACTGACATGAATTATTAATACATAAACAATCAAAATTAAGCAGTGGTATCCGGTGACTTTTCTTCAGATCTACAGAACGAATAAAAATGGATAATATTATGTCCGTAGCCGAAAAGATTTATTTGTAAACTAGCGAGTACCCGGCATGCGTTGATAAAATAAAGAAATCGTTTGTTTTAATTAATTCTGTTCATTGAGGTGCTTTTGGATACACCTTTTTTCCCGTCTGGTGCGTAGGTTCACGAATAAATTAGAAGGTTTTATGACGCGTCAGCAGGACACACTCGTCTTTGTCACCCCCCCCCCCCCATGCGTTACCCTACCCCCTCCCGCCACCCACGTCCCGCGAACCACCCCGCTCCCGCGTTCCCTTCCCCATACACCTTCCCCTCCCATACCCTCTTTCTATAAACTATATGAAATTTTTCAAACAACTATTGTAATTTTTTTAATACAAAATTCATAACGCCAGAGGTCACCATACATAGAAACCATCGCGGGCGTGCGCACAACAACTCACCAAAGTGACATCGCAATCAGATGAATGGTATAGAAAATAATAAGCGACAGACAAAGAAACTTTTGGATAAAACAAACTGACAAAACTAAACATCCCTCTTGGGTTTTTATATGCACACAGATAGTAGCGACAATTAAAATTTGAATGATGTATGACTTGAAGACCGCAGACGTACACAAGTTGCGGTCGATAAACTGCATTACCGACTGCACAAAAAATGTTCTTGATACCCGTTGACGCACAATTTGGCCTGAGTCATGGTCATTAGATATGACCGCTGACCAAGTAAAGTGACTGAAATGGTGTACTTATTAAATTTTATTTAAATTATTTTATTTGGTTGATCATATTCCTAACATACACAGTTTATTTTTAATTTTAATTATACATTAAAATACGACGTTCTTATCATATTAATCAAAATTGTTCACATGATATATTTTAGCGTGTTGTCTTTCTCCACGCTAGACATGAGGGGTCGCAAAGAAGCTTATAGGAAAATCACATCGGGAAAAAGGGACGTTTTCAACGGCAGTAGGTACATAGTATTATTAGCCTGGTTTGAAAGCTATCTTACTGGACGACAACAAATTGTTAAAATAAAATCCTGCCTGTCGGAAAAAATTAATGCAACAAGTGGAGTTCCACAGAGTTCACACCTTGGCCCAATCCTGTTTATCTTGTTTATAAATGATCTTAGAAAAATACTTCATGATGTACCTATCTATCTTACTTTTTGTTGTAAATTTCAAAAATTTTTAAATTGTTCAAAATATTTACCATTGCAACATTCTTCAAGATATTATCAACAAATTGTTAATTTGGTGTAATGAAAATAGACTCTACATAAATATCTCAAAATGTCAAATAGTTAGATTTTCTCAAACAATAAATCCAGTGATCTTTAATTACAACATTGATAACAATGCTATTGAGACATTAACACAAATTAAAGACTTAGGCATCACTTTTAAATCAAATCTTTCATTTGTTAACCACAACTGTACCGAAATTCTTTTCCTAGTTACACGCCTACACGCCATACAGAACTATTCCACACGCTTAATTACAAGACAAATGCAACATCTAATTCGTTAGATTCGTGCTCTTTATATGTTCAATAATATTGGTCTAAATTCCAATATCGACATTTTCTCCAATTCACTGCCCAAATTTAAAAAGAGCATCATGTCAATAATATAAATTGTTCAATGCGCATACATACATAAGTACACACATACTCAAACACACACACCCTCACACACCTTCCCTACTACATACATCACCCGGTAATTACTTAATATGCGTACCATAAGTAAGACACTACAATGAAACACATAATAGGTTACCCACCACGAAATATACTTATTAATTGTAAATATTTTTCACCAATCTATCCTAATGTACTGTTTGTTTCTGTTTATAAATAAAAAAATAATCGAAATCTCTAATAAGGACTTAAAAATGTTGGGATTTATAACTAGGCTAACAGAAATTTTAACAATATAAAGCGTATTAAAGTGTTATATTTGCCTACTATGTAAGAAGTCAACTTGAGAACAATTCTCCCGCCTGGAAACCACATTTTTTATTTTTTTTATTTATTTATCTATAATAAAATATATTTACAATGGTTTTATTTGTATGCCTGTCTCACTAGGGTATACCTGTGTCGAGACAGGCGTACAGGTATATAAATGAATATAGTCGTTACAAGGATATTTCAGATAAAATACATATTATGAATAGAATTAGAACAGAAGGGTGATTGGAAGGGTGGTAAATCTTTTAAAGAGAGTTATTTTATAAATGTTTGAGATGGAGTAATGAAATAAATTCTGCCGAATCTATTTATAGGTTAAATTTGACAGGATTCTATTATTTTCATTTATTTTATATGGGTTAGGTTGTATGTGAATAGTTATTTCTGTCTATGTGTGATTTATTTTACAGATATTTGTGATAGTGTGGCGTCCAATACTTATAATCCATTTTTTAATATCTTGTTTGAATTTTGTAAAGGAGTCACTTTGTCGTAGTTGGTAGTGTATTGTATAGTTTGCAAGCTATGTATTTAGAGTGTCTTTGCCCGAAGGTGGTTTTGAAAAAAGGAGTTTGGAGAAGTTCGTTGTTTTTGGCTCGGGTATTGTGTATTGTTTGTGTAGCTTTGTATGGTGTTTTGTTGTTTTTGTGTAAATTAAGTAATATGGATCTTGAGTAGAGCTGTTTTATGTCCATAACGTTGAAGGAATTGAAGATAGTATCAGTGCTGGTAGTAAGCGGCATTTTAAGAATTATTTTTACGATTAGTTTTTGTGCTTTCATGATGGGATCAAGGGCATTACAATATATGTACATGTACAAGCTATTGAAAGAATACAAAACAAATTCTTACATTTTCTAAATTTTAAAACAGGTATTCCGGCAATTATGTTGAACTGCAACACTCTGTTAAATAATATGAATATGCTCAAATTGTCAGACAGAAGAATTTTCACTGATTGGTATATAAAATTCTAAATCTAAATGATTTAGTTGATAGTCCGGTATTGCTTCAATTGATAAGCTTCCGGATACCACTACGTAATACTAGGTCAGGATTTATTTCAGTGCAGAAATTCTGGGACTAATTACCATATCCTCTTTGCCCAGTAAGTGGACATCTTCAATTTATATTTAAACAAATATAAAGTATTGTTACTGAGGCAGTTCAGCTATGTATAATAAATACTGTATATTTATGTAAAAGCCCCGAAAAAGGGCGTTAATCAATAAATAAATAAAAAAATTCTAGGGTTATGTTACCTAGCAACATAACCAGAACAGGCAGAACATATTAATATTATATTAATTTGCTACATTATAATCTAAAGTCGAGAATTCACTCAAAAATAATCTCTTTCTGTTCGGAGAAATCCAGTAGATTCGAGTTAAATCTTATTAGTTATTACTATTCAGATAATGTGGTGATGTTTTCAAAAATCATATTTGATCGATAGTAAGATCTGAGTTTTTACTTTAAACTGAAAAAATCAAATTCTCAAACAATTCGTCCAAATATCCGTTCGTGGTTTCAATTAGTGTTGCAACAGAACTCTGCTTCCGCTTCTGCAGAAGTTCCGTAAGTTTTTTCACTTCCGTTTCCGTTTCTGGTTCCGCAAACTTTATAACATAACTCCAAACGAAGAATAATTTGTGATTGAAGATATCGAAGTGCAGCCTTCTACTTCAAAATCATCATCATCATTACAAATATTGGAATCGATGTTAAGTGTAAATGAAGACCAGGAGGGGAACTCTTCTACAACTGACGATGGTGACAATTTATTTTTAGAGATACAGTCACACCTTCGGGATTACAAGAAAGAGAAGAGACTACCTCTCCATGAGGATCCCCTCATGTGGTGGAAAATAAATGCGCACAAATACCCCCATCTGTTGCCAATAGTTCGCCAATACTTATCAGCTCCCCCCAGCAGTGTAGCAAGTGAGCAATTATTTAGTGGAGCTGGCTTAACATATGAAGAACACCGAAACAGACCCAAAGGTGTAAAAGCAGCCAAATTACTTTTTATTAAATACAATTTACCTCTGTTTAATTTCGAGTACTAAAAGTACAAAATACAAATTTAATTAAACAAATTTAAAAAAATAAAATTGTGCTTTTTCTTCATAGTATTAACACTTCCGGTTCCGGTTCCGCATCTGCTTCCGTTAAGATTTACTTTTGACATCTGTTTGCGCTTCTGCTTCCGTTAGGACACTTCCGTTGCATCACTAGTTTCAATATACGAGGGCTATCCGTAAAATAAGGTCTCCAAGGTGCTGTGGTCGCGAGGAACAATTTTACACGAGAACCGGCAACACCTTCGAGAACTTATTTTACGGACAGCCCTCGTATATATGTATATATTCATATTTTAGAATAAATTTATTTATACAAAAAACCGTAATTGATAATAGAGTAATAATAATTCATTGCATGTGTTACGTACGCATAGTAAAATATCATGTTTATAATTACGTATCTATACCTTAATCTAAAGTGTACCCACCTAAACAGGTAAATTTGTGTGTATTGCGGTGGGGGGGGGGGGGGGGAAGGAGAATTAATTACAAAAACAAAAATAATTGTTCAATTTATGAAAGTTATTGAAATGTTACTCTGATTTATTTATTGAAAATGAAACTCAATCCAAACACATTGACAAAAGATACGTGTTTCTGGTTGAAAAGTTGAAGGTGACTGTGCCCACGCTGGTTTTAGCATAAATAAATTAACAAACGGTGTGGGCAGATGTATGTCCTATCGTCTGTACTAATGAACTGTTTAATTGCGATTGTGTTTCTGCGACCGTCGTCCGCCATCAGAACGAAATGGAAAGCAAGAACTGAACTAAATCTTGAAGATTAAAAAATTGTGCGTAGTTGACAAGTCGAACAGCTAAACAATTTCAACCCTCAAAACGTTATTACAGAACTCAGCAGTACCTATTTCACAATGATCAGAAGCGAATACAAAATAACTGCCATTGAGAAATTGATGCATTCTTGGAAAACAGGGATGATAAAGATAGCAGGGTTAAAAATAATGTTGTAAAATATTTTATAAGTCTATCAATGGAGGAAGACATAAATCAATTTTCAAATTCTATCATTTTCCGTCTAAGAAGTCTCCGCAGAGTTGGGAAGTTTTCTTCGGAGTAAAGAAAATTAAATTAAAATAATAAATTAAATTACAATGTTCAGTTTATCTAGAGCGAACAACGTTCGAAGGATACGGCTACTTGTAAAAAGTGCTTTATTAATGTAATAATCATACAGCTGCAGAAGATCTACCAAAGGGATGAATATAGCATTTTAAGCAGATCTCTGCCCTGACTCTTTGATCAAAAACACCCAAATATTAAGAATTTTCGAACTACCTTAACTTGATTACTATAGCCAAATAATCGTAATATCTCACTGATTTCTTGATGAAAATGAAATGATACCAATATATGTATTGCATCTCCATAAACAACTACTTCGAGATTAACGACGTTAAACGTTTGAATATCTTGGAAAATCTGATTTTAACGGGGTCATAAGTCATAATATATCTTTGTAATGGTGTCAGTTAGCGATGTCATATTTTTAAACATACAATTTTGGGTTCTTCTTGGGGGGTATACATTAATTACGTGAGCTCAAAAGGGGGGGGGGGGGGGAGGGTCCAGCAAAATCTCACGTTACTTGAAAAGAATATACGAAGTGACCCAAATTTATCTTACCAAGGGGGGGGTCTAGATTGGAAGAAAAACTGCTCACGTAATTAATGTATGCCCCTTAGTAGAGTCTAGTTTAAATCTCATTTTCAACAAAAAGTGGAGATACAATTTCTTGGCTCAATCATGCATTGTTTGTAAGATATTCTCTAGTATAATTTTTTTTTTAAAACATGAACCAACTATAAAAATAAATGGAAATGTTTTTATGATCAAAGTAACTCATTATCTGAAGTTATTTCAATCAATATTACGCTGTACGGAAACTGGTGTGTATTCGCTCGGTCGCGTTTTGATGCGGACGCAAATAAACTACTAGGACAGTTGGATAAAGGTCAGTATGAAATCTCAGACCGTCGTATTAACCAGTCTAATCACCGCTACTGTTTAAGAATTAGAGCTGGAGGAATGACAGAACGGTACCAAATCTAGAATGTGGCTGTACAGGAGATTGCTGAAGTCTCGTCAGTGCTGTTCGTTTATGTCCTGTGCTAAAGGCATTCTGCTAACAGCTGTTTCGTTATAAACTCTTCGGGTCTTTCACACATGAATCTAACAGAAACGGTGGTTTCAAGTTTCTACGGAGCCTCAGTGGCAGGCCCCCTACCCATAATATTTTCATCAATTTCAAATAAGGTATTGATGATACTTGAAAATCACAGCGGCGTGGGGGAAAACAAGTAGGTACTTTAGTAATAATAAGGGAGCAACATGGAAATTAAAATATTATTAGCATAATAAAAAAAAATCCATGAAATTCATAGAATAAGGTAATATTGCACTACTTTTTCATTGTGGAACAAACTATGATATTGATTGAATTTTTGTTTTATTTTTGCGTTGACGAATACATTTTCCATTTAGATTTGCCGCCAAAACGTTCATGAATATGACGTTGTCGACGTCAGCCGACAAACGCCGGTGACAGCCATCTTACCAGCCAGTTGCAACATCCGCTTCAGAATGACGTCGTTCATTTAAATCATCGGGACATATATATTTTTTAAAATATTATATTAAAAATACAACAATTATAGATTTCATCCTTGTGATAAGAAAATAGAATAAACAAAATGCTATAGCCAGTTTGAACCGTTTAGGAATGTGCGACTTTAGATTATTTTAAAGAAAATCTTAAATTTTGAACACTTAAAGATAATCAGAATCAGAAAAATAAACTTTAAATCTTCCACACACTTTTAACGGTTTCCATGGTTTATGAAAGTATATTTGTTTTGAAAAAACGGGTCGGAGGACGTTTGGAGATTTTTGTGACCGAGGAACATGCAACCGCTCAGGTCTGGCAAGAGGTAGTCAACATTCATCGAAGAATAAGGTACAAGAATGAAAATCAAGAGCAATAAAAAAATGACAATGACGGTCAAGAATGCTTTGAATGGATGATCATTAACGAATGTCAAAACAATTGTCTGAATTCCAAGGAAAATCAAGAATGTTTTGGTTTGCAGATAACGACACATCCATCTTCGTGATCAAATAGAAAAAAATGTCCCACATTGCAAAAACGATAAAAAAATATTATTATTGAATTTTTTTGAGTTAGTGTACATAAATTATGGATTAATTAAGTCGTTTTTCCACTAGAATAGATCTAAAAAGGGTGAACAGCTAAGTAATCTACGTATGTTTGTAATGTAAAACTTATAAACTGATGGTAAATCAAATCATTTTAAAATATTGAGAGAGAGAGAGAGAGATCATTGGTTAATAATTTATGTGGGGGCTATTATTAATACTAGAAGAATGTGGTCACGATAAATTACTACATATCCTATGAAATTGGATGGAATCCAACAAGAGACAGCAATGGAGCATTTAATGACGACTACAAGCCATCCAGGAGCAAATAAAGCGTAACTAGACGACCTAGATTAAAATCATTTAAATAAGAATTTCAGTTTGATGGAATATCTATACAATAAATCGAAGGATATTGCAAATATGTTGTACGTCCATAAATAAATTAGACATACAATACCTGCGAACTAATTCAACGAATCTAGTTTTGTAAACTTAGAAGGTGGTTTTATAAATCCACCCTAAACATTTTCCGAAGGCCTTGAAATTCCGTCAAGACTTCGAGACAGGTTTGTATGCGTGAAAGTAAATGCAACATGGAGAAATCATAAACGATTGAACACTAAAGGCAGCTGTTATAAATACCGCTTCATTCAAAGCCTGAAGTGGAAACTGTTGATAATGAATGGTATTCGAGTCAACGACGTAGTTCAAATTAAATAAGATATCTGTCAATGTCATCGGTACCTGTCAATCGAGGTATTTATTATGTACCAAGTTTTTAACTGATTTCCAAACATTGTAGTGAGAATCAAATTTCCCTAACAATCGTAGATATGCCTACATTGAATTACACGCAGAAAAGAAAACGGAGAAATTGTCCAGCTAAATAATTACGTATTCAAAGTGCGTTAGTTGTGCGGATCATTGACCTTAGCAAAAACAAATAGTCGAAATAAAATACAGGCTAAATAGTAATAAATACCGTAACAGATAGGTGAGATTTTCGGCATTTCAAGAATCAAAAAGAAGAGTTAGGTAAGAATTTACCGTTAACGGAAGATTTCTCGATTGTTATATTTATTATAATGAACTATTTTTCAAATATTTTTTATTGCGCGTTCGTACAATTTTTAGACATTTTAACCTCGTTTTACAAAACTTCCACTTGGTTAATTGAGACAGATCAGTCTGACGGTCATAATTCACGTCTTAATTCACAGAAAACTTGCGAAAAACCCAAATTAAAAATATGGAAAACTGCTCTGACTCCAACACATTTTCCTGACGTTCCTTCGTCCTTTTCCTGACGAAGGAAGGGTTCTTACGAAACCATTCTACAGCGAAAATCAATTTAAACAAATGTGTTAAATTATTTAATTGAATATTATTTCATTTCGATAAAAATCCCGAATGTTGGGATGGTCATGGTTCCAAACACAAAGGAAGAAAAAACCTCGAGCACGTGGTGTCGATATCGTACGTTCCGCTCCAACTGCACTTACCGATGCAAATTCACCAAGTCTGGCAATGATTCTTATATCACATTAATAATATCGGCCGGTGAAGAAGCCGCTATGAAATGTCACGGGTAATAAACTCACTAATGATACAATTCATTTTTCGCAATCGGCTACGAAAGCGAAAAGCAAAACAAACGAGAAATTCCATACTGTAACACTACGAGCCGAGCCGTACGACTTGACGGTAACAATCGCCGTTATCAGTGAATCTGCGTCGTTCATAATTAAAAATATTGTACAAAAACCTACTTAAAGGGATTATTAATTATTATGGAAAAATAATAACTTGTTATAATTATCATTTTCACTACGACATTCTTAATAGTTTATTTATTTAGCGTTTAGAATGATGTTTCAGCGGGTGAAACATTGGGTATTAGAACGCAAAAAATGTCGCTGAAGATGAAAATCGCAATACGATCCTGTTATTGAGAGCTTCATTGTAACCTCTCTTTCTGTTACATGCGTATTTTGTGAGAAGAGGAAGATGGAGGTATCTGTGGTATTCCGATAAGAACAACTGTGGCATAATGCTGAAGGTAGATAAAAAGAAAAAGGAATTTTCAATGCCGAAAATGACTCCTTTAAAACTTTTGTGGCATTATGAATGAATCTCAACATTGGCGTTGTTGTATTGTCTTTCATTTGAATCAGATTATGTTAACAGTTTGATTCTTTTAATGAATTAGTTCGTACCTTTTTCACGATTTTAATTGTTTTAACTTTATAGCCTCTGTGTTTCCTCCCTCCTCCAGCACGGGTCTTTTCAAGAACCATGTTCACTTCCTTCCTGTGTGGAGTTAATGTAAAATAGAATCCCGGAAAAGGCGAATTTATTGCTTCTAGCGCTAAACAAGATAAATACATCATAATAAATACATTATTAGATATGTACCTATATATTGTAAAGAATATTGCGCTTCTTGTTCGTTATCAAGATATTATCTCTAAATATAAATATTTTTTTGCCAATCTCTAAAGTTAAGGTTCGTTTTATCGCAGTAGTAGGTAAGAATTACGGTAGTGGTGTACGGTATAATTTTCGCATCTTGTTATGCTATCAAAAGGTATCTAATAGGTATAACTTCGAGTACACTTGTTCGTGTTGTGCTCGAAGGTCTTCGGGAGCGTGATAGGACAATAAAACTAACAATACTCTCATGGAGCAAGTAGAAGACGTAAGGCCGTGCCATATTGCGTAAGGTGTTGAACATATTTCCTCAGAGGGAAGGCACCAGAACACATTTCACTTTCTCAAACATTAGCGGAGCCACACCGTATCGTGAGATATGGGAAATGGAAGGCAACAAACTATCAAGTTCCTTTCCAAAAACACGCAACTTTCATCCGTACGTACCGCAATGTAAGACGCTTTATCTCGTGCACGTCAGAATGCTCGTACGAGATTTGTATCTCGCTTGTCGACATGCTCCGAGGGGTATTTGAAGTGTGCCATTTTCAACTCGACCGAATGTACAATCGATTCCGATATGTTGAATACCGTTCTCCGATACATCTCGACCTCACAACAGATAGGTACTACACATTAAATCTCCTCCCAACCAAGCAGAAACAAAAGCGAATCTGATGCAATTACACAAACACAAGAAAAATATTGGTAATCTAATAAGTCAGAAGCATTCAAAAACGAATCTGATTGCAATTCAATGGATATTATTTATTATCAATAAAAGTTATTGGATTAATTAAGTCAGAGTGAATAAAATACCTACTACGCTTTTACGAAAATAATGTGTTTGGAAATTAAAACCAAAAGTTATTTACTCTTTATACTCTCACAGGCCAAGTTGAAGTAAAAGCGAATCTGATGCAACTGCGAATCCTTGCACAAGTAATGTTTAAAAGTAAAACTTAACACAAAATAAGACTGCTCATTCACGCAAATAATGTGCTCGGAAAATGAAACGAAAAATTGTTCTGCAAAATAAGCGGTTTTTTCCACAACTGATTTGCCCCACAAAGCATAAAGATGTCGATGAGCTTGCAGAGTTTTTCTCAATTCGTAATTCCACACGTACTGGCCGTTATTTCTGCCAACATTATTATTGAGGTTGCATATGAATGACTCCTTTGGCAAGTGTTCTCCTTTCACAAACTAACATATAAATTTAATGTGGCAACATTTGGGAAGCCTAAGCCGTGCGAGCTGTTGACGTTGATAGTGGTGTTAGTGCTAACCGCTACCTGGTTTGGGTATGGAATAAAAAAGGCAATTACGGAAAATTGGTTTTATTGAATTTATCCGACTCGACGACAAATAGCAGGCGCCAAGGCAAGTCGCCATCGGGTCTACGAATTTGTTCGGTTTACAGAACCTAGAAGCAGATACTACTGGAATATATTTGTCGCAATCCAAAGAAAATGGTTCATTACTTTTTATCGTTAATACTAGAGTGACTAGATTCCAAGAACATTTAAAAAAAATACAATTTAGAACTTATTAGATAGATAAGTAAGAAACATTTAAATGCAAGGTTGGTCGTCGTTCATAACATCCAAAGTAACCTTAAAAACAGAAGTTGCGAATTCCTGGCATCTTTAAATTTGCAAAGATTTTATCATCTCTTTTATCTCATTTTATTTCTAGGTCAAATAAATTATTTTGAATTTTTGCTTCACTTGTAGCAAACATTTGTGGATGGGTATACGTAAATATAATAATTAGAATAAAATAACTTGGTTTGAATACAAACCTTCATCAAGAGTACATAAAACCATATTAAAATAATTACAGACTATTTATAGATAGAAGAAGGTCTCTCCCTCTCCCTCTTCTACGTTATCTATAAATGCACAGTAACTCTGTAATTTGACTAGCATAATACGGGCAAGTGTGGTTGTCGCAAAACTTGTAAAAACTGTATACTTAAGTTATTTTTATGAATAAAGAATTTTTTTTATTTAATGTTTTGTACACCGATGAAGGTTCAGGTTGAACCAAAACTGGTTGGTTATGTATTTATCTGTTGTTTCATAGTGCTTTCACACAAACGAAATAAGGCGCACAGTTTCCACCCGCGCTTTGCCAGTGGGTTCCCTACAGACTACAGAGTATCGGACCATCCCATATTAAAGATTTATACAATAAAGTGGTATTCAAACTAAGTTATTTTATTCCAACAATTATTTTGAGCTTCGCGCTATTCCCATCGTAAGCTATGAATACATTGGTTTATTTATTCATCGTCCACTAGTTTTGCATGTATCAATTATTATTTGAAGGTTGAATTATTATTTGAGGAGTAACTAATACTACGACAAATATTTGTCTACAGAATAAAATTTAAAATCATCCATAATCCTTTTTTGAATTTTGCCAAGTTGACAGATCAGCTGAAAGTTTACCGAGATTGCGAAATTTGAGAAGGGATCACATTAAAATAATGCGAAAATTATACACACCAAATTTATATGCCTTTTAAAGGATTTACCGGAGCACGTGCTCACGATTTAACGGCTTACAGATGTTCCTTGGAAATGAATAAGCATATCGATGACTAATGCGCCGCTGCACGCCTTTTCAGAAGGTCAAGGTTAGAAAGCTGTACCAAAGTAAAAACAGAAAAAGAAACAGATAAAAACGTAATCGAACAATCACCATTTTTGGAGTATTTATCCAAAATACAACACGGACATAATAAGTAGTATTATTATCAATCTCGAGTTCGGGCCAAACCAATGAGGAAGTTATATCTATGTAATTATTTAACATCTTCGAGAATATGCCAAAATTCACCACAACCTTGAAGTTTCAAGAGTTGCAGTAAAAACCAGTTAGTTTCGTGGGGAATTTCACAACGGTTTACGAACAATACAATGATACTGAAATCTGAATATAACACAGTAGAATTAAAATGCATTTCGGTTAGTGATGCTGTTGAAGGCATCAGTAACATTCATGTGATAAGTTGACATATCCGGGTAACCTTTGTTATCTATTTTCCGGTAATAGAATCGTCAATTGTCGTGAAAAATAATAAATAAACAAATAACACAATCATATTTTTTTAAATTAGGTATGATTAATTAATCGATTTAAAAAAATTATCAAATAATCAAGATGTTTATCTAAACCAGGCACGTCCAACCTGCAAGTTTTTAGACTTCTATGTTTTGGATTTTGGTATTCATAAAAAAAAAACATTCTAAAAAATTAATCACATTTATATTGTTTTGTGAAATTAGAACGATAAATTGTTATTTGCCCTCGGGACTCTCGATGGGGTTTTTGATTTATTGCTTGAAAGGTGCCAGGTCAGTAGGAGGAATTTATTTTTGCAATCAATTCCAACCAGTATATTTTTCCGCACATTTCTCGGAAGATCGAATGCATCCGATCAGATTTTAATGAGTGGAGGGTGAGTGCAAAGGACATACATAGGCGCCAGTGACGGTCCGTGAGTTTTCAGTGAGTAAGAGTACTAAAATTGAAAAATACGACTTTACTGATGTTGTTGCAGCAATGATTTTTTTTTCAAATTTCAACTTTTTGTATGAAGATCTTTCCGTATGTGGATGCGGCGCATCCCTTGACTGAAATAATCCTGAAGATCTTCAAACAAAAAGTTGAAATTTTGAAAAAAAAAATATTTTCAGCTACAACAACGTCATATTTTTCAATCTTAGCGCTCTAGCTCACTGAAAACTCATGGACCACCACTGCTAGGCGCGTATATAATTAGTTCATGTCATCTTTTTAACCATTGAAGGTCACGGTTTCACAATAATAGCATTTTTGGACACCGAATTACCGGTAAAAATTAACGATAATATCTACATTAACCCCCCCCCCCCCCCTCCCGCGTGGCAACGATTTGGGTTGGAAACCCCTGATCTAAACATTTTGACGTCATAGTTATCGTCCGAAACGTCATCGGACTGGGGAGATTTACGATATCTTTGCAAATACTTAGGATTCACTTACTAATTCAAACTGGGGCGTTATGGGTTTAAAAAATTATGACTGAACAAATTTATTTTATATTATTGTAGAAAGCAATCACTTTGTGGTTTGAAATATTTAATAAGTATATTATTAATTTGTACCCTGAAGTAGATGATCGGCACTTAAGAAAAAAAATACTGATAAGAACCAATCAAAATCAAAATCTGATAACCCATTATAATTATACTGACACCAGTTATCAATTATCAATAATATTATTATTTAATTAAAAACGAAACGCAAAGGTACATACGTATAAGATGAAAACATGGCGTCTAATGAAAACTACACTGTGGACGTGTTTATAGACACATTCATATTATAATAATTAGAAAACGAAGGTTGAGAAAACGTTAAAAACAAGATTACTTCATTCAATATAAAATTGAGCAAACGCATGGAGAAAGCATCAAGAAGAAAGTAATGAACATTAATAATATCACAACATATTCTTTTCACACAAAGTGTGAATGAAGTCGTACTACTTTTTACTATATATTTATGTGAAGTTAGTCCATTCATTGACTACCGTTTCTAAAAACACATCAGTCTTGTTTTAATGTATTGAAAACGTTTGGTATTATTGTACACTGTCTTGAAACAAATGGATATATTTGTATACATGCTGAAAGTTGTGAAAAATATCGTAACAAAGTAATAAAACGATCAGAGCTAATTTACAATTTTCCACAAAGAACGCAAATAATTCGATTTGGGGTGTTGCTTAATTTTGTTTCAATGATACGTATTATGTATTATATAGGTAATATTATATTCTTACCTTTTATATAGGTAATAATATATTCTCACCTTTTGTATAGATAATAATATATTCTTACCATTCGTACAGGTAATAATATATTCTAATCTATAAACCAGATTTTTATACAAGAAATAATATCGGTAATTTTTTGAGGAACGCTAAAAACGAGGACCATAAATTGACTATACATACATAAATTGATATTATGTATGTATATAAACTAGAATGTAATGACAATGATTATTACGTATTTTATATCGGTATAACAACTCGTAAATTCGACATTACATACAATCAAGGTACATTTAAGGTGTCTTAATAATAATATTTTTTCCGATTTCACTAACCATAACCACAGTTTTGAAAAAAAAAACAATAAATATTAATATTCTTCCAATTAATAATAAAGAAAAACGCTAGAAGCCCCAGAATAAGTAAATCCTTTAATAAAAATGAGTCTATTAAATAAACAAAAAATATTATCTTAGATATGTTCCCTTTCACCGACCGTTCTATATCCTCCACCCACTCTTCACTAATCCCTAGACACGCCCCACCCTCACTGTATTTTTTTAAAAATTTAAATATTTTTTTCTAAAAATTAAATGGAGTTCTACGAATTAAATACAAAAACAATTAATACCCTGTTTGTTTAATTAATAATCTGTTATCAGAGATATTTTGTATACTTATATAGATTTTCATGGATAATTATTATATATACAGTCCCATCTTAGATATGTTCCCTTTCACCGTCCGTTCTATATCCTCCACCCATTCTTCACTTATCCCTAGACACGCCCCCACCACCACTGTTTTTTTTTTAAATTGAAATAAAATTTAAATATTTTTTTTCTATAAATTAAAAGGAGTTCGACGAATTAAACACAAAAACTCTCACTGTTTTATCTGTAGACAGTAATATCAGAGATATTATGTACACTTGTGTAGATTTTCATGGATATTTATTAGATTCCTCTAAAGACGGAGGGGGAATCCCAAAACTACTTAATACCCCAAAATCAAATAATACAATCGATAAGCGAAGTTTAATCGCCTGATTCGTTTTCGATTTCGTTCTATTTGATCTTGTGGTGACAGCGAAGCGCCAACCGGATTGATAGATATCCTCACCAAATCGATTAAGATCTCAATACCTCGGCGGGAAATTGGACGCCGGACATTTCACGGATGAACGCAAGAAAAAAAAACAGTGACGGCGGCCTTGACAAAATACTAAATAAAACAAACCAAGGCAAGGCAACAACATTCGTTAGTAACGGCAATCCGAGAATAGTCGTATCCGAACTATTTCTGGAGTCTGGAGTAATCCGGAGTAAGACGTTATCGATCAAAGTATTTGTAGTAACGTTCGAACCAATCCAGTTTTATTTATCCTGGAACCGACCCCTGGAGATACGCGGTGTGTCTGCCGATTTATGAGCCTTCCTGTAACACTGTATAAATATTTGGAACGAATGCGTGCTGTTTGATACTGTATAAACAAAAATCATCTCTGGGGTGAAGCAATCGTCAAAACGACGTGGAAATACAAAATTTGATCGAAATATTTGATCAAATCTCGATTTTTCATCAATTCGAAATATCATATAGATGGCATTGTAATATAGAACAATAGACGAAAGCCGTTTTTCGTCTCGGATGGAATGAAGTACAGAAGTTTTCATTTACAACAAAAACATTCATACAATTCAAAGGTGGAATGAATTGAACGTTTGGTAGAATATGTAAAATGTGAAATTGTATAATTTATGGTAGATACTGGAAACAACACATTTTTGGGCACCGACTAAAAGCCGTGCCAAGTAAAGCGTTCCCAATATTTGCACTCTTCTTGACATTGTCTCATTCAATTTTAGGACTCCATCTTGCGCGCAATAGCTCGGTTGTCCAGGCATTCGTGCTTCGTGCTCAGCTATGCCGGCGGCTTTTGTGTTTATGGTCGGATTTGCCAGTATTTGTGTTTCCTCCCACTTAAATCTATATCAATACGGTATCTGTAAGACCCGGGTCCTTCTTCCCTTCTCCCAAAAAGATCCTCCCCATAGAAGATAACTTCACGGGTTAACTAAAAATAAAAAAAATAACAATTTGGGAGGAAGTTATGGGAGGGTGGGCTGCCGACCTGGGATTAATTGATTGTATAACCAACACCCCTGCCATGGGTCACCCCAAATGGTTCGTTACGCTTGGTGACTTAGCAGGAGGGCCCGGGCTCATGAGGTGAGATTTGTCTAGGTCTTGGTGGCGATTGCCCAATTAATGCGTGGCGGGCCAGATCGGGAGACTGGTTGAGGGAGACCCAACCTAGACATCTCCAGTCGGACTCTCGACCCATCGCCTTGCACCGCAGTGGGAGGGATGGATTCATACGTCCGTCACAAGTGACGGAGGGCTTCGGCCCGTAGTTTCCTAACCACCCCTCATATCCTTTTCCTCCCTTTACACAGATGACAGTAGATTTTTCCTCAGACCCTCTGTGTTAAGCAATTACAGAAAAAAATTAAGAAAACTTAGGTCTGGTTAGGAAATATTTATTCAAATCTGAAATCTCGTTAAGATTATATACACATCATTTGTTCTGGGGCAAAGTTGCAGACATTGGTTGTAGACGATAGATTCTCTAGTTGGGCGGACGATTTGCTGTGTGTTGGTTGTTGTAGGTTGGGTTGGTTGTATCTTATTTGCTGCGGAGATACAGAACATAAACAACAGCAGAAGCAGAGATATCATTGAGCTTGCCTTGTACCGCACTACTCTCGCGACCAGGTAAGTAAGTACTCCTAATAAAAACCGCTTTCAAAATGGTAAGACGGCATTAATAAATTACCGCGTATGGCAACAGAGCAAACCACTATTCAGAGTCTTCGGTACGAATCGAGTCATTCATGCTATACAACTGCCAACGAGAAATTTGTAGACTTATCAGATAAAATATTCAATGATGTGAAATAATCGAAAAATACGCACTTCAGCACGCGATAGGTATGAGCTTAGTAAAAGGGCAAACGTTGACAATTTGATTAGAGGCGCCTCCAATCAAACTCTTTCGACGTTAACAACTTTATTATTGTACTTGGCTATAGATATTGTATAGAGCAAATTTCCTGAAATGTCACTTCAAACCTCAAAGGAGCTTACAGAGAAAATTACTTTAAAAATGTTTGGCCATTCACAATACGATAGCTGATTTTGTAGATATTTATATTTACGGATATTGCGCATAATCACATACTAATTTTAATTTGAAAATGCATGAATTTTTTTTTTCAAAGAAAGACAAACATTGACATTCCCGAGTCAACCTGACAATATTTGAAAATCTCGTACTACCACCACAGTAAGCTGAAAATGTTGTTTGTGTCGTGACGGAGGATTTAGCCTGCCGATGCCAACTGAGCCACTGACCGGTGAATTAGAAAAGAGCTTTTGATAAAAAATTAGCAGAGAAAACTTTTTAAAAATCGAAAAGACACTCAATAATTTAAGAACTTTAAGTAAGGACAGGTGAATAAAATATACAAAACCAATGAGTGTTAAAGATGTTGAGACAAAAATAAAATAGAGCCGTATTACGCATGTACGTTCGATACATAGAAACAGAAATCATTTGCCTTTGTGATTCCTCCTTCCTACAACATGGGTCTCTTCAAGACCAATGTTAATTCCTTCCTCTCCTCAAAAAGACCCTTTACACAGGCCTCCTCTGCGTGGAGTTAACGTAAAAAAAATAAAAATAGAATTTTGGTGTGTATAGGAATTGGTACTTAACTAAGAAGTGATTAATTGAACTCAGGTTATAAACAAATGTATATAATACGCGTACCTTCATTTAGGTGTAGGTACTTTTGTTTTGGTTTCTTCGTACATAATACGCACATAGAGTGGAAGATACTTTCAGTATCGCCCTCGTGTAAGACCACCATTCAGAATTGAAACGTAGCTTGAAATGGCATTAGCCGTGTTTGGTGACCAGATCTGAATAGCCGGGTATTTCTCCGCCTTCCTCTTCCCTAACTCCTTCCCTTCCCCATTACCTTCAGCCTCACAACATACCCCAATTGGGGATGCCATAGTCTCACTGGCTCCAGACGGGAGCAGTTGGGACTCTTGTGCGGTAATCATGTAAAAAAAACATTAAAAAAGGATTAGATAATAATATGAAAATAAACACCCCACAAAACGAGCAGTACAAACCACTGCAATGACATTGTGGTAACACAAAAATATCTTAACAAAATAAATTTCACTACATTTATCCTCGTATAATAATAATAAATACAGCGAGAGTTGGAAGCAATAAAAAAAGTTTAGCATTGAATGTTTTTGTTTTCCACTGGCGGTGAACAGCCCCTTGTCATGTTTGCCTACTTATTGTCACTAGCGAAAGAGGGACAACAAGTGTATACGATGCTGGTAAAATAATATTTTTAAGAAGCTTACAGCGAGTCCTATTCATATTGGCGACCGGACAACTCAGAATCATGCAACTTCAACATCTCCCTTGAAAAATCATTAAAAGTGATTAAAAAAAAGTTATATAGGTTATTAAAAAAATCATAACTTTTTAAAGGGATATTGAAATTGCATGATTCTGAGTTGTCATGGAACCATTCATATCAGTTCCAGTTCGATCGGTGCACGATATCGCGTGTGTAGTAAATAATCTGTTTTCATTATTTTAAATTTGTATCATTATTATATTTATATGTGCCAGTTTTTCTTCCACTATTTGTGTATTTTACTTTTCATCTCATTTATTCATTGGATTACGATTACTATTAATAAATATAGGATGTAGACAATGACTAATGCTGATAATACGCGCACATTGCACATATCTATCAATATACATAATTCAGTGAAGATTACCACATCCAGATAAACTATTTTAATAACCTTCAGTATTTTGATAACAATTAAATGAAACAATATTTGGCATGTCAAAAACATTCCATATAACCGACTGAACACCTTTGGCTTCGAACATTGAATTGTGAAATAATCATTAATTGTATTTTTTTTATTAAAGTTTGAACGAAACACGCTATACGTACCTAAGTTATGCATCTGTGTGAGAACTGTAATGAAGTCAACTTAGAATAATAGACCTACAACTTTATAACTTTACTATATAAACTGGGCAAGAAACTAAGCACTATTTGTAATGAAAAATGCACCGGTGATTGGCTAATAATGTACTATAATATCCAGTATAAAACGGTGCCATTTAAACAGAAAATCAATAAAATTAATAATTCTGCACAATAAATTAAAATATAATATAAATAAAAAGCCAAAGTTCAAGGTCATTGACCCAAAATGTAGTGAAATAAATATATTGAATAATTATGGTTTATTTAACAAAAGATAAGACAAATGAAAAATTAAAAAAAATGCTAAAAGAAAAACATGAGAATAATCTAGGTTTAAAACAAAATGATAAGCAAATAAGCCAGATTAAAGAAAACCACTTTTGAACATGGATTTATTTTAAGACTATTTATTGAGATGAGACAATTTTCTTGACTTTGTAATAATAACAATAAATAATTAATTCTCCAATAAATCTAATAAACAATCTGGCACTATCGGTTTTGGTGTTATCGTCTCAAAATGTTTTGTCAAAGACTGTGGTTGGATTTGAAGGATTTTGCTCAAATAGCGTGGTAAATATCGTGATATTGAACACAGGAACAAATAATAAAGCAAGGTGGCGCAACTTAGAATGAGGCCTAATGAATAAATTACCTACGACAACATTTTACGAGTACTTGCCTAGATATGAGTACTTTGGCACTCGGGTAATATTACTCTCGGTAAACTGAATATCTAAGTGTATTCTCTAGGTATTCTGTCTTGTTTATACTGTTAAAGTTTGTAAATAACAGGAACTACATGGTTTAGCATAATTCGGGCAAATTATAAATTGATTATTACTTGATTTTATTAGTGGCTGAGTTGATAAATGGTTAGATTCAATTCCTCTGCTAGACAAGTCCTCCGTTATTGCATAAACAACGTCTTCCACTTATTACTACTAGGAGTATTCCAAATATTTTCAGGTTATTTGTAACCCGGTAATAATTGTCTCGATTTAAAAAAAAATTGTAACTCCTGCGTCAGACTACGTCAAATGTATGGCGAGAGATACGCTGAAATAATAAGCCGAAGCACGAGAGTAAATCGCGCAAGCGCATACATATTTCAGCAAGACATTTCGTTTATAGAAGAACCTTTGATTTTCACGTTAGAGTAGCTTTCAATATCAGTGGACAACATTTGTCTACTTATTGAACAGTAAATTGAGAAAAGAGGAACAAAAATACTTATCTTATACTTTTTATTGGCAGTTAGATATTTCAAACCTACATAGTTGCAAATTTCATGACGCCAGAACTCACTGTAGGAGAGTTTTTTTTAAGCAAAAGAAACAGAATTTCTGTATTACATTTTGCAAGTAAAAATTCAGAACTTTCATTTTTACTTGCGGTTTTTATAAAAAAAATAATATACGTTTGCTTTCTTGGGGTCGAATGGGCCGTTAAAACGGGCCTGTCTAGAATCTTGCAAGTAAAAATGACTCATTGTTTCCGTAAGTATAAAATAATTTAATTGAGCAAGTATGTAGGAGTGTTTACAAAAGACAACTTAACGAAATCCGTGTGCAGAAGAGTGACGTAAGAACAAAAAAGTTTTTTTTTCACCTAGAAGTTACGAGTATATTATAAAGGCAAGCAACCGAATGATCAGGAAAAAACTTTTCAAAGCTTCCGAAATAATTTACAAAAAGAATATTGAAAACGTTTTAAGTTTTGCTTAGTGATTAGATCTGAATATCCAGGAATTGCTCAACCTTCCTTTCCCTTTTTTATTTCCCCCTCCCCCCCCTCACTAAGGGCGATGTACTTTCTGCAATAACTAGAGTTGGCAGTAATCACACACTACTTGTCTGGAAGCATAACAAAACGATTGAAATTATCTCCAATTGACAATTGTGGTATAAATCACAATTATTGTCCATTACCAAAAAAATTTAGAAACGAAAACGTAAGTAAAACGTAATCCGACACTTCAATGCATTTAAGACTATATCGGCAAAATTTTTCTAGACTTGTGTGTGTGCACTAAACGTGGTATTTTATTAGAATCCAAATTTTCCATGGTTGGAAGAAATTTCTTTAAAAGACAAACCCCAACCTTTTGTGCTCTTTTTTGTTGTTTTGTTATTTTTTTAAAGTTGTTATTCTGTTCAAAAATGTTAGTGCACAGTAAAAAGTTTAATAAATAAATAAAAATAATGTTATTTCGGAAAGACTGGTATATTGATTTTTTTTAACACAGACAGACTTTGAGTTAAAATAGACGAAATATTAAAAAATAAATCCGATTTTTATGAGTTAAAAAAAAAATCACGATTTTATGACTCTTAGTATTACATAAAAAATAAAATTCCGGGTTTAGATGAACATTGAGTTAGTGTTGGGAAAGCTATAAATTACGAGTTTCATAGCTTCCATTTTCCAGTAAGTCCTGTCACTGGAATCTGATCAAATGATGATAGAAAAAAAAACAAACATCTGTAGAAATCTGTGCCAATGGGTGGGGGCGTTCATTCTACTTGTGGGGACCGGACAGGTCTGGTGGAAACTGGAAACCAGTCTTCGTAATAGAAAGGCGAAGGCATTATATGCTAAAAGGCGAATTCCATCCTTGGGAATTAAAATCAATAACGCAGGAATGTTCTTCGTCTTTTTACGAGCGATATCGAGTTAAAAATTCTTGCAACAAGCGCTGCATTCATGAATCTGCGAAAAGATGAACGGATACAGAAATCTCTACATATTATAAATTAAAGTCCTCCGCCGCGTCTGTTCGCGATAAACTCAAAAACTTCTGAACGGATTTTCATGCGGTTTTCACCAATAGATAGAGTGATTCATGAGGAAAGTTTAGGTATATAATTTGTAAAGGTTTTGTGTAAATTGATTGAAATATACTTGTAATCTGTATGTGGTGGACGAGCGGGCTGGTAAACGGGCGGTGTGGATTTGATTTGTATGCAAATTAACAGATGGCGGTGTGAGTTTATCGTGGTTATAAATGTTGCGTAACCATCCAGTAGATGGCGTTGTGTTTCGTTAACCACAGCAAGGCGTGGCCGGGTCAACTAGTAATGTGATAAAGCATATTGACTGGTCAGTGGTTGAGTGGGCATAGCGCTTGGGTCCCACCCGGGCGTCGCGTGTTCGATTCCTCGGCTGGCTAAGTCCTCCATCACAACACACGCAACATTTTCGGCTTTCTGTGGTGGTAGTAGGAGATTTTCAAACATTGTTGGATTATTCGTAACCCGGGAATGTTTGTCTTTCTTTAAAAAAAAATAAATAAAAAATTATATTATGAGGTCCAACTGCCTGGAGCTAGTGGGATATATGTATTATATGGCAATCCCATTTGGGGAAAATTATGAGACTTATAGAATAGGAATCTCCGCACAGCTTCCCTAAATATGACATCCAAGGCACTGAGAAAAACCTCAAGGCCTCTTGTGCGGTGTTAAACAAGCAGGGGATAGTGAGGATAAGAAATGTAAGTTAGAGGTTAAGTAGAAGGGTATTCAGACATGGTCACAAAACTCAAGTAAAGCAATTTTATAAATAAAACAAGTATTTGGAGTAACTCTTAAAGGTTTCGAGGGATATTTTTATACCCGAAGAATTCGGCCTTGAGGGGTCGAATATCGAAGGAGCGTAACTTAATCAAACGAAGCAGTTGATAAGCTAGAGTTGGGGGGTGAGAATCGGTTTACCGCATTAGGTAAACGAGTTGTACCCTCCCTAACCGGTTTTTAGGATAGTAGCCAAAGGAAATCTATCGTCGAGGTTGATATTCCTCGACCATAGAAAGAATAACAGACAAGTCGTAGGTGTAGGTACCTAAACCAATAACTATTATAAATACCTATTGGAGGTACCTACGAGTATCTCTGGAGGACATTTTCTATAAATTACAGTAATTATAGAAGTTGTAGTAAGCTTTTAATCAAAAGAACTTCTACAATACTGTTAAATTTTAATACGTACGTAATTTTTTGCTTAGTTACATT
Organism: Limnephilus rhombicus; assembly: GCA_929108145.2. Lineage (NCBI taxonomy): Eukaryota > Metazoa > Arthropoda > Insecta > Trichoptera > Limnephilidae > Limnephilus > Limnephilus rhombicus. The sequence goes on from OV815278.1 coordinate 27,981,198, forward strand.
TTAATATGACTATTTATCGTGATAATAATATTACGAATTATAACGTTTAGTTTGACTAAGCTTTTATTATTGTAAGGAAAAAAACATAACCAATTCATAAGTTATTGTTCTAAATCTAAAAACATCAACATTTTTTTGTAGTAACTTTATAACAGTTCAAATAATAAACAAAACAATAATTAGCAATGTTATGAAAAGTTTACTTAGAACAGTTTATATCTAAGTATTTGAACAATTCATCAAGTTTAAAAGTTAATTTTCAAATTCTGAAAACGTTCTAAGTTCAGTTGTTAGGTATATTATAGGCCAGTGGTTTCACGTAACCCTAATAATAACAGAACTTGAATAGAACTTTCACAGATGTTGATTATGAAATTTGATGAATTGTTCAAATTCCGTAAAACAACCTGTAAATAGAATAGGTAGGTACCTAGACATTGCATTGGAAAATTATACAAGTTCGCTGATTCGACATAATACCTACCTATTGTAAACTATTATGTTTTCAACAGACAGATTTCTATAAAAATGTTAGAATTACGTGAATTGACAGCTGAAGTTTGAGTAAACTCTTTTATCTTCAATATTGGTTTTTGTCTTGATAATGTCATACCGATTTATTTTCAAATATTATTTCTTTTGAATACTTTTGTCTGTGGCCCGCCTGCTGAGCTGAGAGTGCTTAGTACACAGTACTGAGACCACCAATATAAGGGAAAATATTATTTGTGTATTTTTAAAGAAATATTTAGTTTTTCACGGCAGGGCATGAAATGATCGTTGTTTTAAATTAAAAAAGTGCACCATCAGCTAATAATATTATGACGCAAGTAAAATCTAGTAAAACGATAATATATCTGACTAATGTTGAATATTGTAATAAGTAATAACGATACATAATGCGGGAGGCTAGTAAATTAGAGACGGGTGAATAATTAATTACAATATCAAGCAGGCGGTTTTAACAAACAATTACGTAATTATCATCGGGTGCAGCAATACAACTAATATTTGTTAATCAAAAATAATACAATAGTGATTTTGGAAAGTAATAATACGTTAGCTGAACGGATTTAGAGCAAAGGAGTCGACTAATTTGTCATTCCGAAAATTTAGTTTATTCCGGGAGCAGATTACAGCATGGCTCTGGCGACACTAATTTTAGAATGGAGTATTGGCCTGGAAAAGCCGAATATATATGATGCCACTGCTCAATCAGGCGCCGGGATTTAGCCAACTCTCGCAGATTCTCTTCTCGTCCTTCTCTCGGGGGTTGTTCTTCTCCTTTCTCCTCTTTACTTTAACTCTCAACCTTATATCAGCTGTCTCGCTTTGTAAACAAGAATCCGTCAACTTTTGTACAATTTCGCTCCGAACACAAAACTAAACTTCTCGAGTAACGCAACAGGTGGAATAAACACTTCGCTCGGGGGTCTATTTTGGGAACAAACCCTTTAACATAGCCACGAAACATAATAAACAATTCGGATAAACATTCTAACCCACTTTTAACCGCACAAGTAAAATGTAAATAAAGACACTTAAAACAACACGAACAACTTTGGTTAAAATGCCAACGAATAACGTAGTTCATTTACACACTAATTACATTGAAAAGATTGAGTTTACCTTTTCTTTCGCCCTTCCTGCGTGTTTTTGCATTGTTTTCGCGATTAAGGCACCTTTACTTTCTGCCATTTTTGCCACTTTTCATTGCCGACTGTCCGACTTTTACGAGCCCCGTGCGTTCCGCAAGTTGACTGACATACAGCGCCTCTACCGGCACGTCACTAGGCTTCCATTTGTCAAATAATTCCGCGGGCCTCCTGCCTCCTGGTGGGAGACTTGTGCGGCTTCATAATTACCAGTACTTACCGAGGTGGCAGCACCGGACGGGCTCCTCTAATGCCGCGGGAATTTCAAACTGTATACTCGAAAAGGCATATTTATTTTTGGCAACATTTATTTATTTTCTTACATTTTCAAGTTTCAAGTTACATTATAATTTCAGTTTCCCTGTAATAGTCTACAGATTTACTTATGTTTAAGGTCAGGCGTGCACGAGTGACTTTGTCACGGCATCAGTTTTGTCTATGTTTCAACATTCATTTGTTTTCTTATTATTTATTCCAGTAAAAAAAATCACAATTTATTAGTGACCGACTGAAGATTCGGTTTCGGTTTCGGCAAGTTTCGGCATGAAAATCTAGTTTCGGCAACAGTTTCGATTTCGGCAGACTTTCTGCCGAACCTTCGGCCGCACCGAAACTCTGCAAAAGATCTAAATAAATGGTAAATTTAGTCTTAAGAATGTAGTGATTGCAAAAGCATTTTAAATTAAAATAATCAATTAATGAAGTCCTTCCTTTAAAATGTACATAAGTGTTGATTATTGATAAATTTTTGTTCCAAGAAGTAGTTAACATGTTAATTTTTAGTAATATCAAAATTTTTTTTTAACATACTTCAATTATTGTTTTTTATTTCATTTAACACATGTTAACTGTTTGTATAAGTGTAAAAAATAAGCCAAATTTCAGTAAACAATAGAGTTTTAACATGTCTAAAAAACTGTTGGTTTCGGTTTCGGCCGAAACTGAGACAGCTACCGAAGATTCGGTTTCGGTTTCGTCCTGTTTCGGTCGGACACTACAAATTATGTAATGGATTTTGAAACAGCAATGAAACTGTTTCTGTGACAAGTCACCCCATGGTGAGTGTGCCTGACCTTACTTTTGCCATTTATGGAGATGCTTTTTAAAAATAAGTAGTAAATATTAATAATTCTTCACTGCCCCTTACTACTACTACTACTACTACTACTACTACTGTATGTGACAGTCTTAATATCTTCCCATTACCAACATTTGCCAGCTGCATCAATGACGTTATATACTGTAGACGCGTGGTAGAAATCTCAAAGTGGGAATCCAAAAGCAAGGCAATTGCACTGTAATCGATTTCTAGTACTTTAGTACTAAACTGCCACACGTCGGGTAATGTCGTGTCCTACCAGTAAGTAAACTGCATTACAAAGCGCCAAAATAACCTTATGTGTAATGAGAAAATGTTTCCATTACACGGCAAACAGTGTAGTAAAAGCGAAGGAATAACAAATCATTTGTAAATACATGCAAATTACTTATTATTATCGATTATTAGATATAAATAATACAATTGCTTTCCGCTCGAAGATTTTATGCATCATTAGAGAACTCAAGGCCTACTAAAGTACAGTCAAATTACAAAGTCAATGCCGTCATGCTAAGTAAAATTTACTGTTTATAATAATCTGATGATTCTTTATGTATATGCTAGCGGAAAAACAGCATAGAAATCGGCAGTAACAACAAATTCAATAACAATCATCGCCATTTGCAAACTATCATTGTATAGCTTGAAAACTTGATACCTCAAAATTCGACTGGTGCCCAGGCCTCCTATTTTAGTCGGCCTTGAAGCAGTATTTGACGGAACTTTTGAATTTTGAATACGAAAATGCCGCCCGCATTCTATCTTTATTTTGTCCATATGCACACATTCTTTAAACGTCTATCTTTATCATACATGAATAACTTTTTAATTAAGAAATAATTGAAAATCGCTGAAAACCAAAGAGTGTTGCTTACTTGCCACATTATAACTTGAGTTTGTGAGACAATGGCAAGTCTATAAATAACGTCATTGAGCTGCATACGATGAATGCAGCGAAGTCCCACCTAAGACTCATTGGTCCTGATTGGGGTAAATGTTTCTTTGCATGATGAAATAAGATTTCATCCTGAATACATAGCTGGTTTTGTTAGTCACAGAATCAACCGAATATTCAAATATCAAACGAAACCGTTGAAAGGCAATTGGTTTTTTGCTGTCCCATTCACAGAACCAATTACATAACGTTTCACAGTTTGCTTTCAAGATATTTGCAGCATTACTTGTTTTGTGTGTAGAAGTAGTTTCACCATTATAAGATCCTTTACTAATACTATGTAGGCCGTGTCTTAAACGCACGCGTAAGTGTCCATTCTAGGCACATCATTGGCTGGACGATAGCGGTTATGGCTTGTTCGCATGAACAAGTAGTAAGTCGAACATGCCGAAAAATGCTCTACCAGATCAAATAAAAAATATAAAGGAAATGAATATATTTAAAACAAAAGTAAAAACATGGCTGAGAGATCATAGTGATAATAAAATTACAAACATCATGAAGATATAACATATAAAGACAATCCAGATCAAACATATAAAGACAATCCATAAGCAAATACAAATATTTTAAAAAACTACAGGCCACCTCAGAACAGGAAATCCTAGTGAGGAGGTCTGTGAAAAAAAAAAGAATCTATACTTATACTATACATTATACATACATGTACAAACCTTGCTATTGAAACTAATAATAAATAAATAAAATAAAAATTGTTCGCATTACGTTCAAGTAGAGTTCATTAGTAAACCGAGCGTTGCAAGATGACGGGCTGCCACACAACAAAGTATTCTAATGCTTATTTTAGAAGAGGTGGAAGAATAAATTAGTGAGATGAAAATAAATAAACTATGGATACGAAAAGAGATCAATAGCAGCATAAATAAAGAATTTTAGAATAGCATCTTCCCTCCTACGGCACGACATATCTGTAATGCATCTAGTAATGAACTCTGCTAAAACGACGGGTTTGCGCATAACAGTGCACGTGGATGCACGGTGGGGGTCCTTACTCGCCCGAAAAAATAGAACGAAATCACGGACATATGAATATACATTGTCATTTGGATGTCTATGAACGAAATGGATTGACTCTACTAAAGAGCCGACTAACCTACTGAACTAAAATTGTGATGTTCGGATGTGTTTAATTACTAATACACTCTCTACTTGACTAAAATATTTGCTGTGTACGAACGGTTCTTTAGTATTAGTAAGGCAGTGCAGGTGTGCAAACGGCCATATTTTGGCCAAAATTATAGGAAGTTTGCAAAATTATATTTTTTGGCATGCGAAGATCGAAGAAAAAAATACAGGTAAGTCTAACCAGCTCTGAAGATCATTGAAGAGTTTTTTTTATTTACAAGATGACTCTTTTGATGGAATTTTTTTTTCTGGTAATCGTATTTGTGTGTTTTCCTTCAAAATAATGCATAATTAATTCAATGTTTTATAAGAAAAACCCTCTTTTTTTACTTTTGAAGGTTATTCTCATCAATGTAATATATCACTGAAGAAGAAGATAACAATAATAATCTAAACAAAAATATGAAAGAGAACAAGACACAGAAAAATAGAAAAAGATAATGGTCCGAGTTGGTCATATTTTCGTTTTTTTTTTAAAGTTTTCTTTATTCATTGAATTGTTTGTTACATGAATTGAGGATTATTCGACCACCGTGCTAGGCACATGCCCGTGTTGTGGTGGTTGATTTTCTCTACAGTACATTAACATATGCAATATAAAGAATGTGGGAGAATATAAAAAAAATAGAATATTATAATATTAAAGAATCCAAAAGAATATAAAATAATGTAAATGACTATAGACTAATATAAAAGAGTATGGAAGAATATAGTAGAATATAAAATAATACGAGAAGTATAGAACATAAAAAGCATATACATGAAAGAACATAAAAAATATATAATTATAAAATGTATAAAATCAAAGTAAGTACTATAAAGTAAGCAAAAGAAAGGATTATTATTATGATGAAATTCTATATGTGGTTATATTGGTAGGTACACTATTTTACACTAATTTTTGCAAAGACGTTACATACTTTAGACGCGGGGTAGAAATCTCAAAGTGGGAAGCCAAACGCAAGACAATTGTACTGTTCTCGATTTCTAGTACTTTAGTACTAAACTGTCACTTGTCAAGTAAGGTCATGTCTTACCAGTAGGAAAATTGCATTTAAAAAGCGCCAAAATGCCCTCCTGTATGATGAGAAAATGTTTCCATTACACGGCAAACCTTAGTAAAAGTGAAGAAATAACATTTAATTTATATGTACACACAAATTACTTATTATTATCGATTATTATAAGCAATACAATTAATTTTCATGTTCCCCGTCCGACAATTTTGTACGTCATTTGAGAAAAACACACATTCTTTAATTGTCTTATGGTACGGTCACACTGAGGTCAACTTCCAACTTCAAACTTTCGGACGATTGCATAGAAGGGTAGTTCATGCGTTGGAAGTTCTAGTTGGAAGTTTGGCTTCAGTGTGAATGTAGCATAACTTTTTAATATATGAACTCAGAGTAACAATAACTCTGAGTATATGAATAACTTTTGAATTAAGAAATTACTGAAAACCGCTGAAAACAAAAGAGTGTTGCTTACTTGCCACGTTATTTTAAGAGCATGTGAGACTATGGCGAGTCTATTTATATAACGTCATTGAATTTTTGTACAAATAAATGTTAGAATTCATGTTTCAAGTCCAGCAAATTTCACTGGACACTGGAGTGAAATTATTGTTACAGTAGTTTTCTCAGCTGGTAGCACTGGGCACTTAGCGTTTAGATTATTATTGTTATCTTCTTCTTCAATGGTATAATTAATTGTTTATTCGTCATGTGAAAGTGAACTGTTTTTAAATGTGTGTACTTGGAGTACTGGCTATCAATAATTTGATGAGAAAATATTATTTAATTCGTACAACTTCGTTTTACGAAAAAATATGATAACCACCTATTTACGAGGGCGGCTATTTGTACTATACAACAGGCATTCTACATCTGGATGTCTATGGCTTTACTCATTGTTATAAATTGGTGTCCTTATATAAATTAATGTATTTTTGAGCGAGGTCAGTGTACCATCCTGTACCCGAGGATCTTATACCGCCATTTTTAGAAACCATAATTTATTCACAAATATGTTATCAAATAAATTAAATAATTATATTGAAAAATTCACTATCATAGATCCAAGTCAATATGGCTTCCAAAGAAAAAAAATACTGAAAAACTACTGCATGATTTTTCCAATTACATAAATAATCAATTAAATAATAAATTACATGTTATTGTTTTATTTATCGATAACTCTAAAGTTTTGACACAATTAACTCTAAAAAAACTGCTGAAAACTCTAGAAAAAATTGGAATAAGAGGAAATGTGTTAAATTTATTTAAAGATTATCTTAGAGATAGAAAAATATGTACCAAAATAAATAATACTTTTAGTAAAACAAAAAATGTATCTGCAGGAGTTCCACAAGGTTCCATATTGGGGCCTACACTATATATAATTTATGTAACTATAATGAAAAAACTTTTCTCTTTTGTTAAACATTTTGTATTCGCAGATGATGATACAGCATTGGTCATATCACATAAAGATCTAAAAATTGCAATTGAACTCATGCAAATTGACTTTAATCAACTTTGTAAATGGTCACATGATGCAGGACTATTAATAAATGCTAAAAAAACCAAAGTAATGCATATAAGATCACCTAATGCCAAATTTCAATTTAATCCTAAAATTATTTCTCATAGTTTTAATTGCATCCATAAAAATATTCCAACTAATTGTAAATGTGAAAGTTTAGAATTAGTTACGGAATACGTGTATCTTGGTGTCTTTGATTATATAAATGTCTAGATATAGCGCTCGAGTGACGAAGCGCCAAAAAAAATATCTGCCAAAGATTGGCAGATAAGCTCGGCCTGTCCGCTCAGTGGCGACACCAGGCGACACTATCGTTGTACGGTAAACACGTGTTGTGTGACATTTGAAAATGACGATTTGCGCTATATCAGTGTGCAGGAATTACATAGGACGATTGAAAACAACTAAAAATGTTACCTATCATCGGTTAATAACCATTCAGTTAAAGAAACAATTCAGTTTTAATAGTGTAATTTGGTCTTAGGACAACGCCGTTTGACCCCATGCTTTGACGCCATGTTTACAGGGTTGCCTGTTCTTCAAATTAAATTTTCCCGATAATTATTTCGAAGTAAAAACCGATCATATTTACGGTCTTCTGCATCAAGTTAATTTGATAAGTTTGGCCGTGGAAAAATATTTGGCCTTAAGATATCACTATAAGACAAAATTGGATAATATTAACCGGGATGTAAAATCTATACGAAAACTGTTTAAAAAACAAATTCAAAGGGAAGGTCATTAAGAATAAATAATAACTATCGATAGCTTTAGTTTTAAAAAGTTGCATTGTCTTTTTTAGTGTGACAAGATAGTTTTACCATTTTTAGGGATTTACCTGGATGTGGCCCACCTTCTTTATTTGATGATGATAAAAATTTAAATTTAGATACAACGATACCTGCCGGCCAGTTGGCAGCGTCTATGAATGTATCTTTCTTATTTTCTGTATTTCTTATTTATTTTTTAAAAATAATCAAACGAAAATAAATCTCTTTTAACAATGGTTTTCTTTTCATTTATATCATTATAATATGTAGAAAATTATCTAATTATAGGTCCTGCTAAACCGAAACATATTTTTTATCCACTTTTATGGGAAATACTCGGGAGCTGGTATCACTCATCACGCCTACAGTGACGTTGAGCGCTTCGTTAACAATATAAGTTACCTATACTTGTGTGCGTGTCACGCACACAAGCGTTTCAAATCTGGTCCGTTCTTTTTTTTGGAGTTACAGCGCAACACTCTATCTAGACACTTATATAATCAAAGCTTGGTGTTTACAGTAGATTGTTTTTGTAAATGGGACAAACATATAAAAAAAACCTGTAAAAGACTCAGATTTCCTATCAATTGAAACACTTAAAATGATTTATATGTCACTGGCAGAATCTATTATAAGATATGGATTAACAATATGGGGAAATACTACTATAACCAATCTGAAACAAGTCCAAGTTGTACAAAACGCAATTGTAAAATTATTAGTCGTCACTAATATTTTCAAACAGAGACATAATACACCGTTGCTGTTTCAGAGTGCCAAAATTTTACCGGTTAAGGCAATACTATGGCACAAAATTATAATTCAATATATATTTACCCCGCAGCATAAAGAGAAATTAGAACATAAATACAGCACTAGATTCACGCGCAACCACGGGTTAATAGTTCCGAAATTTAACAATAAGTACGGGCAGAGAACGTTTGAATACATCATACCGAAGATATTTAATTTATTACCTGACACTATAAAGTAGTCCTGGGTCGATCGATCGTTTTACACGACCCGGGTCGCTCACGACCCACTGGCGTCACGAGCGGATCGCGAAGACCCGCTCTTTTCGCGACACAAAATACGAAACTCGATTACTCATCACCCAGTTACTTTCTACGGGTGCGCCGCGCGGTAGACGGTCGCCGCCCAGACCGGTCAAGTCATACGCGACACAAAACCCAGGTTATAATTGTGTGAACATTCTCTCACTGCTCACACCTGTAACTAGTAATGTCATGTCCCAGAAATTAATTTTAAAAAAGACATGCTTCAGGGGTAAAAAAACAATGTTTTATCATGTTTTGGAGGATATAAAAACCTTGTAAAAAACGTGTTGTTCTGAAGCTTTTATTGAGAATTTAAATAAGTAAATTAGCTGTAAGCTTATGCTTTATTATATTTTCTTTTTATTAAAGTCAGACATTTTACACTTTTACCAGTTTATAATTTCTATTTCAATGCACAATTACATTCACATTCACACTCACACGAAAAATGAAAAGGTTTTAAGAAAACAACACTAACAAAATGTGAAAAGAAATGCACTTCACCCGTTGATTAACAATACCAAGATACGCTCTAATTTAAAACGACGCTGTGTCTAGTCGAATATTCAAAAATCGAATCTACCTAACAATTCCGCGATGACGTGACACCGGGCAGGAAGCAGGATACTGCCACGCACGTGTGTGCGTTGATCGGCAATCGGCGATCGAATGCATATCGAATGTGTCGCAGTTTGCGTGTTCCGGGAGCGGACACGTCTCGCCCCACCCGCACCCGGCACCCGGCGATCGGTCCGTGAGTCACGGGGTGCAGGAATGTGTCGTAGATCGCGGGTCGCGGGAGTGTGTCGCGCAGTGTCGCGGTTCACGGGTCGCGGGAGTGCGCGCGTTGTTCTTGTCTTGTTGCTCGCGAGTCGCGGATCGTGAGACCCGGGTGCTGACGAATAAATAACCCGCTCACTCTTTGGTGGCTCGTGAGCGGGTTTCGACGATCAGGTCTTCCACGATCGACCCAGGACTACTATAAAGCAATATAATTCTATGAATAAGGTTAAATATATGGTGAAAAATTGGCTATCGGAAAAAAATATTTATATTGATATTGATACGTATGAAAAAATGTTGAATCTGTAGATATAAGATGTAAATTTTAAATGTAAAAAGTCTACTTGTAACTAAAATATAAGCACCCGTTGACAAGCCAATTCAATTGGCTTAGCAGGACTTGTTTATTGATTATAATATGTATTATATTCCATTCTTTCAATAAAAAAAAAAAAAAAAACAACACATGCTTCACCGAGTATCAGCTTGGAATTCGCCTCATTTGAAAATTTTGTACATGTCAATGTGATTTATACAGACTTTGTGAAAGCATTTGATGAAGTCGACTGTGGTATTTTATAACAATCGCAATACAGAGAACATGTCACACCTGAGGGATAACAGTGGCACAAGTAAAAAAATGTTCTTGGATTCTATTCTATCTTCAATAAAAACGGAACAATTCTTAAAATGTTATAGTGGCCTTAAAAGCGAATATGTCGTTGTTATGTTATAATATTTTACTTGAATTCAAGCAAAAGTAGTGGCACGATGATCATCATACCATTATTATAATATGAAATCTAATAAATATTAATATACTCCTTTTCAACTTTTGTGTAATAATGTTTTTTAAACTGATTTAATACACTCAAACGAAATATTCGAACTGCTCTCCTGAAAAAAGAGGTTTTTTGAGTGTGCCGTTGTTATCCCCCGGGTGCGATGTGAAGCTCATACGTACAGCATCCTGGAATGGTGACCGGACAACTCAGAATGAAACCAACTCAGAAGCACCTTAGAAAGGTAATTAAGAGTGATGATAAAAAATTGGTTAAATTAGGTTACAGTTACCGGCTATTTTAAAATGGTTTTTTTCATAAATGACCTTTCTGAGGTGTTTCTGAGTTGGTTTCATTCTGAGTTGGCATGGAACCCCTAGAATACAGCTCCATTATTTGAGTCCCTTCTGAACAAAACCATATCCTAGAAATAGTACAAAAGAGGCTTATGCATTGCCTGCATATGAGAGCATATACATCTATCCATTCCTGTATCCATCCATGTTCTTAACAGGAATGCTCGATTTCAATACCTTAGAAGCCAATCAAAGAATATTTTAAGGTAAACACTTTTTTAGGTTAATCTCTGAAACTATACTTAATCTACCCACGTTGGGGGGTGTTTAAGTATTACGTAACGAAATTTTTGAAGATTTTTGACCTTCCCTGCCCCCATGTAACGCACCGTAACGTTTTTCTGTATCCCCCCCCAAAAAAACGCCAACCCAACCCATGTGACTATTTTTACCTAACAGTCACAATTAAGTTGCGCAAAGTACTGGAAAGCCGCTTAAAATGAAATAAAAATGACGTACAATACAGTGGCGGTCCTTCCCTCAGGACAATTGGTCAAAAACCTCCCAAAATTATAAGATGACACTAAAACATAATATTATTATGAAATATTAAGCAAATCAAAACAACTGGTATTGTTCTAATGTATTTTAAATGCACCGCGAGAGATAGCCGGCAGCGGCAAACAGTGACATCTAACATCTTAAATGGAAGCTTTCTTTCGCACGCACTAACTATGATTGGCTGGATCAAATTATGAAATGCCCAGATATCATATCTTCTGTCTCTTTACGCACCACACAATAAAACGAGATGGCACTATGTCCCTTACTAAAAAGTTTTCGGATTCTGAAGACGGTTTGAGTCAGAGCCGTGAGGGAGAGAGAGCATGCTGAATATTATGCATCTGAAAGAGATGGTTTGATAAACGTGGGTTGATTTCGCACATCTTACGCTTGTCGCATGAAATCATTTACTATGAAATGTAATTTGACGTAGGATGTAGGTGAATTTGACTCTCATACTCGTGAGGTTCCTACAAATGAATATTATCATATTTAATTTGATATTGTATCATAGGTAATTTAATTTTTTTAAATGACCTTCCACTTTTGGACCCCTAGAGCCGCCTCTGGTACAATACAGTCTAGGGATTCCCCGTACAGCATAAACAAAAAGGATTGCCGATTTGGAAGATTTTAATTCCCTAGTTTTTTATTTAAATTAAAAAAACATGTTACGTAACGCATTGTTCGAACCCCCCCCCCCCCCCCTCCCGCCACGATAACGCACAGTAACGTTCGACAAACCCCCCCCCCCTAAGTGCGGTACGTAATACTTGAACGGCCCCTTGAAAGAAGTTAACTTATAGTGCCTAATAAGTATACTCGTGGGAGATCCCAACACTTTTTTAAGCTCCGAAAGGACTTCTGCCTAACAGAATGCACCAATCAACAGAGTGATTCAACTGCCTAAAGATTATGCTTTGACCACTGCCATTTTCAACATCACTTACAGACAGTTCAGCAACTGCCCTTTGACGCATGTCATAAAATAGTAAAATTGCTCCCATGACCTTTTATACTTACACGTACCTCAAATTTTTAATCTTCTCTACAATATAATGGTGCATAACCATTTTGCAGAAAACATTAATAAATTGATATTGAAGAAGATAATACTAATAAATCTGAACGAAACATGAAAATGACGTCCCGAGGGATTCTACATTTTTTGTGGGATCGAGATCTCCTGTCAGACTTGCGTGATTTTCTATGGCTGTTATTTGCCTTTTCTATGGGCTGATGTCAGATTTCAACTGTGAGCTGTCATATTTTAGAAAAACCAAATAACAGCCATAGAAAATCACACAAATCTGACAGGAGACCTCGTCCGTTAAGAGATCTCGATCCCACGAAAGATATAGAATTGCTCGGCAGGTCATTTTGACAATCTCATTCCTCTGATTCAGAATTGACAATATATTATCCTTAACTAATTTTCTCCATATCCTGGGTTCCAGTCCCGCGACCGTTACCTTTTTCTGTGTTGTGTTCTGTTTCGTTTTGATTTATTCATTTTATCTTCTTCATCTATGATATATTACGTTGATGGGTATTAGCTTGTGTCGCTCTTCATAGAGAGAAAAAAAATAGCCTTATTTTTAAACGCCCGGGGTCTCAAAAGTTCCGTATGATCTGTAGCTATTCGAAAACGTAAAAATAAATGAAATTGTTGTTCACTTAATAGTGAACAACAATTTGTTCCGGCCATTTTAGCCCGCTAAAATGGCCGGAAGTTTTGAAAAAAAAAAGATTTCGTGATTAGGAAAAAAAATAAAACAAACGGTCCATATTTTATAGTGTGTACCAAAGTTAATTTTTATTCCATAACTGCAGTACAAATAACGCAAAAATATATATTTTTGATTCATATGTGATGTGTTTGTTAAAAATATAAAAGGGGAAAATAACACTTTTTCTGGACAAAATCAGTGTACTTGTTGACTTGCTTGTATTCGTAAAACTTGATTTTTTAAAAATTTTTGTCAGCTACACATATTTTTTAATAACAAACAAACGTTAAATTATTTAATTTTTTTTTTTAAATAATTAAAAAAAAATGTTTTAGGTTTGTTTTCTGATTTTCAAAGCATTTTAGCGGGCAAATAACCATTTAAAAATAAATAATTTTAAATGCAGTTCTCATTTTCTTTGTAAGACACAACTTTTGAGACCCGGGCATTTCTGAAATCAAAAGTTGAAATAATTGACACACCCTAATCCTTCAAAAGTTATTAAAAAGATATTTCCAATTAAAATTAAATCAATTATCATTTATAAATTTTGACTCTTGTTGGAATCGGTACCGTTTTCACTTTAGAGCCCCAGCCACGAAAGCAGTATACTCTCAGCATCACCCCTTAATTACTCGCACAAAGAACATTACATAACTGCTTGCACGGGTCACAGATGACCCCAAATATTATGAGTAGTTTTTAATATATATTGAAATATATAAGTAAATGAAACTATTTTATTGTTAAAGTGCTTTATTTATTCTGTAATCTCTATAAGTAATAATATGAATTACTAACTAATTATAAAAAACAATTTAAACTAAAATAATTATCAATAATTAACAATTTGTACTTAGGTTTACTGAGATCATAGTTAATACTCGTATTTTTTAGGAACTCTCCTAATCACTCTTGTTACACTGTTGACAGTATATTTCAGAGTGATCATTGGACACAAATCTTGTACATTTCTTGCATTTTGTTGGTACTTTGCGATAAAACTTACCTCTTCCAAAAAAGTAACGTAATTACTCGCACGGGGTCACCGCTCAAGAGCGCAGCGACGCGTCCTTCTAAAATATAAACTTAGACTTGCGTTATGAAGCTAGCAAGGGCGCGGGGGAATCGAAAAGTGCTTCATTTTTTCATCCGAAAATGCTTTGACCCCATGCGAGTAATTAAGTGTTAAGTGGTCATTTTCAACCTAAGCCCCTCTGAAAACTCTCGTGTCCTCAGTAATGGCTCTCAACCTTGATTCAATTACTACAAAATCAATAAATGTTTCTCATATTGGTGGATATATTTATGATCGAAGAAAGTATTCGACACAAACAGGTTCAGCTAACATTTTTTTTTTTTGCTTAACATTTGTATGTTTTTTACAATAAGAAAATATTTTTATATATTTTTCACAATAAAAAATCAAAATCTAAAAATTAAACGATCAACATTTTAAAGTAAAAAGAAAGTAATGGAGGATACCTACATAATAAAGAGGAACAATAATTTGAGAAATTCTTTTCATGGTAGTTGGTATTTAGCATGTATGATATTGACTTCTAAAACTCAAGTTATTTTAAATATCTGTGTCAGTATGCTGCTCTTAGTTGGAAATTTCTGCGGTGACTTGAAATTGTTCATAAAAACCTCTTCGATTTGGAGGCATACACGCAGCTAACCTCTAAAAGGATATCTTTTTTCTCCTACCTCTGGGAATAACTTCCTTTGGAATGTCCTCTAACTCCAATTTATTCTTTCTAAAATTTTCCAGTATGTACTCTTTTTCAAATATTCATAAAAGTTCTCATTGAACACGTTCAGTTCCTTGTAGTCTTCATCCAGACACAGTTTTTTGCAAATGGTGTGGGTGGGTCCTCAGTGACACCATACTATTTTGAATTTACTAATATTTGTAGTCTCTAATGAGATTAGATTTCATTTCATTTTCTGAACAATAAGGACGGGTTGTTTCAAAACATTTAAACAATTCATCAATTTTGAAGTTGATTTTCACGTTCTATACGAGTTGTTATTGTATCATTATAGACCAGTTGCTTCATAAATCTGAAATAATACAGAACTTGAATATAAATTTCCCAAAATGTGAATATTTGATGAACTGTTAAAATTTTTTGAAACAACCCTTCCCAAGAATCTTTATGTCCATGTAGTGTGTGGATAAAATATGACATTATTGATGTTGTTGTATCCGAAAATGAATGTTATTTTTTTTAAATATATTTTTGTTGTTGAAGATTTTGCAGGCCCGCACAAATATCTGGCGTTTTCTTTTTATATACATATATCTTTTTTCAAGTATAATCATACTATACGTTTTTTGCAGCCCGCACAAATATCTGCCGTTTTCTTTGTAAATATATTTTTTTTGTGTTTAGTTTAGGATACTATCCGTTTTTTTGCGACCCGCACAAATATCTGCCGTTTTCTTTTTAACTATATTTTTTTTCATGAACGAGTACAATTATACTAACCGCTTTTTTGCGGCCCGCACAAATATCTGTCGTTTTCTTTTTAACTATATTTTTTTTCATATACGAGTACAATTATACTATCCGTTTTTCTGCGGCCAGCACAAATATCTGCCGTTTTCTTTTTTAAATATATATTTTTTCATGTACAATTAATTATATTATCCTTTTTTTTACAAGGAATTATATTGACGTTTGAGACTTTCAGGGGGGCAGTAGACCCAGAGAAAATTGGAGGGCGTAGAGATGGCACAGTGAGGGTGTAGGTAGATAAAAAAAATGCTCTAAAAAAGACAAAAAAACACGCCTATCACGTACTAATAAAGCAAAATAAACTTTAATATTGGTTCATTTCTGTTATTGTATGTATTGTAATAATTTTTATCACATGTGCAAAAATTCACACATTTCCATAGTTCGGGAAGTGGATGAAAATTGAACAGAAAGATTCCATTCCAGAAACACACACAATTTTTTTAAAAATATAATATTATGATTTTACGTGTATTATTATTATTAAGAATTGACACTATACCATGAACACAAGAAGGAAGGAAGTAGCAACCCGGTACTTAAATACAAAATAATTGCTTTTTTAACTTGCTAAACAAAAAGGTACCCCCCCCCCCAAATCATAAGTGTGCGGCCCGCGGTGATACCTCACATTGTCCTATGTGGCCCTTGACCAGAAAAGTGTGACGACCGCTGGGTTAGCGTTATTGACTCCAGTCCGTTGGGAGAAATGTTCAATCGTAAGTCAAAGCAAAACAAATTAAGTTTTAAGTCATTTGAAAATAGATATGTACCTACAGAAAAAAATATAGTAAAGAAATTACCTGTAAAGAAAAAAAAAACAATTTTTTTATAGGGGTTGATTTTTTAATGGAGTAATACTAGTGTCCGACCGAAACAGGACTTTCCACCGAAACCGAATCTTCAGTGTCTGTCTCAGTTTCGGCCAAAACCGAAACTTTTTTAGACATGTTAAAAATCGATTGTTTACTGTTATTTGGCTTACTTTTTACACATATTCAGACAGTTAACACGTGTTAAATTAAATAAATAAAAAAAGCAATAATTGAAGTATGTGAAAAAATAACTTTTTTTTTTATTACTTGTATAAAACAAACAAAATTTATAAAAAATAACAAAACATGCTAACTACTTCTTGGAACAAAAATTTGTCAATAATCATCACTTAAACATTATAAAGGAAGGACCTCATTAATTGAGTATTTTAATTTTTATTGCATTTTATGATTATATAGTGATTTCCATTTTACAAATAATATGTAATCGCGGATTCATGACGTACCTATCTACAAATTGATATAGATAATAATCTATCGGCATTTTTCACAATATCAAATAAAGATTTATCACAATTTTTTTTTCAAATGTCCATCCACACCTGGGCCCTAGAGCCGCCTCGCTGATAACTTATATAAAAATGGTTAACCTTTGAATGAACAAAACATCGCCAATATGTTGATTGACGGTGAAGGAAATCTTCAAGATCCTTGTCCAACTGTATCGAGGATCTTGAAGATTTGGCTGTACTTTTGGATATCTCATCCATGAATGGACGAATGAATGAATCTAACCACCACTGTTTAATATCCACATAATATAATATCCACGCACAGGCTTCGCCTTTGTGGGATCTTTTTTGTTACTCTCTTATATTTTATGTTATTATGTTTGTACCTATTCCCATGCATCAAAAAATTTTGCTAATAAAAAAAATTAAATAAAAAAAATCTAATGAATCGGAATGCGGAAGAAGCTGTACCTTGTTGTTCAACTTCTAAAAAAGATGAAAGTTGATCACTGTAAATGGGATCAGGGTGAATTTACCCCCATTATTCACGAATTCGATTTAAGTATATAGAAGTCGCTGAAAACTTATCCAAAGCATAGTCCCCTCAGCATAGGATCTCCTAGGGAGGAGGACTACGAACATAATTTTTATTTTATATACATATATGTAAAGGAAATATATTCCCTTTAAATTTGAATCCTATAATGTCAATAAGAATGCAATCATCGATTGTCATTTGTTTTGTTATTCTATTATTTGATTGTTAGAAAAAAACCATTCAAAGTGATATTAATAAACATAAATGTCGTTTCTTAGTTAAAAAAAACTTTGCAACACAAGTGTTTTATTTAGAAATTAATAAAAAGGAATTAAACCTATCAACTTATTATAAAACGACATTTCGTTTTAAACCAAAAATGGAGAAAATTCAATTCGAATTTACACTATTACCTGGAAGCGATGGCAGGTCAAATATTATTAGCATTACAAAAATAGTCACAAGTGTTGAAAAAGTGTTTACAATACCAGAAATGCTACGATCCGCCAGCTATCACGAGGAGATAATGAAAACTAGTGCTTTTGGAAAAATAAAAAATAGTTTGAAAAAAAGATACCAGGTTAGAAGAGTCTGGTTAACCATGACAGAAGAACTAAAAAAAACATATGTAGACGAAGATGGAAACCTACGGTTTGGAGACCAATACCTCGAAGAATTGGACGAAAAAAGTTTACAAGTACATCAAAAAGAAGATGCATTAGGAAAATTAATTGAAAAGTTAATGGAAGATAAGCAACAGAGCTTAAAAAACATTGATGAGAAGTTTGTTATAGAAAAATTCTGCACTAAAAATACAAATGCAAGCCAGTGGATGGAAGTGTTTGAAAAAGAATGTTTGCGGTTTGATGTGACCATGGATGGAAAAAAAATAGAAATACTCAGATTGTTCATGGATAAATCTTGTATAGACTGGTACAGTTCCATGATTATAAAACTAACAATGAACTCAGAGTGGTCAACATGGAAAAACAAATTCTGTGAATCATTTGCAAACAAAGGATGGAACCCTGTCACATACGCACTATCATTTAGATACAAAGATGGTTCTCTGTTGGATTATGCTATGAGAAAAGAAAAACTTCTATTGGATGTGAGAAGATCAATTGACACCGGTACTTTGATAGATCTTGTTGCTTCCGGACTACCAGAATTCATACTTAACAAGATCGATAGAGAAGGATTACAAGATACTGTAGATTTGTTTAATGAAGTAAACAAGTATGAACATATGGTCAACAAAAAAAGATTTATGAATCAGAAAACATTTGGAAATGCAGAACATAATAAAAATGGGGGTAAAAATCCATGTAAAATTTGTGAAAAATTGAATAAGGGCATTCGTTACCACCCTGAAGCTACATGCTGGTTCAAAACAAAAGAGGATGAAAAATTTAAGAGAAATGCCATTAAACATGTAAACAATTCAGTGATAGAAACTGAATTAAATGAAAATGATCAAAAAAACTAATAGTAACACCATTAATAAAAGTCAAACTATTACTAAATGATAAATTAAAAATATACGGAATTTATGATTCGGGTTCAAATGTTTCTCTAATTAATTCTAAATTATTGAAACTAAAAGGAAAAGGAAACAATTTGAATGAAGCAAATTTAGTAACGATTAATGGTGTTAAAAAGACGAGTGGTTTGACAACGTTAAACATAAAAATTTTTGAATTGGAGAAAAAAGTTGATGTGTACATTATTGATGAACACAATTTCAAGTATGATTTTTTGATTGGATTAGACATGATAAAAGACTTCAAACTTATCCAAAGTGAAGACTTACAAATATCACAGAAACTCTGCCTAAATAATACAAATAAAAAAGAAAAATATTCTACAGATATCAAAACGAATACTGAATTTAATCATATAGAAAAACACAGAATTAATTTTAACGAACATGTTAAAGAAGAAGATTTTAAAATAACAATGAATCATTTAAATAATGATCAAAAAACAGAAATAAATGAACTAATAGACAAATACACAGTGTTCGCGAAGAGTAAATATGATGTTGGCACTGTCAATGGATATGAAGCGAAGATAGACTTATTAGTGGATAAATATTGTAGTAAGAGGCCTTACAGATGCAGTGTAGAAGATAAAAAGGAAATAGAAGAGCAAATAGCAAAATTATTAGACAATAAACTGATAGAAGAGTCGTACAGTCCATTTGCTGCACCGGTTACTCTAGCATTTAAAAAAGAAGAAAACAAAAGATCCAGATTATGCATAGACTTCAGAGACTTAAATAAAATAGTAATACCTCAAGCTCAACCATTTCCATTGATTGAAGACCTAATGACAAAGACCAGAAATTGCAAATTTTTTTCAACGCTGGATATAAACTCAGCCTTTTGGTCTATTCCATTGCGGATTGAAGACAAAAAAAAAAACAGGATTTGTAACACAGGAGGGACATTATCAATGGACCTGCCTGCCTTTTGGATTGAAGACTTCTCCGGCAATTTTTCAGAGGATATTAAGCAATATATTGAGAAAATATAAACTAAACGAATTTGCTGTCAATTACATAGATGACATTCTTATTTTTTCAAAAACTTTTGCTGAACACATTGATCATCTGACAAAGCTGCTGAATGCAATCAAAACAGAAGGTTTTAGATTAAAATTTACAAAATGCACATTTGCATCAGATATGGTAAAATATCTGGGTCATATAATTCAGAATAATTCAGTCAAGCCAGTAAAGGATAATTTGATTTCAATAAAGAATTTTCCTATTCCAAAAACACAAAAGAATGTGCTACAATTTCTAGGAAAAATCAACTTTTATCATGAGTACATTCCGAAGAGTGCAATAATACTAGATCCTTTGCATAATTTATTAAGGAAAAATCAAAAGTTTATTTGGACTGATAAATGCCAAAATGCTTTTGAAACGATGAAAAACCTAATATGCTCACAACCGATCTTGGAAATTTTTGATCAAGATTTACCAATTAATATATATACAGATGCTTCTCTAGAGGGTGTTGGAGCTATTTTAAAATAGACACAATCTGATGGAAAAGAAAAACCTGTTGCTTACTTTTCGAAAAAATTAAACAGCGCACAGAAAAAGAAAAAAGCAATTTACTTAGAATGCTTAGCTATAAAAGAGGCAGTGAGATACTGGCAATACTGGTTGATAGGTAAACCATTTACAGTTTATTCAGATCACAAACCGCTGGAAAATATGAATATCAAATCTAGAACCGATGAAGAGCTGGGTTACTTAACATATTACTTATCCCAATATGATTTTCAAATTAAATATTCTCCAGGAAAGTACAATATTGAAGCTGATTGTCTAAGCAGAAACCCAGTCTTAGAACCAGATGAGAACCAAGATGAGCAATTAAAAGTTGTCAACTTAATAAAATTAGAAGATATCTTAAAAGATCAGGTCAAAAATGAGAAGATACAGTGCAGAAAAGATAAATTGATATCGAAGAATAATGTTTATTACAAGAAAGTAAAAAAAAAAGAAAAAATAATTCTATCAGAAAAATTCAGCATAGATTTTATCAAAAATGTTTACACAGACCTAGGTCACATAGGAATTAATCAAATGCAAAAAATGATAAGCTCATGGTACACATCAGAAAACATGACAAACAATATAAAGAGAACTTGCGAAAGTTGTGCAGTATGTTTAAAGAACAAATCAAGAGGTCAAAATAAATATGGATTGATGTCCTACTTGGGTTCCGCAACAAAACCTTTTGAAATATGTTCTATTGATACGATAGGTGGTTTTGGGGGTTCACGGTCAACAAAGAGATACTTGCACCTGCTATCAGATCATTTCACGAGGTTTGCATATATTTTGACGTCAAAAACTCAAAATACCAACGATTTCATCAAACTCTTAAACTCCACAGAAACTAATGACATTGGCATGATACTATCAGACCAATATCCGGGTCTTAATTCTAGAGAATTCAAAAAATTTTTGGATGAAAAAAATATTCCAATCATTTTTACTGCAGTAAACTCGCCTTTCTCAAATGGATTAAATGAAAGATTAAATCAAACGCTAGTCAATAAAATTAGATGCAAAATCAACGAAAATGACTTAAAAGTGGCTTGGATAGCCCGTAATTGTGTAAAAAACTATAATGAAACGGAGCACACTGTCACTGGTTATGCGCCTCAGTACCTACTTAACGGCACAGATGTTACGATTTTGCCAAATGAGTTAAAACTTAAGAAGACTGACATCGATTTGATTCAAGACAGAAAAAAAGCTCTGGAAAATACTATAAAGTCACATAATTACAACAAGATGATTTACAATAAAAGCAGGAGACATATTAACTTCAAAGTTGGTGATACTGTTTTTGTGGAGAATGGAAACAAACTTAACAGGAAGAAGCTCGACGAATTGAGAATCGGACCCTACAAAATCATAGAAAAATTATCAAACTCAATTTACAAGATAAATACTGGTCGAAAAAAATTAGAATCAAATTTTTTCCACATCTCGAAATTAATTCCAGCACCTGCATTGATGAACCATGAAGAGGATATCGAAGATGAATGAAAATTTTTGCAATAATTTTCTTTCCCGCGGGGGGGGGGGAGATGTAAAGGAAATATATTCCCTTTAAATTTAAATCCTATAATGTCAATTAGAATGTAATCATCGAATGTCATTTGTTTTGTTATTCTATTATTTGATTGTTAGAAAAAAACCATTCAAAGTGATATTAATAAACATAAATGTCGTTTCTTAGTTAAAAAAAACTTTGCAACACAAGTGTTTTATTTAGAAATTAATAAAAAGGAATTAAACCTATCAACTTATTATATATATACCTAACATGTTTCATAGAAAAATAATAAATATATAGTTACTAAAAAGAAAAAAGAAAGTAACTCATGTATAAGACCAAATATTCCTGTTAGCGAAAATTCATTGGAAATTGAGTTTTTTTAATCTTTTCACCGCGGCGGCTGACTAAAGTCATTTCATCAAGTGGCTCACACCGCGCGGCGGCTGACTTCAGTCATTTTCAAGTTTCGACTTCGTTTTCTAAGCACATGTATGCCGTATACGATCGAAATTTATATTAAAAATAAGAATATTCATTTGTGGTGCGACCTCTCTGAGAATGTTTATCAACTACTTCATTGTTTATCTTGGTAAATGAATAAAACCGAGAGCGCGGCCCCAGCCGCCAGTCACAGTTTTGAAAATGCGTGCGAATCTGATTGTCTCTTTCGAGCGGACCCCGTAGCGTATTAGTAATAATACTTGTGCGTCGATATCCACTTTGAAATCTACTTTATTTTTGTGTACATAATTGTTTAATTGTTGTATTATTTAAAAATTGACTAATTCAATTTTATAAACATCTTGTTTTGTGTGTTTACGTAAGAATTTTAAAACTTTTTTTTTAACAACACTCAAATTGTCGACACATGGCTTATCTGAAATTGATATTGAAGCAATGTTAGATTCGGAAAGTGTTTTTGAAATAAGTGATGACTGATGACTATACAGATATTGTTTTTGTTGGGCATTATGAAAGTTATGTCTCAATCCCGTCAGTTCAGCCAACAACTTCTTCTGCTGAACCTTTGACTTTCCCATCTCAACCTAGCCGGCCCTCTAAATTCAGAAACCTATTCGTAATAAATTCGCAAAAATACCGAATATTTTCTGCGTAAACCAAATATTTGCGGTTGATTGCCGCCGTGACCGGTTCTTAAAATTTAGATATTCGTAGTAAATTTGTAAAAATACAATATATTTCCACGTAAATCGAAATTTCCGAAACCGAATCCCATCTCGGCCGCCCCACCAAATTTAGATACCTATTTGAAATAAATTCACAAAAATACCATATTTCCGCGAAAATCGAAATATCGCACCGGATTTCCTTTGCAGGCGGCCATTCTAATTCGGGAATTAGAAGTAAATTCGTAAAAATACAAAATATTTCTGCGTAAATCGAAATTTCGCAGCCGAATCACGTCGTGGCTGGCCCTCTAAATTTAGATACCCGTTTGATTCACAGAAAATACGATATTTCCGCGTAAATCGAAATTTCGCGGCAGATTTCCGTTGCAGGCGTCCATTCTAATTAAGATGTTCATAGTATTCGTAAAAATACCCACCATTTCTGTTTAAATCAAACATTTGTGGCCGTTTCCATAGAGGCCGGCCCTGTGAATTCAGATATTTCGAGTAAATTTGTAAAAATACGGTAAATTTCCTCAAAAATAGACATTTGCGGCCGATTTCCGCCGCAGCCGGCTCTTTAAATCCATATAATCGAAGTAAATTCATAAAAATACGGCATTCCGGTGTAAACCAATTTAGATTTATAAAATAATAATACGACTTAGGTCAATATCAACCGCATAAATTAACGTTTTACGGCGATTTACTGCCGTAAAATGTCGATCTTATTAATGCAAATTTATCAGTGAAAACAATATAAAATAATTTCACAACATAAATATCAATAAAATGTTAACTATAGAAGTACCTATAAACTAAAACCACAGCATCTTTTAAAATTCGATAAAATTAAAATTGATAACGTTATTATCAAGCTCTGCAAGTATTTTAGTGTGTATTTTTGTTACAGCTGTTTCAGTTTACAGTTTGAAAATGGTTTTGCAAACATTATAACATTATCAAATTAAATTTTAATTGAATTAAAAAAAAAAAAAAAAAAACAAAAAATTAAATGGAATTCTACGAATTAAACACAAAAACAATTAATAAAAATAGAGCATCGGCGCAGTGGCCCTTCTTGACGCGTCTCGTATTTCACTACACGAGCAAGTAGGTAGCTATATGTTACGTCATACGTTGCTAGAAGCGGCCATGTTAGAGATTGCTTTGTTTGTTGATATTCAGGGCGTGTTTATATTAACGCAATTATAACGTTATCTTCATTTCAGTTGATCTCAAATGAATGTTTATTGATACTTCGATATTGGAGGATGATGTTATCAAGATTTATTAATGTTTTTAGGATTAATCCAGACAATGATTTTGTTTTCTAAAAGGGTCTATGTAAAAATGACATTCGAAAAAGAAAGTGCCGCGTGGGGACGACTGCTTAGGTATATTTTTTTAGCGGTTAAAAGGTTAAAATTATTTTTTAAGCTTGATGTAATGAAAATAATTGTTAGCAAAACGCTAACAAATAAGTACGCTGAGGGAAAAAGCTCAATAATGGCATACAGGAAAATTAATCCAATAATTGAAACTCCTTTCTTCAAAGTCTTATTTTCCATAGACAGATTTTTACTTTTCCTGCGAGCCCTTCATTTTTCAGATAACGATACTAGGACAACAGATAAAATCGAAAAAAAACGACAACGCCAAGAGTTTAAAACTATTTAGCTTATTTATGTAGTGTCGTTTTTGTGAAAAATCACCTCAAGGATGCTGTACATACAAATATATAATACAAATTATATAAAAACTAAGATAGTATACATTTATATATTTACATAAGAAATTAAAAATCTGTTCTGATGACCGATGGTTTTTGTTTTTCCTTCTAAATTGCATATTATTATTTTTTTGTCCTAGTTTCTAAGTAAGATTTCTAATAATGTTTTTTCATATTCCGCAATTTGGTGTTTAAAAAAAAAATTTGAATTGTTGAAAAAACTCTCTTCCATGGTACAGTTTTATTTTTTAAAACTCACTCCAGGAGAAAACTTGTTCCAAGAAGTAGTTAACATGTTTTGTTATTTTTTATAAATTTTGTTTGTTTTATATAAGTAATTAAAAAAAAAGTTATTTTTTCACATACTCCAATTATTGCTTTTTTTTATTTATTTAATTTAACACGTGTTAACTGTCTGAATATGTGTAAAAAGTTAGCCAAATAACAGTAAACAATCGATTTTTAACATGTCTAAAAAAGTTTCGGTTTCGGCCGAAACTGAGACAGACACCGAAGATTCGGTTTCGGTGGAAAGTCCTGTTTCGGTAGGACACTAGTAATTACTTAAAAAAATTTTTTTTTTACTATACAGGTAATTCTTTACTATATTTTTTTCTGTAGGTACATATCTATTTTCAAATGACTTAAAACTTAATTTTTTTTGCTTTGACTTACGATTGAACATTTCTCCCAACGGACTGGAGTCAATAACGCTAACCGCTCAGCCTGCAAAATCTTCAACAACAAAAATACATTTAAAAAAAATAACATTCATTTTCGGATACAACAACATCAATAATGTCATATTTTTTCCACACACTACATGGACATAAAGATTCTTAGGAAGGGTTGTTTCAAAAAATTTGAACAGTTCATCAAATATTCACGTTTTGGGAAATTTGTATTCAAGTTCTGTGATTATTTCAGATTTATGAAGCAACTGGTCTATAATGATACAATAATAGAACTTGATTGATCATTTAATGATTTATTATTAAATTATAATAGATATTTTTCATCTATCTAGTACACCCCTACACAAGCAAGGGTCCTTTAAATGATTTACCTGTAACTAGATAATAAATGTTTAGAATCTGCTGTTATTAGGTTAGGAACCTAAAAAACAAAAAAATATTGATTTAAATCGAGCTGTTTTACATGTCCGTTGAGAAGTGATCTTTAAAATGATCTACTTCTAAATGTGCCGCCAAACTAAATTTGAAAATGTTAATACTTCATCGCAAATTACACCGATAATAATGTAAATAATTACATATTCCAAATTTTTCCCTAACTCTCCAATACAAAAACAACCATTGTTTCACGCAAGACAT
The DNA here is from genome assembly GCA_929108145.2 of Limnephilus rhombicus. Lineage (NCBI taxonomy): Eukaryota > Metazoa > Arthropoda > Insecta > Trichoptera > Limnephilidae > Limnephilus > Limnephilus rhombicus. The sequence goes on from OV815278.1 coordinate 28,007,722, forward strand.
GCGTGCAAAATGCAAAACCGACTTATGTTTAAATCACCATCTCTTACAATTAGTACAATTAATTAATTCATGCTATCTCTCCTTCACGGTCATGACCTAAGAGTCTCTAAGCTTTCTTTAGTACCTATGCGGGAGAATTTTTACTCCAGGTGAAAGACATAGTGCCATTTAGTGCCAGTATTGTATGGCGCGCACAGGGATAGAAGATATCAAAGTCGTTGACATTTTTAAAATTGAACCAGGGATCGTAAATAATGTGTGAATGGGAGCTTCCATTTGAGACAATAGATGTCACTGCTCGTCACTCGCGGCCGTGGCCGCTCGCTGCTCGCTATGTCGCGGTTCATTTCAAATAAAGAATAAGAACAGTCGATGCATTGAGCAGTTTAATGCATAAAAATTTATTGTTTTTATGTCTTATAATTTTGGGGGGTCAAACACCCATTGACCTAAGGGGAGAACCGCCCCTGGTTATCAGTACCAAACACAAAGGCAAATCACCTACTAATTAATTACCTATAAAGAAAAATCTATTTTGCAAAATAAATGATACCAACTTGCAATACGCACTTCACAATTCGAACAGTAAACCACACTCTTTAATTTTGCTCTAACTGTCAAAAACTGACTTCAAACTAAATAAAAAAATCCAAATGCGTAAGATAATCTTTCAATGGGAAAAATTACGAAACGAATAAGTTATAGTGTAAAACGCATAGAAACATCAACGGTTTAATCTTTCAAAGGAAGCGCCGCTCACAATAAAAATGTTTTTTATTACCGAAGGCCGAACAGTGACGTCACAGAATCTTTAAATCGTGAATAACTCCGCCGTTATGATAGCCATATCACTAAAAACTTTGACAAGTTATGAGGAAATGATTACAGATGTCGGTAACATTCGGTTTTTATTAATTCCTAGGCGCTAACGTACTTGTATGGTCATACTCCCGGACAGGTTAAAATGGTTCAGGAAAGTGTCGGGTGTCAAAAAAGCACATTGTACAATGTAAATAGTTAAAAATCTTTGACTTCGATTTTTCAACCATTTCTTAACTTTTCATCCTTGGTTGATCCTCCATAGGTTGATTTTTTCACCTCACCCATAATACTGTAGACAAGATACATATTTAGATTCACCTGAGAGTCTGAGAACCTTAAAACCTCATTATTACAAAGGAAATATTCATACTGAACCCAGAGAGTTTCTAACTAGTGACCTAACGAAGGTTCGGTTTTGGTTTCGGCAAGTTTCGGCAAAAAAAATCTAGTTTTGGCATAATTTTCGGTTTCGGAAGATTTTCTGCCGAACCTTCGGCCGCACCGAAACTCTGAAAAAGTTCTCAATAAATGGTTAATTTAGTCTAAAGAATGTTGTGATTGCAAATGCAATTTAAATTAAAATACTCGAATTAATGAGGTCCTTCCTTTATAATGTACATGAGTGTTGATTATTGACAAATTTTTGTTCCAAGAAGTAGTTAACGTGTTTGTCAATTTTTAGTAATGTAAAAAAAAAAGTTTTTTCACATTCTTCAATTATTGCTTTTTTATTTCATTTAACACATGTTAACTGTTTGTATAAGTGTAAAAAATAAGCCAAATTTCAGTAAACAATAGATTTCAACACGTCTAAAAAAGTTTTGGTTTCGACCGAAACTGAGACAGCTACCGAAGATTCAGTTTCGGGAGAAAGTCTTGTTTCAGTTGGACAATATTTCTAACCCTGTAATAAAAAAAAACATTTATCACAATTTTACGTATTTTATACAAAATAAAAGTTTGATTAAAATTTAAGGCATTTAATAAAAATTTACACAAAAAAATTTTCTAGCATATAAAAATAAATTATTGAAAAGAAGTACATATAATGTAATTTCGAATAGTAAAAAAGGCATTCGTAGGAATAAATTTAGAATAATTTATGAAATTGTTTAAGTATAGTGCAACGATTTTGTAACTTTGAGATTGTGTTCTTTGATCATGAGTTCCTTTTCTTCGTCAATCTGTTTTCTCCTGAAAAAGACAAGAATCATATTAAATAAATTATACAACATAATATTTTTTTAAAACTATTAACTAACAACTTTCTTGTTCATTGTAGTGAATATACATGTTCAATATCCACCATCAACGAATGTAATGTAAAACTACATTATTAGTAGGGAACAAAAAAGACAATCAATTTCAACAATGGCACCTAAAGGAAGTTCATTTCCACTCTGTTAAGAAAACGAGAGCAGAAAAATAAAATGCTTTGACCCTTTTGGCTCGGAGTGCTGATCTATCAGTGCACCTAGACTGTGATAAATGCGTCACAACAGCAAAAAGGAACTCCAGTTCAACTTTTTTAATGAATAATGACCTTCCAACTTAATTATTTTTATTTTTAGAGTTAGTTTTAATAGTTAAAATAAATGTCAAAGTTTTAATTTTTCAAAATCCCCGAAAACCACCTTACGTATGGTGAATCGTGTGACGTCATCACTCACCAAAAGTTTGTTTTATTTTCAATAGGTGTTGTCATTTTGTATGACAGTTATAAGGAAGAAGCTATGAAACTATTCAATAAGTAAAAACATTATTTAGGTGGAATTTTACGCACCAGATTTAAATGTCCGGGTTAAATTTTCCCCACAGGAAAAACTAAACCCATTCACACACTTCCTCAAATGATCATCTAGTCAACCCACGCTATGCAATTGCACTATATAAGTATTATAAATACAAAACAATACAAGAACTACATGTCAACCTCAGTACCGGATTATCCCTTAGGCAGAGTAGGCAACTGCCTAGGGGCCCCGCATCGGCTAGGGGCCCCGCGTCCCGAGAAAAACAATTAGTGAGCAACGAAGTTTCGGAAAAAGTCACCTTTCAAGATATTTTAATTTTTTTTTATTAGGAAAATTTACAGGTTAATAACATTAGGTACACGCATCAAAGAAAACAACAAATTTTAATAATTAGGTTATAACTTTATAACCCAATTAATAATTAATGTTCACATCATGCACAAATAATAAATAAAAAGCCTATAATTAAAACAAATATAAACATAGTTGTATTTTATTTTTCTTTCCTTCTATTTGTTGCAACATTACTTAGTATCTGAAGTGATTGAAGGTGCCGTGTGTGGTTTGTATTGGCATTTGTTTTGTTTTATTTCTAACTAGCTGGGTTACCCGGCTTCGCTCGGAAAACATTCGAGAGTATTCTGGAATGTTTCACATTGATGTTCCCGATTCCCTATTCTTGAACATTCCACAATTTTCCAGAAGGTTCCAGGATGTTCTGGAACGATGTGGAATGCTCTCAAATACTCTGACTGGGGTGTCCGACATCGCTCATGGAGTTGATGTGAGATTGAATTGACGTTCGAATCCACGACGGATCTTGCTTTATATACCCCATATGGGTAGCCCCATACAAAAAAAACTTCAAATGTTCCAGAATAATGTTCCAGATCATTCCACAACATTCAGGAGTGTTCAGGAATGTTCCATAATGATCTGGGCTGTTCCGATATGTTCCCGAAGTTTCCTCCTATTCTCTAACATTCCAGAATGTTCCGAGATGTTCTGGAATGTGGTGGAATGCTCAAGAATAATCTGGAATTTTTTGAACTGTTCTAGAAATTTCAACAGGGCCAAACTTCCAGCCCTTATATCTTTAAAAGCACGCCCTTCAGGTGAGAATGGGAACTTTCTTCATGGATAGAGGATAGAGGGATACCACACAATATACCCCCGTTATCGTACCGGGACTCGTCTTTGAGCTTTAGTGGTATGCAAATTATTTTTTTAATAATATAACTATCCAAACTTCTAGAACTTTCCAGAACCTTCTAGAATCACTGACGCTCTCCGTCACTCATTTCTGAAAGCTTCTTGAACTTTCTCCTTCCATAACATCCTAGAGCATTAGGTAACCTTTCAGAACTATCTAAAACCTTCTACTCACCGACATACTCCATCGCTCCTTTCAGAACTTTCTAGAGCTTTGTCGAACCTTCTAGAACTTTTCAGAATCTTCTAGACTCACTGACGTACTCCGCTATTCCTTCCAGAACTTTCTATAGCTTTATCGAACCGTCTAGAACTCAGGAACTTTGTAAACTCACCGACGTACTCCGCCACTCCTTCCCAAAATTTCTAGAGCTTTATCGAAATTAAAAATACTTTATTTCGGAACTTTCTACACTCACCAACATACTTCGCCAATCCTTATAGAATTTTCTACAGCTTTATCAAATTTTGTAGAACTTTTCGGAAACTTCTAGACTCACGCCACTCCTCTCAAAACTTTATACAGGTTTACAGAACCTTGTAGAACTTTCCGAAACCTTCTAAACTCACTGACGCGTTCCGTACCTCCTTCCAGAACTTTTTATAGCTTTATCGAACCTTATAGAACTTTCTGGAACCTTCTAGACCTACCGACATATTCCATAATGCCTTCCAGAACATTCTACAGCTCTATCAAACCTTTTAGAACTTTCACTTCATATTCCGCCACTCCCCTCAGAACTTTTTGCAGCTTTATCAAACCTTATGAAACTTTATCGAATCCTCTGGAATTTTTCGGAACCTTCTAGACTCACCGACATACTCCGCCTTCCAGAATTTTCTATAGATTTATCGAACCTTCTAGATCTTAGATTAACCGTATTCCCTTGATTAAATCTTAAACAAGGCTTTAAGGACACTGCAAAAAATTGTTATTTTTAATTCATTTTCTGAAAGATGCATTTGTTAATAATGCTCTCACCGTTTGAGAAAATTGGTATAATTGATGGAGATACAGCATTTTGTATGAAACAGTTTGTATGTTGAATTATCCTCAGCAAAACTTTGAAAGCGTTTCTCTCGAAACTACGTTTTTCAACCTGCTTGACAACATATTAGAAAAACTATACATCCGATTTGCATGCACTAAGGCTTAAACAGTTAGAAAATCCAGTCACTATGGCACCACTTCGGGATTTTTTTATGAAGGTCTATTTTTTTATGAACAATGAAAATTTTCCATAAAAAAACGAAAATAAAATTCGCTGGTCCGAAATATTTTTAAGATATAAAAATTCTCCAATGACGTAGACAGTAGAGGTTCGAACCGGTGCATGCAAATCGGATGTACAGTTTTTTTTAATATGTTGTCAACCAGGTTGAAAAACGTGTTAAAAAAGTTTCGAGAAAAACGCATTCAAAGTTTTGCTGAAGGATAATTCAACATACAAACTGTTTCAAATGGTTTCACATAAAATGCTGTATCTCCGTCAATTTTTCGAATTTCTTTAAAACATTTGGTGAGAGCATTTTTAACAAATGCATCTTTCAGAAAATGAAATAAATAAAAAAAATTACAAAAGTAATTTTTACAGTGCCTTAAACTTTCAAAATATTGTTTGCGAGAAAACCGATTTAAATTTTTTTATACTCGAAATATACTTGAATCGAGCATGAGGGCCGGTCGCTTGAAACGCTGTACCTTCGTTAGTTTTGCTCCGATTTATTTGAAATTTTGACACAATACTTAATATACTGACATGTTTTACATTCAGAAAAAAATAAAAAATAAAGTTTTAAAACCTTACCCCCCCCCCTCCCTTCCCTCCCCCTTCAACCACCCCCTCCCCCATTAGTCCGCCATTGGTAAAGGGGCCCCGAGATGTGCATTGCCTAGGGGCCCCGACATGGTTAATCCGGCCCTGGTCAACCTACTAGAGACCAAATGGGAATATAATTCACCGACTCCAGATATTTTCATATCAGAGGGTTCGGATCTGTGGCATTTCTAATTGAACCTATAAATCCTACTGATCCCTCAATATAAATATTTAAAAAATCTTTTGTAATCCTACATGTATTTAAAATTACTGATTTTTGCATTTTTATATACAAATTCTTTGACAAATCTAATATGCTTAAATTTTGAATCAGATTCCTAGGTATTATGCCAGTGGCCAAAATAACAAATGGTAATATTTTTATAGTCCGAGAATGCCAAATTCTTTTAATCTCATTTCATAAATCTGTGTATTTTCTTATTTTTTCAGAAACAGTTTTTTGAATATTACAGGAATTTGGAATAGCTACATCAATGATATAAGTTATTTTTTTTAATTTTGTCATGTAAAACTATGTCAGGTCTATTATGACTAATTGTTCTGTCTGTTAGTATAGTTTTAACATAATATATTTTATAAAATTCATTTTCTAAAAATGAATTTGGTTCATATTCATAATATGGTACTATATTACGGCAGTCAATCGAGTTATGTTTAATTACCCAATTTTGGTGAATTATTTTTAAAACCTGATTGTGCCTAAATGTGTACTCGGACGGCGCTAATATAGAACATCCCGATATAATATGTTCTATAGTTTCCGGAAAAGCCAAACATTTATTTATTATATTATTCAATATTATTATGGGAGAGTGGTATAAAAAAGAAGAAATATAAGAAATTATTATTTTTTTGGCTTTTAAGAATCGAAATTAATATTATGGAATAAGGAACTCCAGTGAAAAATATTACAGCTTCAAAAAAAATATGTTCATATAGATTATAGGTTCCCAACCTTTTTTTGCCCACCGCCCCCCAACTCGTAAATCTGAAACAGCAATTGTCGTCACGATTATATTTGCCACAACGGGGGCGGGGGGCGGGGGGGGGGGGATAGGATGGGGCAAGATGCGTTTTTTAATTTTTTTTTATTGTATATTTTATTTGGTGACCGGCCAACTCAGAATGAAACCAACTCAGAAGCACCTCATAAAGGTCATTAAAGAGAGATGATAAAAAAATATTGGTTAAGTTAGGTTAGGGTTACCGGCAATTTTAAAATTATTTTTTCATAGCTTTTAATGACCTTTCTGAGGTGTTGAGATGGTTTAATTCTGAGTTGGCATGGAACCGTTCTGAATTATTTTCATTTTTTTTATTGCTCAGAAAGATTACACTTGTGCAGAAATTCATGTGACACGGTACAGTGGTATTGTAGACCAATTTCCGTGTTTTGATGTCGAACTTTCCCTGTATCCTACTATTCTTTTTAATTTTTTCTGCAATTTCTTAATTTAACATTTCAAAGTTAGTGTTTAGTTTTAATTAGTCATAGATTATGATTCCTGAGTATTTAATTTCTTCTACTTCTTCAATATTTTGATTTTCTATATTTAAGGTAGTAATTTCGTTCAGTTTCTTATCTAATATCATGAATTTACTTTTAGTTACATTTATTTTCAGTTTATTCGAAGAAAAAAAAACTTTAATATACACGGTGTCCGGAAACTCGTAGTACAAGCGGGAAACTGGTAAATCTACATCACATTCGGAGTCGATTTGTGATATAACTTTTTTGATTGGAGCTTTCGTTTTCGAGTAAATTGGGTCCGAATTTGGAATTTTTTTGGTTAAATTAGAAAAAATTTTTCACTAGGGGGTTGATTTCAGCTGTGTAATGTCTTATAAAATGCATCGAAGGGTAAACCGGGCTCAAAATTTTTTTTAACCCTTTAGTTGCCGAAAAAATGGAAAAATAGAAAAAAAATAATATTAAAATCGAAATGCTCAGATCGAAAAAAATAAGTTTTTTGGGTTCTCTACGTGATGTAGATTCACCAGTTTCCCGCTTGTACTACGAGTTTCCGGACACGTTGTATAATACAGAAGTATTCTTTTAAAAAAAAGCTTTTTTTGACAATGCATCTTCGATATTATTTGGTATAATATATAAAAGTGTGTCATCAGCAAAAGTTTGATAGAATAGTACTTTAGGCACTTCACTATATCTAACTCCGAGGTTTACTTGTTGTTCTTCAGATATAGCATCTCCAATTTTGTTTCTTTGTTTTCTATTTTTAATTTTATTATTAGTATTTCTCTGTCTATCGTTTCAAAAACACGTCTAAAATCCAAGAACACTACTATTGTGATTTTCTTCTGATCCATACTGGTTTTCCATTATGAATATTTGTTTCTAAGCCCTGCTGTTTTACAAGAATGTTATTTTTTTTCAATAAATTTTCTCATCTGTTCTTTAACTATGGATTCTAGTATTTGTTCATATTTAGGTTATCCATTTATTTTTCTGAGGTCTTCGAAATTTTTAGCTTTTATTATTTTGGGCACTGGTGTTATTATGGAAGTTTTCCACGACTGCGGAAAAATTGACTTTAACACAGATTAATTTACTAGTGCAACTACTTAAATTTAATTATGCCTATAGTAATTCGAGACGTCAATGATTTTTGCGTCATCGTATTAAAATTTTTCATTAAATACTCACTGTTACCTGAAAATATTATTATTCTCTCTTCTTTCCGATGATTGGGAAGAAGTATCTGTGAATAATGAAACACTCTTATTTATGTTTTCGACACTTAGTATTAAATTTGGCTATTTAAGTTTTATCATCTTCAACTCCATCGGGAACCGAACTTCCTTAATGTTTTCCCTCTGTTTGCCACTTATAATTTCTTTAATCTTTTCACCGCGGCGGCTGACTAAAGTCATTTCATAAAGTGGCTCACACCGCGCGGCGGCTGACTTCAGTCATTTTCAAGTTTCGACTTCGTTTTCTAAGCACATGTATGCCGTATACGATCGAAATTTATATTAAAAATAAGAATATTCATTTGTGGTGCGACCTCTCTGAGAATGTTTATCAACTACTTCATTGTTTATCTTGGTAAATGAATAAAACCGAGAGCGCGGCCCCAGCCGCCAGTCACAGTTTTGAAAATGCGCGCGAATCTGATTGTCTCTTTCGAGCGGACCCCGTAGCGTATTAGTAATAATACTTGTGCGTCGATATCCACTTTGAAATCTACTTTATTTTTGTGTACATAATTATTTAATTGTTGTATTATTTAAAAATTGACTAATTCAATTTTAAAAACATCTTGTTTTGTGTGTTTACGTATGAATTTTAAAACTTTTTTTTAACAACATTCAAATTGTCGACACATGGCTTATCTGAAATTGATATTGAAGCAATGTTAGATTCGGAAAGTGTTTTTGAAATAAGTGATGACTGATGACGATACAGATATTGTTTTTGTTGGGCATTATGAAAGTTATGTCTCAATCCCGTCAGTTCAGCCAACAACTTCTTCTGCTGAACCTTTGACTTTCCCATCTCAACCTAGCCGGCCCTCTAAATTCAGAAACCTATTCGTAATAAATTCGCAAAAATACCGAATATTTTCTGCGTAAACCAAATATTTGCGGTTGATTGCCGCCGTGACCGGTTCTTAAAATTTAGATATTCGTAGTAAATTTGTAAAAATACAATATATTTCCACGTAAATCGAAATTTCCGAAACCGAATCCCATCTCGGCCGCCCCACCAAATTTAGATACCTATTTGAAATAAAATCACCAAAATACCATATTTCCGCGAAAATCGAAATATCGCACCGGATTTCCTTTGCAGGCGGCCATTCTAATTCGGGAATTAGAAGTAAATTCGTAAAAATACAAAATATTTCTGCGTAAATCGAAATTTCGCGGCAGATTTCCGTTGCAGGCGTCCATTCTAACTAAGATGTTCATAGTATTCGTAAAAATACCTACCATTTCTGTTTAAATCAAACATTTGTGGCCGTTTCCATAGAGGCCGGCCCTGTGAATTCAGATATTTCGAGTAAATTTGTAAAAATACGGTAAATTTCCTCGAAAATAGAAATTTGCGGCCGTTTTCGGCCGCAGCCGGCTCTTTAAATCCATATAATCGAAGTAAATTCGTAAAAATACGGCATTCCGGTGTAAACCAATTTAGATTTATAAAATAATAATACGAATTAGGTCGATATCAACCGCATAAATTAACGTTTTACGGCGATTTACTGCTGTAAAATGTCGATCTTATTAATGCAAATTTATCAGTGAAAACAATATAAAATAATTTCACAACATAAATATCAATAAAATGTTAACTATAGAAGTATCTATAAACTAAAACCATAGCATCTTTTAAAATTCGATAAAATTAAAATTGATAACGTTATTATCAAGCTCTGCAAGTATTTTAGTGTGTATTTTTGTTACAGCTGTTTCAGTTTACAGTTTGAAAATGGTTTTGCAAACATTATAACATTATCAAATTAAATTTTAATTAAATTAAAAAAAAAAAACAAAAAATTAAATGGAGTTCTACGAATTAAACACAAAAACAATTAATAAAAATAGTGCATCGGCGCAGTGGCCCTTCTTGACGCGTCTCGTATTTCACTACACGAGCAAGTAGGTAGCTATATGTTACGTCATACGTTGCTAGAAGCGGCCATGTTAGAGATTGCTTTGTTTGTTGATATTCACGGCGTGTTTATATTAACGCAATTATAACGTTATCTTCATTTCAGTTGATCTCAATGAATGTTTATTGATACTTCGATATTGGAGGATGATGTTATCAAGATTTATTAATGTTTTTAGGATTAATCCAGACAATGATTTTGTTTTCTAAAAGGGTCTATGTAAAAATGACATTCGAAAAAGAAAGTGCCGCGTGGGGACGACTGCTTAGGTATATTTTTTTAGCGGTTAAAAGGTTATGTTGTAGTTCACATTTTTCTTGAATCTCTTTGAGAAGTAATAATTTTTAGCCTAGAATACGAATTTTTGGTATGTTTTATTTCTGTACCTATACATGTTTCTAAGTTTCTTACAGGTTTCCCACCTTTCTTCTGGAAATTGTATTTTACAGGCTTTATAAGCTGTATCCCTTTGTTTTTTTAGAAGATGTAGTGATTTCGTAGGTAAACTATTTATTTGTATCTTTTAATATACTGCTAGATGGTTCCCGGGATGCGTTGATATACCATTTTTAAAGAAATAAATTGTTTCCCTGTTCCCCTCCCGCATTTCCTTCCCCTCCCGCGTTCCCTTTCCACCTTCCCCGCCTACCCCCTCCCCTCTTCCACTTCCCCGTCCCGCCAATCCCTCTACCGCATTCCATATAACAGTCACAGTACATTTCGCGTGCCTCCTATTACAATTTTTTTATTCTTATTTTCGCTTTTCATTCAAAACAAATATTCATTTTTATATATTATAAGAACAATCTATCAAATTTGGTACCTAACGTAGGTATCTATTTAAAATATCTATAATTTAAATAATCCATAGATAATTCTTTTTTTACAAAAAAAAAAGTTCAAAAACACAATTCAATTTCGTCAAACGCGCGAACTGTCAAACGTGTGATGTTAAGATAGTCGTTAAGTTTTCTGAAATTATCCAATTTTCTGCGCAATTTTCTTAAATTTTCTTTCCGTAAGAACCTTCTACAAAGTATTGGGAAACTTTAAAAAAAAGTGAAATGAAGGCGTGACCAACGAAAACAGGAATTCATTTTATATATAAATACTAGCTGGTCCCGGCATGCGTTGCTATGCCATTTAATAAAGAAATTGTTTCTCCCTGAGTGTCCTTTTCCATTCGTCCCGTTCCCCTTCCGCCTCGCCTTCTTCTCCTGCGTTCTCTTCCCCTCTCGCGTTCCCACTCCGTCACCTCCACCTTCCCTCTCCCCACTCCACTCCCCCCCCCCCCCTTTCCCCGTCCCGCAAACCCTTTTACCAAGTTCTCCTCCCCCCTCCCAAGCTCCCCTCCCCCTCCCAGGTTCCCTTCCCCCCTCTCGCCATCGCCTTCCACGCCTTCCCTTTACCGCTCCCTCGTCCCGCCAACCGTCCTCCCACGTTCCATATATTCAATCCCAGTACATTCAGTTTTTAAACAGCCCGCGTGCCACCTTTTACAATTTTTATTCAAATTTCTATTTTTCATGTATATTAAATTTGGTACCTAACATAGCACATAGGTACCTAACATAACACTTCTATTTAAAATATCTAAAAATTTTGATTCGATTCAAACTATTAGGGGAGTACCTACTTTAAATAAATTTATCAACTTGAAGATTTAAAAAAATAGAATTTTATTTAACGTTATTAGTCGTTTAGGTTAGTAATAGGTTTTCTGAAATTATCCAATTTTCTTAATTTTTCTCTCCGTAAGAACCATCCTCGTACTTCAAGGAATATTCTAAAAAAAGAATTAGCAAAATCGGTTCAGCTGATCTCGAGATTTGCGCTTAGCAACACATTTAGCGATTCATTTTTATATATAAGAAGATATATTCGTTGTAGGCATAAGTTCATTTACTACTGTTTTCAGGTGTCCTATTAGTTCATCGGCTTTTCTGTCTAAATTCCTTGGTTATCGCAGATCCACTTTTTGTTTTATAATGCCGTACACAATTTATCCTTATTATAGTTCTTTTTATTCCTGTATATATATTATACTTCGTGTTCCCTGAGGCTTCAGACTATTATATCTAATTTTTGTAATAATTGTTTCGTGATCAGATTGATTTTGAATTCTTCCGCAGCATTAACTTCCGCGTAAAAGTCATTTGAAATTACCAAATCAATCATGGTTTTAGAGTTTTTTCAAATTCTTGTATAATTTTTGACAAGTAGCTTCCTACCTAGGCAATTTATGATGATTTGTAATCTTGTGCTTTTTGTATTGAATATTAAAATCTCCACAGATGATTTTCAAGTCTCTTGTATTTATTTGCTAACGGCACCATTCTTCAAAAAAATCTAAGAATTTTGTATCATTTTGATTTGGGGAATGATAAATAGCTGCATAGGTTCCCAGCTTAAAATCCTTCAATAGCCAGTAGGTATCCAGGTATTATTTTTATCTAGTACCGCATTTGTTGTGACTTTGTAAGAGATATTGTTTACACACTCACACACACACACTACAGAATAATGTGATAACTCCACCTGTATGCCTGCTAAATGAGTCGCATCTAATTGTCGAATAGCCCTGAAATGTTGTTTCATTTTGTTTAATTTCTTCGGTAATACAGGTTTCGCTCATCATCACCATGTGCAGTTCCTATTCTTTTAGCATGTCTTCGACTTCTTCGAAATGTGCTAGTAAACTAGCTATGGGTTTCTCTGGGTCTCCTACCGCCCCCCTGAAAGTCTGAAACGCCCCCCAATTTTCTCTTTGCCTTCTACCGCCCCCCTGAAGGTCTGAAACGCCCCCAAGGGGGCGTTATCGCCCACGTTGGGAACCTATGATATAGACCAATAACTCTGATTCTGAATATATAAGTTTTCTTCTTCTTCTTCAATGGCGCTACAGCCCATTTCGAGCCTTGGCCTCCTTTAAAATAAGCCTCCACCGCCCTTTGTCCTCAGCCGTCGTCTTCCAATCTGCAACATGTAGTAATCCTCTTGCATCCTTCCTGACATCATCCTCCCATCTCAGTCTAGGTCTGCCCGCCTTTCGTTTACCTCCCGGGTGTCCTGTCAGAACCTTCTTCGGTACTCGTGTGCTTGGAATTCGGTGCACATGTCCGGCCCATCTCAATCTTTGGAGCCTTAAATGGGTGGAGAGTCTGGGAGCTTGGTAAATATCATAGAGCTCATTATTGTGGCGGATTCTCCATGCCTCTCCCTCTCGCACCGGTCCTAAGAATCTTCGAAGTACCTTTCTTTCGAAGATGTCCAGCTGTTCCGCTGACTTTGCTGTCAGTGTTCTCGCCTCAGATCCATAGACCAAGACCGTTCTAATAATTGTTTTATATAAGGTTATTTTGGTTTTCCTATGGACATTTCGGGATTTGAACACTGGCAGCAACGCGAAGTAAGTGTTGTTAGCGGCTGTAATGCGCTTTCTTACTTCTACTGGGTCTTCATTGTCCTGCGTTATGATGGAGCCCAGGTAGGTAAACTCTTCGACCACTTCGAAATTATAATTGTCTTTAAATTTAACTTTATCTTTTATTCTGCGGTGAGGGGTTCTGGTTCGCATCAGGATTTTTGTTTTATTCTCATTGATTTGCAAACCCACCTCTCTTGCCGCAGTCTCCAAAGGGTCAAACACTTCTCTTACAGCCTGTAGGGATCTTCCAACAATGTTAAGGTCATCTGCGTAGCCAACGATTTGATTGCTTCTGTAGCAGATGTTTGAGTCGGTACTGATCATTGTCTTCCTCACGACATGCTCCAGTACAATATTGAAAAGGGTGGGTGCTAAGCCATCACCTTGTTTCAGCCCCTGGGAGATGTTAAAATCCTCCGTTGTTTCACCTCCTATCCTTACTCGACACCGTGAGCCGACCATTGTTGCTTTTACAAGCTTGACTATTTTGGGCGGTATTCCAAAATTTAGGAGTATTTCATATATTTTCTCCCTATCTATACTGTCATACGCTTGTTTGAAGTCAACAAATAGTTGATATATGTCTATATCGAATTCCGAGCATTTTGTCAGGATTTGTCGAGTAGTGAAGAGTTGAGAGACCAGTGAAAAATATTACGGCTTCAAAAAAATATGTTCATATAGACCAGTGATTCCCAAAGTGGTCCAGGGGTCCATGGGAGACTCGACGGGGGTCTACGTTGGCGTGATAAAAAAATGGGGGTCCACAAGTTGTATTTGGGGGTCCACGAAAATTTATCTGGTTTCGATAGTAGAGAACAAAAACGTTGGCCTGGCTTTACCTATCAATGTAGGCAGATAATATACTACTCAAAAAAATTAAGGGAGCAAAAAAAATCCAAATTTTTCGGTGATTTTTGACAGGCTGTATTTTGGTGAAAAATTGTCATATTGAGACTTAAAAAAAAGCATTTTGAAGCTTTAAGATTATAATTTTCATTAGTCAATTATTTTAGGAGCTACGGTTCTCATGCAATCCTCTTTTTTGCTATTTTTTTGGTACACGGGCTGGAAATTTTTTTTTCAGTTTGGCCGGCTTATGAATCAGATAGCCTTAATATTTAGCAATAATATCGTTTTTTTAAAACCTCCCTTAATTTTTTTGAGTAGTGTATATTTAGAAGGTCAGCGACTGTGACTTGTAAAAACTTGCATATTCGATAATTAATTCTATTAAAAGGTAGGAAATACAGGACTTGGTTTTTTTAATGATTTTCATGATTATTTTTGGCATGGAAGAGTATAATTTATTGAAACTTTGAGGTCATTTTAAATATTGTGAATTTTTCGAAGCATTTCCTCGGAAAATATGAGAATTATCAGCTGCTATACATCGAACGCCATCATCAGACGTAGCTTTTGTATGCATTTTGAAGGCTACAGTATTCATCTCAAATCAATAGGGTTTTGAATTTAATTTTGTCTCTTGTATACCTAACTTTTCCCAAAAAAATGGAAATTAAATTTTTTACAGGTGTGTTAACAGGAAACCTTGATTTTTTGCCATTTTTTGCAATTAAAAAATACTTTTGACAATGATATTACTACGAATTTCGGTTCACATAGAGTGTAATTATATAAATAAAGGTATTTGAACATTTTCAAAATGTTTGGTTAAGAACTTTCTAAGCTAGAGTGCACACAAATTCCAAAAAAGTCGTTAAAAATGCGTTTCAAGTTTACCATGCGGTTCGGCACAAACACCCTCGTAATACCGGAACGAATTGAAATTTTTATTTAAGGATGGGTTGTTTCAAAAAATTTGATGAGTTGTTCAAATATTTGAAGTTAATTTTCACATGTGTAAGTTCTATTCAAGTTCTGTTATTACATTATTACAAGCCAGTTGTTGCATGAAACCGGAATTTGAGAGGCGGGAATGGGTACCACTGCCCCGGGAACCTTTATTGGATAACCAACACCTCTGCCATAGGTCACCCCAAGTGGTTCGCTACGTTTGGTGATTTAGCAGGGGTGCCCGGGTTCATAGGGTGAGGTTTGTCTAGGTCTTGGAGGCGGATGACCAAGACACACTGAACCCCAGATTTCTACCCACCCCTTAACCTCTTGGAGCGCGGAGGAACAACTCGGAAATTTCACGACCTTCAATTTGAATCGAATGTTTTGTGGATTAATTTTTACCTATCATATATTTTATTGACGGAAACACATTCCTAGAACAATAAACTATCTACCAAAATAACATTACATGCGTTAATTACGTAAATTGATAGGTTTTGCGATGTTTTAGTCGAGGAACTCATAAATGTGACGCAGCCAAAATGACATTTCGAGATGCCCACAGATAAAAATTATTTTAACCCCTCTGAATTTTCGAGAATATTAGCTTTTGGTGTCTTAAACGAAATGACATTTTACGAAAACTTTGTATTATTACCGCTTCACAATTAAAGCTCTATAAATGAAACATTTCTGAACGTAGCCGAATAGTAAAAACTGTTTTAGACAGGTTACAAAATAATCTTTCGAATTATTATATTACAAATAAATATTAACATTTTTAAATATTAAAATTTAGAATGCAAACATTAAAAAAATGTGAAAATGACTCGCGTGATGTTTTTATGTGAAAACGGTACTAAAATCACAGATTATGTAAATAACAATACTTATTCTATTGTATAAATGTGTAATAAACACTTTTGTCACCTCACTTTTTTATCATTTCATATAAAAATATTTAATAGAAATTAACAATGTCGGGCGCCCGTAGGAAATTTGGCGGGATAAATTATGTGTCAGACTGCGCGTCTGACAGAATGTTCTTTTTATGTATTTCTATGGACAACTTGAATAGAGATGTGCAGCATGATTCACTATCGACCTTTCACTTTTTATTTTACGGATGTAACTAAAACAATAACGGAATTATAACGGTTTCTATGGAGACACACGCGCTGACGTGTAAACACGCTTATTGTACTTGACTGCTGTCGTATTTTTAACGCATATATCTGCTTACGTTGCGGAGGGGTTAAAATAATCTGTGGTTACAAGGTGAATGAAATCTTTACCCATCCCATAGGGAATGTTGGCGCAAGCGATTCTGACACTTCCTTTACAAATTTTGTACATAGAAAGGTCAAAATAGTAGAAAAAACGTATTTTTTTTCCCGCGCATGCGCAGAAACTGTTCACATCCCGCACTACGGAAAAATTAAATATAAATTATTCCGAGTGACTAGACGCATTGCGGGTTTCGCTATGGTAAAGGACGATAATAGAGCAAGCGTTTCTGACTTTGTTCTTCATACACTTTCTTTATACATAAGGGTCAAAATTGCATTTCAAAGTGCCGCGGCCACCGGGTGACAAACGGCAAACAACCGGTTAAACCCTTTTCCTTCCCAGAACTCTCCTCTCCTTCCTTTTCTTAAAAAAAACCCTCCACACAGCATCCCCAAAGATGACATAGGCCCTGAGGAAAATTATTTTCCTCAGCGCCTCCTGTGTGGAGCTCATATAAAAAAAAAAAATAATAATCACAGAACTTGAATAGAACTTACACAGAACGTGAAATATAACTTTAAATAGTTGATGAATTCGTAATTTTTTTTTTAAACAACCCATCCTAAAACTTTGGGAACATATTCTTTAATAGTTATGCTAACAATTTATGAAATAAAAACATTTTTTCGAGTCATCTACCTACATTTTTTTTAATAAATAGAACACATGAAAATATACTATTATTCATTTTGATGCAAATTTCCATCGTTAGAACTAATTTTCACATTTTTTATGAGTTTTGGGAATATGGTAGAAATGTAGCAGCAGGGGGTCCACCGAAATCAGTAAAATTTTGAAAGGAGTCTACGAGAAAAATAAGTTTGGGAACCTCTGATATAGACCAATAACTCTGATTCTGAATATATAAGTTTTATTTAATAATATTAAACGCAGAGTTTTTAAAAAATTATTAAAAAGTCCATTTTTAATCAGGTCGTAAAAATACGCCGTCAAGTTGGCATTATTGAAATTTTAGTGGTGACGTCACTGTTCAACGTGTCGTGACGTCACCGTAAAGTCATTGTATGGGAATGTATGATATGACACAAGCCATCGTATTAATTTATTCGTTTATTTACATACAGTTTATAGAGATTTAGTTGTTGTGTTTATTGAAACATTATTTAGGCCTAAATAATGTTTCAAAAATAAAGGTATCTCTTATTAGTTTATCTCTATTATTGAAAATATTAAAAAACTACTGCATAAAAAAAATAGTAATGCTTCTTCTAGGGAGAATACTTCGAACAACGGAATTCAAAATGGCGGTAGTTGATCAGCTGATTGCTCAATCCTATAGTAATTTTCAGGAGTGATGAATGATTCACCATACGGTGGTTTTCGGGGGTCTTGAAAAATTAAAACTTTGACAATTATTTTAACTATTAAAACTAACTCTGAAAATAAAAATAAAAATGCAGTTATTTAAGTTAGAAGGTCATTATTCATAAAAAAAAAAATTGGACTGTAGTTCTCTATTGTAGGCAACTACAGCATAGAGCGCCGAATCAGCTGTTCGATGTCCGCCATTTTGAAGTTCAGACTTGGAGGAGAATTAGTAGCATTACGATTTTTTTGTACAGTTTAGTTTTTGAATATTTTATATAATAGATATAAACTAATAGAGAAACCTCTATTTTTGATACTGAATTATTTAGGCCTAAATAATGTTTAACAACAACTAAATCTCTATTAACAATATGTAAATAAACAAATAACGTGAAATGTTGTTAATACCGATGGCTTACGTCATACATTTCAATACAATGACTGTAAAATTATGGTGAGCAGTGACGTCAGCACTAAACATTCAACTTGAGAATGTGTTTTAATGACACAATTAAAAATGGACTTGTTAATAATTTTTTTAAAACTCTACGTTTAATATTATTTAATAAAACTTTTATATTCAGAATCAGCATTTATTGGTCTAAATCGGAGGTTCCCAAATTTATTTTTCTCGTAGACCCCTTTCAAAATTTTACTGATTTCGGTGGACCTCCTGCTGCTACATTTCTACCACATTCCCAAAACTCATCAAAAAATGTGAAGATTAGATTTAATGATGGAAATTTGCATCGCGGCTGAGTTCCAACCCTAAATTCGGAGTGGTATAAATAAAAGAAAAATAGTGCATTTTCTTCTGTTCATTTATGAAAATAATATGACAGACTTAGGAAATACATGTAGATGACTCAAAAAAATGTTTTTATGTTTTTTTTATTTCATAAATTGTTAGTATAACTATTGAATATGTTCCCAAAGTTTTAAATAAAAAATTAGTTCCTTCCGGTGTTACGAGGGTGTTTGTGTCGAACCGCGTGGTAAACTTGAAACGCATTTTTCTCGAAATGACTTTTTTTGAATTTGTGTGCACTCTAGCTCAGAAAGTTTTTAACCAAACATTTTAAAAATGTGCAAATACCTTTTTTTATATAATATCTATGTGAACTATCTCTGTGAAGTGAAAATTATTATTTGCGCTATCTATTAGGATTGCATGAGAACCGTAGCTCCTAAAAAATTTTAGCCAAAAAGCCTGTAAAAAATTACCGAAATTTTTTAATTTTTTTTGCTCCCTTAATTTTTTTTGAGTATTGTATTATCTGCCTACATTGATAGGTAAAGCCAAGCCAACATTTTTGTTCTTTACTATGAAACCAGATAAATTTTCATGGACCCCTACATACAACTTGTGGACCCCCATTTTTTTATCACGCCTAAATGAACATATTTTTTAAAGACATAATATTTTTCACGGGAGTTCTTTATTTTTAGTGCAAACTTGGTGCATCATATTACATGCACCAAGTTCGCTAGTTCATGAGAGCTCCCGAGCGCCGCACAACCCACAACAATTGAAGATCATAATATGATATATCATAATATTTTCTCAAGATCTCGTACAGTAGTAGGTAGGTACCTATTATACGTGCTATCTTTCAGAGCGACGAGAGCCAACCCTTGCGTCCATCTTCATAGCAGTTCGTTTTTGATAGCGTTCCAGTATCTTATTACTTTGTGAGCAAATCCCGTGAACAGTCACAACCGTGGGTACATACGGTTCTTTACAAATTTTACAAAAGCGCGAACGCCGTTCCGAATTTTACCCCCACATCGAAAGGAGCGGTTCGTACAGCGGTGTGTTAAACAGGAACGCTTATATGTAATGTTTTTGTCCACATTTTTTCTTCAATTTAAGAGCAGAGCTACTATTTTTAATGAATGTTCCGCGCGTTCTTCTCTTCAAGTCAAAGCATGTCACTATATAATGATAATGAGTAATGAGTGATTAGCTGATTAGTTGTCAGCAGGCGGCGGGCATAACTCCGATCCAAAATGTCAACCGAATCTTTGTGTGATATCATAAATCATAAGTCCACTTTGGTTTGTTTATGGTCCCCGGCTACTACATCCACCAATCGGAATTTATAAATTTTTGTTGCATTTCTCTTGTTTATTTTCGTTTAACATTTACATTTCCGAAGCAATAACTACGAATATGAATTTTGGGAATTCGCGTTTGAATGAAAATTGGGAAAACAGACCCGTAATTGGAACAAAAGAACGGCTTAACTGTGAGTAACTTCCTTTGGTTGATATTTCAGTGTTCCTAAAGTATTTTTTTTTTATGTTTTGTTTAAATTGTATTTTAAACTGTGTTGTATATGTTTCCGTTTTAACAGAACGGAGAATAGAACTTCTTTATAAGTACCTAGGTATGCACCTTTCCTAAATTTATTGTTTAACTTAATGGCTCTTGTGAACCCCCACATATTTTGACCACCGGCCACCACTGATTACATAATATGTATAATCAAAGGAAACAGCGTTAATCTCTAGTATGCCGGCAGTGTCATGCTATTACCCAAACATTTGTACCTGTCGTGTGCTTAGCCATAATGGCACCAGCATACACTATTATTATCTATTTATTGGTTTTTATATTTTAAAATATGTTCTTAGCATATTTAAATGAATCACTATCGCCTGTTAACAAAATGACCATTTAGATATTTCGTTTGCTTGAAGGGGGGGCAAGTAAAATAAAATAAAATTGGTGATGTTAGTATGGCTGGCGCCTTTGAGTAGTTCGGTTATTTTGTTAACACAACTGTATGTATTTACAGACGAATCTCAGACAATTTTGATAGATATATTATACTCTACTTGATAAGATGGTACAATTTACAAAAACATCATTTGTAAAACACAAGTGTTAATTATTATTTTTAATTGATAAACTAATGTAAGACAAGATTTTTATGCATAGCACAAAGAGTAACAATTATTATAAGTAATAATTATTAGCCTGAAACACTCATCTACATTGAATACACTTTTCCACCTGCCAAAAATGTAATAAGCAGTAATTGTTGAATGAAACACCAGTATATATTGAATTATTTGGCGGGTACGAGATAAGGCGACGTAGCTCAGTGCAGACAGCGCAGTTGACCGGAAATGAGAAGGACGCGTGTTCGAGTCCCGTCGGTGGCATGTATCTTTTCTCGGGAGATTTTTTCAATGTAGATGAAAGTTTTAGGCTAATAATTATTACCTTTAATAATTATCACAAGTTTTAACCTTAATTACAAAATTATAGTCAGCAAGTGCACGGCACGCAGAATGCCTTTTATGCCTGGCACAAGACGGCAGTTGAAGCTCGCGGAAATCCAACATTCTATATGCTAAACAAGGAAAGTCCACTATAGGAACCTTTCGTCATTCAAATAATTCATTTGGGAAACATTAATCTTGGGTCAAAGGCCAAAAGAGAAAAAATACTATTAAATAACTTACTTTTCTTCATTGAACTTTTTGATATATTCATTTGTCATCATAATAGTCTCATTTTGAAGCCTTTGCTTTTCTAAATTGTCAGCCATTTGTTTCTTTATATCCATTGCGTATTCCTGTTTTCGAAGAGTGGTGACTTTTCGTTCACTTTCTTCAATTTCGTTCTGCTTCTGTATTTCACGGTTAAGCTAAAGAAATAAATAAAAATTTGCTGTATTGCAATTGTACACAATATTATGTAAGATCTTATAACACACAAATGAAGGAACCAAAGATTTGGAACAAGGAGGTTCTCCGGGTCTTGGAAAAGTTGAAAGTTGACAATAGTCAAGCAACAAGTGACCAGCTGCTAACCCTGTACAAATCTAAAGTACACCCTAAATTTAGGAGCCTTCTAAATTTTGGAGCCATCGTTGGGCTGGAGTCCCACAATACTTGATTCTGTGGAAGAAGAGGGCAGTCCGTCTGATTGACAAATATTGGTAACAGACCGATTGCCATCTCTAATGCACAGACACAATGTGAGCTTGCTGAGTCTTTTCTACAGGCATTTTAAAGGAGCATGCTCTAAGGAACCAGCAGCATTGATGCCCGGTGCATGTTTGTGAAACTTGACGAACACGAACGGAACACCCGTTCACAGCTGATGTTGGCTTCATGAGAACCTAACCAAACTATTTCTTCGACTTGTTTTGTGTAAGTCGACTCGTATGTGAAATGAGCTACCGGCATCTGTTTTTCCTTCTTCATATAATCTGGGCCTCTACAAGACTCATATTAATAAATTTCTTCCTACTCTGCTCCAGTAATGAAGTTGACTCCAGCAAAGAGCAGTTGTGACCCATTGACAGTGAATGTTTAACATGCTAAAATCTTGGATAGTTATCTTCCTTCTCAGAGCCTGTTACCATTTTTTTTTTTAAATCTGAAGTCATATGCTCTAGTGGCTGTAGAGGGTATATGGAGTTGTTCACACATGTATGACAAGATTAAAAATTGGATCCGGCACATTTTGTCAAATGGATGATCAGCGCAGCGCGTTTATTTGAAAATCGTGTCAGAACTCGCTTGCTCATAGGTTTGTAAGAAGCTGTTCACACATCATGCAATTTGTTGTTCACTTTTTTAAATGAAGGTGTGAACAGGGCGTCCGACATTCGGTCTTTTGTCGTCCATTTTTTAAACGGAAATGTGAACGGGCTCTCACACGACTTGTATGAAAACGAAAAAGACAGAAACTAACAGAATGACGAAAGTTTCCAATAAAATACTCAAGAAATTGAAGAACACCTTTTTTTAGCATATTAAATAAGATTAAATATGGTCACTCTAAGGCATAAAATGAATCAAGCCGGGACATATGGTGTGAAAGCTTTGTCTTAGACGGTTCTCTCAAGAGTTCTACAATAATGCTTATTATTATTATTAAACAATATTTGCTTAAACAAAATCTACATAAACACTTTGCTGAAATGTATGACTTCACCATTCCATAGTGAAAAACCCTTTTTAGCTTCTATTTATTTCACTCTTTTCTTTTAGACTTTTAAACTTTAATATATATATGTAACTTTACAAATTAATATTGTAATTTAATTTATATTTCGATTATGCTTAAGTCCCTACTAATGCTGATTAATTTCAATCCCGTTATTTTTGTTTGTAAGTACAAAAAAAAAAAAACTGTTCTCCATAATGGTATTCTATATTATTTGTAAAACATTTATGTAGGTACTACACAAATAATAATTATTTTATTCATATATGTACTTAAACTTTTATATGCCATATAGTTAATGTAATAATACTAATAACAATGTATGTAAAAGCCCAATGGGCGTTTAAATAAATAAATAAATAAATAAATAATGAATTTAATCCCTTCCCATAGCTGAGGGATAAAGGACAAACCAAGGTAATTCTACCAGAGAAAATTATCTTTTTTTAAATGATTAAGGAAACATTTTCACGAGTACCTGCCGAGTATATTCTGCTTCTTGATTTTTCAACATATATGCACGGTCAATATTTGCTTGTATCTGCGCTTTGAGCATAGCGTGAACGGTTTTTCTCTGGTTAAAGGTGTAGTTGAATTGGCTGTCATCAGTGTGCTTGCTATTTTCAAGATATTCATGCTCTTCCAGTTCCCGAAAAAGCTGCGCTCTTTCTTCTTTTGCAACCTGTAAATGTTTTTAGAACAAAATTAACAAATAAATTCAAATGAATTAAAATGAAGAAATGTGTGGACAAATAAATAAATATTACGTCTCAGCTGTCCATTATTTCAACTATTAAAACTCGGTAGAGCTCCATCGTATTAATAAAGTAAAATAAAAACAATTTAAAAAAATTAAATTAAATAAAAAACATTAAGTAAAAAAGTTTTTTTAACACTTTATTATTCCTTTGAAAAGGTGCCAAAATGATTCGGATGATAGTTAAGTGGCACCATAAAACCCTACTACAAATGAATCACCACGACGAGAAACATCTTAACCAATATTCGCTATGTAACAGAATTTCTGACGAAATGAAACAAAAATATCAACCACAAATACACAAAAACCTAATGAAAATTTGTTTTGGGAGAGAAGCATTTTTGTACGATATTTTAATCAACCAAAAAATACATTCAACTCAACACGTCTTCCTGCTCGCATGTTACTTCAAACTTGTCACTTCCCTCTGAGCAGAAAGTAATAATCGCAGATAGGAAAAGTGAGTGTTATTCAGTCTTGGATGATAAAAATCTTCCGGTATAATAACATGCCGCATCTTCCGAGACCCAAAAGTCTTACAAGATTAATGAACTAACGAGGATAGGGTGAAAGGTAAAAACCTTCTGGGAAAGAAACATTTCACATTTTTACGTGTATAAATGTTGCTTGTGCAATTTATTTTTATTTTTATTAAGTTTATTTAGGAACCATAGAGTTGTGTACAGTAATTGTACATAAAATAGTGAATATAATTTAAACCAGTTAAGTTCCATTTATAATATTTAGTTGTTAATGGTTAATGATTATGTGATTATGAATCAAGTGGTAATTAAACAATTATAGTAGGTATATGTTATGTTATACAAAGTGTTAAGTAAAAAGTTATTAAAAAGAAAATAATAAACAAGAAATAAGAGTTTTCATTTAAGTACATTGTACGGTTAGTTTGATTTTAAACGATTTAAGGGTGCAATGAAAAATGTCAATATCTCTTAGGGCATTATAAGTTTGGCAGACACGCTCGAGCAAGGAGTTTTGTGCGTATTTCGATTTAAAATATTGTAAATGAAATAAGGTATTCGATCTGGTATTGCGTTCACGGCAACGAAATGCAATCCTTTCTAACAATGCCGGCGAGTCAATGAGGCAGTTCACAATTTTGTACAGAAACAGTACATCAAAATTTTTCCTCTGTTTGTAAAGAGCAGTAGGGTTACATTGATGATTTTCAAAATAATACGACAGGTGTTTCAAAAATTTTTTTTGAAAGTTTTCAATTCGGTTAATATAAGTTTGGTATTGAGGATTCCAAATGACAGATGCAAATTCGAGATGAGATCTTACATATGCCATATATAGTAAGTAGTTCAAGTGTAAAATGTTTATTGAATGGTTTTGTGACACGAAGAATGAAGCCCAGTTGTTTGTAGGCTTTTTCTAAGATGTGTTCAATACGATCTTTAAATAGTAATTTACATTTATTTATGTTTAGAAATAATTGGTTTTCTTTGCAATATTCATTAATTCCATTAATGTCACCTTGTAATTTATTGCAATCATCTGCTGAGCTTATGCATTTATATATTTTCATATCATCAGCGTAGAGAATGAAATCAGAATGAGTGATGACATGTTTGATGTTATTGAGATAAAAAGTTAAGTAAGAACTTTGCGGTACCCCTGAGGGAATGGTTATTATCTGTGACATGTAACCTTTTAGCAATGATGGAGGACTCAGCTAGCAGAGGATTGAACTCGAGACACCTGGGTGAGAATTTAACACGTTTGTCCACATGGACTTTGGCTACTAGCCGGTTAAGCTGATATATATTAAAGGTTTCCTTTTAAATATTGTTGGGATATTGACTTTCCATAAAAAAAAATCTAAAGCATTTATTGGTTTTACCACGTACCCAGATTTTTTTGTGTTTGATCATCACATTTGATGCTACGCTCACTTTCGCAATTTTGGTGCTAAGCTCTCTGTGTCGGACGTATTTGGGAGTCCGAACCGCGGTTGAACGTGAACCGAGCTTCTCTTTTAAAATGCTTGTAATTAAATGTATTGTATGCTAAATAAATATATCGGAGTGGGGGTAAGCGAGCGCACAGAGAGGGTTTTGAGCGACCCGACGGCTTTCGCCCGAATTATGCGCCGGGGTGTCCACCCAGCGTATAAGTAGGGTGAGACCCTCGGTATCAAGTCAGTTAGCCAACACAGCCCGTCGCGCCAACATCTCTCTCTGCCTGCCTGCCCGAACTCGCTCTGACCTGCTTCCATTCGCCTCTTTTCACTTCTGACCACCGCCTTACCCCTGGACCTCGGACACTCTACGCTCTACGGAGCAGACCTGGCTAGTTAGAAGGAACATGAGCTCTTGGATCACCAGACAAGCTCTCCAAGCGGACAGCCCTGAGACGCTCTCCCGACATCTTAACGCCTTTGTGGATCGGAACCTCCCCCTGATTTCTACAGTCTTATGTGCGTCACCCTGTGTGGTACACTCTCATCACTTACCGTCCGGTATGCACATAATTCTAAAGACCCCGAGATTATTAAGGAATTAGGACTAATGTGCGGAATTCGCAATTTAAAAAAAGTTTTTTGTATCTGAAGAGATATTGGAGTTTGTGATACCTTGTGAGTTCTTAAAAAATTAGAATAATACTCGATTACTTGATTAACGGTGTTTATTAATCACAAATTATAAAAATGTAAATTTTTTTTGGAGCGAACTTGCAAGAGAGAATTGTGACGTAATGTATTGCACTGAACTGTTTAGTGGACTGCAAGGCGTTTGTGAAGAGTCTGAACCTTTCTGGAAATGCTTCAGACTCTTTGGCCCGTATGATCTTCTCACTGTAGCGAAGATACCTAGTTTTTAGATACCGTTAGACAAAACTCGAGTAGCAGCGTAATTATTTCGGGGAACGTATTAATTGTGGGCGTGACACGAATAATTAGTGATCGGCAAAAATTAAAATAATATTAAGCCATAATTTGTTCTTTAATTGTAGTAATTCAGCTTTGCTACATTTTTAATGATAGGTGCCTGATCGTTGGATGTTTTTTAAGTCATACAAATTCCTAGAAAAAATTATTATGATTCTTCTTTTTCTTTAATCGTTTTCTCATTGCTGACTCTAATTTGATGACCCCTAGTCTAATTTCCCTGGAGCTCTAAGCTCCTCTACTCCTTACTCGTCATCAATTATTATGGTTAGCAATTTTTAAAAGAATATCTAAGCTAAGAATTACAGGAACTGTACTACTTTTGTCTTATCCATTTAATTGGTTGAAGGAGAAACTTAGTACAGTTAAACCCATACATAAGATACCCAAATAAGAAGTTTCAGTGCGCAAGAAGTTTTGTTTCTTGGTATCTAACTATTGAAACTAGTCCATAAAGAATTTTGAATGAAAAGTTTTTTCCGGGATAAAAAGTAGCCTGTGTCATTTCCCAGTCCTCCAATTATCTCTTTTTTAAAAAATCTCGTCGATCGGTCACTCCATTTATATTATTATAGCGAGTTTCCGGCATGCTTTGCTACGCAGAGGCGGCTCTAGGGGTCTAGAAGTGGAAGGTCAATGGAAAAAATTTTATCAGAGTTATTGTTAATGCGTAGGGAATATTATAAAAACGCCAGTACTCACCTATTCCGAAGCCGGTAGCACAATATGGTTTTATTTAAAGTTATTTATTTTATTCAAAATTATTAACGCAATTAACTTTAATCTTTAGTGTACGTACATGTTATTAATTAATGTTTTTAACATCTTTTGAGCTCTTATTACTATGACTATGGAATTCCCCTATAATTGAAAAAAATTACAAAAATCTATGTACCGAGATAAAAGCGTTACGATACGCACTAGGTATCTAATTGAATCCGAATATCAATGGTTCCTAACAAAACAAAACTCATTGAATTATTAATGTGCAATGTAGAATTAGAATGCTTTTTTATTTTTTATTTCAAATCACTGACACCTATCCGTGTCCATTGCGTATCACTTGAATCAAATAACAAACAGTTAAAACAAAAGAAAAGGTTTCTTTTGTTACAGCAGCAAATCCATTCACAGAAATTATAACTTTTGAAATTAAAGTAACGTTTAATATCTTTATTTTTATCTTTGGTTAATTTGAATACGTTTTTCATGGTTCAATGAATTATCCGATATTTCTTTCAAAATATTATCTACGGAATTCGACATTCTAATTTATTCAATGCTAATCGCGTCAACAATGAAACGTGCTTTCTGCTGACTAATAAATCCAAGATGGCCTTGCCCTTGTCATTGTCACAAGTCAAACAAAATATGTAATAAATCACATATCAGCTGACATTTTTTGATGTCTCACTCTAACATCCTTAATAAACTAACTTCTGTCTCGCCGGGACATGACCCAAGCTTCTTTGAAAAAATATTTGGTATTATTCTAGGCATACGTTAGACATGATCGTTTTACCTCTTTTGTCTGTATACCAAAGAAAGAGATAGTCGATCATCCTGGGTCAAATTTCGACCTGACCCTACGGTGAATTCGCACAATTGCTTCTCATTTGGACGCAAGATGGCGCTAGTCCAAGTAGGTACGCTATGATTTTATTTTTTATATAAAATAAAATAAAATAGCTTCTGATTTGGATACGAGATGGCAGTATAATACACAAATGAAGTATTGTTTTTCCAATGTCTGAACAAACTTTAGGGCGCATTAAAAACGAGAATTGCCTAGTTTTTTCGATCCAAATAATTAGGAGGTCATTGACCTAATGACCCCTATGGAAGGGCCGCCACTGTTGCTACGCCACTTAATATAGAAATTATTTCTCCCTGCAAGTCTTTTCCCATTGAAACCACATCAAATCCCAAAAGTTTCATCGCATTCGGATGAACGGTTAGCAACGCATAATTTCATGATGCCAGAACTCACTATTATATATAGAAACCATCAAATCCCAAAAGTTTCATCGCAATCGGATGAACGATTTACAATGCATAATTTCATGATACAGAACTCACTATTATATACAGAAACCATTCGCGGGCATGCACACATCAAATCCACAAAGTTTCATCGCAATCGGATGAATGGTTTAGCAACGCATAGACCCCATACAAACATACAAACCCAGAAATAAACATATTTTGATTTTTATATATCGACCCATAATCGGCAGAACAGCGTAAACGACATTTTTTACAAATTAGGATTTTTAACGAAAACTGTTCAATGCTGTCTAATACATCAGTGACAAAAATATTACAGCTCTATCTTATATGCCTGACACTTTTATAGTAGCTGTAGCTTTCAGCGTAAGTGGCTGTGGTCGGTTACGCTGTTTACGCTGTCAGTCAAGAATGTTTCAGTTTAATCGGTTGGCATCTATCTAGTGACTAATGCAGACGTGTCGGCGGCTAGTAGTTTCAGAAACTAAACGGAAATTCTTAAGTGTTTTTAATTTATTGGTTTGTATTTGAATATTAGTATAAAAAGAATGAATGCAAATTATATCATTTTTCCCAACCGTCTGGAGCCAGTGAGACTATGGCATCCCCAATTTTGGTATATTGTGAGGCTGAAGGTAGTGGGGAGGGGAAGGGGATGTGGAAAATGTAACAGGCTGTTCAGATCTAGTCACCAAACACGAATAAAGCCATTTCAAGTAACAAGTCTAATTATACACTATAAACCAGCACAAAATTACAAAAAAATATATAATATAACTTTTTTATCCGAATACGTCCGCCCTTCTTCACAATTTTTATATATTTTTTTTAATTTTATTTATTTATCTATATAAGGTATGTTTACATTATTCGATGCTTGTCTCACTAGGGTATACCTGTGATGAGACAGGCGTAGAGGTACGTAAATGAATATCATACATAAGAATATTTAAGGTAAAATACATACTGATTTATACAATTAAAATAGAAAGATGATTTAAAGTGTGGGTAAATACCATAAAGAGAGCATTATATAGATGAACGAAGAGATGAATAAAGTAGTAAATCCTGTCAAATCTATTTAGGGAGTTATAGTATTATACATATAGGATTTTACTATTTTAATTCTTTAATATGGGTAAGGACATACGTAAGTTGGTAATTCTGTCTATTTGTAATCTATTTTACAGATGTTAGCAGTAGTGTAGTGTGACGTCCAATACTTATAATGCATTTCTTTACATCTTGTTTGAATTTGGTCATTGATTCGGTTTGTCTAATCGTAGCTGGTAGTGTATTGTGTAGTTTGCAAGCATGTATTTAAAGTGTTATGTTATGTATCCAAAGGTGGTTTTAGAAAAGGGAGTTTGGAGAAGTTCTTTATTTTTGGCTCGGGTATTGTGTATCATTTGTGTTGGTTTGTATAGGATTTTGTTGTTTTAATGTAAATAAACTAAGATAGATTTTGCGTAGAGCTGTTTAATGTCCATAACGTTGAAAGTATTGAAAATCGTATCAGTGCTGGTGGTGAGAGGAAGTTTAAGAATTATTTTTATTACAAGTTTTTGTGCTTTAATGATGGGGTCGAGGGCATTAGAATAAGTGTTACCCCAAGCTAAAATTCCGTATTCGATGTGAGATTGGCACAGTGAGTAATATACTGTTTTTAAAAGTTGTAGGTTAAGGAAATTGCGCGTTTGTTTGAAAAAGTATATAGATTTGTGGATTTTGTTTGTAGTGTTAAGTATATGTTGCTTCCAATTTAGGTGTGTATCAAAGGTTAATCCTAAATATTTGATAGTGTTTACTTGTTCAAGGCATGGGCAGTTGCAATTCCGGTTCAGAGATGAGTTATTACATTTGTGTATTTTTAATTTTGGGTGTAGGTTTGGTTTTGTGATATTGGTGAGACTAGACAGTAAGTATTTTGTTTTCTGTACGTTAAGAGTTAATGTGTTCGAGTCAAGCCAATATTTAACCTTTTGAATTCCTACCTCTGCTTTTGAATATACGGTAGGCCAGTCTTTTGCTTGGAATATTTACTGAGACACGTTGTCACATAAATATTATGTGACTAGTGCAGTTCTTGCCTATTTGGTTATTTTGTCTATGGTGTTTTTTTTTGGAGACTGGTAATTTTTTTGGGAAAGAGAGATTCTTGTTTTGTTTATGGTCACTTCCTCCCGGGCAGCGATGGAGTAGCTGTTCGTGAATTGGTCACTCACCATTAAGGTGTTTCAATTTCGTTAAATCATGTGGATCTAAGTTGATTTTAACTTAAAAAGGCGCGGGGTGTTTTTACGTAACACGAGAAGTTCGTGTGCGGTATTATTTTTAGTGGATGATATGTAAATCCCACTTTTTCCGGTGTTGGCAGTTGGCCATTTTGTGGAAATGTTTTCTGGACATGAACTTGTAAAGGGATTGGTCCTTGTGGTGGCAGAATAATATGCCTTTATGACCCCGCGTCGTGAAGTCACGGATTGTTGACAGTTCTACCGAAATACGCAAGTCTTGGTGACCGGTTGGGGCCACGTGCTTTTTTCATGGAGCTTGTCAAGATAGCCCGAAGCTAAATACACTCCTTGGAGGCGTAGCAGCCTTCTTCCCAAATAGAAGGATGGCCTAGGACCTCTGGATTCCGCGCCGTCCCCGGTTAAGGAGGCTGGTAGTCCCGTCTCTTCTCGTCTTCTCTCTACGAAGCAAGTTCGCGGTCGTCATCCGTCGTAAAATCCGTTAGTTAGATTAGCGTGTTCAGGAGTCCATCTGGTATGTTATTGTTTTGTATTATTATATTACTTTGGTATAAATTTAATGCTAACCTTCCATTGCTATGAAATTTGCACTCTCATGTTTGTTTTTTTTTTTGTTGGATACAATATAGTTTTATAAAATTCATCTCCTTTTTATTTTCTGATTTCTCACCTACTTGACAGAAAACTACCTTTCCCATAATCCTGAGCTCTGGTCTCTGCTCTGCCGTATAAAATTACACTACTATTATATTGTACCAGAACATCGTCCCATTTCAACGTTTTGCAACGACTTTACGTCGGAATTAGTCCCAATTAAATTTTGGTGACCCGGATAACAGAAGTAAATTATTATTAGTTTCTTTATTTGGTTACTGTTCCTTGGATTTTTGACCAGCGGCTGTCCTGATAAACTGGAGTACAAATTAAGCAGAATCGAATGTATACCTAGTTATTCAATAGAATATTCTAAAATATAATGTTACACTTCAGCAAGAGAGTACAGTAAATAATTAACTATCAGACTGTTGCTCTACAGTGGTGGGCAGAAGCGATGTGTAAGTTCAGCTGGAGTGGGCTCTTAAACTCGAGTTCTTCACGCGAAGCGGCTCCTACTCCTACTCCCTTTTCAAATGGACTACTCCCAAAGAACCCGGTACAGTACTTGTAGCCGGAACTCGGCGGACCGAGCCACAGTCGGGTGGCTGCATGGCGCGGCGCGGTGGCAGTTCGCACTCGTCAAACCCATGCGTCACGGTCCGAGCCACATGTGCGAGTCGGGAGTAGGTGGCGCATTCGAGTTCTTTTGCGTGCGGGTTCCGGCTCCGAGGTCCAGCTTGGGTAGAAACCGAGCGTCTCGATTCGAGCCATTCCGGAGTAGGTCACGCGTTCGAGTTCTTTTGCGAGCGCCGGCTCCGAGGTCCGGCTAGGGTGGAACCTGAGTGTCTCGGTTCGAGCCATTTGCGAGTCGGAAGCAGGTTGCGCGTTCGAATTCCTCTGCGTGCGAGGACTCCGGAAAAATGCAGAACTTACCCATCTCTAGTGGGCAGGGAAAAATTTATTTATTACAAATAATAGTGGGTGGTCTTGATTTGTACAGAAATCTACAGTTTTATTCCGAGATTGAAAAAATCACTTTCAAAAAGTCTAAGCAACATCGGGGACTTCAGCTAGTATTCCATACAGTTAAGTTAGCCTCTCAAAAACTGGGCGAACTGTACAGGGCTCGCAGATACTTTAATAGTACAAATTGCTAACCCTGTACAAATCACAAGTGCACCCCACGGTTGAATTTGGCAGCCACCTCTGGTCTGGAACCCCAAAATACCAGAAAAAAACCCTCGACTCTGTGCAGAAATGGGCGGTCCATCTGATAGATTCTCCTAATTTAACAGACGGATTGCAATCTTTAGAGCACAGGCGTCGGGTGGGAATGCTGTCCATGTTCTACCGGTATTTCAATGGAAGATGCGCCGAGGAACTAGCGTCATTGATCCCTTCGGTACCGGTGCATAGTCGGGAAACATGCCAAACGCGTGCCTAACATATGTACATGGTTGACATTGGTCACATGAGAACGGGTCACTTCATCGGCTCGTTCTTGTGTTCAATAGCTCGGCTGTGGAACGATTTGCCGGCCTTTGTGTCTCCTCCTTCCTACAACATGGGTCTGTTCGAGACCAATGTTCATTCCTTCCTCTCCTCAAAAAGACCCTCCACTCAGCATCTCTGATGACATAGGCCCTGATGGAAATTATTTTCCTCAGGGCCTCCTGTGCGGAGTTAACGTAAAAAAAAACATATTTCACTATTGGAAATTTCAGTAAAATTGAAATAACCAGAAAGGATAGAATTCGTACCTGTTGAGCGAGTAGGTTGGCTGCAATTCGATCTTTCAATGATTCTCTCAACTCAAATTTTCTTTTCTTTTCCTCAGCTCTGTAATGTAAAAAAAATTCATATGATAAAGAGTACAATTATTATTTGTTCAGCTTCAGATAAAACATACATGGTTCATAAGGAACAATATAAATGAGTGATAAAGTACATAATATACTAAGATCAGCTCTGATATCAAGTTCAGTACGTCTCGTAACACGCTGGAGTAAAGCATTACATACACCATTCCGGTCAGTGGTGGTTTTCTCTGCAGTGCAGTGAATTCCCTAAACAGTGGCATAGAAGTAAACGACAAACACATATTATAATATTACTAGATTTTTAAACTCTTCACTCATAAATCTCCCTCCTGCACCTGCATGAAAATCCTTTTATAGGAGCGGAATCCAGAATGCACCTATGGAGAGATAATTCCTATGGCATATTTCATATGGACAATATTCTATCTCTATAAGGTATGCACCTTTCGATTTCCAGGGCCAATGTGTTCGTATTTTGTCACTGCGCACTTTCCTCTAGCATTTGAGTGGAACGTTCACGCGGCGCGTTTCATAAAAATCTTAATTTTGGATTTGAGATCAAAATACCCAATCAAACTGAAAAATTATTTTTGTAACCAAAAGGTATATCAAATATTTAGTTCAGATTTGAGCTACTTTATTTATTTTTGCTTTAAATGACAAGATATAGTACATTCAAGATTTTAATGTTTCATGATTTTAGAGGCAACTTGGGCAATTATTTGCGAGTAAATGAAAAAAATGAAAAAAATAATTTTACTAAATTTATCATAAAAAATATGATGAAATATAAAATAAAAAATAAAACAATGTTAAAAATGCATTTTTGGGGGAATAATTTTAATATATAAACGACAAACTTTTGTTCCGAGGTAAATAGGTAATTTGTGTTTTAAATTTACACCCTTAAATATGATATATTAATTTAATTAATATTTATTTATTTATTTATTTATTTACGCCTCTTTAGGCTTTTACATACATATATATAACAATATTAACGAAATTATACTAGTAAATAGTGCAGGAAACTACTGTTTAAAACACTTGCACAAAAATAAATACAAAGTAAAAATATTAGGTATTGAATTTGAACCACACAGTATGTAGGTACAAAATACAAAAAAATCCGAAATAGTTTTTATTCTTTCAGCCAACAAAATACTGTCAATGTGTTAGTCAATTTTAATAGCTTTAGCAAAATATTCCCCTATTTGATGAAAAAAACTTCAATAAGGTATGCTTATTGTGATGTAGAGTAATTAAGTATTTCATATGGAAAGAATACGATAGATGGCGGTAAGCATGTAGCTTGCACCATAGCTCGCAAGATGGCATTGGCGTACAAGAAGGAGTCTCAGGGTCAGACTTGACGAGCTCCACTGGCAAGGCCGCGGAGATTTACCTACCCCCGAATAGTAAACAGTCGTAGCTATCCAGCTAGGTTATTCCAGTAAATAAACACTTTTATATTCAAAGAACCGTATTTAATATTTACTATCTGCCGAGGAAAGGGCAGACATAACACTTATATAATAAAATTGATGTACTAAATATATCAACAACATCGGAGTATTTGTTTCCAAGCTGTTGAATCCGTCGCATAGGAGTATAATATTGACTTGTTGACTTAGAATTGCTACAATAATATGGTAGGTACTGTCTTGTGACTGACCTGCCTGGAGTATGAAAAGAAATTACACATAATAAATCAGGGGTATCAAACATTGAATTTATGATTTTATACAAACAGGTTAAATCGGAAATGATTCTACGATCAGATAATTTTATTAAATTTAATGAACAAAGTACGTTATCGTAATTTAGGCATTCACTAGGAATGCCCATTTTAAAATTCACATATCTTAAAAATTTATTTTGGATTCTTTCAATCGCATGTGAATGAACCTCATAATTTGGGGACCAAACCGTGGAATTGTATTCTAAATGACTCCTTACGAGTGACATATATAATGTTTTTACAGTATTGACATTGTTGAAATCACTAGATACCCTTAAAATAAATCCCAACATTTTTAAAGCTTTATTGGTTATTATTTCTATATGCTTGATAAAGTTGAGTTTCGTGTCAAACCAAATACCTAAGTCATTGATTTCCGAGACAGATACTAACGACATATTGTTAATGGAATAATCGAAAAATATTGGATTCTTTATTCGATAAAACCTCATAATTTGACATTTGCTTATGTTAAGTTGCAAGCGGTTATCATGACACCATATAATAAATCTCAACAAGTTATTTGACAATATATGGCAATCATTAATGTTTCTGATTGCTTTAAATAATTTCAGGTCGTCTGCAAACATTAATACTTGAACATCATTGAAAATATATAACACATCATTAACAAATAATAAAAACAGGATTGGACCTAAATGTGACCCCTGAGGAACACCACTCGTAGCAGTGAATTTGTACGAAAATGTACCATCAATTTTAACAGCCAGTAATCTGTTGATCAAGTAACTGTTAAACCACTTATATAGTGAACCACCTATACCGAGTTTTTGCAGTTTATTCAGCAATAACTCATGATTAACTTTATCGAACGCCTTACTCAAATCGGTATAAATAGAGTCAACTTGACATTTACTAGACATGGAATCAGATATATAGTTTTGATACGTTAATAAGTTAGTGAGGGTAGATTTTCCAGTAGAGAAACCATGTTGTTCAGGAGAAATGACGTGGTTTAATCGGAAAATAATTTTTTTAAGAAGAATTTTTTCAAAAACTTTAGGAATTGTTGATAAAAGGCATACCGGTCTATAGTTAATCACCTCGTGTTTATCACCTTTTTTAAAAATAGGTGTTAGGTAGCTGAATTTCCATTTAATAGGAAAACATCCTGTTCGTAAAGACTGATTAAAAAGCAAAAATAAGGGATACGCTAGATTGGTAGCACAATTATTCAGAAAAACAGGAGGTATTTTATCTGGTCCACCGCTTTTACTTTGATCTAGTAATTTAAGTTCAGTAAGTATATCATTATATTCTATGTGGATACAAGATAAATTAAGATTATGATCAGTGGTAAAATTTGATACTGTACTAGCAGAAACTGGTGTATCACATTCATAAACACTTTTAAAAAAATCAGCAAAAAGGTCAGCGATACTTTGAGTGTCTTTGGCCTTTTTACCTGCATATTCCAAGTTGGCTGGTATACCAAAGTTGTTATTTTTCATTGATTTTGCATAGTTCCAGAAATACTTTACATTATGATTTATTGAAGTTTCAACATTATTAATAAAAGAATTGTAGCAAATTTTTGATAAGATTTTGCAATCTTTTCTAATGTTTTTAAATTCAATATAATTTGAGAAAGACCTGTCTTCTTTATATTTCTTATGTAAAACTTTTTTAAGGCCAGTTAATTGAACAAGTTCTTTATTGAACCATCTCGGATATTTTGATTCTTTGAAATGAATAAGTGGGATTAGATCTGAAATAATTTTATCCAGCAAATGATAAAATGATTCAATATTGTTATTAATATCGCCTTCTTTAAGAAATGACCAATCTTCCTTGTGGAGACAATTATTTATGTCCTGATAATTCGCAATTTTAAAGTTAAACGTAGGAGTTGAAATTTTTTGATTGCCTTCTTTAGTACAAGGGATAATTATTGCTAGTGGGGGATGGTGGTTGTCTATCGGAAGAATAGACTCCAATGATTTATTTATAATCACATATAATATAATATGTATTTTTTATTTTATATTTCAACATATTTTTATGATATATATAGTAAAATTATTAAGTAAATCCTGAAGAAGTGAGCATTGCTCACGAAACACATTGTTTTTTATAAACAATAAAAGTGGTAAAAACTAAGTATTCTATTAATTTCGAAATTTTTTAAATTATTTTTTTTTGTTTACTCACAAATAATTACCCAAGTTGCCTCCAAAATCATGAAATATTAAAATCTTGAATGGAATATATCTTTTTTTTTTTTTTTTTAGGGCGATACTGATAGTATCTTCCACTCTGGAACATGCCGCAAATATACTATATATTATTTTAAATGAATTAATTATGAAATAACACAAATTAATCAAATAAAATTTATTTGCACATACCGGGTTCGAACCCGCGACCTCCGGATTGTGAGTCAAGAGTCTTACCCACTGGACTACGGAGGTCGTCTTATAATTTAAGGCAAACATAAATAAAGTATCTCACATCCGTACTAGATATTTGATATACCTTTTGATTACAAAAATAATTTTTCAGTTTGGTTGGGTATTTTGCTCTCAAATCCAAAATTAAATTTGTATGAAATGGGCCGAAACGGTCCGCGCAAACTTTCCTCTTAATGAGCAATAATAAGTGTGATTTTCTATCAATGGATTATTTTCAATTGGGATATGTGACATATAGTCATTATTAGTCTACGTCTATGCCAATAAACTAGAGACGACGGACGACTTGGAAGCCAACATTCAGAACGTTATTGCCGATATACTGGAAAAAAGTCATTGCGATATTGTCCAGCTGCTCGAAAAAGCGGTTGAAAATTGAACTTCCAGATTGTGTTTTATTCGAGCCAGCCACGGGACCCATACACTCAAGATCATATTTAAACACAAATGGAGTAAAATTATCTATCCAATAAAGCCTGGGCATTACCATGATTTTTATGTGTTATATTTCATTTCAAAATTCTATACTTCTAATAATATTTATTTGGCTAAAGTAATACTAAAAGTAAGGATTATTTTTTATAGCTTCATCGACGGCAAATAATGTTAGAGTTTTGGCTTTCATTTGATTTACATGAATAAACATTAAGTATTGATTCCAAATGAAACTAAGGTTAGAGGTGATTACATTATTATTGTTTGTACTTAAATTATATTAAAATCTTCACTTACGTCATTTTGAATCTCTCGTCAAGTTCTCTGTTTGTTTTTTCAATCATCTGACTCTCTTCGGCAGACATCAGACTTTGTTTTAAGTCCCTAATTTCTTTGGTCTTTTTGAACAGTTTCATTTCATGCCGGGTTGCTTCAACTGCAAATATTTTTTCTCCGAGTTTACTGAAACATACAAAACAAAAGGTAATAAAAATGAAATAAGCAAAAATGGGGGACCAGGTTCGTAGTTGCAAGGGAAATATTTTTAAAAGACCCATAAATGTCTGGTTTTAGGCATTAGAATGAATGCGAGTTATGAATTGCAAAGAGTGGACAGGAGAAGATGAAATCTGTCAAAGGTATATTGGATGCATTTTGAAAGAAGATAACATCGGAAATCGCAACAGCTACCCAGAGCACTAAAAAAAACTTATAGGTATGTATAAAAACGATGATTGAAAACACTGTAAAATAAAAAAAAAATCATGCTATGACTTTATGTTATTTAAATATAGGGGCATGCATTAATTACGTGTGAGCTCAAAAAGGGAGGGGGGGAGGGGGAGGGGGGGGGGGGGGGGGGGGGGGGGCAGCAAAATCTCACATTACTTTAAAAGAATATACAAAGTGGCCCAAATTAATCCCACCAAGCATGCTATGACTTTATGTTATTTAAATATAGGGGCATGCATTAATTACGTGAGCTCAAAAAGGGAGGGGGGGAAGGGGGGGGGGGGGCAGCAAAATCTCACGTTACTTTAAAAGAATATACAAAGTGGCCCAAATTAATCCCACCAAGGGGTCTAGATTGGAAGAAAAACTGATCACGTAATTAATGTATGCCCCCTAAGTAATAATGTCAAACATTCCTCCGACTGTCCAACACCTACCATTTTTTAACATTTTTGTAGAAAAAATAAATAAAAATAATATCACCGGAGACCAAAATTTCATTAACATTTTTTACTCCAAATAATGTCAGGAATCGATGGTTAAAATCCATCGGGTACGTCCTGTTACACCCTGTATACATAAGAGATGATAATATTTAATAAATTATTTACTTTGCAATATCTTCTTTAATTTCATCTGCTAATTTATTCAATTCTTCTCTTCTTTTTTGAACATCAAGTTCTTTTTCAATGAAATGAACTTTCTCAGCGGTGTTAACTTGCTCTAGTAAATCTTTACCGTATAGATTTTTCTGATCGAATTTTTTCTTCTTCTCTTGTTCTTGAATCTCTAAATACTTCATTTCTTTTTCTAACAAGAATAATTGTTGATGTCTTTTTTCAACCTGAAAAGAGAATTGAAGTGTTAAAAATGAATTTGAGACACTAGTAAGAAAGAGTTGTCACCAAAAAGCTCAATAAAGGTGGTGTTAAACTAGTTGATGAAATTAGTTAGAATGAAAAAGAAAGTACGACCCAGATTAAAATGTTTAATATGAGGTAAGCATTAATTCATTCACAGGAACTTAGAAGTAGATATCTAAGATCAGCATAAACAATAATTAAATGTAATATAAATATACCTGTTCTTTTAAGACTCTGTATTCATTTTCTTTAATTTGACAAGCTTGATTCTTTCTAATGTAATCATTTTCTAGTTTCTGCTTCAATTCCCTTAACTCTGGTTCATTTGTCCTCAAAGCTATTCGACACATTTCCTTGACAAGACATTTCCGTTCTTCTTCATTGTATTCACGATCCATTGTTGATGTAAATGTTCAAATGACTGTCTGCAATCAATAAATAAGTAACGATGTTTAACTTTTAGTCAAGACAGAAATACAATGGCGGTGAAAGAACTTCTTGGATTTTTATTTCTTTTATATATTCAATTAGCTGTCATGCCCACGCATTGTTGTGGCTAATGAAACACAACGCCATCTACTGGATGGTAACCCAACCTTTATAACCACCGCCGTCTGTTAATTTGCATATAATCAAATTCACACCGCCCGCTCGTCCACCACATACAGACGTTTTCCTTTATATATTTCAAACAATTTACACGAACTTACTTAAACCTACCTCACGAATAACTCCATCTATTGGTGAAAACCGCATGAAAATCAGTTCAGTAGTTTTTGAGTTTATCGTGAACAGACAGACAGACACGGCGGAGGACTTTAATTAATAATAATATGTGGAGATAATATTATGAATTATTTTATAAAAATAGTTTATACGTAAATTAAATAATAATATTATTGAATATATAAAAGAAATAAAAATAAAAATGGAGTTCTACAAATTAAACTCGATAACAATAAATAAAACAAAAACTTATTTGATATTTTACACTAGATTCCCACCCCCTTCCATACTTTTTTCCTTCTAAAACTTCATCTCCTTAAAAAGATCGTCCACACAGCATCCCCAAATATGATATAGGCCCTGAGGGAAATTATGTTCCTCCTTGGAGGGGTTAGTGTAAAAAAGGGTAAAGTTGTATTGGTCTGCTTCACTTAGCCAATCAAGGATGGCATCCAACATTGGCATAAGTGAATTAACATTAACAAAATTAAACCATAAATTGCATATTTTTTCATCTCCCCTGATATAAATACTCACTTTTCATAATAATAAAGCCAAATCTAACTATTTAAATAAGAAATATTTCAAACCATCTACAAATCAGTTTGAAAAAGTGCGTAACAATGTTTAGGCACTGTAGACCCCTTCTGACCCGTAGATGGTTCATTCCGGGCATACCCAAAAGAAAGTGGGTAGGATAGAGCCATGGGCCATATTCCCTAATGTAGAAAAATAGTTTCCCAAGAATAGATATTTATATTCAGAAAAATGATTTTTCATTTTTATTTTCCTTAAGGAAACGCTGACGAGCAAGAGGAAGCATGTCTAGCTACTCTGAAAAATTACCAAAATAAATGCTTAACAAAATACAAAAGTTGTTAAAACAACATTTAAGCAGTAGGCAAAGATTGCTTGCAGTTGGCAATACTTTCGCAGAAATAGTAGATGAAAGATGTGTTCAACTGTACGGAATCATCATTACATAGTATAAAATGAAGTCGCTCAAAATGTATGTGCGCATAGATCTTTATAAACTACGCAACGGATTTTCATGCGGTTTTCACCAATAGATAGAGTGATTCAAGAGGAATGTTTATATGTATAATAAATGCTTATTATAGAAAAACCGAGAAATTCAAATATTCAATTCAGGTAGGGTTGCCTCTCTTAAATTTGGCAACCAGGACAAGACGCGTGAAAACCCCGGATTTTAGGGCCCAGAACCCAGACATGTCAACAGGTTTTTTTAACCTTTCCTGGTCTGTAATGCGTAAATACTACACATTGCTTCTAATAACTTTTATATCTCTATAAATATAATGAATTCTGGGTTCAGATTTTAGGTATTCCTCCGTTATACATTTACACACTGAATTAAAAAATAATATTTTAAAGAATTAGCAAATTTAATTCAAAATCAGAGATATTTTGTTAAATATCGGGAATAAACCACAAATACAATCAACCGTGTGCCAGTGTGGACCGTGATATGCGAAGAGTGTGCGGGGGGAGATGACACGCTATGTGACGTCTCGCTCTACTTTGCTATACGGGAACACGAGAAACAGAGACCGCCGTGTTGTGTTTCGACCGTCGATACCTACGACCGCGTAGTACCTAACATACATAGCTGTATATATGTATTGGGTAGCAGCCCAGCGCCCAGCTCCTCAGTCGTTCGCGGGCAATCCTTTGAGATGGTCTCCTCGCCCGTTTTTTGAGCAACGGACGATGGTTTTTTCATGTTTTCAGCAATTAAATTACAATTATTATCACTTGTAACACAAATTACGAAAAACAAAAGCGATTAGCTATGAATGTTCATATATTTCCGACATAAAATCGATGATTTTAACACGTGAATACACAGCACCGGAGCGCGCGTATTTTTTTAGCACAGTAAGGGAAAGGTTAAACATAGTCAAAAACAAGTTTAAAAACCGTTGAAAATGTCATAAATCACCTATTTATTTATTTTCAAATTAAATTTAGTCATCTTTTATCATCATTATAAATGTACCTAACAAAACAGAATCTTATAACAGTTTGTTACAAATTGTTTTAATAATCAGTTAGAATTTTTTTATTCTTAAAATTAAAAACAAATTATTAATATACTCTGTTATGAAAACAAAACCTTATTAAAATATTAAGCCTAAAAAAATTCAATTAAATTTTTAAACAAAAATCTTAAAAGAACTGAGACCATTTTAGTATTCAGTATTACAATTTTTGAGGTAACTCGCTCAATAATAATTATATCTTAAAATTTTTATCAGCAGCCATTTAAACAACAAAATATCT
The DNA here is from genome assembly GCA_929108145.2 of Limnephilus rhombicus. Taxonomy (NCBI): domain Eukaryota; kingdom Metazoa; phylum Arthropoda; class Insecta; order Trichoptera; family Limnephilidae; genus Limnephilus; species Limnephilus rhombicus. Next base: position 28,050,389 of record OV815278.1, read on the forward strand.
AACAATTATTATAATCAATAATTATCAGCCTGAAACACTCATCAACATTGAAAAATCTTCCGAGAAAAGATACTTGCCGCCAACGGGACTTGAACCCGTGTCCTTCTGATTGCCGGTCAGCTGCTCTTGATATAATAAGCAGTAATTGTTGAATGAAACACTAGTATATATTGAATTATTTGGCGGGTATTTGATAAGCCCCCATAGCTCAGTGGTCAAGAGCAGCTGACCGGCAATCAGAAGGACACGGGTTCAAGTCCCGTTGGCGGCAAGTATCTTTTCTCGGAAGATTTTTCAATGTTGATGAGTGTTTCAGGCTGATAATTATTGATTATAATAATTGTTACCCTTTGTGCTATGCATAAAAATCTTGTCTAACACCCGTATTCAGAGTCGATCCTTAAAGTTGTCTAAGTCAAGTGTCGGCCTTACCTTAGCAAAGGTAAGAACCGTCCTTACCTTTAACGCTTCTATTCAGAGTCCACACTTTGAGCTTCCTTTCCTAAGGTAGAGACCTTTTGTCTACGCCGAAATAAATGTGTGACGTCATCCGAAACTTGCCGATGTTCTGCTTCTACGGAAACAACATGCCCCGTTTCGGGACAATTTGTGTGTTTTTCTATGTTCGTATCCATGGATTTATCAGGCATCTGTCAGTTTTGTTTATTTATGCGTCGTTGGCCTGTCAAAGTTCTAGCGCTACGCATCTCGTTTTAAAATGAATTCACGGATTATGATTACGCCAAGCGAAAAACAGCGCTTATTAGATTTGATCAAGAAATAACAACAACCCCGCGGTAGCCAGCATTTCGACGAATCATCTGCAGCTTGGTGAAAAGAAAAAACGCGTGGGCCAAGTTGACAATGATTTTAATTCAATCGGCGATAATCAAAAGGTTTGTATCGTTTGTAATTTAAATTTTAACTAGCCATCACGCCGTTTCCCCTCAGGGTTACTCTTCTTCATTCACATAGATACTCTTCTATTGTTCAGACTCCTTAATACTATTATAATACTATCTTGAATTCATTTTAGAGGAACCAAGCGCAGCTCAAGAAATGTTGAGACAACTTAAAAACAAAAAGGAAGATGGAGCTCTGCGAGGAGAAGAGGAGCAAGTTGAAGACTGGAAGAGGCAGGCTGTTGCCAAGTGTCTCCAATGAGCACCATCCCGTTGACGGCATACCGGATTTGGCCACCGATACAGAGTTGAGCTTCTGCAACGACAGCGATCACTCTATTTGTAATACATATGATGGTTAGTTTAAAAAAGTTATGCGAAATATTTTGGCTACTTGTTTATTTAACGTTGGCATTATTTCTTATTCAAAGAATTGTTTAAGTTTCAGATACCGCTGTCAGCACGTCTGTTGTATTCAGCATGCCATGGGCTGACCAGTCGACGGAAATGGGCTGACCAGTCGATGGAAGTGCCGGTGTTTGGTTAGTTTTTGATAATGTAATTGATTCTTTGCAATTTTAAATTTAAATGAATGTGGAGTATTTATTTATATTTAGATGGTAGCATTCGCATTTCTCTATAGGAACTCAATACAAATTGTTGTGTGAACATAATTTCATCAGTTGTCATGCTAAATCTTAATATTTGAGATAGAAATATTGTAAAAAGTGTTATTAATTTTCAGATATAACAAGAACACCGGAGGAAAGTTCAACCCCCCAGCTCAAGACGAAGACAAGACGTATTATTCCCAAGAAAGAGGTGACTATGTTTACATCTCTATTTGCACTTATCTTGCACTTGAATACTTGCAATTCCCTTCATAGGGTCAAACAATGCTCGGAGAGCTTTAGTTTAACCTCTCGTTCTCCACCCTAAAGAGCGGCCCTGTTGAAGATGCTGTGTGGGGGCTCTTTTTAAGGAAGGAGTGAAGATGGGTCTTGAAGAGGTAGGAAGTCTTGATGTTGTAGGAGGGAGGAAACACAGAGGCCGGCAAATCGTTCCAGAGCCGAGCTGTTGATGACAAATGTCATTCGTGTACATACATTGGGCGCGTGTTTCCCGATAATGCACCTGTGCCGAGGGGATCGATGACGCTAGTTCCTCGGAGCGTCTTCCATTGGATATAATTTTGGAGAGCAGAGCTTAACGCTCTCCGCCATAAGCGTCTCATGTGACAGAGATGCTAAACACAACCTCTCCTTGGAAAACCTAAACATCTCAGAGTCATCGGGCACATAGTGGCCTGAACCTGTTATTGAAAAACCCTTGACTCTGTGCAGAAATGGGCGGTCCGTTTGATAGATTCTCCCATCTTAACAGACAGACTGCAATCTTTAGAGCACAGGCGTCAGGTGGGAATGCTGTCTTTGTTCTACCGGTATTACAATGGAAGATGCTCCGAGGAACTAGCGTCATTTATCCCCTCGGCACCGGTGCATAGTCGGGAAACACGCCAAACACGCGCCCAACATTTGTACACGGTTGACATTAGTCACATGAGAACGGGTCGTTTCTATGACTCGTTCTTGAGTTCAACGGCTCGGCTATGGAACGATTTGCCGGCCTCTGTGTTTCCTCCCTCCTACAACATGGGTCTCTTCAAGACCCGTGTTCACTCCTTTCTTTCCTCAAAAAGACCCTCCACACAGCATCTTCAAAGATGACATAGGCCCTGAGGGAAGTTATTTTCCTCAGAGCCTCCTGTGTGGAGTTAATGTAAAAAAAAAATAAATTACATTATTGACTAATTGGCTTGTAATTTTGTGTTGTTTCAGACTTGGTACCATCTAGTGGGCAGGTGGTTCGGGACGAGGCCGAAGTGCGTTGCCGAAGAAATAGAAATTTAATTATTTACGATGAAGAAATCCACGTAGTAAGGTTGGAGACTGCCAAGTGCCCGGGCACAGAGGGAGACTGCCCTGGAGCAGGTGAAAGGAGCCGCCTGCAGAACGAGCTTCTAGAACTACAAATTAAAAAAAGCAAAGGCAGAACTAGAAAAAGCTCTGGCGAATAGTCTTGAATAAAAAAAATATTAATCTCCAATAGATGTTTTATTTATTTTCCATTCTGTTATTTCTTTAATTATGGACAGAGTTTCACACTACCTTGATACACACATTATTTATACATACATAGGTATATATTTAAGATAAATCCTTGTGCTTGTTCATAATTCAATACACAGCACAATTATAACATATTACAAAAATATGACTTCACTACTCATTACATTAGATATGATGCCCTTTCACAGTCCATTACACAGCACAATTACTACACATTACAAAAATATATGACTTCACTATTCATTACGTTAGAGATTGTGTCCTTTCACAGTTCATTACATATTACAAAAATATGATGTCATTATTCATTATATATGGTGACCTTTCAAAGTTCTTTACATGTCACGTAAAATGTCTTTGGATAAACGCATCTCTTATTGTTCTGCCTGAAGCAGACTGTACCACCGAATTGACAGGTATATTTATACCCTCAAACAGCCCAAAATGCTGGTCGTTTGAAGATATACACAGGTTATGCAAAATGGGACACGCAACTATAATGTTTGTAGTATTAGATAATTTATTTTCTAATTTCCTCCTCGGACAAGGAAATCTCCTCTTCCATACACCAAATAATCTTTCGACTACATTCCGTGAGAAAATTTGGGCCTTATTATATTTTTCCTGCGCTTCATTGGCAGGATTTAACACTGATGTGAACATATAATTCGTCTGGCCATATCCGCTGTCCCCGAGAAGAATGCCTGTAATTCTTTTCTCCTTGAATTTTAGGCGGCACGTGCTGTTTTGAAATATCCTGGAATCGTGGGTAGAACCAGGCCACCTGGCAACGATGTCCAAAAATTCCAAACGTGGACCTGAAACAGCTTGCACATTCAAAGAGAACCATCCTTTCCTGTTGCGAAAAGATTCCCCTATTGTTTGGCTTGGGCTCTTGATGGCAATGTGTGTACAATCTATGCACCCGACGACTTCTGGAAATTGCGCTCTTGAATAAAAGAGTTTTCGATTTTCAGCGTATTCCTCGGGCCGTTGAGGAAAATAAATAAATTCCGTTAACCGTTGCGCCAATCCGGAGGAAATCTTTTGCACCACTCTGCTGGAGGTTGGTTGACTCAGCTTGTGAAGATCTCCCGCAACAATCTGGAATCATATATATTATATATGTAGGTAGATAATGGAAATAATTACAAGATGATCTAGATATATTATACATCTAAGGGCATCTGGTTAATTTTTCATTCATGTTTTCATTTAGTATTGACATAATGTAAAGAACAAGTTTCATCATAGCTTTTCACAAAGTGCAATATTTTAGTTTCACAAAAGTAGAACAGAATTTTACAATAGATATCTAGTAAAAAGACGTACATATTTACCTGATAATTACCAGTAGTGTAGAATCGCAGCGCGATAGCTACCTGATTAACAGGAGGTATGGGCAAGCCTCTATTATTTACTAAAGAGTAATTTGGAAATAATACAGGAATTAATACAAGCATTACAGTTGTTTTCTCCAACCGATAACGATCCTTAAATTGGCAGTCACTGTAAAGGGATTTTCAAAATCGCGTAAATATCGCCGTACGCTGCCCATAGCGCCCGTGCCAATGTCGTCACGTGTATGATTTGGATCAACGACATAATCGAGAAACTCATTATCCATTTGCATAACATCCATCTCCACTGTTTTATGTTTACGACAGTAACAATTGGGAACAAACCACCGACTTGGCAAGTTTAAAGGTACCCTTACCACCAACCTTGACTTTTGACAGCTAAAAATCAAAGTAAGCAAGAATGCGCATGCGCCGTGTCGTAGAGACTTACGTAGTGACGTCTCTGAATACAAAAATTTTGTAAATCTTAAGGAAGGTAGCTACCTTATTTAGTGACGTCACACCGACCTTAGATGTGTCTCTGAAAACAAAACGGCGTTCCTTAGAGGAAAGGAAGGCTCCTTGAACCAAAGGATCGACTCTGAATACGGGTGTAAACGTTAGTTTATAAATTAAAAATAATAACAAAATATCTCTTAACATAGTATGAACTAAATTCACTCTTCTTAAATCTTAAGCAACAAAACTGAACCTTTTTAAAGTCTAGACTTACTGTAGTATAAGTTACATTATTAATTTTTTTAAGCATAAAATAATCAAAAACTATATAATTTATATCACCTTAAAGTTTCATCAACAGCCATATTGTAAATTTCTTTTACATAATAAAAAACAATCATAATTAAAGCTTTTTCCTCAGCCTCTTGCCTTTTTTTTGTATTTATCACTGTTTCCGATAGCTTTTAGAATATCTTCCCTTTTTAAAAGGAATTTTGTAAAAATCAATGCAGCTGTATTCTTGGAAATTGAATTTAATTTTAATTAAAGATAAATGAAACAATGTTACTTTGTTCCAACCACTTTTATATTTGTTTAAAACCGACCGGTTTCAGAACGACCGTTCCTTCCTCAGGGCAAACGTATACGTTTGACTTTAAATTTTTTTTTAAACCCGGACATCAAATGAAACCCCGCCCGGACGCTCCCTGGACGCCCTCTAAACTAGGACAAATCCGGGGAAACCCGGACGGATGGCAACCCTAAATTCAGGCAGCGGGCAGCTGGAAAGCGGGTGGTGTGGATTTTATAAAGGTTGGGTAATGGCGTTGTGTTTCGTTAGCCACAGCAACGTGTGGCCGGGTCTGCTAGTATAGCTATAAAAGGCTACCTCAAATAATTACTAATTTAAACATAAAACGGGCATGAGCCTAGCATGGTTGGTCGAAAAATCCACAAATGATGTAATAAACCATCCAAAGCAATGAATAAAGAAAAAAAACACAATATTATTCTTCTGTATACCTCATAGGTTCTACATACTTTTTGTATTAGCTAAATTTACTTCATGATTACTACTGCACTATATTATTATGTCTATCATAAGTAAAAGCTCTTGGGCGTATAATATTGTAAATAAATAAATAGAAAGGGAGAAAAATCTTACCTAAAATTAGCGACAGCTAGCACAAAAATATATTATATCCAAGAATCAAAATATTTGTTTGTCTTTTAGGGAATATTATGTTTAATAATGAAAGATGATCGTACCTGCGTTGTTTCGTTCCAATATCGATAGTAAACAAAAATACAAACAGGTAAACAAAAAAAGAACTGACAGCGGTTGCAAGCACAGACAACACAACATAGTACTTGGAAATATAATTGTTTATGGTAATTGGTAACTATGGTCTTTCACCAAGGGGATATCGGGGCACAACGACAATAAAGCCATACTTTCACATAAAAATACTAGTAGTTCTGTGAACAATAGACCACGCGTCCAAAATTGTTTCCAACATTTTTTTCTTGCCGGGATCTCATCTGAAGAGCGATTCGATATCTTTTATGGGATTGTTATAAGATAAAGGACGCGATCTCCTGTCAGATTTGTGTGATTTTTTTTAACATATTTACTGTCACATATTTTAGTTTAGATCGTTTTAAACACGAATTCCTGCAAGTAGCATAATTTTTTACTCATTTAATGTACGTTGTACATACAAAAAGCAAATAACAGCCATAGAAAATCACACAAATCTGACAGAAGATCACGTCCATAATGATCCAACAAAAGATATAGAATCGCTCTTCTGATCTATTATTTGATTTATTTCAAATAATCGCTAAAGTGGTTATTTTTTTAAAATGTCTTTTCACCCCAAAGGAGTGTTCAAGCAAGTGTCAAGTAGAGGTGATTGTGAAAGGTTTGTAAGTGTAGGATAAAATTTAATAGTAATTGCAAGTTCCGAAGTACTAAATTACATGATATATCTAAAATACGCATGGAACAAAATAAGTTCAGAGGTGAAATTATTTTTGTTTAGGAAATCTCATGATTATAAGTTGAAGCAAAAATCAATGAATAAGTTGATATGATTTATCGTCTGTGTATAGACCGGGAGGCGAGATAGGTAAACCCTACATCATCGACTACACGGATGAAACTACTTTTAAGTGATAATGGACATTTAGAAAACCTTAAAAAAGCTGGTCTGCCGGTGCGCCTCTTGGCATGAGCCGCGCAGTCATGGAAATAGTCAGCGATTTTTTTGGTAACGTAATAGTCTATGGTGGTTGGAAGTTCGAACAATCACCGCACCGTCGCCATAAGAGCTGCGTTCGTCCGAAAAACGACGGAAATTTCCTAACCCCGTCCGTTTCATATCGGTTTCGCTTGCCCTGCTGCATCGATTACATCGAATACAAGATCGAAACTAACAAAACCTGTAGTCCAGATTATTTCATTTATGACTTTCTTGGTCTGCTGACCAGAAACCTGGCAGTTTTTCTGCATACGATCTTTAAAAGTTTTATATTTTTTTAAATTAAAAAAAAATATTTTTATTCACTTTATTATTATTTTTATTTGAATATGGTTTTAAAAACTTAGAAAGCAAGATTTTAAATAAAATGAGTTGTAATCATAAAAAAATAAATTTTGAGTGTTCCGATTGTACCCATCGGACGGGAGAGCCTTTCGACGCGAAACAACTTACTGGAAATTGGCCGCGGAGCCCTTCGCTGCCATTGCGTGCCCATATTATAGCCTGGTTGGTACACTCGAAACACTTAAATTAATTCTTTTATCATTGCCACTTATTTTTTTAAAATCTGGAATTCCAATTTTTTAAAACCATATTGAAATAAAAATAATAATAAATACAATGAAAATAATTTTAATAAAATTAAAAAAACTTTACAATTCGTACGTAAAAAACTGCCAGGCTGCTGGTCGGCAGACCAAGGAAGTCATGAATGCAATTGTCTAGACTACAGTTTTTCGTTAGTTTCGATCTTGAATTCGAAGTAATCGGTGCAACAGGGCAAGCGAAACCGATATGAAACGGACGGGGTTCGGAAATTTCCGTCGTTTTTCGGACGAACGCAGCTCTTATGGCGACGGCGCGGTGGTTGTTCGAACTTCCAGCCGCTGTGGACTATTAGGATATCTTAAAAAGACTTACATTATTATAAATTGGTTTAATAATATGGGCACGCGTTGACGGCGAAGGGCTCCACGGCCAGTTTCCAGTAAGTTGTTTCACGTCGAAAGGCTCTCCCGTCTGATGGGTAAACTCGGAACACTCAAAATTTATTTTTTTATGATTAAAACTTATTTTATTTAAAATCTCGCATTTTAAGTTTTTAAAACCTTATTCAAATAACAATAATAATAAAGATATTGAAAATATATTTTTTTTAATTAAAAAAAAATTTAAACTTTAAAAGATCGTACACAAAAAACTGCCAGGCTGCTGGTCGGCAAACGAAGGAAGTCATAAATGAGATTATCTAGACTACAGGTTTTCGTTAGTTTCGATCTTGTATTAGATGTAATCGATGCAGCAGGGCAAGCGAAACCGATATGAAACGGACGGGGTTCGGAAATTTCCGTCGTTTGTCGGACAAACGCAGCTCTTACGGCGACGGTGAGTTGGTTGTTCGAACTTCCAACTACTATGGACTATTAGGCAATCTTAAAAGGACTATTATTATTATAAATTTGTACAAAAATATTAACATGCGACAGCGGTGAGGGGCACCGCGGCAGGTTTCGTAAGTGGTTTGGCGTCTAAAGGCTCGTCTGATGGATGGGTTCAAAAAGACCCTCCACACAGCATCCCATATGACAAGGCTCTGAGGGAAATTATTTTCCTCAAGGCCTCCTGTGTGGAGTTAATGTAAAAAAATGGGTACACTGGGAACTCTTACATTATTTTTTTAAAATATGGCATTCAAAGTTTTTAAAAATATAGTGAAATAAAAATAATAATAAAAATAAACGAAAAATTAAAAAAAAAAAACTTTAAAAAACCGTACACAAAAATTTGCCAAGCTGCTGGTCGGCAGACCGTGAAATTCTTATATGGAATGATCTGGACTATAGTTATTCATTGGTTTCATTCGTGTAGTCGATGACGTAAAATCGACCAATTTTTTCCCCACTTTGACGCCGGCTGCCTCCGAACTTGCCAGGCTGCCGGTTGCCAGACCTGCTTTTTTCTCATTTTCTAATCGACCTTTATCATATGAGACCATTCCCGTTCGTGTAGTCGATGACGTAATTTTGACCAAAAAAATCGCTGACTGTTTCCATGACTGCGCGGCTCCTGCCAAGAGGCGCACCGGCAGACCAGCTTTTTTAAGGTAACAAATTTTTAAGGTTACATTTAAGTTTACAAATTTCTAATTAATTATAATATTTCATATTGCAAACTAAATTTTATGTACTTTTATGTAGCTTCTACAATACGTCTTGAACTTTCCAATTGGTGTGGACTAAAGTTTCTGGTAGCGTGTTATATAACTTCATCCCTTTGTATAGTAAACTGTTTTGCGTATTCGCCTTGTCCTTTTTTTGAAGCCTGATTTCACGTCCTTGTGTTATGTCTGTGAATGTCCTTGTTGAATATAATTATATTTGAGAAGTATTTTGGTAAAATGTTGTTCATTATTTAATGTATGAATATCAGCTAATTCGAGGTCAGCATCTGTTTCACGGTTAGCCAATTCATTTCCTTTAACATTTTGTTTACTTTTGAAAATCTATTTCGCCGTAGTATTATTCTCATTGCCCTGTTTTGGAGAATTTGAAACTTATTTTGTTCTCGTTCGTTACATAGGAAAAGGATGGTTGAGCATTAGTTAAAATGTGGAGCATATTATTTATTTTGATTATATTTTATATTTGAACTGATAATATTTGATTATACCTATTTTATATTTGACTTTTAAGGCCAAGTGTAACCATTTATTAATTTGAAATAATGATAATATTTTTAGGCCAATCGATAAACATAGAGTTTTTAATAAGAAAAATATATTTTTAAAATTAACATAGGCTTAGCATTTATCAAAACCAAATCAGAAATACTACCTTATTCTGGCCGTTTTTCGTATGTTTTACAAAATATTTTTTTAACTGCTGAATATCCTTGAGGGAGCTGACTCCGGATCGGTAGAGACGGGAGAAGAAATGAAAGGCAGTCAGTTGAGTGTTGTGAGTCGAGTCTTTATTGTAGCTATGTAGCGAAGTTCGATGCGAGGTGAGTGACATAGGTGTGGTCACTGCGTGAGTCAGTGGTCGGTCGTGATAAGTGATGAGGTCGAGATGATCGCGGTGAAGAACACGGATTTTCAGGTCGCCAGCATATTGCTCTACACCGAGTGTGGTGGAGGATGACCTGATCCAGGCGGTCGATCGACGTCGTGAGGACGGATATGGCAACTATGTGTCCGCTGAGTTGGAAACACATGTGACGCAGGAAGGATTCTTGTGAGGCGATGAGGATGAACTCTGGCAGCGGAGCACGGTGGGCTTCGGTAACCAGAGATCGGGTTGCACTCTGAACAGACAAGACAGCGTTGCGGGCTTTGTAGTAGCAGGACAGATGACATCTCATGAATATTTTTTTTCTAGAGCCCCCAATTATTTTTTTTATGGGGGGAGGGGGCTCAACTGGAATCAATAATTCGATTAAAAATATATAAAATTATTTGTTTTACCTTTTTGTTTAGGTTGTAGCGAGGCAGCGAACAGCCATAAAATATCATTTTTGTCCGATTTTGCATTGTGGTATCACCGGTCACCACTCTCCAGCTAGGTGCGTGACAACTGGTGACAACGCAATTTCATTTGCAAATTCATTCCGGTTCTAGTGCTCGCCCTCTCTACCTGCTTTACCTCTAAGCAAGAATAATATTAAACTTGTACAAATTTTTGTAACAAAAGTTTCCGTTGTAAATATATTTTGACTCGCGTTAAATCAAGAGTTATTATTTAAATAGACGTGGGAAAGGTCTGTAGGCTGTCAGACCTGGATAAAATATTTAAACAATACCCTATATTGCCCAAAAGGTGGTTAAAAAGCAATTCTTTTGTATTTTAAGTACCGGTTGCTCCCTCTTTCCTTCTCGTATTCACGATATAGCGTAAAATCTTATTAATAATAATAATAAATAAATAATAAATGGTCTTTATTCCAGAATGTGGGGAGGTCGGTGCAATCCCACATATCCTATATAAGTACATACATAAAACACAAAGATATTTATAAAATATCGTAATAAGAAGAAAAAAAAATACATATATTATAAGTTGATATAATTGGAATATATTTCCTTTACGCATATAAATAAATAAAAAAAGTAGTAGGCATCATTAGATAAAAGTTCTTCATAAAAAAAAAAAAACTTTAATTGGGCTCGTATTAGTCCATCGGGTCTGGGATTACGGGAGCCAGTGTCTTTCTCCAATGTTCTTCTAAGCTCGTAGCTCGATCCTGAAGTCAAACGGGATTCTATTATTATTCTATTATTAGTGGTTTATCCTTCCCCTCAGTCCTGCAATCCTGGTTCTTAATAGAGCTTTAAATCCTGGAACTCGCCCTTCTTTAAACATTGAGGAGGCACTGCAGTGCATGGGGAGTGCAAACATCAGACGGTAAGCATTATTATATTGCACCCGAAGCCTTTCCATGGTTCTTTTTTTGAAGGTTGCCCAAAGCTCGCATGTGTACAGGGTGGTGCAGAAGGCTAAGAAGAGCGTCCTTTTACCCGTGGACTGCATAGCCGAAATCTTCTACTGAGCATTTTGCATTTTATGCTCAGTACGCGCCTCTGCCTGTCAATATCTTCGTCATCTGTTAATTTATTGGTGATGATATTTTTTCATTTAATTTTTTTTTATTTAATATAGATATATAGTACAGTGGTTTTATATAAATTACATATCGGTACACAAATTATTTAAAATTGCAATCTCACCAAAGAAGAAACTAGTTCTTGTGCTTGATGAGCGTGTTACACTAATTATAACAGAAATAGAATAACATTATGCAATAGGTAAGTATATAATGGGAACAATTGAAACTTCTGGATTATCTAAGTGTAGGTGTACATACATGGGATACGGTTACATACTAAAATATTGTGCACTTAAGTGAAATTCGAAAAATCTAAATAAAATAGATTGATGATACATAGAAAGAAAGAGAAAAACAGGTAATTATTAAGTTAATTATTCCCGATATTGTATTATATGTCTAGATATTTGGTAGATTCTACTGTTTTTAGGAGTTCGCCGTTCAAAAAGGCGGGGGGAGTATTTTTTGGGCCTTCCCCGTGTTTTATGACCAACAGTGCTGTTTTTTCGCATTATAGATCATGTTGGTTTCGTGTGCGAATTCTTCACAGATCTTCAGGAGGATTCGTAATCTCCTTATTGACGGTGTCATCAGAACCACATCATCTGCGTAGCTCATATTGTTGATACATTGACCTCCAATGTGGCAGCCCACTCCAGCATTGTTTAGCCTGTGGTTAGTTCATCCATGTATATGTTAAACAGTAGTGGGGACATACATCCTCCCTGTCTGACCCCGCTTTTCAGGAAATAAGGTTCGGAAAGTCCATCTTTCCATTTTACAAGATTTTCTTGTTGACGGTGCCAAGTTTCGAGGATTTTTACCACTTTCCAAGGTATACCTCTTTCTTTTAGTTTTTTTCCACAATAAGGGGTGGGAAACTCGGTCAAAAGCCTTACTTAGGTCCAGAAAGCATTCATATGTTGATGTTTTCTTCTTCCTGTAGTATTCCAACGTCCGTTTTACGCAAAAAATAGCCGAGTCCATAGAGCACTCTCTCTTGAAGCCCATCTGATTATCGTTCGTTTTCAAGTGGGATCCGACTTGATCCAAGAGAACTCGTCCAGAAATTCGAGCGATAGCCGTGGCGATGGATCTTGGTCGGTAGTTTTCCTTTAAAGTTATGTCTGACAGTTTAGATTTTATTATCGGTTTTATAATTGTTTTTGTCATGTCTTTAGGTAGATAGCCACACTTTAATATATCGGTGAATAGTGTTGCCATTAGTTCCATACTCGCTGCCCCTGCACGTTTGAAGTGTTCGGTGCTTAAGCCGTCATGCCCTGCAGACGTTCCAGATTTCATGTTACTAACGGTCGATTTTATCATGTGAGTTGTGACAATGGGATCGATATCATCATAGAGTCGATAGTCGGCGTGGTAGTTGTGAAGTATTCTTTAAAAATATTTGCAATTACTTCCGGGTTCGATTCTCCGTTTACGTTGCACGAGATTTTGCAGCGCATGTTTAACAGTTTATTATACTTGTTCCAAAATTTTTTGAAGTCCCGATTTTCTAAGTCCCCTGCGATTTTATCCATCTGAAGTTGAGTCGAGTTCTTTCGGAATTGTTTAAGTGCAGTTTTAAAGGCAGCACGCTTTGCCCTTCTATCCTCTGCGACAGGTCCCCCGCGCTGTCTGCCATTCATTATCCATGTGTGCATCGCTTGTCTGGATTCATTGTATTTGTTCGCTACAAGTTCGTTCCACCCACATACTTGCTTGTGTTTTTGAATAGTACGCTTGGTAAATACAGAGATGGCACTACTTCGTAGGGCTTCTACTATACTCCCACAGAGGTAGTTTATTTTGGCGTGAACAGGGTTGCCACCGTCCTCGGGAAATTTGTATTTTGGTTTAACTTTGACGAGATAAGTTTGCGAGCACGAGTTGTATTTTCCGATATCACGTATATTATTCGGATTCCATAATGCTGGATCCCTTAATACAGAAGTAAACACTTCCGTTTTCGCCAATCCCACCGTTTGTAAGGTCAGCTCGAGAGGCCGGTGATCCGTCCAATCTGTATCGTAGTAGTGGTCTAACCACCTAGTGGAGCTGTGAGCGTCACTGATATAATGTAATATAATAATTAATAATACACTAAGATGGCGGGCAAAATCGGGAGAGACTGGTTGAGGAAGATTTAACGTAGACCTCTCCAGCCAGACTCTCTCGACCCATCGCCTTGCACGTCGGGGTGTAAAAATTTATATAAAAAGTTTCCAGAAATAATGGCATCTTTCGTCAATTAATCAGCTTTTTCATTTCCAGGGATACCGCATTGACTAAATTTATTTGCCAGAGTATGAATACGTAAGGAGTTTGAATAGAGAGGAAGTCTATCAGTTTGTATTCACTGTACGTATGGAGGCCATTAACCACTCAGGTATTTTGCCATTGTGCAAGTTTTTTGTCAATGAACTGTCAGATTTATAAAAACTTTGTGATATTTCCAAAGACGTTACATACTTTAGACGCGGGGTAGAAATCTCAAAATGGGAAGCCAACAACAAGACAATTGTAGAGTACTCGATTTCTAGTACTTTAGTACTAAACTGCCACGCGTCGAGTAAGGTCGCGTCCTACTAGTAAGTAAATTGCATTAAAAAGCGCTAAAATTCCCTCCTGTGTGATGAGAAAATGTTTCCATTAGACGGTAAACAGTCGTAAAAGCGAAGGAATAACATTTCATTTGTAAATACATGCAAATTACTTATTATTATCGATTATAAAAATAATACAATTGCTTTCCGCCCAAAGATTTTATGCGTCATTAGAGAACTCAAGGCCTACTAAAGTACAAGTCTGGATGCGCAACAGCCAAATTACTAAGTCGATGCCATGCCGTCGCTAAGTAAAATTTACTTTTTATAATAATAATCTAATGATTCTTTATTTACTTCCCTGCGATAAAACAACATACAAATCAGCAGAAATAACAAATACAATAACAATCAACGCCATTTGCAAACTATCGTTGTTCATTATAGCTATTTGACACCTCAAAATTCGACTGGTGCCCAGGCCTACTACTTTAGTCGGCCTTGAGACAGTATTTGACGGAACTTTTGAATACGAAAATGCCGCCCGCGTTCTATCTTTTGTTTCGTTCATATGAACATATTCTTTTAAGCGTCTATTTTTATCATACACGAATAAAGTTATTTAAAATATTTTGAATTAAGAAATTATTGAAAATCGCTGAAAACAAAAGAGTTTTGATTAATTGCCGCATTATATCTTGAGTTTGTGAGGCTATGGCAAGTCTATTTGTATAACGTCATAGGATATTTCTGCTTCGCAATGAAAGCTCTATAAACGAAATATTTCTGAACTTAGCCGAATACTAAAAACTGTTTTTGAAAGGTTATGAAATAAGCTAAGGTTACGAAATAAGTTTTTATAAGTTTAAATTGTATTACAATTTGAAGTAAATATTAACATTTGTAAAAATTAAAATTTAGAATGCAAACACAAAAAAAAGTGAAAATGACTAACATGATACGTTTTAAGATTTTCACGGCCAAAAGCATTTTCGTTATTTGTTTAACGAAAAAAAGACTAACATGATGTTTTATATATTAATTATTATTTTTTAATTTATAAACTAACGTTTAGACAAGATTTTTATGCATAGCACAAAGGGTAACAATTATTATAAGCAATAATTGTCAGCCTGAAACACTCATTTACATTGAAAAATCTTCCGAGAAAAGATACTTGCCGCCAACGGGACTTGAACCCGTGTCCTTCCGATTGCCGGTCGAATGCTCTGACCACTGAGCTATGGGGGCTTATCAAATACCCGCCAAATAATTCAATATATACTAGTGTTTCATTCAACAATTACTGCTTGTTATATTTTTTCCACCTGAAAACAACCAACTTTATTTTTGCGAGGAAGACATTGTTAGTGTTAAATCCCTCGCTAGGTGGCGTCGAGACAAATTATGTCTGCATTTATTGGGGAAATACTTAAACTTGTTAAATATTAATTATTATTTTTTAATTTATAAACTAACGTTTAGACAAGATTTTTATGCATAGCACAAAGGGTAACAATTATTACAAGCAATAATTGTCAGCCTGAAACACTCATTTACATTGAAAAATCTTCCGAGAAAAGATACTTGCCGCCAACGGGAGTTCTACTTAAAAAAGTATTGAGTTCTACTTTAAAAATATAATTTGCAAAATGAATTTATGTATGGACAGCGTTACAGATTTATACAACTACTGGCTTAAAACCAAAAGAACGTCGTTTAATTGTCAATGGTTCTGAATTTAAACATTTTAATATTATTTTTAATATGGTTCTGGAAAGATCGCCAGGTACTTTTTGAAAACATTCTAAAGCATGAGGTAGCAGAGGCTTGCTTGTTGCTTGTTGCTTGTTGCTTGTTGCTTGTTGCTTGTTGCTTGTTGCTTGTTGCTTGTTGCTTGTTGCTTGTTGCTGTTGCTTGTATTTGACGAGAAAGTCTGCTCTGATGATGGGCCTGGAGACGTCTGCAATGACGAAACTCCAAGTAAAGTCGCGTCGCAATCCCAGGTCAAGGTTGAGCGTTACGCTGCCGTAGGTAGCGATTATGCTGCCATTTGCTGCTGCCAGTTTATATTATGCTTGTTTAGTGGGACGTCCCTGTACAAGGCGTCGTGTGAAAACGCAGAGATCTGCGCCGGTGTCCACAAGAAACGGGTAAGGGTTACCCTGTCAGTAACAAAAAGTCTACAGACTTGGTTGGGGCTGGCGCTGGTCACCATCAGTTTGAGTCCTGTAGGGTTTCCCAGTTGGAAGTTGCAGGGTTTGGTGCAAGTGCGTGCCTTCGTCCCATGCTTCCAGTGGTACCAGCATATTCCTTCGGGCTGACGACCTCTGGACTGGCTGCGGGAACGATTGCTCCAACGATGCGGGGTGGCGCTCTTCTCATGCTGGCGAGAGCGTGAGAGGAGTGCCACGTCAGGGTCACCAATGCAGAACTATGGTTGCGTGTTGTAAGATATTTATTGAGTTCTACTTTAAAAATATAATTTGCAAAATGAATTTATGTATGGACAGCGTTACAGATTTATACAACTACTGGCGTCTCTAGAAAAACCAAACGAACGTCGTTTAATTGTCAATGGTTCTGAATTTAAACATTTTAATATTATTTTTAATATGGTTCTGGAAAGATCGCCAGGTACTTTTTGAAAACATTCTAAAGCATGAGGTACAGTTTGTCAAATAAGAGTAGAAAATATATGAGGGCGCCACTGTTGATCAAATGGCAATACTACACATAACTCATGGTGTTAAAGCAAAGCTGTGTAACCTACATTTTTATAAAAAATTAAAAAGGCATATTAGTGGAAAAAATATTTTTTCATTGCAGTATAGATACTCGCCGATCTCAAAATTAGAATTGCATATAGGTAT
This sequence comes from Limnephilus rhombicus, assembly GCA_929108145.2. Classification (NCBI taxonomy): domain Eukaryota; kingdom Metazoa; phylum Arthropoda; class Insecta; order Trichoptera; family Limnephilidae; genus Limnephilus; species Limnephilus rhombicus. Next base: position 28,067,504 of record OV815278.1, read on the forward strand.
ATTATTATTATACCTTTGAAATTTTGTGTGAACATAATGAAGAATAACTATAATGTAATAAAATATAAAGCACAGTTTAGAAATTGCTCATATTTATTTAATACTAGATAAAGTACCTAGCGTTTCCTGGGCTTTAGATCATGTCTCTAATTTTAGATCTGAATATATTTAACTCATTCAGATCTAAAAGTAGTATCACTAAACTCACCATTAGCGATTCTTCCTCTCTATCTATTGTTAAATTCAAATTTATGTTAAATTAAATTAAAGCAAATCACCTTTTAATCAAATTTATGCCGTGAAGAAATTTTTATTTATTTTTTAATGTGGATTACTGTGTTCTATACATTCAGTGTCATTGCACTTCAAAAAATATTTGACAGTTAAATTGGTGTTGCCAGTCTACAAATTTAGTAGTTCCAGTTTTTATATTTTCTACTCTTTTTTGACAGACTATATAGTTTGTCAAATAAGAGTAGAAAATATATGAGGGCGCCACTGTTGATCAAATGGCAATACTAAACACATAACTCATGGTGTTAAAGTAAAGCTGTGTAACCCACATTTTTATAAAAAAAATAAAAAGGCATAATAGTGGAAAAAGTATTTTTCATTGCAGTATAGATACTCGCCGATCTCAACATTAGAATTGCATATAGGTATATTATTATTATACATTTGAAATTTTGTGTTAACATAATGAAGAATAACTATAATGTAATAAAATATGTATAAAGCACAGTTTAGAAATTGCTCATATTTATCTAATACTACATAAAGTACCTAGCGTTGCCTGGGCTTTAGATCATGTCTCTAGTTTTAGATCTGAATATATTTAACTCATTCAGATCTAAAAGTAGTATAACTAAACTAACCATTAGTGATTCTTCCTCTCTATCTATTGTTAAATTCAAATTTAGTTAAATTAAATTAAAGCAAATCGCTTTATAAATCACCTTTTAATCAAATTTATGTCATGAAGAAAAAATGTTTTTTTTTTAAATGTGGTTTACTGTGTTCTATACATTCAGTGTCATTGCACTTCAAAAAAATATTTGACAGTTAAATTGGTGTTGCCAGTCTACAAATTTAGTAGTTCCAGTTTTTATATTTTCTACTCTTTTTTGACAGACCATAGCAGAGGCTGGCTGCTACAAGAGTATGATATAGACGCCGTGCAGACGAACACTATTATACCTAACATTGATTATTGTGATTGAGGTATTAAATTATAGCCTTCTTCTCTACATATTATAAAGTATAACTATATTCGGTGCAGTTGAACACATCTACTACTTCTGAGAAAGCATTGCCAACTGCATGCAATCTAGGCATAAGTGAGTTTCTAAATGACTCAGTCCTGATATTTTTGTTGCAATTAAAAAGAATTTTGGATCGAGTAGTTCTAGTAGGTAAGTGAAGGTAATTAGGTTTAATAAATCAGGACTGTCTATAATACCATTAACAATTTTAAATTTAAAAGTCAAGTCGGAAATAAGTCTTCTATCTGAAACTTTGAGTAAGTTTAATTCTTTCATCAAGTGATTGTAATTTATTGATTCTATTGGTAGACCAAGTTTATAGTTTTTTCGTTATTTGTTTTTGGGGTGTTATGCCGTGTTGCGCTACCTCCTTCTTTAGCCAACGTTAACGCAATACATAAAACACAACGCATAACACCCCAAAAACAAATAACGAAAATGCTTTTGGCCGTGAAAATCTTAAAACTTATCTGAAGTTTATAGTTAATGAATCTTAAGAATTTATGCTGAATTTTTTCAATGGAATCGGAGTGGATTTTGAAGTGAGGGGACCAAATAGAAGAATTATATTCGACTTGACTTCGAACTAGAGAGGAATATAGGACATTTGATGTTGAAATATTTTGAAAGTCTCTGCCATTTCGAAGAATGAAACCTAGCATTTTTAATCCTTTATTGGTTACTGTATTTATATGTGGGAGAAAGTTAAATTTGGAATCGAAAATAATGCCAAGATCATTAATCGCACTGACAGAGGTAAGGGAAACATTATTAATATTATATTGATAGTTAAGGGGTTGATTTGTTGTGAAAAACCTTATTATCTGGCATTTACTTATATTCAGATAAAGTTTATTAGTTTTACACCAGTTTTGTAGTTCATTTAAATTTAATTGAATGTGAATACAGTCATTTATTGTTTTTGTAAGTTTAAATAGTTTTAAGTCGTCGGCGAAAAGCAACACTTCAACATTATTATCAAAAACAGTGATGATATCATTTATAAAAAGTAGGAACAGTATTGGGCCTAAATGTGACCCTTGAGGTACACCGCTAGTAGCCATGAATTTGTGTGATAGGTAAGAGTTATTTTTTACTTGGAGAATTCTATTGGTTAAGTAACTCTTTATCCATTCCAATAGTTTTTTTTTTTTTTTACGTGAGCTCCACACAGGAGACCCTGAGGAAAATAATTTCCCTCAGAACCTATGTCATCTTTGGAGATGCTGTGTGGAGGGTTTTTTTTAAGGAAAGGAAGGAGAGGAGAGTTCTGGGAAGGAAAAGGGTTTAAGGGGTGGGTAGGAATCTGGGGTTCAGTATGTCCTGGTCATCCGCCTCCAAGACCTAGACAAACCTCACCCCATGAACCCGGGCACCTATGCTAAATCACCAAACGTAGCGAACCACTTGGGGTGACCTATGGCAGAGGTGTTGGTTATCCAATAAAGGTTCCCGGGGCGGCGGTACCCATTCCCGCCTCCCAAATTGTAAACCCATTACCCTCTATTCCCATTTTACTAAGTTTGTTGAGAAGAATTAATTTCATGGTTAACTTTGTCAAACGCTTTGACAAAGTCTGTATATATTGAATCTACTTGGGTTTTATTTTCAAGTGAGCATGTAATAAATTGTTCGTACAAGGAAAGATTTGTTAGGGTGGATCCGCCCAGCATAAAGACATGTTGGTTAGGTAAATAATGTAACAAGTGAATTATCTGTGTATGGGTACTTTTGGTGTGAAGTTTTGTAACGGGATCATGTTCTGGTACAATATAATAGTAGTGTAATTTAATACGGCAGAGCAGAGACCAGAGCTCAGGATTATGGGAAAGGTATTTTTCTGTCAAGTAGGTGAGATATCAGAAAATAAAAAGAAGATGAATTTTATAAAACTATATTGTATGCAATAAAAAAAACAAACATGAGAGTGCAAATTTAATAATACAAAACAATAACATACCAGATGGACTCCTGAACACGCTAATCTAACTAAACGAATTTTACGACGGATGAAGACCGCGAACTTGCTTGGTAGAGAGAAGACGAGAAGACACTTCCAGCCTCCTTAACCGGGGACGTCGCGCAATCCAGAGATCCTAGGTCATCCTTCTATTTAGGAAGAAGGCTGCTACGCCTCCAAGGAGTGTATTTAGCTTCGGGCTATCTTAACAAGATCCATGAAAAAAGCACGTGGCCCCAACTGGTCACCAAGACTTGCGTATTTCGGTAGAACTGTCAACAATCCGTGACTTCACGACGCGGGGTCATAAAGGCATATTATTCTGCCACCACAAGGACCAATCCCTTTACAAGTTCATTTCCAGAAAACATTTCCACAAAATGGCCAACTGCCAACACCGGAAAAAGTGGGATTTACATATCCACTAAAAATAATACCGTACACGAACTTCTCGTGTTACGTAAAAAACACCCCGCGCCTTTTTAAGTTAAGATCAACTTAAATCCACATGATTTAACGAAATTGAAACACCATAAAGGTGAGTGACCAATTCACGAACAGCTAGCCCATCGCTGCCCGGGAGGAAGTGCCCATAAACAAAAAAGAATCTCTCTTTCCCAAAAAATTACCAGTCTCAAAAAAAACACCATAGACAAAATAACCAAATAGGCAAGAATTGCACTAGTCACATAATATTTATGTGACAATTCCCCCCTTTCCACGAAAATGTTTGCCCTCAAACATGAAAAATTAAGTCCACAAACTAACTAAACTATGAGTCCATCAGGTATCTAGAAAAATGATAACAAAACATTAATTAGTAATTAAAATAACGTGTCATTATTGAACCAGGATTTACAATTCCGAAGAAATACCTATTTGTAAAAAGGACGTCAAACTAGAATAATATTAAAATTATCCAATTTTCAAAAATCGAATCAGGTCAGGTTTTATAAAACAATAAATACCTGCCAATCAAGGTGGTCAGATTAGGATTTACATAACACAATACCTAACTATTAGATCATGACAAAAGTCAATTGGTACTTAACAGCAAAACAGAAAGTTAAGCTCGCAGCTTAGGATATCCAAAAATCCATTAAACAACCTGCATCAAAAACTCAAAAGAGTGACATTGTTTGTAAAAAAAATGAGACCACGGTAATACCCAAGCTGGCATCCCTAAAAAAAAACACTCCACGTGTGCACAAAAGTCAGCATTTCTTGTACAAACAAAACAAAATGTGTGATCAACTATGGCTTTCAGTGAGTTGACACTATTCGAGGGGTGATCAATTAAAAATTTTAATGAATGACACTAGTAATACTTAATTTAAAGTTTAATAATGATACTAACAGTAAGACACTAATGTTTATATTATTTAGAGTTAAAACTATACAGAACACACTTTCCTGTATTAGAGGCAAAGCGATAATTCCAAAGGAATTAATTATTAGTTAAGCATGCCAAAGCAGTACTTTCCTTGTTAGAGACAGAAACAACTTTCTTATGAACTAAGATTTATATAAAGAACTTTTAGGAAAGCTATACAATACTTAAACTTATGAATACTTAACTATCAATAGTAGAACTAACAGAACTTTTGTGCATCAGAAAGTAGCTCAAGTCTCCGAAACACAAAATTCCAAGATATTTCTTCTCAAGTTCCCTGGAGGTTCTATGGGCTATGGGCAATAAAAGAGCCTCCAGTGGACTGAAGAAAGAAGGGCATAAACTTAAAAATAATAGCATTACAACTAAATCCGTTAAACAGATGGAACAAGGTATGAAATCAGTGTGTGTGTACTTATGTGAATAAGTATATTATTACCAAAATAATCATACGTTTAATAATACAAAAAAAAAACTCGAAACTAGTGCATGTTATTATTAACAGAAAAGCATATTAACGGAGGAAAGAAAGACTTAACTAACAAAATTTGGGCGCCAGTGACCACAAGGATCACATTCCAGTTTACCGAGGGTAAATAAACGGTTTATCGTCAATGAACTAGAATTAAGTGTCTGTACTGAGCACAAGGTTTGGAGGTACCAAACTCCAAAGCATGAGACCAGAACAATCACAAAAGAAACAAATGTAATTAAATGAAGCAGTATGAAGGTTCGGTATTCCCTCATGCCACCGCATAAAAAAAAATTATTTAAAAAACTTAATAGTTTTTAATATATCTAATTATATGAAGGTAGTATTATTCTAATACTAATATATGCATAGTATTAATTATAAAGATAAGTATACCTATAAATAAATATAGCTAACTATGTATAAACGACTACTTATAAATACCTATAAATAAACTAGGATTTTAATCAAAATATACTTATGAGGTCTAAAATCCTCGCCAAAATTTGACATCAAAATATATGCGTCCATATTGTGTAACTGACGACGACCTTCTGTCATCCTTGTGCACAGAACGCAAAAGATCGTCGGTTATTTATGATAAATGTCTGTCACAAGTCGTCTGATGTTTACAAAACAAAAAAATAATGTAATTAATGAACTTCCGCACCTTTTTAAGTAAACAAAGCACATAACCTGACAAATGTCAACAAGAATTGACAGCTCGGCTCCGATCTCCGATAAAGCATTACATAGATGAAAAATAGACAGCTGACAGTAAAAATGAAATTGCCAGTAAACTGAAAAAATGTTCCCAACAACAATTCGGTTAACATCTCTAGAGATATTATGAATGAATTTTGTGTTTAACATTATCTTAATAGCAACACTTAAAGTTGGTGTCACTATAATTACATGCCTTACGAAAAGGTAAACAAACAATAATATTCAACAGAAAAAGAATGTAACATAATGAAATGTATTTTCAGAATTTATTTTTTTAATAGCAATTAAGTGACACACAACAAAATGATCATAATACAATGAGGTGTATTTTCAGAATGAAACACAGAATCTCTGCAGAACGGTTAATGTCATTTGACGGAATGAAGAAGCGATAAGTTAATCAAGCTCTATATCAACAAGATAGATATATAACCAAATATATGCACACACACACCGATTCATCTCTAATATTATCAGCAAAAATTCTGAAAATTCACCCCACAAGACAGAAAAGTACGTTTCGGGCACCGAAAATAATTGATTTTACACGTTGAGCGCCACTGTAACGGGATCATGTTCTGGTACAATATAATAGTAGTGTAATTTAATACGGCAGAGCAGAGACCAGAGCTCAGGATTATGGGAAAGGTATTTTTCTGTCAAGTAGGTGAGAAATCAGAAAATAAAAAGAAGATGAATTTTATAAAACTATATTGTATGCAATAAAAAAAACAAACATGAGAGTGCAAATTTAATAATACAAAACAATAACATACCAGATGGACTCCTGAACACGCTAATCTAACTAAACGAATTTTACGACGGATGAAGACCGCGAACTTGCTTCGTAGAGAGAAGACGAGAAGACACTTCCAGCCTCCTTAACCGGGGACGTCGCGCAATCCAGAGATCCTAGGTCATCCTTCTATTTAGGAAGAAGGCTGCTACGCCTCCAAGGAGTGTATTTAGCTTCGGGCTATCTTAACAAGCTCCATGAAAAAAGCACGTGGCCCCAACTGGTCACCAAGACTTGCGTATTTCGGTAGAACTGTCAACAATCCGTGACTTCACGACGCGGGGTTATAAAGGCATATTATTCTGCCACCACAAGGACCAATCCCTTTACAAGTTCATTTCCAGAAAACATTTCCACAAAATGGCCAACTGCCAACACCGGAAAAAGTGGGATTTACATATCCACTAAAAATAATACCGTACACGAACTTCTCGTGTTACGTAAAAAACACCCCGCGCCTTTTTAAGTTAAGATCAACTTAAATCCACATGATTTACCGAAATTGAAACACCATAAAGGTGAGTGACCAATTTACGAACAGCTAGCCCATCGGTGCCCGGGAGGAAGTGCCCATAAACAAAAAAAGAATCTCTCTTTCCCAAAAAATTACCAGTCTCAAAAAAAACACCATAGACAAAATAACCAAATAGGCAAGAACTGCACTAGTCACATAATATTACTTTGACAGTTTGTTAACATTCAACATCTTTATATTGGTAGCATTTAAATTTTTACCTTTGCTCGGTTGGTGATACTGAGGATCTGCACAGAGGGGTTCACTAGGCAGGACTGGCCTTGAGCTCTTCATTCTTTGAGCAGCCACAGGTGTTCACGGCCACCTTCCCTGTGGCGGGTCGACGTAATCAAATAGTCGTAGTTCGCCATTATTTTAACAACATGTGAAGATTGATAAATCCGCGCCCACCAGCGGCATCCATTATTGAAGACCATCAGGACAATCATTTAAATCTTTTCGAGTCATTAGTATTGTAAAACCTATCAACAATATTATTGTTCCTAACCAACATGGCTTTATCAGAGGTCGATCTACCTTAAGTAATTTAACTATCTATAATAATTACATATCCGAATCCCTTAGTCTGAAACAATTACATTAAACATTTCATTACCATTGTAAAACCTATCAACAATATTATTGTTCCTAACCAACATGGCTTTATCAGAGGTCGATCTACCTTAAGTAATTTAACTATCTATAATAATTACATATCCGAATCCCTTAGTCTGAAACAACAAGTGGATTCTATATACACCGATTTCAGTAAAGCATTTGATAAGGTTCGACATCACATTCTTATATCCAAACTCCGACTGTTAGGCATCAAAGGAAGTTTATTGACATGGATTATCAGTTACCTCAGTAATAGAGTGTTTAGTGTTAGGATTAATTTGATAGAATCCTATGTATTCGAGGCCACAAGTGGTGTCCCGCAAGGGTCCCACCTCGGCCCAATATTCTTCTTAATATTCATTAATGACATTGTAAACATATTTAAAAATGTACAAGTCCTACTTTTTGCAGATGATCTAAAATTGTTTAAAAGAATACGAAATATATATGATTGCCTAATTTTACAAGCTAATTTAGATGAATTTTTTAAATGGTGCGAACAAAATATGTTATTTTTGAATACTGAGAAATGTCAAGTAATACGATTTTCCAGAACTCATTCTCATATTTTACATGAATATAATTTAAATAATGTTAAATTAACACCAGTATTGCAAATTCACGACTTGGGAGTTATATTCGATTCAAACTTAACATTCACACCACATATAGATATTTGTTTCTCTTATCTAAGTTGGCTTCCTTTGTAGAACCCTAACTGATTTTAAGTCCTTGGATTGCATGAAAACACTCTACATTTCATTAGTTAGATGTCAAGTAGAATATAATTCACATATTTGGTCCCCTTTCTATAAAGTACACTCTAACAAAATAGAACGAGTTCAACACAAATTTCTTAGGTACTTAAATTTCAAACTCAAAATTCCAATAGAAAACATTAATTATTCAAGTTTAATGAATCGACTAAATTTAATTACGCTGTCTGACAGAAGAATCATTTCAGACCTAATTTTATTGTACAGAATTATGAACAACCTAATTGACAGCCCTGCCATCGTTGCTACTATTAAACTTCATGTACCGACAAGGAATACTAGACAAAATATAACATTCTTTTGCAACACATACACAACTAACTATCAATCACACTCACTTACCAATAGGATGCATTATTTAGGCAACAAGTTTGGTGGTATTGTAGATGTATTCGCTGATACCCTTTACATTCTAAAATGCAATTTAAACTAACACTTTGTGGAATCCTACAAATTATTGTAACATGGGTATAATATATTTAACGATTTGATTTGTTATTGTAATGTTTATATTATATTTTGTTCTATGTTATTGTTCAATATTACATTGTTTAAAATATTTCACGGTTTTCCACAAGATTATACAAGTGGTTTTTTTTCTTTAAAAACTACTTGTATATTCTTAAAAGTTTTTTCACTTTTATAACTTTTGGTATAAATTCTATGTATGTGTAATCCTCGATATCTTAAATATTATTTTCTAATCTATGTAAAAGCCCCTACGGGCGTATAACAACAATAAATAAATGAATCCTGGATCAGCAGCGGAGTACTATGGGAGCACATTATTTCTTCTGGATTTACTCACATCCAGCATCTGCAGACGCAGTCATGACAAGACCTTCCGACTATACCTGGAGCCAGAGGTGCTCGCAGAGATGCGGCCGAAGATCGCCCACCTTGGCCGTCATCAACATAGTCGGCTGGCTGGCAACCGCCCTGGGACGGGACGTCGTTGGGAAACCGCGGGACTGGAGGCCTGTTCGTCGCTCCAACCTGCCGTTCAGCACATGTCAGCAGCGGAGGGAGCTGACCGCCCATCTCCGAAGGCAGCAAGCAGCAGCATGGATCGCCTACATATGGCATTCACCCATTCATCAACTCCTCAAGATTAAACGGTACTAACGCTTCATAATATGCCCATTCAGAATTTAGTCTAGCCCTGATTATTTTTTTTTTTTTTTTTTTTTTTAAGTTTCTTTATTCTTTGAATTATTCATTACATGAATTGGGGATTTTTCGACCACCATACTAGGCACATGCCTGTGTTGTGGTGGTAAATATTATTTGGTGGTATTTGTACTTAATTAATAAATTAATTTAACTGTGTCAAAGCACTATACTATTTCATTTAAATAACCTATCCTCATACAAGTATTACACAGCCGCCTGCTTAAGGTCCACACTGAGATATAAATTCTAGTAATAATCACACTTGTCTCATGCTCTCCATGTATTATATTCCTAACATTTTAGCTTCCAATGAGAAAGCTAAATATTTTCATAACATTTTGGCGCTCCAACGTTAATATTTTTATAACACAATGATGTTATTAATATGTATGGAGATTCCGTCTAGGATAAGTTTTTCAAACAATTAGAGGGGATAGTTGAGAGCATGCAAATGGATCGGTAATTGGTGACATCATGAATATCTCCCTTTTTAAATACAGGTGTGAGATAATAGGTTTTCCATAAATCGGGGAAGCAGCCAGAATTAAGTGATTGGTTAAATATTTGACATAGTGGCTTGGCTAGTATCGATACACAGTTAATTAAAAAAGCAGGACTAACTTTGTCAGGACCCGCTTTTTTCTTTATGTCGAGTAATTTTATTTTGCATATAACATCCGGAACATTTATATGTAGAGCGGGATGTGGACCGATTTCTTTGGATTAAAGGATGGAAGTTGAACATTTGGGATATCCTTATCGTACACATTTTTGAAGAAGTCAGCAAAGAAATTAACGATGTCGTTAGTGTCACTACTACTTTTCCCTTCGAAATACATGTGAGTAGGTATGCTGGGTTTATTTTTGCTTAGTGAGTTTATGTGTGTAAAAAAGTTTTTGGTATCAGAAGAAATAGGCTTTTCTGTGTTAAGGGAACGTACCCATACTACGTGACCAACTTTTTGCAATTTTTAACCCCCCCCCCTCCCCCCCCCGGTGACCAAAAACCTAAGCAACCCGCCGCTCATTTGTATGGAGCGTGACATTTTGAAGACCCCCCCCCCCCCTAAACGTGTCACGTAGTATGGGTACGTTCCCTAAGTATGTATGTTTGATATAATTTTCTGGCGAGTATTTTGCAGTCGGTTCTATGTTTATGAAATATTTTGTAGTCTGAGAAATTAGACATATTTATAATTACACGAGCATTAGCAGATATGTTAGCATGAATTGTTGGATTATTACTTATGGTAACCCAGTCTATCTTGTTTGGAATATTGTAGTCACCGGTTAGCAGAAATCTAGCTTCCGGATATTTGAGCTTGAGGGCCTCTACATCTTCAGTGTGGTTTTCATAAACTTGTGAATTTGATCCGGGTGGAATGTAAACAAATCCAAGAATAATTTTTCCTAGATTCGTCTTGAGTAGTCCGTAAAGTTGTTCTATATTTTTGTGTTTGCATTTTAATCTGGATGAAGTGATAGATTTTGTGATAGATATTATTACACCTCCTCCTCTTGATTTAGTGCTGGTAGTGGTACTTCTATCAAAGCGGTAGTCATTGTGAGAAGTGAAGCCTAGTTCTTCTGTATTAAGGGACGGATCCAACCAAGTTTCAGTCAGGAAATATACATGAAAGGGATGGATTGGAATCGACGATCTTAGCTCATTAAGTTTGGTGCTGTAGCCTCTAATGTTCTGATAGTAACACATGATAGGTTTTAGTTTTTTGGATTAGTATTTACAATAGTAGGTTTATTATTTTTGTATTTGATTGTGAGTCCTGTTTCACCGTTTTGAGTGCTTTGGTCTAGGGTTAGTCGTAAATTGGCGAGATAGTTCCTTTGGGCTGGAGTTTGGTGGGAATAAATTTTAATACCAGGGTACTCAGTTATGTTGTTTTTTTTTCTCAATAATATGTCTATGGCTTGGGTGGGATTGTCAAGTATAACTTTTAGAGGTCTGGACTTGTCCGGTTTTTTGATCCCCAGGCGAAAGGTCGTAATGTTGGCTTGTATGATGGTTGGGTTAAGAGTTGTTAGTGTGGTTGATATTCTCGTCGTATCATCAGTAATTTTGTCGATTTGGGAACCGGCTAAGCTTTCAGGGAAGTTGAATATGATTAAGTTTTTCGACCTTTTTTCCTCTCCCCGAGCTCATCAGTAGTTTCGCACATTCATGTGACGAGTTAGGTTCTAACACTTTTAAAGAGACCATGTGTTCATAGGATTTAACCTGTCCTTCGAGGATTCCAACTTTGACGCCAACGTCCAGCATGGTGCCAGAGAGGTTTGAAAGTTTGTTGAGTAATTTAGTAATCTGATCTTTAGTTAGTTTCAACCCTGGATCAGTAATGCTAGTGTATAATGTACTTATTTCTTCCTTCGCCTTATTTATGTACGAAAATGAATTGAACCTGTTAGTAAAAAAAGTAAATTACTGATGACCAGTGGCGTCACGGGCGTTTTAGCGGGCGTCGAAAAATTAGTGCTTTGAAAATTATTTGAACACTTAAAACTAACTATAAAAATAAAAATTATGTTATTTATGTTACTATTAATAAAAAAACGAGTGTGCTTTAGACCACATGACTAAAGTAAAACTTCACTAACTTACATCTCCCTCTCATATAATAGGTACTATAGCTTACTCCCCAAGTCAAGCGTGCGTGAAGAAGTTTTACTTCAAAAAATAAAAAAAATATAGTTCCTTTTTAGACATGAAATGAATAAATCTGAAGCTTTAAAATTTATCACTACACGTCTTATGTACCTATAACATCGATATTCTAATAAAACCCTTTCATTCACCCGTCTTCTATCGTTTGTAATAAGATTAAGTAAAACGCATCGCCGTAAGGCTGAAAACACAAGGAGATGATAATGTCAAGTGACAGATGAAAAGGCGCAAAGGGGCGCCGCCTGTCGGCCGTCTCGGGAGGCGCTGGTCTCGCGGAGTCTGTTACTTTATCGCACGCATTAGCATATTTAGAGCGCGATTCGCGAACGTTTATTGCTGTCGTTGGGGTGGAGGTTGCCCCCACCCCTCCTCTTCCCCGCCCCATCCCCTGGCCCTGCTCTCTGTCCCCGGCACCGCCGAAACACAATGAATTACATTAATGGGCGGCAATAACGCCCCGCTAGCTGCGCCCTCGCCCCGCGTCCTCGGTGGGGGGCGATAGAGTGGCGGACTCGAGAATTAAATAATTTTATTTTATTGGTGACGAATTTATTGCAAAAGAAGCACTCTTAATTCCTTATACGCGGGAGACAATTATAGTAATTTGCGTACTTACCTATTAATTTATTTTTGTTCATGTGAAAGGGGAAAAATACCTTTTTATTGGATCTTGTAAATGTGACGATACTGCATTTTTGGATGCTGAAGGCTGAATGATAAGTTGTTCAGTGCAGACCATTTCACAAAAGAAACAAGATCATTCTGCAGAAGAATGGGTTCGATTTGATTTTTGAAAATCTGATTGTTTTCAAATGTTGAAAAACGAAGTCGATAAGCTTTTCCATTATTTAGATACATGTCAATCTTCGCCCCCCACGAAAAAAGAGAGGATTCACAAAAAAACAATTATTCTATTTTGTGAAAGATTGTACCGTTGACGTCGTATGTTCCGTTTTGGATTTTGACCTATGTTTAAATCGATATATTGGGAAGTGTCCGTGGCTTCAGTCAGTTCAAAATATTACGTGACTCTGAAGGACCTTGACACGTAGCTCACAAACCGCGTCGCCATCGCCTACTCTTATAATATAAGAATAATATTATTATGTGACTCTCAACGACCTTGACGGGTAGCTCACAACCGCGCTAACTAACATCGCCTATTCTTATATGTATTATGTGACTCTAAGCGACCTTGACAGGTAGCTCACAAACGGCACTAACTAACATCGCCTATTCTTTGGACTCATAAGGTTTCAACTTGTAACCCAATATTTATAATTTGCACTACCCAGGTTTGTGAGTGGCCTATATATGGCACTGCGAACCTGTACTTGCTAAGCAAGTAGCCAAACATCGTAAAAAAGATAACGTACGACCAGGGAACAAGAGAAAGCTCTATAACGAGCTGTAGCACAAAACATCTTGTTGGTGCTTGACCAAATTAAAGCTGTTTGTTCTCCGCAACAGATCAAATAAACAGCTTTCATTTGGTTAACAGGCAAATTTCTAGTAAGTGTATTTCTAAATTAGTATGAGTAGGACATCACACGCTATTGGGAACTGAATTTAGATACATTAATAATTCATTAATAATTCCAGCAAAAACATGTGGAATGTTGTCAGAGACATAACTAAAAGTAAAAGAAATACCAGTACATCGGTAACTGAATTAAACACAGGAAATTTGATTATAACTGACAATCAATCAATTGCATATCATACTAATCAATATTTTGCATCTGTTGGGTCAAATCTAGCAAAAAAAAATTTATTAGAAACCCAGAAAACGGAAGACTCTTTAGCATCGACAATTGAAACAAAGGAACAATCTTTTTCATTTGATATTAAACCAACTACTGTAGAAGAGGTCTTAAAAATAATCAACAGCCTTAATACTACACATGCAAAGGGTCCAGATAGTCTAAATACACAAATACTAAAAAAAATAAAAAATCAGATTTCTGCTCCGCTATCATATATTTACAACTTAAGTCTTGCATCAGGAATATTTCCTGATCACTTTAAAAAATCAATAATTGTCCCAATTCACAAAAGTGGACCTAAATCTCTTGTAGAAAACTACAGGCCAATATCTCTTTTAAGCGCGATATCCAAAGTCATTGAAAAGCTTTTCAAAACTAGGTTAAACGAATATGTGGAGGAACATAACATTCTAAGTCCAAACCAATACGGCTTTCGGTCGGGTAAGGGAACGGATGATGCCATCGCATGTCTCACGGAAACTATTGCAGGGAATATGAACCGTGGCAAGAAAACTATTGCCCTTTTCCTGGACCTGGCCAAGGCATTTGACACAATATCTCATAAAATTCTTTTACAGAGACTTAGAAATATAGGAATAAAGGGAAAAGCTTTTCAATGGATAGAAAGTTATATATCTAATAGATTTCAACAAACCAGAATTAACGAGGCTATTAGCACTTCACTAAAATACACTTTTGGGGTACCACAAGGAAGTACACTTGGGCCCCTTCTCTTTATTATATACATAAACGAACTTTGTAACCAACACATTGGTGGCAAAATTATCACGTTCGCTGACGATACAGTTATTTTGTTTGAAGGAGATGATTGGATAGAAACACACCACCTTGCGAACACAGGTATAAACAGAGTAAAACAGTGGCTGGACAGTAATTTGCTTACACTAAACATACAAAAAACAAAATATCTCACATTTAGTGCTACCCTTGCAGGGCAACCCAAAACACCTCATCACCTCACAATACATAATATTAAGTGTAGCCTTGGAAATAATAACCATACTTGTAAATGCGAAACCCTTGAATGTGTTAAATCTATTAAATATTTAGGTATAATAGTGGATAACCACCTTAAATGGAAACAACAAATTGAAAACACAGCTAATAAAGTGCGCAAGCTTATTTATATATTTATAGCATTGCGGGAAATTATAAAACATCAAGACATTAAAAAAATATACTACGGGCTCTGTAACTCCGTCATAACCTACGGTTGCATTGGATGGGGTGGAACAGGATTAACAATATTATACCCGCTACTGAAGGCACAGAAATCCATTCTACGCGTCATTATGAAGAAACCCTTCAGATACTCGAGCGACGCTCTCTTCAAGGAGTTTAATGTGCTTGATGTTCGACAATGTTACATAAAAAAAATAACAATCTGCGTCCACAAAAATATAAGCAAAACGATAACAGTCGATCATAATCATCAAACCAGAAGTAAGAGCAGAAACGACCTTTCCATTCCTACAAGCAATACTGCGGCTTATCAAAAAGTTTTCTCATACCTGGGACCAAAAATATACAACAAAATCCCCTCTCAATTTAAACTGTGTGAATTATCATCCTTCGGTACTAAAATTACAAAATGGTTATTAGACTTAGGTAGGACAGATTCTGAAAAATTATTAAAAAACGTAGTATGAGTTGATTTCTTCGAATTTGTATTTTGTATTTTCCTAAAAAATATATTTTTTTAATTTTTCTTTCTTACATTTATATATTATATTTTTATTTTATATTTTACATGTATCTATCTGGATTTTATTGTTTATTACTGCTAATTTTGTATTTTCCTAAAAAAATACTTTTATTTTTATTTTTATTTCTCTTTCTTACATTTATATGTTATATTTTTGTTTTATTTTATATTTTACATGTACCTACCTGGATTTTATTGTTTATTACTGATGTATACCTAGAATAACACAACTTATATCTGATATTGTACCTAATATCTAAGTAACTCCCCCAATATGTACCATTATTGTTAATTATTATTGAATCCATTAATGTGAAATTATGTACACGCAACCTGCCAATTTGACTGTCCTAAAACGGGAAACCTTCCTAGTTGGACAGTCAAAGCTTCCTTTTATATTATTGTATCTTGTATGTAATAAATGTAATAATAAAAATAAAAATAAATAAAAATAAATAAATAAATTAAAAAAAAATCGTATCGAAGTGTATAATCAAAATCATAAACATGTTGAAGGGTCTATTTTTCATACGGGATGGTCCGACGCTCTGTGGGGAACCCGCTTCCACAGCGCGGGTGTAAACTGTGCGACCTAAAGTTTAAGTTTAGACTTATGAATTTCAATACTTACTTTGTTTGTGTGAAAGCACTATATGAAACCAATACACTTATAAGAAAATCTATGAAAAAGATTTTCAACACTTATCAATTTACCGAAACAAATAAAGTTGAAAAGAGGATAATAATAACATTTTTGTTGAATTTATTGAAACCAATAGGGAGGAACGAATCCACAATCCACCCCTGGCCAAATATATCTCCTCTCCTGAAAGAGGCATTAAGAACAAGAAATGAGACAAGATACCTAATATATGAGCCAGTTAAGAGAATTTAAAGAAAAGCCCCGGCAAAATATATTTATGACTCACTTTATTTTATGCTGTGTAAAACTTTGTACTCGACTTAATTTTGAATGCCCCTCCTTTATGTGTAAAATGAGTTACGGCTCCTACTTTCTGCGGCGGGGGCGAATAATTCACTCGGCACTTTTGGCGCGAATAAAACTTGAAAAATGGCCGCCCGCGTGATATATCGATGTTATTTTGCATATTTGCGTAGTTGGCCTAACCCAAATTCCGCCTAAGATCGGGGATATTTCATTACGCCCGATGCCCGCGACGCCTGGCCGAGAAACACGAGTACCTACTTACTGGATGTTACCGGAGATGGGAGCGCACTATTTCACCAAGTAATATCGTCGCTCGTTATTGAGGGGTTTGAATGTAATTGACTAAAAATTACCTAGATAACAAAATATTTAATAAATGGCGTGGTGCGTCATGTATTGAATTCGTCAGGAACATTGACCTGTGATTTCCTTGGTCGAAGGTCAGGAATGCTCTTACAATGAATCATATAAATGGCGCATTCGAGGTGGTTTCCCATAAAAAGGGCTCGTTACTTTATTTTATTTTCCTTTATGTGAGTAGGTACCGCGCAAGAGCCCCAACTGCTCCCGACCATCTGGTGCCAGTCAGACTACGGCATCCCGCTTTAGTAGTCATCAATGTAAAACCATTGCTCTAAATCAGTGGTTCCCAAACTCTTTTGGCCCACGGACCCCTTTTCAAAACTGTCTTGGCCCACGGACTCCGGGCGGGTAGAAAAAGGCAGTGTTGGGTAGGACACAACATCAGGATGAGTTTGTATGAGGTACTCAAATACTGAAATGAGGTGTTGAGGTCTCCCACCTCAATTGAGGTGAGGTGTGACAATATTTTCACTTACGGTGGAGGAAGGGTGGGGGGGGGGGGGGGGAGTTAGGCTGGAGAAGTCAAAGGGACTTCCTCAATCACTCTCTCCAGATCCGGCCTACCATGCAGCTGGTGGAAAGACGCATCCGCCGCCAAGACCTGGACAAACCTCATCCCATGAACCCAAGCAAAAATAATTTTTTGGAGCAATTGACCCTTGTGCGGTATTTACTTAGCAATAATTAACAATAAAAAATATTTAAAAAAAGTTTTTTTTTAAAAATAATTTACAATAAATTTTATTTTTTATTAAAATGTTTTTTTGATTTTTCTCAATTTGGGAGGCAGGAATGGGTAGCGCCGCCCCGGGAACCTTTATTGGATAACCAACACCTCTGCCATAGGTCACCCCAAGTGGTTCGCTACGTTTGGTGATTTAGCAGGGGTGCCCGGGTTCATGGGGTGAGGTTTGTCTAGGTCTTGCAGGCGGATGACCAGAACACACTGCACCCCAGATTCCTACCCACCCCTTAAACCCTTTTCCTTCCCAGAACTCTCCTCTCCTCCCTTTCGTTAAGAAAAAACCTCCACACAGCATCCCCAAAGACGACATAAGCCCTGTGGAAAATTAATTTCCTCAGGGCCTCCTGTATGGAGCTCATGAAAAAAAAAATTTACGATTATTAAAAAAAAAAAGAAGTTATTTTTTGGAGCAGTTAGGACTCCAGTGCGGTGTTCACTCACACCTCACGACTCTAATTTAAAAATATCATACGATACACGAACCACCTCACACCTCACAACCTCATACATTTATCCACAATACCGTACGTCACATGACAAGTAGTGCAACACACCAACCACCTCAAACCTCACCACCTCATACATTTGTCCCATCCCACACATGACGTGACATGTACTGCAATACACCAACCACCTCATACATTTGTCCCATACGTGATATGGCATGTAGTGCAATACACCAATCGCCTCACACCTCATCACCTCATACATTTGTCCCATACGTGACATGACATTTGTAGTAATACAAAGAAAAGAGTTAGTACATATACATTTTGTAAGGTGGGGGGCCATTTTAAGTTTTTGTATAGGACATTTGAGGTGCCCCTTGTATGAGGTACTCAACAGGGGAGTTGAGTACAAAGGAGGGGCGGAATAGGGTGGGACGGCATATTTACTACAATGGAGGGGGCGAAATGGGATACGCGGTGGGTCGAAATGGTTCCCGCCCCATCCTATCCCATTACGCCCCTCCCCCGACGAAACTTCCATATGAATAAA
This sequence comes from Limnephilus rhombicus, assembly GCA_929108145.2. Taxonomy (NCBI): domain Eukaryota; kingdom Metazoa; phylum Arthropoda; class Insecta; order Trichoptera; family Limnephilidae; genus Limnephilus; species Limnephilus rhombicus. The sequence continues at coordinate 28,086,422 of OV815278.1, forward strand.
AATGTGTCAAAATCTTGCCGCGGACCCCCTGACGTCATTCAGGGACCCCCAAATCGATTTATTTTTCACGGACCCTCTGAATGATTCTGGGGACCCCTGGGGGTCCGTACGGACCACTTTGGGAACCACTTCTCTAATTAAAAGTAGAAAAACCACTGACGCATTGTTTTTACACAAAAATTGCGAACCGTATCAATATATCTAAACTCTCACTCATCATATCTAAAATCTATCTGAAAGGATTATATTTTACATAACATTTTGAACGCCATACCATCGAATCACCAATCAAACAAATCAAATCAAGTCAAACCACAAATCGAATGATTTATTTGCTACACCACATAATATATCTAATTATGCGAAAAATTCATTAATAGGACGTACTCGAAATTCATAAATATTTGCAAAATTCAACACCATACGAGATGCTTTTTAACTGTACCTTGAAAACATATAAAATCAAACAGATTGATTCTATCTCCAGATGCAAAATTTTTAAGTACATATTACTACTGTTTTAACTGTTTTCATTGTTATATTGTTTATTTTTTCTTTTGTTTTTCTTAGCTTTTTTTATTTATTTATCTATAAAAAGTATATGCACATTGGGTTTTTTTGATGCCTGTCTCACTAGGATATACCTGTGTCGAGACAGGTGTACAAGTATATATTATGAATATCTTTTTTTGTTGTTGTTTGTTTTTGGGGTGTTATGCCGTGTTACGCTACCTCCTCCTTTAGCCAACGTTTCGGACAGTGTCCATCATCAGGGCAGATGTGTAAATGTTAGTGGTAAAATGTGTGCTTAAGTACTTCAAAGCAATACCGTGTTGCCAGCTCCACTCCACTGCGAGCTGGAATTACAGTAAACTTGAAGTTGGTTTTCTGCATTTAGCTTTGGTGTAGCCGTCAATTACCGGATACCAAGAACTATTGAGCTTAGCTCCGTCGTCTCTATTGATGTTAATAGGATTTTTATGAATTTCAATTGTCTCTGTAATTAGGCGTGCTCTATAAGTTTTGGGTCTTCCCAGGACTTCAGGAACAATTCCAAAGTAATGGCCGGTTTCAATTAGATGCTCGGTGATTGCCGATTTGTCAGGTACACAGGTGTACACGCTCGAAAGTGTTCCGATATCCTTTTAGAGATCGTCCGCTCTGTTTGGCCCACATAGACCTTACCACATCCGGAACAGCTGAGTTTATATACTCCATCTGTTTCCAGAGGAAACTTGGTCTTTGCAGACCTCAGAGCTAGTTTAAGCTTCCAGTATTAGGAAAGAGGATCAATCTGGGCTTTTTTTAAAAGCCTCCAGAACTCCTGCCCTATACGGTCTTCCTAAAATACACAAAAAGGATATCCCAATGAGACCAATTGTCAGTGCTATTGGCGCACCTACTTACAAACTGTCCCAACACCTCTCTAGACTACTGCAGATGCAAACTGGAAAAACTGAATCTTGGATTAAGGATTCCTCAGATCTGATCAGTAAACTTAAGTAGATAAAGACTGATGAAAGGGATATTATTGTCAGTTTTGACGTAGTTTCTCTTTTTACAAATGTGCCTTTAGAAGACTCCATGACAATGCTCAAGGAGATATATGAGGAAGACATTTGCAAACTTTTTGAACACTGTCTCAAAACAGGATATTTTGCATTTCAGGGTGAACTTTTTGAGCAAGTGGAAGGAGTTGCGACGGGCAGTCCGTTGTCGCCAGTTCTAGCTAACTTCTTTATGGAGAAGTTTGAAGAAGTGGCACTCGACACAGCTTCGGCTGTTCCAAAGGTATGGTGGCGTTATGTCGATGATGTCTTCGCCATTTGGCCTCATGGAATAGAGAAACTGAATGAATTCCTAGACCATATTAATTCACTTCACAGTAAAATTAAGTTCACAATGGAGCTGGAAAATAACCACAAAATCCTGCCTTTTCTAGATGTGTGTAAACTTGGCCACCCTGACAAATCGGCAATCGCCGAGCATCTAATTGAAACCGGCCATTACTTTGGATTTATTCCTGAAGTCTTGGGAAGACCCAAAACTTATAGAGCACTCCTAATTACAGAGGCAATTGAAATTCATAAAAATCCTATTAACATCAATAGAGACGACGGAGCTAAGCTCAATAGTTCTTGGTATCCGGTAATTGACGGCTACACCAAAGCTAAATGCAGAAAACCAACTTCAAGTTTACTGTAATTCCAGCTCGCAGTGGAGTGGAGCTGGCAACACGGTATTGCTTTGAAGTACTTAAGCACACATTTTACCACTAACATTTACACATCTGCCCTGATGATGGACACTGTCCGAAACGTTGGCTAAAGGAGGAGGAAGCGTAACACGGCATAACACCCCAAAAACAAATAACAACAAAAAAAGATATTCATAATATATACTTGTACACCTGTCTCGACACAGGTATATCCTAGTGAGACAGGCATAAAAAAAACCCAATGTGCATATACTTTTTATAGATAAATAAATAAAAAAGCTAAGAAACTAACATTTACACATCTGCCCTGATGATGGACACTGTAACGCTGTCCGAAACGTTGGCTAAAGGAGGAGGTAGCGTAACACGGCATAACACCCCAAAAATAAACAACGAAAATACTTTTGGCCGTGAAAATCTAAAATCATATCTATGAATATCTTATTTAACAAAAGTATTTAAGGTAAAATACATATTAATTTGAATCGAAATGAAAACAGAAAGGTGATAGGGTTGGTAAATCTTTTAAAGAGAGTTATCTTTTAATTGTTGGAGGAGATGAAGTAAAGAAGTAAATTCTGTCTAATCTATTCATGGAGTTAAATTTGACAGGATTCTATTATTTTCATTTATTTTATATGGGTTAGGTCGTATGTGAATACTTATTTCTGTCTGTGTGTGATTTATTTTACAGATGTTTGTAATAGTGAGGCGTCCAGTACTTATAATCCATTTTTTTTTATCTTGTTTGAATTTTGTCAAGGAGTCAGTTTGTCTGATCGTAGCTGGTAGTGTATTGTATAGTTTGCAAGCTATGTATTTCGAGTGTCTTTGTCCAAAGGAGGTTTTGGAAAAAGGAGTTTGGAGGAGATCTTTGTTTATGGCTCGGGTATTGTGTATTGATTGTGTAGCTTTGTAGTGTTTTGCTGTTTTTGTGTAAATTAATTAAGATAGATCTTGAGTAGAGCTGTTTTATGTCCATAACATTGAAGATATTGAAGATCGTATCAGTGCTGGTAGTAAGCGGCAGTTTGAGAACTATTTTTAGGATTAGTTTTTGTGCTTTAATGATGGGGTCAAGGGCACTGGAATACGCACTACCCCAAGCTAAAATTCCGTATTCGATGTGAGATTGGCACAGTGAGTAATATACTGTTTTTAAAAGTTTTAGGTTTTTAAAAGGAAATTACGTGTTTGTTTGAAAAAGTATATAGATTTGCGGATTTTGTAGTGTGTATTGTTATGTATATGTTGCTTCCAATTTAGGTGTGTATCACATTGTAGTATACGCATCGACCAAATAGCGATGAGTACCTATTTGTAAAATATTAGTTTTGTATGATAATTTATGGAACTTAATTGATTTATAATATATTGACTTTGCATTGTAATTACGTTATGAATAACTTATTTGTTTACATAAAAAAATAGCATCCCCAAAAGGCGTGTGGTGTTCATCCGAATGCGATGAAACTTTGGTGATTTGTTGTGCACACGCCCGCGAAGGTTATAGGCTATAAATAATGCTAAGTTCTGGCGTTATAAAATATGTATAAATGAAAATGGGTGTATTTAATATATTTTAGCGGCAGGGAGGAAAGGCATTTTGAGCTTTGAGCTTTGTGTTTTGAGCTTTAGTTTTGAACTTTATGCTTTGAGCTTAGATTTGAGGTTTGAGCTTTAAGTTTTGAGCATTGAGCTTTAACCTCTGTGGTTTAAGCTTTGAACTTAAGTTTTGAGCTTTGATATTGAGCTTAAGCTTTGACCTTTAAGCATTTAGCTTTTGCTTGAAGCTTGAACTCTAAGCTTTGGGCTTTAAATTTGAGCTTGAGCTCTAAGCTTTGGGATTTAAGTTTGAGCTTTAAGCTTTCGGCTTTAAGCTTTGAGCTTTGAGCAAAGCACAGGGCTTAAAGGTCAAGGCTTAAAGTCGAAACCTTAAAGCACAATCTTATAGTTCAAAGCTTAAAGCTCAAACCGTAAAGCTCAAAGCTTAACCCTTCAAAAATTGGGCGTATTTTGTCAGAAGTTAAAAATGTTCCCGCTTTGCAATAAAATCCAAATAAATAGAATATTTGTAAACGTATCCAAAAACTAAATACTGGTTTTGAAAGGTAATGAAATACAATTTCAAATGGTATTATTAGAAATAACAATGAAATTTTTTAAATATAATTATTCTTAATGTAAACTTTAAACAATTTTTAAAAATGCTCAACTCACATTCATTCTAATTAAAATTACTGATAACAAAAAAAAAAACATATGCATATTTTATTAGACAAATCTACATATATATATAAGAAAATATGTTTGTTTCTGTCTATGTATGTGAGATGTTATGCGTTGCTAAACCGTTCATCCGATTGTGATGAAACTTTGTGGATTTGATGGGCGCGGTCGATAGACATTTCTATAAAACGGTATAGCCTTGCGCCTGCGTACACACTCGATTCACAAATAGATACAAACGGAAGTGCTGCCATCTATGTTTAATAGCCTTGCATCTTTCGTACACACTCGATATACAAATAGATACAAACGGAAGTGCTGCCACCTATATTATTAATATGCCAAAAAGCTACTTTTGTTATACGGTTTCGAATTCAGGAATTTGTCAAAGGATGGCGCCACTTACGTTAGCAGGTTGCATGAGGACATGCCTCCCTAGGTACTACTACTGATTTATAGAATTTAAATATTTCTCCGGATATGGAAAGATTGATGGTAAAACTTGACGATTTGTGAATAATGGTATCATGCGGCTACAAATTACATATGACGTCATTGCCTGACATGGTTACTTTGTGCCAGTGAGTAGCTGTCACTGGATCATAGTGGATCCGAGGAACCGGCTATTTTTGTAACCAGTTCCTATCGGATTTATAAAATGGTCACCAAAACTCAAAGTGGGCGAAGCCGAACTAAAAGCCGGACGCAATGCCATGCGGGTTTTTAACTGCTAGTATTAGATAAATAATAGGGTGATAAAAGATAATAAAATAATAAAAAAATAATCACAAAAAGGGTGATAAAAGCGATGTATCAAACTACAGAACAATATGTATATTGTCCGCTATTCCCAAACTCTTTGAATCATTGGTCCCAGATGTCCTTAAAAAACAAATCAATAATATAATTGTCCCCAATCAGCACGGTTTTATCACAGGTAGAAATAATTTAAGTAACTTAATCATTTATGAAAATTATATAACTGATTCCCTTATCCTTAAGCATCAGGTGGATTCTATATACACTGATTTTTCCAAAGCTTTTGATAAAGTTAGGCGACATATTCTTGTACATAAACTAAAAATGTTGGGCATTAAAGGAACCTTATTGAACTCGTTTAATAGTTATCTTAGTAAAAGAAAGCTTTGTGTTAAAATAAATTCTGTAGAATTCTATATCTTCGAAGCCACAAGTGGGGTTGCACAAGGATCTCACCTCGGACCAATTCTTTTTTTATTATTTATAAATGACATTGTTAGTATATTTAAAGATGTACAAGTTTTACTCTTCGCTGATGATTTAAAAATATATAAAATGATACGTAGTATAGAGGATTGCCATATTTTACAATCTAATTTAGATAAATTGTTTCATTGGTGTGTGATCAACTCGCTATTTCTTAATATTCAAAAGTGCCAAGTTATTCGTTTTTATAAAATCCAAAGTCACGTAACTTATGAATACTCTTTAAATAATGTAATATTAACACCGGTCACTCAGATCAGGGACTTAGGTGTTATATTTTATGAAAAGTTAACATTTACTTTGCACGTAAATGAAATAACAAATAGAGCTATAAAAATGCTTGGTTTTATATGCAGAACAGCAAGTGATTTTAAGTCACTAGAATGTTTGAAAATATTGTACACTTTTTAGTAAGAAGCCAGGTAGAGTATAATTCGTCCATTTGGTCCCCATTGTATAAAATACATTCCGACAATATTGAAAGGGTACAGCACAAATTTTTAAGATTTGTTAACTTTAAGCTGAATATTTCAATTAAAAATATTAACTATGTCCTTTTGATGAAACAACTAAACTTAATTACGCTGTCAGATAGGCGGATCATCTCTGACCTTGTACTATTAAATAAAATCATTAATAATTGCATTGACAACCCTGAAATTCTCGCCAAAATAAAATTTTAGGTACCGACCAGAAATACGAGGCAATGTGCTACCTTCTTCTGTGACAATTTTAAAACAAACTATGAGGCTCGTACACCTATAAATAGATTACATCATTTTGGTAATAAATTTGGGAATATTGTAGACATGTTTGCAGATTCTGTATTAGTTATAAAAAGAAGTCTTTATAATTACTTTAATGAAATGTATGATTTTGATTTTAATTAATTTTATTTTTTATTATTATTTTAATCATTATAATTGTGTACTACGTACCTGCCTAACTATTATTATCTATCCTTGTAAAAGCCCACTAGGGCGCAAATAAATAAATAAATAAATGTTCGAAGACTAGATTTTTCCCGAAGAACAATGTCAGATCCGCTAAAAGTGAAAATCGTTCTGTTGCTTTATTTATTGACTTATTTTGTTAATTTAAAAGTTTTATTGTCGGAATTTAGAATTAAATGCCAAATATAAAAACACCACTGAATTTCTTGATCATAAAAATAATAGAAATGCAGAAACGAAACTTTAAACAGCTTTAGGTACTGCAAAACTACAAAATCAGACATCCTACATTGTTCTTTGGGACTGTCGTGATATACTTAGTCGAATATTTCACGTATTTATAAATTAACTTGGTGATCCTGTGTAGTCTATATCAATATTTTTTTTGCATGAGTCCCACACAGGAGGCCCTGAAAAAAATAATTTCTTTCAGAGCCTATGTCATCTTCGGGGATGCTGTGTGGAGGGGTTTTTTTAAGGAAAGGAAGGAGAGGAGAGTTCTGGGAAAGAAAAGGGTTTAAGGGGTGGGTAGGAATCTGGGGTACAGTGTCTCCTGGTCATCCGCCTCCAAGACCTATACAAACCTCACCCCATGAAACCTGGCACCCCTGCTAAATCACCAAACGTAGCGAACCACTTGGGGTGACCCATGGCAGAGGTGTTTGAAGCTTTAAGATTATAATTTTCATATTTTTGCTGCTAAATCACCAAACGTAGCGAACCACTTGGGGTGACCCATGGCAGAGGTGTTGGTTATCGAATAAAGGTTCCCGGGGCGGCGGTACCCATTCCCGCCTCCCAAATTGACATATAAATATGTATGTAGTTGGAATGACTTTCAACAGATGTCGTTAGTACGTGTAGTTTTGATGTGCCACAACAGAGGTCAGTAAATGAGAGAGTCAACTGTTGACATTTCGGGTCATTTACCCAAATGGTTACGAAGATAGCCTATGATATCCGATCGTCAGGTGAGCACCTTCAGTGACAAGTTCCCCTGCCGCAGAACAAGTCAGAGCATCCTTTAAAACGGACGTTAGGTCCAGTTAAATATTCCAGTTAAACCTGACGAACCGAAGTATCATTGAAACTCCCGATCAACAGAGTTGCATTGTTCACCAGAGAAACAACAGTGCACCACATCCGGCATAATCTTAACGAGACATCGCCACTATGTTTAATAAAGCGAATCTTACAAGAATCCAATTAGATTACGAAGGAGAAACAAATTATTAAATGATAAGTGCACCGCACATACAAATTTAAATATGTGATAATTGTAAAATGAAAGCCCACAAGCAGTCGCAAGAAGTAGGTACATACCGACAATAAATACAGTTGCCGTGATAAAGCTCGGGTATTATGCTCAGCTGGCCATTCTGCAAATTAAAAACATCCCTAAAGAGTTAGGGGCCATGAATTAAAAAGAAAATCCGTGAAGCCATAACGACCGGCGTTAATTACTTAAATTAAAATTCATCCCAAACACTTTTCCGTGCCGTGCGGATACCACTGCAAAATATTACGTACGAGTAAGCCTCGGTTAGGACGATGAAACTGATGGATGAAGCACGATGTTGAAGAACGGTGCAATCATTGATGTATTATATAAATATTATTAATATACAATTAGAGATATTCATTATTATTTTTCATGGGTAAACTAATGTTTAAGACAAGATTTTTATGCATAAATAAGAGATATTAACTAAAATAAGAGACCTCGGAGTTATATTTAATGAAAACTAGAATTGGTACACTCAATAGTATAAAAACATGACGATTTTTACAGAGTAGGTACCTTTAATTTACTTCCTGCATAAAATTTTTATTTGTCTCATTATTTTGTAGTCAATTAGAATATAGTTCCGTTTTTTGGTCACCTCACCATAAATTCACATTAAAAATGAATTCAGGAAAAGTTTCTACGATTTATTAATTTTAAGTTAAATACCCACTTACAACAAATTAACTACACCTTTTCATTAAAAAAAACGTACACTTGAGGATCGGCTAAGGATAATCGACGAATGTTTCTTTTTTTAAATTGTAAATTCGGAACTCTACGTGTAAATTTGGAGCTCATGTTATGAAGTGAATGCATCATTGACAAGTTTGAACCTGTATTTATAAAAGAAGAACATGGAAAGAAAGGTATTAGAACAATTACACATACCCCATAGTATAGACAAACCCAGTTTCCCATATAAACCATTCAAAACCTGGGATGTATAACTAAATAATGATGATACCTACGCAGCTTCCGCAGCTTGAACCTCAACCCAGTACCAGTAGTACCGGGAATAATTCGAATTAGGTAGGTACTTTTGTTCTTATTATGACAAGAATTAATTTTATAATATATTTATTTCCGACAAATGTCACATTTGATTACCTATTAATTAAAAAAGGAATGTTACGTATTATCCGTGTTTCGAACTTCAACAAGGAATAATCCGTAGGCGAACGTTTACATTTTTACCCATACAGAGCGCATTATGGAATGGAATGGATACGTCAATTATTTTTTTGCTTCCACTTAAAAAGCCGGTTTATTACCCTCCGGCATCCACTCCATCTAGCTTAACATTTACAATTATTTCCTGTACTTTAAAATATTATGTTAACGCCACTATTGTACGAATATATTGTTACTTCAGACAAATGTATAGGTACACGTTCTCAAAAGTTCTTACTTCATTTTAGCAGAAATCTCAGTAATTTAACGTTGTCTAAATCCAGTAAGAAAAGTCAGTAATGAGTCATACTGAGGTGTTTAGTTTTTCCTTTAATAGTTAAATGGAAAAGGTACAGCACAAGGGGTTCCACGACAACTCAGGACCATGAAATTTCAACACCCCTTTGAAAAGTCATTGAACGTTATGAAAAAAAAAATGAAAATAGCCCGTAACCTAACCTGACGTTACTTATTTAACCATTTTTTTATATTTTTTTCCATCACTTGACTTTTCAAAGGAGGTGTTGAAGTTATTTCCCAGCACGCCAGGGCATTTTCGCCAAGGTTTTTAAAATTTTTATTTTGTTTTAATTTCGTTATTTTAAAGTTTTCACCAATGCCAGATACTAAGTCAGAATTTTTCCAGTGCAGAAATTCAGAGAACACCTGCCATATTATATAACTCTGAATACAAACGGAGCATATAATAATGTGGATTCTTCAATGCACATCTTCAATTCATCACTTTAAACATGCAAAAAATTGTAACCGGGTCAGTTCAGTCATGTACAGAAAAATAATTAAAAAACTGTGTACAAGTAATTTAATTATTCATAATTTTATAATATATTAAGGGGCCCCTCAAAGTGGCCAAATAAGTTAAATATATGATATATGGTCACAGAATGGGACTAACAGTATCTACACTAGAAATATTAAACGTAATTTTTTTATGTTGGTCGAAATTTACGTAAAACCTGTACATTTTCCAAAAATATGTTATTTAAGCCTTTGATTATATAAATGTCTAGATATAGCGCTCGAGTGACGAAGCGCCAAAAAAAATATCTGCCAAAGGTTGGCAGATAAGCTCGGCCTGTCCGCTCAGTGGCGACACTATCGTTGTACGGTAAACACGTGTTGTGTGACATTTGAAAATGACGATTTGCGCTATATCAGTGTGCAGGAATTACATAGGACGATTGAAAACAACTAAAAATGTTACCTATCATCGGTTAATAACCTTTAAATAACCATTCAGTTAAAGAAACAATTCAGTTTTAATAGTGTAATTTGGTCTTAGGACAACGCCGTTTGACCCCATGTTTTGACGCCATGTTTACAGGGTTGCCTGTTCTTCAAATTAAATTTTCCCGATAATTATTTCCAAGTAAAAACCGATCAGATTTACGGTCTTCTGCATCAAGTTAATTTGATAAGTTTGGCCGTGGAAAAATATTTGGCCTTAAGATATCACTATAAGACAAAATTGGATAATATTAACCGGGATGTAAAATCTATACGAAAACTGTTTAAAAAACAAATTAAAAGGGAAGGTCATTAAGAATAAATAATAACTATCGATAGCTTTAGTTTTAAAAAGTTGCATTGTCTTTTTTAGAGTTACAAGATAGTTTTACCATTTTTAGGGATTTACCTGGATATGGGCCACCTTCTTTATTTGATGATGATAAATTTTTTAATTTAGACACAACGATACCTGCCGGCCAGTTGGCAGCGTCTATGAATGTATCTTTCTTATTTTCTGTATTTTTTATTTATTTTTTAAAAATAATCGGTAATTTTTGGGGATTAGTATCCATGGCTATTACGAATAATTTTTAGAAAAAAACTTTAGATTTGCCTTAATCACTATAAAATGAAACTTATTGCCTCACGGCAGGCGGAAAATAATGCATTTTAATTTTCAATGTCGTTAAATAAAATTTCACTTCCGACCGACACTTCGACAGCCCGCCCGCTGCCGCCCACCATTTGTCACATACACAAGTCCGCTATACAAACCCTGCGTAGCCAAACAAACCATTCAAAAACGTATTTTGACAGTGACAAAATGGCGGGCGGGCTGTCATAGTTTCGGTTCGCGAATTGAAATTTTAGTTAACGACATTGAAAATGAAAATGCATTATTTTCCGCCAGCCGTGATGCAATAAGTTTACTTTTATAGTGATTAAGGCGAATCTAAAGTTTTTTTCTAAAAATTATTCGTAATAGCCATGGACACCAATCCCCAAAATTTACCAAATAATCAAACAAAAATAAATCTCTTTTAACAATGATTTTCTTTTCATTTATATCATTATATTTAGAACACTATCTTACTTAAATGAATTCAAAATTAAACGAATTATAGGTCCCGCTAAACCGAAACATATTTTTTACCCACTTTTATGGGAAATACTCGGGAGCTGGTATCACTCATCACGCCTACAGTGACGTTGAGCGCTTTACGTTAACAATATAAGTTACCTATACTTGTGTGCGTGTCACGCACACAAGCGTTTCAAATCTGGCCCGTTCTTTTTTCGGAGTTACAGCGCAACACTCTATCTAGACATTTATATAATCAAAGATTTAAGCTATATAAGATAATCTTACATATAAAAATTAATCGTTAAATGTGTTGCTAAGCGCAAATCTCGAGAGCAGCTGAACCGATTTCGCTAATTCTTTTTTTAGAATATTCCTTGAAGTACGAGGATAGTTCTTACGGAGAGAAAAATTAAGAAAATTGTGCAGAAAATTGAATAATTTCAGAAAACCTTACCACTATTGCACGTTTGATAGTTCGCGTGTTTGAGAATGACATTGTTAAATCAGGATTCTATTTTTGAAAATCTTTAAGTTGATAAATTTATTTAAAGTAGGTACCCCCCTAATAGTTTGAATCGAATCAAGAATTTTAGATATTTTAAATAGGTACCATGTTTCGCAGCCGTACATCAAGATACTCCATACATAGGTCTTGATGAGGAGTATTCTCAGTTTCAGGTCTATATTATTCGATTCTATTATTTTCGACCTTTTATTGAATGCAAGCCTAGCCTGGTGTATACGGCTGTCGACCTCGCTCTTAGACCGACCGTCCCATGTTATTTTGCTCCCGAGGTACACAAACTCCTTGGTGTTCTTTAGTGGAACTCCTGACATCTCTACTCTCATCTGGTTGCGTTCGGCCTACAGTCAGCAGCTTTGTTTTGTCTTTATTTATCTTCATGTTGTAATTGTTTTGAAGAATGCTTTGCATGGTTGTTAAAGCCTCTTGCAGTTCTTCTTCGCTTTCAGCAACCAAACCAATATCGTCAGCAAACCTTATCATATCCACCTTTTGCCCGTGTATCTTTACACCTTTTCTGTGAATCATTCTCTCTCTCAAGTCATCAATCGCACTTTGTATATTTGTGTTAAAAAGAACAGGTGACAGAGAGCATCCCTGTCTTACCCCTTGTCTTATACTGGCTTTTTTTGTATCATTGTCACATCTAATTATAGCGGCCTCATTCTTGTATAGCGCCTGGATTATTCGTCTATCTCTATATTTGATGTCAATTCTCTTCAGAATCTCGAAGAGTCTTTTCCATTCTACTTTGTCGAAGGCCTTCTCCAGGTCTATGAATGCGATGAACCACATCACAAATGAGGAGGTTCTCCAAAGAATCGAAGGAGGAAGGCACCTGCTCAGGACCTTGTCCGAAAGGCGCGCAAGATGGATCGGCCATGCAATAAGACAAGAAGGCCTCTTGCATGCCATAATGGAGGGTATGACCGAGGGGACAAACGCTAGGGACGCCCACGCCGAGAGTACCTGGAGGACCTGCTGGTGGACGTGCGCTGCTTATCATATGCAGACTTCAAAAGAGCCGCTCAAGACAGGGAAGAGTGGAAGAAACGAATAGATGAAATTGCTGCAAACCAATCCCAGGATTGAAACCAGAGAGAGAGAAATAGGTACCTATGTTAGGTACCAAATTTAATATACATGAAAAATGGAAATATGAATAAAAATTGTAAAAGGCACGCGGGCTATTTAAAAACTGAATGTACTGGGATTAAATATATGGAAAGCGGGAGAGATGGAGGAGGGGGAAGGGGGGAGCGGGGTAGGGGGAGGGTAGGTGGAGGGGGTAGAGGGGGAGGGGAAGGGTGGAGTGGTTAGGGGAGGGGGGAGGGAGGGCCGCGAGAGGGTGGAGGGGGGGGAGGTGGAGTGGGAACCCCCCTTACACCATGCGAGCGAAGCCGCGGGAAAAAGCTAGTATATAATAATATATATTACCACAAAATTAATCTTATACACCCAAAATTAATTTAAAGATCAGACTTTGTTTTTTCGATTGTAGAAGTGGGGCATAGTAAAAACACACTGCCTTTTGATATAAATAATTGGTTAAAAATATACATAGGTTCGACAGTTGTCTAAACAAAATTAATTAAATTTGTATGTTAAAAATATACAGCTTTCCAGTATTCTTTAAAACATAACCATGAAAAATCCAATCAAAATCGTGGGACATGTTAACGCAACGCAATTTTAACTTTGGCGAAATAGGTTGAAAACCGCACCAAAGCAGTAAAGATAATCCACAAGATGAAAGTCTACACCTACACAATCCTTTTAATACTATCATATAAATCTTTTTTTAGCAACCACTCTAATAAATGCTAACAATAATCATTTCGTGGATAACAACCACTTCGCGTTTTGTCAAAATATTTGAAAAAAAACAAACGATTTGTGTAAATCACAGCAATTCACTTGTGTTTCACACAATTGGATTTTTTTTTCAAACTAAAAAAAAAATAATTATATTTTAGAATGAATAGTGAAAGTTAACACGTGTTTTTCGCTCAATTATATAGTAAATATATTTTTTATATACGAATACCGCACAAGAGTCTCAACTGCTCCCGTCTGAAGCCAGTGAGACTATGGCATCCCCAATTGAGGTATGTTGTGAGGCTGAAGGTAGTGGGGAGGGGAAGGAGATAGGGAAGAGGAAGGTGGGGAAGTACCTGGCTATTCAGATCTGGTCACCAAACACGGCTAATGCCATTTCAAGCAACGTTTCAATTCTGAATGGTGGTCTTACACCAGGGCCATACTGAGAGTATCTTCCACTCTGGAACGTGCCGCAAATATACTATATATTATTTTAAATGAATAAATTGTGAAATAACACAAATTAATCAAATAAAATTTATTTGCCACGCCGGGATTAGATCCCGCGACTTTTGGTGTGCGAGTCAAGAGCCTTACCGCTGGACTACGCCGGCCGTCAATATCTACAGATTTGAATAATATCATATCTATTACCAATTAGATTAAAAAAAAGTTTATACACGTAGTCTCGTACACTCACACCTAAATTACCTGATTGAAATCTGGGGAAATGCGTATGAAACATACGTCAATGAATTACAGGTAATTCGAAATAAGATAATCAAAAAACTATTTCACTACGAATCCAAAACATCCACAAAAAAATTATATTTGGAAACAAAACTGCTAACATTAAGAAAACTATACGAGTACAATACATGTGTCCTTATATACAAAATAAATAATAAACTCATACATACAAACACAGAATTCATTAAAACGTCCCAAGTACACAAACATTTTACACGACAACACGATAACATACGTTTAAACACCATTCATACTAACTACGGTAAACAATCAATTAGTTACGAGGGGGGAAATTTATATAATTGCCTTCCAGATGATATTAAAAACGAAAAAAGTGTGTGCAAATTAAAAAAAAAATGTTAATGTTTATTCACAAAAAAAAAGTAGTGATAGTGAATAATATCGTATGGTAATATAATATCATGTAAATGTTAGTATTGCAATCTAATGTAATCTAAGGTTATGAAATGTAAAAACTATGTAATGGAAAAACTATGTAATATAATGTAAAAAGTACATAATTCAATATTCTAGTTAAGTAAGTGAAAATGTAATTTTCTTTTTTACTGGAATAAAAACCTATGAAAAAAAAAAAAATAATGATAACTTTGTGACCACAAAGTTATAGCTACATTCAAAAGTATATATAAATTTTTAAATAATGGTTTAAAAAACTGTCAAAATACCTACCAATCTGTTTATTAAAACTAAAAATCAACGTCATAATTTCAATTCCTAATAATGAAAAATAAATGCATACATTTTACATTTTTTTACTGTAATACATCTGTTTCCAATTTTCGACCTACTTTTCCCTTGGGCCCAATTTCAGAGAAATCCATGTAAGTGCGTGAATGCCACCAAATGGCAGAATGCAGTGTCATCGACAAGGAGTCTATCTGCCGAGTGTCAGCTCAATTGGATGTCGGGAAGTTGTTTAATTTCCACTTCCAAATTTGCATTCATTCAAGAGCAAAAAATCAAAATTCCAATACATGTATTTAAAAGCCACCTTACCTCAACCTCGCAGAGTAAGTAACCTCTCCAACAATCCCACTGGCACCTGAAATATCCAAATTTCAGATGGAAAACGAAGCGTTTACATTGTGAATAAATGAGGCCAACATCACCATTGTCTCACTGGATATGAGGTAAAGGGGGGCAGGTCGCAGAATTAGCCCAGTGTTGCAAATTTTTCCACTTTCGTTGTTTGCACGACACTCCCCGATATGAAACTTTACCTTGCGCTAGGGGGAAATGGAAGAGCTGGGAATTTTGCTGAAAAATAAACTACTTTTTCGTATTCGCATTTGCTGTTTAAACTCTTTTGCGGACATTTTAAACGAAATGGAAAAGGGGTTGGAGGCAGCACAATGCAGGAAATGAGCGGGAGAAATATCAGAGAGATTTCGAAAAATGTACGCATCAAATATTTGATTTTTTTTTCATATTAACCCCAACACGATCTTTGGGGATCCAGTGGGGAGGTTCATTTTAAGTAAAGGTAGTTCCGGGAAGGAAAAAGTATTAGCAGTGGTTAGTTTCCCTTTAATAATATAATTAATCGAATAAGGTACATCACAAGGATATAAGGGCATTTTTGCCAAAGTTTGTACTTGTTTTTGTTTTTCTTTTCGTTTCTTATACGTTTTATTTTTAAGTTTTCACCAATGCTACATACTAGAAGTCGGGATTTTTTTTCAATGCAGAAATTCAGGCACTAACTTACATAATATGTAAACTCGGCCATCCCGACAAATCGGCAATATCTTAGTACTTTGGATTTGTTTCTGCAGTCCGGGAAAGTTCTAAACGTTTAATTTTGAAGGCAATTGAAATTCACAAAAATCCATCTAATATTATTAATAAAGACGACGAGGCTAAGTTCAATTATTCTTGGTATTCGGTAATTATCGCTTACAACACAACTAAATGTATCTGAAATCTATTTTAAATTATACGGTAATACCAGGTCTTACATAAGCACACACTTCACCAAAATCTTCTATCACAGCCCTGATAATGGACACTTTAATGTGTACGAAACGTTGGCTAAAGAAGGAGTAGAGCTTCATGGCACAATAACCTAAAATAAATCACGATAGTCAAATCAATGTTTTTAACAGTGGCGGCCGCTGCCCTGAAAACGTGGTGGTTCACTGATATAAATCCGTAACTATGAGATTTTTTTTTTACATGAGCTCCACACAGGAGGCCCTAAGGAAAATAATTTCCCTCAGGACCTATGTCATCTTAACGATTACTAAGCAACATTAGGTAAAAATGATCCCACTAATCTTATTTGGAGAGAAGATCTATTTTAAGCTGTTTTCGAAGTGCAAAAACTTCTACATATCGCTTTTTAATTCAAATTTTTATTTTTCGGTACTAAGAAAATAAAAACACAATATTATTTTTTCGTAAATAAATCTTAAATTTCAACCCAAAAAACTCTTTCTTTTACAATGTTTCATTTATTTTATTTTATATTTCATAAAATAAAATAAATTTGAAAGTAGTGTAAGAAGAATATACGACGCAAATGTGAATGGTAGAAGAAGTCGGGGACGCCCGAGGAAGACATGGCACGAGCAAGTGAATCAGATACTTGAGTCGGGCCATGTCGAAAGTCGGAATAATAGAAGAGAATGTATGAGACGATGTATGAATGTGAGTGAGGCAAAGAGTGTGTGCCAAGACCAAGTTATTTGGCGGTCCGTCCTCTCTGCCAACCCTTGTGGGGAAACGGCGTGATGGTTGGTTAGTTAGTTTTATATTTAATTTTAAACAGGATACAAACAGTATTTATAAACAATGTATAAACAGCACGAGGGCAAAATTGTCAAAGTTACCTATAAAAAAATTGTATTCCTTAATGATCTGCGTTTTATAATTTAAAAAACAAATCAATAAAAAAACAAATATATGTAAAATTTAGGTATTTGCTGTACCTTTTGATTAAAAAAAGAATTATTCAGTTTGGTTAAGTATTTTTGCCTTAAATCCAAATTTAAGTTTGTATGATGAAGGCCGCTGGGTGGCACACCAAAATAGCTTAATTTTTCATACAT
The DNA here is from genome assembly GCA_929108145.2 of Limnephilus rhombicus. Lineage (NCBI taxonomy): Eukaryota > Metazoa > Arthropoda > Insecta > Trichoptera > Limnephilidae > Limnephilus > Limnephilus rhombicus. The sequence goes on from OV815278.1 coordinate 28,104,025, forward strand.
ATGGCCGGCGTTGCGCGCTGGCGATGTTTGGGATATTCGATACAATAATTCGTTCCGCTTGCAATCGGCCTGCACACCGGACAGGGTAAATTCGCGCGGAACTTTGAGAATTTGCTCTCCCTGATTCATATTATATTATGCATTATATTGGTAGGTGATATTTTTAATGAAATTCATAGATTTTATAATTTTCGGGAAGATATTATAAAGTAATTTTAGACGATATAATTTACCAGTGCTGCACACAAACACACTGTTCAACCAGCCGCCCTTGGTTTTTAAGTATCATAGCTTATAATTCTTTCACTGAAAATGCGGCAGTGAGGAAAAAATAATTCAGTTGATCTTGAGTAGAGATTTCACAGAGATTTTTTTTTAAATGACATATTTTTGGTTACCGTGTGGAGTTTTCTGGACCAACAGAGTTTCTTATATATTATTAGGCTAAAAATATACACATATATATTTTATGTACATGATTATCACTGCCTATTCTGAGGTCTACTTATTACAATATTAGGTACCTATTGTTTTGAATTCTACGGCGGTTTGAAGCGCAAACATAAAAATAAACAAATAGTGATCTTTGGATGTTCTATTATTCTTCCTGTTGACTTGCTCCAGATATTTATTTGTTTTTTTTAAGCCAGATTGTTTGTTTTGTGTTTTAATTACGACCGGAATAATATTATACAATTAGGTAATATAATTAGATACTACATATTATCTTGCAATATGTTGTATTTCCCATTAAGGGCCCGCAACCCGGATTTGTACCGATTTATTACATATTTCCCTTAAACACGGGAAGTTTTAAAGCTCTTAAAAAATATATATGTTATTCTTGAAGATAATATCCTAGACTTTGCCCGCGCTGAAACGCAAATTATATAAAATTCCCTCGATAGAAAAAAATCGCAAAGTATGCTCCAATAATTATTATTAACACGTTTGTTTCAGTTATTTTTCAAGTTATATTTGAGATTTTTGCTCTGTTTTAAACGAGTCGTGTTTTATTAAACATTTTCGCAATTTTCGCATCGATTTTGTCGCAGTAAATGTTAGCGCTCTCCTCTGACATTCGTAATTTCATAACTCTCCATCTTCTTCTTTTCGGGCCCGGTTGCAGAGCCTTAACACGAATCACAGCAATCAGGATTAAAGTTTTCAGTAATTTGCACTCTGAAAATTTTAATTGTGTTTCAGTAGTCAGTCCGGGTTAAGTATATTGTAGAATATTTAGGTTGCAGCTAGGATCTATCCTTACTAAAGGTCGTTTAGCGCTTTCGCGGACCTGTGTTTGTCTATGCAAAACAGTTTACACCACCGCCACCGGCACCGGCCGCAGGAGAGAGCATTAGGAACCTCTGCCTGCGGTGGCAAGTTTTATTTCTTTATTGCGAAAAAATGTAAAGTCCTCCCATACTCCAGAGCGGAGCGGCACGGATGCCCCCACTTAATATTCAAAACCGTATTTGGAATCCATTTGGCGGCTTAAATACTTTTTATATTAACTCATGCACACCCTTGGAGTAGCAGCGGTGGGTAAATATTGGCGGGAAAGGAGGAGCGGCGGCCATGTTGGAAGAGGACCACAGACAATCAAGCTGACCGAGAATAGAGGAGAGCGGGGGAAACGTCATCGCTTTTGAAAATGGCCGCGCTAACCGCCGTTTAAATGTAAAAGCGGTTAAAGAGTAATGAAATAAAATCTGCATAATTAAACGGGGAATATTCTATTTTTTCATGCTATTTTCAACATTTCAGAGCTCTTGTTTGCTTAATTCCAAATATAATATTTTTTTCAACCAACCCTCACAATCATTCAAATAATAATTTTAGGTACAGAATAACGTATTGACGTTGGTTATTATTGTATTATAATGGATTCTTTTAGGTTACAAAATCATTTGATTTAGTAAGTAATTAAATAAGTTTATTAAATATTTTTTAAATCGCCTTAATATTAGCATTTCCTATGAAGATCCCTTTTCAAACAAAGAAAATAATTTTATTTATTTATTTATTTAATACAAACGGCATAAGTATGCCATAAACATTAATTACATGTCACAAATTCATATTCAAAATATTAGTAATGGTAAAACAGTGTATGTATAACAGTTAATTGTGACGATACATTGGGAAGTGACACCAGAGATACATTTACATGCAAAAATCTATAATAGAAATAAAATTAATAGTGATTAAAAAATATGATAGCATAGCCGTCTTGTACCTATGTTCCGTGCAGTTAAATAGATCTATCACATCTGCATATCTATTAGTAACTTCATGCAACCTAGGTAAAAGTGAGTCTTTCGTATACTGAGTCCGATTATTGTTACATTTAAAAAGGATTTTAGAACGAGTGGTTCTCGTGGCAATATGAAATTCAATGAGCTTAGTTAGATCAGGACTGTCTATTTTACCACTTACAATTTTGAACATTAATAATATTAAGTCGGATATAATTCTTCGATCTGACAGTCTTAGTAAATTTAATTCTTTCATCAAGTAATTATAATTTATGTTTTCAATGGGAATACCGAGGTTAAAATTAATGTGTCTTAAGAATTTGTGTTGAATTTTTTCGATTGAATCTGATTGTATTTTAAAATGGGGGGACCAGATCGAGGTGTTATATTCGACTTGACTACGTACTAAGGATGCATACAAAAATTTTAAAGTTGAAATATTCTTGAAACCTCTGGAATTTCTAAGAACGAAGCCAAGCATTTTGATACCTATAATTTTAAATTACTTTTAAAACGTTTACGTTCACGCTACGTTTGGTGACTTAGCAGGGGTGCCTAAGTTCATGGGGGGGTCAGGTTTATCCGGATCTTGGTGGCGGATGAGTCTGCGAGAGTTTGGTTGAGAGAGATCTTTTGACCTCTTCAGCAGGACTCTCAGCAGGATTTAGACCGCAGTGAAGGGATGAATTCCTACTCACCCCTCATACCTTTTTCCTTTCCATAATGCTCTCTTTCCTTTCCCCAAAAAGACCCTCAACATAGCAACACAGCATCCCCAAAGATGACATAGGCCATGAGAGGAATTATTTCCCTCAGGGCCTCCTGTGTGGAGGGAGCTAATGTAAAAAAATACTAAGATTGGGTTATTTGAACCCCCGTCACGTTTGATCGAAGATTAGTAGATACCTACCATTTTTAATTAGTGGCATTTGAAATTATGATAAGGGGTCATCCATTAATCATGTGAGGCTCGAAAGGGGGGGGGGGGGGGGGGTTCGGAAAAAAATCACGAAATATCACGTCTATTTATTTTTCGTTGCACGCACGATTTCTGAACCAAATGCCAGTCAAAAACAACCTGCAACCTTAATGTCTCTCTGGAATTTTTTATCACGAGTATTTAAAGATAATAATATTCATAAAATTTCAAAATACTTTGTACTAAAAAAGTACACGTGATTTTGGGTTATGGGGGGGGGGGTAGTCTAAAACCTCACCACATGTCACCAGGGCGGGGGGGGGGGGGGGGGGAGGGAGGGGGCTAAAGGGGGGGGGGGCTTTTTGTTAAAAAAACATCACGTGATTAATGGACGACCCCTAATAATAATATATCTTTATCGTCAGAAATTTGCAATTATAACTAAACATAGGTACATGTTAAGTGCAGGGCAAAACACAATTATTTTTGTTTTGAGGTATCGAACAATTTTTCAAATTTATGATTTACTAGCTTTTTCCCGCGGCTTCGCTCGCATGGTATTAGCGGATTTCCACTCAGCCTCCTCCACCTTCCCTCTCCCCACCCCCACTCCCCGCATCAGTCCCCTCCTCCTCCACCCACCCCTCCCCCCCACTCCACTCCCCATCAACCGCCCCCCTCCCCCCTCCACCCCACCATTTTCCTCCACCCCCTCCCCCTTCCCTTCTTCCCTCCCCCCCTCTTCCATCCCACTCCGCCTCCTTCACTCACTTCCCTCTCTCCACTCCACTCCCCCCATCAACCTCTCCTCCCCCTCTCCCCCTCTCCCCCTCTCCCCCTCTCCCTCCACCCACCACTCCCCTCACCCCCTGCCCCTCCACATTTCCTTTCCCCACACCACTCCCCCCCCCATCAACCTCATTCCCCCACCCCCTACCGCTCCCCACACCCTCATCCACCCTTCCCCTTTACCCTTCCTTCCCTCCCCCCTCTCCCTCCCCTAACCCCCTTTTGAATCGGTCAAATAGAAATCGAGTAAAACGTTTTTCGCTGTTCCTGAAAAAAGAGGTATTTTGAGTTGTACTACTCTTTATCTAGGTGTGCGTTATTATATTATATAAAAAATATAATAATAATACTAATAATAATAATAAATTATAATTTAGAAATTTCAAAATTAAAAGTATGAAAGGGGATGAGGTTTATAAATATTTAGGATACCCGCAATCGAATAGATTAGATCACACTAGTATTAAAAATGATATTAGGATTAAATTTCAAACAAGGATCAGAAATTTTTTAAAATACAATCTATCTGCTAAAAATTTTAGTAAAAGCAATAAATACTTGGGCAATACCTCTATTAACGTACTCATTTGGCATAATTAAATGGTCCAATACAGATTTAGATAGTTTAGAACGATTAATTAGAACTACGTTAACAATGTTTAATTGCCATCATCCAAATTCAGCTATAGAATGAATTATTTTACCCAGAAATTTAGGAGGTAGAGGTGTAGTCAAAATAACATCTTTGAAACACAATCAGGTAGAAATGCTTAGAAATTTTTTCCATAGGAAAGCTAATAGCTCAGAAACGCACAAAATAATTTGCAAGGCAGATATAAACATTACACCTTTAAATTTATATGACGAGAATGCCAACATTCTTATAAATACTAACCAGGAATTATTAGATTCCTGGTCAAATAAAATTATTCATGCAAAACACTTCAATTATCTCAACCAAACGTATGTTGACAAACTTTCGTCAAACAAATGGTTGAGTATTGGAGAGTTGAGCGCAGAAATAGAAGGATTTATGCTTGCCATCAAAGATATAAATCAAATTGATGATTTATGTAGAAAATGTTTGGCTTTTCCGGAAACTATAGAACATATTATATCGGGATGTTCTATATTAGCGCCGTCCGAGTATACATTTAGGCACAATCAGGTTTTAAAAATAATCCACCAAAGTTTGGTAATTAAACATAACTTGATTGACTGCCGTAATATAGTAGCATATTATGAATATGAACCAATTTTATTTTTATAAAATGAATTTTATAAAATATATTATGACAAGACTATACTAACAGACAGAACAATTAGTCATAATAGACCTTTACACATAGACCTTAGTTTTACATGACAAAATTAAAAAAATAACTTATATCATTGATGTAGCTATTCCAAATTCCTGTAATATTCAAAAAACTGTTTCTGAAAAAAATAGAAAATACACAGATTTAGGAAATGAGATTAAAATAATTTGGCATTCTCGGACTATAAACATATTACCATTTGTTATTTCGGCTACTGGCATTATACCTAGGTCTCTGATTCAAAATTTAGGAGTATTAGATTTGTCAAAGAATTTATATATAAAAATGCAAAAATCGGTAATTTTAAATACATGTAGGATTACAAAAGATTTTTAAAATATTTATATTGAGGGATCAGTAGGATTTATAGGTTCAATTAGGAATTCCACAGAGCCGAACCCTCTGATATGAAAATATCTGGAGTCGGTGAATTATTTTCCCATCTGGTCTCTGGTAGGTTGACATGTTGTTCTTGTATTGTTTTGTAATTATAATACTTATATAGTGCAATTGCATAACGTGGATTGACCAGATGATCTTTTGGGAAGTGTGTGAAAGGGTTTAGTTTTTCCTGTGGGGAAAATTAAACCCGGACATTTAAATCTGGTGCGTAAAAAAGATTCTGCTCTTCTGAAGAGAAGTGTGCGTTTGAAAAAGGATAAGAGAATAACAATACATGGCAAACGCATAATTTTGTAAAATACTTTACATTTTCATGAAAAAAAAAAACTCAGTTTTATGGTCAACAGATAGGTCAAATCGCAGAAATCTGAAAGGCCCGAACGCCGCCGTTTTTTATATCAAGAATTGCGTATACCTACGATTTCATTACAAAGGTAATATATTTTTGCTCTACTGAAATCGGAAAATCTTTCTTGTCGGACAGTCTTTTTCAAGAAAACTCTCTTAAAATTTATTGTTATAGGTATGTTATGTGCGCATAAAATAAACAAATAAATAGTTTTTATGAACGTGTTAACGTGTATGAATATTTTAGTTATATCTAAAAGCTTCAGAAAAAGCGTGACAGTAACGAAGATTAACTGCCATGTAAATCAAGACTGAAATAAAATCAAAGTTCGGGTTGTTTAGCTTCAGAGTGTTCGGGCATAATAACAGCGGCGTAACGGGGGTGGCCGTGCGAATTTGTTGGGGCCTAAGTATGTTTTTTAAAGTCGTTTCGTATTAAAATCTACTTGTCGCCAGGCGCTAATAACCGTAAATAACGGGGCGCCCTCCTGCGGCCGGGCGGATAAGCCAAAAAATACTATTACATTAAAGCTTATCAGTTGCTTCTGGAACGGGGTGTATTAGCCGGCACTGGCTCACGGAGAGGCCAAAGAAATAATAAGGAACTCCGGTGAAAAATATTATGGCTTTAAAAAAGAAGTTCATATAGAGTATAGACTATAGACCAATAAATTCTGAATATATAAGTTTTATTAAATAATATTAAACGTAGAGTTTAAAAAAAATATAAAAAAGTCCATTTTTAATCGTATAATTAAAACACACTGTCAAATTGGTATTATTGAATGTGTGATGCTGACGCCACTGCTCACCATAATTTTCCAGTCATCGTATTGAAATGTATGTCACAAGCCATCGGTATTAACAATATTTCATGTTTTTCGTTTATTTACATACTGTTTATAGAGATTTAGTTGTTATGTTTATTGAAACATTATTTAGGCCTAAATAATTCAGTATAAAATAGAGGTATATCTATTAGTTTATCTCTATTATTTAAAATATTCAAAAACTTTAAACTGTACAAAAAAATCTTAATGCTACTTCCACGGCCAGCCCTCCGAACTACGAACTCCAAAATGGCGGACGTCGAACAGCTGATCCGGCGCCGTATCTTATCAGTTGCCTAACGATTGTTTGGTTTCCGTAATATTGATTTCTATTCGTAAAGCTAAAAAAAATAATTTCTATCAATTTTTATACCAGTCTCCCGTAATAGTATTGAAAATAAATAAATATATTATGTACAATAAAAAAATAATGTTTTTACTTATAGAATAGTATCATACTTTCTTCCGTATAAGTGTCATACAAAATGACAACATCTGCTGAAAACAAAAAAAAAACTTTTCGGGAGTAATGACGTCACATGATTCACCATACATATGGTGGTTTTCGGGGATCTTGAAAAATTAAAAAATTGACAATTATTTTAACCATTAAAACTAACTCTAAGTGCCTCCGTTCACGGAGATACAAGATACTCGATCCTCGTGCGCGAATCATACGCGCCGATCGTAAGTACCCCCCGTACGATTTTGCTGGTGCCCGTTCACGGCACTACGCGGTGGCTGTCGGTTTCCAATCAGTATCACGATACCGACAGTGCTGATCGCACGCGACGCTCGCATCATTTGTGTCTGATACTTATTCGTTTGACGTTTGACAGAAATGGCGTCGGAACATGAAAGTAATGTTAGATTTGTTCTGAAAGTGGAAAAAATGCGTGTTTATATACGTAAGAAAAGATTTAGTGGAGAAGGCATGGATTGATGTTGGAAAAAAAGTCATATGACATCGCTTGACACCGTGTTAACTCCAAGGCTGCACGTGAAAGATGATCAAGTTCAGTATATTTCGGATAGCGCCGTATACGGAGACTAGCATTAACAAGTGGTTTATCAGCAGGTTGTACTTACAGGTGGTTTCGTCACAATTACGTAGATTGTAAGTATCTCCATGAACGGAGGGCCTAAACATAAAAAAATATATATGCAGTTATCTGAGGAAAGAAAGGAAAGAAGGTCATTATTCATTAAAAAAAGGACTAGAGTTCCTTATTACTAAGTTATTTATTTAGCACGCGTTGGTGTGCTTGTTATGATTTCAATTTAAAGTAAGACATCGTACCCACTCAGTGAATTCGGTCGTCAAGTTGTACGTTTAATTAACTTTTTACTTTCTCCATCTTATAAATAAATCATTAACTATTCATGATAAATGATAACATTTAACTTATTTGCATGTTGATTTACACGATTATGCAGCTTTATGTATTTGATTTTTGTTATTAAACAGAATATTGACTTGTCTTTTGCGCTTCAACGTCACCTTTACTTATACTTTTACATTTCGCGTGTTTAGAATTAAAAGAATAAACATTGCTAACATAAATCATGATCGTTTATCATTTTCAGATATTTTTGTGGTGGAAGGCGGAGTTTGCCGCCCAATCCCGAGAGATTTTATCCAGCGATTCCTGAGCACATTTGGAGTGAAAAATGTACACGTCATTTTGCTGTCCGATGACATTTTTTTTCTATTAAAAACATTAAAAATATTTTTTCATCGCACGTCACCACTGACTAGTTACGATAGTGGTGCGTTTATGGCCTAGCGGTCATTTGATAAGCATTGCGTCTCGTTCTAACAGCGTGTTAATACATGAAACAGCGCGCGTATCGCTCAACTCATCGCGACTGAATATATCCCATAATGATGAGAACATTTTTTTTATAGAAAAAAACATTTTTTTTAATAGAAAAAAAAATGTTAACAGCAAAATGATACATGATAGCAACAAAATGTCAACAGCAAAATAATATGTACATTTTTTACTCCAAATATACTCAGAAATCGCTGGTTAAAATCCCTCGGGTACCTACGTTCTTTTACACCCTGTATTTATTGCGTAAAATGGTAAGAAAAGTAAAAACACACGGTAGGCATTAGAAAAATCGAAGTATATTTCCGATACCATTAATAAAAATGGTATTTTAATTTTGAAATGAAAAATTTGAGATTGTAAAATAATTCAATGTTAAATTAAATTTGTCCTCCTTCTTTGGCTCCCCGCGAGCAGTTGGCTGCAAAGGCCCGCAGCATCCGCAAAATTAGCAATAAAGGAAAACGGTTGTTTAAAATACCCCACATGCAGTCTCAGCTAACTTACGATACTTTTTATTTTATCTCGGGCAGTTAGACGCTACTCGGTAAACTCATAATGTGCCGTCTACCTTTTTTCAAAACTCGATTACAGATACGCTGAGAATTACAGCAGTTACCTCCGCGCATATTGGCCCTATTTTATCTTAATGCCCCCGAATATACACAACAGATAAACTGGAGTTATGTTTTTTTAAATATTTATTTTGAACATAATAATTTTAACCAATTTTAACGATGGTCACGTAATGCCTTTTTAACGGTGCTTCACACTAGCGTTCAAATCCTTGTTCATATTATGAAATCTGAATTCATTCGTAGATTATGTTGCGGAATATTTTTCTAACCCATTATTTTACTCAATAAAAAAGCATTTAAAAACAATTTTTTTTAGTTCAACAGAATGTGTTACTTAGAATAAAAGTGGTGTAACTCCAGTTATGCAAGTTGCGAGAAAAACATAATTTAAAAAATATTCTCGAATAAAGTTTTTCAATGTTAACTTTTTTTAACTGTATTCCCACATAGAAGGCCCCGAGGGAAAAAATCCCTCAGGGGCTGTGAAATCTTTGGGAAAGTGGAAGGTCTTTTTAACGAAAGGCAGGAGAGGAAGTTCTGGGGTAGAAAAAATGTATGATGGGTGGGTAGGAATCTGGGGGTTAATGTGTCCAGGAGTGGGAGACGTATGAATCCATCCCTCCCGCTGCGGTGCAAGGCATGGATCGAAAGACTCTAGAGGTCTAGGTTAGGTCTCTTTCGATCAGTCTCTCCCGATCCAACCCGCCACCAAGATCTAGACAAACTTCACCCCATGAACCCGGGCAACCCTGTTAAGTCACCAAACTTAGCGAACCACTTAGGGTGACCTACGGCAGGGGTGCTAGTCATCCAATAAATGATTCCGGGGCGACAACACCCATATCCGTCTCCCAAATGAAGTCAATTTCTAATAGCCAATATAATAATGAAATAGTAGACAAGTATAGTAATGAAATAGTAGTTAGATAATAGCCAATGTAATAATGAAGTAATAGACAAGTATAATAATGAAATAGTAGATAGATAATTTTCAAATATAATAACTAATAACGAAGTAGTGGACAAGTATAATAATTAAATAGAAAACAAGTATAATAATAAAATAGTAGATAGATAAATAGCCACTATAATAATGAAATAGTAGACAAGTATAGTAATGAATTAGTAGATAGATAATAGCCAATATAATGCGAGGGCTGTCCGTAAAATAAGGTCTCCAAGGTGCTGCGGTCGCGAGGAAAATTTTTACGCAAGATCCGGCAACACAGGCGTGTAGCCTGATTTCCCTACGCTAAATCCCCACCACGCTGCACACTCTACGACATTTAGTCTCGGCGTGGCAGCCGTTCGCGATTTGTGAATTGCCGGTGCGGCCAGCGAGCTCCCGCTGGCCGCACCGGCCAGGTGTGAATTACGCTCTATACTTAGTTTTGTTTGTGCAAAAAACAAAACCCAGGTAGAAATTCATTCTCAGCTATTTGAAGTGTACGGAAAACAGTATAAGAGTGCGAAAACGTTCGCAAATGGTGCAGAGAATTTAAAAACGTGCCGGACGGCCATCAGTTTCAGACGAAAAAATTGACTAAGTGGAAAAAACAATGATTGCAGATCGACGGGTGACGGTTCCGAAGCTCTGTGATATGATGTGATGTAAGTAAGACCACTATTGACAAGATTTTGACAGAAAATTTGGGACACCACAAAGTCTGCCCAAGCCGGGTGCCAAAATGCTCATCGAAGATCACAAACAAAGATTCGCCGAAGCAAAGTTTAAAAACGAATTACAGAGCGTAACTCTTACCTGGCGGGTGCGGCGAGTGGAAGCTCCATCGCGAACGGCTGCCACGCCGAGACTAAGCGTCCAGAGGGTGCAATTTGGGGGAAACCTGGTTACACGCCTGTGTTAAAGGATTTCGCGTAAAATTGTTCCTCGCGACCGCAGCACCTTGGAGTCCCTATTTTACGGACAGCCCTCGTAGTAGTAGTGAAGCAGTAGACAAGCATAATAATTAAATAGTAGATAGATAATAGCCAATATTATAACTAATAACGAAGTAGTAGACAAGTACAATAATGAAATAGTAGATAGATAACAGCCAAAATAATAATGAATAGTAGACAAGTATAATATTGAAATAGTAGATAGATAAATAGCCAATATAATAATGAAATAGTAAACAAGTATAGGTAGTAATGAAACAATAGATAGATAATAACTAATATAATAATGAAGTAGTAGATAAGTAGGATAATGAAATAGTAGATAGATAATAGCCAATAAAATAATGAAATAGTAGACAAGCTTCTACTCCACAGTGTCAACATCTTTAGTTTGATATTTTCATGGACAACGAAATTTTAATAATAAAATAAATTAATATCTACGAGTATATATTATATCTTCTCTACATCTCTACATCTTCTCTTCTCTACATCTCTATCTCTACATATTATAAATTAAAGTCCCCCGCGTCGTCTCTCTGTCTGTCTGCCTGTTCGCGATAAACTCGAAAACTACTGAACGGATGTTTATGCGGTTTTCACCAATAGATAGAGTGTTTCGTGAGGAAGGTTTAGTAGGTACGTAATTTGTCAAGGATTTGTGTAAATTGGTTGAAACATAACGATAATAGTTAGAAGTGTCGGAAAAAGTCAAGCCGCCTGGTAGCTTTCATCGAAAACGCTGCCTAATCCTTTTGGGATATAACAAAACAATGCATGGTGAGATATTCCTCTTTTATAGATGTACAAAAAAGTCCGCGAAGGCATATATCTATCATTTACGGATAGATAACAGTACCCTAGTATATTTGCGGCATGTTCCAGAGTGGAAGATACTATCAGTATCGCCCTGGTGTAAGACCACCATTCAGAATTGAAACGTTGCTTGAAAATGGCTTTAGCCGTGTTTAGTGACCAGATCTGAATAGCCAGGTACTTCCCAACCTTCCTCTTCCCCACCTCCTTCCCCTCCCCACTACCTTCAGCCTCACAACATACCCCAATTGGGGATGCCATAGTCTCACTGGCTCCAGACGGGAGCAGTTGAGATTCTTGTGCGGTATTCACTGTAAAAAAAAAAAAAAACCCTATACCCATCTCTAAAAAAATGTTCAAGTACATTGCGGCAATTGAAAAGTTATTAAGTATTAATCCTTATTAACTTAAATACGTCAGTTACCCCAAGCATTTCATGCACATTATTATAATCTTTCACACCATCTCTACGTATTATAAATGAAAGTCCTCCGCGGCATCTGTCTGTCTCTTCGCGATAAACTCAAAGACGGCAGTGGTTATAAAGGTTGGATAACCATCCAGTAGATGACGTTTTGTTTTATTAGCCGCAGCAACGCGTGGCCGGGTCCGCTAGTATATATATATATATATATATATATATAAATCTCGTGGCACGGTGTTTGTGTTCGCACTTCTACGAAACGGCTCGACCAATTTTTATGATTTTTTTTAATATATATGTGGTGGGTATGAGAATAGGTCGTAAAGTATATTTCACACCGCTAGGTGCTAGGTGATTAGGGTGTCCCTATCCAGAATTTTTTTTCTATTTTAAATTTCTTATTTTTTTTGCATTAAAAATACCTATAACCCGAAATTTTCACCCTCCTACCTCCGCCCTCTCATTTTTTAATCGCGACCCCCCTATTTTTTAATCGATTTTAGTATTTTTATATGAACAAATTTAACCGTCGCGTCGTTAGAATTTCAAACAGAACGAAATTATTTATGTTGTTGAATGACAGATGGCACTACGTCCGCCTCATCGAACTTTCATCCAATATATTACTTTTTTTCACTTTACATTTAACTTTTAAGAGATCAAACAATGAATGTGTCCGTTACTTTAATGAAATACATTGAATTGAGAAAATGAATGGTTGGTATTTTTATTATTTTTATCGGCGGTCATCGTCTACAGCGCTCCATTCCTCTTTCTGTCATAGATCCCATCCCCACACACTTACAATACCAAAATAACCAAAATATTCACTAGAATTAATTTATATGGCAGAACAACGTTTTCCGGGTCACCTAGTTTCAATATATAAACATCTAAAGCCTACCACTACACACCACACGCTGCGCAATGCCCGTTCACCCCTTGGTAATCATAATTTCACGGGACTACAAATGTAGTCAGCTGTACAATAGGAAGTAGTAAAATCAATTCACCTTAACTACTGTAAAAGACAACTTTTGGAATCGGGCGACGAAAAATACTGCATTCAAAATTTCAATTATATAAAATGAAAATTTGCTTTCGTTGTATTTTTCGTTCGGAGGTTTTTTCAAAAAAATATTCATACTAAGCTTGTCCAGTGATTTCGAAAGTTCAACAAAATGTTTGCCGGTACCTAGTACATATATCTGGAATTGAAAAACTCAATAAATAAATATTTTTGGTTAAAATTTTCACCGCCTCGGGAAATAGTATATCGCAAGGGGCGGCACCTGCCTGGTTTGGTCGGCAAGGTGTGGGGAAGGGTGGGGAGGGGGTGCGGGAGCTTTTTTGATCAACAAATTAAAGGCTTTGATCACGGCGGCTGTCATCTACACGTCCCAACCAGAGAGCTCTACAACTGGTGAAAAACCGTTCCAGGGAATTTAAAAAACATGCTTAAACGAACAACATGGGAACTTTATGGTGAATGAGAAATTATGATTTCAAATCAAAATAATGGCCAAGAATAAAAACATCTTAATATTTTTAATGGTGTTCGTAATTTATGAAAGTTAAAAATAATATTATACAAATTACATCGATGCCATACTTACCGCTATCTGTTTACTCCTATTGAAATGACTAGTTCAAGTCTGTGATGTAAATTCATTGGATTTTTTAATATTTCACCCTTCCTCAAACGGTGACCAGTGCCAATTTAAATCAAATAAGATTAAAATATTTTAGTATTTTATTGACTAAGAGCCTACTTTCCTCCTAAGAATCCATTAAATGCAATATACATATTCGTATTTTAGGTTTTAGATTTTAATATTTGTATCTACTAAACTGAATAAAAATAAATATTACACAACCGATACAGCCAAAAGTATAGTACCTACGAACCTGTTTCTGATTTTTATGTTTCAGATTTTCGATCGACTTTCGCTAATATTTTCTAATTGTCTTCATTAATTAAATATAACGATTTGAGGTTTTGGTATTAGTCATTAAGTTTCAATAATAATAAAACAAATATTCATCACTTGCAGAAAAGTCAATAGATGTCGCATATTAAATTAAAAAATGGATAAATTTATACAAGACACTATCTAAATAGTATTTAGTTCTGCTTGAATAAAGATAGCAGCCAATAAAAATATGCGTTAAGATAATATTGGTAGTTCTTGGCCGAAAAATGATACAGTTAAATAGGACAGAATAGGATAGGGACACATTAGCTCAGTTGGTAGAGCACTGACCCGGCAAGTCATAGGACTTGAGTTTGTGTCCCAGATGTGACCGTTTCTTTTGTTTTGCTAATATTGTCTTCATTAATTGAATAAAAATGTGTTATTTTGATTACTCAACGTCTATACCATACATTATCAGCCTTACTAAAAAAAACCACAGCACGCCCGATAACCCGTGTTGCTGCAGCAACATGAATAAAACAAAAATACACTAAAACACGATAACATTACTAATAAGGTTTGTTCTTAAAATGTATTTTAAATCTGGCAACAATGTAATTTTTTATAGTCTGTACTAAATTGTTTATTTTTCTTCATAACCGCTAGGTGGCGGCGCCTGCGCATTCGTTGTTCGCGCTCATATCATAAATGAACTTTCGCGCTGGAAGCGCGAAACGATTTCGCTTCGCGGATGTGTGTGCAATATTTGTGATGGTTAATTTCTAAATATGACTAATTTACTCCTTTATTTATATAATTGATATATTTACCATGTTATTTGTGTGGTTTACATCAGTTTTAGTCAAGTTATAAAACAATAATCGTACTTTGAAAATTGAAGTGTCAAAAACTATTTTATATGATACATGAAAATTCAAATTTACATTTAAAGGATTTTATTTTACGAGAATTTTATGAAAGTGGTGTTTTTTTAAATAATAATATCTAATACATGTGTTCCTAAAAGTATCAAAGAAATTAACGTCTTTAGAGATGCAAGAAATCTGTTATAAAAGCCGGTATAATTTTTAGGTTAGTTGTTTAGCAATAAAAATTTCTTATTTTTGAAGGTGTTGTAAAAACAAATACCATTTATGAAAACTAGATAAAAATTAACTTTTAGATTTGTGTATTTGAAATACACTTTAGTTTTCAAAAACTGCCATATTTTAAGATTCAAACTCGGAAAAAATGGAAAAAAATTTCTTACCAAAACATTTTTGACCAAAATGTAGAGAAATAAAAAAAAATCAAAATTTCAAAAACACAGTACTTGTATGTAATAAATTTGGAAGGAAACTATCACCTCACTTTTTCATCTTGCATACAATAAAAAAATAATAAAAAATTTCAAAGTTTTTTTTTTATTGCCAAAAA
Organism: Limnephilus rhombicus; assembly: GCA_929108145.2. Classification (NCBI taxonomy): domain Eukaryota; kingdom Metazoa; phylum Arthropoda; class Insecta; order Trichoptera; family Limnephilidae; genus Limnephilus; species Limnephilus rhombicus. The sequence goes on from OV815278.1 coordinate 28,119,798, forward strand.
AATAACTTTGAAATAATACCGAGATTTAAAACAGATTTCTTGCATCTCTAAAGACGTTTATTATTTCTTTGATACGTTTACGAAGACATATATTAGATATTAATGTTATAAAAAATTATCACTTCTAAGAAATTCTCTTAAAATAAAGATCTTAAAATGTAAATTTTATCTTTTAAGTAACCTATAAAACAATATTCTGACATTTCAACTTTTAAAGTACGGCGTTTGTACAATAACTTGATAAAACTGATGTAAACCACACAAATAACATGTTAAATATATCAATTATGTGAATAGAAGAGTAAATTCGTAACTACAATAGAAATTATTAAGTAAAATCACAACATTTAGGTACTAACAAAATTTTCGACATCCCGCCATAAACACATCAAGCTGTTGAGGACTAATGCATAGGCGCGCCAATAATAATGCGGAGTAGAATTAAAACAACATTTTTTCCTAGTAAATTAAAATCACATACAACGTTGTCAGATCTTCAATGCATTTTAACAGCTTGACCACGCAAGAAAGCTTATTGGTAATAAAACTTGTTTTAGTGTTCACGGGGTTTATTTATGTTATTGCAATAACACAGGTTATCGGCCGTGAAAAGTTTTTTTTTAGTAAGGTTGAATATCGTTTATTCGTAAAGAAAACTTCGCTTTTTAAAAATTCTTCAAGAGGATTTCTGTTTTGGAAAAACTGAAAAGATATATTTATAAATACGCAGTTGCTGACCCTACCCGTTTTTTTTAAATTAAGCTTTTATGCTGTTACCTGTACTGTACAATGTATAATTAATTCCTAAACCAATAATGAAAAATTTCCGACCTAAAATCGTGCCTTTAATATTTCGCCAACGGCTCCCGATACATTTGTTTAGACGTTATTTAACAAAAGCCTTTGAACTCTGGATTTCAGATCAAACTGTCAATTTTTCACAAGGCGTTCGGCGGGAATTCTCTTTTATTTTGCGCATGGCGTGTGGTACGGCGAGGCATCAAAGGGGGCGGTTTAATATTTAACATTTTCCATCAAAGAATTTTCCCCCGTTGTGAAAATCAAAGGCTTTACCACCTACCTGACGGAGCCGTAATAAAAATAGTAGCCGGGATGTCATTTCAAATGAGATTGCCAATTTGAATATCAAAAGGTGTTTAGGTTGTTGGCTCATAGATGGGATTTGTTTGGCAAGATTCCTTTTCTTCCGTACCACACTTTCAGCAGTTGAGATCAACTCGGAAATAGAAAGAAAAGACAACGGACGAATGAAGTTTGCAAAAACGAAAACAAAAAATAAACAGGGAAAATCATTATTGACTGAGAACTCGGCAGTATGTTGAAAGGTGAAAAGAATACTTTTCTAAATCAAACACCCCTTCTCAGAAGAATATTGTTTTTCCTTTTTCATATCATTATTTTTATCCCATATTATTAATATGTATCTACCATTTTAATAAGTCGATTTTTCATCCGTGTAAATGTCGATACTTCAGTTTATCATTTAATCTCCGCCCGGGACAAAATCTTTATAATATAGTAACAAAACGCCAATCCTGAAAAACCTGATTGATTACATCAAAAGAGGCACATTTTTCAGGAACGTTTTTGGCTTGTCTTCTTTTAAATTAGCAAGACGATTTATATTATAATATGCATTTTAATGTTTTTTAAATATGAATACCGCGCAAGAGATAAAACAGCTTCCAAACGTCTGGAGCCATTGAGATTATGATATCCCCAATTGGGGTATGTTGTGAGGCTGAAGGCATTGGGCAGGGGAAGGTGAGGGTTAGAGGAAGGTGGGGAAATTCATAACTATTCAGATCTGGTCACCAAACACGATTAAAGCCATTTCAACGACGTTTCGATTTTGAAAGATGGTCTTTCGCGATACTGAAAGTAAACACCACTATGAATATCTAAAATTAGCATCTTTATAATATTTTATATTATTTTTATGCATCTACGAATGACAAAATATTGTTCCACTTTTGCAATTTTTGAACAATGGTATTTCGTATTCAGTAGACATTTTTAACGTTGTTCTCCAGAAAATCAAGTGATACCTTTGTTCAGGGATTTTTAATTTTCTCTGAAACAATTTTTTTAACAATTTAATTGGTGAATTTTTACCCTTTCAGAAAGGAAATAATAATGCCATTGAAAAAGCCACCTCACGCCTCGGAGTCTTTACTTGGAAAAATCACATCCACTTGTTATTCTCGAACATATGGGGCGATGTCAATTTAAAATACATTGAAACTGCATAGGAGAACGTTCTCTCCTTTGAAGTGTTGCAAAATGAATAAAAACACGTAGAAAATTGGAATCATCTCACGGCATCCTATATCGGGCGGGAAATGAGAGGATAAGGGAAGGAAGAAGGGTGATGGAAGATTGGAGAAAAATTGAAAATCTTCAGAGAGTTTCTGGGATGCTTATTGGAGATTTGTTCGGCTTGTCTTACACAATGAAACTGGAAAGTCCCTCCCTACAGGAGAATCAGTGTCGATTCACCCGACAGTTTGCAAATATCGAATAACTAATGTTTATTTATGTGCTCATTGCTTCCCCGGAAAGGACCTTGTTAGCAGGTGTTTAAATCATCTTTTTTTTCTCAGCGCTTAAGAATTCTACTGTGAAAACTAAGCGTACTCAGAGAAACTAGTTATTTTTTTAAATTAATTGAATTCGCTCCATTAAAAATACATATCGTCGCCTTAGTTCTTGTTTGTTCAATAGACCATTAGAAAATTTTACAGGAGGAAAAGGTTTTCTTTCATTATTTCAATGAAACATTATGATAGGTGTTTAAGATAAAGCTACTTCGGTAAAGGTAAAGGTCTCATTAGTTTAAATAATTCTTAGTTAATTGATTAACTGTCCTTTTTTATACTTTATTTTTAATTTTAAGAGGAATATAAACGCTAGACATATTTCGAATCTCATGCCTGCAAAATTTTAAAATCTAGCGTCTTTTTGCACGAGGCAAGTAAGCGAAAAAGAGGTTTTTATTTATTTTGTGCATAATTTTATAAGAATAAAGGGGTATTTAAAAACAAAATCTTGCATTACTTCATAGTTAAGTCATGAAAAAACATTTTTTTTGGTCGTTTACGCTTATATTTTTTGTTATGTATATAATAATTTTATTGTAATTCCAATACAAAGAAAAGCTAGTAAAAGCTTCGATTTATCCGTAGCATATTTTTTGATGTTCATACTGTAAGCCAATTCGTCGTAAAGATTAATCAAAATAGTATCTAAATAGGATTTCACGAGTATATTCATCTTAAAGTGGAGATTGAACAAAAACTAAAATGGTCTGTTGGATAAACAAGAATTGAGGCGACGATGTCACATTTTGACATAAAAATGGTAAGTGAGGGTTATCTTTTTTTACATTACTCCATGCAGGAGGCCCTGAGGAAAACAATTTCCCTTTGGAAATTTTCCTTTTAAGGATGCTGTGTGTAGGATTTTTTAGAGAAAGGTGGGAAGGAAGTTCTGGAAAAAAAAATGTGCAATGGGTGGGTAGGAATCTGGGGGTCAGCATATCTAGGAGTGACATGCTCCTATCGGACGTATGAATCCATTCCTCCCACTGCGGTGCAAGGCGATGTTCCGAGAGAGTCTGGCTGGAGGGATCAAAAGATCTCCTTCATTAGGCATCTCTTTCAACCCGGCCCGCCTCGCAGGAGGTGGGCAGACGCATCCGCCGTCAAGACCTAGACAAACCTCACCCCATGAACCCGGGCACCCCTGCTAAGTCACCAAACGTATTGAACCACTTGGGGTGACCTATGGCAGGGATCCCGCCTCCCAAATTGACATTGAATCTTTAATATTGTTACTCATTATTCAGCTGTTTGTACGTATAAATGAGAAGTTATAAGACTGTAGGATAACCACATTAAAATTATTGTCCATTTCCTCAATTCAAGCCCCCGAGCTAAGTTCTAAAGTCTGTTGTCAGCAGCAGTCAAGTGACAGCCGATTGGTTTGGGTCCGACACTAACAAACACACGTGATCCGTCAAACTAAATAAACGGATTAGGGTCCGGACCCGCAGCGGGTGACGCGTGACACGGAGCGATACCAATATCTTCACCGGATTGGATTCGCTGATACATGGACGGCGAGACCGAAAGACGGATTCATATTTGTCAACATTGTTATCCGAATATACGAAACAATCAATAATACGGCGGTAATCCATTTAAAGGCACGTTTCATCTTTTTGTTAGGTATGTGCAAAAAATGTTAAAGAAACTGTGTGCTTTTTGTGAAAGGTTGAAAACAAATTTCGAGTTACCAGAGGCTATTTGCGAAACTATGATGACGAACAGGCTCTTCTTCTTATTTTAAAACCAAATGGTTATTTGTGCGAAGGTTTATGGAAATTAATTGTTTATAGTAAGAACATTCCTAATAAGCCCTTTTGAAGTGAAAACTTCTTTAGCACCGTTGCGATTTGAAACTCGATGAAATGGAAACGAGCGACACTAAAAAGAGACAAACACAACAGGATTTAGCCTATGAGAGAATGAGATTGACTAATCGGTGTCCTCTTTGTGCTGTGCTTCGTAACCTAACGGCCTCCTCTTTGTGCGGTGATTCGTAGAATAAAATGTAAAATAAAATTTAAACTTGGTAACAATATTACAATAAATATCCAAACCCTACTCCTGATAGTCTGCGTTCGTCTCAATCTCTCGAAGTTTAGTTTTCTGAAGGTTTCACTTCTACCGCCTGTGAACTGCCACATGTTTTTCCTCTTAGAAACGCTAAAACTTTAGCCGTAGTCGTCAGCACGACTTGTTCAAGGTATCACACGGCAGAACAATTATTCTAGCACAAAATATGAAGGAATTGTACTGTTGAAAGATATTCCAAAAACAGTGGATATATTTAAATAAAACAAAGCAAAACATAACTACATTAACTCCAACAAATGGAAAGCCTTAATGAATTATCGAAAAAAAACTGACTAGTATTTTAAAAATATTGCCACAAAGAAGTTACTCATACCTAAACCACGAAGCTGAACCGCTGTCAAAGTTGCTGACATCCTTCCATCCAAAACCTAGATACCCCCAGCACACGATGGAGGACCAAGAAAATATTCTAAACACCTTTTATATTAATATTTCATATTCCGATCTTAAAATGTTAAATTTATAAAATGGCAATAAAATTAACCTATAAGTAAAACAATAACAACGGCTCCACCCCTACCCTAATAAAACATTGTTCTAAACTGTCAAATTAGTAAAGCTTTCCCTGACGAAGGAACGTTTGTTCCGAAACCGGTCGGATTTGCACATTTTATAAGTGGTTTATACAAAGTTGCATTATTTCATTTTATTATAAGTAAAACGTTTATGTTATTATATGTTATTTTATATTCAAACGTTTATGCAAACCGATCTCCCTAAATGTTAAGAATGTTGAAATAAGAAAGTTTATTCTGCAAATATCTATATCGAATGATTTTTGTCATACAATAATACAAAAAAAATATTGTGTATAATCTCATGGCCCAAACTTATCCAAAAAATATTTTAACATCACCTACATTACTCTAACAATATTCGTAACATAGTTAAGTTTTTGATTTTCCGACTTTATTCTGTAAATGTAAACCGTTAATAAATGTTTGTAAATCGAACATGTACCTACTTGACATCAGTAATACCAAACACCGGTCCTCCAAACCGACGATAAGCTTTTTGTAAGATTTCTAAGATGCTTTCGAAAGTATAAGCCTTTCACAAGAAAATCGAAAATTTAGGTCTGCCACCCTAAAATGTTTTAACACATTTTTCTATCGTTTTTTACTCTAATTTAAAATATGAGCGTTGCGTTAATGTATGTTACAGTTATACAAGAACATTCAAAAGAACATGTATATGTATTAATTCTTCTCGTGTTTGGAATATTGGCGTAATAACAACTGCCTTTAAAAATTCTGGTAGACATACCCCAAAAAGAAGGCAGAAATATCTCGAAGCAAAATTTTTGATATCGGAGAACTATTTAATTTTGTTAAAAACACCCTGCAAATTGATTCAAATCCCCGATCTTCCGCGTTACTTATCTAGACTTCACTTAAATTCAGTTTCCTCGGGGTGTTTTGGCGGGGGTAGTTTTTCAGTGTCGAATTACACCCCCTGACTTGTAATGGATGACTCCGAAAGTTTACGCGTGACACGTACCTACTATACAGAGGAAATCAGACGGTTTAATATATTGAGCAATTTGTACTGGAAACCCATCGCCTCAGACAATTGATTGGACATTATGTCGGGAGAGATTGATTTTTACTAATTCCGCTGTTACTCTTTACTTTAAGAAACGGTACCTAAACAGCAGTTGTATTGCTTTGATTTGGGTATAATGATGATTTTAACGTTCTATTGCCTTTATCACACAATTAGTTTTTCGATTTTATCTATACTTTTATTTTTTACTTTAGTAATTCAATGTTCCATCATCAGATTAAATAAAGTACTTAGGTTCAGAAGTCACTTCAGTTGCAAAGGGACGATAATCAAAATAATCCAATATTTGTTTAAAATTGATAGGCGTAGGCAGGAAACCTCAAGGGAGGTTTTCAAAATTATTTAAATACGTCAACAAAAAATGTTAATGGTGAAGACCACTTGTGGCAGCAACTGGCATTCAGTAATATTAAAGTAAGGTAAGATACAGGAAGGTACAGGTTGGGAAGTACCTAACTGGATATTTAGAGAAGATCAATGAAAACTAGTATTTAATCAATTTATCGGTTCTGATTGTATTCTCTAACCATATTGTCAAAATTAAGAATAGATACCTACATATTGAAAGCTTTATCATAATATTATCAATTTATTGTTATGTATAAGTTGACGTCAAATGATATTTCTTACAACATATGAGTGTACCTCCTTTAATACTTTAAACAACTATAAAATATATTGCAAAATAAAGCTCCCGCGGGCTTCCGCTCTGCGAAAGCTTTTTGATATTTGATTTGAAATATCGAACTTTATTAAACCCGAGGGACTTGTATACAAGACACCAGAGTGGAGATAGGTTCTGTATTATAGCCGGGGGTACCAATGCTATAACCGGGTGTAGCATGTAGCATATATAGGATCAGCGTTATAGCCGGGTGAGACTGTATTGGTGTCGTACCTTGTACCCGAGTATTTTACGGTAAAAAGTTGAAAATGCCATCAGAAGTCGTGTAAGTTTGCCATCACTTACGGAAGGCATGACTACCTTATCACGAACAGTTTCCGCGGCGGAACCCGACGGAATATGGAAGAATGTGCGAGATGGGAGATGGTGTCATTGAAAGGTTTTCGATAAACTTGCATTACGCATTACCAGCGAAATGGCACACCGTTGGATGTTCTCGAACACTTTACAGACTAAAACAGGGTAGAAGAACATTTTCGACCATTTGTCGTAGGTATATTAAATTCACCACTTTATGTGCCGCTTCAACCAGCCTTCTTCATTTAAGTCTTGTACTGTTATTTTACTTTAAATATTATGTACTTACCTAAAATGTCGACAGAATACCTATTATTAATCTATGCAAACTAGAATGTCTGAGAAGTATTGTTTTTATTGAACAGAAAGATGGATTTATTTCTTGATGTAATTGTATTCTAAAGTATGACTTTAAAAACATCTCGGTCAGATGTTGCACATTTACCTTAACAGAAGTGTAAAATGAACCCGTTTGAAGATGCCCGTGTAACCGATAAATAACATCGGTACCTTTCAACCCCGAATACATCAAGAATATCGGAGAGAGTTGACCACATCACTTGCGGCATAGACGTTCCGAAAAGAAACGATACCTACCTTCAGTTTGGATCGAGCAAGCCCAGCGGGAGGAGCACGTACCTACGACGGACGAATCCATCATTACCATGGCGCATCGAATTTGTAACGTTAATTTTCATCCTAACATTTTATTTAGATTAGATATATATTCAAGGTTACCATTTTGGTTATACCATTTAATACTTGAGTGTTGTAGTTTAAATACTCTGGCGTCCAACTCTTCGTTTTATCTTCCACATAACTTAAATTCTTATTACGCATAATAGTTTGATTGTTGTAATTCTCTTCGAGAATTACAAGCACCCCTTGAGATCAGACAGTTTTCTAAGAGTCTTTAATTAATACTTCTAAATGTTATTATAATCAATATTCAATAAAGCACACTTTTATGTAATTAGTTTCCTTCCTTTTATTTCATTTGACTTCATATTACATGTTCTACTTTTCAGACTGTAGCTAGCATGTATTTAGTACATACATAGTAATAATGGTACAATTAGGTTAACTCTTTTTATTAACCGTTACACCCGTAGCAGGATATTGAAGTAATGATGTAGGAAATATTTTTTTTACTTTCATTTAGGAAATTCTAGAAAATCGACTGCGACCAGAAAAAATACATTATTAGTATTTGGAATATATAGGAAGACCGGTAAGTGGCTAAGTGGGCATCGCATTTGGCTCACACCCGGGCGTCGCGTGTTCCTCGGCTGGCTTAGTCCTCCATCTAGACACAAGCAACATTTTTCGCTTTGTGATTAGTAGGAGATTTTCAAACATTGTTGGGTTTATTTGTAACCCAGGAATGTAGTCTTTCTTTAAAAAAAACTATTTTTAAAATAGGTGTAAGTAACATTTTTAGCTTTCACCTTATTTATTTTTATTTTAGAGAAGTGTTATTTCTGTCTAATTTATTTGTGTGTAATTGTAAATGCGTTATGATTTGTAACTTATTTTATAAATCATCAGCATATACTTCCGCTCCACTATTGTTCCCACAACAAATAGTTAACAAAACTGCATTTTATTGATTTCATGTAAAAGTTCACTAGTTTCTCGATTTAGTATGACCTCATCTCATATGTTCTTTTTCCTTTTATTTTCCGATGTGTTCTTTTCACACTCATAATTGATTCGCAAACCATAGTTTTAGTATCTTAGAATCGGAACGTGTTATATTAACATTATATTTACCTGTATATATAGTATACATTTGCTTTCCTAGGCTTAACATAAAACAGAAATGGATGTTCTTAATGTAAAGATAGGATACACTTTTAGGTGGCGACATCCGACTGTTAGGTTCACGGAGGATACCTTTATAAGTTACTTATTCACATCATTAAAGTTTATAGGCCATATTTCAAACATGCGACTAAGACGTTTTATGCTGTCTTTCAGAAAAAAGAGGACCCTCTCGGGTGCTACGAACAATACACCATTCTTAAATGTTAACATTATTAGATATTCCACTACGAACCAACCAAACAACGTAAAAATCTTCTAAAAATATATTTTTATTGCGTGCTGGAATTGCGGTCCACTTACCGGTCTTACTGAATTTAATATTTTAACATTTAAAGATAACAACCAATAATTCCCGTATCACGAAACCTGCAACTTGTGACTTCTCCGTACTATACTATTGAAGATAAATCTAGTACGGTGTTGAGGAACTTAACTTGCAAACGATTGAACACCGCGACACTCGAGGCTTTGAACAACTCAGTCACAAAACTTACTATATTGTATTTATGTAACGTCCAGTGTATTGTGTAGGTATAGTATAGGTATTTATGATTTGAGGGCACCATTCGACAAAATTACCTTATAAGAAAAGTATCAGAATGGTAGATAGGCTCAGTATCACCAGTAGACCACCAATCAAAATCATTACTTATTTGAAACTAGTTTAGCCGTATTTGGTGACCAGATTTGAATTGCGTGGTACTTCCCAACCATTTTCCCCATCTTTTTCACTTTCCTACACCCTTCAGTCTAACAACATAATCCCATTGGATCCGAAACTGTTCGGAGTAGTTGAACTCTGAAGCGGAATTCATTTAAAAAAGCATTGATGTGCGTAATGTATCATTTTGGTCTACGATTAGTTCACACATTTCCTTAGTTGTATTTGGGCTCTTCGGGTAACATGGTGTCGTTTCCGAGTTGTGCCGAAAGTAGATGTGCATAGTCATTATAATTCAAGAGCTCCGAAGACAAAACCTAGCTTTCAGCCAGAAAAGACGTTTGTCCTCCGAACTATAATTATAAAATACGACACGTCAATAAACACTCACTGTGATTTAAATAACTTCTTTCAATAAGCATCCTATAATATACTGAGAATACTGAGAAGTCCCAGTACAATTAACGAATGCCTCTGGAAAGTTCAAAGGAAAATTTACAATATGTCTCAAATGAATATTCATATTTTTTGTCGGTTTATCCCACTTAACTGCATGTAAGCTTTATATTTCCAAATATTCTACATTATTATTAGCCCCTACAACCTTTCCGTTTACTCACAGGAGACCAAATTTGTCTCAGCTCACATAGGTCTCATATAAATCATTGTGTATCCCGTACTGTCATGGTGAGAATACGATCTTCTAGAAAGAAGAAACTCCACGCTTTAAATTAAAATCTACAGTTTATCCATAGAAACATTTAAATGTGCACCTTTATGAAACCAAAGTTTCCAATAGCAATTTGAGAAGAATGTCTAAAATTTGGAGAATTTTTATTCATTTATCTTTTTATGAAACGATCGTGAGGTGATAATGACGTTTAAAATACGTTTTCCTAACAAAATATGAACGTATTTTTTTTTTTTTTTCATCATCAATAATTAAGATAGAAAAAACATAGGTGAGTCGTTTTTAAAACTTTTTTTATATTTGTTTTAAAAATTTTAATATTTCAATTTTTTTTATTTATATCTAATAACAACATTCATAAACGTATTTCATTACCTTTCAAAAATAGTTTTTAGTTTCCGGATATCTTCAGAAATATTCCATTTATTTGCATTTTATTGTAAAGCGAAAATATTTTGACCTTCTGATAAAACACGCCCGATTCCTGAGGGGTTAATACTAGATACCTACGCTTACCTTTTGCTATTTTTGTTTTCGATAAACACATCACCGAAAATATAAGACGAAGAGAAGTGTATTTCTGTAAACAGATTACGCGAGTTAACAACATTCCGATTCTCTAGTGGGAGCATAAAACACAATATCGCTGCACCATTTTGATCCGAAAACTTCCGCGGAAAAACGTACATAGAGGATGACAAAGAAAACTACTCGTGTCTAATACCTAATACAAAGGTATTGTTGGTGGCGCATAAAGTTTTAAAGAGTCCTAAGGGTGAACAAGAGCCAAGCCACCCCCAGTAGCAATAATGGAATAGTAGGTACCTACTGCTAGGGGTAGCGGGAGGCGGAGTAGCGGAGTAGCTGGGAATAAGTAGCAGTACCCGATCGTATAATACGATACTGTCTGTAACGGTAACGGTTACGGGGATATCTCGATGGAAATTGAGTGTCAAGTTACCCCCGGTCGCTATAAAAAACGCACTTTGAAGTGTCCAATTTTATTAGGGATATTCCTCCAGCGGGCCCTACAGTCTAAAGTGTAAAGAACAAAATTGTTCGGATGGACTGTTCTCCAGCAAAAAGAAGTGCTCTACTTCAAAAACACGTAAATATTTTGTATAAAGTGAGTGAAAAATCAATTAGAAAATAACTTCGAACAATATACAATATTCAGCCACGACAACAAAGAATCCGGTGTTCGCCTTTTTAAATCTTAATACGTCAGGTACGCGACATGAAAACATCATGAAAACAAGCTTGCTAAGCTTAGGTGAAGACAAAGCTTTAATCATATATCATCATTTTGCATCCAATCCTCAATTCAGTAATAAATAAAGAAATAACTTAAATTAATTAGACCATTCCTATTATGTTGCCACGTAAATCAATTTGGGAGGCTGAAATGGATACAGCCACCCCGGGAACCATTTATTGTTTGACCAATCTCTCTGCCGTAGGTCACCTCAAATGGTCCGCTACGTTTGAGGTTGAGGTTCATCTAGGACTTGGCGGCGGATGAATCTGCCCATTTTCTGCGTGGCGGGCCGGATCGGGAGAGACTAGTTCAGGGAGACCTTTTCACCTCTCCAGCTGGACTTGACCTATTGCCTCGCACCGAAGTTGAAGGGATGGATTCATTCGTCACTCCTGGACACACTGACCCCCAGATTCCAACCAACCCTTCATCCATCTTTTTACTTCCCAGAATTTCCTCTCTTTCCTTTCCTTAAAAAGACCCTCCACACAGCATTCCCCGAGAGAAATTATTATGGAACTAATATAAAAAAATGCCCTTTTTTTTAATTTTGTGTAAATAAACAGTTGTATCTATCCCAATGAACATCTGACATAAGAAATAGTAAAAAAAAATCAGAGTGCGCAATTCACACGCGGTAGAAGTGAAATCTTCAGAAAACTAAAGTAGACAAGAGTGGGGAGGCTACGAAGCACCGCACAAAGAGGAGATCGATTATACTATCTCATTTTCTCGCAGGCTAAATCCTATGTATGTGTTAGTCTATTTTTAGTGTCGCTATTTTTTGTTTCATCGAGTTTCAAATCACAACGGTGCTAATGAAGTGTTCACTTTAAAAACACTTCACTTTTATTATGACTTGTCCTTTAAGAGAAAAAATAAATAACGATTTATCGATGTAAAACAAAAAGCAAGTTTCGCAAGCACTTAGACTGTAATCGCGCCATCGGATAGGCCCATAAGATAAAAGTCCTTTTATATTGGAATATGATACCCAAATTTCTTTTACAGTTTCATACAATAACATTTTCGTGTATTAGGTTTTCATTATAAATAAAATATATTTTGTCAGTGCTTACTCCGATATCCCGTCAGGCCCGTCTTGTCCACTTTAAATAAATTATGGAGGTTATGAATTTAAGGGAGCTTTTTATATCCGGGAGCTATTGACAAAGCTTTTTGTCTCCTGTTCCCGTGATCACATAAAGACCTTAATACTTTATGAAAATATCCATGGGAAATTTTTTTCTTTTTCTTTTTAAACTTCAATTAACTTATCGTATTTTTAACCGTTTGTCTGGTACTTCTAAACATTGCACGTAAAAGAATATGTTCAAATCATTCACATTAATTTTAAAAAAATTAGCGTTTTTCCAACAAAACAAAACCAAAATATTTTACACATTTATATTAAACGAGACAAAAAATTCCATACGGGTGCCAATAAATTGCAGAGCTAGCAGAAAAAAAGAAAAAATAAAACTAAGGTAATATAATCACACGTAAAGTATATCAGGTAATTTAAAGGAGACAAAAAATACTCAGTTGAAGAAAAGAAGATAAAATAGTTTGTTGGTGATGAAACGTCATATTTACCAATTTTTAAATTTTTATTTTGTTAATTGAAAATAAGACCGAAAATTTTAAACAGGAATTATTAATTATAGCTTTTGCCCCCGGTTTCGGCGGTGGTATTAGGAGGGTTCCCACTCCGCCTCCTCCACCTTCCCTATCCCCACTCAACTCCCCCCCCTCCCCCTTTCCCACCCACCACTCCCACTCTTCCTTCCTCCCTCCCATTAAAAAAATATAAAAATTGTTTGCATTAAAAAATTGAATGTTTATTTAGAATTACAAAATTTGAAAGCGTATTTCATCACCTTTCAAAAGCAGTTTTTGAAGTGAAAACTTCTTTATAATTAATAATCGTAATTTGAAACTCGATGAAACGAAAAATAGCGACACTAAAAAGAGACAAACATATACATCTATAGAATTTCGTCTGCGAGAGAATGAGAAAGAATAATCTGTTATTTCACTTCTATCGCATGTGAACTGCACACTTCTAAATTTTTTAGTTTTCGGATACATTCCATTTATTTGGATTTTATTACGAAGCGGAAATATTTTGACATATTAAATACATTTAAAAATTTAATTAGGTTGATAAATATAACGGGAAATTGGAATCGAGAGCATGTAGTAAATATAAATTGATTAATTTTAATTCTAAAATAAATTTTGTCGACGACGGCTGACCATATTATAAATCTTATTATTTTTAAGCTTTATGTCTTGCGATCGTAAAGTACGCGATTTGATAAACCATAAAATAATGTTAAAGCTACATTTATAATTTTTTTCATTGTCTGGTCAATTCTTTCCGCCACATTAATTGTGAAAAATGAAAACGCGGGCTCTTAATTTATGAGTCAATTAATCTTAAAATATAATGAATATCTCTCTTTGCGGAAAGCACTTCGTTACGCAATTTATTTAAGTGATTTAAAAAATAACTTGTAAATAAGCCACGTCTTCGAAAATAAAATATGAGAAAAAGAAAATGTTTTTCGTCTAACCTGATGAAAGTCGTAATAATAGTCGTAACTTTATAAAAATATGTGCACGTGGAATGGGTTGTTTTCAATAATATTTAAAGGTAGTTCGCTACCTAAAAAACTGTTCTTTCTCATCTAATAGAACATATTTATAATAAGATCAAAATTAAGATGCGACTTTTCATCCGCGACATAATACATATTTCCGATAAAATATCCTCCGACAAAATATCCTCCGACAAAATATCCTCCGACAAAATATCCTACGGACAAAACATCCCCCCAACAAAATATCTACTAAAACCTAACAAAAAAATTGGACAAAAATAATACAGGCATCTTACAAAGACAATAAATTATTGTTGTCTGTATTATTTTTGACCCATTTTCCTATTTTTGAACAATATTTTATTGTCTTTAAGTTTTAGTATATATTTTGTTGCTGCATGTTTTATCTGTAGGATATTTTGTCGTAGGATGTTTTGACGGCATATTTTGCGCATATTTCATAAAACGCGCATTTCCGTTAACAGTGGTATTAAGTGGTAAAATGCTTGCCAATGATTACAATATGTCTAAAATAACAATAATAACTTCTTGATGGAATACGCTTTGGCCACATCTGTTTATATATTTTAATCCGACAGAACTGAATGGTGAAATCAAAAAGTTAGTCACATTACATGCGATAAATACACCTATACATTTCTAGATTAAAAAAAAGGATATGAAAAAGATTATAGGCAATGGACCGATTATCCTTCAGAGTCGTCGCCGCATCATCCGCGTCCATCGCTTGATGAATGGAGAGGAGGGCCGAGCCACCCGGATCCGGATGCAGCCACGACAATGACGTTGGTTGACGTTGTAGTTGACTTCCGTGTCCTGCACCGGTGGCGATGTAAGGCGGGGAGTGAATGCACCCTCCCTTCAGTGAAATTCATAGAATCACTGTAGAACCTTTGATATTGCAAAAGTATGCAAAA
Source organism: Limnephilus rhombicus (assembly GCA_929108145.2). NCBI lineage: Eukaryota > Metazoa > Arthropoda > Insecta > Trichoptera > Limnephilidae > Limnephilus > Limnephilus rhombicus. The sequence continues at coordinate 28,135,048 of OV815278.1, forward strand.
GCCTAATTTTCCTTTCCGCCCCCCACTTCACAGTTTCACAAGATTCTTAAATTGGGTATAACATAATCACAGGCTCCCAAGGCCGTTGCGACTCTTGGATGGTGTTCTATAAAAAAAGGGTTAATGAAGTGGTTTATAAAAAACCCAAGAATCACATGAAGATAGGTTTAAAACAAAAAGTAACTCAGACTCTTTGAGAATATGCTAAACTATTTACGGAATAAAGGATAAGGTACTTCACCTAAAAACGGACAGTGCCAACATTTTTATTTGCTTGGCATAATCCTCATCGCATGGAAAATGTCTGAGTTTGACAAGTGGAAAACAAATTAATTGGTGAGTGACATCGCTACAACACCAACACTAAGCCCCTGAATAATGGACGCGACCTCTTTGGCGGGAACTTGTGTAAATCCCTTCACAGTGAAGCTGTAGAGCATTATTCACAGTGATGAAAGAATGGGTGTCTGTTTTCTGTTTATGATATATTTTTTTCATTTGTAATTACCTATTTTCGTTTCTTGTTTTTTTTTTAATTATAGGCTATCGTTCTCTTTGAGAATGTCGTTGATTTTATAACTTATTTGAAGTTAGGGTTCGAGTATTTTTGATTCGATTCGATTTTTTTTTTAAATTAAAAATATTTTGCGTCAGAAGTTTTGATCTCATTTGAAGCAAAATAAAAGATGGCAAACTAAAAAAAAAAACTAAATACCTCAGACAGCGAGCTTTGGCGTCATGAAATGAGCCCCACTATTCCAATAATTTATTTTTAAATCAATTCTTAGTTTAACCTTATTCTTATTTTCAGCTCGTTAAGTAATTTTGATTTTTAACCTTTCGTAAAACACACCATCGTACTATGTTTATGGTTTTTTTGTTCATAGAACAACGCAATATAAAGTTGTTAATTTATATTATTTTAAGTAATATCTCAAACGAAGCGAGACTCAAACATTAATAATTTACATAGTGAAATCCAAATGACATATCCTCTATTATATTTAACCATTGTTTACACAAACGCGTTGTAATTTCCACAATTTTTTCTAAAGCGAAACAAGCATTCGTGTTTCGGCTGAACGCCACGAGCAAGCCACGTCACATCCGGTTACAAACATGGCCGGACTTAATTCGTTAAATAATGCCGTCAGTTTATACCTTTTCCGCCTAAACTCTTTTCCCGCCCAAACTATTTCCCGCCCAGTGTCTGGACAGGGAAAACAACCTTCCCGGAAAAGGAAACGGTGATTTGGTCGCTGAGAATGTCACAATGAAAGTGACACTCTGGCGAAGTTTTCTTGGCAATAATTACATGTTGACCGGATTTGAATAGTAACACATTTCTTCAGGTTAAATTTAAAAAAATGAATGTGAATATAACAAATTGATACACCGAGTTTCAGACTCATACCCTGAAACTTATAAAGATTATTTGTGATTATCTTAAAATTAATAAATTATTCAAATGCAATTAATAAAGTACTCATAATTTTCAGGATCTTAGCTTTCTTTAAAAAAATTGTCCTTTGATTTTTTATTTGTGATGACGTTTTCTGTTAAGATGTTAAAAGTATTTTTATTACTTTCACAATCAAATACAAAAACCGGTATTTACATTTAAAAGACGAAATATTAATCGGTTATTATTTTAAGTACGAACTTAAATAGTTGAGAAAAACATAATTTGATAGCTAAAGATTAAATTCACGCCTACAAGTCATTTACTGCCCAGGGTCCCTCTTCAAAAAGTCATAATTGCTATTGTCATCCACAAATATCAGGAACCAGAGGCTGTTCGACTTGTTGTGTCCGTCTTTATTTTAGAGCGTTGAATTCCAGCGGTTCAGACGTCCATACTGGGTCTAAGTAAGCCGTTAGCAGTTAACAGCTTGCGGAAGCCATTTACGACTTCCGTCTGAAGATGGCCGGCCCCTCAGTACACGGGAAGCGGAAACCCTAAAGCCCCAACATGGCGGCGATAGCGGCAACAGCGCCCCTATCGGATCGAGCGCGAAACAGAAAACGACGGACCTCCACTGCCTTCAGGCCACAGCGCAGGGCTGTCAACTGCCAGACTGCCAGACTTGGCGGGTATGGAAATTAAACGCCGAGGATAGTGGGGTTAGTTTCACCTATTAAAATCGTGAGTAAATTTTTTTCTATATTGTTTTTCTATATTCAATTTTTTTATATTGGTAAAACAGCAACCAACATAAACAGCCGTGTCAAAGAACATCTTAGATGTTTACACATCTCTGGATTTTCAGAATTTGCAAACCACTTGATCGAAAAAGATCACAAATTTGATAAAAACTCCGGCGCCAAACTTATTCATAAAAACAATACCGGTATAAGGTTGAGCAATTTAGAGGCACTTGAACTTAGGAAAGCCATAAACACTAATAGTAAGTGTAATGTTCTTTATTCCTTGTGGCTCTTTAGCCCACAATGTAAATGATTACAACGTAAGTTCTTGTTTAAGTTTATTGCGAATTATAATGCTAGGAAGTAATATTGTATTGTAACGACTGTTTACTTGAGCTCTCTCTGAATAGGTCAGGTCTGTGCGTTGGCCGGCCAGCTGATCCGAACATTGCACTGCTTCGTTCGTGAAATTCCGGAATCCCGAACTTCCCCGAACGAGCGCGGTGTGTGTGTGTATATCTACGTATATATCATACTCTACAGTAAGGTAGTTAATAACCAATTAAATTTAAATAAGAGTTCCATACTAAGATTGTTCCCTATTGATAAAGAACACGCCCGTTCTCTTCCCAATTCTCCATCTATGCCTTCTTCCTCCTTCACTTGACGAGTCCAGCCCATTTTTGGTAAATTATATATTATAACACACATGTAACCTAATGCTAGTAGAGTATTATACTGCCCTGATGAAATTACGGTTGTAGCGAAACCCGGTCGGCATAAAGTATAAAAAATAAAAGAGGTGTTTACAAAGTTATTGTTTTATTTTAAATTAACATTACTATGTTTCGTCAGTCTCAAGGAAACATGTTTTGCGGTGCGAGCACAGAATTTAATAAGTTTTTAGTTAATGTTACGCAAAGTGCAGGACGACTGATTAAGTTTAGGCTTACGGAATTCATTTCAACACTTGTTTGAAAGCACTACGAAACTTCAATACTGATTTCTGAAGTCAGCAAATTATTCGTCGCAGGTTAAAAAACAGTTTTCCTATTTTCAAAACAAGAATCGTTATGGAATACAATTTTTAATTTATTAAATTTTTTCAAATAACGGTCTACAAAAAATAAAAGTCTCGCCCAACAAAATATTTTCAGACCATTAAAATATCTTATTTTGATTATCATAAAAATAAAACATAAAATAATTTTTTATTCAAATAACTATCTTTTACAATAACTAATGAAGGTTATTCTCATCAATATAATAGATCATTGAAGAAGTAGATAAAACTAACAAATCAAAATTAAAATCTGAAAAAAAAACAAGACAGACTCGAACCCAGGATCTCTCGTCTAACCTGGACAAACGCCTTAATTAATTCGCCCACTGAGACCTCTTATTTTTCAGTCACAAATTCAGAATTAGTAATATTATATTTTTAAAAAAGTACTTTTTTGGCAGCTATCTTTTAAATGGAAGCAAATATTTGAAGAACTGGTTTGTAACCTAGATAGTGTCTCGGATAAACATAGCCGATTTTATTTACATGCAACACCCTTTTCTAAAAGTCTAAATTAATATTTAGTTTTTGAAGTGAAAACTTCTTTAGCACCGTTGTGATTTGAAACTCGATGAAACGAAAAAGCGATATTAAACACATCTATAGGATTTAGCCAGCGAAAGAATGAGATCGAATAATCTGTCTCTTTATTGTGTGTGGTACTTCGTAGCCTCCCACTCTCGTCTACTTTAGTTTTCTGAAGGTTTAACTTCTACCGCGTATGAACTGCACACTTTTTATTAGAGTAACTCTCTTTTAAAATAGATTTTTAAGGTGATTGTCATCTAAATTATGTAATATATCATTGAAGAAGAATATAATACTAACAAATCTAAACGAAAAGAGCAAGTAGGGTTCGAGTTTTGAGTACCGGTTGCAAACTTCAGCTTTTGATTTTTCTGTGTCTTCTTCTTTTCATATCTTCATATAGATTCGTCAGCATTATCTTCTTCTTCAGACATAAAATTAAACTTTACACATTATCATTTTGCTTAAATATCTGCTAATATTGTAAATATGTAATATATCGTAATCATATTGTAATATATATTTCTTACCGTGCATTAAATTGCTAGTATTGATTAATTACTAATGTATTGCTGTTATTATGTTGCTAAGCTTTTTCACGATATTTAAATTTTTTTTTTTCCTATTCCACATCACAATGTTGGTGGGTATGTTATATGTGTATGTGTATTTGTGTACGTTGTTGTTACGTTTATGATTATTTAATTAAGTAACTAATCGGTGGAACTAATCCCCTGCTAACAAGCTACTTGTAGTTGCTTAGCGGGTAATAAATTCCAATTGTATGCAATTTTTATACAATAATAAATAAATAAAATGTGCTGTTGTACGGGACGTGTAAACTAATTACTAATGACAATGACTAATGAGAATGAGTCTTCATTTTAGACACAAAAGATAGGATTAACAGTTCGATAGTTCCACCTTTGTCCGCCTGCACAGATCAGTATGTACATCTGTAAGTACCATAAACTCTTTCATCATTGTGAGACCGCGGAGATTGGGGAGGGATGGTAGTTAGTTCAGGAAATGTTGCCATTTTGGGGCGCGTCCGCTGACAGCTCGTGATCGAGTGCTACCATCACCAGAACAAGATGTGAATGGATAAAGGTGTCGGAGGCGACTGTTAATTCCACCAAAAATGATTTATTAAAAAATATATCCATTATGCCAATGTTATAACCGGAATATAAATCCTAAAATTTAGGAATGTTCTGAGGAAATTTGGCGGTGAAGGTGGAAGGCTTGGAAGTACCTTGTTATTCAGATCTCGTCACTAAAAATATTAAGTGAACGGTGGATCTCGCGTCCAAAATTTTTGAATGTTTCTAACAATCTCTTAGGTACAAAGCAAAAACGAAATTTCCCCTGAAATCACAAGATTTTTGACCTACCACCTTCCTACATAATTATAAACAATATATTTAATGTAACATTTCAAATAAGGAATCTTACAATTATTTATCTAATGGAACGTCACTATCTCAAAGAAAATTCCCTTTTCAATCTTTTTTCAGGCAGAAAGTAGGTAGGTGGGTACCGTAATATTGAAAAAGTCAGTCAAAGTTAGCTATTTAATCGAAGTCAGGCTTGGGTGAATAATCAAGTGGATCCTGCAGATTTTTGAAAACGCAAAGCAGTCAACTATCTAGTCAAAGTTAGCCACCTTGTCAAAGATAGGCATCTAGTCAAAGAAAGGCTTGCTTGAATAATAAAGAGGATGCGACAGATTTTTGATAATGCAAAGCAGTCAACTATCTAATAAAAGTAAGCAACCCAGACATAGATAGGCATCTAGTCAAAGTAAGGTTTGCTTAAATTATAAAGTAGATGAAGCGTATTTTCGAAACCGGAAACGTAATGTAAAAATAAATTTACAAATCGATAAACTACTAAACGGTCGAGTTAAAACAGAACTTTACTGTGCTCAGTCAATCATTTAGGTTAGGTTATTTAGTAGTAAACACACTTGATGTGAACTTTCACAAAAACGCGCCTTATAAATTCACCGTATTATTAGAATTATAATTTTTTTGTTTGGTTACGTGGAAGAGTTTCTCAGAGTATCTTCAATTTTAGGATTTTGTCAGGTGATGTAAGTGGAGAGGGGAAGAAGAACTGATGAGAAAAGATAGATCAGAATACACCCTTTTTAAGTAGGTACGGAGGTATTTTCAGCTTTGGAAGGAAGTGAAAAAATACTTTATATTAATTTATTTGAAATACACATATTATTTCTTCCTCTGCTCCGGTACCCTTTCCTGTCGAAGGCTGCCCATTATGGACAATTCTCACCCTACAGGCTGCACTCAAGAGGCATTCTTCAGAACTGCACTTATAACAGTCACATAGATATTACAATATTACCATCCCCATACATATTTAGTCAATTATTTTCACTTCCTTTCCAAAACAACACATAAAATGTTGACGGTAAATCTTATTTAAGTAGTTTTTATGAAAGTGTTTGAATGTGATTAATTTAGATCATTAATAAAATTAATTAGTTTTATCGTAACCATTTTTAATAAAATATGGCTCCACGCTCCACGTACATTAATAACGATAAAACACATCAAAATATACGAGGCCCAAATGGTATTTCATGAGTCTTTGTTTCAAATTTATGACGACATTAGTGCATTACACGCAATTAGAATATTTCGTGAAAAAACTTCTGAAATAAACTTTATTTGGAAAATTGTCAAAAATGTATTACAAGTATGCCCATATTATATGGAGAAAATTTAACTTTATTTGGAAAATTGTCAAAAATGTATTACAAGTATGCCCATATTATATGGAGAAAATTTAACTTTATTTGGAAAATTGTCAAAAATGTATTACAAGTATGCCCATATTATATGGAGAAAATTTAACTTTATTTGGAAAATTGTCAAAAATGTATTACAAGTATGCCCATATTATATGGAGAAAATTTAACTTTATTTGGAAAATTGTCAAAAATGTATTACAAGTATGCCAATATTATATGGAGAAAATTTAACTTTATTTGGAAAGTATGCCCATATTATATGGAGAAAATTTAACTTTATTTGGAAAATTGTCAAAAATGTATTACAAGTATGCCCATATTATATGGAGAAAATTTAACTTTATTTGGAAAATTGTCAAAAATGTATTACAAGTATGCCCATATTATATGGAGAAAATTTAACTTTATTTGGAAAATTGTCAAAAATGTATTACAAGTATGCCCATATTATATGGAGAAAATTTAACTTTATTTGGAAAATTGTCAAAAATGTATTACAAGTATGCCCATATTATATGGAGAAAATTTAACTTTATTTGGAAAATTGTCAAAAATGTATTACAAGTATGCCCATATTATATGGAGAAAATTTAATTGAAAATATCTTAAGTGACTTTTTTTGTATAAAATGTTTAATGGCTAATGACATTATTTTCTTTGATTTCTAAGCATTTTATCAAGTACATACCTTATTGTTGTCCTTTATGGTAATAACTAAGGCTATACGTAAATATTTAGCTGAAAAAATGATTTCCATCATGAGTTATGGAGTTTTCATACATCCACTTGATTAATTTATTGCTGGGTAGTAGGTAACTACCATAGGTTTTCATAAAATTCTTTTAAATAATAAATAATGAGACGGCCTACTAAATGAGTAATCGATCTAAATAATTTGACGGCCGCGTAGTCCAACGGTAAGGCACTTGACTTGCAGATCCCAAGGTCGCGGGATCGAATCTCGACGTGGCAAATAAATTTTATTTGATTAATTTGTGTTATTTCACAACTTATTCATTTAAAATAAAATATAGTATATTTGCTGCACGTTCCAGAGTGTAAGATACTCTGAGTATCGCCCTGGTGTAAGACCACCATTCAGAATTAAAACGTGCTTGAAATGGCTTTAGCCGTGTTTGGTGACCAGATCTGAATAGCCAGGTACTTTCCCACCTTCCTCTTTCCTATCTCCTTCCCCTCCCCACTACCTTCAGCCTCACAACATACCCCAATTGGGGATGCCATAGTCTCAATGACTCTAGACAGGAGCAGTTGGGACTCTTGTGCGGTATTCATATATATATTCTTTTAAAGTCGGCCTCCGTGGTCGTGGGTTCAAATCCCGGCGTGCGCAGGTGAATTTTATTTGATTGATTTATGCTGTGAGAATTTAATTATTTTAAATAATATTAGGTAAAATTGCGCCACGTTCCAGAGTGGAAGATATTCTCAGTATCGCCCTGGTGTAAGATAACAATTTAGATTTGAAATGTTGCTTGAAATGGCTTTAGCCGTGTTTGGTGATTAGATCTGAATAGCCAGATACTTCCCCACCTTCCTCTTCCCCCACTCGCTCCAGACGGGAGCAGTAGGGATTATTGCGGCTAATTCATATAAAAAATAAAATAAAATAACAAATTTGAAGTTATAGTTTTACAATAAAAATAAGGTATTCTTACTAGAAGGTATTACATAATGAAAAAGATTGGAGAAGTACCTACAAAGAAGCGGAACATGGACTTGGTCTCGTGCAAAACTGGCTTAAGAGAAATTCCCTTACACTTAATGTCAATAAAACAAAATATCTGACATTTTCTATAACAGCCAGAGGACAGCCAGAGGATGACTTTAATCTCAAATTACATACATGCCAAGAAAACTAACAAAATCAAGGCTTATCATGCCACTGTCCTACCATAGCACACTCCAAAAGTATCAAATATCTTGGTATTGAAATTGATGATAATCTCCGATGGAACGCACACATTGAAGTAATCACAAAAAAACTCACCAGGTACGTTTACTTCTTTAGAGCCATACGTAACATCTTCAACATAAACGACATTAAGAAAGTGTACTACGCTTTATGTCAATCACAAATAGAGTACGGGATAACTGGATGGGGATCTGCCTTGAGCACTCACATGGACCGGCTCAATATAGCCCAAAAAGGAGTACTAAAGACAATTTTGAAATTACCGGTTAGAACTCCGACAGAAGAATTGTTTCAAAGCATTCAAGTCTACAACATTCAAAAACTTATTATTAAAAAATATTTTATTTAAAATTAAAAAACACATATCAGAATACTCCACTGTCCAACATAGATACACAACCAGGGCAATAAACCAAAATATTCTAGCTACAGCCAGTTTGAAAACATATTTTGGACAAAGAAATATGAAGTTCAATGCGACAAAACTATACAACGCTCTACCAACTCAAACAAAAAAAATAACAGAAATAAATAAATTTAAAACAAAAGTAAAAATATGGTTGAGAGAACAAAGTGAAAATGAACTATCAAACATACTGAAGACCATGTAAAGACAACTGGATACTAAATACAAATGTGGAAAAACTACAGGCCGCCTCAGAATAGGAAACCCTAGAAAACATTATATTCAGGTATTATACAAAAAAATTCATAATACCTTAATATAATATAATTTATAAATACATTATGTACAAATTTTGCTATAGGTACTAAAAAAAAAAAGTTTCTTAATTACGATTATTATCATATCCAGGGTGTTAAGGGTTTAACTTAACTTACTTTTACCAGTAATTCCTGACATTATATGGTCAGTAAAACCGCTGAGGCCTTTTTAACATTTTTTTTTTTACAATTTTTTTTTCTTCTACATGACATCACTGATCACTTCGCCGAGTAACCGACCAACCCCTCAACTCACCCATAACTGTCCAATATCTACTTATTTTTTAAGTTTTTAATTGAAAAAAATGTGTCTGAAATGTCACCGGATATCGAAATTTCATTTTATTTTTTACTTCAAATAACGTCGCCAAACACAAGTAAGCAAATAAATATTTTTATAAAAGAGCCTAAATATTTTGAGCGTATTGTGAATAAGCGAGAAAATAAGAAAGAATCTTTATATTCTTTTAGCATGCAGTAATTCCATATTACGTTATTTCAACTAAAAGGTTGTTTTTTAACCCATTAAGCCCGCACAAGGTATACGAGCCCCTGTAAGTGACGCGCGGTAAGGGATATTTATTGCGGCCCGTGAAGGGGTTAAGGGGATAATTAACACCCCGCGTTTCGGGTGGCTGGAATAGAGTTGTTAACCCTCTAACCTTCCCTCTAATGCTCTCCCTTTTTGTTAATCCCTCCAAACTTCATGGCGGCATAAATCTGTTAATACTGTATAAGATTATAGTTTGCTTATGGAAATATTATAAGTCGAGGTTTAACGGTATATCATTTAAGAACCTCAGCGGAAAACTACCGTATGTGGCATTTTCCTAAATTCACAAATTGCTAAAACGATTGATTTTCAAAAATAAAATAATGATTTTTTTATTGTTTTTCGATCCTTTATTGAATTTGTTTCTGAAGCAAATGCGAACATAAAGCGAAATATTACCAATGTATTTTATTACTACTATAGTTTAGCATGAACCCCTTCAGATTATGCACATAAGATAGTACATAAAGGATGGCGCAAAACTACCGATATGGTTTGAATCTTATTACATTTTACAATAAGATTTAAAATAAAACGGTAGTTTTGCGCCAACCTATATAACAATGTTGTATCTAATTTTTATTTTATTTTTTATTTTTTTATTTTTTATAGTGATACCTCACAAGAGTATCAGCCGATCCCATCTGGAGCCAGTGAGATTATGGCATCCCCAATTGGGGTATGTTGTGAGGCTGAAGGTAGTCGGGAGGGGAATGAGATAGGGAAGAGGAAGGTGGGGAAGTACCTGGCTATTCAGATCTGGTCACCAAACGCGGCTAATGCCATTTCGAGCAATGTTTCAATTTTGAATGGTGGTCTTTCACCAGGGCGATACTGAGAGTATCTCCCACTCTGGAACGTGCCGCAAATATACTATATATTATTTTAAATGAATAAATTATGAAATTATATAAATTAATCAAAATAAAAAAATTTTGCCACGCCCAGATTCGATCCCGCGACCTTCAGAATGCGAGTCAATGCGAGCCTTACCGCTGGACTACGCCGGCTGTCAAATGATTTAAGTATAATAAAGAGAACAATGAATGTTTTTCCTCTACAAATTATACGATCGGTTAAACGGTACAAAATTCACACAATTTATATTTAAAAAAAATACATCTCTAGAATATAGATCGTACAAACGGCGTATATTGTCAATTTTGCTGGAATAACTTTTTTTTAATAACTTTTGAAGTTTATTCCAATCAATGTAATATATCATTGAAGAATTAAATGGTATGTGGGATTATATATGTAGTTTCAACATCCTTCAACAGATATAGATAGTTATGGGTAGTTTTGAGGTGTCTCAACAGATGTCAGTTAACTAGTACCTTAGAAGAGTGTCGACTATCGACGTTTGTGAGAGATTAGATTAAGAGCATCCAATAGGACGAACTTCTAGTCCAGTTAAATAATAATTGTAAACTTTGATAACGTAAATAAAGCAACACTTTTGCTTTCGTATGTAATCTCGACGAACTTCGATCTTTATTGGAGTTTTGACATACCGTATTTCAAGTAATTTCGATCACTGGGTTTGAAACAAGGATACTCCAATTATACATGTCAGAGACGCAAGCGACATACCACTTCAATAACCTGGACTCCCTTTTGTATCTTCAAAGATGACCATCCGGACTCAATAAAAATGGCCCCTTCTGAAGAAAACACCATCCCTGAAACTCATGAATGTGACAATTTCGAAGATGTCAACACATTATTCAACAATACATCGTTCAACATACTAAACATGAACATTAGAAGTATTAGGAAACATTTTGATGACTTCTGTATCCTTTTAAATTCTTTATCCTTCCAAATAGATTTTATAGCACTCACTGAAACACAAATGCGCGAATGCGTTCCGTTCAACTTACCGAACTATACTACCTTTTCAATTCCGACTAGACATACCTCTCATGATGGCATAACCATATTTTACAATGTACACTCCATATCCAACATCAATATAGAAAACCCAAACTTCAAATATTCCAATGCTGCCCACGCAACTTTTACCTCCAAAGGGAAAAAATACTCAATTTTGACGGCGTACCGCTCACCCTCTTTATCTACAAACCTGTTTACTCAAGAAATTAAAACTTTTATTAAAAACAATAACTCTAACCATTTCGATTTTTCATTTTTTTTTTGGTGATATTAATATAAATATTCAAAACGCCTTACTAAATCCGGCCGCGAACGAATATCTAAATGTTATGCATTCCACAGGATATCTATCATACATAAATAACACCACCAGACCTAATCATCCTAATGATACATGCCTTGATCATATATTCCTAAAATCAAACAAAAATTACCAATATAAATCCGCTACACTAAAAATTGACATAACTGACCACTATCCTACCTTCTCCTTGCCCTCATCGATCTCATGGATCTCTGCTGATCCAAATAATTTTAACAAAACAATGACTAAAATCAACTACTCAACTCTAAATAACTTACTGAACGAAGAATCGTGGATCGCGGTACTATCTAATGATGACCCAAATTTAACTTTGAATACCTTTTACGAAGTACTTCAAAAACATATTCTAAAAAGTCAAGAACAAATAACACCACCAAAAAGTAAACACAAGCACATAAAGCCGTGGATTACACGTGGACTGATAATTTCAATACAACACAGAAACAATCAAAATCTACAAAAATCTTGAAAATCATTGCACAACCAAAAACGAAGCACAGATCCACAACAAACGGAATGAATACATTTTATTCAGAAACTACCTAAACAGAATCATAAAAAAACGAAAACAACAATACTACTCTACACAACTACATAATGCTCACAACGACTCAAAAAAAAACATGGCACGTAATAAATGAAATTTCAAATAGGAATCAAAAGGTTGACAAAATTCCCCAAAAAATCATTACTGATAATAACACCACCATTGAAGACGCTGAGAGCATCGCAAATAATTTCAATCACTTCTTTACAAACATTGCCTCAACCCTAATAGATAATAACCCGAGTCTTGGTATTTACTCGAATCAAATTCCTCCCAACCTTTCAGAGTCTAATGATACTACCTCTGAGCTTTCTACTTTCAAAGAAATAACAGAACTTAAAATCTCAAGACAAATTGACAACCTTAAAGAGAAGTCTGCCAATGGCCCAGATAACATAAGCAATACCACCATCAAATCAATTAAAAAACATATTATCATTCCATTACATCACATTTTCAATAACTGCATCAAACACAGCATTTACCCCAATAATTTTAAACTCACTCACATTATTCCAATACATAAATCCGGATCCCAATGTAAAACAGACAACTACAGACCAATAACTTTAACTTCACAATTATCCAAGATCTTCGAAAAGTGTTTAAAACGACAAATTATGAACTTTTTAGAATCCAAGGCAATCCTCTCAGCTAATCAATATGGTTTTAGAACTAACCTGTGCACCGACGACGCTGTATTTAGTTTAACCAAAAACATATATTCTAATCTAGACTCTAACACTAAATCTCTAACCATCTTCTTGGACCTAAACAAAGCGTTCGACACAGTCAACCATAGAATTCTATTAAAGAAAATCTTTAACATTGGAATTAAAAACAAAAGTCTCATGTTATTAAAAAGCTATATATTAAATCGCCAACAACACACAAAAATAGGATCAAGCTTAAGCACTTATGGTCTAGCAAAACATGGTATTCCTCAAGGAACTGTCTTAGGACCACTTCTCTTTCTAATCTACATCAATGACCTTTGCAATATTGTAATACCAGGTAAAATTCTCTCTTTTGCCGATGACACTGCAATCACAGTACAAGGTAAAACTTGGGAAGATACAATCAGTAAAGCCAACAAATGCATTGCAATAGTCAAAGATTGGCTAGATAGAAATCTTCTTAGCCTAAATTATCATAAAACTATTTTTATTCCCTTTTATAATTCCCAAAAGTCATCCCCTAAAAATAATCTTAACTTGAAGTTCCATAATGTTAATTGTAACTTTGCGACATGCACAAACTGCGAAGATGTAAAATTAGGAAAATATATCAAGTACTTAGGTGTAACTATAGACAGCCAACTCAAATGGACTTACCATGTAGAAAAAACTGTAAATAAACTGAGATACTTAAATTACATATTCAAACGTATGAGCAATATCGTCAATACAAGAATCATGAAACTTGTTTATGATGCATTGGTGCTTTCGTCCATTTCCTATGGAATAATCGCCTGGGGAGGAACATACAATAACCATATAAAACCATTGGAAATTGCTCAGGAGTCCATCATTAAGGTAATGTACCAGAAGTCCAAGATGTATCCTACCAATCAGCTATTTCAAGAAACTGAAATACTAGAACTAAGGCGGATCTACTGTATCCAATGTCTCAAATATATTTTTACACGTCCAAACAATTTCAGTAAAAACACATATCGTTCTAGCCAGAGACATAACACGTGCGTGTACATAGTGCCTCACTGCAAAACCAGACTGGCCCAAAGACACATTACCTACATTGCCCCAAAACTATTCAATTCCATACGTACTTAAAAAAATGTTAAAATCTGGGTAAAAACTAATTTGGAACTGAATAAGTTTTTTCTGTAGTTCAATCAGCTTCTAAAATGTGGAGTCTTTCTGAATATTTAGAATAAAAACAGGAAATATATATATGTATATATATATATATATACTCGTATGTACATGTGTATTTAAGTATGGGTGTAAATGGGTGTTTATCTTAGATATATTTTTAAATTTTTATACTCTTATGAAGTCAATCAAGTTGATCACTGTAGACACTATATATAGACACAAATATATATGTATATATATATATTTTAATTTGTGTGTTTATCTTACATATATTTTTAAATTTTTAAACTCCTACGAAGTCATTCATGTTGATCACTGTAGACACTATGCTTATATATATATTTTTATAATTTTATTTTAACTACCACTGTTATCCACATAATATAATACCCACACACAGGCTTCGCCTTTGTGGGATTTTTTTTTATTACTTACATTTTTTGTTATTATGTATTTACCCATATGTAAATGTACCAAAAAAACTTTGCTAATAAAAAAAAAAAAAAAGAAGAACATCACAAATAAAACATAAAACAGAACGAAAAAAAGGTGCCGTCGCGGTAAGACAAGAGATCATGGGTTCGATTCCCAGTTGCGACCGTTACCTTTTTATTTTTGTTTACAGTTTTTTTTAATTTATTAATACTATATTTTTTTCAATGATTAATTTCATTGACGGTTATAATCTTGTGAAAGTTAAAATTAATAAAAAAGTTGTTTCAATAAAATTGAATATTCATAAAAAAATAGTGGCCAAAATATAGGGAGAATTAATTGGTAATTCTGAATTCGAAATACGAGATCAACAAAAATGCCATAGGTCAGAATGACCGAGTTGGTTAAGACATTGTCCCGGTAAGACAAGAAAGAGGTCCTGGGTTCGACTCCCATTTGCTTATCTTTTCATTTCCTGATGAAAAAAAAAATTAAATTCCTGCCATCCCGGAAAGGCCTCCGCGGTTTATATCAACAAAAAAACGTGTTTGTATACACGAATTACGATTTTTTAAGGATGGTTTGAAAAGAGAGAGAGAGAGAGAGGGAGATGTATATTATATTATCTTTTGTATGTATTATATTATCTTGTTTCAAAGGCTAAATGTGGTAAATACCCATATAACTACTTATTAATAAACCATACATATTTTTGGTATCATTTTTTAAATTTCTAATAAGGCATTATACAATTTGTCCAAATAAACAATTTGGGAGGCGGGCATGGGTACCGCCGCCCGGGAACCATTTATTGGACAACCAACACCCCTGTCACAGGTCACCCCAAGTGGTTCGCTACGTTTGGTGACTTAGCAGGGGTGCCCGGGTTCATGGGATGAGGTTTGTCTAGGTCTTGGTGGCGGATACGTTTGTCCAAGCACTGCGTGGCGGGCTAGATCGGAGGAGACTGATTGAGGGAGGCCTTTTGACCTCTCCAGCTGGATTCTCCCGACCCTTCGCCTTGCACCGCATTGTGAGGAATAGATTCATACGTCTGTCACTCCTGGCCACACTGACCCCCAAATTTCTACCCACCCCTCATACCTTTTTCCTTCCCATATCTTCTTCTCCTTCCTTTCCCTTAAAAAACACTCCACACAGCAACCTCAAAGATGACGTAGGCCCCCAGGGAAATTGTTTTCCTCGGTGCCTCTTTTTTCAGGTAGGTACCACAATATTGATTATTCCGATACAAGATCCACCACGCTCATGTTAACTCTGGCGGGATAAACGGCAGTATCCAACACAGCCAACATTTTGAAAATAACATACAAACAAATTTACAGACGGACGAAATAAAAAAAAGTCGAGTTAAATTAGGAATTCGCCACGCTCGGCTCAGTCAATAAAATATATTTAACATTATTTTTAATAATAATTAATAATGTTATTTTAATAATAATTAATTCCATTTTTCAGAGAGGGGCAACTTCAGAGGTAAGCCTTTTAAATTCAGAACAGTGCCACGTTCAACTCGCGGTCACTTTCCGAAGCTACTCTCAAAAAGCGCGGGACGGCGCTAACTTTATTGCCGCATAAATTCTGTTTATCTTTATGTATATTCCAAAATATGGCGACTTGTGTCAAAGAACGCGGCAGCCGGTGAGTTATGTTCCCGGGCGCCTACCCAGTTGGCGTTGCGTGTGAACATGGCTTAAGGATTCGAAAATCCTTCCATTAAAATGACCGGGCACCAATAAAAAAGTAAGAAAATCAATATGACGGTTTTACATTCACAAATGAGGTAATATATACATTTTTACTCAAAGCCTTGCCTGCCCGTTGTGAATAGAGTTTGAAAATTACAATTCGATGTAAAGAAACGTTTATTTTATTTCAGAAGCGTTTCCAGTAGAACCTTTTTAGAAAAGTTGCTTTTATATTATGTATCTGAAAATCTTATTTCAAATGTTTAAGGTTTGCTTTTTGAAGTGGGAGTTTAATTTTAGCTTTCCTTCGTAGGAGAAACTGAAAATTCTGTGTACAAGTTAAATAATTACAAGTCGTGCTCGTAGATGGCGGTAGCTGTCACATTTTCCCTGTTAGCTTTCATCGGGAAATAATTTAGTGGCTTGTGAAATATTGCTGTTGAAGTCACGGATAGTGGGAATGTTATTCGATTTAGAGGAATGTTGGAAATGGTTTATTGTGGTCGTAAGGTCACCCTCAAGAATTATAATAGATACTTAATGTAAATTAAACGAAATTTTAGATAATATTACGTGTTAAATAAAATTATATATTTTTTTTGAATGTAGCTATTACTTTGTGGTTCCATCCATTATAGAAAAATGAAACAATACAACTTTGTATAAACCACTTATATGATGTGCAAATCCGACCGGTTTCGGAACAAACGTTCCTTCGTCAGGGAAAGCTTATACTAATTTACCACAATAAAACATTGTTCTAAACTGTCAAATTAGTATAAGCTTTCCCTGACGAAGGAACGTTTGTTCCGAAACCGGTCGGATTTGCACATCATATAAGTGGTTTATACAAAGTTGTATTGTTTCATTTTTCTAAAATTATATTTATTTAAATAATTATACAGAATTATGAAATATATTTATACATATTATATAAGACTTAATACATTGAGAAACCTAAAAAGAGTAATAATTGGATATGTTTTAAGATTTTCACGGCCAAAAGTAAACGTTGGCTAAAGAAGGAGGTAGCGCAACACGGCATAACATCCCAAAAACAAATAACGAAAATACGCAATAATTGTTAAATGCATATAACAATACGGTATTATAGCCTGGGGAGGAACATACGATATTATTTTTAATCCTCTCAAAATAGTTCAAAGATTGACAATTAAGGTTATCCTAAAAAAAACATCTACATTTCCTACTGAAAAAACCTTTTCAATATTCAATATACCTACAATAGACAAAGTAAATAAAACAATTCAATACTACAAACATTCAATGAAATACAGTTAAATAACTTACATTTAAATATATCAGAATAATATTAAAATCTAAAAATTTAATACCAAGCACATTAAAAATACAACAACCCCCCGTTAAATCTAAAAATGATCGAAAATAATCACGAATTCCAACTTAAATTTTAAAAAAATATCTGAAAATACCATAATAGTTTAAAAGTTAATATTGAAATTTTTTATTAGTTAATATTGAGTTATTATTTACTACTAAGATTTTCTTTATGTATTGAGTTTTTCTTTCTTATCTTTTTGTTATTAATTGAAATATTTCATTTTTAATTACTTACATGATTAAATATAGTTGAGCAATAATTCCCTCACCAAGCAAAGGAGCCTTATCTCTTTATGGTGAGGAAACACAATTTTATATTCATTAGCAATCCTGTACACCACGTAAAAATGTATACTTATTGTAAAATAATTCTAATATTTATAAAAAAAAAATGTCTCGTGCTTTGGTAATTTAGATTACAATTACAGATTTACTTTTTAACCTACTTTTCCCATTACATATATATATATATATATATATATATATATATATATATATATATATATATATATATATATATATATATATATATATATATATATATATATATATATTTAATTTTTCTTTATTCATTGCATAAATATTTACTCGACCACCATGCTAGGCTGATGCCCGTGTTATGGTGGTCATATTGTGTTATGGTGGTGGTCAAACCGTGTTATGGTGGAGGTTATTGGAATGTAATTATATTTAACATATTACCTTTATTATATTATTATAAATGTTGTAGAAACTTAATTTTTGAAGCGTTTTAGTATTTGAGCTATGATACTCGGCTTCGCCTAGGATTTGAATAAAAAACATAATTATTAAAAGTGTGAACGGATGCTCGTCTAGCTTTATTTTTATCGACTCCAGCTAACTATTTATCATTTGGTTATTTGCTTTATATAACGGAAATGGAAGTGAGCAAAAATAATTAGTGGAAAAAGTTTTACAGGTTTTTACATGCAGAAAATGCTGTGCAGTTTTCACGAAGCTAGCTAACCGGAGCTGGACTCACGACAGAAGATATATACACCATCATTTTGGGAGGCGGTATGGGTAATCTACACCTCTGCCATAGGTCACCCCAAATGGTTCGATATGTTTGGTGATTTAGCAACGGTTCCCGGGTTCACAGGGTGAAGTCTAGGTCTTGGCGGCGGATGCGTTTACCCACCTACTGCATGACTCTACCGGATCAGAAGAGACTGGTTAAGGAAGACCAAAGGCCTGACCTACCTGCTGCCGAACTCTCTCGATTCATCGCCTTGCACCGTAGCGGGAGGAATGGATTCACTGACTCCCAGATTCCTACTCACCCCTCATACCTTCAGAACTTCCTCTTCTTCCTTTACCCAAAAAGACTCTTCACACAGCATCCCCAAAGATTACGTACGCCTCGAAAAAAATGGTTGTCCTCAAAACCTCCTGTGTAGAGCTAATGTGAAAAAATAAATACGAAGTATAAAAAAAAAAGCTGAACAAAATATGCAAAAAAAAATTCTGCTTTAGAGTTTTGATAAATGAACCATTTAAAATCGAATATTGTACTTAAATTAAATTGAAGGGAACTCGTATTATCGTACAGGTATTTAAAACCAAAATTAATGGGTGTGTACCAATTTGTTACTCCTTGTAATATATTACAACAAAGGGATTCAATACAAAATATTTAAAAGCCTGCATCAATTACCCAGTCATGACATGAAATAAATGGCATGTTAAAAATACCTGGAAGATACGAAACACGCACAGAAAATAACTACATTATATCCCACCAATTCACCAATTCTGACAACATTAGGCAACTTATGATATTTCCCTAGGAGGCATTTCATCATAGCTACCCACCCCTCGCACACTGGCTCAATATTTCAACATTTACACCTTTGTCCAAATGCTCAATGTACCATTTTTTTCAAGAAGGAAGTAGTTATTTCTATGTAAAAATGAATGTTTCTTGTTTATCCCTTATGCGCTCCTAAAGCGTCGATGACACAGAGCGAGTTTACAAGCTACTATCTGGGAAATTCACTATCTGTTAGTAAACTCGTTCAGTGTCATCGTGTTACTTGCTAACTGGCAGATTGTTGACAATCTACGAAAAAAGTTGAAAGGTCGTCAACTTTACTCGCTACACGCTTGCTCGTGATGGGTTTATTTATGTTTTTCAAGATGGATGCTAATCAACAGCTGATTTTGACTGTCAAACTTCACAGAATTAGTTCACGTAGGCATCGTTATTCTTGTTACTGGCGCTAGCAGCGACCTCAGTTTTCTACGCTACTGAGCGAGTGGACAGTTTTGTGTGTCATCATGACAATCTCACTCGACGATTTATCCGTTTTAAACTTAGTAGATAGTAGCTTGTAAACTCGCCGTGTGTCATCGAGCCTTTAACCGTTCATCCGATTGCGATGAAACTTTGGGGATTTGATGTGCGCAAGTCCGCTATGGGGAGGTAGGGAGGGGAACACGGGAGGGAAAAACTATTTGATTTAAATGGCATTGCAACGCATGCCGGAAATAAAAAAATAAATGATTTTTTTAATTAATTAAAGTTAAGTTTTTAATTGCTAAAGTTAAGTTGGCCATTTTTATTCTTCTTGGACGGGGTAACTAAAAAACGTTATATAAGTTAAACGTTAAGTAATATTTTAAACTTCTTAAAATATATTTTAATTTAACCCTACCCATTAGGAATTACCCATTTTAATTTGGGAGGCGGGAATGGGTACCGCCGCCCCGGGAACCTTTATTGTATAACCAACACCTCTGCCATAGGTCACCCCAAGTGGTTCGCTACGTTTGGTGATTTAGCTGGGGTGCCTGGGTTCATGGGGTGAGATTTGTCTAGGTCTTGGAGGCGGATGACGAGGATACACTGAACCCCAGATTCCTACCAACCCCTTAAACCCCTTTCCTTCCCAGAACTCCCCTCTCCTTCCTTTCCCTAAAAAAACCCTCCACACAGCATCCCCAAAGATGACAAAGGTCCTGAGGGAAATTATTTTCCTCAGAGCCTACTGTGTGGAGCTCATGTAAAAAAAATATGGTTGCCCCAATATGTAAGCGTACAAAATTTCGTGAAATGTGAAGATTGTCGAAGTGAGGAGATTTGAAATAGTGTGTGTAAATATATATACATATTTTGGTAGAAAGCAGTCACTTTGTGGTTTGACATATTAATTAAAGGAAAACAATCACTTTGTTTGTAACCACGATTTATTGATTTAATTTTTATTTACCGACCGGTTTCGCTTAATACAAGCATCATCAGGGTACAAATTAAAACTGATGAAAAAATACATTGTGTGAGCGTATATATACATACAGACAGAGACAAAACATAATATAAAGTAAGAGTGAGAGATTGTAATTAACATCCTACATAGTGATAGAGAGAAAGAGACGGGTATATCTAATGAATAATTACATTATATCTACCGGGACAAAACGTCATTTAAACAGGTGATTAAGAAATAAAGTGGCTACGGGTTTTTTTAGTTTATGGGAAATATTCCTAATATCGGACTGTTGGACACATTTAACTGATTATTAAGGATTTGGGTTTTTGTTTTAACGGCTTTCTTTATTTCGAGTGCTTCTAAATTATTAAGCCTGTTACCATGACTATTTCTGTGTAAAATCTTAACACCGGTGTTTTGATTGAAGGTATGATCTTTATCAATAAGGTGATTAGCGAATTCCGAAAATCCATTATTATTTAAGCATCTAAGATGCTCTTTGATTCTAATATTGACATTACGCGTCGTTTTACCTACATAAAATGATGAACAATCATTACAATCTAATTTATATATTCCGGAATGACTTAGTTTTTCGTCCTTATCTTTCGAATTAATTAAAAACTTTCCTAAATTATTGTTTGTGTAAAATGCCGGTCTTATTTCGGGAGGTAGATTTTTTACACTGCAGGAAGAGAACTGATTAATGAATAAAATACGACGCCATTGGTAACAAAGATTATTATTATTATTTATATTATTATGATTAGTAAATAAGAAATTCTTAGTGGCTATTTGTTTTTGTTTTTTATTTAAAATTGTATCAATGAGTTCGGCATTATAACCATTATTAACCGCGATTTTTTTAATTATTGCTAGTTCGTTGGAGAAATTAGTATTAGATAACGGTATTGTGACCAAACGATGAACCATTGAATGAAACGCGGAGTGTTTATGTGAAACAGGATGATTGGATGTGTTATGGATAACGACGTCGGTGTAGGTAGGCTTGCGAAAGA
Source organism: Limnephilus rhombicus (assembly GCA_929108145.2). Lineage (NCBI taxonomy): Eukaryota > Metazoa > Arthropoda > Insecta > Trichoptera > Limnephilidae > Limnephilus > Limnephilus rhombicus. The sequence continues at coordinate 28,157,139 of OV815278.1, forward strand.
TGTTAAAATTTATTTTATTATTTACGATAGATAAGGTGAGATCTAAAAAATTTAAAGTTGAATTAGTTCCTATCTCTAATGTGAATTTAATGTTTTGATGGTATGAATTTATAAGGATGAGGAAGGCATTTAATTGACGTTGAGTCCCTGTCCAAATACAGAACACGTCATCGACGTATCTACGCCATAGTAAGACGTTTTTTACAAGGGGTGAGGCACTAGTTAAAATTTTGTTTTCTAAATTATTCATGAATATATCAGCAATTAAAGGACTTGTAGGAGACCCCATGGGAAGGCCTTCGATTTGCTGATATATAACACCATTGAATTGAAAATAATTTTGGTTAAGGCAAACATTAAATAGTGAAGTCAGATCATTCACTAAATCTTTGGGTAAATTAGAAGTATTTAATAAATTAGAGATCAAACATTTGCTCTCCTCTATGGGGACATTAGGGAACAAGTTAACCACATCAAACGATATGAGTTTGCAATTTTTAGGGAGATCCAAATCTTTGAGTTCTTCTACTAGTGAAAATGAATTTTTGATCGTATATTTTGGAGAGAAAATATTGGAATTATGGAAAACATTAGTAATAACAGAAGATATTTTAAAATTTGGGGCATCACAGCAACTAACAACTGGTCTTATAGGTTTATCACTTTTATGGATTTTGAGGAATCCATATAATTTTGGAGCTTTCGAATTCTTTGTTAAAAACTTAACTTGATGATATGACTCATCTTGAAACATTTGGGATTTACAGGCTTTAAGAGTTAGTTTAACTTTATCTAAGAATTTTCCAGTAGGGTCTTTTTGAAGAGTTATGAAGTTGTCGTTATTGATGAAATCTTGCACTTTTGTATTGTATTCTCTTCGAGGTATTATAATCACGGTATTTCCCTTGTCCGCTTTGGTCAGGATTAAATTTTCGTCTTCTAATTTAGCACGAATATTTTTCATTACGGTTGTCTCGGGGTTTGGAGTAAATTTAAATTTAGGTATTAGATTTTTTATTGTTTCTGCACTTTTGTAGAAGAATCGTTGAGGTTTACCATATAAAGCTGTATCGATATCTACTGCAACGTTTTCTATTGCAGAATTAAAGTTTTTATTATTATATTTTAGGTTGTATTTTAAACCTTTCGATAATAGGTTCATCTCTTCAGGTAGGAAATGAACTGTTGACAGATTTTGGACTCGGTCAAAAAACGTATGAACTGGTTTTAGGTTTTCATTATTATTAGATTTATTTAAGGAACACAAAATATCAAGTTTTTTATTAATTATATTAAGTTTATTAAATGCTTTCACAGAAACTAGGTGTCTGACTTTATCGTCGAATAAGTCCCACTCAACAGAGTGCAGATCATATACTAGTTCTGTATGTAAGAGTTTTAAATTAAGTTTTATATTATTACGTTGTTTATAAGCACATTTAAGATCCTCTTTTAGCCACGCTATTTTTGCTAGATGAATGGAAGATTCATGGAATGATGAATTATTTTTAGCACTGTTAAAATGTACATTTATGTACTTTGGAAACACTTTCTTTCTTAAACATTGTTTGAAAAAATATATATTAATGCACAACACTTTGTATTTTATCGAAAAGTTTTTATACATTTTTGCTTTTGAGGCCGTACTCGCCGATTTTATATTTTGGTAGAAAGCAGTCACTTTGTGGTTTGACATATTAATTAAAGGAAAACAATCACTTTGTTTGTAACCACGATTTATTGATTTAATTTTTATTTACCGACCGGTTTCGCTTAATACAAGCATCATCAGGGTGTAAATTAAAACTGATGAAAAAATACATTGTGTGAGCGTATATATACATACAGACAGAGACAAAACATAATATAAAGTAAGAGTGAGAGATTGTAATTAACATCCTACATAGTGATAGAGAGAAAGAGACGGGTATATCTAATGAATAATTACATTATATCTACCGGGACAAAACGTCATTTAAACAGGTGATTAAGAAATAAAGTGGCTACGGGTTTTTTTAGTTTATGGGAAATATTCCTAATATCGGACTGTTGGACACATTTAACTGATTATTAAGGATTTGGGTTTTTGTTTTAACGGCTTTCTTTATTTCGAGTGCTTCTAAATTATTAAGCCTGTTACCATGACTATTTCTGTGTAAAATCTTAACACCGGTGTTTTGATTGAAGGTATGATCTTTATCAATAAGGTGATTAGCGAATTCCGAAAATCCATTATTATTTAAGCATCTAAGATGCTCTTTGATTCTAATATTGACATTACGCGTCGTTTTACCTACATAAAATGATGAACAATCATTACAATCTAATTTATATATTCCGGAATGACTTAGTTTTTCGTCCTTATCTTTCGAATTAATTAAAAACTTTCCTAAATTATTGTTTGTGTAAAATGCCGGTCTTATTTCGGAGGTAGATTTTTTACACTGCAGGAAGAGAACTGATTAATGAATAAAATACGACGCCATTGGTAACAAAGATTATTATTATTATTTATATTATTATGATTAGTAAATAAGAAATTCTTAGTGGCTATTTGTTTTTGTTTTTTATTTAAAATTGTATCAATGAGTTCGGCATTATAACCATTATTAACCGCGATTTTTTTAATTATTGCTAGTTCGTTGGAGAAATTAGTATTAGATAACGGTATTGTGACCAAACGATGAACCATTGAATGAAACGCGGAGTGTTTATGTGAAACAGGATGATTGGATGTGTTATGGATAACGACGTCGGTGTAGGTAGGCTTGCGAAAGATGTTAAAATTTATTTTATTATTTACGATAGATAAGGTGAGATCTAAAAAATTTAAAGTTGAATTAGTTCCTATCTCTAATGTGAATTTAATGTTTTGATGGTATGAATTTATAAGGATGAGGAAGGCATTTAATTGACGTTGAGTCCCTGTCCAAATACAGAACACGTCATCGACGTATCTACGCCATAGTAAGACGTTTTTTACAAGGGGTGAGGCACTAGTTAAAATTTTGTTTTCTAAATTATTCATGAATATATCAGCAATTAAAGGACTTGTAGGAGACCCCATGGGAAGGCCTTCGATTTGCTGATATATAACACCATTGAATTGAAAATAATTTTGGTTAAGGCAAACATTAAATAGTGAAGTCAGATCATTCACTAAATCTTTGGGTAAATTAGAAGTATTTAATAAATTAGAGATCAAACATTTGCTCTCCTCTATGGGGACATTAGGGAACAAGTTAACCACATCAAACGATATGAGTTTGCAATTTTTAGGGAGATCCAAATCTTTGAGTTCTTCTACTAGTGAAAATGAATTTTTGATCGTATATTTTGGAGAGAAAATATTGGAATTATGGAAAACATTAGTAATAACAGAAGATATTTTAAAATTTGGGGCATCACAGCAACTAACAACTGGTCTTATAGGTTTATCACTTTTATGGATTTTGAGGAATCCATATAATTTTGGAGCTTTCGAATTCTTTGTTAAAAACTTAACTTGATGATATGACTCATCTTGAAACATTTGGGATTTACAGGCTTTAAGAGTTAGTTTAACTTTATCTAAGAATTTTCCAGTAGGGTCTTTTTAAAGAGTTATGAAGTTGTCGTTATTGATGAAATCTTGCACTTTTGTATTGTATTCTCTTCGAGGTATTATAATCACGGTATTTCCCTTGTCGACGCGTAATGTCAATATTAGAATCAAAGAGCATCTTAGATGCTTAAATAATAATGGATTTTCGGAATTCGCTAATCACCTTATTGATAAAGATCATACCTTCAATCAAAACACCGGTGTTAAGATTTTACACAGAAATAGTCATGGTAACAGGCTTAATAATTTAGAAGCACTCGAAATAAAGAAAGCCGTTAAAACAAAAACCCAAATCCTTAATAATCAGTTAAATGTGTCCAACAGTCCGATATTAGGAATATTTCCCATAAACTAAAAAAACCCGTAGCCACTTTATTTCTTAATCACCTGTTTAAATGACGTTTTGTCCCGGTAGATATAATGTAATTATTCATTAGATATACCCGTCTCTTTCTCTCTATCACTATGTAGGATGTTAATTACAATCTCTCACTCTTACTTTATATTATGTTTTGTCTCTGTCTGTATGTATATATACGCTCACACAATGTATTTTTTCATCAGTTTTAATTTATACCCTGATGATGCTTGTATTAAGCGAAACCGGTCGGTAAATAAAAATTAAATCAATAAATCGTGGTTACAAACAAAGTGATTGTTTTCCTTTAATTATATATACATAGCCTTTACAAAAGCTTTTTTTAAATTCATCTTTTTGTAAGCTTTTTGAGTTTTTCTGAAAACCAGAAATTTTTTTTTCACTTAGGGCCTTACTTACAAACATGTTTTAAATTTTACACAGTTAATAAAAAACTAAAAATGATATGACAAAATATATTTATCTATCGTAATGGCAATTTATCAATCGAGAAAATTTAAAACATGTTAATTTGTAACGCCCTGTCAATGTCTGAGTCGGCATCTCTTCCGGTTCCCACCCAGACATCGTGAGTTCAATTCCTCCATCACGACACAAGCAACATTTTCCGCTTACTGTGATGATAGTAGGTGGATTTTCAAATATTGTCTGTATATTCGTAACCCTAGAATATTTGTCTTTCTTTAAAAGTATGAGGTTAAATTTTAGTAATATTTTGACGATTTTGCCCCACTGTGCGACGCCGGCCAAACCCCCGTTTGGAAAAATAACGACTTAATTATTGCGGCCAATAAATTTAAGCCTGTTTAACAGCCGGCTTTTGATAAGTAAGGGCAGAGTTATGTGTCGCGTGGGAAATACAGAACTGGGTTACTTATACAAAAAATGACGATTTCATTCCACGTTTGTTTGCATGTTCATACTACATGTATGTGAAACGTTAATTTTATTTGTTCAATGTTGAACCACCCTTCCCCAAAGTTTGGTTGGGATATTTTGTTACATTCTTTTGTTTGAGAGGTGGTACGCACTCAGAGTAACTCTGAGGGTACGCACTACAAAGGTAGCTTGCATTTATTTTTAAACATGGTTTAATTATACAGGTACTACTATTTTATACATAATATCGCGAGAAAGCTTATGATGAAGATTAACATGTTTTAATATTGGTATGTAAAAATTTAAAATTTTTAAAATTTAAAAATATTTGTATGAAGATTTCATGAATGGAACTGTATGATTTATTTATTTATTGACTTTAACGCCCTGATCGGTATTTACGATATTATATATTTATATACACAGAAAGCAAGAGTTTTGTAGAAAATAGAAAAACTTTGAAAAATTAATATAGTACATGCTATGTACTATATTAATTTACTACTATATATTATAAAAAAAGAGAAAAGTGGAAGAAAAAAGAACCATACAATTAAATTGCAGATGGCATAAAAATAAAACATAAGTTAATGTACATGATTTTGAATTGAACAAAAAAAATAGAATAGGCCACTTGCATGGATTTCATAACGACTTGGAAAAAATTGTGTGGATAGATTTTTTTACTAAGATTATGAAAGTATTGGTACATTTTTTTAGAAATGTACAGTTTTTTTTCTGATAAGTTTTAAGATTTTCACGGCCAAAAGCATTTTCGTTATTTGTTTTTGGGGTGTTATGCCGTCCACATCTACCGGATCTGCCCTGATGATGGACACTGCAACGATGTCCGAAACGTTGGCTAAAGAAGGAGGTAGCGCAACACGGCATAACACCTCAAAAACAAATAACGAAAAAGTTTTTTTTCTTTTCAAATAAATAAATCCAATATTTGGACTCGTGACGTCACTACATGAAAAGTCCCGTCTCCGAAAATGTTCCTTTTAATTTTGTAAAATTCCACACTGATTTTTTTTTTTATATGGCAACACTTTGATTTCGTACGAATTTTTGAATTTGAAATTTAACGTTCACTAGATATATTGTTTGTTCTCTGCGAACTTATAATTTGGTTTGACTTTTAGACAGACGTTGTGAAGAGAACCCCGTACATTTATGTTGTCTGCGCTTGTTTTAGAGGTATAATGGTAATGGTATTGATTTTAACAAAATCAAATTTTATAATATTCTTATTATTGTTATAATTTATAAGTAAAAGTATATTACATTGGATTTAGTAAAATAATGATTTATGATCAATAAGATGGATCAAGGAAAAAAATATTTATGAGATGTAATATTTTTGGTATGCCTCGTAATTCTTCTGTGCCATTCGTGTGGAAAACGTTCTTTTTTTAAAAATGATTTTCGGCTATATAATTATCGTTTTTTCGCACCCTTAAAATTTTTTCGCCTCTTTCCGGTTTATAAAAAATGGTCTGATTTATCGGATTGAAATTTTCAAAAAATCGCCAGGGTTTCAAAAATACGTTTAAAAAAATACGTTTAAAAATATTTAAATAATAATAAATTTGTCTTAACCGGAAAAAAAATAAAAAATGTAATGCAAGTGGCCTATTATATTCAATTGTTCCTACGCATTATGCAAAGCTTCTAAATAATAATATTATGCTACAGAAAAATATCTCTTGGATACTGTTAAACTTATACAGTTTTCTTTAACGTTTTTGTAATGTACTGGTTTTTTATACTGTTTTTGCAAATAAATAAATAAATAAAATATTTCGATATTTGAGATGAATTGTTTATTTGTGAAGCATATGAAAGCGAGGAATAGATGCATTTATTGGACCCAACCAGAGTGTTATATCTATGAAACAAGAATAACAAGATATAATCATAACGAATATGAAAACATGGAAATGCGGATGGTGATGAGTATAAATATGTGCTTATTAATGATTTAGACTTAGACGTCTAGACGTTGATTTAGAATTTTATATTAGCGCCCTTGAGGTGATTTTCCACGAAAACGGCGCTATATAAATTAGCCAATTATTATTAATTATTATTATTTAGAACTTTTGATGGAACTTAGGTGAGTAGATTTAAAATATTTTTGAATAAATGAAAGATAGTAATTTACCTTGGATTTTGCTTTGGATTCAAGCTTCATCCAGAATGTCAGATGAAAAAATTTGTACATGTTAAAAAAAATTGAGAAGTAGTGGTTTAAATCAGTGTTAGTGTAATTTATTATTTTGAGTTAGCAAATCAAAAAGTTATTGCTTTACGAAATATATGGGTGTTGGACTTATTTTTGATATTATAACAAATAAATAAAATAGTCCAGAGTCTTAAAATGAGTTATGTAACTCCCCTGGATTGCCCTGGCAAGCAATAAAAATTATAAAAAATTGTAAAAAAGACAAACATTCCCAGGTTATGAATAACCCGACAATATACAATTTGGGAGGCGGGAATGGGTACCGCCGTCCCGGGAACCTTTATTGGATAACCAACACCTCTGCCATAGGTCACCCCAAGTGGTTCGCTACGTTTGGTGATTTAGCAGGGGTGCCCGGGTTCATGGGGTGAGGTTTGTCTAGGTCTTAGAGGTGGATGACCAAGACACACTGAACCCCAGATTCCTACCCACCCCTTAAACCCTTTTCCTTCCCAGAACTCTCCTCTCCTTCCTTTTCCTAAAAAACCCTCCACACAGCATCCCCAAAGATGACATAGGCCCTGAGGAAAATTATTTTCCTCAGCGCCTCCTGTGTGGAGCTCATGTAAAAAAAAAAAAAAAATTTGAAAATCCCCTACTACCACCACAGTAAGCGGAAAGTGTTTGTGACTTGTGATGTGACGAGACTTAGCCAGCCGAGGAATTGAACACGCGACGCCTAGGTGGGTGCCAAATGCGATACCAACTCAGCCACTGACCATTGTCCATCAGTGCGAAAACTGGACCCGCAAAATGGAAAAAATATAATTATTATTCCTGTTCTTTGAGGCTCGAGAGAAGTTTGACATTGTTGTTTTCATCATTGTTAAATTCTGAAAATAATGAGATTCTGGAAAAAGCAGGTAATTAATTTAATTATATTTCAACCCTAGGAAGTTTAAGAATGCTAAATATTTTTCAGCATAACTCCAAGTAGTTTGCTGAAAGCCTTGACTAATATAAATAATAAAGCAATGAATTTTAAATGCAGGCACTCATAAAAAATTATAATAACACAACACGCAATGCGATTTCAATAATAAAGAATGACGTTATTAATGTAATTCTTGTATTTGAAGCAATTATTTGTAAATGGGTTTTACCTCCCGTTAAAAATGTGGCTTATTTAAATACAAACATCGTAACAATTTACTTAATTACATGGCCAACCTAACGTAATTTGCGTACCCCTTTCCAACCATTCCCACCCTAATTACGTCGCCACAGAACCTATTTAAGCTAATCATGCAATAGAACCTTGGTTTTGTTCAACCCCACAATATAGGTTAGTGTGAAAACTTTTTTGAACCCATAAACTGCGGCAAAATGTATTAGGCTGAACCACTGTAGAGATAGAATAGAACCGATAGATGTGTGTTGGGAACATGTCTGTGTCTCTGAAGTTAGCACAAGTTTTCATTGTTTTTGAGAATTTGGTTATTCACTTTCAAATACCAACTTCATTGGCCTATCTGGGACCGAGAACCTGGATGGATTTTATTATAGATTATCTGTTCAATGGATTTCAATACAGATTCCCATATCTACTAAAATTTTAAATCAAGCATTACTTTTTTTGAAACAGTGAAAATATAGTATCTTATGGGATTCGAACTTGCCATTTTGTGAACCATTATGACGTGAAGTGGAAGTCGCATAAAATTTCGCAAGTAGTTCATAGGTTGCCCCTCTAGCAAAAGATTTACACTCTTCTTCTATCAAGCCTTATCGAAAAATGCTCCCCCCCCCACCACCGCTCAATATCTCATCTCTTCTAAGTCTGAACTAGACTGCAATCATTCTTATAATTACGAAATATGCAAATTTAAATAAAATGAATGTGCATGCAAATTAGCCTTCCTTCTCTTCTTACTTTGAATTGATGTCCTAGAACACCCTTTAACGATGAATGCCATAGTTCACAACATCTGACTGTACGAATCGCAAGCGCGAGCCATTGTTGAATTTCACAACCACCTCTGGTATGGAGCCCCAAAATTCCTGAAAAAAAAGCCTTAACTTTGGGCAAAAACGGGCGGTCCGTTTGATAGATTCCCCTATTTCAACCAGCGGATTGAAAACTAAAGAATCCAATCCGCTTGTGCTCTAAAGAGCACTTTCTTTTTTTATGTCAGATAGGTATGCTGTCCTTGTTCAACCGGCATTACAATGGGAGATGCTCATTGGTCTCTTCGGCACCGGTGCATAGTCGGGAAACACGCCGAACTCGTGCCCCACGTATGTACACTGTTGAGATTTGTCACATGATAACGGGTCGCTTCTATAACTCGTTGAGCTCAACAGCTCTGGCCGTAGAATGATTTGCCGGATGTGTCTCCTCCCTCGGTTCTCACACGGGTCTCTTCAAGACCCTAAGGAAAATTATTTTCCGTAAGGCTCCTCTGTGGAGTTAATGTAAAAATAACGGCAGAAACATTGAAAAAAAAGGTTAAATAAGTATCACACTTTGAAGTAGCAAGTACCTAAGTATATACAGACAACAATGGACGTGAGCTTACAGGAGCGGGGTCGTTGAATAAGTGAACACAAAGATGGTGATCACGAATTGTTTTCCAATTTGTTTTATTCATATTCTCTCCGTAACCCAGGGACGGAAGATGTAAAGAGGGTAGGTTACTAAGTGGGCGAAATTATTTAATACACTTAGCGCAGAATCATTATCGACAGTTATGCAATGGTACAGAAGAGACAACTCTAGGTGAGAGTGAAATCGTTCTAACTGCTTTAAACGAAATGTTGAGATATGAGAACTAAAACTTTCTAATTCAACCAATTTTTGTACTACAAATTTGTATTGAACGTAAATCGGTCATTAATAATTTAAATTTAAGCATCAAAATGCTTTTTTCATAGTTTGTTTTTATTTTATGTTTTATCACATTTACAAAAGAATGTTTTTTATAAATAATTACCATGAACTTGAATTCTTTAGTGTGTGTGGCCTATCCTTCCTAATAATATTATTAAGGCGAAAGTTTGTGGATATGGATGAATGGACGTTTGTTAATCTTTCACGCAATAAATGCTGAGTGGAATTTAAAAATTCTTTCACTAATAGAAAGCTACATCATTTGCGAGTAATTAAAGTTATTGCAAATGTCAGAAGAAAAGCAAACAAATTGTTGCCTTGGAAACGATGTTTTTTTTTAAATTAGGCAATTCACCCTACAAAGAGTGCTTTGTTGGCATCATAATTAATATCTATCTCTAAAAATGAATCGCCGAAATGTATGTATGCGCATAACTTCCGAATGACTGTACCAAATAGGATAATTATTTGTTTTGTTCGTTATTTTGTATAAAACTACTGTTGAGGGAGGTAGTGGTGGGTGGGGTAGGGGTTGTGGGGAGGGGTGGATGGAGAGGAAGGATCGAGGGGGATGGTGGAAGGGGATGGGGGGAGGGGGGGATGGGGGGAGTGAAGTTACGAGAGGGAAAGTGGAGGAGGCGGAGTGGATATCCCCCTAATACTATGAGAGCCGCGGGAAAAAGCTAGTATTTTATAATTTGACACATAAATATACACAATAGCCGCAAGGTGTAATAGAAAATTGCATGTTTTTAATTAAAAAAATATCATTTATTTTGTTTGCATATTTCGACGACAATATGAAATATAAGTTTCGAATGAAACTAGTTGGTACCTTATTGAATAAACTTTCGATTATTTGACATGTTCCAAATAAATGTTTCACAACATGTTGTTGAACTCTTATCAAACAAATAGAAATATAAATTTATTCACAGTTGGAACGAATTATTTTTCAAAAATCAGTTTATGTCTATAAACCGATTTTTGACAATCAACCGGCATTGAATTTTTTTCTGTATAGTCTGGAATTAGGTGCTTTTTACTACCAGGTGACTAAATCTTAATTATCTCACAAACACCAGTTGGAACCTTTTCACTCTCACCTAACGGACTGTAAATAAGGGTTCCATACCAACTCAGAATCAAGTCAACTCAACACCTCTTTGAAAAGTCATTAAAAGCTGTGAAAAAAATAATTTTAAAATAGCCCATAATCCTAACCTGACGTAACCTTTTAAACCATTTTTTTATCACCTTTTCATCACTTTTAATCATTTTTAAAAGGAGGTTATGAGTTTATCTCATTCTGAGTTGTCCGGTCACCGTGAAAAAGAGTGAATAAAATAGAAGTTGAACGTTCATCACATTTACTTAGATTTTAAAATTATTCAGTTTAATAGAGTTGAAATTAAGTGCACGGATGTTGAAAATGAATAGAGCATTAATTTGAGATGTTCAGGTATATTAATTACACAGAGCACAAGGTTTGAGCCACCTGATTAACATTAATTTCACCTAAAGCTTTCGGTGATTATGAAACTTTGTTTTTTTGTAATTCGTACACTTATTGTCACATGCTAAAGTAGGCTTTATTAAAACCCACTTGATTTTTCATACCAACACGTTTTGTGCAATAACAAATTTTTTAGGAAATTCATGAGCTTGTAAAAATCACAATGTGTTTTTATACACATTTTTGATACCGCCGACTGATAACGTATTTTGTAAATAAGAAAATTACGTTGAAGTCAATGTTTGGGCTTCCAGTTTGTATTTTCCCTTCCTTATCGTGTTAAGTTTTTGAAAACGTAAATTAAAAATCCTTTGCTGCATCTTCCACAATTTAGAAATCCTCGCCTTAACCCTACTAACAATGCCAGGCCACACTCGAAGAATCTCACCCTAACAGAATGACTTGCAGTGATTTCGAAAAACAATATGAAAACGTGATGTTATGAAAAATTTAAGCAGATTTCGGCGCGCGATGAAGGAATCTCCGGACAAGATGCGAAATTATTTCGTTCGCACGTTCATCCATGTCGAACGAGGCTGGATTGAATATAAACATTTATAATGCATGACAGAAACGTGGTGAGTTTTTTGCCACTTACCGAGAAACAGTAGTCGTGTGACATTTTTAAGACGGAGGCAGAGAAATAATAATACCGGTGACGGTGTTATAGAAATAACTCCATCCGTCAATGTCCGCCACTAAGTTAGACTACATAAATATCGCTTTAAATCATGCAATAAACATCGATTGATTTTAAATCTGCTCACTTGTTTTCACATGTTTATCGTCCCACATATTGAATTAATTTCTTGTCGCGTTGAAAAAAATTGTACTTCACCCAATTGATATGAATGTTGTATCACACCCTCAAAGCCAAAATATTATCCTGCTTTTGACAAAAAAGTATATTTACAAACCGCGTTCTTTCACGCCAAAGTTAAAATGGTGAGAGTAATATCTTTCATTGATAATATAATAGAGAACAGTAATATTTTTATATCCAGCATCGATGCGTTTAAAAAAAACGATTACATCACTTTTGTGAGAATGGTTTTAGTGGCACGCCTGCCTTTTTAAATATGCAAGAGCGAGACGGCAGAACGAGAGAATAAACGGTGATGAATGTTCCTGCTCGCTCTCCTTACCTACAGACAGCTCCGTTAGCTAGCACGTAGCTTATAACTTGTATAGTTCAAATAAATGTTCATCTCGACCACGCGTCTATCATTTTAAGATCTACAAGATCACATCACACGCCTACACTACACAAAAGTCTAAAAACAACTTTTACAGATAAATTGGAAAGAAACGGATGTATTTTAAATCAGATAAAAGGTTTGAACCAGCAAAAAAGCTCAAAGAACATGGTGCCTACCTAAGCATGAATTTTATCGCAAAGCTTTTAGTAAAAAGCACCTAATTCCAGACTCCTGCTTTTTAGTCCACCCACACACACATAGCATATGAAGTAGCTACTCCCCTTACTTCAGAAAGTGTGTGTGAGTGTGTGCATGTGCAATAGATGCATTTGAAATGCGCTTTTGAGGACGCTGTTCCTTATCTAACAGCTGGTGGCACGAACTACTTGCTTTACAAGTGCGCTATTGCAGTTGATGATGCACTTGAGATCACATTTGAATGCACTCAGCAACCGAATGGGATAAAACAGGGAACATATCTATGAAAATTGAGGGTGTTCATTTGGCTTCGAGAAAATTGCTTCAGATTGTTATTTTGGCATACATACCAAATACATATTTTTATTTATTTGGGTTATCGTGTGAATTTCTCAATATCATTGCAATTCTAAATCTTTCATAAGTAAATTAAGTAATATTATATAGTGAGTCGTAACCAACAACTTTTCTTCTACAGGCCTTGTACAACTTGCATAATGGTAGGAATATATAACACAAAAAAAAAACATTAACGCATCAGATAACTAAAAACTGTTTTTGAAAGGTGATGAAATAAGCTTTCAAATTTTATTATTAGAAAAAAACACAATTTTTGAAATACTAAAATTTTAAATGCAGAGAGATTTTTTTTTAGAATGTCCTACTTTACGATTTTTTTTACTAAAATTACTACTAACGAAGAAGAGAATTAAAATGCACACTTTTATTAGACAAATGTTTTATAAACATATTATTACCTCATTTTTTGTCGTTTCGTATAAAAATAATTAATAAAGAATTTCACGAAGTTTTATTTTTTTTTATTTGAGCTCCATAACAGGAGGCCCTGAGGAAAATAATTTCCATCAGGGCCTATGTCATCTTTGGAGATGTTGTGTGGAGGGTTATTTAGGAAGAAAGAGGGAGAGTTCTGGGAAGGGAAAGGGTTTAAGGGGTTGGTAGGAATCTGGGGTTCAGTGAGACCTGGTCATCTGCCTTCAATACCTAGACAAACCTCACTAAAACTAAACCTGCTAAATCACCAAACGTAGCGAACCTCTTGGCAGAGGTATTGGTTATGCAATAAATGTTCCCGGGGTGATGGTACGAATACCTGCCTCTCAAATTAAATACAAATTTAGATACAAACATTGCTATGAGACCCATAATAGCTGTTTCCAAAAGCGAACAAATAAGCCCCAGGAGTTAAACCTCAAATCTTACACGGTTTTAGAAAAACACACCAATAAAAAGGCTATTAGAACATTCGAGAAAATATAACCCAGGACTAGCTATCCTAGCGTATACTCTTACCACTGAGCTAACCGTGTTTCTCGCTACATTTAAAAAAATATTACAATCGTTTCAACCAACTTGGAAAGCTTTTGCTTCCTTACAAAATGATCGATTTACCTGATTTATTAATTTTTATTGAATGACAGATATAAACCTACGGCCTCCAATCAATTAGAAATTTAATTAGCACCGGGCAATCTGTTTGATATAAATGCATTGAATTATGGCAGCGCCTTATTGACTGTTTATGGTCGCAGTCTCCAGGTCCGCATAATTGACTTAACGATATAATACGAAACGTGCCATAAAGTTGTGTGTAATTGCAAATTGAATGCAATTTACACACATTATGTTGTGCAAGACGCTCAATAAAATAACTTAAGGCGTCAATAGGCGAGGATTAAAGTCAGAAGTGGGTCACGTGAGAGATGGGCCACAAGGCGCATTATTCATCGGGTGTCGCATATGTTATGCTAATATGCAGCATGCAACATGCAGTACTTACTTCACTACTACTACTACTCCAACACAGTACCGATACTGTACTGATAAATCGTACCTATACTGTTCACTTTAAAACAAAGGGTGTTGTACCGGAAAATTTTATATATTTAAAACTGGTTTTATAAAGTAGATATTCGGTAAGATACATAGAAACGTGTGTACTTAATAGGAAATCAGGTCACCGATAAATTTTAACAATAGGTATTTTAGGGCCGTCTGTTTCAACAGAAAGTTAAATCGTGTCCTAAAGTTAAATTTTAACTGTCAGTTAAAGTAACGAGGACGTTAAATAGGACCACGCGCTGTTTCAAGTGTATTTTCGCCAAAGTAATAGTTGTCAGTGTGACCAGTCTAAAAAGCAGAATATTCCTCGGAATTATGTCAAAAAACGCATCGAAATATTTTTTGATGCGGCAACACCGTAAACTAAATCAGAAAAATTGTCAAAATATCTGGTTGTATTTTGTTTCGCGTCGTAAGGATCTGACGGCTTTGTTCCGATAGAAGTATTTATATGAATATTTACAAATAAATGACCTATTGTAATGCATATAATATACAATATGAATGTAATTTATTTTCCAGTAGTTGTGATATCTCCTTCTTCAATTCAATTTATTTATGGTATCGAAAATATTAGAAAAACATACATTATAGCGTTTTTAAAATCCATTTGTAAGAGTATTTATTACATTAAACGTAAGTAGTGTACAAATTATACTAGCGATATTAATAGAGCTTGTCTTTTAAAGCAGCTTCACTCCCTAATGTCGATATACGAAACGAGTTTAACCTACTACTCATGTTATATTTTTATAATGTTTATGATAGTATATTGATTTGAAGATATTGTAAAATTTGCGATACATCCATTAATAGAGCTTGTATTTAAAAGGTAACGCTAAATATGTCGATATCAGAATTGATTCTGTTCAACAGCAAGATTTTTTCGACATGTGGTGCCACGCCAAAAATTTGAGTTCATCCCAGATACCCATATTATTGACGCGGGACGAAATGTTTTGGTTTTCGCTGCAAGACATATTGGATGAGGAATTCACCGCCATTATCATCCTCTTCTATAATATTTATCATGATTATTGATTAGCATATTAGTAATCAATGTTGAAACACCCATTTCCGTACATTACTTCGACCAGAACTGTCAAATATGCCAATATGGCGGAGTAACTCTAGAGTAACTATCGGTTTTCAGAAAGTAAGTACAAAACTTAAAAGTAACGTAAAACAATCAGTCAAATTGATTGAAAAACGCATTTTGCTGAAATTTAACTATAGTAACGGCGTTTTGTTTTACTTCCACTTTAGCGAGCGTTGAAACAGACGGCCCTTACTGTTGTTACTCGTAACTCGTCGCTCTTACTCCCACGATTGCTGAGCGAAAGGGATAACTGCACCTCAGGCTGATAATATATAACTAAAATCATCAAAATCGAGATTTTGTATTCCCCATTTGTCTCCTTCGAAACTGGACCAATTTTTAAGATATTTTTACTAACTGTATCAGAAGAAAATACTCTACGTCTGAACGTTTGGTTTAGTGTGTATACTGAACGTCTGTTGATGGCGTTCAAACCAAGTAATTTAACGATTCTAACTCCTACAAGAAGTAACTTATCAAAAAAAGCAAAACGTACCGACACGTTGGTGGTCAATATCCATATTATATTAAAAACAATATTTGCAATAATGTCAAAAATCCAGAGAGGAAATTGGGAAATACGGTTGTGAGGACAAAACATCGTCCTGGTAACCTCTTTGCGAGGGAGTGTTTGCGAATTTAACTATGTAACTGGCACCGTCAATTGATAAAGGATTTATTGATAATGTCGGTAACTTATCCTCTTACCGAGCACGACTGCTCGCTGTCGATCAAACAAAGGTTCACAAAAAAACGATTTCGGTGTTAAATTTGATAAAACCGAATCATCCTATCATGACAAGTTGCATGCATAGTGAACTATTGAAAACGTGGAGAGCAATTCATTGCAATGTTCCAACCTGTATACCTGCAAGATGAATGTGTATGTAGTACGTAGGTAACATACACTTTATTCATAAAAGGTTAAGTGTTTGCAAATTTGTTATTGAATTCGTTCGAGGAAGATGGGGAGTGATAAGGTATTAGTTATCTTGTCACGTTCCCACGAAAAACGTTGCGGGCCATAATGGCGGACTTTTGCAAAAAATGAAACCGTCTTCAGCGGCGTGTCGTCGAGGCGTCGCATTTGCACACAATGGCGTATAAAAATGCACAAAAGCTAGTTGGTAACATAAATGGAGTACGGATGGTGTCTAGAATTCAGATTGGCCTCGGCCCAGAGCAGAATTCTTTACATACAATGAAAGTTCGGTGGGGTCTGCGGCTCTAACGAGAAGTCTATGAGAAGGAAACTGTTTGACTTGGGAATAGGCATTGACTATCTAATCCCATCGAAAGAATGATCCGTGAGGTACATGGGCTCTCATTACAAATATGAGAACATAACTATCTGAAAAGGGAAATGTTCATAATTTATGACTGTCTATAATTAATGATCGGTGCAGTCAGCAGGTGCTAATGAGAAGAAGAAGAGAAGGCAGTTTAAAAAAAAATCCAATATGACTATCTAATTTAGAAATATCGGGGGTATTAGTATAAGCATGAGAAAGAGAACTATTTGGATTGGGAAGCGTAAATGACTTAGAAGTCAGCGGGTTTTTACGACTCCCGCAGACACGAGACTTTAGTCGCCGCGACGCGACAATTCCAAAATTACACAAATTCAAAAAAGTCTCCCAACTACAAAGTCTCTCGTGTGCGCTTCGCAACTGTTGCAACGCAACTGTCTCCGCAAATAAAGTCTCTCGTCTGCTGGGGCCGTAACTTGCAATGTCCATGAGATGGACAACTATTTGAATTGGGGTTAGGAATTGACTGTCTAGAAAAATCTATGAGTGCAGCGGGCTCTCACTAGAAATATGAGAATGAGAATTATTTTAATTAGGTACATGAATTAATTTACAGAATACAGAAATATTACGGTGAGAGCGGATTCTCTCTGTAAGTCAATGAGAATAGGAAAAGCTGTATATTCTAGAAAGTTTGGTGTGGTCCGCGGGGCTCAACGGAAAATCTTCGTATATTTCTCATGAACTGTATGTATTAGAAATAGGAATTAATTGTATAGGATACAGAATTTTCATGATGAGAGCGGGTTCTCTCCGTAAGTCAAATATGAATAGGATGTCTAGTAATCTAGAAAGTTTGGTGTGGTCTGCGGGGCTCTAACAGGAAGTCTTCATACATTTCTCATGAACTTTATGAATAGTAATTGACAAGAAAACAGATACGACTCACACCTGAAATGCTTAGTTCTAAACTGTTTTCTTATAATTATTGAGAGCAGCGGATTGTAATGATGTCTAAAATATTGGAGATATCAAGGTTTTTAAAGGAATTTGGTATTACTACTACCTTTAAACGAACTCTCGCGGTCAGTGATATTGCTATAGATAACGGTCTCCGGTTGTGCGATGAAGCACGCTTGTTCGAAATAAAGAGACATGACATTTGCTCCCAGGTGGTAGTAGTAATCCCCCCGTAAATAATACACGTAGTAATGATACAAAATTAAATGTAAATTATTATTTGCAGACACGGATCATTCAATAATAAAACATTTCAACGAACATTTCAGAAAATGGTACCCAATCACGTCTTATATGTTTTATAGATTTTCAATGTATGACCACATCAGTTTGAATGCAAAAATATTCTGATACAAGATTGCACTGCAATATACCCTATAACCCCGATTTGGACTTTCGTGAAAACATTAATCCAAAATATATAACAACATTTTTTTGCTTTTTTCCCCAATAATTAAAAAATATAAGTGCATTAATTAAAATAAAACAAATATAATAGTTATAATTTATAATACAAATATAAGTAATGGGTACTCACTAAAGACACAGTCTGTGCATGGGTGATATTACAACAAAATACTAATAATGTGTAAATAAAAATATACTTTTTAAATAAAATATTATACTCAAATTTAACATCAAGCAAGCTTTAAAGTAAATTTATATATAATATATATATAGGTAAGAATAAGAAGAGTTAGGTTTTAAAAGTGAAAAATGAAACATGTACAGTGTTAATTTCGAG
This sequence comes from Limnephilus rhombicus, assembly GCA_929108145.2. Lineage (NCBI taxonomy): Eukaryota > Metazoa > Arthropoda > Insecta > Trichoptera > Limnephilidae > Limnephilus > Limnephilus rhombicus. Next base: position 28,175,969 of record OV815278.1, read on the forward strand.
CGACCTCCAAAGTAAGTGTATTCATTCATTTTTATGCAGCATCGCATTCATTGGTTAAAAAATTGTGCATATATTTTCGTATCGGTGATCAATGAACCGGTGGATGCAATTTTTAGCCATAAGTTGTTTTTAATTGTTTGTCTAGCTTGTAGTTTTTCTAGATTTTAGAAATGTATAATAAGTTTGCACAGCGCCATTGAGGTGATTTTTCACAAAAACAGGGCTATATAAATCATCCAAATAATATTATTATTATTAAGGTTTACAAATGGTTTATAAGAAAAGCATTTCAATATCTGAATCGTTCAGCCAAAAGTTGAATTATTTATTGGAATTTGATATTTTATTTGCCATTTGAATTTATTTTGGTAGAAGATTAAATGGACCAATAAAATTGCCTATAAATGTTTGCATTAATTTGGTATTGGTTTGGTATCGTAATAACAATTGTTACTAAGCCTTTTGCTAATTCTGTTTATTTTTTTTCCGCAAATCTTAAAATACATTAATCAATATTAATTTCATATGCTGTCGACATAGGTATTTTTGTGCTTTCTCAAAAATGAGAATGTGACGTGGCTGAAAAAAACTGGATGCCTCATTACAGATATATTCTTCTAGTAAACCAGCAAATAACTCCCCATGTACGGCTGAATGACGATTTGCGGAAAAGTTCAATAGCTTCTAAGAGCGACTCTAAAACTGCCCTTTCACACTGCGTCTCGTGGAAATACTTGGCATATCCCTTCCCATATACCCATCTCTTCCACGAGCTCCTCGAGAGATCGCTATGAAGATAACTTCATTCGCCGGACCGAGTATCTGCTCCACGTCAATTCCTTTAGTGTCAAGCGCCATATAAGAGAGATGGTATGAAAGCATCACACTCTAAATGGCAACTTGTAAATATCGTTAAGAGATGTATGCGAGTAATTAAAACCCAGTGCCGGTTGAGATGCCTAGCGGGATGCGGGATACGACCGGACACATTTATCAGTGGTGGCACAAATATTTTTTTTCCTTTGTGCAATAGCGTGACAGATTAACATGTAGAGACATCTTAATAAGTCCATGCGTAAAATAGCTGCTTCTGGATCCACTGGAGCGACAGCGCAATTTATCACTTTTTCTCCGATCACTCTAGATTTTTGGTGGTTTTTATTCGGCCCACATTAAAAAAATCATACCTCGGAATTTTAATATGGAGAAATTCAAACTGATTATAGTTTTATATAGCTAATGAATTCACCTATCTTTTATAGATTATAACATATTCGTAGGATTTATAAAAAAAATATATTATAAAATCGTAAACTTCTACTTAATTATTTACAAATAAATTTGCAAAAATTGGCAGCAAAGCAATCCGAGGTATTATAAATAGTGCCATATTGTGGCAAAAAGCGCTCCAGTATAACCAGATTTTATGAACTTCATAGTCCTGCGGCCTAAGAATTTAATCTGGAGGATGTTGGTTCGATTCCTGGCAGCAAAAACATTATTAATATTTAATTTAAAATATGAGTTCTGCCGGTGGTTATGTTAACGGTTGATTAACCTCGCAAAGACGGCCCTTCAGCTTTGTAAGAAACTTTGTGTCTAATCTAACTGCCACGAGTCACCAATTAGCAATAAGGGGGATTTTTAATCACCAATATTTCACCTGAAATTACTGGCGCCATCTTTGGCCTAAATGAATTAACTTATTGATAATATAATGATAACTATTGATGATCCATAATTGGTTTGAAAACTAAACAAAGATATTTAAATTTGCTAACGAATATCCTATTAGTAACATTCTCTTATTTTTGAAAGAGTATGCAAGAGTATTTTTAACTAATATTAGGTCCTTACATACGAATTGGCGTTTTGTATGGGAGGAACATAAAGTCGATTTTTATTTAATATAATATATTTATTTAATCAAAGTATGTACCATTGCTATCTATGCACTTTTGCCATCTCATAGGTAGTTCATCGATCCCTTTACTAAAAAAACCATTCGGACGGGAATCAATAAAATCTTTGAAGGCGGTTTGGTCTGCCCCATCGGAGTTGAATTTTTTCCCTTGCAAGAAGTTATCCAAATTTCGAAAAAAATGGTAATCTGTTGGGGCAAGGTCCGGAGAGTACGGTGGATGTCTTAGACATTTCAATTGAAGCTCCTCTAATTTGGTAGCCGTCTGTTGTGCAGTATGTGGTCCAGCGTTGTCATAAAGCAACAGTGGCCTAGAGCGATTAACCAGCCTCGGTTGTTTAGCAGCTAGCTTTTCCATTATGGTTTGCAGTTGCTGACAATAGACATCTGCCGTAATCGTCTGGCCAGATTTAAGAAAGCTGAAGTGAACGACAAAACAAAATAAAAACAAATAAAAAAAAAACAACTGTGTTTTCTTTTGCGGCACTGTTGCCATACACATAATTAATCCTTCGAGCCGTTTCTGCAGCACTGGTGCCACGGTGGAACTCGTACTCATAAATAACGCGATATTTCAAGTTTTCCATTTTGTAAACTAAGTGCCGCAAAGAAAAAAAAACAATTAAGGAAAAAACAAATGAATTATAATTTTCGAAACACAAATACATGAGTAAATAGCTGTATAAATTTGAATTTGGAATTCCTAACCAAAGAGAAGATATTTGAGATCAAAGTTGCCAGTACGGCAAAACGCCAATTTCATATGTAAGGACCTAATATTATATTATAGTTTTATATTTCTGGTGCATGGATAAATGATGTGGTATCCCGTACCTACCCACACGAAACTAATAATTTTGTTACTTATTCATCTCGTTATTAATTCATAGAGGCACCACATCACTGCCCAAATCAGTACAATTGATCTGAAACACGACTATGCATTGCACTAAGGACACCACCTATTGGAAGAGTGTCCATAAAGAATCTTAGGAGCCGCCATTGATGACTGCCATTGAGATAATAACTGCTACCAGCTGCCGCAGCACGATATACTAAGTTTATATTTGGCTATATTATTTTATGCCAATAAAGTTTTATACTTAGTTGTATAATATGCCTCTGTATTTGAGGGGTAAGGCTCGCGAACGCTAATCCGGAGGTCGCGGGTTCAAATCTCGGCGTACATAATAAGTCAATTTTATTAAATTAATGCATATTGTTTCTCAGTATCGCCTTGAATAAATACCACCATTCTGAATAGAAAAGTTGCGTGAAATGGCACTATCCATATTTGATGATCAGATCAAAATAGCCAGGTTCCCCCCTAACTCTTTCCCATCTCCTTGCCCCCCCTACTATCATCTGCCTCACAACGTACCCCAAATTTGGGAAAGCTTAATCTCACCGGCTTCAGACGGTTAAGAGCAGTGGAACTCCTGTGCGGTGTTTTCATAAAAAAATTGTTTAAATAAAGCCATGGACAAGATTTCACGCGAACATCTTAAAAGATGTCAAAGAGAAGATCCTGAGGGATTTTTTTCTCCAGGGCCTCCTGTGTGGAGCTAATGAAAGAAAATCGCTAGCTATGATGTTCAAAACAATCATTTTTTTATTTTGTTTTAAAATTCCATGGTAAGACACACATTGAGTAGAATCAAATACTTATAACTTATCTTGCAAGGACACATAACAATCGATTAAATATTAGTGAACAAAAATTATTAAGCAATTTAAAAAAAAGTTTTTAAATGAAAAATTTATTCGTTCATCGATTTTTACCCTTCAGGTATGCAATTTGGGAGGCGGGTATGGGTATCGCCGCCGGGGAACCATTGATTGGATTACCAACACCTCTGCCATAGGCCACCCCCAGTGGTTCGCTACGTTTGGTGTCTTAGCAGAGGTGACCGGGTTCATGGAGTGAGGTTTGTCCGGATCCTGGCGGTGGATGCACCTGCCCACAAACTGCGTGGTAGGCCGGATCGGGAGAGACTGGTTGAGGAAGTCCTGTAGACCTCTCCAGCAGGACTCTCGGAACATCGCCTTACCAGCAGAGGGGGGATTGATTCATTCGTCCGTCACTTCTGGACACACTGACCCCCAGTTTCCTACCCACCCCTCATACCTTTTCCTTCCACGACTTCCTCTCCTTCCTTTCCCTAAAAAGACCCTCCACACAGCATCGCCAAGATGACATAGGCTCTGTAAAAAAAAAATCTACATACCAACCTACTTATTTCCACCTATCTCTCGTTCTTATTTTACATTTTCTTTCTTTCTTACAACAATGTGCATCTTCATCACTCATGTGCATCACTCCTTTCAAAAGTCATTAAAAGTGATGAAAAAAACTGGGTTAAATAGGTTACGTTAGGTTAGATTATGGGCTATTTAAAAAAAAAACCTGCCCTTTTTCAAGGGGGTGTTGAAATGCCACTGTGAGTTTTGTGGAACCCTTATGCTTATGTGAACATTTTTTACTTAGGGGCAATACTTAAATTACGTCACACCTTAAGGGGGGGGGGGGGGTAGAGAAGTGTAACATTGTGCGACAAGGGGTAAGGGGGGGGGGCATCAGCTCTGTGACGTCATATGTAAAAAAAAATAACTACTGTTTTTTAGACGTAAAATTGCAAAATATGTGTATAGGGGGGGAGGGTGTCTCACAAAGGTGACGATGTGTGACAGGGACGAAGGCGGGAGGGGGGGGGGGGGGGATGAAATAATCATGAAATTCGTGTGACGTAATTTATGGATGGCCCCTTACCAACATCGCTTTATTATATTTTAATCAATTAGATAAGTCACATTTCAAATTTAACTACAAATAACCATCATAGAGACCTAGAATAAGTTTGTTAGGACCCCACATTCCTAATTTTATCGATTTATAACACAATTACCTTAAACACTTCAAGTTTTTAAGTTCTTAAAAAATATCTTATTTTAAAATTAATTTAAAAAATATGTTATTTTTTAAGATAATATCTGTATATTTGCCGAGCCGAAACGTTAATTATATGAAATTCTCTCGATAGAAAAAAATCGCAAAGTATTTTCCGAAAATGATTAAAAACACATTTTGTTCTAATTTAACATGTTAAAGATATAAAGAATTTACAGTGTATTTTTAAATGCTACTTTAGATGTTAATCAAGAGATTATTGATTAATTTAAAAAATGCCGTATTTTATTAAGTATTGCCATTGTAATCGTTTTCTAACATTAGTGCGCTCCTTCTAATATTCGTATTTACATATATTTCCCTTTCAAACCATCATCTGCTTCTTTTTCGAATGCTTGCTACCGGGTCTTTTTATAAGAAATCAAAGAAAAAATAATTAATGAAGAGTGAGTAATGAAGAAAACTAATCTTGTATAAAAAAATTAAGATTGAATGGCGGATTGACAAGATAGATTGGTTGCAAGCCGGACGAACGTGATTTACCTTATAGGATTCTAGTTATCCACAGAAACACGAAGAATCTCATAAGAATTAATGTAACATAAACAGCCGCATTCGGACAAACAATTTTATTTTATTTTATTATCAACATTTTCTAAACGAAAGAAAAAGATTTAAAGTTCGCAGCAAATGATGTGTTGGAATGGCAAAGCGTCCTACAAACCTCTTCGTCTACAGCGGGAGTTATGTCCGCTGACGCCTTATCGAGAAGTTAACGCAGGATAGAGATCTCGTTAGCGCTCGGCTTGAGTCCAATAAAGCTGCCTTTAAAAAACACACAGCCTCGTGCGTGACACAGCGTAATATCCTGAGTTTTCTCGAGTATTCATTGGCTCGGGGCTTAAGGCTTGAAAAGTCATTAGCAATAGACGCCGACCAGCGGCAGATATGCACTTTCAATGGCTATTAATACGGCTTCAAAGAAGACGTGATGGCGGAAACATTTAATAACAACTACTGTCCGGCGAGAAAGCTCATTTGACAGGTAAACGGTAGGTTGTTCAATGGGCTAATAAAGTAAAACGCAGTGCTAAATATCCATATAATTTGAATATTGACACAATAATCTATATATACAAAAATCTCGCGTCATGATGTTTGTTCGAGATAAACTACTAAACCGATTTTTATGAAATATAGCTTACTGTGTGTAATTTGGTCCAACTTAAGAGATAGGATAGTTTTTATCTCGATTATTGACCTCAATATTTATTATTGCGAATTAAATGCTTAATAAATGTTTGTTATAGGACAATGCTTTGTAATTATTTGTAAGTTCCGTAAATTTCTAAGAGATGGCGGTGTAAGTTAATTTATATATTTATATTTATAACACAACACTTGGTTTTATAGGTAAGGTAACAATCCAGTAGATGACGTTGTGTTTCGTTAGCCACAGCAATGCGTGGCCTCATCAGCTAGTTTATTATATATTGCCCAAAAATGAAAGCTTTAAATACAATTTTAGCAGATGTTTTCAATTTTTCAGGTTTTAAACATAAACTAACAATCTCACCTAACCTAAAACCTAACCGAAAAGTAGACAAGTAGGATAATTAGAGTTCCTTTTTCCTCCCTTAAATACCACGTAAATGTCTACATATTATAAATTTAAGTACTCCGCCGCGTCTGTTTGTCTATTCGCAATAAACTCAAAAACTACTGTACCGATTTTCATTTTTCAATAGATAGAGGAAGGTTTAGGTATGAGAAACGGCCTGGATGAAGGCGATACCCAGAACAGAAGAAATTACAACCTGAGAACGAGAAGAGCCGACCCCAACAGCCTACCTAGGCAATGAGTTGGGACAGCGCAAGGAAGAAGAGGAAGGTTTAGGTATATAATTTGTCAAGGTTTTGTGTACATTGGTTGAAATATATAACATATATAGGATAATGTCTGTATGTGGTGGACGAGCGGGTTGGCAAGCGAGCGGTCTGGATTTGATTTGTATTCAAATTAACAGATGGCGGTGTGAGTAAAATTACCGTGGTTATAAAGGATTTCTATCCAGTATATGGCGTTGTGTTTCGTTAGCTACAGCAACGCGCGTCCGGGTCAGCTAGTTATTAATAAAGTAGTATCATCGACGTATCAACATTTAGTTTGAACACCAAAACATCACGAACATGCAACTTACAATTAATTGATCAGTTTAAAGAAAATAAGTAAATATTCATTGAAAAGCCATTAATACTACGTAATTAGATTAACAAGGGACGTATTAATTTATGGATAACCCGTTTATTTATGAGACCGATGCATGCAAGTATTACTTTTTCCCTGAATTATAAAGCGACTGCGAGCAATTTACAGCCATCCACACGTTTGATATATTATACAGCCGTTTAAGGTCAGTCCTAGGAACAAGCTATTCATTGCTGAAATGGTCCAATAAAAATGTCTCATTTTGAAAAAGCCAACTTCCATGTTTGGTAGGCCATTCTAGTACCCACATTATGACTCAATACAGCGCACACGCAGCTCGGCAAAAACTGAAGTTATAGCTCGGTTATTACCAGAGTCCGCACTGTGGCAATATGTTGGAGACCATAATTTTAACTAAACAATTTTATAGTTTTATTCCGTGTTGAAATGACATTCACGGCGCGTCTGATGCCGGAGGATTGGGGTAGAATTATAATTTGTTGCTTGTGGTAAACGAAAGTTCTTTTGTTACAGGCGATATATTTGAAGCTACACGTTTACCATGTTGACATAATAATATATCCTTCAGACTACTGTTCTACTTGTTTTTATTATCATAAAGGATGGTTCGTACGCATTTACGCTCCAATATCTGCCGTTTTTTTTTTTACTGTGAATACCGCACAAGAATCTCAACTGCTCCCGTCTGGAGCCAGCGAGACTATGGCATCCCCGATTGGGGTATGTTGTGAGGCCGAAGGTAGTGGGGAGGGGGAGGAGGTGGGGAAGAGGAAGGTTGGGAAGTACCTAGCTATTCAGATCTGGTCACAAAACACGGCTTAAACCATTTTCAAGCAACGTTTCAATTCTGAATGGTGGTCTTACACCAGGGCGATACTGATAGTATCTTCCACTCTGGAACATGCCGCAAATATACTATATATTATTTTAAATGAATTTATTGTGAAATAACACAAATTAATCAAATACAATTTATTTGCGCATGCCGGGTTCGAACCCGCGACCTCCGGATTGTGAGTCAAGAGTCTTACCCACTGGACTACGGAGGTCTTTTATACTTTTGGAATCCATTAATTGACGGTTAAAATATTTAAAAAAATCAATCTACGCTTCTGACCTGATAATGGACTGTTATTATGTCCGAAACTTTTGCTAAAGAAGTAAGAAGCGCAATACGACTGATTAAACTAAAAATTAGTCACAATAATACTTTCACATCGGTACATGTAATACAAATGTGGATGAATTTTATTTTTTCTACAATAGCACACACAGGAGGTCCTAAGGAAAACAATTCCTCTCGGGGCCTATGTCATCTTTGGGGATGCTGTGTGGTGGGTATTTTTAGCGAAAAAAGGAAAGGAAGTTCTGGAAAGGAAAAAGGTGTGAGGGGTGTGTACGATTCTTGAGGGTTGATGTGGGTTAATGAGTGATGGACGTATGAATCCATCCTTCCCTCTACGGCACAAAGCGATGAGTCGAGAGAATCCGGCTGGAGAACTGAAATGTATCTGTCGGCGGCCGATCGTAAAATCAGGCAGATCACGATGCGCCTAGCTACTTTGTGAAGTGCCTGACGGCAGATCGTGAAGTGCCCCAGGCGCATAGTGCTCGGCCTGATTTTACGATTTGCCTGCGACATATCCATCAATCAGTCTCTCCCGATTCGGTCCGCCATGCAGTAGGTGGGCAAACGCATGTTCCTCCAAGACTTAGACAAACCTGGGCACTCCTATTAAGTCACCAAACGTAGCGAACCACTTGGGGTAACCTATGGCAGGGGTGTTGGTTATCCATTAAATAGTTCCCAGGGCAGCAGTACCCATACCCGCCTCCAAATTGAAGGTATGGGTAAAGAAAGGAGAAGAACTTTGACATGCTCTCAATCGTATGAGGATGATTTTAAAATGCAACATTTTTACTAGAGTTAAAATTATGTTACAGAATTTAAATATGATGACAACAAAACAACATATAATATATAATGCATTAACAATGATACACAAACTTAAAAATAATATGCTCCCAAATTATCTTCAGAGTAATATTATGTTTCAAGAAAATGTTCACAAATATCCTACGAGAAGACGCGAAGACTTTAGGCTTCCCAAAACTAAACTTTCTTGCACACAAAATAGCGCGCTTTACAAAGGGCAAAAACTTTATAACAGCCTGCCGAATGCCGCAAAGGAAGCCGTAAGTCTCAAGGCACTTTTCGTAGGATGTGTGCATTATACGTAAAGAAAGTTTTTTTGATTTGTAACAATCTTACCAAAATTATTTTAGTCACATAGTTATCTGTTTTCCTTAAAAAGTTTTTTTTTTATGTAGTATTTTTTTTTCCTCTTAAAATGTATTTATAAAAATGTAACTGTATATCTAAATTGTATTTGTGTATATTTTCTTACTAGATGTATGAAAAAAAATTGCATACATCTAAATGAACATTCAAAAACAATAGGCCACTTGCATGGACTTCATAACGACTTGGAAAAAATCGTGTGGATAGATTTTTTTACTAAGATTACGAAAATGTTAGTAATTTTTTTTAGAAATGTACAGTTTTTTTTATTTTTAAATAAATATATCCATTATTTGGGCTCGTGACTTCACTAAGTGACTCGTCTCCGAAAATGTTCCTATTAATTTTATAAAATTCCACACTGATTTTTTTTTATATGGCATCACTTTGATTTCAGGTGAATTTTTGAATTTGACATTTAACGTTCACTAGATTTATTGTTTGTTCTCTGCGAACGTATCATTCGGTTTGATTTTTTTCCAGATGTTATGAAGAGAACCCCGTAAATTTTACGTTGTCCGTACGTGTTTTAGAGGTATAATGATAATGGTGCGGATTTTATCAAAATCAAATTTTATAATATTGTTATTATTATTATAATTTACAAGTACAAGTATATTACATTTGATTTAGTAATATAGACGTTGAAAATTATAATGATTTATGATCAATAAGATGGATCAAGGAAAGAAATATTTATTAGATTTAATATTTTTGGTATGCCTCGTTATTCTCCTGTGTCATTCGTGTGGAAAACGTTATTTAAAAAAAAAATCATTTTCGGCTATGTAATTATTGTTTTTTAGCACCTATAAAATTATGTCCCGTCTTTCCGGTTTATAAAAAATGGTCTGATTTGTCGGATTGAAATTTTCAAAAAATCGCCAGGGTTTCAAAAATACGATAAAAAAAATACAGAATGTCTTAGAATATTTGTCTAAACCGGAATTTTTTTTTTAAAAATGTGATGCAAGTGGCCTATTACATTATTTCATTATAATGACGCTTGCAGTTTGTACCGAGGTATGCTGCATCGTATCTCTTTCAACTATGACACAAATATTAAATAAATATTTTCAAACATGAAGACAGATCACAACTTAAAACCAATTCATGAACTTTGTTCCCGCCATTATTCATTATTTCAAGCCCGTGTCTAGTTTCCATTAATCTATTTAATAGTCACATCTTTCAATTACAGGCGCCGTAATCGGCACTATTTTTCCATTAATGGCTTTCTGCCCCCGATGTCTCAGTCCGCCATTTAATCTGCCTTCCTCAACATGCGATACAATTTATTGGTGCGCCCTCCGACAGGAAATCTACGGCGTCGGGAGCCGCACTATACAATAGACAAATACAGCCAGGGTCATCCGAAGGGCGGCCGTTCGAGATAGCTTTTATGTTTCGTAGATTTTATCTGATACAGGAAAAGATAAAAAGAAACAGGGTCCGAGGTTATATGAATTAAAACGTACACGTGTTTACACGCCATTGACATTTGATGAATTTACTAAACATTTTTTCTTACATTAGCTCCACACGGGAGGCCTTGAGGAAAACAATTTCCCTCGGGGCCTATGGCATCTTAGATGATGCTGTGTGCATATTTTTTAGGGAAAGGAAGGAGAGGAAGTTCTGGGAGGGAAAAGGGTATAAGGGGTGGGTAGGAATCTCGGATTCAGTGTGTCCCGGAGTGAGTGACGTGTGAATCCATTCCTCCCATTGAGGTGCAAGGCGAGGGATCGAGAGAGTCCGGATGGAGAGATCAAAAGGATTCTATCAACAATCCTCCTCATCTGGTCCGGCATTTTTTTATTGATTCATGTACAGACTGTAATTCTTAGTAAGAATCCAAAATTTCAGCCGGATCGGTGAAATAGGGCCGAAGTTATGACCGACCCCAAGTGTTTAAACGACAGACCCCAAGTGCTAAAACGACAGACCGCAAGTGTTAAAACGATGAATTTTTTAAATTCTTCTTTTGGAATGCTTTTTTATTGATTCGTGTACAGACCATGATTCTTAGTAATAATCCAAAATTTAAGTCGGTTAGGTGCCGTAGGGCCGAAATTATGACCGACCCAATGTGTTAAATTTTAAAAATATTAAAACGACCGACCTATACTAATCTCAGGAACCCGGGCACCCTGCTAAGTCACCAAACGTAGCAAACCACTTGGGGTGACCTATGGAAAGCGTCTTGGTTATCTAAATTGTGAACATATTAGTTAGGTCATTTAAAAAAAAACATGTATCGCTTCACGAAAAAAAACGCTTCTCTTAATTTATGAAGCAATCCTGAGGAAACTTCATGGGATAAATATATATCTTTTTAAATAAAATATGTACATCACTTATCATTACCACACATTATCAGATTAGACCGTAATGAAAAAAAACACTTCTTTGCCAAAAACAAATTAAGTTATTACTAAAATAGTGTCAGCCGGCGTACTGGCATTTCCTGCAGTTAAAGGAGCAGTTTTTCTTCTCAGATGAGAAAACTATATTTCCACGGCACGTGTGCCATTTACAATAATTATATTACGGTTGTAGGTGCTGGTACAAAGTATGTTATACATCAGAAATCATTTCTGTTCCACACTAAATTTGTCAATTAAAATCTTTCATAGATTTATGAAAGATTTAAGGCAGTTTCTTAGCAATAAACATACACAATTTCCAAGGAGGTGCGTCCAATGCCCATAAAATAAAATCGCAGATTAGAGCAAATTTTCACGTGCTTTTAACTCCTGCGGCTTGGACCGCAAATCGTATCGAATAAACATAAATTGTAGACATCCACAAGAAAAACTTGACAAATTTTCTTTTCTCGGTTCAACAACGCATTGCTTCTGAAACTCGTTCCTGAAACTATACTGCTTTTTCTGGGGCCCATAAATATGCAAAAGGCCATTATTTTTCAGTTGTAATCGATTACATCCAATTCCTATGTGTGAAGTGTGAATGGTGGGGCGAGGGAGGAGGAGGAGGGAAGAAACAGGGTTTTACATTCCTTCCACACTTCTTTCTCGGCGAGTTTTCCAATGGATAAATTCATTCCAGTCTTATTGGAATACACGCTGGAGACATTTCCATTGTTCCGCCGTTGTCAGGATTATTGCCGTGTTTATACCTTTCTCGTTTATCTGTCAGATAAATCGAACCTTCTTCCATATTACTGAGAGCATAGCTTCACAGGCCAGATTGGACAATTAAACGATATTTATTCAGTAACAGAGTTAGTTTATTAGAGTGATTTTCTAAGTATCGCCCAGCTTAGGTGAAAGACTACCGTTCAGAATCGAAACACGAAATGGATTTAGTCGTGTCTTGTGACCATATCTGAATAGCCAGGCACTTCCCAATCAACATCTTCCCCTCTCATTTCACCCAATCTAACAAAATACCTCAATTGGAGATACCGTAGTCACACAGGTCCCGGAAACTTAGGACATTATTAATAATAATCATCAAATCACACATTGTTGGAAAACAAATTCATATACAGAAATTTTCTGCTATTCACGTAACACGACTATTGTCTAATAATTACCAACCTTACAAAAGTTTTTTTTTAATTAGTTCCACACAGGAGGCCCTGAAAAAAGTAATTCTCCTCAGAGACTATGTTATCTTTGATGGTGCTGTATGGAGGGTCTTTTTAGGAAAGGAAAGAGAGGAAATTTTGCCAAGGAAAAGGGTTATTAGGAGTGGGTAGGAATCTGGGGTTCAGTGTGTCCAGGAGTGACAGACGTATGAATCCATCCCTCTCAGTGTGGTACAAGACGATGTTCCGAGAGAGTACGGCTTGAGAAGTCAAAGGGATGCAGCCATGCAGCTGGTGGGCAGATGCACCCGCAGCCAAAACCCGGACAAACCTAACCACAGGAACACGAACCATGAGCTTTATTTATTGGGAGAGAAATCGATTAATAACCATGTCGTCGTCGTGTGGTGTCGAATATTTCTACCCGCTTTGTTTGCAGATGCGAATGGTCTGATTTATTTTAACTTTTTTCTATTTTATTTGCTGAATAAATTGCTTTAAAACATTTAATGCACTCCATGATACGTACTTATGTAAAGTTATTCAACATATCACGTTAGTATAGGTAGTTATGTAGTTTTGTGGTGTCTCAACAGATATCAGTAAAGTAGTAGGTATCTTAGAAAAGTGGCAATTGTCGCCGTTCGTGTGTAATACCCAAAGGGTTACGCACGTAGCCGATGATATCCGATAGATAACTGGGCACCTTCAGTACCGAGTTCCCTTGCATCAGAATTAAACGGAGCATCCATTAGAGTGGACTTTTGGTTCAGTTAAATATTCATTTTAAACCACAGGACAACGTCAATAGAGTAACTTGTAATTTCGACGAACCACGAGCTTTATTGAAGTTTCCCGAACATAAATAAAGTAATCCAATCAATGGGATTGAATAACATCACAATTATATATATATATATATATATATATATATATATATATATATATATATATACCAGCAGACCCGGATACACGTTGCTGTGGCTTACTCAACCTTTATAACCAACGCCGTCTGTTAATTTGAAGAGCCGCTGCCTGAATTGAATCTTTGAATTTCTCGTCTTTTCTCTACCATAATATGCAAATATTATACATATAGACCTTCCTCTTGAATCCCTCTGTCTATTGATGAAAACCGCATGAAAATCCGTTGCGCAGTTTAAAAGATCTAAGCGCACATACAGCGGGAGCGACTTCATTTTACACTATGTAAAGATAAAGATATTACCAAATACTTGTATCGGGCCATTCCGAGAGTCAAATTAGAACAGATGAATTTGTATGAGACGACGTATGAATGCGAATGAAGCAAGCAAGACATGTTAAGTTATGTTTGGCATCCATTCTCTCTGCCTATCTCTGCTGAGAAACTGCGAGATGGTGAGTTAGTTAGTTATTAAAAAACTCTCGAAAGGGACTGTTTCTGAACTGTTTGTTTCTTCAAGAAGTTGACAGTTTTACTCTTAATTTTTACAAAAAATAACAGAATTTGATCAGTGAGAATTTTTCTCTATTCACGCATAAATAGATCACGGACTGGTTGTTTCACAAAATTTCAACAATTTATCAAATTTGTAATAGCCCAGTCAGTGGGGGATAAAAAAGGCCTTCAGCTTGCAAAAGGTCGTGAGTAGCGATTTTGATATATGTTGTTTAGATTAGGACTCTAAAGAAAAAAAAGTTTTCAACCTTGGGGGGGGGGGGGGGGGGGGTCGAGCTCGAGCCGCCATCTTGGATTGAAGGTCCAAAAAAAAATCCTCAACGGTTGATTTTAGAACAAAAATGTCTATGGCAAACTTGAAGAAGACTAAATTACGTACATTTTTTGTTTAATTTTTTTTTCTAAATCTAATATATAATGACTTACAGAGGTAGAAAGTAAAAAAAATTGACGAAAAATCGTAAAACTCAAGTTTTGATGATAAATTTTGTAAGAACATATTACACAATATCATTTTAACGTATTTCCACAACACAATATAATTATATAGCAAAATCTATTTCAAATCACAGTAATTTTTCGTGTTACATAGAGGAGAGAAAGAGACGGCAACATATTGTGTGCCTGCAGTCCTGACTGCAGCGTTGCCACCTCAGCGCCTATATTGCTATAGGCTAGGACCCCACTATGACAAACCCGACGTCATCGAGTGCATGGATGAAACTACTTTGAAGTGATAATGAAAATTTAGTAAGCTTTAAAAAAGCTAGTCTGCCAGTGCGTCTTCATTGAGTATACGAATGAAAACAACATGATGCAAAACCGGAAGACATAACAGATGAAGGAAAACGCTTTCTTATTGCTCTGTACGGGAGTTCAAAAATGGTATGGAATCCACCAATGGGCTTGTTCCAATAAGAATGACAAATAAACCAGCACCCGAGACTTTATTAAAATTTATTTCTTGCAATTGAATATGAAGAGATTTTGTCAATGGAAGCCCAGCATCTCAGTACCACAGGCAATGAGTTAGATCATGACATTGATGACAAAGACTATTATTAAGATGTCAATATCAACCAACCGGGATCAACAAAAAATATTATTACGCAATAGCGAATATGTAACATAATTACGAATATTAGTCGAACTCTGTGCGGCTCGCCATATCATCGCTGGAATATCTGTAGAATAGACATACTGATCTTGAAATTGTCGAAAGATCCCTACAGGCTGTAAGAGAGGTTTTTGGAGACTCGGCAAAAGAGGTGGGTTTGCAAATCAATGAGAATAAAACTAAAATCATGATGTAAACCAGAACCCCAAACCATAGAATAAAAGTTAAATTGAAATTTAAAGACACTTATAATTTCGAAGTGGTGGAAGAGTTTACATACCTGGGCTCCATCATAACGCATGACAAAGAAAACCCAGTAGAAGTAAGAAAGCGCATCACAGGCACTAACAACACTTCGCGTTGTTGCCAGTTTCAAATCCCGAAACGTCCATAGGAAAACTCTATATAAAACAAGTATTAGAACATTCTTGGCCTATGGATGTGTGGCGGGAACAGCTGGACACCTTCGAAAGAAAGGTACTTCTAAGAATCTTAGGAGCGGTGCAAGAGAGAGGCATTGGAGGGAACCCAACGGCGTTATAAGGAAACCTATCCTCCTTCACCGCACACGTCAAGAATCTATTTTATTGAACGAAGCTACATTTGTTTGAACTACTCTAGACCCTCCAATGTCCATGCATACGGGGTGAGAAAGCAGTATTGAGAAAGCAGTATGCAAGTACTTACATTAACATGAGGAAGAGGCTTGGAGAATCCGCCACAATAAAGTTATATTATTTACCAAGCTCCCAGACTCTCCATCCATCTAAGGCTCCAAAGACTAAGATGGGCCAGACATATGCATCGAATGTCAAGCACACGAGTACCGAAGAAGGTTCTAACAGAACATCCAAGTGGTAAACGAAAGGTGGGCAGACCTAGGCCGAGACGGGAGGATGATGTCAGGAAGGATGCAAGAGGACTACTCCATGTCGCAGTTAGGAAGACGACGGCCGAGGACGGAGGGCGGTAAAGGATTATGTTGAAAGAGGCCAAGGCTCGAAATGGGTTGTAATGCCATTGAAAAGGAAGAAGACCTATTGGGGACACCACAATAAAAAATACGTCATTTTCTCTATCTCATCGTGGTGTGGAAATTATAATTATGTAATGAATAGCCCGGAAAAATAACAAAAATTGGGAATTTCACCATTTTTTAGAAAATATTCACATTTCCGCCACTATAACTCGTTACCTGTTAGACTTATAAAAAAAAATTGAAACAAAAAATATTTGAAATTTTATCTTCTTTAAGTTTGTTTTTCGCAATTTGGTTGTAAGATCAACCATTGCACAATTATTTTGAAAAAACCAAATTTTGACACCTTCAATCCAAGATGGCGGCTCGGCTCGACTCCCCCAAGGTCGAAAACTTTTTTTTTTCTTTAGTGTACCAATCTTAACAACATATATCAAAATCGCTACTACACGACCTTTTGCAAGGTAAAACTCCCCACTGACTGGGCTATAAGTTAATTTTCAGGTTGTGTAAAAATGTTGTTTGTTTATAAACGAAAATATAAATAACACTTGTTCGAATTGCTAAAATTCCACTTTACTCCATAATTCCTCAACGTCAGACCGAAAATCTATCATAATCGGAAATCGTATACTCCAACAATATGCAGAAAATTTATCAGACGTCTTACAACGGGGGTGGAACAAGAATCTGGGGGAAATAAGGAGGGGTTGGGTGAAAGTGTGGGTTATTGGGGGGGTTTCCGTGATTTATGTCCCCCCTCGGGGGTCGTGCCCCGCCATGCCCCCGGTCTCGCCCCCCATATTTTACCATGGACAGATTTAAAGAAATTCACACAGTGGCGGCAGATTTATGGCTAGTTGAGATACTACCCCTGTTTTTTTCGTAGGACGGTTTGTAGGACGCTCCCTGCGGGGAGGGGGATCGGGAAGGGGGAGGAGTAACGGTTTTGTGAAGATTTATTGATAATGGTCATCGCGCTCCTTTCAATTTTTATAAAGTTTTGTATATTTTACATGACTTTTGAAGTGCGATATGCTTTATCGGATAACCGATTGGTGATGGCATTTATGAATTTATTAGTGAAAAATCACGGAATATTTATAATTGTAGGATTCATCATTGCTTTTTAAAAGATTTTTCTTGAAAAAAAAAACCTTGATAAACTTGCAAAATTACGACATCTATCCACCACTATTAAAAAAAAAATCATGACCTTTCACCCCAAAGGAGTGTTCTAGTAAGTGTCAAGTGAACGAGTTTTAAGAAATATTTGTAAGTATGATTTCGGGTGCATAGTACTAATTTGAGAGGCGGATGTGGGTACCGACACCCCGGGAACCATTTATTGGATAACCAACACCCCTGCCATAGGTCACCGCAAGTGGTTCGCTACGTTTGGTGACTTAGTAGAGGTGCCCGGGCCCATTTGGTGAGGTTTGTCTAGCTCTTGGTGGCCAGTGCGTTTGCCCACCTACTGCGTGGTGGGCCGGATCAAGAGCAATTGTTTGAGGGAGATCTAACTATTTTTTATGTGAATACCACACAAAAATCGCAGCAGCTCCCGTCTGGAGCCAGTGGGACTATGGCATCCCCAATTGAGGTATGTTGTGAGGTTGAAGGTAGTGGGGAGGGGAAAGATACGGGGAAGAGGTAGGTGGGGAAGTACCTGGCTATTTAGATCTGGTCACCGAACACGGTTAAAGCCATTTCAATCATCGTTTCAAATCTGAATGGCGGTCTTTCGCAAGGGCGATACTGAGTGTATTTTTCACTCTGGAACGTGCCGCAAGTTTTAAATGAATTAATTATGAAATAACACAAATTAATGAAATAAAGTTTATACGCTAGGTCTATTCATTATTCTTACATAATGGTATATATAGCTCGCTGTTGAGAACGCGACTTTACAGGACAGGACAAAGAAGGACAGGAAACAAACACAAAACACCAATTTTCTCACCACCGACAGCCGAAATTAGTAATTGACACCTATCTAGTTCTAACAGTTCCCATAAAGCGCCTGTAGGGGCGTGTAAATAGCCCCAGACATGAGGGAATACTACCCTTTATAATTAATGAAAGATGAACTTTTCCCTATGTTACACAAAACAGATTATACAGCAATTCGAAAATCCTCAGTGAAAACAAAACAAAAAACTCACTCTGAGAATGCAGCTCTTCACACGATGTCCAGCACAAACGACACTAGTTTCCTTCAAAATATTGATTTTGCCAAGGCGGTAGTGCACAATCTCAATTGTTTATCACAGGAAGGTAGTTCACACGATGAATATTAATTTGCAAAAAAATAGTACGTGCCGGAATTTCACAACAATAATTTAATTATGGGTTAATTATTTGATTAGGACTGACATCTATTGGCTTTAACCAACACTCACGTCGGAAGTAATTGCTTGCGCCACAGAGGTAAAAAAATGCCTGAAATCACTGAATTTCAATGTCACATAGGGAAATTCAATGTAATACAACCACCATAGATGGCGCCCCCATGGTCCCATAGCATAAATTATTAATTTAAATGAGATTAATGCCCAAATGTATTAAAATATATTTTATGGCGCGTATCCATCGCCTACTCGTACACATTTAATATGTATGGCACGTTTTTATTTATTTTAGTTTAGTTTTTCTTATCTATTATTTGTTTTATACATATTATAATATATTATATATATTAAAAAAAATATATATTTAACAGAAAATAAGAAAAAATCATATTTATATATATATATATATATATATATATATATATATATATATATATATATATATATATATATATATATATTTTCTGTTAATTACCTATTTTTTGTTTTATACATTTAAAAAAAATATTATTTTTCCTTTGCTAAACTGTGGTTAACATGCGTTTATCCGCCTTTTTAACTCGAGCTTTGCTCTTAAAAAGGGTGTAAAGCGTATTATTAAATGTATTTTAATAGAAAAACTTTATTTAATGTATATAAACATGTAATTGATACTATTATGTTTATTAAATAAAAAAAAAATATTTTTATTTTTATTTTAACTTTATGAGTAAAACCTCAAATTGTAATATTTAATTAAATGAAGACAATATAAGCGAAACTCAATCGAAAATCTGAAAACAGAAAAATCAGAAAAAGATATTGACACATCTGGGACACGAACCCAATATGATGTGTCAATATCTTTTTCTGATTTTTCTGTTTTCAGATTTTCGATTGAGTTTCGCTTATATTGTCTTCATTTAATAAAAAAAAAATAAAAAAAGTTGGTTTGAAATGGAAACTTCTTAATTTACTTTCAATTAATGGTTTTTCAATTTTGGAGCTGTATTACAAATTGTAACCTTGCCCTAAAACCAATAATTTTCTGATTGAGAATGGAATCTTGTCATGATTAATGACAGCCTGGACTCAACTATTGTAAATTTTATAGAAATTTTCATATATATTTTATATATTTGGGAGGCGGAAATGGGTACCGCCGCCCTGGGAACCTTTATTGGATAACCAACACCTCTACCATAGGTCACCCCAAGTGGTTTGCAACATTTGGTGATTTAGCAGGGGTGCCCGGGTTCATGGGATGAGGTTAGTCTAGGTCTTGGAGGTGGATGACCAGGATACACTGAACCACAGATTCCTACCCACCCCTTAAACCTTTTTCCTTCCCAAAACTCTCCTCTCCTTCCTTTCTCTAAAAAAACCCTCCACCCAGCATCCCCAAAGATGACATAGGCCCTCAGGGCCTCCTGTATGGAGCTCATGTAACAAAAATGGTGACTCGACAATTCGTCCTGCGACAATTCATCCGGCGACAGTTCATCCTGCGACAGTTCATCCGGCCGACAGTTCATCCTGCCGACAGTTCATCCTGCCGATAGTTCATCCCGCCGAAAATTCATCCGGCGATAATTCATCCTGCCTGATCATTTAGAAATTTTTTATTAAGTAAGTATGCAAAGAGGATATACGGCCGTACAACCAAAATCGATATACTTATATCTGAAGGCATCTTGAGTGGAAATCCGCAGTAAAAATATTTTTACTAACAATAATTTCGACTCTCCGAAGAAGCATGCGTGAATAACAAAATACGACATACTTATACTTATAGGTTAGGTTAGGTTAGGTTAGGTTGAATTGTCAGGATGAATTGTCAGGATGAATTGTCGCCGGATGAATTGTCGGCGGGATAAACTGTCGGCAGGATGAACTGTCGGCAGGATGAACTGTCGGCCGGATGAACTGTCGCAGGATGAACTGTCGCCGGATGAATTGTCGCAGGATGAACTGTCATGGAACCAACAAAAATATATACATATATACGAAAATTAAATTTTATTAGATTGATTTGTGTTGTGTCACAATTTAGTAATTTAAAAATAATATAAGACATTAGTGGAAGATTCTCTCAGTATCGCCCTGGTGTAAGACCACTCAGAATTGAAACGTTGCTTGAAATGGCTTTAGCCGTGTTTGGTGACTAGATCTGAAGAGCCAGGTACTTCCCTACCTTCCTTTTCCCCATCATCCTTCCTTAACCCCTCTCCACTGCCTTCAACCTCACAACATACCCCAATTGGGTACGCCATAGTATCACTGACTCCAGGCGTTTGGGTGCTTATGGGACTAGGGTGATTCACATAAAAAAATAAATTAAATATAACGTAATGTGTAACTGATGATCCAGGAAAAGATTGATAGAAAAAACTCACGAGGCCGGTTTTAGGGTTGTTCTGACAACAGTATATGCAGGGTGAAGATTGCCTTAAGAGGGAATAACCTATAACCTGACAAAACCGGAAATATGTCATTTTTAAATAAAATTTTAGCCGTTTCGACTGTTTTCCTCAAAAAAGTATAACTTGGTTTCGGATGATTGTTCGTTTATCTGGTATAGGTATGTCTTGAATTATGAGAAAATATGTTTATTTTAGCATAATAAGGTTATACCGTAGGCCGTTGGCAGATTTGTTAAATTTTCAAACAAAATATTGTATCAGGTACACAACACACATTTCAAATCATATAATCATGCAGTAAAATAAATCAATAAATTATCCGGGAAAGCTATGTTTAAGAATTTAAATTTAAATTTAAATAAAACCATTAAAAAAAAGATCCGCGCACGTGTTTTGTGACGAAAATACTTCACTTTGTCTATTTATTTACGGTCTTTTTTTTACATTCTTATTTTGCTAAGATATTATTGAAAAATTATAAATATTTATAAACTACAAAATTTTAATAGTTTTATCATCACGCCTTTCAGCATTTTTGAATGTAGGTATAAAAAGCGAATTTTGAATGAAATAAAATCGAAAGGGGTCGTCCATTAATCACATGATGTTTTTTAGCAACTTTTTAACCCCCCCCCCCCCTTGGTGATATGTGGTGAGGTTTTAGACTAACCCCCCCCCCCAAATCACGTGTATTTTTTTTAGTACAAAGTATTTTGAAATTTTCAGAATATTATCACGAAAAATAAATACACCTGATATCTCATTGTACCCCCCCCCCTTCGAGCCTCACGTGATTAATGGACGACTCCAAAGGGGTTATTTGAAAAAAGCTGGTACGGAGAATAATTAATCTTTCTCATTGGATTGTACGATCGTGAGAACATCTTTTGACAAAATTTGAATTCTCGGCCGCTGGCTGGTTAAAGGCCCTTAAAGATAGATATAATATCATTCGATAGGAGAGGGTTCTCGAAAACAAAAAAAAATCTCAACTATTTTGAAAAATAAAAATAAACTGTTTATTTGTTTTAGTAAGCCCAAATAAACATGCAAAATCGAAAATCAGTTCTGAACACATGCATAATTTAATAACATGCATGTTGCTGGCCATAAACAGCTAAATACTATTTCTACATCGCGTTGCGAACACATTACTATTCATTCTCCCGTTCAACGTGTTCGATACAATGTAGTGCGGATTGCGGCAGATAGGCGCGGGCTTAAAATGGCTCATTTTATGCTTTAATTGACTGTAATAATTTGATCACGGAGATATGAAAGCATTTGATGGGTTCGAATCACGTCAGTTAGTGCAGTTTGTTGTAGATTTATAATTTATTCGTACGTAACCATTAATTAGATTTCCACATATTAAGGTTAAAGTATGGCAAGGTAGTTGCGATAATTGCCTGCTCATAATAGGGTAATACGAACTCTAACGATTTGTATTGATAAAATGTTGAAAAATCTACATGACGCCACGCCATTTCATCACGGAAAAAAGTGAGTTATTTGTTTTTTTGTTTGTTTATTTTTCAGTGGTTAAAGTCTATTGAAAACTTCCATTAAAAAGTTACCTACCAGTTGCGGTTTATTCACACATGACTACAAAAATAATAGAAGTAACGGACTGCTGAAAATTCCTTCCTTTCTGTACAACGACTATGCGGATTGAAAGATTTTTGCGAGCACTCAATGCAGTTTTAATTTTAATTCTTTCGAACTTCATTAACGCAGCCACCTTTCCAAGTCCTGCATTGCACGCAACAAAAAAATTATAATTATGATTCATTTCAACGGATGCGAATTATGAGAGAATAAAGTAAGAAACTTCCGAGGAAAAAAGTTTTATATGTATAATGTTTGGTGGAAACAGAAAAGTACACTCCTCCAAAAATCATTCAAGTGCTGTAAAAATGTACTTGCATGGAAGATCACTTTGTACACCAGGTTTGGTACTTGAATTCGTTCTATAAAAGATTTTGAATTTAACAAATTTCAACTTCTATGCTTTCTTTGCGCTTTACTAAAGACTAACGATTAAACCCCATTTTAAATTTTCATCGACTTAAAGAAAGCATTTGAAAACGTTTCCCTTGAAAGCTTCGTATTTACATTAAAAGATAATGGCATTAACCACATACATGGAAAGAAAGCTACTTAACAGAGAGATCTGAAATTATAAAATTAATAACCAAACATTTAGTACATCCCTAACAAGTAAATTTGGCATCCTTCAAGGTACTGTCCTCGGACCAGCATTTTTTCTTATACATGTGAATGACACTTTTCAACCGAAAATGAATGGTAAAATAATCTCTTATGCAGATGATACTGCATTCTTAATAAAATGCCAAACATGGAAAGAAGTTAACAAACTTGCAAATGAAGATATTAAAATAATGATTTTATAATAACCTACTCACACTTAAGGTACGTTCACATTGATCAAGTACCCAGTAGCCAGTACACGCGCTACTTGACTCGCCGAAAACCGTTCGCATTACTTTCAAGTAATGCGAACGGAAGTCCGTTACAAGATGACAGCGGGTGACGGGAGCTCCGAAGCAAAATAAATACGCTAATTAAGCTTATTTTCATGCTCATTTTGATGTTTATTTTAGAAGAGGTGGAAGAATAAATTAGTAAGATTGATGAAAATTGATTGATGATGATTTGTTAGATGAAAATAAATAAACTAAGGACTCGAAAAGAGATTAATACCAGCATAAATAAATGAATTTAGGGTAGCATCTTCGCGCTATCACCACGACATTTCCGCGCGTTCACAAATCAACACTGCTAAAACGGTCGGTTCGCGCCTGTCAGTGCGCAGGGACGCGTGGTGGGAGTCGCTACTCGCCGAAAAAATAGAAAATCTACTAAAGAGCTGACTCTACCACTCTACTAAAATTACAGTGTTCGGACGCGTTTAGTTACTATACTCTCCACTCGACTAAAATACTTGATCAATCAGAACGGGGCTTTACAGAAAAACCTAATCAGAAAGTTAATATTATAATCCACTGTAAAAAATGTGACAACGTAAACTGTTAACTATATAATCCTATTTGTACTGTAATTAACTCTTCTTCTGAAATTAATTGTCTCGGTGTGATCATTGATGAAAACCTCAAGTGGAATAGCCACATTTCAGAGTTTGTAAAGAGAATAAAGAAATGTTTTATAATTTTACGTTAAAAATATATATATAATGTGAAAATGGTAATATGCCCTCTTTGCTTATCCAAGTGCTTGTAGTTTGAGGAGAATCTTACAAAAACAATCCAAACCCGGTAAAAGTTTAGCAAAGTCTTACTTAAAAAAACCAACCTTCCCAACAGATACACTTTTTAAATTGCTTCCAGTACCAAATGTCGATGACATATTCAAGCAAGCATCCAACGCGTACAGAAAACACAGCAAAGATTTTCAAATATTTTACAAATAATGACAAATGAAATCAATCTATTATTCCGATGTAATTTTTAAAACAACACAAATGCAAAACCATAATATTTACCCAGCCATAAAAAACTACAATAATCTCCCTTCTGAATTGTATTATAAAATGGGAGACTGGGGAGAATGGAGAACGGGAGACTCCCGCTGTATTATAAACCAATAAAAATAAATAAATAAAATTTAAAAAAATTTCCAAAAACAATTACATTAAAACATTTTTTTTTACAAAACATAATACAGGGTGGGGCAGAGAGAAGTTACTGATTTCAAAAAATCACTGAAGGCCTCCCAGACCGAGCAAAGGGGTAGAGCTGGTACCGTTAGGTCGGGGAAATGATGCCGTTTATGGTAGTTACTATACCGTGGTCAGGTAAGTACCGGGGCCTTGTCTTGGAGACGTTCTTTAAAAACGGGTAAAGCGTTGTGGCTGCACATGGGGCTTTCCGGGTCCAGTTCGAGTTAAATCGTAACAACAGTGTTCCTGATCCTAAAACCACTTGGAAATGGTTCAGTAATGTAAGGTGGACAAGAACTCCAGATCCTAAAATACCAGTTGGGCGATCTAAAAGTGTGCAAACACCTGAGAAAATCGCGGCAGTAAGAGCGTGAACTGAAGAGTCTACAACCCGAGCAGCGCGGAAACATGCCGCTGCGCTTGGAATATCGTCCAGAATTATAAGGAAAATCTTACACTCAGACCTTCACCTGTAGGTACCCCTACAAAATGATGCATACACGGGAATCGAGCCCACAAGATTTTGTGAAACGTTGAGATGCTTGCATTGCAATTGTAACTGCTGTATCATTCGGCGCTGTTTTGTGCACGAAGGATTAACCATTGCCTTTATTAAGTTATTCATCTCACTATTGTGAGATGTTGGAGAACCTCAGGAGTCCCAAAATGAAAGAGTATGGTGAGGAACACGATACAGAAGTCTTCTAGTTTCAACAAGATAAAGCCATGGCCCATGCTGTCCATCGTTCATGCAAAATTTTGCAAAAGCTCTTTCCAGGTCACCTTATCTCTTTGCGAGGGGATATTCCATGGCCCCCTCGCTCTTCCGATTTGACCCCGGGTGACTTTTTTCTGTGAGGATAAGTCAAGGCCGAGGTAAACAAACTTCGACCTCAAACCGCTGAAGCTCTGAACGAGGCGATTGAGGACGCCATCGTTGGAATTATGCTTGGAAGAGTGGCTGAAAACATCTTTGAAAGGCTCAATATGTTTATTGCTTGCCAAGGCCGCCACGACAGACGATATCATTTATAAAGCATTATTGACATTGACATCGAAAACTGCACCATTTCCCAGATCTAACGGTACCTGCCCGGCCCCTTTGCTCGGTCTGGGGGGCCTTCAGTGATTTTTTGAACTAGTAACTCCTCTCTGCCCCACCCGTATTATAACAAGCAATCTGAGTAAGAATCGCTCCATTATCGGGACAAGAGCTCCTCATTTCTGATAGGTGTACATTACCAATGATGACCTTCAATATAATATTTTGTAAAATATATATGTATAAACGTAACCCATACTCTTTATTAAAGAAATACAAATAAAAAACTATTAATAAAACGCATTTCTTGTAACATTGGTTCCACTATGCAACTATTATTCAGTACACACCCCACGATTCCGTTTAAATTAAACGTACTTACTGCATTACTTGCTCCCTTATTATCCGATAATGAGCCACAATATTCCCGCTTCCGGTCGTTTTGCGTAATGATTCAGTTCACACCTGCTTACAACATCACGAAAATGAAAAAACTTTACGTAAACAAGTGTTACTTCTACTTGTATTGTCTCTCGCATTGTACCGCTTCTTGTGCCTATTTTAATTGCTGGCAATTTTATCCTCCGAAGAAATGTATTTATAATGCTATAAATATTAATAATATTCCTTTGAATTGCCATTGTGTACTCTGCCTTACACAACACGTATCGCGTATACTTTTTTACATTTTACAGGAATTTTGCTAATCATTCGATTAGGTAAGAAAAACACATCATGTCGATGTTAACACTTTCGAGCCAGATTTCTCAGTAGATAACAGTCGCATGTTGCGTTGTAAATATGAAAATAAATAAAAATAGCATCTAACAACCATAAGAAACAATTTTATTTTTATTATAAAACCTTGATAGACCACGTACCTGAACCCTTGACTCTGTGCAGAAATGGGTGAACTGCAATCTTTAGAGCACAGGCGTCAGGTGAGAATGCTGTTCTGTCCTTGTTCTACTTGTATTTCTATGGAAGATGCTCTGAGGAAGTGGCGCCATTGATCTCTTTGGCACCGGTGCGTAGTTGGGAAACATGCCAAATGCTCGCTCAACATTTGAACACGGTTGATAACGGATCGCTTCTTCGTCTCATTCTTGAGTACAATATCTCGGCTGTGACACGACCTCTGTTTTTTCTCTTTCCTAAAACACGGGTCTCTTCAAGACCCATTTTCACTCCTATTTTCGCAATTTAATAAACATAGCACATTATATTTACATATTAAATTTGGGAGGCGGGAATGGGTATCGCCGCCCCGGGAACCTTTATTGGATAACCAACACATCTGCCGTAGATCACCCCAAGTGATTTAGGAGGGGTGCCCGAGTTTATGGGATGAGGTTTGTCTTGGTCTTGGAGGTGGATGACCACACTGAACCCCAGATTTCTACCCACCCGTTAAACCCTTTTCCTTCCCAGAACTCTCCTCTCCTTCCTTTTCTTAAAAAAACCCTCCATACAGCATCCCTAAAGATGTCATAGGCCCTGAGGGAAATCATTTTCCTCAGGGCCTCCTGTGTGGAGCTCATGTAAAGAAAAAATTAAATGTCTAGAAGTAAGGCACTATTCGACTGTTTCTTCTTCCTTTACTAATTAACCAGTTTTTTTTTGCAATTTTATTGTGGTTCATGCTCTTCTGTATTAATTATAATTATAATTAATTATATCCTATCTATATTTTACAGTTCTAAGTTTTCATTTTTTTGGAAGGTCGGTATTGTTATAATTAAAGACCGGATTATATGCAAATGCATATTTGCATATGCATTTGCATATTTAGACCCCTTTCAGCGGTAGTTGCATATTTTAGCAAAAAAAAATGAGATCTTGCATATTTACGCTTGATCTCGTTCATCATTCAGACGCTCCACATAGTGCAAAGAAGCGTTTGACGATGCTAGTATTGAAAAAAAATCTAGCTATGATTAGCACTCATTTCGCCTACATACCTGCAAGTATAAAAACGCTTGAAACTCATGGATTGGCGTTGAATGAATCTATTCAGGTTATGAAGAAAATTCGCCTCATGAATTTGAAAACTTACTGAAAATTCGCCTTATGAATTTGAAAACTTACTGAACAATAACCCAGGGTTTGAACCCTTATGCCAAATTGATAGCTTCATCAACGGGGCAGGTGAAATTTTGCCCGGCACAATATGTTCAAAAATCGCACCCAAATTTAAATTCTGTCCAGTCACATCAGTAGACGTAGAAGGCTCCTTTTCCACTTACCGTAGTCACAATTTGTTTACAGAACATTTAGAACAGTACTTAGTTATGTACGTTTTTAAAGGTTAATTGTAAATTTCATTGTTAAATACATTTTGTAATTGATATTTTCGAAAATACGATTGTTGTCCTTGAGAACAAATAGCTTACTAAAATAAAAATAAAAATATTTAAAAATACGACTTCCTGTATTATTTCATGTTGCATATTTTGGCCTTGTTATGGATTTTCGTGCATATTTTAGCTATTTTTATTGCATATTTGCATGCATATTTTGGGCTGTTTTTGTTGCATATAATCCGGTTTTTAGTTATAATATTTGTGTTCTCGATTTTAATAACTCGGGTACGCCTCACACATCATATTTTTGTTTAGTAATGTTACATTGTTGTGTAAACAAGCTTATGAGTTCGAGTGGTTAAGAATTTCTAATAATATAATACCACATTACAAAAAGTACACGGTGATGGTATTACAAAACATAACAAAAGTAACGTTAACGACATTCAGTTATATTCATACAACATTTATCAAAAACAACTGATTAAGATGAGGGCATTTAGGGGTTAAATCACGTTATTACCTCCATCAGTACTATTATCAGTATTTTATTTATTTTATCGAGAAACTTCGTTCAGATTCCCCGGCTATAACGAGATGTTCCTTAGCCTTTCAACTAATCAATTTTTTACCGTCTCATTCTTCTCCAAGTGTAAATGCTGTCGGCCCTTATATGCTTCAAGACGTTGAGTGGAGAAAATATGCCACTCTTTCAGACTGTTCTCCGCAGGAATGTTTTAATAGTGACTGGATCCGCTGTTATTTATGTGTGCAATTATTAATAGATAGGAACATTCATCATAGTTCTTATGCAAAATGAAGTATTTTTAAACAATGGCGGTTGAATGCCGACGCATACGATGCAAAATAACAAGAGAACATCAATAAAAACATAGTGCAAGAGTTCAATTAGGATTTTCTTGGAATTGAATTGCCCGTAAACGGTTTGATGGGAACTCAAATAGCACTGCGATTTTTGAATTTTAGAAATAAGTATATCCACGCAGGAGGTACTGAGGAAAAAATCCCTCAGGTCCTAAGTGATCTTTGGGGATTTTTGTGGCCGGTATTTTCAGGGAAAGGAAGGAGAGGAAGTTCTGGGAAGGAAAATTGTGTTAGGGGTAGGTAGGAATTGGGGGTCAATGTGTCCAGGAGTGAAAGACGTATGAATTGAACCCTCCCGCTGCAGTGCAAGGCGATGGGTGGAGTCCCATTATACCGGCACCCCTGCTAAGTAACCAAAGGTAGCGAACCACTGAGGGTATGTTGTTACAACAAAGTAATTTAATTAAATGGAAACCAGGCAGATCATGGTGCGCCTAGCTACTTCGTGAAGTGCCTGGCGGCAGACAGTGAAGTGCCTCAGTCGCAACATGTTCCGACTGATTTTACAATTTGCCTGCGACAGATACATCTTTATTAATTTAATCAAAATTATCAACGTGTTTCGGAACCAATGGTTTCTTCGTCAGGATAAAATGAAAATTAACGAAAATAACAATAGACAAAGAAGTTCGGGAAGCCGGCATGGGTACCGCAACCCTGGGAAACATTTATTGGATAACCAACACCTCTGCCATAGGTCACCCCAAGTGGCTCGCTACGTTTGGTGACTTAGCAGGGGTGCCCGGGTGCCCCATGGGGTTAGTTTTTTCCGGGTTTTTCACCAGCTCTGTGGCAGGCTAGATTGGGAGATACTGACAAAAACATTAAAAGAGTGGTGATTAATTAAGTAAATGAATAAAAAAAAACAATTACACAAAATAAAATTATTATTTTATAATTCATAATATACTCGTATTTATGACTACGAACCTATTGAATGTTCCTCTTCCCCGTATCCTTCCCTCCCAACCCCCATCAGCATCGTAATATACCTTATTTGGGGCTAACTGTTTTTGGGCAGTTATTGCAGTGTTCACACAAAAATCATACATTTTACGAAAATGTTGTATTATATATATAATAAACTCCTCCTTTTTTTTCCGCAATTGGAAAAAATTCTGTAAAATGTATTTCTAAATCAGGTCAACTTCGGAATTAAGTTCTTAAATTTCTGGGAATGCTATTCTCAGGTATTTCCTATTTCTAATTCGGGTAAGGTTTGAAGTCTCGATTTTTCGTTGCTGCAAAATTCTCTAAAAATATTCTCTTCCTTTTGCTAATTGTCGAGAATTTTCAAATTCATTGACGTTAGGAGGAATGAAATGCCGCTCATCTGCCTTTTTCAGGGGTAGTGATATTTTTTCGAAATCTATATATTCCAACTCCTTCTTGTTTGCGTCGTATTTTCCAATGATACCTACTACATCTAAGGACGGTTATGCACTGAGCCTGTTATCGACCATCTTACATGGACTCCACACAATTTACTCTGGTCCGAAAGAAAGAATAATATCTGGATTTTATAAAGTGACTCCCTGTTGTTACTGTGGCATCAAACTTTGTTTCAAATATTGCTATTTTTTCTGTATCATTTTCTTATTATATATATATATATATACAGGGTGTTAAGGGACGTACTTGACTTACTTTAACCAGTGATTCCTGACATTATTTGGAGTAAAAAATGTAAATGAAATTTTGGTCTCCGGTGACTTTTTTTGACGACTTTTTTTTTTTTTTTCAAAATTTTTTTCTTCAAAATCAAACAAAAAAAAATTTCTTCCGCACGTCGTCACTGGTCACTCAGCCGGGTGTCTGACGAACCCCTTACCCTTCCTCCAACTATTCAACAACTACCATTTTTTTATGTTTTTGTAGAAAAAATAAATAAAAAAAACATCAAAAATGTCACCGGAGACCAAAATTTCATTTACATTTTTTACTCCAAATAATGTCAGGAATCACTGATTAAAGTAAGTCAAGTACGTCCCTTAACACCCTGTATATATATATATATATATTATTTTCCCATGGTACTCTTTCTGAAGAGATCCACCAGATTTGATTTTCAGTTTTTTAAGGAAATTGATCATTTGAATGAAGAGTCGATGAATAAAATAAGTATTTTTAATAATTATTTTCCAAAAGAAAGTCTAGTTTACAAATTTAAATCTAATTTTAATTTAAATACTTTGGGGTGTGATATTATAAATTTAATGAAAATGCACACTTTGTAAAATACCACTTTTATTTGAGTTAATATAATTACCCCTGACGAAACCTGAGCTAAGCGAAACTGGTTGGTAGGTAATTATTATTTCAAATAAAAAGTGGTGTGTTACAAAGTGTATTTTTTACAAATAACTTGGCAAAAGGAGACTAGAGACGCTCGATTTCAAGCGCAAAAGTGGTGTTTATTTATTTTATGAAAATTATTATAAGAAAGAAAAAAGCTAATCAAGGAAAACTATAACAAATAATCTTAGCCATAATACAGAATTTTTTAATGTTGTACACGTTCATACATTTGTAATAATTTTATTTTATTTTATTAGTTTACGCTTTTATCTATATATATAAAAATCAAAATATGCTGATTTATATGTAGGTATATACAAAATATGTGAGTTGTCTATGTATTGCTATATTAAGCACAGGAAATGCTTGAAACTTTCAAAATACCCCTTTTCCACCCTTTCTGGATTATTACAACCTTATGACATGAAAAGTTTTTTTAATTGTTACGAAAACTCTTATGAATCTGTTAAAAATGTCACAATTTGAGAATGAAATTTTGCAAACCATCGATTGTTTAATCAAAATTCAATTTTCCAATAAGCTCTTTAAATGAATGAATTTACTTGTACTAAGTAAGTAAGAATTATAGGCATTTTAAATAGGTACCTGTGTTAGGTATCAAATTTGATTGATTGTTATTATAATATACAAAAATAAATGTTTGTAATATGTGAAAATTGAAAATTTGGATAAAAAAATTGTAATAGGTGGTGCGCGATCTGTTTGAAAAATGAATGTACTGGGACTGAATTTATGGAACGCGGGAGGCGGGTTGGCGGGACAGGGGAGCGGGAGAGGAGAGAGAGATGGCGGGAAAGGTGAGGGGAAGGGGGAATGGGAGGGGAAGGGGTGGCGGAAGGGGAACGGGACGAATGGGAAAGGTCACGCAGGGAAAAACAATTTCTTCAATAAGTGGCATTGCAACGCATGTCGGGAAATCGCTAGTTTTTTATAGATTAATTAACAATACTCTAGCAAAAGTAATATTTTTAACCTAAATAATAAACGAAACATAGTGTCAGAACGTCAGAAGTGAGATCTCGAAACACAAGATGTCGATGGATAACGTCAAGGATTTGTCAAAGTCGCACATGCAGCTTAATTCAGGCGAGGGAAAATAAAATTGTTAACCCATAGACTACCGGATATGGTAGAGTTGTCAAACAACTGGATAGATATTATGGTTTTTGATTGTTTAATGTATGTAAAGTTTTATTTTATTGTTTAAATCAAGAATGGGAATGTCACATCACTAATGCTATATGATGCGCATCACTAGTGATGATGGTGTTATTATCTTCTATGGCCTCCCTCTAAAATGTCTAATGTCAAAGTCTGAATTAGTAAAGTCATTACATTATTATAAAAAATTTAAACAGTTATCTCTACATATTATCAATTAAAGTCCTCTGCCGCGTCTGTCTGTCTGTTCGCGATAAACTGAAAATCTACTGAACGGATTTTCATGCGGTTTTCGCCAATAGATACAGTGATCCATGAGAAAGGTTTAGGTGTATAATTTGTCAAGGTTTTGTATAAATTGGTTGAAATATATAATATATAAAGGAGGACGAGCGGGCTGGCAAGCACACCTGTGTGGATTTGATTTGTATGCAAATTAACAGATAGCGGTGGTTATTAAGGTTGGATAACTACGAAGTAGATGGCGTAGTGTTTCGTTAGCCATAGCAACGCGTGGCCGGGTCAGCCAGTCTACAATAAATAATTAATGAAACAGTTATATGAACATAATACATTTCTTCAGTCAGTGTACTAAAGAACAACAGAAAAACTGTAAAACCCAATACTGATTACCCTTTGAATTTATTTTATTAGTGGCAAGACTTATTAAAGAACAGACAGTTTGAACCTGGTATAATGCCTACATTTAATGTTGGTACAAGAAAATGCTCAGCGGGGTTCACTACAATGAGGGTCATGTGGGGCGACGTGAGATGTTTGTATAATATTTAAGTTGAATAATTATATCGCCGTCAATGGGTAGAAACGACATGGGTAGTAAAGCTGTGGAATGCGAACCAATATTTATAGTAATAAAATGCGTTATTATTTTTAGCGAATTTGGCCTGTGTACATTACTCTTGTTTCATAAGACCACGAAACAAAATAACCGGAATTGAAATTTAAAAGACATCCTAAGATGCATTTTTTTAGTTTCCCCGAACGCACACAAAAGATTTGCATTCCATTAGAAAATGGGATAGACGATAGTCGAGTCTTTCGAATGATTCTTAATTCTGTAGCCACATTTTTTGTATGCGCCAATGTTTTTTTTGTCATTTGTCATTTTTCTAGGAAGGTGATAACAATAAAATGAAAGTAAAAAAAAAAAATAGTTAGATGCTTACGAACTTCTCTATTTCGTGTTTGTAGTATCTTGGTATTATTTATCCTCAAAATGTGTGTTGTTTTGTAGCAATGACTCGGTGGACATCATGTGCAGCGCGTTTTCACTCTTACCTAGCTACCAAAATTAAAATTCCAAAAACCTTCCTACGATGCTTTTCTTATAGTGTCCAAGAACGTATACAAAAGATTTGCATTCCTTTAGAAATGTGATGGACGATAATTGAGTCTATTGAATACGTCTTAGCTACATATTTCATAATTCTGGAGCTACATATTTCTAGGAAGGTGAACTACAAGAACATTAACGTAAAAAAGCAAATTAGACGGTTGCGAACTCCTTTATTTCGTGTTCATAGTATTTTAGTGCTATCCTGAAAATGTGCGATGTTTTGTAACAATAACTCGAATAACTCGGAGATCAAATATCGCGTGGAGCGCGTATTCATTTTTATCCGTGGAAAATAATATACTAATCGAAAACTCGAACATTTTGATATCAATGTGTCATTATTTATAAGAATTTTTTAGGGATTATACCTCCTTATTCCGACCCGCAACCTTGACTTCAAAACAAAGTCACAAATTCAGTGTGGTGAAAACCTTCAAATAAGTGACAACCATGCTTGTGATAATTTATATTATTCGAATAACTACTGTGATTTAACTATGAGTTTTTGTAGTGAATTTTAATCAAAAACTAGCTGAATTAATGTGCATTTAGAATCGGACCAAACTTAAAGGTGACGCCTCCACTATCCTGCAAAGATTATGTCAGTCATTTTTTTATGCGTTCCATGTTACTCCAAATCCTGAATATCTCTAAAAGTCTTCGTAGTCTCGGGGGAAGGCTTTTCAGGCGTGCGCAAATAATTTTTATTTGATTGATTTGAATTAATTAATTAAAAATAATATATGGCATATTTGCGGCACGTTGCGTGTCAGTGGCAGATACTCTCAGTATCGCCCTGGTGTAAGACCACCATTCGAATTGAAACGTTGCTTGAAATGGCTTTAGCCGTGTTTGGTAACCAGATCTGAATAGCCAGGTACTTCCCCACCTTCCTTTTTCCTATCTCCTTCCCCTCCCCATTACCTTCAACCTCTCAACATACCCCAATTGGGGATGCCGAAGTCTCACTGGTTCTAGACGGGAGCAGCTGGGACTTTTGTGAGGTATTTACCTAAAAAAATACCTGTTTATTTTCTTCCTCCAACACCATATTCCATAATGACTTTTTTGCTTCTATTCAACAATTCACTTCCATGCAATTTCGTCTGCTAATATTTTCATTGTATAAGTACCGTGGTCGCATCTTGGGGTAGACGTTCGTCAATGCTTGCAACATTTACCAACTAGTAGTAGAGTGTTAGTCTTTCTTTAAAAATTAAACCACAAAAATACAATGGTTTTGAATTGTTACCCCTGGACTCAACTGGATGGAACTGCACGTGCGTGCACATTCACTGCACACTGTGCCCTGCATACTGCACATGTCCCGCGCACAACCTATCATTTGTATTCAGACCACAGGCGACATCAACCAACATTAACTGGAGTGGTGTAAGATGAGATTTATATCAGTGGAGACTGCTTTTAACAAGGATAATTAAACGGAGAAGTAATTAATTGAATGACCGCCAGTTTTGATCAGTAACAATAAACCTCATGGAAGTATGAGTTTTTGCGGTTAATTTTACAACTACACGCTCCAAACCTAAAGTGGAAGAATCGGTCGTATTTGGTTGTATATTATTGTTATTTATGTATTTTTTAGCAAGAGCTTTCAAAATGAAAAGAAAAAGTCAATCTTATTTGGTATTTATTATTGTTATTATCGTGATTTACGACAACAATGTATGGAATGAGTTTGATCAGATCATGCTCCATTTCCAATTAATTATTATTGTATTGTATTTATCTTGATTGCAATGTTATGAGAAATATGTAAATAATTTTACAATTTATGGATCGAAGCACAATTTTTCCAAGAATAATTTTCCAATGCATTTTAACCGTCAAATTGCATGTACGATGTACAATGTACCTACATATTTATTAAAATCTTATGGTGGCTGGTCACTTTTTTGTGCGAGAGGAATAAAAAATAATGATTTTGACTATTGTTAGATGAAAAACGATTTAACAAAGTCATTTTTATGTGTGATAATTTTCTGATAAGGTTTCATTAAGGGTGTTGCATCAGATTCATAATTAACATTTTTTCCTTCACCTGTCGCTACTGTATAAGTAACATTTGCCTAAACGATTTTTTTCCCTGTAAAATGGGTATATGATTTACACTTATCAGTTCCAATTTAGAAAATTAAAAGATAATCAAACTTATTAATAATTTTACGCATAACGGAGGAATACACATCACATGCACCGGACCGACAATCAAAATTAGTATGTAAACATA
This sequence comes from Limnephilus rhombicus, assembly GCA_929108145.2. NCBI lineage: Eukaryota > Metazoa > Arthropoda > Insecta > Trichoptera > Limnephilidae > Limnephilus > Limnephilus rhombicus. The sequence goes on from OV815278.1 coordinate 28,212,191, forward strand.
TTAAAATACTCAAAAGTGTCATTTTTTTAACGATAATTGTGCTTCAACTACCTATTTTATTTTATTCCATACTAGCTGACCCGGTGAACTTCGTACCGCCTCAGAATCAATAATTGTTGTGTTAACTTATGAGCTGAATTAAATTCAGTTTTTTTTATCAAGTTAAACATTACACAATGAAGCAATTATCCGTGTTTTGTTTTGTCATTATCAGAGATGGCGTTGTGGGGACTCATAATTTGAGTGATATAATTTTTATGATGGGAATTGCGTTTCATTTTCTTTATACGTGTGAGGGAGATTATTATTGTATTTTTATAAAACGGATTCGTGATAAAGGACACAGTTGTTAAAAAAAAGATATAGAATAAAAGTTAACTTAGCCATTTGTCGCTCTTTCGACGATATGCATTAAAAATATTAAATTTTTTTCACTTTTCTAAAGTATTCAGTCGAATCTCGCAGCTTTACAAACACAATAAACCGCAGAATTTTCATTAACGACAAGCATCGTGACGTAATAAATATTCTGCAATCCATTCATAGTAAGTATTCGCTTCTAGTCATAAAGCAGATTCCCCGTCAGTCAGTCCCGACTCTCGAGCTCCCTAGTCCCTAGTCCCTAGTCCCTAGTCCCGCGGTGACCGGCCGATGACACTTGGCGTGCCGGAGAGCCGTTACTCTGAAATTTCTTTCGCAATCTTCCTGACTCCTGTCATCGGCTGTACAATCAACTGCTGACGGCTGCAGAGAGTACACAGTCAGCAGTCAGATAATAACATTACAAACAAGTAATGTTGATGAACAGTTTATATGTTTATTAGTGTCCGACCGAAACAGGACTTTCTACCGAAACCGAATCTTCGGTAGCTGTCTCGGTTTCGGCCGAAACCGAAACTTTTTTAGACACATTAATAATCTATTGTTTACTGAAATTTGGCTTACTTTTAACCTTTATACAAACAGTTAACATGTGTTAAATGAAATAAAAAAAAAATAAAAAAAAAAAACAATAATTGAAGTATGTGAAAAAAAAAGTTTTTTTTTATATTACTAAAAATTAATAAACATGTTAACTACTTCTTGGAACAATTTTTTTTCAATAATCAACACTTATGTACGTTATAAAGGAAGGACATCATTAATTGAGTATTGTCTTTTGCAGAGTTTCGGTGCGGCCGAAGGTTCGGAAGAAAATCTGCCGAAATCGAAACTGATGCCGAAACTAGATTTTTTTGCCGAAACTTGCTGAAACCGAAACCGAACTTTCGGTCGGTCACTAATATTTATATTGGAGACAAGTGAAGACAAGATGCAAAACAATGATATTTTCTTTTAAAAAAGGGTTTACAAAACCATCCAAAAAATGTCTTTCTTTTTCTTTCTATTTTTTTTATGTGACAGCACAAGAGTCTCAACTGTTAACAACTCTCTAGGGCCAGTGTAGTGAAGAAAGTAATGAGGTGGGGAAGGGGAAAGTGGGGAAGTATCTAGTCATCTTTCACTAGGGCGATACTACCGTTATGGAAACGTGTGTACCTTACATTATTTTTAATAAATAAATTGTGAAATAACAGAATACTAAACAAATTAAATTTACTAGCCGCAACCTCCGGATTGATAGTCAAGAATCTTATCACTCGACCAGAAGCCATAAAAAATTGGCTTTCTTGTGCAAAAACACACGGAGTTTTGAAAAGCTTTCGATTTTCATATTTTAAAGAGGAAACTGTGCGGCATTTTGTCCATACAAACGTATTCCCCAATTTCGTCCCTGGATTTTGTCACTGGCGAAAATGTTTTTTTTTTTAACAAAATATAGATATCTACCACTAGCGTGTCGGAACATTTTGCTTTTTTTTGATAAGTAACTTCTTAAAGGAGTTAAAATCCTCCAAAAATTGTTAAAATTGTCTGGTTTGAACGCCTTCAACAGACGTTCAGTGTTCAGTGTACAACAAAGATATTCATACAAACTAGACAATATATTTAAAAAAAGCAAGACTTACAGACATATAATACTTTTTTCTTATGTTAGTAAAAAAAATTAAAAATCGGTACAGTTTTTAAGGCGATAAATGGGGAATACAAAACCTGGATTTTGACGTTTTTATTTAGATATTATCAGCATGAGATGCAGTTTCCTTCGCTCTCTAGTAACAGCGAGAGTTTGGTAAAAAACCTTTTAGTAAAATTTCTCGAGGACCGTGTTTCCTCTGTATTGTTCAATTCAATTTTTTTCTTAAAAGATTGTTGAATATAATATTATAATGCTCAACTTTTTATGGAACCGTTTTAAGATTTTGTTTTGTTACAATATCTCTACACAGGCCCCGAAAAAAGATATTTCCCTCGGGGCCTATGTCATCTTTAGGGATGGATCGAGAGAGTCCGGCTGAAGAAATCAAAAGGTCTCCCTTAACCAGTCTGACCCGATCTGGTTAACGCATCCGCTGCTAAGACCTATACAAACCTCACCCCGTGATAAAATCACATCAAGCGTGCTGAACTCGGGATACGCCACCGTCACACTTACTATTAAATAGTGGCTACTAGTTTTTTTATTGCACATTTAAAATAGGTCAGTTTGAATCGTAAATATTCTTTTGACGTAGGTACGTGTTAACAGCGTGAATATCAAACAGCATTTTCTAAGAAAAACTGCTGATGGTGAGCCTGAGAACTTCTTTCTGTTTAATGTTTTCCTATATAAATGATTTATAGTTTATCTAAATGGCATTCGCTTAATGATTACAATTAATTCATTCTTATTCTTTCTAATGAGTTGTCTCTAGAGAAAAAATATGGGAGTCATAAAATGCACTAGGAAATGCAACGGGTTTTCGGTGCGTTAGCTACAAAAGATAAGAATTTCCTTATTGAAAAAAAATATTTACGATATAATAAAATATTTTTTTGGTTCCTACTAACTCACGTAAAAATGGTTATCATCCATTTCATTGTAATGACAATCAATGTACATACATTTTAATTGGTCTTGTGAAGAATACTGATAATTTTATGCTTTTTAGAATATTATGAATTACAATGATTGGTTGTATCTTAAGTTGGATCATTCACTGATTAACAGCATGCACGAGACGATGTGTGAATATGAATGAAGCAAGAAATGTGTGCCAAGAAAGAGTTGTGTGGAGATCCATCCTCTTTGCCTTCTTCCTAAATCGGTTCCCCATTGCTGTGACCGCTATTCCAATTTCCATGGTTGACAAGGCTCCACCTCTCCTCAAAGGAAACCGACACCGGACAAAGGTGAAGAACACCGACATATACTTGGTCACTCCAGCACTTTACCAGTGACTACGAGTTTCTCCTTGTTGGAGTCGATTGTACCCAAAATATCTTAGAATACGTTGTTAGGCAGATAGTTGAGAGCCTATTGAGGATGCTTAGCTCTTCCAAAATGGACACATTTGTCTGGATGTCCATGAAATCCTGAGCCTTTTTCTCCAGCTTCACATTTCGAGAGCGTCTATACGCTTTCTTTCGCTGGTTCTAAGAGTCTATGTTTCCACACCGTATAGAAATATGGGGAAAATGCCTATCCTATCGGGAAAAAATGCGATGGTTAAATAGATTATAATAAACATAATAAAATAACGTTGTTTCAATTACACTTTATTAATCCTTAATCCAACCGGTTTCGGTTCATCCTGAACCTTCCTCAGGGATGAATAAAAATATATTCACCCCTGAGAAGGGTTCAGGATGAACCGAAACCGGTTGGATTAAGAAATAATAAAGTGGAATTGAAACAAAGTTTTTTTATTTATTATAATAATGTATTCCCACAAAGTGTTTGCTCATTATTATTTTTTGGTACTTATAAGTTATACGATACACGTTGGTATAATATATACACGTTATAAAGAAGCTCAAATCCATAACAAAAGTCCTTTAACTAGAATTTAATTTATGAACAAGTATATGCCGTAAGGTTTCAATCACATGAACTAGATTCCCATTATCTCATTTCAGAATCCGATGTGATTCTCTTAGAACGTTCACATTTTCCTTTTTTAAATCACAACACAAGCAGGGCACAACAAAAAAGGCGACAAATTTCCACCCCCTTTCTTGCTGGAAGGCTAAGATTGAAAAAAAATGTGTGAAGAATTTCAGCAGACTGTTGCAGCATCCCAAATTTTCTCAAAACTAAAGACAATGCTCTTCATTACTAAAAGTTTTCGGCAACACTACTGTCTATTATTTATTTCTCTATAAAATGTATTACATAGTAAATATGTCTTTTGATTTTTGTGAAATTTCATTCATAATTCTTCACTCTGACATAATATGTGGTGTCGTTACCGAATGTCCGCCATTTCTGGTTTCTGTTGAGTAATTTGTTCCCCCTTGCATTTGACAGAGTTGCTGAGTCTTCGTTAAAATCCATCTGTAATTTCCCCTCAGCAGCAATAACAATAATTATTATTTCACCGAACGAATGTGGGTGCAGTTCTGGAGTGAGGATATGACTACTGGCAGTGGTGTCGGGAGAAACATGTTTGGAATCGCATGACGTGCAATTATGTGTGCCGCATGTCTACTATAATAAATCCCGGACACGCTGGCTCTCAAACTTTGCACTAAATTTCGTTTGTAAGGGCGTTACGCAGATTGATTCGTTGTTTTCTTTCCCTCAACTAAAGATGTACATGACACGTGTCAGAAAGAGAGGTTAGAGTAGAGTTCTCAGCGGTAGATCATGTCTATCCCTTCGCAAGAAATGTTTTTACTAGCGTATCATATTTTAAGCGCCCTTGAAGTGATATTTCACAAACATTGAGCTACATGGATTACTTAAGTATTATTATCATTGAAGAAGAAGATAATATCAATGAATCTAAATGAGAACAAGGCAGATAAAATAAATAGGTAACGGTCGCAACTGGGAATCGAACCCAGGATCTTACATCTTACCCAGGATCTTACAGGATTAATCGAACCCAAGACTTACCGGGAAAATGCCTTTAACCATTCGGCCATTAAGACCTGATTATTGAAGTAATTTTTGTCGACCTCAATCTTAGAATTATCAATATTATCCTAAACTAAATCCCATAAATTTTGATTGCCTTTTTTTAATGAAGTCAAAGTTCTCCCCGAATTTACTAGATATCGAATATCCGATTTTTATGTATAAAGGAAATCTATTGATTTTTCTAGTTTTTGGTTAGTCTAGAATGAACATTTAATTTATACATACACAAATATATGTACACGGTTGATATTTGTTATATGAGACAGGTAGTTTCTACGACTCACTCTTGAGTTCAACTGTGGAACGATTTGCCGGTCTTTCAGATTTCTCCCTTTGACAACATGGGTCTCTTCAAGATCCCTCTGATATCATGGGTGTCTTCAAAATTATGTTCACCCCTTCCTCTCCTCAAAAAGACCCTCCACAAAGCATCTTCAAAGATGACACAGGCCCTGGGGGAAATTATTTTCCTCAGGGCCTTCTGTGCGGAGTTAATGTAAAAAAATGGAATAACTTAAGATCATTAATATTATCTTGTTCTTCAATGATTAAATATTACATTGATGTATGATGGATATAATCTTTATTTTTTTTCACATTTACACAAATTAGATAACGACCAGAAAAAAAGCTTTTTTGGTCCCAAAACGAGAAAAGATTTTCAGCGAAGAAAATAGAACCAATTTTTTAAATGCTTCTCGGGGTATCAATTCCTAGTGGGGTTGTGATTCGGAAAGAAAGGGGGAAAAGAGATTACCAAAACATGAAACATTAGCCTGATGTAACCGCGGGCTTTGGTTGGATGAGAGTCGTCAAGAACTTCAATGTTTGAGGCACAACTTGAGGGAGGCTTGTTAAAAACTGAACGCCAGAGGGTCTATGAAGAAGACAAATAATAAAGAAAACAAATCTTGTTAAGATGAAGTCATACTAAATAATGCATCATACAAAATCACATGTTTTGTTTTGAAAATTTGATAGCTTAGAAGTATTATAGATGCTTCAATTAAATACTGTGTGTGGAACACACCTTGGCCCTTAAAAATATCGGTCATTTTTTTAATAAGTCTTTTAATAAGCCTTTAAAAAAATAAAGCATAGGGTCTATAAAAAACACTTTCAAGTCCAAACTCTCAAATTTATAAACCCCTTTTCGGATTTGGTTTTATTGTATAATGTGGAAAATCTAGTTTCTTTATTATATTTACGCGCGAACTTCACAAAATAAAATAAAATATGCATTTACTCGTTGTTATTTTTGGCATCAATCAATACGGCCAGCACTCTACGAATTTGGATTCTTGAAGTGACCCTTTTGGCATGGGCACAAGAACCATGCACTGGGCAACACCTATTTCGTATCAGTCACGCCCCAACTGGCGCGGGAGACAGTCGTGTTACTCCGCGTCGCTTAGTTTCGTAAAATTATTTTTAAATTTCAGTTTTCTTGCAATAAACAATGCGTAAAAAAGGAATTAATTTTTTTTACAGGCCTGTAAATCAACCTGTAAAAAAAATTCTCAAATACCTTTTCCAACCTTTCCAAAAGCTTTTTCTCAAGTATTTTTAAACTCCTCCCATAAAGGGCGTGAATTCCGATTTAGATTTTTTCCTGAACTATTGGATCGTCTTACGTTAACTCCTTTATTTTTCAAACATTTAAGACATTCTTGCGGTGTTCATTATCTGGACAGGTATTGTTTCATTTCTTCTGATGATGAACACTGTAACGCTCTCCGATTCGTTGGCTTAAGTACGACAGGCAGGCACAAAACAGTTCAACACCTCACTGCTAGCCTAAAGTCGGGTCAATAGCTTTGAAATTTGCCTTGACAGTCCCATAACAACATCCAATGTTTGTCATCAACAATCATAAATATTGACAATTTTTGTTGTGTTTCGAGCTTCCCATGTTCGACGGAAAACATTTCCTAAACGTTCCATTCCGGGTGAAGCGGGAAGGCTGGCGGGGGCCGGCGGGGGTGGGGGGGGGGGGGGGGAATATTTATGTTTATAAAAAAATATTTGATAATAAAATTATATTATAATAGCAAATATTTATGATTATTATGTTTTTGACGTTAATATTTACGCACTCTAAATTCTTAATAGTAACTTTAGGTCGCGCAATAATCGATATTAGTCAGAAATCTTTCCTGATAAATAAATATCTATTAAAATATCTGTGTTTTCTCCCTGATGCATCTCTAATTCATCAGAACGCATTTTAACATTGATATAAAGGCCAAAAATTTCAAACCTCAAGTGCTCATTGCAAGCGTCGACACGTCCTTATCGCAGACCACAAGCCAAATTATGTGTGATCGCGCGAACTTCGCACCAATCTATCAACCGTGTTTAGTGTTTCAACAAACGGAGGAGACGGAAACAAAAAATGTTGATGTGATGTTTGATGGACTTTCACGGCAAATTGCGACAAATGTTTGAGCTCAGGACCCGCCTTAAGTTAGATTTGAAAACATTTGAAATATTGAAAAAAACCTTTTAGTTCGTTGCATTGAAAAAAAATCGAAAATGTTTGTTCTTGCTAAATCACTCGTAGACAAATATGGAAAAAAATAGAATTCCATAATAAATGTCCACGGTCAGTTATCATATGTGAAGTAATTAATACCATATAATATGTAAAATGTAACCATGATGAAGACATTAATTATATAGGTGCGTCAAACATACTCGTAAATCACACATTGAAAGTCACTGAGTTCGCTGTCGCGTATCGCGAGACGTCGGGCGATTGTGAGCCTTATTGCGCGGGCTCTAATTGAAGGTTTGACGTGTTTTAATTGCACGTAATTGCAGTGTTCACACAGGGCTCATAATTGCATGTCCGCATCACGGCTTATTAAAACATTAACATTTAATTTAGTGTTAGTAGTTTTTTGCCCATATTGCCTTTCCTGGCGCGCCGTAAGGCCTTTATACCACTTTATAGGCGATGTAAACAGTATTTATGGGCTTAGATTTATCGATAGCGTTTGCGGTAAAGTGGCTGTGTACTGACTACTGATTGGCGATGATGACATAAATAATTACGCATTATACACTTTAACGAATAAATTCTGACGATTTTATTACTGACTTGACATACGCAGTATTCGAAATGGCAGATCCATAGAATTTAATGTATGTATTGGAGGCAGATTTAGTTTCTTCATTAAAGCTTGTTTTACGGCCATACCGCGTAACGGCTTTGGCTGATTGTTCTTAAAATAAAATCGAAAATATGTTTACCAAGCGGAGTAACTGTTATAAATAATTGACATAGATAATGGTTGTAACGCAGTAAAACATTGGTCATGGGAATTCTATGAAGACGGGACTTAATGGTTTTTAACCACGACCAGAGATAAGTTGAACAATAGCAGTTCCGAGATTTGATTGAAGGAGGACGGACCGAATTCCTCGTTCAGCAGCAGGAGGGTGACTTCTCGAGAAGCGAAGCCGATGATCAATCACCATAGTTTTAGATAAAACATAAAACAGTTTACAATAAATAATACCCTGTTTCGCAGGAGTATGGCGCCCATTAACAAGTAAGTCGTTCACAATATTACGTAAAAGAAATCTTGACATGCGTTAACTTTGCCATTAGTAATTTTGGTTTATTCTAGAATATAAAAAGGGAAATTAAAAGAACTCTTCGAGATCGAAACCATGCTCCGAATTCAAAGTGTATAGAGTCTTAATTTGAAGTAAAATCACGAATCTTGTGTATAAAATCAGTCATCTACAATAAAACCACACCTTCGTTACATTTTATATTGACTTTCATTTCTAGAATTTTGAGATTTCAACATCGTGTTCTTTTCAGCATTAAATAAGAGGCAAACACATATTAAGTAAGTTAATCCGAAACAATTTGCGCCCAACGTGGGGCTCGAACCCAGGACCCTGAGATTAAGAGTATCATGCTCTACCGACTGAGCATCATCATTATTACATAATATAAAATGAAGTCGCTCAAAATGTATGTGCGCATAGATCTTTTAAACTACCCAACGGATTTTCATGCGGTTTTCACCAATATATAGAGTGATTCAAGGGGAAGGTTTATATGTATAATACATGCTTATTATGGTAGAGAAAAGCCGAGAAAAACAAATATTTAATTCAGGCAGCGGGCAACTGGCAAGCGGGTAGGGTGGATTTTATAAAGGTTGGGTAATGGCGTTGTGTTTCGTTAGCCACAGCAATGTGTGGCCGGGTCTGCTAGTCTACAATAAAACCAAACCTTCGTTACATTTTATATTGACTTTCATTTCTAGAATTTTGAGATTTCAACATCATATTCTTTTGAGCATTAGATAAGAGGCAAATAGAAAGGTGAGAATGGGTAGAGGGTAGAGGGCAAAATGGAACAATTTACAAAGGGAACAGGTTTAACAATGGTTCATTTAAAAACAATTTTTTATTATTAATAACATTTAGGCACCAGATTTAAATGTCCGGGTTAAATTTTCCCCACAGGAAAAACTAAACCCTTTCACACACTTCCCAAATGATCATCTAGTCAATCCACGCTATGCAATTGCACTATATAAGTATTATAAATACAAAACAATACAAGAACAACATGTCAACCTACCAGAGACCAAATGGGAAAAAAAATTCACCGACTCCAGATATTTTCATATCAGAGGGTTCGGCTCTGTGGAATTCCTAATTGCACCTATAAATCCTACTGATCCCTCAATATAAATATTTAAAAAATCTTTTGTAATCCTACATGTATTTAAAATGACTGATTTTTGCATTTTTATATATAAATTCTAATATGCCTAAATTTTGAATGAGAGACCTAGGTATTATTATTGTTAAGAATCATTAAGACTTGAGACTAACGATGTTTGTTCATTTGGTACGAAAACAAACAAATTATATACGTAGACGACGCTTTCTTTTCGTGAAATTCGCAAAAGAAAAATATTTGCGAAACTTAAGTGAGTTAAAGCATAAAGCCCAAAGCACAAAGCTCCGTAACAGAAGTCTCGCAAAGAGAACGGCAAAGAAACACTTTGAATTATTACGAGTCGGGACAAATTCGCATTAAGTTATGCATTGCGGGAGCGCATACATTATTATTTCAGCGGGAATATCTGGCTGACTTATGTGTGTCTCGACGCACGCCAAGGTGGCAAGTCGGTTGTGTTTTTAAAAAGTTAAAGAAGATAAATAACGGGCGTGCTCCGTACCTCGGGTCGCCTTGTAGCGATAAATCACGCGGGCATTTTTCACGGGAGTAATATACGTGTCTTGGAAAAGTTTATCTTCATACGTAAGCGGCGTGCCGGGTTTGCGCGGGATTTATGGGCCCGCAAGGAAAAATGCCACTTTTGGGCGGGAAACTCGCCACCTCGCCAGCCGCCTCGTTGCCACCTCGTTTCCAGCGCTTTGCCACTACCACCTCGCTGCCAGCGCTCGCCGTTACCGCTCGCCGCCCGTGCCATAGGCCTGTCATTTCGCCTATTTTTACGAGCTTTAAGCTGCATTCTTTACGCTGCTGAATAAATGCAGTTAATATTTACATTTCTTAAACAATTGTGTGGAAATCACCACAAGTTTTATAATATATCAATAAGTGAAGTTATATCCTAGTGAAGGTAAACTAACATGAAAAAAGTATAATCCTATACTAGAGTACCTACTACGAATTATTGATGTCGATGAATTATTTATATTTTAATTTACTGCTTTTCATATGTGAATACTTCACAAGAGTCCCAACTGCTCCCAACCGCCTTGGGATACATTGTGAGGTTGAAGGTATTAAGGGGGGGAGGAGATGGTGAAGTGGGTGGAGAAGGGGAGAGGAAGGTGGAAAAAAAAACTGGCTATTCAGAAGGAGTCACCAAGCACTTCTTAAGTCATTTCAAGCAACGTTTCAAATCTGAATGGTGATCTTACACCAGGGCGATACTGAGAGTATCTTCCACTCTGGAACTTGCTGCAAATATACCTTTATTATTTTTTGAATAATAAAATTGTGAAATAACACAAATCAATCGAATAAAATTTACTTGCGCACACAAATTAATGTAATTATTTTGTTAACCTTTATCACATTCATCGCTATCTGCTATGGTTCTCAACAAAACAAGTTACATAAATCTAAAAAAAAAAATCAATTTGGAAAATATTATCAAGTTGGAAAAAACCCTTTTCTGATTTACTTACGAAATTAATTAACTAACTAACCCTCCCGCAGTTTCCTTGCAGGGGTAGGCAGAGAAATTGGACCGCCAAACAGCTCGGTCCTGGCACGCAATCGTTGCTTCATTCACATTTATACACCGTTTCATACATACTACCCTTCTGTTATTCTGACTCTTGATATGGACCGACTCAAGTATTTGGTTCTTTTGATCGTGCCATGTCTTTCTCGGACATCCCCGACTTCTTCTTCTAGTCATATTAGCGTCATATATTCTACTAACACTCCTTTCTTCTTTCATTCGCTCTATGTACGTGCACAAACCATCTAAGCGTCCCTTTATTAATCTTAGATACTCATTACTTGCATCATCCTTACATTCTTTACGAATGTCCAAATTTCTCTCACGATCATATATTGTTTTATCACACATACGCCCCAATGATGATAGCATTCAGTCTACTCACACTCATCCTTTCTCTGCCAGTTCCATTTAAACTCTGAATCTTATTGGTTTAGATTTTACCGGAATATATAACTGAAATAAATTTACTTAACTTTTGCACAACAAGCTGTTTTTAATATTAGATAGATACATCATTCTCGCGAGTGGATTTATCATTGATTTATCTATCATACCGAATGTTTTCTCAATTTAAATTTCGGTCGTATCTCTAAATACGGGTTATTTCAAAAATTTTTGACATTTCCGGCGTACCGCAAGGAGCACATTTAGCCCCGCTTCTCTTCAACTTGTTTATAAATGACATTATTCGTATTTTCTCTCACACACGCTTTTGGCTTTTTGCTGATGACAATAAGATCCTAAAAATAATCAAAAACTACCATGACTGCCTTCTTTTCCAATCAGATATTGACTCTTTCAATGACTGGTGTAAAATTAATTGCTTGGAACTAAATGTCGATAAGTGCAAAATTATGTCCTTCTACAGATCTAAAAATCCGATTGTTTTCGAATACAAATTAAATAATAATTGCCTAACAACTGTTCAATCTATTAAAGATCTTGGTGTCTCTCTTGATAGCAAGCTTTCTTTCCGGGAACATATAAATACGATTGTTAATAAATCTCTCAAACTACTTGGTTTTATCACTAGAACCACTTCTGACTTCAAAAACATAAATACCCTAAGAACTCTTTACTGCTCCTTGGTTCGCCCCCATCTTGAATATGCTTGTATTATATGGTCTCCTTTTTATGCTGTCCATATTCGTCATATTGAATCCGTTCAACATCGGTTCCTAAAGGGAATTGCTTGGAGGCTAGGATTAGAGCGAGGCAATTACTCGTATGCTGAAATTGAACAAACTCTAAACCTTTCTCCTTTAGAAGACCGTCGGATAAAATCTGATCTCATTTGTTTCTTCAAAATTATTAACTGTTTAATCGACTCGCCTACATTACTACAACTCATCACATTTAATATACCTTCTCGTAGACTCAGAAATAAAGACCTGCTTTTCCTCAATCAGCACTCGACTAACTATGGTTATAACTCACCACTGTCCAGAATGTGTAGACTGGTCAACTCACGTCAAGACCTTGATTTTTTTGGTATTAGCTTAAATGATTTCTGTCGCTCTTTAAACAAATGAAGATATGTAATATTCACCCTAATTTTTGCAAGGTCTTGACGTGACTTGACACTTATTTTTCTTCTATTTTCACTGTTTGTCTTTGCTTTCATGTACCATCCGAATCCTTACATTGTTCATTTCTATACTTCGTGATACTTTGTTTTAAATTGGACGTAAGTCCGTAAATAAATAAATAAATAAATAAATAAATTTCATCAAATTTTGAAGTTAATTTTCAACTTCTGTAAAAGTTCTAATATTACAGGTCTGTAATTATTTCAGTTTTAAGAAGCAACTGGTCTATAATGATATAATAACAGAACTTTAATAGAACTTACACAGTGCTTGTATATTGACCCCAAGTGGTTAGCTACGTTTGGTGACTTAGCAGGGGTGCCCGGGTTCATGGGGTGAGATTTGTCCTGGTCCAGGCGACAGATGCGTCTGCCCACCTGCTGCGTAGCGGACCGGATCGAGATAGACTGGTTGACCTTTCCAGCCGGACTTCTCGACCCATTGCCTTACACCGCAGTTGGAGGGATGGATTCATATGTCCGTCACTCCTGGACACCGACCCCCCGATTCCTACCCACCCTCATACCTTTTTCCTTCCTAGAACTTCCTTTCAAAAGCATCCCCTAAGATGACATAGGCCCTGAGGGAAATTATTTTCCTGTGTGGAGCTAATGTAAAAAAAAATCAAAATTTAATGAATTGTTCAAATTTTTTCTAACAACCCCTCCTAAGTATTTTGTATGCCGTGGGTAGTACAGTTTCCATTTCTAACTACGTCCTAGCGCCAGCCCTGATGTATTTAGAACTCACATAAGCAGGCAGTCGGTACATCTGTGTGGGTAGCAGGGTAGCAGGGCCGCAGCAGTGATTTATTTGCCGCCCGCGTCGGCCGGGGGCGCTACACACAATGGGCGCCACTTTTTCAGCTAATTTGTGAAGTAGAGTTTAAAAGCCGCAGTAAAAGTCAGCTCTGGGAAGATTAACATCGCCGTTAGTTCCGTGGCGGTTGCGGAATGGTCTGCCGGTGATGTTGGTAATTGATATGGGAAAAATAAATATGGTGAGATGAATCTGATACAAGTTTGTCATGTTAAAAAAATACCAAAATTATCAAAAAAAAGATAAATTTTATTTTCGAAGGAGTGGTTAAATAAGTCACGTTACAAAACTTAGATCCAGACTTGCATGAAAATTTTAAACTCATACAGCTTTATACGTTTTAAGATTTTCACGGCCCAAAGCATTTTCGTTATTTGTTTTCACTAAATCGTAGTATTTATGCTAGCCAGGGGTAAGTCCGTTTGCGAGTTGCCGACGGAAGTGGCTCCATTTCTTAATGAATTCTAAAAATTTGAAATCATAATGGTAAGAATTTTAGAATTAGAATTACAATGGTTAAAGCGAATTTAGTCAATATAAAGGTATAAAACAAAATGGTTTACCACGAGCTGGCATTACTGTACACTTTGACATGGTTTTTTGGCGTTTAGCTTTGGTTTAGCCGTCAATTACCGGATACCAAGAGCTAAAGATCTTAGCTCCATCGTCTCTATTAATATTAAATGGATTTTTTTTAGACATTAGAATTACAATGGTTAAAGCGAATTTAGTACACACAAAGGTATAAAACAAAAACAAAAAATGGTTTACCACGAGCTGGCATTACTGTATACTTAGACATGGTTTTTTGGGTTTAGCTTTGGTGTAGCCGTCAATTACCGGATACCAAGAGCTATTGAGCTTAGCTCCGTCGTCTCTATTAATATTAAATGGAGTTTTGTAGATTTCAATTCAACAAATAACAAAAATCATACAGTCTTATTTATAAAAAACACTTCACAACGTGTTTTTGTTACACATTGAAAAAATACTGAAAATTCATTTTTCGAATTATTACTAATAAAATTGTTTTTAACTTGCTGTTATGGATCTGGCCAGTTTTAATCCATTAATAATGTCATGTTGTGAATTTAGTTTTGTTGTTGTTTAGTGTTGAATTAAATATCCAAACTAACAATCTTTTTGATTTTTGTGAAGCCAGGTCTCCCCATTCGAGAGTTTGCAATGGAACGAACGCACTGAGGAATAACCGTTATGATTGGTTTCTATATTATGATAAAAGGAGTTTGATTTTTTGTGTTTCAAAATGGTGATGACTTTACTTGGTTCACAAAATTTTAACTTATTTATATTTTTATACATTTCTCAGAAACAACAAACCATTCCCTCGATTTCCTTGGTATTCATACTGCGTTGGCGAGAGAACTGCAAACAGCCCGGCCCACAATTAGCGTCCAAGATTGATGGGGCAATCTGCTCTCCTTCCCACCCTTAAATCCCTCCCCCCTAGCCTTCTGCACCCCTTGCCGTCCATTACAACTACCACCCCCACCCCACCACCATCCACACCCACTACCCCTGCTGACGCCCTAATAGTTATTTATGCCGGAGAAAAAAAGCTAAGAGTTGAGAGCTACTCGTGGACTGTAACTTACACGTTTTTACTTAATAAGAAGTAAACGTTTATTTTTGTAGCACAACTGAATTTTTCAAAGTACTTTTTTAAGGAAAAGAAAATTTCCACGGAATCTTACAATTTACAATTTTAGTGGTTTGGAAAATGTCATTTTTTGTACTGTGAAGTGGATTTTATGAATCAGAAAGAGTTTTCTAGATTTCACCCAAGAAACCGATTTTTAAAGGAATGAAAACAGGATTAGCTAACGGCTAATAATGTAACTTATGCTCATTAAATTATTCTCTCTAATAATAATAATAATAATAATAACGGTCTTAATTCCAGGATGTGGGAAGGTGAGTGCAATCACACAGAGAGTATAAGTACATGCATTAAAAACATAGGTAGGTATTTATAAATAAGAGTGAAGATGGAACAGAGTCAAAATTAAAAATAAAATCGAAAGCAAAGAATCACAGGAAAGAAAGAAAAATAGAGTAAAATAAAATTCAGAGAAATAAAAAAGCAGAGTAGTATCATTAGATAATAAGTATTCATAAAAATATGATAAAATCTTTAATTCAGCTCTTATTGGTCCATCGGATCTGAGATTGTGGGAGCCAGTGTTTTTCTCCAATGTTCTTCTATGCTCGATCCTGAAGTCAGACGAGATTCTGTGATGAGAATATTTCTGGAGTGGTTTATCCTTCCCCCCGTCCTGCAATTCTGATACTTAATATCTCCCATGTTCTCTCCAGAGACATTCGTTATTTGTAAGTACTGGGACCAATATTCTCCAGTATTCCAGGGTGCTTATTGAAAGACTTTGCTTTTTTAGACCACAGTTTTTTGGACGTATCGTAATACTTCGGAGACTTCGGAGGACTAAGGTCATTCCTGGCGGAAAACTAAGTTTTAATGACTCTGCGTTTCCACCTTCAATTACCTTCGTCACAACTCGGAAACGTAACCACTTGACCAGAAGAGCACATATACAACTAAAGTAATGTGAGAACTAATCGCAAACTAATTATGACATTACATTCTACATTCCTATTTTTACCTTTCCAAAAATATTAAAATATTAGGTAAACATTACCTGTGTAGGTTGCTAGTATTGAATCTTTGTAATTATTTATTTTGACAACCCGGCGCTAAGTATCAGAATAGTTACAATTGTTCGACTACTTGTGGAACCATCTCTTATCGGAAGTTTGCAATCATAAGGATGATTTTTGCAAGGAAGTTCATATTTACTACTTAGAAATTTAGCCCTTTTAGAAAATTATGTCCTGTGTTTTTTATGATCCTTGATTTTTTTTCAACCACTAGAAAAATAAAAACATCCATAATTATGGCAATATTTACGTCAAAATTGTGGTAATAATAATTTGTTAAACTCACTTTTGCACTCAAATCTATGCTCAAATATATTCACGTATTGTACTTTGTGTGTACAGCTGATTGGTAAGAAAATATTCTTTTGTTATGAGATGTGTAAAAGCTAATATATCAAAACATCGACATTTTGAGATGTTTATAGCTTCTATAGGTGAAGGAGCTATATCCGAATTAGCCTGTCACAAAATTCACAAAGGATGAAATAATTATAAAAGATGTGTCTCGAAGAACAATGTCGGATGTGCGATTTTGTAGTTTTGCGGTAGAGCTGTTTAAAGATAATTCAACACACAAACTGTTTAAAACGGTTTCATACAAGATGCTATATTTTCGTCAATTTTACGAATTTCCTTACAACATTTGATGAAAGCATTATTAATAAATGCATCTTTTAGAAAATGAAATAAAAAAAGTGACTATTATTTTTTTTCAGTGTCCTGCGGTGTCTTAAAACTATGCTTAGTACCTATCTAAGTGGTTTGGAGTTGGGAGTTGTAAATATCATCCCTTACAGATAAAATTGGAGTAAATAAATTCAGCCTGAACCGGTACTTTACAAAATTGAAAATAAAATTACTACTACCATTAATCTTTCTAATGTCTTTACAGTTTTAGTTCCAGTTTCACTTATGTATTGCACTTCGTATATTTTTTTATCTTAGGCCCTATGCTAAAGGGTGTCTTATCATTATAGATAATATAGATAGTAATAAAATAGGTAAGTAATTAAAAAGATCCAGTGGTGGACTAACGGAGGGGCGGAAGGGGCGGCCTCTGGTCCCGGGGGGCCTCCAAACGCCCCCATGTTTCCTTGATCAAATCCTTAACAAGGCTTTAAGGCACCAGGACACTCTAAAAAAAATTTTGTGATTTAAAAAAAAAATCATTTTCTGAAAGATGCATTTGTTAAAAATTCTCTCAATATGCTCTTGCTAAATGTTTTTTTACAGCATTTTATATGAAACCGTACCTATGTTGAATTATCCTTCAGCAAAACTTTGAAACTTTGAAACTTCTCGAAACTTTTTTAACACGTTTTTCAAATTGGTTGACAACGTATTAAAAAAATTATACATCCGATTTGCATGTGCCAAGTCTTAAACTGTTCGAAAATCTGATATCTTGATATCATTATCGATTTTTATATATCTATCGAATTATGATATCTAAAAAAAAGAAAAAATGGCAGACCAGCGATTTTTATTTACGATTTTTTATGGAAAATTTTCAGGGTTCCTAAAAAAAATAGAAAGGGGTTCTTTATTAAAAAATCCCTACCTGGTGCCATACTGACTGGATTTTCTAACAGTTAAGAACACTTAGTCTTAATTGTTAGAAACAGTCAACCAAGTTGAAAAACGTAGTTTCGAGAAAAACGCGTTTAAAGTTTTGCTGAAGGATAATTTAACATACAAACTGTTTAAAACGGTTTCACATAAGTACTTTATTTTTGCAAACTTTTAATTATCGCATAATATTATGCTAACCCTCTGTTTGAAGCGACGATCTTTCATTATAGCTCCACTAAATTGAAGTGGGTTTATGGATGTTTAGCAACTAGTTCTGAATTGTTAAGTTCTCTCAAAACGTCATTTTTTTAAAATTTTTTTTATCTCATGTTTATTCCGCCTCCAATGTTCCCCAAAATAATATTAGTATTTTACTTCTAGTTTAGCAATTAGGACTTGGTGGTCATCACAAAAAGTGACGAACAGTAATTCAGGAAACGTATTCCCAAAATTTCGCCTACTGGCTAACGTTAAAACTGGTTCATTTTCACGTGTCAAAAGAATTGCAACAGATTGTATGAAAAAAAGAAAACAAAATATTTTTTATTTGACACAGAACATCATACAGCCTATATTGGCCTAATGGGTCATTTGTAGATATAGGGTATCTTCAGTTATTTAGTTATTTTATTTAATTTAGGTTTTTTTTTTATCTTCAGTTTTTCGATTGAGTTTCGCTAATACTGTCTTCATTTAATTAAATATTACAATTTGAGTTCATAAACTTAAAATATTTACTTTTAAAATTTTAATTCAAAATAATAGAATACTTCGTTTTAACTACGTTTATTGTTTAAAAAACCAACACCTTTCATATGAAAATTCTCTAACCATACCTTCATGTAATAAGCCTTAAAACAACTGAATAGTCAGTTTGATTATAGGTAGGTACTACAAACTATGTGTGTAGAAAATGAAAATCGAATCAATATTTGTGTTTAGCGTTTCATTTTTGGATGTAATTTTTATTGTTATTGTTATTTTTTTACATTAGCTCCACACAGGAAAAATAGAAAATAATAAGAGCATTTATACATGTAAAACATAATTACAGAATCAGTACAGAGTGATAATGTCATCACTACCATCGCTCACCAAGATGACCTGTCGAGGTAAAAACATAAATCATTGTTAGCAGAGACCAGAGAAGAAAAAAAATAGTCAAACGTAATCAGTAATTTATAGGTCACATAAGTTATATTATAGATAGTTCAAAGCATATTCACTTAATCCACATTTTTCAATTTGGGAGGTGGGAATGGGTACCGCCGCCCCGAGAACCTTTATTGGATAACCAACACCTCTGCCATAGGTCACCCCAAGTGGTTAGCTACGTTTAGTGATTTAGCAGGGGTGCCCGGGTTGATGGGGTGATATTTGTCTAGGTCTTGGAGGCGGATGACCAGGACATATGAACCCCAGATTCCTACCCACCCCTTAAACCTTTTTCCTTCCCAGAACTCTCCTCTCCTTCCTTTCCTTAAAAAAAAACCCTTAACACAGCATCCCCAAAGATGACACAGGCCCTGAGGGAAATTATTTTCCTCAAGGCCTCCTGTGTGGAGCTCATGTAAAAAACACAGGAAACCACTACCTCAAGGTCTATGTCATCTTTGGGGATGCTATGTGGGAAAGTTCTGGGAAGGAAAAAGGAATGTGGGGTGGGTAGGAATCGGGGGTCAATGTGTCCAGGAGTGACGGACGTATGAATCCATCCCTCCCACTGCGGTGCAAGGTGATGGGTCGAGAGAGTCCAGCAGGAGTGGTCTAGGTTAGGTCTCCTTCAACTAATCTTTCCCGATTCTGCCACACAGTAGGTGGGTAAACGCATTCACCGCTAATACCTAGCCAAACCTTACCCATGAACCCAGGCATCCCCTGCTAATTCACCTAAAATAGCGAAACACTTGAAGTGGCCCATGGCAGGAATGCTGGTTATCAAATAAATGGTTTTCTGGTTCTTGGTGGCGCCTCCCAAATTAATAATAATAATAAAAATAGTTTGTGAGGCCACCACATACTCATAATATCCTTTTTTTAGAGATGACACTGATAAGTGATGACCACAAAGGGGTACAAATTATCCGAGATATGTGGAAATATAATACCTACCACATTGGGAAAATTTGTACGTGAAAATATATGCGGGAGAGTTGGGAACACATAACTTTAAAAAAAATCTCTTCACTTCGTTCAAGTAATTAATGTATGCCCCCTTATGTTACGTTCAT
The DNA here is from genome assembly GCA_929108145.2 of Limnephilus rhombicus. Taxonomy (NCBI): domain Eukaryota; kingdom Metazoa; phylum Arthropoda; class Insecta; order Trichoptera; family Limnephilidae; genus Limnephilus; species Limnephilus rhombicus. Next base: position 28,232,364 of record OV815278.1, read on the forward strand.
GACAACAGACTATATTATGTCTTCACCCTTCAAAGAAGTTGGCCTTGCAATCGTTCTGCTAGATGACTACTTGTTCTAGTAATTTACACGATTTTTTAAAAATAAAGTTCGTATATTCGATAAATTATGAGAACACTCAAAATTACTCGGAACAAGAAATAACTGTCTAATATTTACAAACTTTTAGACAGTTAACCGACCCGATTAAGAAAAAAATAACAATACAACTTGGCTCGATCATATAATGATTAATTACTTATTGAAAGCGTATTTCTGTATTCAAAGCTAAAGTAATTAACATCAATTTATATTCAGATATCAATTGATTGATTTTACAAATATTGATTCAGGTGTTTTTTCAAAAATGTGTGTATCAACAAGAAAATATCGATATGAATAGATTTCTGAGGCTGTGTGTATGCTTTTAGATCAGAAAAAATTGGACGTCATATATATATATACCAAATATTAAATTAATTAAATTTGGGAGGCGGGTATGGGTACCGCCGCCCCGGGAACCTTTATTGGATAATCAACACCTCTGCCATAGGTCACCCAAGTGGTTCGCTTTGTTTGGTTATTCAGTGGAGGTGCTCGGATTCATGGGGTGAGGTTATCTAGGTCTTGGAGGCGAATAACCAGGACACACTGAACCCCAAATTCCTACCCACCTCTTAAACCCTTTTCCTCCCCAGAACTCTCCTCTCCACCCGTTCCTTAAAAAATCCTCCACCCAGCATCCCTAAAGTTGATTATTAAATTAAAATTATTTTTCTCAGGGCCTCCTGTACGGATCTTATGTAAAAAAATACCTTTTCCACCTTACCTTAAGTTAAACGTCTTGTTCAAATTTAAATTGATAAAATTTTTGTTAACTCTTAGAAAACCATACACGAACGTTGCACAATAATATGGATATAGGTAAAAACTAAATAGTACGCTAATATTACCAAATTTAAGCGCCAAAATTAGGGCTATTTTGGATGCTTTGGAAATCCAACAAAAGTTACGTGAAATGCTTTGTTACATCCGCTATTTAGCTATTTCCAATGGATTTATACGAATTTTTATTGAATTGCGCAAGGAACACGAACCTTTTATAAACACGTAATTCGAGAGCACGCGTTGGTTGTTTTGTTGATCTTGTTTTGTGATTTGAGGCGACACGACATTTCTCACAAAAGAAACATATGAATAGAACACGTTTTGACATGTCCATACATAAATTTAATGAGAAATAATATTTAAAAAGACTCAAAAGTTTGTGATGATGTTTTTTTCTGGTTTTGTCCTTTTCCAGATTAAAGTAGAATTATTACAGATTTGTTGACAATTGAACAGTATTTTTACCGTAGCGTCTGCGTGGTTGAATTTCAGAACCGCCATACGCGCCGCGCCACAAATAACATCTGTGTACATGGAATTTCACACAAAGCTACTGTTATAATTCGGTTTCGAATTCAAGAATTCGACACAATATGTCGCTACTTCCGTCAGCAGCTCGCATGCGGACGTTTCCTCCCTAGGTATAACTGCTTAATATTAAATTTGTGAATATGTGGTATCTCTCCGGATATGAAAAGATTAATGGTAATACATGTTGTATAAAGTGGCTTTATATTACATATGACTTCATTGCTCTGTCCCTGTTACTTTGTCCTGGTGACTAACTACAGTGGATCCGAGGAAAAGGCTGTTTTTGGAATCAGTTCGAATTGAAAAAATGGTCATCAACACTAACTGGGCGATGCCGAACGAAAATCCGCCTCCAGAGCCTAGCAGTAAAAACCTGCGGAGCGGGTAAAAAAAAACTTTAGCGCATAAATTTTATAAGGTTGGTGCATTATAATATGCGAGCCTGAGGTGTGTAAATAATCCCAGATCTTCTGAACTTATTACTCACAGATTTGATTATGAAAATCTACTTGCGCGGACAAATATATATCACAAAGAATGGCAATCGCAAACTCCAGGGAAAATAATAGATTCACCAACCTTGTATGCAGTTTTTTCGTAGCTGGGGAGGCCTCCGTAAATTTGTCCACTTAAATTCCAGATCAGTAATTCTTTTGTGACTTTGAAATATGCACAAGTAATTAGTTGTCAACCATACACAACTAGTTAGTTTTCACAATGAAAAAATAAAACAGCAACATTTTCCAAAACAGCAGATGACAGTTATTCACTTGTTCGGATTCTATTTTCAAAACAATCCATTTCAGGTGTCTCTGTTAAATCCAAAGAGTGCCTAACTACCATTCTTGTGATATAGATATATTTATTTAAATTTTCGAACATACAAAATAAACATATTGTAATGCCTAACCAGTTGGTACTTTAATATTTTAAAAGTAGGGATACTATTTCTGTTTTGAAGGGCTATATCATAATACCTCCTATAAAAGAATAACCAACAATTTTTGATAGCATCAAGTTCCTCTTTTATTAAACTATAAGTTATCCTGATCGCCCATCAAACAACCTTCTTGTCACTGTTTGACAGGATATATCATGTAGAAAGGTGCGCCCTTTGTCTTTTTTACCATGAAACAAAAATAATACAAAAGCTCTGCTTATGCAACGTTCCACTCCTGCGGCTTGAATTCACCATTCTTTTTCAAAACATGACACAAAAAACCCTGCAAACAAACCTTTCTCAGATTCCGCTACTGGGCTTACCATTATTCCATCACAGGCAATATTTCACATTACACATTTCACACTACAATCTCAAATGTCACCGCTTTCAATGAGCTACTTGACGCAAAATCTGATGACACGTCACCGGTGGGGATTAACTAACACAAATGGTCGCTAGCTTTCCCACCGCGGGCTGTGTCCTTTCAGAGCGGAATCTCGATCCATGAGATGTCTGACGCGATAATTGAAATCATATTTGTGTCACGTCGTTTCAACTGCACCGCAAAACATTTGAGGCGTGCCCCAAATTGTGGCTAATCAGGGGAGACAGGGGATGGTTCAAATATTTGAAAAAAAATCAGAGTATTAAAAAAAAAAATCACACGCGGTAGAAGTGAAACCTTCAGAAAATAAAACATCGAGAGAATGAGATTAAAGCAGAGTATCAGGAGAAGGGTAATTGTAGAGTTTATTTATTATATTGGTGTTATCATTAAGTTTAAAAATTGTTTTAAATTTTATTACGCGAAGCAGCGCACAAAGGGGACACCGATAAGTCTATGTCATTTTCTCGTGGGTTAAATCCTGTAGATGTATGTGTTTGTCTTTTTTCTTAAATCACAACGGTGTTAAAGAAGTTTTCACTTCAAAAAATATTTTTTGTTTCTTATTCATGATCCTTGTTCTGAAATGAGCCTTTATAGTTGTTCAATATGGGAAAATGCCTAGTATAGTAGTTGATAAACTTTAGTACTAAAACGTTTATTTGAATAAATAATTTATTTTTTATATTTATCTGTTTTATTTTTACTTCTATGTAACACATGCCCATATATTTGTACTGTCTGCAGTCTTTTTCATTTGATTTTAGTCATTTATAATACCTACATAGCTTCGTTGTTATCTTCCCGCTAACTTATAAAGTTGCTTGTTTAAATGCCACTATCGGGAGTGAATGAGTATTTTGTATTTTCAGCATTAAAAAAAAAGATGAATACTTGTGGTGTTGGGATCTAAGCATGTGAATTGAAATGATCGTTTTAGGATCGATTCCTGCTACCAAAAGAAAGTATCGATTTTTTGTCATATACAAAAATTTGCATACTATTTCTGAATACCATCATCTTATTTGGTTGTTGATCTCAAAATAAACGAAGTAAAGATGTTACAAAATCATAAATCAGAATATTAAAAGCATATTTTTAATGCTTTTAGGCACCATACCCCCATCTACCCATCCACATCACCCGTGAAAAAAAAGTATTTTATCGACATGAATCCTCTGTAAACTGATACCACATCTGCAACTCCCTTTCTGATGTTATGTGCTAATAAAAGCACTCGAATTTCTTTTGTCGGATCCTGTTTGGAGGGCCGGCCTGTTGAATCGCTGGAAGCCAAACGGTGGGTCGGTTTCCAGGGGTTACAATTGATTGACATAAATGCATCATGGATCAGATTGATTGAGCCGAATGAGAAACGGGAAAAACGGGTTGTCATTCAAACTGATAGACAATTTGGACAGTAATAACGTGGAATTATTTATTATAAGTGAGAATCAAAATTATTTAAACATGATATTATGCAGCTTCCGAAAACACCCAAGAAAAATATGACCGTACCTTCGTCACGATTTTGTTTTCGGATTTAGCATCGGCAAATTTAGCAAAGTGTTTTTTTATGAATTTGTCACGCAAAACCACCAAATAGTCTAAGAAATAATTTAGGTTCTTGTTTCTTGCGGTTAAATCAATTCGCGGTTGTTTTTTTTTCCTTTCATTTTTTCACATGTTTTACATTTGGCATATGCAATATTATAAAAATCATAATAATGGGAACCCACTAAGGTGCAGCCTGTGTATGGGTAATATAGTTAAATAAATTATATTATTGTATTTAGACCGTGGGCGAGTAATGAAAAATCATAATTATAGCCTGAACAGCTTGTGTAAAAAATGTACACACTAATAATTAAGTGCTATAGGTACATATATACACTAATAAAATGTAAACACTAATAATACATATATACACTAAAAAAATGTACATACTAATAATTAGGTGCTATAGATACATATATACTCAAAGACATATCTATCTTGGAGCTTCCAAACTGGAGAGAGCTGGCACAAAACCGAGATGAGTGGAGGAAGACTCTTGAGGAGGCCAAGACCCACCAGGGGTTGTAGAGCCAATAGTGATGATGATGATGATAGGTAAACATAATTTTAAAAATTCATTTATAAATATAACAATATAAACTTAATTTCGACAGATTCATAGCTAGAAAACAGTTGTTAAAGTGAAAACAAAAAAGGAGTAAAGTCTTATCGCCTGATTACCCTTTTACAGATATTCAAAAACTAAATTTTACATATAGTACAATAATACAATCTAGAAAAACCGTTCATAAATAGTAAACCCGAGAGTTCAAAGCATTTTCACCACCGTAACAACAATTCTTAACTTATGAAAAGATGCATAAAAAATTGTTTCCCCAGAATTTAGGTCAATATGTGTACTACTTTTTAAGACACTTCTATTTACACTTTACAATTATACTTACAAACGGTTTCAAAAAACAATGAAATAGATCGTCTTGTGTCGTAAATACCCAATGCCAAATTGGATTGTAGTAGCTATGAATCTCTTCGAACACACAATAAATGGATATGAAATATGAAGGCTATGTGATACAAGATATTGTTTTAAGGATTTAAAGGCACTTAAAAAAACCGTTGAAAGATATGGTGGTTGGAGTGCCAATGATTTATTAAACAAGGAATTAGGAAATCGAAATCTATCTATCTATCTTCTATCTATCTATCTATCTATCTATATAAATCTATATAAATAAAAATGAATCGCCGAAATGTATGTACGCGCATAACTTTCGAACCCCTGCACCAAATTGGATAATTCTTTTTTTTTTCTGTGTTCGTTATTGTCAGGACAAGCTTTGTATAAAACTACTGGTGTTCTCTGGACTTATGAAATTTTATGAATGGCACGCAGGTTGTTTGAAAAATGAATGTACAGGGACTGAATGTGTGGAATGCGGGAGGGGGGAGGGGAACTCGGGAAGGGGGTTCGTGGGTGGAGAGGGGAAGTGGAGTGGGGAGAGGGAAAGTGGAGGAGGCGGAGTGGGAATAAATAGATATGAAATATGAAGGCTATGTGATACAAGATATTGTTTTAAGGATTTAAAGGCACTTAAAAAAACCGTTGATAAATATGGTGGTTGGAGTGCCAATGATTTATTAAACAAGGAATTAGGAAATCGAAATCTCTATAAATAAAAATGAATCCCCGAAATGTGTGTACGCCCATAACTTCCTAACGACTGCATCAAATTGTATAATTCTTTTATTTCTGTATTTGTTATTGTCAGGACAATGTTTGTATAAAACTACTTGTGAGCTCTGGCATTATGAAATTTGTATAAAAATTGCAATAGGAGGCACGCAAGCTGTTTGAAAACTGAATGTATGGAATGCGGGAGCGGGGAGGGGGAACTCGGGAGGGGGGTTCACGGGAAAGGGGGAGTGGAGTGGGGAGAGGGAAGGTTGAGGAGGCGGAGTGGGAACGCGTGAGGGGAAGGGGACGCGGGAGAGGAAGGGGAGGCGGAAGGCTAACGGGACAAATGGGAAAGGACACGCAGGGAGAAACAATTTATTAAATAGCATAGCAACGCATGCCAGAAACCAGCTAGTATAATATAAAAGTAATTGAGGAAAAAAGGAATATGTATTTAGTAGGTTTACAAACTCAACCTGTTTCAGATAGTTTTCGTATGAACGTATGTATCTACTTTTAACATAAGAGGCCATTCATTTATTACGTAAGACGATTTAGGGAGGGAGGGGGGTCAACCATGTCTTATTTTGTCTTACAAGGGGGTGGGAGGAAATCTCGATAATTCTTACGTAAGATCACAAAGTACCTTTGTAAGTACAAATAAATATTTCTTAAAATTGTTACTTTGAAAAATAAACATGAAACAAACCAAACGTGTATTCACTTTTCCCTTTAGATTCTTACATAATAAATATTAAACAGGGGGGAGGGGGTCGGCCTATCCTTATTTATTCAAGGAATGACTGCCGACATAATCTCCAACTACACCGCTGCCAACGGCTGATTTGTGCGCTTAAGATTATAGTACACACCAAACTTTAATACCGGCCAGGCGTTGATATTGAAATTGTCGCAATTCAAGCCAGCCTCCCCGCCAACGCCCTTTTCTCTGGCATGTTATGTTTTTACGCTCCTTTCTTTTTCGCTTACGTTTATTGTAAAGTCAGTAACTGCGCGAGAATGGATAGTATCAAGTTCAGGTCGGCATTAAAGTTTGACTCGTACTATACCAACCTTTGAGAATGGCAAATAACAGAATATTATACTACCCATTAAAAATCACTAATTTATTAACATATTTCGTCTGAAGGCACTCCACTCCGTATGACGTAATACCTGGAAAAAATGTTCCTCTTAGTTAAAAAGATACCCCTCCCAACAAACAGAATTCATTATACCCATCTAGTGTTTGTTTGTTTGAAATAAAAACGTTGAAGGGGTCTCGTTACTTTTTGACAGCCGCCGGAATGGCGCTCCGCTGTGACGCGGCGTTGACGCGGGCACAAAGCCGCAAACAACACGCAGCCGAAACGTTAATTTCATGTTGATGTGTCATTTCTGCGGGATGCTGGCCGGGTTGGGAAGAGGAGAGAGGGGGGGACACGCCCTACCTACAGGGTTGGAGTTGGAATCTGGATGATGAAGCAGAAAGAGTAAGTGATAATATAAAAACATGTTGTGGATGGGCTTCGGTTGAGAGCTCCGTGGAACTCTATGAAAAAAGAGGGAGAGGTTAAAACGAAGCTATCGCTAATGTGTTTTGTGAACTTTGGTCACTTATGTATTTGTACTAGCGCTCCGTTTCGAAATGAAAGTGACAAAACAATGAATAAACTGAGGAGGAAATTATTTTAATCAATAGCAGTAGCAGTATATACTAATAGAGACGGGTAATTCGTGTAACTATTAACTTCTTGCATAGCAAGATGTACGATAAGGAGCAAGTTGATACTATGTATACAGATTTCTCTAAGGACTTTGACCATGTAATTAGAATAAAACATGAATTATTTTGTAATCTTGCATATATTATCATTGTAATGCATAAACAAAAATCTTGAAATAAATAAATAAAAAAAATAAATAAAAATTCAATCAATTCTTTTGAAAAAACTCATCCTACTTAGTATATATGGCGACCTATTTAGATGGATTAAGTCCTACATTAGTAATCGCAATCAGGTAATATTAATTAACGGTGTCTACTCAAAGTCTATAGATGTAATATCCGGTATGCCGCAAGATTCCCGCATAGGTCCGCTCTTCTTCAACATTTATATAAACGACATTGGATCATGCTTTCAAAATTCCGAATATGTGCCTTACGCTGACGACATGAAAATATTCAATATCGTGCATTCTTTCTCTGACTGTGAAGCATTACAAAGTGATCTAGATAGGCTTTGCAAGGATTGCGTTAACTGTTTAGATATCAATGTTTCCAAATGTCATACTATGACATTCAACAGAAATAAACATATAATTAAGTACTCTTATTCACTCAAAAATGAACCTGTCATCTCTAAAACGGAATGTAAAGATCTTGGTGTTTACCTTGATAGCAAACTTATATTTAATAAGAACAACATATCAAATGCTTGGTTTTGTTCTTTGTATAAGTAAAGTGTTCAGTAACCTGGGTACAGTAGTAATGTTATATTTTGCATTAGTCAGAAGTACACTGGAATATGCCTCGCCAATTTGGAACCCGCGGTACAAAGTAGATAGCATAGAATATATTCAAAACAATTTTATTATTATTTTTTTTATTAAAAAAACATACAACGAAGTTGCACTCCCCCGAGTTATCAAAACGCATTAAGGGATCGCCAATTGGTACTTTTGAAAAGTTAAACCCAACCCAACCCAATATGAAGACACAATATATGAAGAAAATTTTTACAAAACATTTCACAGAAGCAACATACAGACACAACATATGAAGAATCACTTTACAAATATTTCACAGAAACATGTCTTATTAGATTTTATGAATTATTATAACCACTCATTTGATTTATATACTGTTGGTGTCAAAAAGTTAAAATAAAGTATCCTCCATGATGGACTATAGAAATGCAAAAAAACAAAATCAGGAAAATACAATAAAAGGTACGGCCTCAAAAATATACAGACCTAATACAAGATGTACCTTCAAATTCAACAATGACTTTGAATGCACATTTCAGACATTGAAATAAAGGCGAGCAATATCTGATTTGACATCTATACACAAAATTTTTAATAATAACATTGACTGTACCGAACTTCTTTCCCTAGTTAATTTTAACATACCATTAAGACGTACACGCCATACAGAACTATTCCACATGCTTCATGACAAAACAAATGCAACAACTAATTCGCCGATCAATCGTGCTCTTCATATGTTCAATAATATTATTGCCTTACTTATTTACTGCCCAAATTTAAAAAAGAGCATCATGTCAATAATATAAATTGTTCAATGCGCATACATACATACACACACACACACACACACACACACACACTTTCCCAGTGCACACATCACCCGGTAATTACTTAATATGCACACCATAAATATGACACTACAATGAAAGACATAATAGGTACCCACCACGAAATATACTTATAAATTGTAAATTGTTTTCACCAATGTAACTAATGTACTGTTTGTTTCTGTTTAAAAATAAATAAATAAATAGACACCAAACCGCGTGGAGTTCGAAGTTCCCATAAAAAGAAGAAGATTTTCATAGATTGAATATTTAATTTTTCACACCTGATTCTACAGATCAGTATACAAGATGTGTAAAACAGAGTTCACTTAATAGGTTTTTAACATTTCTGACTTTTTTGTCAAGTTTCTTATTATAATATGCATTTGTGTCTTTGTGTGTAACATCATTATACATATCGAATTTTTTTTTTTTTTTGCCATAATATATCTATTTTCAAACGTCTTTTAAAACCTATTTTTTGGTTTGACTGAGAATTGAACCTTCCTACACAATAACCAGAGTAAACCACGCTCCCAACTAAGCCAAATTCCGGATGGAATAGACCGACATTTATTTCGTATATTAAGTGCCACAATGTCATAGAATTTCAGAAAAATGCATATATGTATATCCGCCTGGGTGTGCGTGATTGCCACCAAGTGTTGAAATGAAGCGGGAAGTGTGTTAATATCTAATTTCAAAACATAACTTCATTCGTACATTCATTCAATCAAGAAAATAAAAGTAAATATCAAAAAGACGAATTTAAAAATATACCTCTCTTCATTTCAAACGTAAATTATCAAAAAAAAGAATTTCGATTAAAATCATTCCCACAGCATAAAAAAAATTTAGGCAGAAACACATTTCAGGAAATTCGTGAAATGATAAAATTTAATTAATATGAAGAGGTTTTCTATCATTATAATATATTAGGTTTCGGTCATGGATATTACATACTATATTTTTTTTATACTTAGCTCATCTGTGTCCTTCAAACAAGCATTCTTTTTCATCACTGTCGGGCCGGAATCGGCTCCGGTTCGGTTCGTGGGAGATTAATCTCCCCAAATTGCGCCTATCAAGTTTCCTGTTTTGACAACAGGGGCGCATTCAAGTGGCTAATTGCAACACTGAATTGTATTCACCCGGTGCGGTACTTTACAGTTTTGTGTGGATGCGGATCAAAAGAACCAGTTCCGCTTAAAGGGGCTGAATGGGAATCCGTATATTTATGTTGTTTAGGTTAAAAAATATAATATATGTCATTAATTATAGTGAGCTACATGCTTTCCCTGTATTATAATGGACTGAGAACCGGAAAGTAAAAAAAAATCATTAAAAAACATTATTAAAAAATGTGGTATGTGGTCATATTCATTTCTGCCATCAATTAAATCAAATCCATTATGTTATAATTTATAATGAATCTTGAAAAATCTTGAACCTACAATAATTTTTAAGAATAATTTTTGAGTTCATTGTAAAAAAATATAACTAAGTGTATAATGTCTACGATTGAGAGTCTACGATTTTGTTCTTACTTTACCATAGTAGTATATGGTCTCTTCAGGTCTTCAGTTCACATGGTCTCGGGTCTGAATTGTGCTGAAGGTGACCGAAGGAAATGTACAGTCATTAGGTTTTAGGAGCTCGGCAGATCAGAACTGGTATTTAGCCTGAAAGGTTTGTCCATTTGTGCCCTCAGAAGCGTTATTGTTATTACAATATGTCAATAAATAGTCACGTGTTATAAAGAACCTGAAGTTTGTCAATAAGCATCCATTACAAGGACACGAGGATACAGGTCCCAGTTCTCAATGCGTATCTTTTTACAATATTCGCTGGAGAGAATAAAAAAGAGAAATTGAGCATTTTAATAAACTATTTTTTCTTCCCGCTTTAATTTGCCTACCTGTAGATACTATTACTTGCGTGCTAGCGTAACAGTTTAGTGATTCTTAACTATAAATCTGTGATTCTATATATAGAATATCTGAGAAAAGGGGAACTACAATGCCTTTAAATTTGGACAGACTTGTTTGTCTGGAATTTAGAGCCCATCGCGGGTTCAACTCCCCGCTGTCCAAATCCTCTACTATTGCAGAGGCAACATTTTCCAATTATAATCTAATGTCATCAGGAGGAATTAGGAAGTATTATTATGTTTTTTGTAAACTGGTAATGTTCGTCTTTTTTTAGGTTTAAAAAAAAGAAAAACATTAGGAAATAGTATTTCGGTGAAAATGACCAAAGAATACTTATTTAGTAATTTAATCACTAAATCCCTCTCCTGGCAATACCTAGCGCCACTCCAGGTGAATACTGAGTTCATAGTTTACCCTTGCCCCGCGGGCCCGACCCCACACTCCCCACACTCCCCGCATTGTGACGAGCTCCATTATTCTGTCATGTCGGGTTATTATTTGTTGATGGTAACGCGGGGTGTGTTGGCGCGGTGGGTAAAGATTGCCTGTAGATATAGTCGTCATGGATGATTATGGTGATAAGATGACTAATTAAAATAACTTATTGTGAATGCGAAATTTCGTAGAATAAAAGCATGCTTGCTTGCACATTCGGGTACTTTATTCTTTTATTGTGCACTAAAATTGTTATTGTACAGAAACATTGTGTACCAACCGCCACTTCACGGGTATGTGCCTTGTCTGGTGTTCAAAAATCCAAAACAATGCAATAAACCGTTAAAGAGTAGAACCCGAAGAGGAAAAACAATTTTCTTTATTTAGTTGTTTTGTTTACATCAAGCATATTTTGTGCACACCTTTTTATTTGGAATATAAAAACATTCAGAATGGGGACGTTATCTTAGTTTGTGGCCAGATTTAAATAGTCTCTTCAAGACCAATGTTCATTCCTTCCTCTCCTCAAAAAAACTCTCCACACAGCATCCCAGATGACATAGGTCCCGAGGGAAATTATTTTCCTCAGGGCCTCCTGTGTGGAGCTAATGTAAAAAAAAAGTGTTCCTAATTTTGTTCTCTTGCCATTTTCTAATCCCACCCTACCTTCGGCCTTATAACAATCCCTAAGGAAAATGCCATAGTTCCCCTGGCTTTGCGAAGATGGAACTTTTGTGAATGTTTCTTTATCCGTAATTCTAAAAAATAAATAAATCTCCAGCTGAATATCAACAAAAAATTGAAGTAACAATAAAAAATGATTATTAAACTTACTAATTTCGGTTGTTGGTACATGGGTAGTAAGTATTGTGAAATATTCTTGCGCTATGCATAATATTGTTCTATGAAATTTTAATTTAAAAAATTGGAACTCATCTTTTTAGTCAAGCGATAAAGTAGGTGGGCTAAAATAATTTTTATGAATTAATAAGTAATTCTTCTTTCGAAATGTGTATTTATTTTGTTTAGATGCTTGATAGATTTAATCGAGCGAAGATGCGTTACTTCGACAACGCAAATCCTGTGGACATACTTTTCAAACATGCATATCCTTTTCATAAACTGTGCTATATTTTTTGTTCGTTTGTAAACGTGCATATAACATGGAAATATTTTAAAACATATATATATATATATATATATATATATATATATATATATATATATATATATAACGTGTCTTGTTTTTTTTTTTTACATGAGCTCCACACAGGAGACCCTGAGGAAAATAATTTCCCTCAGGGCCTATGTCATCTTTGTAGATGCTGTGTGAAGGTTTTTTAAGGAAAGGAAGGAGAGGAGAATTCTGAGAAGGAAAAGGGTAAAAGGGGTGGGTAGGAATTTGAAGTTCAGTGTGTCCCGGTCATCCGGCTCAAAAACCTTGACAAACCTTACCCCATGAACCCGGGCTTCCCTGCTAAATCACCAAACGTAGCGAACCACTTGGGGTGACTTGTGGCAGAGGAGTTGGTTATCCAATAAAGGTTCCCGGGGCGGCGTGGCGGTACCCATTCCCGCCTCCCAAATTGAACTTGTATTTAATAGTTTCATTGGATAGATGTCATAATTTTTCAAGCTCATTAACTTTCGATTGTTAATGTTTTTGTATTGAAAGGAATACTCTAGGCTTATATTTTTTTAATATATAAATTTACTTTCAGCTACACAAATTCTACAATTATAACATCATATGTTTTTTCACGGGTATGCGCCAGTAATATAATATTGGGTATGAAAGTAAGTGTCGATTATTAAAAAAACACAGACACAAAGATAATAATATCATTGATATTACTTTCTATTGAAATGGTATCAAAAAGTGATGCTACAACAAATGTATTGTGAAGCTTGAAGGATCCGGCCAGTTATAATATTTACAGTCATTCTCATCAGCCACTCTAAATAATAAGGCTAATCCCTTTTACACTCACTGTTTGGGGGTTAAAAGTCCCTTTGTGTTGTGACGGGTGGACCCTTTTGTTCGCTGCCCGGCAGACTGGAAAGGCGCTTTTAAGACCTCAGCGAGTTCCACTACTTTGTTGCGTGATGTTTGATGGATACATCTGGATACAAAATAATCTATTTTAAAAAATGTCAACACGGTATAATATTTTTACTTCGTATAGATAAATACTTAAAGACATAAAGACTTATAAGTTTAGTAAGTCTTTTTTTACACTTTCTATGTCTATCGAACAAGGGTCCAGGAATAACATATATTGAACAATATACATATGTTATACCTGGACCCTTTATACAGTAAGCCAGGGGTGAATGTATAGTAAAGTGCATCAATTTTTTTTTCGTAAATTTAAAATTTCAAGTTGACAAAAAGTTGTTTATTTGAACCCACATAATGAACCACCCAAAAATAGCGCATTTGATAGTTTAGATCTAAAGAAAAGGGCCTAAAGTTTAATAATTTTCTTTGAAATTGAATTTTTCCTTGTTTATTTTTGTAATGAAAGATAGAGTGATTTTTTTTCAAGTGAAAAAGTTTAAACGATAAGGTGTGAAATTAAAAAAAAAGATATATAATATATTTGTTTTGAGAGCTGCAAAAGATTTCAATGATTTAATCACATTTATTATGTTATATAAAACCCTTTTCAGATGCCAACTTGAATATAACTCTACGTTATGGTCTCCCTTTTACAATATTCATTCAGACAACATTGAAAAGATTCAACGGAAGTTTCTAGGTTTATAAACTATAAATTGCGTATTCCTATACTAAACATTGATTACAATTACCTTCTGGATAAAACGTCTCTATTGAAACTTTCAGAAAGAAGAATAAACACAGATTTAATACTATTACATAAAATACTGCATTACAAAATTGACTGTCCTGAATTACTTCAATTTATCAATATCCATGTTACCCAAAAATCATGTCGACATTTATTACATTACCCTTCTACTTCAATAACACCAGGACACTAGCTTATCAAAATTCTCCGTTTCCGAGACTTCAGTCTCGGAAATAAATATTCTAATCTATGTGATATATTTCATCTTAAAACTAATCAGTATAAATGTTGTATATTCTATCACTTTTATTCTTCTAGGCACAAATAGATTTACATAATTTCTTCAATTTTTGTTTATATTGAATATGAGACTTCTTATCATTTTTACATAAAATGTATTTTTATATTATTATTTGTTTTGTTGTTACATTCTATTGTGTATTTTCTTTTCTCATTGTATTATATTTTCTTCCTTGTTTGTTTCTCAACTTATAAATTATAATGTAAAAGCCCATCAGGGCGTGTAATAAATAAATGAAAAAAATATAAACATATATATTATATATACGCATTTGATCTAAAATAACTTATTTTCATAAATTTGCGTAAACCATACTAGCACCGACAAATCTAACAATTGTTTAGTCAAGTTTTTTTGACAAAAAAATGGAGAATTCATTTTTTTAATATAATTATTATCTCTTGCGGAAGACCAAATTATTTTTCAATAGGGCCAATATTTTGTGTAGTACGCGGATGCATAGGGACAACTTTTTATCAACTGGAAGATTTTAAATTTCCAAAAAAAAGGTTTTTTTATTATACATCCTTGAATAAATAGCGTATAATAATCCAGTTAGGTTATACATCTGTTTGCGGGTTATGTAGAGGTAGAGAGAGATGTAATGGTGGATTTTAAATATAGGGTTTATTAGAGTAATCTTCTTCTTCAATGATATATTAAATTGACAAGTACAACCTTCAAAAGTTATTCTAATAAAAATTGAGTATTCATTTAGACTTTTAGGAAGGCTCAATAGGTGTCGCATATAAAT
This sequence comes from Limnephilus rhombicus, assembly GCA_929108145.2. NCBI lineage: Eukaryota > Metazoa > Arthropoda > Insecta > Trichoptera > Limnephilidae > Limnephilus > Limnephilus rhombicus. The sequence goes on from OV815278.1 coordinate 28,247,855, forward strand.
GAAATCGGATATATTTATCCGAGACGCTAACTAGTTTACAAATAAATTCGTTAAAAAATCATTTAAAAGGATAGCTGCCAAAAAGGGGGAGAGTTAGTTGGGGATAATATTGTTAATTCTGAATTTGAAATATGAAATTGACAAAAAAATACAGAAAAATATAGATCCATATGACTGAGTTGTTTATTGATTTCTTACAAATCTCCCTTAAACATTTGAAGTTTTTAAGCTCTTAAAAAAATATGTGTTATTTTTGAAGATAATGTCTAGATGCTGCCCGCGCTGAAACGCAAATTATATGAAATTAATTCGATAGAAAAAAAAATCGCAAAGTTTGCTCCAAAAATTATTAAAAACAAGTCTGTTTCTATTATCTTATGATGCTCCCCGCGAGATTTTTGCTCTATTTTAAATGAGTCGTGTTTTATTAAACATTTTCGCAATTTTCGCATCGATTTTGTCGCTGTAAATGTTAGTACTCTCGTCTAACATTCGTAATTTCGTATCTCTCCATCTTCTTGTTTTCGAGCCCGGTTGCGGAGCCTGTGTCCCGTTAAGTTCCCGGGTTCGAGTCCTAGTTGCGACCGTTAGGTACGTTTATTTTTCTGTGTCTTGTTCTGTTCCGTGTTTCATTTAGATTTTTAAGTATATATCTTCTTCTTCGATGATAAATATTTTATTATGTTGCTTTTTTGTAACAAATAGAGATCACGATATCCTCACCGGGATCTCCCTTGCTGAGGATTTAATTTACATACGAAAATTTATTAATTTGAAGTAATTATAGATGTATCTTAATATATAAAACAAAGTCGGATTAGTTACACTATTTATAACCCGAGATCGGCTGGACCGATTTTGATGATCTTTGATTTGTTGGATTTGTCTCCGCCCCGGATAACAGAATAACCATTAAAACATCGCAAAAATTCACGAAAAAGGAAGTAATGAAGAAAATGATTTTTTTCATACATTTTGTATGGAACGAATTCTCGTATTTTGAAAGAACTGTAGCAATATTGTGAATTGTGATAGGTATATTATTTAACTGTGAGTGAATTCCAATAAAAAATATAATAAGCAGTAATTGTTGAATGAAACACTAGTATATATTGAATCATTTGGCGGGTACAAGATAAGCCGCCATAGCTCAATTGGGAGAGCAGCTGACCGGCAATCAGAAGGGCACGGGTTCAAGTCCCGTTGGCGTCATGTATCTTTTCTCGGAAGATTTTTCAATGTGGATGAGTGTTTCAGGCTGATAATTATTGCTTATAATAATTGTTACCCCTTGTGCTACGCATAAAAATCTTGTCTTAAACGTTAGTTTAACAATTAAAAATAATAATTAAAATTTGACAAGTTTAAGTATTTCCTCAATAAATGAAGACATAATTTGTCTCGACGCCATGTAGCGAGGGATTTAACACTAACAGTGTCTCTCTCGCAAAAATAAAGTTGGTTGTTTTCAGGTGGAAAAAAATATAATAAGCAGTAATTGTTGAATGAAACACTAGTATATATTGAATCATTTGGCGGGTATAAGATAAGCCGCCATAGCTCAATTGGGAGAGCAGCTGACCGGCAATCAGAAGAGCACGGGTTCAAGTCCCGTTGGCGTTATGTATCTTTTCTCGGAAGATTTTTCAATGTGGATGAGTGTTTCAGGCTGATAATTATTGCTTATAATAATTGTTACCCTTTGTGCTATGCATAAAAATCTTGTCTTAAGCGTTAGTTTAACAATTAAAAATAATAATTAATATTTGACAAGTTTAAGTATTTCCCCAATAAATGAAGCCATAATTTGTCTCGACGCCACCTAGCGAGGGATTTAACACTAACAGTGTCTCTCTCGCAAAAATAAAGTTGGTTGTTTTCAGGTGAAAAAAATATAAAAAGCAGTAATTGTTGAATGAAACACTAGTATATATTGAATCATTTGGCGGGTATAAGATTAGCCGCCATAGCTCAATTGGGAGAGCAGCTGACCGGCAATCAGAAGGGCACGGGTTCAAGTCCCGTTGGCATCATGTATCTTTTCTCGGAAGATTTTTCAATGTGGATGAGTGTTTCAGGCTGATAATTATTGCTTATAATAATTTTTTTCAAAATAGTTTATGCTTTTAACTATTCATGTCACTGTCAAATAATGTTTATTTAAACCTATTGTTCGACTAATATTTTTTGTCTGTAATAAGTAGGCAGTCATCTTTTAATTACCTGGTGGTATGCAACCTGTTTGTTCTTTTAATGATTCAGATTCAATATTGAAACACTCTCCATTGTGATGTGAACAAATGTTTTAAGATAATAGGGGCAACGAAAACAAATAACCACGATGGTAAATAATATAATATAGATAAAGGATAATTTATCATCCGACAGACATGTATTTTTAACATGTCATGAAAGGAGTTAAATAATTAATGTGTATATGTGATCAGTTGTCTTTTGTTTTGAATTGTGTACTGAGAAAAAATATGTATTTACCTGGAAAATACATCATGATTAATATGATGTATTATTGATTAAATGAATAACTATTGTTCTCATTCGCAACAATGGCACGGCATAAATTCTTCATTATTTCTTTGTTGCTATATATAAATTCTTTGTTTAGCATGTGAATGAAACACCTGGAGCTCCTAGCATAGACAGGGAATAAATAAGAAATCGATATACACTGGCACCACTGACTGACCTGTCTACGAATTCACATCCCGAAATTTCAACCGCCAATAAATTACGTAAAAATATTAATAACTAGCTGACCCGGCCACGCGATGCTGTGGCTAACGAAATACAACGCCATCTGCTGGATGGTTACCCAACCTTTTAATTCACACCGCCATCTGTTAATTTGCATACAAATCAAATCGATCGGTCGCTCCATTTATATCATTATAGCGAGTTCCTGGTATGCGTTGCTATGCCTCTTATCAAAGAAATTGTTTCTCCCTGCGTGTCCTTTCCCATTCGTCCCGTTTTCTTTCCACCTCCCCTTCCTCTTTCGCCTCCCCTTCCCCTCTCGCATTCGCACTTTGCCTTCCCTCTCCCCACTCCCCTCTCCCGCTTCCCCCGTCCCACGAACCCCCCTCCCGAGTTCCCTTCCCTCCTCCCGATATCCCTTCCCCCTTTCCGGGTTCCCCTCCCCCTTCCCGTATTCCATTAATTCAGTCACGCTACATTCAGTTTTCAAACAACTCGCGAGCCACCATTTGCATTTTTTTTTATAAATTTCATAATGCCAGAGCTCACCAGTAAACATTCGCGAGCGTGCATACACCAAATCCCCAAAGTTTGAAATAGGTAGCCGTTCGGAATTTATGCGCGTACATACATTTATGCGATTTATTTTTATTTATTTAGATTTGCCAATGTTGAATTGAAATACTAACTTAAATATATGCATTGATAGTCAACATTTACTTTTTGACACTAACCTCGTATACCTCACTAAGGTCATTTTTCAACCATTATAGTTTCTCAAAGATCGAACGGATCGTTGAATTATTTAGGTGATATACATATTTTATTTAGATCGAGTATACACCTTCTTTCAATTCTAAAAGCTTCGCTAGTTGAACTACGTTCATTAATTGGCCAGTAATTTTGCATAACGAACGATATTACCTAAATAAATGCGTATATCAGTTAACCAAAACTTATCCGACACTATGGAGTCCGGGCTAAAACTTATTCGGTCGGAATATTTCTTACCAATTGTTGACCGTGATTGCACAAATTGATAACTGACAAAACTTATCTGTTTCTATGGAGTCTGGTCTAAAACTTATCAATTCGGAATATTTCTTACCAATTGTTGACCGTGATTGCACAAATTGATAACTGACAAAACTTATCTGATTCTGTGGAGTCCGGGCTAAAACTTATTCGGTCGGAATATTTCTTAGTAATAGTTGACCGTGATTGTAAATATTGATAACTGGCCATAGACGACAAATTTGGTCAATATTTTGTCAATAGGGTTTTATCAATCGAAGATGCTAAAAAATTAGTAAATCTCCAACAGTCTTAACCCTTTTCGAAATTAAAAAAAAAATATATTATTAAATTTAAATTAATTGTAATATATCACTGAAGCTTGTTAACTTCATTGTGATAATTATTCACTACAAAATATAGGTATACTATTAAAAATTCTCAACCGTATAATGAAACAAAAAAATACACAAAATAAAAAGTTTACGGTCGCAACTGGGAATCGACCCCAAATCTTCTGTCTTCCTAGACAATATTCTATCAATTGAACTATACCGTTCTGTATCAATGAGCTACTGAGATGCATGTAATTATATTCCGTCATTTTCATCGATCTTATATTTAAATTTTCGAATTACCATCAATATATTGGTAGAGTATGGTTCAGCTCAATTCGTAAAGTATTGTCCCGGTTAAACAGAGGATCCCAGTTGCGACCGTTATCTTTTTTTCCGTATATTTATTCTGATTTCATAATTCAGGATTTGAATATTTTCGTCTTCAATGATTAAATAGGTAATTATTTTAATAAACGTTAAAAAAATGACCAAGGGGTCAAAGCATCGGTTTCTATGGGGCCATTAATTTATTGCGTAAGACGAATTTTGCTAGTTTTGGACCCCCTCTCCCCCTATTATAAGAAAAAAATAAGAATAGGCCAACCCCCTCCCTCCTGTTTAATATTTATTACCTAAGAATCTAAAGGAAAAAATGAATACACGTTTGGTTTGTTTTAACGTTTATTTTTCAAAGTAACAATTTTTAGAAATGTTTATTTGTACTTACAAAGTTACTAATAATTTTACGTAAGAACTATCGAGACTCCCTCCCACCCCCTTGTAAGAAAAAATAAGACATGGTCGACCCACCTCCCCCCCTTAATCGTCTTACGTAATAAATGAATGGCCCCTATCCCAAGGGTCCTCTACTTATTCCATCATTTCACAAGAGACATTTACCGCTCATAATTATTGTGTTAGGAGAAATTTAAATATTTTGCTATAGGAATAAAGTCTGCTACTCGCCGTAAATATCGAATCCGATCCACTGATAGCAAAGCATCATATTCAGGCCATCGACCACCCTTTTAAATTTTACCTCTTTTAGGGTGAATTGCCTTAAATAAAAAAAATAAATAATTTACCTCAACCGCAATTACATTATCCCCTCTTTTCCTCAACATCAAATTTTTCATGAACCGTCTAATCGCGCTGATGCCGCTGATGAACGAACAAAGGCAAAAAACTATGCTGATATGGAATCATACACTGAAGAGGTTCTCCGAAAGAAGTGTATTGTGGGCGTATTTACGTGCCCATAGATGGGTCAATTTTATCTTGCTTCGGATCAAATTGATCAAACATATTTTTATAGGAAAGGTAGTGAATCAGTTTTATCAACATGTTGGGTGACCGGGAGTCTAGAGGGCTTATTCTAGTTTGGCGACATTAGCACCCCTTCAAATCAGCATAGATCACACTTCAAGGGATTTTCTGTTCAGTGGAAGTAGGCAATCTGTTTTGCCATCGGGGAGATCGGGGTAAGACGAGTGACGTGGCTAAAATTCAATCTAGATAGTCATAAAATATTTCATTTGGAGTCTTATATTAATTGGTTGAGTAAGCGATTGCTGAATGCTTTTTCTGTCTATTTACGTAAGAAGGCTTGATCGTGTGGTGATAAGGATGCAATTATATATATATATATATATTTAAAACGAACAATGAAATATATTTTCGAAATAGGTTAAAGCAAATATTATTTACAGTATTCGGTTGTGTCATCCAATTTCCGTAACATTTCGAGACAATATTTATTCCTAGGTAATCATGCAACTGTTTCGAATAAACCACATAATTTTGTTTTACGTACGCGCATCGTTAGCAAATCATAGTTTAACTAAGAAAAATAGAAATCTTATCTAAATATATAATCTAAATATAAATAATAATAATAATGTGGTCGTAGCTGATAAGGAGAGGGCGAATGGCGAGTTTCCGGCGCCATAAAACCGGATCAGCTCAGCTAAGGGAAGGTAACCCCTACAGAAAAATCCCTGGAGTAGGCAATGGGAAACCACTCCATTATCTTTTCCCAGCATATCACTACGGAGAGAAGAAGATAAATAATAAATAATAATCTAAATAGAAATCTTAAAGTTCGAACAAATGGTTTCCAGAAACTCTTGGAAATCAACTGGATGACAAAATGAACATGTTGAAATCAATAACAATAACAAACCCGGCATTTTCCGTTACTCTCATGCTTTTAGTGGGGGACTCACCCGAATTCGAAGTACCTAGTTATTGAAGAGAACATCTATGGTATATTCATAGGATCAAAAAATAATTTGCAAAATTACTTTCTCAACACAGGCTAACCTAGTGAGCGAGTTACGAGAAAAATCTATAGATACGTTTCAATTATACACATTTTTTTACATTGATCCACATAAGAGGCAAGGGAAAAGAAGATGAAGTTCTGGGAAGGAAAAGAGATGTGGGTAGGAATCTCGTGGTCAATGTGCCTTGGAGTGACAGACGTATCAATACATCCTTCATCGATGGGTAGAGATATCGGAGAGGTAAAAAGGTCAAAGACCCAGGAAAATCTAACCCCATGAATTCGGGCACACCTGCTAAGTCACCAAATGTAGCAAACCACTTGGGGTGACCTATGGCAGGCGGTGGTGGAGCAGTGGAACCCATACCCGCCTCCCAAACTAAAATTGTTGAATAATATTTTCCATCTAATTTATAAACCACTGAATACTACATACTAGTGTCCGACCGAAACAGGACTTTCTACCGAAACAGAAACTTTTTTAGACATATACGATTTTAGATTTTCACGGCCAAAAATATTTTTGTTATTAGTTTTTGGGGTATTATGCCGTGTTGCGCTACCTCCTTCTTTAGCCAACGTTTCGGACATCGTTGCAGTGTCCATCATCAGGGCAGATGTGTAATAGTTAGGGGTGATGTTTGTACTTATCTACTTAGGAGCGATACCGTGTCGCCAGCTCCACTCCTCTACGAGCTGGCGCTACAATATACTTCAACATGTTTTTTGCATTTAGCCTTGATGCAACCGTCAATTACCGGATACCAAGAACTATTGAGCTTAGCTCCGTCGCCTCCATTAATATTTATGGGATTTTTGTGAATTTCAATTGCCTCCGTAATCAGGCGTGCTCTATGAGTTTTGGGTCTTCCCAGGGCTTCAGGAACAAATCTAAAGTAATGGCGAGTTTCAATTAAATGCTCGGCGATTGCCGATTTGTCAGGGTGGCCAAGTTTACACGCTCGAAAGTGTTCCGATATCCTTTTGGAGATCGTCCGCTCTGTCTGTCCCACATAGACCTTATCACATCCGGAACAGCTGAGTTTAAATACTCCATCTATTTCCAGAGGAAACTTGGTCTTTGCAGACCTCAGACCTTTGTCGTGGTTCCGAAGACGGTCTTGATGCTTTCTTTTTTCAATAGCCTGGCAATTCTGTCTGGAACGTAAGGCAGGAAAGCGCAGCCCTTTGACTCTTGTTCAATTCTGTCTTCGTTTGGTGCAGATTTGGCTCTTATGATTTGCCTTGTCTGCCTTGCTGGGTAACCGTTACGCTCCAGTGCATCGGTCAGTTTTTTTTAGACATGTTAAATACCTGTTGTTTACTGAAATTTGGCTTATTTTTTTACATTTATGCAAACAGTTAACATGTGTTAAATGAAATAAAAAAGCAATAATTGACGTGTGTGAAAAAACTATTTTTTTTTAAATTACTAAAAATTAACAAACATGTTAACTACTTCTTGGAACAAAAATTTGTCATTTATCAACGTTTATGTACGTTATAAAGAAAGAACCTCATTAATTGAGTATTTTAATTTAAATAGGGTTTACGATCACAACATCCTTAAGACTAAATTTACCATTTATTGAGATCTTTTGCAGAGTTTCGGTGCTGCCGAAGGTTCGGCAGAAAATCTGCCGAAACCGAAACTGATGCCGAAACTAGATTTTTTTGCCGAAACTTGCCAAAACCGAACCATCGGTCGGTCACTACTGAATTACTATATTTAACGTGCATTTTAATTATAGTTGCTATTTTTTACAATAAAATATTACTATAGTATATATTATACATTTTTCTATTTAAGTAGTACCTATACCATAAAATAGAAAAAAAAGCATTTTTATAAATTACATAAATTTGTGCTCATAAAGTTCACGAAATCATCAAATGGTTTAATTAAAATGAATGACTGCAATAAAATACGTTATTATTAATAACAATTAATAACTGTTGTGAAGTCGGGATGGCTATTGACATTATATTCGGTATGGCGTAACGACGTAACGGGCAATTTGGTAAGTCGTTCGAGTGCCCAATACAGGGCGTAAAATGCACAGTAAAATATATTTTCAATTTATCCATAGGTAATTGGTATTTGTTAAATGTCATGTCCATAGATTTTTGAAACTCTATTGTGCATCGGTATACCTAGTACTCGAAACAGAAAAATTAAGTGTAGTTTTATTATCCGTTTTCTACTCGGCCTAATGGTAAATTTAGCATAATGGTTAATTGAATTTAGGTCCCACTCAAACGTTGTGTCTACAATTCCTCCCAAATCGATGATGTTGATATACAAATAGGCCCTGAAGAAAAAATATTTCCTCCGGTCCTTCTGTGTTGTGATAATGTTAAAATAAACAATACATGCGATGCAAGAAGCAACAATAAAATAATATTAAAGAAAACATTTGAATCTAAATTACGAAACTCAACACCGTTAATAATAATTGAAAACCGCCATAAAACGAATCTCATTCAGCATTACTTAAAATATTTAGGCATTAATGTTCTTTTATTATACGGCCCGACTGTAATTAAAAATTCTAATGCTCAGCAATTTTGACATGTTCTTTTGTGTGTGAGTAGATAATAAATGGCGGCCGATGTTCAAGATATTATTTACACAAGGTGTTCACATGCTCTCGTTAATTATGTTCTGTGAAGGGAATAAAGAGATGCAAAGAGAACGAGTTACAAACAAACCTCCTGAAAGTGGTTTTGTAATTAATACTTACATGTTTCCTTAACTTCCACTGAATGCTTACTGGGACGGTTTTTAATGTAAAAATATAAATAATCGGTAAATTGTTTGCTATTGTATACCGAAGATTTAGCAGATTTTCGTTTCATGGCATAAAGAACCTCGGTGGTTTTTCTCGTAGAAAATCATCAAACCAATTAAAGAGCATCGTTATTGTTGAAGGAGATTCTCCGGAGACTGTTGCATTGGGAATCGTTTGGTAGAATGATGAATGTGTTGGTACAAGTCCCAGAAAATCAAGATATTCGCGGATGTGATGTCAGTCACTTTTGTAATTTTAGAGGTCCGATGAGTTTCTCCCTGAAAATAAATCAAATACGTAGCAGCCCAGGAATTGTCACTCCGCTGCCTTAACTCCTCGGCTAAATCTAAAAAAGTTTACACAATTTTTGGAGCAAAAAATTTACACAACACTTTTAAATTTGATAAAATCTATAAAAAGATCAATTATTGGTATTAAAATCAGCGTCTGCGATATTTTTGTCATCATCGGAAGGTTTGCGCAACATGGGTCCCTCGAATAAGCACTTCAGCAACGACGACAAGGTGAAAGATGAGGTTCCTCAATGATTTGGCGATGAACTGGTATGACATGGGTTTATAAGTCGGGTCGCTTACAAAGATGCATCGACCGAAATGACGATTATGTATAAATATAGATAAATGTTTCAAACTGTAAAAAAAATAAAAAAATATTAACAAATAAATTCTAAAAAAAGAACGGTCATTCGGAAATCGGTCAGCTTTACTCAAATATACAAATGGTTCAAATAAAGTAACATTGTTTCATTTATCTTAAATAAATTCTGTTTTACTAAAAATAGGAGACATTACTTTTGGGGTTACCCTCTTACTTGTTTTTACGATATTTTTGGTTATACAGTGTGTAACAGGACGTACCCGACCCGAGGGATTAACCAGCGATTCCTGAGCATATTTGGAGAAAGAAATGTACATTTCATTTTGCTATCCGATGACATTTTTTTTCTATTAAAAACATTAAAAATATTTTTCCATCACACGCCGTAACTGACTAAGAGTATCGCGTAGCCTAGCGGATATTTGATAAGCGCTGCGTCTTGTTCTAACAGCATATTACCACACGAAACATCGCGTATGGCTCAAACACATCACGACGGGATATATCCCGTAGCGATGGGAACGGTAGCGATGTGTAATTGAAAAACATATTTTTTGTTTTAATAGAAAAAAAAATCATCGGACACCAAAATGACAACCACATTTTTTACTCCAAATATGCTCAGGAATCGCTGGTTAAAATCCCCCGGGTACGTCCTGTTACACCCCATATATAAAATATAATAAAATACAAATATTATCAACATTAAAAATAACTAATATTATCCATTTTTCGCACACATTGAACCAGAAATTGTGTTTTATTTTTTCATTGCCTTTTTCCTTTGTTACATTCGGGTCCGGAACTTATGACTTCGACAAGACGCCTTTAGACGTTCCTGTCCTGTGAAAATTAGCGAACCCACTCCTAGTCAGATCTTGCATTTTCTCGCACAGCTTCTAGAGTTGCTTTCCCCAGATTATATTTATGAACATAAATCCTAACATCGAATCGTGAATCCTTAATTTTTTAATCTGTGGTGAAGCTAAACATGGACATGGCTTAAATGCCTCCAACTTGACAACTTCATCATCCACAGTTAACAATCCAAGTTTACCGACGTCTCCACGAGCTCATTAAAGGCATATTTCCAGTGCCGCTTTGCTCGGAGGTGCCGAAGTGGGAACCATAATTATACGCAATAATCCGACACTAATAAATGTTAACGCGGCCAGTTCTCGCGATAAAATTAACAGTATTAATTTGATTCGAGCGCGATTATGGCAACTATTTCGACATCTTAATGCGGGCTGCGGCCGCCGTAAACTATGAGGTACAATTTAAAAGTTAATGACCATTTTATGAAAATTATTTCAAAATTCATATATTTTGACTGTTGTCGATTTTCGTCTTCAAGTGAAATGTGGATGCGAGAGTTTTGCCATGAATTTTTCCGGTTTTTGTGAAAGATAATTGCATTGATTTAACACCAATAGAAATACCTACCTACCAAAAGAAGACGATGTTTACCCAACTTAAAAAAAATCTTTTGAAGCATAAAAAAATACTAAATACTCGTATTTGTAAAAAAGAAAAAGTAGTTTTCGTCTTCTTTTTTGAGAGAAGAGTAAGTATTTAGAAACTCCATAGCTCACGATGAAAACCACATTAAAGATTACATACAGATTACTCGTCATTCACAAAAAAACTAAAGTTTTGCAACGTTTTTTTTTTACAATAGCTCCACACAGGAGCCCTGAGGAAAATAATTTCCATCAGGAATGATGTAAATCTTTGGGGATGCTGGTGAGGGTCTTTTAATTGAAAGGAAGGAGAGGAAGTTCTGGGAAGGATAAGGTATGAAGGGTGGGTAGGAATCTGGGGGTCAGTGGGTCAAGGAGTAACGGGAGTATGAATCCATCTCTTCCACTGTGGTGCAAGGCGTAATTACTGTCTCAATTTGTGATAAATTTTAATAATAGAATTTCTATAATAATAATTAATAATTGTTGGATGATTTCTATAGCGCCATTTTCGTGAGAAAATCACCTCAAGGGCGCTTTACAATTCATTTACACATTTAATCTATACATGTATATTACAAGTGGCTTATTACTAAGATTGGTAACTAATGTAATGACTTACAACTAAGACCTATATGACTAGTGACTTAAAACTATCCCTATTTTTATAATCGGGTACAAAACTACCCTAATCGTATTATTAATTACGTATTATTATATATCTTAAAAATAATTATTTATGAGTATTATACATATATTTACATTTACAAACACATATTTACATTAACAAACTGATATTGTTATGATTACTGCCCGTGCTGTCAGTGTGAGTTATGAAAAATATTTAAAAACAATCTTAGTAAATTATGGACTGTGTAGTGACAAACTACTGAAGAAATGAAGTTATTATTCTATGCATCCATAGATGCATAGTTCTATGGATGCATAGTTCTGTGCATCCACTTTCCCAACGTAGTAATTAAGCTGAATCGTTGATCAATATAATATCAGATGCTGATTATGAAATGCATCACTTGTGTCAAATGGACGAATATAATATCTGCTACTGCCGTAAAGCAATCCTGAAGTTTTTTGTTCGCACTCGTATTTTTTCCGACGGTAAAATTAATAACACAAATATATTAACAGCTCAGAATGCCTTGACACAATATCACGACAGCATAGACCAGCGTAATAAATCCGTTTAATGGACGTTATAAATGGCCGTCGAGATAAAATTAATAAATAAAATGTAACGCTGCCGGCTATGCCGCGGATTCTAAACCTTTCATTTTTGCAATAATTTTTTAATAGTTTTTATTAAAAGTGTTGGAAAATATGAGGTGATAGTTACATGCTTTTCTCATTCGTCCAATCTTCCACTAATCTTAAAATTGGACTAAAACCTGGGGGGCGGGTATGGCTATGGTAACCATTCATTGGATGACCAACACCTCTGCCATAGGTCACCCCAAGTGGTTTTCTATGTTTAGTGACTTAAAATGGGTGCCCGGGTTCATCGGATGAGGTGTGTTCAGGTCTTGGCAGCGGATGTGCCTGCCCACCAGCTGTATGGCAGGCTGGATCGGGAGAGGCCGGTTTGGGGAGATCTTTGATCTCTGCAGCTGGTTGCCTCGACGCATCGTCTCGGAACGAGCGGAAGGTATGGACTCACCCTCCGTCACTTCTGGAGACACTGACCCTTAGATTCCTAGCCATCCCTCGCACCTTTTTCTTCCCAGAACTACGTCCCTTTTAATTAAAAAAAAACCTCCACGCTGTATCCCCAAAGACTTTCATAGGCCCTGAGGGAAATTATTTTCCTGGAGGCCTTCTCTGCGGGGTTAAAATATAAAAAAAACCTTACTATGTTGATACGAGGTTGAGCTTAATTATCGCTCAGCGGTACCAACACTACCAACCCTTAAGGCTACGAATCGGTTTACATTATAAATACAAAAAAATATGCTTTGGATAAATTGTAGCTTTTTCTACAGTTTCCATTGTGTAGAATTAAAAGAAAATTGTTAATTACTTTATAAAAAATACAAGCGTAAACTACTAAAAATGTTTATTTTTTAATTTTTTAAACTTTATGAGTAAAATCTCAAATTATAATATTTAATTAAATGAAGACAATATTAGCGAAACTCAATCAAATCTGGAGACAGAAAAATCAGAAAAGATATTGGCTCCGCTGGGACTCGAACCGAGGACCTTTTGCTTACATGGCAACAGCTCTACCGATTGAGCTACGGAACCCATATTAATTCGGTCCGATACCGTTAAAAGTGACCGGTACGATACAGTTAAAAGTGATCGAATTAATATGGGTTCCGTAGCTCAATCGGTAGAGCTGTTGCCATGTAAGCAAAAGGTCGTCGGTTCGAGTCCCAGCGGAGCCAATATCTTTTCTGATTTGATTTGATTTGATTGAGTTTTGTTAATATTGTCTTCATTTAATTAAATACTAAAAATGTGTTTTTTAATTAGAATTGTCTGAACGTACGTAAAAAAAAAAAAACAAAATTAAATAACACAATTTTATGGCTCAAATTATCTGTGACAGTTTCCATTGATAAATTTTTTTCTTTCTTATAAAATTATTCACAAAATCCCTTTGGCTCTTGAAATCGTGATCTCTAGACTCCGTTTGCCAAAAGATTGTTATATTAATTAATTACCCATATTAATGACGTTATAAGGCACACTAAGAATACGTCCATTTTTTAGTAGAAACTGCAGCTAAAACGAAAAATTTCCCCACAATAAGTCATCTATGTTATGTCTAAAACCGCAATTCGTCCTAGTGGTCAGTCATAAAATTTTACAAATGGCTATCCTGTACTAAATAGATTAAATAGTTAAAGATAAATGAAACAATGTAATTTTTTATTTTAACTTTATGAGTAAAACCTCATATTGTAATATTTAAATAAATGAAGACAATATAAGCGAAACTCAATCGAAAATCTGGAAACAATATATTTTTTTTCTTTCAAAAAAGTTTCCAGATTTTCGATTGAGTTTCGCTTATATTTTCTTCATTTGTTTAAATATCACAATTTGAGGTTTCACTCATAAAGTTAAAATAAAAAATAAAATATTCATCCTAGACTTGCAGAAAAGTCAATAGATGTCGCATATTAAATAAAATGGATAAAGATTTATCCAGACACTTTTTAGAGTGCATTTAGTTCGGGTTTGAATCTTGCAATCGTACATAAAGATAGTTGCCAATAATATACGCGTTAAAGAAAATGAAGATAATGTAGGTGGTTCTTAGTCGAAGTATGGTACAGTTAAACATGACCGAATTTCATATCGACACCGTGGCGCAGTGGTTAGCGCGTTTGCCCGGAAAGCAAGAGGTCCTGGGTTCGAGTCCCAGAGGTGTCAATATGTTTTTCTGATTTTTCTGTTTCCAGATTTTCGATTTTCGAAACTCATTTCGCATATATTGTCTTCATTTATTTAAATGAAACAATTTAACTTTGTTTGAACCACTAATATATTTGAGTAAAGCCGACCGGTTTCGGAACGACCGTTCCTTCTTCAGGGCAAGCGTATACTAATTTGACAGTTTCGAAATATGGATGGGAACAATGTATTATTATGGTAGGGGTGGAGCCGTTAATAAAAATAAAGAATTTAACAGTTATTAGTTTGATTATGAACTTTAAAAAAAAAATTAGTATCATTTTCGAATACATCTTAGGATTTTCAGTAAATATATCAAATGATTTAATTTTTAAGTTCTGTGAAAGTTCTATTCAAGGTCTTTTATTATTTCAGATATGTGAAACAACTGGTTAATAGTTATGTAATATCAGAACTTGAATGGAACCTTCACAGAACTTGAAAATTTACTTTGAAATATGACAAGCAACTGGCCCGTAGCGTCGCTCTGTTTTGATCGATGAAAACGGCCGTTGATGTATGGTTAAGGTTATGGTTAAGGGATGAAAAAGTAAAAAAGGGTTTGTAATCCGAACCTCCCTTAAAAAAATAAAATGAACATTAAAACACAACAGGTATCTACATTATTTATAATATTACCATGCCCATTTTAAAATCTACCAGACCGTGATTAAAATAATTATGATATTAAGTTAGGATGTAGGCGCAGCGTAATCTCCTTAATAAATTGCGATACGTATTGAAATTGCAAGATGAAGTCAGTGAGGTCGCTAATAACTATTATTTATAATGATAATTATATTTACTTTATATAAAGATCCAAAGATATAAAGATCTGCTGATAAATATTTATAATAAGATAGCACTCTGAAATTATTAAATTCGTAATTGACTTTTTGAAATACTGCCTGCTATCAATGTGGGCAGACTATAGCCCGGTATATCAATTGATTTCAAGATCGGCTTGGTTGGGATGTCGGGATTAGCGCGGCTTGCAATATAATCAATAGTATTGATCTTTTATTACACGGATTGTCTATGATTTTAATAGCGGAACGTGTTTCTTTTTCTTTGAAAACCAAACTAATGTCTACGTGAGTGCCATATCTATAATTTCTACTGTTATCAGGAAATCTCGACCTTTGAAAGAAGTTAACGGCGGCAGTTTATTTCATAAACCTAAAATATTTTTAGGGGTGATTTTTGATTAAAGTTTGATTGTTAGTTAATAAGTTAGTTACATTTATATATGTATGTCTAACAGTGCTTCGTTTAATGACAATACATCTACATTCGATCAATACAAACACACCATCTTTGTGTGTAATTCACACGCGGTAGAAGTGTAAATAGAAAGTCGCTAGATGTCGCATTCTTTCTTTTTGCGTTTTTTTTATTTATTTTAAAATGGTTTGAAGATTGGATATTGATTTCACAAAAATAAGAATGTTTTTTTTTGGATTTCGTAGGATTCGAACCTCCGTTCGCTTGATGTCTGTCTCTCTGGCCGCTGAGACTTGTCAGGCGCCTTGCCCATTGCGCTATCGAAGGCCCGTGCCAAAGCGCGAATTTACCGCATTATATTAGAACTGAGTATTTGTGTAGAACTGAGTTGTGACGCATTTCCATTTCATCCGTATTTCAATTCAACCACTGAAAAATCACGACGAAAATATAATGATTAAATGAGTTAATAACATTAGTAGATAGATCTTCGCTATAAAAATTAGAACAATAATATTTTAGGTAGCACCCACCGGCGATCATTAGATCGCACGGAAGACAGTTTGGGATTCTTTTAACAATGTGTTCGTTTTAATCCCGCCTGAATTCCATACGGCCATTAAAACTTGTTTCAATATTTGATATGTTTAATGTTATTATTATAAGCAAAATGGCTATTTTTTATAAAATACACGAAGTCACAATTAGTCACCTAGGCCCAGGTTCCTGACACGTGTATTGAAAACTAATCTTGTCATCAGCAATATTTAGGATAATTTCCTACGTAATTATTTATTGATTTATTGAGAGTGAAATCACACTTAGAAATCTAATAGGCAACGAACCATAAATTAGTGGCAAACGGGTTGGGCGGTTTTTTGTCCAGGTGTTTTGAATAAATAATTGTATATATACCAACCGATATACTAGGTATTTTAAGACATGAAATGTTCCTAACCTGCGTGATTTTATTCATAAATACTTAAATACATGAGTTGGTGTTCCTACACACAAATGATACAACATCTGACAGTATTGGGTGTGGCAAACTATTAATGAAATGATCAATAAAAAACCTAAAAATTCAAATATAAATAAAATCTCAGATATTGATAACACAATTTACAATGTCAACACAGATCCATTGAAATGTGCAAATATCTTAAACAATTATTTTGGGTCAGTTGGTGAAAAATTAGCAATTAAAATAAAAAAAAAAACAGAGATAATGATAATTATAATCTACCAACACCTTTCATTCCTTGTAACACCCTAACACAATTTCAACGAACTAACTCTGATGAAATCAAAGATACTATTAATGAATTAAAAGGAAATTCTTCCCCTGGTTATGACAATATTTCTGTAGAAATACTTAAAAGTAATTCTGACTCACTTTGCAAACCTTTGGCACACATCATAAATACAAGTTTTGTTAATGGCAACTTTCCCTTAAATTACAAAAAAACTATTATTACCCCAATTTTTAAATCTGGGGACCCCTGTCTAAGCAGTAACTATAGGCCAATTTCTCTTACTTCAAACATTGCAAAAATATTTGAAAAAGTTGTAAAAAAACAAATATTTAAATTTGTGAAAGAAAATAATATATTAAATGCACATCAATATGGTTTTAGAGAAAATTTGAGCACTCAAGATGCTATCGTTGATTTAACATCTAAAATTTATAAATCTTTAGATAGTAAAAAAAAATGTATTGGAACATTTGTTGACTTAAGAAAAGCATTTGACAGTATATCGCACTCTAACCTTATCTTTAAACTAACGAAAATTGGTATAACTGACAATGCTTTAACTTGGATCGAAAATTATCTATTTAATAGAGAGCAATTTGTTAAATTAAAGGGCCTTATGAGCGATTCTCAGATTCTCAAATCCACAAAGATTGTTTCAACAATGATAACTCATTATCTATTTCAAACAGCAAAAGACCAAGTATTCTTGGCTCTATAACTATACCGCGTTGTAATACCACTACAGCCCAACATTTTTATAAATATATTGGAGTCAAGTGGTTTAACCAGTTACCCCTTAACTTAAGATTGGAAATTAATTATAAAAAATTCAAAAGTTCTATAAAAACACTAAATCATTAGCATATTACAATAATTTAATTTAATAATACAATAGAATGTCTCTTGTCAATTGATTTTGGAAATCCATTTACTTTTATATTCTCTTCTCTTTCTCTCTTCCTCTTTCTCTTCTTCTTCTTTTTTACACTGTTTTCTTTTTTTCTATTCTATTTCATATATCTTGTTTTGAATATGTATATGTATTATATATATGTATATATATATATATGTACATATATGTATATATATATATAAAAATATATAAAAATATATATTATAATTCTAAAAAAATATGTTAAATAGTTTTTCACACACGCTGCTCCACCTTTTTACACGAGCATGCTCTAAAAAAAGGTGAATCACGTTATATAAAAAATGTATCTGAAAAATGTAATGTCATTATTGTATGTACAAAAATAAATAAATTAAAAATTTTTTTTTTTTTTTTAAAACTAGCTTATTACGCTTACTTACTTATCTTTGTCAGAGTTGCAAAAACTTCCTCAAGCCCGTGTCTACGGAAGGTATTTCATTGTACATTGGTCCGCCTAAAATATGAAAATAAATATGTGATAATTATTTATTTATTTGTAAGAAACAAACAGCTTTTACATAATATACAGTGATAATAGATATACAAGTGAGCTGATGTCAAGCCACAGAAGTTTCTTATTCTAAAGTACATTGGAAATGAAGTTTTAATATCTTAGAATTAATTTAAAGTTATAGGAAGGGGAGAGGAAGAGGAAAATAGGAAAAGGATAGGAGATGCTCCCGATACATTCCATACTCTCATATTAATAATCGATCGTAGGTGTTACTTTGATTTTTTTTCAGTTATTACTAAAAATGTCAATGCTGTGAAATTT
This sequence comes from Limnephilus rhombicus, assembly GCA_929108145.2. Lineage (NCBI taxonomy): Eukaryota > Metazoa > Arthropoda > Insecta > Trichoptera > Limnephilidae > Limnephilus > Limnephilus rhombicus. Next base: position 28,266,685 of record OV815278.1, read on the forward strand.
TGTATTATGTCTACATACACGAGGAATTAGGGAATTTTTTCTAATATTTGTTCTACATGAGGGTAAATAAAATAAATCGAGTTGTCGGGTTAATCTTGATGGAATATGAAAATTTATTAAATTGGTAAGTTCTGGTGAGCCCAGGCCATTATTTAGAATATTAAACAATAGGATTTCATCAAAAATTAGACGTCGTGTTTGGAGGGATTTGAAATATTGAAATTTAATGGCTTGGTATAATTTGAGAAGTGTAAGTTTAGTTTGTAATTTATGTGTTTAAATTTTTTATTGATTTCTTTCTTTTCTTTCAATTTGGGCTTGGTAAAAAGGAGTCCAGATTATAAACCGATTTAGGGATTAAATGCTCTACCTTGTATACATGTACCATGTATGACAATAATGCTTGTGTCAGACCTTGGCTCCGCCTATTTTAGCATATCATACAATCGGAAATCGAAGAGATAACCTATTGATAGGGTCGAGTATCAATTTAGTGGGCTCAGAAACAAAATACAAGTATCTCGGTACGATAGTTTATTTTACAAGTTCACAGAATATAAGTTAATGTTTTTTTTATAGTTTCACATGACGCTTCTTAAAAAAAAACTCCTATCTGTCAAAAAAAGAAAAATGAAACAAAACAATTCAATTCGAATTCTGGTGCGTTAAAAAAAAATGGATTTGTGTAACCACCGTACGAAAGTACCTAGACTACACTGGGTAGCTCGATTCGAGCCGTGACTGATTCCCTTTTGCGTTTATTTTTTAGTGACGGGGTTTTGGGTCACTCTTCATGCTCGTATCAATCCACCCGGTCTTCTTGAGTCAAAACCTCGTTATCTTGATCCTCCACCCGGACTTCTTGGATTGTTGGTACCCTTTTTAATTCATCTGCGTGGATTTTAGTGGGTTTACCTCTTTTGTCTACCCAGTATATATTACCTCTTCCACTTTTCATGAGGATTTTGTAAGGTCCACTCCATTTAGGTGCAAACCCTGCGAAATTTCCTTCTGGAGACCCAGATAATTGGTGTTCCTTTACTAACACCTCTTCTCCTTGTTGGTATCTAAGTAAGGCTTCCACCGCTGGGGCGTACCTCTCTTGGTACGCTGCTTGATTCCTTCTTATTTCCTCATCTGCTGGTTCTCGCTGATGGGGTAAAACGATTGCCTCGTTCGCGTTTTCTGGGAAAGCTTGCCACTCTCCTGGTCGCGGTATATCGTATCCCAGTAGTGCTTGACTGGGTGATACGCCTGTCGCTTCGTTCTTTCTGTTTCGAGTCGTCATTATTACTCCCGGCAGTTTCTCATCCCATTTGTTGTGAGGTGAATCTCTGAGGAGAATTCTCAAGCCTTTTTTGATTTCCTGGTTTCTCCTTTCCGTGGGGTTTGAGCGTGGGTGGTATATAGCTGTTGTCCAATGATTACATTGCCATCTTTCTATTGCGGCTAACCATTGGCGGTGGATGAACTGTCGTCCGTTATCCGTGAGAATGCGTTTCGGGTAGCCGTACCTTGGAAATACTTCAGTTTCTAACTGGTGGATTATGGTCTTTGCTATACTAGACTTAATCGGAAATGCTTCCACCCATCTTGTGAATAAGTCTGTTACTACAAGAATAAATTTGTTTCCTTGCAGGGTTCTTGGGTACGGTCCCATGACGTCGGCGGCGACCACTTCAAATGGTCTATTTGGTTTCGTGCCTCCTTGAGGAGCCGCGGGTCTATTTGGGCCACGTTTTGATGTGGCACATGTCATGCACTGGCGTACCAGTCTGCGGATCTCTTCATTCATTCCTGGCCAGAAGTAATGTGCTGATATTGCTCTCGTTGTTTCTGCTGCTCCCGGGTGGTTTGCGGTGTCCGAGTTGTGGTATTCTTCCAGAACTCTTGGAATTGTGCTTCGAGGGACGAACAGCCGGTCCATATTTCCTTCGTCTCTTTTCCAAAGTATTCCTTGGTGGACGTTATACCTTGTGTAGTGATTTATATCGACGGCATTGTTTAGGATTTCTCTGTCGTTTAGAGTGTTCCATCGATCTATTCTTTTCCGTGTTTCCCGATCTGTCGGTTGTCCTGATTTTACCGCACTTGCTAGGGTTTGTTGCTCTTCCTCCTCTTCTGAGTCTATTTGGTTTATGCCGTTATCTCCGCCGACTTCCGGATAGCTTTCTCGGGTGTTTCCGGTAACCGTTTCGAGTATCATTTGCGTTGGTCCCGGGTTTCTAGACAGCGCGTCGGCGAGCTCATTAGCTTTCCCCGGACAGTGCTCTACAGTAAAGTCGTGGTCTTGTAGGAGTAGGGCCCATCTTGTGAGTTTGGCTCTTTCGTTCTTTGCCTCGTTTAGCCATGTTAGAGCTCGGTTGTCTGTGATGAGCTTAAAGTGCCTCCCTTCTAGGTAAGGCCGGTATTTCTTAATAGCCCATATTGCTGCCAGTGCTTCCTGTTCATTGCTATGGTACCTTTCTTCAGCTGGTGAGAACCGGGTGCTCGAGTATGATATCACATCTCGTGAACCATCTTCATTTTTATGGAAGAGTACTGCTGCGGCTCCTAATTTACTTGCGTCCGTTTGTAGCACGAATTCCCTACTAAAATCAGGTCTCTTGAGTTCCAGCGGCCCCGCCATTGCATTTTTTATTTGCTGCATGGCTTCTTCGGCTTCTCCGGTCCATTGGAATTTTATCTTATTTCTGGTAAGATTTGTTAAGGGTGCTGACATTTCAGCAAAGTTTGGTATGTATTCCCTCAACCAGTTGCACACTCCTAGAAAACTGCGAAGTTCTTTTCTTGTTTGAGGTGATGGTGTATTTTTAATGGCTTCTTCGTGTGGCCTCTGGGGAGTGTTGCCCGTGGCACTGACTGTGTGTCCCAAGTATGTGATTTCATCTGTGGCGATGATACATTTTTCTGGAGAGCATTTTAACCCAAACTCTGCCAATCGTTCTAGGATGAGGCGGAGGTGTCGTAAGTGGTCTTTTAAGTTTTCGGAATATACGACGATATCATCCAGATAGGCCATGGCAAATTTTCTAAGGAACCCGGCTAATACTTGCTGGCTCATGGTTCTTTGAAATGTCTTGGGTGCACCTTTTAACCCGAATGGCATTACTCGGAACTGGTAACTGCCCCCATCTGGTGTGGTAAAGGCAGTCTTTTCTCTGTCTTCTGGTGCCATCGGCACTTGCCAGTACCCGCTTTTAAGGTCCAGTACTGTGAATACCTTGGCTGTGCTCAGGTCTTTAAGTGTTTCGTGGATGATTGGCAGTGGGGAGGGTTCAGTTATTGTTGCTTGATTCAACCTTCTGTAGTCTATGCAGAATCGTCGCCCTTCTTTTCCCTTTTTGGCCACCATTACTACTGGGAAACTGTATGGGGATCTGCTGGATTCTACTACTCCATCCGCTAGCATCCCTTCCAGTTGTTTGTATAAATCCTTTTTCTTCTCGTCCGAAAGGCGATGTGGTGGAACGCAGATTGGTCTGTTGGTGTTCAGGTGGATTCTGTGCGGTGGTACTTTCGCTGTGCCTGTCAAGGGGGAAAATACTTCACTATATTCGGATAATAGATCCGTGAATCCTTTTTTCTCCTGTTCTGGGACTCGATCTAATAGTGGCCCGTGGACATCGTTACTATTTTGTCCCTGGCGAACGGGCACAAAGTGGGTGGATGTCCTGATTGAGCTTCCGAAATTTAAACAGTTCCGCATGAAGTCTATTGAAGCTTCCTCTTTGGACAGCCAATCGCGTCCTAAGATGATTTCCTCCCTTAGGTTCTCTCCCACGAGGAAGTTCCATTCCCGTGTTGTATTCTGGATGTCGAATTTTATCGATATCATACCCTTTATTCGCATCACGTTTCTTTTGTTCGCCAACTTGAGGCATGGAATCGAGGATTGTTGTAATTTGGTACTTTGGGCGATGCCCATTCTTATTATAGAGTGTGAAGATGCAGAGTCTACCAATGCCTGATAGGTTTGCCCCTCTATGGTGACTCTCACCCTTGGAAGGAAGGAACCTGCTATTGCCGTGTGGCACTCTGCGGTTTGTTTCGGTTTCTTCCTTCTTTGCCCGGGTTGCCGTTTTAGTAACGAGCTCCCGGGCGGTACCGGTTTCCCGAGTTTCTATCTCTTCTATTTTGTTGAGCTGGGGATCGCTGGGCCGGGGGATGGCGGTATGGCGATTGGCGATTTGGTGAACGGCGTGGCGGTGATTGACGCTGAGGTGAACTGCGCTGAGGTGAACGGTGACGCGGAGAATATTGTTGAGCTGACCGGCGAGGAGATAAATTGCTTCTTGTTTGGCGTTGGCCTAGGATCTTATATCTGCCTTTAGAATTTTCAAACCTCATGGCCTGGTTCATCCACTCTTCTATGGTGGTGGCATATATGTGTATGTACTGGGGTAACATTTGGCTATTACAAAACGCAGGCACGAATACATCTAACTCAGATAATTGTTTTGACGGGTGGAGTCGTGCAAACATTTTTTGTTTATTAGCAATAAACTCTGCCAAGGATTCCGTGTTCTCTTGTGTTTTATGGTAGATCTGGTTTTGAAGTCGGAGTTCCACTTCTGGTCCCTCGTATTCCCGAAGGAAAAATCTTTTAAAAATCGACCATTCTGGGTGTTTATAAGTATTCGCCCAGTCCTTCGCTTTGTCCCGGAGCTGGGCCGTTGCCACCCTCGTTTTGTTTTCCTCGTAGGTGTTAGCTATTTGGAAATACTCTTCGCACCGTTCCAGGAAAAGTCGTGGAAATTCTTCCAGTCTCCCAGAAAATATTGCCTCCAGGCGAGGCTCCCTTTGACACACGGCTATGTTAGCGAGTTTTGTTGCTAACATTTCAAGGATTCGTGTCGTCTGGGTGTCTCTCGTAAAGGTTTCTCCATTTGGTACATCCGCTGAGGATTGAGCTAGAGGACTGTTATCCTCATTCTCTACTGTGGTAGCGTTGCCCGCTGTTGTGCTACGTGTTTGTGGCATTTTCAGTGTTTTGAGCCCACTTTTGTTCGGTTTGTTGCCTCTCTTGTCTTTGAATTTATTCGTTAAAACTCATTGATCTGACAAACACGTTGGGCGCCAATTGATAGGGTCGAGTATCAATTTAGTGGGCTCAGAAACAAAATACAAGTATCTCGGTACGATAGTTTATTTTACAAGTTCACAGAATATAAGTTAATGTTTTTTTTATAGTTTCACATGACGCTTCTTAAAAAAAAAACTCCTATCTGTCAAAAAAAGAAAAATGAAACAAAACAATTCAATTCGAATTCTGGTGCGTTAAAAAAAAATGGATTTGTGTAACCACCGTACGAAAGTACCTAGACTACACTGGGTAGCTCGATTCGAGCCGTGACTGATTCCCTTTTGCGTTTATTTTTTAGTGACGGGGTTTTGGGTCACTCTTCATGCTCGTATCAATATAAATTTTACATTGTCACTACGAAACTGACAGTTGCTAAACACATTTAACTCAGTTAAACAGACCTTTTTGGGTATTTAATTTTGACAGCTCTAATATCTACAAAAAACATGTTTTCGATGAATTGGCGATTCGATGAATTGATCATTCGATGAATTGATTTTCGATGAATTGATTTTCGATGAACTCGTTTTCGATGAATTTGCTTTCGATGAATTGATTTTTGATGAACTCGTTTTCGACGAATTTGCTTTCGATGAATTGATTATCGATGAACTCGTCGGTTACCATTTTACGAGTATCTTGCTCTAAGGAGCGAGTAATATAAACACAACGTCCTGAAATACGTGGTTCCTACAAGTGGGTAACTGGTGAATCTATATCACTTAGAGAACAACAAAAAATAAAATTGATCTGAGAATTTAGATTAAAAAAATTACTTTTTAGATTTTTTTTAGCAACTAAGTAGATTTAAAAAAAAATTGGATCCGGGTCTATGCTTCGACGTATTTTTAAAGAGAATTCAATTCATTAAAATATATTAACCTTCTACTTTGACCTAAAAAATTGTAACTATGGACTCGATTTACTCGAAAATGCAAACTCAAATGAAAAAATGTTCTAGGTACTTCAAAATCGACTCCAAATATGACTTTATGAGATTATTAGTTTTTCGTTTGTACAATGAGTTTCCGGACACCGCGTATAGGTAACTCTATGTGAAGTACTTGCTACGTTATACTTGTCATTTTTGGGTTGTAAAATGTTGATTAGTTTTTTTTTCTCTTTTTTCTCTGACATTATCTTTTTGTGCAGTCACTGAAATTGTGAAAAACATCTTGGTTTATTGGATTACACATGTATTTTCAACATTCTTATACAGATGTCGTTAGTGTAGATAGTTGTGTATAGTTTTGATATGTCTCAACAGATGTTAGTTAAGTAGTATCTTAGAAGAGTATCGACTATCGTCGTTCGTGTCTAATGGACGAACGGGTACGGAAATACACGATAGACAAATGGGCACCCGCAGTGTCGGGTTATCTAGATTTCAGAATTACTTAGAGCATCAAATGGAACGGATGCCTAGACCAGTTAAATATTCATTGAATCCGTAAAGCGGCCTAAACACGACACTGCACGCAGTGACTGCAGGCAGTGACTGCAGAAAGACAGACGAGACGAGACAGCGCTAGTTCGCTCAAACCCACGCTCTCTGCAGCCACTGCCTGCAGTCACTGGATGCAGTGTCGTTTGTAGTTCTAGCGGCCCTTTAACAAACGAGACAGCGCTAGTTCGCTCAAACCCACGCTCTCTGCAGCCACTGCCTGCAGTCACTGGATGCAGTGTCGTTTGTAGTTCTAGCGGCCCTTTAACAAACGAGACAGCGCTAGTTCGCTCAAACCCACGCTCTCTGCAGCCACTGCCTGCAGTCACTGGATGCAGTGTCGTGTGTAGTTCTAGCGGCCCTTTAACAAACGAGACAGCGCTAGTTCGCTCAAACCCACGCTCTCTGCAGTCACTGCCTGCAGTCACTGCATGAAGTGTCGTGTATAGGCCGCTTAAAGCAGCTTGTAATCTCGACGAAACTCGATCCTTATTTTAGTTTTCCCGAACATATTTAAAGTAATCTCAATCACTGGGATCAAAGAACTTCACAATATCACATATTGGGTATAAATGTGTTAATAATATAAAATAAATATAATGTTATAAAATAATAAAAACTTTTTTGTTTAAAACCAAGAGATTTATTTATTTATGAACCGACCGGTTTCGCTTTACTCAAGCATCTTCAGGGTACAAATTAATACTCTACTAATAAATCTCGTGCTTTAAACAAAAAAGTATTTAACAATTATTATAAGCAATAATTATCAGCTGACTGCGGGTATTTGATAAGCCCCCATAGCTCAGTGGTCAAGAGCAGCTGACCGGCAATCAGAAGGACACGGGTTCAAGTACCGTTGGCGGCAAGTATCTTTTCTCGGAAGATTTTTCAATTTTGATGAGTGTTTCAGGCTGATAATTATTGCTTATAATAATTGTTACCCTTTGTGCTATGCATAAAAATCTTGTCTAAACGTAAGTTTATAAATTAAAAATAATAATTAATATTTGACAAGTTTAAGTATTTCCCCAATAAATGTAGTCATAATTTGTCTCGACGCCACCTAGCGAGGAATTTAACACTTACAATGTCTCTCTCGCAAAAATAAAATTGGTTGTTTTCAGGTGGAAAAAATATAATAAGCAGTAATTGTTGAATGAAACACTAGTATATATTGAATTATTTGGCGGGTATTTGATAAGCCCCCATAGCTCAGTGAGCAGCTGACCGGCAATCAGAAGGACACGGGTTCAAGTCCCGTTGGCAGCAAGTATCTTTTCTCGGAAGATTTTTCAATGCTGATGAGTGTTTCAGGCTGATAATTATTGCTTATAATAATTGTTACCCTTTGTGCTATGCATAAAAACCTTGTCTAAACGTTAGTTTATAAATTAAAAATAAAAAAAAAAAGTATTTTATTTTATTAAGTATGTTATACCACAAAGTGATTGCTTTCTACAATAATATTAAATTTAATGTATTTCTAAACAAGTTAATTCAATGATTTAAAGCAAATACATAATTAACTAATTCAATTATGTGAAATAATGAAGAACGTGAAACTTGAAGATATTTCATGATAATACTTGGTTTTTGATTTCAAATCTTTTTTTATTGAACAAGAATCAACAAAGCTTCCGTAGAACACTAATAATGAAAAATTTCATGGCATTTAGAATATTTATAAAACGTCACAAATGTTTTATTTTTCTACACAAGAAACCTACCTGTATTCTATATTTGCATATAAATCGATGTTTTATTGCAATAAATTCATAAAAGTAGCTTTCTTACTAATCGTTAAATACACGTAACCTGAAATTTATTATTTAACGTCCTTAATATCATCTAAAACAGAAGGCAACTAAGATAGAACATGAAACGCTTTCTACATTGACATGTTTATAACAGCTTAATGGTATTTGAATATTAGTTAAATAAAACGTGTTTTTAAATTATACCAGCGCGTAGGAGATTTCATTAAGAGATAGAAGACGACATTTAATGTATCACGGCAAACATAAAAATGACATAAATCTTTAAAATTATTATTTTGTTGTAAATTCCACTTCATAGGTTTCATAAAAAATAAAATATTTGGTTCGTGCTACTCTTGTGTGAAGGAGCGCACACCAAGACAAAAGATATTACGGCAGATTTGATGTATAAGGCTAAAAATATGTACTCAAATATGAAAATAATTCCATATTTGAGTACATATTTTTAGCCTTAGCTCAAACGTGGATTTACGCAAAAACTTCTGATATATATCTATATACCCATGTTACCATAACACGCACATGCAAATTGCTTATCAAGATATAACTTATCCCTACTCTCTTACCAAATAGTACTTTCTTTGATTTTATATTGTACTTGTATTTTTTACAAACACGCTTGTACTTAATGTACTTGTATTCTTATTACATTTTAATAGTATTTTAATTACACAAATGTACTTGTATTTCTTTATTTGTTTTTGATACATGCTCCTTGTATTATTTTTAATTCAATAATACGTACTTTCTTTCATATACTTTTCATATTATTTTAAATTTTTCTGTTTTTCCATACATATTTTTTATATTCATATATCTTAAACTTATGTAGATATTTTGCATTATTTTTAATTCCCTTATACATCATACTTGTTTTAGATGTATAAATTATTTTATTTTAATATTATTTTGTTTTACATTCAACTTATTTTTAATTTGTATTATTATACTTAACATAAAATTGGCCACTACAACACGGGCATGTGCCTAGTGTGATGGCCAAAAAATTATCCATTTACTGTAATGTATAAACTTTACTGAATAAAGAACATAAAAAAAAAAAAAATTATAAGCAAAATTATTTTTACAGAGTAGGAAGATAAAGGGACCATACGCAATTCAAAAAATAGAACGGATTAATCGTAAAAAAACTAACTAGGCATGGTTAGGCATTACAATATGTTTATTTTGTTTGTTCTAATATTTAAATAAATCTATTTATATCACAAGGATGGTAGTTAGATAGGTACTCTTTGAATTTAACAGAGACACCTGTTGGTTTGAAAATAGAATTCAAAACGAGTAAATAACTGACTTCATCTGCTTTATGAAAAATTTCTTGTCATTGTGAAAAAGAATGAGTTGTGTATTAATTGAAAAATCTCATCTCTTGTGTAAGTTTTCAAGTCACAAAAGGATTGCACTGATTGAACTTAACTATTGATTGGATAAAATTACGGAGGCCTCCAAGCTTTTTTATTTTTATTTATTTATTTATCTATAATAAAATATGTTTACAATGGTTTTATTTGTATGCCTGTCTCACTAGGGTATACCTGTGTCGAGACAGGCGTACAGGTATATAAATGAATAAAGTAATTACAAGGATATTTCAGGTAAAATACATATTATGAATAGAATTAAAACAGAAGGGTGATTGGAAGGGTAATAATCTTTTAAAGAGAGTTATTTTATAAATGTTGGAGATGGAGTAATGAAATCAATTCTGCCTAGTCTATTTATAGGTTAAATTTGACAGGATTCCATTATTTTCATTTGTTTTATATGGGTTAGGTTGTATGTGAAAAGTTATTTATGTCTATGTGTGATTTATTTTACAGATATTCGTGATAGTGTGGCGTCCAATACTTATAATCCATTTTTTAATATCTTGTTTGAATTTTGTAAAGGAGTCACTTTGTCTGATCGTAGTTGGTAGTGTATTGTATAGTTTGCAAGCTATGTATTTAGAGTGTCTTTGCCCGAAGGTGGTTTTGAAAAAAGGAGTTTGGAGAAGTTCGTTGTTTTTGGCTCGGGTATTGTGTATTGTTTGTGTAGCTTTGTATGGTGTTTTGTTGTTTTTGTGTAAATTAAGTAATATGGATCTTGAGTAGAGCTGTTTTATGTCCATAACGTTGAAGGAATTGAAGATAATATCAGTGCTGGTAGTAAGCGGCATTTTAAGAATTATTTTTATGATTAGTTTTTGTGCTTTCATGATGGGATCAAGGGCATTGGAATATGCATTACCCCAGGCTAGAATTCCGTATTCGATGTGAGATTGGCACAATGAGTAATATACTGTTTTTAAAAGTTTTAGGTGAAGGAAATTGCGTGTTTGTTTGAAAAAGTATATAGATTTTCGGATTTTGTTTGTAGTATTATGTATATGTTGCTTCCAATTCAGGTGTGTATCGAAGGTTACTCCTAAATATTTGATAATGTTTACTTGCTCTAGGCATGGGCAGTCACAGTTCCGGTTTAGAGATGATTTTTTACATTTGTGTATTTTTAATGGCGGGGCTGGGTTTGACTTTGGGATATTGGTGAGACTAGACAGTAAGTATTTGGTTTTCTGTACATTTAGAGTTAATATGTTCGAGTCAAGCCAATATTTTACCTGTTGAATTCCTTCCTCCGCTTTGGAATATGCGGTAAGCCAATCTTTTGCTTGGAAGAGTAGGACAGTGTCCTACTCTTCCAAGCTACAAGAACTACAAAACAAGGTTGGTGGATCTGTTATTTTCCCTGGAGTTTTTCTTTGTGATATATTTGTCCGCGCAAGTAGAGTTTTCATAATCATATCTTTGGGTATTAATCCCAGAGGGTCTGGGGTTATTAACACACCTCAGGCTCGCATATTATAATGCATAATTATGGTCCTTCGAGCCGGATTAAAAGGGCTTTATTTATGAGTTTTGAATTATAATCTATCTATCATAATAGACTTTGATCTAGTTATCTAGTACATACTTTACTATGGTAGTCTATGTACTCTTCGGGACACATGGTTTCGTTGCCGAGTTTTGCCGAAAGTGATCGAAGGTAGATTTTCGAAGTATTAAGGTTTCAGGACTTCAGGAGCTCGGCAGATCTGAACTAGCCTTCAGCCTGGAATAACGTTTGTCCTCATAAGTATTATAGATACTAATTACAATACGACAATAAACAGTAAACTGTGTTATTAAGAACCTAATACATTCCATCAAGCATCCTGTAGTTTATGAGGATAATTAGTACTACAGATAATATTATGTAATAGATCAAATGAAGTTATTCTCTGGAGAAAATATAAAAGACATTACACATATATATATATATATATATATATATATATATATATATATATATAAAGGTACCGTAAAGTGGGGCTATTTGAAACACTGTTTACAAAAAAATGTTTATTTTGATAACGCTTGAACATTCAATAAAAACATGTATGTATTTTGTGAAAATCGAACCCTGCGTACTAATTAAAAATTATTTTAATATTTTTATAAAGATTAAATTAAATGTTCCAAAGTATCCCTTGCTTGAGTTTCAAATGTGTCATCTCACTTGAGGGCCTTTAACCAGCCAGCGGCCAAAAATCCACATTTCGTCGAAAGGTGTTCTTACGATCGTACAGGGCGGTTCCAATGAGAAAGATTAATTATTCTCCGTACCAGGATTTTTAAAAAATATAACTCAATATTAATTATAAGATTTTATTTCATTCCAAATTTGCTTTAATTTATACCTTCATCCAAAAATGCTGAAAGGCGTGATGATAAAACTATTAAAATGATGTACTTTTTGTCATTGTTTTATGATCATAAATATCTATTTATCATTTTTCAATAATGTCTAAGCAAAATAAGAATTAAAAAAATCTTAAATATATCATTTTGCAAGACCGTAAATAGATAGACAAAATAGAGAAATTTTCGTCGTAAAAAGTGTTCCGATATTTTTTTAATGATTTTATTTGAACTAAAATTAAAAGTTTGAAATATGCGTTTACTAGATAAAGCATTGATTTACAATAATGTGTGATTATATGGTACGAAATATGTCTTATAACATAAGATTTTTCGTTTGAAAATTTAACAAATCTGCCAACGACCTATGGTATAACCTTATTATTTATTATACTAAAAATAAACATTTTTTCTCAAAATTTAACAAAATGCGTTTACTAGATAAAATAACAATCTTTCGAAAGCAATTAATATTTTTTTTGTGGAAAAGAGTCAATACGTCTAAAATTTGATTTAAAAATGACATATTTGCGGTTTTCTCTGTTAAGATTCTTTCCGGTCTTTTAAAACGTTCATCTCTAAGTCCTCATCGTTATAGATATCTTCTGAAAAAATTACAACATTAAACGAATATTTTATGTTGGGGTTATTTGAAAAGCTTGCAAGTTTCGAGCGTGCGAATAATTAAAAACAATAATGAGTATTTAGAAAAAAAAAATCCAAAAAACCCGGTTAACGCACCAAATAGGCCTCATTGTAAAAACAAGCATAACGTGAAAAACTCTGCTGAAATTCGGAAGTGTAATTTAGGATCTCAAATAAACGTGACACAAGATAAAGCAACAATATTGTTGGTGGAAGAGGTGCTATTGGAAGTTTACGGTGATTGCAGATTTTTGATTGATTCTTCAAAATTAAAAAAAAAATTATATGTAACAGCAATAACAACCCATTCTTAATATAATATTGATTTACTTTACAAACGTAATCTAATGCCCACAATTTCAGTGTTGCAAAATCAACTTTAAAAACTTCTTGCAATAACTATTATATCATTTATTAGTTGTCCAGCAGGTAGACAGCGAATGCTTCACACCTAGTTCAATACCCATTAAATTTCAATGCAAGCCACAGTGTACAGATTATATTGAGTTTTATATAAGCAGCGTTACGAATAAGGTTTATTGATAATCAATTTTTAGATGCAAGAAGTTACCTTCACTTACAAGTTGGCGGCATAAACACGAACTAACGCCAGATATCTTTATATTTTAATCTGACAACCACACCTACCATTGTAAAGTCGTAGACCACAGCGCCCTCCTTTTTCGTCAACTTATACTATAGTACCAACACCTGTATTTGAGGTAATTCAGAAGTGGTTTGTCATTCACTGAAAGTAATTTTGATGGGTGAAGTTTGTTATTATTATTATTATTTGAACTACAACTCGACCACTTACAGATAATAAGCGGACATTTATGTTAATTGAGCAATGTTGGCTTACTTATATACCTCCGGTTAACTGCTGACAGTTGTTTGACGATAATAACATTAACACAGTTTGTTATAGAATAGATCGATCAAAATATATAAAACTAATAATACCTATTCCGTATTTACATTAGATAATAAACATGAAGCAATCTGTTAATATATTGCTGTGAAGGTGTGAAGTCTTAGTGAAAAAATTACCACTGGTAGACAGGTAGGTATAATTATTTTGTTTAAAGTAGAAGTTATCCATTTTCTTAGTTATACAAGCAAAATTGTAGAATCTTTACCGGGGCATCTCGTGGTTAGTACCTATGCTTATAAAACTATTTTTTAAATGCCTTACAAATTGTACCACGAATGAAAACAAAGCAAAATAAGATAACTAGCGAAAATTATGATATCTTAAGTCACGTATAATGTTGTAGAGTTCTATTATTCATAAATTATACATTTTTCAAAAATTAATATGAAAATTAATATTAATACAATGCATAATTAGGGTTGCGATATAACAATCTACACGTGGAATGGAACCTATCCAAGGTTCATGCACCATATTGACTTACTTGAGGAAACTGATTATGTGAGCCTAGAAACTAGAAGGAAAGCAAGTGTTGCTATTCTGTCTTTCAAAATTTGGAACAATTTCATCAATAGCCCATTTCTCTTGGGATGCTATGATTTATATGTACCAGACCACTACAGCCGAAGTCGACATCATGATTTATTTAAAGTACCGAACGGCAGAACAGACGTCTTGGCAAAGCATAGCATGACGAGGGGAGTGGATGTTAAATGAAATTGCAAACCATTTGGATGTAAGTGACTGTACTTTATATGCCTTAAAAACATTATTGAAGAGTCACTTGCCTAAATGCTGATAGGGTAACTAAATTGTACTGTAATTGGAATTATTCTGTTGTACAATAATTATAATAAAAAAAATGTGCAAAACCAATAAAAGGTGACTCAAAGGTATCACCCTACAGATTTTTGCAAATGACGTCTTCACGACTTTGTCATGCAGGTACCTACATTTTAAAGCAGCACCACATATAGTTTTGTCTTATTGATCGATGAACCGATAGATGCAATCTGTTAGTCATATAAAGGTACCTTTATTATAGTATATTGCTTGGACCATGGTTAGTAATAGGACAGAGCTAGACAGAGTGATAGAGCATTGGTAAAATTGTAGGTACATGTACAGCGCCCTAGAGGTTATTTTTTCACAAAAAACGGTAGTATGCAAATCATTAAAATATTATTATTAGTGTAGTAAACATAGGCAGAATACACGTTGACAAATCATGGATCGCTATACTCCTCAATAATGTGGAAAATCCATAAAGGCCTATTGCGCCTCAATACTTTTGAATCCGTTTGTCCACGTATGAACACGTAAATAAAATTCCTCACCAGATTTAAATCTATTTATTTAAAGCGAAGCAAATTTAAATGCCTTCATATATTATGTGGAATAACTGAACACGCTCTGTTGAAAATGTTAAAATCCTAATAAATATACTACTAACTTCACGATTCATCGCTAGGTGTCTCTGCAGGTATGAATATTGGCTAGAGCCGACGCGTGATGGTAGGTAGATAATGTAGGTACTGACGGTAGGCTGAGATTGATGGGAAGCTCCGGGTTGCCAGATTGAAGTGTGAAAATGAAAGCTATTATGGTATCTACCTAGTTAGATTCTGAATCAATATAAATTACATGCTTCCTCACTGTGCTGTGCACACAGGTAATTATAAATGTGATGCCCTGTCAGCTTAGTAGACAGTCTAAAGGTCTAGACACGCCAGACATTATTACATGAAGGGAGCTATCGATTCTAATTATAATAAGGTAAGTTAATCACCTGACGAGTAAAGTGTATGATGTGTAATTATCGCGAAGGTGTTCATGATTTCCGACTAAAATTATGAAACAAGTAGTTTGCAGTTGGAAATTTTCAAATTGCTAGGCAACTGGAGGTAGGTCTAGGCTCTAGGCTAGGCTAGGGCACAAACCAAATTAGTTAAATGAGTGAAAATGTAATTTTCTTTTAACTGGAATAAAAAAAAAACCATTCCGAGCAATCTACTATTAGCCCAGTTAACAATTCATCAGAAAATGTGCTACCTTGCAGACGGTTATGTAGTTCTGGTTTTTAGGTATATTGTATGTACCTAGGACGTACTAAACTTAAAATCCAAGTTTTCTGACAAATCGGGCATGCGCGCTCTTGGTACGACCAGAATTGTGGCACTATTTTAGGTTTTTGCTAAATAACGCTCAAGTGATGAAAAAACCAGAACGACGATAGGTAAAACTACAAGGTAAATGCATCTGATGGCTGGGCTATATTTATAATAGAGAACTCCAGTCCAATTTTTTAATTTTTTTTTAATGAATAATGACCTTCCAACTTAAATAACTGCATTTTTATTTTCATTTTTAGAGTTAGTTTTAAAAGTTAAAATAATTGTCAAAGATTTAATTTTTCAAGACCACCGTAAAACCACCGTATGTATGGTGATTCGTGTGACGTCATCACTCCTGAAAAATTAGTATAGGATCGGGCAATCAGCTGATCTAACCCGCCATTTTGAATTCCGTTGTTCGAAGTATTCTCCCTAGAAATAGCATTATTATTTTTTTTGAATATTTTCAATAATAGAGATAAATTAATAAGAGATACCTTTATTTTTTAAACATTGTTTAGACCTAAATAATGTTTCAATAAACACAACAACTAAATCTCTATAAACAGTATGTAAATAAAGGAATAAATTAATACGATGTCTTGTGTCATATCATACATTCCCATACAATGACTCTACAGTGACGTCACGACACGTCGAACAGTGATATCACCTTGACGGCGTGTTTTTACGACCTGATTAAAATTGAACTTTTTAATATTTTTTTAAAACTCTGCGTTTAATATTATTAAATAAAACTTACATGTTCAGAATCAGCGTTTATTGGTCAATATGAACATATTTTTTTAAAGCCAGAATATTTTTCATTGGAGATCCTTATTCTGTATTAGTTAGGGTCTCAATCGAAAAAAAAAAATTAACACCTTTGACAGTTCATTAAATCAGTTCGTCAGATAGCTAATTAAATTTTTTATTTAGTTAGTTCAATAATTCATCAGCTTGGTTATCCAATATCTACAGTTAAGTAAGTTTTCTAAGTAGTTACCAAGTTGTTGGGAACGAAAAAAAAATCTTCGTATACTGCATCCACGAAAAAATCTGAATAATAATTGACATTTAAAATGTTGTACCCACCCAAAAGTAGGTACCTACCTCCATAGTGAATAAAAACTGATACAGGAGATCCAACATTGGAGGCAAAAAAGTTATGTGTTTTTTACTACAATCTCAAATAAATAATGAGCTTTTTGAGGTAGGTCATTCCGAGATATCTCAATACCCACATCCTTAATAATTAATTCTCCACATCCCGCTGAGCGAGTTATAAATGTGTTAATCTATCCAATCGAGAAACGAGTGCAGAGTGTGGTCATTAACTCTGATATTGCTAGAGCAAGAAGTGCCCAAGTACCTACCAGCAGTATTATAGAGATAAAGCTAAACTTGGATAAACAGTTTCTCGGATACCTAGCCAGCTTGCTACTTGCTACCTGCCGACTTATGACTTACGGCTCCCGGTAGATACCTGCCAGCTTATGACTAACAACTGGCTGCAAACAGAAATGATAGCCATAAACATATCGCCACACACTTTATGGCCGCGATAAATCTCACCCGCCAGACTCCCCGAAGCGAGGAGAACACATTTCGCAATTACATCGCTATATTTTAGTGCGTCGTTTGTTTGATCTTGTATTTAATTAACATCTTCAAAACATAAACTAAACACTCCAAATTTCTTTTTTTATAATCAAGTATTATTTATCATTATTTGTTGGCGTTTACTTTCAACTCGGCTGACGTTAAGTCGCTCAGGCAAACACAGGTTTAGTTACTTTAATAGTTTACTCCTATAAGCTGACACCTTAGTTGGATATGCAATTTTAATAAATTAGCCAACGCAAGTAGACTGACATAAATTATTGGTTTGTGTCACTTTCGAAGTTGTTGTGACACGACACCTCAGCCGCTATTTTGATGCATAGACCAAACTTTAAATTTATATTTGGTCGAAATGGTTCTTGGTGTTGTGAACATTGATGATTGTGACTTGTAAGATGAATCCTAAATCTAGAGAGCGAAAGATCTTAGAGTACAAATCCTGTTCGCCTCAATGACCTTCTTCTCGGTTTTTTGTGATGCACTTTATAATTAATCAAAAATAATCACATAAATTAACTAACACAAATACGAGTACTTAAATAGTTTTTTTGTTAATTATGCAACAATTTCTAGACATTTTGTTTTGAAGAGTTTTATTTCGCGTATACATTTTTACTTAAATTGCTTAGTTTCAATTATTATAAGCAATAATTATCAGCCTGAAACACTCACCAACATTGAAAAATCTTCCGAGAAAAGATACTTGCCGCCAACGGGACTTGAACCCGTGTCCTTCTGATTGCCGGTCAGCTGCTCTTGACCACTGAGCTATGGGGGCTTATCAAATACCCGCCAAATAATTCAATATATACTAGTGTTTCATTCAACAATTACTGCTTATTATATTTTTTCCACCTGAGTTTCACTTAGTTACTTAAGATGAAGCCATACTAAATAATGCAAAATCATACAAAATCATACAAAATCATATGTTTTTGTTTTGAAAATTTTATCGTTAAAAGTAATACAGATGCTTCAATTAAATACAGCGTGTAAAAAATACCTTGGCCCATAAAAATATCGGTCAATTTTTTTATCGGTCAAGTCTTTCAATAAGCCTAGAAAAAAATAAAGTAAAAGGTCTTTAAAAAATACTTTCAAATCTAAACTCTCCTATTTATAAACCAGTTTTCTGATATAGTTTTATTGTATAATGTGGCCAATTCAGTTTCTTTTATAATAATAAAAAAAATGACATTTATTAAAATAAAATATGCATTATCGTGTTGTTATTTTACAATACGGCCGCTAGTCAACGAATTGGGGTTTTTAAAGTGAACCCTATGCCGTCCACCGAAGGACTACACACTTGTTGCACTCATTTTTTATCAGTTACGCCCCGGACGGAGCGGGGAACAGACGTTAGGCTCCGCGTCGCTTTGTTCCGTGAAAATAATTTTTAATTTCCATTTTATTACAATAAACAATTCGTAAAAAACGAGTTAATGTGTTTTACAGGCCTTTACGAAATCAACCTGAAAAAAAATTCTGATATACCTTTTCCAACCTTTCCAAAAGCTTTTTCTGAAGTATTTTTAAACTCCTCCCATAAAGGGGCGTGAATTGCGATTTAGATTTTTTCCTGGACTATTGGATCGCCTTAAACTTTTAAGATTGCTAGTGAATGACACCGATGTGTCAAAACTAGTAGCAGATAGTTAAAAATTAAGTAACAAATGTAGATTACACGTGAAATAAAACTCTTTAAAACTTCCAAGTAATTCTACAGTCTTATAAAATTGAGACATAATAACAGTGAAACTAAATACTTTAGATTATTATTGTCTTTAAAATTAATTAATCGGCGAAAGAAAAAAGGCGAAATATTTTATTTTTTAATATTATTCGCGTCATAAATTGTCTTTATTTCGCAGGAGCCAGGATAAGTGTCTTTCCAGTAACCTGACTTTAAGCTTGTTTTTAAATGTCATATTGCGATAGTGCTCACAAGAAAGCTTTATATTATAACTTTATGTTGAAAGTCGCAATCCTTCCAATTTACGATGATAGTAAATAGGTAATTTATTAAGGAAATTGAAATAAAATTTCAAGCCCGATTCACGGTTTGAGCAAGGTTACAAAATCACAAGTGGTTTGTGTTCTGGTGAAATCTTAAATAATGATACGATACGTAAGTGCTAAATAAAGATTTATGTCTGTTGTCTTTTAGAAAATATTTTTGATTACTATTTATGTTATTCTCAAACAAGTAGGTAGTTATGTGCGAATTAAAACTTGATTTATCGAGGCAATTTAAATAACTACATTAATTTAATCATTAAAAACCAAATTGGAGATTGACATTTTGATAATATGATATTAATTTACCGAATAACCTCGATTCTTGAAGTGAACTATAATTTTGAAAGATTAAATTCAATTTATGGTGATTAGACCTCGTATTTGTTGTAATACGGGGTTCGACGTGAAGACTAATTACCAACTTATTTGAAACGACCTCAGTTTATCGCAATTACATTGAAAACAAATAAAAATACTGTCCTTAAGAAGCTTAGGTATTAGCGAAATTGATAGACAAAACAATAAATAGATACAATATTCAATATCTCACTTTAGAAAATGTATACCTACAATTATAATATTGTTTGAGTGGCAGAAAATTACAGGCGATTTGGAAGATGAAGCCATTAATTGAATATTTGAAAGCTTTATTTACAAAGCTACACTCATAAGTATTTTTTTATTCATAAGCATTTTTATCGACAGCCACTTATAGCGATTGTATTTATACTGTCCAAGTTAATAACCATAATCTCAATCGTTAGTATGTTGGCGACTGCATTATTGATGCACAAGGCATAACCTATAAAAAATAATATTTTTATGCTGTTCGAGCAGGTATGCAATTTAACGAGTCTTTAAATGCATTGATATGAACTTTTTGTGAGCCACGGAGGCCACACCTTCCAAAAGGAAATAGTTTCAAAATGTTATAATGTTTTAATAATGTCAAGCATCGTAAATGCAGAAAAGTATCTTAGAGCTTTATAAATCTTCTGCACATTAAATCCAAATTCCATAAATTAATTTGTATTGAATATTCAGGACTACTTTTTCGTGCAATACTAACAAGGTCGTCATTACACCCAAGTTAAAATGTAAGGATACAGACAGGAGTAACTCTAATTTCCAAAATCACCCAAAGCGGTCACGCAATACATGAAGTATCGATTGGGTATGATCATTAAAATGCAAGGTTTGAATCACAATGCTAAGTATTATTATTTATGTGTCGGCATTTATAGAACGTTCTGAGAAAGGGGAAACAATGTAACGTGATTTTTTATTCACACCGCGTTATAATTTTTTTCTATATTTATTTTATTTATGTTTAACCATTTGGAAAGTTTTTGAAGATCATTTTGCACATTCACAAGATTTCCATGGCCATTTTCTATTGTGTATAATCTTCGACCAAGTATAACTAGACAAGGCGTGTAGGTCTTAAAAATGACACCGGAACCAAAAATATTAGTTTACGAAAACACTTATCAAAAAGAAAGTGCATTATCTCACAGTCAAAAGATCGCAAGAAGCATTGGTTTGTACCTTTTGTTGGTCTGCGTGGAGCTAATTTGTTTTCCAGCAAGTTCGCGGTAACGGAATTACTAGCTTTGTGAAGATCATTTTTAAAACACAAATTTCAGGCAGTTAGAAATATTTTAGGTATGGGCTATGGCGGACTTTATTATTAACAATTTAATCAGTTATACGAATATCTAAAAAAAATATGTACATAACATATGAATTCGAGGCAGCGTATGGAGAAAAGTAACATTAGATAAAAAAATGTTTAATTTCTTCCTAGTAAAACAACTACGTCACGCAAGAGATGCAACGGAATTCGATGAGCAGTTGAGTTATGAAATTTCTCGTAGGTGGTGTCACTTTAGGATTGGAAATGGGTATGGGAGGGCTAATCTATATTTAATATATCGATGTGTATAATAGATCATAATGTTAAAAAATTTTTACTTTTTGATATTTTTTGACCTTGACTTTTAATTAATGAATTTTTAATACTTACATTATACTGAATGCTGTCAAAAGTAGCAGTGGTCCAAAAACAGACTCCTGTGGAACTCCTGGCTTTGATTGTTTAGGAATGGTGTTTCCAAAATAAAATTTTCTGGATTCTTTACTTGAAATTGACCATGAAGTTTACATTTACCCATTGCTTACTGATAATATTAAAAAACAATGGAGAAAAATATTATTTGTAAATCATCAAACCTCCAATTTAATCATGAAAAAAATTCCTAATACAATACAGTCTGCTTTTAATACGAATAATAAATTAAGAAATTATATTTTAAATAACAAGGACAAAGACCAAAAAATGAAAAAATCCGGAGTTTACCAATTGAATTGTAATGACTGCAATCATTTTTACGTAGGTAAAACTTGCAAAAATTTTGAAACGAGGATTAAGGAACATTTGAGATGTCTAAATAGCAATAATTATTCGGAATTTGCTAACCATCTAATTGAATTTAATTGAATTTAACCATTCATTTGATATAAATACTGGTTTTAAAATTTTACACACTAACGTTAGTGGTTTTCACTTAGATCTTTTAGAAATATTAGAAATTAGGAAAAATGTCAATAGAAATTTAAATATTATTAACAATCAAATTAATTTTGTGAAAAACCCTATCTTAAACATATTTCCATTGTAATTTTGTCTTTGTTCTTCTAAGCACCCCCCTTTCCACCTCTCCCCCTTGTTGATCTTCTAAGCCAGTGTTTCCCAAAAATTGTTCTGCCGTGGCCCGGTAATTTTCACACTGCCCCTTCGTGACCCACTTAATACTTAAACCCAATCTGGTTCCATTAGGTAAAATAATACTCATTTATTAATAGTAAAAATGTTTAATTAATACTACATTATTTTGGTATCCCCTATTTAGTCACTAAATTTTAGTGCGAAGTATGGAGCTGCTGCTTGATTGTTACTAAAATCCAAGTTCGCGGAAAATGACTAAAGTTTTATCCACTGGTCTGGTTCCACTTCAAGTCGGTTTCGATATTTATTTTTAAGGTAAACTAGTGTTGAAAACCTAGCTTCACATTTATAAGTTGTAACAAAAGGCATTAATAAAGTTATTGCTTGATGTGCTAATTTTGTATATTCTTGACGACAAGATATCAATGGTTTTAGTCTTGTGTCAAATATATCCTTGAATGATGTGTCAGTTGACAGTTCAATTAACGAGTCGACATCTGAATCTGGAAATTCATGGCAAATTAGTTTTGGAATCTAACTTGAACGTAAATGTGTTTCTTATCCAAGCTTTGTTGCTGTCGATTGGAGGAAAATATTCTTGAAGATTCCTCTCCAGTCCTAATAAATGTTCTTTAATTTGAGTTAAGATGTCTTGAAGCTAAATGCTTTGAAGTTCACTGTTTCCGCGCGTTGTGCCCACACATTAAGCTTTTTTTCTTGTAGCTTCCACCTTGTCTTAAAACAAGGCGGGAATGTTGCAATCCGGTATTTTACTTTGATGGCCCGGTACCGGGTCGCGACCCGGCAAATGGGAAACCCTGTTCTTTCCACCTCTCTCCTCCCCCACTACTTCCTTTTCTATCCACGCCTGTCTTTCTATGTTCGATCATTTTTTTAGTACATTATATGCCCCAATGAAGAGAACATCTTTCTTGAAACACGTCGACTTTTCAATAAAATTTATTGTGGTAAAAACAAAGTGTTTTTAATTATTTAATTAATAAAATGGTTCCACAAAGTGAATTTGCAAAATTTTAAGAAGTAATTTTGATTCATTAATGCACTCCTATTTTTTTAAAATAAACGTTGGATACATAAAGCTTCAATGGTTTAATATATTCAAATCCTTTGAAATAAATTTATAATGCACCACCCAGCCAGGTAATCGAGCTAAATGTTTGCAGGCCTCGGATTTCACACACTTCCCCCAGAAGGAGACGGGTATAATGTACAGTCGCCGCAGCGGAATCGACAGACTAAATATGACGCAAGTATTCGCTCCACATTGTTTTCGTATTGTTAAGTGACCAATTACCGAGAACACGTGGTTATTACTTAAAGAAATAACGTGTAATTTCCCCATATTACGGAACGGTTTGACGTATAATTCAACGTTTGATGTATGTACGAGAGAGGAGTAATTACGGGGGAGCCAATATGTGGGTCGGGGTGAAACGGGGCATGTGGGTGACAGAACCGATATTAAGTTTTTGTATTTAAGTACAGTGCCGGCGGGGAATTAAAGAGCGGGATTGCCGGAGAACAAAACTCATTGTTTATTGATCGTACAC
Source organism: Limnephilus rhombicus (assembly GCA_929108145.2). Lineage (NCBI taxonomy): Eukaryota > Metazoa > Arthropoda > Insecta > Trichoptera > Limnephilidae > Limnephilus > Limnephilus rhombicus. The sequence continues at coordinate 28,290,373 of OV815278.1, forward strand.
TTATTAATAATGTATGAATCGTAGATTGTATGGGAATTGGAAAACACTACTTAATAAAAACATGCATAAAGCTACAAAGTGAATATTTCAAGTGGTTTTTATTGTTAATGTAATGGCATAAAATCATTTTCTCTTTACCCAACTCTTCCATTTAGCCAACTCACAATTTAAATTATGACCAATAAAGGAAAAACTCCTAGAGTGTCCCAATAATTACTCGTACTTTCGAACGCTGAGCTCTGGCATTGTGAAAGTTACACATGTGTTAGACGAATGTAAAAGAGATCCATTTAACTATTCAGACTTATCCAAAAACAATAATAAACAATAAGTTTCCTTAAGAAGAGTGTAATCTTTCGGCAGAAGATCTTTGAATGCAGATTTGTTAGGGGCCATTCATTTATTACGTAAGACGATTTAGGGGGAGAGGGGGGTCGACCATGTCTTATTTTTTCTTACAAGGGTGGGAGGGTGTCTCGATAGTTCTTACGTAAGATCACAAAAATGCGCAAAGTTAAAATTATTAGTACCTTTGTAAGTACAAATAAACATTTCTAAAAATTGTTACTTGAAAAATAAACATTAAAATAAACCAAACGTGTATTAATTTTTTAAACTTTAGATTCTTACGTAATAAATATTAAACAGGGGGGAAGGGGGTCGGCCTATCCTTATTTTTTCTTATAATAGGGGGGGTTGAAAACTAGCAAAATTCTTCTTACGTAATAAACGAATGGCCCTTTACAAAAACGAATTTATTTTTTTAAATTATTATTTATTTATTCATACTTTTGCAAAAGCAATAATAAACAATAAGTTTCCTTAAGAAGAGTGTTATCTTTCGGCAGAAGATGTTTGAATACAGATTTGTTACAAAAACGGATTTATTTTTTAATTTTATTTTATACAATAATTTAAGAACCAACCAAAAAATAAATGTGTTTCCGCGGTAAATTTGTTTTCTCTCGGTATTTTACCTTTCTGACTGTTATAAATTTACGGTTCAAACAATTTTAATTTAATTAAACAGGTATTTTCATCGCAGTTTATCAAGATCAAGAATAAAGTACCTTCAATTAAATTGAAAAAAGTGATCGGCCATGTCTGTTTATTATTCATTGATGTCGTTTGTCGCTAGGTGACAGGACAACCATCTGCGCCCGGGGAGGGGCCGGAAAAGGCGTCTAAAGAAAGCAAAAGGCGCCCAAGTGGGGGCCATTTGACAACGTCCGCGATCCCACTCAAATTATAAAGGGCTGTATGTTTGTTGTCTGACAAGTGGTAAAAGCAAAAGTAAATTCAAATACGGAAAAAATCGCACTTCGAAGTATTTTACTTTCGAAATGCTTTATTGAATGACAGATTTTATCTTAGCGAGTACCTTAATAACACATATATATGTTAATAACATATATATAACATACATGTTAGTAACATATATATATATATGTTACTAACATGTATGTTATATATATATATATATATATTTATATGTGCGATTTTACTTTCGAAATGCTTTATTGAATGATAGATTTTATCTTAGCGAGTACCTAAATAACATATATATATATATATGTAGAACAATTTTCTCGGTTTACCCGCGTAACGTAGTCCTTAAAAGGACTTTTTAACTCCTGACGTTTCGGACAGATCACACTGTCCATCTTCAGAGGCCTTATGTCTTGAGTTTTTGTCTCAAACTGATAGCTTTCGCATGTCTGTTCGGTCCAAAAGAAGTTTTAGCTTTTGGACCGAACAGACATGCGAAAGCTATCAGTTTGAGACAAAAACTCAAGACATAAGGCCTCTGAAGATGGACAGTGTGATCTGTCCGAAACGTCAGGAGTTAAAAAGTCCTTTTAAGGACTACGTTACGCGGGTAAACCGAGAAAATTGTTCTACATCTTACACCCGTGAAAACCTTAATCATAACATATATATATATATATATATATATAAATACTAATAAATATATTTTTATATTAGCACCCAGGAATCCCCGAGGAAAAAAATCCCTCTGGGTACTTGTCATCTTTGGAGATGCTATGTGGAGGGTTTTTTTTGGGAAATGAATAAGAGGAAGTTCTGGGAATGAAAAGGGCATGAGCGGTGGGTAGGAATCTGGGGATCAGGAGTGACGGACGCTTGAATCCACCCTCCCACTGCGGTGCAAGGCAATGGGTCGAGAAAGTTCGGCTGAGGTCAAAAAATGTCTCTCTCTCTAGCAGTCCACGCATCCACCGCCAAGACCTAGACAAACCTCACTCCATAAACCCGAGCACCCATGCTAAGTCACCAATCGTAGCCAACCACTTGGAGCTGAAGCGACCTGTGGAAGGGGTGTTAGTTATCCATTAATTGGTCTAAAGGTGTTATTTTAGTTTTCCAAATTCATTACATCATATCATTTCGTTTTTTAAATTCATTATATTTGTATTTTAAATTATACACTCATAGCAGAAAGTGTGTGACATCTGAATTTGTAAAATTCTCGAATGCTGAGTTCCAGGGTAATGATATTTTAACAACTCTCCAATATTTTAGTAACTCGAATTACGTTAAACTTATTGCCTGAAAGCATTATTTAGTTATCAAAAATAAGGCAAGACAACCGATTGTTTATTACATATTTTCAACTTCATTGGGGTCACTTAGAAAAAAAAGTTTTTCAATAAAATTTCTTAAGATGAAGCCATATTAAATAATGCAAAATCATACAAAATCGTATGTTTTTGTTTTGAGAATTGGATCGCTCAGAAGTATTATAGCTACTGCGGGTAGAACATATCTTGGCCCTTAAAAATATCGGTTAGTCTTTTAATAAGCTTATAAAAAAATAAAATATAAAGTCCGTAAAAAACACTAAAAAGTCCAAACTCTCCTATGTATAAACCACTTTTCGGATATGGTTTTGTAGTTTAATGTAGCAAATTCAGTTTCTTTTATAGTAATCGCAAAAAATTGATATCTACGCCCGAAGTTCACAAAATAAAATAAAATATGCATTTTCGCGTTGTTATTTTACAAAACGGCCGGCAGTCGATGAATTTGGATTTTCAAAGTGAACTCTATGCCGTCCACCGAAGGGCTACATAACTAGTCACGCCCGTTTTTTATCTTTTATCAGTTCGCCCCCAAACGGAGCGGGAAAGGACGTTAGGCTCCGAGTCGCTTTGTTCCGTGAAATCACTTTTAAAATTCTGTTTTATTACCATAAATAATGCGTAAAAAATGAGTTAATGTTTTTTACAGGCCTTTACGAAATCAACATGTAAAAAAAAATCTCAAATACCTTTTCCAACCTTTCCAAAAAGCTTTTTCTCAAGTATTTTTAAACTCCTCCCATAAAGGGGCGTGAATTGCGATTTAGATTTTTTCCTGGACTATTGTATCGCCTTAACTGTTTAACTAAAAAATTTTCAATGTTGTGAACCTACGTACGTCTCTAAAAAATTTTTTTAGCGGGATGTTATTCGTACAAAAATTGGTAAAACGTGTTAAAATTAAAACGCACTAAAAATACTTGTATTCGTAAATATAAGGAAAAAACCTTTAGCCGGGTATAAACGCACCCCTTTCAATCGTAATGTATCGGTCACTTTACGAGCGTTGAGTTTTGTACTCGGACATTTTGTGGGTTCATTTATCACCCGGTGTATACGATTGTGCCCACGATCCCCAATTTGTACCCGATTGAACAGCCCTGAAGAAATGTAAGCAACGAAGATGAAGCACTTCATACTACTAAGAAGAAACAGATTAATGGGATTTTGTAAATTGAAGCATAAGAAATTTATTTTTATTTTGCCAAGATTTGTCGTTTTCATGAAAATGCTGTGAGGGCTCATATATATTTTAATGATATTATTTATTATTTTGGATGGAAGTGTTTTATAAACTAATAATACCTTTTCCTTGCTTTACGATTGTAAAGAAAGGAAATCAACTTCTCATTTTTTTTAAAGCAACTAATGGGATAAAGTGGAAGCTATTCCTAAATACTATAAACATTTTCGCACCGTCAGTACCGTCTTGAGCTATGAAGCTTTAAATTGTTCATATAACTATGAAATATAAGATTAGCTATTTTTATATTTTTCGACTGTTAATTAGAGACGGTTGACGGCCTCCGTGGTCGAGAGGTAAGGATGTCAACTAATAATCCGGAGGTCGCAAAATAAAATCCCAGCATGAATAAGTGAATTTAAAAAATTAAATTGTATTATTACACGACGGCTTCCATGGTCGTGAGGTAAGGCTCTTGACTCGCAATCCGAAGGTCGCGGGATCGAACCCCGGCGTGCGCAAATAAATTTTATTATTTGCGTCTTCAAAAGCCATAAAAAGATAGTTGTTCTAATAAAAAAAAATTAAATTGAATTTAATTAATTAGTGTTATTTCACAATTAATTAATCAAAACTAATATAAAGTATAGTAGTAAATACTCTCAGTATCGCCCTGGTATGAGACCACCATCCAAATTGAAACGTTGCTTGAAATAGCTTTAGCCGTGTTTGGTGACCAGATCTTAATAGCCAGGTACGTCCCCACCTTCCTCTCCCCAATCTCCTTCGCCATCTCCTTCCTCTCTCCACTACCTTCATCATCACAACTTACCCCAATTGGGGATGCTATAGTCTCACTGGCTCCTCGTCCCAGAGCAGCTGGGAGTGAGGTACCGATATAAATAAAAAAAACACAACTTATTAATTTAAAAAATATATTTATGCTCCTGCATCGCCCTGGTGTAATCAGCATTCAGAATTGAAACGTTGCTTGGAATGGCTTTAATCGCGTTTGGTGACCAAATCTGAATAGCCAGGTAGGTACTTCCCATCTCTTTCCCTTCCCCGCTACCTTCAGCCTCACAACGTACCTCGATTACGGATGTCATAGTCTCACTTGCTCCTCGGTGGTTGGGAGCATCCAGGACTCACGTGCGGTATTCACATAAAAAAATTAAAATGGACATCGTGAAAAGAGTGTTGATGTTATGATCTTCACATCCACATTAAGGTCGTGGTGAATCTGTTTGTTCTAAAACATATAAAGTGATACCACGCAAGCTAAGAATAACATGAAGTCAACAATAATTAACAAACTTCTCGTCTCACATTGCAGAATTTAATGAATGATGCAGACAATCTTGCATTTAACAGCCAAACCCCAGCTGTCGTCGACAAAACAATAATGACTCACCGACCCTTGTCGACAAACCTTTATCCCGCAGGTCACAAATTGTGTTTACATAATATTGCGCAAACACTGTAGGCCGATTTGGGTCCACGTCAATAATACACAAAGCCACGACTCAAATAATACGTCTTGGGGATTACCTTTTGTGATTTTTCACCGGGGCGTTACCAACCTATACTTATACCTCAAACGTGTACTTATTCTTATACCTTATACCGAATATCCTTTACAATTTGAACTACTTTTCACTGATGCGAAAGAGTAGGTACTTATATTGTTCATGCGATGATTTAAAAAAATGACCGAGCTATTGTGGGGTTTAATTTGATGTTTGCAAACTAGTTGGTGTTCGTAATTGGTGCCCTAGTATGTTGAGGATTGTTTGATTTAAATATATTATTACGTAGTTTATTCGTTTCGTGTTTTGTTTTTTTTTTTATGTTACGAAGTGCATGACGTCCTCAATCATGAAATATTATGAATTATATTTAGTCGTTTAATTATCTTTAGGACTGTGCATTTTTGTTTTTTTTCGGATGCATAATCACATGTTTTTAGATTGTTCGTTTTGAACTGAGAATTCTTTTTTAGAAATAGTAGAAAACAAAATAAATTCATTCTTCTTGTATAAGCCCAAAATTATTTTATGGCACTGTTTTTAATTCGAAAAAAATGGGTTGAAAGCAAAGACGTTATATACTGGTTGAAATAAGCTTTTTTTAAAAATAACTCCACACAGGAGGTATGAAGAAAAAGAAATTCCATCAAGGCATATGTCATCTTTGGAGATGCTGTGTGGAGGGTCTTTTTATAGAAAAAAGGAGATGAAAAGTTCTGGGAAGGAATAAGGTATGGGAGTTGGTTAGGAATCTCCTCACCTTGTCATTGTCCTCAGCCCACTGCTATTCATAATGGTCATGAGTTATCTAACAAGAAGTCAAGAAATGAACAACAGTATTCTCAAGACTATGTTGTTTGCAGATGATATAGTACTTATAGCAGATAATTATTGTGACTTACAGAATAGCCTGGAAAGGTGGAGAAATATCCTGGAGGAAAATGGCCTAAAAATTAGCAGGAAAAAGACTGAATATTTGTATTTGCCATTTGAAGACCCACATGCTGTAACTCCTTCGATACAAATGGATGGAGTAACATTAGCCAACTGTGATTCATTTAAGTATCTAGGCTCACTAATCCACAGAGACGGAGGATGTGCAGCGGATGTCATCCATAGAACAATCGATGGATTAAATTCAGATCCGTAACAGGAATATTGTGTGACAAAATGCCTATAAAACTTAAAGGAAAGATATACCAGACTATTGTGAGACCCGCGATAATGTATGGCTTCGAATGCTGGACTATGTACAACTCCTACTCTAGGCAACTCGAAACAGCAGAAATGCGAATGCTTAGATGATCGGCAGGAGTATCACCAAAAGATAAGATTAAAAGTTCACGTATTCGTGGTAGCCTGGGTGTCACAGACGTAAACAATAAGCTGGAGGAACGATAGTTGAGATGGTATGGGCACATAAGACGGAGACCATCAGACCACACAGTGAAGCGGGCAATGTTTATGGAGCTTCATCGACAGTCATCCAGAGAAATCCTGGATGACTCAATGCTCCAAAATACTTCAGAGAAACGGCCTGGATGTAGGCGATACTCAAAACAGAAGAAACTACAACCTGAGAACAAGAAGAGCCGACCCCAACAGCCTACCTAGACAATGAGTTGGGACAGCGCAAGGAAGAAGAAGAAGAGTTGGTTAGGAATCTGAGGTTCAACGACTCCAGGAATGACGGACGCATAAATCTATCCCACTGCGGTGCAAGGCGATGTGTCGAGAGAGTCCATCCGGAGAGGTCTAAAGGTCTCACTCAACCAGTCTCTCCCGTCGTGCCCTGCTAAGTCACCAAACTTAGCGAACCACTTGGGGTGATCTGTGGCATAGGTGTTGGTAGTCCAATAAATGGTTCCCGGGGCGGCGATACCAATACCCCGTTCCAAATTTACCAAAATGTGGGCAGAAGCTGGGTAATGGGGGTAGCAACTAGTCTATTATGAAAATGAAAATTTCCTACAAACTGCAATTATATCCCGTACATTTCAATGGATCAGTCGATTTCACAATTAGCTTCTGATTTTTTAAATTACCGATTATCGAAATTGTTATGGTTTTAATGAACTGTATCTTGAATTCCTACCACCCCAGGATTCTGCTGGTTTTATGATGCATACACAAATTCCATTATATCCCGGTGATTGTATGCAAAATATAATAAAAAAATGTACGCATGCTTTATGCAAGCTTAGAATAAAGGTTAACTTAATGCGTTTGTAATAGCCGGTAAACAATTTGCTCGGTTGATCCATCCAACCGTTCCTGATTAGATCTGCTGAACGGGGCAACTAAGCGGGGAATCTTTTGTGTATTTTTTAAATCACTCTGAATCAATGGAGCCATATGCACAGGGACTTATGCATATGCACAGGGACTTATGGACTTATCTCGCCTCGGTGATCTCCACGGAGGCGATCAGTGGTATATTTGAATATTGTTCAAGTACAACGCCATGGACTGCTTTTCAAGTGTGATGCGAGAGTAATCTGGGTAAAGAATTGTGGATTGGGATGACCTACAATGGTTATGTGAAAATAATTGTTGCGTGAAGGTACCATGCATATAAAAAAATGAAGACACGAAATAAACCGATAAAGAATTGAATAAGAATTGGGTTTAGTCATTTTTAACGCTTGCGGACCTTGTCGTTAAGCTAATTGAAAACAATAGATAATAAAATTATCTTTAACATCATTAGTCTTCTTGACATCATTTTATTTGTAATAGGCACATAGCTGAAATAAATGATAATTTTATCATCAATTTTGCATCAAATGTACAGAAGGGACGTACTCAAAAAATTTCAATTGAATTGTGGTCTCCGGTGACTTTTTTGAAGTTTTTTTTTTCAAAATTTTCTTCTTCAAAATCAAACAAAAAAATTCTTTCACATGTCATCAATAGTCATTGAGCCGAGTAAACGCCCAACCCCTCACCCCGACCCAAACTGTCCAAAATCACCTTTCGTATGTTATGCTTTAGAATATTAATAATAAGATTAAAATTGAAATGGAAGCACTTTTTAACTTTTTACCACTTATTTATTTCACCAGAACCGGTTTCATCCTATTATGGACATCTTCAGGCTGGCAATTGACATTCTTTTGTTACAGAATTTATAAAAAATTAGGTAGGTAGGTACACAATGTTAAGGTAGGTACATATGTTTGGGTTATTACGTTACAACTGGTCTTTAAGGTAAATATGTCATGAATAAGAAATAATAATATTTACATTGGGAAAAAAATCAAATAAAATTTCAAAATTAAGACAACATTTTGCACCTCGCTAGATGAGCAAATCAAAAAGAGGGGGGGGGGGGGGGGTTATGATCTATTGAACACAATCTTGCATTTACCAGAAATAATTTCTACAAAGATAGAGATGTCAAAATTCTTCACGCTTGCAACAAAGGACAAAAAAATAGTTAGATTAGAAAATTACACAACTGTTCTCTAAGGTAAATATGTCATGAACAAAAAAAAACAGTTAAAAAGTGTTTCAATTTCAATTTTAATATAATAGAATTCCACCACGAATAACAGTACAATAAATAAACTAATAATAAGATTAATTAATTGGTTGTGCCAGTACACACGCAATATAAATGTGAATAATGTTCATAAACAAACTCCAATCTTTTAAGAAAGGCTTAGGGCCTTCGCTCATGGAGAAACCGAAAACTGGTTGGCAACTCGGTTCACGGCACAACTCAATTGACCAACCTCCCGAACAAAATAGATTTTTTTATGATCTATGACATATAACAAATTACTCGAAAATTTTGCAGGTCGTGAGCCGCTACCATGGCAACTGTCAACTTGGCAACTAAAACGCGATGGTCGCGGCAACCAGCACTGCTAGTCACCGCGTCGCCCTTAAAAACTGGTCTTAACAACAAGTTGCCTGTGTGCGGACTAGTACTGGGCGTTGACGATAATTCCATCCAACGCCAACGTCGTTATCGTTGGTGATTTTCAACTGTTGAAAATAACTGTTGAAAATAACGTCGACACAACTATAATTGATTATTTCTAGTGATTTATTAACTCAGGTCTGTTTTTAGTGCTTAATTCTCCATACTCGATGAAACCTCATGCATCACACATATTATTATATTTTTTAGATAATTTAGTACTATCTAGTATCAAACATCAAACTAAACGAATAGGAGATCGACACGATACTAACAAAAAAACAAACAAAAAATAGATCAAAATCATATTAGGGAATCCCTTTTAACGGATGGTTCCCCGGATCATTGATGTATTATTATTATCTCTATGCCCCACGCCCCACACACGTAATAATAATCTTATAATAACGTTGAAAATTGAAACTGTTGGAAGACGTTGGTTTCGGTGTTGAAAATATTACCATGTTGAAATATTAAAAGACGTTGAAGATATATTTTGCTTGTCACTGATAAATTCGCTTGTTGCTTGGCGATACGGATCGGCCGTGTCAGACGGGAAAATCCAAAAAAAGTGTAGTATGTAGGTACATTATCAAAGTACCATTTCAAATTAGGTATAATATCGTTCACGAAGTGTGATCTCTTGACCCTTTCGATTTAACAGGCCAACACTGTTGAAAACAATAAGTACAAAACGTAGCTGTTAGACGGCCTACATAGATAATTATCAATAGGTTATTTTTTGCTAGTCGTTGATAAATTTGATTGTCCCCTAGCGCTGCGTATCGGCCGTATTGGATGGGTAATTAAAAAAAAATCGTGCAGTAGGTACGCACATTACCAAAAGACCTTTTCAAATTAGGTAAAATATCGTTCTCGAAGTGTGATCTCTTGACCCTTTTGATTTAACAGGCCAACACTGTTGAAAGCAGTTGGTACAAAACGTAGCTGTTAGGCAGCCGACATTGATAATTATCAATAGGTTATTTTTTGCTTGTCGTTGATAAATTTGATTGTCCCCTGGCACTGCGTATCGGCCGTATTGTATGGAAAAAAAACGTGCAGTAGGTACGTACATTACCAAAAGACCATTTGAAATATCGAGTAATGTTGTTCACGAAGTGCAAACTCTTAACCCTTTTTATTTATTAGGCAGTTGAATCGTTGACTGCGTTGAATAATATTCGCATGTAGGTATTATATTTCAACTGTTGGCGCTAATTATTATCAACTGCGTTGGACGTTGAAACAATATAACTATTGTTTCCAACGGCTAGTTATATTTTGATACAGTACTAGTGCGGACTGCCAATAAAATTTACAAGTTCCTTTCCTGTGGATAACGATCGAGTCGCCAACTGATTTTTTTTCAGTTTCTCCATGAGCGGATTGTACTGGATACAATAGGTACTGTATTTGAAAGCGTTTCTTGGAAGATTTGAGTTTATTTATGGACATAACTAATTTATTCGTATTGCTGATGTACGGGCGCAAACAATGAATTCATCTTATTTTAAAGCATAACTTAAGAAAAATGTTTGTTTTCCAAAATAATTAAACTTTCACCACCTGTGATAGTGAAAATTATGAATTCTTGTAATAACTCATGTACGCCTCATACGTAATACGAATGTCTAGAAATGTTGCATGGTCGTGTAAAGAAGCTTATGCGTCCGAGTGGTTTTAAATATTACCTATCTTAAGTTTAGACAATCATTCGGTAGTTTCATTTACTATCTCATAATAAATAGGACAGAGCTAGCTACATTCGAGTAATTATTGCAATACTCGGAAGATCGCGGCACCAGATTGTTAGTGTGGCATGTAATAAGAAAAGACAATAGCGTATCAAACATCCAGATCGCTTTATTGTTATTTTATGATAGGGTAATTAACATGTCTTCATAAATCATCGTTTTACACACTCCTTCATCAGAGATTGGCTATTTAAGTGAAGTAGGTATTAATTAATAGCCCTTCATTTATTACCTATTCAAAAACAATAATAACAAACAACTTTATAGGAAAATATACCTAAAGGTGTATACTGTACTTAATATACATTATTGTACATGTATAAATGTTTTACAGTTCGGGATAATAATTGTCATTCCCAGTCTATCGACAAATTTTAATTATAATATTCACAGAATCTTGACTTGACACATTCTTTTGGGAGGCGAGTATGGGTGCCGCCGCCCCGGGAACCATTTATTGGATAAACAACACCTCTGCCATAGGTCACCCCAAGTGGTTCGCTACGTTTGGTGACTTAGTAGGGGTGCCCGGGATCATGGGTTGAGGTTTGTCCGGGTCTTGGCGGTGGATGCGTCTGCCCACCAGCTGCATGGCAGGCGGGATCGGTAGAGAATAATTGGGGGAGACCCCTTAACTTCTCCAGCTGTAATCTCTCGGAACACCGCCATGCACGGTAGTGGGTGGGATGGATTCATGCGTCCGTCTATCCTGGACATACTGATACCCAGATTCCTATCCACCCCTTATACCCCTTTCCTTCCCAGAACTTCCTCACCTTCCTTTTCTAAAAAGACCCTCCACACAGAATCCCTATATATGACATAGGCCCTGAGGGAATTTATTTTCCTCAGGGCCTCCTGTATGGAGCTAATGTAAAAAAAATCTTATTTTATTGTATTGATGTATTGTAAAAATCATCAAAGGTATAATTTTGTTTCATCACTTTCTAACTAGAAATATCCCGAATACCTGCCACATTAATAAATTACTGGTAGGAAATTTAATATTTAGAATCTACATAATTTTTCATTTTACAAAGAAAATATGTATGTGTATAAAATGTGTATCATATATATGTGTATAAGTACCTGTACTATATTTTTTAAAGTTTTCTTATGAAATAAAATAAGGTAATAGTGTACTATTTTGGACTGCTTCTATTAAAATTATCAACAATTTTACGATAAAATCGAAGATCTAAAAATTCAGCTACGAAAATTTAGCTACGGCACCCTAACACAGATATTAAAAATAGGAAACAGAAAAGATTCAGTCGCAACTAGGAATTGAACCCGGGATCTGGGAAAGTGCTTACGGAATACTTTTTATCATTTTTTATTTAGGAGAAAACACAGATACAGAAAGTAAATGACAAGACTTTTTAAAACAATAACTAGAGAATTCTCCTACATCCTAAGACCCTGAAATATTAATTTCAAACTTATTGATTTTATTTTATTCATTATACACTGGATTTTTTATTTACTGTAGCCAGGTACTCGAAACTGTTTTATTTCGGCTGACCACACTGCGGGCCTCGCAACATTGACATTACTTGCAATTTTGAAACTCTCACGACAGGACGCTTATAAATATTTGTATTCATTGTAAACTACCGTGCAATAAATTAACCAAGTTTATAACTACCCTATTTGTTATTTAAAACCCGTGTATTTTGATGTAGTGCTAATGGAGTCAGATTAAATCATCAATGGTAAAATTACCTTTAATATTAACGTGCGTTTCGGGTGCATGGTTTTCTTTGTAATACGGTAAAGAACTGCAAAACTATGATTTAACTACATTCGAGTACTATTACTACTACAGTACTAGTTATAAATAAGTAATCCAAATATAATTAAGTAAATAATATATGTAATTCTTGTGTAAAAAAGCTTCTTATATTATGGCATTAAACTCTACAATAAAATACCACTCTCACTCAAAAAACCTCAAAATTATAACATATAAATTTCAAATAAAAAGCTGGATACTAAATATAGGGAGATCAGAAATAGAAAATACACTGATATCAAATACAGACAAAAACCGAATCTAGTGAACTGAATTATAAACAAAAAACACTATCTTATTTACATTTTTTTTTTTTTACAGTGAATACCGCACAAGAATCTCAACTGCTCCCGTTTGGAGTCAGTGAGACTACGGCATCCCCAATTGGGGTATGTTGTGAGGCTGAGGGTAGTGGGGAGGGGAAGGAGGTGGGAAAGAGGAAGGTTGGGAAGTACCTGGCTATTCAGATCTGGTCACCAAACACGGCTAAAGCCATTTTCAAGCAAAGTTTCAATTCTGAATGGTGGTCTTACACCAGGGCGATACTAATAGTATCTTCCACTCTGGAACATGTCGCAAATATACGATATATTATTTTAAATGAATTAATTGTGAAATAACACAAATTAATCAAATAATTTTTTTTTGCGCATGCCGGGTTCGAACCCGCGACCTCCGGATTGTGAGTCAAGAGTCTTACCCACTGGACTACGGAGGTCGTCAATACTTAATAACTATTTAAAAAAAAATACTACGTGATATATGTTACGTCTAATTCATATTAATTTCTTATAATTAAATTATAATATGTAAATGAAATCCTCAGCACGGGAGATCCCAGTAAGGATATCATTATCTCTACTTGTTACTAAGAAATAAAGACAATAAATCATTATTATGATTATATTAATCATTTACGGCATAACAGGATGGGGCGGGGCGCTTGATGCATTTATTAAACCTTTATAAATATCTCAAAATCACATTATTAAAGATATTTATACTAGAAATAAAACATTCTTGACCGAGTTATTTATTACACAAACAAATTAAAGCATTCAATATCTGTAAATTATTCATCTTGCAAAATATGAAATATGTATTTAAAAATCAGAATAATTTTGAAAAAATTAAAACAGAAATTGGTATAAGGAAAATAATATATTTGACATCAGTAGTTTTTCTTATGTTCTGGGTACCTTGAGAAAAATATTGAACTCCGAATCAGTAATAGCCGCATACTATGGTTATGTATATTCAATAATAAAATACGTTATTATTTTTTGGGGAAACTCGGTAAACGCCAAAGATGTCTTCATCATACAAAAGAGACGCATAAGAAAAATTTCAAACTCCGGTCGTTTAGATTCATGTAGACCTATGTTTAAAAATCTGAAAATTCTAACAGTCACAGACATATATATAATGGAGTTATGCATGTTAGTGCGATCATCTACAGACAAGTTCCCACTAAAAAACTCAACACATAAATACGCTACAAGGCTCACAGAAAACCTATTAATACCAAAAGCAAACAAAACAACATTCCAAAAAGGACCATACTACATGGCCATTAAAGTATATAACAACCTTCCACATAACATTAAACAAATACAAGATACACACAAATTCAAATCGTCACTAAACACTTTCCTTGTTAATAAATGTCACTACACGTTGAGTGAATACCTCACGTAAATGAAACGCCTATTTTTATTGGTATATATATTTGTATTTTTTTTCCATTGGAATATTGTTATTTTATCTGTATAAACATTGTAACTATAATAAAACAAATAATATTATATAAACATTGTAAATAAATAAATGTGGTTAGCTGGAAGAAATGGGGTCTACCCATAAGCTACACCTTTTGTAATTTTTATTTTACAATAAATATTTTTTGATTTGATTTGATTTGAAAACCAATACCAAATTAAATCAAACAAATTCAAATGAGAAATAAAATATCAAATTACATAACAGAATTAAAATGGTGGCTGAATGATTCAGATGTAAAAACTATTATTATTATAAGTATTTAATTAAATGAAGACAATATTATCGAAACTCAATCGAAAATCTGGAGACAGAAATATCAGAAAAAGGTATTGGCTCCACTGGGACGATTAATTAATAGATAATTTTTGTGTCCCAGCGGAGCCAATATCTTTTTTTGATTTTCTGTCTCCAGATTTTCGATTCAGTTTAGCTTATATTGTCTTCATTTAATTAAATATTATAATTTGAGATTTTACTCATAAAATTTAAAATTAAAATAACTATTATTAACTGCAAAATGTAGGGCCGCTAAACTTCATTTCATGGAACTGTCGAGAGTTGGCGGTTTTTGTAAACAAATAGAAAATGAGAGAAAAATTAATATCAAGAAAAAAAGATTAAGCGAGCTAAATTGCACCTCACGTCATCCTTACATACTTCATCCATAATACTATAAGTTCAGATAAATTACTGAATACTTACAACCTACATAATTATAGTGACAGCCGATAAGATCCAAAAGGAATATTGTATATAATTGCATTAAGTAAACTTCACCACCAGTGAATAATGGCGAAAATTACAAAATTACTTTACCAAATTACCCACTATTGATTTCAGATAACGTAGGTAACGACACGTAAATATAACTGACTGTAGATAATGACAAGTCTACTCGGTAAACTCCATATTTAGTGTTGCAGATCCGCTTTTAATAAACACACTTATTATTGGAATGGCCGAAGGAACAGTGTCGGTAACAATATATGTCTTCAGCGGCGGAGGCCATTGTATTCTTTGTAAGATGTTTACAACAATGGGAGAAGTATAATGATATATTATTTGAGAGCGTTTTCAATGTCGGAAAGTGAAGGGGGCATTATTTTGTGTATTATTTATGACTTTTTAAACGCCATATTTCGCAGTTGGTGCCGTTTCACACACAAACCGCTGATTATAATAAAACTATGTTTTAAAACACAAGCTTAAGTACTGTTTAACGGATTTTATGTGAGTTTTATGAAAATAACTATAACCTACATATTTCTAAATAACTTAAAATTAAAAACAAACAAACTATTATTTTTTTTACATGAGCTCCACACAGGAGGCCCTGAGGAAAATAATTTCCCTATGTCATCTTTGGGGATGCTGTGTGGAGGGTTATTTTAAGGAAAGGAAGGAGAGGAGAGTCCTGGGAAGGAAAAGGGTTTAAGGGGTGGGTAGGAATCTGGGGTTCAGTGTGTCTTGGTCATCCGCCTCCAAGACCTAGACAAACGTTACCCCATGAACCGGGGCACCCCTGCTGAATCACAAAACGTAGCGAACCACTTGGGGTGACCTATGGCAGAGGTGTTGGTTATCCAATAAAGGCTCCCGGGGCGGCGGTACCCATTCCCGCCTCCCAAATTGAAGAAATCCTCCCAAAGCCTCCCAAATTGATAAATCCTAAGAAAAGAAAACTTGATGCATAAAAAAAAATGTTTTGAAACCTATATCAAATATAGTCGTAGATACTATGTAGATAGGTACCTACCAAAGGTATAAAATTTTATTTTCGTAAAATTTAAGTAGATAACTGTCAGTAAATTTGTATGGTTTAGTTTAAAATATCACAATTATTCGTCAATTCAATTCAATTTTGGTAAATATGTACTATGTTTGATTTGTATTTTTTATATTATTTAACTAATGCTTTTATGGTAAGTAATTGTGATTTTACCCCATTTTCAATCAGCCCATAAAAATCTTAAAGACGTAGGCAGTTACCAGTTTTTTAGAGGTTGGTAGTTAGAGTATTTATAGGATCGTATTAAATGTTCAAAATACGTGGTTACTATCAAAGAGGAACTATTTACAAAATTCAACGTGCAACAAATGGCAGCCGCTCTTTTCGCCTTGAAATAAAACGTTGGCGTGTAATTTTCTCTCGATGAAATAAATGATAAATACATATTTAGCCTTCCCTATATTGAATAGTTTCTCTTTTCGACTTTGTAATAATACCAGCACCGCAATAATGTGCATAATTTGGTGTAGTTTCGAAATAAAACAACCATATAATATGTAGGTAATATCCCCCTGTACACGGTACGTTATTAACTACAGAGTGTTAGTTATGAGTTATGAATAATAAGAAAATAAATACCGTGGTATTTTAGTTGACTTGTAAATACTGCATGCGGTATATTATTTAGTGGTAGAATTATTGATATTAAGTAGGTGAATACGGATTGGTTTGTAATACTTTTTATACGTTAATATGCGAGTAATATTCGAAAATCTAGTACTAACTATTGTGGTAAAGTCGGTATTGTATTAGCACGTACATTTGATGGAGTCGGTTGTGTTTTCTTTGATTTGAATATCATAAAATAATTGGGCTCATTTTCTTCGTTGTTTTTTTTATAAACTGGAATTTTAAAATAGCGTCAAAGTTTATTTATTATGTTACATTTATACGCAAATTTGTAAAATAGAGAAAATGATTCCGTTACATTTTGGAAATGAATCCAGGACTCAAAATTTTTTGCTCCCAAATTTAAAAAAAAAAAATTTGGGAGCCAAATCTGTTTATTCATTTAGAAAACATTTATTATACAAGGGATGTTATAAAAGTAAGTGTACTGTGACCATAACGGGGTTTTTTGTTTTTTCGGCGTTGGTTTTTAGCACTGAGTGGTAGAGGGGGGTCTCCCGACAAGAGCGAGCATCGCAGGAACATTGTAGTACTTACGTACGTGAGTTTACACTCATTCACTCGTGCACTCACCCTCTCATTCACTCGTGCACTCATACACTCATACACTCGTGAGTTTACACTCACGTTGTAGCCAGTTGCGTGAAAGATATCAGTGAAAAATATCGACAAAAAGTGCTGTGATCCGCTTTTTACTCACGGTAGGAATAACACCTACAAGAAAAAGGGTGAGGATCTCTGTAGTTTGTTGAGTATGGAGATGATAGTAGGTGACTCATTGCACGCTTGGAAAAAAAACAGTCGTATAAGTGGCGTCATACCAATTCCCCATCTGCCAAAAAATTCAAAACAACAATTTCGTGCAAAAAAATCATGGCTTCAGTGTTCTGGAACCAAAAAGGCATCATTTTGGTCGAATTTCTGCCTCAGGTGGAGACCATCAATGTACAACGATATTGTGATACCCTAAAAAAATTTAAAAGGAGCGTTCAAAACAAAAGGAGGGAAATGCTGACCAGAAAAGTGTGCTTAGCCACCAATACCTACGCTCTTGAACTCATTTGGTTGGGATATTTTGAACCACCCACGGTGTTCCCCTACCTTAGCGTCTTCAGATTATCATCTTTTCAGCTCCCTGAAGGCATATATGGATGAAAATAATTTTTTAACTGACGAGCACGTACAGAAAAAGGTTATGAAGTGGGGGATGGAGCTGGCGGAAGAGTTCGAGGAGGGCATAAAGAAACTTGTGCCACGGTTCACGAAATGCATTGAACATAATCGCCATCCCGATTATGTGGAAAAATAGTCAACAAGTGTATCAACAATATCCTATATATTTTTTTTCAAATACAATTTTTCTAAAAATATATAAAAATCTGGCACACTCACTTTTTTAACATCGTTAATTTTAGCACTTCATTAAATTACGGGTACACTGAATAAAACTTGATTTCATTCTTAATGAAGATTTTATTCTTTGATAAATAATAATATGTAATTAAGGAATCCATAGGTTTTAATCATGACAATGACTGACAAATATTTAAAGCAAACAACGTTCTTGCATCTCCTTGGAAAGTTTAAGTAATTCAGGTTAGTATGTTGTTATTCTTAATTTTAGGCATGATTCCAGGTTCTCAATCATGCGATAAATAAGACCACTTCTTAGTTGACTCTTTATAAAGTTCATGCTTGAAAAAGATTGTTCGCATAATATGTAGAACCGAAAGGGGAGAGACCAGCAAACGCAATTTTTTCAGCTGATGACTTCTATGCTTGGTTTCATAATCCGTTCCTGTAAACAATTTAAAGACCTTACTACTTTCAAAACACTGTATTTCTCATATGTTCGTAGTATCTTTGAATACGCATCTCAAGTGTGGAACCCAGGCTATGCAGTGCAGAAAAATAGAATTGAAAGCGTTCAAAATAGATTTTTAAGGTACCTCAACTTCCGCTCCTTTCGATCTCATGTTAGTAACGAAGACTCTGCAAAGTTCTTCAAAATACAAACGTTAACTTGTCGAAGAAATATAGAAGATTCGATAATGTTATTTAAAATTACAAATAACTTAATCGATTGTCCTGATCTTCTTCAACGCTATCATTCCATGTTCCAAATCGCAACAGCAGGCAGTCGCTTACCTTTAATCTCCCTCTTTGTAAGACCAACTCCAAACAGAACTCATTTATCTACACATCCACACACTCATTTATCTTAAATTATTACCACATTGACATTTTTAACTTAACTTTACGTGACATAAAACGAAAACTCACCAAGCAACATGACTCAAACTAGAAAGTTCAATCCCTATATATATTCCCGTCCTTTGCCTCTTAATTCTATTCCTATGGTCCTCCTCCTCACCCACCCCCCCTTTTTTATATTTTGTAACTAAAAATAAAACTAAGAAAATACCCTTACAATGTCACACTTTATTATTTATTATTAACTATCTTCAGTGGAAAGTTCATAATTGGCATAATTAACATCTTATTATTGTATTATTTTGAAATCTCTGATTTTCTGTCAACTTTCACTAAAATAAATAAAAAAAAAGAAATAATAAAAAAAAGTATCGGATGCTCCGGAACTCTAGCATCCAGAATGGTACAAAGTATTCCAATTCCGCGCACGCGCATTGGCTTCTGTCTATCTCGGTCTATGACTGTCAAATACGCATCCCAGGATAGCATCCATCGAAAAAAAAACTACTTTAACGCATATGGGTATAGTGCACAGAATAACATACCACGAATGGATTGAATTGATGGATGGACAAGTGGATTGTTTACATGGGTGATTTATTTTTGACAATTTGGTTCAAATAACTGACGGGCAGTTTTGAAACATTGAATATCTATCGATTACATGTTTAATTCAAAATTTAAATAAAAAAATGAATGCATAAAATAATATGGAAACTTCACCAAAGTGTTTTAATGCTGTAAACGATAAATTGTGACATTGTATAATTGAATCTTCAATGCGAAAAAGTTTTGCATCACGGCCGTTTGCGGGAAAAAACATATTCTGGATACTGAAAAAACCGACTCCCATTTTGAACATAACCAACATAAAAAAATAAATCGTTTCTAAGATATATTCGAATTTCAGTTTATACACAAATTTGTTTGGTTTATGCAGTGCAGGATTCTCCAAATTCTTTTCCTGGCCGAGTCTTATATTTAATAATTACGGATGTTGCAGAGTGTTAAGGATTTATAGAGCTAATTATACTATTTTAGTCAGCAATTGCAACTTGTTGTTGGGCTATTAAACAGATTTGAATTTTTATTTATAGTAGGAATTATACTTATTAATTTTACAGCATCCCTTCTACAAAAAGTCACCGACCGTCTGCCGATTACATATCCATCGTGTATCCTATCATTCCTACCTTCCTCTCATCCCGGTATTCCTGTTAACAAACAGAGTTCCCCATTTCGGAAATATATGAGAATTGCCATAGTTGGATCAGTCTAAATGGAATTTGTTTGGCGTCTTTCTTGTAAACATATAATTACATGTTTTCCGCAGTTATTCAATGTTGACAGTTGAACGATTAATTTTGATTTTATGTCCGAAATGTTTTTATTTTCAATCTCTACAAATTTCATACTGCTTCGGCACTGCTTCACAGTTCCTACCTCTTAGCTATGTAAGTTTTTCCAACATTCAATATGCTAAAAGACAATAGAGGGGAGGATGTTTCCGACTGTTACCGAGTCCTTAATAGCACAGTTATTCTGTAAGCTAGGAACGGCTGCTCCCAATAGAGGTCGTATTGTGCTCCTATAAACTGGGCAAATCCTATGTCAACTCTTTATACGACCCCCGCAGTAATCGTTATAAGAAATACCTGATACACGAAGACTGTTCAATATTACATCAAATTTACCGTATAAACAAGAAATACTAAGTCGATAAATTGTAAATTGCCGCTAACCAAAGGCTGTTCAAAGAAGCGAAGCTAGCAGTCCACAATGGAGTGATGGTACCTAACCTGATACGATGGTAGTGAGGCATGGAATTGGCAGAGGTAAGATGTAGACTGAATACTGCAAAAATGAGATCTCTGTGGCGTACATGTGCAAAAACCATGTTATGATCGTGTGAGAAATGTGGAGATCCGCAAAGAATACAAGGCTGATGTAAGCGTAATGAGTAAGATTAAGATAGGGATCCTCAGATGGCTTGGGCATGCAGAGCGAATGAACGAGGAAAGGAGTGTAAGGAGAATATATGACGCACATGAAATTGGTAGAAGAAGTCGGGGACGCCCGAGGAAGACAAGGAACGATCAAGTGAATCGGTTTCTAAGTCGGGCTGTCAGAGTCAGAATAATATAAAAGTACGTATGAGACGATGTGTGAATGTGAATGAGGCAAAGAGTGTATGTCAAGATCGACTTGTTTGGCGGTACGTTCTCTCTGCCTAACCTAAGCCTTACATAGTTAGACAAATTGTAGATATTAGAAGCGTGTGGAAAATGTCAAGTTAGGAAGGTATACAGGAAATTAAAGTAAAAATTAAAGGAAATTAAATGTCATCGTGAAAATTATATTATTAATTTCGAAAACGCCATTGTGAATGAACTATTTGTTCAAATTTACTACCAAATTATTATTCAATGCTAAAAATATTGTAGCAGAATGCACTTCTTACGGTTAATCCCTTCAAACAAAGTGGTATTATTGAAAAAAATCTCTTCCAATAAAAAAATTACAAAACTTACCACTAAACCATTAATTCAAAATAATTTTTCTTATCTTGCCATCTCTGATCTGATTCGTATCAATAATATAATTCAATACTTGTATTGCAGTACATATTGTTAAACCGCAATACAAAACTAATAAATCAAATTACGCAAAATTGACTGAAGTCATCTATGTTGCCGAATGTATTACAAAATATAACTGGTGACTGATTATATAGTTTCTACGAACATATAATTGTGGCTATAAGGAAGCAAAATAATTGTAAAGTAGTAAATTGAATAATACTCGAATGCTGTCACTCATTTATTCATGACTACATAATTAAATATTCAATTGTTTGATATAAATAAAAGTAACACATTGTTATTGATAAATAAATTACTTTAAACATATATAAATATTTCATGCAAATAGGGTTTGTACTGATGAGTGATTTGCATAAAATATTGACAACACAATTCTGAAATAACTCGTTCCAATAACAAGATCGCCCCTGTCGACACGGTGAAAAGGTGGGGGTACTATGTCGCTACACGGTTGGGCAGCGTTGTGAGGCGAGTTAACGGAGGGGATGTAGGAAGGGATTTATTAATGTGGGTCTTGATGAGGACTATATGAAAACCAGATGCCGGTAGCTCCTTCCGCACACGAGCCGACTTACACAAAAACTATTTGAAGAAACGAAGAACGAGTGTTCCGCTCGTGTTAGTCGAGTTTCCCGCACGTGTACCGGTACACCGGGAATCAATGCTGCTATCTCCTTAGAGCAGGCTCCATTAAAATATTTCTAGAATAGACTCAGCAAGCATGCCCGGTGATGGCAGCCACCTCTGGTCTGGAGCTCCAAAATACCTATGTGCAGAAACGGGCTGTCCGTTTGATAGGTTCTTCCATCTCCCAGGATGAGCACAGGTGTCATGTGGGAATGCTATCATAGTTCTACTGGTATTGGAAGAACTAGCGTTATCCCCTCGGCACCGGTGTATATGTATACGGTTTACATTTGTCACATG
Source organism: Limnephilus rhombicus (assembly GCA_929108145.2). NCBI lineage: Eukaryota > Metazoa > Arthropoda > Insecta > Trichoptera > Limnephilidae > Limnephilus > Limnephilus rhombicus. The sequence goes on from OV815278.1 coordinate 28,313,113, forward strand.
AAAACGGGTCCCTCCTTCGTCTCGTTCTCATGTTCAACACCTCGGCCGTGGGACAATTTGCCGGCCTCTGCGTTACCTCCTTCCTACGACATGGATCTTTCCAAGACCAATGTTCAGTCTTTCCTCTTCTCAACCTTCCACACAGCATATCAGATGAAATTATTTTTAGAGCCTCCTGTGTGGAGATAATTAAAAAAAAAAAAAAATCGGTCTGTTAACAATGGACTATCAATAAGACGGACCGCCCTCCTATGCACATAATCAAGTAGGTTTATCAAGTATGATAATGCTTCAGGAGGCAACCAAATTCCATTGTTGGGCGTTCTTGAGATTTGTATAGGGTTAGGTTAGCAGCTAGTAAATGTAAATTCCGTGTGACGTTTCTAAGTTACACATTGATAGTATTTGCAATACACATTCGCACATCAAAAACTGTGTATCTGTATTGGTATAATATAAAGGTAAGATATAAGTAAACCATCAGGGCGATTAATGTTTAAGGCTCTAATGCTTTTCATATTTCGTACGTCTAGATACCTATTTGAGATGTACGTAAATAGTAATATACACTTATTTCATTTTAATAATTAGTTTTATTTTAGAAATTAAAGAACAACGTAGTTTGTTCGGGTCGTACAGTGCCGCACGTGTAAGTTAGCGGTGGCGTAAATATGAACTAATATCTGTACCTCAGAAGACAAAGGTCGGTTGTCACATTTTTTAAATTGTTCAGGAGAGAGAAAATAGTAAAATAATTCGTCTTTATTGGCTAATTCTTGATGGTTAAATTTATGTAATTTTTTTCCCGTATTATTTCATTTTTCTTAAGGCACATGAAATATAATGTTTATATAAAAAAAAGAATATTGTGGTTTTTAACGTTTTTAGCGGACATCCGACCTTAGAGCATTAGAAAATAAAAATACTTAAAAATAAGTTTTGGACATCCGACTTCTTATTTCAGAATTGGGACTTGTTAAATAATTAATAAAATAAAAATAAGAAATTGTTTATTATTATTTTGCACTTAGTAAAGGGAGAGAACAAAAAAAAAATTTTACACTAAAAAAAAGTTAATTGGAGAATGAAAAAAAAAAGATAAAGATGCTTGGAGAATTTCGATATAAGCATCACTTCATTTTTATTAAATGCCTGCATCGTTGTGACTGTCACTGTTATTGTTATTATTTGCGGTAGAAATACTTTTGTAGAATGAATGCATCATACTAGGAACCCATTGTAACGCTGTCATGATATCTCTGTATTTTGGTACAGCAATAGATTTAGGTGATCTTCGAATTGGAGTAACATTGTTGACCATTACTAAAGATTTTCTCGTGTTACGCCACAAATCAACGTATTTGATTTCCCCATTAAAATCGGTCTTGAAAAACATATTCTATCTTGTCTTCTATCTCCAAGTCTAACGCTACAAATGGCTTTCTTGGGTTACAGTTTCCCACAAATTGAACCCAGTCATGGAGACTTTATTCTGAAACTTTTTAATTATTTCTTTTTTCTATAATAGAGTGTGTAGCATCTACTTCCTTGTGTGTGTGCGCACGTAGAAGAAATTTTATAAGTATTGATTTCTGTATTCTCAAAATGGTTTATAATAGCTCGAGAGTAGAATGCAAGCATGGACGAATTTCGGTTTTGCCCCGGACAGTTATCCGACCATTTCCAAAGAAGTGCTTGAAGCCCACTTCAGTAAACAAGAGGCTAATTCATTTGGATGATACATCCAATAAAGCAATATGTTTTATTGGATGTATTATCAAAAATAGTGTAATTAGAGGACCAGAATTTCCTCAAATATAAATTATTAAGTAAAGGAGTTCGTAAACATTTTTGAAGATCAACCATTAAAAACCTTCTGAAAATTGCTATCTTTAGCCAATATTTTTTCACATTTTTGAGCTAATATCGCAGTTTAGTTTCTTTTTGATGATTGTCCTTTTTTGTTTATGTTTTTTCTTTTTCTGCCTCTTTTTTGGCAATAACCAAGGCTATACGATACGAATCACACATATTGCACGTGTCGTTGCTTAGTTCTTTGAAGGAGTAGTTAAAATCTTCCATAAACGTTCTACAATAAATGTAATGAGATGCGACTTGACTTTCACAAATAACATTTTTTTCCTACACTGCTCTTTATACAAATTGTACATGATATTTAAATTTAAAAAAAATTCCCTAGTGTGACCTTTTTGTACTTTCTCCATTGTAATGATTTTCTTCGACAGGGAACATTTTAATGGGATTTTTAATATCATTTAAAACTAACTTCGTAGTTTTATTTGGAGGTACCTTTTTCCTCGTCGATCGGGTAATTCAGGTACCACAGATACAAAAATTTTCTCCATTGGATAGTGAGTTAATGAAAAATACTTTACATACAGTTATTACGTGCACTTCTAATGAATATCATTTTATATTTTGACGGCGTTGGTTCTGAGCATTATTCCTAGGCCTGGATCATGCAGTAGGTTTTTCTTTCACAATTGAAGCAATATATTGTGCCTTCTGTGTCCCAAGATTTGTTAGGATCCCAAAAGCAAGCAAATATTAATGCTCTATCAATATCATTAATTTTTTCACTTAATGCGGCAACGACACGACTCTTTCATCACCCTAGAATCTTTTACTCTCCCACCCTTTATTACATACTGCTTTCCAGATGTCCGTTTTCTTTTCCGAATTTCATTTTTCCATTGTTCTGGTTTCCTGACACGCTTTTTGCCCTTTACCCGGCGATCTAAAACCTCTTCATGTAGATCCGAAACCTCTACACGGCGAACCGATACATCTTTAAGACGATGCAAAACCTCTTCTCGGAGATCTAGACACTCTTCATCACAACTTTCAGATCCTTTCCTGTCTTCATTACTGTTTAGCAATAAATTCACATGATTATTTGTTCGGCCTTCACTGGACAACCGACCTTATGCAACTCCTAAACACTGAATACACCCGAAAAGTAAAAAGTCGTATCTGGACAACAGACATTTTACCTTTGAACATTGTGGGGACACCAGACCTTTTATGTTGACCTAACTTAGTTTCACGTTGTCGTAGGACAACCGTCTTTATACCTCTGTGTAGATACTGAAAAAACTAAAAAGGTCTCATACATAACTCATTTTCACAAAAAACTGGACAACCGACCTTTGACTTCTGAGGTACAGATATAATCTCTCTTTATATTATTTTAAATATTCACATGTAGCGAACCCTTCGTGGGTAGATATACATAATTATAATATCAATAAGATAAATTTATTCGAATATCACTTTATCATATCACATATCTTTAATATATTAACCGACCGGTTTCGGTTCAGAGCTGTAGAGTATTTAAAGGTAAAATCGAAGAGGAAGAGAGAACATACATCATCTTTGGTGGCGGACGACGGAGGGGGGGGGGGGGGGGGGGAACTCGTTTAATAAATCTTCGGAGTTAGATGTAGATACCCAAGTACTTTAACGACCGACCATGATTCTTAGAAATAATGCAAAATTTCATTCGGTTCGATGTCATTGGGCCAGAGTTATGACCGACACCAAGTGTTATAACAGCCGACCCCAAGTGCTTTAACGACCGACCCTAAATGCTAAAACGATGTTTGATTTCAAAAATTCTTCTTTTGGTAGATTTATTGATTGATTCGTGTACAAACCATGATACTTAGTAAGAAAGCAAAATTTCATTCGGTATGATGCCATAGGGCCGAAGTTAAGGCCGACCCCAAGTATAAAAAGAGCTGAACCCAAGTGCTTTAACGACCGACTTAGTACTAAAATGATGTTTGATTACAAAAATTCTTCTTTTGGTAGATTTTTTGATTGATTCGTGTACCGACCATGATTATTAGTAATAATGCAAAATTTCATTTGGTTCGATGCCATTGGGCCATAGTTATGACCGACCCCAAGTGTTATAACACCTGACCCCAAGTGCCTTAACGACTGACCCAAAGTGCTAAAACGATTTGTTATTTCAAAAATTCTATTTTTGGTAGATTGATTCGTGTACAGACAATGATTCTTAGTAAGAATGCAAAATTTCATTCGGTTCTATGCCATAGGGCCAAAGTTATGACCGACCCCAAGATCTTTAACGACCGATCACAAGTGCTAAAACGATGTTTGATTTCAAAAATTGTACTGTTGGTAGATTTTTTGATTGATTCGTGTACAGACCATAATTCTAAGGAAGAAAGCAAAATTTCATTCGGTTCGATGCCGTAAGGCCAAATTTACGAACGAACCCAAGTGCTTTAACGACCGACCCCAAGTGCTAAAATGATGTATGATTACAAAAATTCTTATTTTGGTAGATTTTTGGATTGATTCGTGTACAGAACATGATTCTTAGTAAGAATGCAAAATTTCATTCGGTTCGATGACATAGGGCCAAAGGTATAACCAGCCGAAAGTATTAAAACAGCCGAACCCAAGTGCTCAAACGACGGACCCCAAGTGCTGAAACGATGTATCATTTCAAAAATTCTCGTTTTTGTAGATTTATTGATTGATTCGTGTACAGACCATGATTCTTAGTAAGAATGCAAAATTTCATTTGGTTCGATGCCATAGGGCCAAATTTACGACCGACCCCAAGTGCTTTAACGACCTACCCCAAGTGCTAAAACGATGTTTGATTTCAACAATTCTTCTTTTGGTAGATTTATTGATTGATACGGGTACAGACCATGATTCTTAGTAAGAATGCAAAATTTCATTCGGTTCGATACCATTGGGCCATAGTTATGACCGACCCCAAGTGTTATAACAGCCGAACCCAAACGCTTAAACGACCGACACCAAATGCTTAAACGATTTTTGATTTCAAAAATTCTTCTTTTGGTAGATTTTTTGATTGATTCGTGTACAGACCATGATTCTTAGTAAGAATGCACAATTTCATTCGGTTCGATGCCATAGGGCCAAATTTTCGACCGACCCCAAGTGCTAAAACGATGTTTGATTTCAAAAATTCTTCTTTTGGTAGATTAATTGATTGATTCGTGTACAGACCATGATTCTTGGTAAGAATTCAAAATTTCATTAGGTTCTATGCCATAGGGCTAAAGTTATGACCGACCCCAAGTGATTTAACGACCGAGTGCTAAAACGATGTTTGATTTCGAAAATTCTTCTTTTGGTAGATTTATTGATTGATTCGTGTACAGACCATGATTCTTAGTAAGAATGCAAAATATCATTCGGTTCGATGCCATAGGGCCAAATTTAACACTGACTCCAAGTGCTTTAACGACCGACCCCAAGTGCTTAAACGATGTGTTATTTCAAAAATTCTCCTTTTGGTAGATTTATTGATTGATTCGTGTACAGACCATGATTCTTAGTAAAACTGCAAAATTTCATTCGTTTTGATGCCATAGGGCCAAAGTTATGACCGACCGCAAGTGCTTTAACGACCGACCCCAAGTGCTTAAACGATGTGTTATTTCAAAAATTCTTCTTTTAGTAGATTTATTGATTGATTCGCGTACAGACCATGATTCTTAGTAAGAATGCAAAATTTCCTTCGGTTCGATGCCATAGGGCCAAAGTTATGACCGAACCCAAGTTCTTAAACGACCGACCGCAAGTGCTTAAACAATGTTTGATTTCAAAAATTCTTCTTTTGGTAGATTTTTTGATTGATTCTTGTACAGACCATGATTCGTAGTAAGAATGCAAAAATTCCTTCGGCTCGATGCCATAGGGCCAAATTTACGACTGACCCCAAGTGCTGAAACGATGTTTGATTTCAAAAATTCTTCCTTTGGTAGATTTATTGATTGATTCGTGTACAGACCATGATTCTTAGTAATAATGCAAAATTTCATTCGGTTCGATGCCATAGGGCCAAATTTACGACCGAACCCAAGTGTTATAACAGTCGACCCCAAGTGCTTTAACGACCGAAGCCAAGTGCTAAAACGATGTTTGATTTCAAAAATTATTCTTTTGGTAGATTTATTGATTGATTCGTGTGCAGACCATGATTCTTAGTAATAAAGCAAAATTTCATTCGGTTCGATGCCATAGCGACAAATTTACGACCGACCCCAAGTGCTGAAACGATGTTTGATTTCAAAAATTCTTCTTTTGGTAGGTTTATTGATTGATTCGTGTACAGACCATGATTTTTAGTAATAATGCAAAATTTCATTCGGTTCGATGCCATAGGGCCAAAGTTATGACCGAACCCAAGTGTTATAACAGCCGACCCCAAGTGCTTTAACGACCGAACCCAAGTGCTAAAACGATGTTTGATTTCAAAAATTATTCTTTTGGTAGATTTATTGATTGATTCGTGTGCAGACCATGATTCTTAGTAATAAAGCAAAATTTCATTCGGTTCGATGCCATAGCGCCAAATTTACGACCGACCCCAAGTGCTGAAGCGATGTTTGATTTCAAAAATTCTTCTTTTGGTAGATTTATTGATTGATTCGTGTACAGACCATGATTTTTAGTAATAATGCAAAATTTCATTTGGATCGATGCCATAGGGCTAAATTTACGACCGACCCCAAGTGCTAAAACGATGTTTGATTTCAAAAATTCTTCTTTTGGTAGATTTGTTGATTGATTCGTGTACAGACCATGATTCTTAGCAAAAATGCAAAATTTCATTCGGTTCAATGCCATAGGGCCAAAGTAATGACTGACCACAAGTGTTATAACAGCCGACCCCAAGTGCTTTAACGACCGAACCCAAGTGCTTAAACGATGTTTGATTTCAAAAATTCTTCTTTTGGTTGATTTATTGATTGATTCGTGTACAGACTGTGATTCTTAGTAAGAATGTAAAATTTCATTCGGTTCGATGCCATAGGGCCAAAGTTATGACCGACCCTAAGTGTTATAACAGTCGACCTCAAGTGCTTGAACGACCGACCCCAAGTGCTAAAACGATGTTTGATTTCAAAAATTCTTCTTTTAGTAGTATTTTTGATTGATTCATGTACAGACTATGATTCTTAGGAAGCATGCAAAATTTCATTCGGTTCGATGCCACAGGGCCAAAGTTATGACCGACCCCAAGTCTTTATCGACCGACCCCAAGTGCTAAAGCGATGTTTGATTTAAAAAATCTTCTTATGGCAGATTTATTGATTGATTCGTGTACAGACCATGATTCTTAGTAAGAATGCAAAATTTCATTCGGTTCGATGCCATAGGGCCAAATTTACGACCGACCCCAAGTGCTGAAACGATGGTTGATTTCAAAAATTCTTCTTTTGGTAGATTTTTTTGATTGATTCGTGTACAGACCATGATTATTAGTAATAATGCAAAATTTCATACGGTTCAATGCCATAGGGCCAAAGTTTTGACTGACCACAAGTGTTATAACAGCCGACCCCAAGTGCTTTAACGACCGAACTCAAGTGCTAAAACGATGTTTGATTTCAAAAATTCTTCTTTTGGTAGATTTATTGATTGATTCGTGTACAGACCATGATTTTTAGTAACAATGCAAAATTTCATTCGGTTCGATGCCATAGGGCCAAAGTTATGACTGACCCCAAGTGTTATAACAGCCGACCCCAAGTGCTTTAACGACCTAATGCTAAAACGATGTTTGATTTCAAAAATACTTCTTTTGGTAGATTTATTGATTGATTCGTGTAGAGACCATGATTCTTAGAAAGAATGCAAAATTTCAGTCGGTTCGATGCCATAGGGCCAAATTTACAACCGAACCCAAGTGTTATAACAGCCGACCCCAAGTGCTTTAACGACCGAACCCAAGTGCTAAAACGATGTTTGATTTCAAAAATTATTCTTTTGGTAGATTTATTGATTGATTCGTGTGCAGACCATGATTCTTAGTAATAAAGCAAAATTTCATTCGGTTCGATGCAATAGCGCCAAATTTACGACCGACCCCAAGTGCTGAAACGATGTTTGATTTCAAAAATTCTTCTTTTGGTAGGTTTATTGATTGATTCGTGTACAGACCATGATTTTTAGTAATAATGCAAAATTTCATTCGGTTTAATGCCATAGGGCCAAAGTTATTACTGACCACAAGTGTTATAACAGCCGACCCCAAGTGCTTAAACGACCGAACCCAAGTGCTAAAACGATGTTTGATTTCAAAAATTCTTCTTTTGGTAGATTTATTGATTGATTCGTGTACAGACCATGATTCGTTAAATGCAAAATTTCATTCGTTTCGATGCCATAGTGCCAAATTTACGACCGAACCCAAGTGATTTAACGACCGACCCCAGGTGCTAAAACGATGTTTGATTTGAAAACTTCTACTTTTGGTAGAATCATTGATTGATTCTTGTACAGATTATGATTCTAATTAAGAATGCAAAATTTTATTTGTTTCGATGTCACAGGGCCAAATTTATGACCGACCCCAAGTTCTTTCACGACAAACCCCAAGTGCTAAAACAATGTTTGATTTCAATAATTCTTAATTTTGTTGATTAATTGATTGATTCGTGTACAGACCATGATTCTTAGTAAGAATGTATAATTTCATTCGGTTCGATGCCATAGGGCCAAAGTTATGACCGACCCTAAGTGTTATAACAGTCGACCTCAAGTGCCTTAACGACCGACCCCAAGTGCTAAAACGATGTTTGATTTCAAAAATTCTTCTTTTAGTAGTATTTTTGATTGATTCGTGTACAGACTATACTATAAGAAGTAAGAATGCAAAATTTCATTCGTTTCCATGCCACAGGGCCAAAGTTATGACCGACCCCAAGTCTTTATCGACCGACCCCAAGTGCTAAAGCGATGTTTGATTTAAAAAAATCTTCTTTTGGCAGATTTATTGATTGATTCGTGTACAGACCATGATTCTTAGTAAGAATGCAAAATTTCATTCGGTTCGATGCCATAGGGCCAAATTTACGACCGACCCCAAGTGCTGAAACGATGTTTGATTTCAAAAATTCTTCTTTTGGTAGATTTTTTTGATTGATTCGTGTACAGACCATGATTCTTAGTAATAATGCAAAATTTCATACGGTTCAATGCCATAGGGCCAAAGTTATGACTGACCACAAGTGTTATAACAGCCGACCCCAAGTGCTTTAACGACCGAACCCAAGTGCTAAAACGATGTTTGATTTCAAAAATTCTTCTTTTAGTAATATTTTGGATTGATTCATGTACAGACTATGATTCTTAGGAAGAATGCAAAATTTCATTCGATTCGATGCCACAGGGCCAAAGTAATGACCGACCCCAAGTCTTTCTCGACCGACCCCAAGTGCTAAAGCGATGTTTGATTTAAAAAAATCTTCTTTTGGCAGATTTATTGATTGATTCGTGTACAGACCATGATTTTTAGTAAGAATGCAAAATTTCATTCGGTTCGATGCCATAGGGCCAAATTAACGACCGACTTCAAGTGCTGAAACGATGTTTGATTTTAAAAATTCTTCTTTTGGTAGATTTTTTTGATTGATTCGTGTACAGACCATGATTCTTAGTAATAATGCAAAATTTCATACGGTTCAATGCCATAGGGCCAAAGTTTTGACTGACCACAAGTGTTATAACAGCCGACCCCAAGTGTACAGACCATGATTCGTAAAATGCAAAATTTCATTCGTTTTGATGCCATAGGGCCAAAGTTATGACCTACCCCAAGTGCATAAACGACCGACCCCAAGTGCTGAAACGATGTTTTATTTCAAAAATACTTCTTTTGGTAGATTTATTGATGAAGTTTTGACTGACCACAAGTGTTATAACAGCCGACCCCAAGTGCTTAAACGACCGAACTCAAGTGCTAAAACGATGTTTGATTTCAAAAATTCTTCTTTTGGTAGATTTATTGATTGATTCGTGTAGAGACCATGATTCTTAGAAAGAATCCAAATTTTCAGTCGGTTCGATGCCATAGGGCCAAATTTACGACCGAACCCAAGTGTTATAACAGCCGACCCCAAGTGCTTTAACGACCGAACCCAAGTGCTAAAACGATGTTTGATTTCAAAAATTATTCTTTTGGTAGATTTATTGATTGATTCGTGTGCAGACCATGATTCTTAGTAATAATGCAAAATATTATTCAGTTCAATGCCATAGGGCCAAAATTATAACTGACCACAAGTGTTATAACAGCCGACCCCAAGTGCTTTAACGACCGAACTCAAGTGCTAAAACGATGTTTGATTTCAAAAATTCTTCTTTTGGTAGATTTATTGATTGATTCGTGTATAGACCATGATTTTTAGTAATAATGCAAAATTTCATTTGGTTCGATGCCATAGGGCTAAATTTACGACCGACTCCAAGTGCTGAAACGATGTTTGATTTAGAAAATTCTTCTTTTGGTAGATTTGTTGATTGATTCGTGTACAGACCATGATTCTTAGTAATAATGCAAAATTTCATTTAGTTCAATGCCATAGGGCCAAAGTTATTACGCTTTAACGACCGAACTCAAGTGCTAAAACGATGTTTGATTTCAAAAATTCTTCTTTTGGTAGATTTATTGATTGATTCGTGTGCAGACCATGATTCTTAGTAATAAAGCAAAATTTCATTCGGTTCGATGTCATAGCGCCAAAGTTATGACCGACCCCAAGTGCATTAACGACCGACCCCAAGTGCTGAAACGATGTTTGATTTCAAAAATTATTCTTTTGGTAGATTTATTGATTGATTCGTGTGCAGACCATGATTCTTAGTAATAAAGCAAAATTTCATTCGGTTCGATGTCATAGCGCTAAATTTACGACCGACCCCAAGTGCTGAAACGATGTTTGATTTCAAAAATTCTTCTTTTGGTAGATTTATTGATTGATTCGTGTACAGACCATGATTCTTAGTAATAATGCAGAATTTCATTCGGTTCAATGCCATAGGGCCAAAGTTATGACTGACCACAAGTGTTATAACAGCCGACCCTAAGTGCTTTAACGACCGAACCCAAGTGCTAAAACGATGTTTGATTTGAAAAATTCTACTTTTGGTGGAATTATAGATTGATTCTTGTACAGATTATGATTCTTATTAAGAATGCAAAATTTTATTTGTTTCAATGTCACAGGGCCAAATTTATGACCGACTTCAAGTTCTTTAACGACCGACCCCAAGTGCTAAAACAATATTTGATTTCAATAATTCTTAATTTTGTTGATTAATTGATTGATTCGTCTACAGACCATGATTCTTAGTAATAATGCAGAATTTCATTCGGTTCAATGCCATAGGGCCAAAGTTATGACTGACCACAAGTGTTATAACAGCCGACCCTAAGTGCATTAACGACCGAACCCAAGTGCTAAAACGATGTTTGATTTGAAAAATTCTACTTTTGGTGGAATTATTGATTGATTCTTGTACAGATTATGATTCTTATTAAGAATGCAAAATTTTATTGGTTTCAATGTCACAGGGCCAAATTTATGACCGACCCCAAGTTCTTTAACGACCGACCCCAAGTGCTAAAACAATGTTTGATTTCAATAATTCTTAATTTTGTTGATTAATTGATTGATTCGTGTACAGACCATGATTCTTAGTAAGAATGTAAAATTTCATTCGGTTCGATGCCATAGGGCCAAAGTTATGACCGACCCTAAGTGTTATAACAGTCGACCTCAAGTGCTTTTACGACCGACCCCAAGTGCTTAAACGATGTTTGATTTCAAAAATTCTTCTTTTAGTAGTATTTTTGATTGATTCGTGTACAGACTATGATTCTTAGTAAGAATGCAAAATTTCATTCGTTTCGCTGCCACAGGGCCAAAGTTATGACCGACCCCAAGTCTTTATCGACCGACCCCACGTGCTAAAGCGCTGTTTGATTTAAAAAATTCTTCTTTTGGCAGATTTATTGATTGATTCGTGTACAGACCATGATTCTTAGTAAGAATGCAAAATTTCATTCGGTTCGATGCCATAGGGCCAAATTTACGACCGACCCCAAGTGCTGAAACGATTTTTGATTTCAAAAATTCTTCTTTTGGTAGATTTTTTTGATTGATTCGTGTACAGACCATGATTCTTGGTAATACTGCAAAATTTCATACGGTTCAATGCCATTGGGCCAAAGTTATGACTGACCACAAGTGTTATAACAGCCAACCCCAAGTGCTTTAACGACCGAACCCAAGTGCTAAAACGATGTTTGATTTCAAAAATTCTTCTTTTGGTAGATTTATTGATTGATTCGTGTACAGACCATGATTCTTAGTAATAATGCAAAATTTCATACGGTTCAATGCCATAGGGCCAAAGTTATGACTGACCACAAGTGTTATAACAGCCGACCCCAAGTGCTTTAACGACCGAACCCAAGTGCTAAAAAGATGTTTGATTTCAAAAATTCTTCTTTTGGTAGATTTATTGATTGATTCGTGTACAGACCATGATTCGTAAAATGCAAAATTTCATTCGTTTTGATGCAATAGGGCCAAAGTTATGACCGACCCCAAGTGCATTAACGACCGACCCCAAGTGCTGAAACGATGTTTGATTTCAAAAATTCTTCTTTTGGTAGATTTATTGATTGATTTGTGTACAGACCATGATTTTTAGTAATAATGCAAAATTTTATTTGGTTCGATGCCATAGGGCTAAATTTACGACCGACCCCAAGTGCTGAAACGATGTTTGATTTCAAAAATTCTTCTTTTGGTAGATTTATTGATTGATTCGTGTACAGACCATGATTTTTAGTAGTAATGCAAAATTTCATTTGGTTCGATGCCATAGGGCTAAATTTACGACCGACCCCAAGTGCTGAAACGATGTTTGATTTCAAAAATTCTTCTTTTGGTAGATTTGTTGATTGATTCGTGTACAGACCATGATTTTTAGTAACAATGCAAAATTTCATTCGGTTCTATGCCATAGGGCCAAAGTTATGACTGACCCCAAGTGTTATAACAGCCGACCCCAAGTGCTTTAACGACCTAATGCTAAAACGATGTTTGATTTCAAAAATACTTCTTTTGGTAGATTTGTTGATTGATTCGTGTAGAGACCATGATTCTTAGAAAGAATGCAAAATTTCAGTCGGTTCGATGCCATAGGGCCAAATTTACAACCGAACCCAAGTGTTATAACAGCCGACCCCAAGTGCTTTAACGACCGAACCCAAGTGCTAAAACGATGTTTGATTTCAAAAATTATTCTTTTGGTAGATTTATTGATTGATTCGTGTGCAGACCATGATTCTTAGTAATAAAGCAAAATTTCATTCGGTTCGATGCCATAGCGCCAAATTTACGGCCGACCTCAAGTGCTGAAACGATGTTTTATTTCAAAAATTCTTATTTTGGTAGGTTTATTGATTGATTCGTGTACAGACCATGATTTTTAGTAATAATGCAAAATTTCATTCGGTTTAATGCCATTGGGCCAAAGTTATTGGTGACCACAAGTGTTATAACAGCCGACCCCAAGTGCTTTAACGACCGAACCCAAGTGCTAAAACGATGTTTGATTTCTAAAATTCTTCTTTTGGTAGATTTATTGATTGATTCGTGTACAGACCATGATTCGTTAAATGCAAAATTTCATTCGAAATCGAAATGCCATAGTGCCAAATTTACGACCGAACCCAAGTGATTTAACGACCGACCCCAGGTGCTAAAACGATGTTTGATTTGAAAACTTCTACTTTTGGTAGAATCATTGATTGATTCTTGTACAGATTATGATTCTAATTAAGAATGCAAAATTTTATTTGTTTCGATGTCACAGGGCCAAATTTATGACCGACCCCAAGTTCTTTAACGACCGACCCCAAGTGCTAAAACAATGTTTGATTTCAATAATTCTTAATTTTGTTGATTAATTGATTGATTCGTGTACCGACCATGATTCTTAGTAAGAATGTATAATTTCATTCGGTTCGATGCCATAGGGCCAAAGTTATGACCGACCCTAAGTGTTATAACAGTCGACCTCAAGTGCTTTAACGACCGACCCCAAGTGCTAAAACGATGTTTGATTTCAAAAATTCTTCTTTAAGTAGTATTTTTGATTGATTCGTGTACAGACTATACTATAAGAAGTAAGAATGCAAAATTTCATTCGTTTCCATGCCACAGGGCCAAAGTTATGACCGACCCCAAGTCTTTATCGACCGACCCCAAGTGCTAAAGCGATGTTTGATTTAAAAAAATCTTCTTTTGGCAGATTTATTGATTGATTCGTGTACAGACCATGATTCTTAGTAAGAATGCAAAATTTCATTCGGCTCGATGCCATAGGGCCAAATTTACGACCGACCCCAAGTGCTGAAACGATGTTTGATTTCAAAAATTCTTCTTTTGGTAGATTTTTTGATTGATTCGTATACAGACCATGATTCTTAGTAATAATGCAAAATTTCATACGGTTCAATGCCATAGGGCCAAAGTTATGACTGACCACAAGTGTTATAACAGCCGACCCCAAGTGCTTTAACGACCGAACCCAAGTGCTAAAAAGATGTTTGATTTCAAAAATTCTTCTTTTGGTAGATTTATTGATTGATTCGTGTACAGACCATGATTCGTAAAATGCAAAATTTCATTCGTTTTGATGCCATAGGGCCAAAGTTATGACCGACCCCAAGTGCATTAACGACCGACCCCAAGTGCTGAAACGATGTTTGATTTCAAAAATTCTTCTTTTGGTAGATTTATTGATTGATTCGTGTACAGACCATGATTTTTAGTAATAATGCAAAATATCATTAGGTTCGATGCCATAGGGCTAAATTTACGACCGACCCCAAGTGCTGAAACGATGTTTGATTTCAAAAATTCTTCTTTTGGTAGATTTATTGATTGATTCGTGTATAGACCATGATTCTTAGTAATAATGCAAAATTTCATTCGGTTCAATGCCATAGGGACAAAGTTATGACTGACCACAAGTGTTATAACAGCCGACCCCAAGTGCTTTAACGACCTAATGCTAAAACGATGTTTGATTTCAAAAATACTTCTTTTGGTAGATTTGTTGATTGATTTGTGTAGAGACCATGATTCTTAGAAAGAATGCAAAATTTCAGTCGGTTCGATGCCATAGGGCCAAATTTACAACCGAACCCAAGTGTTATAACAGCCGACTCCAAGTGCTTTAACGACCGAACCCAAGTGCTAAAACGATGTTTGATTTCAAAAATTATTCTTTTGGTAGATTTATTGATTGATTCGTGTGCAGACCATGATTCTTAGTAATAAAGCAAAATTTCATTCGGTTCGATGCCATAGCGCCAAATTTACGACCGACCTCAAGTGCTGAAACGATGTTTGATTTCAAAAATTCTTCTTTTGGTAGGTTTATTGATTGATTCGTGTACAGACCATGATTTTTAGTAATAATGCAAAATTTCATTCGGTTTAATGCCATTGGGCCAAAGTTATTACTGACCACAAGTGTTATAACAGCCGACCCCAAGTGCTTTAACGACCGAACCCAAGTGCTAAAACGATGTTTGATTTCAAAAATTCTTCTTTTGGTAGATTTATTGATTGATTCGTGTACAGACCATGATTCTTAGTAATAATGTAAAATTTCATTCGGTTCGATGCCATAGGGCCAAAGTGCTGACCGACCCTAAGTGTTATAACAGTCGACCTCAAGTGCTTTAACGACCGACCCCAAGTGCTAAAACGATGTTTGATTTCAAAAATTCTTCTTTTAGTAGTATTTTTGATTGATTCATGTACAGACTATGATTCTTAGGAAGAATGCAAAATTTCATTCGATTCGATGCCACAGGGCCAAAGTAATGACCGACCCCAAGTCTTTATCGACCGACCCCAAGTGCTAAAGCGATGTTTGATTAAAAAAAATCTTCTTTTGGCAGATTTATTGATTGATTCGTGTACAGACCATGATTTTTAGTAAGAATGCAAAATTTCATTCTGTTCGATGCCATAGGGCCAAATTTACGACCGACTTCAAGTGCTGAAACGATGTTTGATTTTAAAAATTCTTCTTTTGGTAGATTTTTTTGATTGATTAGTGTACAGACCATGATTCTTAGTAATAATGCAAAATTTCATACGGTTCAATGCCATAGGGCCAAAGTTTTGACTGACCACAAGTGTTATAACAGCCGACCCCAAGTGTACAGACCATGATTCGTAAAATGCAAAATTTCATTCGTTTTGATGCCATAGGGCCAAAGTTATGACCTACCCCAAGTGCATAAACGACCGACCCCAAGTGCTGAAACGATGTTTTATTTCAAAAATACTTCTTTTGGTAGATTTATTGACGAAGTTTTGACTGACCACAAGTGTTATAACAGCCGACCCCAAGTGCTTTAACGACCGAACTCAAGTGCTAAAACGATGTTTGATTTCAAAAATTCTTCTTTTGGTAGATTTATTGATTGATTCGTGTAGAGACCATGATTCTTAGAAAGAATCCAAATTTTCAGTCGGTTCGATGCCATAGGGCCAAATTTACGACCGAACCCAAGTGTTATAACAGCCGACCCCAAGTGCTTTAACGACCGAACCCAAGTGCTAAAACGATGTTTGATTTCAAAAATTATTCTTTTGGTAGATTTATTGATTGATTCGTGTGCAGACCATGATTCTTAGTAATTATGCAAAATATTATTCAGTTCAATGCCATAGGGCCAAAATTATAACTGACCACAAGTGTTATAACAGCCGACCCCAAGTGCTTTAACGACCTAATGCTAAAACGATGTTTGATTTCAAAAATTCTTCTATTGGTAGATTTATTGATTGATTCGTGTACAGACCATGATTTTTAGTAATAATGCAAAATTTCATTTGGGTCGATGCCATAGGGCTAAATTTACGACCGACCCCAAGTGCTGAAACGATGTTTGATTTCAAAAATTCTTCTTTTGGTAGATTTGTTGATTGATTCGTGTACAGACCATGATTCTTAGTAATAATGCAAAATTTCATTCGGTTCAATGCCATAGGGACAAAGTTATGACTGACCACAAGTGTTATAACAGCCGACCCCAAGTGCTTTAACGACCGAAACCAAGTGCTAAAACGATGTTTGATTTCAAAAATTCTTCTTTTGGTAGATTTATTGATTGATTCGTGTACAGACCATGATTCTTAGTAAGAATGTAAAATTTCATTTGGTTCGATGCCATAGTGCCAAAGTTATGACCGACCTTAAGTGTTATAAAAGTCGACCTCAAGTGCTTTAACGAACGACCCCAAGTGCTAAAACGATGTTTGATTTCAAAAATTCTTCTTTTAGTAGTATTTTTGATTGATTCGTGTACAGACTATGATTCTTAGTAAGAATGCAAAATTTCATTCGTTTCGATGCCACAGGGCCAAAGTTATGACCGACCCCAAGTCTTTATCGACCGACCCCAAGTGCTAAAGCGATGTTTGATTTAAAAAATTCTTCTTTTGGCAGATTTATTGATTGATTCGTGTACAGAACATGATTCTTAGTAAGAATGCAAAATTTTATTCGGTTCGATGCCATAGGGCCAAATTTACGACCGACCCCACGTGCTAAAACGATGTTTGATTTCAAAAATTCTTCTTTTGGTAGATTTATTGATTGATTCGTGTACAGACGATGATTCGTAAAATGCAAAATTTCATTCGTTTTGATGCCATAGGGCCAAAGTTATGACCGACCCCAAGTGCATTTACGACCGACCACAAGTGCTGAAACGATGTTTGATTTCAAAAATTCTTCTATTAGTAGGTTTATTGATTGATTCGTGTACAGACCATGATTTTTAGTAATAATGCAAAATTTCATTTGGTTCGATGCCATAGGGCTAAATTAACGACCGACCCCAAGTGCTGAAACGATGTTTGATTTCAAAAATTCTTCTTTTGGTAGATTTGTTGATTGATTCGTGTACAGACCATGATTCTTCGTAAAAATGCAAAATTTCATTCGGTTCAATGCCATAGGGCCAAAGTTATGACTGTCCACAAGTGTTATAACAGCCGACCCCAAGTGCTTTAACGACCGAACCCAAGTGCTAAAACGATGTTTGATTTCAAAAATTCTTCTTTTGGTAGATTTATTGATTGATTCGTGTACAGACCATGATTCTTAGTAATAATGTAAAATTTCATTCGGTTCGATGCCATAGGGCCAAAGTTATGACCGACCCTAAGTGTTATAACAGTCGACCTCAAGTGCTTTAACGACCGACCCCAAGTGCTAAAACAATATTTGATTTCAATAATTCTTAATTTTGTTGATTAATTGATTGATTCGTGTACAGACCATGATTCTTAGTAATAATGCAGAATTTCATTCGGTTCAATGCCATAGGGCCAAAGTTATGACTGACCACAAGTGTTATAACAGCCGACCCTAAGTGCTTTAACGACCGAACCCAAGTGCTACAACGATGTTTGATTTGAAAAATTCTACTTTTGGTGGAATTATTGATTGATTCTTGTACAGATTATGATTCTTATTAAGAATGCAAAATTTTATTTGTTTCAATGTCACAGGGCCAAATTTATGACCGACCCCAAGTTCTTTAACGACCGACCCCAAGTGCTAAAACAATGTTTGATTTCAATAATTCTTAATTTTGTTGATTAATTGATTGATTCGTGTACAGACCATGATTCTTAGTAAGAATGTAAAATTTCATTCGGTTCGATGCCATAGGGCCAAATTTACGACCGACCTCAAGTGCTAAAATGTAAAATTTCATTCGGTTCGATGTCATAGGGCCAAAGTTATGACCGACCCTAAGTGTTATAACAGTCCACCTCAAGTGCTTTAACGACCGACCCCAAGTGCTAAAGCGATGTTTGATTTAAAAAATTCTTCTTTTGGCAGATTTATTGATTGATTCGTGTACAGACCATGATTCTTAGTAATAATGCAAAATTTTATTCGGTTCGATGCCATAGGGCCAAATTTACGACCGACCCCAAGTGCTGAAACGATGTTTGATTTCAAAAATTCTTCTTTTGGTAGATTTTTTTGATTGATTCGTGTACAGACCATGATTCTTAGTAATAATGCAAAATTTCATACGGTTCAATGCCACAGGGCCAAAGTTATGACTGACCACAAGTGTTATAACAGCCGACCCCAAGTGCTTTAACGACCGAACCCAAGTGATAAAAAGTAGTTTGATTTCAAAAATTCATCTTTTGGTAGATTTATTGATTGATTCGTGTACAGACCATGATTCGTAAAATGCAAAATTTCATTCGTTTTGATGACATAGGGCCAAAGTTATGACAGACCCCAAGTGCATTAACGACCGACCCCAAGTGCTGAAACGATGTTTGATTTCAAAAATTCTTCTTTTGGTAGGTTTATTGATTGATTCGTGTACAGACCATGATTTTTTGTAATGATGCAAAATTTTATTCGGTTCGATGCCATAGGGCCAATGTTATGACTGACCCCAAGTGTTATAACAGCCGACCTCAAGTGCTTTAACGACCTAATGCTAAAACGATGTTTGATTTCAAAAATACTTCTTTTGGTAGATTTATTGATTGATTCGTGTAGAGACCATGATTCTTAGAAAGAATGCAAAATTTAAGTCGGTTCGATGCCATAGGGCCAAATTTACGACCGAACCCAAGTGTTATAACAGCCGACCCCAAGTGCTTTATCGACCGAACCCAAGTGCTAAAACGATGTTTGATTTCAAAAATTCTTCTTTTGGTAGATTTATTGATTGATTCGTGTACAGACCATGATTCGTTGAATGCAAAATTTCATTCGTTTTGATGCCATATTGCCAAATTTACGACCCACCCCAAGTGATTTAACGACCGACCCCAAGTGCTAAAACGATGTTTGATTTGAAAAATTCTACTTTTGGTAGAATTATTGATTGATTCTTGTACAGATTATGATTCTTATTAAGAATGCAAAATTTTATTAGTTTCGATGTCACAGGGCCAAATTTATGACCGACCCCAAGTTCTTAAACGACCGACCCCAAGTGCTAAAACAATGTTTGATTTCAATAATTCTTAATTTTGTTGATTAATTGATTGATTCGTGTACAGACCATGATTCTTAGCAAGAATGTAAAATTTCATTCGGTTCGATGTCATAGGGCCAAAGTTATGACCGACCCTAAGTGTTATAACAGTCCACCTCAAGTGCTTTAACGACCGACCCCAAGTGCTAAAGCGATGTTTGATTTAAAAAATTCTTCTTTTGGCAGATTTATTGATTGATTCGTGTACAGACCATGATTCTTAGTAATAATGCAAAATTTCATTCGGTTTTATGCCATAGGGCCAAATTTACGACCGACCCCAAGTGCTGAAACGATGTTTGATTTCAAAAATTCTTCTTTTGGTAGATTTTTTTGATTGATTCGTGTACAGACCACGATTCTTAGTAATAATGCAAAATTTCATACGGTTCAATGCCACAGGGCCAAAGTTATGACTGACCACAAGTGTTATAACAGCCGACCCCAAGTGCTTTAACGACCGAACCCAAGTGCTAAAAAGATGTTTGCTTTAAAAAATTCATCTTTTGGTAGATTTATTGATTGATTCGTGTACAGACCATGATTCGTAAAATGCAAAATTTCATTCGTTTTGATGCCATAGGGCCAAAGTTATGACAGACCCCAAGTGCATTAACGACCGACCCCAAGTGCTGAAACGATGTTTGATTTCAAAAATTCTTCTTTTGGTAGGTTTATTGATTGATTCGTGTACAGACCATGATTTTTTGTAATTATGCAAAATTTTATTCGGTTCGATGCCATAGGGCCAATGTTATGACTGACCCCAAGTGTTATAACAGCCGACCTCAAGTGCTTTAACGACCTAATGCTAAAACGATGTTTGATTTCAAAAATACTTCTTTTGGTAGATTTATTGATTGATTCGTGTAGAGACCATGATTCTTAGAAAGAATGCAAAATTTAAGTCGGTTCGATGCCATAGGGCCAAATTAACGACCAAACCCAAGTGTTATAACAGCCGACCCCAAGTGCTTTAACGACCGAACCCAAGTGCTAAAACGATGTTTGATTTCAAAAATTCTTCTTTTGGTAGATTTATTGATTGATTCGTGTACAGACCATGATTCGTTGAATGCAAAATTTCATTCGTTTTGATGCCATAGTGCCAAATTTACGACCCACCCCAAGTGATTTAACGACCGACCCCAAGTGCTAAAACGATGTTTGATTTGAAAAATTCTACTTTTAGTAGAATTATTGATTGATTCTTGTACAGATTATGATTCTTATTAAGAATGCAAAATTTTATGAGTTTCGATGTCACAGGGCCAAATTTATGACCGACCCCAAGTTCTTAAACGACCGACCCCAAGTGCTAAAACAATGTTTGATTTCAATAATTCTTAATTTTGTTGATTAATTGATTGATTCGTGTACAGACCATGATTCTTAGTAAGAATGTAAAATTTCATTCCGTTCGATGCCATAGGGCCAACGTTATGACCGACCCTAAGTGTTATAACAGTCGACCTCAAGTGCTTTAACGACCGACCCCAAGTGCTAAAACGATGTTTGATTTCAAAAATTCTTCTTTTAGTAGTATTTTTGATTGATTCGTGTACAGACTATGATTCTTAGTAGGAATGCAAAATTTCATTCGTTTCGATGCCACAGGGCCAAAGTTATGACCGACCCCAAGTCTTTATTGACTGACCCCAAGTGCTAAAGCGATGTTTGATTTAAAAAATTCTTCTTTTGGCAGATTTATTGATTGATTCGTGTACAGACCATGATTCTTAGTAATAATGCAAAATTTCATACGGTTCAATGCCATAGGGCCAAAGTTATGACTGACCACAAGTGTTATAACAGCCGACCCCAAGTGCTTTAACGACCGAACCCAAGTGCTAAAACGATGTTTGATTTCAAAAATTCTTCTTTTGGTAGATTTATTGATTGATTAGTGTACAGACCATGATTCGTAAAATGCAAAATTTCATTCGTTTCGATGCCATAGTGCCAAATTTACGACCGAACCCAAGTGCTAAACCGATGTTTGATTTCAAAAATTGTTCTTTTTGTAGATTTATTGATTGATTCGTTAACAGATCATGATTCTTAGTAAGAATGCAAAATTTCATTCGGTTCGATGCCATATCGCCAAATTTACGACCGACCTCAAGTGCTATAACGATGTTTGATTTCAAAACTTTATCTTTTTGTAGATTAACTGATTGATTCGTGTACAGACCATGATTCTTAATAAGAATGCAAAATTTCATTTGGTTTGTTGCCATATGGCCGAAGTTAAGGACGACCCCAAGTGCTTTAACGACCGAGTGCTAAAACGATGTTTGATTTCAAAAATTCTTCTTTTGGTAGATTTATTGATTGATTCGTGTACAGACCATGATTCTTAGTAAGAATGCAAAATTTCATACGGTTCGATGTCATAGGGCCAAAGGTATGACCGACCCCAAGTATTAAAACAGCCGAACCTTAGTGCTTAAACGACCGACCCCAAGTGCTAAAACGATGTTTGATTTGAAAAATTCTACTTTTGGTAGATTTTTTGATTGTTTCGTGTACAGACCGTGATTCTTAGTAATAATGCTAAATTTCATTCGGTTCAATGCCATAGAGCCAAATTTACGACCGACCCCAAGTGCTAAAATGGTGTTTGATTTCAACAATTCTCTTATTGGTAGATTTATTGATTGTACAGACCATGATTCTTAGTAAGAATGCAAAATGTCATTCGGTTTGATGCCATTGGGCCAAAGTAAAGGACGACCCCAAGTGCTTTAACGACCGAATGCTCAAACGATGTTTGATTTCAAAACATCTTCTTTTGGTAGATTTTTCGATTGATTCGTGTACAGACCATGATGTACCAATGCAAAATTTCATACGGTTCGATGCCATAGGGCCAAATTTACGACCGAACCCAAGTGCTTTAACGACCGACCCCAAGTCCTAAAACGATGTTTGATTTCAAAAATTCATCTTTTGGTAGAATTATTCGTGTACTGTGTCTGTACACAGACCATGATTCTTAGTAAGAATGCAAAATTTCATTCGGTATCATCATACATGGCATCCCATAGGGCCGAAGTTAAGGAGGACCCCAAGTGCTATAACGACCGAGTGCTAAAACGAGGGTTAATTCCAAAAATTCTTCTTTTGGTAGATTAATTGACTGATTCGTGTAGAGACCATGATTCTTAGTAAGATTGCAAAATTTCATTCTGTTTGATTCAATACTTCCAAATTTACGATCGAACCCAAGGGCTTTAACGACCGAACCCGAGTGCTAAAACGATGTTTGATTTCAAAAATTCTTCCTTTGGTAGATTTTTGGATTGATTCGTGTACAGACTATGATTCTTAATAAGAATGTAAAATTTCATTCGGTATGATGCCATAGGGCCGAAGTTAAGGACGACCCCAAGTGCTTTAACGACCGAGTGCTAAAACGAGGGTTGATTTCAAAAATTCTTGTTTTGGTAGATTAATTGGCTGATACAGACCATGATTCTTAGTAAGAATGCAAAATTGCATTCTGTTTGATTCTATACTGCCAAATTTACGACCGAACCCAAGTGCTTTAACGTCCGAACCCAAGTGCTAAAACGATGTTTGATTTCAAAAATTCTTCCTTTGGTAGATTTTTGGATTGATTTGTGTACAGACCTTGATTCTAAGTAAGAATGCAAAATTTCATTCGGTTTGATGCCATAGTTCCAAAGGTATGACCGACCCCAAGTATTAAAACAGCCGAACCCAAGTGCTTTAACGACCGACCCCAAGTGTTAAAACGATGTTTGATTTGAAAAATTCTACTTTTGGTAGATTTTTTGATTGATTCGTGTACAGACCAAGATTCTTAGTAAGAATGCAAAATTTCATTCGGTTCGATGTCACAGGGCCAAATTTACGACCGTCCCCAAGTCTTTATCGACCGACCCCAAGTGCTAAAACGATGTTTGATTTCAAAAATTCTTCTTTTGGTAGTTTTATTGATTGATTCGTGTACAGAATATGATTTTTAGTAAGAATGCAGAATTTCATTCGGTTTGATGCCATTGGGCCAGAGTAAAGGACGACCCCAAGTGCTTGCTGACCGAATGACCCTGACTGAATGCTAAAACGATGTTTGATTTCAAAACATCTTCTTTTGGTAGATTTTTCGATTGATTCGTGTACAGACCATGATTCTTAGTAAGAATGCAAAATTTCATTCGGTAAAATGCCATAGGGCCGAAGTTAAGGACGACCCTAAGTGCTTTAACGACCGAGTGCTAAAACGATGTTTGATTTCAAAAATTCTTCTTTAAGTAGATTTTTTGATTGATTTGTGTACAGACCATGATTCTCAGTAAGAATGCAAAATTTCATTCGGTTCGATGCCATTGGGCAATAGTTATTACCGACCTTAAGTTAACACTTTATAACTAAAGGCCGACCCCAAGTGCTTTAACGACCGACCCCAAGTGCTCAATCGATGTTTGAGTTCAAAAATTCTTCTTTAAGTAGATTTTTTGATTGATTCGTGTACAGACCATGATTCGTAGTAAGAATGTAACATTCATTCGGTATGATGCCATAGGGCCGAAGTTAAGGACGACCCCAAGTGCTTTAACGACTGAGTGATAAAACGATGTTTGATTTCAAAAATTCTTCTTTTGGTAGATTAATTGATTGATTCGTGTACAGACCAAAATTCTTAGTAAGAATGCAAATTTTCATTCGGTTCGATGCCATAGGGCCAACCGACCCCAAGTGCTCAAACGATATTTGATTTCAAAAATTCTTCTATTACTAGATTTATTGATTGATTCAAGTACACACCATGATACTAAGGTAAGAATGCAAAATTTTATTCGGTTCAATGCCATAGGGCCAAAGATATGACCGACCCCAAGTATTAATACAGCCGACCCCAAGTGCTTTAACGACCGACCCCAAGTGCTAAAACTTTTGGTAGATTTTTTGATTTATTCGTGTACAGACCATGATTCTTAGTAAGGAATAATGCGTTAGGTGCTCTGAGCAGCCTGACGCATTCTGGCCCGTCTCGTTATCCCTTATTTAATAAGAGGGTTAATTAACATTTTGACACCTTAAAAGTGTCAAATAATGTTTATTACTCTGTGTACATTACATATGTGAACTTAAAATAATATTATCGTTAGCAGTGTGGACGTATAACGAGTTTTAAGAATATGTGCAGATTGTTATCGTGATTCATTAGATGCGAAGTGTTTTAAACCCATGATGGGTAGCGAACATTTACCAGATGTGGTCATTTGTTCGGTCGTTGAGTGTCATAGCCGTACCCCTGCGCACCCCGCACCTTTACTGCAACCCTCGATGCTCGCCGCTACGTCGCTGGTCGCTGTATTTACGACTGTGGACCATATGACCCGTTCGGTGTGAGGGCCACCGAAGCGGCCTTCTAAGAAACGCACCAGAGAAGAAAACAAACTGATGACCTCTGCTTTCTCTATATCCCTAGTTGCTCCCGCTGACAACCGCCCGCGCCTGCCCCCCACCCCCAAGCACATGGACTAGGAAGTCAGCGGACTGATCCCGCGCCCTTCGGTTTCTACCAGTGCCGTACGTATAAAGTGATTAATGACAAATTAAAATACCTAAGAGATAGTGTTTAAAACAACAATCAATAATAATAAACAGTTCACAGTGGCAATTATACATTTTCGTTAGCGTTGATTACATGTTATTTTAATGGTTTCTTTGCAATTGTTGTTATGAACTGCAGATTTATTAAATATAGGTTTTGAGTACGTGTGAGTAAGATTAAGTTAGGTTAGGTTTGATTAAGTAGATTAAGTTAGATTAAGTTAGATTAAGTTAGATTAAGTTATACTAAGGAGTCTTTATGTTAAGTAGATTCTAAATACATAAGGTAAATCCATTATTGGGGAGCAAGAATTCCAATAATCCATGCTCTTGATAGCTGCAAGACGAGTTGTTATCTAGCCTCCGACATAGTTAAGTAAATTAAAATACTTACATATAAAAAGATATTTAATTTAATTTATTGGGGGGCTAGAATCCCAACAATCCATGCGCTTGATAGCTGCAAGACGAGTGGTTATCTAGCCCCCTACATAGTTAAGTAAATTGAAATACGTATATATAAAAAGATATTTTATTTAATTTATCGGGGGGCTAGAATTCCAATAATCCATGCGCTTGATAGCTGCAAGACGAGTTGTTATCGAGCCTCCCAAGTTAAGTAAATTCTAATGTAAAATCCATGCTAAATGCATCATTGTTCTACCGGTATTACAATGGAAGATGCTCCGAGGAACTAGCATCATTGATCCCTTCGGCACCGGTGCATAGTGGGGAAACACGCCAAACGCGTGCCCAACATTTGTACACAGTTGACATTTGTCACATGAGAACAGGTCGTTTCTTCGACTCGTTCTTGCGTTCAACAGCTCGGCTGTGGAATGATTTGCCGGCCTCTGTGTTTCCTCCTTCCTACAACATGGGTCTCTTCAAGACCAATGTTCATTGCTTCCTCTCCTCAAAAAGGCCCTCCACACAGCATCCCAGATGACATAGGCCCTGAGGGAAATTATTTTCCTCAGGGCCTCCTGTGTGGAGTTAATGTAAAAAAAAAAAAATGCTAATTTGTACAGCCCTCTTGAGGCGATTTTTCGCAAAAACAGCGCTATATAAGTTGTCCAAAATTAGCTCCTGAAATAAATAAAAATCATTAAAAATAAATAAAACTTATTTACTAAGTAAACAAATACATTTTTCAAAGACATGTTTCATCCACCCCCGATTGACTGAAACCGGTTGATTAATTTATTAAAAATGTGTAATAAAATGGAATTTAAACAATGTTATATTTTTTTAATTTTTGTAGTTTAATCTAGCATCCATGGGATATGTTAAAGATGACAACGCCCTTCTTTTTCGCCAACTTATACGTGTAGCGCTGTAACTCAGTCATTGTTCTGCCAACATAACAGAAAAACTAAATAAGAAGCTTATTGTATGCGGAATTTCTTGACACTTGGCAGTACCTAAACCAAACCTAGACTGGAATTTCAGTGCCGTATTGGGGGCAAAATCTGATTTTGCTCATCTCTACATATAATTATTTTTATAAATTAAAATCCTCCGATGCATCTGTTTGTCTGTTTGCGATAAACTCAAAAATGACCGAACGGATTTTCATGCGATTTTCACCAGTAGATAGAGTGATTCATAAGGAAGGTTTAAGTATATAATTTGTCAAGATTTTGTGTAAATTGGTTGAAATAAATAATATATAAAGGTGAATGTCTGTGTGTGGTTAGGTTAGGTTAGGTTAGGCGGGCTGGCAAGCGGGCGGTGTGGATTTGATTTGTATGCAAATTAACAGATGGCGGTGGCTATAAAGGTTGGGTAACCATTCAGTCTACTGAACGCCATCTACTAACGCCATCTATGGCGTTAGATTTCGTTAGCCACAGCAACACGTGGCCGGGTCAGCTAGTAGGTAATAAATAATAGCTACGGCCCAGATATTCCACAAGAGTTCCGATTGCCCAGAACTAATAGATTTGGGTTATTCTTAATTTGAGGAATGTTGAGATAACAAGGGAAGAAGTGCTGGGAAAATAATACTAGTAGATCTGGGAACAGAACTTCGCGTTCATAAAAGTTTTTTATGTGAATACAATACAAGAGTCCCAACTGCTCCCAACCACCCGTGGTCAGTGAGACTATGGCATCCGCAATTGGGATATGTTGTGAGGCTGAAGGTAAGTGGGGAGGGCAAGGAGATGGGGAAGAGGTAGGTGAGAAAGTACCTGGCTCTTCAGATCTAGTCATCAAACATGGCTAAAGCCATTTCGAACAACGTTTCAACTCTAAATGGTGGTCTCACATCAAGGCGATACTGAGAGTATCTTCCACTCTGGAACGTGCCGTAACTCGTACCTTATATTATTTTAAATGATACCCAACCAAAATGAATAATATATTTTTTTAATCAAAGTTTTAATAATTTATTTATTTATTTTAATTTTTTTTTAATTTTTCTTCTATTATTTTTTATTTTTATTTAATAATATATTTATTTATTGATAAACGCTCTTTTTCGGGGCTTTTAATGATAAGAAATGTACAGTATTTATTGTACATAACTGAACTGCCTCAGTAACAATATTTTATATTTGTTTAAAGATAAATTTAAGCTATCCACCTACTTGGTATAAGATATCCACCTACTTGGTATTGTTTCCCTTCATTAGTATTGAGTCATCCATGAGTAATACATATGGTAGTTAGTCCCAGAATCTCTGAACTGAAATAAATCCTGACCTGTAGTATATTACGTAGTGGTATCTAGTACGGTTATGTGCTATTTTATTTGTTATTGTTTTAAAATAAAATTCACAGGTAATTAAAGAATTCAATTTTGATTCCTTTTGCAGGGTTATTAAGATTTTTTTTTGGAAATTAATTATAATATAAAATAAAAATCTTACCTTATCTCTACTGTATTAATATAATGAAAAATTAAATATAAAATAAAGCATTGTAAAAAATTCTTTCTTTTTGGTGTAATTTTAAATTTATATACGTATATAGGTGTTTATTTTGTGTTCCGACAGATAGGTCATTTATAATTTAAAATTACTCCCATGAAAACGCTTTTTAACAATTTTATTTTTAAACTTATTTTTATAATAAATAGAGAAAAGTTTTTTTTTAAAATATTTTTCATTTACTCATAAATAATTGCCTAAGTTGCCTCTAAAATCTTTAATGGCCTCTATTTAATAATTTAAAACATAAATAATTAAAGTAGTCATTATCCGTCAAAGATATTTGTTATACTTTTCGATTACGAAAATAATTTTTCAAATCCAAAACTAAGGTTTGCTTGAAACGGGCCGGGCAGCCGTTCCCCTTAACCCAGACCTGTAGTTCGCTGACACAATCAGCGTTGTCTTACCGGCACTACACTCCTACGGAAAGCTGTAAAGATAATGTGGCAGGCTGTCAATTGGAGGCTTCACTTCCCAGCTATAAACAAGCTTCCCAACGGCGTCGTTAAACGGACGAGGCAGTTACTTTACTAGTGTTATTTTCGTTAAACGACATATTTTACCTATATCTTCTGCAGTGGGAGGCATAATAATTACAGAGATGATTACCACGAACTGAATATTCGTATAAAATAAGTTTTTTTTGTAATTTAGTCAAAATTTATTGTATAAGATTGTCGTTAAAGAGTTGGAAGATGCTTTTTTGTTGGTTTTTTATTGTATAATAACATACTACATTTGTTTGATCGAAGCCGATATATTTAAGAATTATTTTTAATAGTTTGTAATAACAATACGAAGAAAAAGCTTCTGAGTCACGCCTACACAATGACACCTACTTATTTTCTTAGCATGGTTTTATCAATAATAATTAAAAGTCGTATTAGTGTAGGTCAGTTTGGTTCCGTAACCCACGAATTTATTTATTTATTTATTACACGCCCTGATGGGCTTTTACATTATAGTTTATAAGTTGAGTAACAAACAATGAAGAAAATATAATACAATTAGAAAAGAAAATACACAATACAATGTAACAACA
The DNA here is from genome assembly GCA_929108145.2 of Limnephilus rhombicus. Taxonomy (NCBI): domain Eukaryota; kingdom Metazoa; phylum Arthropoda; class Insecta; order Trichoptera; family Limnephilidae; genus Limnephilus; species Limnephilus rhombicus. The sequence goes on from OV815278.1 coordinate 28,342,631, forward strand.
AAACAAATAATAACATAAAAATACATATTATTTATTTATTTATTTATTTACGCCCTAGTGGGCTTTTACAAAGATAGATAATAACAGTTAGCCACTGGAACGATTTCGGTCGAAAAATCGACCACTTTTATTTTTCTGCGATTGATATCGGTCGAAAAATCGACCGATTTTTCTACCATTCGTAAAATATTTATTATAATTATTTAAAACCTTTCCATGGCCAGCTATTTGTTTTATCGAATAGCTGATAAAATATTCTTTATGTCTATGACCTTATCGGTTGTCTTTGAATTGTTATTTAATAAGATTTCGCGGTTTTCTAAGGCGTCCTGTCAAACAACAAAATAAAACTTTTGACTATTTCGACGAATTATGGTCTCTACCTAAAATGCCGTAAGTAATTCATTTATTGGGTTTTTAACGCATAATTATATATCTGTGTTATCATGATTGAATTATCTATCTTTGAAATGCGTTTTTAATTCGTTTGTTCGTAATATATTGTTTTGATGGATGTTTTTGTGTAAAAATGCGTCGACTGAAGACGTCATCTGTTTTTGATTTACAATAATTTCATAAATACTGCACTCGCGCATTTGAAATATAGTTATTCAATCAGAGTGATTCATAACAAAGAGATAAATATAAGTTTTATTTGAATTGGTTCATTATTAATACAGATATTTGCTGTCCAATTATTTAATGTCATATGTCAAAAAGTCTGACTTTTTTTAGATGTAAAATGGTGTAAAGCCTTCGTCGCACAATAAAAATTTGGTTATTTAGTTGTATAATCAATTAATTTGTTTACTTTTACCAAATTTGTGCAGAAACAGCTATCGTCCAGGGAGAGGGAGCACTCCACGACCCAGGTTTAAATAATTATTTAAAAAAAATTTATTACTGCAACATTTAACAAAATTTAAACATTTAAGCACTTAATTACATTAATTGTTTTCAATTTAAAATATATAGAGTGGTGCTGACTGCAAGAGGTGGCAGAGGAAGAGGGAGAGGTGGGGTACGAGCTGCAGATGGAGTACCAGCTGGTGCCGGACTACCTGCACGTGGACGTGAGAGTCAACGCAGAGCTGCAATTGCAGCCTCGTCTGGAGTGTTAGTATTTTTTATGAAAGTACTTTGCTGTGGCCGTTGAATTCATCATATATTTGTATTTATTTAAACGGTGACCCTGCTTTGCTACTGGTGCGAGAGGATCGCGTCAAGGCCCTAAAGGCTGTTAGGGCCCTGCCTGCTTCCTTCCGGCTACAGTGAGTTCCACTGTTACAGTGAGAGTTGGTAAGATCAGCGCTCTGTCCATTTGGCACATTCAGTGCATATTGTACAGAGTTCTAATTTTATTCTTTATTTACATACTGCACTTACTATTTCACACGTGAATGAGAACAATTCATATGATTTATGTATATGTTTTCAGAATTACTTCTCCGGAGAGAATAACGTGTCCCTTTTCACAAGGGACACCTTCACCATTGCCAAGACCCGTTCCACCACCGTGGATGTCCACTCCCGCACAGACCCAATCAATGGCTCCCAATGCACCAATTACGCCAATCCAGGCAGCATCTCCGGAGCCGTTAGCTGGGACATCGCGGAGTGGGGAACTCCAGTGTGGGGAACTCTTCTCTCCGGAAGCCGGCTACCACAGCGAGCTGTGGGTGGACGTGCCGTTCTACCAAGAATTGTCGGCGTTTGGGAACGGTGAGTTTATTTTTTGAAATGTCATACCAGGGGCTCAAAATAAAATCAATTATCTATATTTTATATTGATGTCCCTAGCACAGTTTCACTGTTGGTATATTGGCAGGAGATAAGCATAGTACTTAAAAATTCCACATAACAAACATACAAAATGTACTGTAATCCAAAAAGATATGATGTACCTACATTCTATGCAAGTAAATATGTAGTTACTAACGTAAAAAGTCTGAAATTTGAGTTTGTTTTGGCTAATTTTTGTTCGATAGTAAGAACTTCGCACAGCATTGTGAATACCGACATCATAGTTTCACACATGACAATGCATAATATATTTGTACTTGAGTTAATGTCCTGAAACGTTAAGTGCCTCCATGCATGACGCTACTTACAAGCTACTCGATCCTCGTGAGCGTATCATACGCGCCAATCGTAAGTACCCCCCGTACGATTTTGCTGGTAGCACCGTGTACGGGCGTCACCCACGTTTGGTACGGGGCGCTATGCGACGTCTGTCGGTATCAAATCAGTTTCACGCAACCGGCGCGGCGGTGCTGAACGCACGCGACGCGTTGCATCATTTGTGTCTGATACTTTTCGTTTGACGTTTGACAGAAATGGCATCGGAACATGAAAGTAATGTTAGATTTGTTCTGGAAGTAGAAAAAATGCATGTTTATGTAACGATACTTTACCAGAATACATAAGAAAGGATTTAGTGGAGATGGCATGGATTGATGTTGGGAAAAAGTCATATGACATCGTGTAAACTCCACGGCTGCACGTTAAAAATGATCAAGTTCAGTATATTCCGGATAGCGCCGTGTACGGAAACCAGCATTAAAGAGTGGTATATATGCAGAGTACTTGTGGTTTCGTCACAATCATATAGTTTGTAAGTATCTCCATGAACGGAGGGCCTTACATTTCAAAACATTGGCATTAAACAGGGATTCTATCTTTTTTTTCTGTAACGGGTATTGTAGAATGAGAAATGAGACATGCCGAACTCCTTTGCGAGGGTTACATGTGATTCACCGGCTTCGAAACGGTGTAATACAGCACTTTTTTCATCAATTGAAAAAACACTTTCGCTTCACGGGACTCATTGTGTCGAGCTTCCTAGTCAAAAGCGAGGCTGTATTGGTAGTTGGGTTTTGTAACCGGACAAATTATCATTAAAATAGGTCGCTTTAAGTAGTTGGTCACTTTAAACAGATATGTTTTCCTACTAAAAGCTATAAAACCTTACTAGAGTTTACATTATCGTCGCTTAAAACGGTAGACCGTTAAATGCAAAGTCATTATATCCGAATTCTACTGTAAATTTGTGTTTTCTATTATTTCAGAGTCAGACATGGGCAGAACCGACAACGTGGACGAGGCAGCTCTCTATCAAGAAGAGTCGGTACTTGGAAACCGTGAGTTATAAAACTAACTAACTTACCTGCACGCCATTTCCCTGCAGGGGTAGGCAGAGAGGATGGACCGCCATGCAACTCGTTCTTGGCACACACACTCTTTTCTTCATTCCATACCTACCTGACTGTGCTATTCTGACTCCTGACATTGCCCGTCTCAAGTATTTGATTAACTTTTTATTTTATTATTTATATGAATACCTCACAAGAGCCTCAGCTGGAGCCAGTGAGACTATGGCATCCCCAATCGGGGTATGTTGTGAGGCTGAAGGTAGCGGGGAGGGGAAGGAGGTGTGGAAGAGGGAGGTGGGAAAGTACCTGGCTATTCAGAACTGATCACCAAACACGGTAAAGCCATTTGAAGCAACTTTTCAATTCTGAATGGTGTCTTACATCAGGGCGATACTGAGGGTATCTTCCACTCTGGAACGTGCCGCAAATAGACTATATATTATTTTAAATGAATTTTGTGTGAAAATAACACTAATTATTCAAATCAAATTTATTTGCCCATGCCGGGATTCAATCCCGCGACCATCGTATTGCGAGTCAAAAGCCGTACCAGAGGCAGTGGGTAATCGTAATATAGACACGTTAAATTAATTTGGGTTTTCTGTTGTTTCAGAAATGGATATGGACAGAATGAGCGACGTCGACCACAAAGAGAGCGATGAGGATACCTTCTACATGCCACCAATACCTTATCATAATATTATCAACGTTTCACCTAACTCCGCTATGGCCATAGACTTTAGTAGACAAGACCAGGTAGATAGTGAGGCAATGCATGCGATTCTGCCGCCTGAAGGTTACTCTTTCGATTGGTCCAAAGATATCTCACGTTTTACTGGGATAAGGGAGACATTCACAGGCACGCCAGGACCAACTTTCAATACCGACGAAATGGGCAAACTTGTGAATGCCTTTCTTAAAATCTTTGATGCAGATGTCATTGAACTGATCACGAGAGAGACCAACAAGTATGCAGATCAATGGATTGCGAAAAAACAATTTAAGCGCCATGCGCGTACCAATAAATGGGTTCCCACGAATAAAGAGGAAATGTATGTATTCTTGGCAATTTTAATGTATCAAGGTATTAGTCCCCTTCCTGTTGAAAAAGACTACTTCTATTAAAAAAAACTCACCGCCATGCCTTATTTCAGCCGAGCCATGGATTATAATCGTTTTCTTCCAATTAAAAAATTCCTTCACTTCACCAACAATAAAAGTCTTTCTTCTGGTGTACCGATATCTGTGCGAAGATTACAAAAGATTCAGCCCGTCTTGGACCATCTCTCAAATAAGTTTGAGACTTTATACCTGCCCGAGCAAGACATCTCACTGGATGAATCCTTACTCTGCTATAAAGGCCGTTAGGGATTCATCCAGGTGATCAAAACCAAAGCGGCCAGCGCGGGTATAAAGTCTTATGCTACGTCCAGACTGAAGCCAACCTTCCAACTCCGAACTTAGTTCGGAGTTGGAAGGTTGGTCCATCGTGTGGTCGCTGCGGCCAACCCTCCAACCCCGAATTCTGTACTCCAAAATGGCGGACATGAAACAGCTGTAGCTACGCTGTATCTTTTTCAGTTGCCTACAATTATTACATACGTATAATCATATAATTATATACACGACATGTTTTCAAATAATTGTTATACCACTCTCCGTAATAATATAGTCATTTTAATAGTACGCGGCACGGTGTGGACAGCTGCGGCAGGCTGGTTCGTGTGAGTTGGCCGTCGAATCGTGAATCGACAAATCCAGACCAGGAAGACATGACGGAAGACATAACGGAAGACATAACGGAAGATATGACGGACGACACGACACTGATACTGAGTCTCACTCTACATCGAGGCACAATGACATTATGTATTGATTTTCTTAAATTATGAATAAACCAATATAAATTGAATACATTTTTATTATGATAAAGTGTGTAAACAATGTTTAAATCAATATACTGCTCTTTCATTGTAACTATTGTGTTTCCTCCGTCCTACAACATGAGTCTCTTCAAGACCAATGTTCATTCCTTCCTCTCCTCAAAAAGACCCTCCACACAGCATCCCAGATGACATAGGCCCTGAGGGAAATTATTTTCCTCAGGGCCTCCTGTGTGGAGTTAATGTAAAAAAAAAAAACTAAAACTGTGATATTAATTTAATTGATTTAAAAGAATATTAGGGCTTAATAATTAAATAAATCAATTATGGGTTCCATCAATTATTTTCCCCTCCACCATTTTTTTTCGATACCTTTGCTTTTAGATATAAAATTATCACAATGATATTGTTTGCCATTCGACGCTCATACAAAGGTTTGATATATATACAATTTTATCATCATCATCATTTTACATATTCTGATTTACCTTATGTAGATTGACCTTAAGGTTGCTGTCAGAAGTGATTTTTCGTCAAATATTGGTGGATTTCATCAACTTGCAAAGTATCCCTCTGAAATATTGGCAATGTGTATATCTATGATATATATTTCATTTTAAGCCTTATTTCCTTGTTTTGCACGTTATATAAAAACATGGTGACAAATCTCCAGTTCTAATTTACAATTATTGAAAAAGTATCACCATGATTTTGACATCGTGAAATAGGCTCTCTGTATAATTCATCAAATGAATCAAATAAAGCCAACACGGCAACTATCCTTATAAATAATTGTAGGCAGTTAATGTATCTTCCTAATGTAATACCAGTTTTTGTGGTAAATTCATTAAATATTATAATACAGTGATTTCAATTTTGCACGTCACGCACTCAAATTTTACAAAATCATTTTCCGACCAAACTTTTGAAGAGATCATAAACATCCAAAAAATTATTTTTCTATTATATTCTTGCATCTGTGGTTATCAAACAGGCCATAGAGAACATAAAAACGTAGAAAATATTCAATAAAGATATTTAAAACTGCTACTGGCGGCAATTTCAAATCACAAAAACACAAATTTCGCGCATTTATAAAGTTTAAGATTTTTTAATAATTTATCTATGAATTCTAAAAATATAGGATAATTAGTAAAATATAGGTGAATTCATTGGCTGTAAAGCACTATAATCAGTTTTATGTCTTCATGTTAAAATTCGGAGGTATGATTTTTTTAATGTTGGCGGAAAATATTCAAAATCGTCGCCAAAAAACCGCGAGCAATCGGAGAAAAAAGATTTTTGACGCGCGATCGTTCGAGTGGTTAGGCAGGTATGTAGTACACAATATACAATGATTAATTAAAATTAAAATCATACATTTCATTAAAGTAATTATAAAGATTTCGTTTTATAACTAATATGGAATCTGCAAACCTGTCTACAATATTCCCAAATTTATTGCCAAAATAATGTAATCTATTTATAAGTGTATGAGCTTCATAGTTTGTTTTAAAATTGTCACAGAAGAAGGTAGCACTTTGCCTCGTATTTCTGGTCGGTACGTAAAATTTTATTTTGGCGAGAATTTTAGGATTGTCAATGCAATTATTAATGATTTTATTTAATAGGACAAGATCAGAGATGATTCGCCTATCGGACATCGTAATTAAGTTGATTTGTTTCATCAAAAGGACATAGTTAATATTTTTAATTGGAATATTCAGCTTATAGTTAATAAATCTTAGGAATTTGTGCTGTACCCTTTCTATATTGTCGGAATGTATTTTATACAATGGGGACCAAATGGGCGAATTATACTCTACCTGGCTTCTTACTAAAGAAGTGTATAATATTTTCAAACACTCTAGTGACTTAAAATCATTATTATGTAAAAAGGATAAGAAGTCTCATATTTAATAGAAACAAATATTGCAGAAATTATGTAAAACTATTTGTGCCTAGAAGAATAAAAGTGATAGAATATACAACATTTATACTGATTAGTTTTAAGATGAAATATATTACCTAGATTAGAATATTCATTTCCAAGATTGTGAAGTCTCTGAAACGGAGAATTTTGATAAGCTAGTGTCCTGGTGTTATTGAAGTAGAAGGGTAATAAATATCGACATGATTTTTGGGGAACATGGATATTGATAAATTGAAGTAATTCAGGATAGTCAATTTTGTAATGCAGCATTTTATGTAATAGTATTAAATCTGTGCTTATTCTTCTTTCTGAATGTTTCAATAGAGACGTTTTATCCAGGAGGTAATTGTAATCAATGTTTTAGTATAGGAATATGCAATTTATAGTTTATAAATCTTAGAAACATCCGTTGAATCTTTTCAATGTTGTCTGAATGAATTTTGTAAAGGGAGACCATAACGTAGAGTTATATTCAAGTTGGTATCTGACAAGGATTTTATATAACATAATAAATGTGTCCTAATCATTGAAATCTTTTGCAGCTCTCAAAACAAAGCCAAGAGTCTTTAGGGCTTTGTTGATAATATTATTAACGTGACATTCAAAGGTGAGTTTACTGTCAAACATAATGCCCAGATCCATAATTTCACTAAAACAATTTAAATTTTCATCATTTAAAGAATACTGAAAAAATATAGGATTATTTATTTTGGAAAAAATGAATGAACTGACATTTATTTATGTTTAATGCTAGTTTATTGATAGAGCACCATTCAAAAAGATAAAATACCACCATCCACTGAATAAATACAGAATTTGTGATGTGATCCTTGAATGGGTCGTAATACGTAGAGTTAAATATTTCAGGTTTTCTTTCAGATCAGTTATTATCTCATCGGAACTTCGAGCTAGTTTTGGTACCTTCAACTTCGAAACTTATTGGATCGAAAATTTTATTACATAATTATTTTCTTCTTCTTCTGGTGATCTCTCATTTCCGAGGTTGACGATAATAAGGGAAATCATCACTTTAGACCGCAGTTCGTAACAATTTGGGATTGCCGTCATTGCCGGCTTTCATTCATTTCGTCATTCGCTATGTTTGGTGAATGTAGTGTTCTGTAACTTCGTAGCAACACAACAGATTCTCCACTAACACTTTGTATGAAGATTACTTTTGGGAATAAATAGATTCTTGATCTTTTATCTGGTTTTATTAATACTTCGCGTATACAATATGGACCTTGTTAGTCGACCTAACTTGGAACTAGCTAAATTGGTGAGAGCGTTACACACATCACCCTCTCTCAGCCCCCCGTCCCTCTGTTGGACAACTTAGGTACTAAGCTACCTGCCATCTAGCGGAATCTACTGACAGTTCTTATCACCGCCATCTATGTCTAAAAGTGGGAAGCTTTTTAGATACACAACAGTGACTTAGAAGGGGTGCCCAGGGTGGCGGATGCGTTGGCCCTTCGCTTTGTGGCGAACAGGATCGAGAGAGGTTGAGAGGGACCTTTTGACCTCTTCAGCCGGACTCTCTTGACCCATCGCCTTGCACCCCAGAGGAAGGAAAAGATGCATACGTCCATCAATCCTGGCCAGATTCCTACCCAGTACCTACCCTTCATACCCTTTTCCTTCCCAGATCTTCCTCATCTACTTTTACTTAAAAAACCCTCCACTCAGCATCCCCAAAGATGCCATAGGTCCCAAGGGAAAATGTTTTCCTCAGTCTTAAATCTTCATCGGAAATATAATTTCGGATTGCTTTTCTTTTTGATCCTCGTGAGGTGACATTAGAGAAGATATTTGAGTGTTAAGAATGTATTTGAGTTTTATTAGAGTTTATTTGAGTTTACACTGTACAGTACACATACATCGTTGTTCACTTTATGTATTCAACTCCCTAGAAAACAGCAGTAAACCTTTCAGCAACAAGATTGCTGTGATGTCTATATTTCCGTGAAAGCGGGAAGCGGCAAGACTATTCCGTTGAATATATTTAACAAGGTTTATTGCAGTTCAAATAGAGTTTAAAATCCACAGTTTACAAGTGACACAGCAATGGCGGCGTTTGGTTTATTTGCGCGGGGGCAGGGGACGACATAAATATCCACAATAAATAAGTGGCGACACATCTGTCGCCATGTATCCAGTATGAGACAAACAACGAGGAAATAACTTTTGAGGATAGTTCATACTTGGTTGCTTGTTAATTATACAGAAGCTTAAAATTAGATTCCCGATTTTGAATTACGCAAATTCATATTACATACAAATTATGTACATAATATGAATTTGCATATTAGGGTGGGCCGCAATTGTATGAACATTTTTTGTTATATCATTCTCTAAAAGGTGTAAAAAGCTGCATAAAAAGACTATTTGGATTATTACCTTGGATTATTATTGTAGCTTTTACATTTATTTATTTACTAGCGAGTTCCAGGCATGCGTTGCAATGCCACTTAATAAAGAAAATGTTTCTCACTGCGTGTCCTTTCCCATTCGTCCCGTTCCCCTCCGACCTCTCCTTCCTCTCCCACGTCCCCTTCCCCTCACACGTTCCCACTCCGCCTTCCCTCTCCTCACTCCCTTCTCCCCACCCCCCTCTCCCGCTTCCCCCGTCCCACTAACCCCCCTTCCGATTTCCCCTCCCGCCTTCCGCATTCCGTATATTCAGTCCCGGTACATTAAATTTTCAAACAGCTCGCGTGCCACTTATTGCAATGTTTTCATACAAATTTCATAATGCCAGAGCTACCAGTATATATAGAAACCATCTCGGGCATTCACACATCAAATCCCCAAAATTTCATCAGTTTAGCAATGCATAGACATCTCAAATACATACTCATATAAACATAAATACATATAATCATATTTTGATTTTTGTATATATAGATAAGAAACGTACTCGTCCTCGTAAACTTGTACATCCAATTTCCAAAATAATGACACGGAATGTAAATTATAAGAGTAAAGGATGGTATATTAAAGCAAAGACAAAAGTCAGAAATAAACATAAGAAATGTAGGTGAATTAATAGTAAAAATGAGAATTTTGACAAAACAGATGAAATAAAAAATTTCCGACGGTTTTCTAAGGAAGAAAGGTTTAGAGTTAGTTCAATATCATCATATGAGTAATTAATTATCTCTCTCTAATCCTAGCCTCCTAGCAATCCTTTTAAAGAACCGATGTTGAACGGATTCGATGTGGCGAATATGGACACCATAAAAAGGAGACCAAGCAATACAAGCATATTCAAGATGTGGGCGAACCAAGGAGCAGTAAAGAGTTCTTTGGGTATTTGTGTGTTTGAGGTCAGAAATAATACTAGTGATAAAACCAAGTAGTTTTAGAGATTTATTAACAATTACATTTATGTGTTCCCGAAAAGAAAGCCTGCTATCTAGAAATACACCAAGGCTATTAACAGATGTAACGGTTGGCAAATATTATTTAATTAAATGAAGACAATATTAGCCAAACTCAATCGAAAATCAGAAAACCGAAAAATCAGAAAAAGATAGGTCAAATCTGGTCCCACTGATTGAGTTTTACTAATATTGTCTTAATTTAATTAAAAAATACAATTTGAGGTTTTACTCAATAAGGGAACGTACCCATACTACGTGACCCACTTTTTGCAATTCTTAACCCCCCCCCCCCCCGGTGACTAAAAACCTAAGCCCCCCGCCGCTCATTGTGACCAAGCGTGGTATTTTGAAGACCCCCCCCCCTCTTGAACGGGTCACGTAGTATGGGTACGTTCCCTAAGTTAAAAAAAATTTATTATTTAGTTCGCATTCTAAAACAATCGGTTTTTGTTGCTCAATTTAGTAGCACTTTAGGACGGGTACTGGCCGACTTTAGAATATGGTATAGAACCGACTCTAGAATATGGTACAATTATTATGAACATTTTTCTTCAAGTGTAATATTTACTTTTCTGTAACTTCATGAAAATGTAGGTAACTAATAACACCTTGTTATTATCCTTCAAATTTCGATAATCATGGGTGACAAAACGAATGTCGTTATTCTGAAGAGATATTACTATGTTGTGGGTGATGCACCAACCTTTAAATAACATGAAAATGTTATTGACTCATCAACACTAGTGTTATTGGTGCTGTCAGTAATCATGACTACTTGGATCATGGAAGGGTGATTTTACATTTAAATTACTACCATTCGCTCGTTTTCCATTTCGTTAAGAGGTAGGTATTTATATACTTGTATACTATTACTTAAACTTACAATATTTTTTTTATATATATATATATTTTTTTTTCCTTATCCATTAAATAAGTTATGCATACAGTTTTTTTACAGGCTTTTCAACTACCACACTAGGCACATTCCCGCATTATGGTAGTCTAATAGAAAACTAGCAAATTTAAAATATGTATAGTAGGTGTGCATCAGTGTCTGGTGTAAGACAAAACCCTGGTGTAATTCAAAATTGAAACGTTGCTAAAATGCATTTTTTTTACGTGAATACCGCACAAGAGTCCCAACTGCTCCCGTCTGGAGACCATGGCATCCCCAATTGGGGTATGTTGTGAGGCTGAAGGTAGTGGGGAGGGGAAGGAGATAGGGAAGAGGAAGGTGGGGAAATACCTGGCTATTCAGATCTGGTCACCAAACACGGCTAAAGCCATTTCAAGCAACGTTTCAGTTCTGAATGGTGGTCTTGCACGAGGGCGATACTGGGAGTATCTTCCACTCTGGAACCTGCTGCAAATATCTATAGTATAAAAATGAATCGCTAAATTTGTTGGTAAGCGCAAATCTCGAGAGCGGCTGAACCGATTTCGCTAATTCTTTTTTTAGAATATTCCTTGAAGTACGAGGATGGTTCTTACGGAGAGAAAAATTAAGAAAATTTGGCAGAAAATTAGATAATAACAGAAAACATCGCACGTTTGATAGTTCGCGTGTTAGAGAATGACATTTTGCAAAACAATGAATGATTATGCAAACAGGATTCTATTTTTGAAAAGTTGAAAAATTTATTTAAAGTAGGTACTCCCCTAATACTTTGAATCGAATCAAGAATTTTAGATATTTTAAATAGGTACCTATGTTAGGTACCAAATTTAATATACATGAAAAATGGAAATTTGAGTAAAAATTGTTAAAGGTGGCACGCGGGCTGTTTAAAAACTGAATATACTGGGATTGAATATATGGAACACGGGAGGAGGGTTGGCGGGACTAGGGAGCGGGAAAGGGAAAAGGGAAGGCGGGAAAGGTGGGAGGGGAACGCGGGAGGGGGAAGGGGGACCTAGGAGGGGGGAGGGGAACTCGGGACGGGGGTTCGCGGGACGGGGAAAGGGGGGGGAGTGGAGTGGGGAAAGGGAAGGTGGAGGTGACGGAGTGGGAAAACGAGAGGGGAAGAGGACGCAGGAGAAGAAGGGGAGGCGGAAGGGGAACGGGACGAATGGAAAAGGACACTCAGGGAGAAACAATTTCTTTATTAAATGGCAGAGCAACGCTTGCCGGGACCAGCTAGTAGTATATATTATTTAAAATGAAAAAAATTTGAAATATAACAAATTAATCAAATAAAATTTATTTTCCACGCCGGGATTCGATCCCGCGACCTTCGGCTTGCTGGTCAAGAGCCTTAACGCTGGACTACGCCGGCCGCGTGTTTGGTGACCAGACCTGAATACCCAAGTACTTCCCCACCATCCTCTTCACCATTTTTTTCCCTTCCTCACACTACCCTCAGAATCACATATCCCAATTAAGGATGCCATAGTCTCGCTTGGGAGCCGTTGAGGCTCTTGTTCGGTATGGAAATCATTTCATGAAACATACTAAATTTGGTTGTCTGTGCATCGTTGCTTATCCCTGTGATTTCCTCCCCTGTGGTTTGATTCAATGAACCCAAATTTGCTCAGAATTTGAGATTCATTTTCAATATTAAAACTATTCTAAGAAAATTTCATTGTTTTGCTAATAAAATATGAGTTCATATTTTAGCAAAAAAAATTAAATTTTCTTTTTCAAATGAACTCTCTCGCTTTCGATGATAAAAATGTATCAGTATGTACATATATGTGTTAAAATAATTGTAGATATATGTTATGAAGATAATATGTTCAAATAGGTTACGGTTGGTTGTAATCAATACGAAACCAATTGTATGCTAATTATTAATCGAATATTTGAACAGAAGTCTAACACAGAATTATTCTGATAATGATATCCCATGGCTTTGTTTCACCTTCCGAGCGCAGTTGATTACCACTGATTCTAAGTTGCTCTGTGCAGGCTGGAGATTTCCCTGATAAAACCCAAATTCCGACATGAGATGACTACAGAAGAAGAACTCTACAAAAATGAACAGTCTTACAAATTAAAGCTGTCAATACATCAATGATTTCGATAGCATTTGTCAAAGTACAAAGACTCGGGTCCCAGAAGTAAATCATCCCCAGTCTTTACACAATATATTCATACGAAATGTCCTCCCTCTCAATAATAAGCGATAGAAACGTAACGAAATCCCACTTATTTGAAACTTCTGCTTCCACAAAAGTTCCACAATATCTTGATAATAATCTTTGAGCCGCTTTCCAATAATGACAATCCATGAGACAATTTCACTGCGGTTGCTTTCATACAAAATGCCTAGAGTTCCTTCTTGCCTGGGGCCATTCGGTTCGCAGTCGAAATATTTCATATGTTCTGGAATCTTTCCTAGTTCTTCGTTCTGCACGGACCTATAAAGTATACCAGCGGTCGTAATATGGAAGTAAAATGTTATTTATGTAACGTGGAAAGTAAACGGCAACTTACAAAAAGGCGCATAAAAGTGTTACCGCAATATGACAGAGATCGTATATTATTTTTATGAGTTAGCAACACCGAAGAACTTACCGGGGAGGCGGGGGCGGATGGGGTGGGAAATAGCCCGCAAATTAACTTCGCGGGCAATATAAGAGTTTTACGTACTATTTACGGGAATTTATAAAACTGTTATGGTAAAGAGGAACCGAAATGAAGTTGGGTCCAGTTACTCAACGCTAAAATTTTTACCTAATAAAACAGGCATTTTGTACAATAAAAAAATACTAATAATAATTGAGGATATCAAGCTATTAATTATTCGTAATTTATGGCCCTATTCTTAATAATATTTAACATTAATATTTATATTTCATAATTGGCATAATTAACATCTTATTATTGTATTATTTTGTAATCTCTGATTTGCTGCCAACTTTCTCTAAAATAAATAAAATAAAATAAAATAAAACAATCTTTGTTAGCACATCTCCTGCATTCCCCTGTGCACCCAAAAGCAACTTTTCCCCTTGTGTTATTTCCCACAATTATTTTTAACCGTACAAAATACAATTTTTTATAAATCATATATAAAAAATCATTTTTCCGAATTTCCAAGGCAGATGAATCAGTTTATGTAAAATTCCCATTTAGTCGCAACACAACACTCGCACATACTTGTCAAAACTAAAACAACCTATCTCGATAGTATGTATTAGATTCCTTTTGATTAGAGAAATGTCTTTCGGTTCAGTCAGATATTTTAGACTTAATACAAATTAACAAAGTTGTGTATGAAAAACAGGCATCGTGTACTTGCTTTTCACGCAAGTGGCCATTCTTTACAGAAATCTTTTGATCGATCTCAGAACATCTTGTCATCTAACTAGGTGATGATAAGCAGGCACCAGGACTTGGGAGTATTATATTGAAGTTGGCATCTTGACTTTGATGGAAGTTGCTAATGATGTGTGTACGCGAACCTCCTTGATCAACCCCATCAGCAAACTGTCATCATCAATCAGCAGTGATGATCGGGCGAAAGTGTTTGAAATTTCTCATCATTCTTCCATCTATAATACCATTGAAGGCAGACTGGTGATCAATCATTAATCTGATGGCACAAAAGACGTATATTAATATGTTTTGTGCTTACAGGATGTTACAATGTATTTTAATGCCTAGTGCTGGATCGCCCACGATAGCTGACATGACAAAGTAGGATTAATTTCTAAAGATAAGCCCTAAATTCATGTCAAGAGATAATCAATTCCTAGTCGTTTATAAATTTATAACATGCGCAAGAACAAAATGTGTGATATTTTAACAGAAGGTAGGAAAGAGTAAGCAGTTATAATTATTGTCAGGTGGTATTTCCCCTCAATACCGAAAGTAACGTGCTGATATCGTCCATAAACAATATAAATTGAGGATTTATACAAAGATACTTCGGAGGCGAATTTATGATGCTAATAAATCAGAAATTACAGTTAAATTCGCTTTACAATACTTTGATTAAATGATATCAAGGAATGTATGATAGCATATATTTACAGTCATCTCAAACTATCAAAAGATGATTGATGCCTAAGTCTACTTTATCATCTTTTCGTAGAATTCCCAATGCACTGAACAATGACTCACTTGCACAAATCGTGCATCGAGTTAAAGTTTTCGGTATAAATTGATACCTACCTACTGTGTAAAAGAATTTGAAATGATTACGAAATTCCATAACCTCTCTGAGGAAAAATATAGAAGGTATGTCATCCTGAAATCTATGAGACTGAATGCATTTTTGGCGTGGATGGAAGAGTAAAGGATAATTTCACATAAGTTGGAGAATACCTCGGTCACTCTTAGGGCCAATTGCATCGAAAAAAGTTAAAGTAAGGTTTAAAGTTAAATATTTAAACTGAGTTTAAGCCTTAACTAAAGTTAAGCTGCATTTCAACACAATTGATGTGAGTCAACATTTAAATAGTTAATTTAAAGTTACCAGTGCTGCCATTGAAATGGCTTCAAATTTTCCTTGGATTTGATATATTTCTGTAAAAATAAATACAATTATTTTTACGAGTGTCAACGCCGATTTTTAGATTGTACTTGTTTGACGTTTATGAAGTTTTTGGGAATTGGTTTATTTATGGTTATTTGTTATTTCACAGTTGCGTTTTGGAAGCGTGAACAACGTTTGATGATATTATTATATTGTGGCCGAAGGCGGGCTATTATTGCTCTGCTAACCCTGTCTATTATAACGAGACAATACTTTTATGCACCCCAGAGATGTCTCCTGTAAATCTTTGCATCGTTCCTGTTATCCCGTTGCAAAAAATGTTGATGAACCTTGTACATAGTTCCACAGCACAAGCAGCATGATTTCTGATATGACAAAAAAATTATTTTGTTTCAGTTCCGTTGCATTAATTGAAATATAACAATGTTAGTCTAAATTATCAAGAAAAGTGTAGGTATATAAGTTTGAATAAACACTTGTTTGTAAATAATGAATAATGTTGTTTGCCATTGGCAACAAGAAAGGTTGATTGCCTAACCATACTTTTGGACATCCGAAATATGATAATAGAATCCATCTCTTCCTACGGAAAATGATCAGTTCATGGTTTAATTCCTTATTTTACCTATTTTCTATATATTCTAATCAATTGATTATCAAAACCCAAGACATTTTTTTTCCATTCAAACAGTATTTCGTTCCTTGGTGACGGATGACGACAGCTAGTATCTTTACCAAAATCTAATTTTAAACTCTCAATATCGCAGGGTTAAATAAATGTAACTATTTTCTAACTATTTAGTTAACTTTTATTTAAACGAAGTTGAAAAAACCCATTTTTGTAAGAAATGATAAAAAAGTGACTTTTATTTAACTTTAAATAAAAAGTAACTTTAACTATTTTCGATGCAACTGGCCCTTAATTTATTATATTTTACTTTATTGGGGAAGCAAACAGTTAATTTGATAATTAAATGATCTATAACATCTGTGTATTGAACATTTCGTCGTTTTACCCAACACTTTCAAGTTTAGTTCTGGTTCTACCTAGGTCCTGGATAAACAAACTATAACATACCGAATTTATTTTTAAAAATGTTAACAAGATTCAACACTCATGCACACATAGCATAATACGTTCAAGACGCTTCCAGAAAAATGGTACCTCCGTTAGCACATGGGTGTCCCCGGGGAGCCGGCGCAATGTTGCCATGGAAATCATCCACTTGAGAAGGTAAAACAAACTGATATTTTCCCCGCCGTTAGAGTGGGAGTGCTCATTGCTTGCCTAGTCGGGCACTCCTAGGCTCTAGGCACCAGGCACATCCACCATCTACCCCCGCCCCCCCCAGACAGCGCTTCTAGAACTAGATAGAAATTCAGATAGATTTTTTTTTAAATTTATATTTTTTTGTTTATGAATAACCACAGTTTAGTAAGTATTTATATGCAGTTTGAAAAATAAAGTTCCAAAAGTTAGAGTTAGAGGTTAGAACACTGTAGTCACCAGGTAAACCGTATAAAGAAACTGGGCTACGTTATTTGACTTTTGCGGAGTTGAGATGTTTTGCACTTCCTTCCCCTTTTTTATTTTGATACAATATTTTAAATTTTAGAGTATAATTTAATCGTACGACCTCCGTAGTCCAGTGGGTAAGACTCTGGGCTCACAATCCGGAGGTCGCGGGTTCGAACCCGGCATGCGCAAATAAATTTTATTTGATTAATTTGTGTTATTTCATAATTAATTCATTTAAAATAATATATAGTATATTTGCGGCATGCTCCAGAGTGGAAGATATTATCAGTATCGCCCTGGTGTAAGACCACCATTCAGAATTGAAAACGTTGCTTGAAAATGGCTTTAGCCGTGTTTGGTGACCAGATCTGAATAGCCAGGTACTTCCCAACCTTCCTCTTCCCCACCTCCTTCCCCTCCCCGCTACCTTCAGCCTCACAACATACCCCAATTGGGGATGCCATAGTCTCACTGGCTCCAGACGGGAGCAGTTGAGATTCTTGTGCGGTATTCACTGTAAAAAAAAAATGATGTTGGCCTTACTAGGCTGCATACTCGTGCCGAGGCCTCCATTTCAACCTAACGTTTCGGACAGACTTGTAGTGACCAATAATGGTGTTCAGCATCTATCAGATGATGAACACAGTGTAAGGTTTTTCGAAACGTCGTCTTAAAAAAGAGATGTAAATGCTCCTTAGCCCCCAATAGTCAAACAACATAATACGCGGTGACGTTTAATGTAATTACATTTATTACAATATTTTTACGCCTAATTAGGCGTAAAAATACTAAATTATCTGAAAAATTTAATTTTGAAAGTTTGAGTAGCCGTGAGGATTTTTTGCCTGCACCACTTTGGAGAGGCGACGAGTGGTGGCGTGGCAGTAAACTAAATGGAATAATTAACATCAAAGTTCACCCCGGCGGGTATATTTCACCCCGCGGGCGGGGGTGCCAACCCACCCCCTCCGCAGCGGGGTTAAACTGATCACCTCTTGCTCCCGTTTCGGTTATTTATGATCAGCGTATGCAAAAGCGCGGTTTGAAAAATGTTAAGTCGTAAAAGTCTCATCTGCGTTGATATTAGGCGATTTCTCATTGTCTAAGGGGGCTGGGATTGTTATTAAAGTGAAGAGAATTAATGAATTACGACGGTACGGCGTATAGCAGCAAAATATGGCGATTGTAATAAGTTTCACTGCGCGAAAATTTTTTAAGTATCAATTTACTTTTGAAAGGATCATTTATTTTCTAGGCCTATTTCGCGGGGATCGGATGTGTTATTATTTATTTAAGTGGATTCGTCCAGAATTCTCATGGTTTATTTTTACACTGAATGAACCAGATGAACCTTATAATCTTCTCGGAAGGATTTATTTACATATATATTTTTGATAGTCCTAATTGCAGAAAACTTCGTATTATATGATGCCTTAATCTGGGTGAGGTTAGAGTATGTAGCAGGACAGAGTTGTCTGTTCCATCCCTCTTTCCTACATCTGTGATAAAAGTCGCGATGGCTAGTTCGCTATTATTTTGGTAATTGATTTTGTCTTGTATCGTGCAAATTTTAACATTTTTTATATAAATTATTAGATAACAAAGGCTTTTCTCTTGACTGTATCAGGGGAATTTAGCCTCCCTTCTTGATGGAAATTTTATTATCTCTTCGCGGGTCTTGTATTTTACATTTATTTATTTATTTATTTAATACAAACGGCATAAGTATGCCATAAACATTAATTACATGTCACAAATTCATATTCAAAATATTAGTAATGCTAAAACAGTGTATGTATAACAGTTAATTGTGACGATACATTGGGAAGTGACACCAGAGATACATTTACATGCAAAAATCTATAATAGAAATAAAATTAATAGTGACTAAAAAAATATGATAGCATAGCCGTCTTGTACCTCTGTTCCGTGCAGTTAAATAGATCTATCACATCTGCATATCTATTAGTAACTTCATGCAACCTAGGTAAAAGTGAGTGTTTCGTATACTCAGTCCGATTATTGTTACATTTAAAAAGGATTTTAGAACGAGTGGTTCTCGTGGGAATATGAAATTCAATGAGCTTAGTTAGATCAGGACTGTCTATTCTACCATTTGCAATTTTGAACATTAATATTAAGTCTGATATAATTCTTCGATCTGACAGTCTTAGTAAATTTAATTCTTTCATCAAGTAATTATAATTTATGTTTTCAATGGGAATACCGAGGTTAAAATTAATATGTCTTAAGAATATGTGTTGAATTTTTTCGTTTGACTCTGAATGTATTTTAAAATGGGGGGACCAGATCGAGGAGTTATATTCGACTTGACTACGTACTAAGGATGTATACAAAATTTTTAAAGTTGAAATATTCTTGAAACCTCTGGCATTTCTTAGAACGAAGCCAAGCATTTTGATACCTTTATTATAGATTGAGTTTATATGGGATATGAATTTTATTAGTTTATTATTATATATATGTACTACAATATGCTTTCTTTCTGGTTGATCTCAGTTGAACCTACATTCGAGTATGTTGTTATTATGTTAGTTAATTACACGGCGGACTTGATTTTGCAAAGTTCGTTTAGTCCTAATTAAAAAAAAGTATTCTAGTTCAGAAGAAAAGACACGTGGAATAAATAAAGCTAACAATATAATGTAAACCTTTTATTCCACAATTGCGTGAATCTTTAATAAGGACTGTTTTAGAGAATTATATACGTCTTCTTCGATTGATTGTAAACATAATTTTTTCAACCCTCACACCTTTTTTTTCTTTGTGGAGTATTTTTAATGTATCTCAGTTCCTCCTTCGATGAATGGAACTATAGGTTAGGTACCTAGGTTTCAAAGTACAGACTGAGCTAAGTCACCAAACGTAGCGAACCAAGTGACTTAGCAGGAGTGCCCTGGTTCATGGGGGGTGAGGTATGCACGGGTCAGGCTGCATGGTAGGCCGGATCAAGAGAGAATAGTTGAGGGAGTGCCTTTGACTTCTCCAGCCGTACTTACTTGGAATATCGCCTTGCACTGCAGTAGGAGGGAAGGATTCGTACGCCTGTCACTCCTGAACACCCTGACCCCCCGATTCCTACCCACACAACATACCCTTTTCCTACCCAGAACTTTCTCTCCTTCCTTTCCTAAAAATACCTTCCATACAGTATTACCAAGGATGACATACGCCCTGAGGGGAATTATTTTCTTCAGGGCCTCCTGTGTGGAGCTAAGAGGGCATACATTAATTACGTGAGCAGTTTTTCTTCCAATCTACCCAATCTCCCCCTAGGTGAGATAAATTTGGGCCACTTCGTATATATTTTTCAAGTAACGTGAGATTTTGGCTTTTGAGCTCACGTAATTAATGTATGCCCCCTAATGTAAAAAAAAACATTTTTTTTAATTCATTCTTAAGGTAAACTGGTACTTAAGATTTAGGAAAGGAGTGCTCGTTAATGTACAAAAAAGAAAGTGTACAGTGATAAAAAAATATTAAAAGAAAAATAAATAAAAAAAGTTACTAAAAAAGGATAGGAATAATTAACTTTAATTTTTTTCTAGAGACGTTAATAATAAAAATACAAAATGACGTTAACAATAAAATAAGTGATTTTTAACACTACTAGGTTTATGAAATTTTATGTGCTTACTTGTAATGGCAAAGTTTCAAAGTTACTAAATTTTTATGGTTTTCAACTAACAAACGCATGGAAAGTCTGTACCAGGAATCAGGGCGCTGCCTGAACATGTAAAACACATTTCCATACATAATGCCTGTAATGTGGAAGTGCACAGGGTGGTTATTTTTTATCCCCATTTATTCAGCGCCCTGTGTTGCCCCTGGGATCACCTGTGAAAGCGCTGACAACGAGAACACCCTCTAAAATGAACCCATCCCTTTCAAAATCGTGGGAAGCCTTAAGCTGGAAAGAGTCAGATATTTTTTACGAGTTTCGTTACATTCTGAAAGTACACAGAATGTAACGTAAAACCCCTCCTCGGCGTTCTTATCACTTCACTTTTGGTTTGAATTTCATTTTATCCCGCGCTTCACTCTTCTTTATTCGTCACCACTTTAAATTTTTCATTCTAAGGAAGGCAAGGAACTAGGGAGCAGGGAAGGCGTCTAAGCTAGGGAAGCTGATGCACTGTGCTGTGCACCGTGCTCCATGAATATTCATTCACTTCTGGTTCACAACACAGAAGATAAATCAGATTTAGACAAATACGTTAGTTCTTCTGTTGTTGTTTGTTTTTGTAGAATTAGTGTGCGAACGGAATGGTTAACGTTATATTTGCTAATACATTATCAAATGTTTGCCATGCAAACAGAAATATCTGCAATATTTGAGTTCTGAGTTACGATAAAAGCCTTATTTTAATACGTTTCCATTTTTTAATTTTATTTATTTTTTTATTATATAATCGATAATGTTATAATAAAAGCAGTTTATTTTTAAATAAGTTCTGCTGTGTAATTATTATTAAGCGTGACAGCTGTTTCGCCTTCTGAAGGCATTATCAAACTGTGGTCATGCCACATACCTACAGACGAAATATTTATACTATTTCTAGAGAGGTATTTACTATGACTAATTTCTGATTAAAATTGACTTGAGACTATTAATGGTTATTATTTTCTCAATTACTGTAGTTTCCCACTTCGACTGAAAGACGCTATGCGTCTTATCGATTAATTATCTGTAATATATCTATCGACTTTCAGTCGAAGTGGGAAACAGTAATTGGGAAAATAATAACCATTAATAGTCTCAGTCATTTTTAATCAGAAATTAGAAAGTAGTCATGGTAAATACCTCTCTGGAAATAGTATAAATATATCGTCTGTATGTGGCATGACCACAGTTTGATAATGCCTTCAGAAGGCGAGACAGCTGTCACGCCAAATAATAATTACACAGCAGAACTTTTTTTTAAATAAACTGTTTTTATTAATTTAATAATAATATTATTGATTATATAATAAAAAAAATTAAAATTAAAATGGAGTTGTACAAATTAAATTTGATAACAATAAATACATTTTCATTCTTTACACCATCTGTATCTTTCATTTTCTCCCACTCATTACTAAACCTTCCCTCCCTCCCACACCTGATGCAAAGGTTTAGGAGGTATTTTTACCCTAATTTTCAGAGATAACAATAATCTTACAAGAATTTTTGGTATTACTCTTTTTATTAACATTAGCTCCACACAGGAGGCGCAGCGAAAAAAAATCCATCAGGAAGTGTAGGTACATTCCTTGGGTAAGTTGTATGGAGGGTCTTTTTAGAAAGTAGGAAAGGAAGTTCTGGGAAGGAAAAAGATATGAAGGGTGGGTGGGAATCTGGGGATCAGTGTGTCCAGGAGTGACGGACGTATGAATTCACTCCTCCCACTGCAGTGCAACGCGATGGTTCGAGAGAGTCCGTCTGAACAGCTCTAGGTTAGGTCTACCTCAACCAGTCTCCACGCAGTAGGTGGGCAAACGCATTCGCTGCCAACACCTAGACAAACCTCACCCCATGAAACCGGGCACCCCTGCAAAGTCACCAAACGTAGCGAGCCACTTGGGGTGATCTATGGCAGGGGTATTAGTTATCCACTGTATAATTCCCCTTAACCTAACTCCCGAATTTGATCATTAAACCGCTTCATTCGGATAGGCCCGAATATAGCAAAGACAAATATGACCTATTTCGACGCGGATATATTAATTTTTAATTTATTTATTGTTCTTATACGCCCGTAGGGGCTTTTACATAGATTATAAAATAATATTTAAGATATCGAGGATAATTCATGGTTTCATTTAAATTTCAATATAGAAAAACATCTAATTATTCTTTAAAAAAACTATTGTAATTATTGATCGGGAGCGACCAAATATTGCTTCGCAATTGATGGGTTGGGAACCTTTGACTTTTCTCTGAAGAAGGAACGGTGGTTCCGAAACCGATCGGAAAAATACCGAACGTAAAAGCGGGGATATGCTTTAACTAACTATAACTTTGTAAAAATACTAAAAGGAAGACATTGGCGTGCAAAATATTTGTTACGTTTATAAAATAACTAGCTGGCTCCCAGCATGTGTTGCAATGCCATATTCAAAGAAATAAATTGTTTCTCCCTGCATGTCCTTTCCCGTGCTTCCCAGTTCCCCTCCCGCGTTCTCCTTCCACCTTCCCTGCCTACCCCCTCTTCCCTCTTCCGACCCCCCTCCCGCGTTCCACGTATTCAGTCCCAGTACATTCAGTTTTCAAACAGCTCACGTGCTGCTATTACAATTTTTTTTATTCAAATTTTCATTTTTAATAATATTAAAAATATTAATTTTTGTACATTATAAGAACAATCAATCCAATTTGGTACCAAAGATAGGTATCTACCAATTAAAAAATCTATAATTTAAAAAATCCGTAAACAATTCTTTTGTTACAAAAAAACAGCTTCCTGCTAAATTCACACTCATCAAACAAATGAACTGTCAAACTTGCGAAGTTAAAATAGTCGTTAAGCTTTCCGAAATTATCCAATTTTCTACAAAGCATTAGGAACTTCAAAAAAAGATGAATGAAATAGGTAAAGCCGTTCTGAAGTTATGGCGTGACCAAGAGAAACAGGGATTCATTTTATATATATGTATAGATATAACCCAAATGGATGTGTTTTACGAGTACGCTGGGAAATTTGTTGCGACATTTTAATGTTTTATCGATAGAAAACGCCTGGAAAATAAATATCACATTTCAGAACCACTTCAAGGTTCCATTTTACACTTCAAATGTAATTTTTTTCAAGTAATGTCATTGTCATGGGATATCAAATATCATGTGTCATTTTTACTTTTAAAAAAATCGATGTTAATGGTCCCCAGGGTGGTGGAAATGGGAAGTGTTCGAATTTCAGGGTGGTTACTTCAATAATCTATTTTAACCATTATTATATTGGTTAAAGTTTTTCTAGTCAACGGTATAAGTAGGTACTTACGTGAGATAGTTCCGTGAAGAACTTATGTTCTTTTTGTCGCCAATCCAGAATCAAATAGCTGCTTATAATGGCTATAAATACTCGTATGTTTAGTGACCAAGTTTTCAAATTTAGAGACGTTCCAACCTTCCCCTATAACTTATTTTTCCTCATATCCATTCCGTCATACAATTCCTTCAGCCTCACAACAATCCTCACTGGGGATAACAGAAACTAACTAACTAACCAATCATCACGCCGTTTCCCCGCAGGGGTAGGCAGAGAGGACGGACCGCCAAACAACTCGGTATTGGCACATACTCCTTGCCTCGTTCACATTCATACATCGTCTCATACATGCTCTTCTATTATTATGACTCTTGACATGGCCCGACTCAAGTATCTGATTAACTTGGTCGTGCCGTGTCTTTCTCGGGCGTCCCCGACTTCTTTTACCATTCACATTTGCGTCATATATTCTCCTTACACTCCTTTCCTCGTTCATTCGCTCTACATGCCCAAACCATCGGAGCGTTCCTTTCTTGATCTTACTCATTACGCTTACATCAGCCTTGCATTATTTGCGGATCTCCACATTTCTCACACGAACATACATGGTTTTACCACACATACGCCTCAGGGATTTCATTTCTACAGCATTCAGTCTACTTTCATCCTTCCTCTGCCAGTTCCATGCCTCACTGCCATACATCAGGGTAGGTGCCAGTACTCCATTATGGACGGCTAGTTTCGCGTCTTTGAACAGTTTTTTGTTGGTGCCAACAGCGTTCAGTCCTCCATTAATAGAGTTACCTGAATTCACCCTTCTTTCCATATCTCTATCAGCCTTACCATCTCTCGTAATAACAGTATAATATCGTATATAACGGGGATAACCGTATAATATAGTATAACAGTTAGTGATGGTGATTGCAACTCCGGATGATTGAAATTCTTTCCGACGTCAAATAATACAAAACTTAGCTTCTAAATGCCACTTAAAATGGCTTGATGACCCGATCTTAGTAGCTAGGCACCTACTTCTCGATCTTTCTCTGTCTTATATCTTTCCCTTCTTCACTCTATTCAGTCTCACAAAATACCCCAGTTGGGGTTGAAAAACGGTTGGAATATTTGACTTTTTTTTTCTTTCTTTAGTACATAAGACAGAATCATCCTGTGTATAGACTGTATAGGTGTATAGTGCACATAAAACACCAGAAATAATTTAATAAAAATACGTTTCTAATTAATCAAGTGAAATTAATCATATTGGCAGCGACTGACAATGGTCTGTCAAAAGTTTCGTTTGAATATTGAAAAATTGACGCCACAGCTGGCACGGCCGTCACTGCCGAGTTTAATGAAAATAAAGCCCATCACATTTTTTGACAGTTGACATATTAGTAAACGTGTATTTTTTTAAAATTTAGTGGCGGTAGGGGCTGTCATGAATTTCATACACGCTCAAATGTCAAATGGTTAATCAGTGTCGAGGGCATTGGCGTTTGGTTTGTTAAAAAATTCCTTAATGAATTAGTCCTTTTTTGTTAGGGGTATTTCAGGGGAAAATATTTCCAGTAATTTCTGACCTCTTGTAATACACGAGATTATTAATTTGCTATCACAGTTCAAGATGAGAGGAACATTTGTTCCGTTTCGTGGCCTATTATTATAAACACTTAGAAGTGGTTGTCTCGGATTTATGCAGAACCTTAGTTTTTTAAATTTTTTTATTTGTTTTTATATAAAATACATGTAATATAATCATGAGTAATTACATTTTCAGGTTACATTCGGATTAAACTCAAATCATTAAATACTAACATGCAACATTGATTAGAAACAGTATAAAGATGTAGATGTATGTTTATACTGTTAATGGGAAGAGAAAATATACAATTTTTTTTAAATTAAAAAAATTAAAAATTATAGCACATACATTATAAATACGTACTTACATTAATCAAATGTAATAAAAAAATATAATAATATAAAAAAATAAAATAATAATATAAAATAAATTGTTGAATAAGTATTGTTAGTTAAAGGTTAATGCGGTTCTAAGTGGCTAAATTATTTAAGATATTATTGTTTAATTTATTTTTTAATTTATTGTAGTCAGATTCTAATCTCAGCTCTATTGCTAGTTTATTAAACCACACCACTCCATTGGACATGTAGTAGTGTTGTGCAAAACTGGTATGCATTAATGGCGTAAATAAGCGACCCACTGTGTTTTGCCTATTGCTCTCAACGCGTACCATGGCGTGGTGCGACTTCTTAGAATAGTCTTTGTATATTTGAAGCAGCGTATTTTTTATATATGTATTTTTTAGAGGTGGGACTTGAAAGTCTTGGAAAAGTTGAGAGGTTGAATAATCTGATGGTTTCTTAGTAATAATTCTGATTATCAAACTTTGAGTAATTTCCAGCGGCAAAATTGAGGTTTTGTAAGCTTTTGTAAGTTGAACCTAATGTTTACTTAATTGCTTCTACCTGTATTATTTTTTTGATGGTTTCAAGCAATCCTACGCCTTTTGAATTAATTATTTAATTTTTTTACATAAAGTTATCTTTTGGACCTTGAGTAAGAGTAAACATTATTTCTACAAAAATTAAACCTACCAAATTTTAATTTAAGATAAAAAAAAATGATATTCTCGTTGGAAAAAATATTATCTCACAACCCCCGTGATCACATTCCGTCTCGCCGATAAATATGTGTTAAATATTAAATGTAATTCGTCCTAATACAAGTAATTCTCTAACACCGCATGGAAAATCTAGTAAGCAAAACATCCTGGACTGCTTGGATCCTCCACCTGATTGAACTGAATCAGTTTTGTATTCGAAAGAATTTTATTATACTTTAATAATTAATTTTCTCTTTTTAATCACAAAGAACGGTCTGCATCTTCGACCAGATGTATGGTCGAAGGTCTGTATTATTTCAGAAAATCATTCCTTCCAGTTCGACCGTCGATCAGTTTTATTACCTATTGTGAAAATAATGTTTTGAGAATGACACGCAGACAATTTATTTCAAAATGTTCACCGATTAATTGATCATTTAAAATACAATCAATAAGATAGGTAATACACTACGTTACATAAATATTTTTATACAAAAATTTAGAGCTTTATTACACACATTGGAGTTTTAAAGAATAATGCTTTTTAGATAAAACATCTTGGTTAAAGATGAAATCTTGAAAATCTGGTATGATATCGACCTCTCTTGAACCATAAAGTGACTCAACACGTATTGTCGCCTTTTTCATTTTCCCCGCAGATTTACTACGTTCAAATATTCGTTTTTAAATACCGTAAAGCACGCAACCTCGTCAACTGTCTTTAATGACTATAATAATACTGGAAAATCTCACATGTCACAATGAAAGCCAAAAACGATCTTCCCGAAATACCTCTTTTATTAGGTTGTGGAAAAATCACGAGGCCGCTTATTACGGGATTCTAAATGCAACAAGTTCTGAAATATTGTCGACATTTTTTAATATTCTGTACCTAACCTACCCACGATCACACCTTCTGCCGCATGCGTAGGGACAAAATAACATGTTTTTGTGCAGATTTTTTCACAGAGTTTTGGAATTTAGTATTCATATAGATAAAAAAGATAATTTTTTTTCATAAATTTATGACATTTATTTTATATTTTGTGAAATTAGAACTTTCTGGTTACTAGACGTATGTAGGACTCTCGATGGGGGTTTCGTTTATTGCTTGAAAAGTGCCAGGCATACTTTTTCAGCATATTCTATCCGCACATTTGTCGGATTTTAATAAGTGGAGGGTGAGTGTAAAAGACACACATAGGTGCCAGTGGCGGTCTGTGAGTTTACAGTGAACTAGAGTTCACTGTAAACTCACGTATTTTTCAAACTTAGCACTCTAAGATTTTGAAATGAATTTTGTTTTTTTTTTCAACATTTCAACTTTTTGTATAAAGATCTTTCAGTATGTGGATGCGGCTCATCCCTTGACTGAAAGAATCCTGAAGATCTTCATACAAAAAGTTGAAATTTTGAAAGAAAAATTTTCAGCTACAACAACGTCAATAACGTCATTTTTTCAATCTTAGCACTCTAGCTCACTGAAAACTCACGGACGGTCAGTTTAAGCCTTCGAGCATTGATGGTCGCGGTTTTACAGCGACAGAATTTTTGGAAACCGAATTACCTGTCAAAATTAACGGTAGTATCCGCCATTTACTAGTATTCATTAATGGATCTAACGATCAACATTTCAGCAAATGCCCCCTCCCCGAGTTACCCACCTAAGCTCAGTGATTTCGTGCGAACTCTGGGCAAACTACAAGAAGAGTAGTATAGAAAGACTCCGGGTTCAGTTTGGTCTCCCCAGATATTGCAGCGCTTCCCAGATGTTCACGGAGGGGCGAGTTTCCGGCTGTGCAGCCCTTATTAGATCCAGGGTGGCAGAAATGAGGGAAAGGATAAGCAGCTCTGGAACCTCGTCATGGCAGCCCGCCTCAGTCCATCATCCAGCATTGATGCACGCTGGAGAAAAATACTGGCTCCTAATGTGGTCACAGAATCTTAAAAGCCAACACTTTCAAACCCAGACAAACTTTAAAAGTATATAAATTAACCGAAAATAAAATAATTCATAACCCGTGAAAATGGAGGAAGCGGTTGATCCGCATGCCTTCATTACTAAGGCGAAACAAAACATAAGCGACTTACATACAATCATAGAAGAAAATAAACTTACCAAAGAAACCAAATCAAAAATGATGAAAGAAATAAATAACATCATGGAAATGATATCCCACATGGCAATAGAATTAGCTAAATTACAAGAAAAATGTGAAATTCAAGAAAAAAACCAAACACAAAAAAACTCGTTTTCATACTCTTCGGCAGTAAAAAACTTAATACCACAAACGCAAGAAAAACGATTTCCTATAATTATAAAAAGCTTAAAAGAAGAAGACACTGAAAAAATAAAAGAGAAAATACAAAAAATCAAAATATCGCAGTTGGGAATTCGAGTAAGTGAAATTAAAAAAAACAAAAAAAAACATTATAATAACATGCCCAGAAAAAGAAGAGGCAAAAAAATTAAAAGATAAGATAAATGAAGTCGACAAAACCATAATAGCGGAGGTACTTGTGAAAACGGATCCATGCGTAATATTCAAAGGACTTGACAAAGACTATACCGAAAAAGAATTCTTAGAAGACATAATTGAACAAAACAACGACATCAAAATGATATGTGAAAAATACCAAGATAAAAAAATATTACAAGTTAAAGCCATCATTACGAACAAAAAAACTAACAGCAAAAACTTAATTCTCCAAACAAATCCAGAATTGAGACTACATCTTATAAATAGAAAAAAAATTCATCTAGGACTCATGAGAATCTATGTAACCGATTGTAACGTTCTTACCCAATGTTTCCATTGTCAAAGATTCGGACACACAGCACAAAAATGCTACAATAAAATGAATAAACCAACATGCAAGCACTGTTCAGAAGATCATCCCATCTCCGAGTGTAAATCCCTGGAACTGCCGCCCAAATGCGCTAACTGTCACTCAGCTAACAAGAAGAAAGAAATAAACTCCTTCAACAGTAAAATGAATGAAATAGACCACCGAACAAACAGCGAAACATGTAAGTTTCGTTCTTACATGCTTAAATTAGCCAAAGAAAGAATAAACTATGACATTGATTAAAAAAAACTTATATATAATATTGCAAAATACAACCAAAAATTCATTAATTAAATGGATGATTTCTTAAATAGCGAATTAGAATTAAATATTAAAATTCAAGAATATGAATGTATTTGTACTGATTCATGTAACAAAATTATTTCTAAAAACATCAATGATATAATTATTATGCACATACACATCCGTAGCATTCAGAAAAATTTAGATGAACTAATTCTAAAAATAAATAATTTAATTAAAAAGCCGGACTTCATAGTGTTAACCGAAACATTTACGAACGCTGAGTCACCGTCTTATCACTTACCTGAGTACAATTATATTTCTACCAAAGTAGATATCAACAAAAACTCGGGAATAATAATATTTGCAAATAATAAATTTAGTATTGTTAACATTATAGAACACCCAATACATTTGGTAAACTGCATCGAAGTACATTTCAAACTCGGCAAATCAATATATCATTTAATAGCTATCTATAGAACGCATGGCTCGAGTATTATTACGTTTATTAATGACCTCAAATACATATTATTAAAATTAAAAAATAAACTCTGCTTCGTGGTGGGTGATTTTAATGTGAACATTAATGAAAAAATAGAAAATAATAACAAAACTGAATACATCAATTGTATGACTGAACAAAATTTCATATCTTGCATAAATAAAAATACTAGAGAAATAAAAGAACATACTCCATCTTGTTTAGATCACATTTGGACAAACGTAAACATTAAAGATCTTCACAAACTAAAATCAATTGTTTGGAAAACTAACATAACTGATCATCATTCATGCTTACTTCTGTATAATAATAATATTAAACATAAAAAACATAATTTAATACCCAAAAAATCAACAATAGACATGACTATTCTCTCTGAAAAACTTAAAAAGGAAGATTGGAACAATGTTTTAAAGAGTGATGATACTGAAATATGTTCGACTAACTTTGAAAAAATCCTGTCACAACACATTAAAAATTCGACAACTGAAATAATAATACACATAAAATCAAAATTAAGATGTTTAAAACCTTGGATTACCAAAGGACTTATAATATCTATCAGAAACAAAGAAAAACTTTATAAAACAACTTTAAAAAATCCCCATGATGAAAAAGCATATATTTTTTATAAAAAATATAAAAATAAATTAACATCTTATATTAAAAAAAGTAAGGAAGAGTTTTTTAAAAATAAAATATTATCTTCAGAAAATAACCATAAACAAATGTGGAAAACTGTGAATTTGGCCATAGACAATACAAAAAAAACACAAAATATTAAGTACATCGAACATGATAAAAAAATTATAGATGCCAATTTACAGCCTAAACAATGTGCAAACATATTTAATTCCTTCTTTGCAAATGTTGGAAAAAATCTTGCGAAAAATATTCATAAACCTTCTAACCCGGAAAAACATAAAAATAAAAATTTACAGAAACGTAATATACTTTCAACATTTGAAATAACAACAGAATGTGAAATCTTAAAAATAATAGAAAATATGAAAGGAGGTACGTCTCCCGGTTTTGATTCTATTACGGCACACATGTTAAAATCTATGAAATCTTACTTAATAAAACCCATCACTCATTTAATAAACTTGAGTTTAACGAAAGGAATATTTCCAATGAACTACAAAAACACAATAATCTCACCTATTTACAAATCTGGTGATCCACACCAAGTAACGAATTATCGCCCAATTTGTCTAATTTCTAACATAGGAAAGATCTTTGAAAAAATAGTAAAAAAACAATTGGTTAATTTCCTAGATAGTAATAAAATATTACACAAAAACCAGTTTGGTTTTATTAAATCACTCAGCACACAAGATGCAATTGCTAACGTAACTTCATACATTTACGAATCATTAGATAAAGGTAAAAAATGTGCGGGCATATTTATTGACCTCAGAAAGGCTTTCGATAGCATATCCCATGAGATACTATTAAAAAAATTAAATGATATTGGCATAAAAGGCAACGCGATTAAATGGATCACCAACTACTTAAAAAACCGCCCTCAAGTGGTAAAAATCAATCGTATTAATAGTGATCAAGAGATTTCAAGCTTTGGAATCCCCCAAGGTACAGTGCTTGGACCAATCCTTTTTACCATATATGTAAACGATATTTTTTTTCAACATCTACATGGTCAAATTACATCATACGCCGACGATACAGTTTTAATAATAAGTGAAAATACTTGGGAAAATGTAGAATTACAGGCCACAGAAGACATCAATACGCTTAAGATTTTTTTCGACACTAATTTACTATCACTAAATAGTGAAAAGACATTTGTGATTCCATTTGCAATCCATCCAAACGACGCTCCCAAAAATTTTAACATTGTCATACACGATAACACTAAAATTCATAACCAACATTATTGCAAATCAAACTGTACAATATTAAAAACAACAAATAAAATTAAATATCTCGGCGTAATTATCGATAAAAATCTGAAATGGAAGGAACAAATATGTCAAGTAGTAAACAAAATCAGAAAATTAATATATATATTTTTAAGAATTAGAAATTTTCTGTCGATAAAAAATCTATATTTAATCTACTATGCCTTAGTTCAATCCACTCTACAATACGCTATTATTAGTTGGGGATCCGCGTATAAATGTAACCTTCTTCCAATAGAAATTGTACAAAGAACAATTATTAAAATTATATTAAAAAAATCCTTAGACTACCCAACAGAACGCCTGTCTGAAGAATTTCAAGTACCCACATTTAAAGATTTATACATTAAAAATTCAGTAATTCAAATAATAAAAGAAAAAGATAAATATCCATTTTTAAATGAAAACAGAACTCGACTTAAACATGTTTTTCTATGCCCAAAACTAAATACGTCTTTTGCACAGCATCATTATACTTATCAGGGAAGAACTTTTTTCAATCGTCTACCAGAGGAAATCAGAAGCATCAATGATAAGGCCCGAATGCTGCTCTCTGTCAAGAGACATTTTAAAGATGTTCTTAAGAAAAGAACTACTGTCAACTAATCTTACAAATATCTTAGTTCTCCATAACATTCTTTCTTTAAAAAAAAAAAAAAAACACACACCATTATCAAATAAATACTGCAGCTCACATATATTTATGTACAATTAATTATTTAAGTACTAACTTATACCTAACTAATAACTAATAGCATTTATGTACACTCCCCTTCCATACACAAGCAAATGCTTTTAATGGAAGGGTAGTAAAAAAAAACCTGTAAAAAAAATATTTAGTTGTAAAATTGTAATTTTAATAAATGTTTCAATAAATAATAAAAAAAAAAAAAATAAAAAAAAAAAAATAATTATTTTCCTATTTTCTTTTGTTATAACCTTTTCGTTCATGTACAATCATATTCAAAGACCCAATCTGTCTGATTACGTCTAAAAGGGATCGAAATGAATATCTAGTATCTAGGGCTCCATCGAAGCCAGAGTAAAGTTAGCCTCCCAAAAACTGGGCGTACTGTACAGGGCCCGCAGATACTTTAATAGTACACAACTGCTAACCCTGTACAAATCACAAGTGCGCCCCACGGTTGAATTTGGCAGCCACCTCTGGTCTGGAGCTCCAAAATATCTGAAAAATACCTCGACTCTGTGCAGAAACGGGCGGTCCGTTTAATAGATTCTCCCATCTTAACAGACGGATTGCAATCTTTAGAGCACAGGCGTCGGGTGGGAATGCTATCCTTGTTCTACCGGTATTACAATGGAAGATGCTCCGAGGAACTAACATCATTGATCCCTTCGGCACCGGTGCATAGTCGGGAAACACGCCAAACGCGTGCCCAACATTTGACATTTGTCACATGAGAACGGGTCGTTTCTTCGACTCGTTCTTGTGTTCAACAGCTCGGCTGTGGAATGATTTGCCGGCCTCTGTGTTTCCTCCTTCCTATAACAGGGGTCTCTTCAAGACCAATGTTCATTCCTTCCTCTCCCCAAAAAGACCCTCCACACAGCATACCAGATGACATAGGCCCTGAGGGAAATTATTTTCCTCAGGGCCTCCTGTGTGAAGTTAATGTAAAAAATATATATATGTATATTCACCTGGTTTTCTTTTTTTTCTCTTTAAAATATTTTTGTATGTATTATAACCCTTATGGAATGTGTGGGATTGCACAATTCTCCCCACATACCGGAATAAACATTTATTATTATTATTTATTATTATATCATTTCCCCGTTTTCCCAAGTAAGGTTCTGCGCAGTAGCGGCTCTATTGCGGAAAAGCAAAACCTTAATTTGGTATCTAAATTATATGTACTTTATTCAGTTGCACCCAAAAGTCGGTTAGAACCATGTGATAGTAACCTTACGTAATGTAAAATGGGTGGAACGTGACCTGTCACCGCACATTTTTGTGAATAATTCGGCGTGACATTTGGACAGACACACAGACAGTCGCAGACGCGGACGGACAGGGAGATGGACGGACAGGGAGTTGGGGGCATTATTAGTGAAGTGTGAATCTGATGACAAATTTTCGTGTTGTTCAGGGCGGGATTAGATACTTGTAAAAGCACTTAAAGGCTTATAAAGCTTACAAAAATACATGGAAACATTGAATCAGTGGTTTTATCAGTGAATTTTCTAAATTGTGAAGAAATTCTTTGTGTAAATTAAATGCAATTGATTTGCAATTCCAACTAAATACCTTATTAATATTTTATGAGAAATCATAGTTATAATATGTAACATAACTACCTTTTTGGCTCGACTTAATTTAACTTTGTATACATGTATCTCTATATTTATGTATAAGCTGTTTGTCTCTAACAAATTTATAACTAAGTAATGCAAATGTGTCAAACCATACAAATTTATGTATCTGTCTCCAATTTGGGAGCCAATACCTCTCACCCAAAGTGGTTCGCTATGTTCATGGGGTGAGATTTGTCTAGGTATTGGCGGCGGATGCGCTTCCCCGTCTTCTGCGTGGTGGGCTAGATTGGGAGAGACTGATTGAGGGAGACCTTTTGACCTCTCCAGCCGGACTCACTCGATCCATCGCCTTGCATTGCAATGTGAGGGATGGATTCATACGTCCGTCACTTCAGGACACATTGACCTCCAAATTCCTATCCACGACTACGTTTTTCCTTCCCAGAAATTCATCTTCTTCCTTTCTTTCCATATAAAAAGACCCCCCACACAGCATCTTCAAAGATGACGTAGATCCTGAGGATTTTTTTTACTCAGGACCAACTGTGTGAAGCTATTGTAAAAAAAAATCTACTAAACTATCTAAGTTTCTGGAGAAAAGAAGACAAGTGTGTTCGAAATTATTTGACTTCGACGAATTAAAGAGTGCCAATTTTTGTCATACTACACAACATTTGGTCATATTTGTCATTACACATATTATTTTTCATAATATTTTTTGAAATATTTTATTAGAACCTGTGGTACAGTTTTCATCAACAAAAAAAAACTCAAATTCCTGACTTTTTGACAGATCCATTTTTCGAGAACCAAAATACCTTTTAATTTATTTAAATCCATGATAATTTATAAAAAAAACGCGATAACCTGAACTTCTTAAGAAGATAAAAAGATAACCGAAAAAAGATAATTTAATCTACTTAGAATTAATATGGGAAAATGTACATGATTTTGTTTATTTCCTGATAGTAAAATTGCTTTAGTCTTAACTGACAGTTATGCATTTGTTTCATAATTGTACTAATTGAGCGTAAAAACGTCAGTAATAATTAAATAATATTAGAAAGTTATTTTTTATCCGACGCTCTGGAAGAAAAAATATTGTTTATGAATCAAAAACTACATCAAACATTCCTACCAAAGTACCCATTCACTCCAACACCAAGTTCAAACTAGAGTAGCATGCTTCATTACAAAACATCTAAAAAAATCGAATCCGCTGAAAAACATTATTAACACCCACTCCCAGGGACGGGCTTTCTGCTTTCAGCGCCATCGGCGAACCAGGGCGCGCGGCGTATCATCGCACTTTTCCCTGTCAAGCCATCACACCCCGTACCCTGTTCACTCCTAATTACCCGGCAGACAAATCTGTCTCGGAACGGGCTCGGGCGGAACATACCAACCGACTTGTACTTTGCCTACAGCGCGATAGCAAGGAAGAGGCCACACTGCCTTTTTTATTATTTCACATGTATTTTGTTTATTTATTTTCCATCATTCAAAAATTATACTGGAAAGTGATACTGATTGATTAAAAAATGGTGAAAACCGTTTACCTGGTTATTCGAATTTCGAATTATTTTTAATTAAATGAAAGCAAATCACTTTGGACCAAAGATGTTCAAATACAAAAGAGATATGCTATGGTGTCCGCGCAACTGTCGGCGGACTACGCCCTAATTAGAGTAGTTTGCATACGAAAATAATTTGTTCATTTCGTTGATTTTTTGAAGATGTGCATATTAGTATTGGTTAATAATATAGTTTGAATACGGAAAGAGTTCGTTCATTTAGTTTAACGTTCGTTTGGTTTATTCGTTAATTATTCGTTCATTTAGTTTATTTGTTAATTGGTAAATAATATCGGTGACACCCGGAAGCGCAGTCCCACATAGTAAAAACTGCAGAGAGCATATCTACTTATATTTCAATATCTTTTCTTTGGACACACCGCTTATTTGCTCAAAATTATCACCATGTTTCGAAACCAACGGTTTCTTCGTTAGGATAAAATTTATAATTAAATAAATAATATTAAATCAGGATAATTTTATCTTGACAAAGAAACCATTGGTTTTGAAACATGTTGATAATTTTGATTGAATAAGGGGTATTTACCAAGCGATTTGTTTTCATATAATTAAAATGACGCTAATAAGTGAATTTGCGAATATTGAAGATGTCAAAATTATTCCATAAAATAATGATTTCTTTTTTAACTGTTGTGCAAATAAGAGGCTTCTGTGTTTTCTTCTTCTGTGTTTCAAGATTCAAATTTCCCACAAATTTGAATCTTCTTTATATACGAACTTTTATTAGTACCAGGAAAACAAACAAAAACATTTTTTTCGTTAAAATTATTACAGAATACGCTTGAATTTATAGTTTCACAAATGAATTCTCTTTGAAACACTCTAAATAAAGAAGTATTCATTATTAAGTTTATTCTTGAAAAACACTAGGTATGTCATAAAAATATTATAAATCCTGATCATGTTTTATCTTATATAATATAGTTATTGAGATTGCTTGTTACACGGAGAAGGACATATTTTTTATACATGTCTTTATTTTACTATAAATAAATTAATCGTGTTAGAAACTTCTTAGCATAATAATAGTGGGTGGCATTTTTTTTCGGCATCGTTCGAAGAACAATAATAATAATTATTAAAATTCGTGATTTCTTTCGTGGAGTGTGACCCCGGCGGAAGTGTAACTCTGACAGCAGAAATGGCGCGAAAACGTCAGAAAGAATGGCGCGGAAATTGGATTTTTTCCTTTGACTCGGAGTTCCACTTATTCGCCGTCCCGTTCGCTTATTCCTCTCGGCAAATTGTGTGGGCGATTGTTATTCGCTGCTAAATATGCGTTTTGAAATTTAAATGGAAATCAGATCGATTTTAAAACGAACGCCATTGTGTAAAGTTTTGCTGGAAGTGAGTTGAACGCGGAAATGCAGAATATATTGAATCTTTTCACGCTAACGGTCAATTTACGTAGTTTTATCTACCTAATAACTATTTTGGTCTATTCCACAAATTTTATGATTGTTTCTTACCTAATTATGGATGAAATGATCATATTATTTGGTTTTGATTCGTTTAGTACCACATGTTTACTGATTAGCAATAATTTATTGGTTCTATGTGACATTATGAATATAAATACTAAATATGTTTACTACTTTGCCGAAAATTAAAAAAAAAGTTTTTAATCAACAATATAGCGGCATGTCTTATATTTTTAAACCATAAAAAACCATAACCATTTTTAAACCATATAAATGAGAAATTCAAAGCTCTACAGTTCATGATGTAAACGATGCTAAGTTAAGTTAAGGTATTGAAAGTACTCTCATTGACTCATACATTACAGATGGAATAAACCGTGCAATCTTAACGTGACGGCCGTCAGAGCTCCCAGTCGATTTATTTATGAAACATAAATCTTTCCTAATTTTATTTACTTGCGCTTATTCTGGCAATTTACAACTGTGAATATGATTATTGTTTATTTTGTCATCCTTTAGTTATATTTAAAAAATATACTTTTTTGCCATCCCTCTCACATCGGTGAGGGGGGGGGGGGGGTTATTACAAATTGATTTTTACATCACATGCTCTATAATTAGATAAGCCTAGAAAAGCACGGTGATCGATATGCATTTTAAAAAATGTCTTTTTGAAGATATTAAATAATATCAGATCTAAGCAATTAATAATAATATTTGGATGATTTATATAGCGCCGTTTTTGTGAAAAATCACCTCAAGGGCGCTGTGATGGAATTACTTTTACCTTCCCCCCGCATCCCCATTATATTAAATTGAATTCCTCGATTGTGGATGTAAAGAGTGCATTTTGCTGGAAATGATTTCAATAATCATGTACTTGTACAACTTTTTTACAGTTTTTTTATGATCGATCACTGGGCGAAGACGTACGTTGTCCGGTTAAAATGGTAAACATAAAAAATATTAACTTATATTAAATTTCAGTATTACTGGTAAGGAGAAAAAGAGTAAAGAGACGCTATGTAGGGGAGACCCTGGTGACCCCATCCGGGTGATTTTATCTTAAGGTAGGTATGTAATTGACGATATTGACCACGTTTAACACTAGATTACACGCATGGGCTACATAATATGTAGCCCAGGGTATTGTTTTTGTTCGTAACTTCGTGAAATCGCGTGATTTAACTTCGAGTCTCTAGCTAAGCTTCGATTGGTTGTTGTTCGACGCATTCAGTGTGGCGTGAGCGATCGAAGCTGGCGCACGTGTGAAAAATAACGATTTAAAGTTGTTGGGCTGCGTATGTAGCCCATGCGTGCACTGGCGAAACACAAGGAAAACTGTAAAGGCATATATGTAATGATCACCAAATTTTAATTTGTCCTTATGTAATGATCACCAAATTTTTATATGTCATTCGTGTAATGAAAATTTAATTTTTTTTTTTTTTAAATGTTAAAATTAAACAAAAAGTTGATTGATCTCAATTAAGTAAAAATTAGGTGATTTTTTGAGAAGTCTGAAGTTTTGTTAATATTTTAAGTTTAAGAAAGAGAAGATGTATTTTTTTTTTATTTCGGTTTACTTAATAAATGGAAACTGGATATTACAATAAATGTGTTTTATTTAAAAATTAAACGATTATCTTTCAATATATTTCAATTTAAAATGGGCTACAAGTGAAGCTCACGCGAGCACTCATGTACGTTTTAAAGGCGCGTGTACCGTAGTGTAAAACCGTTAGTTTTAATGGTAGGTACCTACAGAGTGTTTTAAAGTCATCTATACATATATTTCAAAATACCGTATTATAAGAATGCTTTTTTTTCACTGGGGAAGAATGGAAATATTAAAATTCCCAGCAAAAAAGTTTCCAGTGGACCTCGCTAGATGGCACTTTTTTCTCATTTCATGGCTGTAATTAACCGCCCCCCGTTAACATTTCATTATTAACGCCTGACTAATTTGTGTCGAGAGCCGAATTATTTTTGCTCCCGCGACACCACCCCCGCCCCTGGTGAAAAATGGGGAGGAAGGCAATATAAAAAGAAGAATAAAAATAGACAAAGTGAGAAATCTGGAGATGAAGGCATGAAATATCGCATCCAGAAAGGGTGTTGTGAGTTGTGAGATTGTATTATCTGAACTTGAGGACTGGATAGGAACTCCTTTGGCTTTAAGCAACCTACTGATCAATTGCAAACCATGAATACTAATAAGTTTATTCTAATATATAAAATTCTCGTGTCACGGTGTTTGTTATCATACTCCTTCGAAACGGTTGGTCCAATTTTGGTGAAATTTTGTGTGCTTATCTGGTAGGTCTGAGAATCGACCAACATCTATTTTTCATACCCCTAAAAGTAAAGGGTGTTCCACTCCAAATTATTTTATTTTTTTGGACAAATTTTTTATTTTTTATTTTTTTTATGGTGAGGCATTAAAAAATACATGCAACCCTAAATTTTCACCCTTCTACCATTAACCCCTATTTTTTAAAAGTGATCTTAGTAATTCAAACCGGTGTCACTTCTGACCCGATGAGAACGAAGCCGGCCTCTTTTCTCTAATTTTAAATTTTTTACTAATCAATTAGTGTTTGATATTGTTACTACAAACATGATTCACGGTCCATGCGGTAATTTGAATCGTTCATCGCCTTGCATGGTAGACGGAAATTGTACAAAGGGTTTTATTAAAGATTTCACCAACGATACGATCACACATGTTGAAGGATATGCAATATATCGTCGAAGAAATACCGATAATGGCGGACATTCATTAAAAATATCAGTAACGTAGACATTGACAATCGTTGGGTGGTACCATATGCATCTCTGTTGAGTAAAAAAGTGGGAAGGAAAAAGACATGAGGGGTGGGTAGGAATCTGGAGGTCATTGTATCCGGGAGTGAATCCATCCCTCCAACTGCGGTGCAAGACCATTGCCTTGAGCGGAATTGACCTTTTACCTTGACCTTTCCAGCCG
Source organism: Limnephilus rhombicus (assembly GCA_929108145.2). Lineage (NCBI taxonomy): Eukaryota > Metazoa > Arthropoda > Insecta > Trichoptera > Limnephilidae > Limnephilus > Limnephilus rhombicus. The sequence continues at coordinate 28,383,366 of OV815278.1, forward strand.
GACTCTTTCGACCCATTGGTCGAGAGAATCCGGCTGGAAAGGTCAAAAGGCCTCCCTCAACCAGTCTCTCTCGATCCGGTCCGCCACGCAGCAGGTGGGCAGACGCATCCGCCGCCAAGACCCGGAAAAAAGTCACCCTTGCTAAATCACCAAACGTAGCGAACGGCTTGGGGTGACCTATGGCAGAGGTGTTGGTTATCCAATAAATGGTTCCCGGGGCGGCGGCACCCGTACCCGCTTCCTTTCAAAAATTACCGTAAGTAAGTGGAAAAGTAAGAAAATCACAAAAAATATAAATTCATACACAACGCCATCTCTGATACTGACAAAAACAAAACACGGACAGTTGGGCATCGATAATTGCTTCATTGTGTAATTTTTAACTTAATAAAAATACTTAATTTAATTCAACAGTTATTGATTCTGAGGCGGTACGAAGTTCGTCGGGTCAGCTAGTTTATTTATATAAATCCTACTGACATTTTGAAAAAATGCGACATGGATTTGTCTTGCCCACAGAAGCAGAAGTAATAACAATAACCTTTATAGCTGTTGTATTTATTAAATGAAATATATGTCGTAGGTAATTATTTTTTATAAACTTTGACAATTAATTTGACACGAAACTTTACGGAGCAAATATGGGTGTAAATTGATCTTTTAACCCAATTTTTAAACATAATATTAAATCAAGCAAACATTTTGTACGAAATTTATAATCTTTAACGCTAACCAGTTTCACTTGGACCAAGCAATATAATTATTATAACTAATAATTTACCGTATTAACTTCTTAGTTAATATAATTGTCCCGATGAAGCATGATCCAAGCGAAACCGGTTGATCAACACACCACAAAGTGATTGGCAAGGATGATGCAAGAAATCTTCAATAATTGCTGAAACCTGAAGGAAATATTAATAAAAACAACGGTTTTTGTGTGCTTGCAAAATACGGAATAATTTTGTTGTAATTTATAAACTACTTTTAATACTTAGTTTCAAAAACTTTCCTTTCGTCGAAAGTTATTGAGATTAATTCCACAATATTCCGTCTCCCGGTGTAATAATGTGTAAACTTTACACATTTAATTTTTTTTTTCTTTATTCCCACTTAGCAGTAGGTTTTTGCTGAATAACCGTCTCAGACCATTGTTGTTATACTTTAACGCCTTATGTGGTATGCTAATGGAATATTTCGATCGTCCAGTTGATTAGTCAGACATCTCCGAAAAATCGAAATTTGAATTAAGTATATTTGAATTCAATATAGTTATAATATGTACAAGTGTAATATCTATCTGGTACAATATTCAGATTACTCATTCACACTACCAAATCAATTATAACTTGGAAGTGAAATAAATAAAAAAAATATATATATATTTTATAGCTAACCAGTGGGAAATTAAAAAAAATATCACACTAATGTACCGGGCTGTTATGCTTCCCGGTATTATTTTATAGCATACCTTAATATGTAAAACAGTCACGTGTGAATAAAATTTGATTTAATGCGAGCATTTGGAGTGTTTGACTAAACTAATGATAGATTCTCCCATCTTAACAGACGGATTGCGTTCTTTAGACACAGTCGGGTGGGAATGCTATCCTTTTTCCACCGGTATTACAATGGAAAATGCTCCGAGGAACTAGCGTCATTGATCCCTTCGGCACCGGTACCGGTGCACAGTCGGGAAACACGCCAAACGCGTGCCCAACATATGTACATGATTGACATTTGTCACGAGTTCAGGTTTCAACAACAACTTTCTACAACATGGGTCTCTTCAAGAAAAATGATCATTTCTTCCTCTCCTCAAAAGATCCTCCACACAGCATCTCCGATGACATAGGCTATGAGGGAAATTATTTTCCTCAAGGCCTCCTGTGGGGAGTTAATCAAAAAAAATCAACCAGAATTTTTTTTTTTTTTTTTAACAATAGATGATTATTTTATTTGTATTATTTACGGCAATTATTCACAATTGTCACATGTACCTGTACACAAAATTCACTTTCAATACTAAGCTTGATATTTCTATGCACCATCCCACTTATGAATAATTACCGAACTGAATGCAGAAAAAATTCTGACAAAAGAAAAAAAAAATTCAAGCATATTAATGAATGGCCTATTTGTCGGTTAGGCTGGTGTGAATTTTTTTCTTAACAGATAATTTTTTTTCCTTTCATTCAATATCCCCTATTACTTGGTGTTGGGGATGAAAAATCGGAGATATTAATTTTAAAATATAAAGGGAGAGAATTAGATTGAGATCAAAGAATGCATGGGTATGGAGGCTATTAGAGAATTTCTTGGAGCATTCAGCTTGTTAATTTTGAATTATGACCCCCTCATTGTTAAAATTTGGGTGTAAGAAAAAAATCTATTGAGCGATAATTGGGTACGGAATCAGGAAGAAAGAATTCGTCGTTTCCCCCGCGCTTTCTAGTGCATAATTTTGTGTGGTGAAAATTTGAAAGCTGCTTTCTGTTAATATAATAATTTCATCCCAAAGCCTCTTGAATTAGGGAAAATATTTTTTTATAGTTTGTCAATAAAATGATGCAGGTATGCATTTTTTCATTATCATATTTGTTTAATGATTTACATGAATAAATAAAATGGAAGGCCTTTGACGGATCAAATTCGGAACAGTGTGAAAAAAATTATATTAATAAAATTACTTTAAGCAATTATTCCTTACTAGCTGAAGTCCCCGGCGATGCCCGGGCTTTACACAGAGTTTTCGAAATTAAATGTAGACAGTGACCTTCCTCTTGTTTTCAAGGTCACGTGTGCAAAACATCAACCTCGGCACAAAACCGTAGATTTCCATGAAAATCAAATCCTCCCCGCCGCGCCCCGCCGGCTTGCCAGCCCGCTAGTCCACTACATACAGATATTCTCCATTATAATATTATATACTAGCAGACCCAGCCACACGTTGCTGTGGCTAATTTACACAAAACCGTGACAAAGAATATACCTGAACCTTCCTCGTGAATCACTCTATCTATTGGTGAAAATGCATGAAAATCCGTTAAGTAATTTTTGAGTGTATCGCGAACAGACAGACAGACAGACAGACGCGGCGGAGGACTTTAATTTATAATGTGTGAGATATGGAGATAATAAATTATTGCATTGACCGAGAAATTTTGTACATTAGGTACCCTGATGCTGTGTTTATTAAATTTCACGAAGTATTTTTTTTAAAGTGCTTCCTTTAATTATGGTTAAAACCGTTTTAGAAACACTGATCCGTTAAATCACATGAACAATTTTTATTTTTACTTATAATTTCTACCTAACTAGTTATAATGTAACTCCTTTCATCAGCACAGAAATAATAATAACACAAAGTATCCCAAACTAAATAATTACCACGTTGATTGACAGTTTTGTGTAGATAGTAAATTTATTATAAACGTTGCTTCATGGGTCGTAAATAATTTAATTTGTTTCTGAACTAAAAAATAATTTGATTATGCAATAGATAATTATTTTAATAAACATTTTTATGGCTGCGCGAGAAATCTAATATGTTTTTTTTAAATGTATTTAATGACACCAAGCCGTAAAATAATGAATGGCAATAATTAAATCCTATCACCTGCTAACTGCAGATATAATGATATTTTATATTCTACCATTTAATTTTTGGTTATTTTTATGAATTTTGATGACTTTAATTATTGCCTTCAGAAGAAAACAAATTAATACCAATTAAAAATTTAGCTGCAATATTCTCACAATCAATTTTATGAGTGAAATAATTTGCTGGAGTAAATTATGTTAATGTGGAAAACAAAACCATTCATCAGAATACTATTTTTGTGTAGAAAAAACGTAACTTTCTTAACTTAGTGTTTTTACCTCATTTAGAATGTTTACTATCCTGATCCAGAGGCAGATGTGTTCCACTATGGAAAATCCATTTTGTTAGAATTTTAATTCACATTTACATTTGTTACCTTTTTTTATCTGCTACCGTTTTTGACACATCCGTGTGATGTATAAAGCTATAGGATGGATAATGTGAAATTAAACTCTGTACCTGTATGTGATGTATGTGTGTGAGTGTGACGGCATGAGAGCGAGACAGCGAGTATGGAGATGTATAAAAGATTTAAGATTCTAAAGATTATAAGATTTATACATAACCGTGTGATGTATAATTCTATAGGATGGATAATGTGAAATTAAACTCTGTACATGTATAAAAATAAAACATATTTACTTCATATGTCAAAGATAAAAAAATATTAAAAAGAAAACAATATGGATAGAATGAGAAAATAACACTCTGGAGGTTTTAATTTTTTCTGATACAAATTTAGTAATTTAATTAAAATTAAATGCGATTTTTTTTTACATGAGCTCCATACAGGAGGCCCTGAGGAAAATAATTTCCCTCAGGGCCTATGTCATCTTTGGGGATGCTGTGTGGAGGGTTTTTTTGGGGAAAGGAAGGAGAGGAGAGTTCTGGGAAGGAAAAGGGTTTAAAGGGTGGGTATGAATCTAGGGTTCAGTGTGTCCTGGTCATCCGCCTCCAATTCCTAGACAAACCTCACCCCATGAACCCGGGCACCCCTGCTAAATCACCAAACGTAGCGAACCACTTGGGGTGACCTATGGCAGAGGTGTTGGTTATCCAAAAAAGGTTCCCGGGGCGGCGGTACCCAATCCCGCCTCCCAAATTTTGTATTTGATAATGTTATTATCGGGTTCTGCAAGTATTTTAGTATGTATTTTAGTTACATTTGTGTGTCTCAAATTTCTCGGCCCAATATCTTTAAAAAATGCAAAAGAAATTAAAAAGTGTGGTTTGAATATAGCTTTTAGAACCAATGGTAATATGGGAACAAGCCTTAAAAACTCAAAAAGTAGAAATCCTTAACTCAATAAACGGTGGCATATATGAATTAAAATATGACCACGCCGACTGTACAGCTACTTACATCGGACAAACATGTACTGCATTCTCAATTAGATTCAAAGAACATATATGATGTTATAAAAATAAAAACACCTCTTCAAAATTCGCAGAACATCTCTTAGTGAATAATCACGTTCCACTTAAAAACAACCAGCCAAAACCATAACATATAGAACGAAAGAGATTAAATTTGCTTGAACAATTAGAAATCAATAAACGAACGAATGACCCCAACAAAACGCTAATTAATAAAGTAAGGAAAATTATTTATTCCCCACTACTTAGTATGTTTACCAAACCTAAACAATATAATACATTTAAATGAGTCATAGCAATAATGTCATTCTAAATCATTTAAGAAAACCCTTACACTTAGTGCAAGGGAAACCAAAAGGAAAGATCCGAATCCCACATAATCACTTTCTCAATTAGTGTCACTGCAAATTGGATTAAACGGTAATAAATCAATTTAGACACCTTTAAAAATGGACATTTAAAATATTATATATAAGTCGTCCGCAAGTGGCTTCACCACAGTTTGAAAATGACCTTACAAGTCGAAACTGTAACTAAAATACATACTAAAATACTTGCAGAACTCGATAATAACGTTATCAAATTTAATTTTAATTAAATTTATAAAAATGAAAATGGAGTTCTACAAATTAAACACAAAAACAATTAATAAATTTAGTAAATTGACTTGAAGACAAATGGAAAATATGAGCGTCTGAAAATATATTTTTGCATTTTATGCACGTCCTTCTGAAAAATTAATATTGTGTGTAGTTGGTTTTTGAGTGGGACGTGGAATGGATGGTTTGAACCTTACTGAAGGTAAGTATCTATTTTTAAAACCCGGAGAAAAAAAAATTTTTGTCGATCTCTTTATTATCTTTCGGCTTTTATCCACTACTAAAAAAATTGCTGAAATTGGGCTTAAGGCGGTACATTTTGATGTGACAAACAAGGGGGTATTGTTACAAAGTATTGTTCGCTATGATGCGTGATTGATTGTTATGGGGAAGCATTCATAAATGTTCGAATTTTCAGAAAATGTTTCGTGTTCTTACTCTCTTTTAACGCACAATAATAAAAAGTACAGCAATAAATGAATGATCTTTGTATTATCAGTCGTTAGGAAATAATGATATTCCCAGCGATGCTTGTAAACAACATTAATATGTCGTTAAATTTAAAACTTCATAGAATTATTACCCTGTTCATCAAACAATCATCAGCAATATGACGCAATATGTTATCGAGGATGGCTACCGCTACTCGGGTTTCTGCTTTTTGATTTACGATAACAAGTTAATCGAGAAGTATGTACCTTCAGCACATGGAAGATACCATAAAAGGCTTGATAGGTCTTATAAATATCAATTTTATTTCAACACGAGTTACTTAAGAATTTCACATATTTTTAGCTTAGCCAGGGACAAACAAACTTAACCCAAAATTACCGAAGGTTAAACAAATTAGGAAAATGAGTCAATGAATCCGGATATTAAGTATGAGTTTATATTAGGTATTTACACAATATTATAAATAGAATAGACATGGCAAAAACATCTTTTGAGCAACAAAGAAACATAATATGAAACAGTCGAAGTAGTCGTTTGGATAGGTGAACGTATTTTTTTTTAATATTTAATATTTCAGTCCTTGTCCAAAATAACGTTGGATCCAAAAATTTTCTTATGAGAGTTTTATGTTTAAAATGCAATAAACTTACAATTCTTTAGAGTTTTATAAAAAGTGGGGAGAAAAGCAATTAAATTAAAATTCCATAAATAACTCAACATTGATAGTTTTGTAGGATACAACGTTATTCCGGGCTCATTTGTATCATATTTTGGCAAATATATCAATGTGTAAATTCTTACACTATTAAACTAAAATTCGTAATTGCATAGGGAATTTAATAAAAATATGTTTTTATTATAAATATGTGGGTATATGGTGTTTCAAAAATAAATTTTATTGCGAAATTCGTTTTTTATGGTAGATTCTTACCTATTCCTAATATTATTTTCATACGGTGTAAATTTGTAACCGTTACGCATAATACCTACTGCTAGTAGTTTGTCAGCAGAAGCCTACAATATAATATAATACAAGAATAAACAAATAATAACCATAATGAAATGCAGGACAGTAATATTAATAATAATAAATTTCTTACACAATTACAAATATTAATTTATTACATGGAAGAAATAAATATATTTGATATTTCATAAAAATATTTTAAAAATAATGTTTACAAATATTTATACATAGAAGAAATTTAAAGAAATAAAGCAATTTCAAAAAAAAATCTCAGGCAGTGGTGAACATTTCGTCAGCGTGGAGAGACTTTTTCAAGAATCAAAAGAATTTCCCTTTTGAATCTGTCCTCACCGACGCCAAATACTTCAATCTCGGAGGAGATTTGGTTTAGGAGCAATATACTCCTCAATTACTAAAAACGACAATACACCTTTGATAAAATTAGCCGTCAATATTATCTTAATTTGTCTACCTAAATATTACGACTTCATAGAATTTCTCATCTCTTAATCATGTTACCGTAAAAAGGAATGATGTTTAATAATTTTTGAGAAAGGTGTCGTTGGTGTCGCATCCAAATATTGTGTTTCTAATTTTCTTTTATTTGATAATTCAAAACACAACTTACCTTGGAAATCATAAGATTTGCATGTCGGTACTTAAATACCTATCTACTTATTCTTGAATCATTTCAATCAAACAAACATTTTGTAATGTTCAATAAATGCAGGTAATACTGGGCCCTTTCTCTCCAGTATTCCTCTAGGTTTACTTCAAGGTTTAATATGATACACACGTAGTACTTTGATACAACGGAAACTGTTTATTAGAATATAATAGATACAATGTAGGCTGTGAGCCGTCTGATAAGCAAGAGGCCGCGCGAGAACTCCACTCGCTATTATATCGTCCCGATGTAGGACGCTTCGGCTAGGTTCGGTATTTCCGAACCTACCCGACAGAAACATATTACCAACACTACACATTTCTAATACAGAATTATACAGTTTGTCCAAAGAAACATCACTTTCTCAATGACAAAAATTTTTACGAACATTCTTCAGGCAGGTGGTAGCTTCCATTATATAAGAAAGTAAAAAAAGAATCACCTTTTTAAAGCTACGCCAGTTAAGGATCTACCAAACTCGTATCATCCCTTTCCCAAATTATTTACACCTTTCGATCTTTCTAAATAATTATATTTGACTTAGATCCCCCGATTCCGGGTAGTTGAAACACTCGAATAGTCCTAAAATAATCTTGTAAAGTACAGCATGAATTACGTCGGAATTGGTAGGATTATCGCATAAAACTGAAAACATGACCTAAGTCCACACGTGATCTCTTAACTACCCTTGTTCTTATAAGTTGCCTGGAATCTCACGACAATTGATAGCGGCAGGGCCGAAGTTGGCAATAAATCAGCCAGGGGTTGCAACCCTCTGTGTCCCGCCACAGGGAGGTTAAAGGGTGGATTGAGGCTTGACCTGTGAAGCGGCTGTTAAATGCAGTGTATGAAAATAGAATTTAAAATTCGGTAGGAGGAATTAATAAGTTTTAAAGGACCACGATTAAAATTTGACATTTTATTGGTTTCTTGTAAAAACATGACTTTGCGGAGTAGGGAGAGCTAATATGGTTTAAATTTTGGATTATTCTACAACTCGTATGGCTGGGAGCAGTTGTGACCGTCATGAGCTATTTCTATTATTCAATTAAAAATCTAATGGTCACTTTGGGTCACTACGACAAAATCAAACTGTTTAGGGCTGTAACGTATCAAGACTGTTTTGTTTATTGGTATTTTACGAAGGTACTTAAATAATGATTATTTGTGGATCAGTTATTCAGTAAAAATCAGCCAGTTTCGGTTCAGCCTGAACCTTTTTTTATTAAAAGTTTAGTAAATTGGTTTTATTTATTTTTAACTAGCTACACGCAAAGTAGGTAATTGTTTCTCCCTGCGTGTCCTTTCCCATGCGTCCCCGTTCCAGCCCACTTTCCCCTCCTGCGGCCCCTTTCCCTCCCGCGTTCCCCTTCCACCTTCCCCCCTCCCGCGTCCTCCTGTTCCGAGAACCCCCCACCACCCACGTTTCCCTCCCCTACTTCGTTCCCCTCCCGCCTCGCAAATTTCCTTTCCCCTCCCGCAATCCCTCCTTGCCGCCAAACCTCACGAAATACACTTCTTTTTCCAACAACTTGCGCGCCATTTTTTTATATAAATTTCATAACGCCAGAGCTCACCGTGATATATAGAAACTTTCGCGGGTGTGCACACAACAACTCACCAAAGTTTCATCGCAATCGCACAAATGGTATAGGAAATAATTTCATAATGCCAGAGCTCAACCAGAGCGAGCATGCGCAACAACACATGCGCATGAGCAACGAACTCACCGCGAGTATGCGCACAACAAATCACCAAAGTAAACTGTATGGCAGCACATAAAATATGTACAAACAAACAAATATTTATTTAAATAGGTGTATAAGATGATTTTTTTTACTAAAAATAAATAAACCAATTTACTAAATATACAAATAGATTTGTCAAATAGCCTCATTTTCAACGCATTTCCCATCCCCACACCTACTTTGTACCCCTCTCTATAAGGTGTCTCCCCCTCGCCCCACTCCAAAGTTGATGTTCTCTCTCCCTCTTCTATTTTTTCATGAAATACTCTAACTAATCATTAACTTTCATTATAACTCTGTAATTTATTTAATATGTTTTGTATATCTCTGATGAAGGTTCAGGCTGAACCGAAACTGATTGGTTGAAGATATATAATAAAGTGGTATTCATGCAAACTTATTTTATTGTTCTTATTATAATTATGTATACCCACAAAGCTACACGTGAAAATTTAATTAAATAACTCCTTTCCTAGGATGTAAGAAATCAATGTTTTTAATATAACCATTTATGTAGTGCCACGGGAGACACATTTACCTGTAAATAAAATTAAGCTCCGGTCGAATAAAGTATTGTAATCATGAATAACGATGCCATTACTAAAGATAGGAATATAAAAATTAAACATATTATGACCCCCGAATGGTTAAATTGTAGACTTAATTTGAAAAAGCCATTAAAAATACAATTTAGTGCATCATATAATATAAATGTTATTATTCTTGCTTCTGGATACAATATAATTGACAGCTTGAGTTGACTCCTCATAAATTATGTTAATATCTCCGAAATTTATGGTCGTGTTGTTGTTATTACGATAGCCATCGTAGTTGCTGGAACTATGACAAAAAGTTTTTAATTAAGTGTTTTAATTGACAGGGTGATGTCATACAAACAAATAACAGCAACTTTATAAAAAAGCTTAACGCGAAATGCCTATTTTTAATATTTCCAATAAAAATGTTAATGAACTTTACAACCTTTTTTTCAATGAAGTTATTACAACCTAACTAGAGGTAATACTTGTATTAAGTTTCTGACTTTCACATTACTTATATTTTACGATCTCTGTGGTAAAGCGTTAAGCACAGGACCCATAAATGGCGGGTTCAATACTCAACGTGAGAATTTCCACATAAAATTTATTAAAAATTAAGGAGATCGATTGTAGCATTCGGAGTCGGTGAAATAACGTAGTCCTTACACAGATAGTGATAAGAAATGTTTTAATTCATGCAAACAGACATCGCAAAATTGCATGTTTTATTTGTTTTGTGAAGTTCGGATACCCATACTGAAATGAAAAACTAATATTGTTTCGCTTAATAAAAAATAAAAAAAATAAGTATTACAATAAAAAACACATAAATTTGTTTAAGACCACTTTTATTTTAAAACACACTACATGTTTCAGAAGCACCCTTCCTTCGTCAGGAGAATATTATGACTAAACTGTGATACAGAATGTTGACCGATATACAAATTTTAGGTGTTTGAGTGGGAGGTGAGCAAAGGGGTGGGGGTAATTGCGGGATTTCCGGAAATAACAGAGCGGTTTATTGGAAAAATATTTAGAATGGGACTGAAAGATAAATTAATTCGGTTATTCAAAATATTCGCATTATTATTTAGGGATTTTCTGATTTCTAGTGCTTCTAAATTGTCTAATTTTTTGCTTTTATTGTTACGGTGAAGAATTTTAACCCCTGTGTCCTTATTAAATGTGTGATCTGTGGAAATTAGGTGATTAGCAAACTCTGAAAAATTATTATTATTTAAGCATCTTAAATGTTCTGTGATTCTAATTTTAACATTTCTAGTTGTTTTACATATGTAGAACGAAGGACAATCATTGCAACATAGTTGGTAAATGCCTGAGTGGCTTAATTTATGATCTCTATCTTTAGTGTTTTTTAGTAATTCACCTAAATTGTTATCAGTACAGAACGCGGGTTTAATGTGGGCAGGCAAGTTTTTTTTACTAAGTGAGGAAAAGTTGAATATATACAAAATTCTGCGCCATTCTGCTGTACCAAATAAAAATGTATTAGTTGAAATGAGTTTAAGTTTCTTATTTAGGATTTTATCAATAAAGTTTGTGGAATAACCTTTATTTAGAGCAATTTGTTTAATTTTTGAAAGTTCAATCGCGAATTAACAGATGATAGAGGGATTTTTACTAGCCGGTGCACCATTGAATGATAAGCAGGATGTTTATGAGAAGCCGGATGATTTGACATGTTATGTATAGTTATATCTGTGTACGTCGGTTTACGAAAAATGTTAAAATCAATTCTATTATTTATTGAAATAAGTGTTAAATCTAAAAAATTAATCGATGCATTACTGCCTACCTCTAAAGTAAATTGGATGCTTTTATGGAATGAATTGATAAGAAGAAGGAATTTAGACAGTTGCCGCTCTGTTCCTGTCCAGATACAGAAGACGTCGTCTACATATCTCTTCCATGTGGACATGGTCTCCCATTCTAAATATTTTTCCAATAAACCGCTGTGTTCTTTCCGAAAATCCCGCAATTACCCCCACCCCTTTGCTCACCTCCCACTCAAACACATAAAATTTGTATATCTGTCAACATTCTATATCATAGTTTAGTTATAATATTCTCCTGACGAAGGAAGGGTGCTTCTGAAACATGTAGAGTGTTTTAAAATAAAAGTGGTCTTAAACAAATTTATGCGTTTTTTTACTGTAAATTATGGCGAGCCACAAAGTTAATGCTTTTTACAAATATGAAATAAGTATTAATAAAATTATACTTAATTTCTCACATTTTACAATGAAACCATAACCGAAAAGGGGTTCGTAAGTAGCAGATTGTTATAATATTTAATCACCTCTTGAAATGAGATACCTGCTTGATTGTAAATGACGTTTAAATAATGATAAAATCTGCATTTCGAAAAAAAAAATTACCTTATTTGTTAAAATATTATAAAAGGAAAAATTGATTCTTGTTTACGATGCAGTCGTTGAACAAGACGCTTAAATAGATATTCTTTTGTTTCATCATTTATATTCCCGAATGAAGTCGACAAATTAAAAAAAATAAATTTATGTTGAAGTTTATTTAATATTATTTAATCACCTCTTGAAATGAGGTACCTGCTTGCCTAAATCTAGGATAAAATAAACTTCGAGATATATTGACAAATATTTTATCATAACATTATTTGCAAAGAGAGATGCACTACAAAGTAATTTTTGTAGGGTTTATTCTTAGGTTTATAAAAATAAAAAATGCTCTAATATGGCAAAATGTCAAGATGTGAACTACACGCAGTATTTAAAGCATCTAGATATTTCGAGAGATCAAACTTTCAAACCAAAAACGTAAAATTTTCCATTACTTCGAATTGCATCGCAGCGTTATTTGAAATTGTTTAGACTGGCTAGTTTTGGCCAAATCTATTGAGCTACATCCCGACCTTCCACTTACCCACCTTTTACCTCTCCCCGGTACCTTCAACCTCACAATATTCGCCAAATACGCTATATATACCAAATAGTTCCATTAGCACTAACACTGGACAGTTGAAATTTTGTGTGGTAGCAATAACACAACATTATCAAAAAAATTGTTTTGACTTCTGTTATAGGTATTTGAAAGTGATTGACATAAAGCTTCAAAAAGGTTTACAAAAAAATAACGGTTTCCGGACTCTGTTGACCTTACTGACAGCTCTTCAACACCCGATAGGTAAATACAACGAATAAATCATTCTTGACACATTTCTTTTGAAAGATAACACATTTTCTTTTAATACTTGTAGGTGTTTTCACTGGTCTAATTTGAACACGTGTTCGTGTGTGTCCTATTTTTTATCTCCAATTCAATAAACTTCGTGTGTGATGCTAAATCAATATTTAATCAATGTTTCTAAAGATGAGCGATTTGTTTTCATAACACATCACTTTATTTGTCCATGAAGTCATAATTATTTACACACATATCCGTGTTCACATCAGTCCATGAAATTATTATTGAAATTGATAAAACGCAATCATTTAATTTGCATTTCATTGAGATTGCAATATTAAAATACGGTTTTAGAACGGGTTCAACTGGAAAATGAAAAAGTGTTAATTAAATAATTCAAATTTTATTACACACCTGACACGTATGTATATCCCAAATTAATTAAGTAAAATGCGCATAATTGACAGGTCAATAACAAATCCGACTATCGAAAATCATTAGTTACATTTTGATTTATCTTGCTTACTGAAAGAATTGTACTAATTGTATTTATTGGATTCACTTGATGGGCCTCTGTGGCAAAGCGGTATCAGCACTTGATTTTGATTCGAGAGATTACCGGGGTGTTTTATTGAAGTTATAATACGGAAGACACCAGCATGGTTTCTCTGACGTTGATTATGGAAACATACTCATATTATGAACTTCACATAAAAAAATCTCGCCAGAGAGCATCATTTTTTAAAATTTGTGCACCGTTTTTAAAAATAAGCTCTGTTGTATGTAAAATTTAAAAACTACAGGGCTCTTCAATCACTTCAATACTGTCGAGTATTGAACATTTGAAAAATATAATAGGTAGATACAGTATAGAGTTATAGAGTATTTTCTATTACAAAATTTCAGACAAAACATCAAAGTTCCAAAGCTTACGCTATACGAGTAAGTCACGTCTCAAGTTGCAAATAGTTGTGTTGACTATGCAATTCCGGACAGAAATGCTGTTAAAAATTCAGGTCGCCAGAGCTCACCTTTTTGTAGCTAGAGCATGCAGATTTTCGCATTTTAAGTTTACCGTTTGGTCCGTTTTACTTTTGGCATTCTGACATATGAAGAGTGGCTATATTATACCGGATAAGTTAGCTGAGTTTTCTACCTACTGCGAGTATTTATTTGTTTATTTATTAATATACGTTATCCTATGGATAAGCTATGAAAAGAATGGTGAATTACCACCTGAATCTAGTCATCGAGGTTTCTTTATAAACACCGTATTTTTTTATTATTAAAATCATTCCCCCAAATGCCAGAAATGTTGACAGTTGTTGTCCGCCTGCCACTTTTTGTTGGAATTCACAAAAGAAGCGGTGCAATGAAATTTGGCGCATTTGTTGTCAATGTTCCATGACATAATTGCCGGATGACCACGAACTGACGGGTATAAATCATACTGGAACGTCTGGATTGCCAGGTTGTTGCCGCAAGTCGTAATGTTACATTGTTTTCTTCTTGGCGATATTGGGTACTAAAGCATTTTTTGTGTCGTAGACCATTAAATTTTAATTAAATTTGAAGTGTTAAAATGACCGTATTAATCAATTTAGGAAAATAACTTTTGTAGCTTATAATTTAATATATTGATTTCTGAACTCATTAGAGTTACATAAAAATCAAAAATATATACTAATTTCGGTTTTTCGTGCGTCCCGTCCTTGGTCAACAAACTCAAATTTGCTTTGAATTTAAGTCATTTTCAAATTATAGATAAAATACAAATACATACAAGTTATTAATAATTATTTTAAACAATAATTATCAGCCTGAAACACTCATCTACATTGAAAAAATCTTCCGAGAAAAGATACATGCCGTCGACGAGACGCGAACTCGTGTCCTTCTGATATCCGGTCAAATGCTCTTCCATTGAGCTACGTCGGCTTGCCGTAGCTCATTGGTAGCTTAAATAATTGTTGCCCATTTTTTCACAACTAAATTGATATTACAAATTCCGTAACTCATGATGGTAGTGTCGTCGAAAGCCGAAAGTTTGTTGAAAGGTTGCGTTAGCCTAGCAACTCCAGACCTAAAATAATACTGTTTCTCAGAAATGCATTTCCTGCTGTACATAGAACCTCACGCAATTCCATCAACACAAGAATTAGCCATAGTTTGCAAAAGAGCTAGTGAAAAATAATCTATCTATATATATAAGAATCTAAAAAAAATTGTATGTCCGCTATGCGTTGCTAAACCATTCATCCGATTGCGGTAAAACTTTGGGGATTTGATGTGTGCATGCCCGCGATGGTATCTGTATACAATCGTAAGCTCTCAGTTTCAGTGCCGGCAACCCGGGCGTTTATTTATTTTTCATTTATTTACAAAGTTTTATTTTACCCACCTCACTAGACATAGTCTGTTCCGGGGTAGGTTTATAACATTTTATATTTATTAAAAGGATATGAATCAGAGTAGATATAATATTATAAAAAGATAAATAGTAGTATAAAAAGATAAAAACGATGTGATAATAAAAATGATAAAAAATAATATTGATAAAAAAAG
The DNA here is from genome assembly GCA_929108145.2 of Limnephilus rhombicus. Lineage (NCBI taxonomy): Eukaryota > Metazoa > Arthropoda > Insecta > Trichoptera > Limnephilidae > Limnephilus > Limnephilus rhombicus. Next base: position 28,399,068 of record OV815278.1, read on the forward strand.
AAGTATAAGAAGATAAAAAACAATGTAAAATTATATGCCTATATGCACTTTGCCTATTCCTATGCCTACTATGCTTATATGATAAAGAAATATATATGATAGATAAAAAATAAAAACTATGAAAATATATACCTATAAGTACATACATGAACATTCATACATGTACATTTTCTTTTCCATATATCTATATATGTATAAATATATATATATATATATATATATATATACAAACACACATTTATACTTATACACATATACACATACACATGCATACATGCATACATACATATATACATACACAAGCATGCATACATACAAAATGTTGTTATATTAAATATTTACGTATAAATTTTGTTTTTGTTTTTGTAAGTTGACATGTTTTTGTAAAAAAATTATACATTTAAATAAGAAAATATAAATACCGTGGGTAATAGTTAAAATTGTAAGCTCTGGCATCATGAAATCACGCGTTGCTAAACCGTTCATCCGATTGCGATGAAACTTTGGTGAGTTGTTGTGAGCACATCAACGAAGGTTCCTATATACGTATACTGGTGATATTTTATTGGTATAGATTTCTATATACATATCTGACATTATGTAATTTGTATAAAAAATTGCAATAGGTGGCACGCCAGCTGTTTGAAAACTGAATGTACAGGGACTGAATGTGTGGAATGCGGGAGGGGAAATCGTGAGGAGGTTCGTGGGACGGGGGAAGCGGGAGAGGGGAGTGGGGAGAGGGAAAGCGGAGAAGGCAGAGTGGGAACGCCTGAGGGGAAGGGGATGCGGAAGAAGAATGGGACGAAGGGAAAGGACACGCAGGGAAAACAATATCTTTATTAAGTGGCACAGCAACGCATGCCGGGAACTACAAACACAGAAACCATCATATTTTGATTTTTATATTTTTATATCCACAATTTGGGAGACGGGTATGGGTACCGCCGCTCCGGGAACCATTTATTGGATAACCAACACCTCTGCTATAGGTTACCCCAAGTGGTTCGCTACGTTTGGTGACTTAGCGGGGGTGCCAGGGTACATGGGGTAAGGTTTGTCCGGGTCTTGGCGGCGGATGCGTCTGCCCACCAGCTGCATGGCTGGCCGGATCGGGAGAGAGGATCGGGTCGAGGGAGTCCCTTTGACTTCTCCAGCCGTACTCTCTCGGAACACCGCCTTGCACCGCAGTGGGAGGGATGGATTCATATGTCCATCACACCTGGACAAACTGACCCAGATTCCTACCTACCCCTAAATACCCTTTTCCATTCCAGAATTTTTCTCCTTCCTTTACTAAAAAGACTAATTTAAAAAAAAGAGGAGCTAATGTAAAAAAAAAATCCCACTAAAACCATGCGAGCCAAGCCGCGGGTAAAAGCTAATGTTTCATAAATAAATGAAGTTTCTAATTAAAATTGGCAATCTCAGACGCCCAGTACTTGAGGTGTGGTGTACTAGATAAGAATGTTTGTAAAACAACCAGCAGGCAGCAACCCCGACTCTCTCTCGTCCACTTTGCCATTATTCCGCTACGTGTCCGAGTGAAACTTTTCTAGGACGTTTCAGAAACGAATCACCGATGGAACGTCCACGTCGCGCGTCGCCTCGTCTGGGGCTTAATTAAATTTGAAATATGTGACGTCGATGACAAAGAAAGATGGCCCTGTCAACCAGAGAGAGTCCGCGCAGCTGACAGAGAAATGCATCATGAAATTGTTTATATGTAGATATTTTCCTTAACTAGTGGCAGACATAAATGCATGCATTTGCCTATAAATAAATGAGTGACAACTTTTGATCGAGTTTGCCTTTGTTTATTCGTAAAATTTTTTTGCGTGTTGACATGTTTGGTCACGTTTAACATTTCACTTTTGTTCGAAACAATATTTCCTTCTTCAAACACAGCAAATTCATTTTGTGGCACATTTTAATTCAAAATTAATAGAATACTTAGTTTTAAGAACGCATATTGTGTCGTAAGCCAAACTTTAACTAAACTTTTTGTTTAGGAAACATGATTAAAACTAAGTATGTTATTAATTTGGAAAAAAAGTATTGTTAATCTGTCGATAATTACTAATTTATGCATAATGGAAGATGCATAGTTACATCATTATACAAAGGTTATTTGAATACAAAGGTGTTTATATATTTAAAAAAAAAAAAAAACAAATCCTTTAACATAAATAAGCTAAATAAATAAGGATTTTCCACACAAGAGTTGCAACTGTCCAGGATCAGTGGTCCTATGGTATCCAACGGGGTATAAAAGGGGTCGTTGGTAGGAATCGTATTGTGTATGAAAAAAAAGAATAGTACCTACTAGTAAATTTCATTCCTGGAAAACATTACAATAATATACCGAATGAAACAAGTTCTTTGTTTTAAACCATTTAAAACCACTTTTTTTATACTTAAACTGATACTTAAATACGTTGTAGGGGAAGGAGGTGTGAAAGTATCAGGATCTGTTTATTACGCATGAAAATGATTTATCTACGTTTATACACCTGTGATATTTGTGGTAACCAAAGCTTTTTCAAAAATATTTCTCAATATCTTATTCTTTGTAATCTTTATCTTTACTGAGTATAAAATGAAGTCGCTAACGCTGTATGTGCGCTTAGATCTTTTAAACTCTGTAACGGATTTTCATGCGGTTTTCACCAATAGATAGAGTGATTCATGAGGAAGGTTTTTAGGCATATAATTTGTCAAGGTTTTGTGTAAATTGGTTGAAATACATAATATATCTCGCCAAGCGGCAGCGGGCAGCGGGCATCGGGCAGCGGGCAGCGGGCATCGGGCAGCGGGCAGCGGGCAGCGTGATGTGGATTTGATTTAACAGATGGCGTTGGTTATAAAGGTTTCGTTAGCCACAGCAACGTGTGGGCGGATCTGCTAGTACAATATATAATATTCTTTGAAAATAGTGTTAGGTATTCTACATAAGTGCATCGTTTTATTCTTTATTTTTTTATTTTCTCTTTCACACCTATTATTTTCTACTATTTTTTATATTTTTTTGTTCTTTCTGAAAACTTTACATTAATACTTTATTTTCCCATATTTCTCCTTCTTTATACGAGCGTTGCTCTAAAAAAGGTGTAACACGAAGATTTACTATATTAAAAAAACTTTACATCTTTTATCAGTTACTTATCATGTTATTCACATCTTTACACAGTATAAAACGAAGACGCTCCCGCTGTATGTGCGCTTAGATCTTTTGAACTAGGGAACGGATTTTCATGCGGTTTTCACCAATAGATAGAGTAATTCAAGAGGAAGGTTTATATGTACAAAACATGCATATCATAGTAGAGAAAAGTCTAGAAATTCAAAGATTCAATTCAGGCAGCGGGCAGCGGGCAGCTGGCAAGCGGGCGGTGTGAATTTGATATGTATGCAAATTAACAGATGGCGTTGGTTATAAAGGTTGGGTAAGCCACAGAAACGTGTGGCCGGGTCTGCTAGTTTACCATATTATCATATCATGAATTATTTTTTTGTCATATTAAGAAATGAGAAAAATATTGTATCTTAGCAATACTTTAATTTTACATACATGTTATTTCAAAAAGTGATTTGTTTCAACAAAAGCAGTCTAAATGCTACACTTTTATCCTACGCATTAGTTTAGTAGGTTGTACAATGAACATTTAGTTGAAGGTTAAAGAGTGTGTTGGAAGTTATCTGATGTCCTCATCAGCGGAACACGCGACAGCTTGTCATGGAGGAGTCAGATGAAGATGGATTAGGAAGGAGGGGAGAGGGGAGAGGGAAGAGGGTTGCAGAGAAAGAGCAAGACGTACTCCAAGTGTCTCTTATTTTGACGGATTCTAAGAAACAGTAGACAGGGCCGTTTTAAAATGAAATTATGTTCATTTTTATCAAAAAAGACAGGCAGGAACGTATCTAATTTTTTTGAGATGAACAGCGTATCAAAATATTTTCATTTAAAATAATCTCATAAGTAAAAGAAATACAGTTTTATACATCCCTTTCTTTTTTTAAAGAAATATAAATATTTTCGGGTTACAAATCGTAAACCCGGGATCACGATTAACCTGACAATATTTGAAAAACTCCTACCACTATTATTTTATTATAAACGAAAAATTATGGAGGACCTTTTAATACACTTGTTTATAACTTTCTTTACTATTACATAATTTTTCAATAATTATCTGCTCCTGTCACTTACAAATAGGTATATTTGGATTCTCCGAACGTGATATTGCAATAAAAAATTCCTTGCACAACGATTACAGTATACAGTACAGCGTCATTGAAAACGGATCCACGAAAACGGCGGTCTACAAATTATCCAATTATTATTAATATGTGTGAGTATTAATCATTTTTGAAATCTCTGATAAGTAACTAACGACGGCTAGGAAAAATAAACCAAAATAGACCGAGCAAGCCAAGCAAGGTTAATTTATCTACTTTTAATGAATAAACATATCTAGTTGTTATTTTAAGTATAAACTTTAAAATATCACTGCATAGACCTTTAAATTTGCAGCAGAATGTTTTTCGAAAATATAGCGTGTGTTATCTTTAATTTTTTTTATTGGATGGTCTAAATAGAAAATTCTTTCCATTATGTGGAAATTATAGATTTTTTATAGTAAAACAACTTTAAGAAGGTTAATAGCTCTATATTAATATGAAATAAATAATACAGTTAGTGCAGTAATAACGCAATTCCTTCTTTTTCCCGTAGCGATACCAGCTTCCCTTCCAACAATCACCCGCGCGCCGCCCACAGAACTTGTCTCAGATAAACCATCTCGTTTGGTCAATCAGAAATTAAGACGATCAATCTTAGGGCTGTCGTCGAACCGACCATTTAACCCTCTCAAGTCAAAGTGGCAAGTCTTATCTCCAACTTCACATTTTGCCACCAGAGTGGGGGGGTTCTATCTTAAAATAATACAAATTTAGGTGCCTGGTAACACACAGAGTTACAATTTTATTGTTTAATAAAATGCACAATGTGAAAACAATTTTTTTATAAAAGACTAAAAGAATGATTGATTTTATTTTTTTAATTATATGTAAGAAACGCATGTGAAATGGTGGAATTCTTGGTTTGATGGCTGAGGTTTGAACCAGCGCACAGTGGTCCCGCGCTCAAGGCAGGGCGGTTATTGCATTTGATGTAGTAATAAACATTCAAAGCATGTGCTATTGTATTTAAAAATGCATTTTGTCGATAATAATAACTGGTTTCCGAAAAAAATAACTAGTTTCTTAACTTTATTACAGGTATTTGGCTTTATTTATTAATAAAAACTCTGCAAGTTGGGTTACATTGATTGTGGTTGATTAAAAGGAGTTTATATAATTTAAAGGGTTTAAATATATATGAATTATGCATATATTCTGAAACCTTTTTTATACAGTTCAACAGTTTTGAACTAAGTTTGAACCTTTCTGTAAGTATTAAAAAAACCGTAAAAGTGGTACATATGATCACGGCTTTAAATGGATATTTCAAAGTTTATATCTACAGTGTGATTGCTAGAACGTAATTGCATTATACATTTTAGGCAGAAAGCATGAAAGTCCCGATTGCTTCCTACAGTCTGGAGCCAGTGAGACTATAGCATCCTCATTTCAGAACTGATAAGCAAATACGGCTAATATCATTTCAAAGCCTGAGTTAATAGCTTGATTAGTGTCCAGAGAGAGATTCAATCATATTTTTTTGCTATAACTAAGACTGTACGTTGTTATGTTAGCACAAAGATTGCAAACAAAACGTATGGAGCTATACAGTTAATAAATAAATAAGTCGCGCATGCGCAGACAGAGCTGCAACAAAGCGGGAATAGGTATAAAAACAACAGCGCGGGAGCACCCAGCCCTCTTGGTTTCCCCTCGTCCGGCAGTTGAGTCCCACACCTAGTCACGCACGGCTGTCATTCACGAGACGCCGTAGCTCATAACTTCGCGACGCGTGCCGCAAACAAAATGGCTAAGTTCCGCTACAGAAGTTGATATTGTGTAACGATCTATAACTATTGTCGTGAGTAGCCTCCCGCCGTGAATATCGCAAGATATCCAGATGAAACGTGTTATGGCGCATTAAATAGCACCCACGCCGCCGCTAAGTTCCGTCGTGATAATTCATATACCCGACCCGAGTGAAGATAGGCCTTCGGAAGAAGCGTAGCTGTGAGCACGGACCCCCCGGTCGAGCCAGCCTGCCTTGTTAGGCCTCCGCTGCCTCCTGATCCTCCTGAAGAGCACGGACCCCCCGGTCGAGCCAGCCTGCCTTGTTAGGCCTCCGCTGCCTCCTGATCCCGCCCGCCCTACGATACAGGTTTACTTATTCTTTCTCCCTGAGCCATTCGAGTCAAGCTTCAAGATCCGGTTCCTTAAGCCGATCCTTAGGTCTTAAACCGTATTCCTTGTTGTGTATTAACCCCATAAGAAATGTACAATAAACACTTGTTATCTATTCCCCGAGTTTCATTGTATGTCGCAACCTGTTTACCCGAGAAAAGAGAATAGCAATGGCTATATAGCACTGGCGCAAAACACTCGGTTAAACAATTGTGATACGCAATGAAATTATTAATAAAAATGTCTTATGTTATACAGTGAACAGCTTGTGTTTTATAGAAAGATTTTAAATCGTAGAAGTTAGAATCACTTCTTGTCGTATTATAAAATTGTTTGAAAATAGAGTAATTGCAAGTGAAAAGAAGAGTAAAATCATTTAAACCTAATTGAAAGTGGATAAATGTTGAACTAAATACAAATTACTTCACGCGTAGTAAGGAACATTCGAGAAAGTCGTAATAAATTTAAGAGCGTTCCCGACGGAGCGGTTATTTTTTCAAGGAAATAAGCCAAACGAATGGGTAAATAATGCAAAATTTTTGAAATTACATCGTTATTTATGTGATTTAAATTAAATAATGCGAAGAGAGATAGCTTGTTACATTTAAAAGCGTAGTATCATCGTAATATTATCCCCGCATAAACAAAACCTGAAATTCTCAAGATTTTTAAACGAATTTAAGCGCGAGATAGACGAGGCGGTAAATTTTTTTAGTGGAAATTATCGAAATTAATAGGATTTTAAAGCTACAATTTGAAATTAATAAAATTATTAAGAAATACGATTAAAATAAATAGAAATATTTAGAGAAATTGATATTCTGAAAAAAAAAATAAAATAAAATTCATTAATAAAAGGAATTCAAATTCAAGCTAAAATTGGAAATAAATTATAATACTGACTTGTATAAAATCGTGTATATGATAAAAGTTAATAACTTGACGGTATCACCTGACTAAAGTATCTTGGAATTAGATGTAGTCCAAAAAAAAAAAAGAATACAGTCTAACAAGCATACCTACGGCAAGTTATATAAAATCATGATCCTTTAACAGCGACTTTTTTACTTAAAGATCTATTAGACTATGGAAGGCAAATGCGACCCATAGTTTAACCTCTAAGTGATTAAGTATGCTCGCGCAGTCGTATATCTCTGGAATCCAAACTCTGTTGTGGAGACGATTTTAATCTCAGAAACCGCTTAGCCCGGACAAGGAAGATTGCGAACGTAAAAAAAACCCCTCCCTAATACAAGTTAAAGAGAAAAACATATATAAACATATGTATATTTCCAAAATATTGCTTGACGTTATTATTTAGAAGCTAATTTTCCTAGAAAATAAAATAATAGTGGAAAAAAAAAAAAAAAAGTTAAGAACAGATTTCAACTAGTAAGATCATGTGGTAGAGAAAAAAAAAATCAAATCAAACTGGTTTTTTAATTGCAATGTTTTTTTTGGTGGAATAAATCAGAAACCACAAAGAGGATTGTAGTTGAAAATACACAAGTTGTAAAATCATTGTCATTTTGAAAGCTAATCTTATATATCATGAAAAAAGATAGTGATGGTAAGTAAGGCGGATGCGAAATTTACTGTCACAATTCAATATATAAGACAAGCCCGGGTGTAATTAATTGAAGAGTAATCTGAGATTGTACATCAATCAAGTACCGTAATAGACCCTAAAACAAGTTGAACAATTGCAAAACACATATATGAAAATATATATGTATTCCCACGAATTTTTATTTTAAAAAGAGGAAAAAGTTAAAACAAAATGCTTAAAAGAATTAAAACGATGAAAAAGTAAATAAATGCAAGAGAATTTAAATATAACGGAAGTAATAAAAAGAAATAGGAAAAGGTTAAAGTTTTAATTAATTAAAAAAAAAAAATTTTTAAAGATAAATTAGATCAAAAAAAATAATAAGAGTTATTGAATTAATGGTGGGATAAATTAATTGATATCTTGACATTAAATCGGACGGTTTTTATTTAATTTAATTTAATTTTTTTTTTCTTTCTCTCCTTTCTTCTCTCTTCCCTTCAAAAATTAAAGATGGCATCTAATCTAATAAATTTAGAGAGAATTGTGGGTTTTGAAAAAGATACAGTAGTGAGACTGAAGAAAATATTATTAGATAGAGGAATTACCCCAAAAAGAAATTTGAAATCTCTAAGAGAACAATGTAGATTATTTAATGAAAATTTGAATAATTCAGAAACCAGAGAATCAATAACTTCACCGGTAAATTCAGAAATAATGATTCAAAGTGAAGACGCAGATTTAACAATCAATCAGAATATGGAAAAAGAAATAACTCACGTTAATAGGAACCAAGGTATACGTTATGTCGAAAGAAAATTAATCAACCTTAGTAATTGGAAAATTACCTTCGATGGCACGACAGACGTTCACGCTTTTTTTGATAGAATTGCAGAATTGCAATACGCGAGAGGTATTGACAATATAGATGTAGCTAAAGGATTCATAGATCTTATTACAGGCACGTCACTAATGTTTTACCGGAAAATCTTTAGAAAGGATATTACTTGGACAGAAATTAAATCTGCTTTTATTAAAAGATTTGAGAATCCTGCGTTCCAAATGACAGAAAAATCTAGACTTTTCAATTTATTTCAAGGGAAAAACGAAATGGCAGCGGATTTTATTCTAGAAGCACTATCAATTAATGCAAAGTTAAACATTCCATTAGCAGAACAGGAACTTCTCTCCTTGATTACAAAAGGATTACTACCAGATTACGCACAATTAAGAATTGGTAAAGAAATTACAAATGTAGCTCAGTTACAAAAATTGTGTGATGAATTAGACAGAATTAAATTTAATACGATAAATAATACACAGAGGAGTTCATCTCAAAATAGTAACGTTAGTACGGAAGATGATCAAATAAAAATTAGATCGAAAATTTACCAATATAGACAGTTACATAACGTCTCAGTAGGTCAGTACATAAACTTGATTTCGTCCTTGAATAACAAATTAAAAATACCAATACCTGAAACAGAGATAGTAATTATTGTCAAAAACGGGTTGCTTCACAGATACAATAAACTATTCTTGTATGATTTACCAAACACCTGCGCAGAGCTAGAGAAAAAATGTTCCGAATCAGACAATACACATAATGCTAACCAGTTTGCAAACTCAAAATATAAAACTTTTAATAAGAATAATATTAGATCCACACAAGTGTCTTCATTATCTCCTTGTCAGGATATAGGCAAAAGTACGAAATTACGATTATGTTTTAGATGTAAACAAGCCGGACACTTTGCAAGGAATTGCAATCAAAATAATAATGTAATAATACCGCGGAGAAGTCCCAGATGGAAAAAACAGGAGTTGAGAAATAATAATTCGATTCCAGACCTTTCAAAACCACCTCCGTTTTATTTTAATAAAAACCAAAAAAACATGTAGACGGTCATTCCAATTTTAAACCGTCAGAAGTAGTAGCGAAGAAAGAATGGAATGACTGGTTAAAATATGTCAAATACTTTTTTGAAACAAAACCTCTTGAAACAATAAATATAAATTATGGTCTAGACGGTCGACTACACGCTAACTTTAAAATTAAAAATAAATATTTCACTGGACTCTTAGATACAGGAGCAGCGATTTCTTGCTTGGGTGGAAATATGTATAAACATTTCCTACCATTAGGTTACGAATTGATTCCTTGTGACATGACAATTAGCACGGCAGACGATAAGTTACAAAAAGTTTTAGGTAAAATTTCGCTTCCCGTGAAATGCAATGAGACGACAGAAATAATAGACTTTGTAATAATCCCGGCAATAGGACCCAGATTTATCTTAGGTATTGATTTTTGGAGAAAATTTAAGGTTGCTCCTAATTTATTTTCAAAAGATGCGAATAGTAAAATAACATCAATCTCAGAAATTAAAGTGTTAAAATCAAAAAACGACCTTTCACCTGCTCAATTACAAGAGTTAAACGAAGTTGTAAACGATTATCAGTCGATATCTTTTGAAAAGCGCGGCTTAGGAAAAACAAATCTTGCTACACATAAAATCGAAACCGAGGGCCCTCCCATAAAACAAAGATATTATCCATTATCACCCGTCAGATTAAAACAATTGGAAAAGGAAGTAGACGAAATGTTATCCCTGGGCGTAATTGTGAAGAGCCGGTCGGCTTGGTCAAACCCCGTGTTGCTGGTACCAAAAAAGGACGGAACGGCAAGGTTCTGTTTGGACAGTAGAAAATTAAACTCAGTCACAAAAGCACAAATTTACCCCATTCCGAATGTACACCGAATTCTAGATAATTTGGGTAATGCAAACTATATAACCTCTCTCGATTTTGTGAAATCATTCTGGCAAATACCCCTAGAAGAAAGTTCGTGTGAAAAAACCAGTTTCGTAGTACCCGGGAGAGGAACCTTCATGTTTGTCAGGTTACCGTTCGGTTTACGTAACGCGCCTAGCGAGTTACAACGCTTGGTTGACACTCTTTTCGGTCCAGAATTCGAGCCGAACCTATTCGCATATTTAGACGACCTAATTATAATATCCAAAACTTTCGAAGAACACATAATATTACTCAGGAAGGTACTTGATATATTAAAAAATGCAGGATTAACGTTGAATATTAAAAAATCGGAATTTTGTAAATCACGCCTGAGGTATCTAGGATTTGTAATAGATAAAGATGGTCTCCGTACCGACCCTGGAAAAGTAGAAGCGATAAAAAAATTTCCCCGACCCCAGAACACAAAACAGGTAAAATCATTTCTAGGTTTATGTAGTTACTATAGACGCTTTATAAATAATTTTTCGGATATAGCAGCTCCTCTAACACACATAACAGGAGGTACGAAAGGGAAATCTAATTATACGTGGAACGAAGAAACAGAAAAGGCATTTTCCGCATTAAAACAGGCATTAATAACGGCACCAGTCTTGAGTTGCCCAGATTTTAAATTACCGTTCATAATACAATGTGATAGCTCTAATTTCGCCATCGGGGCGTGTCTCTCTCAAAAATTTCCAGACGCAGAACACCCAGTAGCTTATTACTCGAGAGTACTGTCAAAGGCAGAAAGGAACTATAGTGTGACAGAGCGGGAACTATTAGCAATTCTAGACGCAGTATACAATTTTCGTTCATATGTAGAAGGATCCAGGTTCACAGTTATTACAGATCACTCCAGTTTAAAATGGCTTCTATCTTTAGAAAATCCAAATGGACGCCTTGCACGCTGGGCCACACGCTTATCGCAGTTCGATTTTGATATTGTTCATCGAAAAGGTTCACTACACGTAGTCCCAGATGCATTATCCCGCATAATAATTTCCCCAATAGACGTCAAAACATCGATTCCGAACTCAAAAGATAGTTGGTACGTGAATTTATTTAAAAACTGTATTGAAAATCCAGGTAAATTCCCGAACTATATTATAATAGAGAATAGATTATATAAACATTGTAAAGCCGATTTTTCATTGTTGGAAGATTACGATTGGAAACTGGTTTCTCCATTAGAGGATAGAGAAAAAATAATAGCTGAATGTCACGAAGCCATAACAACAGTTCACCCCGGAACCTTTAAAACATTTAAAAAACTTACTCTAAAAAATTTTTGGAACGGTATGTACCGTGATGTAAGGAAATTTGTTTCAAATTGCTCTGTTTGCAAGGCATATAAACACTCTACGAAACCCCCAGCAGGACTAATGTCACGTCCAAAAAATGCAGATCGCCCCCTTCAAAGTCTAAGTATTGATATAATCGGTCCGTTCCCTAAAGGTTACGATGGTAAATTTTTTATCTTGAGTGTGGTTGACGTATTTACAAAATATTGCTGGTTATTTCCCTTACGGCACGCGAATTCGAAATCAATAATACAAGCGCTTGAAGATAATATTTTTTTAACCGTTTCAGTCCCTAGAACGATAATATGTGATAATGGGAAACAGTTTATTTCCAAAGAATTCAAATCCTTCTTAAAGAAATATGGTGTACCCGATGTTTATTATAATAGTTTTTACACACCTATGAATAATGTAGTAGAACGTTACAACCAAACGATAGGTACCACTCTCGCGATCTTGGTGAAAGATGATCACAGACTATGGTCGGCAAACTTAAAAATAGTCCAAGCAGCAATGAATAATACAGTTAATTTAGCAACAGGCTATACGCCATTTTTCTTATTTCACGGTTTCGAACAGATAGTCCATGGGTCAGCACATTGTCGTATAATACCGGTAGTTAGTAATGTTGACACGCAAGAAACAAACACAGTCAGTGAGTACGCTACAAAATTACAAGAACTAATAGCCATATATGATAAAGTCACAGACTCACTGATGGAGGCTTATAAAACAAGCGCGAAACGTTATAACTCAGGACGAAGATTTATAAGTTATGAATCGGGAAATTTAGTGTGGAGACGGAACTTCGTCCAGTCAAAAGCAGGTGAATATTTTTCTGCTAAATTGGCACCTCGCTTCGTATGCAATAGAATAAGAGAAAAAATTTCTAGTACGGTTTATATATTAGAAGATTTAAACGGAAAACTGACGGGGAAATTCCATGTGAAGGACCTTTTGAAGTCAGAGAATTAATCCAAGAAAAAATAAAATAAAAGAAAGAAAAACCTTATTCCGGTTATGTTTATCTCCATAATTGAAATTCCTTCCTACCGCCCACACTTTACATACACGCGAGAAACGAAAACACCAAGTTATGTTATTTACAAAAGTTTAATTATTAATTTAAATATTCTTGTTAACAATGTTTAAAAAAAAAAAAAAAAAACGAAAAGTTATCTCATCAATCTTTTGAAAGATAAATAACGATTAATTGATTGAAGAATTAGGAAAGATTAACAGTGAGATTGTAATTGGAATGAAAAATTAGTTTTTTTTCTTCACCGCATTACCTTTTAACCTTCCAATTGCAATTCTCTTCCTCCTTCTCTCTCTCTTTCATTCTCCTCTTCGTTTTCATAAGGGAAGACTCATCTCTTATCTATATTTCTCTATCTTCTTTCTTCTCTCTCTCTTCCACTCTCTCCTTCCTTCTCTTCCCAAACGTGAAATATGTCTGGGTAAGTTAATAGAACATACCGCATTTACTGTTTTCAGAATAAATAGATTATGGTATAAAAAAAAAAAGAAGAAAGATTACGGGAAACAGTTACATTAAAGTATGATTTTAAAATAAAAATATACCCTTTGTGAATAGGCTTTCATCTGAATGAAAGAAGAGCAGCTCATATTCAATTGTATTCATTGAATCGCGTTTTTTTTGTCAAGTTCAACATTGCCTGAAATTGAATTCAAACGCAGGTTGTACGATGTGGACATGCTACTCCACTTCCAGGATCAGGACTCCAGGATCACAGTCACTTAATATACCGAATCTAAGGCCAATGCAACGCCATTTTTAAAAAAATAAATATAAAGAAAAAAAACATTGAACCGAAGAACGAAAACAAAAATATTTATTATGATTGAAAATATTTATGTACAAAAAAAAAAAAACAAAGAATAAAGATACAAAGATTCGTTAGAGGGCGACGTCCAAAAACCTTCTTTTTGGTAAGTAGTTAAAAAAAAAACAACTTACGGGAAGTTATTTTTTATCCTGACCCAGGACTGGAAATCAAACTTCATTTGATTTCCAAGGGATGTCTTGTTGTATAGATTTATGCATCTATATAACAAATAAAATATTTATATTTTTATCTCGTTGACAGGAGACGTTTATAGAAATATTCTGTATTATGATTATGGTGAATTAGGTCCTTCATCATATCATAATTATTAGTAGAAGTTTAATAGGACCCCCACAACCTTAATTATAATTGTTAAAAAATATTTTGGTAACAGTTCGGAACGTTAAAGGAAGTCAATCTGTTGTAATTTAATATGTTTTGAAACCTTCGGGCATATTTCTTAGTAAATGTTGGAGCCAGTTAATTATGAATTAACGATACCAGGAATAGGGTAAAAACATATTCAAAAAACGTGATCTTTTTTATGTAGTGTTTTTTTTTTCATATAGTTAATGGCTTTATTTGTCCATCCTCAGAGCGATAATGAAAATAAATTATTGATTTTCTTTATAGACAAATTTTACGACATGGGAGTCATGAACCTATGTTGTAAAAATAAGCTATTGATTACCTTTTATTGTGATGTGGAGGCTATCTGAGTGCACCAGCTAACTCCTTCTATTCATAATGAATTATAAATATCCTTGAATAAAAAAAAAAAATAAATTATTATATTAAAGTATTATTAATTAGGACTACCTGATAACAGATGCAAAATAACAAATTACGCGCCCAAATTATCCGCATTTGGGATAATCACAAAGAAAAGCTGATTTAAAAACAAACAAATTACCCTCAAAAATGATATCACGATAAAAAAAAAAGGCTCAAAGCTTACAAATCATAAAATAATACTTAAAGAAATAATTGAGAGTGTCCTTTTTATGAACGTAAACATAAATTAAAACAATTGAAAAAGAAATAAATGAAGTACATAGTTTTGGTCTACCTATATAAAAAAAAAAAAGACCATGGCGCCTTAAGTAAATAAATGTTTTTTTTACAATATAAGAAATAATTAAACAATAAATATCGATTGAAGAAGTATTGTAAAGCCAAACGGTCCTTGACTTTACAATAGGTAAGAAAATTAATTGGACTAAATACAGCATATTGATAAAATTGTGAGAAATAACCTTTAAATTTTAACAATATTAAATTAAAATAGAAAATTGAATTATGATATAGAAATAAAATGTATATAAATTGTATTTG
Organism: Limnephilus rhombicus; assembly: GCA_929108145.2. Taxonomy (NCBI): domain Eukaryota; kingdom Metazoa; phylum Arthropoda; class Insecta; order Trichoptera; family Limnephilidae; genus Limnephilus; species Limnephilus rhombicus. Next base: position 28,414,265 of record OV815278.1, read on the forward strand.
AAAATTGCAAATAATAGAATAATAAAATGTAAATTATAAACACGTAAATAGTTCAATTGTGAATTTACTTGACAAAGTCAGCGTGAAAATTCCGAAATAAAACGGAAGTAAAATAATCTGTGTTATGAAACTTGTACCGCACCTCGTGAGAGAATAACCCCTTAGAGATAAATATAATCTTTTAATATAATATCTTGAATCTTGATGAAGAATCTGTAGAAATTCTGTTGGTTGGAATAGAGGACGCAATAGGTGTCACCTAATAATCAAAATAAGGAAACCAATCTGTGTGAAGGTGTTCCTTATTGTTTTTTGAAACGTCGAGCGCAATCATTTGGAAATGTAGTGTATACAGAAGTGTTAACTGGTTTTCAAATGGATTGGTCAGTGAGGCAAGATCACTGTTTTTTAACGTGATGATGTATGCGCATACAGGAAGATGACGTTTCGGACGTATCTTTTTTTTTAAAAATTACAGGATGTGTATAGCCTCATAATTATACTGTCACGAGAGGTTCTGGTATGCCTAATAATTATACTTAAAGAAAACCATAAAAAACAGAATCAAAGATTAAGTAAGATAAATAGAAAAGGGTTATGAGGTAAAAAGTCAAAAAATTTTAATAACACAAGAAAAAGATGAAAAAAAAAAGTACATGTATTGTATTATCGTTTAATGGAAAGAAATTATAAAATACGAATATGTATCAATCCAATTGATTACATGACAATTGTCAGTTAATTTTTTCTTTCTTTTTCTTAAAATATTAATTTAAATTTTTTTTTATTAATTCAAAGTTATGAAATAAATATATATGATAATGAATTGAATTGGCATAAAATGTTATGTAAAATGCGGAAGAATTGACCTCGGTTGTTCAGAAAAAATAAAAACGCATTAAAATATCCATAGAATGGATAAGAGAAAAAAAAAAATGTATATAATCAATAAAAATTGGTATAAATACAAAAATGTTATGTAAAATGCGGAAGAATTGACCTCGGTTGTTCAGAAAAAATAAAAACGCATTAAAAATATCCATAAAATGGATAAGAAAAAAAAAAAAGAAAATGTGTATAATTAGTACGTGTAAAATATGAATAAGTAATTTACCTTTTGTTAAATGAAAAATGATAAAATGAGATGTTCAAGACAAATTGCTTGACATTCAGTCAGCATTAATGATTGGTTTAGTGAATAATTTTTTTTTTCTCTCCCTTTTTATTTTTATTTTTTTTTCTCTCTCTTATAACTAAAACTGAATATAGTTAAGAAATCAGGAGAGAATTGATTATCAAATTTTAATACAGAAAGAAGAAATAATACCCTACTGAAATTACATTGCTTTGCTATCTTAGTCTTCTGTTGTTCCGAGAAGGAAGGTGATCGTTTGTTAACAGAGTAAATAATTTCACAAATTATGTTAACAAACGAAGCGTGTTTTGTATCGCAAGAATAGCGTGTTTTGTATCGCAAGAATAGCGTGTTTTGTATCGCAAGAATAGCGTGTTTTGTATCGCAAGAATAGCGTGTTTTGTATCGCAAGAATAGCGTGTTTTGTATCGCAAGAATAGCGTGTTTTGTATCGCAAGAATAGCATGTTTTGTATCGAGAGAAAGGACCGGTACAATTTCTTTAGCAATAGGGTTGTATAGCTTGGCTCACAGGTAGATAAATTCGTTCTTGGCTCAGTAGGTAGGGAGTGCTAAATTAATTACGGTAGTGACAACCCCTTGTCATAAATGGCCTGCAGGACATCCAGAAACACATGCAAAGAACAAGGAAACTCTTCAAGGACACAAGGAGCAATTTTTTAAATCGGAACGCATATTGAAACAGTATGAACACCTATACACGGGAAACACCATTACTCCGTCAAGGTTCTTCAAAGAGGAAGGCACACTCTCCACAAACCTACAAATGCAAGAATGCTGAATTTACAACTTACCCCCACATTTCCTTCATAATGGCACGAGTCAAGCAAGAACAGTCCTGACAACCTTCTCACACTATATTGGACAGAGAAGGCAGTGTTATGTTAGCACAAAGATTGCAAACAAAACGTATGGAGCTATACAGTTAATAAATAAATAAGTCGCGCATGCGCAGACAGAGCTGCAACAAAGCGGGAATAGGTATAAAAACAACAGCGCGGGAGCACCCAGCCCTCTTGGTTTCCCCTCGTCCGGCAGTTGAGTCCCACACCTAGTCACGCACGGCTGTCATTCACGAGACGCCGTAGCTCATAACTTCGCGACGCGTGCCGCAAACAAAATGGCTAAGTTCCGCTACAGAAGTTGATATTGTGTAACGATCTATAACTATTGTCGTGAGTAGCCTCCCGCCGTGAATATCGCAAGATATCCAGATGAAACGTGTTATGGCGCATTAAATAGCACCCACGCCGCCGCTAAGTTCCGTCGTGATAATTCATATACCCGACCCGAGTGAAGATAGGCCTTCGGAAGAAGCGTAGCTGTGAGCACGGACCCCCCGGTCGAGCCAGCCTGCCTTGTTAGGCCTCCGCTGCCTCCTGATCCTCCTGAAGAGCACGGACCCCCCGGTCGAGCCAGCCTGCCTTGTTAGGCCTCCGCTGCCTCCTGATCCCGCCCGCCCTACGATACAGGTTTACTTATTCTTTCTCCCTGAGCCATTCGAGTCAAGCTTCAAGATCCGGTTCCTTAAGCCGATCCTTAGGTCTTAAACCGTATTCCTTGTTGTGTATTAACCCCATAAGAAATGTACAATAAACACTTGTTATCTATTCCCCGAGTTTCATTGTATGTCGCAACCTGTTTACCCGAGAAAAGAGAATAGCAATGGCAATATAGCAACGTCTGTGCGAGTCCGCATCGTGATAAATATTGAGGCAAAGGCTACACGTTCAATATTTATCACGTCAGTATTGTGGAGGGTTTCGTACAGTGAGTAGTATATCATTATATCATTATTAATACATACTCGTCAACATCGCTCTGGTGTAAGACCACCATTTAGAATTGAGACATTGCGTGAAATGGCTTTGGCCGTGTTAGGTGTTCAGCCTTATAATTTACCCCAATTGGGGATTCCACTGTTTCCAGACGGTTAGGAACAGTTGACACTCTTGTGCGGTATTCACATAAACAAATGATGGATACTTGTGAAGCATTTATCTATGTTCTTCGAAACCACAAAAAGGTGAGAAAAGGGATTTGTTTATAAAGACCTCCTCGTTCATTGCTGTCACGATGCGTATTGATGCGTATTATGCGGTACATGTATTATGCGTATTATGCGGTACATGTTGATGCGAAACTAGGCTCTCAACATTTATCACCATCAGTGGGTTCACGATCCGGAATTCAGGAAATTAGAAATCCTGTGATTCATATTGTGATCCGTCAATTCTTTGGTCGGCACGACCAAAAAAATATCACGATATTTGATAAATATCTGCGCATCACCATATATATTGAACATCTAGGGTAGCAAACTGATCTATATTGATGAATCACGATCCATCAGTAAGGATCGTGATAAATATTGAATCGTGGTAAAAATGTATATGCTACGCCTAAATCAGAAGATAAATGATTTTTTTTTTATTTCTAAAAGTTAAAGAACGAAGGTACTCCAAATAAGGACAGATTCCCACTTACACGAAGCCCCTATAAACGAAATGTAAAAAAATCTATCAAATGTTTTCATAATAAACCTCGGATATTTTATAGGAAACTATAAAGCAGTTATTAATGCAGAATAATTCCAGTAAGAAACTAATTAATAATAAATTAGATAACATTTTGTAAATATTATTCATAAATTTAATCAACTTTTTTGTCAAACTACTCTTAGATTAGCTTTTATAAGAAACAAGGTTGAAAGCATTATTAGTTTAGGTCAAAAATATTGTTTTATTGCTCACTTAAAACATTATTACGATAAATTTTGCTGATTAATTTAATATATTATTCTGTCGTTGGACGTCTCATTGAAAATTATCTTAATTACTCGTGAACTTAGGCCCCTTCAGATCAAAATTATTATGTGTGATGTATTATGTATGAATGTAAACATGTTGATTAATTTGTGGACTATTTACAGAAATTGATGCGCCTTTTACCAATATCTTTGCTTTAATTACACAAATTAAATAATACATTCCTCGTCAAATAGTAATTTGAACTCTTGTCCCGTATGCACATAAAAAGTAATACATTTTTTTCATGTTTAGCCATTATTTTCACAATGCGTTTGAATTTCTGATTTAAATCTATGAAAATCTTCTGTCTGACGTAGTTAAATTTCTTGATTGATGAGTTCTGCCGCCATGAAATTTTTCATAGATTTTTAAAGTCTGGCACGTTAGCGAAAATATTTTCATTAGTTACATTCATATTTAAATTTGAACTGTCAAAAAATTAAGCAACTTTTTTTTTTGTTCGTTTCATATTTTTTAATAAAATTGTTAAAAAATTAAAAATACTACGAAAGAGAATGCAAAAATAAATATAAAGATACTTAGTAAAACTAGTGCGGTACCTATTTAATAGCTTATGCATATATATTTCTTTGAAAATACTTTTATAATGAAAAATATGTATTTTATTTAAAAAAAACCGTCGATTTTTTCAATTTTGTAAAGTGCTTAAATTTAAGTGATTAAACCTTACTTTATTGTCCGTATTATACTTTTGGTTAGTTTGTTGGGACCGGCCTTGTTATCCGAAGACGAATCGCTCAATACTTAAGTCAGTTTGGTCGCAATCAAAAATTACCCTTAATAAGTGTGGTTAGACCCTTCTCGATGCAAAGTGACGAAAACGAACATAAATCAAAAATATCCACGAACCATCATTCATTATTTCGCAAGCCACAATAATATTCTGCCAATAACCGCGGCCTTATTAACCTGGTATTATCGAAGGTATTCAATTTAAGAGATCAGCTTTTAAACGAGGTTTAGCCAAAAATCACCAGTTTAATAATAGCATTGAACGCCGAAATAGCGGTCATAATAAGAAAAACTAACACACTTGCTGAATGTGATAAGATTAAATTTGAAGTATTTAAATTTTATTCAAACATTCTTCATGATATCTGACATAGTAACAACAACTACAAAAAACAAATGGTTTTTGTGATATATATTTGTCCCCTGGTGAAAGACCACCATTATCCACACCACATCACCATAAAGGTGACCAGATCTGAATAGTCAAGTTATTCACAACCTGCTTCTTCCCTGTGTCTATCGCTTTACATCAAACGTCACTCATGTCAATATGTTATTTTCACTGTTTTTACATAATAATTATTGTTAAAACAATTTCTTATAGCTAGTAATAATGGCTTTTTTATTGTTTTATGTCGTCGAATAATTGTTCTATAATGATAAGTATTTTCTATAACAATTGCAATGGTAAACTAAATAACTTTTTTTACTGTGAATACTGCACAAGAGTCCCAACAGCTCCCGTCTGAAGCCAGTGAGACTATAGCATCCCCAATTGGGGTATGTTGTGATGCTGAAGGTAGTGGGGAAGGTAAGGAGATGAGGAAGAGGAAGGTGGGGTGGGTGGGTGGCTATTCAGATCAGGTCACCAAATATGGCAAAAACCGTTTCAAGCAACGTTTCAATTCTGAATGGTGGTCTAAAACTAGGGCTATACTAAGACCAATTGGGGTATGTTGTGAGGCTGAATGGAGTGGGGAGGGTAAGGAGATGAGGAAGAGGAAGGTGGTGAAGTACCGGGCTATTCAGATCAGGTCACCAAACATGGCTAAAGCCGTTTCAAGCAACGTTTCAATTCTGAATGGTGGCTTACACTAAGGCCATATTATATACTTCGCGAGCAGTTGAGTCGACGGCGATTGGAAACAGAGTGCTTCGATTTATAGCTCGGCCGGTCACGGTCTCGGATGATAATAAGCCCTTGTCTACTATTCACTATTGATTTTAAAATCAAGAAAATCTAATCATTAAAATCATGAAAATCTAATCGACGTCCAAAACCAGAAAAAAATAAGTAAGTGTATAATATTTTTCACTCATTTTTAACAGTACCTAATCCTCAATTGTGAAAATATCCCATTGAAAATTCCATAGTCCCACTGACTCAATGTAAAAAAAAATGTTAAAAAAATCGAGTGCAATTCACGCGCGGTAGAAGTTAAACCTTCACCCACACAATCTCAACCAATAGTAGCCTTGGAAAGTGAACTCACAATCAAAGCGGCCAAAACGCGCAGCTTGACAGAACGGTAGGTACCTTACGTAGGTAAGGTTTCATTCTATCTCATTCTCTCGCAGGCTAAATCCAAAAATTTTTGTGTTTGTCTCTTCTTAGGTTTCTGTTTCACAGAGTTTCAAATCACAACGGTGGTAAAGAAGTTTCACTTCATTATCACAACTTATAAGGATTATGTTTTGCGTGGTCCAAAGTACAAACGATAAAAATAGGAAGGAATCTTCTTCTTCTTCTTTTTCTTGACCCCTGTCCGTTCAACGGACGTTGGCTGTCATGTTGGCTATGCGGACTTTGTTTACTGCGGCCCGGAACAGCTCTACAGTTGACTGGCCAAACCACTGCGTCAGGTTTTTCAGCCTTGAGGTTCTCCTTCTTCCAGGGCCCCGTCTTCCGGCAATCTTTCCCTGCATTATGAGATGCAAGATCTTATACTTCTCTGGATGTCTCGTCACATGTCCAAGATATTGAAGTTTTCGGATTTATATAGTTTTAATAACTTCTTTTTCTTTATTCATCCGAACCATAACATCTTACCTAATTCGTCACCCTGTCCATCCAGCTTATTTTAAGTATTCTCCTGTAGATCCACATCTCGAATGCCTCAAGTCGTCTAATTAGTTCTTCAGTAAGCGTCCATGCTTCAATTCCATAAAATAATATCGAAAACAATATCTGACCATAAAATAATATCTGACCATTCGCACGTAATCCAAGGTTGAGATCATGACTGCAGAACATCTTTTTCATGCGGATAAAGGTTGCACGAGCTTGCTCAATGCGGAATTTGATTTCAAACGAAGGATACCGTCTATCACTTTACACTACAGCCCAAGTATACAAAACTCTGTACCTTCTCTAATTTTTTTCCAGCAATATAAAGATTTTCACTCAATGCGTTATTTTTACTTATAAGCACGTATTTTGTTTTATTTATATTCAGTCCAAGCCCAAAATTCTCACAAGGTTTCACTACTTGATTCAGCAGATGTTGTAGATCCTCAATGTTACTTTTTTTTATTGAAATAATAGATAATACATAATATAATCAACAAACAAGTCCTGCTAAGCCAATTGAATCGGCTTGTCAACAGGTGCTTATATTTTAGTTACATATTTATACATTTTTTAAATTTAAAATTTACATCTTATATCTACAGATTCAACATTTTTCCAAACATATCAAAATCAATATAAATCTTTTTTTTCCGATAGCCAATTTTTCACCATATATTTAACCTTATTCATAGAATTACATTGCTTTATAGTGTCAGGTAATAAATTAAATATCTTCGGTATGATATATTCAAACGTTCTCTGTCCGTACTTATTGTTAAATTTCGGAACTATTAACCCGTCATTACGCGTGAATCTAGTGCTGTATTTATGTTCTAATTTCTCTTTATGCTGCGGGGTAAATACATGCTGAATTATAATTTTGTGCCAAAGTATTGCCTTAACAGGTAAAATTTTGGCACTCTGAAACAGCAACGGTTTATTTTGTCTCTGTTTGAAAATATTAGGGACGACCAATAATTTTACAATTGCGTTTTGTACAACTTGCACTTGTTTCAGATTGGTTATAGTAGTATTTCCCCATATTGTTAATCCATATCTTATAATAGATTCTGCTAGTGACATATAAATTATTTTAAGTGTTTCAATTAATAGGAAAAAATTTAATGTGTACATTCTGCCAGCAATCGATCTGAGTCTTTTACAGGTTTTTTTTTATATGTTTGTCCCATTTAAAAAAAACAATCTACTGTATCACCAAGATACACGTATTCGGAATATTTTTATGGATGCAATTAAAATTATGAGAAATAATATTAGGATTAAATTGAAATTTGGCATTAGGTGATCTTACTTATAACAAGTACTTGGTAGGAATCTATCATTCTAAAAAAACTTGTTCTCTTTTAGCTCCAATCGTTTCGAACATGGTTGGAAAATTCGCGTGTAATAACGGAGACGGAGGAGGCAATGAAAAAGCCAGATAAAAAGCCACAAAGAATCCATCGCGTTCCGTTTCTCTCGGCGGGCCCGGCCGCGTGTGATTATCGCATAATTCCCGGTAATTTGCCCCCGCCAACCTATGATTTGGGGGGCTAAAAAGCTTGTTCTTTCGACGACGGTTATTTTCTGCCCCAGCCGTTCAGTGTAAAATATAACCTCCTCCGCTAATCACAGGCATTACGGCCCGATATGGAGACAGCTTGTCGTGCTATGCCGAGTCGGCCAGTCGCAGTATATCAGACTATACCAGACACCAGTGGCTGCTCAATGTTCAATTGTTACTATATTTTTGTAAGAAAAATATATTTGGATCGCGTATCCTTGAAAAATCCTGAGAAAACCTTCAATTTAGTATTGGGACCTCGACCAGGTTCCAGGACCTCAGGACGGACTTAGGTACATACTCGAAAAGGTATTTTCAAAAAAACAATTCATGAAAATATTCAGGCGTGTTTATTGCTTCCTCTTCACAATTTTAGAATTTCGATCACGGACACATTCAAAATTAAGTGCTATTTAATGTTTTTAAATGTCAACGTTAGTTATCATGCGCGTTCACGAAACTTGGTAGTAATATTAATATCTTCCAGAGGGTATTTATAAATTATTTTTTTAAATAATTGTTCTTTAATAATTGTTCTTTTTTAAATTATACAAGATTTTTTAACCTTCTTATTATTTACAATAGCCGTTATTACTAACTTACACGATCATTAATTTACTAATTGAGCTAGAACTCCCTCACCAAACACAAGAGCATTGTCTCTTTATGGTGAGGAAAGGCAATTTTATTTTTATTTTTTGTTAACCTTATTTAACTATGTAACTATGTAACTGTTGTAACTTCATATGTATTTTTAATAAACATTGCCAATAAAAAAAAAAAAAATTAAAAAAAAAAAAAATAAAAAAATAAATTAATTGCAATTTAAATTCAGTACATACAGTAGTTTATTCACAGTCCTCTTCGCTAGGGATTCCTGCTCCGACGCGAAGTGAAGGCAGTTGTGTTACATCTTGTTTTCCTCATCTTCATGTTTGTTGATTTCTTCATCTTCGTGATGCTTACTTTGTTTGTTGATTTCCTCATCTTCAATTTTGTTTACGTTAGGTTGAGTTAGTGTTACTTTATACATTTTTTTATGATTTCCTCAAGCTCATCTTTACCTTTCCATCTTTGAATATTGTTTTTAAACTTGTTTATGTCCGTGGTATTATACATTTGGTTTTCGAAAATCATTTAGTAAGATCTTAATATTTTCGGAAAACTGTGGATGAAATCAACAACTGGTAAAATTTACGAATAATATTTTGAATTAATAAAAGCACTAGTTGTATTGAACAGATATTATTTATAAAATTTAATATATGTTCCGTGAGATTTTTTTATTGGAAACCTGGAATTTGTAATAAATCGCTAAGAGGTGCGTGGTTTACATGGCAATGCTGGGATGTGCACACGCAAACCATTATTTTTCTTTTTTGTCAACATGTTTTTGGTTTTAGGTTTTTGGGTTTTCGGTTTTTAGGTTTATGGTTTTAGGTTTGTTTCAGTCAAAAACCTGATAGAAGTTCTTCTCAAGTACACCTGTTATCATTAATTAATTCAGTCATTTATTACACTTCGGGGGAGTGTCATCTATTCACTTTTGGATTATCTGGTTCGAGTATTCAAGAAAATGACAAGATGCAAAAAGAAACAAGAAGACCCAAGAAAGGTCAAGAAGAGCCTTTAGAGCCTGCGTCTTAACGCAGCAAAAATAGACATGAAGAGTAAGAAAAATCAGGAAGAGGCTAAAAGAAGCGAGAAGAGGCAAGAACAGAGTAGAAGAAACACGAAGAATCATCAAGATACAAGAAAATGCAGGCAAAACCGACAAGAGTCAACAATAGGGGAGAATTTGAAAGAAGGTGCAGTAAAAACAAAGATGAGTGAAGAAAACCTAAGGAGAAGCAAATATTAGACGAAAAGAGACAAGAAATAGCAAGCAGTGCCGAGAATATTCAAGAGACAAGAGAAAAGAGACGAGAAGATCCAAGAAGAAGCAAGGAGAGCTAAAAAGAGCCAAAAAGAGCCAAGAAGAGACGAGAACATCCAACAAGTAGCAAGAAAAGACGAGAACAGTCAAGAAGAGAAAAGTAGAGACAAGATAAGACAGGCAGAGGCCAGAAGAGACAAGAAGAAACGAGAAGATACAAGAAGAGACAAAAAGAGGCAAGAAGAGACAAGAAGAAGACCATTAGAGGCAAGGAGAGCCGAGAAGAGACTAGAAGATTCCAAAAAAAGACAAGAAGAAACAAGAAAAAGCGAGAAGAGGCAAGAAGAGTCGAGAAGAGCCAAGAAGATACAAGAAGAGACAAGAAGAGACTCGAAGATCCAAGAAGAAGCAAGAAGAGACAACAAGATCCAGGAAGAGGTAAAGCAGCCAGAAACAGACAAGAAGATACAAGAAGAGACTTGAAGATCCATGAAGAAGCAAGAAGAGACAAGCGACAAGACCCAGGAAGAGGTAAAGCAGCCAGAAATAGACAAGAAGGTCCAAGAAGAGCCGAGAAGAGGCAAGAAGAAGGAAGATATCTTAAAAAATATATATATATAATGCTCAATCAATTCCTTTATTCCTGCCCATCCTATATTCCAATATTGACTTATTAGGTTGCCATGTATACCGGTCCAAGTCCTAACAAATCAGTGCCCCCTGGTGTACCGGTCTCACCGGGACAGGAGTGCTCCTGGCTGGGGTGGTACAATCGTATCGTATCGTATATCGTATAATGTTTCATTGCTACGAGTATGATGCTATTCTTTTCTAACTGTCTCATCAATATTTAATATACCGAAAGTTATTGATAATAATTGTGCCACGATTAGAAAACCGCCATGATCTTCCTTTCTCGATATCCCTTTTAAACGTTTAACGCACTACGTTAGTTCTGTGAATTTGTCCAAACCACAACTCATAAACAAAATTTGGAAAGCTCGCTAAGAAACACATTAAAGAACTCGCGGAAGTATGGCAGTCATCAATCCTAACACCGACAAGCAATATGCAATAAATGAACCGCGCCACTAACAAAGCGCTGATAAATTACCCCTGAGTCTCAGATGTGTTTATCTGTTGGGCCCGCATTTTATGCTTTATAGTTTATAGCCGACAAACCGTGTGGGCCGACTTCGGTCATAATTACACGTCTGGTTTTATGCTAGTCGTGTCTAGATTCAATAACTATTTCAAATGAAATGGTTCTACAAGTTCTGGGGAGCCAGACTTATTCTTAAAGTGGACTTAAAGCGACACTGGTGGTAGGATAGCATCAAATCAGGAATGAAAACAAAGCTATCAATTGAGATAATAATAATATTAATATTGGTATTTTTTCCAGAATGTGTGGAGGTAAGTGCCATCCAACACATTCTCCAAATCCCCCACAAAGGATAAGTACGTAGTTACATAGAGTTGGTGGTTCGCGACGTCCGATGTCCGAACTCTTCATGATGACAGTCTCAGGCAAAATTCTTTCATCTTGAGAATTTGCAATCATTATAACAAAAAATGTATCGATGCTGATATCTTGTCGTGTACTTTAAGCTCTTTCAAACATATATAGTTAATGGAGCCTTATAATAACCAATTCATCACTAAATACTCGTAGATTTAGACCTCCGTAGTCCAGTGGGTAAGACTCTTGACTCACAATCCGGAGGTCGCGGGTTCGAACCCGGCATGCGCAAATAAATTTTATTTGATTAATTTGTGTTATTTCACAATTAATTCATTTAAAATAATATATAGTATATTTGCGGCATATTCCAGAGTGGAAGATACTATCAGTATCGCCCTGGTGTAAGACCACCATTCAGAATTGAAACGTTGCTTGAAAATGGCTTTAGCCGTGTTTGGTGACCAGATTTGAATAGCCAGGTACTTCCCAACCTTCCTCTTCCTCACCTCCTTCTCCTCCCCACTACCTTCAGCCTCACAACATACCCCAATTGGGGATGCCATAGTCTCACTGGCTCCAGACGGGAGCAGTTGAGACTCTTGTGCGGCATTCACTGTAAAAAAAAAAAAAAAGATTAATTCACTGTAACAAAAGTAAAAAATTGATACCGTACTTTTTATGTATTTGAAATTTAAAAATAATGTAATACGTATAGGTATGTGTATATGCGTAAATGTGTATATACATATTATTTTTCCACTTTACATTAGGTGTTTTTTCAATTTTTTTTATTGATTTATAAATAAATATATTTTTTAAAATAGCCATATAACTGGCAAACTACATGATGTACTTTTATTTTACTTTAACTTGTTTCTTTTTATAAATGTATATATTTTTTCTCAATCCCACGTGTGATGTTTTTAAGTTTTTATCATTATTATTATTTATACATACATTTATTTTTTCTACTTTTTCATCTAATCTTATATGTATATTTTTATATCGCACAGTATTAGACAGTATATATATGGATTATGTTTAGATAATTTATCTAGTTCCTATCCCTATAATATAAGGCCAAAAAAATATTAATGACTTTTTATTTATTATTTGGGCACGATGTTAACATTTATTATTGGGTTATAACCTAATTATTACAATTTATTGTTTTCTTTAATGCATGTAATATTATTAACCTTTAAATTTCCTAATAAAATAAAATAAAATGTTCAAGAGAATAAGAGAAGTCGGAGACAACATAGGAAAATATGGTATTATCAACAGAATAATAAATTAGAAAAAGAGCCGGTATGAAAGAACAGATCTTCTGTGAGACGTAGTTGGAAAATGAATGAATCAAGGAGTGTGCTCCAAGACAGAGCTGCAAGGCAGTCAACCCTACCTTTCATACTCTGCGTGGTTACATGGTTACCCTACGTGGTTTAAGTCCAAAATCTTCTTACTTCAGAAAAGAATATTGACTACGTTGTTTAAAACTCACTGTTAAAAGTTTAACCTACTTTCGTTCTCGTTTCAACTTGTTTGTTTCTTCTGCATCGACAGATGTTAATTATCAGGTAGATTGACATTTGGACTTTCACATGAACAAGTCATCAAAACCCTCATTAAAATCATATAATATTAATAAAAACCTGCTTGTTCGGCAAGTTACATTGAAGATAACTGGAAATAATAACATAAGGTTGAATTATTTTTAATTTTTTAAAAGAAAAATAAATTGGTAAAATTAAGAGTAATGCAAAAAAATAACGACCAAATTTAAACAAATAAATAGGTGGATATGTTACTGTAAATGTCCTTAGGTACTACGGTAGACCTTCAGATTTTCCAATAAATCCTAAGATTTACCAACTTTTTATGTTCATAAATTTTAGGATTTACTAGTGAAACCTAAGATTTACAAATTTACGGGCTCTTACAGTAACAGATACAAAATCAAAAATATTACGTATCCAGAGGTCAAGTGTTGGAAGCCCGGTAGGGGCATATATTGTTTGATTCGGTGACCAGACAACTCAGAATCAACTTAATCCAACAACTCTTCTGAAAAGTCTTAACGGTGAAAAAAATATATAAAAAAACGGTTAAATAGGTTACTTTAGGTTAGGTTATGGGCTTTCTTTTAGATTTAACTTTATAATTTTCATCTGTAATATTTTAACATAGGTATTTACTTATATTTCAAACAAGAAAACTTGTACAATGTGTCCTTAGAACAGGGTACCTCACTAAGTTCACATTTTTCTCTAAAAAAACTGTAAAACAAAGAAAAATAAATAAGTCTTACTTAAATGCAGATGCCACAGGCTCTGGATAGATGGAATCCGTGTGATGATTTCATAAAAAAACAAATATTTGTACGTAAGTAGGTAAGTACCTAAAGAATAGATAAGAAACCATGCTTTCTTACTACTTTCAAGCAAGATATTCGCAAAATACGTTTATCTTCAATCTAAAAAAAATAATAATTTGATGAATGATTCGTGATACTCGTACCACTAGAAAAACTGATCAATAATTTCATGGGTTTAAATTTTAAATCATATCGCCGGGTTTACATAACGACATGGTTAGAATAAGGTCTTTAAAAGCCGCGCTATGATATTAGGCGCTTTATCTGATGTGATCATCGGGACCGCGGCCATTTGTCGATTTTTATTGGGCAGTATGATTGTAGTTTATTACGTGTGGAGAATTAGTCCGATTCACGTTCCCGCTGCGGGAAACATGCGTCCAAACTAATCACTGGTGATTGAAATGTTCATGATTGATAAATTATTTGAGATTATTTATGCGTTTTGGGCGGGTTCAAAGTGGTTAACGTGTTATAAGCAGTCTTATGTCGGTCAGTGGTGAGCAAATAATCTAGTTTTAAATGCTTGAAAAATATGCATATAGACCGGTTAGAAGCTTATTGGACAAATGCGTTGGGTTCCCAGTTCTATCCAGCATCGTCAGTATTGAACCTCTGATAGCTAGGTCCCCCAGCTTCAACAATATTTTCCGCTCATAACGTTGATAGTAGGAGTTTAAAAAAAGTAAGTTTAAGTTTTAATGCAGGTTTTTTGTAACCTGTGAATTTTGGTCTTTCCTAAAAAAAATAATTTCATTTGAAATCCTGAAAACATTCTATAACACATGCATATAATTAGGATTTTTTAATATGAAGAAGTACTTTAAAAAAAAAAAAAAATAAATAAATAAAAAATAACCTCAATTCTATCTTCTGACAATTAACTTTTATTATTTTTGTTTTTTTTTTTCTCTTCAATATTCGATATATTACGAGTGCGTCACATCTTTATTTAATTATTAGTAACACACACAAAAAATGTGTTCATGTACTCTAGGTTTTACATACACACTTTGTTTTAGTGGGTATATATGTAAAAGCCAAGTCTTGTCAAGTTTTATTATCAAAAGTGTATTAGTTTTTTATTGGTACAACTATATTATTTATTATGTAATACTTAAATAATGCAATTAATTGTAATTTTTTTATGTGAAAGTCCACTAAGGCATTAATAAATAAAAATTAAATAATATATGTATGCATCAAGGTAACGCTGTAAAAGCTCTTGAAACGAACTCTATCATCGTGAAATTTCCACATACATGATATTCGGAATTTCTTGGCCAACACAACAGTATTTTTGATTCGCAACGTTACTTTCTTCATGGGTTGTGGAGCTTCGAAATATCCACTTACTTAGAAGGTTCATGAGTTCAGAAGTGAATCTCGTGCGAAATGTACTAGCATAATCATTTAAAAAATCATTTTATGTGATGAAAAACAAAAAATAAAATTCAAAACTACTTTGGAGATGTACGAGTAGGATGTAGAGAGGTTTTCTGAAAACTTTTAAAAAACGGAATATGCGCTAAATTTACTTGATAGTGTATTAGTAAGAGTAAAACTATAAATGTAGTAAAATCGAAGATTGAGGAAAAACATTGTTTCTAGTTGATAAATTTATTGAAAAAAAAACTTTCCAAGAAATTCAAAACTCTCGTTTTGTACCCCTGCCGTGAATTATGCGATGATTTATGCCTTTGATGTCCCGACGACCAAAAATTAATAAATCCGTTTACCCTCATAATAAGGTAGGATGTATGTACTTAAAGATATACGGAGAATTGATGGGTCTTGGCATTCAGCCGAAGCAATCATGTTAATAAAAGAGTAAAACCCCTCAAATTGTATCGTAAAACGTGAAGGTTAACAAAAACGCCTGTCCGGGATCAAATTATACTTCCCCGTCGATATAGATTTACAGAGACTATTATTAAAATCGAATAGCAAGTGGTTTGCATTGTACAAAAAATAAATGTTCTCTTTACGACACTATCTCTTCCAGTTGTTTCTATTTCTCCTTTCAGAAAAAAATGTTATTTCAATAATTTGATAAACGGAATGAGTATGATATACAGGTAGACAAATGAAATAGCTTGCTGTAGGCATAAAAGATACCAAATTTTTAATGCAATAATTTTCCCTTTCATACTTTTCCATCCAGCATATCATTATACCACTTCATATCACAATACAAAGAAACGTCGTGAATGCTCCCATAGTTCTGCCATTATTTCAAAGGAAGTAGCTATGAAAAACGTTGATCGATAGCCAGGCAACGCGCCAAACTCGTGTCCAATAAGTGTACATTATTTATTTATTCAATTATTTATTTACATAATTAATTTATGCCTTTGTATAGGTTTCGCACAGGATTTTTTTACAGTATCTCCATACAGAAGGCCTTGAGGAAATAATTTTCCACAGGGTCTGTGCCGGATGCCGTGTAAATAATCTTTTAAGGAAAGGAAGGGCAGGAAGTTAGGAAGAAATCTAGGGGTCAGTGTGTCCAGGAGTGACGGACGGAGAAGTTCATATTATGGTAGTTATTTGCAGAATTTCTGCACTAAAATAAATTCTAAGATCATTTAAAAGGGCGCTGTAGTTCAAGAAAATTGCCAGAAAACCCACAATTTTATAACATAGAAAGCAGAAGATTTCATTTTAGTCAGTCATTTAAATTGAAGATGTCCACTGACTCGACATAATTATTTCCCTCCATTAGTATTCTGGGCAATGAAGACTACATATTATGGTATTTAGGCCCATACTTTAACACAGAAATAAATTTACAATAAGGGTATTGCAGTTTAAAACAAAATTGCAGGAAAACCCACAATTCTAAAACTTAGAAAAATGCATTTTGTATTCTTTCAGTGGCTTGTATACGAATATTGCATTGTGGTTTCCAGGCGGGAGAATTGTACTGAAGTTGACTTCTAACAAAGGCACAATATGACAGTTTAATACACTTATAACCTAGTTACAAATGCCATTATTATTTATAAGTCCTTATAAGGGATTTCCGTTATATGGTTAACAAATGAAATATTTGATGGAATGGTGATGATGACCAAATCTTTGATGATTGGGATGTGAATGGGATGTTTTTATGAACAGTTCTAATGCTCATCAGCTCGACTATTAAATGATTTGCCGTATTCTATGTTGTTCCTACTTTATGAAACTCTTCTCTCCCGTCCTTCATGTTAAACGTTTATACAATTGTGTTGTATAAACGTTTAACAGAATAATAAAGTAGCTTCTCACTTACGAACCATGAGTTCCTTGTGAATTTATATAATCAATAATAGGTACCTCATTTCGCAATACAATTCTAATCCTAGTATCTTCTCTTTGAAATGAGCATAATTTTATAAATGACTCAATTACTTTAATACAGCCAGCCAACTATCGATTTTACTTCCACATCAGCTTTTTCCATGTAGTCCAACGTCGCAGGGCGTCGACTCTAATCATTATCTCTAACTTGTAATCATGCCGTCCATATACAGCTGTGCTGAGGTGTAATAACAACTACTGTCAAACAGTCGTTGTTTCTCATCGTTACTTGCCTAATGGCACCGCAGGGTAGAATTGCAAAACCAGACTCTCAGTGGGCAGGGAGATTTGGAATAAAAGGTTTTGTTCGGGGTGGTTAACAGCTTTTTGGAAAGCATTACGTTGCTACGTGATAGATGGTTGGTTTCAACCATAATATTAGGATGTTTACTCAATGCTATGGTGAAGGGATTAACTACATTGTGAGCTCTAGACTTAACTACGGTATGTCTAGAATATTTGGTCTATTAGTATTGTTCGAATAATTTGACACTAAATTCGACAAAGGAATCCACGCCTCTTTTTGGAAGGGATTTATAAATACTTGAGAAAAAGTTTTTGGAAAGGTTGGAGAAGGCATTTGAGAGTTGTTTTTCGCAGGGTGATTTCGTGAAGGCCTGTAAAAATATTAACTCCTGTTTTACACATTGTTTATTATACTAACAAGGAAATTTAAAATCGATTGCTACCAAGCGATATGGAATCTAAAGATGTCCACACACCTCCGCATCTGGGAGGCAGGGATGTTCTGCCCAAAAAAATTATTTCCCTAGATATCGAGGTAAAATTTCCCTAGAATTTCACATTTACGCAATTACCTACGTAGCCACCTGATTGTGTAACACTAATCCTGTTATATGTTAATTAATATGAATAATTAATTTGAAAGATATCGGAACTTGGTAAATGTACTTAAAACACTATGCTTTTCCAAATAAAACACTTTTTGCTACGTGAAATAATAATTTAAAAGTACGAATACACTCGCCACTGAATTAGAAACTGAATTCCAAATTAAAAAAAACATTTGTTCATATGAAGCGGATACTTTGTGATGTGACATTATTAATTTAAAAGATGAAGCTACGGTTGTAGCGAAACCCGGTCGGCATAAAGTATAAAAATAAAAGTGGTGTTTACAAAGTTATTGTTTTATTTAAAAAAAAAAAACACTTTGCAAAATAAAAATCAACCGCAATCAGCGAAAAAACGGAACTTAAAACATAAATTAAAATTTTTCAGAGGTCCCATTTATCTTTTAAGATACATAATATCATTTTGAGTTGTCAGTGTTAAAAATAACATTGCATGTAAGTACATGAACAATTATTAAGATTCATGGGAATTCCAAAAAATACAAAATATAAATAATACCAGTAATATTGTCATAAATGTAAAAAAAATTTGGCCAGAGTTCGAAATTTCCCTAAATTTTGTTCTGATTTCCCTTTTCCCTAAAAAATATTTTTCTCCCCTAGATCTAGGGAAATTTCCCTAGACATAACATCACTGCTGGGAGGACACTAAATGCGACTAAACGACGCGCTGTCAGCCCTTCTGCAGATGGCATAAGGTCTAAATTCGCAGTTGGGTAACGCCTCTTTTAATCCACTGGAAAAAAATATCGCCAAAATTCATGTTTTATTTTATTTTGTGAAGTTCTGGCATGAATGTCAATTTCAATCAAAGAAAAGGGCTTTATGAGTAGGAAAATTTGCACTTGGAAGTGTTTTTTTATAGACCTAATGCCTTATTTTTTTCTAGGCTTATTAAAAGACTTGGAGGAGAAAGAAAGGCCAAGATGTGTTCTACTCGCAGTATTTAATTTAAACATATATAATACTTCTAAGCTATCAAATTTTCAAAATAAAAACACATGATTTTGTATGATTTTGAATTACATCGTATGACTTTATCTTAAATTAAAAATTTCCAATCCCACGGAACGGACATATTTAGGAAACAAAATATAGAAAAAGGAAATCTGGAACGTGGAGTATAAGGCTACAACAAAGTCGATTCCAACCTTACTGGTCCAAACTAACTAACTAACATCACTCAATTTCACCGCAGGGGTAGGCAGAGAGGACGGACCGCTAAACAACTCGGTCTTGGCACACACTGCTTGCCTCATTTCATTCATAAACACATACTCTTCTATTATTCTGACTCTTGACATTGCCCGAGTCAAGTACCTCAACGGTTATATTAATTATTATTCTTATTTTTCTTTTTCTTTTCAAAGAACATTCAAGAAGAAACAAGAAGAGATGAGAATATTCGAGAAGAGATAATCAGAGATAAGAGAAGTTGAGACAAAAGAGATAAGAAGAGACAAGAAGAGATAAGAAGAGACGAGAACATCCAAGAAGAAGCAAGAAGAGAAAATAATAGAAAAGAAGAGATAATAAGATGCAAGGAAAGCCCAGAAGAGCCGAGAAGAGACGAAAAGATCACAAGAAACAAGAAGAAGCAAGAAGAGACAAGAAGGGACAAGGAAAGCAAAGAAAAGATAAAAAGAGCCAAGCAGGACCAAGCGGAGCCAAGAAGAGTCCAGAAAATCAAAGATAAGGCGAGAAGATACAAGAAGAAACGAGAAGACCGAAGAAGAGACTAGAAGATCCTAGAAGAGCCATGAAGAGACAAGAGGCAAGATCCAAGTGGAGCTGAAAAGAGGCAAAAAGAAGGAAGACAAAAACAAAGAAAAAAATTATAGCGCTCAATCCATTCCTTTATTCCTGACCATCCTTAATTCCAATATATATATCCTTAATTCCAATATTGGCTTATTAGGTTGCCAAGTATACCGGTCGATTAAACTCCAATCTCCTTCCTATCCTCAGAGCATGTTTTCCAAGTCCTAACAAATCAGTGCCCCCTGGTGTACCGGTCTCACCGGGACAGGAGTGCTCCTGGCTGGGGAGGTACAATCGTATCGTATCGTATCGTAATATCATGTCTTTTTCTCTTTATTTTCTTTCCTCCGTTACCGAATATTTTATTAACTCATTTTGTCTCTCTGATTGAAGTTTAATGTAACTACTAAGGCTGGTAGAAATCGATTATACACCGGCTATAATAATAATACATTGTATTATACCTAATACTTATCCTGTATCCATAAAATTATTTTATTAATCATTCTTGCAAGAAACTGCACAAAACTTCATTTAAACGCAGATAAACGTTGTATTGAAAACATAATTGAAAAGATTGAGTATGAACTTATAAAACAATACATAGGTAACATAATATATGTAATCTGTTCACACAAAGATACTTCACATTACCGCACCGTCACGCTAGAACTAAACATCTAAGTACGCAGAATTACACGATTAATTCAAGTCGCGACATAAAATTACGACCGTGATATTACTACTCTGGTCATGTTGTGTGATTCCGGCGTCCTCTGCAAGTGGTAATGCGAATTGAAGATGACGTCTGCCCCCGGCCGGCGTCACTTTATTGCATCGATTTATGCACATGCATACTGCACATTGTACATTGACTGTACACTTGTGCGGAGGTCTTCTTTCACTATGCATAATTCATGGGCTTCTCTTCAAATGAACTGTGCTGCGTTCCGCTGAAGGAAACCAACGAACATAGTGACACAATCAAAGATATTAAAATAAATACAGAAGAGATATGCTATGGTGTCCGCGTAATTGTCGCCGGACTACGCGCTAATTAGCGTAGTTTTCATACAAAAAGAATTTGTTCATTTCGTTGATTTTTTGAAAATGTGCATTAATGTGCCGTCATGGATCGACCCACGGTGCCCTTCTTGACAAAATCAAGGAGGATACTGTGCTTCGACTCTTGCCGACAGAAGAGCACTTATCCTAAAAATGGGAACACCTGAGCACAGGTTCGCCTAGTGAGGTGTTCACAAAACACTACTTTTAACCAATTTACGTACAGTTACGGATCAATAACATTTTTCATATTTTTTATTATACTGAAACTTATTATTTATGTACTTAAACCAATGTAATAATCTGTTAAGTGTATGTTTGCGAATAGAAATAAAAAAAATAAAAAAAATATTGGATAACAATATATTTTGAATAAGGAAAGAATTCGTTCATTTAGTTTAACGTTCGTTTGGTTTATTCGTTAATTATTTGTTCTTTTAGTTAATTTGTTAATTGGTAACGGCGACACCCGGAAGCGCAGCCCCACATAGTAAAAACAGCAGATAGCACATCTACTTATATTTCAATATCTTTGTAGATGGACACAACGAACAAAGAGCACAACACCGGTGACCGAACAACTCAGAATAAACTCAACTCAACACCTCCTTTTAAAAAGTCATTGATGTAAAATGTACCTATACAAAAAACGGTTAAATAGGTTACGTTAGGTTGGGTTACGAGCTATTTTTCAATTATTTTTTTTTCGTGGCTTTTAATGAATTTTCAAAGAGGTGTTGAGTTGAGTTGATTCTAAGTTGTAATTGAACCCAAAACAACTTACCTTTTTGCTGTTTATTCATTTTTTATGTCATAATTTATCATGTAAAGGTGATGCACCACGTCGTGTAAAATTCGGAATCAGACCGCCAACAATAATACTCCTTATGTAGATGGCGATAAGGCTTAAATTCCTGTTTAACGCCAGCCGCCTGTTTTGATTCATTCAAGAAATAAACATCGCGAAGAATCGTAAATTTATTTTATTTTGCAAAGTTCGAACACTATTATTGAAATGTTTTACGATCATTTTGTAATGAATTTGATTTCCCACACTATACAATAAAACCGTAAACGAAAAGGGGTTCATAAGTAGAAGATTTTGAACTTTAAAGCAGTTTTTAAACGCCTGATACTTTAGTTTTATTTAGGGGTTATAAAAGGACTTATTAAAAGGAACTTGATTATTTCAATGGAAAATATGTGCTCTACTCAAAAAGACAAATATTTGAAAGCGATCTAATTCTTAAACCAAAATCACATAATTTTGGATTTTTTTTTTACACGAGCTCCACACAGGAGGCCCTGGGCCTATGTCATCTTTGGGGATGCTGTATGGAGGGTTTTTTAAGGAAAGGAAGGAGAGGAGAGTTCTGGGTAGGAAAAGGGTTTATGGGGTGGGTAGGAATCTGGGGCTATAAAGGTTCCCATTCCCGCCTCCCAAATACTAAGTAATGCATCACCTTAAATCACACCGAACTAGAAATGTAGAGGAATCCACACAGAGTTATAGAAAACTCGATTTTATAATTTACAAGCGTGTAATAATTATGAAAACAGTTAAGTAAAATAATGTCTACCTCTACTAATTTTAGGTCAATTTTCACGCCGTAAACTGCAATATGGAAAAACTCAACGTTCTGCATTTGAACCTACCCGTCACATCTGTCATCTTTCGATGCCTTGAATAATACCGTCAATCCTCCTTTATTTATTTTTTCTTTGATTCTTTTTTTTTATTTTTATAACTTACCGTCATACCGTTTCGTTTTATCACTCGTGATAAAACTAACACATTTGTATTTACTTCTTTTAATTATTTGTAGCTAAGTAAAATTCGTGATCTGAAAAATATCAAATTCTCACAATTGTCATAGCGTTCCTGTTATGCGCTTAATAACGTTGGCACAACAGTGACATATCATGAATATATCATGAAAGCTTAATTATAATTTTTTTACCCAAAAGTTTTATATTATCTATTTGAGGTTGTGTTGGATGGTTTCATTCTGCAGAACGACACTCAATTATTAGTATTGGTACGTGCCTCACCTTTGGTGCTAGTTACTGGACACATCACATAAAACGTTCCAAGTCAGACACAAGAAAATAAGCACCACAAATCACAAGTCTAGGGTCTAGACAAGCGTACTAGCACGTAGCTCATAAGATGGATTGAAAGGATTGAAAAATATATGTATTTATTTCTGAACAGTTTTTTTGCTACAAGATTCGGCATGTAAGGAATAATAATGTAATGTGATAAAATATCGATAGGTACATACTTCCTTCCTTGACAACTACAGCTTCTGTGTTTATAAATAATTATAAATTTGATATTTTTATAAAACCATCATGGTGGTCAGCTACTTTAAAGATGATTAAAAATGAAACAGGTTACTGGTCGAAATACAACTAATAAAATGGGTTACCTTAAGTGACTAGATGAAAAATCCCATCTTTTCTCTTCCGCTTCTTTTTCTATCCGCTACTTCCACCGGCTTCAAAATGTTCCCGAAGTCGGGTTGCCATTGTATGAACGTCTCAGAGAAGAAACCCCTGCGGTATCACATAAAATAAAAATGATCAAAACCCACTGGAATACACATTTTATAAGCACACATTTTCCAGAAAATATATTCTAACAGCTATATCGATAATCTTCAATCCAATTTTACACCTCCCGAAGTGAGAAATCCGGGCGGCTTTAAGCGTCCACACCCGCCCCCGCATACTACTGCCGCCCGGGGGCAGGCGGGACGTTTGAAGCGGCCTTTGGGGTCAATCGGAGCCACCTCTGTCCTCCGCCCCGGCCGGTCCCTGGTGGGCGGCAGTAAAGCCATACAGCAGTTATCGCCGCCTTTGTTCCGCCGCCCTAGCAGGACCCTTTTGCCGCTTTCCGCGATTTGCCGCCCTCTGATTCGGGGCATATCCCTAAAAATGAGAAAAGTTTGTATTGGAAATGTTTCAGTTTTTCACGGTCGTTTGTGTAATAAAGTTTTGAAAAGTATTTATGTTAGTTTTGTTAGAACTGGACGAAAAAATGTATCTTGAAATTCATTAAATTCTTTGCGTTTGGTTGTTCAATTATTGCGAAAAGGAACACTGATAAAACTAATCGATTTTGATTCTTCGATTTTTTTTACATTAGATCCACACAGGAATAAAATACCTCAGGCCTGTGTCATCTTTGGAGATGCTGTTTGCAGGATCTTTTTGGGAAAGAAAGAAGAGGAAGTTATGAGACGAAAAAGGTATGAAGGATGGGTAGCAATCTGAGGGTCAGTGTATTCAGAAGTGACAGACATAATATGAATCTTTCCCTCCTACTAAGGTGCAAGGCGATGTTCCGAGAGAGTCCTGCTGGAGAGGTCAAAAGATCTCCCTCAACGAATCTCTCCCGATCCGGCCTGTCACGCAGTCGGTGGACAAACGCATCAGCCGCCAAGTTCCGGACAAATCTCACCCCAGGAATCCGGACACCCCTGCTAAGTCACCTACCTATTAAATGCAGCCAACCACTTGGGGTGTCCTACGGCGGGGGTGTTGGTTATCCAATAAATGGTTCCTGGGGCAGCTGTACCTATACCCGCCTCCCAAATTGGAAACATACAATGGATCTATCAGCGGTGTGTCTATATGAGTACCTACTGGAATAGATCATCCATGTAAGAATTTATTATTGTATGGCAGATCTTTCGCGCATGTATTTGAAAGAAAACTTTTAATTTCTTTAAAAAATTAAATTGTCTAAAAAATATTTTCCGTGGGTATATCAGGCTTATTTTCGTTTGAATCTCCTTTTCTGGGTGTCCCTGTCACATCCGGCATAGGCATCAGGGCATCAGGATAAGCGCTGTCTCTCAAACTGAGCAAACAGCCCCATTGAAGGCTCGACATCCCCATAAAGCCGGGCGAGGCGATCAGCCCGGCCATTTCCATCCTTATCCGGTATAAAGTGTGACGGACATAAATATCCCCTAGTTTTTTCAGCCAATCAAATAAATCCTCCGGGGCCTTCCCGTCGCACAATCGGCTTACTCGGGAATCTTCGACCATCGCCGTAAAAAGCCTCCCAAATAAAAGAACTGCGCAAAAAAAGAGTGAGAATTCTAGACATTTCCCCCGGGGGCCATTTTGGAAAATCACAGCTTTGCAGCCCACAAAATTACAGAGAAAAGATCGTTTGGCGAGAGGCGACTATTGCGCTAAGCCCGGGCTTAGGTGACTGTGGGAAATTCTGAAATAAGTTTTAAATTTGGACCGATGGAATTGCCCTGGATTCGATTGGAAAATCGCTGACCGTTTTGATGGCTTTCATTGAAAGTGTGGTGGCCATTTAAGTATTACTAGCCGTAAAGTTGTGGTTACTATACCACCGTATCATGTTTCAAAGACTAGATTATTTTTAAATTATCACGGAAAACCACTACGACAATTTAACTTCTCATAATATATAAATTACACTACCGATATTTATTTATCGCTTTCTCACTATCGTAGAAACGTGAAAATAATAAAAAAAAACAGAAAGTGCAAAGTCAATATTGTTCATGAAAAGTTTTGGAAAAGATATGAATGAATGCAATTAAATGATAGCACAAATTAATTACTGTTAGTCATAATAGATCTATAATCAGTCATTAACTAATTAAAAATGTTTATTTTGATTTCAATCTTTTGGATCTCATTTAATATTAAACCAATTATTTTGCGACAAAATAATACCCGCTCAAAAAGAAGAAGATGAAGAGATATGTAAATACGAGTGTAAGAGAGAGCACGCTAATATTAAAAACGATAATATTTAAGCGAATATTTTGAAAATTTTTAATAAAACACAACTCGTTTAAAACACAGCTAAAACCTCATGGAGATTATTTAAAACAGCTTTAAAAGAAACACTGTGAATTTTTTCATACATACAACTTATAAAACAACTGATAAAACGTGTTTATAATAATTTTCGGAGCATTCTTTGTGATTTTTTTCTATCGAGGGAATTTCATATAATTGCCGTTTCTAATATTAAAAACGATAATATTTAAGCGAATATTTTGAAAATTTTTAATAAAACACAACTCGTTTAAAACACAGCTAAAACCTCATGGAGATTATTTAAAACAGCTTTAAAAGAAACACTGTGAATTTTTTCATACATACAACTTATAAAACAACTGATAAAACGTGTTTATAATAATTTTCGGAGCATTCTTTGTGATTTTTTTCTATCGAGGGAATTTCATATAATTGCCGTTTCGGCATGGGGAGATATTATTTTATTTTTTAAAAGCTTTACAACTTAAACTATTTAAGGAAAATATGTAATAATACAATGCAATAAAATATGTCATATCGGTAGAAATGCGGGAAGCTGGGCCTTAAATATTTGAAATAAACCTATAAAAGTTGGTTTCGTGTGTAGCAGTGGATATTAATTTGGAATTCCTTTCTCGTTATAATTTTTTTGGTGTTGTGTTGGATGCTTCTTCATTGTAGAAAGTGAAATTATTAATGCTTTTTCCATGTAAATATTGAATACAAAATGTTTTCACATCTGATTAAAGCAAACAATTCTAATGTAACAATTATTATAAGCAATAATTATCAGCCTGAAACACTCATCTACATTGAAAAATCTTCCGGGAAAACATACTTGCCGCCAACGGGACTTGAACCCGTGTCCTTCTGATTGCCGGTCAGCTGCTCTTGACCACTGAGCTATAGCGGCTTATCAAATACCCGCTAAATAATTCAATATATAATATATACTAGTGTTTCATACAACAATTACACCTGAAAACAACCAACTTTATTTTGCGAGAGAGAAATTGTTAGTGTTAAATCCCTCGTTAGGTGGCGTCGAGACAAATTATGTCTACATTTATTGGGGAAATACTTAAACTTGTCAAATATTAATTATTATTTTTTATAAACTAACTTTGATAAGCCGCTATAGCTCAGTGGTCAAGAGCAGCTGACCGGCAATCAGAAGGACACGGGTTCAAGTCCCGTTGGCGGCAAGTATCTTTTCTCGGAAGATTTTTCAATGTAAATGAGTGTTTCAGGCTGATAATTATTGCTTATAATAATTGTTACCCTTTGTGCTATGCATAAAAATCTTGTCTAAACGTTAGTTTATAAATTAAAAAATAATAATTAATTCTAATGTACCTAAATCTATTTACGAAAGTCATAAACCTTCCATTAGAGCACATAAATACAATAAAACCGTAGAAACTCGTTGGCAGACGTAAAGTCTTTACATTAACGGATATCCCCCTAAATCTCCCATTGATAGCATCTTACAGCGCCGGACGGCGGTAAACCGAAAACTATCTTCTTTTACAAGGTGTCCTGGATTACCGGAACAAATACTATCACATCCAAACATTGGGTGCTTGCTTCTTATTTTTCATCAAAAGCAGATATCGCCAAGATAAATTTCAACTTTTTTCATCGAAATCTTATTTCTATTCATCAATAGACATTAATTGTCATGGAAAAAATATTTTTTAACGCTTTACTGCTGCTAAGAGTAAAATATTGCCTTCGAAGAAGAGTGATCAAAATTTAGCCATCTATTTATTTTTACTTGACCAGCAGATGAGCGCATTTAAAAAATATATGTATATTTATATTTTTTACAATTAATATAGAATGTTTTACATGTCATACAGTTATCATAAATGTATTTATATATTTTATTTGATTATCTCATAAGAGTCCGAACTGTTCTCGTCTGGAGCCAGTGAAATTATGGCCTCCCCATTTGGGGTATGCTGTGAAGCTAAAGATAAGTGGGAAGGGGAAGGAGAGGGGGAGGAAAGGTAGGGAAGTACCTGGCTATTCAGATGTAGTCACCAAAGATGCCTAAAGCCAATTCAAGCAATGTTTCAATTCTGAATGGTGGTCTCTTACACCAGGGTGATACTGAAAGTATCTTCCACGCTGGAATGGGCCGCAAATAGGTTAAATTGTGAAAACACAAATCAATAAAAAAAAATTATCTGCGCACGCCGAGATTTGAACCCGCGACCAGCGGATCGCTAGTCCTGAGCCTTGCCCCTCAAATTAGCCTTTCATTAGTGAGGGAATTCTAGCTCAAAATAATAAAATCGTGTAAGTAGTAATAAAATACTATAAATGAACAATATAAAAATAAATAAGGAAAAACACAAATTTGTCGATAATAGGGAAAGAAGATTTTTTTAAGGCAATTAACTGATATGGACTCTTATAGAAGTTATGGGTAAATTTTTAATTTAATCGTATTCAAGAATATTTTCAATAAATATTCAAGAATATTTTCAATAAATAATTCAAGAATATTTTCAAAAATATTTAATTTATATATTTATTTTTTCAGGTTCTCCATAAAACAGTTATACACCAAATTATTACGGAGAAGATTACAAAATTTAAGAGAAAAAAAAGTCCAAGGGGGCAGTTTCACTACGTTGAGACGTATTGACGTATGTCAACAGATAGTTACTGAACTCTCTATAGGTAACATTGAAGATGTCAATGCTCAATGCAGAATCGTTAAGCAGTTGAATTGCTCTGTTTAATGGGGTATTCTGAAAGGAAGAAGTTCTCGCTTTCAGAGCATAAAAAAGTGCGTGGGATCTCCCACGAGTATACGCGTTAGGGACATATAGGTTAATCTCCTTCAACATAGGTAGATTCAGTACAGTACCGGAGATTAGCTTAAAAAAATGTTTCCCCAAAAATATTTTTCGGCGGGCTTCTAAGGTATTAAGATCAAGCATTCCTGTTAAGAACAACGATGGATACAGGAATGGGTAGTATGTACATTCCCTCATATACAAGTAACACATAAACCTTTTTTGTACTCTTTCTATTTCTAGGATATGGTTTTGTTCAGAGGGGGCCCAAATAATGGAGCTGTATTCCAGGATGCTGCGGACAAGTTCTTCATATGTTCTTCGTATTGCAATTCCATTAGTAAATGATCTCGCATTACGAAAAAAAAAGAAAGTTTGTTAAAATAAGTTCTTCCTAAATAGAGGTAGGTATTTTGATAGTCATGGTAGATGAAGAGGACTGCACTTATTGCTGATAGCCACTTCACTAAAAGAGCTACGAACTATGGTCCAAACTTTTGGTGGCGAAACCAAAAAATATATGGACAATAATTATTTAAAGACATTTGGTGCATTCACAGCCATTGTGCGATGCAGAAATGCCGACAGGAACTGCCTTTGGTGAATTTGAAACTGAAAATTACTTATCCCTTGTAAAAGCGGCGTAAATTATAACGCCGCGCAAGGTCGGGACAGTGAAAAACTTAACTAATTACCTCGGCTTGGTTGAATGGTTAAAACGGCCTTAAATATCAAAGTTGAACCGTATAATAATCTAGTTAATAGTAAGACGGTTGACGAATACAATATGAATGCAATTGTGTAGGCACTTTTACGTCAGCGAACAATTTATACAATACTTGAAGTATGTTTAGAGTGGAACCTTTTTGTGTCGAAAACTTTCTTCGATCATAAAGGTATCCATCAGTATACGTGGGAAAGAGGAATTGAAAGATCAATAATCGATTTTGTAGTAATTGACTCTAGGTTGAGAGCCGTTACCGAGGACACGAGAGTTTTCAGAGGGGCGGAAGTTGAAACTGACCACTTTCTGGTGGTGTCAAAAGTAAACCTCTTTCGCGGCTGGCGCTCTAAGGTGGAAACGGTATCAGCGCCAACAAGAGTCAAAATAGAAAAACTACAAAACGATTATGTCAGAAATGAGTATGAGAATTGTGCAGAAATAAGATTGAATGAGAATAAAATGAACGGTCTAAGCATAGAGGAAACATGGAACCACATTAAGGTGAGTCTATACGAATCTGCTAGAGACGTGTGTGGAATAAGTAAGCAAGGTAGGAAAAAAGGTGATGCATGGTGGGATGATGAGATCAAAGCACTGGTTTCAGAGAAGAAGAAAGCGTGGTTACATCTGATAGCGACTGACAGTCTTTCAAGCGAAGAGAGAGATCAAGCGAAAGAAGTGTTTAAGGCATGCAAGAAAAGAGTAAGTGTTGGAGTGAAAGAACGAAAGAAACGCCTGGAAGAAGAAGATAGAATCAAAATGACAAACCACTTCCAAGAAAACATAAAACTGTTTTGGAAGGAGGTCAAAAGATCCCGGAGTGGACCAGAGAACGGAAGCATGAAAGTGTAATCGAAAGATGGACAAATGTTGACGAATGAGAATGAAATTAAAGAGATATGGATGAAATATTACGAGGAAGTCTTCGAAAGCAACCCGAGTGACTGTGATCCCAGTGGTGAATCGGTTATGAACGATGATGGAGTGAATGTTACCAAAATCAGCATGGATGAAATAAAAAGATCTATTAAATGTATGAAAAAGGGTAAGGCTGTGGGTTTCATCAATATTTCTGCCGAATACTTTAAAGGAGATATCCGTATTATTCTCACATGGTTGTGCAGACTTTTTAACCAATGTTTAGAGGAGGGTTACACGCCATTAGATTGGAGAAGGGCTGTAATCATGCCATTGCACAAAGGTAAAGGGTCACGTATGGAATGTGGGAATCATAGGGCTATTAGCCTTCTTAGTACAGTGGGAAAATTGTATGGTAGAATATTGATTGAAAGGGTAAGAATATGCAAGGTGCTTTTATGAGTGGAAGGGGGTGCATGGACCAGATTTTCTCATTGCGTATGCTCACTTCTTGCAAAAAAACAGAAACTCTTCTGTGCCTTTGTAGATCTACAAAAAGCATACGACCGAGTTGACAGGAAAAAGCTATGGAAGGTATTGTCCAAGTATGGAGTGAATAAGTATCTCATACAGGCAATTGCGTCTCTGTATGAGGGAAGCGTTGCATGTGTTAGGGTGAACGGCGATTTTACGGGGTGGTTTGACATCACAAAAGGTGTTAAACAAGGCTGCGTAATGTCGCCGTAGTTATTCAATCTATATGTGGATAATTGTATGCAAGAATTGAAAGAGATGGGATTGGGCGCGATATTGAGTAATCTGGAAGTATGTTGCCTGTTGTATGCTGATAATGGGGTGCTGATATCAAACAGTATGGAAGATCTACAGTCTCTCGTATCAAGGATGAACGAAGTATGTATGAAGGATGACTTAATGATGAATATAAGTAAGTCTAAAGTCATAGTGTTTGAAAGAGAGAGTACAAATACAGAATGCAATATAGTTGTGAATGATGAATACTTGGAGCAGGTGGATGAGTTTGTTTATTTGGGAAATATGTTTACGAGAGATGGGAAGGCTGATAGAGATATTGAAAGAAGGGTGAATGCAGGTAACTCTATTAATGGAGGACTGAACGCCGTTGACACCAACAAAAAACAGTCCAAAGACGCGAAACTAGCCGTCCATAATGGAGTACTGGTACCTACCCTGATGTATGGCAGTGAGGCATGGAACTGGCAGAGGAGGATCAAAGTAGAGTGAATGCTGTAGAAATGAGATCTCTGAGGCGTATGTGTGGTAAAACCATGTACGATCGTGTGAGAAATGTGGAAATCCGCAAAGAATGCAAGGCGTAATGTAAGCGTAATGAGTAAGATCAAGAAAGGAACGCTCCGATGGTTTGGGCATGTAGAGCAAATGAACGAAGAAAGGAGTGTAAGGAGAATATATGACGCAAATGTGAATGGTAGAAGAAGTCGAGGACGCCCAAGAAAGACATGGCACGACCAAGTGAATCAGATACTTGAGTCGGGTCATGTCAAGAGTCAGAATAATAGAAGAGAATGTATGAGACGTTGTATGAATGTAAACGAGGCAAGGAATGTGTGCCAAGACCGGGATGTTTGGCGGTCCGTCTTCTCTGCCTACCCCTGCGGGGAAACGGCGTGATGGTTGGTTAGTTAGTTAGTTAAAAATTTATATAGAGTTAAATTTGTTCATTAATCAGTGCAACTAAATTTCATTTCAGAAAATAAAAATCCTAAAGTTTAGAGTCCCAGAAACAAGACACTTTAAGTTAGTATTTCAGGTCATATTATACAGTGTGGCCAAAATAACCGGACTACATCTAGCATCAAGCCGGGTGTAACGCTCGTAGGGGCGGTTTATATATAAAGCTCGTATGGGGTACACGGTGGTTGGTAACAGAATTACCAGAGTCGAAGCACTAGGTCTTTGGCTAGCAGGGTGGGCGAGATTGCCGGAGGGAAGCCGCTGACCGCTTTTAGTGGATTGTTAGGGGTTTGCTATTTAGGAGACTTTGATTCTAGGATGAACTGGCTGCCACAATCAGGAATATATCGTACTAAAATATTTCATACTTTCTTAAAGGCAGATAATAAGGAGTATAATGGAATTAGGTAGTTTTTTATACACAACCATGCAACATCGTGACACTTTTGAAGGTTTTTTAAGTGATACCGAACAAAGATTCAATTGCCATGTAACTTGGAGCTAGGGTAACAATGATACCCCCACTTGGGGAATTTGTGAAACTAAGGAAGTTGGGGAGGGAACGGATTGTAGAATTGGTGTTATGTAACAAGCTATTCAGATGAAGTCTCTAAAAACTATATCAATTCCATGCAACCTACGTTTCAACTTTGAATGTGCTAACTAGAAGCAAAACTGAAAGTTTCCCGCTCTCTAAGTAAAACTTACAATCTCTACAGGTAAAATTTTATAAAATAATTTGCTCAGAAGTCTGAGAATTTAAACATATGTACACTTATAAAGTCGTAATACAAATTCATATCTACGTAAACCTGACTGCTCTGTACTTATCGTTTTGAAACTAATGTAAAATTCCTTGGTGTACATTATTATGGATAGTAACATAAAATTGAAATTACAAATCAATACAACGGTAGAAATTGTAAGAAAATTACTGTGCATTTTCATTAGAATACAACACACTTTTAAATTTTAGACAATTAAGATCCATTTATTTTTTCCTACTTCAATTTGTATTGCAACAAGGAATTGTTGGCTGGGTGGTGCATTCAAAACTTCTCTCTTGCATTTTATATACTTAAAAAAATATATGTATGATTACACCACTATCAAATTATTTCAAGAAATTAAAATCCTTTCACTGCAAATCTTAATATATAAAAATGAATGTTTCTTTGTTTGTCCCTTATGCGGACCCTAAATCATTCACTCGATTGCGATAAAACTTTGGTGAGTTTTTGTGCACACGCCCGCGAAGGTTTCTGTGTATATATTGGTGAGCTCTGGCGTTAGGAAATTTGTATAAAAGGGAGGGGATTCGTAGGATGGATGGAAGCGGTAGAGGGCACGGGAGGGGAAGGAAAGGCGGAAGGGGAATGGGGACGAATGGGAAAGGGCACGAAAAGAGAAATTATATATTTACTTAAGTGGCATTGCAAAGCACGCCGGGAACTCGCTGGTCTAAATATATATAAAAATTAATGTTGGTTTTCTTGTATGTTTGTGCTTTATGTATTGCAGAGTTTTTAAAAAATTATTAAAAGGTTCACTTTTAATCGGGTCGTAAAAATACGCCCTCAAGTTGGCATTATTGAAATTTTATTGTAAAGTCATTGTATGGGAATGTATGATATGACACAAGCCATTGTATTAATTTATTCGTTTATTTACATACTGTTTATAGAGATTTAGTTGTTGTGTTTATTGAAACATTACTTAGGCCTAAATAATGTTTAAAAAATAAAAGGTATCTCTTATTAGTTTATCTCTATTTTTATATTTTTTATTTATTAGTATCTATAGCAAAATTTATACATAATGTATTTATAAATTATATTATATTAAGGTATTATAAAGTTTTTTTTTCACAGTCCTCCTCACTAGGGTTTCCTGTTCTGAGGCGGCCTGTAGTTTTTCCACATTTGTATTTAGTATCCAGTTGTCTTTACATGGTCTTCAGTATGTTTGATAGTTCATTTTCACTTTGTTCTCTCAACCATATTTTTACTTTTGTTTTAAATTTATTTATTTCTGTTATTTTTTTGTTTGAGTTGGTAGAGCATTGTATAGTTTTGTCGCATTGAATTTCATATTTCTTTGTCCAAAAGATGTTTTCAAACTGGCTGTAGCTAGAATATTTTGGTTTATTGCTCTGGTTGTGTGTTGTTGTTGTATGTTGGACAGTGGAGTATTCTGATATGTTTTTTTTAAATTTTAAATAAAATATTTTTTGCATAAAATTTTTGTATGTTGTAGACTTGTATGCTTTGAAACAATTCTTCTGTCGGAGTTCTAACCAGTAAATTCAAAATTGTCTTTAGTACTCCTTTTTGGGCTATATTGAGCCGGTCCATGTGAGTGCTCAAAGCAGATCCCCATCTAGTTATCCCGTACTCTATTTGTGATTGACATAAAGCGTAGTACACTTTCTTAATGTCGTTTATGTTGAGGATGTTACGTATGGCTCTAAAGAAGTAAATGTACCTGGTGAGTTTTTTTGTGATTACTTCAATGTGTGCGTTCCATCGGAGATTATCATCAATTTCAATACCAAGATATTTGATACTTTTGGAGTGTGTTATGGTAGGACAATGGCATGATAAGCCTTGATTTTGATAGTTTTCTTGGCATGTATGTAATTTG
The DNA here is from genome assembly GCA_929108145.2 of Limnephilus rhombicus. Lineage (NCBI taxonomy): Eukaryota > Metazoa > Arthropoda > Insecta > Trichoptera > Limnephilidae > Limnephilus > Limnephilus rhombicus. The sequence continues at coordinate 28,448,966 of OV815278.1, forward strand.
AGATTAAAGTAATCCTCTGGCTGTCCTCTGGCTGTTATAGAAAATGTCAGATATTTTGTTTTATTGATATTAAGTGTAAGGGAATTTCTCTTAAGCCAGTTTTACACGAGACCAAGTCCATGTTCCGCTTCTTTGTAGGTACTTCTTCAATCTTTTTCGTTGAATACAATTACTGTATCGTCAGCAAAGCTTATGATTTTTCCTCTCGTTCCTAGGCTACCGATATCATTTATGTATATTAGAAATAATATCGGTCCTAGTACGCTTCCTTGCGGTACTCCATGGTTGATTAGGAGAGGTTTGCTTTTTTTCTTGTTAATTTGAATGCTCTGTGTACGCTCCATCATATAGCTTTTTAATAAGTTTAGAGTTCTATTTGACATACCAATTTTTGAAAATTTTGCAAAAAGGATTTTGTGATCTATTGTATCAAATGCCTTTTATAAGTCTATGAAGATTGCCAGTGTTTTTCTCCTCTATCTAAACTTTTTATGATCATATCTGTAATAGTTTCTATGGCGTCACAAGTACTTAGATTCTTCCTTAATCCGTACTATGTTTCTGATAATATTTTATTTTCCTCTAAGTAGGATAGGAGTTGTTTTTTTAATATTCTCTCTAATACTTTTGAAAATGTATTGAGTAGGCTTATTGGTAGATAGTTGTTTATGTCATTTTTACATTCTTGTTTATATATTGGTATTACAATAGCTTTTTTGAGAGCTGTGGGGAATACGCTTTCAGTTATAGCCAGGTTTACTAGATATGTTAGAGGTACGATAAGTTCTTTACAGAGAAATTTTATTGCATTTGTTGTTATTAAGTCTTCCCCGGAAGATACATTTGATTTTAGAGAAGAAATTGTATTTTTGATTTCATCAGCTGTGATTTGTTTAAACTCGAGCTTTTTCCTTGCTCAGGAGATTCATTTGTTTGTACTGCTTCATCACATTGCGTAGCTTATTTTGCTAAATTAGATCCTATATTTATGAAGAAGTTATTGACATATTCAAGAATTTCGTCAGGATTCTCAGCGTATTTCTTGGGGACATTGTTTATATTCAGCTCGTCAATTGATGTGGCGTTGGTAGATTTAGTACTAGTTATTTCATTTATTGTTTGCCACATCTTACGGGGATTTTGTTTACAATCATCTATTTTTTGCTTATAGTAAGTTTCTTTTGTAGGTGTAATTACTTTTTTGCATATGTTTCTATATCTTTTGTAGTATCTTAACATGTGTATATCGTATGGATTATTTTTTAGCTTCTTGTGTAACTCGTCTCTTTTTCTTATGCAGTTTATAACATTCTGTGTGATCCATGGTTTAATGTGTATATTTTTATGTGATTTTTTTAAAATAATTTTTACAGTATTAGAGAAAATGTTTTGCTGTATGAGTTCTATGAAATAATTCCATCCTTCATTTGTATTGTCCATACTTTGTAGTTTATTCCAATCGGTACATTGTAGATTTTGTTTACTGACATTCTAGTTGGTTTGTGTTTTTTCTGTTGTTAGCGGTCTTTCCATAATTTTATTTGGTTTGTTTATTTTTATTGAAAGCATAGTTGTGTAATGACCAGTAATAGTCGAGTTAAATACAACAGTTTGAGTAATTTCTTTTGTTTTGCTCATAATATGGTCTACGCAGCTTTGTGTGTCGTCACTTTTCGAGTAGGTACATTTATTAGGCTTTCCAGTCCATGGGAGGCTAACATCTGCAGATATTGTATTTTTTTAGGATGTCCATTTTCTAGTATATTTATATCTACATCTCCAATAAAAAATATGTTTTTTGTGTTTTTCAGTAGGCAGAGTTCTTCGTCTATCGATTTAAGGATTGGGTCTATATTTCTTGTTGAAGGAGACCGATAGACTGCTAATATAGCCTTTTCTTTACCGATTTTAATTTTTAAACAATTGGCATTTGCAACAATAATTTCCTAGACTTCAGCTTTTATTTCGTTTTTTATGTATACGATTACACCATCATTTTGTTTTATGTTATTCAAACTTGAGTAGGTTGTACATCCAGCTATTTCCAAATTCAAGTATTTCTGGTTTATCCAACACTCAGTAAGAATTAGTATGTGTAGATTGATATTTAAATATTTCATTAAAATTTGCAATTCATCAAATTTTTTTCTGATACTTCTTATATTTTTGTGCATTTTATTGAAGTAATTATTGTTAAACTTTGATAGATCACTTAGTTCCGTGGTAACAATAGAGTCAGTCATTTTTATTTTACTTTTCTAATTATTGTTACGTCGTTCCTTTTAATTTATACAATTTTTTTTTTAAATCGTCTACGTGTCTATATATTAATTTTTCATTCGGCATTCTTCTTACCATAATTTTTCCATCCTTGAACCATGCATAGTTTTTTTCTTTTGCTCTCCATAGTAGTTCCTTATGGTAAAAACTTATCTCTTCCGCAACGTATATGGTTTCAGTGGATATTTCCTTAATTTTGCATAATCAATTTTTTATTTATTTTGTATAATCTTGACTATTTTATCAGTAAATTGCACTAATATTTTAGGTGGTGCATTAATACGTCTGTCAGGTATCCTCTTTACGTCGATTATTTCCGCATACTATAATTCCACTCCAGCCGCCTCCGCAACTCTTTTTACCACTTCAATTTGTTGTTCCCCATTTTTTTGAGGAATGCCCGCTATTTCCATATATTGAAAATATTCACAAAAAAAATAGTAATGCTTCTCGAGGGAGAATACTTCGAACAACTGAATTCAAAATGGCGGTAGTGGTCTTGAAAAATTAAAACTTTGACATTAAAACTAACTAAAAATAAAAATAAAAATGCAGTTATTTAAGTAAAAAAAATTGGACTGGAGTTCTCTATTATAGGTATTTCAAGTAGGTACCTATGTTAGGTGCCAAATTTGATTGATTGTTAATACATTAAAATTAATGGTTCTTTGTTTGTCCTTTACGCGTTCCTAAACTATTCATCCGATTGGGATGAAACTTTTGTGTTTGATGTGCGCATACCCGCGATAGTTTCTATACATAATTGTGAGCTCTGTAGTTATGAAATTATTTCCTATACTATTCATGCGAATCCGATGAAATGTTGGTGAGTTGTTGTGTGCTCGCCCAGGTAGAGGGGAGGCGGGACGGTGGAGGGGAAACGCGGGAGAGGAAAAAGATGTGGGAGGGGAATGGGAGGAAAAGGGGGAACGAGGACGATTGCAAAAGGCCACGCAGGGAGAAACTATCACTTCACTTAAGTGGCTCTTCAACGCACGCCGGGAACTCGCTAGATATTTATAAAAAATAACCTTTTGTAAATTCATAAAGATTGTTTCAATGACGAAACTTAACACTTTCCTCGAACAGCAATAAATCAAGTGTTCTTTACCCTACAACTAACTACCTCGTGCTAGCTACCATAGCCAGACAATTTTAGAAATAGATTGAAGTAAAATGGTTTAACCAATTACCCGTTAACATAAGAATGGAAAAAATTTATACAAAACTCTAATTTATTTTTATAAATAAATTTATGGATAAATTCTCAAATTGTAATATTTAATTCAATGAAGACAATATTAGCGAAACTCAATGGAAAATCTGAAAACAGGAAAATCAGAAAAAGATAAGGTCACATCTAGGACCCGAAACCAGGATCTTCGCCTTGCCGGGGCACAGCTCTACCGGCAAGGCGAAGGTCCTAGATTTTTTAAATATTGTCTTCATTTAATTAAATATTACAAAATTCAAAAGTAGATACAACAAAAAAAACTCTTGCAGTAGTATATGTCAATTATTATAATTAGAAATATAATTAAAGATTGGCCAAAAATAAAATTAGATACCCTTCTTCTGTGTTCTACTTTTTTCTGTTCTCTTTCAAATTATTTAACAATCATAATAATGTTTTTATTCCAGGATGTGGAGAGGATGGTGCAATCTCGAATGTCCTATAAAATTATACATATTTACACAACATATTTTTTAAATAAAGAATTAAGTAAGTACATAGAGTAGGAAAAACAAAATACCAAAAAAATAGAAAAAATAAACAAATAATCAATTGTATGTAGGGCGTGGTCTGGGTGAGCTCGGGCCCAACGCTCACTCAAGAGTGGAGCGCTGCGGTCACCACTGTATTGTCGGAAACCATTAGCCGCATTCTGGCTCCAGTGACCCGGTGTCTAATCAGACTGGCGAATCCGTGCAATCCTAGTTCCGTGAACATTGTCGATGCACTGCTATATCTTCTAAATCCAAATATAATTCTGCATGCATTAATTTATTGGATCCGGAGTCGTTCCATCGAGGTGGTTCGGTAGTCACACCATGTTTCACACGTATAAAGACTGGGCATTGAACAATGTTTTTTTTACATGCTTGCATTGAAAGAATCTTCGGGCAATCATATTGGATAATACACTGATACTTCTCCTCTGATGATGATCTTAAATATAATATCCTGTAAAATATATACTTTTGTGTGTGGGAGGGAAGTGTTATTTATTGGATTATTGAGAATATGTTTTATTTTATTTTTTATTATGTACTAGCAGACCCGGCCACACGTTGTTATGGCTAACGAAACACAACGCCATTACCCAACCTTTATAAAATCCACACCACCTGTTTGCCAGCTGCCCGCTGCCTGAATTGAATATTTGAATTTCTCGGCTTTTCACTACTATAATAAGCATGTATTATATATATAAACCTTCCACTTGAATCACTCTATCTATTGGTGGAAACTGCATGAAAATCCGTTGAGTAGTTTAAAAGATCTATGCGCACATACAGTTTGAGCGACATCATTTTATACTATGTAATGATTTCTTATTTCAAGTTTTAATTTTAATTTTTTTTTTTGTTGAAGTTTTTTTAAATTTATTTAATGATGTTTTTAATAACGCGTATAATCTACATAATGTTATTTGTAACATTAAGATTAATAAATATTAAAAAAACATGTACGAACTTCCTACCTTATACAAACAAAACAAACACAATCATACCTAACAACATTTTTAATGCATTCCTAAACATGTAATTATTTTTTAAATAAACGACTTCATTTTTATTTTTTTTGCAGTCAAAATGCATTTTCTTACACAATCTGAAAAAGACTGTACTTAGGTAATAATTATAGCAAAATGGCTCACGGTATGCTTGGAAGGAAAATTGGGTTTTCACGTAATTATGGGACGGATTTGAGGTGAACGATAATGCTCTCTCGGGTAACGGGCGTTAAGGAATACCACGAAGTGGAAAACCCCTAATAAAATGTTCGGGAAAAGGCGCACTGAAGTTTGCTGCATTATTTTTAATTCACAATCTTCCATCTTCATTATGATATAATTCCACTCGAAAATACATTACTTTCTGTCGTTGACATCATTATTACATTACTCATTCAATAAAATGTGTAGATTTATTGAATCGTTTTAGTGGATTTACATAAAACACACTGTTTATAGATTCCGAATACTAAGAAAACATCGCATTTTATAGTGAGCAACAATTTTAATTAAAAATAATTATCCTAAACGCGCATACGTTTAAACGTCCCAGTGATAAAATTAATGAAGAATTTGATATAAAATCAAATTTAATTACTTAACATGAAAATCTAAAAAACTAACAAGCTACGTGAATGTGGTGACATCATGGCTACACGAATTCATTTAAATTCTCGAGGCATTATTGGAAATTGTTATTGGCCGGGTAATTTAAACAACGAAACTAGTAGTCAACTGCACAACTGAGAATAATCTCGTAATGCCGTCATTAAATAAAGTTTTATTATAATGCGAATGTTAAATGCGACATAAACAATTGGCCGGGACGCATTTTCGATTCTCCACAACGATTAATGTCATTCAAATCGCATATTCTCTCCGTTTTTTAAATACTAATCATGGACTAAAACGAATAATTCCAAGGAACTTCAGACGTTTTACGAGGCAATAAACGAAGCATAATAAAAAATATCGATATCCATTTCTATGATTATAAAGTCAGTAAAAAGACCCGAATGGATCCTTGATACAAATATACGGCCAACCGAAATGATGTCGTTCGCCTACTAAACGTTGGAAATAAAATTGGACAGCGGTAATAAATTAGGTTTCCCAAGCCGATGAATAGACTTCTTGCTTCCATATTAATAATGGACACGGAGGTGAGTAAGGTACAATTTACGATCTGTGTAGAATCAATAAATAAGAATGAATGCGAGATAAAATTGATACTAATGGCAGTACGTTATGAGTACATTTGCATAATCAGCCGGGCCAATGTAATTTAATGATAATCTGAAGACCGGTATCTTGCAAGTTACAGCCTGTGAGGCCTTTATTGATATTTTATTCCGTTTCCAATTTTCCAAATGTTTATAACGGAGATACATAAAGATTAATGCTCCGATGAGCTTTTCAACTATGTGGCTTTATAGGTCGTTTCTTTTTATGGGAATTTATAATGACGAGAACATTATTCAAATCTAATTTATATAATTATTATATGGCTACAGATGTTTCTGAACGGGCTATTTGCATATTGTAACATCTCCGGTAATGCGTTTAAATCAAGATTGACAGCGTGGGCCTTCCTGTGTTTGTGTACAATAACAAGCGTCGGGACTTTTGCTGAGAAAAATATCAACATTTTATTAATACGCATTAACACGCAGATTTATTTCTGTGAACGGCGTATTACCAACATTAACATGATTTTTATAAACATTTAAATTCCTACTTCAATAAATTAATAATCACCTATACTACCCGGCTTTGACCGAGTTTCAGCACTATTATTTTTTTAAATATTTTTTGGCGGGTAAGGAGTCTTTATCTTATTATAAAGTTATGCAAAGCTTTCAATAATTAGATGATATTATTATAGAATACGGTCACAAAATAGGCAACGTTTGACAAAGCATTCAAAGAAAACTATTCTCTAGAATATAATCGTATAATTAAGTAAGTAATAAAACTGCAAACATGTTTAAAGTTAATCAGGTGTAATAACGTTAAAACTTTTGGAATCGATAAATCATCGCCCACATACCTAACAAGCAAATGAAACAAAATGGTTCGAATTTGCATATCGAACTTTATGACGAGACATGGATAAACAATTTAGCAATTTTAGATAAATTAAGAAATTGAAGAAATGTTTTCTAAAGTTTTTACAGAAGTTGTGATCTGTTAACTGAATGAATTGGCATGTAATCTTTCGTCGTGTGATCAGAACTTCTAGATTCTTTCGGAACACAGATCGAAGAGTAGGGGGCGGGCGGGCAAAACCGAGAGGCCGGGCACAACGAGTAATTGCAATGCGGAACGCGACGTTGAAGTGTGAAAAGGATAAACATATTTCCTCTTGATGCGTTAGTCCTGGCTGTTCCCGATTAATCGGTCGCTGTGCCAGCTATAATAGCATGGACACGTGCACAACGACATAAAAAAAATATCAGGCAAATAATTTGCAATGAAGTTCAGCCATCTGCCATACGCCTTTGGCTACTACCGTAACCGGTCGTACATTAGACATGAACGACGATAAATGATACTCTTCTAAGGTACTACTTAACTGACATCTGTTGAGATATAACAAAAATATGTACAATTAGCTGTACTAACGACATCTGTTGAAGGATGTCTAAACTACATGATTAATCCTATACACCGAAGATTTGTGGATTAACCTACTTCCAGATCGAGCTGAAACTCGGCAGATAGACTTGTTGTCGATGACAATGCATTTGAAAAATTGGGTGGCAACAACACACACGCGCATTTCTCTGAAATTGAATGACATTTTATTTAAACATTTTCAGCAGTTCATAAGAAACAAGTACTCGGTCCTATCCAATTGAGATTTGGCGCAGTTGTTAGCGCCGTTAGCAGTGTTCAGTTATTTTTAGTAAATCCTTGGGGAGGAATGTTCGATCCTCAGTAATACCAAAAATTATGAGTTTTTTTTCGTAAAATTTAAAAGTTCATAGTAGTTAGACGCCTGTTCCTGGGGAGGAAGATTCAATCCTCAGTCAAACCAAAACACATGAATTGAAAATAGATCCATTGATGTAAAAAAACTATATTTTTGGTTGATTTTGTCTTATTAATACTTGTCTGTCTTTTCCCTAATCAATAATGAACGTAAATCACAATAATTAATAATTGACGACCTCGAAGAACAAAGTATGGTTAAAAATCTAGTAAAAATGAAAAGAGCTAAATATACTTTCAGTAGGTATTGAGAAGAGATCACCATTTCGAATCGAAACATCTTTGATTTGAATTGACTTTGCTGTGATGATAATATTATCATACTTACCGTGATTACCGATCAGCAGGTGCCCCCCAACCTCCGTCTTTAACAATTCAGTGTATTACTATATAACCACAACTTCTTATCTTTATCTTCTAACATTTAAAATTATCTAATCTCCTGTCATGTGACCATAACTTCCAGTTTCTATTGGCAGGGACCGAACCGTATTACGCTCACTAGACGGGTTGCATGTAGGAAAAGTCGGTTCGTTTCGATCCCGGTTTGACGGGCCAATCCACGACCGTTTAGTAAGTAAATTATCTGCCGAACTACGACAGCGGGGCCTTAAACGTCGTGTTTAATGTTTGTTTTACGGTGTGAGTGGAGTCAAACGATAACTTGGTATTTTACGTATTTCTTATGTTACGTCAAACTTGTAAGCACATATAAAATAAAGCGACTTTATTCGTTACCGGTACGACCGGTACGACGATGGGATGGGATGGGTTATTCGGGTGATCTAATTGAAAAGAAATAACTTTTTTGAGACTTTATCGTTGTTTTTCTTATTTAGGTTCTTTAGTAAGAGCAATTGAGTAAGGAATAATATTTATGCATTTGTTTCTCGCTGGATAAAAAAATATGCGTGTACTAAAATAAGAAATTTACAGTTGTCGAATGTTGTGTGGTCCTATTTACAATAGTTAACTTCATTTTCTAGCTGTCATTTTATATTTAAATTCATCTTGATTCATTTCTGTCTATGGACTCTTTTACTTCCAATTTTAAGTCTGTGTCACATTTTATCTTAATTTTTATACAACAAACTTGTCTTTATATCATTTTGTCTATGCCTTCACGAGAAGCGAAACATGTAAACTCATTTATAAACTATTGTCATCAATTCCTCGAAAAATTCAATCATTCCATTTTTTTTAAATCTTGCAGCCAGCATCTAAAATAATGTTACCTTTATTGCAAGTTTATCTAAATTATTTATATGTAATTAACCAATATACCAGTATAACCTCAAACATATATATGCACGGTGACATTACGCAGCCTTGTTCTATGCTGATGATGCGGTGCTGATTTCTAGCAGTATGGAAGATCTACAGTCTCTCGTGTCTAGGATGAACGAAGTATGTATGAAGAATGAATTAATGATGAATGTAAGTAAGTCTAAAGTCATGGTATTTGAAAGAGAGAGTATGAAAACAATGTGCAACATATAGTTGTGAATGATGAGTATTTGGACCAGGTGGATGAGTTTTTGTACTTAGGGTTGTTAGAGATATCGAAAGAAGGGTAAATGCAGATACCTCTATTAATGGAGGACTGAACGCCGTTGGCGCCAACAAAAAACTGTCCAAAGAAGCGAAGTTAGCCGTCCATAATGGAATGCTGCTACCTACCCTGATGTATGGCAATGAGGCATGGAACTGGCATAGGAAGGATGAAAGTACAGTGAATGCTGTAGAAATTAGATCCCTGAGGCATATGTGTGATAAAACCATGTACGATCGTGCGAGAAATGTGGAGATCCGCGAAGAATGCAAGGCTGATGATGTAAGCGTAATGAGTAAGATTAAGAAAGGGACGCTCAGATGATTTGGGCATGTAGAGCGAATGAACGAGAAAAGGAGTGTAAGGAAAATGGTAGAAGAAGTCGGGGACGCCCGAGGAAGACATGTTACGACCAAGTGAATCAGATACTTGAGTCGGGCCACGTGAAGAGTCGGAATAATAGAAGAGCATGTATGAGACGATGTATAAATATGAACGAGGCAAGGAGTGTGTCCCAAGATCGAGTTGTTTGGCGGTCCGTTCTCTCTGCCTACCCCTGCGGGGAAATGGCGTGTTGGTTAGTTAGTTCCCTCAAACATTACTGTGCGATCAACCCCCCTATTTTGGAAGACGAAGGAGTTATACAAGGAGCTCGATTTACGACCGACTCCAGACCTTCTTCAAGGAATCGTACAACAGTTTAAAATAACTCCAAAGAGAAGATCCAAGTAGAATGCGAGGCCTAGAAACAGTGAATATGTGAGAGAAAGGTAGCGTGGAGGAAGGGTTATAGGAGTGTTTGAAGCATGTCCCGTGCAATTTTGGATGGAAGGAGACGTCAGGAATGCTCCAGGAATGGCATATAAATATGGCGCAAAGAGTTGGGTCGATATCAAGAACCGGTGAAACAGATGAGTGTGTATGAATCTGAATGATGCAAAGAGTGTGTAACAACACAGAAAGGAGTTCCATCATCTCTGCCGAAACCCGTGAATAAATGTTGTTGTTGGTTAATTAGTTAAATGGATATGTAACATTATATTGTGATTTATTTTTGGGGTATTATACCGTGTTGCGCTACCTCTATCCTTTGCCAATGTTTAGGACGGCTTTATAGTAACCATCATCAGGGCAAATGTGTCTGACACATCTATGACAAAAATAAAATCGTATCCCGATACACAATATTTTTATTATTGTAGAAAGCAATCACTTTGTGGTTTGACATATTTAATAAAATAAAATACTTTTTTGTTTAAAACCACGATATTTATTAATTTTTTAACCGACCGGTTTCGCTTAACTTAAGCATCTTCAGGGTACAAATTAATACTGTATTAATTTGTATTAATAGTATTAATTTGTACCCTGCAGATGCTTAAGTTAAGCGAAACCGGTCGGTTAAAAAATTAATAAATATCGTGGTTTTAAACAAAAAAGTATTTTATTTTATTACAATATTTTTATTTTTCTCAAGTAAGGCACTGCTGAAAACCAGCTACTTTCCAATAGAAATCCCGAATTGTAGCTGAGCAGTGACCTTTTCATCAATAGAATCAATGATAAAATAACAAATCGTTTAATATTGTAAAATAATCTATTGATTAAAAAACGTTTTTATTATTATTATTAGTAATTTATTTACACCTACCCATGACTCGGGTGGTCCTGTATTATTTAGAGAAAAACAAATTAGAGAAAAACAAGCGGGAAACTGGCAAATCTCCATAACCTTGAGAACCATTTTTTTTTTGACCTGAGCTTTTCCATTATTTTTTCTCTTAATTTTTTTCGGCAATTATAGGATTTAAATCATGTAAAGCCAGATCCAGCTTTTTAGTCCAGGATTTACAGCTCTTTCAATGAAATTTAAAAAACTTTACACAACGGTACAGCTAATATTAACCTCTAACTATGACCTAATAAATTCTTACTTCGAACTCGATTTACTAAGCAAACGAAAGCTCTAATAAAAAAAGTTACAAAATCGATGAAGATATGCCAGTTTCCCGCTTGTACTACATATTTCGGGACACCGTTTATACTGTGTACAAATTATGGAAGTAAAACAATTTTCAATCTACTTACTGTTAACATTTTTTTACATGCACATCAGTATAAAATCATACACGTCTCTACTATACTATGATTAATTTTATTTTGTTTACACGGGAATGACGTCAAAATGATGACGAAATAAATTACTGTAATCGTGTTTTAAGTGGCAAAGAAACCTTTTTATTAAAATACAATAAAAAGTTTCATAAGCCACTTCACTTTACATTACTCTTTATTGAATACTTTATTCGCGTAAGTGAACATTTCGTGTAAAGATTTATGTAAAGGCATTTTAAAGGCACGTTAATAAATAAATAAGTAAATGATATAAAGTAAAGTATTGATAAGAATTTTTAATGAACGCAAAAGGGAGACTTAAATGGCCATCGTCTTACGTGTAATACCGTCATCTTGCGGGCTGTTTACAGAACATTGGCCTTCCCTTAACTTGATGTACCGATCGAACAATGAACGAAAAGGAAACATGTTAAACTTTTCATTTCATTGTTATATTTGTTCAATCCTCCTAGTTTACAGATAAAGCCTAATTCCTTCTACAACAAACTTTTTTCTTGTTTTTAATAATAAAACATAGATTGGTTGGGCATTACAATACGTTTCACGTTTTTTTTTATCTCGATTATGAATTAAAACTATCAACAATCACAAAGTGGTTGTTTGGCGGTCTCTATGTGCTTTCAGGGATACTAAAATGTATTGTGCCTGTTTGAACTGCGAATGGACCATCAGGGACCACGTTAAAGAAGAGTCCCTTTCAATACAAATATGAATGTTTTCAATATGGTGTAACCCTAAGTGACCAGCTCAGGTATGGGGGCTCCATCGAAGCCAGAGTAAAGTGAGCCTCCCAAAAACTGGGCGTACTGTACCCTGTACAAATCACAAGGGCCCCCCCAAGGTTGAATTTGGCAGCCACCTCTGGTCTGGAACTCCAAAATACCTGAAAAATACCCTCGACTCTGTGCAGAAACGGGAGGTCCGCTTAATAGATTCTCCCATCTTAACAGACGGATTAAGACGGGAAACACGCCAAACGCATGCCCAACATTTATACATGGTTGACATTATTCACGTGAGAACGGGTCGTTTTTTCGACTCGGCTGTGGAATGATTTGCCGGACTCTGTGTTTCCTCCTTCCTACAACATGGGTCTCTTCAGACCAATGTTCATTCCTTCCTCTCCTCAAAAAGACCCTCCACACAGCATCCCAGATGACATAGGCCTTGAGGGAAATCATTTTCCTCAGTGCCTCCTGTGTGGAGTTAATGTAAAAATATATATTTTGATTAGGCAAAATGTTATTGTAACTTGTAACATGGAAAAATGCAAACTGCCCATTCATGGTAATTTTGAATCAATGTGGATTTTACTCTCTCCGGGTAAACTTGATAACATAATCGGTGACCGTCATAAATATTATCAAATTTTGTACCATTTCTAACGTGCGGAAAATAACCAAAAGGCCGTCTATGCAGCAGACGATCACTCTATAAGGTTAGTGTCTTTTGTTGTACATTTAGACCAGTGATGATTGCTATTCTGTTGCTATATTTTTATCCGCGAGTAGATTCATTAATCAAATATTTTTAAGGTGTTATTACCCAGCGAGTTGTGGGTTATTTACACACCTCAGGCTCACATATTATGATTCAAACATCCGATTATCATAGTGCCAGTTCAATGAGCATATCATAACTTTTGCTGAAAATGGAGTAATTTTTCCGTTTGACGACCCGGTATACCTACCGAGGTACAGACCACGACAACTTTCTCGTGGTCGTGCTTCCACAAATCCTCCCCCAGGAATAATCCTGGTCACTTAAGACTTAAGTGGTAAATCCGAGAACCTGTTAAAGATATTAATAAATTTTTTTCATTCTAAACTTACACAAACATTTAGAAATTTACGTGAAGATCATATTTTAATACTCTTATAATGTCTAAAAATCTAGAAGCATTTTCTTTCTAGAAACACATATTATAGTGTTTTTAGTATGATTGGTAAACTTGGGCTTTTGGTTTCGTGCCGAATTTATGTCTCTGCTTTGAAGTGGTCGCGAGATTTTTATAGCGTATTCGGCAAATTACGGGACATTTCGCTTTTAATGCGAAAAGGCACACCTCTTGAGCGTGACATGGCGGTGAATCAAAGAGAGTGATAAAAAGTTGTATGTATTATATCTTCAGAGTTATTCTGAGTTCTTCAAAGAAACGAGCGTAATGCTTTCCAGTTTTGTGGGTGCATTAAAAATAACCTCCCTCTTTTATTGGCAAATAAGATGCTCACTTACGAGATTTTTATTTGAATCATTAAAAATACGCTGGCTGACATGTTTTTAAAATTACATATTATAAATTTTATGTTCGTCCAAAATATAAAACTTCTTTAAATTATACGATCAGGTAACCACGTAATTAGAATTTAATCTATTTTTAAAATAGTCATTTTGTGAAAAAAAAACTAATTCCCAATTATGGCAAAACTAAATAAAATTTCTCTCCATTGCATTCCTTACGAGATTTTTATTTGAATCATTAACAATTTGTTGGTTGAAATATTTTTAAAATAACATCATAAATTTTACATTCGTCATAAAAAAGATCAGCTAACCACACAATTAGAATTTAATCTATTTTTTAAGTAGTCATTTTGGAAAAAAAAACACTTTTCCCAATTATCGCAAATTAAATAAAATTTCTCTCCATTTCATTAGCATAAACTCACCAATTATCGGTAAACTCATAATATCACAGTCCACGCTTTGACCCTTGAAGAATTCTGTCATCCTCTAAGAAATACTCCTTCATAAGTGTACAGCCTCGCAATCTACTTTTTGATTCTCAAAATGTTCTTCGTCTCGTAGGCGTGTTTTAGAGAAGCCTTTTGTTATGTTCCATCCTTGCTTCGTATTTATTACAAGAGAATCTTCCAAATTTTATAAATACATAAGTTTTAGTATAGTTTAGGAACCCTCGTAAAAAGAGTTTTTAGAATTGTCACGGACTTAAATGCGCTATCATTAAACGTAATTTGAAAGAAAACTAGCCGTCATTTACGCTATGGCACTTGTAAATTGATTTACTTAAGTGTTTTAGGTAATACGCATGCTTTGCAAATGCCGCATAAGTTTAAATAATGACGGTTGTGTGGATTTATACACCTTTCATCCTTTCATACCAGTGCGTTTGCTACCAGTGCGTGTAAATGTTACCTATTGACGTTTGTTGTTCCAAGACTTAATGAAAGTAATAAAACATCGATCATTAGGCGTAGGATATGCAATGTCGCTAGGCGGAGTAAATCGTCGTCATGACTCTCTTGGAGATATCATTAACTCGGCTATAAACGGTATTGGAGTCTCACATATTCAAGACTATAAACCAGACGAGCAGTAAAGTTAAATATTCACTAAGCATCCCGTAGCAGGTTCCGAGGCATGAACAGATCGGGCGGTTCCCACAATCCATCCGAATCATTGCCCATCTAGTTCACGTACTAGATGTCAGCTCGGATGAAAATAGGCCTGACCCTTTGGACGCGTAACACCCATTAAACAAGCTAACGAATTGACTCTGCTCAACTCTGCTGTGACAATCCATTAAGTAGGTATAATTTTAATGTTCTCTCAAGGAAACACTCTAATTCATTCCTGAAATATCTACCTTCATTGATATCTTTATAAGTTTAACACATGATGTCCAATGATTTTATATTTAAATGTTGAACAGTTTTAAAAGCACTATTTAAATGACTGTTTTTATTTCATAATTATAGGGGTTTACTGCCTATTGGGTTGGCTATTCATCTTAAAAATCCAGATTTGAGTGGAGATAAATTGTACAAATTTTAAGAATGTAAAAAAAATTAAACATTTTTATAATGTAAACTCAATTGGAACTTAATAGAATTGATTACATTTGTTTTTTATGCGTATTTATTTTAATTATTTCAACAAATGTGGGCATAATGGCTTGTTCCATTTACTCCAACAATCGTAAGTTATTTAGTACAGAATTGCATTGGGTTCAGAATAAACATTTATGAGAGATTATTTTGACTGTCTTTTAGGAGAACTGTCCTGTTTTAGGAAGGTCGAATAAAGTTAGATTGACAATGCGATTAAAATTATGAATCAGTTTTACTAAAAAGGGAGAATGTTTTAAAGTATGTATGTGATGCAGAAGGAAATTAAAGAAATATAGTAAGAATAATAGAAGATACACATTTATAGATTCCGAAAGCAAACTTTTTTTTTTTTTTTTAAATTTTGAAATAATATGTAGTTGGGTACATTTTAAATAAAATACGTGAAATAATGCACAATGTTTGTACCACATTGAATTCAGTTAGATAGTACATACAATTTAAAACATATAATTTATATAATATGTGTACATTTGGTATGTTTGACTGGTCGAAAGGAATCATTAAAAAATACCAGTTTGGTACTGAAGCGTGTTCAGACAAAGAGCGAAATAAAATCAATAATTCATAAAAATATCTGCATTTCCCCGACACACGTCACTTCAAACTTTGTTGTCACGACAAGGGCCGGAGTTGGGTCTCGCTGGGAGAGTCGCGTGACACCGCGTGACAGTGCGTGGCGTTGCGTGACGTTGCGTGAATCTGCGTGGCATTGCGTTACATATTGAAACAGTGTTCCGGGACGTTTAGTGCCGATAAATTCATCAGGTTTATCGACAGCTTCCGTTATTGTTTCAGTGCGCCATCGCACGGTGAATGGGCCATCGCTACAGGGAATGGGGACATTTCGTTCTTAGTCACGACACACGAAACAGTAGTCGGGACTTGATGAGGATGGACGTGATTGCATATGGCCCTTTGGGGAATGTATTATTAATCCATTGGAGAACATAAAACGTGAACTACTTTTTCGTAGAGCGGTCGATTTTACCATTGAATTTATTTTACCGACAAAATTTGTGAAAAAACACACTTATTCAAATTCGCTAGTTTCAGGAATATTGTTTTTAGTCATGTAACATTGTCTGGCGCTAGATGATAAAAATGATTGTACACAGCATATTGCGTTTTACCATTCATTCATTGGAGAAGATTAAGGACGGGTTGTTTAAAAAATTTTGAACAATTCATCAAATATTTGAAGTTAATTTTCACGTCTGTTCTTTTCAAGTTCTGTTATAATATCATTATAGACCAGTTACCTCATAAAACTGACATAATAACAGAACTTGAATAGGACTTACACAGAACGTGACAATTGCTTCAAATATTTGATGAATCCGTAATTTTTTTTTTGGAACAACCCGTCCTTAATGTTGACCTTGTTCTGTCACAACACATATACTTTAATCAAGTATTACTTTTGCAAAACTATATACTTATATAGTATGCTAATACATTGGGGGTTTTAGTTTGGAAAAAATTTAATAATTGAAGGTGCGGTGTTTATCACAAAGAAATCCTTAGTTTAATAAATATTATCCTTGTTGTCAGAGAAGTACTTTTGCGTTTTAACTTTTGACTAAAAGATTTTAAGTAAAAAAATCGATGAAGTCCAAATAATTTTTTTTTACGTTTAATTATATGTATAATTGTATGTTATCATTCCTAATCATTCCTAAATCAAAAAAATCCTCCTAATCACCTAAATATTCCCTAGGATTTTTGCTTTTTCCCTTTTACCTAAAAAAAGTTTTTGTTCCCTAGATTTTTAGGAAATTTCCCCAGACATACCATCACTGTACGAGGTGCTCGCCGCTCGAATGTCCGATTGCGGGTGCGTTGCCGTTTGTAAGTGAATTCTGCAACGAATTGGGCGAATCGGCTCGCGAGCATGGTCGCCAGCATATCCGTGTGTGAATTGTGCCCTTTAAACAAAGGTAATCGAGGCAGCATTTAGCAACTAATTAGTGATTAAATTATGTAGTTAATTGACTCAAATAAATGTAAACTATTAAAATACCATGTTAGTATTTTATCTCTGGCACAAGCTACAGACACCGTGTGGATTCACCGTATTCAAAAGATTAAGGAACTATAAAATGTGTTATTTTTATTAGAAAAACACCCTCTTTCGTCGGTTTGAAAAACTTTAGTTAACATCAAATCTACTCAAAGTTTTCAATATTTATAACAAACAGTAAAATTTAAATAAATGCTCAATTTTTTTATAACAACAACTCTCTTCTTATAACTTTTCAAGGTTATTCCCATCAATGTAATATATCGTTGAAGAAGAAGATAACACTAATAATCTAAACGAAAATATGAAAGACACACAGGAAACCAGAACCTTGGTTCGATTCCCAGTTGCGACCATTTTCCTTTTCTATTTTTCTGTGTCTTTTTCTCTCTCATATTTTCGTTTCTCAGATTATTCGTGTTATCTTCTTCTTCAATGATTAAATAATTGCGATAATTCCCTCACTCCTAATTCTTATACGAAACTTGTGAAAAATCATCGCGAGCGACAGATATGAATACATTATTTTTATCAATAAATCATTTTTTGCTTTCATTATTTTTTTTTACTTGCAGTGTTCTATACAATAAGATTAGGAACTCCCACTTGGGCCGATAATTTCTAAAATTCCAAATAATGACAAGAAATGACCACAAGGCAGCCTTTTTAGCTTATTTTTCATATATTTTAACAATTTTTGCTGTATCCTCATCATTTATCATCTTGAGACAAGATCGTATGTTCCGACATTATTTGTACAACATTAAGAAACGGTTTTACGCCCTGTCCAAATAAACACACGCTGTTTTAATGCACTCCCCCGGCTCTTAACGGCCGCGGCCGAGGATAAATCCTCATTAGATTTTACTGCCCCCCTCCCTCCTCCGAGGAAATAAAATTTGTGTAAAGGCTCGGGCCAGGCTCCACCCCTGAAGCAGTTTATATGCCCGGCCTCTAAACGTCTTAACTCTTCATTGCCCGAGTGATGAGAGGGTGGAGATGCGTGAAATGTTGGGGGTTAATGGGAAATAATCGTCTTCGTAGACGATTGAGTGATTTTTATCAAAATTATTAACATTTTGATCGATATATAAATTCGGTCATAAACTTTTTTTTCTATTATAGACTCAACAAGATTGCTACATTGTCTTTGAATAATAATTTTTAAAATCTTTATAATCGAAGGAAAAAGAAAATTTCGATAGAAAATTTCTTCTAGATATTCATGTTAGTTAGCCTACAAATCATTCTACAACCACAAAAACGACACGTTTTAAAGAAGAAAACATACACACAAATTGGTCACGCGTTTGAAATCATTCGAAACACCTTTTGTTGAAACACTGCTAGAGCAAACACAACATTTTTATCTGAGGAGCATTTTCACAATGGAAAATATTTGGAACAATTTTTTTTTTAATTTTTTGAAGAATCGCTCGGGGTTAAAATTTTATAATAAACTTTCAATACACATTAGACACGATGAAGAAAACTAAAGTCATTTGTGAAATATTATTTTAAAAGCAGTAAAAAATAAAAAATTCTTAAAAAAAAGTAATTTTTTACAATGCGAAATATCCCTAATATTGCATTATCTTCTTAAATAAAACATAGTGGAGAACGGCTGGACCGATTTTTATGATCTTTGATTTGTTGGACTCGTCTCCGCCCAATAGCAGAATAGCTATTAAAACATCGGAAAAATTCACGAAAAAAAAAATTATGAAAAAATTCTTTTTCTCATACATTTTGTAAATAAATTCTTTTCCTCATACATTTTGTATGGAACGAATTCTCATATTTTGAAAAAGCTGCAGAAATATCGTGATAAATATAATATTGAATAGTGAGAGACTTCCAAAAAATCAGTAACGTCAAATGTCAATGCGATTGTTTTGCCTTTGTTCTTAAACATATAATGCTGCCCCTCTTTCTTACACACTTATGGTGGATTTCTTCATTTACCGAGAATGCTGATTGAAATGCTAATTGTAAAAATAAACGGTCAAATGCACAGAAATTTAGTTTAAATTTTAAATTTCGATCGTTTACTTTTACAATTAGCATTGCATTTAGCATTCTCGGTAAATGACAAAACCCACCATTAATGTCAATAGTCGAAAATAAGACACCTCGTGAACGTATGTCTCCAAGCCCAAAGGAAAAATACAACAATTATAATAAATCTCTCTCACACGTATAAAGAAAATTAAATGCAATTCCCGTAAGTAAGTGGAAAAGTAAGAAAATTACAAAAATATTAATCCGTACACAACGCCATCTCTGATACTGACAAAAACAAAACACGAGCAGTTACTTGAGCATCGGTAATTGCTTCATTGTGTAATTTTTAACTTAATAAAAAAACTGAACTTAATTCAGCTAATACGTAAGTTAACACAACAGTTATTGATTCTGAGGCGGTACGAAGTTCGTCGGATCAGCAAGTTGTACATATTTTATATTGTACTGATTTTTTCACGGTTTTTAATAAAACTTAAATAAAAGTCTGCCTTGCCTTTCTAAGAACCTATCTAGACCTGATAAATAATTATAAAAAAAATTAAAACGTAATATTTTCTGTTGATAAGTTTTGATAGGGAAACAAATAAAGTTTTTTTTTTTTTTAAATATAACTGGAGGCCTATTCAGATACATTGAAAGAAAACTATCGTGGATCGTTTACGTTACATACCTACCGGTTTTTTCACTTTTACATAGATTTAGGTATGTGGATATTTCACCTCGTGAAAATTTATCATTTTCCATTTACGGTCACTATGATAATGATAATGATCAAAAGTAGCACAGGTATTACAAAAATACTAGTAACTAAATCTGATTCCCATCGAAAATTTAATTATACCGGTGAAGTCAAAAGCCCACACAAGACAAAATTCTTTGCCATTTTAGGGTTGAACCGACATCGACAGTAGGATAGATTACAGGCACGATTTAGTCGGCCCAACGCAATCTCAGAGTCGATACTCCGGCCATTGCCATATAGACCGGCGATACCATCTACGCCAGTTATTTATTGTTAAAACGTTTTGTCACACATAAACATGTCCTTTGAACGGGTCCCCTGTCTCCAGAAAATGCCACTAATTGATTGTGCTGTTACTGATTCTAAATAGGGGGTGCTCGGTTCACTGTTCGTGTGATCGGGGCCGTTTGGAACATTGCTACTTTGTATGAGAAAATTATTGTAATTCGGGTCATTTATGGATGTAAAGTATTTTGCTTATTTTGGGTAGGAGTTTTCGTATTCCTGTACTTTGTTGGAACACCGATTTGCTTATTCGATTCTTTAGGAGAAAGTTATCGCATTCAATGAATTTATTTTATTTATCTTCTTGTTGTGTTGCCGTATTTATTAATTAATTAATTTATTCATTTATTCATCTATATTAATTAAATTACATTGGTGATGCGCTGTGGCTGTTTCACAAACTTCTGCGTTGATAGCAGGCACAGTTTAACATAAGCAATTTACACAGAAATGCAAATAACAATAACAAGAATATTTTATTTTAAACTAGCTTTTTTCCGCGGCTTCGTTCGCATGGTATTAGGGGTTTCTCACTCCGTCACCTCCACCTTCCCTCTCCCCACTCCACTCCCCCCCCCTTTCTCCGTCCCGCGAACCCCCCTCCCGAGTTCCCCTCCCCCCTCCCAGGTCCCCCTCCCACCTTCCAGGTTCCCCTCCCCCCCCTTGGTTCCCCTCCACCATCTCTCCCTCCCTACTGCTTTCCATAGCAATAGCCGCTTCCTCGCGTGCCACCAATAGCAATTTTTTTATACAAATTTCGTAATGCCAGAGCAGAAAATTTTTATATTATAGATAAAAGACAAAGAACGACCAGTCTCGTACAATTGGGAATATAGACTTATA
Organism: Limnephilus rhombicus; assembly: GCA_929108145.2. Taxonomy (NCBI): domain Eukaryota; kingdom Metazoa; phylum Arthropoda; class Insecta; order Trichoptera; family Limnephilidae; genus Limnephilus; species Limnephilus rhombicus. Next base: position 28,470,453 of record OV815278.1, read on the forward strand.
GATAGGTTTCAATAAAGTCGCCGATGTGTGTTGGTTGATGATCCAATTTATATTTCAAATAATTTGTGTTCTGTCTAATGGCCAGTGGAAGCGCATTGTACAGCTTTGTTGCAAAGTATCTGAAATGTATTTGGCCAAAGTACTTTGGTTTAGTTGCTTCTGTGAACTTTTTTCCACGGAATTGAGGATGTTTTTAATGTTACAAATAAGGAAATCTTCTGGACATCGAACGATATTTGAGAATCTCAGCTTCTCACAAATTTCTCCGTCAAATGAGATTTGAATATATTAAAGACTTCGTTTTTCAATGTTAGTCCCTCTTCTAGTAAGTTCATGTCCTATCACACATATTTTCAGCCGAAAACCAATGCGCCTTCATTTCTCTGCATAAACTGACCGGTGCAACCTAAGAGTTGTGCAACAAAACATAACCCATCTTTACCTAACCTATGAAAATATAGACAAATATTTTAACTGTAAAATTGGGGCCTCAGCAGGAGTAGCGCCCATTGAGGCCCAAATCAAAATAAAACAGTAATTTAGGACACCCCGTATTTCTTTCTCATGGTTTACGAAGATTAACATTTAAAATTAGATTTGTTGATCTGTCACAATTTAGAATGTCTCGGAATTTGTACAAATTGATCCTATGTTTCGTCAGCTGATCATTATCTCTTGTTTATTCAGTGTTATTAAGAGGTAACGTATGTTCCCGTCTTAGTTTGTCGAGACTAAATTTTTAGTGTAGCGGCATGTTGTTGAGGGGATGCCAACGCAAAGTCTGTGAAAAGATTTAAAACTTTTGTCTTTAAGATATTATTAGCTTTGGTTTTTGAAGTAAAACTTCTTTACGCACGGTTGACTTGGGGAGTAAGCTGGCGAATGCGTGACGAGAGCGTTACGAAAAGCGTGGCGAACGGTAGTAGAGAGGGAATATAAGTTAGTAAAGATAGAAAGAGAGAGAGTTACGTTTCGAATATTACTGTAGGGGCAAGAGAGAGAGGTGCGAGCACACATTTTCATTCTCTCTATTCAGTTACGTTTCGTATATCTAAGACACAGTGCAGGCCTATTGTCTGTATCACACTGCAGGAGCAAGAGAGAGCAGTGCGCGCGCACATTTTCTTTCTCTCTTCCTATCACATAGATGAAGCAGAAGTTTTTTTTAATTATCATACTCGATAAATCAAACTAAATTCATGATCAAAAAAAAATTCTTGTTTAAAAAGTAGGTATCATGAAATGCACAGTTAAGCCGCTGCATCCCGAATTTCTACCGATTTCTTCATATCTCCCTTAAAATTTTGAAGTTTTTAAGCTCTTCAAAAAATTTATGTCATTTTTCAAGATAATATCTAGATGTTCCTCAAGCCGAAACGCAAATTATATGAATTTCCCTCGATAGAAAAAATCGCAAAGCATGCTCCGAAAATTAATATAAACACGGTTTTTTCACTTATTTTAATAGTTACATGTATGAAAAAATTAACAGTGTTTCTTTAAATGCTATTTTAGATGTTCCCCACGAGATTTTTGCCCTATTTTAAATGAGTCGTGTTTTATTAAACATTTTCACAATTTTCGCTTAAATCGTTTTAAATATTAGCGCGCTCTCTCTAACATTCGTATTTACATATCTGTCCATTCTCTTCTTTTTGAGCGGGTATACGGCGCCTTAAATCAAGATTGTGTGACTACCTCTATTCGGAGCAAATGAGATTATGGTTCATTCAATTTGGAATTCTTGTCAGGAAGAACTAAATGGTAGTGGATGATGAAGTTAATGGAAGTTTAGGAATTACCAATTGATATGAATTTTTGAAAAAAAAGTATTGGTAATAATATTATGAAATTTAAAATTTAATTTATTTTCATACTTGCTTAACGATCTTTAGTTGTGAATACTAAGCATATGAGAGCCATTATAATGGACTTTCATGACGGTCATGATCCTAGCTAATAAAAGTATTTCAAAATTGAAGTCATTTTTTTTACATTAGCTCCACACAAGAGGGAATGATGAAAATAATTTCCCTCATCTTAGAGGATGCTATGATCCCGGGCACCAGTCATGTCACCAAACGTAGCGAACCACTTGGGGTGACCTATGGCAGAGATGTTCAAGGTGATCCAATAAATGCTCCCCTGGGCGGCGATACCTATACCCGCCTCAATTATTTTTAATCCGAATGTCGTAAACATTATTTAAAAATTTCATAAAAATTATTTTATTATAAAAAAAAGGTTCTTCCAAAGTAATCCTCTTCGAAATACCATCAATAAAATGAATATTTAATACAAAATGATAGTATTGACGTATGAATCCTAAGTTCGCAGCCCTGCCCATTACTGCCACAAGTCCGCGCCCGTTTTTATTGTTATGGCCGCATAAAATATCGGAGCGAAATCATTCGGCCGGTTTATTATGATTTTTATTACGGGTCGCCCGTAAAGTCCCCCCGCGTATCCCGGTTCGAGCTTACGGGCCAAAGCTCAGGGCAGATCGGTCGATTCTTCCGAAAGGAATTTTACATGAAATGAAAGTAAATTGGTCAATGCTCGTATTGATAAATTATATCTTTCTACCTCTACATAATATCAGTCATAAATTCGGAGGATGCGGTGCTACCTCCTCATTCAGCTAATATTACAGGGGCCATTATAAGGGCAGATAAAGGCAATGTAATGAAAAACATAATGATTGACACAGTAATGCTGTGCAAATTGGCTAAAAAAGGAGAAGAAGGAAGAGATCACAATAACACTTATGGCCGTGAGAATCTGAAATCACGTCAGAATCATGTTTCAGTTTTCATAAAAAAATAAGGCTTTTTTTTACGTTAACTCCACACAGGAGGCCCTGAGGAAAATAATTTCCCTCAGGGCCTATGTCATCTGGGATGCTGTGTGGAGGGTCTTTTTGGGGAGAGGAAGGAATGAACATTGGTCTTGAAGAGACCCATGTTGTAGGAAGGAGGAAACACAGAGGCCGGCAAATCATTCCACAGCCGAGCTGTTGAACACAAGAACGAGTCGAAGAAACGACCCGTTCTCATGTGGCAAATGTCAACCGTGTACAAATGTTGGGCACGCGTTTGGCGTGTTTCCCGACTATGCACCGGTGCCGAAGGGATCAATGATGCTAGTTCCTCGGAGCATCTTCCATTGTAATACCGGTAGAACAAGGATAGCATTCCCAACCGACGCCTGTGCTCTAAAGATTGCAATCCGTCTGTTAAGATGGGAGAATCTATCAAACGGACCGCCCGTTTCTGCACAGAGTCGAGGGTATTTTTCAGGTATTTTGGAGCTCCAGACCAGAGGTGGCTGCCAAATTCAACCGTGGGGCGCACTTGTGATTTGTACAGGGTTAGCAGTTGTGTACTATTAAAGTATCTGCGGGCCCTGTACAGTACGCCCAGTTTCTGTGAGGCTAACTTTATTCTGGCTTCGATGGAGCCCCCATACCTGAGCTGGTCACTTAGGGTTACACCAAGCATTTCGATGGAGGGCCTGTTCGGAAGATTGCTTCCGTTGAAAGAGACTAGATTTTCATTTCGATCCCTTTTAGACGTAATCAGACAAGATTGGGTCTTTGAAACATTAAATTCAACGAGATTATTTTTACCCCAAGAGAAAACACTCTCGAGGTAACCGTCCATTCTTTGCTTCAAAGCCCTACGAGCTGTTGGAGTTTGTGAGCCCTTTGGGGGCTTGTCAAACAAAAAGCTATCATGAACTGTACTGTCATCCGCGTAACAGTGAATTGGCTTAGCTGAATTTCCCGAAAAACATATTGGTTTCGAATAAGTTTTGATTTACGATAAGGAATTCCATTCAATTTATATAAAAAATGATGATTTTTTTGTTTATTTCACAGATGTTGATTTCACAGTCAAAATACTCATAATTTTCAAATTTCGCATTTTTCATAGACCGCCAAAATGATCGAAATCCGACAGGGTGCGCGTGACATCTTGCGTACTTCGGTTTTAGCGGTCAGTCCCACTTGGGTCGGTATGGATTCAACAAATCCCAATTTAAGTATTTTGCACGATTTACAAAAACTTGAATTCTTTTGAAACAATTTGTATACCGCAGTGGTAACCCGTGTACGAGCCAATGCAGCGCAACTTAGCACAAAATTGTCCGCATTCTTAATGCACGCGACCGCCCGACCCTTGAGGTAGCGGTGTAAGTTCTATCCCTCTTTCCGACCAATTACAGAGCGTTTAAATATCTCACGGTTTTATTCGCTTTTAAATGACGATTTATGAATTCTGCGTATAGGAAAATATACATGTGGAGGTCGAACAAAGGACACCGATCTGCATTCGTCTGGCTATCCGATTGGTTCCCTAGCAACCAATCGAACTCAATCTCTAGTCACAGAACTCTCTCCGCGCCACATCGAAAACCACCGATCATTCTGCCTTAAACTATCGGTCAAGACTCACTTGCATATCGTGTTTGTTCGCCCTTCACATTAATTATTATTGTTGATATTTAACCATAGATGTGCTATCTGCAGTTTTTACTAGGTGGAACTGCGCTTCCGGGTGTCGCCGATATTGTTTACCAATTAACAACTAAACTAAATGAACGAATAATTAACGAATAAACCAAATGAACGTTAAACCATATGAACGAATTCTTTGCGTATGCAAACTACTCTAATTAGGTCGTAGTCCGCTGACAGTTGCGCGGACACCTTAGCATATCTCTTTTGTATTTGAATATCTTTGTATTTAACTATAGAGGAATTATGTGTCAGTTGTAATTTGTTAATAAACTTGTAAGTATTGTACCGACATTTTGCTTATTTGCTTTTTGCTTATTTGCCCTATAAACCACTATATCAGGGGTGGCCAACTTCATTTGACCCAAGATCTACCGTTCACTGACAAAACCCTGTGCGATCTACCCAGTGGCTTAGCGTGGGTTTCAGCCAAACGGGGCGGAGGAAATTTTTACTTACTACTTCAGCCGCAAATTTACAAGCTCCGGGGGGAATTTTTATGTCGATTTTTATGATCACATGTGACGAGTACTCTTCCAATAAAAATTATATTTTTCTTTTTACACTAACTCCACATAGGAGGTCCTGAGGAAAGAAATTTCCCTTAGGAAAATAAATACCCTCAGAGCCTTTGTCGTCTTTGAAGACGCTGTGTGGAGAGTCATTTTGAGGAGAGCAAGGAGCGAACAAGGGTCAGAAAATCGAGAATGGTATCCATGTATTAAGATTTCGCATCTCGAATTTTTACACTGAGTTGAGGGAACAAGGCAGATTTTAGCTTAAGATTGATTCTGCGTCCCCCAAATAATGGTTACGCACGGAACGGTCAATTTATCAGAATTTCGCAGCATTTGGTATGCAACTCAAATATAAAGCTTCACTCGGCACATGATAAATATGCAACATGTTATTTTAAATTATCGTTATATTCTGAACAAAAAACCGGATTAAATTAAATCTTTAAATCTCTATGCGGCGATTTAAAACTACACTCAGAACATGAAAATGGATTTTCTTTGATTCTTGCAGCACAAACATAGTCTTCAACTAAATAAAAACTTCTTTTGAAATGTGTCAGCAGATAAATCCATACCTGGAATTTCACATTCTGAACACAAAACAGGTAAGTTAAATCTGCAAGCGGCAAATCAAAATTAAAATATCACTTAGATGAACATGCCTTTTATTTATTCTGGCAGCACATACATAGTCTGCCACTAGAATTTTGTAACTGCACTTCGAATAAGATAATGTTTTCCTTCGAAATGTGTCAGCAGATGAATCCACAACTGGAATTTTACATTCTGATCACAAAACTTTTTTTTTTTACATGAATACCGCACAAGAGTCCCAACTGCTCCCGTCTGGAGCCAGTAGGACTATGGCATCGCCAATTGGGGTATGTTGTGAGGCTGAAGGTAGTGGGGAGAAGAAGGAGATAGGGAAGTGGAAGGTGGGGAAGTACCTGGCTATTCAGATCTGGTCACCAAACACGGCTAAAACCGTGTAAAAACTGGTTTTAAATTAAGAGTTAATCTGTTTGCGAGTCACCCAGCTTTGATTAATATTACTTTCATAATATGCGTATAGTTTCCTACGATTTATGCATTTTTGGGGGGAGGGCGGCCGAGCCCGGCCCTCAATTTTTTTTTTACACTAGCTCCACACATAGCTAATAGAAAAATGAGGAAAATAATTCCCCTCAGGGCCTATGTCATCTTTGGGGATGCTGCGTGGAGGGTCATTTTGCGGGAAAAAAGGAGAGGAAGTAGTAGGAAGGAAAAGGGTATAAGGGGTGGGTAGGAATCTGGGGTAAATGTGTCCAGGAGTGACGGACGTATGAATCAATCCTCCCACTGCGGGTAAGGCAATATTCCGAGAGTCCTGCTGGAGAGGTCTACAGGTCTTCCTCAATCAGTCTCTCCCGATCCGGCCTGCCACGTAGTTGATGGACAGACGCATATGTCACCAAGATCCGGATGTTTCGATGGATCATTACACCATCCGTGTACAGTGAAAAATATTATGCAAGCTATAATATTTTTCCCTCAAGTTCATTATTATTTTAAACAGTAAGTGCCTCCGTTCACGCAGATACTTACAAGCTGCTCGATTCTCGTGCGCGTATGATACGCGCCGATCGTAAGTACCCCCCGTACGATTTAGCTGGTGCCCGTTCACGGCGCTACGCGGTGGCCGTCGCGTTGGCTTCCAATCAGTATCACGATACCGACAGTGCTGATCGCACGCGACAGTCGCATCATATTTGTCTGATACTTATTCGTTTGACGTTTGACAGAAATGGCGTCGGAACATGAAAGTAATGTTAGATTTGTTCTGGAAGTGGAAAAAATGCATGTTTACATAACTATACTTTACCAGAATACGTAAGAAACGATTTAGTGGAGAAGGCATGGATTGATGTTGGAAAAAAAGTCATATGACATCGCATGACAGCGTGTTCACTCCACGGCTGCACGTGAAAAATGACCAAGTTCAGTACATTTCGGATAGCGCCATGTACGCTGAGACTAGCATTAAAAAGTGGTATATCAGCAGGGTACTTGTGGTTTCGTCACAATTACGTAGATTGTATCTCCATGAACGGAGGGCCTAAGTTTTAATATTTGACCAAAGTGAAACGAATATTACAGATTTTTTATGTAAAAGAATACTCGTTCAATATTTAGATATGTGTTCCAAAGACACTTACGAATTATAAATATATTTTTCTACTCTTAAAACCTTATTTTTTTAGAAAGTATTTTTGGTTGTTATCAAGTGTGTTGCCCTCTTGTTACCTCGATTAAACTGCAAATTTTAATTTTCAAAAATCTTTTAAAAACGAACATCTTCATATTTATCTTTTCTTTACTAAGTATAATATAATGAAGTCGCTCAGGCTGTATGTGCACTTAGATCTTTTCAACTACGCAACGAATTTTCATGCGGTTTTCACCAATAGGTAGAGTGATTCATGAGGAAGGTTTTTAGGTATATAATTGGTCAGGGTTTTGCGTAAATTGGTTAAAATACATAATATATCTGGCCAAGCGGCAGTAATTCAACTAATCCAAACTACGCTAGCAGCGGTCTGCGTGGTGTGGATTTGATTTAACAGATGGCGTTGGTTACAAAAGTTTCGTTAGCCACAGTAACGTGTAGCCGGGTCCGCTAGTAATGTATGAATTGTTGGTCAGCGTGGTGTGGATTTGATTTAACAGATGGCGTTGGTTATAAAAGTTTCGTTAGCCACAGCAACGTGTAGCCGGGTCCGCTAGTTATGTATGAATTGTTAACAGCGGCGTAGTAGGGGCTGTCATCGAGGAGCTCAGCTGATCGTACATTAAAATCAATAGCCAAATTTGTTATAAAATTAATTTTTTATTTGAAACGTAAATATTCTTCTTCGATAACAAGCGAATACAATCCAACGAAGAAACGTTAAACTTTCAACACTTTGTCTGCTTGCAGCGCCTGTGAGGAAAAAATTAAAGTTATATATGTTTGATGCAAATGGTTTGACTAGTGATGATCAACCGATTTTAATCGGGCTGCTAATTTATTCATTTTCAATTCGTTCGCGGATCGCAGAGGATAGATCGTACGTACAGTTTGACTTGGTTAATTTTGCAATCGGTGGTGTCTCCAACCTATTTGGATATTATTCTAAGCGGTTTTTTTTTTAAATTAACAAATCAAATAGCGTTGCAGGCGAAAATGTTGTTCATTGAAGGCCAAACCAAATAATACTTTTGATTATTAATGCAAAATAACGTACGAAAAATGCTTGGTCAAACCAATATGTTATTTTTAATTTGGTAGGCGGGTATGGGTACCGCAGCCCTGGGAACCATTCATTGGATGACCAACACCTCTGCCACAGGTCACCCCAAGTGGTTCGCCACGTTTGGTGACTTAGCAGGGGTGCCCGGGGTCATGGGGTAGTGTTTGTCTGGGTCTTGATGGCGGGTGTGTCAGCCCACCTTCTGCGTGGTAGGCCAGATTGGGAGATGCTGGTTGAGGGAGACCCTTTACAATCCTTTACGGCCGCTCCGTAATACAGGGGCCCGACCCTCAGGCTCACGACTGAGGGTGGGCTGCCCCATCAACGAGTGCAAAAACCCCGCCGCTGCGGTTGTGCCGGTTCGTGACCGGAGGGGACCAGTATTAGCGTTTGGGGCGCATTGGGCGACCTCTCCAGCCAGACTCTCCCAGCCCATCGCCTTGCACCGCAGTAGGTGGGTTGGATTCATACGTCCGTCACTCCCGGACACTCTGATCCCCAGATTCCTACCCATCCCTCATACCTTTTCCTTCCGGACCTTCCTTTCTCCTCATAACCCAAAAAATAACCACCTATAAAATCATGAATTTAACAAATAATAATAATATCATTAATACAACGGCGAGAAGCAGGAGTTCCCGGTGCAGGCTAAAACTGTTGGTAAATTTCATCAAAATTCGCGGCCTGCACAAAAACTTAAACCTCGTCCACCACCACCTTCTCTCCCAACGTCCTAACCTTCTCTTCCTTTCTGAGACGCAGATAGCCGAGCCTAAAAACGCCTCCTATGTGGATTGCCAGGGCTACACTCTCGCACTATTCATAATCAAACGGTCAATGAAACAATACATACAAGACCTAATTGGAATCTCTGATCGAATAGCCATTCTTAACATTGACATACCGAGATACCAAAAAGTATGGTCAGTTATACAAATTTATTCTCCAACAGAACAAGCAGCAAAAACAGAAATCAAACTTTTCTATAAAGAATTAACAAAGATATTAACAAGGTATCAAAACAACCACATTTTTCTAATGGGCGACTTCAATGCTCAAGTCGGGCCGAAGCAATGCAAGGAAGAATATGTCTTCGGAAAGTTTGGCCAAGGTAGAAGAAGTCCACATGGTGAATTTTTGGTTGAATTATTATTACAATACAACCTAACGCTCTTGAACAGTTTATACATGAAAAACCAAAAGAATAAGTGGACATGGATCTCCCACGATGGAAAAACCAAAAACGAAATTGACTACATAACAACAAACTATCCAAAAGCTTTCACGGATACATCGGTCCTAACTAAATTCAATTTCAATACAAATCATCGTATAGTAAGAAGCAATATGAAAACGCAAATAAGTGAAAACGCAAATAAGTGCACATCCATTGTCAAATAATGGCTAAACCAAAACCTCCTAACTCTGAACTGTGAAAAAACTATGTATATTCCATTCTATAATACCAAAAGGGCGGCACCCTTAACTCACCTAAATATAAGGTTTCACAACAATTCTTGCAACCCTGTTTTGTGTTCTAACTGTATAGAAATGAATTCGGGGAACACAGTTTAATACTTAGGAATTATTATAGACAGCCAACTAAAATGGACAAGTCACTTAGAAAACCTTGTAAATAAACTTAGGTATTTGACTTACATTTTTAAACGATTAAATAACATAGTTGATATTAAAAGAATGAAACTGGTATATCATGCATTGGTGCAACCATCAATATCTTATGGAATAATTGGATGGGAGGGTATTTATGATACCCATATTAAGCAACTAGAAATTACTCAAAAATTAATAATAAAAATAATGTTGCATAAAGATGTTACCTACCCCTCCTTGCAATTATTCCAAGAAGCTGAACTCTTAGATATAAGAAAAATCTACTGTATGCAATGTCTGAAATATATATTTTCACGAAATGTATATTTTACAAAAAACGAAAATCGCTCCAGCAGTAGAGTAAATAATGCATTTGAGGTTCCCCTATGCAAAACTAGGCTTGCGCAGAGACATGCTTTTTCCATTGCACCAAAAATCTATAATGCACTGTATCAGACTATAGAAATTAAATCTAAAAACATATCCTCTTACAGCATATACAAAAAATTAATAAAGACTTGGGTAACTACAAATGACACAAATACATACCTGCTATAACATCATACCTGTTATAACTTTACAAATCCTAATTTTTATTTAACCTTTTTTGTTTTTCATGTACATATATATATTTTTTCTTCTTTTGTTAACTTTAGTTTTGTAAATACGGAATTATTTGTTCTATAAATATGTTAAACCATAATTATGTTTTAATTTACTAATTTAAAGTTTAATTTGCCATGTTGTAACTTAACTGCATTAAAAAAAACTTAAATATACCCACGAACTGGCGATGCCTATGTGGGATTTTTTTTGTTGTTATCATACATATATGTATACTATTGTATTATCTTTTTTTTGTTAAATTGTAATATTGTTTATCTTTAAGCTACATATTTAATTTTATAGTTACTTTTTTTTACTTCTAATCAAAAGAATTGTTTTTTGTAACATTTTTATGTATGTAACAAAAAAAAATTATTAATAAAAAATATATATATATAAGAATAGAATCACCAAATAAATCTAGAAAACATTTAGGAAAATAACACAATCCCTAATTGAATCAGCTGAAGAATTAACTTTGAGTAACACTGATGCTCGTGCGAAATATGGAAAGCTAGAAAATCTACTAACTAAATAAAAAGCTGAGAATAGCAGAAGAAATAAGTACGAACTAAGTGACACAACGCTGCAACTTATAGAAGAAAGAAAACACCTATTTTCAAAACATCCTAAAAAAGATAACATTAAAACTATAACAAAATTAAGTAAAGAAATCAGAGAGAACATCAGGAAAGATAGGAAAACCAAGAGGCTGCAAACATTAGAAAAGCATATAGTGAAAACAGGGGGAGTAAAAAAAGCGCTTAAAGAATTGAGAGAATCAAATAAAGAATGGATACCAAAATTAAACAAAAGGGGGAATACTTCTTCAAATAGAAAAAACATAAACGAAATAGCCACAAAATTTTACCAGGACCTCTACTCAAGCCCAGACGACAAACAAAAACATGATCCGAAGAAAGACGTCAATAAAGAGCAGGAAAACGTTGTAACTGAACCAAAAATACTTTCCAGAGAAGTAGAAAAAGCCATATACAGTCAGAAGATGGAAAAAGCCCCAGGTCCAGACAAAGTGACAAACGAACTTCTTAAAGTTACCATGGAAGAACTACTACCAATACTAACTTCAATATTCAATGATATACTTACAACTGGTCTAATACCTACACAGTGGAAAACATCAAACATTATTCTTATATTCAAGAAAAGACAAAAGGGAGAAATAGGGAACTACAGACCTATAAGTTTGATGTCAAATATATACAAAGTATTTTCCAAAGTTATCCTGGAAAGAATAAGTAAAAAGTTAGACGAAAATCAACCACGGGAACAAGCCGGCTTTAGACAAAAATACTCTACCCTGGACCACATACACACGGTGAAACAAATAGTAGAAAAATATAATGAGTATAATAAGAAACTATACATGGCATTCATCGATTACTCCAAAGCTTTCGACAGCATAAGACACATAGCTATATGGGATAGCCTTGAACAGCAGGGGATACCTTTAAACTACATCAATATTATAAAAAACATATACTTGAATTGCGAAGCGAGGATCCAACTAGAAACCTTGGGAAAAAAGTTCAAGATCGAGAGAGGAGTAAGACAGGGAGACCCTCTATCACCAAAATTGTTCTCGGCTGCTCTGGAAAGTATCTTCCGCAAACTAGATTGGGAAAAATATGGTATCAACGTACAAGGTGTAAAACTTAACCACCTAAGATTTGCAGACGATATTGTCCTATTCGAGGAAAACCCAATGCACCTAATTAGAATGATAGAATCACTAAACGAGGAAAGTGTTAAAGTCGGCCTATGCATGAACAAAGACAAAACAAAATTGCTTACAAAATCTGAACCAGTAACTATAAAAATTGACAACCAACCACTCGAATATGTGTCAGATTACATCTATTTAGGACAGATAATATCTCACAAAGATCAAACCACTAAAGAAATCGAGAGAAGAGTAGCAAATGGATGGAAGAAATACTGGTCTTTGAAAGAAGTCTTGAAATCTAAGGAGCTAAGTATGCAAATAAAAAGGAAAGTCTTCAACACGTGTATACTTCCAGTCATCACCTATGGATGTGAAACTTGGGCACTCACCAAACGCCACAGAGAAAAGTTGGAACGCTGCCAGAGAGCCATGGAGAGAAGTTTGACAGGAACAAGGAAACAGGACAGAGTGAGAGGTAGCACAATAAGGGAGAAAACTAAAGTTGCCGATGTAGTTACCCGAATAGACCAACAAAAGTGGAGATGGACAGGACACATGATACGCGATCCACAAGAGAAATGGTGCAAAAATGTCACTGACTGGTATCCCAGAGATGGCAAGAGAAGTAGAGGACGTCAACACATAAGATGGGAAGATGACCTAAAACTCACTGCTGGACATCAATGGAGAAGAGTAGCGCGTGACAGGTCCCAATGGAAAATGTTAGAGGAGGCCTATGCCAAGAGGCAAACTGAGCTTCGGGATATACTATAACAAATAAGATCATGTCTAATACATACCTAACAGAAGTCCAGAATAAAAAGGCTTATTATTATTACTATTTTATTAATTTTAGTACAAAACAGAAAAAAAACTGTCGGAAAATGTTTACGGCATTTTTTTGTTATTTATTTCAAAGTCGGCCCAACGAAAAGTGCTCCTGGAAGACGGGTTGCTATCACCGGGGTAGAGGCTAACGAGTTGATAATATGGTGACCCGACATTTGATCCGGCGACATTTGGTCCGCGACAGTTGGTCCGGCGACATTTGATCCGGCCGACATTTGATCCGGCCGACACTTGATCTGGCGGACAGTTGATCCGGCGGACAGTTGATCCGGCGATAATTGGTCCAGCCGGATCCTTTAGAAGATTTTTTCTTAAGTAGCAAGTAGGAATCTTTTACGGTTTTTTTGTTAAACTGACTGTACGTATAAATATGTCGTATTTTGTATTGCCGCATGCTTCTTCGGAAAGTCGAAATTATTGTTAGTAAAAATATTTTTACAGCGGATTTTCACTCAAGACGTCTTCAGATATAAATACATCGACTTTGGTTGTACGGCCGTATATCCTCTTTAAATACTTACTTGAAGAAAAAATCTTCTAAAGGATCAGGCCGGACCAATTGTCGCCGGATCAATTGTCCGCCGGATCAACTGTCCGCCGGATCAAGTGTCGGCCGGATCAAGTGTCGGCCGGATCAAATATCGCCGGACCAACTGTCGCCGGACCAAATGTCGCCGGATCAACTGTCATGGAACCGATAATATTACCCAGGATGCCGGCAGTTTGTTGTTAAGCCATTGATTGATAATAATACCTTTGTCGACATTTTTTAAAATGAATTTAAAACCAAACACCTTTACATACAAAAATAACAAATGGAAGAAAAAACCCGTTACTGCTTTGTTTTTAACACTTGAAAATCTTGTGTATTATTCAATTATATTCCTTCATACATGACATTAACTGATATAGGAGGGTAATTATCAAGATTACAATTATTTGAGACACTGTAAAAAATAAACGCTTTTTCTTTTTGGCTTGTTCGAAAAATGAAAGAGATTGTATTTCAGATAAGCGAGTAATAATTTCTGTCAAATTAGCATTCAAATTTGTAAGATATCTCGGCCTGGGATCTATATGATAAGACCCACTATTTTAAAGTCTCGAAGTGTTTTTTTTTAAAATTGAAATGAACAAATTAGCAGCCTCACGGTTTAACAAACATCATTAATGTATGATAAATATTCACGAATTGATAAGAATCTAATAGGCTCATTAAACTGTATGATTGCGCATAAAATGCAAGTTTAATGGATTTATTCCTTAAAGTGATATCATTATAAATTGTAATATAATACGCTGTGTTATTTTAACAGCTGAAAATTCCGGTTGAGATTTTAAAAATAAATTTAAAATTTAATTTAAATAGCTACATTCGTAACTTAAATAATGTACGGTACGTACACGAAACTGTTCACAATTTATAAGTGTTTATACTGTGTACAGCAAAAATATTAATACTTTTCAATAAAAAAGCGATCACGTATTTGATTCTGAATATAAGTTACTTCTAAAAGATATCGTAAACACATTTTTTTTAGAAATGCATAAGTAGAGAATACAAATATTTTTTTTTTTTTACATTAGCTCCACACAGGAGGCCCTGAGGAAAATAATTTCCCTCAGGGCCTATGTCATGTAAGGGGATGCTGTGGGGAGGGTTTTTTTAGGAAAGGAAGAAGAGGAAGTTCTGGAAAGGAATTAGGTATGAGGGGAGGGTATGAATCTGGGGGGTCAGTGTGTCAATGAGTGACGGACGGTCAGTGTGTCAATGAGTCTGAATCCATTCCTTCAACTGCGGTGTAAGGCGGTGTAAGGGATTCTGGCTGGAGAGGTCAAAAAACCTCCTCAACCAGTCTTCCTCGATCAGGCCCGCCACGCAGTAGGTGGCAGACGCATCGTCCGCCAAGACCTTGACAAACCTCACCCCATGAACCCGGACACCTCTACTAAGTCACCAAACGTAGTGACCTACGTCAGAGGTGTTGGTTATCCAATAAATGGTTAACGGGGCGTCGGTACCTATACACGCCTCCCCAAATGAATAGGTACAATGTAGTAATAAAATAATACAATGCAGTAATAAAATAGCCCAAATGCTGTTATCTTAATTCTCTACACAATAGTTCTAATTCTAGTAGATAACATTAATCACCTCTTCAGCATTCGTAGTGATTTACGCATTGAAAAATTCATTATTACACGATTTATTACCCACGTACAATTATTAAGAAAAATATTTTAATAATATGTTCGCATAACGTAATCTTCTAGAATTTTATTATTCTTTTTTAATTATGTAATAGCTGGTTCCCGGCATGCGTTGCTATGCCATTTAATAAAGAAATTGTTTATCCCTGAGTGTCCTTTCCCATTCGTCCCGTTCCTCTTCCGCCTCTCCTTCTTCTCGTGCGTCCTCTTCCCCTCTTGCGTTCCCACTCCGTCACCTCCACGTCAATAAGTAAAAATAAATTTAATTACAAGTACATAAAACCAAAGAGGAGCAAAATCCAGAAATAATAAATATATGCATATATATTTACATGTATATATATATATATATATATATATATATATATATATATATATATATATAGGTCCCACTACACTTTTTGCGTCCGTACGTAAATCCGTCTTTGGGCGTCCATCAGTTCTAGTTATTTTTTTCAGATTTTTTTTGTGAATATTGCCTTTTATAATGCTCACAATTATCGCTTATATCATGATTTTTTAATATTCATAATAATTCAGGATTTGATGTTTATTATACTTTCATACACCTCTTGCGTCACGTACATACTCACGTCCGGGTGTATATTTTTTGTATATTGTAGGTTTCTTTTAGTATAGGTTTCACGTCCTTTCACACTAATTTAATTTTAGCGTCCAACTCTTCTAATAAAGGTTTCACGTCCAATGTCCATACTGAATAAAGTATTTTGTGCGTCCGAGTGAATATTATTTGTATTTCTTATACCGCTTTAAATATATTTTTCACGTCCTTACACTTTACATTTATTTTTACATCTTCCGCATATTGCCAACTTTTCTAATAAAGGTTTCACGTGCGCACTAAATTATTTATTTTGGCGTCCGGGTGTACATTCCTTGTAAGCTGCTTACCGTTTTCTTAAGATAGGTTTCACGTCATGCACTCTAATTTAATTTTTACGTCTAAGCAAAAAAAGAATCTAAAAAAAAACTTAAATATATTTGTTTGTAAGACAGTAAATAATTAGACAAACTGAAGTATTTTCGACACAAAACACGTGCGTGGATCATGATGTGGATCTGACATCCCCAATTTTAATACGTTGCAAGGCTGGAGATAGTGGGGAGGGGAAAGAGATGTGGTAAATGTAAGTGGCTATTCAGATCTAGTCATCAAACACATTAAAGCCATTTCAAGGAACGTTTCAATTCTGAATGAATAGGTACTAACGAATAGCAAAATACGACATACATATATGTTCAGTATATTTATACGTTGCATCTACTTACGATTTAAGAGGTGAATGTGTTTACCGCCGCCCCGGGAACCATTTATGTTATAATATTAGTTACAATTATTATTATTTACGATGGGTCGAGAGAGTCCGGCTGGAGAGGTCTAAATTATGTCTGACTTAAGCAGCCTCTCCCGATATGGACCTCCAAGCAGTAGGTGGGGAAAAGCATTCGCAACCAAGACCTAAACAAACCTCACTCCAAGAACCTGTGCACCCCTGTTAAATCACCAAACGTAACGCAACACTTGGGAGGGGGGCTATGGCAGGGGTGTTGATTATCCAATAAATGATTCCCGTGGCGGCGGTACACATAACCACCTCCAAAATGTTAATAATTGCCCATATTAAAATGTCAGACCACAGGTATGCTATGAATGGGTCAAAATAATACTATTCGAACCGGCCAGCCACGCAGTTGGTAGACAGCCGCATACGATGTTCTGAGGAACTAGCGTCATTGATCCCCTCGGCACCGGTGCATAGTCGGGAAACACGCCAAACACGCGCCCTACATTTGTACACGGTTGACATTAGTCCCATGAGAACGGGTCGTTTCTACGACTCGTTCTTGAGTTCGACAGCTCCGCTGTGGAACGATTTGCCTGGTTCTGTATTTCATCCCTACTACAATATGGGTCTCTTCAAGACCCATGTTCACTCCTTCCTTTCCTCAAAAAGACCCTCCACACAGCATCTTTAAAGACGACATAGGCCCTGAAGGAATTTATTTTCCTCAGGGCCTCTTGTGTGGAGTTAATGTAAAAAAAAAAATACGCCGCCAATCACTCCTCCCCCCATAAACCTGAGCCCACCTGCTAAGTCACCAAATGTAGTGAACCACTTAGGGGGACCTATGGCAGAGGGGTTGGTTATCGAATAAATGGTTCCCGGGGCGGTAGTACTCATACCCGCCTCCCAAACTGTAGGCCTAGGTTAAGTGGTTCGCAACGTTTAGTGACTTAGCTGGGGTATCCGGGTTTATGGGGTGAGGTTGGTGCAGGTCCAGCAGTGGACGCGCCCGCCCACCATCTGGCATGCCGGATCGGAAGAGAATGGTTGAGGGAGTCCCTTAGACTTCTCCAGCCGTACTCTCTCAGAACATCGCCTTGCACTGCAATGGGAGGGATGGATTCATACGTCCATCACTTCTGGACACACTGACCCCCAGATTCCTACCCACCCCTAATACCCTTTTCCTACTCAGAACTTCCTTTCCTTCCTTTCCTCAAAAGACCCTCCACACAGCATCTTTAAAGACGACATAGGCCCTAAAGGAATTTATTAAGCATTAAAATGAATCATCAACATAAAAAAGTTTTTTTTTCAACTTTGAGGATTACAACAACTAAATTACAACAAATTAAAACTATATCTGGGTTCAGAATGCAACGAAAAATTGCAGTTGTGGTTTCATCTGGTGAAGCATTTTGAAGGAAACTTTCTTGTGTTCAAAGTGCAGTTACAAAATTCTGGTTGCAGGCTACATATGTGCAGCTAGAATTGTAGGAAATTCATTTGCATGTTCTGAGTGTAGCTATATTTAATAAGGAGTGTAGGCAGTTATGTAATAATTTTTTTATTAGCTTCAGTAAAACCAGTTCTACCCCCCCCCCCCCGCGGGGTCCAGTATGAACATCCAAATGGCCCGCGACGCTAAAAAGGTTACCCACCTTTGTATATATAGAAATAAAACAAATCAGTCGTTATGTGAAACCTTTTTATTTAATAATTAATGTTTCTATAAAATCGAACACAAACTGGGAATAGTAATCATTTATTATATTAATTTTTTTTTTCATGTAGCAATAATTAAAAAAATATATATATGTAGATATCTGATATACCTACAGCGAAAACTCAAGATCAACCTTCAATGAATACAATTTTAAAAAATATACGAGTATGTGTGTGACACACGGCGAAAAGACTAAATCAGACTTCAATGAAATGATAAAAATGTACCTATTTATGTGTCTGATTCACAGCGAAAAAAATAATATCAACCTTCGACGAAAATAATAACAAATATATTTTGATACACAGCTAAAATTCAAAATAAACCTTCAATGAAAATAATAAAACAATACGTTTGTGTCTGATAAAAAGCAGTATCAACAGACAATGAAAAAAAAATTGTGTCTGATAAACCGCTTGAAAAAATAACATCAGTCTTCAATGAAATTAATAAATATGTGCCTGGTATACAGCAAAATCCCAAAATAAACTAAAAAATATATATCATATTAGAATATTGTTAGAAGTTTGAATGAATATTTTGTATACACACTATTACACACGTACCTACTGGGCGCAGGAGTGTGACAGTTTTGTTGGCCCTTATTCAAAATGTATCGTTTCATAACGCACCGGTTCGCGCCCTTATAGTGTGCGGTTAAACATTTTTAGGCCGGGACACTAATTTACCGCCGGCTCTAAAAAAATCTTATAAGAACCTACTGGGCGCGCAGTTAGTTCTGAATGGCGTTTGGCGTCGTTGTAAATATACCCATTGTTGCCAAATCTGGCGATTTCATTCATCAAGGGCTCAAACAATACATAGCAATAATATTATAGGTATCTACTATCTACTCGCGAATGGCCACGAGGACGCAATACTATCGTCGTTATGACTGTATATGAGTCATAGTCATAGTATACGTACAACAACTATCACCAAGCAGGCATCAGCCGTGCACGTCATCAGCTCCTTTATTTTTGAAAGTGTAAAGTAGCTCTTGGTCTACAGTCATAACGACGATAATATTGCGTCCTCGTGGCCATTCGCGTGTAGATAGTAGATACCTATATAATTTTTGTATTTTTGAGATTTGCCAACAATGGATATATTAACTTCAAAGTTACAGACAGCCGTGCACAAATGGTGTAAATGTTGAAAAATCAAAACGGTGTCAATTACAGATGAAAAAGTCAAATAAAACTCAGACAAACAATACTGAACCTGGCAAGCAGGGTATCACTAGACGCGGATTTTTAATCCGCGTCGAATGGTAATGTTTACAGCACAAAAAAGAAACGTTTAGACACTGTTTTTTAGAAAAAAAAACAACAAAAGAAACACAGTTTTTACACAAAAGTTCAAAAATCAACTTGTTTAAACTAGCCCGGATTTTTATTGAGATTTTTATTTCAGATTTTTATCAAATATTACTCCTCGATATTTAATTTTATTTGTTGTTTTTAGTATTGTGCAGTTTGATTTGCATTGTTGGCTGTGAATTTTAGTATTATCATGTTTGAAAATGTAAAAATTTTTAGGAGCATCGTTTGGATGGATTGCAAATGGAATTACAAATTTCTTTTCACTATTTAGTAATAGTAAATTAGTGTCAAAAATGTTCTTAAGCGTGTTGATGTCTTCTATGGCCTTTAATTCTACAGTCTTTTCACTTATTATTAATACTGTATCATCGGCGTATCATGTATTTTGACCATTTAAAGGTTGAAAAAATATATCGTTTACGTATATAAATGGAATATTTCTGAACGTATCCAAAAACTAAAACTATTTTTAAAATGTGATATTATTAGTAGGTACTACACATATAATTTCTTAAATATAATTTTTTTTAATGTCAACATAATTTTTTTTTTAAATGGCCTACCTTACTTTTTCAACTTACTGAAAAAAAAACGAACATATTTTATTAGATGTGTACATTTTAATTTGTTTTATTAAAATATTAGTTACTTAATTAAAATTCTATCGGTATTGTGCACTTTTAAATTAATACCCCTAAGCCCCCGGGCGTATCTTTTTTTTTTGTTTAAATTTACTCCACACAGGAGGCCCTGAGGAAAATAATTTCCCTCAGGGCCTATGTCATCTGGGATGCTGTGTGGAGGGTCTTTTTGAGGATAGGAAGGAGTGAACATTGGTCTTGAAGAGACCCATGTTGTAGGAAGGATGTATGATGTATCTTGCCAGAAGGTCAAATAACTTTCCGCGTCACGATAAAATCCATTTGTATTTTTTTTAAAGAAAGACCAACATTCCACTAATTCCAGACAAACATTCCAACAATGTTCGAAAAATCCTACTACCACCACAGAAAGCCGAAAATGTTGCTTGTGTTGTGATGGAGGATTTAGCCAGCCGAAGAATCGAACACACCCACTCCAACCACTGACCGGTCGAAATGGAACATTTCTGAACATAGGTATACTAAAAGGAAAAACTGGTTAAGAAAGGAGATAAAATACGCTTCCTTATTTTATTATTAAGACACATATAATTTTTAAAGCATATATTTTTTTAATTCAAGGATAAAAAAGTCTTAAAAATGGGTCACCTTGCGCTTTTTGTATCTAAAATTACTTAAAAAAACGAAATAAATACATTTTTGTAAGACAAATCTACATGTATTATAAACGTTATTGTTATCTCACTTTTTTTCGTTTCATGTAAAAAAGACAATCATTAAAAATTCATAAAGTTTAATAATTTTTTTCTGAAATTATATTCGGAAACTTTTATTTCATACTAGGTATATTTTAATTTTTCTGTAGTTAACTTTTAGATTTTAATATAAAAAAGCATGATTGTTGTTTTCTTATTTCAATACCATTCAGATCATACTTCTTACTACGATAGTAAGGGAGACACAACGATTTCTATGAGACCATTACATTAATTACATTATATTACAGCCGTTTACGTACAGTACGTGGAGTTTATCCAAGTACTCAGGCTGATGATGATGGTAGTGATGATAATGATGATGATCTTGATGATAGTATAGATGATGCTGGTGATGATGATAGTGATGACTGATGACGATTCAAACATGCCAGGTAAAGAATATTACAAAATATTTTTAGTAGTTATTTAACCGAATTGTGTATATATATAATAGATATAGATAATAAACATATGCAGTGTAATTAAAAATTTTGTTTTTTTTTATAACTTTCCATTCCACAGTCAAATTTTCGGCGTAAAACGTCCCTCTGAATAAAGAGCATTTTCAAGCACTCTTGCGTCGTTATGCACTAAAAGTAGTATCAATAGGTAGAATCGCGTTCATTGGTCAATTCAATGTACATATATTTTCGTATCAGCGATCGAAGAACCCGTGGATGCAATTTTTAGCCATAAGTTGTTTTTGATTATTTGTCAAGTTTTGTAGTTCGAAGTAGGATTTTAGAATAATATTTTAAGTTTGTATAGCGCCCTTGAGGTGATTTTTTAAAAAAACGGCACTTTTTTAACATTTAACTCCACATTGTATCATCTTTGAAGATGCTGTGTCGAGGGTCTATTTGAGGACAGGAAGGAGTAAACATGGGTCTTGAAGAGACCAATGTTGTAGGAGGGAGGAAACACAGAGGCTGGAAAATCGTTCCACAGCTGAGCTGTTGAACTTAAGAACGAGTCGTAGAAACGATCCGTTCTCATGTGACAAATGTCAACCGTATACATATATTGGGCGCATGTTTGGCGTGTTTCCTGACTATGCGTCGGTGCTGAGGGGATCAATGACGCTAGTTCCTTGAAGTATCTTCCAATGTAATACCGGTAGAACAAGGGCAGCATTCCTACCTGACGCCTGTGCTCTAAAAATTACAATCTGTTTGTTAAGTTAGGAGAATTTATCAAACGTACCGCCCGTTTCTGTACAGAGTCGAGGTTTTTTAGGTATTTTTTGGTCTCCAGACTAGAGGTGGCTGCCAAATTCAATCGTAGGGCGTACTTGCGATTTTAACAGGGTTAGCAGTTGTATACTTTTAAAGTATCTGCGGGCCCTGTATGTAATATTTTAATAACAATCGCGAATAGGTAGGTACTGTGGAATCCAATTTTATCATTATCTATGGTTTTTTTTAACAACCTTATATAGGCGCTAGAAGGCAGAAAGAACCTTGTTTTCTGATGTTCACGGGTACTCGCTGTACACACCAGAACTGTGGGTTTACTACACTGCATCCCAATGGCATAAGTAAAAATTTGCTTACAATAACACATATCGTCAACTTTTCCGCCTACCGAGATACTGTTCCTGGAGGGACGAGTGCATACTTTCCGAGCACTTCTCTGCCACCGCATGGGAAGTTTATGGCGAAGACTACGCCAATAGAAGAATGCGATCATCACCGCCATGACTGCCTGGATGGAGTCCCCCTGATGGCCCTCTGGAGACGAGAAACGACGAGGAAATACCATTCCGTAAACAGTTACATGAATTCATATTATTGTTTATTATTTTTCAGTTATATTTCTTATGTTTTTCATGCTCATTCGTTTTAATGTTATTTACTTTTAACCTTAACTTATTATTTATCTAATTTCTTTTGTTATTTCAAAATATGGAATGTATTGCATTGCACTACCCCTGCATACATTCTTTATTATTATTATAACGACGGCGATGCGTCTACACAGTTGGTCCTTCTTACGTTCACTCAGCAATATTATTTTTAAGACATAACGACGGTCGTGCTGCGTCTACACAGTTGGTCTTTCTTGCGTCCAAGCAATTATCACGCCATTATCACGCTATTATCACGCTACTATCACGCTATTATCACGCTATTATCACGCAGCAATATTATTTTTAAGACATAACGACGGTCATGCTGCGTCTACACAGTTGGTCCTTCTTGCGTCCACGCAGCAATATTATTTTTAAGTCGTTTAACCGTCGTTATGTCTTAAAAATAATGTTGCTGCGTGGACGCAATAAGGACCAACTGTATAGATGCAGCACGGCCGTTGATATGTCTTCAAAATAATATTGCTGCGTGGACGCAATAAGGACCAACTGTGTGGATGCAGCACTACCGTCATTATGTCTTAAAAATAGTATGTCTGCGTGGACGCAAGAATGACTAACTGTGTAGATGCAGCACTACCGTCATTATGTCTTAAAAATAGTATATCTGCGTGGACGCAGAAGGACCGGCAATATTTATGAAAATATACACTACTCAAAATATACTTCGTGTAGCAAACCTGGCGGTGAATCGTCAAACGTTCAATATTCGCTTTCAGACATTCTGAGAGATTTTTTGCTTCCATGACAATTTTTGCCAAATGATTCTACATGGGGTAAGCATCAATCTGGCCAATTTTGAGGTCAAAACATTGTTGCGTCCGAATATCGGACGCCGTAAGTCGGTGGACGCAACAATGCTATAGAGATTTTAGGGGGTGGACGTAACAAATGTAGCAGGATATATATATATATATATATATATATATATATATATATATATATACATTTATATATATACATATATATGTACTTGTATACAGTGTACGCATATATATACACGTGTACACATAATATAGAGCCAATGTATAAGTAGGTGAATGATACAATAATTAAGGCTCTGCAACCGGGCTCGAAAAGCAGAAGACGGAGAGATACGAAATCACGAATGTTAGAGGAGAGCGCTAACACTTACAGCGACAAAATCGATGCGAAAATTGCGAAAATGTTTAATAAAACACGACTCGTTTAAAATAGAGCAAATTCTCGCGGGCATTGTCTTAAACAGCATTTAAAGAAACACTGTGAATTTTTTCATACATATAACTTGTAAAATAACTGAAACAAACATGTTTATAATAATTTTTGGAGCATACTTTGCGATTTTTTTCTATTTAGGGAATTTTATATAATTTGCATTTTGGCGCGGGAGATGTTATTATATATTATCTTCAAGAATAACATGTATTTTTTTTTAAACTTTAAAACTTACCTTTTTGAAGAGAAATATGTAAGAAATCGGTAGAAATTCGGGTTGCGGGCCCTTAAGTAGTGGCTCTAAGTGAGGAGATCGTCAGGTATCGACCTCCGTAGTCCAGTGGGTAAGACTCTTGACTCACAATCCGGAGGTCGCGGGTTCGAACCCGGCATGCGCAAATAAATTTTATTTGATTAATTTGTGTTATTTCACAATTAATTCATTTAAAATAATATATAGTATATTTGCGGCATGTTCCAGAGTGGAAGATACTTCAGTATCGCCCTGGTGTAAGACTACCATTCAGAATTGAAACGTTGCTTGAAAATGGCTTTAGCCGTGTTTGGTGACCAGATCTGAATAGCCAGGTACTTCCCAACCTTCCTCTTCCCCACCTCCTTCCCCTCCCCACTACCTTCAGCCTCACAACATAACCCATTTGGGGATGCCATAGTCTCACTGGCTCCAGACGGGAGCAGTTGAGATTCTTGTGCGGTATTCACTCTAAAAAAGGTATATGCAAGTATAAGTTCCTTCTAAGGGTGTAGATTGAATTCTAAAATATATCTAAGTCTTGACGATCGCAGTATTTATTGTTATAATAGAGACAGTATTGACGATGGTTTGAAAAAATTAAGTATCGATCCAAAGGATTTCAAGTTTGTCGTGAATTTCGGCCTGATAGTAAGGTTAATTAATTAAATATTATCGGTAAGGATTGATTAATTAAAGATGAATCACACAATATTGTTTATGATTTTAAACAGAGAGATTATATCTATCATGTTTCTTATTTTGGCGAGCATGGTTACCTTGTTACCTAGATTACGAAGGACTCCAGATTTGCAAGCTAGTATTCTTATGTATTGACTGACTCCACTTCCAGAAGTGGCTGCCAAAGTCAACAATGAGCGGATAAAAGTGTGTAATATTGATGTATTCAAAGTACGTAGTGGTATGCACAAACCTGCATAAGTGCGCGGAAAGTTATTCCAAAAATAATGTTTACTAGCATGAAGTGTACCCGATGTTGTTCGGGGTTATGAATAAAGCAAAGTTTTGAGGTTGTGAATTATGGTGCCCCTGAAAACTGGGTGAAGTGGTAGAAATAATATTATTGTTAATAGAACACGTTTATTCGCATTTGTTTCATTTGATCACGTCAAATTGTTACTGTTAAAAACTACATCTCATCGACTTTAGTTTGACTCATCGACAAGCATAAGTGCGAGGAACTTTACTTAGATTTATCAAAAGATAATATTAAACAGTGAAAAGCGAAAGAACGACTTCAACCCGACTTCGAGCTACGTCACGAGCTTGCAAGCGGCTCGATAGGTTTATTTCCAAAAAGTTCCCGTATGAGCGAACTTTGTTAAATACATTTTCTACCAACCTTGGGTTAAAACTGTTTAAAGGCTTCATTTGGGCCAACAGTCTGTGAAAATGTTTGGCCCCAGAAACTGCTAAATCCTGACCTCATCTTCACCACAACGAAAGATTTGAGTTTTGTGTAGGAATCAATATAAATTCTGACTGAAAGGAGGGCAAGACAACAAAGCGATTTGTAAAAAATGAAACATTAAAAATATTAAAAATACACCAATTAATTTTTTGCATGCACGTCAATTTTATCTAGGTACCTAAATAACGTGATTTAAAATAATTCTTTTGTACGTCTCCGTACCGTTTTAGAAGAAATAATTAACACATTTTTAATATTTCAAAAAGCGAACTGAACAAATTGACAATATTATTTTGTTTCATTTTTTTGTACGGGTTGCTCGTTGACTTATCGAAAATGATTTTTTTCTTTTAAAACTCAGTAATTGTGTGGTGAATCGCAGTCCCACATTTTGTCGAGTGGATAGGCTTGCAATAAAGTTAGGGTATATTAAAGAAGTTAGGAAAGAGAACCAAACATTGCTTCCAAACATTTTATTTAATAAGTCATTATTTAAAAGACCCACTTATTAAAACACCAACATGGTTACGAAAAAATATAAAAACAATTCTCGTACAAACACACACAGCTGTACATATTTTTCAAGCGAAACAAATTAATATAGAATTAACAGCGTTTTAAATATGAGATATGTTTTGAATTTAGTTTGACAAATTAATAATAGTAAAAATTACTAAAAAACACAATCACTTGAAAATATGTACAAACAGATGAATTCGCGAAAATCAAATCACATTGAAAATTTTGTAAAATTGCCTGTAGAAATCCGTTTGTTTTGATGGTTGATGGAGGCACTTGAAACAGGGATTTTGAATGCTTGGATTTAATTTAATCTTTATTCGTCAGGGTAGATGGGTCGGCGACGGCGACGACGACGTCTTCTTGAGCCGCGACGCCTTCTCCTCCTGGACCGCGAACGCCTCCTTCTGCCCACCATTATCCCGGGAACCTTCCTGCCTCTGGATCTGACCGCTCTGCGTTTCACCTTCTGCATCTTCAGTCGGTCTCCTGCGACGACGTCCACTTCTCTGTTTGGCACGTTCTCTTCAGATCCAGAATAATCATTTTCACTTCCCGAACCACCTTCGTTGTTTTCCTCGCCTTTAGGGTCCATCTTCAGTAAGTAAACACTTGTTTTTATTTAAATCTTTGATGTAAATAGAATTTTGCTTCAATCTGTGGGTAAATTATGTTTAAAAAAAAGTAGACGAAAGTAAATAGACCGACTACCTACTCGAGACCGAAAAGGGAATGAAAAAAGAAATGAAAATGCTTATTAGCGTACGAACAAAAGCTTTTGATTTTGATTCGAAATTTCGTTTGTTTTAAAATATTTATTATTCAAATTTTTAATAATATAACTTACCTGTCAATGTTGGTACTTGGTTGGTACTGATATTCTGTCTACACAGAGCATGAAAGCAGTATAAAGGCGGAACACACTTGTGTGGTGTGGTGTGTCGTGGCGCGCCAGAAGCACATCGGTTTCATACATTTATTATGGTTAGAGACATATTTGTAGGTTGTGGCGTGTCGACAAGCGACGACGATGATTGGTTAATTTGTAGTCACGACACACCACACCACACAAGTGTGTTTAGGCTTAATGTGCACATTTTTAGGCAGCATCCAATGACGTTATATAAATAGACTTGCCATAGTCTCACAAACTCAAGATGTAATGTGGCAATTAATCAACATTCTTTTGTTTTCAGCGATTTTTCAATAATTTCTTAATTCAAAAGTTATTCATGTATGATAAAGATAGACGCTTTAAGAATATGTGCATGTGGACGAAACAAAAGATAGAATGCGGGCAGCATTTTCGTATTCAAAATTCAAAAGTTCCGTCGAATTCTGTCCCAAGGCCGACTAAAGTAGGAGGCCTGGGCACCAGCCGAATTTTGAAGTGTCAAATTTTCAACCTATAATGAACAATAGTTTTCAAATGGCGTTGATTGTTATTGTATTTATTGTTTCTGCTGATTTGTATGTTGTTTTACCGCAGGCAAGTAACTAAAGAATCAATAGATTATTATTATAAAAAGTAAATTTTACTTAGCGACGGCATCGAATTTGTAATTTGGCTGTTGCGTATCCAGACCTGTACTTTAGTAGGCCTTGAGTTCTCTAATGACGCATAAAATCTTTGGGCGGAAAGCAATTGTATTATTTGTCTGTCTCAACACAGGTACACCCTAGTCAGACAGGCATCGAATAATGTAATGTAAACATTCCTTATATAGATAAATAAATAATTAATTTATATAATCGATAATAATAAGTAATTTGCATGTATTTACAAATGAAATGTTATTCCTTCGCTTTTACGACTGTTTACCGTGTAATGGAAACATTTTCTCATCACACAGGGGGGAATTTTGGCGCTTTTTAATGCAATTTACTTACTGGTAGGACACGACCTTACTCGACGCATGGCAGTTTAGTACTAAAGTCTAAAGTACTAGAAATTGAGTACAGTGCAATTGTCTTGCTGTTGGCTTCCCACTTTGAGATTTGTATCACGCGTCTACAGTATATAACGTCGCATCGAGTTCATTGGTCAAAGCATTGTACATATATTATTTTTGTATCAGTAATCAATGAACCGGTGGATGCAATTTTTAGCCATAAGTTGTTTTTAGTTGTTTGTCTAGTTTAGTTTTTATAGATTTTAGAAATATATTATAAGTTTGTACAGAGCCCTTGAGGTGATTTTTCACAAAAAATATACAAATCATCCAAATATTGTTATTATTATATCCAAGCGGCTCGCGACGCGTCGCTCCCGGGGTGGTCTGAGCCTTGGGCGGTTCCACCTAATCACTACGTCCTTTAAAAAGCGCCAAACCAACTCTTCTTAGATTAAAGAAAAAAAACCTTTTAAAACGACCCTTTTTACAATGCCTCAGAAATTACTTGCCAATCTTATTAATATTGGGCCTTTGGAACCACTATCATGACGTATCATGTTGAAATGAAATATTTAAGAAGTAACGCAAATGGGTAAAACAAATCATACCACTAACAAGTTGTCAATCTTGTAATTTAAGTTTTGTTTTTACCTTTTTATGATGTGCCACGATTTTGTTAGCTTTTCGTTGGAGGTAATTATATTATTTGTTAGGTTATGGATGCGTTGCCGACGGTTTTATTCGACTCCCCGTAGTTAGTTCGGACCTAATGCTAACGTTTATTGCATCAACAAACCTTCTCATTTATTTATTTGGTGTGATACATAAACTTCCAATAAATATACACCACCTCGGCTGCAGGAGCTTTCGTGAGGCGGATAATGTTGAAAAAACACTGAAATACAGAAGCGATAAAACTACGGTAAATATATTTAAAAACACGGTTTTCTGTAATCTCAATGAAATGAAAAACTCATTTAGGATAATTAGATAAAATCTCTTATAATACAATTATATAATTTGTTGGCATGATTGATATCATATGTACGCATTTATAAAGTTTATTACGCTATTTCAGAAAATTGATTGACAAAGTGCAAAATGTATTGTTTTCATTTGTTTTATTTTATGCTATCTGACCCGGCGAAATTCGTACCGCCTCAGAATCAATAACTGTTGTGTTAACTTATTACCTGAATTAAATTCAGTTTTTTAGTTAAAAATTACACAACGAAGCAATTATCGATGCCCAACGGTCCGTGTTTTGATTTTGTCAGTATCAGAGATGGCGTTAAATAAGATCAAAAGTTCACGCATTCGTGGTAGCCTGGGTGTCACAGACATAAATAGTAAGCTGGAAGAACGACAGTTGAGATGGTATGGACACATAAGACGGAGACCATCAGACCACACAGTGAGGCAGGCAATGTCTATGGAGCTTTACCGACAGTCATCCAGAGGAAGACCGAAGAACTCCTGGATGACTCAATGTTCCAAAATTCTGCAGAGAAACGGCCTGGATGAAGGCGATACCCAGAACAGAAGATATTACAACCTGAGAACGAGAAGAGCCGACCCCAACAGCCTACCTAGGCAATGAGTTGGGACAGCGCAAGGAAGAAGTATCAGAGATGGCGTTGTGTACGGATTTATAATTTTTGTGATTTTATTACTTTTCCACTTACTTACGGGAATTTAGTTTTATTTTCTTTATACCTGTGAGGGAGATTTATTATAATTATTGTTTTTTTTCCTGTGGAAGCGTGCAGACATACGTTCACCGTTTGTCCCATTTTCGACTTTTAACATTTAGTGTGTAAGAAAGAGGGGCAGCATTATATGTTTAAGAACAAAAGCAAAACGTTTTCGAATTTTTGGAATTCACTCACTACTCAATATTATACTTATCACAATATTCCTGCAGCTTTTTCAAAATATGAGAATTCGTTCCATACAAAATGTATGAGGGAAATAATTTTCTTCATTACTTTTTTTCCGATGTTTTAATAGCTATTCTGCTATTCGGGGCGGAGTATGTGGTATGATTTGTTTTACCCATTTGCGTTACTTCTTAAATATTTCATTTCAACATGATACGTCATGATAGTGGTTCCAAAGGCCCAATATTAATAAGATTGGCAAGTAATTTCTGAGGTATCTCTAATATAACAGAATAAAATATTTTATACGTTACCACGTCAAAAGCATGAAGTCCTCACCGTTAAAATTAAATTAAATAATAAATTCGAAATTATTCTGTAATCCCAATGCAACGCCTCGTAAAAGCAACAAACGGTCCGTTTCATCACCTCGTCCATTCTTAATTCGCCGAACAATCATAATTGCGCTTTGAAATTGCATGCGTCGTCTGTTGCAGCAAGTGATAAATTATTCGTGAGGCCATTGATACAGAAAACACTAAGTGGCCTCACAGTAAGCAAACATAATTGATATGTCTCTCATCTTTCAAGAGATGTGTTGGGTACCTATCTTCAAATAAGTTTAATGTTCGAATCATCACTAGTTTGTTTATTTGGTTATTGTGAATATTTTCAATGAATATTTGACTGGATAGACTTCAGACAGATTCTTAGTACCCAGTTCTGTCGCTCCGGATGGCTGGCTGACTGAGCACTGGAACCTTCGGCCATCATGGTAACTGTTCGTACCTAAGACACGAGCGGTGTTACAAGGTACTCTTCTGAAAATTAACTCAACTGCCATCTGTTGGGATTTGGCAGAAATTTGTATTACAAACTAACCTATAGACATCTAATGAAAGAAGCTGAAAATACACGGATAAATAAATAATCAATACGCTACAATAATATATAAAAGTTGTATGATAATATTATTATTAGTGTCCGACCGAAACAGGACTTTCCACCGAAACCGAATCTTCGGTGTCTGTCTCAGTTTCGGCCGAAACCGAAACCGAAACTTTTTTAGACATATTAAAAAACGATTGTTTACTGTTATTTTGCTTATTTTTTACACTTATTATTAAAACATGTTAACTACTCCTTGGAACAAAAATTTGTCAATAATCAACACTTACATAATAAAGGAAGGACCTCATTAATTGAGCATTTTAATTTTTATAGCTTTTATATTGACAAAATTCTTTTTATACGTGGAAAATTAAATAAAAATCAATAATTGAAGTTTATTTTTGGGGTGTTATGCCATGTTGCGCTACCTTCTCCTTTAGTCAACTTTTCGGACAGCGTTACAGTGTCCATCACCAGGGCAGATGTGTGATGATGAACACTGATGATGATGGACACTGTAAGGCTATCCGAAACGTTGACTAAAGGAGGAGGTAGCGCAACACGGTATAATACCCAAAAATAAATAACAAAAATTCTTTTGGCCGTGAAAATCTAAAATCATATCCAATAATTGAAGACAAAATATTTATTTTTTTGATATTATTGCTATAAAACAAATCAAAATTAACAAACATGTTAACTACTTCTTGGAACAAACAGTTGTCAATAATCAACACTTAAAGGAAGGACCTCATTTATTGAGTATTTTGCTAATGATGGAGGGTGACAAACGAGCCACGAACTCACCCGAAGTCAGCCCGAACGAGAAGTTCCAAGAAGTGGTTAACATGTTATGTTATTTTTTTATAAATTTTTTTGGTTTTATAAAAGTCATATAAAAAAAATATTATTTTTTCACATACTTCAAATATTTTTTATTTATTCATTTAATTTAACACCTGTTAACTGTCTGAATAAGTGTAAAAAATAAGCCAAATAACAGTATACAATCGATTTTTAACATGTTTAAAAAAGTTTCGGTTTCGGCAGAAAATCTGCCGAAACCGAAACTGATGCCGAAACTAGATTTTTTTGACGAAACTTGCCGAAACCGAAACTGAAACCGAACCTTCAGCCGGTCACTAATCATATTATATTCGCCGGAATTTTAAAATTGCATTATTTCCCAACTTTCATTGAAACCAAAATGTTTTTTTTTTTGGTAATTTTTAACAGACCAAAAAAAGTGGAAAACAACTCATTCTATTGGCGTGTTAGCAATAAGTACAGGTAAATCATTTAAACAGACCCTTGCTAGTGTTGTGTGTATTGTGATGTACTGGATGGATAGAAAAATTAAATCTTTTTATTCTTTTGACCCTCTAAAAATCTTTTTGTTTACAAATAAAACATAAATTACAAAGCATGTAGCTTATAGGTGCAACCTATTTCTAAGTTAACCCAATAAAAAATACTTACCATATTATATTTATGTGGACATAAGCTTTAGATATAAATTCCTACATAGAAAGTCTAAATTTAATCAAGTTTGCCTACAAGTACTTGAGAACTGTGAAAATAAGTATTTTTATTTGAATTATACATTTTTAATAAATTAATAAAATTTTTAATAAAAAAATAAACGTCGCTATTCGCGTTGGGTATTCGGGGGTAAGAGGGCACTTGAAACTTTCCCTTCTATCTGGATGCTCAAATACATTCAAACGTGTCCTCTTAAAAAAAATTGCTTGTAACTCTCGCCTTATGCTCTTATCGGAAGCATCTAATTTTGGTTTTAAGGCACTGCATGGATCTCCAATCTACGCGACGTTATCCGGGTAGCAGCCAGCAGGGTGAAGATTGGCCTAACAATACCTAACCTCTGAAAATAAAATAAGTGAATTACTCATTAAGAGTACCCACGTACAAATCAAAATTGGAAGGGGGGCATGGGTACCACCGCTCCGGGAACTATTTATTGGATAAACAACACCTCTGCCGTGTGTCGCAGGTGGTTCGCCACGTTTAGTGACTTATCAGTGATGCTTGGCTTCATGGGGTGAGATTTGTCCGGATCTTGGCATGGGATGCGTCCACGCACCCACTGACAGGTCAATTCGGGAGAGACTGTTTGAGGGACCTCTGGCAGGGCTCTCTCGGAACATCGCTGTGCACCGCAAAGGGAGGGAAAGATTCATACGTCCGTCACTCCTGGACAACAAGGGCTCTCTCGGAACATCGCTGTGCACCGCAAAGGGAGGGAAAGATTCATACGTCCGTCACTCCTTGTTGTCCAGGAGTGACGGATAGATTCCAACCCTCTCTCTCCCCTTACATCCTTTTCCTTCCCGGAATTTCCTCTCGTTTCTTTCCTAAAAAGACCCTCCACACACTATCGGGAATTATTTTCCTCCCATGTGGAGCTAATGTAATTAGAAAAATGAACCAATACAACTTGGTATAAACCACTTATATAATGTGCAAATCCGACCGGTTTCGGAACAAACGTTCCTTCGTCAGGGAAAGCTTATACTAATTTGACAGTTTAATACTATTTTTAGTTTTTGCTAATGTAATTATTTGGGGATAGGAAGACAAGTAGAGAAGAAGTTCTTTACAGCATGTAGGTATAGGAAGGTACTTTAGTACGTTAGGATGGACAGATCAAAATATCGTGGAATTTGTGGAATTGGAAGTGGAATTTCGCAATTTTTTTAAATCTCATGTTGAACGATTCAACGGGCTATTTTCTGCATTGAAGAAGCCACGGTTGTTTATTTTATATCCATGGAATAGCC
Source organism: Limnephilus rhombicus (assembly GCA_929108145.2). Taxonomy (NCBI): domain Eukaryota; kingdom Metazoa; phylum Arthropoda; class Insecta; order Trichoptera; family Limnephilidae; genus Limnephilus; species Limnephilus rhombicus. The sequence goes on from OV815278.1 coordinate 28,504,179, forward strand.
ATTTTGCCACGTAGGAGCAATTACTTGTCGGATATTCGGCTGATGATAGCGGTGTAATTATTTATAACACCTGCCATATAATAAAAAGGAAACCACTACTCGGTCCAAAGCTAATGAGGTGTTGTTTTATGGAGGTATCTAACTTAAGCGATTTTTTACCCAGACATTTAATCTGCTCGAGTAATTGGTACGTATTATTTATATCGCCACAAGAAAACGCAAAAGTTGTATGAGAAATAATTACAATATATTCATGGCAAAGAAAAATAGTTTTAAAAACCAAAAACATTAAAAAAAACTATAATCATTTTAAAAAATAACTGTTCTACAAAGTAAACTACGCTTTTGTAAGGTTTCATTGTATTTACGAAATTCTTAATATTCGGTTGACTCTTAGTTAACATTATTTAAAAAAAAGATTTATCCACAAAGTCACCAGTCATCACTATTGGCTTTACAACCCCAGGTGGGTCTTGGCCTCCTCAGGAGTCTTCCTCCACTCATCTAAGTTTTGTGCAGCTCTCTCCAGATTAGAAGATCCAAGATAGAGTATCTATATATGTCTTTGAGGACGTCATCGCTCCATCGTAATCTTGGCCTTGCCAGGCTCCTTCGCCCTATCGGTTTTGAGTTCAACAGGGACTTTGGTGCTTGATGCTCGTTGACGATGACCCAGCCACCGAAGGCTTCCCAATTTTATAAATTTTGTGACGTTTAGCTCCTTAAACAAAGTATAGAGCTCATTGTTGTAAGGTCTGTGACAAAATCCATTTCTAGGTCCGGTCCGAAGATAAGCCTTCAAATTTTCCTTTAAAAAACGTCAAGTGCACGCTCATTGCTCTTAGTTAGTACCCACGACTCAGCCGTATACGTGAGCATTGGTCTAATAAGTGTTTTGTACACTAATATCTTGGTGGTTCTGGATAGCAGTCTGGATTTTATCTGCTTTTGTAGGCGGAAAAAACAGCTATTTGCGCTCACTATGCGCTTTTGGATCTCCTCTGTATAGTATTATTAATATTTGTTATCCCTAGGTACGTTAATCTAATAAAACCCACAAAGTAGTTGTACTTAATTTTCAGTCTTGTGCATCTTAAATTCTTTCATCCTAATTAGGGTAGGTAAGAACAGAAAAAAATGGGTTTCTACTAAGTTAATATTTATTTCTAAAAACTAGATAAAAAGTAAAATTTCTCAAAAACATCTGCATAATTTTATGACTTATAAACGTTATTTAAAAAAAAAAATGTTACCAAGTGTGTAAATCTGATTAAACAGAGGTTTTTTTCTTTTCATACTTTGTATGAAAGAGTTTTTATTATTACATCCTGTAAAATTTTGCTCTAGGAATATTTGTATTGCTTTTGTCGATAGTAATGTCGGTGTGTACACATTTCAACACTAAAAACAACAGTTGGCACATGCTTTTCTTGGAGCATCAATCGTACTATCATTTATTTAAACAAGCGAATAATTGAAAAACTTCCGGAAGCTTCTATTCAATTCAAAATTCAATTGGTTTTTATATTTCAACAAACGTAATAAGCGTGTTTTCAAACCTGAAGCAAATAATAAATACCCTAGGTCTATAGATAAAACGACTTGTAGGTATTGGTTTTAAAAACAAAAATTCAATAAAATATTACAACGGAAAACCTATGGTTTGGAAAACACCAGATGGGTTTGTGAAAATGCTGATTATTACATAAATAAATACATGTACTTTCATATACAATTGTAAATCTAAACGTTCCCGCAATAGCAGACTTTTTTTCACGTTAAACAACAATACAAACACTTACAAAACTTTGTCCCAACTCTCTCGACATATTTTTTGACTCCCTACCGTCATTTAAGAAAAAATATTACTCGTTACAATCAGACTCACAACTCCACTGTACAGCACAATGCAGTAACATCGGTACACATACACATATACGTTCACACACACACATTTATTTTTATTATTATTTATCGTTTGTCTTTACGTCAAATCATTCCCAATCATCTATTAATTCATAGAGAAATGTCATTGGTACTTGGCACCGATCCTGTAAACTGCTTAGGTACCACTTATTTTTATTTGTGTTCTAAAATAATAACAAAAAAATAAAAGGAAATGAATAAATATGGATAAAGAAAGAAGTATGTGCTGGTCGCGTTGCGCTGCAGTGGTTTGGCATAGGTGGAAGAGGTACTGATTAGCTTGATTGAATTGTACTGATTAGCTTGAAAGGTAATTTTTTATTCAACAAGGGCATATCTTGAGGTTTCTATGTACATTCATGCAAACACAGACTGTCATGTTGTAATAGAAGGTACATTACTTCACACAAATAGGATGTGTGTAATTTATATGCAATGAATAAGTGCACTTGGGTATTTTATTTGTCCAGCTGTCACATGAACCAAGTGATTGAACAAATGTTCGATCAGTGTACAAAGACAATAATTACGGCAATAAGAGTTGTCATAGCTGATGAATTATATCCGTAGATGTTGGCCAACATGTGGCGGGTCGTGGTGACAAGTGAATCATTCGCATGAACTACTTTATTGTGGTCTCAACGCGACAAAGCATTAAACAAAGTTAAATGTATTTTAGGTGACAATTAAAAGAATTCACAAACTGCTCTTTCACACATGGCCATGGTTTAATTATTTTAGAGAACAATACTTTTTGCACGTTATGGTTTAAAATATTAAGATAAATTAATTGTTTACTCAATATGAAAATGGATAAATAGTTAAAACAAAGAAATCTATTAATTTTGAATAAATAGTTTTGTCCATAAACCAAATAAAATCTTTCAAGAAACCCTAACAAATAAAATATTGGTTTGAATCACCGATACAATATTGTATTTGTAAGCGTTTCTTGGGTTTGTTTATTGATAAAACTATTTGTGCATATTCATATTGACTATGTAAGGGCGCAAACACATATTTAATATTTTAAAGCATAACCGGCAGAAGTGTTTTTTCATAAATTAATTAAACTATCGTCATCATTGAAAAAGTAGATTTGGAATTGTTTTAAGTAACACCTTAAAGAGAATATAATTAAACTTCAGATTTTATGTCCGGGTTATATCTTCTCCACAGGAAAAACTAAACCCTTTCACACACTTTTCCACAAATGATCATCTAGTCAATTCACGCAATGCAATTGCACTATATAAGTATAATAAATACAAAACAATACAAGAGCAACATGTCAATCTACCAGAGACCAAACGGGAAGATAATAAACCGACTGCAGATATTTTCATACCAGAGGGTTCGGCTCGGTAGAACTCCTAATTGGACATATAAATCCTACTGATCACTAAATATAAATATTTAAAAAATCTTTTTTTTATTTTTTTTTTTTATTTTAACTTTATGAGTTAAACCTCAAATTGTAATATTTAATTAAATGAAGACAATATAAGCGAAACTCAATCGAAAATCTGAAAACAGAAAAATCAGAAAAAGATATTGACACATCTGGGACACGATGTGTCAATATCTTTTTCTGATTTTTCTGTTTTCAGATTTTCGATTGAGTTTCGCTTATATTGTCTTCATTTAATTAAATATTTAAAAAATCTTTTGTAATCCTACATATTTTTAAAATGACTGATTTTTGTATTTTTATATATAATTTTTTTGACAAATTAAAACATTTTTTCCTTATTGCATAAATATTATTATTTTTCGAAATATTTTGCTGAAAACTTATTCAATATTTGCAAGTTTATGTTATTTTATTTTATCTAAGTACGCAAAACAGTCACAATAAACGTTTCTTTCTAACATAAAAGAAAGAATTATTTCAGTACATATCTTATAATTTTTTTTTTAGATCAACTGGATAGGATGGACATGATTTTTGGAAAGGCACCCGTGATGCATTCGTCAGTCTAAGACCAAAATATTTTTGAGAGCTTCGTGAAATCGATTACTACCATTTTTTTTTGACGTTATTTTCACAAGTAGTTTTCTTCGATTTTTAGATGACAGCTAATTAAAAACATTGACTTCATGGCTTTTTTCCTTATACCTTGTGGGATATGAACTTTACGTAAAGGAATGCGATAAAGCAAAAAAGGTATTTTCAGAAAAAATAGGGTTATTCCCTTTTGTCTTTTACATTGTCATGGATTCCTATTAAATCATGCAGAACACAATTAGTCACTCTCACCCAGTGTTCCGTAAAAAGCAAAAAACTGTAAAAATCGGATTGTTTCAGTTTTTATTTATTATATTTTTCTACCTTTTTACGGTGCTCTGCACCTTTGAAATTGAATTAAACGTCTTAGTTATTTAGAATTATTTGTCGTGGAAATGTTGTGCACGATGGTAAATTCTTCGGATTACCTACTGCTTATTTTGAGGGCTTTGCGTTTTATTATTGTTCAGGCATTGTACCTACTTATTACATATTCATTAATTATGTTCGTTTGACCGATCTAGTCAAATATCGGAAAATATAGTTAAGCATGGGTGAAATACGGTCTAAAGTTAGTTAAATTACTAATATGATTGAAAGTGGTCAAAATATATATTAGTTAAATATTATGGCCATAATATGATGACATTTTCATCCATTTAGACGTTCGTTGTGTCCATTTGGACAATGTCTTTGTTCATCTGGGCAATTTGTTCACGGATATTTGGACATCCATTCTTTAGATTTGGACCAATATTTTGTCCACAAGTGCATTAATTTAATCCACCTGAAAAATATTTTTTGATTGCTATTATCCTCTCCCATACTTGATATTAACCGACTTACATTGGAGGTAATCGATTTCCTTAATGGCGACCCCTTACTGGGAAGACCCCTACTTCTTCCACCACTTGACGATCATATTTACTCCAGACAATTTTCTTTCGAATTGGGTTCGACTTATTGGTTTCCTCGTTTTTTTCGTCTATTTACGGTCATTCGGGGTTTGACATACCCAACCAGTAGGTACCCGCACCCATTCTTACGGGAATTCTGCTACATTCAATATCCATATTCGTCCTTCTTCTGACATTCAACAATTTTTTTAAAGTACCCCTTACGGTGGTGAATGCTTGAACTGATTTTTATTTACAGTTTCACCAAATTTCCTGCACTGGGTTTGACGCGCGATATCACCGCATCATTCAACGTAGACCAACCGTTGCCTGCCAACAGGCCAATAATGCGAAGATTGATATGCAGCAAATATTTTCGGCAGGTTGTCTATGTGACTTTTGACATGTGCGACCAATTTATTTGGATGGCTGGTATTTGAGTTTTATATAGTGTCGCATGATGAATAATTGATAATTGGTTCCATCGCGACCACAGTGGGTGTCCCGCCGTACTTGGTATTCCGGCAGGGCTGGGTGGCAATACTGGCACTGAACACAGAGCCTTTATGTTGACAGACAACGCTGAAAAGATTATTATCGCCGGGACATGCACATCATCGATGAGTAATCGTGGCCATTGCCAAAATCAGTTTTATTTGGTAATAAAAAGTAATCATTCGAGGAATTACAAGGTGGGCGATAAAACAATTATTGCTGCTGGATTATAGCCGGTACGTGCCTCTCCGAGCGCAGATGGACGGTGACCAGTAACCAGTGACCACGGTGATTTCTAGTCAAGCATTACTACTGGCTGACAAGACAGTGATGTACTAGACACTTGTTCTCTCTCTTAAAAAATCTTGTGAAAGCATTAGGAAATCAGACAATCGTTCGAAGCTACGAATGCAAAAACCTGAAATTGCAGCTCAGACAAACTAAAAATAATGTATTTTATTTATTTATTTATTTACTTCCTGTTTTTATTTCTCTTCTTTTTTTTATTTATTTATTAATTATTGACACCCCAGTGGGTGTGCTACGACTTTTAAGTGAGACATTCGCCAGCGATTTTCACGTTTTAACATCAGAAAATTATAATTAAGGGCTCCATCTTCGTGTTTTAACCATGTTGTTTTACTACTCAGGCTAATTTGATTGCTTTTGAGAAAAGCTCACATAAGTCTCATAGAATTGGTTGTAGTGAGACTTATAATATAGTAATACGCTTGTCTATTTACACGTGTATGGGTGTGGCTAATTGAACCATTTGGTTCAACTTGCCCCATTCAGATTCCTTACTGTAATTTTATACGTAATTTCCAGGAGAAGAGTGGGTTCGTTGTCACGCCTGTGTAAAGTGGGCATACTAAAAGTGCACATCTGGCACTATTCCAATGTATATCTGCGTCAATTGTGACAGCGATATCGATTAAAAATTCTAAGAAAATTTACCTGTTTTATTATATTCATTTTTTTAGATAAAATAATAGTTCTAATACCTAATTCTGTATTCTTTCATTATTTCAATAAATTTAGTTTAATAACTTACATAATTTGTTTTATTAAACCATGAGTGTGAATAAATAATGACACTATATTGTTCAACAAGCCCCGTGGGGTGGTTCAACTAGCCCCACCTATGAGGCAAGTTGAACCATTTCTCCTTCTGGGTGAAAATTAAAATATCTTGCCTTAGATCAACGTATTACATCATTTCATGAAAATCATTATAAAGTCAGATAATGAAACAATCTTAATAAATTGAAAAAAAATAAAAATATCTAAGTATAAGTGTTTCGAGTCTGGGGTCAAATTAGCAAAATCATGTTCAACTAGCCCCACCCTACCCTATGCATGTATATAAATAAAACCCATAAATTAAGTTAGCAGTGATGTACTAGGAAAACCAGGCTTGAGAATAATATTTCAATTGAGTAAGACGTTCATTAGGTTCACGGTAAGACGGAAAAATTCTAGGAAAGTCGGAAGAGAGTAACTATATAGCATTTTCCGAATAACATCCTTTTCAACCAAAATAGGGGGAAGTAAACACGAAGACGAGGAAATTATACAAAATATAAAAAAAAATTAAGACGTGTGATACAGAAAATAAGTATCACACACCGACATAATAATAACCTACAAACACCAGCCGCCTCGAAATAGGAATCCCTAGTGAGTACTGTGAATATACATACTTAAAGAACTTCTATTACACAATTACACAAGACTTATACTTAATAACGTAAAACATGGCTTGATAAATGGTACCTACGGCTGAGCGGCCCTCTTCATACAAGCCAAAATCCTCATCAAAACTGTATATATTTTTTTGAAATGAAAAGGTGTATCTAGCAGATAACTGGTACGGATGGGAGCTATTTAATTGATTTGAGTAACAAATTTTAAAAATAAAAACGGGTCATTAATCGATTCGATTTTTAATGATTTTGGAGGAAACTTTAGCAATTATTTGTGAATTAATGATATTTAATTTATTCTGTCAGAAATAGTTTGGTTGCGGACGAATTCTTAAGTTATTGTTTTATATTGTATTGTTTTACTATCTGTATCTCTGTTTTCTCAAAAAAAAAATGTATTCAAATAAATTTGTCCTGCTTGCAGAATAAATATATTTTAGTATATAATATTTACAGTGTTAAGAAAAGCATTTTCGTGGGCATTAATTATAAACGATTCATTTAAGTTGGAACATAAATTTGCAGTGTATAAATTAAAACATATTTGTAAAATCCATTAACTTTGTGGCTCGCCATAATTTACAATAAAAAATGTTAATTTGTTATAGACCACTTTAATTTTATTTTATTCACACTCCACCGGTTTTGGAGGAACCCTTCCTTCGTCAGGAGAATATTAGAACTCAAATATTCTAAATAGTTCTAATATTCTCCAGACAAAGGAAGGGTTCTTCCGAAACAAGGTAGAGTGCGAATAAAATAAAATAAAAATGATCTATAACAAATTTACATGTTTTATTAAAAATTAAAATTTTGGCTCAATGAAAAAAATATCTTAGGATGTTTAATTTTTTATTTCAGTACGAAGACATACCCAGTATTGGAAAGGCATTTATTTTGTGTTTTATTTTTTATTTTCAATTTAATTTTTTTAATTTTCAATTTAAAAAAAAAAACAATTTGGTTATAATAGAGAACTCCAGTCAAATTTTTATTTTTTTTTAATGAATAAAGATCTTCAAACTTAAATAACTGCATTTTTATTTTTATTTTTATACTAAGTTTTAATAGTTAAAATAATTGTCAAAGTTTTAATTTTTCAAGACCCCCGAAAACCACCGTATCTATGGTGGATTGTGTGACGTCTTCACCCACTGATAGTTTTATTTACTTTCAAGTTGTCATTTTGAATCAGTGATGTTATGCCTAGGGAAATTTCCCTAGATCTAGGGGAGAAAAATATTTTTTAGGGAAATGGGAAATCAGGACAAAATCTAGGGAAATTTTGAACTCTGGCAAAATTTTTATTACATATGACAATATTACTGGTATTATTTATATGGGGGGCGGGGGGGGGTTAGTGTAAAACCTCACCACATATCACCAGGGGGGGGGGGGGGTTAAAAAGTTGCTAAAAAAACATCACGTGATTAATGTATCTGCTTTATGTATCTAAAAAGATAAATGGGACCTCTTAAAAAAAAGTGTTTTTTTATTTGGAATTCAGTTTCTCATTCAGTGGTGAGCGTATTTGTACTTTTTAATTATTATTTCATGTAGCAAAACTTGTTTTATTTGGAAAAGCACAGTATTATAATTATAAGTGCAAGTAATTACAAGTTCCGATATCTTTCCAATTAATTAATCATATTAATTAAAATATAACAGGAACATCCCTGTTTGAATGAAGAATCCAGAAGAATCAATGGCGGAAAGCTTTGGTATGACTTTTAGGTGTGAGGTGTGTTTTTTATTAACTAACTGCTAATTAAGATTAACTGCTTTTAATATAGAAAAACATTGGTAAAATGTTCACATCTCATCGCTACTGTTTTTATATTGTACCAAAGTGCAATATAAAAACTATAAATCATCTTTTTCATTGCAAATACAGATGACATCGTAAGCCATCGTATTTTTTGTTCAGGCGTAACTATGGGCGTGACTTTGTACATTGTACTGTATAACACATACATAAACATTGGTATTTATAATACACTGATCATGACGATTGTGTAATAACTTGTATAAAAAGCCCTTGATACTAAAAACAATTTGAAAATACGATCGATGTATCATAAGCCAAATGTCAAATATGACACGTCTTTAACCTCAAAGAGGCAAAATTTATTGCAGATTGTCCGCAAATATATAGCCCTTTTCCGTAATGACTTTAATTGTTGAGGGCCTAAATAATGTTTCAATAAACACTTATCTAAATCTCTATAAACACTATGAAAATAAACCAAGAACACGAAATGTTGAATTGCGTAAGTCATTTCAGTCGTGATTTCAAATGTCAATACAACATACAACTTCAACACGTGATAGTTAACCGTGACGTCACCAGTAACCATTTCAGTAATGCCAACTTGACGCTGTATTTTTTCGGGAGGTTTGAAAATGCACTTTTTAATAATTTTTTGGGTGAAATGCGGATCCCGCCAATGTGGGGGATTTTAATAAAAATGCACCTTCTAGATGAGAAAAGTGTGGAAAAGTTGAATAAAAAAGAAATTAAGGTGCGCTTGGCAAAATTGAGGGAGATACAGCCGTTTAAAGAATGAATAAAATGACACTTCGTGAACTTATACTACGCCATTTTGTTACTATTATGTTGGTATCTCAGACTTGCTATAAACGAAGAATGATACTATTGTAGCCAACTTCGTGTGATATATAATAAGGCGCGTAATTATGAAAAACAGAATTAATAATGGTCACAAACCATGTTACACAAACCTGGCGTAGCCGCTAAACTACTTGAAAACTGGAATGTTTTTCTTGCGTTGACGCGAGTAGGCGTTATAAAGGGGCACACACCATGTTACATAAACCATGTTACACAAACCTAGTTTTTTAGGGAAAGGGAGGAGTGGAAGTTCTGGGAAAATGTATCTAGGAATGACGGACATATGAATTTATCCATTCCACTGCGTTGCAAGGCGACGGGTCAAGAGAATCCGGCTGGAGATGTCTAAGTTAGGTCTCCATCAATAAATATCTTCCGATCCGGCCCGCCATGCAGTAGGTGGGCAAACGCATTGGCCGCCAAGATCTAATCCCATGAACCAGTGCCCCCCTGTTTATCTGCTTTGAAAGTAAAATAAATAAGACATGGCGCTTTTTACCAGTTCACCCACTTACAATAAATAAGTTTTTAAATAACGTAACTAACTAACTAACCATCAAGCCGTTTCCCCGCTGTGGTAGGCAGAGAGGACGGACCGCCAAACAACTCTATCTTGGCACACACTTCTTGCCTCGTTCACATTCATATATCGTCTCGTACATGCTCTTCTATTATTCCGACTCTTCACATGGCCCGACTCAAGTAACTGATTCACTTGGTCATGCCATGTCTTGCTCGGGCGTCCCCGACTTCTTCTACCATTCACATTTGCGTCAAAAATAAAATAATGTAATTCATACTATATGATTATGTACGTCCCTTAATTCTTTAAAAAATAATAAAATATATAAAAAAATTGTTCAACAATCACTGAAAGGATTTTGGAAATCAGACTGCGTCGCCCATTTGGTAACTAATACATAATTGTAATAAAAATTGATTAAAATAAGTGCCTGAAAAACACTTCACTTAAATTAAAAGTGGCAAGAAATTTCACCATTATTTTGTTTTGATAAAACGCAAAATCTTCAGATCGTTATCATTAGTTACAGTTTATAAAAACACGACATGTTTTCATCCGAGAAGGTCTCATAATTGGGCCCGGGCTCATGCCAAAACCATCTCAACCAAGGCCAGTACACTGAATCAAGTCGGCTTTTTTATATAATCCTTCTATATATTATAAAGTTTTAAGATTAGCTTAACATATCTAAGGGAGGATCTTATAGAAATTAGCGATGTCTGGGTTCAGCTGGAGTGGGCTCTTAAACTCGGGTTCTTTGCGGGAAGTGGATCCTACTCCTACTTCTTCATTAAATCGACTACTCCCAGACAACCCGGTCCAGGATTCAGACCAAAATCTGAAAATCGGAGCCGGAATCCGAATGCCTTCACCGGCGTCCCCAAGGTTCACGGTCCAAGCTACTCGCGAGTCATGAGGTTTCTTGTCCGGGTTCGAGTTCTTGTGCGCGTCCCGGAACCCGCAACAGCACTGCTGTTAGAACTCGAGTTCTTTTAGAAGGAAGCGCGCCTCGGAGGCCTCCGGCAAAATGCAGAACTTAGCCATCTCTAATAAAAATAAGAGGCCGAATTGATTCAGTGTCCTGGCCAGAGTTGAGGTGGATTCGCTCAAGCAGACATCGTCACCGTAATATCGCCTGACGTACAGCGGCCGTCAGCGGGATTTACCCTCTTCTTTGACTGGAGGAAGAAGGAGGATGCATCAATAACTTCGGACGAACACGAAGAGCATTTCTTTCGTAGACCTCAAAGCCAGCAGCTAAGATATTGCCCGACTCATTAATTTAAGAGGCGTATTTGTTGTGTTTAAAACGGGAGCTGCCACGATGCTGGCTACCAGCACTGAGGATGTAGCGATAAGTTCGTCCTACTAAAACAACAGGTAAATATGCATTTAGTCCACCACCACACGGATAATCCGGAACGTTCGTATCAGCGAAGTTTGATGCACGGATACTACGGAATATTCCCTTTTTAACTAACAGACAATCAAATATGACATTTGTCGGAAGTACCAATCTTATAAAATAAATTCTCTAAAATAAACTCGCATGTCATCATAATTTTTAAAAACATCTCAGGTTTTGAATGGTTTCTTTGGCAAAGCAGGGTTTGTCTAGCGGGTTTGTGTAATTATTCTAATACATTTCTTTCCATGTTTCAGAAGGAGCGTGAATTTGGGGGCGTATTAACAATTCTGTATCAAAAATTTACCGCTCCATTTCCTTTGATACGTACCCTCGCTCTGCAGTTCGCGCGTAAACTGGACGCAACCATGGAGTATCTCGACTTATCGCAAATTACGAATGCTATGTCTTGTGGATGCAATATTTTGGCGCCTTGTATCTCGCCAACGCGCATATGTATTCGCGTGAAAAGATTCGCGGCGAATTCGCCTCTTCTAAACAAGGTTTTAGGCTTGATTTAAAGACGTTTTAACCAAACCTGGTTCCTGGTACATAGTAATAAGTCAAGTGCTTCGCTATTCACACCGTGATTATAAGGATTTTATATAAAAATAGTGTATGGAATCATAAGAAAACAGTTCACAATTATATCAGCATTACGTAAAAGTAATAATAAGTTAGGAAAATGCAATTATAAAGTATGAAAAAATAGGTACAAGAATATAAAAATACAGCTGAAGCGATACAATTGAGATTACAAGTACAATGAGTATTTAAGATTTTTTAACAGTTTTGAGACGATTTCATAACCCAAGGTCCTGCCCAAAATATTATGACTTCCCTTATTTCTTTTTTCCCTCAAAGCCTTACCTGGGACAAAAGAAGACTAACTACCTACATATGCCAGTAAAATGGAAAGTTATTGTCACACACGTGGTCATTCGAAATATTGTCGTCATCAAACTAAGATCGTTATTTGAATTCTCGCAAATTGAACTGTGCATTACTCGGGATAAGTGTTTTTACGTAGTTTAGTGCCATTACGGAATTAATTTTGATTTCAATGATCCATGCGATGGGATTTTCAAGAAACCAACAGCTATCGTAAGGTAAGATTCATCCGTCTCTCCTTTTCCCTAGTGATTTTAACCTTCTATTTACATTTACAATCCATTTAATCGCCATTTCACATTGAACATTAGAAAATCAAAATACATAAAAAATAAACAAACAAAAAATAACAGAAAACAAAATAAATAAAACATAAATAGAAAACTAAAAAAAAAATTAAAAAGCATATCTTAATGAAACCAAAGTTTCCCGCCAAAATTTGAAAAAAAAATTATGAAAATTTGGGAATTTTTAATTAATTATTTTTACAAGCGACGACAAAAGGCGATTTCACCTTTTCGTTTATAATACATTTGTCTAATAAAATATGTACATGTTTTTATCTTGTTTCGTTATCACTAATTTTAGACAGAAAAAATATAATGTGAGCCATTTTAAAAACTTTTTTTAAAATGGCTCACATTATGTTTTTTTTTTGCACTAAAAGATTTTATATTTCAAAAATTATATGTATATTTAGAACTACAAAACTTGAAAGTATATTTCATTACTTTTCAAAAATAGTTTTTTAGTTTTCGGATGCGGTCAGAAATATTCCATTTATTTGAATTTAATTGCAAAGCTGAAATATTTAGACGTTCGAAAAAAAAGGCCTCAGGCCTGACAGGTTAAGAAAATATAAAAGTTAATCATTGTTAATCTGTTCCGAGGGGTTACCTAATTTATAGTTAATGAATCTCAGAAATGTGGAGTTAAACACAAAGTTACTGCTTACCAGTGAGGTAATTTAAAAGTTTTTACTGAAAATATTGATTTGATTTTAACCACGAAGTTTTGTTTTTAATTTTTTTCCACTCAGATTATAATTAAAACACAGTAGAAGATATTTACATTTGCTGAAGCTGTGTAAAAAAAAATCAAACCCACTTTCAAACCGCTTCCGGAAGAATCCTTTCTCTATCGTTTACTGAAACGTGTTGGGAGTAAAAAATATAATAAATATATTTAATTGTTTAATAAATACAATCTTTGTGAAAGTTCATATAATTATAATTAATTCCTTAATAACTTTGCATTGCTTTCATTCAAATCAATAAAACATCTGTTTAATTAATCAAAGTGACAAGTCAGAACTCAGAATGTAACAGCTTTTTTCGAGCGTTTCTTTTGAGGGTTGATAATTTGACGTATATATAAATAGGGGAAAGTTCAAACAAATTTAATAATGCTATTCATTACTGAGACTCATTTAGCATTCTACCCTTTTCTACCCCACTCGTAAAATTGTCTACGAATTGCACCAAGTGCAGATTTAAAATTACATTAAACGTCCCCGAAGAAAGAAATGATGAAATAAAGATTGCCATGTAACACTTCCAGTTGTTTCGAAATGCCCGTTTATCGCTTCGGTCCCTCTTTCGGCGGGTTAAAGTCCTGCACTCACTACCGTTTGATCGCACCTTCATTATTTCGGGTTCGTACAAAATGGCCGTTGTAAATGGCGGTAATCGCGTCTCCGTGCCCTGAGTTATTTTATTTCCGTGCATAACCGTGACGGGCGGATTTTACGGCGACACTTATTAGAGTTTATTATTTCGTAGCTTATAATTTAGCCGTGGCGATTCTGGACCTGCCATTTTCCGAGTGTTCCCAGCCGGTGGCACGCAAAGAAAAAATTGACCGATAGTAGTGTGTTGTGGGCGGGTCCGCAGTGACGTGCTTTGCTCTTTTATCACCAAATGTGAGATTTTTTGTTTGAATACCGCATGAGAGTTCCAACTGCTACCAACTGCTGCCGCCATAGCTCAGTGGTCAGAGCATCCCACCGGCAATCAGAAGGACACGGGTTCAAGTCCCGTTGGCGGCAAGTATCTTTTCTCGGAAGATTTTTCAATGTAGGTAAATGAGTGTTTCAGGCTGACAATTATTTCTTATAATAATTGCTACCAACTGCCTGGATTCAGTGAGACTATGCCATCCCAATTGTATTACGTTGTGAGGCTGAAGGTAGAAGGGAAGGAGATAGGGAGAAGGACGTTGGGGAAACACGTGGCTATTCAGATCTAGTTACCAAACACAGTTAAATCTAAGCAACCAAACCAAGCAACATTTCAGATCTGAATTGTGGTTTTACACCAGGTACTTACATACTTAGCGTATATCCCACTCTGGAATGTCCGCAAATATACCATAAATATTTATATATATATATGTACTACTATACTCTGTACTTAAGTTAATAAAGCGAAATATTATATTTATTTTAATGTAACTATAATTTAAAAAAAAAAAAATGATTAAATTGTGAAAACACAAACCAATCAAATAAAATTTTGTTACGCACGCCGGAAATTAAACCAGAGACCTCCGGATCCCTAGTCGAGAGCCTTACCCCTTGACAGCGTAGGTGGTTGTTGGTAGTTTCTAAGTTCGGGTATGAATTCGAGGGTTTAAAATCAAACTATTATATGTACAAAAAAATATACAAATCAATCTGTGCCTTAAACTCAAGATATGTCATGTAAAAAAAATCATGCCAATAATAATAATTGAATATGACACAACTTCATTTCTTATTCAAATTTATAAATTAGCCAGTAAATCCTGTGAGCAGGGAAATAAAAATTAAAACATTTATAATCATACTCTTTCATGTAGCATTCAACCTATAAATAGATAATTGCTTCTTTCAATTATAACATTGCATTCGTATTCTTATTGCATTGAAATATTTTAAATTATGTTGCAATCATTGGGCTTTTCGGGATGGAAAGTTTTTGTATGTAAACCAGCTAACCATCGTTTCTCCACAAGGGTAAGCAGAGATGACCGCTAGCCATACAGATCTCTTTTAGCACATTGACTCTAAACACGGCCGACTTAAGTATTTGATTATCAAACAGTATTAATAGCCTAGCGACTGTTCGGTTGAAATTTAAGAATCCGGCTAAGAATGCAACTCTGACGCAGCGCCTTACGCAAAACCGTTTTCGTGAGTGGAGTTTGTATACAAATCTGCTTTTGTAATAATGCAATGTGTACGACGACTTACGTTAACAGCTAGCGTGAGGAGCATCGCCTGGCAGGCGTTAGTAACACCGGATTTGTAATTTCGTGAATCTCTCCGGATATGGAGAGATTGACGATAATATGATTATTATTGTAACTGGCAGTTGTGAATAATAATACCACATGGCTATATATATTATATATGACGTCATTTTCCGTCGCGGTTAGTTGTGAATAATAATACCACGCGTCTATATATTGCAAGGCCTACTACAGAACAGGCCTAGGCGCCCGGCGGATTTTAAAATGTCACGTGATCAATTCAGTGCTGTCAAGATGTTTGGTTTGTTTATGCTGTCAAGTTTCAAGTTTGCAAATGGCGGCGGTTGTTGCTTGATGCTCGTTGTGACTGCTGATTTGTGTTGTTTATCTCAAACATATTAAATAAACAAACTGATTCGACTACTTTAAACAGTGAAGTTTACTTGGAAGTTGAACTGGTAAGTGGATTTTGTATTTATAATGCTGATTTAGTTAAAAAAAAAAACAAATCTTATTTGACGTTTCACAAATAATCAACAAGTTGCGTTGTACTTATATCAATGAAAGAGACTTTTTACTTGTTACTTTTTAAGCTGATAGAACTGATTTAGATTAAATTTTGAAATGCGTTTATGTTAATTACCACGTCTTTTATTCGTAACATTATTTTCAACAAAATCATTTTTATATATTTGAGGTTATCTGTCGTTTGAGAGTGGTTAAAATAAACGTTTATCTAAGGAGCGATTTAAATCAAATTTCTACTTGTTATTATTGATACACCTAATCAATGCGCTGTATAATATAAATACAGTGTTATCTTGATCAATTACAAAGAGCTTTGCACTTAATGTTTTGTCCGAAACGCAAGTCAAATTCATTCAAATTGTTTTGTAAAAATACACTAATCGTGACGCGCTACCCTGAACTAAACCAAATTTTGCATTTTTAAATACCTGTGACTTATTTCGTTTATGTTTTATTTCAGGTGATTTACAAGAACAAGATGGGAAGGTGCTGCAGTGTGATTGGGTGTAAATCCAACTATCGCTCTCAACATGAAAGTGTATCCACATTTGCCCTACCGAAAAATGATGTTCTACGGAAAAAATGGCTTCGTAGGATTCCAACGGATTTCTCTGGAATCAAAAATCCGTACATTTGCATAAAGCATTTTGATGAATCATCGATCACACGAAGCGACAAATGCACAGTTCGCGGGGAAGTTATAGATGTGCCTCGCAAAATTCCCAAGCTTCGTGAGGGTTCAGTCCCTACAATATTTCCCAATACCCCCAAATACCTGTCCACCATCTCCCAGACGTCAAGGAGACTCTGCGATGTGGAGGCATCCCGGATGGAAGCTGCTCTTGAACAGAGCCTCCAAGACTTTAAGAAGCACAAAGAAGCAAAGGCTATTAAATCTTTAGATGACGTATCAAAATTCTTTTCTTCTGGAAGAACTTCAAATTTAATTAAACCAGAATGGGTTTTGACGGAGACAGCAGCACATAAAGTTTTGTGTTTAATCGGTGCTAGTGATACGCCTTGTGTTTTAGGGGCTGTAAAAGTGATGAGTGACTTACAAATAGATTTATTTTTAGGTGATAAGTTAGTGAGTAAAAGTCGACACCCAAAAAACATGAGTTTAATTCAAAGTGTGGATGATTTAAACGAACTGATCAATTTTATCGAGTCATCGATCCATGACAATACCCCCGCTTTAGATTTAAATGATATTCTCATGATGCTGCAAAGACACTTTCCAGACACTGATCTGCGAATTATGTTCATTATAGAGCAAATTAAGCATGCCGCTACCCTTAAAAATCTCCGTAGGTACAGTGGCAATACTTTAATATTTGCTGCATCTATGTTTGTACATTCTTCGGCCGTGTATCATATGTTATATAATACTAATTATTTGTGCATTCCCCACCCTAGAAATATTAAGAAATTGGTTTCAAAATTTAGTTTATTTGATCAAGATATAAAGGGTAGCGTAGAATATTTAAAAACGAAAAAACAATTTTTAAAAAAAGATGAACTTTTAGTGAATTTGCAATTGGATGAAATTTATATAAGTCCTCAACTTAATTTTAAAGGGGGCAATTTGTATGGAAGTAGTAAAACAGATCCATCGAAAATTGCAAAAACAGCTCAAGTATTCATGATTTCTAGCATTTTGTCAAAATATAAAGATGTCGTTAGTATAGTGCCAGTAAATAATTTGACTGCCGAACAGCTGAAATCAATGATTTTAAATGTTATGAAGGAGGTTGAAGATATTGGCTTTCAAATCATATCCCTAATATCCGATAATAATGCCATCAATAGGAAAGCATTTGAATTATTCCAACCCAATAAAATTTTACTTCCCAGTGTGCCTCACCCGATAGATAACAGTAGAACATTATTTTTTATTTTTGATCCTGTTCACATAATTAAATGTGTGCGTAATAATTGGATATGTAAGAAGGGTGACAATTGCGTAATTAAATTTCCTAATATTGATAACTTTGATGTAACATTGGAAGCTCAATTTCAACATTTGCGTTTAGTATACCAACTGGAGGAGAAGTCACTTCTTAAATTTGGACACATGTTGTCATACAAAGCATTGTATCCTAGTAGCATTCAAAAACAAAATGTTTCATTAGCTTTACAAATTTTTAATGAAAAAACTATTGCAGGGTTAAAGTGTGTTGCACTCAAAAAGCCTGAAACATTTGTAGACCCTGAGGGTACATTACATTTTTTAAATATATTTTGTAGATGGTGGAAAATTATTAATGTACATAGCGCTTTCGAAGGAAAACGTTTTAACGATCCACATAGGGAACCCATGAGAGAAACTAGTTTGGATAACATAAACTTTTTACAGAATATGTTGAGATGGTTAAAGAATTGGAGGGTTACGATTCCTGTCAGCGCTTCCTTAAGTGCGCAAACATGCCAATCTCTCATCACCACGTTAGATTCATTTTTGTCATTAATCCCATACATGTTCTCCGTGTATAAAATAGACTACCTATTGCTGGGCAAGTTTCAGAACGATGATCTGGAAGCGAGGTTTGGTTGTTATCGGCAAATGAGTGGAGCTAACTATTACATTAGCTACGTTCAGGTCTTAGAAAGTGAAAGAAAACTTCGCTTTAAAAGCAGCGTTATATTAGTATGTAAGGGAAATAATATTCCATTGAAAACACTTCTTCCGCAAGCAAGTGCATCAATTGATGACATATTTGTGGATTTAACTATTTATAATGAGATAATAGATTCGGAATTTTCTTTAGAAAACATTCCTGAAAATTTAATGCCAATTATAACTTACATTGCTGGGTATAATGTTAGAAGAGAATTGCGATCAAAGAAATGTAATATATGTGTAGCATGGCTTCAGTCGTTAGATAAGGAGGTAGAACTTGAAAATGTACCCAAAGAATTAATTTTGGAATTAGATAGAGGAAAATTAATATTACCGACTGAGAGTCCCACTGTTGCAACAGCATTGGTATGGTTCAGTTTGCAAAAAATTTTAGATTCTTGTCCTGATATTTTTATTAGTGGCCAGAATCAACTCTATATTTTGAATAAGATAAGTGTTACCAAATTAAATTATTATTTTTTATTTCAAAATGATTTAAATGAATGTAATTGTAAAAAAACTTTGCAAATAATGTTGGAAAACATTTGTCATAGAACCTGTAAAATCCTCTTAAGTAACTTAGCAAAAAACAAAAACGATGAACTTACTGTACAAAGTTGTTCAGGATCAAGTAATAGAAAAGTTCAAAAATTAAATACCTAGCTTATAATATCTTTTTTTTATTATTAGGAAATACATGCCACCAATTCTCTTCTTTTGTAAACTTATTATTTATTATATTATGTATGTGTCCATCTCATATGTGCTCAAATTGCACTTCCAATCTTCCAGTATAAACATTACTTTCACGAGGAATTTATTATTAAAAACAATTATTTCCTGCATAATGTAATGTGTCCATTATTGTGTGAATATAATACCTATGTAATTCAATTTAATTTAAAAAATACGATTTGTTATACATATATTTCCATTACTACATGTGTTTTGTATGTTATGTAATTTCTTAAATAAAAAATACATATTTATTAAAATATATGACTTCATTTATTTCTTTACTCCTTTCCTTTTTTAACTGTGTTAATTTTAATAATTTTAACATTTTAATTTTCGTAAAACTTTAGATTTAAAACCTAAAAACTTCATGGCGAAAATCGACTCTCATTTCGCATACTAACACTAAAATATGACAGCACTGACTTCGTAATTCGGCGGTAGCGTGCCTAGGCCTGTTCTGTAGTAGGCCTTGATATATTGTATATGACGTCATTGCCTGTCGCGGATACTTTGTCCCAGTGACTAGCTGTCACCGGATCCAAGTGAATCCGAGGAACCGGCTATTTTTGGAACCAGTTCCTATCGGATTAATAAAATTGTCACCAACACTCAAACTGGGCGAAGCCGAAACAAAAGCCGCCCGCAGGGCCTAGCAGCAAAAACCTGCTCAGCGGGTTTTTATCTATTATTAATCCCCGACTTCTTCGACCATTCACGACATATATTTCTTTCAGATCTGTAGATATAGATCACACTTCTGTTAATTATTTGTTCAGTGGTGGCACGAATGCAGACATCCCGCAGCTGCCGGTAATAAACCTCCCTCGGTCAGAAGGAAGAAGAGGTTATTTGCTCTCCGCTGGGAAACGCGAGGAATTCATTCTAAATAATTACCTCGTCATTAGGCAGATAACAAAGTTGATGATTTTAGTGTCCGAATTGCGCAGTGGGCCAGAAGACAAACAGACAGACTTCTTAGAGTGATTCATACTAAGTTGGTATTCCTATTTTCATTGAGCTTAAAAGCATTGTCATGGTGACACAAAGCTCTGAGGTCTTGCCAAAATTACAATCGTATTATTCTTTTGTATTGAAACACTCATATACTTCACACGTTACTGTAAAAAAAAAGTTTTATTCTTGTATGCTAGATTAGGAAGACCGATCACGTACAAGATATTCATTATAAAATAGCTGGTTCCCGGCATGCGTTGCTGTGCCACTTAATAAAGAAATTGTTTCTTCCTGCGTGTCCTTTCCAATTCGTCCCTTTCCCCTTCCTCTCCCGCAACCCCTTGCCCTCACGTGTTCCCACTCCACCTTCCCTCTCCCCGCTCCTCTCTCCCGCTTCCAAGTTCCTCTCCCCCACCTGAGTTCCTTTCCCCCTTCCCGCATTCTATACATTCAGTCCCGGTGCATTCAGTTTTCAAACAGCTCGCCACCATTTTTTTAATACAAATTTCATTATGTTAGAGCTCACCGCTTCTTTTATACAAACCTTGTCCTGACAATAACGAACACAAAAAAAAAAAATTATCCAATTTGGTGCAGTCGTTCGGAAGTTATGCGCGTACATACATTTCGGCAATTCATTTTTCATTATATAGATAGATAGACAGATACAGATAGATAGATTGATTATAGATTATATTAAATGACTTCACACACTTATCACAAAATAAAAAAAATATTTCTTTGTGGTAGATACCCCGAGTGTCGCCCTGGCGATGGCTTTAACCGTTTTTAATTACCAGATCTGAGTATCCAGGTGCTTTTCAATCTACTTCACTTTCTCCAACCTCACAACGCTCCCCAAATTGGAGACACCGTACTTCCACTGGATTGGGACAGCTGCGACCAATTGGGACTTTTCAATACTCTCGGTATTCTCCTAAAATACATAATTTACATACTTCCATAATATATATATACATGACTTTCCAACTTTTCTCTTTCCCATATCTTTTCCCTGCCAACTCCTATCATTCAATTTGGTACACGGGAATGGGTACCGAAATCCCGAAAACCATTTATTGGATAACCAACACCTCTACCGTAGGTCACTCCAAGCGGTTCGCTACGTTTGGTTTGGTGCCCGGATCGGAAGACTGTTGAGGGAGACTTTTGACCTCTCCAACAGGACTCTTCTCGGAACATCACCTTGCACCGCAGTGAGAGTGATGGATTCATACGTTCGTCATTCCTGGACAATATCTTACCCACCCCTCACACCTTTCTCATTCCTTTCCTAAAAAGACTCTCCAAACAGCGTCCCTAAATATGGCCCATCCCCAAATATAGGCCCTCCGGGGATTTTTTTCCTCGGGGCATTTTCACGAAGTTAATGTTAAAAAGGACATTTACTTTGTAATGCTTCAATTAATAGTTGTACTAAATAATTAAATAATAAAGGTACCAACCCTTTTTTATGCATGCTCTTTTCCAGTAAACAAATTTTAAAAAATTAACAGAATTGAACTTACATGTTGATATTATCTGTTGCCGCTCATTTAGTAACGTCCTAAAAAAACGATTTGAAGTAAATGTGTGACCGCAATTTATCATTCGAACAGCGTACTTAGTCCATTCAGACGTCTTTTCCTATGACCTACGATGTAGTCACAGTAATTTTTTTACCCAGCCATTCTATTTGAAGTACGGTCATTTGTGTACACGTCCATCAACGTGGCGCGATTTTTCAGAATATCGCAAGTTTCATGGAACTTTTTCATTAAGGCCCGCCATAAATCACGGCGCTATGACACACTTCAGTTTAAACAAATACCAATAGCAACTATGATACATTAGCCATAGTTTTCTCGACGCTAGCTATCCGGTAAACAGCGATCCTTACGGCCATCTGATGGGCCCCGACTTAGATGGACGGAGAAGACGCAGCATGGTTATGAATATTGATGAAAATATATTGATTGAAGAAGTCCTACACGAACCAGTTTTTGAGTACATCTATTTGAATTTCGATTTGGTCTTATTGAAAGAATGACTGAATGAATGAAAGCAGAAACTTAACTGTGCGAATTAACCCTATCGAGTTGAAACTCGGCAGATAGACTCGTTTTCGATGACAATGCACTCTGCAATGCACAATGCTTTTCGTGGCACTCAGGCACACACACGCGCACACAGACGCATTTCTCTGAAAATGGATGGCACTATAATAAATACAAACAACTCTACGACGTATTAAAAATTTACAGCCGTTAATGTAATAAATAAATTCCGGTACCATCCAAATAGGATTTGGCTTAAGTTTTAGCGGTGTTCACTCATTTTAGTCAATCCCTGGGGAGCAACGTTCAATCCTCAGTCAAACCATTTTTCCCTTGTTTTTTGTTTTGGTTTCAAAAGACAATTCAAACAGTTAAGAGCCAGTTTCTGGGGAGGAAGGTTCAATCCTCAGTCATAACAAAAAAATAAAAATCTTGAAATCTGGAATCTGGATGTCGCACCTGGAGGTCGAAATCTGAAATATAGTATGTAATGTTTCTCTCTCTGGTTTCAATCCTGGGACGGGTTTGCAGCAATTTCATCTATTCGTTTCTTCCACTCTTCCCTGTCTTGTGCGGCTCTTTTGAAGTCTGCATATGATAAGCAGCGCACGTCCACCAGCAGGTCCTCCAGGTACTCTCGGCGTGGGCGTCCCCTAGCGTTTGTCCCCTCGGTCATACCCTCCATTATGGCATTCAAGAGGCCTTCTTGTCCTATTGCATGGCCGATCCATCTTGCGCGCCTTTCGGACAAGGTCCTGAGCAGGTGCCTTCCTCCTTCGATTCTTTGGAGAACCTCCTCATTTGTGATGTGGTCTCTCCAGGAAATTCCTAGTAGTCTTCTATAATGTATATAGTAATGTTTAATATGGTAAAAAAAAATGTTTTTGACGGTTGATTTTTTTTTTTGCTAACGTTGATCAGATATGGGATTACCACATTGTAAAGTGAAAAACTTACATATTTTTAGTATTTACCCAATACTGTCGGCTCTCTTTCAGCTAGGAAAATTGTTGATGAAAAAAGATGTTCATTATAAGACTAAATTGTCGAATTTAAATTATAAATCAAATGACGGAAATCATTAATCTTATTTTAGGGTAGTTGAGATCTATTTTTTTCGTTTGATAGTTTGAATCTTTGATTGTTAAATGGATTTGGTAATTCTTTTACAAATGTTTGGATGCGAGTGTGGAATGTCATTGGCTTGCCATAAATACTGTCAATTGGATGGAAGCAAAAGTCGAAATGCAATTATTGAAGTCTGGTTAATAGAAGTATAAAAACATGGTGATGAGTGAATAAATAAAGATATTGGAGACCAGGATAAATGTTTTTTGGTGTTTTATCCCACTCCTGAAATATGATAGGCATAGTGAATTATTTGGCTAGTGTTTACCCTGATAAAGTATCTTTCGGAAAACTCTGCTAAACACAAAAACCCTCAAACATTGAAGTTTATAGTTCTAGGGCTTAATGGTAGTACCAAGTAAGTTTTGACAATATGAGCTAGGTATCATAATGTATCCTAAGATACCAATTCTTTGAATGCTTTAAAATCATAAGACAGCCCTTCACGATGAATACATTGTGTGCGTTTAAAAATACAACTGCGAATTTTAGGCAAAAAAATGGGAAATTCATTCGCTTTGATTTCTGGCCTAAAATATGACGATATATATATATATTTGGTACGTTCATTAGATAGGCCACAATTTCATAAATAGGCCACAATGAATGGCTGTCATTGGCTTTTATAACATTGCGGTTACGAGAGAGTCGGAAACACTAACACTTTCCTTTAAAATTGAATAAATAACAAATAAACAGTGAACGTTCTGGTCTTCCAATAATATAATCAGAAAATCGAACGAAAATTTTCTACGAGCCTGAATTTGTTAGCGTATAAGTTTATTAACTTTCAGTTCAAGATTCGCACTAGTTAAAGTTAGGTGTTTTCTACTTCCCTTTTTAGTACCTACACACGATTGTGCTTGGTAGTCCGTAGCTACCTGTAGTCCTGTACTTTCTCTATACTGATGGGAAAATTGTTGCGGCATGTAGGTATATTGAATTTACGAATGATTTCTTACATAAAGAAGCGCAGTTTTCTTCTCCTTCAACCCTTACAACTCCAAGACAATCAGTGACCAAAAGAAGGGCAACACACAACACATCCACCCAGCTCTTCCACCGTTGGAGGGGACATTAATCATAGTGGATGCTCGGCAGTTCGCACATTGGAAGTGTCGGATGATTTATGACCCCGCTGACAAATGACGGATGCTGCCGCCATTGTTGGACACGCGAGAGCGATGAACCACCGACTGTGCTGAGTCATCGGATTCAGCTAAATCAACGAACCCAGCGGTCTTGGATGGCTGAAAGAACCGAGTCATTACTGTCATTAGACACAGTGGTCTCATCAATTTTGATAGTGATGTGACTTACGGCATTTTTTGCGTCTTAAATTGGACGCCTATAGAAATGACGTTTCAATTTTTTGTGATATTATTTAACCCATTGATTAAAATATAAACCATCCAAACCGAACCTCTTGTTAAAAATACCAACTAGGTATTTACTTTACTTAGCTATCCTAAGCTTAGTATTTACAATATGTTTGTGGTTTTCATCATAAAATCATTTACATACTTATCATATTTTGGTAGAAACATGTTATACACGAGTCCCAGCTACTCCCGCCTGGAGCCAGTGAGACTATGGCATCCCCAATTGGGGTATGTTGTGAGGCGAAAGGTAATGGGCAGGGGAAGGAGATGGGGGAGAGGAGGGTGTGCTATTCAGATCTGGTCACCAAACACGGCTAAAGCCATTTCAAGCAACGTTTCAATTCTGAATGGTGGTCTTACACCAGGGCGATACTGAGAATATCTTTCACTCTGGAACGTGCTGCAATCATACTATGTATTGTTTTAAATGAATTAATTGTGAAATATGTACCTAACACAAATTAATCAAATAAAATTTATTTGCGCACGCCGGGATTCGATCCCCGCGACCTTCGAATTACGAGTTAAGAACCTTACCGCTCGACCTCGGAGGTTGTCACATAAATATAACCTGGTTTTCAAAATATTAGCCAGTTATTTTCTTAGTAGTGGTTTTCCAAGTGGAGAAGAATATATCGTTCCTGAACCAAATCTCTCCCCATATACTCGTAGATATGTCACACTTATAATTTTTTTCATCAGTGAGGAGAGACTCAAAAGGGAAATCCTATAGATTATTGGAAGGATATCTCCTCATTGACTGCATTTTCAATACCGCCTGATTTAAAAAAAAGTCAAATAATTGTAAATCTCTATTTTTCGCAAAATTTTAAGTATTTTTGTCATTATTTATTTTTATTTATTATTTTACTTATTTTGCAAGAAATTAAATGTAGAAAGTTATTATTATTAGCTTAGCTTATATAGAAATGCTTTATTTTATGTTGTTTTAATCTTAAACCCGTTTACATCATGTTTCGGAAGAAGCACTTCTCGGGTTTGCCAAATCAGTAATTCCTATAATCCTAATTCAGTATATTTCAGAAGTCATGTTATTCTACTCAAATTGATTTCAAATCCATGTAAAGCTTCTATTTCCAAGGATTCCATGCCGCCTTTGCAAACGATAAATAATTACATTCTGTCTTGAATATTGTGAAAAATGTTCTGCTCCTTGCTGCTTTCGTGACAAATTTATTGCTGCCCATTTGTCCTGACAAAACTTCGTTTAAGGCGACACGTCGTTGTCAAAGAGGAGTAGTTAATAGTGGTACGAAGGTAGTTGGAGAACCCGCCGGTGTTATATTTTACCTTTCACTAACACATAATACAACACACTGCGGATGTGGAGTGATTAATTATCTAATATGTCATGTTTAACACCTTTGCTCCCGGAAACAAAGCCTTTAAGGTTATATTTAATAAGTATGAAATAGGTGTATTTATACAGTTTGATTTATATTGCAGAAGATAATTATGAGAAAGCAATAAAAAAGATAAATAGTGACTTAGAAACTTTGTCAAAATGGCTCAAATTAAATAAATTGAAAGTAAATGTAAATAAGACAAAATACATGCTTATAGGTAGAACAAATATGCATGATGAACCAAAGGTTTCTATAAATGGAGAAATCATAAAAAAGTGGAATAAATTAAATATCTTGGTGTCATCATAGACTCAAAATTGAACTTCTCAAAAAATGCAGATTACACAATTTAAAAAATTGCAAAAAAATATCATTTCTTGGTAGAATCAGAAACAAAGTAAATAAAGAAACATGCCAGATAATATATAATACAATTATATCACCACACTTTAATTACTGTTATTCTTTCTCTGTATCTTTCTCTGTATTAAGTATTCTTTTTCTCTGCAATGAAGAGAAAATGAAAAAAATGCAAATACTGCAAAATAAAGCAATGCGAATAATACTTAAGCGCAACATATACTCACCGTGAGTATATCTCGTATCCGTGAGTCTCGTATCCGTGAGTAACTCACGGATACGAGACATGCTAAAAGAGCTAAATATGTTGACGGTGAAGCAAACTGTGTATTTGAATGTACTTATTTTATTACATAAAATGAACATGGGGGGTGATGCCTAAGGAACTAAAAAGAAAAATACATTATAATAACGAAACACACGGACAGGGGACAAGAAATTCAAAGCAAATTAGACTGCCGACAAGAAAAAAATCAAGCACCCAGAAATCTCTGATGTACCAGGCCGTCCGACTGTATAACACATCCCGAATGAAATCACTGAGATAGAAAATATAAATAAGTTTAAAAAATAATTACGAAAGTATGTCTACCTCAATTATTAATGTCTTTATTTATGTGTCTTAGAATGATTTAAAGAATGATTATGTTTGCCAACCAATGTAAATGTTTACATCTTTATAAAATATTAGCACACACAAAGATGTGAGCTAACTTAAGATTAATAAATAAATAAGTTTAACAAGAGTTTAACTTGAATCTAAATGATAATTAAATTGAAATTTCATAAATATTTTGGAGCTTTCTAATTGACACTGGTGCATAACGCAACAGATACGAATCCGTATCTCTAGATAAAGGAAGGAATAAAGACACGTCACTCTGAAGCAAAACGTCTCGTTCGTCGTAGATATGATTCTAAAGCAAGGAAACTTTGAAAAACCGATTAAACCCAGTCCTTTCGTCATGTTGCCACAATACGTAGTTACAAATTGAATGTATTTTGGTGATCCATTCGTCACCGTTGAGTTTAAGAAGCTCAGCTGGTATCCCATCACCTCCTATTGATTTATTGTTTGTTGACTGGTCGGGGTATGTATCTTCTTCACTTTGGTAATAATCTTCATAATTTGATCTCCACCTTTCAGCAACTTTCTCTAATTCGTGAATAGGATTGCCATCCTTGTCCTCTATGATCCATCTTTCGTTTAATACCTCTTGTGAGTAATTTATCCTTTTTGAAGACATCCTTGGTCATTAATGTGTGCGCAAGATTTTCTATTTCTTCCTAAATATTATCAATATATTGGTTTTTTAAGTTTTTATCTTGCCTGCATTGTTTTTTTAATAAGTTTGAAAATAGACGAAAATAGTGATTTCTTGAATTGAGTGCTTATTTCTGTAATTTTCTTAGATCGCCAGGTTCCATTAGTTATCCATGCTTTGCGAATGTTATTTGTATTCTGTTGATTTTGGATCTATTCCACTGATTTCAAAATAGCAATTTTAGGATTCTCCCACTGTTCGTCAGTATTAGCGTCTTTGAGCAAATGGGATTATAAATATTATCATTAAAGTGATCTTGAAATCCCTTCTGTGGACAAATTTCCACTCATCTGCGTTTCTTTGTGGGTCTCTTAATGTTTTGATATGAAGCAATGTCGGCCATGAGTAGTTGGTGGTTGGAACCGCATTCAGGATCGGGAAATCTTTTGGCATTTTTTATTGAGCTTCGCCATCACGATTCAATTGTGATGCAGTCTGTTTAATTTTTACGAATTTTTACCGAAAAATTCCCAAGTACATAATCTGCATCTACGGTTTTCAAACCAGGTATTCATGATCGTAAGTTTGTTTTCTTCACAGAATTCTAGTAATTTTTCCGACTGGGGTTTCTTTTTCCCAAGCCATATTTCCAACAATACATCTCTTGTGATTATAATTCTAGGTTTAGGTCACCTTGAATAATAACCACTTCGCGGTGTGGAATATCCTGCAGCCTGCAGGGTATTTTTCAATGTGTCATAAAATTTGTCAATTCTTCTCTTTCGGAGCACGACGTAGGAGCGTACACTTCATCATTTGTTAGAAAAAATATCGAAAAGGTAATTGAAATCTCGACCTGAACCGGGTAGTATAATTTAATCGTAGCTAAATCAGTCGTCGAGGTGATTTTCAAAAACGTCGTGGCTTCGAATAATCGTTAACAAATCAAATATATAATTTCGGGTTCCGGCGGTGAGCGTGTTAGATCTGAAACATAAATGACAGTCGGGATCCATTTGACGTGAACAAAGAGTGACAAAAGTGGGCAGTGTCAGAGTCACTTTTGTATCACCGGCCTTTGTGGGAATGACAAAAGGTGGCGCAAATTTCGGAGGGCGTTGTGAATTTGAGATAAATGCGAATTATTACGGCTAAACGCGGGTTCAGATCCTGTCTCAACTTTCAAACGAGTCCTTGAAATACGTTTTTATTTGTGTAATTTTTTTTTGTTAGGTTGCCACGAATTAAATAAAGAAAAATGTTATTGTTTAGAGTTTTTGGTCGGTGTTTTCGTCAGGATCGGTGAAAATACTTAAAATATTTCTGTGAACACTATGAGATAATGAAAAGAGTTAGAAATCTATTTATTTTTATTTTTTATTGCTAACGTAACCTGCCTTTTACCTTTACAAACATAGTTATAATAAGTAGATATCTAGTAATAAACCAATAGATATGTTGGTAAGAGGACGTAAGAACATTTGAGAAAGCAATAATAAAACATTATACAATTCCTTCTGAAATTAAATGAACAGAACAGTTAAAAAACTGTATTATTCGAATATTATAATATACTAGCTGACCCGGAAAACGTTGTTCTGCCATATAAATTATTTCTAGTGAATATTTTGGTTGTTAAATAAAAAATAACGAATGTATTGTAGATTGTAGGTGTGTGGGGATGGTATCTATCTCAGAAAGAGGAATGGAGCGCTGTAGACGATGACCGCCGATAAAGAGAAAAAACACCAAACATTCATTTTCTCAATTTTTTCGATATTTCATTAAAGTAACGTACATATTCAGTATTTGATCTCTTAAAAGTTATATGTAAAGTGAAAAATTTTTTTTTTAAAAATATCGTACAAAATTTTGCACGCACTATGTGATAAGTGATAATAAATAGGTCGCACTGCGTTGTGATACACAACAAACGCCGAAGGAAATTGTCAAAAAAACACGACGCTTCTCGTGAATGACTTGCGCATGTGTGGATGAAGGTTCGATTAAGCGGACGTAGCGCCATTAGTCATTCAACAACATAAATAATTTCGTTCTGTTTGAAATATGAACGACGGTTAAATAATTTATTCACTTAGGTATACATACTAAAATCTCGGTTAAAAAATGGGAGGGTCGAGATTTAAAAATGGGAGGGTGGGGGTAGGAGGGTGAAAATTTGGGGTTATAGGTATTTTTTGAAGCCAAAAAAAACAAAAAATTTTAAAAAATAAGAAAAAAAAATCTGGATAGGGACACCCTAATCACCTAGCGGTATGAAGTATATTTTACGACCTATTCTCATACCTACCAAATATAAATTTAAAAAATCGAATAGGTGTACATAAAAATTACGTGACATGAGATTTATATGTATTTATTTAGATGCCCGTTCTGGTTATACACGTGAAAATGTATTTTTCCTTTTTCCGGAATAATTTTTATATTCATTTTTTATTGCAAAATATGTTGCTTCTGAAATCCGTTGTGTTCTTATATTTTGCAACATGCGACGTTTATGACAGAGAGGAAGAGATTACAAGGGACCTAACGGCGGTGTACTTAAAAAAAACTATTCACCTTGGCTACTGTGTTGTTCCAGGGATGTTATGACATCTGTTTAGTTTCTCTGATTGGTTTTAATGCTACGTGGAATCTTAATTTTAATCCCATTTTGAGTAATTAATAGTCCCCCGATCGCAAAACTAGGCATACGATCATGGAAACCAAGGTGTGAGGAATAAATTCCTATAAAACATCGCAGCGGTTGAAAACCATTGGTCTGAATGACTATTTTATTGTCATGTTTAATCTTACCTTACACCCCATTACAGCTGTCTTTAGTAAAGATAATGATAAATACAGCATACTTGCGCAGTGTATATGTAATACGCGTAATTTATCAGGCAGTTAATGTTCTGCTAAATCCCTTCAAAATACAAAACATCTTTGAAACATGGCGTCACGTTGTGTCAGTACAAATCGAATGAAGTCTAAATTAATGCATATGACCATCATTTCTGATATGTTAATTTACATAGCAAGTAGCCTGACTGGACGTATCATGGCGAAGAAGACATCAATTGAATTAATATGCCAATTTCGATTGTCAGTTATGTTTGACCTCTCAGTATATCAGAGATATTTCTGCATACTGATTGCAAGGGATTGCTAATGCAGAATTGTTCCTATTGTATTCGGTGCAACACAATGGAACAAGAAATAATAATTTGATATCTTTAATAACGTGATGTGATTTATGATTCTGCTCTCTTCCTACTGCGTAGTCGTGGAGCAATTCCTCAAGACTAAAGACACACCCTGGCACGGACAGATTGAGTTACTTCACCTTAATACCAAGTACCAACAACCTTACAGAGGTATTTTTATTATATTGCGTAGATTTTTATCAAAGGAAATGTGCATATAATACCTACCTCTGTTGCGTATTTTGGGCAAATCAAGGTTCTTTTTAAATTGAAACTTATGATCCCGATTTTATTTATTTTTTTTATTTGACGTATTTATTTATATTTTATACTATCATTAGGTCCCTAGATAATGTGTTATATCATTTATTTTTAATTCATTTTTTCTTAATTCTTTCATTTTTTTTTCTCTGTGTAATAGTTTATATCCACCAGCCCTTGAGGTGATTTTTTACAAAAACGGCACTATAAAAATCATCCAAATATTATTATCCCATCCACATAACATAATTTAACTATTTTTCTCTATACCTACTCACTAAATAATTAACATAACCTATTATTGATTAAATTTCTGTATATATTTCATCAAACATTATTTATAATTATAACTGTTGGTTTTCCTAATAAAATAAAATAAAAAATAAATCTTATATGGCAGATTAGCATTGCACTATCCTCCAAGTCCTACTGAAATAAAAACATGATAATTTTTTTTTTTAAACATACGTTCGTCCTTTAACCGGCGGCGTTTGTCGGATATCCATCATATAATACGCACACAAATTTAAAAAAAATGGTTGATTGAACGAGTTAGCTTTAAATTATAATCTGAATACATTTGAAATCACGAAATTCCCCAACGGTTATGATAAAATAATGTGTTTTATATTATTATACGCCTATACGGCCTTTCTCACACACATGAAATACGTAATAATTTTGTGGAATAATAATCTTGAAGTAAAATATCATAAATTATATAGAATCCATGCAATAGTATTGTGTGGAATAGTATCATGCTAACACTGACTATTATTTTTGAGGTGGCAAATAGAAACAATAAAATACCAATTATTATTTCTCTTCCTTTACACTAATAGAAAGGAAGCAGAATTAAAAAGAAATAACAACAAAAACAATATTAGAAGATTAATAATAAAATTTAGAAAATAATTTTTGAAATTTCTGGTATAAATTTAGGTAAGGAATAAATGAAAATATCAACGGAACTGAATTTATTTCCAAGCCTATGTAGTCTTTGGATTGGGGAGTTAATGAAATAGTTAGTTTTAGACGGATAAACAAAGAACAGCTCTGGAAGTCTCGTATCACGATTTGGTACTCGGAATGTTATTAGTTTTGTTAAGTCAGGTGCGTCAAGTGATCCATTAACCAATTTAAATAAAAGAACCAAATCGCTCTTGGTTCTTCTACACGATAGGTCAGTTAAATTAAGTATTTTCATTAAGTTAACATAATTAATTTGTTCAATTGGTATGGAGAGTTTGAAATTAGTGAACCTTAAAAATTTATGTTGAACTTTCTCAATTTGTTTTGATGTGCTTTATAGTATGGAGACCAAATAGTGGAATTGTATTCTAAATTACTTCTTACTAAAGCAGTAAAGAGAATTTTAAATGAATGAAGTGACCTAAAATCTTTTACTGTTCTTAAAATGAATCCCAAACATTTCACAGCCTTATTAGTAACTTCATTAATATGTGGAACAACAATAATAATAATAATAAATTTGGACAACTTATATAGAGCTGTTTTTGCGAAAAATCGCCTCAAGAGCGCATATATTATCTTAATTCATGTAGGTAAGTATGTCCTTAGTTTGTTTAATTTTTATTTTTTGCACGCTATGTATTTTTAGGTACCTATTTCACCAGCAATGTAATAATTTTTCGTATAAAGAAAAAATGATTTTAATAAATTATTATTTGAATTAAGTAGGGGGACTGACCGAAGGCATTAAAAAAGTTTAATTGTGATGAATTTCTTTCCAAGCAACAAACTTTTTAAATGGATAAAATTCACACTTAAAAAAAAGAAAGCATGCATACATATTTTGAATTTCACAAAATGGGCACATCATGACGGTAGACAGAATGCAATTAAAATTATTGACAAATGCATGCCAGAAGTCATGTCGTATTTCTAAAACGTTAAGCTCCGAACACGTAACATTTTAGTGCACTTTATTCAAGAGGTGCTTTCACACAGAACAGACTGATTTATTGACGTGTCTGAAGCTATTCCCAAGGCGCAAGTACTGCTTTAAAATAATGCAACTACAGATGCATAACTCTGCAGCGATCCGACGATAAAGTTTGCATTTTAATGACATCACCCGACTCTAATTGTGACAATAAATCAATTCTGTCGGGGCTGAAACGTGCATGAGAGTTCGAGAAGATAGTGGAGACGGTAAGGACAAATCAGACACGATTCAAAATAGTTAATTCTATGAGCAGTGCCAGAAGACTGTCGTCAGATTTAAAGGCAAGTAGGTACCTAATGCATTCGTGAATTTTACTGTCTGCACCTAGAGATGTTTGCAGATTTCACCGTACATTGCGAATGAAAGATGTGAAATCAAAGTCTCTAAATCTCGATGTGTTATTTTATTCGTTGCTAAAAACAGAAAATATCTAAATCTATATTTCATCACTATGTTGCAAACTCAATGGTGACCCGACAGTTGGCCCTCCAAAATCATAATTTTATTTTTTTGTGCATTATTTACCAACTTCAAACCTTAAATCGACTTCAAAAATACCTCTAATGATAAGTTGGCATGGATATCAAAACAGTCGGTGTATGTACAGTATTTATCCTTGATGCATTTGATTGAAAATATGTTTTATATTTTTGTTATACGGCGGTACATCCTCTCATCACACTTTTAGTCACTCACAATTTAGTTGTATTTTGTAAGTAGGTGTACCGTATTTTCCTAAAAGGGCTGCTTATTGTATATACCTAAGTACACATGGGTGCCAAATGTCGGGGGGTCGATTGTCATTTTAAAATATCGTTGGTCTTTAATAATTGACTCATTTGAAATTATTTTCAATATTTTGGTAAAAATTAATAATAACACTCATGTAGAGATATTTTTTACAACACTGTTCAATTTTTGTAGATATACCAATTTAGGTTGTTTAGGTTTTTTATTTTTTAATGATAATCACATTAATATAAAACACAACAAGTTAGGTATGTACATTACCTACTTGAGTCAACGATTATAATATCAGTGAACACGACACAGGGATTAAACTTTTACGAACATTGGTGTTTGCATTAGTTCAATTGGAACAAAGTACCTAAAAAAATAATATTATTTGCAATTATTCAATTTTGATAGCGTACTTACCTACCTACTTATGCCCCGTTCTGATTAGGCAAGTATTTTAGTCGAGTAGCGATAATTTTAGTTACTAAACGCGTCCGAACACCATAATTTTATTAGTAAGTAGGAGCATTTTGGTCAGTCAAATGGCGAGTTACTCGCTACTCTACTAAATTACTTGCCCAATCAGAAAGGGGCCATACAGATATTTTTGCACATCAACAGCCGAGATTTGAAATGCTGTAAAGGACAATAAATCCCAAAATGAGTTAATTCTTCCGATATGCGTCATTGAAATATTTCTACAAAAATAAGTGCTTCTTTTACAATGTGCATTTTAATCCCCTCTGTGATCATTAAAATTTAAAAAAAGAAACAAAACACTTTTTTATTACATTAGTACTAAGTTTGCCCGAGTTATCTCGGGTGTGGGAATTTTCCCCCATAATAGTCGCTCGAGTATGCTCAGGGTAGTCCTGAAGCGGTTAAGAGGATTTTTTTTCTGAAAAATTAAAAATAAAATAAATACAGTTGTTAAAGAAATTTTGAAATATCTGATCAATGTTATTTTATAATAAAAAAATATAATTATGGGTCTATGAAACGGAAGATATGATTTATTGAAAAAATAAAAAAAAACTTTCTTTTCGCTCTCCTGAACAATTAACATTTTGCCCTTTAGAGCAATTCAAATAACAACGATCGACATAATTTGAGTTGACTAACAAGAAAATAAATAATGATTTTTGTAAATAATCGGGATTATCCCGAGTCAGTGGATTTTTTCAATTTATCGCTAAAAAAATACAAAAGACCGTTGCTGGGGCATTTCAGTTATCTATGTATAAAAAGAAAGAAAAAAAATGTAATTTCTACCATCCTATGTAAAAGTTCCTGAAAATGGTGTTAATAATTATTAAATAAATATAATATTCCGTGTTCATGTGCCACGAATATTTTGTGTGTTTACTGTAGTTGCGCAGTTCGGTCTGTCAACGCGTTTGTATTCTACAACTCGTGTGATAGAGCGAAAATTGATGTGACAGCGGCCGTAAAAAAATCGTAAAACATCGGAATTCTGATAAGTCTACTACAAACAATCGTTAAATAGAGGTTAATGTTTGAACTTAAAATATATTTTATTACAGTGCATAGCTATGCAAACAGGATGTTGAATAAAATAGTAGAAAAACAAGTGATTAAACTGTAGGAATTTTTTTAGTTTCAACGTTGAGCTCTTTCTAACTACACACAGTCGCGTTCTCACTGTTTCTTAGAAGCAATCAATTCCCATTTTTGTTGAACTAAGGGATTTATTTATAGAGCAATGTCAACATGTTTGGACTTAATGATTATTTTCGAGTTTATAGGTGGTATTAATAATCTCTTCGTGCTTTCTTGCACTTAATTTTAATCTACGTTAAAACTAAAATAAAAAATAACTGCCATGAATAATGTCAGTTGAAAACGTTGGAAAAGACAAAAAGCGAACGATTGTAATAAGCCCAATTTTTTTGGGTTGTTAAAATTTTTTTAGTAAAATACATGGTTATCCGCAATAATCAGGTATTATTTACGGTGCATTGTTTTGCTTCCAAACGTTGATCTCACTCACAGAAAGGATATGAAAAAAATTCTCTAATCACCTATCTCATTTTAAATGAATAAAGTTAGGTTTTTTTTAAACTCAGTACATACATATGTAAGAAAATTCTCGTAAAATCCCATAGTAAAAAGTGGGTAATAAGAGTAATTCCTGTCTTTAAACCTTCTAACTTCGATCTCCTCCTGAATGTGAATACACAAATATCCATAATATATCGATGCAAGCTGCAGTTGCGTCTGCAGGGCCTATTAAACAAAACTAATTGAGCAATAAATTACGCCGGAAACACAACAACAGCAAAAAAACCTTTAAAAGGGGAAGGGACAACGTCAAACAGTTTTGTCACCGGCCCGCAGCACCTTTACACAGATTTATACTTGACTTTCTATGGTAGAAATTAATGGCCTCAGCTGTAACTAATTTATTAATATTTTTTGTTGTTCCTCTGTCCTGTCTCTGGGAGTACTAAACGGTTGTGATCCCGTTGTTGTAGCAAATATATTCGTGTGATTGATGTTCGCAGCTTTGTCACTTTCATAAGGAATAGAAAACAGTCAGATTACACGATTTATATAACATTACAAGGTTCAGTTATTTATGAATTCTAACGTCAGTTATAAATGACAGTTTATTTTGCATAAGTTATGATTGCCGATAATGCTTGCCACTGAAATTAAGAAGTACCAAAGAAATGGAATGGTAAAAATCAGTTCAGAAAAATCACCCCTCTTTACATGGGATTTCAAGACAATGCAAAAATTAGTTTGTAGATAAGTTCACAAAAATGTCGATGCGTAAGTTATTTTTAACATGATGTAAAAAAGAAAACACTTAAAATTCATGATAGAGCTTTTAAATATCACATCATAAAATCGTAAGTAATATTAAATAAAGTTTTGCAGGTGATAGATACTGATTTTATTGGTTCACTCAAATGCATCTACCCTCATGCGAGGTCACCGAAGAATACCCATGCTCGCATTTTAAGACATAATATGTAATAAAAATACTTAGTCGCACTTCTCTAAGATTCGTAATGTCGATGAACATTCTCAATGAGTCCATTTAACCAAATTCCCTTCTCACTAAGTACCTACTTACCAAGGATCGTTCAAAATAAACTCGGGTTTAAGTATTCCTGTTAAATGTGGTGTCATGAATTTAATTTAACCAAAGCATCTGACGTCCTACCCACAGGCGACTACCGCATACTTGGAATTTGGGATGACACAATATAAGTATTGAGGCTCGAGTAGCTACCCGTTCTCACAACTGCATAAGCTACGAATATATCACTGGGGAGATGTTTATTTCAGCGTATTTGCATCTTGTTTACGACTAAGTGAATAGGGGAGACGTAAGGAAACATAAATAACCCAATACTAATTTGTAATGTTTAAACATTCTCAGAAAAATCCACAAGGGTAAAAGTAAAATTTATATAGAAGCAATTGTTATATTAATAGAAAAATCGGAGTTAAAATCATAATAGGACCGCCAGAAACATATTTTATCACGACCCTTCAGGTGTTCGAGTTTTGCTTTTCGCAAATTTCTCCAGGTTTGTCTTTCGCGAATTTCTTTCAGTTTTGCCAATTTTGCTAATTGATTTAAATCATTCGCGCAGGCAAATAATTTGTTTGTACCTGTCTACTTAAAGAAGTCTCTAATTAAAAATTTACCTCATACGTATATTATTATTGAGTGAAAAAATTTCTACGCAATCTTTCAAAAACATTTATGAATTTTGAATTATAAGCAAGCCTATCGTAAATACCTTATGATTTTATGGTTCCATAAATAAAACTAGAAGCTAAGTGTCTTGATATGAGTAAATTGATGTAAATAAAGCATAATCCTTTTTATCTCGCCGTTTATGACATAGATACTTGTGTAGGAAAAGAGATAATGATTGATTCTCCTAAAATAACGCTTTTGACACAAGCTGACAAATTCATAAGCGTTATTTCACACTTTACAGGCGTTGAGAATCATCTCCGAAGAAACTCCTCCCGTAAAATGTGCAAGCATTATCGCTTGTCGTAAATTACGTTGTTTGTTGTGACAAGCATCTATCTAGAGATGCGGTAGCGTAGAGACAAGCAGTCACTGCTCTAGTCACTGCTTCAGTCGCTTCTCCAGTAGTTGCTTTAGTCACTGTTCTGGATGCACAAGGACTGCTACTGCAGGGCGCAGCTGCATCTGTCGAGTCATGCATCAAGAGAAGAGGGAAGACACAGTGCTTTGGAATTATTTAGATGGGATTACATACATCCAGTGGTCGTCCACCAATGTGCGTGAGCATATTATAGGTACGCTATTTCCTTATCCCATCCGTTGTTTATTGTAGAATTTAATTATTGTGGTATTGGCCATGTAAGTAGAATAATAAATAATAAGAAGAAAGTTTTAGAAAAGATTCGTTTCAGTCATAGTGAGAGTGTGAATAAATCATTAATTAAAATGGTGTAATGATACTTTATTAATTTTGTAAACGAAAAGACTATGGGGCATTCGACTTTGAACTCACGACTCTTGATTAGGGAAAACAAAATCACACCATTTGAATTATGTAACCATCTTTGTGTAAAAAGACCTCTCGAATCTAAGTTTTGCAAAATGTACCATTGAAGAAGAATAAAACAGACACAGAAAAATAAAAAGATAACGGTCACAACAGGGACATAAACCCAGAACCTCTCGTCTTGTCGGGACAAACGCATCTCATATTTCAGAATTAACAATATTATCTTCGATTTTTTTTATATTACTGGCAACTTCTTTTTACATTGGAAACAATTGTTCGAATAACTGGTTTGTAACCTAGATTATATATGTTTTGTCTTGTTCTCCTTCATAGTTTCGTTAAGTTTATAAGTGTTATCTTCTTCTTGAATGATACGAGTACATTACTTCGATGAGAATAACCTTTAAAAATTATAAAAAAGAGAGTTGTTCTAATAAAAAAAATAAAAACATGTTCATAATTTATTTTGTGTTTTTTTTTGTGCTTTAAGGAAACAATTTGGATGTCATAAAACATGAAGAAACACCGTTATCTTTGTTCTAAATTTTTATATTATTCATCCAAGAAAAAATAATGTATAAATTTCAAATTAGGCCAGGCTATGAAACACATTGAATTATTTGAAGCAATACAACTCCTTTGCACAGAGTTATTCAGTTAGAAATGTTATCCTACGGCCAGGGTTACCATCCGTCCGGATTAGTCCCGACATGTCCGGACTTCTAGCCTTTTGTCCGAACTTTGTCTGGCCCGTTAATTTGTCCGGATTTTTTGGTTCAGATGGAATATGAGTAATAAAATTTACCTAAGTAATATCAAATAAGTCTTTAATCTTTATTAATTTCCCACTCATCTAAAAACAAAATATAAATCTTCTTTAACAATCAGCTCATGGAGATCAAACAATAAATTTTAATTGCAGTTGCGAACAATTGACAAGTTCAAATATAAAATATCTTCTTCAAAACTTAACACTTGTTTTCGTCAAATGTATAAATTTTAATATTTTTCCGCGCCAGATACTTGACAGAGCAGCTCCCGTGCATTCAAAGTTTTCTCATGGAATTGTTCGCAGCTCATAGCTTTAAGGTTGTATTGAATCATCAACAACGATCTGACCGAAGGTACAGATAATCTATTACGCTCTTTTGTCCACTCTGCTCCCATTAGAGAAAATACTCTTTCTTCAATTGCGTTTTGAGCTTGGATAGCAAAAATGAACTCGCAAATACTCAATAGAATAGGCAATCTGGTGATTGCGAAGTTTGTAAAAATGGTAACCCACATTTTATGGACCATCATACTAAGAAATGCATCGTATTATTGGGATATGAATGAATTGACGGCTGTTATTTCATCGAATAGCTTTACATCATCGGAGTGATTAAAATTTTCTGACTTTTTTTGGACTGTCAGGCTTTTTGCCAGGACTTTTCAATTTTCTAAATGGTAACCCTACCTACGGCGCATTTTATCAAATGCACGTAGGGACGTTTGTAAGTATTTAAGTGCCACTTTGAAAAGCAAAGTTTGTATGGTATATCTAATATCTTGCGTATTGGCGGCCGGAGATCATTAATGTCAATATTACTTGGCGATAATGCAATATTATGGTAGAGATGTTTAGTGGTTGCAGGTTGCAGACCCCTGGGATGACACAGCAGCCGGGAGCAGAGTTACGGCGACAAATGAGAGGATGATTTGATGAATGCCCCAGGGACGTCGTATGATGTGTTCCCGGCCTCAGATTTTATGCGATTTATGCTAATGCATCTCTACATACTGTCATTTTGCACCGGGGACAAGTGGTTAATCAGGCGAGGTAATTGATTGTCGACAGAAATTATACCAGGAAACATTAGTTATGTCAGTTTTTATTCATACGAATAATTTCTTTGAAATGAAATACACATATAAATATTACGACATACACATCGATCACAGAAAATTGAAATGCTCTAAAGGACAAAATGTTAATTGTTCAGGAGAGCGAAAAGATTTTTTTTAAACTTAAAAAAAAATCAAGTATTTTGTTTTTGAGTTCCTAAAATTATTACGATTTTTTATTATAACACTAGCTTTTTCCCGCGGCTTCGCTCGCATGGCATTAGGGGATTTCCACTCCTCCTCCAGCCTCCTCCAGCTTCCCTCTCCCCACTCTACTCCCCCCATCAATCCCCCTCCCCCTCCACCGACCCCTCCCCCCACTCCACTCCCCCCCATCAACCTCCTTCCCCCCACCCCCTACCCCTCCCCGAAACCTCCTCCATCCTTCCCCTTTCCCCTTCCTTCCCTCCCCCCTCTCCCTCCCCTAACCCCCCTTCCCCCCACCACAAGAAAAGGACATATTTAACTCATTTTTTTTATTTATTGTCCTTTAAAGCATTTCAGATCTCCGCTACCGACACACTAAAATTAAGTTTTTATTAATAATTTACCGGAATGCATTCAATTTTTTATAAGTAATTTTTATGGTAGGTACTCCTTACAAAAGCGCCCCTGTCATTATAAAGTCAGGGAACTACGTCACCATCCGGTTGGGCAGCGATGTGAGGCGGGTTAAGGTAGGGACTCTAGGAAGGGATGTATTAATGCGGGTCTTGAAAAGGCCCCGATTACAAGGAGGAAAAACAAATGTCGGTTGCTCGTTCCCCACATACGAGCTGACATACACAAAAACGAGTGGAAGAAACGACCCGTTCTCATAAAGCCAACATTCGTCGAGTTTCACTGTAAATACTTCATTTATGACTAACATTTGGTGGGTACTTCATGATTCTACTCTTTTTAATTAATTATTATTTTCCAATACAATTTTGTCATTGCATTTGTTTAGTCGTCATGTTTTGGTTTAAATGTTCCTGAATGCATTAGTACCACTGAACATATAAACCGATAGACGTGGGTTTTGGACGTGTCTGGTATGCCAAAATTAAAGGTAATTTACCCTACTTCTGTTGAAATTTTCAAACTTTTTCAAACATCGAATTATATTTCTTGAACCGTAAATGCTTGAATGAATTGAATGGTCTGTCAAAATGATCTGTAGGTAATGTTATCTGCGTTC
This sequence comes from Limnephilus rhombicus, assembly GCA_929108145.2. Classification (NCBI taxonomy): domain Eukaryota; kingdom Metazoa; phylum Arthropoda; class Insecta; order Trichoptera; family Limnephilidae; genus Limnephilus; species Limnephilus rhombicus. The sequence goes on from OV815278.1 coordinate 28,546,064, forward strand.
TTTTATGTGGATACATTCCTCATCTTCACCAGTAAGACTTCGAATATTCCCAAGGTTAACCCAAATAAAAATAAGGTAAATTTACGACTAGACGCCGCATGCCACTACACTTTTAATAGGCATATATTTAAAAAAATAAACTACCCTTAAACTTAATTACCACAAGAACCATCTGAATCTTGTCCATAGAAACCACATAGTGATAATTCATAGTAAAATAATTTGCACACATTAAAGACGCCTGCTCGCGTCAAGGCAAGAAAAACATCCCAGTTTTCAAGTAGTTCAGCGGCTACGCTAGGTTTGTGTAACATGGTTTGTGATTCTGGCGTACAATCTCACAAGACGAAAGCTAATTTTAATTTTATGTAATCGAAATTTAGAATGACTAAGTTTAAAAATAGTGTACTTTCCAAAATCTGTGTCTATTAAAAGTGCGGCGGCTTATCGTAAATTTAATCATATCAGAAGAACATTGGTATGAAAAGTGATGCGGTAACGTATTTTTTCGGACTGAACGTTATATAACTCGGGACAAGCGTTCGTAAGTAGGCTTAATGGCTTAAATAGCAGATATTATTTATAATACACATAAATATATCAACCATAGTAATCAATCAATTTTCACAAAACATCTACCACTCTGGCATATTTTCAATTTGACAAAAAAATATGATTAAAAATATTAAATACGATACTACCTAATTAGAGCTTATTTGATACGTATTATTTTTGATACCTCCAATTTTTCTGTCTCAGCTTTGGAATCTGAACTGATAAACTTGTTTTCAAATTTTATACAGCTGTCAATCAATGACAATTAACCCAAAAACGCCCATACAAAAAAGCATATGTAAATTTCAAAAAATTGTGTAATAAGCGTAATTAGCATTGCAAGATGTCGTAAGTTTAGTGACAACATCTCTGGTTTGAAGTAAAATCATGTATTGGTTTCATAGTGTTTTCACACAAACGAAGTATTGAAATCCGTAAGTCTAAACTTAAACTTTAGGTCGCACAGTTTACACCCGCGCTGTGCAAGCGGGTTCCTCACAGAGCGTCGGACCATCCCATATATACATCGGAACATACACAAATAGTAACTTTTTGAATTGAAAAGCCTGTTGCTTATGTGTCTCAGTTTTGTATAATCAAGTGACACTTTAATGTGAACATCTGTACATTCATTCAGAAACACTCTCCGTAATAAATGCAGAACTAATTCATCGGTTACATTCGAATGTGGGCTATGAAGATTTATGGTTATTGGATCCGTGGGCCATCCATAACAGCCGTAATGGCTATTCCCTTGCGTCAATAGCAACAAAAGTGTCTTTAGAACTGCCTGTCTTGAAAGGTGTTCTAATAGCAGAACACTTGGTGACAAACGAAGGGAAGCACAATATTCAAAAGAATTAAAAGTCTGTGTTCCTTTGACTGCATTGTTCATTGTATGTGTATGCACTAAGACCTCACGCACCATTGCGCAAACGATAAGATTCTCTATTATTTGATCTACGATTCCTGGTAACCATTTAAAGCAATCAAATGATTGTAAAAAAATATCATTACATCGCATATCCATCACATTTGGTAAATGTGTGATCAGGGTACAACCTACGTTTTGAAATCAGGAGTTCTAGCACAGTGAAATCCATAACTTCAAAATATCGGATCGATAGGCGTAACTTCCGATGATTTATCGATGTCCCGAGCACGGTTTCACCGTTGACAGCCAAACCGATACTGACAGGGAATAAATAAGAAATCGAAATACGCTGGCAACATTGAAGGTATTTTCCATGCACTACGAAATGTCAAACGCCAAACAAATACGAAAAAATATCACTAAATTGGCAATGTTGGCAATTGGCAATTGGCATTGGCAGTCCGCTTTTACTTTTTGACACTAAACCGGAGTTAATTGGTTAATCATGTCTTTGGTCATATTTTAACTACTTTAGTTTCTCAAAGGTCGAACGGAATAAACTGGTCGCGTCTTAGTTGAATCATTTAAGTTTGTGGATCGTGTGTACAACTTCTTTAAATTCTAAGGGCTTCGTTTATAGATAAGCCAGTATTTTTTTGCATAACGAACGATATTATCCAAATAAATGACAGTTAACCGAAACTTATCTGATACTACGGAGGTTGGGCTAAAATTTGTCAATCGTCGGTCGGAATATCTCTTACCAATAATTGTTGACCGTGATCGCAAATATTGTTAATTGACCATAGATGACGGATTTGTTCAATATCGTATTGATATATGTAGAGTTTTATCGAACGTCCATAATACTAACACATCATCGTAACGTAGAGAGGTACATCGCTACGTAGAAGTTAAATGTACATTTATTCATTTACATAAGCAATACATTTCATAATAAGTCAAGTATTTTGGACGTACGTCGGATAGTCATGGAAAATGGGAACACAATTATCCAATCGAATGTATTGAAGGTAAATATTGTTATAAGTTATAACCCTAATCCACAAGATTATTGCTTATATTTATTATTTTGTGCCTCTTGATCCAGTAGCACCAAAAAGTCACATATTTTTTTTATTACCGCTATATTTACCAAAGTTAGATTATGTTTCAATGTCAATCAATAAAACCCAATTGATTGATCGATGTGTTTTTAAATCTTCCGTAGGAATGTTTTTACCTTCAGCCAAAGCTAATCCCCTGCATATCTTTTTGGTGACTGATTGGCTAAATCCTAAACCTAGGTGTCAGAAGCTACGGAGTTAAGCCCATTTCAATCAATCGAGTGGATTAAAGTTGTAAAATATCGTCTATAAATCATGATATTAAATTTTGGATAGTGTATTTCATTTTGAGTTTACGACCTCGCTTTAAAAATATTGTTATTTATTTCATGGACTTCCCCTTGGCGATGAAGACTGCAAATAAACGTTATCGGAGAGCAACTGATCTTCGTGTATCTTACACGAAAACCTGTTTCTAAACAAATAAGAAAAACTGATAACACGGTCATTAGTCACCAGGAAGAGGTATGCTTCTAATTTATGGATAGAGAGGGGAAGGAGGCGTCCACTAATATCTACAGGAATTCCAAAAACTGAACAAATCGGACTAATATCTATGAGAACCAAGATGAGGACGAATATTTACGGCACTGTCAGAGGTTGGATTTGCAATTATGTATAGCATATTGGAATAACGTAATATTGCGTATGCAGTTTAAAAAACTTAATTTATGTATGTATGTATATAAAAATCCCTAATATCGGACTATTGGACACATTTAGCTGATTATTAAGGATTTGGGTTACATTAGGTTAGGTTATGTTAGGTTAGGTTAGGTTAGGTTAGGTTAGGTTAGGTTTCAAAAACTTCATGTACGTACTTTAAACGTTTAAGCCTTTACGTAATTAGTAATTACGTAATTTAAGTAATTTATGCTTTTCCGTACAACCTCTTGCTCAGCTGTCCTCTGTAGATATTAGTCCAACCTACGCTCCATAGATATTAGCCACCACTGGGACCGTCATAGATATTCGTCCGACCTAAGCTCTGTAGATATTATTAGTCCTCACTCTGAAGTTCATAGATATTAGTCCAACATATGAGCTGTAGATATTCGTCCGACATACAGGCTGTAGATATTAGTATCTGGAGTCGAGGGGAAGGATTGATGACACAAAAGTACGAAACTTATGTAGGTATAAGTAAATACCTCACACCTGAATGTGTTGCTGAAGCGGGCTGGCAGCAATTAAGAAAACTTCTCTTTTAATAGGAAGCTAGAATAAATCTGAGCTGCGCTTACATGGTGAAAAGTAAGTAGTGGAAAGTTATTCAGGGAACTCGGGTATTCACGGCTCGGGGTTCCATAAATCTCTCCGTCCTGACGGCTGGGGGATTCTTTGCACTTAAAAGGTTAAAGCAAGATGAAGATGGCGTAAGTTACTCTCTTGTTTCTGCTACTTTGACTAAGCTTCTCCTTCATGATTCATCCACACCTTTGATATGCTAATTTAACGTAATTGATGGCGCTCTCACAGATCTGCGGGATTTTGCGTTGGGAGTGTAAAATGGTCCGCTATTTACGGCCTTTAAACGAACGCACTGGAATTGAGGTAGCTGGGATAGTAATATATTTGCAAAGACGTTATTCAAGCGACACTGATTCAAGAACTGCCTTTATGCCAGTAGTCTTAATTATTATCTTCACCGATCAACTTCACGTACTTGCACGGGGACATGTAATTATGCTACCAATTTATTTATCATTTACGACAACAACTGTATAGCCACTTTTTTAATGTGCGTTTTTCTTGCGTAACACTTAGATTTTGTAACACTTGTGTCCGTGGTCGAGTGATAAGTCTCTCGAGACTGGCAAGCCACAGGTCGCTGGTTCAAATCGCAGAGTGCGCATGTAAATTTGATTTGTTTTATTTCACAATTTACTCAATTAAAATAATATATGATATACTCATAAACTTACGAATACCGACAGTAACCACGCGACAAAATACACTATTCTACTACAGCATTCACAAGCGGAACTACATTACCCACTCTCCGATACATCACATTATGGGGAATCAGTACTCTTGTAAAAAACTTATTCCAAAACTATTCCTAAACATATCTGTATTTCTGTAAACTTATCAAATCACTGTATTTTTTTGTATTTTTTTATTTTTGTGTGCATTTTTTACCTAATTTTATTTTTATTATTTCTTTATCTGTTAAAAATCATCTGTCACGAATTAATTGTACTACCAAACATGTAAAAGCCCTCTGGGCGTTGAATAAATAAATAAATTTGTGGCAGATTGCAGATTGGAAGATACCCTCTGTATCGCCCAGACATAAGACCACCATTCATAATACTTTGGCCATGTTTGGTGACCAGATCTGAATAGCCAGGTACTTCCCCGTCTTCCTTCTCCTCTCCACTATCTTCAGCCTCACAACATACCCCAGTTGGGGATGCCATGGTTTTATTGACTCCGGCTTAGTCAGTAAAGTTTTGGAGCATAATTCTTCACGTGGCCTTAAAGATTTTCCTTGTCGGTAATGTCAGCCTTTGTCTTGAGTAATTACATATTACGCGTTAAATTAATACTTGTTAAATGTAATGATTGATTCACGGTAATTATTGTTGATTGATGAATATCGTTATGTTTGCATAACCAGCTTGTTATTATCCTTTTAAAGTATTTACTGCCGATGATTGCAGACAAAAATGTCATCAACATACCTATAATATATTAAATGATTAATTATATTATCTGTTTTTGTTCTACTGATTGAACAAAGTAACAGGTGAGAATTTGAAGGAATTTAAAATTGAAGGATTAATTAAATTAATAAGTATTAGAAGCTTTCCCGTTTAGCTAAACCTTGGATTGCCAAGGTTTAATGATTTTATTTATTCTTTAGATTATATCTATAATATAAAAATGAATCGCTGAATGTGTTGCTAAGCGCATAATTTTCGAATGACTGGACCAAATTGAATAATTTTTTTTTGTGTGTTCGTTATTGTCAGGACAAGGTTTTTATAAAACTTCCGGTGAGCTCTGGCATTATGAAAATTGAATAAAAAAATTGCTATTGGTGGCACGCGAGGAAGCGGCTATTGCTATGGAAAGCGGGAGGGAGGGAGAGATGGGGGGAAGGGAACCAGGGAGGGAGAGGGGAACCTAGGAGGGGGGAGGGGGAACTGGAAGGGGGGAGGGGAACTCGGGAGGGGGATTCGCGGGACGTGGGAAGGGGGTGGGGAGTGAAGTGGGGAGAGGAAAGGTGGAGGTGACGGAGTGGGAACGGGAGAAAAAAAGAGGAGGCGGAAGGGGAACGGGACGAATGGGAAAGGACACGGAGGGAGAAACAATTTCTTTATTAAATGGCATATCAACGCATGCCGGGAACCAGCTAGTTAATAATAATTATTCAATAATCAACAAATCATTATTTGTCTACAGTATGGGCTACGAATAATCTACGTTCTTCTATACTCGTATATTCATGATCCGTTCAGAACACTTTCATTGAATATTATCTGATTAAGAAACCTTTTGTTTTCGAAACATTTCGATAATTTTGATTAAATAGTGGTATTTTACAAAGTTATTTGTTTTCATTTAATTAAGAATATTATTTGAAATTAAATAAAAGTAATTTTTCCGAGAACCAATTATATTATTTGAGCCAGTGAATCTATGACAATTGTATTTTTTAAAATGTTGGGAAGGTGATGGAAGCGGAGGGGTCATGTCCAAAATAGTCATCATCAATTTAAAAACGCTTTATTTAACCACATCAGACTTAAAACTTTTTTGGGCATTAACAATGAAACAATTTCTAAAGATTTTGTTTTGAAATGTTAAATTTTCTACGTACATTTGTTACTTAACTTAACGATAACCCCAACACAGGCTTGTCCTAGTGAGGTTATAAATTGAATTATAAACGTCATACCTACTATGAAAAAGACACAAATAAATTAAAAAAACGAGTGTGCTTTAGACAACACGACTGAAGCAAAACTTCACTAACTTATATCTCCCTCTCAACTTCTGTTCGCCTCGCCCGACCGTTCACCTCGCCTGATCACACTTTTCATAACGCTCTCGCCACGCATTCACCAGCTTACTCCCCAAGTCAAGCGTGCGTAAAGGTCCGACCGTTCGCCTCGCCCGATCACACTTTTCGTGACGCTCTCGTCACGCATTCACCAGCTTACTCCCAAAGTCAAATAAAGATAATAAAATAATAACATTAAATAAAACAAAACAAAAGTTTAACATCTGAGTTCAGACCAAAGAAGCTATTCACTCTATGAAGGAGGATATTAGGTTATCGTGATACAATCCCATTCATCTGACAGATCATCTGATCACTCAAGTCAATATCAAGATGGACTTAAACTAACTACATAACACATAAGGTATCCTCAACCTGCTCCTGTTTCCACATCTAAATGTCGTAATCTTTGCTATATCCTTTGAACAAGGATATCATACGTCAATGGCTATATACCTTTCCCTTAAACGACATAATAATATGGCCAAAGAAATTTTAAATCTGCAACAAAGATAAATAATAAGTCCACTGGCCATTAGACAGAATATAAATTAAACATTACATCTTGAATCACCAGTAAAGACAAATCAAACTTTAATAATTTTGTTTAAACCTCTATTAGTATTACCAATAGTTTGAAGTTGATTGACCTTTTTTCTTTTATTTATTGTAATGATAAATTGTAAACTACGAATTTGTGATGGCTGGTAATATTTTGTTGTAAACTGCGCTTGCTCTCAACACAGGATTACACACAACCCCTATGTGGTAATCATGTTCAAAATGAAGATGAATTTAAAAAAAATTAAGAACCATCGAACAACCTCATTCATTTACAATAGTAACCATAGTTGCCAACCTTGCATGGACGGCCAGCTTAAAATCTGACAAGTAGCAGGTATCAATAACCGCCCGATACAGGAACACAAATACAATTTCAAAAGAACTTTTTTGACTTGACAGTTAGTAATCGAACTATCGAACCCGTGTTTCCGGGTCAGATCCCCAACTTACAAATGGGGTCGATTTACATTAAATCCGTCACTGTTTGTAAAAAACTCAGGCAGGGTCGCGCCGGCACCGCAAGCCGGCGTCTGACAAATAACCTGGACCGAATCTAGGACGCGCCGCATCACTCAATCGAGATTGGTGTGCGGAGTCCATTTCGTACGTAGTGGCAGGGCGGGTCTGCCGGACGTTGACGGATGGACGGGGCAAACGTCACCCATCAATCTGCACAAAGCGCCCGTTCGCGGCGACACGACGGCAAGGCGATGGCATACATCACCGAAAGGTGTCCGACGCTGGCATTAATTACATTATAGAAGGTTTTTACCATTTCAACTGACCAATTATCTATGTGACTCTCGTGTTTAAGTGAGCCGGCCCATATTGATTTTGGTTTTGGTCGTTTTGTGTCCATTACCGCTTCGTATCATTGAGTTTACTTTAAAATGTTTGGTTTTTGCGTGTCACGAATGTTTGTGCCAGCATACATAGGTATATATGAAGAAATTGATTAGTTGGTTTCAAATCCTCTGAGTATACCTAATGAGATGTTTGGTAAAACCACCGTGGAGGAGATCATTGGTACTTTACAATTGACCACGGGTTTAAAACCCGGCGCGGGCGTAGCAAATTTGAGCGTCCTTTGTATTTATCCCTTAGTACACATTACTGAACCATCATCACCCTCCCCCAAACTTCCTCCCGTCTCACAACATCCCACAAATGGAGATGGCGTAGTTCCACTGGCTCCCAGCAGTTGAACCACTTGTGCTTCTTCATAAAAATAAATATCATTAAAAAAAAAACTTTGAAAGACAAACAACTCTTTAAGGGTTTTTACTGTGCTTTGTATTTTCTGGGGTAATCTTGAACCATTGCACTTACTAAAATGTGTAACTTACGAAGACTCTACATAAAAAAACCCACGACGGCATCTAAGGAGACACAGAAGTCCCATCAGCTTGACTACCACGTTTCTCATAATTTTAAAATCATTCGCTTAAATTTGACAGCATATCTGCACTTCATTCCATCTATTAATACAAATTCCGTTTCTGAAACACTCAGCAGAAATATGATTGCTGGGCGCTTCGGAGGCAGTAAAAGTTTTTTTATTTGCTGTATTTTGACTTCAAGGATGCTTGTAAAATATAGCCTCACTATACCACCGAGACAGCCGTGTAAATTATCAATCTTTACTTTGAACTTAGAAGTGTTTGAACTCGTATAAAAATTATCTTTCTTGTGATGTGTTTACGACTGACAATAATGAGAGAATTTTGTTTGCTCAACTGCAAGATGCCATAAAAACATCCGGTGGAATTATTCTTGATTCATTAAAAATGGGAGCAAACTCATATTTTTCTCTGGTCTTAAATTATGAAAATAAAGTACATTATGTCCCCGCACGTTTCTTTTACAGCACTTTATCATTATAGATATGATCAGAAAAAAAACGTCTTGCATAAGCCTTTGACAGCAAACTATGTTGATCATTGGTATGCCTCGAAATGATTTTTTCAAATAACAGGTAGGTAATTAAGAACGATGGAAAAATAATCATATTCCATCATTCACGTAGTACATTTGATTGAACTGATTGTTATTATTCTTCTGCCTTACGGTCGTAATGCATGTGGGAAGCATAAATAAGACATTCTGACACTGTATACCAGAACTTATAGTGCAAGAAATTACTCTTTCGGTGGCCGAGAAATATTATAAATCCTCATCCATTTTTTGGGCTAACCAGATGACTTAATTCATGCTTTATTATGAATTATTGGTGTCCTTTTTAGTGGCTTTCGGTATTGTGATTAATGAACGTACACATTTGTGTGTTGCAACATTTCAACAACCTGTTCTTATCCGAATTAAAGGGATCGACAATCGTTTCGATAATCTCTTCTACTTCAACAGAAGCAATTTTCCGTCTAATCCACCCATTGACATACTTTGAGTTACCTTATAACAAATAAAATAATATAGGTACCAGGTAATTTAAAATATATGGCCTTATCTACGTAACATGTAACCATATACAAAAGTCTTAACCACACTGTTCTTACAAACTTTGATAATATTTAGTGTCCGACCAAAACAGGACTTTCTACCGAAACCGAAACCGAAACCGAATCTTCGGTATCTGTCTCAGTTTCGGCCGAAACCGAAACCGAAACTTTTGTAAACAAGTTAAAAATCCATTTTTTTCTGAAATTTAAATTATTGAGGTATGTGACCAAATAATCATTTTTAATTTATTTTACTGCTATAAAACAAACAAACATGTTAACTATTTCTTGGAAAAAAAATTTGTCAATATCTAATACTTCATATAAGAAGGGCTTCATATAAGAAGGGCTTCATTAATTGAGTATTTTAATTTTAATTGCGTTTGCAATCACAACATTCTTATTACACGAGTTAAATGAAATAAAAACAATAATTGAAGTGTATGAAATTTTTTTTTTTGATATTACTGCAATAAAACAAGCAAAAATTATAAAAATTAACAAACATGTTTACTACTTCTTGGAACAAAAAATTTTCAATAATCTAACACTTAAATTATAAAGGAAGGACCTAATTAATTCAGTATTTTGCTGATGATGGCGGGTGACACACGAGCCACAAACTCACCGAAGTCAGCCGAACGACGCGCGATAATTCACAAACGCAAAGTTTCGGTGCGGCCGAAGGTTCGGCAGATTTTCTGCCGAAACCGAAACTGACGCGTAAATTAGATTTTTTGGCGAAACTTGCCGAAACCGAAACCGAAACCGAAACAGAAACTGAACCTTCGGTCGGTCACTAATAATATTTAAATAAAAAGTTATACTTCAATACGCTTAGGTACCTACCTACCTACATTATTACAACTACTACTTTGGTTTAAATGGCGGCGTTAAAAGCTGGCTGACATCGTCCTTGGGTAACCATATACAAGCCGTACAGGTAGGGAAAAGCCAATCAAAATATGTAACCCTTTCATCTGGAGTACCCCAGGGGTCTGCTCTGGGCCCACTACTTTTCATCCTCTTCACAAATGATGTCGCTAAAATAATCGAATCATTTGGCCTTCTATCTCACTGCTACGCTGATGACCAACAAGTTTACTTTTACTGCTTACCAGAGGAAGTAGACAGTCTAAAAACTCGCATAATTGAGTGTCTAGAAGCAATTACCCGCTGGATGACCTCAAATAGATTAAAACTTAATCCGCCAAAGACTGAGTTTCTTTGGACCGCCACAAGCAGACGTCAGCATAACATTGATAACTCCCCAACAACCATTTCAGGAAGCGACATCACTCCAAAGACTTGTATAAAACTACTGGGTGTCTATCTGGACGCTGATTTTTCCCTTAAAACTCAAGTCAACAGAACCGTAAGCACGGGATTCTTTCAATTAAGGCAAATTAAAGCAGTAAGAAGAAACCTGCCAACAGAGGCGACTAAATTACTAGTCAATTCGTATGTGATTTCACGCTTAGATTATTGCAACGGAATATATGCAAGTCTTCCAAAATATCAAATCAACAAATTACAATCCGTTTTCAACGCTGTGGCAAGACTTGTCACCGGCATATCTAAATATTCCCTTATTTCAGAGCATCTCAAAAATCTTCACTGGCTTAAATTTCCTGAAAGGATCCAGTTTAAGCTCTGCTGGATGGTATTTAAGTCCCTTAACGGAATGGCTCCGGCTTACTTATTTATTTATTTATTTATTTATTTACGGACTTCATCCAATTTAAAACAAAGTATCACGAAGTATAGAAAATAACAATGTAAAGATTCGGATGGTACATGAAAGCAAAGACAAACATTGAAAATAGAAGAAAAAATAAGTGTCAAGTCACGTCAAGACCTAGCAAAAATTAGGGTGAATAGGACATATCTTCATTTGTTTAAGGAGCGACAGGAATCATTTAAGCTAATACCAAAAAAATCAAGGTCTTGACGTGAGTTGACCAGTCTACACATTCTGGACAGTGGTGAGTTATAACCGTAGTTAGTCGAGTGCTGATTGAGGAAAAGCAGGTCTTTATTTCTGAGTTTACGAGAAGGTATATTAAGTGTGATGAGTTGTGGTAATGTAGGCGAGTCGATTAAACAGTTAATAATTTTGAAGAAACAAATTAGATCAGATTTTATCCGACGGTCTTCTAAAGGAGAAAGGTTTAGAGTTTGTTCAATTTCAGCATACGAGTAATTGCCTCGCTCTAATCCTAGCCTCCAAGCAATTCCCTTTAGGAACCGATGTTGAACGGATTCAATATGACGAATATGGACAGCATAAAAAGGAGACCATATAATACAAGCATATTCAAGATGGGGGCGAACCAAGGAGCAGTAAAGAGTTCTTAGGGTATTTATGTTTTTGAAGTCAGAAGTGGTTCTAGTGATGAAACCAAGTAGCATGAGAGGTTTATTACCAATCACATTGATATGTTCCCGGAAAGAAAGCTTGCTATCAAGAGAGATACCAAGGTCTGTAATTGATTGAACAGTTATTAGGCAATTATTATTTAATTTGTATTCGAAAACAATCGGATTTTTAGATCTTTAGAAGGACATAATTTTGCACTTATCGACATTTAGTTCCATGCAATTAATTTTACACCAGTCATTGAAAGAGTCAATATCTGATTGGAAAAGAAGGCAGTCATGGTAGTTTTTGATTATTTTTAGGATCTTATTGTCATCAGAAAAAAGCCAAAAGCGTGTGTGAGAGTAAATACGAATAATGTCATTTATAAACAAGTTGAAGAGAAGCGTGCTCCTTGCGGTACGCCGGATGTTACTTCAATAATAATAGACTCAATGTTATTTATTTTAACTCTTTGTTTTCTATTGCTTAAATAAGAATTAAAGAAAGATAGCAATGGGTTTCGTATACCTATAGCATATAGCTTGGCCATGAGGATAGCGTGTTTTACTTTGTCAAAAGCTTTAGAAAAGTCGGTATATAGAACATCTACTTGTGATTTATCTTCTAGGCCATTGACTACGGTGTTGGTGAAGGAGAGTAAGTTTGTAGTGGTAGATTTAGCAGATCTAAAGCCATGCTGTTCCTCAATCAGCACATTTTTGAAAATAGCTGTTATTTTTTTTGGGATTATAGATTCAAAGATTTTAGGAATATGAGATAACATCGATATAAGTCTATAGTTTTCTACGTTCGACTTATTACCCGATTTAAAAATAGGTCGTATATAGGAAACCTTCCAGGAATCCGGAAAAGTGGCAGATGATAGTGATAAGTTATATAATAAACAAATTGGCTTAGATACAACAGATTTACATTCTTTTAATAATATTTCAGGTATACCATCAGGACCAGTGCTGTTTTGCTGGGAAGATTTTTTTAAGTAATTGAAAACATCTACAAGTGTGATTTCGCAATTATTAAGGTCAATAGTATTAGCATATTTAAGTGGAGGGATGGTGCATATGTTATCAGTATAGACAGAGGAGAAATGTTCAGCAAAAAGGTTGGCAATATCGAAATCGTTGGTGGCGTGAGTTTCATTAAAAAATAAACTTGATGGGAGATCGATATCAATACGTTTTTGTTTAATAAATTTCCAAAATTGTTTAGGGTTAAGATTTAATTTTGTCTTAGTGAGTTCAAAATAAGATTTGCAACACAAGGCAGATTCAATTTTGGATAATTCTCTTAACTGAGAAAATTTTTGATAAAGTGCTAAGTTGTTCGTTAATTTGAATAACTTGTGTGTTTTCTTTTTTTCCATAATCAAATGATTTAGTTTCATACTGAACCAAATAGGAAATTTAGGCTGGGAATAAGTTCCCCTTGGAACGAACAAATCTATAGCATGAGTTATATATTCGTTGAATTTAAATACAGCATCGTTAATATTGTTGTTTGATAACATACCTGCCCAGTCATATTGGGCAAGGTACCTATTCACGCCAGTATAATCACCTTTGTTAAATTTGTAGTGGAATGTAACTGCTGATTTCAGAGTGTCACTTTTGAAAGGATTAGTGAAGTTAATATCGAGTGGTGGATGATATTTATCTATTGGTAATATTGAGTCAGTAGCTTCACATACACAAACGTTAGGCATATTGGTAAATATTAGATCAAGACAGTAACCTCCACAGTTATTGATCGAGTTTAATTGGTACATATTCAGGAAGGCAAAGAAATTTACTATTATGGAAGCATGAAGGGAAACATTATTAGGAGTTTTCACACCATGACTATCGTTAAGCCACACTATTTTAGGAAGATTATAATCACCACATTACTTATCGGAATTGTGTATTCCAGAAAATTCCAATTTTCGACAGTCAACCCTCAGGTCAGCAGCGTCATCAGCTATCGGAAGATTAAAGGAACCAAAGCGCACACCAGATACTAAGTTCGGCGAGCGCGCTTTCGGAGTGTCAGGACCTCAAGCCTGGAATGGACTGCCACATGACTTAAGAATGATCACAGACGCGGCGGAATTTAGAGCTAGACTTAAAACTCACCTTTTCAGACAGTCGTATCCATAAACTCAAAATCTTAAAATAAATATCAACTATACTTTTGCCACTAATCTCCAATAGTCCTAAATTCTCCAGTATTTTAAAATAAATACCAATTATACTTTTGCCACTAATCTATTCGTAAATGTATTACTAACAGTGATGAGGGTAGCAAATAATGTAAAATCATGCAATGTCCAGTGTGTTAACTGTAATGTCCTCCACTTGCAAAGCCATATCTTCTCCAAGCATAAACTTTCTAATACACACAAGCCCACCTACACACAAGCCCTGCTTATTTATGTGGGTACATCAAATACACGTATTATGTAATTAATTATTGTGTAAAATTTATTATATTTTATGTATCTTTTTGTAAATAAAATAAAAAAAAAAAATTAAAGTGTGTTTATCGGAAGTGACCTGCCTGGTAAGTATGTTTCTGTATTCATTTGTAAATAGTAAAATTAGTTAGAAACTAAGCATTCCTAATAAATTGTACAGCGCCCTTGAGGTGATTTTTCACAAAAATGGCGCTTTATAAATTATCCAATTATTATTATTATTATAACTTTAATAAAATCTATAATTAGAGATTATTTTTTTGTTCAGAGATTCAAAATTTGGTGGCTGGTAATATTGTCTTCATTAATTAAAGATTATTTTTTTCAGTGATTGAATTTGGTCGCTAATATTGTCTTTGTAATTTAAAGATTCTTTTTCTTTTCAAAGATTCAAAGTTTGATAGCTAATATTGTCTTCATTAATACCTAGTATGTATTATTTTTTTCAGTGATTCATTTTTTTTTGTAATTCAAAATTTGGTGGCTAATATTGTCTTCAATAATTAAAGATTCTTTTTTCAGTGATTTAAAGAAAGATTGTATTTTTCCGTGATCAAAAATTATGTCGCTAGTAGATATTGTCTTCATTTATCAAAAAAACAATTTTTCAGTACGATGGTTTGAGAAAAACAACCTGGAAAGGTCAAAGGCTCTCCTAAAACAAATTTTAACAAAATTTCTCCCTATGCGGACCACCACAGATGATGGGTAGGCAGATCCACTGCCAAGACCTGAATACACCTCACCGGATGTTCCCGGTTGCCAAACGTAGCTAACTACTGGGGGTTACCTATGGCAGAAGTGTTGGTTACCCAATGAATGGTTATCGAGGCGGCGGTACCCGTACTCTCCTCCCAAATTTTAATGATTAGTATGAATATAACATTTCTTGAATTTTTTAATGTCATTGGATAGATCAAACCATAAATTAAAACTAAATGCATATACATATTTTTTTTATAATGTTTAATAATGATAGGTGTTTTTTTATTCTTTTGAAGGGCAATGGTGCTGAGACTTACATTTTTGTTGATAAATACTTTCTGCTTTACAAATCCTTGATCATCGTAATATCCCGTGATTTTCTAAGGGTCCGCACTCGCAACGAGTATATTCCTGAGAAAACATAACAAATCGACGTAGTTTTGCACAGAGGTCGATAAGACAACATAACAAGATAGCCAGAAGGCTAAAAAGGTAAAAATCACGATTCAAACAATCAATCCATCTTCCACTGAGCCTGTTTACTATGAATTCGGTATTTTAACAATGAAATAATGATATGGGCTGTCGGGTGTTTCGAGGCCAAAGCCATTTATTATTTGGAATAAGGTAATCAATATGCCGCGAGTCCTTCGTACATTAAACGAAGATTAATTACACACCATTATTGTGTAAGGTAGCAAACGTTGAATACATAATGTATTTTTTTAAAGGTTACCACGAATTACGAATGCTTTCAACACGTTAAAAGTTATTTTTTATTATCATTTTTATTGTTAGTTTGCTACTGACATTTCCCACACGAGAACCATCAATAGTTGTGATAGGAATCCCCTCTCAGTTACATAATAATAGTATTATTATTTTAATGACTGTACCTACACTTTGGATTGTTGTAACGGAAGTGGCGCCATCTGTTATTTTCAAAAATAACCATTTTAGTTTCAAACACCATCCCCGATGAGAAAATTTCAATAATAAATTTAACCTAATTTTTAAATTCTCAGTCTCAAAAACCTTAATACAATTTCCCGACCCATTTTCCGATAAATTTTCGAATTAGTTTATAAACATCAAAAATTTCCAAACTTCGCACAACCAAATAAAAAAGATTTTAACAAAAATTTCTCGACTCATTTTCCGAGCTAAAGTATTTCGATCTTTATTTTCCCAGGAAGTATTTTGTCCTACTAAATTTAAAATTTAAATTCTTAAAATTTTCAGGAAAATAAAATTTCCAGGGATTAAAAAAAAAATTCCCTGACCCATTTTCCGAGTGGTAATTTTTGGATTTCTAATTTTGCCAGATGATTTTTTTTGGAAAACACGGAAAATTTTCAAATTTCACTTGGAATAGGCCACTTGCATCACATTTTTTAAAAAAAATTTCCGGTATAGACAAATATTCTAAGACATTCTGTTTTTTTTTTAATTTTTTTTAATCATATTTTTGAAACCTTGGGGATTTTTTGAAAATTTCAATCCGAAAAATCAGAACATTTTTTATAAACCGGAAAGACGGGACACAATTTTATAGGTGCGAAAAACGATAATTACATAGCCGAAAATCATTTTTAAAAAAATAACTTTTTCCACACGAATGGCACAGGAGAATAACGAGGCATACGAAAATATTACATCCCATAAATATTTTTTTCCTTGATCCATCTTATTGATCATAAATCATTATAATATACAACGTATATATTACTAAATCCAATGTAATATACTTGTACTTGTAAATTATAATAATAATAAGAATATTATAAAATTTGATTTTGTTAAAATCAGCACCATAACCATTATACCTCCAAAACTTGTACCGACTTCTAAAATGTACGGGATTCTCTTCAGAACATCTTTCAAAAAGTCGAACCAAATGATAAGTTCGCAGAGAACAAACAATAAATCTAGTGAACGAATTAAAAAATTCCCTGAAATTAAAGTGATGCCATATTAAAAAAAAAATTAGTGTGGAATTTTACAAAATTAATAGGAACATTTTCATGTAGTGACGTCACGAGCCCAAATAATGGATTTATTTATTTAAAAATTAAAAAAACTATACATTTCTAAAAAATTTTACTAACATTTTCGCAATCTTAATAAAAAGATCTATCCACACGGTTTTTTCCAAGTCGTTATGAATTCAATGCAAGTGGCCTATTTTGAAAAGAATTTTTTTTTAAAACTCGATAAATTTTAAAATTTTTCCGGAAGTAATTTATGCAGAAATATAAAATTTTCGATCAAAAATTTGCCCACAGGAATAGTTTCCAAACTTCACTCAATGAAATCAAAAAGACAAATTCCAGACAAATTTTACAATCAGTTTTCCTTGCTGAAATTTTTCGATTTTCTAATTTTTACTTAAGAAACAGAAACATTTAACAGAAAAATAAAAAATTTCAAAATTTCACGTAATATAAAAAAAATAAATGTATTTAAAAAAATCTGCTCACCCATTTTCTGATTTTCCCGGATTTTTTCGGAAAAATAAAATTTTTCATGATCAAAAATATCCCAACATGAAAAGTTTCCAATCTTCAAATGGTAAATGTCTAACCAAACAACGTTTTCGAAAATCAAATATAAAAATTGAAAAGAAAAAAATGAACCCAATTTCATGTACGACGATATTCCTGACACGGTGTTTTGGTCCCGGTGACCTTTCTGGCACTGGATATGCCGATATTATTTATCCAAGGAAACTACTTTTTTTATCCTTCCGGTTCCTTCAAGCTTTTACAAATTTTCAGCTGCGCCTATGATCAAAAAATGTATCTATAATGACTTATCATCCTCATCATTTCATTACATAGTATAACATTAAGTCGCTCAAAATGTATGTGCGTGTTAATCTTTTAAACTACGCAACGGATTTTCGTACAGTTTTCACCAATAGATAGAGTGATTGAAGAGGAATGTTTATATGTACAATACATGTAAATTGTATTAGAGAAAAGCCGATAAATTCAAAGAAAACATATTTTTGTGCGATTTAAAACGGCTGGCGGGCCGTACTATAGTCACTTTTGAAATTCGTTCTATGGAAGAAATTGGAAAATAGATGTCCTAGAGTAAGTAGGTATTTGATTTTCCCTTTTCAAATATCCAGTGTTGCATTGCATTGTATAATTAGTGGCGAGTTTATTAGTTTATATGTATAATACATGTTTATTATAGTAGAGAAAAGCCGATAAATTCAAATATTTCATTCAGGCAGCGGGCAGCGGGCAGCTGGCAAGCGGGTGGTGTGGATTTTATAAAGATTGGGTAATGGCGAATAACGAAACACAAGGCCATTACCAAATACTTATAAATGGCTATCTGAAAATCTAGGAGCTCTCAAATCAATTTGGTTAAAAAAAATTGTAGGGAAGGTAAAGGGGGGAGATTTTAGTCAAAATTTCGGCGGTGTTCTTTAATTTCTTAAGCTCTGATTGGCAGTAAATTTTTTAGTTTGATAGTTAGTGGAATTTAGTTTTCATTCGTCCAGTGGAATTCAAATTTACGAAGTTACACGATAAACAGAATATTACGTGGACATTGATGAATGATTTTTATTTGGATAGAAAAATGAATATATACTTATGTAATAAGTTAATTTCTAGTATTGCTTAATTGACATATGAAGGAGCAAAACTCCACGGTCAGGGAACTCACTAATATTGGGGCGAAGCCTATCAAAAAGCCGCCTGTAGGGCCTAAAAGCGAAAAAACTTCGGCAGTTACGTGAATTCATGACGCACACAAATTTTCAAATCAGGCAAAGGAAAAAGTGTTAATGAGTCACTCATAATCAAACATCACCTGATAAAAAAGACTATTTAATCCTCTCAGTTGCTTATATTACGAAAAAACGTCACCACATAAGGGGCCGAAGAGATCTACGAATTCCCGGCTACGGAAAATTATCAGATTAAGAAACATACCTGCAATAAGATTCGTATAACTAAACAAAGTGATTCACACGTCAAACATTTTATTTCTTGGAATGCAACCTTCCATCAAGATGTCAATTACATTAGCATTAAGAATTGGCACAGATAAGGTCAGGGCCCGGCCAGGCCCACAATTGTGAATTGAAGATGTTTCGCCAAGCCCAAATATTTGTTGGCAATAAGTTAATGTCTAAATGAAAATAATTGGTTTTGTATATGAATAATATTACTTTATAATATATATTTTATTCTCGTACTTTCACTTATCAATGTTCAACTGAATAAATTAACATATTTCATCAATTTCCCTCTTTTGTCTTCTTCAATTTCATTTGATACATCTGTTTTATCTCTAAACATATTATTATCAATTACATACTCAAATTATCGTTTTTGTGGACTCCTGGGAACCTTGTTTTTGTTTGCATTTTGATTGGTCCAAGTCCAAGTCATTATCATATCAATGAATTCATTTGCGTTTTTTATTTAAAATGTTCTAAAATTCTAATGAAAAAAATCTATTTGTAAAATCGAACTAAATAAGCCTTGGGACACATCAATACTACAAAATTGCGAAATGAATCATGGTTACTTTACTCTGTTATCTTTAATTCGTCCAACTCTAATTGTTTTTTCCTTATTTAAGGTGAAACTTATTTAATAATGTTATTAGTAAGCTTTGCGAGTACCTAAGTTTTATCATCTCAACAACAGTTTCGGCATTCAGACATTATTAAATTTGATTTAATTTTAATGAATAAGAACGTTTAACAATTTTTTAATAATTCCTCAATTCCCCAATCTTTTAACTGTTCCCTTCTCCTAGTTCTTCCATTCCACGACACTAATACTAACCTTATCGTAAAAAAATTTCTTCTCAACCGTTAGTGGTGTTTTAGATACATATTGAATTAAGACTGTCCGAGTACTGTTTTGAATTCTTTCTAATAAAAACTGCCTTTAACGGTATTGCGAAAAAAGTGGCGACGTGCGACGTTGGATTTTTCAGACTGACTCCTGAGATTCCCGTCTTGAAAAAGTGAGGTTATTTCTGAGAAAATATCTCTTAATTGACAATTACCGCGTGAATTTAATTGGTACTCCAAGAAAATTGTATTTTTAATAATATAAATGCCTTATGCATGTGTAGGTAAATATAAATCCAAGAAATCAACGTTTCTATTGTGCAAACAATAATTCCAAAATTATTTTTTTTTGTTATTCTCTGGGAATTATTATTTTTTTATTGTGTAAACTAGATACAAATTTAAGTGAAGCCTCTCTTGCAGATTCCCTAAATAAAAGTAATTTGTTTTCTGAATTTCGATTTCCCTAAAAATTAATCTTTTTTCAGGCTCGAAATCAAAATATTTAATTTTACAAAGATCTAAAGGGTGATTTCGTCTAGTTTCCAAAAAGATATTTGTTTTCATGACGTCTTCAAAAAGAATAATCGTGCTGCTCATTAATACCTCGGAAAATTTCCGAAATTCCACAAGAAATTTCAAGTTTATGCAACGAATAATCTACACTCTTCCGCTGCATAAACAATGCGTATATCTTTTTATGGCTCTTAAATATAAGTTTAGACAACTTTAGTTTGATAGTAGGGTTTTTACATACGCATTTGTTCGTCAATTGTATAAAATTTACACCACGTTTATGGGCTGTTAGACAGTAAATTTATTTAAAAAGCACACCTCTAATATATTTGAATAATTCAACGCGCATCATTGTTACGATTTCATTTTCATTAATAGGTACAAAGAACGTAGGTAATTTATTAAATCAAGACATTCACATGCCTTTAATAACAGCGACTGGGATCTTTACACAACCTATTATGTATCGTCAACATGCAATTAAGCATTTAGTGCATTATTCGTTATTCTATTCTAGACGTATTATTATTACTATACCAGTATTATGCAGCAGATACATAAATTGCAGATAATTCCAGTGTGACAGTTGGCGGCGACAGTGAGTGATTGGTTTGTGATGTGGAGAAATAAAGACAGCATATATTTATGTCACTAATACCGACTTGGTGGATGTATCGGTTCTGAGCAAGGTGGAAAGAAAATTACAACAGAAATCAATGATCTATTTCATGTTACAGAGAAATCGCCTAAGGTTACATTCCAAAGACTTACGTAAGTTCTAATTATGTTTGAATTACTATATTATTTGTTACAAATTATTCATTCATTATAATGTCTGTCTAAAGATAGAAATTTTTATTTTTCATTTAATTTAAATTGTCATACGGCATGTATGACATGCGTGAATTAAAATGTAACTACGCTCACTGTAACGTTACTTATATCGGACAGACGGAAAGAGCATTCTCAACCAGATTCAAAGAACATAACGATGTTATAATAATTTTAAAAAAACTTCTTTAAAATTCTTAGAACACCTCTTAGTGAATAATCATGTTTAACTTTAAGAAAAACAAGCCTAAACCATTATGCATAGAAAGAAAGGGTCTTAGATTAAATTTACTTGAACAATTAGTAGTAAATAAACGAACGAATGACCCGGATATAGTACTAATCAATAAAGTAAGGAAAAATATTTATTCACCACTTCTCAGTATGTTTACAAGACCTAAACAATATCACACATTTAAACTAGTCAATAGCAGTCACGTCATTATTAAACATTTAAGAACACATTAACATTTAATGAGAGGAAAACAGATTTAAAAGTACCCCACAAAATAGAGAATCTATCGTCATAATTATTTTGTCTGTAAATCGGTTCCATGCCAACTCAGAATGAAACCAACTCAAAACCACCTCAGAAAGGTCATTAAAAGCAATAAAAAATTATTTCAAAGAATCCGGTAACCCTAACCTAACTTAACATATTTAACCAAATTTTTCATATTTTTTATCATCACTGAGGAGGTTCTGAGTTGGTTTCATTCCGAGTTGGCCGGTCACCCCGAAAATCAGTTTAACCGGTAATAAATCAATTTAGGCACCTTCAAAATTGAAACTTAGATTCATAATAAATAAATAAATAAGTCCTCTCAAAGTGGTCTAATCACAGTTTGAAAGTTGCTATATTAGCCGAAACAGCTGTCGTAACATTATTTATTACATTTAATTTAAATTACATTTGTAAAAATTAAATGGAATTCTACGAATTGAACACAAAAACAATGAATACAGAAAAAACGTATTTAATGGTTTTAGCTATTTTTAGATACTAACCCCCTTCTCTAAATAAGATTTAGAGTACTAACATAATACAAGAAAATAAGTCAAATTAATTACGCAAATTTGAAAAAAAAAATCGTTTTTTTTAAATATCTTTAAGGACTTTAAAAAATCTGGTATCACTAATATCAAGCACAAAAAAATATGAGAGTAAAACAATTATCATTATCAGCTTGTGCCACAATGCTACTACACTTAAAAATAATGTTTTCTTAGTTTGTTCAAAACTGGCACATCGCCTCAAGTCGTTTCTATTCTCATTTGAAATGTAAATAAATACATACGTCTTCTTCAAACAATAGATTGTGATGTCCAATAGAGACAATTTAGTTATTTATGATCCGTCTGTCATGAATAATGACTGAATACACAGGTAATTATAGAAGCAAATTATCGGTTACTTCCACGGCTGGCTGTCGTAATGACAAGATAAGGCGTGGAGAGTAGAGAGGCTCTTTAAATTCATATAATACATTGTGTTTTAATATAGTCAAGTGACAAGAGTGTATGTACCTGCCAATAAAATAACAAGAATTCTAATATTTTCATTTCATGTTATTTTTCGAGTAATTTTATTAATCTAAAGTTACAATAATACATAATACAATGACGAAGAAATATTTTTAAGTATTTTTACGCCAATGAAGTTAATATTATAATAATCTTAAGTACAGGATGTGGTAACATTAAAAATAAACAAATATGATTTGATATTGAATAACAGATCACTTTGTATAAACCACTATATTATAAACAATATCTACATGTTTCGATAACAATGTTATCTTCATCAGGATATGTTAATATATAGAAAAATAAATGACAAACAAGTATAGACAAATTAGAATAAACTATAACATAGACAAAATATTAAAAAGTAGAGGTGATTAATTACTTACAAATCATAAAAATAGTTATACAAAATTAAATATAAAAATTATTTAAGGAAAAATAAAATTGCATTTAGATAATAAAAAAATTTTAAGAACAAATAAATTAATTAGTCTAAATCAAAAAATCAATAATTATAATTAATTGTAAGTATTAATAAGAAAATAAATTTAAAAGATGGCTATTTTTAAAAAATGTTTGGTTATTTATAATATTTAATTTACTATTAATGCTTTTTCTAATTTCTAAAATTTTTAAATTATACAATTGTATGCCCGTAGTGTTAGTATGTAAAATTTTAAGACCTGTATTAATGTCAAAAGAATGAATTGTTTCCAAAATATGGTTGGCAAATTCAGAATAATAATTATTATTTAAACAAATAAATATGATTATTAACTAATAATTATTAACCAATCTACATTATTAACTAACAACGGCTCCACCCCTACCACAATAAAACATTGTTCTAAACTGTCAAATTAGTATAAGCTTTCCCTGACGAAGGAACGTTTGTTCCGAAACCGGTCGGATTTGCACATCATATAAGTGGTTTATACAAAGTTGTATTTCATTTTTCTAAAATAAATATGATTTGATTTGAAATTAAGTAACTGCTTTTTGTTCAAGATGTTACAAAAACGAAACGATCGCGATGTTAGAAAAATACTTACTTTTTTCTTGAATAATACCTAATCCGTTATTTTTTCTTCTTCTTGAATACCTACTTTTAAAATATTTTTATCCCTCTTACCGTGGATATAAAATACCTGTAAAGTATAGACTCAGAATGCCTACATTACGTCTACATATTAGTTTGTTTTGTATATTGTTTTATAGAGCGTTTCTTTGTGTATAATTGAAATAACTAATCTGTGGGTGATCCACGGTTTAATCGGAAGAAGCTTTGTGGAATTTTTTTACATGTAGGTATGTAATGTAAAAAAATGTTATGTTTCTACCGGTAGTTATGCGTAAATCCATTTTTTTAACAAATATTTTGCAGCAGTCTTCTGCATCGTTGCATTGATATATAATCTTACCATTCTTCGTCGTTACTTAATATTTTTATAAGAGAATCTATAATAATACTATACTGGTGTTTATTAGGTATATCTAGGGCAGTTGCAGTTGGTAAAGAAAAGTTCTGATTTTTATAGTTGTATTTAAAAATATACGCAAAATTATCCGTTGAAATTGTTTTTTTTAAAGCAAATATTATATTTTATGCATATTTGTAAATACATGATCGATACAATTAAATTTGTAATTTTTCGGTGATTTTCCCTACGACGAACACTTTAATTTTATCTGGACATGTGACCATCTGCAGAATAGAGAGGATCATTTCCTATGTCCCCTTTTTTATCATAATACATAAATTTACAAAAAATAAAGTCAATAATTTCCATGTGAAAAGCTTACAGCTATACCGCTGAAGCATTCCATGCTAAGTTTAAACAATAATTTGAATTTTTCAATTTATCATCATGACAACCAAGAACCTAATAAAAAATCATTGAGAATTTTGCTCTTGTCGGATCGCCTTGTCTGACTTGTTGATCCTGACTTGTTTCTGTCACGAAATATGATATTTCAATTGTGCGTGGTGATATTTTATTGTATGGATTTTTCATTCGAAGAGTCGTCCATGCAGAGGACGTTTGCTTAACAAGATTGGTGTCGTTATTGTACATTTAGGCCAGTGCTGATCACCATTTTATATATATATTTTTGTCTGCGATGTAAATTCATAAATCAATAATTTTAAGGATATAACGCCCATCAATATGGCGTTATTTATACGTCCAGGGCTTACATATACCAAATTTTTATAAAACCTGATTGGGAGAAATGATATTTGTATCTATCGTGTCTTCAAATACAAAGAAAATCATATGTATTTTACAATAACTCTACTACAATCGTTCTCTTTGCCTTGCATACAAACTCCTCATGTTGTGATTTATCACTACATTTATTTCAAAAACAGAAAAGCATTCCAGTAAATTTATGTCTTCTTTCGCTCCTCGAAACGAGGCATTATAGTGTGGTAAACAGGCATGGTTGCACATCGATTGGAGTTACGATATTCTTAAATTTTCTGCAAGGAGATCTTTATTGATTCTTATGAACAAAACCTTCATAGTGAAATGTTAAGTTGTTTTCGCGACATTTTAAATAATGGAATTGGCAATTAATTAGATACATCATCTCTGGCGCAAGAAACATCTTACGCGTAAGAGACATCTTACGTGGCTTATAAGACGGGAGAACACTTTTCGGAGAAAGTGGGGCGTTTGTACCCCATTGGTAGGTTATGGGAAAAGGACTTTGTGAAGTACCTACCTATAAGGATTTTGATCTTCGACAAAATTCCAAGCAGATTGTCGATTTGCAATAGTTGTTTTTCGTTGTTTGGTGCATAATTTTCTATTAAACAGTTTTTTTATAAGTGAAACTTCCTTAGCCCCGTTAGAGTGATGTTCGGATTCGGATGAAACGGAAATGACGCACTACGGCACCTGCGAAGCATCATACTGCGCTCAAGGCTCCTATTGGTTGAGATATAAAACGGAATCGCTCATTGGCCGCTATATAATGCGTAAATTCGCGCCTCGCCGAGCGCGTCCCATAGGGTAGCGGTAGGTATAGTAGGTACGTCGCAATTCTCAGCCGCCGGAGAAATCTAGCGGATGGAGGTTCAAATCCAAAAAAATTAAACATGTTTGTTTTTGTAAATCAATATCCAATCTTCAAACCACTTAAAAATAAACAGGCAAAGGAAAGCGACATCTAGCGACTTTCTAGTTTCACTTCCATCGCGAGTGATATACACACTCTAATTTTTTTTTGAAAGATAATAATAATATGAAACCGATTTTAGACTTAACAATCGGTAGAGAAAATAATAAACATACTTTTGAAATTTTCCGTAAGCCTACATTTACAGGCGCGACCATTAATTATAAATCTTTGCACCCATGGTCACATAAATTATCCGCTTACCACTCAATGATACATAGACTTACTAACATCCCGCTCGACAATGCCTACGAGAGGGAAAAAAATACAATTTTAACTATTGCTAAAAATAGCGGCTTCAAGGGTAGAGACATTGAAAAAATAATTAGTCACAAAAAACCCAAAAATATCCTTAACTTAATTTACCCAGCGACTAATAATAAAAATAATAATAAAATTTGGATGTTTGGAATTTGTCGGACCGACATCTAATAAAATAGCTAAAGTTCTCAAAAATTGTGGCTTAGATGTTGCCTTCCGCACAAATAATGATTTAGGATCATCTCTTAAAAACTCAAAAAATAAAATACCTAAACTATAAAATAGTGGCATTTATAAACTCCAGTGCGATGAATGCAACACTGTTTATGTTGGACAAACTGGCCAGTCCTTTAACACTATATTCAATGAACACATGCGATCATTTAAAAATAATAATAAAATAGAATCACAATTTGCCAAACATCTCTTAGAAAACAATCACTCACTTAGTGATAATAATAAATCATTTCCGTTACACTTACAAAATAAAGGACGCAAACTCAATCTGCTCATCAGCAAATCAAAGAGCAGTTAGAAATTAATAAAAACTCTAATAATCAGAAAGCTATTTTAATTAATGAACAAACAAATATAATTCGCTCGCAACTTTTAGATATATTCAAACCTAGTCCAGATACCCAACTGTGCTATGAAGTAAATACATGAGTCATTGTGGGTTTATTCAAGAGCCTAATGACGACCATTTCAAATATCAATTGTTTTATACGCAAAATCCTGATGAATCATAACGGGTTTATTTTATGGAATAATTAACAACCTTCAGTCAAATTTAAAAAATCCAGTAATTGGGAAACTTAACCATTAATATCTCAGTAATTTTACGTAGAAGTTTAGGGGCACACGTAATAAAAATAAAAAGCTATTCACTTTTTCATCATAAGTACCTGTCTAGAAATGACATAAATACATCGAATGTAGGTGGTAACAATCACAGTTTGATAATGCCTTCAGAAGGCGAAACAGCTGTAACGCATAGTAATAATTACCAAGCAGAAGCAGAACTTGTTTATAATAAACTGTTTTTATACATTGAATAATATTATTATTAAATATATAAAATTAATAAAAAGTAAAATGGAGTTCTACAAAATAAACTCAATAACAATAAATAAATAATCATCGATTTCACCTGCTAAAGCTCCAGGAACTTGATAATCGTGGGGGAAAATTCTGAATTGCAATCGCGCACGGTTTGTGATATTGATAGTTACACGGAAATTATAAATGCAATGAACTTCTGAAGCTTTAAAGTCTTAATTAAATGTCTTTAATAAGTTGGAACAAAAACATATAAATTTTCCGTCCTAATTTCCATTCAGATACAGCTAAGTATAAATACTGAAACGCCATATTTAGATCACCAAATAATGGAAAAAAATATATTGGGGGAGCTGAGAATAAAGACTTATCACTCACAAATAAGGCATCCATCGTTATGGTGTATGGGTCGTGTAATGTGCTAAATTTCGCCGTATTACCAATTGCAGTGATGTTATACGGCCATTGGAAGGGACGTAATTGCGCGCCCACCCCCGAGATGGCAGGCTAACCCTTTCAAAACCAGGGATAAATCGAATCGAGCATTTCTGAACAATTAAAATGGTATATTTTTGTGAACTTTTATGACATGTCTCCTTGGCGTAATAGGAGTCGCTATTATAATTGAATAATATTGCGAAATGATAGCTGTGGTTTCCATTCCAACTCAGAATTTGAAAGTCTTAACCCTAACCTAACGTAATCAATTAAACCAATTTTTTGTACTTTTTTTCATCACTTTTAATGACTTTTCTAATGAGGTTCTGAGTTGTCCGGTCTCCGAAACGGGCTCAAAAGTTAAGTTTCCGGTCTCCGAAAGCTATTCAAAAACAATGATTGCAAATGGTTATTCAGACAAATTGAAGAAAATCTCCATCGTTAGATTTCTGAAAATATTTGGACGGTTATATTTTTGTGACATTTTATTTTATCTGGATGGCATGACAGGAATCTTTGATATAATTGAATAATATTTCGAATTGAAAGCTATCCAAGTACAATGATTAAAAATAGCTATTCAGATAAATTGAACAAAATCGTCGTACGTTAGATTTTGACCATTGTAAGCAGTAGACTATTTTAATAAAGCTAGAATTTAGAATTTAACACTAATTGGATACCCTTATATATCTCCGATATTATAAAATATTATTTATTTATTGTTTCTTTACACTGTAGGTAAAAATGTTTACAATACAATTTGTTACCTCACTAGGACAAGCCTGTGTTGAGGTTAACAATAATTATACAAGTTAACAAAATAACACAAAATTATACAGATTTTGAAAGAACAATATTGTTGTATTTCTTACAGATTGAGATTAGATTATGGGTACCTACTGGTACCTACTAAACTGATGGCGCTAGGTACTACATTAATGTAGACTTTTAGGGTGACCACAGTTTTGAGATCTGATTTAAAATAAAATAAAATAAAGTTTTTTTTTTTTTTTTTAAGGATTAAGTTGTGAATAATAAATATATGTATATAATTTAACATGCTGTAGATTTGGCAAGAGGAAGATGAACAAAAACGGTTCAAACAAAAATAATATTATTTTAGCTTATTATTATAAACATACTCATTTAGCTAATAATTTAGAAAGGACAAAGTAGAGAAAATCAATTGGCAATCCTCAACTAACACAAATAATTAAAGATCCTTCTTAAAAGTGTACAAGGAATTAGATGACTTTATATGTTCTATGTTATAATAATATATTTCAAATATTTCATTCATTGCTGTGGGATATGTATGTTTGGTAGAGTGAGACAGGGATGCAAGAATAAATGCGCGGATGTGTGTGTGAACATTTTAAATAAAACAGCAACTAACTAATCGGCATCAGCACGTGTAAAGCACGCAGTGTGGCCTACATTATCATAATGTTTTGAAATATGTAAAGTTATTTTTTATTTTTAAATAAAAAATAAAAATAAATCCGTGGTTAGGTAGTAGCAGGGTCGAGCGTGGTTTATAAAGTTAACCATATTATGAAAAGTGTTAGGTTCAAATACATACGTTATAAATCGGAGCTGGACTTCCTTTTTTTTTTTTCTTTTTTTTTTTTTTTTTTTTTCTTTTTTTTTTTTTTTTTTTTTACATTAACTCCACACAGGAGGCCCTGAGGAAAATAATTTCCCTCAGGGCCTATGTCATCTGGGATGCTGCGTGGAGGGTCTTTTTGAAGAGAGGAAGGAATGAACATTGGTCTTGAAGAGACCAGGTAACCCGACGCTCATCTTTCCTCAAGGTCTTCAAAAACTTCCCCTTCTCTCCCAAGTACATTTCTTCGAGGCAAAATCGGGGAACCGGCTAAAGGACGCGGACTTCGAGCATCGTCTGCGGTTGGGCCGATAGCTATACGCATTCTCATTGGGACTGCCCGGTGGTCTATGGAATACTTTCTCTGGCTTTTTTTTAAATATATTTTATTTTATTTCCGCTACTATAGTAATTACTTACATTATAACATAATCATATAACTGTTTTTTCCTCATTACTTATTTTATTCACAGAAGGTTTCTTCGACTGGTCATAGCCGTTATTTTTATTTTTCTTTTTCTTTTACTAACACTATTATCTCTTTTTGATGTTACCTATTTCAGAAGAATTATTCCACGGGCTGCTACTTCTATTTATCTTTTGTATAATGTTAATGTAAGTACTTGCATACTGCTTACTAACCCCGTATGCAAGGACATTGGAGGGTCTAGAGTCGTTCAAATAAATGTAGCTTCGTTCAAAAAAAAGTAGAGTCTTGACGTGTGCGGTGAAGGAGGAAACCATATGTTTCCTTATAACGCCGTTGGGAAAGTGGTGGGTCCCCTCCAATGGTCTTGAAGAGACCCATGTTGTAGGAAGGAGGAAACACAGAGGCCGGCAAATCATTCCACAGCCGAGCTGTTGAACACAAGAACGAGTCGAAGAAACGACCCGTTCTCATGTGACAAATGTCAACTGTTGTACAAATGTTGGGCACGCGTTTGGCGTGTTTCCCGACTATGCACCGGTGCCGAAGGGATCAATGATGCTAGTTCCTCGGAGCATCTTCCATTGTAATACCGGTAGAACAAGGATAGCATTCCCACCCGACGCCTGTGCTCTAAAGATTGCAATCCGTCTGTTAAGATGGGAGAATCTATCAAACGGACCGCCCGTTTCTGCACAGAGTCGAGGGTATTTTTCAGGTATTTTGGAGCTCCAGACCAGAGATGGCTGCCAAATTCAACCGTGGGGCGCACTTGCGATTTGTACAGGGTTAGCAGTTGTGTACTATTAAAGTATCTGCGGGCCCTGTACCGTACGCCCAGTTTTTGGGAGGCTAACTTTACTCTGGCTTCGATGGAGCCCCCATACCTGAGCTGGTCACTTAGGGTTACACCAAGCATATAAATGGAGGGCCTGTTCGGAAGATTGCTTCCGTTGAAAGAGACTAGATTTTCATTGCGATCCCTTTTAGACGTAAACAGACAAGATTGGGTCTTTGAAACATTAAATGAGATTATTTTTACCCCAAGAGAAAACACTCTCGAGGTAACCGTCCATTCTTTGCTTCAAAGCCTTACGAGCTGTTGGAGTTTGTGAGCCCTTTGGGGGCTTGTCAAACAAAAAGCTATCATGAACTGTACTGTCATCCGCGTAACAATGAATTGGTGCACATGACAAAAGGTCGTTGATGTGCAACAAAAACAGAGTCGGAGACAGAACCGATCCCTGCGGGACGCCAGCATTTATCGAATGAGAGGAAGAGGTGAAACCATCGACTACCGTCTGAATCGACCTCTCCCTCAAGAAGTCGGCAATCCACGTACACAAGGATGCGGGAAGTCCGTAAGAATGCAGTTTGTTGACAAGTCCTCGGTGCCAAACCCGGTCAAAGGCCTTGGATATGTCCAGTGCAACCGTTTGGGTCTCACCGAAACGTTCCAGGCATCGCCCCCAAACATGCGTCACATACGCGAGAAGATCACCGCACGAGCGGTTCCGCCGGAATCCGTATTGACGGTCGTTAATAATTTTGTTCTTCTCGAGGTATGTGAGCAGTTTGTCGTTGATCACACGTTCCATCACCTTAGACAGAACTGATGTGATCGCTATGGGGCGGTAGTTGGCCGGGTTGGAGCGGTCACCCTTCTTTGGAATAGGATGGATAACCGCTTTTTTCCAACCAGAGGGCACAGAGCCAGTCTTCAGGGACAGCTTAAAAAGCTTCGTCAAAATTGGAGCTATTTCTGCAGCGCACCTTTGCAGTACCAGGGCAGGTATTCCGTCAGGCCCACTAGCTTTATTAACATCAAGCCCTCGTAAAACATGGAGTACTTCTCGATGCCGGATCCTCAGCTTTTTCATACGAAAACCGCAGTGAGGAACCGACGTCGGGACAGCACCTTGGTCATCGAGGGTTGAGTTATCCGCAAACATTTTACCTAGTAAGTTAGCCTTTTCGGTGGCGGTGTTTGCTAGTGAGCCGTCAGGTCTGGTAAGAGGTGGCAGACTGGATTTGCAGAAATTGCGACCTATTGAGCCCGCAAGCGACCAGAATTGCCTGCTGCCATGCGGGCATGCAGTCAGCTTTCTGCTGATCTGCTGGTCGTGCTCGAATTTTGACCTATTTATGATTCTCTTGGTTTCCTTTGCCATTTTGTTGTAAGCTGTTTTGTCTTCGGATGTTCTAGATGTGTTGTAGGCTCGGTAAGCCGCGTTTTTTCATCGCACTGCTTCAGCGCATTGACGACTGAACCACGGCTTTGAGCCTACACCAGTTTCCTTAACAGTAGATTGGATGAGGCCATCCATCGCGGATGTGATGACCTCACCAATTTCCTGGGCACATCTTGAGGGATCCGAAGTCCGAAAACAGACAGCTGACCACGGGAAAGCATTAAAATGTGCCCGCAGACCGAACCAATCTGCTGGCCTATAGTGTCACACTTTTCTCTTCAGCCTCTCGTTTGGTGGTCTGAAGTTTACAGGGATTGATGTCGTCACCAGGCAGTGGTCGGACGATCCTAAAGGCGCTGTGACTTCAATACTGTAACCGTGTGGCACAGTAGTTAAAAATAGGTCTAACAGATTGGAACGTTCCTAATTACTTCCCCTGATATACCACGAATATTACTATAAATTAAACGTCCCATTTATCAGCCATCAATAATAAAGGAATGAAAAAGCTTGGCTTCATTCTTCGAATTTCCAGAGGCTTTAGGAATATTACAAAATTTAAATTTTTGTATACGTCTTTAGTTCGTGGTTAAGTCGAATAAAACTCCTCGATTTGGTCCCCCCATTTAAAAATATATTCAGATTTAATTGAAAAAATTAAACGTAAATTACTAAGCCATATTCGTTTTACACTCCGTATTCCCATTGAAAGTGTAAATCAGGCATATATTTATTTTTATATCGGCACTCATTTAATACACTTTTTAAGTGGGTACTTTTACAAGTAGTTTTGAAACTCTCATCCAAAAAAGACTGTTTCCAATTTTAACTTATTTAATAAATCAATACTAAAATTTCAACTGATATCAAAAGATTTGTAAGTAGGTTCTTAATTATAAACCATAAATATTTTATGTAATTTTTTTTATTTCATAAAAATTACATATTTTTTACAAAAAATGTCGCTATAAATGACCATAAAATTATTGTTCGAAACTTTATTTAGGCTGGCAGGTAGGTACCATAATATTGATAATTGACAACTACAATATCCAACAAGATCAACATCTTGAACTGGAACTAGAACGAAACAAAAATTATTATAGACAGAAAATAGGTCAAATTATCGAGTTAAAATAGGACTAATATACGCTCTGTCACCTATCTAAATACTTAATACAGACAAAATAAATAAAACAGAGCTTCAAAGGGGTTAAGGGTTGGTTGGCTGGTTGGTAAGGGTAGTAAACCCGGCAGAATCCCTCCCCATGCAAACGTCTTACATCAATTTTCCTAGATATTTTACGATGGACCATTACGCCTCGAAAGTGCCGAAATAAATTCTTGTAATGTAAGCAAGGGAATAACCGAAATATGAAAGGCATTTGGTTGCGATCCAATAATCCGCCCCCGAACCAAAGGGGTAGCTTTCAGCCCGCCAGGTGACCACTATTTCGATCGGTCAACAATATATAAAATTTAGCAAACACACATTTTAATTATTTAATTTATTTTGTACAGGTTACTAATTTTACAATTGAATATTGGAAACTTAAAAGGGTGTAAGTGCCATTCACAAAAAGGAGGTAGACGGGAATTTAAAGTACGCTCAAACATAAAAAAAAAAATTATATTTGCCAACGACGTATGTCTCCATCCCTCTCACTTTGTTGATTTGGCTTAAAAATAAAATAGGGTTTTCTTTGAATGCTTGAGTACTTTAAAATCCCGTCTATCTCCTTTTTTTGTGAATGGCACTTACCACCTTTTAAGTTTCCGGTTAGGTTACAGTCTCGTTCTCGCGAGATCTCGGCCTTTATTAGCGAGATTGATCTCGGACGAAAAAAGGGCGAGATCTCGCGAGTTTCTCGTTGTTTTGTTTGTTATAAAAGAACAGTTTTGTTACTATTTTTTTATATTAGAAGAGAAGACTGGTTGTTTCTTTCATTTGTTATTTGATAGATACGTACGTCAAAGTTTACTACGAAATTTACTAAAAAAATATAGACAAATATGTCAAACAATGTTTGATGCATAAAATCTATTAAAAAAATCGTGAAAATAAATGTTAATCTTATAATACTTACAATTTTTATTATTTTTTTTTCCTAATTTATTCACATATTGTGATTATTTGCAAAAAAACACACAAAACTGCCAACCTCCAAAGATCTCGAAATTGGCGAGATCTCGCAGTATTGTTATTCTAAACTCGCGGGATCTCGCTAGAGCCCCAATCTCGCGAGATTTGCATTCCCTATTTCCAGTATTCAATTATAGTTAAATAAATGTGGCGAATGTCTTAGTAGGTAGATTTCACATATTATGACAGTAAAACAATTTTATGTATCATCACAAAATTAAAATCGTATTTATGATCGCAGAAGTAGTACGTGACACGGACGCCTGAGGCTATCTGAAGGAGCGATGCAATGGGTTCCTGACCCCGATTGGATGAGGTGAAAAAGAAGATGATGAATTTTATTGGAGAATATTCTTTTTTTCATCCTTCGTATAATCCGGGCTTCTTCAAGTTCTGCATTAATAAATCTCTTTCTGCAGCCCCTCCCTTAAATCGCTTCACATCGCTGCCCAAACGGGTGGTGACTTAGTCCCCCAGCCTTTTACACCGTACAGACAGGGGCGCTCTGGTGAAGCTTAACATAAAAAATATTTTGTGCAGCGAGGAAGAATCGTGAAAAGCCTATTACTTTCAAGAATTGATTTGTAGTTAAATACGTAAGTATCGAAAAATATCGGATTTATTATCCGACGTTATCATTAGTAAATTATTTTTCTTGTTATAGATAAGTTGACATTAATTTTTTAAAACCACAAGGCAGAAAATCTACATTATGTAGTAAAATCTCTCAAACGGTGGATTAGCTCTAGCGTTATGAAATTTGCCTCAATTTCCTGATCAATTTTCTGATCCATGTAACCTCAAATAAATACGAAGGTTGGGATTCAAAAATGTCACCGGAGACCAAAATTTCATTTACATTTTTTACTCCGAATAATGTCAGGAATCACTGGTTAAAGTAAGTCAAGTACGTCCCTTAACACCCCGTATAAAGGTAGGTACCTTAATCACAGGAGATCATATTTGTCCCAACGCACATGAGTCTCATATAAAACGCTGTAACTCCCTTACTATCATAGTTAGAAATATGTACTAATCGGTGTTAGAAAGGAAAAACACCACGATTTATATTCCAAACTAAAAAATAGCCACCAAAAAAGTAAAATGTAAACTTTTATGTATACAAAGTTTTGAATCGCAAATTGAAAAAAAAATTTAAACTTCGGGAATTTAAAAAAAATTATTTTTACATAGAGCGACAAAAAAGTGAGGTTACAATATGTTTTTGTTATACATTTGTCTTATAAAATATGTAAGTGTTTTTATTATTTTTTATCAGTAACTTGACTAAAAACGTAAGGTGAGCCATTTTGAAAACTTTTTTATGTGTGCGTGTAAAATTTTTATAATTAAAAAAAATGTTTATTTTGAATTACATAATTTGAAAGCGTATTTCATCACCTCGCGTATTTAAACTAATTATTGAAAGTTTTCTGTGATTCAAATTTAAGATACAAAATATTTCCTCGGGTTGGTTTTCTTATTACAAATAATATTTTTCAACCCACAAATTATCTAGTATAAAATAAATTATGCAGTAACAATTTTATGATTACGTTTAATATTTTCTTACGTAGGTTACGAAAGGTAGGTAGTGGCAGCAAGTATGATAATAATATCTGGTACGTAATAATTACTACATGTTGGTAAAATGAATGCAAATAGTGGAGAATTGCCAAAATATAAAAACAATTCCACAAGTCACGCGACGGTTAAATAACATTACATAAAATTCTTTATTTGTTTCGGTGTGGTCACCCTTTTTTACATTTGTTTGGAGCTTACACAGACCGGCCACACTAAATTGCATATGACATGGTTTGCTGGGAAGTTATGGACTTTTTATCGAATTTCATTTGGGTTTTACAGATATAATATTTTGTAGTTATTGGAAACGATACAAAACGAGTCGACATGACAGGGTGGTTGAATCACGCGTTTAAATCTACAAACGATAGGTTTATAGGTACGTGTGAAAGACGTATTTTATATTTGAAACTTTATAACTAAGAATTTGGCAAAATGGTAAGCTTCCTGGTCCTGAAACCCGAGGACATGACCCCGCCCACCCGGCACGGGCATATTCAAGAATACATATTGCGTTTTGCATAAAATTAATGAACTCAATTTAAAAAGTTAAGACAAGCGATATAGCAGGTACTAAAATGATTTAATTTGAAAAGTGTGTTTATTTCGTTTAAATGCTTTACAGATGATAAAATGAATAATACAATGACGGTACGTTGCTGAGACAACGCGTCTGGTTTCACTGAACCAGGACCAATGGACGCACTTTAACCGTATAGCTATTTTATTCGTATATTATAACTAGTACAATGTGTCCTTACAACGGGGTACCCCTGTAAGTACACATTTTTCTCTAAAACAAAGAAAAAAAATATTCGTATACCCATTCATATAGTTAATTCATTCGTACACACATTCTTTGAATGGCTATCCTTTTCATACGCGGTGCCACATTTTTGTTCGATTGGTGTGAGTATAACGGGTCATTAGATAGATGTCGTAATTTTTTCAAGTTTTTGGGTTACGTCAAGAGTCGGAATAACAGAAGGATATGTGTGAGATGATGCATGAATGTTAATGATGCAAGAATTGTTACCGATCCGTCCTACTTGCCTACTCCTGCGGGAAACTGTGTGCTGATTAGACGGTTAGTTAGTTTCAATAGGTATGTAGAGTGGAAGATACTCTCAGTGTCTCCCTGATGAAAGATATCCTGTCAGGATCAAAACGTTGCATTGCTTAGAATGGCTTTGGCCATGTTTGGTGACAAGATCTGAATAGTACCACAGTACCAATAGTACCAGATCTGAATGGTACCTACTTATTAACCTTCCTCTTCCCTATCTATTTCTCTTCTCCACTCCCTTCAGTCCCACAACATACCCCAATTATTGCGGATGCCATAATCCTACTGGCTCCGGAAGGTCGGTATTCTTATGCGGAATTTACATAAAAGATATATATAGGTACTTAATTAATTAAGTATATAAACTGATTATTGAATACATTCTATAATTCTAATTCATATTTAAATTATTTCCTCGAGTAGATTTTCTTAGTAAAAATATTTTTAACCCACAAATTACGTAGCATAAAATAAATTATGCAGTCACAATTTTATGATTACGTTTAATATTTTCTTACGTACGTTCCTTGTGCAGTTAATGTCCGAAAATATTGAAGATGAAAATTTATAAAGACATAAAAATAAATGATCGCTGCCGTAATGGCGTTTTCAGTAAGAGTAAGGGATGAAGGGCAATATTACGGGGGTGAATTATTCCACGGAGAAGAAATATTCAGAAGATGCCTCCTACCCCTCTAGAAGTGAGATTCAGTGGACTCTCCGTTGCTTGCGTGCGTGATGATTTCTTCTTATTACTTTGTTTTTAGATCGGGAAGGTAGAAGCTGTAACATGATAGTGTTTTCATAACTGAGATTATACAATAAATTCAAGCATAGTACAAAATTACTTAAAAAAAGATAACAATTTTTCATGTTAAATCCTTGAAAACTAAGCCATCATCATAAATGTATATTTCTAAGGACAGTAGTTTACGACAGTAATTACTTTGCCAGCTTAGAAGAGGCTTAATAACCTTGGATTTTTTGACACCAAATATCTATGTATCTATACCTATCATGGTCTGTGAAAGCAACTTATTCTATTTATATAACACTGTTTTTCCTTGTATTATTAAGTTTTTTTATGCTCAAAATTTACAGAGTGAGATTTATTTTAACAGTTCAGATAATAACAAGTGGATTCTATATACACCGATTTCAGTAAAGCATTTGATAAGGTTCGACATCACATTCTTATATCCAAACTCCGACTGTTAGGCATCAAAGGAAGTTTATTGACATGGATTATCAGTTACCTCAGTAATAGAGTGCTTAGTGTCAGGATTAATTTTATAGAATCCTATGTATTCGAGGCCACAAGTGGTGTCCCGCAAGGGTCCCACCTCGGCCCAATATTCTTCTCAATATTCATTAATGACATTGTAAACATATTTAAAGATGTACAAGTCCTACTTTTTGCAAATGATCTAAAATTGTTTAAAAGAATACGAAATATATATGATTGCCTAATTTTACAAGCTAATTTAGATGAATTTTTTAAATGGTGCGAACAAAATATGTTATTTTTGAATATTGAGAAATGTCAAGTAATACGATTTTCCAGAACTCATTCTCATATTTTACATGAATATAATTTAAATAATGTTAAATTAACACCAGTATTACAAATTCGCGACTTGGGAGTTATATTCGATTCAAACTTAACATTCACAGCACATATAGATGATATAACTAATAAGGCTTTAAAGATTCTTGGCTTCCTTTGTAGAACCCTAACTGATTATAAGTCCATGGATTGCATGAAAACACTCTACATTTCATTAGTTAGATGTCAAGTAGAATATAATTCACCTATTTGGTCCCCTTTCTATAAAGTACACTCTAACAAAATAGAACGTGTTCAACACAAATTTCTTAGGTACTTAAATTTCAAACTCAAAATTCCAATAGAAAACATTAATTATTTAAGTTTAATGAATTGACTAAATTTAATTACGCTTTCTGACAGAAGAAGCATTTCAGACCTAATTTTATTGCACAGAGTTATGAACAACCTAATTGACAGCCCTGCCATCGTTTCTAGTATTAAACTCCATGTACCGACAAGGAATACTAGACAAAATATAATATTCTTTTGCAACACATACACAACCAACTATCAATCACACTCACTTACCAATAGGATGCATGATTTAGGCAACAAGTTTGGTGGTATTGTAGATGTATTTGCTGATTCCCTTTACATTCTAAAATGCAATTTAAACCAACACTTTGTGGAATCCTACAAATTATTGTAACGTGGGTATAATATATTTAACGATTTGATGTGTTATTGTAATGTTTTATATTATATTTTGTTCTATGTTATTGTTAAATATTACATTGTTTAAAATATTTCACGGTTTTACGCAAGAATATACAAGTGGTTTTTTCTTTAAAAACTACTTGTATATTCTTAGTTTTTTCACTTTTATAACGTTTGGTATAAATTCTATGTATGTGTAATCCTCGATATCTTAAATATTATTTTATAATCTATGTAAAAGCCCCTACGGGCGTATAAGAACAATAAATAAATAAATAAATAAATAATAAATAATAAATAATAATAATGGGTAGGTAGGTATATCGTATTAGGTTAGGTTACAATAGCAAGCAGAGTGTTTGCCCAAGGAGAAAATGAGGACGATCGTAAAAACCCAGATGCAAATCAAATAAGAAATATCGGTACTAAACGCGAATCGCAAACAACAAAACAAGAAACTCCTTTGTGAACGATTTTACATTACTCAAGTTTTTATTATGATGCAACACTGGTGGTTATTTTTGACGCTATAAACGCCGGCCGGATAATTTATTGCGTGGTTTTTCAGACTCCGCGCAAAGAAAACAAACGCTCGTAAATTAAACCGTAAAAACTGCCCGTTCTTCAAACAATCAAAGCAAATAAACGCGCACAGTTGAGAATATCACCGCGGAAGTCAGTCACAACAGTCAAAAATTAACGTACGAATGCGTACGTACGTATTTCACTTTGAGTTATTATTTCCCTTCCTTCTTTTCTTCTGGTAAACTCTCCCATTGGAAATCGACTATTATAAGGGCATTCTTAAATCTTCGTGCAAAAGCCCTGTGGAACTGCACTCGTACCAGTCACATAGAAAATGAACCCACGAATAATAATTATTTTTAATTAAATGGAGACAATATTAGAGAAACTCGATCGAAAATCTTAAAACAGAAAAATCAGAAAAAGAAATGGTCACATCTGGGACTCAAAACCCAGGACTTTCGCCTTGCCGGAGTACAACTCTACCAACTGAGCTAACATTTCCCTATCCGATTCGGTCATGTTTAACTGTATCATACTTCGACTAAGAACTACCAGTATTATCTTCATTTTCTTAACGCAAATTTTTATTGGCTGACTATCTTTATGTACGATTGCAAGATTCAAACCCTAACTACATGCTATCTAGATAGTATCTTGGATAAATTTTCATCCAATTTTTTTTTTATTTGTGACATTATTGACTTTTCTGCAAGTCTAGGGTGAATACTTATTTTAAGTTTTAACTTGAGTAAACCTCAAATTGTAACATTTAATTAAATGAAGGCAATATTAGCAATATTTGACGGCCGGCGTAGTCCAGCAGTAAGGCTCTTGACTCGCACACCGAAGGTTGCGGGATCGAATTCCGGCGTGGCAAATAAATTTTATTTGATTAATTTGTGTTATTTAACAATTTATTTATTTAAAATAATATATAGTTTATTTGCGGCACGTTCCAGAGTGGAAGATACTCTCAGTATCGCCCTGGTGTAAGACCGCCATTCAGAATTGAAACGTTGCTTGAAATGGCATTAGCCGTGTTTGGTGACCAGATCTGAATAGCCAGGTACTTCCCCACGTTCCTCTTCCCTATCTCCTTCCCCTCCCCAATACCTTCAGCCTCACAAAATACCCCAATTGGGGATGCCATAGTCTCACTGGCTTCAGACGGGAGCAGTTGAGACTCTTGTGCGGTATTCATATAAAAATAAATAAAAAACTCGATTGAAAATCTGAAACAGAAATATCAGAAAAAGATATCGCCACATCTGGCACTCGAACCCAGAACCTTCGCCTTGCCGGGACGCAATTCTACCAACTGAGCTAATATGTCCTTAACCGATTCGGTCATATTTAACTGTATCATTCTTCGACTAAGAACTACCAGCATTATCTATATTTTCTTAAATTCTTTATCTGTTTTTTAAAGAACGACCTTCATTTTGGGGTTACGAATAACGTGACCATATTTGAAAAACTCCTGTTACTTTACCATCAATATGAGCGAAAAATGTTGCTTGGGCCATTGTCTC
This sequence comes from Limnephilus rhombicus, assembly GCA_929108145.2. Classification (NCBI taxonomy): domain Eukaryota; kingdom Metazoa; phylum Arthropoda; class Insecta; order Trichoptera; family Limnephilidae; genus Limnephilus; species Limnephilus rhombicus. The sequence continues at coordinate 28,587,185 of OV815278.1, forward strand.
CATCATTGTGGAGGACTTACGTCGCAAGAGGAAGAATTGAATCTACCATCATACATGCCTCGGGTAACCCTATGCATTTGTTTATTGTTTATTTATTATTGTTTATTTATTATTGTTTACTTATTATTGTTTATTTATTATTGTTTATTGCGGTATTTTAAATAGGTACATAGTTATCTATGTCCTAAGTCCTAATACAATCCTTACATATTCATACACTTAAAATAACACATCTACCTGTACCAAATCAATCACATATCTTCGCAATTTAATTTTAAATGCCTTTATGCTCTCTTCCAATTTTATTTCTCCAAGTATCTTCAATGCTCCGTACATCAATAAATTTTGACGCAGTGTTTTTTTGCCTGAAGGGGAATCTTAGTTTATTTCTGTTCCTCGTCTCATGTGTATGTTTGCTTTGTAGTTTATCAATTTTTCTTAGGAATTCAACAATTCAATTTGTTTTCTCAGCTTCTAACCGTTCATCTTCCTCGGCTTCGTCTTCGTCTTCATCTGTATTAAGTAGGTAAGTACCTGATCTTGTATTTTTCATTTTTTATAATACGACCAATATATCACGTTTAATAATAGGGCGAAAATGCATTAGTCATATAGTTTCTTCTAACTCACTAAATAATTATTAAAATATCCCATGATTTTTCACGTGTCTGTGCTATTTTGTAAAATCTCTCTTAATGCCTCTGTTATATAACGTAACATACGAGTATATATCAAAAATATTATGTGCTAGCTAACACGATTTACGATAAACTGCGTCACTCTTTTAAAAGGATTAAAGTATTAGATATGATATTATTTTGCCAATAAATCAATCCATTAGATTTTTTTACAATTCTGTTATTGTGAAAAATGATAATTTAAGAACCACGTTCTCATGCTTGTCAAAAATACCATTTATATCAATAGCATGGAGACTTTTATACTGTTATCGAATAAGAATAGTGATTATGTTCTTATTTGGGCTTTATTCGAAGATCGATTGCAATCGATTAACAATAATACACCTGCAGAAAGTACGAAAAATGTATGTGCTAAATTATTTTATCCATCGAGTGTATTACTATAATATATAGCAGATACAAATAGGTACTATGTTTAAATATAGAGAACCTTACTAAAAAATGTAGTGAATATTTTATACAATTATTAAACCACCCTGCACGCGAAAACTTTACTGATATAGAAATTGACAAAAAATAGTTCAGGGAAAGATATTTACATAGCTTTTCCAACCAAAGAGTTCTTTATCTGTTGTGTACTCTGTTATTAATTATAAATTTCCTAATTTTGAAGACGTCTTAAAAACAAGTATCATTTTAGAAAACTGGTAAGGCTCTTGACTCGCATTCCGAAGGTCGCGGGATCGAATCCCGGCGTGGCAAAAAAAATTTATTTGATTAATTTGTTTAAAATGAAACAATAACTTTGTAAACACCACTTTTATTTTTATATTTTATGCCGACCGGGTTTCGCTACAACCGTAGCTTCATCAGGGCAGGATAATACTCTAATGATTAATTTGTGTTATTTCACAATTTATTCATTTAAAATAATATATGTATATTTGCGGCACGTTCCGGAATGGAAGACACTCTCAGTATCGCCCTGGCGTAAGACCACCATTTAGAATTTAAACGTTGCTTGAAATGGCTTTAGCCATATTTGGTGACCAGATCTGAATAGCCAGGTACTACCCCACCTTCCTCTTCCCTATCTCCTTCCCCTACCCGCTTCCAACATACCCCAATTGGGGATGACATAGTCTCACTGGCTCCAGGAGCAGTTGGGACTCTTGTGCGGTGTTCATGTAAAAAAAGATATAAGATTACGTTTTCGAATTTTGTATTTCAAATATAATTTAATATTTAAAAGTTGCAATATTTAAATTTCAAACTTTAAAAAGTTGAAAAAAAGCTTAACATAAAGATTTTTAATCAAAAAGTCGAAATTTTTTTTAAATTTCCTTGTTATTTGAGGAATTAGCAAGAAACCTTCTCTTTGCTTTAATCTCATTCGTATTTTTTTTTGAAGTTTGCTCTTAATTCTCAAAAAATAACAATGAAAAACTTAAATTTTGAACGCAACTCAAAATGTTTATTTCTTTAATGCATGTTTACCTAAACATGTATTAGACATTACAGCCTTACTAAAAAACCCAGTGAAAAATTTATTCAATTGACAAACGGCCGCGGATGTGAAAACATTACTAATTAAAAATTTGTTCATTGAAAGAAATACACATGGTTTACACGGCCTGAGAGGGTAGTTTATCTCTGTTTTAACAATTGATGTCCGAACGAAATTTGGAATTTTTTCAAAGTATTTTGAATGTTCTATATATTTCTTATTTTTGAAAGTGTCGTAAAAACAAATACCATTTATGAAAACTAGATAAAATTACCTTTTAGATTTGTGTATTTCAAATACAGTTTAGTTTTCTAAAACTGACATATTTTAAGATTCAAACTCGGAAATAAATGGAAAAAAATTTCTTACCAATTTTTTTTGACTAAAAAACTTTAACTAGTAAAATGTAGAGAAATTAAACAAAAATCTAAATTCCAAAAACACAGTCCTTTTATGTAATAAATTTGGAAGGAAACTATCACCTCACTTTTTCCTCGTGCATACAATAAAAAAATAATAAAAAATTTCAAAGTTTTTTTTATTGCCAAAAAAAGCAAAAAACTAACCTATAAATTATACCGGCTTTAATAACAGATTTCTTGCATCTCTAAAGACGTTGATTTCTTTGATATATTTAGGAACACATGTATTAGATATTATTATTTAAAAAAAACACCACTTTCATTAAATTCTCGCAAAATAAAATCCTTTAAATGTAAATTTGAATTTTCATGTATCATATAAAATAGTTTTTGACATTTCAATTTTCGAAGTACGATTATTGTTTTATAACTTGACTAAAACTTATGAAAAACCACAAAAAAACACGGTAAATATATGAATTAGATAAATAAAGTAGTAAATTAGTCATATTTAGAAATTAACCATCACAAATATTGCACACACATCCGCGAAGCGAAATCGTTTCGCGCATCCAGCGCGAAAGTTCATTTATGATATGAGCGCGAACAACGAATGCGCAGGCGCCGCCCCCTAGCGGTTATGAAGAAAAAAAAAATCAATTTAGTACTCAGACTATAAAAAAATAACATTGTTGCCAGATTTAAAATACATTTTAAGAACAAACCTTACTAGTAATGTTAGCGTGTTTTAGTGTATTTTTGTTTTATTCATGTTGCTGCAGCAACACGGGTTATCGGGCGTGCTGTGGTTTTTTTTTAGTAAGGCTGTAGGAGTTCACCTGTGTTGTAGAGGACACTTTTCAGTTGTAAATTATAAATTATAAATTGTGAATAGTAAAACAAACGAGTGTTAATAACTAATATAAAAAGAGAAACAATAAAAATCAAAATATAAAATTGACTTCAATTCGACAAAAATTATAAATCAAAAGTTAAAAAGATTGTAGCCAGTTTCTTATGTTTTTTTTTTGTATTCAATAATATTAGTTGTTTTATATTGTGTAGGAAGAGAATTGTATAGTTTTTTAGCCTGGTATCTGTAGTATTTTTGTCCAATGGACGTGTTTGTTTTTGGTATTTGTAGTTGGTGAGCATGTCTTGTTCCAGTATTGCGAGAATTTTGTGTTAATACATATTAATCCCTCTTGATAATGCAAGATGAACTGAGCACTCTTTTTAGGGTGAATTGCCTTAAACAAAAAAAAAACTGATTATTATTAAGCCATTTTCTAGCAATGTGGATTTTTTAACAAATTTTGGCAAATGGACTGACGTTGGGTATCAAATGTAAATATAGTGTTATCAACCTATCTAATAAACACCAACTTAATACACGTGGCTACACAAAATAGGAATTGAACCCTGATCAAATTTGAACTACAGATACTAACAGCGTTATCAAGAACTGTCAGTCACTTCCAAGTAACGATTATTATAAGTAAAGAGCAACCTCGTTCCACAAGCTAACTGTTCGTCGCAATACTAATCCCTGGCTCGTTGGAACAGGCCAGAACGGCTAATCAATCAAAAGCCTTCACTCCGTCATTGCAATATTCCCGTGTACATAATTCTTTGCTTATTTTGTTTCGAAATTCAGTCATTCATCAATCCGATGACAGAGATAGCTGCCATGTTGCGAAAATAATGACAAGTGTTTTTAATTTGAGCTCTGGCGGCTGTCAGTTGGTTATGTGGCGAAGTCGGTAGTTACTGATAGTAAAAACATTTTTTTACAACACTCAGTTACGAGTATTACGCAACCGGTGAAAAGGTTAGCTTTAAATTTGGTACCGGATAAAAAATAACTTACGTATACATTAGATCAATACACAGTGGATACTAGTCGATGGCATAATGAAAAGCCGAAGTCTCTTTGAGGAAGCAAAACTTTTTTAATTGAACACTTGCTCCATTTTGCATCTTGAATTTTTAGTTAAACTTTAATATTTTGTTGAAGAAGAAGATAACAATAATAATCTAAACGAAAATATGAAAGAGAACAAGACACAGAAAAAAGACAATGGTCGCAAATGGGACTCGAACCCAGACCTCTCGTCTAATCGGGACGTGCGCGTTAACCAATTTCGCTCTTGCCACCTTCCGTCAAACCGTCACAATTGTCAATCTCATATTTCAAATTGTGGAATTAACAATATTATCTTCAACTAATTATTTTTCCATATTATGGGCAACTACCCTTTTCATTGGAAACAATCATTCTAAGAATTGGTTATTGGTTATATTGGCTCGTATAAATAGATATAATATACGTAGGTAGATAGGTCTGGGTTCGAGTCCTAGTTGCGACCATTATCTTTTTTCTGTTTTTCTGTGTCTTGTGCTCTTTCATATTTTCGTTTAGATTGTTATTGTTGTCTTCTTCTTCAATGATATATTACATTGATGGGAATAACCTTCAATAGTTATATAAAAGGGAGTTTTTCTTATAAAAATTTAATATTTTGAGCTCGCAAATTCGCCTTTGAAGCAATTTGGGAGGCGGGTACGGTTAGCGCCGCCCTGGGAACCATTTATTGGATAATCTAAACTTCTGCCATAGGTCAATTCAAGCGATTCGTTACATTTGGTGACTTAGCAGGCGTGCTCGGGTTCAGGGGGTGGGGTTTGTTGGGATCTTGGCAGCGGATGCTTCTGCCCACCAACTCTCATACCTTTTTCCTTCCTTCCCTATCTTAAAAATATCCACCGCACAGCATCCCCAATATAACATGGAGTTTTGTTCCTCAGGCCCTCCTATGTGGAGCTAATGTAAAAAAGGAATAATTATTATTAATATTATTTATATTTTATTTAACTTTGAAAAAAATAGACAAAACACAATAAATTTTTTACCCTTTACAAAGTGTCAAAAAAATTCTTTACTATAATATAATTTATTTAAAGTTGTTTCACGCCGATAACATGAAAAAATAAATATTGAAGTTTTTTAAGGTCAACAGAATTATGCATTTGAAAGCATTGGTTCATTTGTTCAAATTTATTTAGTTGCCGTTCTGAAAAGTTCCAAAAAAATTCTGCAATCCTAAACAGAGTGTCCGGGGGTAAAGTGCATTAATTTCGGCAGGTAATTCTACATGATAGTACAAGTAAAAAAGATGAATAACTTTTTTCGAAATTCCTACTTTTAGGGGTAGTTTAGAGGTAAAAAGATAAAATTAGTCCGGCGTGTGCGGCCAGATTTATTATTATGTTACGATAAGGGTCAATCACAATCGAGTCGGGCGCCCGCCTGGCAGGCCCTAAGATCGTACCTCACACTAAGGATTTTTAGTAGGTACGTCTTTTTGTTGGAATTTCGGAAAAAGTCGTTAATCTTTTTTACTCCTACCATCATGTAGAATCACCTCCAACAGTTAATGCACTTTACCCCCGGACACCCTGTATAATCTTTTGATTCTAACATCGATGAATGATACTTTTTGTTTTTAATTTTTTTTTTTAAATTTTTTTTTTTATTTGATTCACCTGATTTATACATGTGTGTTACATATTTGACTAATGTGGGCCTCACTGGGTGCTTTACCTCATTTTACAGTTTGATATGATTTTTTTTTTTTTTTTAAGATACATATAAAATAAAAACTAAAGAAAAAAGAGACTCAACAATAACATATGAGAATTGAAAGAAAGAAAATAGAGCAAAACAAAATAGAGTAAAATAACACTAAAATAAAACAATCGAATAAAACTATATAAATAGGATAGATACATATAAACCGATAGTGAAATTGTAAGGTTTTATATATTAGTGAGTATTGCAATGGTGTTTATGTCTATGTGTTTTTATTTTTATTTTTATTTTTTTTTATGTTGTGATTTTTTTGTAAATTAGAAAAGCTTGACTAATTTAGTGGTCAAACAGAATGGATTAGCTATCTTTCAAAAATTCTCCAAAGATAATTCTTGTTGTAAAGTAATAATAAACACGATTCCTTTTAATCCGATAAAGGTATTATTTTAATCAAAAATGTTGGATTACATAGAAAAACCTACGCCGAATCTAAATTTTGATCATACGCTTACCCATCTTTTATAACTGATGTATTTATTTTACTTCTTTGAAAATTTTTATTTTCCATTTATCGCGTGATTTTTCATATATTATTTCTTTATTCTATTTATGGTGCAAGGATAAACAGTTTTTCATGTATTGCAGAAACATCCCTAATCGGCTTCCGACACGCTCAAGCAGCTTGACGGCAAGCACATAATATTGCTGTCTATAATTATCTATACTCAAGCAGCTTGACTCGTTAATCAATCTGCTTGAGCATAGACAACAAGAAGAATTTAGCTCTGGTGCATCATGGTGCAATGATATTAATATAAATTTAAAAAAAACTCTCCATTCCGTTATTTAAAAAAAAAAAACAAAAAAATTACTTAAAAAAGAAATATGAAATATATTTCTATTTTTGAAACTGACAATTAATTGATGGTGGAATTCCATTATAATATCCTATTATAATATTACTAGCAGAGCCGGACACACATTGCTGTGGCTAACTAAACACAACGCCATTACCCAACCTTTATAAAATCCACACCACCCGCTTGCCGCCCGAATTGAATATTTAAATTTCTCGGCTTTTCTCTACTATAATACTATAATAAGCATAAACTAATTAACTCGCCACTAATTATACAATGCTTGCAATGCAACACTGGATATTTGAAAAGGGAAAATCAAATACCTACTTACTCTAAGACATTTATTTTCCAATTTCTCCCGTAGAACGAATTTCAAAAGTGACTATTTTACGGCCCGCCAGCCGTTTTAAATCGCACAAAAATATGTTTTCTTTGATTTTATGGGCTTTTCTCTAATATAATTTACACGAATTATAGATATAAACATTCCTCTTCAATCACTCTATCTAATAGTGAAAACCGTATGAAAATCCGTTGCGTAGTTTAAAAGATTAACGCGCACATACATTTTGAGCGACTTCATTTTATACTATGTAATGATGATAAAGGCGAAAGTTTGTATGGATTTATGGATGTATGTTTGTTACTCTTTCACGCAAAATATATTGAATGGACTTTAAAAATTCTTTCACTAATAGAAGCGCTACATTATTTGCGAGTTCTATAGGCTGTATATATTGGTAAGCTCTCGCGTTATGAATAAACTCTGGCGTCATGAAATTATGTATTACACATTTATTCGTCCAGATGATAAGCCAAGCGTTGCCAAGTAATTGTTTGAAGTGCGCTGTCATTTAATTATTTGTTTAGGTTACTATGGAGATCCCTTTGATAGAAAAATTTAAATATGTATACAATACTAATCTTCACTAATATTATAAATGCGAAACTGCGCATGTTTGATTATTACGTTTTAATAGGTGGCACGCGAGCTGTTTGAAAAATGAATGTAACAAGTATGAAGGGGGCGATGGGGGGGGGGGAGGGGATGGGGGAAGGGGGGGTATGGGGATAGGGAAGTTGGAGGAGGCGGAGTGGGAAACCCCCTAATACTATGCGAGTGAAGCTGGGGGCAAAAGTTAGTATTATTTATTTATTTATTTACGGACTTTACGTCCAATTTAAAACAAAGTATCACGAAGTATAAAATGAACAATGTAAGAATTCGGATGGTACATGAAAACAAAGACAAACAAATACAAAACTTATAATAAAACAAATACAAAACTTATTTCAACTTTAATTTATTGACTGTAACCGGTTTCAGCCTGTTAAGGCCATCTTCAGACTAGTACAAATTATGCATAACTCACGGTTTATATACACAAATATGGGGGAAGGGAAGAGGGGTGGTCTAGAAGGATTTTATTCGAATATATGGGTTTTCTTACAATTGTTCCTAGGTCGTCTTTGGCTGTGTATTTGAAATTTAATTGTATTCACATAGTAATTAATGAGACTCTGTTATGCAATTTATCAACTTTAATTGAGCTGGTTTTCATAATCTAGCCAAAAAATGGTACAAACAAAATAAAAATATTCATTAAGATTGATTTTTTAATACCGCCAAGATTTTGGGCGGTTGATTCCACGTGGCATACTAATCTTGACACAGGTATATTTCGCTAATCCCCTGTTGGTGTAGTTTAATGATTTATTTCTGAAGGATTAGTAGTAGGGGAGACCGACGGGATTTGAAACAATGGTGACTTGAAACAGTACCGATTTCTCGGGACTTAAAACCGTTAGCGAATTGGCAACTTCGCTTTTCAAGCATTTACCTCCGCCTGCTGACTTGTCGTGCGGTTGTGGAGTTGTGCGTGCCATCTGACAAAAATCGTGAAAAGTAAGTTTTTAACGTTTTTTTACGATGCCTATATTTTGATAAGGGTTTTGTATTTTGGTTTAAATTGTATGTGTTTTGAAAGCTCATTAACTAAAGATTTATTACATATGTTTGGTACAATTGATTTTTGTGTATTTGCTTCCTGATTGTGGATTTAATAAAAATTGGGAGGTTTTTTCTTACTGAGGAGATTTGAAACAGACTGTTTCAACTCTCCTCGTTTTCAATTTTATATCGGACAGCAGTCAATAAATAACGGGCACAAAATAAATTTTTTTTTTTTCGTTGATTTAATTTGTTTATTTTGTTTCAGAATGCCTACTGATTATAAAAGTATTTATTTATTTCTGATTATTTTTGTAAGTTTGTTTTGTGCTTAAAAAGTTTAATTTTAATAAATACCTGTTTTCCACAACTGCTTTTTAGATTGACGTTTTTTATTTTCATAACATTTTTATTTTTGTCAGTTTGTTTTGTACTTGAAAAGTCTAATTTTAATAAATACCTTTAAATTATATCATAATTTTTATTTTATAGCCCTTAATACTTCTCAAAAATCATATGTTTCAACTCGCCTCGACCCCTGTTTCATCTTACCTCGGTATGAGGGGAGTTGAAACAAGTTGACTTGTTACGGATAAGTCGATTTTTCACCACAATATTTAACGCTTACAATGTCTTTATGTTAGTCATTCGCAAGTGTAAATAATGACCTATCAATTGGTACTAATATCATACGATTTATGTCCATAGTATTTGGTGTACGAAACAATATGTGAAAATTGTTTCAACTCCCCTCGGTCTCCCCTATATGAGATATAATAAGCGTACATGTTTTTTGATCTGGTAGACTTTGAACAAAGTCAAAATGGGTACATCTCTTATGTTCATTTGCACTAGGCAAATATATCATATTTTATCCGATTAATGTTGATGGAAGGTGCTTAAGCGATTAATATTGCTGGGAGTGGAATTAATATTCGCGAGGTATTAATTACCCTGTCAAAATTTATCCACATTAATAAGAAGAATAACCTCAAATTATACTGCAGTTATATAATATTTTAAAGAAAATTTATCTACTTTAAGCACAAGTGGCGAACTTGGAATTTCCACAATAAAATTTTTTATGTTATAATGACTAGACTAAAGACGTAATTCGAATTAATTTATAAATTATAGGGAATAGTAAAAACACAATAACTTTACATTACCGTTCAGTGGCTGAGTTGGTATCGCATCAGATTCCCACCCATTTATCTTGAGTTCGATTCCTCGGCTGACTGGCTAAATCATCGATCATAAGCAACATTTTCCACTTAGTTGATGGTAGACGGAGATTTTCAAATATTGTGATGACATTATTTTTTTTTTAAAAGGCAATTTCTATCATCAATTAAACGAAAAAAAATGCTTTGTGAGATGGAGGATTCAGCCAGCCGAGAAATTGAACTCACGACGAGTGTTTGGGATCCTGACCACCCAGACACCGACTGGTCAATTTAAAAAAAATTAGTTCCTTCAATTTTTTAAAAATTAGTTCCTCTCATAAGGCCCTGAAGAAAATAATTGCCCTCAGGGACTATGTCATTTTAGGGAATGGTGTGTGGAGGATTTTTTAAAGGGAAGGAAGGAGAGGAAGTTCTGGGAAGTAAATAGGTGTGAGGGGTGGGTAGGAATCTGGAGCTCAGTGTGTCCAGGATTGATGGACGTATGAATCCATCCCTCCAACAGCGGTGCAAGGCCATGGGTTGAGAAATTCTGGCTGGGGGATAAAAGATCTCCCTCAACCAGTCTCTCTCGATCCTGCCCACCATGCAGCAGGTGGGCAGACGTTTAAGCCGCTAAGACCTTGACAAACCTCACCTCATGAACCCCGGGCACCCGTGCTAAGTCACCAAACGTAGCGAACCACTTGGGGTGATACATTACAGAGGTGTTGGTTATCCAATAAATGGTTCCCCGGGCGGCGGTATCCATACCCGCCTCCCAATTTGAATTGAATTGAGAATTTTAGAAAGATGTCAAGTGTTACAAGTAAATCAAAGCTTAAGTTCTAACTCAACGCTATTTTACTACGTATGTCATCATTAATATATTTTTCATTACATATTTACTATATCATTACTTATTCAATGTTCTCCAGCAACTCCAGTCATTCGTCCTTCCTATTCAGTCTTCAAGCTTTTCCGTTCTTCTCCAATCTCCTTCCATGCAGTCACTTCACCTCTTTCTCGGCCTGCCCCTTGGTCGTTTCCGCTGAACCACTCATGGCCTTGGCCATGAGTGGTTCAGCGCGCTCATGGCCTTCCTGGTTCAACCGGCTCATGGCCTTCCTGAGTTTTAGCGTCCTTTTGTCTTATTCTGTCCACTTTACCAGCCACAGTATTTCGGACATACACAATCTTAAGATGATGTTGTGGTTACTCAGATTTGAGGTATTATATATCATTTTTTTTTTACATTAACTCCACACAGGAGGCCCTGAGGAAAATAATTTCCCTCAGGGCCTTGTCATCTGGGATGCTGTGTGGAGAAGAAGGAATGAACATTGGTCTTGAAGAGACCCATGTTGTAGGAAGGAGGAAACACAAAGGCCGGCAAATCATTCCACAGCCGAGCTGTTGAACACAAGAACGAGTCGAAGAAACGACCCGTTCTCATGTGACAAATGTCAACCGTGGACAAATGTTGGGCACGCATTTGGCGTGTTTCCCGTCTATGCACCGGTGCCGAAGGGATCAATGATGCTAGTTCCTCGGAGCATCTTCCATTGTAATACCGGTAGAACAAGGATAGCATTCCCACCCGACGCCTGTGCTCTAAAGATTGCAATCCGTCTGTTAAGATGGGAGAATCTATTAAACGGACCGCCCGTTTCTGCACAGAGTCGAGGGTATTTTTCAGGTATTTTGGAGCTCCAGACCAGAGGTGGCTAGTTTCTCCGTCTTGGGTTAGTCTCACAACCGTATAGGTATCTATTTGCACGAGATTTTTTTCGTGTTTCAAATGAGCAATTTCCTTCCAATCTTTAATGATGTCAGGTTTCCATATAACCGAAAAGGTACTAAAAGGCATCTTCACTATAACGTCTGTTTCATCATTCAAGAGAGACGTCTTGCCGATCTCGCATAGATTCCCACCATTGCGTCGGTTGGTTGTGAAATACTAGTCCGGGCAACATTTACATGCCGCACACCATTTTGCAGACATTAAATCTCTGAGTAAGGGGCTACCTAGAAGATGGAATGCTTTACGATTTAAGTCAGGAGGAACGGAGATAAATTAAGGCGGCCATTTAATGAACACGCAAGTTGTGTCGGCACTAAATATGTCATGGGCCACCATTTTATTAGCAGCCACCACGGGGCAGTGTGAGGAGATGCGAGTTATAACTTTCCGAGGCTAAGAATAGCGGATTGTGTTACATTTTGCAACGTTTTACACGTTGTCGTCATTAAGATTAGATGTTTACCTGACGTACGTTTGTAATCATGGTTTTTCCGAAGTAAATAAGAACAAAAGACAACATAATAAATGGGGATACCGTAGGGAAGCGGTTTCGATTCCCATGACCTTTTAAAAATAAAAATAAAGGCTCTGTCAGAACAGATTTCTGTTATGTCGATTGTTAGGTTAGGTTACGTTATATTTATTATAAAAAATAACCTCTTACGGTCATGTGAGGAATGTTGATATATATTCACAAAAAAAGGAGGAATTCCTATTGAAGAGAAATTGGCTTGCAGGAACTTTAAAATTTAAAACCTACGGCTCTGGCGTCACTAAATTCGAAGCTACTGGAAGCAGCGAAAGCGTCGCGCGTGGGAGAGGGGAGTATTTCGATATTATTATTGTTGCTAGGATGGAGCGGCCCTCACGTCAGCAGTTAAAGGTTAATGAAATACAGTAAAAAATACTTTATCCATACCACGTATCTATATATATAGCAGTAGCGGTCCGTGAGTTTTGAGTGATCAATAATCCTACATTTAAAAATACGACATTGTTAATGTTGTAGCTGAAAACGAATTATATATTTTTTTACTTACCTCGTCCCTTACACGTTATTTTCTTCCAAATTTTATTATTGTTTATGTCTATTATTTTTCTCTATTACCTATGTATGTCTATTTTTAAAATTAGTTCTGTCAAAACCCTGAAGAAGTCAGCTTTCCTGACTAAACATGTTGGTTTTTGTAAATAATTAAGTGGTTAATACAAAGTTATCTATTAATTTGAATATCTATTTTTTTTTAAATTTCACGTTTTTGTATGAAAATTTTCAGGATTCTTTCACTTTGGGGATGTGCCGCATCAAAGATCTTCGTACAAAAAGGTGAAATTTTGAAAAAAAATCCATTTATTTTCAGCCACAATCACTTAAATAACGTCGTTTTTTTAAATCTAGCACTCTAGCTCACTGAAAACTCACGGACTGCCACTGATATCTAGGTAGGTATATCTAGCCATAATATTAAAAAAAAATGTAACCAAATTCAAAATAGATATTGAATGATAAAATAAAAATGGTAAATGTATGAACTTATTTCTTTACATGTATCTGAATAAAGTAAACCATGTAAAATATACTGTGTTTTTAAAAATACATGATGTAATATTATTCGTAACGGAAGTCAGCACTTAAAACTCATATTTATTAATTCTTATTTTTCAGGGGAATATACAGTTTTTGCAAAAAAATGGAATTAGTAAACAACCGCTATCGTAGATGTATTATCTCCATGTTATAAATTTAAAAAAAAATAATAAGTTGACGCATTATATACCACCTGTGAGATTATATATTATAAGTTATAAATTATAAGCTTTAGCTACACTTACATACGCCACCGAATTTAGAGTTCTACCCATAAAGTAGCAGCTTAGTTCATTGATGAAGAAAATTCAAGAGTCGTTAGCAACACCAAAACCGTCGAACTCCTAGAAATGTAATAATTAAATATGGCTACAAAATAATGGTAACATATATAAAAATGGTAACATATTTTGGAACATATTTCAATACCTCAAAATATGGTATTAGAAATTCTGAATGATGTATTACCTACCTGTATACTTTATTATGTATGCCCATCGGCGAATATAAGAAATACCCATCTTGTTTCTGGTCCTCTCTTCTCTCTTCTCCTTCATCAGCCTTCTGATGTCCAGCCTTGGACCTCGCGTTCATTACTCTTGTCCATTAAAATCCGGTAGTTTTTAGTAGCATAATTTTTTCACTTTATCTCCACACAGCAGGCCCTGAAAAAAATAATTTCCTTCAGGGCCTATGTCATCTTTGCGGATGCTGTGTGAAGGGGCTTTTTGAGAAGAGGCGGGAGTGAACATGCCGATGTCCACAACCAAGCTATTGAACTCAAGAATGAGTCGTAGAAGCGACACGTTCTCATGTGATAAGTGTCAACCGTGTACAAATGCAGAAGCACGTTTGGCGTATTTTCCGACTATGCACCGGTGCCGAAGCGGTCAGTGATGCTAGTTCCTGGAAGCATCATCCATTTAATACCGGTAGAATAAGAACAGCATGCCTTCCTGACGCCTTTGCTCCAAAGATTGCTATCTGCTTGTTAATATAGAGGAATCCATCGAACGGACCACCTGTTTCTGCATAGTGGGTTTTTTCAGGTATTTTGGGTCTCCAGACCAGAGATGGCTGCTGAATTCAACAAGATGGCCGACTCGCAATCTGAAGGTCGTGGATCGAATCCCGGCGTGGGCAAATAAATTGTATTTAACTAATTTGTTCCATTTCACAATTAATTCATTAAAAATAATATATAGTATATTTGCGGCACGTTCCAGAGTGAAGATACTCTCAATATCCGCCCCAGCGAAAGACCACCGTTCAGAATTGAAACGTTGTTTACAATGGCTTTAGCTGTGTTTGGTGACCAGATCTGAATAGCCAAGTACTTCCCTACCTTCCTCTTCGCCATCTCCTTCCCCTCCCCACTACCTTCCGCCTCACAACATACCCCAATTGGGGATGCTTTAGTCTCACTGGCTCCAGACGGGAGCAGCTGGGACTCTTGTGAGATATTCACATAAAAAAAAACAATTTGAAGCAATTGCAATTACAGGGTTTGCAGTTGTACACCATTGAAGTATCTGCAGGCCCTGTGCAGTACGTCAAGCTTCTGAGAGGTTAACTTGACTTTGGCTTTCGAAGGAGCCTCCATGCCTGAGATGATCACTTAAGGCGATCCAATAGTTCAGGAAAAAATCGAAATCGGAATTCACGCCCTTTATGGGAGGAGTTTAAAAATACTTGAGAAAAAGCTTTTGGAAAGGTTGGAAAAGGTATTTGAGAATTCTTTTTTACAGGTTGATTTCGTAAAGGCCTATAAAAAATATAAATTCCTGTTTTACGCATTGTTTATTGTAAAAAAACTGAAATTTAAA
Source organism: Limnephilus rhombicus (assembly GCA_929108145.2). Taxonomy (NCBI): domain Eukaryota; kingdom Metazoa; phylum Arthropoda; class Insecta; order Trichoptera; family Limnephilidae; genus Limnephilus; species Limnephilus rhombicus. Next base: position 28,602,479 of record OV815278.1, read on the forward strand.
ATTGATTTCACGAAACTAAGCGACGCGGGGTAACACGACTGTCTCCCGCGCCGGTTCGGGCGTGACTGATACGAAATAGTTGTGCCCAGTGCATGGTTCTTGTGCCCATGCCATAAGGGTCACTTCAAGAATCCAAATTCGTAGAGTGCGGGCCGTATTGATTGATATCAAAAATAACGAGAAAATGCATATTTTATTCTATTTTGTGAAGTTGATATATCAATTTTTTTGCGATTATTATAAGAGAAACTAAATTTGCCACGTTATACAATAAAACCAAATCCGAAAAGGGGTTCATAAATAGGAGTTTGGACTTGAAAGTGTTTTTTATAGACCTTATACTATATTTTTTTAAAGGCTTATTAAAAGACTTATTAAAAAAATGACCGAAGTTTTTAAGGGCCAAGGTATGTTCTACACACAGTATTTAATTGAAGCATCTATAATACTTCTAAGCTATCAAATTTTCAAAACAAAAACATGTGATTTTGTATGATTTTGCATTTTTTTATTATGGCTTCATCTTAAGAGTTACACCAAACATATCATATATATGAAAAGCCTGTTCGGAAGATTGCTTCCGTTGAAGGAGACTAGATTGTCATTTCGATCCTTTTAATCGTAATCAGACATGATTGGGTCTTTGAAACATTAAATTCGACTAGTTTATTCTTACCCCAAGAGGAAACTCCCTCGAGGTTACCTCCATTCTCTGCTTTAAAGCCTTCCGAGCTTGTGTACCCCTTGGGGGATCGTCAAAACTATCATGGATTGTACTAATCCGCGTAACAGTGAATTGGTGCTCACGATAAAAGATCATTGATGGGCCACAAAAACAATGTCGGATATTGAACAGATCCCTGTGGGACGCCAGCATTTATTGAATGTGAATTCTTGTTTCCATGATTAACATCATAAATATTAATTGTATTATTTCAATGATTAACATCACAAATATACGAAAATCTTTCATACACAAGTTAATTACATAACATAATAATATATTTTTACTGCAATGAACTAGGAATTTTCCATGATACACCTAATACCACGTTACGTGGAAAAAATTTTACTCTTCGAAAAAATACCTATATGATATTTATAACCTTATTTTTTTGGCGGTTTTTAATGATAGATTTCGATTTTATTAGAACCATCAATATAAATTATTTAAAGGCTTACTCATGAAAGATTTGTGCACTAAATATCAAACACGTGATAAGGAGTAGGAAGGCAATAATTGATAATGTTTTCATGTAAACTGTCCTACGAATATAATGAATTAGTGTGTATAATCGTTTTATCGGCTTGTATATTGACAAACCTTCAAATTATATCGATCAATCATTGCTTGTTAGTTGTTATTACACAATAATCAGGCGTACTTAACGCATACTTCAAGATAGGCGTCATGAATCGTAAAACATTCAATATTTGGCGACAGTTATTAAGCAGACGATATTTTGTGTGAACTTCATGATTTAGTAGCTACCTAAATTTGATAAATTTTTTGAGACATTAATAAAAATGTGACACAAGATTATATAACAAAAATTTAAGAGGAACGGCTGAGCTCATGCGCTGCCCTTTTCATACTATAAGCTTAAATTTCTATTTGAGGCAAAACATATTTTTTTACAAAAGCTACATACAGAAAACTCCGAGGAAAACAAATTTCTCAAGCTCTATGTCGTCTTTGGGATGCTGTATAGAGGGTGTTTTTACGGAAATGAAGGAGAGGAAGTTCCGGGAAAGAAAAAGATAAAGGGGGTGGATAGGAATCTGTGGTAATTGTGTTCAGGAGTGAAGAACGTATGAATCCATCTCTCACACTGCGGTGTTTGGTGATGGGTCGAGAGAGTCCGGCTGGACAGGTCAAAAGGTCTCCCTCAACCAGTCTCTCCCGATCCGGCCCGCCAAGTTGTAAGTGGGTAAAAGCATCCGCCACCAAGATTTAGTATAAGGGGTGGGTGGAAATCTGGGGGTCAATGTGTTCAGGAGTGACGGACGTATGAATCTATCCCTCCCACTGCCATACAAAGCTTGAACAAGGCGAATAATTATTTTTTAATCAAAGAAAATATCTAGTACGTAGTAGTAAGTATTTTGACATAAAATCCAAATGTAAGTTTTGTACGAAAACTTACATTATTAATAACTTAATTACCTTTCTTCTTAACATAAGTCAAAATATTAGCATTCCGAATTGAAACATTCCTTGAAGTTATTTAGGCTTTGATTGCTGAACAGATCCGAACATTTAGGTTTCTAATATCTATGTTCTTTCACATGTTTCTTTATCTCATATGAATACTTCCCTACATCCTATAATTTTATTAAAATCGACAGTATTTTTCAGTCTGCCTTAGTCCTTCCGTTTCAGGATAAGATGCTAAGAGCTTTAGGTGTTGTGACCTAAACAAAACCAAAACATTCAAGCCGATACCTATCATAAATACTTTCCTCATTTTTACAGATAAAATTAATTCCTATCATAAATTGAATCAATACAGCAATGAACTCATACAGCCCAGGTGCGTGCTCTGACCTTACATTACTTCAAATTTCAATGATTTTTCAGATCAATGTTAATATTTAGATTTTTAACTTGAATTTCCATATCCACCACTTTAATGCGGAAAGCTCTGCGGGTCTTGGTAATCTTTTGTGTTTACCATAAAAAATACACCATGTAGATGTAGATGATTGAAGAAAAAACTATTCATTATAATAAAAACTGACTTTAAAAAATAGGATAAAACTTGAAATAATGCATTACACATTATTATAAATCAATAATAATATGTCACGAAAGATAGTGGTTAGAGTTGTCGCCTGAGTTGTTCCCAGAATTGAAATGGCATGCAATACGAAATTGATATCATCGTGGCGCACTATTTCTTATTAAACTCATTTTTTGACACACTTTTGTATTTACACCTGTTCGGTTCGATGATTAAATTCGCTAAAAATGCTTATGATGAAAAATTAGCTAATTCCTCGCTTACATAGTTTAAAAAACAGACGTACAAATATATCGACATTTTAAAGTAACAATTTTAATGTTTAAAACATGCTTAAACATTTTTTATATAAACGTACTTTTTGTTTTATTTTCAGTTTATTATTGTTATTGTTTTATTTTCTTCAAATTAATTGAATTGTAAAATTGTAACCTAAGAAATTATTTTTATTAACCTATTGTTTATTACTAACCCTAATCTAAAAAAATATAAAACAGTATGTAACAAATGTAAGAGCCCATAAAAAAGAGTAAATGAAATACTTAGCTATTATTAAACCAACATTAACCTCCGTTTTCGGTAGTACTTACTGCAATTTATTAAAAAAACACCACTGTCCGCCACTGTTAAATATTAAATAAGTTTACTGTATATCATAACTAAATTATTAAAGAAATTAGTGTCATTTTAGTAAATTTTTATTTTTTCATGAAACTTGAAATTTTCCATCAATATACCATAAATATTATTATAATGCTTGCATGATATTCGGGTTCCGAGGTAGTAGATTTCTATCTCTCGCTGAGGCGAGTCGGAGGTCAAACGGCTACGGGGTCTGTAAGATGGATGGTGGGGTCTCTGTAAGTGTTGACCTCGGACTGGAGCCTGGGGCCTCGGAGTTGTGGGACTCACTTGGCTCTGTGGACCCAAGGACCTGTTGATGGTGAACTTGAAAGTGAAATTGTTTGTATTAATTGGCAAGATTTATGTGTATTGGGGATTTTTTAGACATGTACTAAGGCAATCATCTGCAATAAAGCAGGTGCTCCATTCAAAACTGCTTACGAATTACAGGTTCAGATACTTTTCAAAATGAACTGTAAAAACTAAAAACAAAACGACTCGAAATTATGTTTTTCTGAATTGGGTATGATAATACGAGTAGGAAAAAAAAGTAAGCAAGGAAAAGGGATAACCAATCACTTACTATCTGTGAAGGAGCACAAGGCACAAACACAAAATAGTTATGTAGCTCGTCCGCGATACCTCCAGGTAATTATCACCAACAAAACTAATGAGTACAAAACTGTACTCATTCGTTCGTTAGGTTCATTTGTGAAATGAACGAATCAAACCCCATGCATCGTTTTAACCAAAACGTGGTAATGTCCAAATATATGTCCAAATAATTACCATGAGAATGCGAGATTTTTGTTGAATTGTTGACAGCCAAAAAAGCTTGTTAGTTCAGCTTTGACTAAAAATTTGACAAAACTTTGACAAAATACACCATTCTACTGTAGTATTCATAAGCGAAACTACATTGCCCACTCTCCGATACAACGATTTCACATCATGGGAAATCAGTACTTAGGTGATGTTGACATATTTAACATAAACTTGGCGAATTTTGTTGATCTTGTAAAAAACTTATTCCAAAACTATTCCTAAACATATCTGGATCTTTGTAAACCTATGAAATCGCTGTATTTTTATGAGTTTTGTGCTTTTTTTATCTATTTTTTTTTATCTAAAAGCCCTTCGGGCGTTAAATAATTAAAAAAATAAAAATATATATAAAAAAATCCGTAGTGTAGTATGATTCTTAAGATAAAAGAATTAACTGCCATGTTTCTGTAAGAAACTACATCGTAATGGTTTTTCAAAAATTAAATATAAATATATTGACCGTAACCCTGATTTTAAAATGAAGGTCAGACATTAAAATGGCGTTCACCCAAAATAAACTTTTAATAGTCACCGACCAATCAATATTAAAATGTATTGTTTACTATAATGTCGATCAGGTATTTTTTAAACCATATCTTCAAACCCCTGGTTCCCAAAGTGACGCCATAAAAGCAGTAATGGTTTCCCAAACTCACGTCATTGCCGTGACACCACGCGTCACGTCCACGCGTGGTCCCGTGATGTTCCTTTAGCCGTCACGTGCTGGATTTAGTGCGTCCCCACGACACGTGAGGCGCTAAGGACCACGCTATGTGATCCCATCAAATCACGGGGCGAATTGGCTTACGAGTCCTGGGGTCAACAGTTCGTTACGTTTTATTTCCGAGAGCTACGGGACTTAGCGGGCTGGTAATAATCGGATATTGCCAATTGCAGAAATACGACGGGATCAAAAGTCGTGTGTAAATAAGTTTGTTAGATTATCAGATTCATATTTTTCATCATAATAAAAAGGGGCTTGTTTAATATCATATTCTTGTGTTTATTACAAAATTAAACAATTTTTTTTGTAATTAATAAAATAAATAAATGAAACAATTTAACTTTTTTTGAACCACTTTAAGAAAGTTAAATTGTTTCATTTATCTATAATGGATAACCACAAAGTTATAGCTACATTAAAAAATATAATAAAATAAAGTTTATTATTGCAGAAAACTGAAAATAAACAGGCTACGGTCTTCATGAGAGATAATGTTTTTTAGTAATTATTTTTTAGACGACAGCTTTTTGACATTTTTCGGCATTGTTTAAATAATTTTATTTCTTTATGTACGTATTTAAGTTCGGTTAACAGGTAAGTGCAAGTAATGCAAAACTTTTCCTAATATTAAAAAAAATGGTAGTAAAAAGTATTAATTAACTGTAAGTAATTATTAAGCAATAATGTTTTATGAACACCTTGTGGTGGAAAGTAAAGACAAGGATACTACATTTTTTTACATTAACCCCACATCATCATGTCATCTGTGGGGTTGCTGTGTGTAGGGTCTTTTTAAGGAAAGGAAGGAGAGAAAGTTCTGGGAAGGAAAATGTTATGAAGGGTGGGTAGGAATCTAGCGATCAGTAAGTCAAGGAGTGACCGACGTACGAATCCTTCCCTACCGCTGTGATCGATGGAACGAGAGAGACCGGCTGGAGAGGTCAAAGGGTCTCCCGTTCGGTCCGCCATGCAGCTGATGGGCAGGCGCATCCGCCGCTAAGATCGGAACACAACTCATCCTATGAATCCGGGTACGCCTGCTAAGTCACTAAACTTAGCGAATCACTTGGGGTAACCTATGACAGAGACGTTGGTTGTCCAATAAATGGTTCCCGGGACGGCGTTAACCAAATATGCCAACCAAATTGAATATGTACCAAAAATGAGCTTAACGAAGGAATATAAAAGTAAGAACAATAATAATATTAATAAATTAGTTACTTTTCGTGAAACCACTCAACAAAACGGTATAGACATTCAGTTTCAAGAGAAAATTTGATTTTGCAGTGTATTTTTATTTTATTTTACATATATACCATATTTACTTATTTTTGCTTTGAGGATCGCTTTTTTGTTTTTACCCACAACGAGTAGCGACAAGGGAATTTGAATCTAATTAGATCGCAATGTTTTGAGCGGTAACTATGACGTCAAAGCCGATCCGGAGAGTTTCGTTGGTTATTCAACAACTTTTCTAGATCGGTTATTAATTATACGAATAACTTAAAAACTTGTAATTATCTTCGGAATACAAATTAGTTATTTAAAAGAAAAATATTTATTCACAGTCATAATTTTTCGCATTAAAATTATATATACTCTTATTTATTATAACTACTTAGTTATAAATATCAGAGGTTTGTCAACAGAATCACGTGTTAAAACAGAGGTTCTAAAATGAAATGAAATATGTTTCTATAATTACAATGAATATATTACCCCCGAATCACCCGTTAAAAACATTTTCCCAACGTTTTCGCGTAATTGTTTATAATAAAGATTTAATCTCAGAAATTTATGTGTGGGACATTCTCCAGCATCTTTCAATTAAAATTTCGGCAAGCATCAAATGTTAATTAAGTGTAAGAAGGTATTTTTTTAATTACACCGAAAATTTGAATAATTTTATTGGGGTTATCTTTGCGCGATATAACCGTGATTTATACGAGTCATTTAGACCTACAGTAATATTATGAAAAATATTGTAAAATTCACTTTTATTAAACTTTCCGATTTCTGCCTTTGATTTTGCATAAACAAGTAATCGATATTTTTACAATGCACATTTAACCCCCTCAGGCTAATTGATTCGCTTTTGGGAAGAACTTCATAGGTCTCGTAAAAATCGTTGTATCTCCCTTACTATCGTGGTGAGAAATATGATCTAAACGGTGTTAGAAAGAGAAAATATCACGCTTTGTGTTAAAATTTAACCATGAAATAGTTAGAATGTTAGCATTTATGAAATCAAAGTTTCCGACCGCGACTTAAAAAAGAATTATAAAACTTTGGGTATTTTTTATCCATTATTTTTACTTGAAAAGACAAAAAAGTTATATGACAAATAAGGTTTTTACAATTCCCTCACCAAACGAGGGTCTCTGTCTTATCTCTCTACAGTGAGGAAAAACTATTTTTTTTCCTTTATAACACTGTGCAACATGTAAAAAAATATGTAAATTTTCTGTAAAAAAACATTCCACAATAAATGAAAAAGAAACAAATATTTTGAAAAACATATCTGCTTCTGGTTTCCTCTCCTATCAGAAGTTGGCCATCATCAAGGAAACCTTCTTTCTACTCGCAAATAAATATATAATTTTTCTAACCATCCATTAAGGTTGTTTTTAATTGTGTTCTAATGAAATGTGTGTGTTTTAATTTTTTAGAGTTATTTAAGAATGAAAAAATGTAAGGCGACCTATTTTTAGAATTTCAATATATTTTTGCAATAAAAATTTTCAGGTTCCAAAAATTATGTGTTTAAATCGAATAATAAAATTTGAAAGAGTACCTTTTAATAACAGTTTTTAGTTTTACGATTTGTTCAGAAATATTCTATTTATTTGGATTGTATTGCAAAGCGGAAATATTTGACTTTCTGACAAAATATGCCCGAGGCTTAAGGGGTTAAATACCTGCATTTGGATGTATTAACATCTTATGCATTTCCCGATGCCGACGCGACGTGAGTTGAACATAAATTTTAAGCGTTAAGATCCGTCATTCATTCTGTCTGTGCTAAATATTAAAATCACCAATAAATAGTACTTACTAATATCATTCGTGTTAATAGTATTTACAAGAAACGATACTACTCAACAATGGCCGACACGATACAAACAGTCACGTCAACTTTACAGCTTCTGCTAAATGCATTGTAAAGCTGGAAGGTATATTGCATATTTTAACATTGAAAAGCCTGTCAAATGTCGTAAAGGTGAAATTCAAATTTTATGAGAAATCTTCAATTAGTATTAAACTTGGCTAATCGTATTTTCTATCAGGTGATAAATTCACGTGAAGTTTGAATTAAAGATTGCATTATCCGCCATAATAGTTTTTACGCGAGAAACGAATTCCTTCACCAAACATAACAGCCTTGTCTCTTTACGGCAAGAAAAGCTGTGTACTTTTTCCTTTATAACACTGTGCATCATTTTTCTGTAAAAAATCATGCTTATGTTAAGTGCAGTGGGTGAGTTGGCATCGCGTTTGGGTCCCACCCAGGCGTGCCGTGTTCGATTCGTTGGCTGGCTAAGTCCTCCATTACGACTCATGCAACATTTTCGGCTTGCTGTGGTAGCAGCAGATTTTCAAATATTGTCAGGTTATTTGCGAATGTTTGCTTTCTTTTAAAAAAAGCTGCTGCTAGTTCCCCCTCCTGTCAGAGGTTGGCTATAGAAACCTTACAGAAACACTTGGAAATGAACATCATTATTTTAACGAGCAAATAAGTTTTTTTTTTTTAATGTTTTCCGTCAAATAAAAAAAAAACACTTCCTTTATCGCCCCATTTATTATTATTAAGACAGACTTCGTGTCCAAATAAATGCGAAATATTGTCTTTTGCGTTGAACCGACGTTTTTATCTACTGCTCGCAAATAAATCATTAGTTAATACATTAATTACACTTCATCCCGAAATATGACATGGGTCCTGTGGGAAATTATTTTTCTTGGGCAGTGTGGAGGTAATTAAAAAAATAATAATAATCCCTTTGCACCACTAAAACGCGTGGTTTTTTACTATTACTTGTTTTTTTTAAAGTGCCAATTATATATTATTTAGATTGTTTTTTAGCAGTCAATAAACGTAAATAAATTAATAACTTAATAAATTAATTAATAAGGTAAATTGAAATAAAATTCCGATTGAGACATGTTGAACACCTGACAGATTTATAAAAGGCAATCCCCAGCGTTTTGTTGTTGAAGCTTTCACAGCACGACAAGTTCAGAGTCAAAGGAATAATAATAAACAGAAATAATAATGAGGCCGCAGCATGCGTTGGTTTATTTTGTAATTGTAGTGACTTTTAGAACAAGTGCGCTGTCAAAGTTAAAAACAAAGCGAAAAAGAAAACACCCGATTTTTTGTTGTCGTGGTTCTTCTTACTTATTAAAATTACGTTTTTGCTTTGCTTTCATCATAAAATTATTTATTAATTTTTCATGTTGTGCACAGAAATATACGATGATGTGTTGAGATATTTTGTGGCATTCCAAAATTATATTCAAAATATTTAAAACACATTTTTGGAAAATTCATAAAATATAATGCGCCCACGTAGAACGTAGAACGTTTTACCCATAATATGCGATACTTCTAATAAAATATTACGTTGATTACAAACAGAGAAATAGAAAACGTTAATTTGTCAATTATAATTTTACAGATAGCAAAAGATTTTACAAACTCTTTTTCATAATCTGTCCAGCTTTTTACATGGATCTGGCTAATTTTGTTGATGTTTGATGTGAAGGGATGGATATGGGAAAGGGAAAATAAAACCTATTAAGACTATTCAGTTCTGGTAACCAAAAACTGTTAAAGCCATTTAAAGCAACGTCTCCATTCTTCAACGTCTTCGACGATGCTGATAGACTATCCACAACTCTGGATCGTTTTAACGTCTCACGCTTCATCATGGTAATGTCTGTACTGTAATGTTAGTTTGAAAAAAATAACCTCTTATGTTAATCGCAAAATGGCATTTAAATGTTAGTCACATGAATAAATATTCGTCACACATGAAATATTGTAAGAATCACGCATATTTCTCCTGATTGATCGATTTGCTTAATTCAGTTGAGATTAACTTGCAGCCAATAGTTTCTTAAAAATACTTTACGTGTTTGCGTGTTAAAAATGTGTTGACTTTTATGTTAAATTATTTCTTGTTTATTCAAAATGATGAGTTTATTAACGCTTGTAGCAAGGCACTACATTTTAGAAATACTTTGTCAAACTTTATTTTAATAAGTCAGGTACGCCTCATATGTCTTACATATGTCTGGTAATGATATATTATCATCCGAGTGTTTGAGCTAAACAGTGGTAAGACTACATTGAATTTGGTGGAAAAAAGTTTTTTTTCCAAAATACGGAATAATAATATTATTCTGAAAGCAGTCGTGAAAATATTTTGGACTGCCCATTAATTTATTCTTGCGCGAAATTGTTCTCATAATGTAGAACCTTGATAGAACTAAATTTTGGTTTAGTTCCAGAAAACTTTTGCCATTTTGAGCCAAGATTCTAAAATAATTTATCGACCAAACTTAACGCCACCCCTTTTGTAATCATTTACTAGATCTTATCGTGTCATAATCACTAGCAATAGAAAAATGGAAAACTGATTTATTTTCAATGCCAAAAACCGCATTATTCTTAAGTGTCATATTTACATTTATTTAGCAAGTTCATTAACAAAATCTTTTAATAAATCAGAGAACCTTTTTCTCAAAAAACAACGAAGGTAAATCATCAACCTCGCAAGGTTTTGAAACCGACTTTGAGTTTATGAGCGTTTTCAAACAAAAAGTGACATCTTGCGGATAATAAATTATTAATATTCATGCCTCGTTTCTTACGTATTTGTGAAATGACTCGAGGTTCTCCTTTCGTCTTGACGTTTGGAAGAATTAGGATCATTTGTCTCCGCTTTCCGAGCTTTCTCTGCAGGCGACGCTGAAGAAAGACGCCCGGGAAGCGAAACGACGCCGATCGCAACTGGGCGTCTACGTATTTCGTCATTTTGGAGCTGGGAGTTCCGCGTTCCCGGAGTGATTAATTCCTTGCACCTCGCACCGTCGAGTGAGGTCATTAATCAAAAGCGTGAAAGGTTACGTAAAAAATAATTACGGCTCGGTCGTGATAAATATTGTGAATACTTCGGAGTAACGTTGTGGGCGGATGACGGAAAAGTAAGATAATGACAAGTGAATTGTGGGGAAATTAGAACTTTGCGGGGAAGATTGATTGTTCGCTCGTAAATCCATTTCATGAAGCATTTGAAAGGTTGATTATTGACTGGCAATCATAATCATACACATTCAACATTTAATATAGAATTCCGCCGCAACCTTCAATTTGTACGTGAACTGTTTTTATGTTTCATGAACCAATTCATTTTTGATTTGTAATCAAGGATAATTTATTGCTCCTTACTTTATGAAGTGCCATTTAGCTTTGTAACTGCATTAAGGCTTTCAAGAAAAACTCTTAGAACCTTCGTAATGTGTTATTTAATTATTATTGGAGATTTTTAAAAACATTGAAATCATTTTAAGTTTTGTCTGCATTTTAAATTAAATGTAAGATCTCTTTATGAGGCAGTACGGTAACATCTTTATTGATATTTTTGGCTGAGCTAGAAGTCCTGTTTTAACTAGACCATTTGGCAAGTCAGTTGTCCGAAAATTTGTTTGTTACGTACCGGTTCCGGTTTAAGATGGTGGCCGTGTTGTATAATACCTGCTCAAGAAAATAAAAAATAAATATTATCACTAAGATGGTGGCATTTTAACGAACTAATTTCATAATTCCGTATTTGAAAAAAAAAAGTGACGTAAAATATTTATGGTTTATAATTAAGGTAGGTACCTACTTACAAATTTTATGACATCAGGAGTAATTTTGGTTTTGATTTATTTAAAAATAAGAAAAAATAGAAACATACTTTATTGGGCACGAGTTCTCCTGTTCACAGAACCATTAGTAACTTTTTGATTGATGTGTTGGTAAATATAATTTTTTTGGTGAGTAAATTGGTTTCGTATAAGTGTAAATTGCAGCTTTGTGTTGTTATATAATATGCTTGTATTAGATTTATGAAATAAGAATTTACTTAAAGTGACCTTTCACAAACAACGCAAAACAATAAAATAATTATTCCTATGTAATCAGTAAACGATTATTAGGTGTGGGGTTTCAAAATTACTGCATTCTCGTTCGGTTGTTTTTTAAAGTGATAAATTTTCATTCTGTTTTTTTTTTTTACATTAACTCCACACAGGAGGCCCTGAGGAAAATAATTTCCCTCAGGGCCTATGTCATCTGGAATGCTGTGTGGAGGGTCTTTTTGAGGAGTGGAAGGAATGAACATTGGTCTTGAAGAGACCCATGTTGTAGGAAGGAGGAAACACAGAGGCCGACAAATCATTCCACAGCCGAGCTGTTGAACACAAGAATGAGTCGAAGAAACGACCCGTTCTCATGTGACAAATATCAACCGTGTACAAATGTTGGGCACGCGTTTGGGGTGTTTCCCGACTATGCACTGGTGCCGAAGGGATCAATGATGCTAGTTCCTCGGAGCATCTTCCATTTTAATACCGGTAGAACAAGGATAGCATTCCCACCCGACGCCTGTGCTCTAAAGATTGCAATCCGTCTGTTAAGATGGGAGAATCTATCAAACGGACCGCCCGTTTCTGCACAGAGTCGAGGGTATTTTTGAGGTATTTTGGAGCTCCAGACCAGAGGTGGCTGCCAAATTCAACAGTGGGGCGCACTTGTAATTTAATGTTATGATATTATTAGATTACATTGGTATTTAATATGAAAACCCAAGAAACAGAAATGGTAGTTTAGCCATGAAGAATGCTGACTCGATCGGAGGCTCTGTCATGTATTTATTTTTAGGAATTTATAAATTCATGTAATATTTTTAAATATATGTAAGGTTTCTACTACTTTTACTATTCATGATTGTGGTAATAACCAATAATCTATTTACATATAAAATCTTAAAAAAAGGTAATGATTTAACTTGGTTCTTTTTACTTCAAGTTCTGTATTGTATTGATTGATTAGTGTTTTTGTTTCAAAACACGTTTAATATCTTGTTGATGGAGTGGAAAATTAGATATGTTTGTAATGACAAACATGAAACAGTAAACAAATTGATTGATATCAGTTAAGTGTTGAATGCTCTATTGGAGTGCCAAGAAATAAGGTTACTTGGTTCTTAATAATAAGCTCTACCTATGTAATTTATATGACTTATCAGTCTTATCACTATTGAGCCAAATGGTACATTAATTTATAATGGAACACGATCAAATACATTATTCATTTATTTAAGTTTATTTAGGAAATATACTGTTATATGTAATATCATTTTACATTTAATTGTGAACATAATAAAAACCAGCTAACTTCCATTTATAATATTTTTGTTTTGATTACAGATTAGGAACAGTGGCTGCTGCTGCCCTGAGAATGTGCTGGTTCACTAACAATAATTCGTACTACCTATTTATGACAAAAATGTATTAATTTGGAATTTTTAATTGTCAATTTATTTTCAAACAAACTCTTATTTACTTTTATATATTCAACACTGGTTGCACTCTTTTTTGTAATAAAATTATACATTAATAAATTAGGTTATTGTATTTAATACAATCAATATAAAAATTTAAAAAAAAACAATGACAATTATCACGTCACGGCCAAACGCACGCCGCTAGACTGCTCTAGACGCAAGCTGATCTACAATATCTACATATGATCTTCGCCGAAATTCGATTGTATTCGTGTCACCTCGGGTCATGGTTCATAGTCAATCGGTAAACTTCGGCAAGGATCGGATTATTTTGGGTGGGTGGCACACCGATCCGAGCCAAATTCTGGTACAAATAGCGAAATCGACGCGCTTTCAATGTTTTAAATATCAAAAACATGATTTGGTTCGTTTGCGAAGCGAATGCACACCAATGCGGCCGAAACGAGGGCGCTCGGCGGCCGCGCTATGGGAGATTAGAAGCGTTCTCCCTGATAATAATTTTTGATAATATTTATATTGGTAACTAATATTTTGAAACGATTAAATAAGAGATTCTGTAGATTTAAATTAGAGATGTGTATAGTCTTCAGTAAGTAAATAAAGTAATTTGCCAGTGCTGCACACGAAAACACTTGATTAGGAAGCAAGCCACCGCTTGTCACGATTATTTTGTACTGGTGAATGTTAGTGGTGCTGACGACACGGTATCGCTTCGAAGTAAATAAGCACACACTTCACGACTAAAAATTACACATCTACCGGATCTGCCCTGATGATGGACACTGCAACGATGTCCGAAACGTTGGCTAAAGAAGGAGGTAGCGCAACACGGCATAACACCTTAAAAACAAATAACGAAAAAGGAAGCAAGTAGTTATTAAAAGTTATAATATAACACAGTAAAAGTAAAAAAATATACCTATATATGAAAAGAAAGCAATAGACAATAAGACAATACGGATATAATAGTAATTTATAATATATTTGATTTGAAACATTTCAAGGACACAGTGGATGTATATCTCTCAGGGCGTTGTAAGATTTGCTTGAGCAAAGAGTTTTGTGCACATTTCAATTTGAAATGAAAAAAAAGTTGAAATGAAGCTATTCGATCTGGTTTTGCGTTTAGAAATGCATTTCTTGTAATAGGTGAACATAAACATGTTGCGCTCGGATCCTGCTTTTTATTTTACATGAGCTCCACACAGGAGGCCCTGATTTAAATAATTTCCCTCAGAGCCTATGGCATCTTTGGGAATGCGGTATGGAGGGGTTTTTAAGAAAAGGAAAAAAAGGAGAGTTCTGGGAAGGAAAAGGGTTTAATGGGTGGGTAGTAATCTGGGGTTCAGTGTGTCTTGGTAATCCACCTCCAAGGCCTAGACAAACCTCGCCCCATGAACCCGGGCACACCTGCTAAATCACCAAACGTAGCGAACCACTTGGGGTGACCTATGGCACCGGTGTTGGTTATCCAAAAAAGGTTCCCGGGGCGGCGGTACCCAAGTTTCTCTAAGCTATTTTAAAAAATCAGATCATGTTTTTTAAAGCCAGATAAATAAATAAAAAATATTTTTATACACGGCTCTGTAGACACGATGTCCAGTAGCAGAACTTGTATATTATAAAGGAAAAGAACAGTAACGATGTTTTTGATAAAAAAAGCAGATTTCAAAGCTTTATTTAAGAAATGATATTTTTTTTTATTTTATTAAAAATGATCCACGATATTGAACTTTAACACTAATACTATAACAGGCATATAATGTGTCTCGTCAGTAGCTTACAAAAGTTGGCTATTTTGCTGGTGTAAAATCATCCGAATTCATCAGAATAGAAGATGGGATGGTGGTTCGAAGGTTCCTTTATAAATAAATGCTAATCATCTAATTTGAGAAGTCCGAGGCCTCGCGGGGTTGCTGCAGACAGTGACTAATGACGGGGTGCAGAGGCGCGTGGGTGGGAGGGGGAGGGAAGATGGCCAGAAGGGGATAGGGAAGTGAAGGAAAGTGATTTCCCAACGGCCCGCTGTAAATGGAAAAGTTGTTAGTATACATAAATATGGAAAGTTGATTTTTTCATAAACATTTTATTTTATCTTATCAAGTTCTAGTTATTCCTCAAGGAGTTACTCATGATGGAGTGGTACAAACTGTTTAGCAGAATTCAAAAAAAGAATTTGTTGGTTGGTCGCAATGTTGGTATTAGCCAACTAGGGCAAAGCTTTTATGCTACTTATATATTTAAGCAACTAATGATAACGCCAGGAACTCTAGCAAGGTATCGATAACTTTACAATATCGGATCGATAGTCGTAACTTCCAAAGATTTTATAACGATATACCTAGCACGGTTTCACCGTTGACAGCCGAACCGATATTGACAGGTAATAAATAAGAAATCCATATACACTGGCAACTCTACTGAATCTGTCTACGAATTCACATTCCGAAACGTCAAACGCCAACGTAAGAATATTAATAATTTGGCAATGTTGAATTGAAATACCAATATAAATATCCATTCGCAGTCTGCACTAAACGGGAGTTAATTACTTAATGTTAGTTAATTAACTAATAACACATCCTTTGAACAAAAACACCACAGATACCAGGCTATAAAACTATACAATTCTCTTCCAACACAATATAAAACAACTATTGAGTACAAAAAACACATAAGTAACAGGCTAAAATTCTTTTCATTTTTAATTTTGTCGAATTGAAGTCGATTTTGTATTTTGATTTTTATTATTTCTCTTTTTTATATTAACTATGAACAGTGTTTTGTTTTGCTATTCACAATTCATAATTTTTAATTTACAACTGAAAAATTTCCCCTGCAACACAGGTGAACTCCTAGTGTGGAGAATAATATATTTTACCTTTGTAATGTAAATGTACTAAGAATAAAAAATAAAATTAAAAAATGAAGTTTTTATTAATTTTTCAACCATTTTTTGTCTCTCAAAGGCCGAACGCAATAAATTGATGGCGTCTTAGATGCAATGTTAAAGTCTATTTATCGCGTATACGACTTCTTTCACTTCTAAGAGCTTCGTTAGTCCAGAACGTTCTTTAAATAAGCCACTTATTTTGCATAACGAACGACATTTTGCATAATATTTTTTTTTTGTATATTGATAGTTAACCGAAACTTACCTGATACTATGAAGACCGCGCTAAAATTTATCAATCGGTCGGAATATATGTTAAAAATTGTAGACCGTGCTTGCAAATATTGACAAATAACAATAGTTGGCGGATTATCAATCGACCATGCTAGATCTCCAGGTGGGTATGATAAAAACATTTCACTTACCCCCTTGAGCTCTTTGGAGGGGATGGTGCTTCAAATTTGTTTGGATCTAGAAAATTCATTATACAGCTTATATGTCCTACCTCCGTGGATGAGTGGTAACGAGTGAGAATAAATCAAATGTTTTTTTTTAAATTTAAAGTTCCACACAAAAATATTCGCATAGGATCACCCTAGTGAGTCATCACCAATCGGATTCGAAACGAGAGTTGATAAGGCTTTAGCTATGTTAATTTAATCATCAACAGAAATCGAATTTTACACATTCGCATCGAAAATAATTTTTTATAATCCTTTATCGTTTTCATAAAAAAATCCCCTTTAACACTTCTAATTATTTCTACCGCACAAAACAAAAGGAGGAAATTTTTTCATTTCTCAGTAAATCTGTTCGGAAGCCGTTAAATTCTCAGCGTTCACAAAAACAAGCAGTGGAAGCAAATAACGTCTTTATTCCACTCAGTGTGGCTCAGCAGAAATCACGGGTGTCTGTGTGACATGTAACACTGTGACATTCCTGTCACAAT
Source organism: Limnephilus rhombicus (assembly GCA_929108145.2). Taxonomy (NCBI): domain Eukaryota; kingdom Metazoa; phylum Arthropoda; class Insecta; order Trichoptera; family Limnephilidae; genus Limnephilus; species Limnephilus rhombicus. Next base: position 28,619,814 of record OV815278.1, read on the forward strand.
ACGACAAGTGACACGAACTGTAAATGCTGTAGAGGGGATTAGAACGTTCAGAATTTTTTAAGCGCTTTTCTTTTTAGCCGGGAATCGGTATTGTATCAACAATCAACATGAACTTGGAGGAAGGAAGAATGTTAATTCTTGTTTAAAAACGGAGAGTGCAATGAATTAGGATTAGAAGGTTGTGAAAAGACCCATTTGGAAATAAGATAAACCATTATCGATAAAGCACTATTCCATTAGTTTCTGCTAAATTAAGAAATGGACCGTTGAGTTTTTTGTGATTCTACATCAAAACCAACGCGATAGATGTTCAAAAAAGCTCAAAAATTTTCCGTATAGGTAATCTTTTTTTTGGGGTACTAATAGTTATATGATTTGAATAAATATTTTCAAAGGTTTCAAAGAATGCGAAGAGGGTGAGGGAAGGGTAAGTGAATAGATTTAATTTGTATTTTGAGAGAAAAATGTAAGTTAAAATATTGAGTACAAAACGCCTGATGAAATTGAAAAAATTACCGATTGAAGATATCGCCTAAAAGCTTTTGAAGTGGGGTGCCGAGTTGAAAGGTGTACATAAGTATTGTTATAATTTATGTATTTAAATTATTTTTGTTTTTTATTTCTTTCTATTCTTTCAAAATGGGTTTGGTAGTGTAGTAGGTAATGTAGTGTTCTAAGTGGGGACTGCGTAAAGTGAATATAAATTGGTATACACTGAGGACACAGAACTCGAAAATTCCCCATGGCCCCAAACTCGGAAGTGACCCCGGTTACGTGCCAAAACTAACATTGAAGACACAGAAGTTGGAAAAAAATATTTCACATTTTTATTGCGGACTTAACTAGGTTTAGATTTAACTCGCGACGCCTGAGTGGGAATCCGACGCATTTGTCCACTCAGCTTCTAGCTGGTTAACGTTTCCAAGGCGTCCATTTTAAATAATACCTAAAGATTTCCATTCAAGAAATTATTGAAAGATTTCCGTCAAAATATTGTACGGATACCGAATTTTGGAAGAAACAAAAATCGAAAGCATTGGTTTGCCCTTCAACCTACGAAATAGGCGCTTTTCTGTGTGTTTTCTGAAAGTGATTACAAATTTTCCACTCCCTTCACCTCGCCGCCTAAGAACTCCTGTTGGGGATGCCATCATTCCACCGGCAACGAGATTATTGGCGAACTGGGACTAATGTGCGGTGCTTGCCATTTTGCAAGACTTTTTCATATCTCTGTAGTTAATTAGCTGCACATCAAAAATTATAATAGGAGTTTTGCCCAAAGTGTTTGTTTTACACTTTGTTCAAAATTGATAGGGGTCCTTTTAAATAAAATAATTATCCTTGCAAAAAACTTCACTGTTTATTTCACTTGGACATGTTATAAATGTATTATAAATACGGTGTCAATACACCGGGCCAAACACTGGCAGTTGTTTACTGTTAAAACTTGCGTTGGGAAGAAGCAATAATAATGGGATGCTAGCACTTTTATAACATAAAAACCTGCACACATTTAAAGAATCTACGATTATACATTTTGACATTCGAAAGCATCTACAAAAAAAAATGGCTTCCTCCATAGTATGTACTTGGTAGTTAAAACAGGCTGCGAACACTCAGCGTCCAGCCAAGCCTCGCACCATTCGAAATATCAACGTCTGGGAGCTTGCTCAAGCAACCCATAGGTGCTGGTAGTATCTCAATTTTTAACATAGCTTCCGCCTCGGGGTTACTAAATCGCCCATACCGATTTAGGAACCCTTCAAGAAAACATAACAAAAACAGGGGAAGACAATCAAAGCAAAAGCAAAAAAAACACAAATCCTAACTCTAAATACCGTACAAATACTAACAAATAATTTTACCTATTATAAATTAGCAGCCAAAACTAAATGATCCTGCACTGCTTATTATACTATTATTAAACATGTACATTCACAAGTTGAATTTTAAGGTGATTAACCTAAACTAATTATATAAACTTAAATTAACCAAAAAAAAATTTTTTTTTTTTTACATATTTAAATAATAACTTAACACAAAATACTATTATAATAGAACACAACCCAACACAGAATAATATTATAATAAAACCCAACCCAACACAACACAATTGTCTTTTTTTTTAAGTCCATTGGTTAGGATCTTCTCCAGGTGCAGTCCACGATATAAGCACCACAGCGCGGGGTGCAATCAATCATCAATTTATTGGTTGTCATGTTGTTCCTGGGATTGGTATCTTTAAAGGGTCTTTTTTTTAAATATTTTCACCCTAAAAAGTTTCATCATGGTCGTCCGGGGAGTCCGGACTGACGGAAGGGTCCGGGGCGTCCGTCACAGGTTCAGCTTCCGGGTCCAGAGGCATTAGACATATCTTTGTGATAGGCCTGACAAAGATTCCTTGAGGGCTTTTCAGGGTAACCACTCGCACTACACCATCCGCGCCGGGATGTGTAGATATAACTCGCGCCATTTTCCATAATGGTGGAGGTAAATTATCTTCCTTCAGAATAACCAGATCATCCTTTTGCAGTGCCCGTTGATTACTGGTTTGCCATTTCGTCCTTTTTTGTAGCTCCATCAAGTACTCTCGCTTCCATCTATACCAAAAGGATAACATTAGCGCATGGATTCTCTGATATTGGGTCAGCCTGTTGTCTGGTATGGCTCGGACATCTCTCTCCGGAATGATAGAGGATTTAGTGCCTATGAGGAAATGGTTTGGGGTGAGGGGTTGGTAATCGTGGATGTCATCAGACAAGGAAGTCAATGGACGGGAATTTAGACAGGCCTCAATCTGACAAATTAAGGTATACAAAAGTTCAAAGGTTAAAGCAGAATTACTAGTGACTCTATACAAATGAAACTTTGCTGACTTGACCGCAGCTTCCCACAGCCCTCCCTGACTAGGGGCTCGAGGGGTTATGAACCTCCACTCAATACCTCTGTTAGCTAAATAATTTTGAATCTTGTCGTTGTTCTCTCTCAAACTGGTATACAGCTCCTTGAGCCTATTACTGGCCCCCCGAAAGTTGCTAGCGTTATCGGAAAAGATCTTATCAGGTTCTCCCCTACGGGATATAAATCTCTTTAAACTGTTCAAAAAAGCATTGCTAGATAAATCCGAAACTAATTCCAAATGAACCGCCTTTGTGGAAAAACAAACAAAAATACATAAATACGATTTCACGAGTGGAGCTCTCCTCAGTGGCCCACTTTTGGTTGGAATCGGTCCAGCAAAATCGACTCCCGTGATAGCAAAAGGTCGGCTCGGTGTGATTCTTTCGCTCGGTAAGCTTCCCATGATCTGGTTACCAATACGAGGATTACACCTAAAACACACAATACACTTATGTAATATCTTTTTAACAGTATTTTTCCCAAAAATAGGCCAAAACCTTAATCTTATTTCAGCTAATAGCGCTTGAGGTCCTGCGTGTAAGTTTACATAATGATAGTGACGTATAATCAATTCGGTTAGCTTATGTTTAGCTGGCAATATAATTGGATGTCTTTGTTGGTACGATAGGTGTGTAGCTAAACTTAATCTACCGCCCACATATATAAGACCATCACATAAAAAGGGATGAAGAGATTTTAAGTTACTATTTTTGTTGACATTTCCCTGGTTTTTTAATGTCTTCAACTCCTTTTGAAAGGCATGTGCCTGAGCTGATTTCAGTAGACAATTCAAACTTGCTTCTAGTTCAGCTACACTTAAATTACCTGAAATTTTACTTTTAATATTTCTGCAGTTATTCACAAACCGCAGTACATATGCTGTAACCCTTTTCAATTTGATAAATGAGGAAAATTTTCCAAATATTTCCCATTCTTGAATATCAGTAGATAAAAGAATTTTTTTACTCTTGAGCTCCGGAGGGTTTGAACAGGAAATGTTCGATATAGGCCAATCGTTGACTCCGTCGGTCAACCAATTTGGTCCATTCCACCATATTGTAGAATTTATCAGTTTATCCGCCGTAGCTCCTCTTGAAAGTATATCCGCTGCATTGTCGGATGATGATACGTGTCTCCATTGATCTGGATCACTCAGTTCTTGTATTTCGGCTACTCGATTAGCCACGAAAGTGCTCCAACGAGTAGGTTGACCTTTCAGCCAACACAGCGCTATCGTAGAGTCACACCAATAATATGTCTTGATCTTCATTATATTTAATGCTTGTTTTATAGTTTTCATTAATTTTGCCAGTAGTACAGCACTACATAGCTCCAACTTAGGCAGTGAAATAGACTTCAATGGTGCTACCCTTGATTTGGATGTTATTAAGTGTGAATGCCACTTACCGCTGTGGTCCATTGACACCATATAGATACAGGCTCCGAAAGCCTTCTCAGACGAATCGCAAAAACCGTGTAGCTGTAGCTCTTTTGCTTGCTTGCAAATAATTTTTCTTGGTATTTTCAACACATTTAGCTGAATTAAATCTTGCAGGTAGGTCCTCCAGGGTGCTAATATTTCATTAGGTAACTGATCATCCCATGCTGCTTTGGACTGCCACAGCCTTTGCATTATCAATTTGGCTATGACTATTATCGGCCCTAGGAGTCCCAATGGATCGAAGGTTGATGCGATGCAAGACAATATCTCTCGTTTGCTCTCGGTTGGACCTGATGGCTTCATTATTACATAAGAAAAGTAATCAGATTCATTGTTCCATGTTAATCCTAATATTTTCTCAGTCTTTGGATTGTCAGTAATAATTTTGTCGGAGTCGCCTGAATCGGCACACTTAGCTTGGCCCGACTCGGCTGACAATTCCAACGCATTGGACCTCCACTTCCTCAACGTCATCCCCGCAGATGACAAGATGCTGATTAATTCTTCTTTTAACTTTTTACAGGATTCCAGCTCATCTGCTCCCGTTAACAAGTCATCCATATAGAAGTCATTTTCTATGACCTGACTAGCTCTAGGAAAAATTAAATTATTATCCATACCAATTTGCTTTAAGCATCTTGTGGCTAAGAAGGAGGAAGGTGCCAGTCCATAAGTCACAGTCTTCAGACGATAATGCTTGAGCACATCCTGTGGCGACTCGCGCCATACTATCTTCTGTAGGTCCAGGTCATCTTCACACATGTTAATCTGGCGGTACATCTTCTCGATGTCGGCAGTCATGACTATTTGATGTTTCCTGAAATGCAATAGTTGGTTATATAGATCCTTTTGTATAACAGGTCCTGTCATCAAGGCTTCATTGAGGGAAATTCCATTTGAGGTTTTGGCGGAGCCGTCAAAAACGACTCTCACTTTAGTAGTAGTGCTGGATTCTTTCACTACAGCGTGATGCGGTAAAAAATAGGAGTCACGATCCCCTTTTGACTGGTCACACATCTCCATGTGTCCCAATTCTTCATATTCACGCATGAATTTTACATATTGTGTCTTTAACTCGGGATGTGACACAAATTTTCTTTCTATGTTTGTAAATCTTTTTTCGGCAGTGAGCAATGAGTTTCCCAACTGATCAATGCATGCCCGACGCGGTAAACTTACTACATATCTACCGTCATCTTCTCTAGTATGAGTACTTACAAAACTGGCTTCGCAAGCCTTTTCTTCTTGAGTTTGAATTTTAGTGGAATTAATCTCTTCCAATTTCCAAAATTTTTCTATTTGATGACTCAACTTATTTATAGATAAACTGCAAAAATCTGATACAGGCCTTTGTTTGGGGTACACGTTGATAGGACCGGACACAATCCATCCCAGTTGCGTACGTTGAAGCGTTGGTCCTGACTCGAGTTTCAATCTATCGTTGTTTAGCATTTCCCAGAAGCTCTCCGCGCCCAACAGGATGTCGGAGGGTGCAGCTATATTGAAGTTCGGGTCTGCCAGCTCCAGTCCTGGTGGTATTTTGAACTCTTTTTTCGCCATTGTCACTTGTGGTAAATTGGTTGTAATTTCCTGTAAAATCAGACATGATATTTCGCGTTTATAATCCGTATTAAGCGAAGTCATCTCCACTGAAATTCTCTTTTTTATGTGTGTGATATTATTATGGATCCCAGACACGGGTTTGTTTATCCATTCACATGGTAAATTTAATTTATTAGCAAAATCAGCTCTCATAAAATTACTCTGCGCACCAGAGTCAATCAGGGCGCGAGCTTTAAACATTTTATTGTTGGCCCCCACAATTCCTATGTAGGCGGTTGACAATAATATTATTTTTTCTGCCTTTTCCGATGCAGAAAAATTCGACACTATAACCTCGTTATTAGCATCCATATTTGAGGTCTCCGGCGGAGGTACCTCCTTGTGTAATAGAGTATTGTGGCTATACTTGCCACAAATTTTGCAGGTTAGGTTTGTCTTGCAACTCTGTGCTCGATGACCCAACCTCAAACATTTAAAACACGCCTGGATTGATTTCGTAGCATCAATCCTATCCTGTAATTTTAATTTTAGAAATTTTTTGCAAAAATAAATTTGATGACCTTTATCATTACAATAAATGCAGTTGTTTGCCTTTATTGCCAAGAATACCGATGAATCTTTTTTGTTATTATTGTTGCCTATTTGCATTTTATGTAGGTTAGAAGATTTTTTCTCTGAAGCATTCATAAGCTCCAATACTTGTGCCCTAGCAGATAAACATTTTATGAATTCCTTTAATGTAGGTAATTCACCTTGCAATGTATATTGTTCCCAATTTCTCCGGGTAGCTATATCCAATTTATTTGAAATTATGTAAATAATCAAAGGATCCCAATGATCTACTTTAACTCCGATGTTTTGTAACGCTTTCAAATTGACATTAGTTTCATCAATTAAATACCTTAATGCTACAGGCTCTTCATGTTTCATATCCTTTAATTGAAATAGAGTTTGGATATGTTTATGTACGGTAGCCCTGAGATTCGCAAATCTGTCGTGCAACAATTCCCAAGCCGATAGGTAGTTTAATTCCGAAACTTCTAGATTACTAATTATTTTCAATGCGTTCCCTTTCAGCGCAGATTGTAAGTAAAAGAATTTTTGGACGTTGCTCAAGGAACTGTTATTATGAACTAAAGTTTTAAAGGTTTCAACGAAATTTACCCAATCTTTTTGATTCCCATCGAATTCTCTCAATTGGAGAGTTGGGAGTTTGATGTCGACTCTACCCTCGTTAATTGAGTCCATCGCCCCTTTAGCAGTAGCAAGGACTGAAAAATATTGATTTTCAAACGTCTCGCGCTGAATAGAATTTTCCAGTTCCTCATCCGATAAAATTTCAATTTCGTCCTGTATAGATTCGAATTGATCTAACAATGGCTTTATTCGGTCGTACCTCAGTTTAATTTCAATCGCGGACAAGGAGTTTATAGAATCCGCGAAACGCGTCAATTTCCCTTTAATCACGCCTCTCTTGGCTATTAAAGATTTGATCTTATCCATTTTGTGTACAAATACCTTTTCGTAGCTTAATCCCTGATAAAATGTGTTCCGACAATGCGTATTTATTTATTTGAGAAGCTACCCGCCTGAAAGACAACAACGACAATATTCCTGGCAATTATTAATTGAGAACCTAATGTTCAATCAATTGAAAATCATGAGTTGCATAAAATCTTTACGTGGGTAGTGATTTTATTTTTTACAATACAATATTTATGGGATTAATCTTGTTAAAAAACTACGAATGAGTTCTGTATGGATGTTAAAGAATGGGTATGGGTGGGAAGGCACTAAAAACTTATCTCATTTCCGATGTGAATCCAGTCTTCCTTTGTTCATCTTTGTGATTCCGGTAATTGTGATTTTGGTCATCTGTAAATTGGCAGCTGGTTCTTGTTTTTTTATATTATTGCAGTCCTCTGATTGCAATCCGGATCGTAAGGCCCATGTTCAAAATTGATAGGGGTCCTTTTAAATAAAATAATTATCCTTGCAAAAAACTTCACTGTTTATTTCACTTGGACATGTTATAAATGTATTATAAATACGGTGTCAATACACCGGGCCAAACACTGGCAGTTGTTTACTGTTAAAACTTGCGTTGGGAAGAAGCAATAATAATGGGATGCTAGCACTTTTATAACATAAAAACCTGCACACATTTAAAGAATCTACGATTATACATTTTGACATTCGAAAGCATCTACAAAAAAAAATGGCTTCCTCCATAGTATGTACTTGGTAGTTAAAACAGGCTGCGAACACTCAGCGTCCAGCCAAGCCTCGCACCATTCGAAATATCAACGTCTGGGAGCTTGCTCAAGCAACCCATAGGTGCTGGTAGTATCTCAATTTTTAACACACTTAATAAGTCAGGTACAACTCATTGGTCATAACATATATCTGGTAATGTTGTAGGTAGTTTGAAAACAAACTTATGGGTCCGAGTGGTTAAAGGCTCGTATATTTCGAAATTACGATTAGGTAATAGAGCACTGTCTTGGAACACCGTCAATTTGAGAGGCGAGTATGGGTACCGCCGCCCCGGGAACCATTTATTGGATAACTAACCCCTCTGAAATAGGTCACCCCAAGTGGTTCGCTACGTTTGGTGACTTAGCAGGGGTTCCCGGGTTCATGGGATGAGGTTTGTTCGGATTTTGATGGCGGATGCGTCTATCCACCAAATGCGTGGTAGCCGGATCGGGAGAGACTATTGAAATGAGATCTTTTGACCTCGTCAGCAGGTTTCCCGGAACATCGCCTTGCACTACAGTGGGAGGGATGGATTCGTCCGTCACTCATGACACACTGACCCCCAGATTCCTACCCACTCCTCACACCCTTTTTCCTTCTCAGATCTTCCTCTCCTTCCTTTCCTAAAAATACCCACCTCACCTCATCCCCAAAGATGACATAAAGAAAAATTATAGAATTTTCGCCAACCTCCCCCCCCCCAAGGGCCCCTTGCTGCCCCTTGTTCTAAACCTACAAATCTAGAAGAGTTCTTTAGAAAATATATTTTTAATTGACGAATTGCCTTCAGAAAAACGTATTCTATTCACGTTTTCACCCACAGCATATTATTTGTATTGCTTTTGCAGGCGTTATTTATAATTTTATATTTGCCTGTCTGGAATTCGCATACCCTAGACCAGGGTTTCCCAACCTTTTTTTCTCCGAGCCTCCCCGAATCAAAAAAAAAATATTTTCATGCCCCCCTTAATTAAATTTCAACAAAAATAAGAAACGTGTTTTTTTATATTAACTAAATAATTTATTTGAATTTCAAATAGGTACCATACGGACACACTTTTAATAAAAAAATAATGTACATTTAGATGATGTAATAATTTGCTTACATGTTCATGTTCAAATGTCTTAATACCACTCTTCCATGGAAGTATTAGCTTGTGTCTGTAATCATTAAGTACTTTTACATTTCTTAAATTTCTTTTAATTATAGATATTATTCTATTATTATTTTTTTATTTATTTAAATTATATTTTTGTAATTAGATAATGTCTAACAACTTTCAAAGTGATTTTAGAACAAATAAATAAAAACTTTTAAAATACTAATGAGATACTTGAGGTTGCATGCTCTGTACAAGTTGGTCGATTCTGGGTTCAGTCTTTGCTAGAGCAATGGTTAAATCGCTTAGTTAATCGTTAAGCGTTAAATACTTTTTTTTTTGGAAATGCAAACGTGCCTATTACGCCCCCCCTGACATTTCACTACGCCCCCCTAGGGGGGCGTGCCCCCCTGGTTGGGAAGTCCTGCCCTAGAGAAATCAGCAGTACACAGTAATAGTCGACTTGGCACACAAAAGTTACTTTTTGCAAACAATTACGTAAAGAAGAAAGTGAAGGAATTTCTTGAAGTGTTCAACGTTAGGTACAGATGATTGAAAACCTCACAATTTCCGTTCCGTTCCGTTTTGCAACTTTGTGGCAATAACTATGCAGCTTACATATAGTGTTACAATGAAGTCTACGTATTTATCATCTTACGTGCTAGTACTATTGTATATACTTATATATCCTTCAATGTAATGAAACTAGTCTAGATTCCGTATGGAGGAGGGCTGTCTATAAAAATAATTTCAATTTTTCATGAGACAAACTTATTTCATTTTCATTTTGTATTGTATCTACCGACTAGGTTCGTTAACGATTTTGAAAACTACATAGGTACTTATAGAATATTTTGAGGTAGTGGACTGAAAGATAAGTAAAGTCTTGTGAAATGATCTACAAATTTGACATCTAGAAGGTTAGGAATTCGGTTCCCGCTGCAAACGAGTCATTTCGTTGTGCTTTGCCAATTTGGATGTTTTCACGAAGGTTGTGTTGATGGACCTTACATTTTCCGATCATGCGTTCAAATGCGACTTAACTTCGATTTCGCTACTAAATCTGGTTTTAACTCAACCATTTTGTGTGTTTGTAAATTTGTTTGTAGGTTCCATTTCTGTTTCAATATGGTGGTCGTTTTAGTGGTTCAGTAAAGGCTCTTTTATAAAACGATTAAATAATAATTAAATCGTCATGTTTATTTGGACTTTCTTAATCACATATTTTAAATACAATAGTAGGTACCTACCTGCCCGAAAAAGTTCACATATTTTAAATACAATAGTATCTACCTGTCTGAAAAAGTTCACATATTTTAAATACAATAGTACCTACCTGTCTGAAAAAGTTCACATATTATAAATACAATGGTACCTAGCTGTCTGAAAATGTTCACATATTATAAATACGATAGTACCCACCTGTCTGAAAAAGTTTACTTATTTTAAATACAATACCTTCCTGAAAAAAGTTTTATAAAAGAATTATATTAGCATTGGTATGGTGAAGTGTCTCTGAACAAATATTATTCATTATTTAAAAAAAAAAGTAATATATAAGGTTTATAATAAATATGTAGGTATTGAAGTACTTGCTTACAAATCTTATGATTTCAGAGGAAATTTTGGTTTCAATTTATTAAATAAGAGAAGAGGAAATTAGCTACATACTGCTTTGAACATTCACAGAACTTTTACGTAGCTATAGTTATCCAATTATTTTTCAGGCTGAAGCTGTCGAAGACGAAATTGGCTAAAGTGGAAATATCTTTCGGTTTGGACTAAAATAGTAGGTGCAGAGTTACAATAAAAAAAATATATACTTTTTGGATACCACTAAACTCATCTATAGTTTCTATTTGTTTTATTTGATCAGCATACTACCCTCTAGTAACAAAAACCTCCATAAATTATGTTAAAGGATTTTATTATTTTCTTTGATTCGCATCGTGCACTTTGTTGCACCCATGAAAAACTAGCCTTATTTTCTTCTCACGATCTGAAATTTCTCGAAGACATAAAGTAAAGTAAGCCGTGGGTAGTGGGTAGTGGGTAGTGGGTAGTGCAGTGCGGTGTGGAGTAATGTTTGCTCTAAAGCTCGGTGCCGGGCTTTACGCGGGCCGGGGCCGATAAACAAGCGGCCCGGCCCTCGTAAAACAGGCCCCACTGGAAATAGTTTGCTAATTTGCTACTGCCGTGTAAGACTGTGCAACTGTACGGAATATCAGCTGGTCTTTGATTTTATATAGCATACTTTAGTCCTGATAATAGCCAGGTGAACACATGCGTCGGGTACCCGCAAGGGCCCGAGGGTCTCTATCCTCTGCTGACGAAGTAAGGGGTAGGAGGGTTCCAAATTCTTTCAGATTTTCCGTAGCTTGACGATATTATTTTGTTTTCTTTTATAAATAACAAAAATAATTATAGCTGTCGGCGTCTACATAATATCGAGCTGGTTTTCGGTTATTTTTTTCTTTTCTCAATAAACTACAACGCCAGTGACGTCATTATACCCCAACCGCAACCCCAATATGAAGCATTTTGAAGTATACAAAATGCTTCATGTTGGGGCTGCTTTGCGTTATACAAAATAAAATCATTGGGGATAAATATTAAAAATAATTTGGATTATTTTTATAGCGCCGCTTTTATGAAAAATTACCCCGTGAAAATAATTGTACTGACATTTTAATTAGTTGGTAATTCACGCGCGGTAGAAATGAAACCTTCAGAAAACTAAAGTAGACAAGAGTGGGAAACTACGAAGCACTTTTTTATCAATGTGAAGGATGATTTTTTCCATATTATTCCAGTGCATCTTTTGCTAAAGGTAGGTACACTTGGTCATCTTATTCGTATTTGCGGTTTCTTCTTCGGAGTCGCTAGATGTCGTTTTATTTTGCCTGTTCGTTTTGGAGTGGTTTGAAGATTGGATATTGATTTCACAAAAACAAAAGTACTTTTTTTTTAGAATTCGTAGGATTCGACCGCTGGTTGGCTGAATGTCTGCAAAGATTCGTCAGGCCCTTTATATAATATATCGTTTAGTAATGGAACCGAGAATCGATGTATGTGTTTGTCTCTTTTTAGTGTCGGTTGCTTCCGATCATCGAGTTTCAAATCACAACAGAAGTTTTTACTTCAAAAAGTTGTCAGCAGAGTATGTCACGTAAATAATTTGTGATATAATTATTTACCTGACCACTAACCTGGTAATTTGAACAGCCCGTATTGGATTGGCAACACTTTTTCTCTCTGGTTTTTGAACCGGGTCTTTTTCCATGGTATTTTCTTGAAAATTTACCGGGAGGGAACCGGTGAATTTTTGACGAGGTCACTCAACAAGATGTTTTGAGTTTATTATTTAACTTTTTCGGGCTGGATTTTCGGTTAATAATGTTTGTGCCGCTTGTGAAATGGTGAATTCGCATTCTCCGCATGCGTATTCTTTTGGGTTGTTTGAATTTAAAGTACGCTGTGTGGCTCGGGGAATCTTGCTGAGATCCCGGAAAAATCGCAAATCATCTGCTTTGGAGATGATAAATTCCGCGCAAAACCACTACGTGGATATGCTCCGGTTATAAACTGCGACGCTAACGATTTGTTTGTGGCCCACCGTCGGAGGAAACAGCCTCGCAAAAATCACCACGCTCTGGCATCAAGATGGCGTCCCTCGCACCTGTAGGAAATAACCTCGCATTTTGCCTTTAGCGCCCTCATCCCGGTACGTACTCGATGGATCCATCTGGCCCGGACTCCTGGCCGTCTGGATATTCTTCACGAGATGTTAGCCCCCTTCATCCGGAGTCCTCCGTTGGCGATCGCGGGATTGCGTGCCGTCACCTTCTGTTCGCCGTTTTCCGCACTAGATTTAGAATAGCACCGTTTGCGTTGGTCCACAGGTATGAGGGTTTCTTTGTTATTAATTTTGTTAAGGCATTTGCCTCTTTACCTTGATTAGTTGGTTAAATATACATTTATGGAATCTTCCCAAACAATCTTGTTTTTTTTTTTTATTTTTTGGAACAATAAAGCAGAACCTTACATTTTCCCACATTACAGATCGCTAGGTCCCACATCAACCTGAGAGAGAGACATGGTGATCTACACCTTTCATGCATTGATATAACCTTATAAGTACCTTATTAGCTTTTTTTTTTAAGTTTCCGGCTCTTGACAAATTTGAAAGGCTTCTTCTTTGTGGTGATATTTCCTACGAAGGAGGCATACAAAGTGGTTATTGAAACATTATTGCTAACTTTAAACCAAGTCCTCCACAAATCTTTTCTTACCGTCTGTTACCTTCTATTCCTGCGGTTGCACGGGGCGCTAAGTATAAGCCGCTCGTTGAAACACATTATAGAGCGTACGGATTTATTACATTTAACAGTGTTGCGAATGTTGAGGGATTGATTTACGTTTAACAGTGTTGCGAATGTTGACCGATTGATTTAGCTACGTGCTTTTTGTTGAAACATTTAGCCGAACTAGTGATGTTGGATTTGGATTCTGCAACTGACCTAAAATTATGCTGTACGAACTTCATGTTGTGTCTTGTGCCATTTCATCTGACACGATTCACAGTTAACGAGATATTTCAATGTAAATATCTCTGTTTTGGTGTTAAATTAAAAATCCGTGAAATATCTTTTACTATCGTAGATACGAGTACCTTGTGTAGGTGACTGATATTACACATAATCGTACACTAATCTTACAAGTGATTCGCTACGTTTGGTGACTTAGTAGGGGTGCCCGGGTTCATGGGGTGCGGTTGTTCTGGATCTGGCGGCGGATGAACTGGACACACTGAACCCTAGATTCCTACCCACCTCTTTTACCTTTTTCCTTCCCAGAACTTCCTCTCCTTCCTTAATTATGCTAATTTCGGTTGTCTGTTGTGATCTGTGATCTTGTTGTGATCTGTGATGCGATTTTGTGCATTTCTTTTCTGTACATTTTTGACAGATGATTTTTCAAGTTTAACGTCATTATTTTAGATTTTCACGGCCAAAAATATTATCTTGATTTATTTTTGAGTTGTTATGCCGTGTTGTGCAACCTATTCTTTAGCCAACGTTTCGGACATCAAACAGTGAAACATCAAAGGTGGACGTGTAAATAAGTGTAGATGTGTAAATAAGTCATCAGGGTAAATAAGTCATCAGCTGATGATGGATACCGATAAAGATGGAGGTAGCGCAACAGGGCATAATAACCCTAAAATAAAAATCACGATTTTAATAACAGTGTTCATTCGAAAGGTAAATTTCTGTCGTCTCTCTACTTTGTCAAGAAAAAATATAATCATTTAAAAAATATGGCAATATTTGTTTTTGAGAGGCAATTTTTTAATATAATTTTATCTCCTCAATTGCTACAATTATAATTTTCCATGATTTTGCAAGTAATAATTTAACCCGCTTTAATTGATGTATTCCGAATAACCAGGTTAATTTCTACATCTGCTTTCCCTTATTCATTCAGGGAAGGGAATGTAGGGAACTCTCCCCTTGCTTACTTTGTTCAACCTCATAACATTCCACTATTTAATAAGTACCACTAGCTTCAGGTTTGTAACTCCTGTAAGGTAACACATAATTCTTAAAAAGCTACATAATTCTTAAAAAATTGTATGTCCACCGATCTGATCTTCAAAGTGATGGTGTAATTCCACCGTGAAAGCTTGGAAAGAGACAGACGAACGAGGAAAGATTTACGCCGCTGAATAAAGGCCCCGCCTGATAGAAATATGAACTGGCCGCGTGTTCTCGCCACATAAATCTCACCGCTAATGTTTCAGTCAACGGATTCTTTCGAAGAGTAGCACCATTTTATTAACTGCAGGCGGTGAGTGAGACGTACGTCGTGCTTTACGTCGGGATCAAAGGAGGACATTTTATTTATTTACTATCTGGTATTTAGGGATAAAGTTTTGTAAATATAAATGGAGGTTAAGGTATTATTGATAATTCTGCAAGACTACCCAATCTACATAATTATATTATTTATATTCTTCTTCGTGGACAAAGCTCCTTCACTCCTCACGGTTCTGTGTTGCGTGGAGAGTTTCATACACCGACGATACGTACCGAACGCCAGTGATACCTCGTCGAAGTTAATGTTTCAAAGACCCCATCATGTCTGAATTCGTCTAAAAGGGATCCAAATGAAAATCTAGTGTCTTTCAACGGAAGCAATCTTCCGAACAGGACCTCCATCGATATGCTTGGTGTAACTATAAGTGACCAGCTCAGGTATGGGGGCTCCATCGAAGCCAGTGTTAAGTTAGCCTCTGTACAGGGCCCCGCAGATACTTCAACAGTACACAACTGCTAACCCTGTACAAATCACAAGTGCGCCCTAAACCTAAAAAAAATCCTCGACTTTGTGCAGAAACGGGCGGTCCGTTTGATAGATTCTCCTGACTTAACTATGTTATTTATGTATTGCTATATTAAACATGAAATGTTTGAAACTTTCAAAATACCTTCTTTCCACCCTCGCAAAGGTTTCTCGATTATTATAACCACAGGACAAAACAATCATTGCAAAAACTCATGAAACTGTCAAAAATGTCACAATTTCAGAATGACATTTTGGAAACCATCTATTGTTCAATCAAAATTAAATTTCTGAATAAACTCGTCAAATTAATGAATTCACTTGAAGTACCTACTCACTTATGATACTAACCAAAATCGAATAGGTACGAATTTTTTAATGTATTCAAGAATTATAGGTATTTTAAATAGGTAGGTACCTTCATTTGATACCAAATTTGATTGATTGTTCTTATACTATACAAAAATGAATGTTTGTGACATGAAAAATTGAAAATTTATATAAAAAAATTACAATAGGTGGCACGCGAGATGTTTGAAAACTGAATATACCGGAACTAAATACATGGAATGCGGGTGAGGGGAGGGGAAAGTGGGAGGGGGGTTGAGGAATTGGGGGAGCGGGAGAGGGGAGAGGGAGAGAGAAGAGGGAAGGCGGGGAAGGTGGAGGGGAAGGGGACGTGGGAGGGGAAGGGGCGGCGGAAGGGGAATGGGATGAATGGGAAAGGACATGCAAGGGAGAAACAATTTTCTTATTAAGTGGCGGAACTCGCTAGTTCAAAATAAATATAAGATAAAGATACTTGATCGGTTATTTGAAAAAAGTAGGTAGGTACCTATTTAAAAATGTTTACACGATTTAATTGATTCAATATCTCGATGTACTCTTCATAATTTCGCCCTTAGCCATCTCATTCCCTTAAAAATTCGGAAACCTTCTTGTACCTATGTACCTCAAACACTGCACTATCTGACTGATTATGCAGGTAGATACTTATAGTTCATTGTTTATTACTGTTTATTGCTGTATTTTAAATAGGTACATAGCTATCTATGTCCTAATACAATCCTTATATATACATACAATTAAAATAACACATTTATACCAAATCTATTCCTCCCTTCCTATTTTATTTTTTCTGGTAATTCTCCAAATATCTTCAATGCTCCGTACATCAATGAATTTTGACTGTGTTTTTTCCTGAAGGGGAGTCTTAGTTCATTTCTTTTCCTCGTCTCATGTGTATGTTTGCTTTGTAGTTTATCAATTTTTCTTAGGAATTCAATAGACGTATGGCCATTCATTATTTTCTAGATTGACAATATAGTATTGAAGTAAAGTATATATAGTAGTCATGGTTTACAAGATAACGATAAATCTTTATGAATAACACGAAATCAGCGAGTTGGCAAATTGCAAACATTTGCAATTAAATTCCATAACGAATAAATCAAAAAGCTTGTAAATGCATATCCAATACAATCATCGGATTGAAATTTAATTACGGAATGGATGTACTATTTTCTTGTATTAACTATTTAATTAAGCCCTATCTAAATAAGGCAAGCAAATTTATGTTTAATTAGTAGATGCACACAGATTTGTGTACCGACAAACACACTCCTTAGGTTTACAAACATAGATAAATTGTTTGTTAATAATTAATACACGGTACCCTAAAAATAACTGAATAGCACGTATTGTCCCCAAAATGTTTAAAATCATGAAAATATTTATCTGAATGGCAGTAATATACGAATACATAACATAGGTAGAGTTAAAGAATTGCACACAATGTTTATTTATTGAGTTACTTTACAATACATTCGTATATAAACTAATATGCTTCACGCAACATTTCATTTTATAGAATTATTTTTTTTATGTAAGATTAGGAAGTTATTAATTTTTTTATTGTTTTATTTTTTCATAAGAGTCTCAGCTGTTCCCGTCTGGAGCCAGTGAGACCATAGCATCCCAATTTGGGGTATGTTGTGAGGCTGAAGGTAGTGGAAGGGGAAGGAGATGGGGAAAAGGAAGGAAGGAAGGTACCTGGACATTCAGATCCGACAAAACACGGCGAAAGTCATTTCAAGCAACGTTTTAATTCTGAATTGTGGTCTTACACCAGGGCGATACTGCGAGTATCTTCCACTCTGGAACGTGACGCAAATATAGGTACTACATATTAGTTTTAATGAATTAATTGTCAAATAACATAAATTAATTAAATATAATTTATTTGCCCACACCGGGGTTCGATCCCGCGAACTTCGGATTGCGAGTCAAAAGCCTTACCGCTAGACTACGCCGGCCGTATTAATAGGCGTATGTGTGTACGGTTCAAAGACGTATTAATATGCTACCTCTGTACGGTTTTTACGAATCCGACTTCGAATACATCTCTGATGCCGCGTCTTATGTAAAACCATCTTCGTACTTGAATTTTGTTAAAAAGATACCAATGTAATATAACCGAATTCAAGCAAGTAGCCAATAATGCCAAAACTTAACAGATCGCGTGGTTAGCATCGCCTGGCAAACGTAAGTGCTACGGATTTGTAATTTGTAATATGATTATTATTGTAAGTGGCAGTTGTGAATAGTAATAACACCGGCCCAGGGGGGTATAACTCCGACCTTTGTTGTGTCCAAATCACTATCACGTGGTTTGTGACGTCAGAGTAATGACTACCAATAGGAATCTTACAATTTCCTTACTTTTTTACATTCCTCTATCCTTGTCGATGGTTTGTGACGTCAGAGGAATGACTACCAATAGGAATCTTACAATTTCCTTATTTTTTTACTTTCCTCTATCCTTGTCTATGGTATGTGACGTCAGAGTAATGAAATTTTCATTTTTTATGATTAAATAGTGTCGACACCTGTTCGATACAAAAAGCCCGAAGATATCGATCTTGGTATTAGTTCATTTATGCACCGGCCATATATTATATATGACGTCATTTCCTGTCGCAGTTACTTTGTCCCGGTGGCTATCTGTCAATGAATCACAGTGGATCCGAGGAACTGGCTATTTTGGGAACCAGTTCCTGTCAGAATTATAAAATCGTCACCAACCCTTAAACCGGGCCGAACCAAACCAAAAGCTAGCAGCATAAACCTGTGGAGCGGGTTTTAACTGCTAGTGTACATAAATGGTTTCATTTGTTTTCTAGGGACAGAAAATATACACGACCATATCTTTTCATGAGGTCACTTGACATTAAAACTGTTGATCGTTCATTAGAAAAATTTAGACACAGTTTACACGCAGAGGACATAATTGGAGATACATAATATTGTTAGAAATGCTATTATTTAATACTGATGTACGTTTTAATAATGATACATAATATGTTATTTAATGCACGCCTTTGGGAAAGCTAAACCACTTTTTAAAATTTAAAACCATTTATTTATGGTCTGCGAAATGTTAGGGTTTGTTTGTGGCCGCCAGGAAAAACTCAGTCTAAGATGGGTTCAGCTTCAGCTTTTTTAAAGATATCCAGTTATTTCTTATAGCGATCCGGAATTTGAGCAAAATCAAATGTTTCCTCAAACTCCTAATGAGGAAGTCGTGATCAATCGTGTCAAACACTGAACTAATGTTTAGGAGTGAGATTAGTGCTAACTTACCTAACCCTGTGGCAAGAATTATACCTGACAGCTTACGAAATTGATTCCGGATGACTTTTTTTGATTACTAGTTAATCTAAACTAAATCGGTTAGAGAATATTATTTTCACTTCTTTAATAAGAAAAACAATTTGCTACGCACTATGTCAAACTCTAATCGAGTATGGTATCATAGCCTGGGGAGGAGCAAACGCTGTCGCCATTGATCCGTTCTCTAAAGCCCAGAAATTAATCATAAAGATTATTCTAAAACTACCGATCACAAGCAGTTCGGGTGAAATCTTTAGGAGAATCGGTGTTTTGGACATTAGGCAACTTCATGCCAAAAATATATTAACTTATCTATCCAGTTTTTGACAATATCCAAATTGTTCGTGATACGAGAACCAAAGGGCAAAATATTAAATCTTACTTATCCTTTTCGCCAAAACAACGTTTGGTCAAAGAAATTTCAGGTCCTTTGCAACAAAACTTCATAATACACTTCCACTGACCGTTAGACAGCACACTAATTACGTAAAATACAAATCAGATACCAAGTCTTGGATCACTGGCAAAGACAAATCATTTATTATCAATATTTTTAGAACCTGCATGCATGCTTTCCCATTGGTACAATGCTGATTGTCCTTGTACTTTTACTTTAAATGTAAATAACACTGTTGTTGTTATCCTTATTTTTGTGTTAAACTACTTAATGCCCTTGCTCTCAAAACAGGAATTCCTAGTGAGGCAGGCACAGCACAATCACCTATGTAACTTAATAAATAAAGATTATAAATATTTTAAAAATCTTTTCACATGCCTTGTAGCATAGGAAGACATAAAAACTCGCCCATTTAAACGTTGTTGTAACTGAAAAAATTCTGTTTTTCAGGTACTTAACTAATCTGACATTATTTTCAACAGAATTAGGTCCTTTTTAAAAACACTCCACATTTTAAAATAATATATTCCTTATTAATTAGTTTTAAAGCTTCCTGGTGCCCCTGTTTATCGCGTCATTTTCTAGTGTGGCAATTTATGTTCATATTAAAATAAATTGCCCTCCCTTCCGCACCTGTGATATTTCTTCAGGCACTAAATCACTCCAGTCACTGATAGCATCACACAGAGCGGCCGATTAATAAAATACCAACAGTATTTTTACGTGAAATTTGCTACAAGATCATTATTTTATTATGCAAATGCAAATTAACGTTTGTTTTATTGACTTATAGATGCCATATAATTTGTTAAATAATAAAAAAGAATTTCTGAATTTATGTAGGCATATTACACATTTTTTAGAAATTTTTACAAAAGTCATCATTTTTATAAAATCTTTTTAATGTCAGCACAGAAAGGACAATCTTAACATCGTACTGGTCTGTGCCAGTGTTTCTTAACCTGTGGTCCGCGGGATCTGCACTCTCATCTCTGGACCATTTAACCATAATAATTAAATGCCACCAAAAGTCTCCTAATCGCTACGCCTCTTCGTTTCGGGATTACCCGACAAAAATAAAAATTAGATATTGGACCTTTTCAATACAGTTTTTACTGATATTACTGGCTTGACAACGGCACAGGAAAACCAAGTCATAGAAATATCTTGTGATTCAGTTTTGAAATCTAATTTTAAAGAATCCTTTTTATCAAGTTTTTGGGTGAATGTAAAGAAATATTATAAGGAAATATCAGAAAAAGCACTGAAACATTTACTCTTTTTCTCAACCACATACCTCTGTGAAAAATCATTCTTTGCTCTTGTATATATACTAAAAACAAAAACAGAAACAGATTACAAGTGGAATCCGATTTGAGATTACTTAATAGTAACTTAACAGTAACACCAACCCGAATATCACTAATTTAGTTGCAAAAAAGCAACACCGACCATCACATTAATTAACCATTATTTAATATGATTGTTGATGTTGCTGTTGTACAATAATTATTAACGTATTTTTTTATAAAAACTTTTTTTTAATATTTGTAGTACTAAAATAAATGGTCCGAAATTTGTTGCTGGTTTTTTATTCAGGGGGTCCTTGAAAATTGTGCTCGATTTCCTATGGGTCCGTGGCTGAAGAAGGTTAGATAACGCTGGTCTATGCAATAATGTATCTATTAGGTCATGAATGCACCCGCGATGCACTAATCTTCTTTTTATAATATTATAAAAAATGTTTCTTTGTTTGTCCCGTAAGCGTTCCTATACCAGTAATCTGATTGAAACTTCGGTGAGTTGGCGAGTTGTTATGCGCCCGCTCGTGAAGATTTGTATGTATAATGGTGAGCTCTGGAGTTATGAAATATGCATTAAAAAATACAATAGGTGGTGCGCGAGTTATTTGAAAAATGTGTGTATTTCATATAGTTTAGCGGCAGGCAGGGAAGTATGGAGGGGAAACGAATCCTGGAAGACATGCAGGGAAGGGGAGGGGGTGAGGGAGGGGCAGAGGGAGGGATTTAAAAGGAAACATAATAGCGGTAGGGAAGAGCAAGGGATGAAAGTGGAAAATCCATTCTTCTCAATATCTCAATTATTCGTCTGAAAACCTTCTGATTTAATTGTGAACACATATGACGGAAAACCGAAAAAAATATTGTTTATCTAAAAGCACATCGATAATCAGAATTAAAGCACTATGAGAGGTATTTACTAGAAATCAATTCAGAACCTCCTTTTAAAAGTCGTTAAAAGTGATGAAAAAGAAGGGTTAAGGGCTATTTTAAAATAGTTTTTTTTTCATAGCTTTTAATGACTTTTCAAAGAAGTGTAGAGTTGACTTGATTCTGAGTTGGCATGGAACCTTTAACCCATGCCGTGTACTCGCTAATATATTAAATAAATTCGTTGATTCGTCCTGTGCGACAGCAGGGGACCAACAGCGCCAATGTTGTTGGTGACGAGATTCTTCCAATGTTCCTCCATTTATTACAGGTTTAACTCATTACATTCCAGAAACTACAACAATCAATTTCCCATCATGCAAATGAACACCATCTACAATATGTACATATTTGCAAATTATTGCAGTGATGATAATTCAACTCGTAGTGATGTTGTTTGTAGTTTTTATTCTGCAGATGTATCTAATTTTATCAGAAAGATTATTTGATTTCTAGTTGTATTTTTTACGAAACGTTTATGGCGCGGGAACATGAAAGGAAATTGACATATTTACGATAATGACGGCCCATAGAAGCGGCATTATATATTTGTTTCCCATCACATGTGTCAATGGTACTAATATTTTTTCGCTCCACGAACATAATGGCACTTCGTGATGATATGCTAATAGTTAATAGTTGGTTGTTTAATGGATTGTGTGTCTGGTAAGGTATACTTAAACATTCCAGCGGCGGCTTCACTCCAAAGGTAATTAACACATAAAATAAATAAGATTTTAATTGATATGGTATCGGTGGCCTCATAATAAAAATAAACGTGAGCTTTCTAGTGACCCGCCCGGCTGGGAGTGAGAAGTCAAGCAATTACACCAAAATGCTGGACAGATTAAATCTGCTTCTGGTTTTATGCTACTAGAGTCATTTAGATTGTCACATTTTCGTTTATTTATTTATTCAATTAATTACACGAAAATAAAACTATCCACTTTATAACATCTCGAATTTGAATAAATGGTTTATCTAAGTGTCAACGCATATTTATTAGGAATGTTATTTTTTCCTTGGAAATTATTGAAATATTTTCTTTGGAGAAATACATAATTCCTTACATAATAATAATTAACACACGGATAAGAAACATGTTAAAGAAGCTACATTTGATGACGGTTCAGCAAACCACATATTTGAATGTATTTATTTTCATACATAAATTTCACACAGGGATGGTGTTTAAGGAATTGAAAGAAACATAAATTACAATCACGAGATACACAGACACGGGACGAGAAATGTACAGATTGCCAACAAGAAAGAAAGCAAGCAAATCACGTATGTATCAGGCCGTCGAATGTTATAACAAAATCCCCATTGAAATTACTCGGATTGAAAATATGCTAAATTTAAAAACGATATTTTTTTTTACATGAGCTCCACACAGGAGGCCCTGAGGAAAATAATTTCCCTCATTAAAATAATTTCAGTCATCTTTGGGGATGTGTGTGGAGGAGGTTTTTTTTAAGGAAATAAAGGAGAGGAGAGTTCTGGGAAGGACAAGGGTTTAAGCAGTGGTTAGGAATCTGGGGTTCAGTGGGTCCTGGTCATCTGCCTCCAAGACCTAGACAAACCTTACCCCATAAACCCAGGCACCCCTGCTAAATCACCAAACGTAGCGAACCACTTGGGGTGACCTATGGCAGAGGTGTAGGTTATCCAATAAAGGTTCCCCGGGCGGCAGTACCCATTCCCGCCTACCAAATAAATTAAGGAGGATTCCAACTAAAAATATTTATGTGTTATATAAAAGTAATATTTATGTGTTATATATAAGTGGTTGAATAAAATTAAATTTAAAATATTTAAGTTATATCAAGTTTGCCAAAAATTGTAAATTTTACCTACATATAAGCTTCTCAAATTATTAGCACTCATAACGATGTGAGCCAACTCAAGATTAATAAATAAATAAATTTGCTTGTAAAATGGTGAGCTGATGCTTACTAACTCAGAGATCAAGTTAATAAATCAGTAAAATTGTTTATTTGCACATCTTGAGGTGATTTTCCACGAAAACAGCGCTATATTAATTAGCCAATTATAATAATTATTATCTATTTTCCAAAACAAACAGTTTCACCTTCTCAAACCTACCTTAGACCCAACATAATGAAATGTAATATTAATATGTAAAAATGTTTTCAAAAATATATTACATATATAAAAATGTTAATAATATGGTGTAAACTGTAATATATAGATATAAATAAATAAATAAATCACAGTAGGGGATAATTTTGTCCCACTAGCTTTGAACATTTGAAACTTTGAACATTCTCTTCAAACCGGTAGTTTTAAATTATTTCACTTTTTAAAGAATTTTCACATTTCTATAAAAAATCTTTTTAATTTATCAATGGAGGTCAGAATAATTAGGAATATATAATGCTAACATTTCACTTGCATGTAATTGAGAAATTAATCATTGTACTTAATTTCCAAAAGCGTTTTCCACGAACCATTACCCATTGATAATTTAATGCGTGAACCATTATTCCGGACTTTAATATATCTGTAATAACCCACGGTACCGAAATTAAATAATTAAAATTGAAATTGCTGACATTTCGAAACAACTAATTAGCAGCTTCCGTACAAGGAGGGAAATAAAAGGAGTGGATGATACGGGAAGACGCTGGTGTATAATTATTATATCACATGGTCGATAAATGCTACCATTGCAATAAATTACACGTAATCATTTCACATCGCCTACTCGTATTGAAAGAGCTATAAAAACTGGAACATATGATTTCTCAAACTATGAAAAAACAGAGTTATGTTTCCGGTAGCTTCAGTGTACCTAATACAATTAATATTATGTTTTGTTCACTGCCTTACTATGTTAGCACTAAATAACGTTTGTGAAATATGTTGTCGCTTGTAGCGATGAAAAATACATTATGGTGATAAGTAATTTAGTGTAGGAATTTTCAGTTTTAATCGTGCTGCTTTATGGGCATTCATTTAATGAGGGTATTTTATGTGCCCCATTTGGCAATTATAAAATAATTAATTACACACAGGTATGAGAATTTTACTAAAATATACATACCTACGATAATCCTACGGTAAGGTATTGTGTTCATTTATTTATTGGCTCGCCAACAATATGCATCACATAATTATTAGAGTAAATTACATTTTAAATACAGTTATAATTTTAAGCATAGGTGAGCATACCATCTTTTATCATAATATTCTTTGTGTGACGGTAAGTTACAATAAGTTATAATAAATTAAATTAATACAAGGAGGATCAAAATCAAATATTTTTAAAATATGCATACACTTTTATGTATATGTATATACAGGTTCCATGGCAACTGAGAACAAAGTCAACTCAACATATCTTTGAAAAGTCATTAAAATATATGAAAAAAATAATTTTAAAATAGCTCATAACCCTAACCTAACATAACCTATTTAACAATCTATATTAATAAAAATGAATCGGTGAAATGTATTTTCCCACATAACTTCCGAACTAAAATTCGATAATTCTTTTTTTGTTGTGTTCTTTATTGTCTGGTGAGCTCTGGCATTATGAAATTTGTATAAAAAAATTGCAATAGGTGACACGCGAGTTGTTTGAAAACTAAATGTACCGGGAATTAATTTATGGAATGCGGGTTGGGGGGGGGGGAACCTGGGAGGGGGAGGGGAACTCGGGAGTGGGGTTTGCGGGACGGGGGAAGGGGGGGGGAGTGGAGTGGGGAGAGGGAAGGTGGAGAAGGCGGAATGGAAACGCAAGAGGGAAAGAGGACGCGGGAGAGGAATGGGGGGGCTCGGAAGGAGAACGGGACGAATGGGAAAGGACACGCAGGGAGAAACTAAAATCGATTTAAAAATACTAGTAATAATGAGTTGGTATGGAGATCGAACGAATTTATTTAGAGTGCCGAATTTATGTGCTTATACGCTGGTATATCTATCTATCTATCTTCTTCTTCTGTCTATCTTCTTCTTCTATCTATCTTCTTCTATCTATATATCTATATTCTATATAAATAAAAATGAATCGCCTAAATGTATGTACGCACATATTTTCCGACCGACTTTACCTATTTTATTCAAACATTGGGGATTTGATGTGTGCATGCCCGCGAAGGTTTCTATATATATAGGGGTATACTCGTATATATATATACAAGTATACTGGTGAGCTCTGGCATTATGAAATTTGTATAAAAAATTGCAATAGGTGGCACGCGAGCTGTTTGAAAACTGAATGTACCGGAATTCAATGAATGGAATGCGGGAGGGGGGATGGGAACTCGGAAGGGGGGGTCGCGGGAGGGGGAAGGGGATCTCGGAAGGTGAGGTTCGCGGAAGGGGGGAGGGGAACTCGGGAGGGGAGAGGGGAACTCGGGAGTGGGAGGGGAACTCGGAAGGGTGGTTCACGGGACGGGGAAGCGGGCGGGGGGAGTGGGGAGAGTTTAATGACTTTGCTGAGGTGGTTCTGAGTTGGTTTCATTCTGAGTTGTCCGGTCACCATATACACACACACACAGACACATATACATAAATACACCTATTATAGAACCAGTGCATAATATGTTCTCCCTTGTTTTTACTTTTGCAGACAAGATTCTTTTGTACTTTTTAATTAATGTTAGATTTACCTGAGTTCAGTTACCCAAAACATCGATATGTGTGTAGCTTACCACTACAGATCCGAGTGGTAACGGCAGATTAAGAAACTGTAGTCTTCCTTTAACGTGTAAGAAAACATGTAATGGTTGTATCTTGTCCATTAATTTAACCATAATGAATTTATATGCGACAGGGCGTACTTAATGTTCACGTAGTGTGTGTCTTAACAATTTATGTTTTTTACTGCCTCCGCCATACGGAAAGTGAGAATAATAACGGTCGATCGTTTGGTAAAAATCATTAGATATTAATTTCTTCTACTTATTAACAAATAATCGTAGTTTATTATAATTTATGAACTTTGATACATTTTGAGAAAATTGTATTATAATAAATTAAAAATCACATGGCGTTTAGAGGGGGGAAACAGTCCCAAACGTTTTTTTTTCTAATCAACCACTAAAATTGAAGCTATTGTGGCAGTGGTGAAATAAAACCATTGACGACACTAATTTGTAAACGGTTGTAGGTAAAAATCGGCGACCGGCCAATTCAGAATGAAATCAACTCAGAACCACCTCAGAAAGGTCATTAAGAATTATGATAAAAATCTTTTAATAGGTTACGTTAGGTTAGGGTTAACGCCTATTTTAAAATTATTTTTTTCATAGCTTTTAATGAATTTTCAAAGACGTGTTGAGTTGACTTGATTCTGAATAGGCATGGAACCGTAAAAATCGCATAGACAAATACTACTCTTAATGCGGCGTAAAATATACTTGACTTTACGTTTTTTGTAGATACATTGTGTGTACCTACGATGTGGGTAGATATATTAGAAGTCTCTTTAAAATGGTTACGATGATAACACAGGAAATAGATTTTTGATTTGATTCCCCCAAAAAATCTGTTTTATGCGTTGATGTCCATATTACGTAAACCTAATATACTATAGCGAAACTCTACTAACCATGAGGCCACACGTAACGTGCCCAACTAACCTGCCGCCGTCACTGGTTTCGCCCAGTTAGCACTCGAAATATGCCGCCGCTACTCGTTCGCATTGACTATGCGAAAACGTACTACGTGTCGGCCGCTCGGGATGATGCTAGGATATTTCGATTCATTAGGCACTCCCATTAAAAGTCGGTCAAAAGCGACCCACGGAGAGTCAGTGCAGGGCAATGCAGTTCAGAGTTCAACACAGTGCTAAGTAGTTCAAAACAGAGCAGTACAGGTTTTGCATAAATTCTTTCAATTAGCGACAATTTATTTGGATACGATTTTAGATTTTCACGGCCAAAAATTATTTCGTTTCGGACAGCGTTGCAGTGTCCATCATCAGGGCAGATGAAACGTTGAGAAACGTTGGCTAAAGAAGGAGGTAGCGCAACACGGCATAATACCCCAAAAACTAATAACAAAAAAAAGACAATTTATTTATTTCATTTGTTTAAATTTGGACAACTTATATAGCGCTGTTTTTGCGAAAAATCGCCTCAAGAGCGCTGTACAAATTAGCATGGATTTTACATTAGAATTTACTTAACTTAGGAGGCTAGATAATAACTCGTCTTGCAGCTATCAAGCGCATGGATTATTGGAATTCTAACCCCCCGATAAATTAAATAAAATATCTTTTTATATGTACGTATTTTAATTTACTTAACTATGTAGGAGGCTAGATAACAACTCGTCTTGCAGCTATCAAGCGCATGGATTATTGGAATTCTTGCCCCCCCACTAAATTAACTAAAATATATATATATATTTTTTTTTTTTTTCATATGTACGTATATCAAGATAATCGGAATATACATAATTACTCTCTCGCTTCAACATTTGAACCTAGAAATAAGAATTAGCTACCGACCGCTCTTGTTTAATAAACTAATAATAATACCTGCTGCGGACACAATCGTATTGTAGTCTTACTAGAGATAATGCAAAAGTATTGGACTCTTGTGATCACTTGTATTTGTATTTAGTAATCTACTTAACATCCTTAGTCTAACTTAATTTAACTTAATCTACTTAATCTAACTTAACCTAACTTAATCTTACTCACACATACTCAAAACCTATATTTAATAAATCTGCAGTTCATAACAACAATTATAAAGAAACGATAAAAATAACATGTAATCAACCCTAACGAAAATGTATATACTCGTAATACACTGTAATAATTGTCACTGTGAACTGTTTATTATTATTGATTGTTGTTTTATACACTTTCTCTTAGGTATTTTATTTTGTCATTTATCACTCCATACGTACGGTACTGGTAGAAACCGAAGGGCGCGGGATCAGTCCGATGACTTCCTAGTCCATGTGCTTAGGGGCGTGGGGCAGGCGCGGGCGGTTGGCAGCGGGGTCAGCTAGGGATGTAGAGATTGCAGAGGTCATCAGTTGGTTCTCTTCTCTGGTGCGTTTCTTAGAAGGCCGCTTCGGTGGCCCACACACCGAACGGGTCATATGGTCCACAGTCATAAATACAGCGACAGTAAAGGTGCGGAGTGCGCAGGGGTACGGCTATGACACCCAACGACCAAACAAATGACCACATTTGGTAAATGTTCGCTACCCATCCTGGGTTTTTAACACTTCGCATCTAATGAATCACGATAATAATCTGCACATATTCTTAAAACTCGTTACACGTCCACACTACTCACGATTAAATTATTTTGAGTTCACATATGTAATGTACACAGAGTAATGAACATTATTTAACACTTTTAAGGTCTCAAAAAGTTAATTATCCCTCTTATTTAATAAGGGATAGCGAGACCGGCCAGAATGCGTCAGGCTGCTCCGAGCGCCTGAAGAATCCTCCGAAGCGCCTCCTGAAGCGCCTCCGATCGGAAGACATCCGTCATGCGTTATCAGCTGTCAAATTTCTGTCTTTTTCTATGGCTTTCAATGGCTTGTCTATGCCTGTCATATGTTAAATGGATTAATTACCTATTTTAAAACAAGAATTACAATTTATTAGTTATTAAAACTGCTTACAAATAAGCCTATTAGGCGTTCATAAATGACTATCCATTTTTTGTATTATTTTGATGTTTGTACGAGACGACATTCGATTTGCATATTTTTCCACGACTGACATCTCTTAATGAGGATTATGCGGCAAAATGCACCGTTGCATCTGAAGTTAGGGTGTCTTAATACAAGCACAGTATTTAGCTCGTTAATGCGATATGGAATACCGCATTTAAGAACTGTCAAAATGTGTAGTATACGGCATGGGCGTAGCCAGGGGGGGGGGGGTTTTGGGGGTTCAAACCCCCCCCCCCCCCCCGAAAAGTTAAGATAACAATATCAATAATAATAAAATAAGGAGAGGTGAGCGGCATAACTTATTGGTTGCTTTGTTGCGAATTTCTTCGATTTTTATTTATTTACTCAAAATTTTGTGACGGTTGGCTTCTCCCGTCAGCAAATTAAACCTCTTAACAAACATTGTATCTTTTATTTTAATAGCACAGAAAACCAACTCAATTTTTACAATAAAATAATGGTATTTTTTTAGAGACACATCATTTAGAAGTAGTCACAAAATGGTAACTAACTAACTAACTAACCATCAAGCCGTTGCATCACATGCCATGCATGCCTTGCCTTTCATCACGTGCCCAAACCATCTAAGCGTCCCTTTTCGTAATTTTACTCATTACCCTTACATCAGCCTTGCTTTCTCTACGGATCTCCACGTTTCTCAGACGAACGTACATGGTTTTACCACTCATACGCCTTGGGGATCTCATTTCTACAGCATGCAGTCTACTTAAAAAAAAACTACTTTAACTCAAACATCTAACTACAGGCACATTTCTGTCCTACCAATTCTATCAAAAACATACGAAATTTCTCTATGCTAAAAAATACGGTTTC
This sequence comes from Limnephilus rhombicus, assembly GCA_929108145.2. NCBI lineage: Eukaryota > Metazoa > Arthropoda > Insecta > Trichoptera > Limnephilidae > Limnephilus > Limnephilus rhombicus. Next base: position 28,650,237 of record OV815278.1, read on the forward strand.
AGAAAAAATCTAATACTCTTTCTGCGACTAATGATCTTACAAATAAATTTTGAACTAGCATATATAATAGAAACTATATCATAAGAATTCTCGTAGACCTTCAAAAAGCCTTTGACACAGTGAATCATGAAATACTGATTAAATTTTTTTTTAAAAACAGGTGTAACCGGTCCAGCTATCAAACTAATTAAATCCTATCTGTCCAACAGAAAACAATATGTTTACATAGGAGATAAAAACAGTCAGCTCGAGAGTATAAACTATGAAGTTCCAGAAGGATCCATACTGGGGCCACTTTTATTTCAAATATACATAAACGACATATGTCAGTTAAAACTAAATGGAGAAATCTTCTTATACGCAGATAACACGGCAATATTTTACTTCGGCAAAAACTTAGAAATTCTATTAGAACAATCTCAAACGGATCTTAATATACTAAGCGGTTGGCTAATAAAAAATATATTAACAATAAATGTTAATAAAACTGTTACATGATCCTAAGCTCACCTAATAGAATAATACGGATCTTAATATACTAAGCGGTTGGCTAATAAAAAATATATTAACAATAAATGTTAATAAAACTGTTACATGATCCTAAGCTCACCTAAAAGAATAATACCATCGCATAAACCATTACAAATAGAAGAAAGAGAGCTACATACTCTAGATAGCGAAAAATACCTAGGCTTATGTATTAATAAACATTTAACGTTTAAACAATACGTAGAAAAACTAAAAGCAAAAATCATCCCATTAATTGGTGTATTTGGTAGAATGGTTCATCTTCTACCAACAGAGGTAAAGAGGGGCTTGTACTTTAGCTAAATCCAGTCCCACCTAAATTATTTAATAGAAATATGGGGTAACACATGCATTACGTACTTAAAAGACTTCCAAATAATACAGAACAAAGTCATTAAAAAAATCTTCAATTGTAACCCATACACTCCCACAAAAAAAAATATACCAGGAATGAAAAAAAGAACATTGAATGAATATAACATCGCCTTTTAATCTACAAAATACAAAATAGACTTATACACACAAATATACAACATTTATAAAAACGTCACAAGTACATGAACAATATACTAGACAACATAATAAATTGTACACAAATACTGTCAAGACTGAAAGTGGCGAGAGAAGCATTGACCACGAGGGGAATACACATATTTAATCTCCTCCCAGATAACCTAAAAATTGAGAAGAATATAAATTCATTTAAAAAAATGGTATTTAAACTTAAATTGTTAGAATTTTTTTTTAAATATTACTACTATACTATACTACACTACTTTATATATATACTACTATACTCTGTACTTAAGTTAAGAAAGCGAAATATTATATTTCTTTTAACTTAATTAAACAAAAAAAAAAAACAAAAATTATCCTTCGTCTGCCAGTTCCATGCCTCACTGCCAGTCACACAATGGTAATAGACAGATTTCTAACCTTATCCAAATCGCTAACCTGATAAAATCTAATCCAACATGATCTAACTTGCCAAGGTGCCAAGTTGACAATAGACAGGTGACTTCCTGTCGGATACAATATTTAAGTAGACACGATGTGAGTCGACATTCGTTTCTTAACGGAGAATAATTAATGTAAATAGTGCTGCCACATAAATAAAAGTAACAAAAATCCAATAAATTTACCAGAATGGAAACTGACATTTCTGGCTAGAAACTCGAGACAGCTTCTTGGCGATAAAAGCTAAACTTTCTCGTCGCCTCCAATAAATAATTGGCCGTCACTTTGCAGTGTCGGGCCGGGGCCTAAATCAAGTCAGCCGGATAAGTAATTTGAAGTGACAAAACGTTTCCAATTTACAAATGTGATAACTGTGCGGTGGCTATTTAGAGAAATGCTTGTACGAGTACATGTAAGTGTGGAGAGAGCAGCAAAGCTAGTGAGCAGCTAAAGTCAGTCTAGAAAGTTGTTAGGTAAGTAAAGAAAACGTTAATCCTAAACCACAACTTCCGTATTCAGTATGACTGCTTTTCAAAATATCCTTGTTTTAAGAAAATCAACTATTCTAATGCACTCGAATTCGACCGGTAAAAATTGAACGTTAGTATTGCAGATTTTAATATTAAGTTCTGCAATAATTATGGAATTTCATGTTTGATTAAAAGACTGAAGGCTTTTTATTAAACTGCAATAAAAAGTTAAATGAAACATGACTTTAAATCTTAACTTAATTCCGCAGCATTTCATAATAATGAATATACAGCCTTACGATAAACGATCGAGTATGTGAAAGATACATTCATTGCTTATATTGTCACAAAGGGTAATTTGTGTGTTGTTTACTTATATAATTTATAATTAAATAATAATATTTATAATTTCAACGAATTTCGGATTTTCTAATCTATTTTAAATGTCCTAAATATTTCTTATTTTTAAAGATGTCGTAAAAAATACCATTTGAGAAACTAGATAATATTACCCACCTTTTAGATTTATGTATTTGAAATATACTTTATTGTTTAAAAATTACAGTATTTTTATGTTCAAACATGAAATTTTTTTTAAAAAAGCATGCCCCAAACATTTTCCATTAAAACATAGAAAAATTTCGGAAAATTCAAAATTAAAACAAAAAACAGTCCATTTGTTCAAAGAATTTGCAACAAAACTACTTCACTTTTTATCTCGTTCATCCAATTAGAAATTTAAAAAAATATAATAATTTCCCAAGAATAACCGAAAAATCTGACATTTTGTTTTCAAAAAAACATTACATGAATCGCGCGTAAAATATATGTCAAAACTGGAAAAAAATCATGAGGGATCTTCCGAACTTCAGTGTTGTCAACATGATGACATTTTTTATTAGTAACTTTCCAAAAAAATAAAATGTACAGTCTTTATGTAATGTGTAACAAAATCGCCTTTTAACGGTCGTGATGTGTTTTTTTTAAGGTTGATTTTTTAATATTATTTTAATGCGTGACATTTGTTGTTGTTTTACATAATAATAATAATTATTATTTATTCTTCTTATCATATTATTTTTTTTTATGTAAAAATTGTAAAAAAATTATAATAGTTAACTGTTGATTTCCCAAAGATTAATAAATGAAAGAAAATGAGAATGCTTTAGACAACACGACTGAAGTAAAACTTGTGCTCCATCTATATGATAGGAAGATAAAAAGAAACTGTGCGCGCGCACTGCTCTTTCTTGTTTCTACAGTGTGATACAGACAATAGGCCTGCACTGTGTCTTAGATATGTGAAACGTAACTGGCTATGAGAGAAAGAAAATGTGTGCTCGCACCTCTCTTTCTTGCCCCTACAGTAATATACGAAACGTAACTCTCTCTCTTTCTATCTTCACTAACTTATATCTCAACTACCGTTTGCCTCGCCTTTCGTAACGCTCTCGTCACGCGTTCGCCAGCTTACTCCCCAAGTCAAGCGTGCGTAAAGAAGTTTTACTTAAAAAATAAATAATATGAAAGTACAGGTGATTGGTTTCTATGAATAAATGCATATTTTTATGTGTAGGTAATCGTAATTTTTATTATTACGAGTCAACCCCGGTTCCACTTAAGTGACATTCGTTCAAATGTTAAGTAACGTGACATTATATAATAAAATATCGCACTCAATTTAAAACAATGAAAACATTATTTTATTTTTGAAATATCGGCGAGTAGGTACCCAACTGCATTTTGTTAATTATAATTTAGTTACATATATGTTACGTATATATACCATATATGTAACTAAAGGAGGATTAAAATGTACGTTTGTGTTTAAATTGAATAAGTGATCAGTGTTTTTCGGGTTCATAACTAACTTTCATATTAAATCACTTTTTAAATTTCCGGAAAAAAACACTAATTTTCTTAAGTTCTTGCTTGCATCATTGATTCAGAAGCGAGATGTGGGCGTAGAGTGATGAGGCTTGGTGTGCTATGAACTAATTCACATTTGATATGTTTACGGAAAACAGGAGTTTTTTCGGTAATTTGATGTGTTTTCTACAGCTGAATAATGTTGTTTTTCATGGGTTTCAATACATACATATTATTTGATCTTTTTTTGAAAATATGCGGTTGGTTGCTGAGAGCCAACAATGTTGAAATCCACTTCCTTTTACTAATTGATTTTCGAAGGTCAAAAATTACAGTCTTACCAATATTCAGATTGTTAGGGGACGCACTTGACTTACTTCAACCACCGATTCCTTATATTATTTGAAGTAAAAAATGTTAACGAAATTTTGGTCACCGGTGATTTTTTTTAATTTTTCTCCACTACCAAAAAAAAAGTATCGTTCATATGTCATCACCGGTCACTCAGCTGAGTAAATGTCCAACCCCTCACCGCGACCAAAATTTCATTTAAGTACATTTTTTGCTCCAAATAATATCAGGAATCACCTAAGAGACCACACTATGCGACATGTTGTTAGCAGATTGCGGACCTCAGATTTTCGGATTTTCGTCAGTTGACCAACAGGGATGTGGCTTACAAACTGATGCAGGGTTGTCAAAAATTAAGACAATTATGTATTTTGTCGCGAGTCGTAAATAATAGCAGTTTCTGTTTTATATATACATATATTTATAAATCTACATCTATATATTATTTTAAACATAGATATTAGATTATAAATAAAAAAAAAACAACGAAACTTTTTTCGTTTATTTATTAATCTTAATGGTGTAATTACATACTTACACTAAATAAAGTTTTTTTTTTTAATACATAACCATATAAGTTGTGTTACACCTTTCTTTAGAGTAGGTAGTGCTCATGTAAAAGAGGTGGAGATTTAAATAACATTTTAACATATTTTTTAGAAAAAGAGTAATAAATGAAAAAAAATATATATATATACACTTTTATATATAAAACAAATTTCAGTTCCATAAAAAAATAGTTGACATGACCTGACTCAAGTATCAGATTCACTTGGTCGTGTCATGTCTTCCTCAATAAAAAATATTTAAAAATAAGTTTAAAAACAAAAGTAATATAGGTAAAATATTGTGGTGTGATATAAATTTTGGCTCAAAAGCAAAAATGAGCAATTCTTCATGGCGAAACACCAATAATAATAAAAAATACCATACCAAATTAGGTGACACTTCAAAACATTAAGAATTTCCACGAAAATAGTATTAACCTATTGGTTGAGAAACAATGTCAATTTATTAAAATATTGTTTCACTAGAATAGTCGGCTGCACAAGGCACCGCGAAATCCTTCAGATGGACCTTTGTTTTATCGAAGTGCTCACTTATAAAATGGGCTGAACTTATTGCGCTACGGTATTTTGGAGACCAATTTTCTCTGTTTGTTGCTTTAATCCATGCGTTAAAACTGTTTTTATCCTTTGGAAATCTGTGAATAGTTAAATATTTAATAATTAACCAATTTTAGCACAGCCCTGAATAAAAAGTAACGCAAAGACAAAGATTATTCTGTCTCTATACGTTCGCCAACAATTTAACGTTGGTATTATAAGATAGAAAGAGACCGAGATACATTCAGACGCCGACTGAAATCGTATGTGGCATTCTTATAATTCAGGCAAGATTTCTTATTACTAAAACACATTAAAAGTGCATTAAAACGCAAACAAATCGAAAGTTTATTATTTTGACATTAATAGTAAAAGGATTGTTTAAATATTGGTGGAAGTTACTTATGGCGTTTATAGTTAAACTTATAAATATTTGAGATCAAAGATTGAACAATGCAAAAAACATGAATTCTTTAATGAAACCTAACCTGTGAAAACTGATTTTTTTATTATTTTGTACTACGGTTGAGACACTTATACACTGCACATATAGCCATAGCGTTTTTTTTTAATATTTCGCTCAATTAACGTAATTATATCAATATTTTTGCACTTTCGACCCTACGCACATCTGACAGATCATAACAGTGTGAAGTTCGCGCGCTTTCAATTGTGGCTACATACGGTTCAAATCTTATGTTTTTAACAGCAAACGTTTGTCTCTATTTCTCACACGTTCATGGAAACGAGCGGAAAGGGAGAGATATATTTTCTGAATTTGTCAACGATTTGTGCAAATATTAGTACTCCCTCTCTATACTCTGAGGGAATCACTGGTTAAAGTAAGTCAAGTACGACCCTTCAGAGGGTATTACCAGAGAAAACCAGAAATTTTTAAATCAGATTTTAGACGTATTGACTCTTTTCCACAAAAAATTATAAATGGATTTCTAAAGATTGTTCTTTTATCTAGCATTCGCATGTTTTAAATTTTGAGTAAAAATGTTTATTTTTAGTATAATAAGGTTAAATTTTCTAAAAAGATTTTTTATTATAACACACCCATTTCAAATCATATAATCATGCAGTAAAATAAATCTATACCTGATCTCGATATCGCATGTTTTAGAATTTTAATTTTAGTTTAAATAAAATCATTAAAAAATATATACGTACATGTGTTTCTTGCGAAAATTGGTCCGTTTGTGTATTTATTTATGCACTTACAAACTAACATATTTCAGATTTTTTTAAAATTCTTATTTAACTTAGACATTATTGAAAAATGATAAATACTTATAATCAAAAAATAATTACAAAAAGTACATTATTTTAATAGTTTTATCATCACGCCTTTCAGCATTTTTGGCTTTAGGTATAAATTAAAGCAAATTTGGAATGAAATAAAATCGATATTGAGTTATAATTTTAAAAAGCTGGTAGTTTCTCATTGTAGCCGCCTTGCACGATCGTAAGAACAACTTTCGACGAAATGTGAATTTTCGGCCGCTGGCTGGTTAAACGCTCTTAACACCCTGTACACCAATACTAAAAAAAAACAAAGATGCAAACTGATTTATTGAGTCTTCCTGCTTTGCTTTTACTATAAATACCATTTTACTATAAATAATCTCAGTATCACCCTGGTTCCTGATTCAGAATAGAAACGTTGCTGAAATGCCTAGGTACAGCCTTACAGCCTTTGCTGAAATGGCTTTGGTGATCTGATCTGAAGAGTCAGGTACCTACTTCCCAACCTCCTCTATCCCTATCACTCCTCCCATCCTCCTTCCCATCCTCCTCTATCACTAGCAAACACCGCCACCGAAAAGGCTAACTTACTAGGTAAAATGTTTGCGGATAACTCAAGCCTCGATGACCAAGGTGCTGTCCTGACGTCGGTTCCTCACTGCGGCTTTCGTATGAAAAAGCTGAGGATCCGGCATCGGGAAGCACTCCATGTTTTACGAGGGCTTGATGTTAATAAAGCTAGTGGGCCTGACGGAATACCTGCCCTGGTACTGCAGAGGTGCGCTGCAGAAATAGCTCCAATTTTGACGAAGCTTTTTAAAATGTCGCTGAAGACTGGCTCTGTGCCCTCTGGTTGGAAAAAAGCTGTTATCCATCCTATTCCAAAGAAGGGTGACCGCTCCAACCCGGCCAACTACCGCCCCATAGCGATCACATCAGTTCTGTCTAAGGTGATGGAACGTGTGATCAACGACAAACTGCTCACATACCTCGAGAAGAACAAAATTATTAACGATCGTCAATACGGATTCCGGCGGAACCGCTCGTGCGGTGATCTTCTCGCGTATGTGACGTATGTTTAGTGGCGATGCCTGGAACGTTTCGGTGAGACCTAAACGGTTGCACTGGAGATCTCCAAGGCTTTTGACCGGGTTTGGCACCGAGGACTTGTCAACAAACTGCATTCTTACGGACTTCCCGCATCCTTGTGTACGTGGATTGCCGACTTCTTGAGGGAGAGGTCGATTCAGACGGTAGTCGATGGTTTCACCTCTTCCTCACACTCGATAAATGCTGGCGTCTCGCAGGGATCAGTTCTGTCTCCGACTTTGTTTTTGTTGCACATCAACGACCTTTTGTCATGCGCACCAATTCACTGTTACGCGGATGACAGTACAGTTCATGATAGCTTTTTGTTTGACAAGCCCCCAAAGGGCTCACAAACTCCAACAGCTTGTAGGGCTTTGAAGCAAAGAATGGACGGTTACCTCGAGAGTGTTTTCTCTTGGGGTAAAAATAATCTCGTTGAATTTAATGTTTCAAAGACTCAATCTTGTCTGATTACGTCTAAAAGGAATCGAAATGAAAATCTAGTCTCCTTCAACGGAAGCAATCTTCCGAACAGGACCTCCATCGATATGCTTGGTCTAAGTCTAAGTGACCAGCTCAGGTACGGGGGCTCCATCGAAACCAGAGTTAAGTTAGCCTTATCCGACTTATCAGACTAAAATTACCAGAGTTAAGTTAGCCTTATTCTTTCTATTCTTTTTATTTCCTTTTTTATCCACATGTTCATACCCATAATTATTTGACTGTCCTAAAACGGGATAATACTCCTAGTTGGGCAGTCAAAATTTAATAAATTATGTATATAAATGTATATTGCTGTGCTAAATAAACAAACAAATAAATAAAATAAATAAATAAACTCTAAGTGACCAGCTCAGGTATGGGGGCTCCATCGAAGCCAGAGTAAAGTTAGCCTCACAGAAACTGGGCGTACTGTACAGGGCCCGCAGATACTTTAATAGTACACAACTGCTAACCCTGTACAAATCACAAGTGCGCCCCACGGTTGAATTTGGCAGCCACCTCTGGTCTGGAGCTCCAAAATACCTGAAAAATACCCTCGACTCTGTGCAGAAACGGGCGGTCCGTTTGATAGATTCTCCCATCTTAACAGACGGATTGCAATCTTTAGAGCACAGGCGTCGGGTGGGAATGCTATCCTTGTTGTACCGGTATTACAATGGAAGATGCTCCGAGGAACTAGCATCATTGATCCCTTCGGCACCGGTGCATAGTCGGGAAACACGCCAAACGCGTGCCCAACATTTGTACACGGTTGACATTTGCCACATGAGAACGGGTCGTTTCTTCGACTCGTTCTTGTGTTCAACAGCTCGGCTGTAGAACGATTTGCCGGCCTCTGTGTTTCCTCCTTCCTACAACATGGGTCTCTTCAAGACCAATGTTCATTCCTTCCTCTCCTCAAAAAGACCCTCCACACAGCATCCCAGATGACATAGGCCCTGAGGGAAATTATTTTCCTCAGGGCCTCCTGCGTGGAGTTAACGTAAAAAAAAAAATATCTCATCTCCTTCACAACGACCTCACAACGTACAAAGATTGAATATAATCAAAGATATTGAAATATAAGTAGATGTGCTATCTGCTGTTTTTACTATGTGGGTCTGCGCTTCCGGGTGTCGCCGATAATGTTTACCAATTAACAAATAAACGAAAAGAACAAATGATTAACGAATAAACCAAACGAACGTTAAACTAAATGAACGAATTCTTTCCTTATTCAAAATATATTGTTAACCAATATTAATGCACATTTTCAAAAAATCAACGAAATGAACAAATTCTTTTTGTATGAAAACTACGCTAATTAGCGCGTATTCCGGCGACAGTTGCGCGGACACCATAGCATATCTCTTCTGTATTTGAATATCTTTGAATATAATATATTCCACTGGCTCCAGATAGTAGAAATCTGTTGGGACCCTCACACGACATAGGTACTTACATTAAAAAAAGTTCGGTCCTGCCTCTGAGAGCTTAGTAGGAATCGCTCTTTCCGTTGTTTGTGTCGTTTATAAGAAAAGAGAGAGAGATTACCCCGGAGCTTGTAAAAGCTGTTAATTCAGCGGTGTGCATTCATATTTTAAGTGCTCTTAATAATTAGCATACTAAGTTATTTCAATAACGGTTAAGTTGCCAGTCTTTACAAATTTCCGAGGTTCTCGTTGAATATTTCAATTTATATTCTCATTAAATTCTCATCACTTGTTTGATCTCTTACCATATAATAATCCTCCTAATATACTAATAGCGTATGGATATTGACTAAACAAATAGCCGCTGCGATGACAGGTCTTATCTTTCTGTTTGATTTTCAAGAGTAAATACAGTTTGATTTGCAATGGATATAAATGATGGAAATATAAGCGTGGTACGTGGTACCTACCAATCATTACATATTACCAAGCTCTCTGAATCTTGACTCATTCATTGTGCATTGAGTAAAAAGTAATAAGCAATTCAATTACGAGATATAATAGTTAGTAGGTAGGGACTGTTTTTTATTGTTTCAGTATTGTGTACACCAGAATGTTCGACCATGAGAAGAATTTTATCAGTAAATATTAATGTTATTGTATTTTTTAAACATGTTTATAATTATACCTATCTTCAGAGATTCACGTACACGAGAGTATGACGACAGTGACGCATTAATGAAAAGGTTTTTCGTGGGTAAAAGAAAAAATTGGCTACGAAAATCAAATAGATGGAAAATGTTTTTAAGATGTATTGTAACGGGAAATTAAATAAAATCCACAATTTTTACGGTAAACTTTATTTTGATAACAAAATTTATGGGTTCACTCCCAAAGGAACGTAATTGTTCTCTCAACAGCCCGTTTAACCTTTTATCAAAAGGGTTACGACGAGTGTATTCAGTCTACGCTGGCTGAAATCCGAAGTCGACGGTTTACGACGTGTCTCTCTGATCCAATCCTGCCAGAGATTTTACCTGAAGATGCGCTGTCAGAACCGGGAAGCAACATAACTCTCAAGAGTTAAAACATGAGCTTATCATTCCATCATTGGTCATCCCAGCAGTAATATCCCTTCCAGGGATCACATCTGTAAAACTGAATGAAGCTTTCAAGCTACTTCGCAAGATTTTAGCAGGGAAGTACTTCTCTACGTGACTGACAGAGGCGCTGGGTTCGCCTCTGCGAACTTGGAGGTCGGCTGAGTCGGCTAGCGAGCGACCGGCAGATCCAATCTTGCTCCCTCCCTATGTTACTACTTCTTATTATAAATACATAAACATCAATAAACCAGATTGTCATAAGAATATACTGATCATAGTGTTATCCTCAAAAGCTAAGTTTCGGAGTACTTAAAAGTGTAGAACACAACATGTGCCAAAAAGCAAGATGCAAATGGAACGCAACGTTTCTCAATATACCCTTAGGCTAACTACGCACTATGCGGTTAGCCGGAATGCGGTCAGCCGTCCGGTTAATCGCAGTCAAAAATATGTATGAAAAATTAGTTTTTATTGTCACTGTCATGCGGCTGCCGCTATACCGTTGCGGTCGCTCGCAGCACTGCGGCCCGAGTGATGGCCATCCGGGCGGTTGCTATACATACTACGCGGTTGCTAGTAGTTTGCGGTTGGCCCCCCGACACTGACGACGAACGTGTGTACTGACGCCCTAAAAACGGACGCTATGAATTTCAATATAGAAAAGTTTATAATTGAAATACAGAATAGGCCGGCAATATGGAATAAGGCCGGCAAAAGAGAAACTTACGGCAAAAAGCTTGGGAAGAATTGGTGGAAATCTATGGAACTGATTTACCACAGGATAAAAAAAAACAACTCGGTAAGGCCGGTTGCAGTGCACGACCGACGGTCGGTCCTGACGATCGCGTGCCACCGACTGGCCGTCGGTGCGTAACGTCAGTACACGCCTGACCAACAAGCAACAAGCTGATCGGACGTCGTACGCGAAATGGACGCGTTTACGAATAGTTTAATTGCTGCTTATTATCTTCGTAGACGTATAAGGAACAGAAGACGTAGATATCACCGATCGATGCAACACTGTCCAGCTCGTCGGTCGACCGACGGTCCGCATGCGCACGCGCTCGACCGACGATTCTCGTACGCACTGCGTAGCGATATACGCATGCGTACGGTCGGTCCTGCACTGAATTTTCATACAAATTACAAATTGCACTGCAACCGGCCCTAATTTTTTTTTTTTTTTTTTTTTTTTTTTTTTTTTTTTTTTTTTATTGAAATAATAGATAATACATAATATAATCAACAAACAAGTCCTGCTAAGCCAATTGAATCGGCTTGTCAACAGGTGCTTATATTTTAGTTACATATTTATACATATTTAAAATTTACATCTTATATCTACAGATACAACATTTTTTCATACATATCAAAATCAATATAAATCTTTTTTTTCCGATAGCCAATTTTTCACCATATATTTAACCTTATTCATAGAATTACATTGCTTTATAGTGTCAGGTAATAAATTAAATATCTTCGGTATGATATATTGAAACGTTCTCTGTCCGTACTTATTGTTAAATTTCGGAACTATTAACCCGTCGTTACGCGTGAATCTAGTGCTGTATTTATGTTCTAATTTCTCTTTATGCTGCGGGGTAAATATATGTTGAATTATAATTTTGTGCCAAAGTATTGCCTTAACAGGTAAAATTTTGGCACTCTGAAACAGCAACGGTTTATTTTGTCTCTGTTTGAAAATATTAGGGACGACCAATAATTTTACAATTGCGTTTTGTACAACTTGCACTTGTTTCAGATTGGTTATAGAAGTATTTCCCCATATTGTTAATCCATATCTTATAATAGATTCTGCTAGTGACATATAAATTATTTTAAGTGTTTCAATTGATAGGAAAAAATTTAATGTGTACATTCTGCCAGCAATCGATCTGAGTCTTTTACAGGTTTTTTTTATATGTTTGTCCCATTTAAAAAAACAATCTACAGTAACACCAAGATACACGTATTCCGAAACTAATTCTAAGCTTTCACATTTACAATTAGTTGGAATATTTTTATGAATGCAATTAAAATTATGAGATATAATATTAGGATTAAATTGAAATTTGGCATTAGGTGATCTTATATGCATTACTTTGGTTTTTTTAGCATTTATTAATAGTCCTGCATCATGTGACCATTTACAGAGTTGATTAAAGTCAATTTGCATGAGTTCAATTACAATTTTTAGATCTTTATGTGATATGACCAATGCCGTATCATCTGCGAATACAAAATGTTTCACAAAAGAGAAAAGTTTTTTCATTATGGTTACATAAATTATATATAGTGTAGGTCCTAATATGGAACCTTGTGGAACTCCTGCAGATACATTTTTTGTTTTACTAAAAGTATTATTTATTTTGATACATATTTTTCTATCTGTAAGATAATCTTTAAATAAATTTAACACATTTCCTCTTATTCCAATTTTTTCTAGTGTTTTAAGCAGTTTTTTGGAGTTAATTGTGTCAAAAGCTTTAGAGTTATCAATAAATAAAACAATAACATGTAATTTATTATTCAATTGGTTATTTACGTAATTGGAAAAATCTTGCAGTAGTTTTTCAGTATTTTTTTTTCTTTGGAAACCATATTGACTTGGATCAATGATAGAGAATTTTTCAATATAATTATTTAATTTATTTGATAAAAATTTTTCAAGAATTTTTTCTAATGCTGGTAGAATACTAATAGGCCTATAATTTCCCAGTTCAATGTGTTTTCCACCTTTAAATATTGGTCTAGTGATGCTACATTTAAATTCTTGTGGAATTTTTGATTGATTTATTATCAAATTTATTAAATGAGTAATTATTGGCCCAAGAGTTTTTATATTTCTTTTTAAATCAAACATTCTTATATTGTCAATACCTGTGCTTTTAGAGTTTTTCATTTTTTTAACAATGTTTTCAATATCGGCTCTTGGTTAAATAACGTTTGTGATTTATTAACTAAACGGCGCTATGTAAATTTATCCAAAATTAAATTAATTATTACAATTATTAATGTATAATAAATAAGCGTGTATATGTAATAAGAGTTTACATACATATTAGAAGTCTTTTATCGTATGGTCATATTTTATCAATACCTCCAATAAGTTATGATTATGAGAGTTGAATACATTGGAAGGAGAAGATAGAGAGAGAGAGAGACGAGATCCAGTGCGGAAAGAAAGAAGCGTGGCGGATAGCCAATGTTTTGACTCGCTGGGAGATATATGGGAAACAGGTGTACCGCACCGCAGGCGGTCAGTTAAATGAATTGAGCTTGTCCGCGTCGCTATAAAGACAAAACAAAATGATCATTTACATCCAGACTTAAATAATTGAATCGTATCTCCTGAAGTTTATTAATTGTTTATAATGGATTTTTCCACGGCGCTGTGAGAGCTTTTTCATTTTATTTTTTTCAACATGCTAAGACATTTATTATGTTGATAATGAACGCCAGTGTATTTTCAAGATGTGCTGATATTGTAATGATGCCTTAAAATACGTATTTTTACTGCTCACTATTACAGCATATTACGTTAATAATTTTGAGAAAAGAGCTTATTAACTCAGCGTGCCTATATTTTCGATAAACTTTATTATAAATATACTCATTTATCTCAATACTATAAAATTGAGTGTCTTGATTTTGTTTTTACAAAAAAAAAATCATAAGTAGAAATATAAAACCGTTAGACAGATGAAGTGTTCAGTACTGAATTTATTTATTAACGGACTTAACTTCTAATTTAAAATGTAGATAATACGAAATAGAATAAGAATATAACTTATAAGTGAAGGATGGTATATGGATTAAGCAAATACCAAAGACGCAATTAAACACAAGAAAAGAGAAGTAACAAGTCACATAAATTCCCTTGATCAATTTTTCGAAACATTATCTCAAATAGATATATTTAGTTATCCAGTGGAGCGATCACGAGAAATAAGTGGATTTGCCTCGATCGGTCGAGATTTCCCAGAAGATCATTATTTAAATTTTTCGCCAACAAAAAAAAAATACCTTTGAATTTTAACATGGAGACATAACAACTTAGGGGGCGTTCAAGTAGGTATTACGTAGCGCAATTTTTGAAGATTTTTGACCCCCCCCCCTCCCCCCTCCCCCCATGTAACGCGCCGAAATGTTTTTCAGTATCACCCCCCCCCCCCTAAACGTTACGTAACGCCCAAGTGACAATTTTTACCTGAAAGGCACAATTCAGTTGCGCAAAGTACTGGAAAGTCGCTTAAATTCCTTTTCTCTTGTTTTAATCGCGTTTGCGGTAGTAAATTAAACAAGAGACTTCGAGAACGAAAAGGATTGCCAACTTGGAAGATTTTAATTCCCTGGTTTTTTTTTAATCTAAATAGAGAAAAACATGTTACGTAATACTTAAACTGCCCCTTATTATAGTGCTATGTAGCCAATGAATTACTTAACCTGTATTTTATCGTTTATCTCATATTTGTAGGATTTATAAAAATTATATAAAAAATAGTAAAGTTTATAACCGCGCGAATCCTGCGTGTTTTTTACGTTGAAACTGCCTGGAGGGTTACTTATTCGAGTCAACATAAAACATTTTCGATTTCTGTATGTTATCGGTGGTATACTAGATAATGAAAGTCCCATATATTTGGAAAAAGGACTTAATTTTAACCGTAAACAGCTGATCAAAAAAACGGTGTGAAAAAAAAATTAAAAATCTATTTTCAACATCATTCTAAAATAGTCTACGAAGTTCGGATTTACGATATCTATGGTCATAATAGATAAAACGTTTCAATAGCTTCGTTTTAAAATAAATGGCTGGCCAAGGAAATGTTTTAAATAATTACAATAAATGTTTTACGAATGGTATGAAAATACCATAATCGCTCCAGTGGCTACGATGACGGTTAACCTCTGATAGGAGAAAATACTTAGAGAGAATGAATTATGGCTGTGAAAAAAGGATATATTTACAAGTGTAAAAGTTTAGTGAATAACTAATCAACTATACAATAATAGAGTGTTGACATCTTAGAAAGGGGCTTTGAACGGGTTAGGTAATGGAATAATAGCAGACCATCGAGCGAAGAAGATTTTCCGAAAAGTCGTCTATTGCCCTGCAGGTGAAATATTTGCTTTTCATAGAATTGTTCTGATCTTTTGGGAACGTTGTTTGCATTTTAGCTTGAAAACGTCTCTTCTCGATCTTTGATATTTCGCGTCACATGCACTCAGTATCTTCGAGAGAATGTTGCTTTTATCCAAGTTTTCACAAAAAAATCCTTACCAGTATAACGGCTAAGTATGTTTAATACCGCGTATGACTCAATATTTCAGAATACATATTTTTGCGCATTTAGTTGATCAGCACAAGCCGCATCGATTGGTGCTTTCAAATATACTATATAATATAATATATGTACTTTCCCTATCCCCATATGGGGGTGTGCTGGACCTCGTCCCTGCTTCATCTTTAGTTACATTATTAATTTTGCAGATCTTTCTCAAATCTATCTGCGCCTCCCCCAATGACATGTACAGGCTTGAGGCTTGATCAGACGACCTTGACTGTCCTTTGTCCTGCCTCTGACTACCCAACCCTGAATTTTCTTTTAGTATTCGGGTATTTTACCCCAAATATTCAGTTAACATTCTTTGAGGCTTCACTGAGTGGTTGGCTAAGGGACACGGAAGCTAAGTGTAGTTTATGGTCAGACCGAAAGCCATTCACATTTTTTGTTGGTACTTGCCAATTGATTTGAGATTTATTGTATTACTTATGTTCTCTATTTTATGCAGGTGCTTGCAGGTTTTTACAGATGCAATGCTGCCTCATGGAGTCTCATGAATGAGTTTTTCTTTTGCCCTGTTTAATTTATCTTTGTCTTACTAACCTATTTTTTTGCATTTTGTTTTTTCCTGTTAAGCACTTGCATACTACTTACTAACAACGTATGCAAGGACACTAGAGGTCTAGATTCGTTCAAAATAAATAAATGTAGCTTCGTTTAACAAAAAAAATCAGAATCTTGCGAGAGCCTTGAAGGAGTAACCATCAGTTACGTATACCAGGGCGGGTAAGAGGTGGATTACCTCCACTGGTGCTTTCAAAATTTTAATTAGGTCAAAATAGACTGCTTGTGCAGTTGAGTCAATACCGCAATTAAACCATCTACAGTGCCATAAGCAAGCAAGAGCGCGTATTATATCCCTAGATAGTTTTTTTTCATTGGCATAGCAGAATTGCACTCCAACACGGACGATAAGAGTCATTCCTTATTAAATTGTAGTCTAGCAATATATCTAAGTACACACCTCCACTTTGGAGATAAACGTTAGGCAAAGGATTTGTTTTTTTTTCATCATATAACATGTCTGAAAACATTTTTTGCCAGCCAGTACACGAAATTTTAACAACTTATGTTTCAGATAAATTTTCTTTTAAGACAAGTGAAGTGTCACGTAGCTCTGCGCACTTTAACAAAACACCATTAGTTTCTACTCCGCGGGAAACATGAGACCGGCGGAGGTGATTTGATATTTAAATTAAGAAAAATGTCCGTGTTCTGTCAGTGATGTGTTTTCTGGGAAATTTCGTAGGGTAGAATTTATCGCGCTTTCAAAATGTGCCACAAAAAGTGGCAAGATTAAGTAAGCATTAGTTATTTACCGCAGTGTTGACAATGCCGACAACAACTGATAATGCCATTTGCCATTATTTATGTACATTCCAATGACACCATTTGCCATTTTACCACGTACCACTCAGCGTCACGATGGCCTTCATTGCAAAATGGTAAGAAGACTAGGTGTGTTTTGGATGTCAAAATACAGATAGATGTTCCTTCTTATGAATATTATATATAGTTTTGTGACAGTTGAAAGTCATGCCATTAAAAGAATAATTTCAGTAGTTCCTGGTTATTCTGTTAAATTATGCAAACTTGTCAAAACATAGCTCTCACCTACAAGTAAATTCAAAGCTGTCCCTGGTACTCATAAATATACCAAACCACTCTTGATTTCCTGTTATTTTTCCGGCTTAAACTGTTTTCCTAAATAATCAAGGTGCATTTGATTTTGTTCATAAATTCACATTTTTTCCGTATCTTATCTTTTATTTGTTTACAGTATTTTAAACGATTTTAGTCCGGAACAACGGAAAAATCAGTTGGTGAATCTTCATTTTGTTTTCCCCCTTGGTGTGATTAAATAGTCTCGATGTTTTCTGTAAGTCAATTTGGCGGCGGGTAAAAGTACCGCCGCCCCGGGAACCATTGATTGGAAAACCAACACCTCTGCCATAAGTCAACCCAAGTGGTTCGCTGTATTTGGTGACTTAGCAGGGATGCCCGGGTTTATGGGGTGAGGTTTGTCCAGGTCTTGACGGCGGATACGTCTGCCCACGTCCTGCGTAGCGGGCCGGATCGAGAGAGACTGGGTCAGGGAGGCCTTTTGACCTTTCCAGCCGGACTCTCTCGATCCATCGCCTTGCGCCACAGTTGGAGGGATGGATTCATTCGTCCGTCTCTCCTGGACGCACTAACCCCCAGATTCCTCATATCTTTTTCCTTTTTGAGGGAATTTATTTTACTCAGGGCATCCTGTGTGAGCTAATGTAAAAAAAAAATTCCAGTTTGGAAGATTCTCTGATGTAAGACCACCATTCAGAATTGAAATGGCTTAAGCCGTGTTTGGTGACCAGATCTCATCTTCCTCTGCCCCATTTCCTCCCCCTCCCACTGCCTTCAGCCTTACAATATATCCCAATTGGGGATGCCATAGTCTCACTAGCTTTAGACGGAAGCAGTTGTGAGTCATGTGAGGTTTCCACATAAAAAGATCATAAAATCAATTACTTAACTTTTAATTACTCTTCCTGACATTCCAGGATATTTTGAGGAGAAGCCTACGTATAAATTCAGTTCAAAAACTTAAGCCTTTCGTTTGAATTTTTCTATCAGAGTTCAGGGAATTATGAAAAACAAGAGAATGGAGAAAATATTTCAACATTTATTAAATTTAGTTTTTGATAAATATGTACTGCAATAAAATATTTTTATTTAGGAGTAGGTAGATGGTTTCTGTTTGAATTGAATAATTTCCACCTAAATCTATTGAGTCACCAGTATTTTTTATCGCCTGACTGGTTAGTAATCTTGGCCATGCGATAAATAAGTCACAGTTATTTCTATCAGGGCGTTAAAGTGTTATCCGGACATTTTTTAAGCCTGTGAATAATGACACATTGCAGGACGTGACTGTGTGAAAAGTAAATATTTGTGTAACTTTAAATTTATGTTGAATAAATTCGTAAATTTCTGTAGAGAAAAAAATGTGTTGATATGGTGACAAATAATAAAACGTTTTTTTGGGAAATATTACATTTTTTAAGCACACCAGACGTAATAAATATTTTTGTTATACTTCAGTAAGCAGATTCAGATTCAAGGGGTAAGGTTTGTCCGGGTCTTGGCAGTGGATGCGTCTGCCTACCCAGCTCCGTGGCTTGTCGGATAGAGAGATAACGATTTTAGTGAGTCCCTACTGACTACTCCAGCCGTATTCTCTCGAAACATCGCCTTTCATCGCAGTGGGAGGAGGATTCATACGTCCGTCACTCCTGAACTTACCGACTCCCAAATTCCATGACCACACCATTTATTTGAAACTCTCGCAAAATCGCGTTCATATACGTTTTACATGATACTTTTTTTATATTTTAACCATCAGGCCCCCTAGCATGGTCAATCGACATAAATTTTATCGAAAATGTCGGTAACTTGAAATGGCTCCCGAGCACGACTGCAGGACGCTAACGAAGAAATAACAGTTTATGTCAAATAAATTAGGAACCTTTAGTCGATGTGAACTGTTATTTGCTCGTTAGCGTCCTGCAGTCGTGCTCGGGAGCGATGTCAAGTTACCGACATTTTCGATAAAACCTATATCGACCGACCATGCTAGGACCCCAGGTATAACTGTGCTGAGTGACTAGTGGATGAAGTAGCAAATCGTCAAACATTTTAAGGTAGATCTTTCTCCCGTTTCTCTTTTTCGAGTGATAAAGGCAATCGAATGTTCTTTATATTTGTTAAGTATTTTACATTCTACTTAAGTTGCCAATCTGGCTTAAAACGAATACAGTTTTGCTGATGTAGTAAGTACATAATATTTTTGTTCTTATTTGCAAAATATCTGTTTTCAATTATGTATATGAAAACAGTAATTCTGCACATCGCCGTACACCGTTTGGTAGACACAATTTTGCTTAACTCGTATGCAATCAACTACTAATACTAGCATGTCTACAGTGAAATGTTTATGATTAATTAACTATTTTATTAACTTTGGTACAATAGATTCTACGTGTTTTTTAATAGAAATGATTTACTTTGATATGGTGTGCAAATTAAGAAAAGCACTAGTCAGGGGGGCCTGGAGGAGCCTCTTCGAAGTTTTGGGTCTCCGAACCGGCTAGGACAAGGAAATAACGAAATATTTATGTGAAAACTCCACAAATTCTGAAAATACGCTATAGTGTAGTAAATTTGTTATCATATTTTCCTCAAACCGCACATAGCAGACGACCACATATGAGGGTTATTATTATTAGGTACTCATCATAACTATATTGAAAAACATGTTATTAAATTACATGCTATTACTTATGCAGACATTTTATGAACTTCAATGCAGAATTTTTTTATGTATTTAAAAAATAAATTAAATTTTAATTTGCCGCAATAAGAAAACAGTGAAAAATTACACAATGTTTTTGTGGTTTCTCTAAATTGCATTCTCTAAATTACACGTCTACTTTTAATTGTCTCTAATTTATTTATCGGAGGACAGTGAAGTAGGTGTCTATATGTGTATGTCTATTTGATAGGCAAAGTGACTTAAGTTTTTGTTACTGACAATCATAAATTCTGGAAATGTTATGTCTCATGCATTATACACGATATCCGGAAACCCGTATTATAAGCGGGAAACTGGCAATTCTATAGCACACAGAGTCGAGGTTACGCTTAACGCGTTTTAAAAGACATTAAATAGCTGATATTAACCCCCTTAATGATTAAAGCCCCACCAATTTTGTCAAATTTGACCTAAAAATTTTAACATAGGATTCGATTTACTTGTAAAAGAAAACCCAAATCACAAAAAGGTGTGCTACAGTACCGATACCAAATGCAACGCAGATTCACTATTTTCCCGGTTGTAGAACGAGTTTCCAGACACCTTGTGTACATTCCGACGAACCGTTTATAGCCAAAACAGATGTGCTACTGACCATAAACTATGTGTAAAAGAGGCTCACCAAAATACGTAATACTAGTAAAAGACGGCGTAAAGTTGTTCGGAAAATGTTCAATAAAATTTGGTTAAGCTCTGTTTAAAAGGTCTCATATACCTACTTTGTATAATATTTTATGGCAAATTGTATCTGCGAATAAAAATTATTCTTTGTATTAATTTGATGTAGTTAAGCAAAAGGGAACCAAGTGACTATTTTAGGTATTTTGACCATGTGAAAATATCCCTAATTTATGCTGCGTAAAAGAGAAAGAAGCATATTTTTTTCTTATTTTACTTCGAGTTTGAATTGCTTCCTTCACGCTTAATAAACCAGTATAAGAAAAATAAAACAAATTATTATGTGGATAGAATCAATCGCACCAATTGGGTAAGGCTTAGATCTTATACCAAAATCACACTTTCTGTTATCAGTATTATCTGGAGAATTTTGAAGTCGATTATCTCCATATTAGCAAAAAGCCACTTGGTTCCCTCTTGCTAAATAGCACTCAATTATGAGTAGGTTTCTACTTTTAGCTTCCTTAGCACATTTTGAACAAAATTTATTAGTTACCGTAGACACATTCATAAAATCATTTTGACTAAGTTCTGGAATCACACTTGACAATGATGGTCAAGTTTTGTTAATTTGATTCAATCATTTTTAGAATTTTGGAAACTATTTTATACCTACTCGAACGTTCGCGTTAATATTTGAAATACGCGTCCGGCGTCCGGGATTTCTGAGCCTTCGATTTGGAAACAATATGGAGATATGAACTGCGTATGGTGTAAGAGAGCCATTGAATGCTCCTAAATTTGACCGCTTATGCCATATTTTTAGGATTCATGAAAAAATTATAAAAAAACATCAAATTTACAAACTCTTGAGATCTGCGTATTATTTACCCTAAACTGGTTGCACGTAGTACCTATCTGGAGAGTATTAAATATGATGACTTCTATACGTTGTCCATATCATAGTTCAGGGATGGCGAACCAATGGCACGCGTGTCATTAATAAAAATGCCCGTGATATAAATATTGACACAATATTTTGGGCACGTCACTGATCAGTGATCACAAAATTTATTATGCACTACGACAAAAGTGTGAAGTATATAGTAGGTGAAAGAGCGAACCCGAGTGATCGCCGCGCTACAGAATGTTCGGGTGCGGTGCGCGGGCTGCGATACGCGATTTAGAAATACATGAGAAACCAGACGAAGACCAAGTTTCTGAAGAATTTATTTCTGTGATTGATTCTTCGATTAAGGAATTTTCTGGGAAATTTTCTCAGTTCAAAAAATTATCGGAAATACTGAAGTTTATTATTTACCCTGATGTGACGTCATTTGATAAACTGAATTTGTCCCCATTCGATTGGTTGGAAATTGATGAATTTGAAATGCAGCTGATTGATTTCCAGTTTAGTTCAATATGGATTCAAAAATTTGTTGAAACAATGTAGAGAGTTAGAATTAATTGAAACAGAAAGATTGACAGGTAATATAAGTGAAATTGCTAATAACAAAATTTTGGAAACATGGAATGCGTTACCAGACACATTAAATTGTTTGAAGAAGCTGGCTCATGCTATTTTAACAATATTGTCATCAACCTAGGCCTGCGAGTCATTATTTGCAGAGATGAATAACATTAAAGAGTCGGTTGTTTACCGTTGAGAAGATGAGTCCAGTTCAGCATGCATTCTTCTAAAAGTAACTTCTTACAACCCTAACATATGTTATTTATCACCTAACCTGCAATAACAGCAGTCACACTTATTTTACTTTCATTTAAATTACGCGTTTAATGCAAAATGTTCCTATTTTTCGTGGTAAATAAAGAGTTTTTAATTGATAGTAAGTATTTATTATTATTATTTTTCCAATAATCACAATGTCAAAATTATTTGTTGATACGTCTATGACCTCATTAAACATTTATTTAGAAAAATGGCACGTTGATACGTAAAGGTTCGCCATCCCTGGCCTAGTTCATCACAGATATAAATTTATAGAGTATTATACTGCCCTGAAGAAGCTCCTGTTGTAGCGAAACCCGGTCGACATAAAGTATAAAAAATAAAAGTGGTGTTTACAAAGTTATTCTTTTATTTAAACTTACAATGTCACATCACAAAGTATCTGCTTCATGTGAACGATATAAATTTAAATTCGAACATGTGTTTTTAATATGTAACAAATGATCAATGATTTGTAAGAAAAAATATTTCAAAAATTTCGATTAGCGAAATATCAATAACAAAAAAATACGAGTGTGCTTTAGATCACACAACTGAAGTAAAACTTCTGCTCCATCTATATGCCTCTTGCTCCTACAGCGTGATACAGATAATAGGCTTGCACTGTGTAACGTAACTGGCTATGAGAGAAAGAGATAAAGAAAATGTGTGCTCGCACCTCTCTCTCTTGCCCCTACAGTAATATACGAAGCGTAATCCCATTCAGCTACCGTTCGCTTTTCGTAACGCTCTCGTCACACATTCGTCAGCTTACTCCCCAAGTCAGGCGTGCGTAAAGAAGTGTTACTTCAATAATTCGGAAGATATGCAAGACATCGCTTATTTAAAAGTGAAAATACTAAGTTACGCGTAGGTAGCTTTGAGAAATCGAAGTATACGACGGGCGGTAACTTTTGTGATAATTTCAATAAATATTTTAAACATCTATTTGAATTGGCCATATTTTGGCCAGCGAACGCTTAAGGGTGTTTGCAAATTGGCCAAAATGTGGCCAAAACTGAAAATTTATAAGAACTTATATTAACCATTCTATTAACTTTGTTTTAATGCCACTTATTTATATTTTTATGGTGGTGAATCGCATATTGGTAGATATTTATTGGTATATATTTATTGGTAGATATTTATTGGTAGATATTTATTGGTAGATATTTATTGGTAGATATTTATTGGTAGATATTTATTGGTATTATTATTGGTATTTCTATTTACTTATTATTTTCATGAGAAATAGGTTTGTTTTCACAATGACGTGGTGAATGTCACAAATAACGTTTAATTTATTGCATTTACTACGGAGAATATTTTTGGTTTTATGTGTTTTCGTAAACATAAAGTGTAAATTTATCGACCGGCGTCAAAGGTGAAGTGTCGCTCTACGCGGTAATCGTTTTACTATCAAATAATGTCAACTATTATTTTAATAAATCTGAGAGAATGATTTGATCAAATTGTCAATATTAAACATTGTGACAGAAATCTGAAATGCACGTAGACCGTCGATGAAATCATGGCCGTGACAAATTAAATAAAAATTTCCCTTTATTAGGACTCTCATACATTATTGTGATTTGTTTTGGGGTTATTTTGCGGTTGTTATGCCGCGCTTCCTTCTTATTTAGCCACATTTTTGGACAGCGCTATATTATCCATCATAAGGGCAGATTGAACATCTGCCCCGATGATGGATACTGTAACGTTTTCGTTGTACTGTAAGGTTAGCTAAGGAAGGAGGAAGCACAACACGGCATAATAACCGAAACATTGATCACGATAATACTTTTGGCCGTGAAAATTTTAAATCATACATAAATGCATCAACTTACCAAATAAATTACAAGGGTAGGTAGATACCTTTTATAAACGACCTCAGTGGTCGAGGGTAAGGTTCTCAACTAGCAATCCTAACCTAACCAAAATCGAATACTTTGAATCTAATAAAAAAAATATATATTCAAATAGGTAACTATGTTAGGTAACAAATTTGATTGATTGTTCTTATAATAAACAAAAATAAATGTTTGTCATACATGAAACGTGAAAATTAAAAAAAAAATTGCAAAAGGTGGCACGCGAGCTGTTTGAAAATCTGAATATATTGAATGTGTGAGAGAGGGGAAGGAGATATGGGAGGGGAAGGGGAGGCGGAAGGGGAATGGGACGAATGATAAAAGACACACAGGGAGAAACAATTTCTATATTAGTGGCATCGCAACGCATGCCGGGAACTCGCTAGTATTTATTAAGTATTTAACTTGTGAATGGGATATGGGAGGGGAAGGGGAGGCGGAAGGGGAACGGGACGAATGAGAAAAGACACGCAGGGTGTAACAATTTATATATTAGTGGCATTGCAACGCATGCCGGGAACTCGCTAGTATTTATTAAGTATTTAACTTGTGAAGGGGATATGGGAGGGAAAGGGGGGCGGAAGGGGAACGGGACGAAAGAGAAAAGACACGCAGGGAGAAACAATTTCCATATTAGTGGAATTGCAACGCATGCTGGGAACTCGCTAGTGTTTAATAAGTATTTAACTTGTCATAATCGAGGGTTATAACTCAAACAAAATAATTGGATTATTAGTGGAACTTTCGGTATATTCGTCATAAAAATCATTTGTAAGTGAGACACCACTTTCAGAGGAAGGAAGATAATCCGTCGAGGAAGAATTTACGATACATGCATTTAAATTTTATTCGCCAATAAAATAAAGGAAAATAGTAATGACAAATAAATTTGTAAAAGAGTTTTAAAATCTTCTGGTCGTAAACATATTCTCATACATTAGGTAGTTGAACCTGAATTTAATGCACTTTTTATGTCTTCTGACCTGGCTTTTATGCATTATTTATTATTTTTATGTGACAAGATATGAATATCCCCTTCTCTAAATAGTTATCCTCGTCGTATTTTTCTTTTTGACCAGTGGTTCACAACAAATGCTATAAAATTATTTTTTTCCTGTTTATTCACATTTTTATCTCCTGGCAGCCAAACTAGGAATGTCCAAATTATGATGGTTGTTTTTCGGTATGTTTGCAATTATATAATTTTTGAAAATATTTTTTAACAACATGTATTGTGTATTAGATCATTACGGTGTGGGTCTAAAGGTTATTGTGGTAGTTCAATGGATAGAGCAGCCACCGATGACAAATCCCGTGAAATGTAATAATTTACTCTTATTCTTGTGATTGTGTAATCCAATTTGGGAGACGGGTATGGGTACCGCCGCCGCTGCCACCATTTATTGAATAACCAACATCCTTGGCGGAGGTAACCCCAAGATAAAAATACCAATAAATACTAAGTGGTTATATACGTTTACTACGTTTGATGAATTAGCTGGGGTGCCCGGGTTCATGGAGTTTGTCTAGCTCTTGGCAGTGAATGCATTTGCCTACCTACTGCGTGGCGAGCCGGATCGGGAGCAGTGACTTTTGGATGTGCTAGAGTGCTATAATGGCATTATTGTAGCCGAAAAAATTATTTTTATCATTATTAAAATCTTCATACAAAAAACCGATTTAGAAAAAAAAATTATTCATCTACTGTACTATGACATTATTTTTTAATATTAGCACATTAGCACACCCAAAACGAGCCGCCATTGATCTAAGAGACTGATTGAGGGAAACCTAACGTAGACCTCTCAAGCCGAACTCGATCCATCGCCTTCCACCGCAGTGGGAGGGATGGATTTGTCACTCCTGGGCACGTATTTCTTTTCCAGAACTTCCTCTCCTTCTTTTCACTAAAACGACCCTCAACACAGCATCCCCAAAAGACGAAATGGGCCCCTGAGGATTTTGTTTCCTGAGAGCCCCTGAACCAGCTAAAAATGCACGTAATAATATAGGTAATAAATAATATTTAATATAATAAATAGTTGACGGGCGTGGCAGCGTTGCCTGTTTTTTTCGGTCTTAATTTAGATCGGCATGTTTCGAATGATCTTGGAATATGATTTATATAGGTACTCAAAGAAAACAGATTATTATAAAAAATGCTTTCCATTATGGAAATACAGTAAGTATTGTCAACTCTCCTAACTTATTTCATTTCATAGAGCTATATTTTTGCCTACTCTATGTTTATGTAGGAATTGTACCTAATAAAAAACGTTCTGTATACAATATCAAGAATTATCGTTTATCCGATTTGACCTCAGCTACGGAAAAGCAAGGGCAAGGGAAGGCAATCACATCGGAGGTACTAAAACTTTATAAAATCCAATAAAGATTGAGAAGCCATGATTTGCAGTGTGTAAAGCCCCGGTCGTAACGTTTGATATTTTTGTCACGTTCATTATACTCCTAATAACACTTTAGACAGAAAACAATAAAGATAAATCAGCTACCGAACAGTGATCCCCTTGTCTCTTTACGATGCCATGGCAGCGATAAAACGACGAGACAAAAATATTAAAATTTTTAAACAATAAAAAATTACGAAATTGAAAAATAAAAGAAATATAAAAAATCTCCGGAAAAAATGAAACGCTTTTAAAATAAGATATTATTTTCGAAAGCCAGTACAAAAGTCATAAAGATATTTCCATAACCTTTCTGTGGAAATCAGAAGCATAAACGTCAAAATGTACACGCAATTTATATAAATTATTAGTTTTAAACGCATGAACTAAGGTTTACGGGAATATGGGGTGGAGATAAAGTATCGAGAATTGCTTTTAACGCTGCTTTTCACACGTTTAACGAATGTCGTCGACTTATAACCAGTAAGTTCACGGGGTTGTTCTGTGGTGCTTGGAATTTAGGGTTGTAGAAATATAAGGAGATGGGTTATCAGCAGTTTTTACTAGGTGGGACTTCCTGGTGTCGCCGATATTTTTAACCAATACTACTGCACACCTTAAAACATCAACTAAATGAACGAATTCTTTCCGTAATTAAACTATATTGTTAACCAATAGGTACTACTGTACACCTTCGAAAAATCAACTAAATTCCGTTTTCAAACTAGGACTATTAGACCGTAGTTCCGCCGACAGTCGGACGGACATCCGACTTGCATATCTCCTTATATTTCAATATCACACCCCAAAAACAAATAATGGAAATTCAATATCTTTGGTTGTAACCAATTTTTTGCTTGAATTTAAAGGGTTAAACATTTGCTCTGAAATAACACGTATCTTGTAAATATGAAAAAGGTATCCTAATTACAAACATGTCAATTTTTCATTTCCGTTACTTGATCCCTTTTTTAAAATAATTTTGTTGTCCAAGCATGTAAGAAATATTGAAAGTCTAAATTCATCCTCACACCATTAAAATATTGTTACATTGTTTTAAAAGATAATATCTAATAAGTAGGAATAACTTTTCTAATTACGAACCGATTCATGATAAACAAATCGAAATAAGATAAATATATTCTACGTACAATTCGACATACTAATCTGTGCAGTCGGAGGCGTCACCAATGTTTAGTAAGGTTACCAGCACAATTGTTCATTAGTTACTGTTTTGGCAATCTCGTTCATTCGATAGTTTCTCTTTTGGCTCTCAGCTATATTTTTGGTGGGCTCACTTATTCGTTATTTTGCGAACACAAGCGTGAGCCGAGCCACGAATTATGGGTAAGGAACGAAGCAATCACAAGCGGCGTTTCGCACCTTTTGCGGTAGTTTCATTCCTTAATATAACATACATAATTCGTGGTTTTGCCAGCATGTATCTTATCTTAGTGCAAGCAGACTTATGTTAGTGCAAAATAGTTTTTCCGTTCGTCAGTAACTCCTTTGGCCATCACAGCAGATTGGTTTATTCGTTCATTATTTCCTGTTTTTGCGGTCTCCTTCATTCATTAATTCTTCTTTTGGTCGCCAGTGAAAAATAATTTGTCGTTAGTTCCTCTTTTGGCCGCTTGCAAAAATGCGTTTGTAGATCTGTACCAAAGCTGAATTGTTCTAAACCTTCTAAAATAATCATATATTAGAATATTGGGAATGTTGTTTTGTCATTGAAATATATAATTATTTTTTTATAAAGGTTCAGTCTGGGAACAAAACGGCCCTCCGGCTGTATCTCAGTACAGCGACTTCAACACATTGGAGTCCTATTTGCATCGCGCCGCCAACGGATCGACTCAAAACTAACCACAAATGTTTACGGCCCGCCGAAGACATTTTAACGATAATGCGTATTTACGAGCGGCTCGAAAGGCCGGCTGATTTAATTGTCGAATAAAATTAAATTTACTATCGTTGGTCGGTCGCCAGCAGACGGTAGCGCGATAGCACGAACGGTATCGATATGTTCCGTGAACAGGAGTAATGAGCCTTTGTGGAAATCAAATAATTTATCTTGCCCTTTCTGGATAAATTCTCATCTTGTTCTTTCACATCCCTGTACCTAATTAATTACTTATTGTTCGCTCTATGTTTTACACCCTACCCATATCAATAAAATGTCACAACGTCTGAGGAAAAAGCCTACTCTGTATAAATTTATTTATTTTAATTTTAGATTTTAATTGTCCAAACGATAATAAAAAAAATTTACAGGAGGAGAAGGTTTTCTTTCATTATTTCAATAAAACATGTCTTTAAGATGGGTCTTTTCCGTACAAGGTCTCATTAGTCTAAATAATTCTTAGTTAAGTGATTAACTATAATTTTTTATACTTTATTTTTTTATTTGTGGAGATTGAACAAAAACTAAAATCGGTCGTTTGGATAATTAAGAACAAAGTCCACGAAATATCTTTTGGCGCAGTTTTTTGTCCAGCTTGAATAATATTGAAAGAGTATAATAAAATGTCAAATTTTTGTTGAAAATTACTAAAAGCATGTTTTGCTTGTCAATCAAGTATTCTCATTCAAAAGTGTTTGTTCTGTAGACGTGTCATTGGGATTTGGGTAGTTCGGATGAATAGATTCAAAATAATTATGTATTATCTTTTTGTTATTCAGTTCAAGAAAATATTATGACTAACAGACTTCCAAACATGACTACGTTTATGGAAATAAATAAATATAAACATTTCCAGGTAGCGGTATGTATGTTTGCATAATATAATATGAAACGTGTAGCGCGCCGTTTTTACGCTTGCCACTACACCATCTCT
The DNA here is from genome assembly GCA_929108145.2 of Limnephilus rhombicus. NCBI lineage: Eukaryota > Metazoa > Arthropoda > Insecta > Trichoptera > Limnephilidae > Limnephilus > Limnephilus rhombicus. Next base: position 28,680,039 of record OV815278.1, read on the forward strand.
TTCCCCCGTACAGCGCCATCCTGCTCACCCAAAACTAGGCGAACCAGGCTGTGCAGACGCCTTCTGCGCATTTCCTACTCTCGAGTCGCTACATAAACCACGCCCCGCAACAAGGAATGGCCTATATAAACCAGTTCGTCTGTAGCTCGCTCTTGACTAGTACGCTTTCTTAATTGCGCTTCGTCCTTTGGCACGACCCTCTAAGGAGTATTCTACTACCATAAGTAAAGCACCAACCAGACCCCGACTGCTGCCTTAGTTGCGCTTCGTCCTATGGTACGACCCTCTAAGCAGAACCACAGTCAGTTTTGTTGTTCCCAAAGACTAAACAGCAAGGTTCCCTCCGATCCCTTGCTCAGTTGATTATTATTATTGTGAATTGATACATTGTGACTATTTTTACTATATGTGATCTGTGAACTTACTTTAAATAAATAACATTTTTACCAACAATTGTGTTATAAACGTTATATAGCTGTTCTCACAATTACGGGTTAATGAGTTCGTATGATACTCGTAAGTCGAACTGTTTTAACTCAAAACTGACTTTCAGCAGATATTTTATAAGACGTGGCTAAACTGTTGCAGTTGAAAGTTTTTTTTTATACATGAAAATAATTTTTACAGTTAAGTAAAAACCTCAATATTAAAAAAAAAATAAAATGTATTTTTTTACGGTTTAATAAAATTCTACAAGCATTAATGTACAAAAGAAAAGTGACGTCATTATTGGATTTTAAACCATAAATATTTTTTACTTATAATTGTAGTTTCATCCTTAGAAGGCAATCCCTTAATTTCCCTCAGGGCATATGTCATCTTAGGGGATGCTGTGAGGAGGGTCTTTTTAAGGAAGGGAAGGATAGGAAGTTCTAGGAAGTAAATAGGTATGAGGGGTGGGTAAGAATCTCGGGGTCAGTGGGTCCAGGAGTGACGACGTGTGAATACATCCCTCCAACTGCGGTGCAAGGCGATGGGTCGAGGGATTCTGGCTGGAGAGGTCACTCCCTCAACCAGTCTCTCTCGATCCGGCCCACCAAGCAGCAGGTGAGCAAACGCATCGGCCACCAAGACCTGGACAAATCTCGCCCCATGAACCCGGGCATCCCGGCTAAGTCACTTTTTTTACATTAGCTCCACACAGGAGGCCCTAAGGAAAATAATTTCCCTCAGGGCCTATGTCATCTTTGGGGATGTACTGTGGAGGGTCTTTTAAGGAAAGGAGGAAGTTCTGGGGAGGAAAAGGGTAAGAGGGGTAGGTAGGAATCTGGGAATACGATATTCCAAGAGAGTACGATATTCCGAGAGAAGTCAAAGGGAGTCCCTAAACCACCACTGCTAAGTCACTAAACATAGCGAACCCCTTGGGGTGACCTATGGCAGAGGTGTTGGTTGTCCAATAAATGGTTCTCGGGGTGGCGGTACCCATACCTGCCTCCCAAAATGAACTACTACTTGCATTTGGTAACCGGTGGATATAACTTGGGTCAACTCCACATATTTTGCTCATCAGGCCACTGGAATCAGGTAAAATAGTAGGTTTAGATGTTTTCGAAATCAACTGTGAATATATTAAAAGATGTGCCTATAACGTTTTAAGTTTTAAAAAAAAGCTTCTCAAAGCAAATCACTTTGTGACTTTGTTAATTATTTTATTTCATTAATGTTTTAAGTTCTTACGCTAAATACTTTAGATTTGTGTAATTAACATAACAACCACCCACTGGAAAACCGTGCAATGATTATCCCACTGGGTACTAATTCCCATTCTAAATTCAGGTAATTACAATAATGAACGTTGAAAGATCGCAGAATCGTGGGTACGAAACATCAGGCAGGTCCGAGTGTCTTCCCGGGCATAATTTCGCTACCGACTTCCAAAGGCACCACGCACATGCTGCCTGAGATTATGAACTAAGATAAAATAACGCCCGCGCGATGTGATGCTGTACCGCGTATTTTATTGCTCGTCTCTCGTGGAGATTATTATCAACTTTATTATCAAAAACACTCGACTGTACAGTTCCAGTAGGAGGCCAGATGATATTATCGATAAAAGATTACCGCTGATAGCTCCGTCGTTGCCTCTCCTTCTTTCTTACACACTGTGCGTGTTATAGACAGAGAGGTTGCGACGGAGGTGTCAATGGAAGGGTTATTGGGAGATGTGCGGAATAAGGTGTGTTTCGGGGAAGGAGTTTAATGACTCAGTATCAACCTACAATATCATCTCCTTGGAACTGAAAAGTTATTCGTGTGTTTTAATTTACAGTTTTTACTATCTTAAAAGAGATGTTCTATCTTGTACGTTCATAAAAAAAAATAAAAACAAATTAATAAGAGTTGTATTTTCACTTCCCACAATGAACTTCATTGTAAATTATTTAGCTGTTGTTGGGTGAAGATATCACAGACCGTGTTTACTCAAGCTCCTTTTAGGGTAGTGTTGAGTGATATTTTTTTATATTGGATGTCATGGAGATTCATAGATTTTTCATGTATAAATTTACTATACATACACATATTTTAAGTAAACAAAGAAATAATGAATTTCCCGCGAAAAAAAGGTAGAACCTATTAATGTTGATAATTAACTAATTAATTAAATAATAATAGGCATAATAAAGGCGAAATTTTGTACGGATGCATGGATGTTTGTTACGCAATGAATACTGAATGGACTTTAAAAATTCTTTCACTAATAGAAAGCTGCTTTATGTGCGAGTAATATAGGCTGTATATATTGGTAAGCTCTGGCGTTATGAAATTATTTATTATACGTTTATTGTCCGGACGAAAAGCAAAGCGTTGCTAAGTAATTGTTTGACGTGCGCCATCATTATTGTTATTTGTTTAGGTTACTATGGAGATCCCTTTGATAGTAAAAATACAAATATGTGTAAAATACTAATCTATACCAATATTATAAATGTCTATTCTGATATTATAAATGCGTTACGTTTTAATAGATGGCACGCGAGCTGTTTTAAAAAATTAATGTAACGGGTATGGTACGGAGGGGGAGTGGTGGGGGGTAGGAGGGAGAGGGGTGGAGAAGGGGGGGGGTAGTGAAGGTGGAGGAGGTAGAGTGGGAAACCCCCTAATACTATGCGAGCGAGGCCGGGAAAAAGCTAGTATTCTATAATTTCCAACTACACTAGTCCCCTATAATACTATGCACGTCATCGACGATCGTTCTAAAAGCCGTTCATAAAAATCTTCCTTTCCACACGTCTTGTGAAAAAATAGAAAAAGACAGAAAATATAGCTTGAATGTCTTCGAATATTCGAATGTCTTTAATCATATTCATATAGACATTTCGAGAACGTGTGTTTCTTTCTGATTGTCGTATTATGTTGGTATTGCCAGTTATAAAAACGAGCAAAAAAAAGTATTGCATGAGTTCTAGAAATACACCCATGGTAATAAAATTAGCACAGGGTGAGATAGACATTTAACATAATTTATATTAATTGCACTCTAATTCATTAATTAATTTACCATCGATAACATATGTAATTAATCAAATGTTCATAATTATTTCTTCAGACATACATTTTCGACTGAATAATTAAATATTACGTGCATATAAATAAATAAAATCATTGAACGAACTCGCATTTTTATTTCGATTCCACAAATTCAATAAAATATGCATTTAAATAAAATATTATACATCTGCATAATCGATGTACGAAGTATTGATACTACTTCTACGTTATTAATATAAATCTATTATATTGTAAAGCTCCCGTCAATTATAGCAGAATGGTCATTGCCTTAGAAGCAAGTTACCGCTTACGTTTCTTTCGAATCCTCCACGATGTCGTCAATACAAACTCCGCCTGTTTTACTTCATCGTCACACGATGTTTTCATGGCTTTAGCCGTGTTTGGTGACCAGATCTGAATAGCCAGGTACTTCCCAACCTTCCTCTTCCGCACCTCCTTCCCCTCCCCACTACCTTCAGCCTCACAACATACCCCAATTGAGGATGCCATAGTCTCACTGGCTCCAGACGGGAGCAGTTGATATCCATGTGCGGTATTCACTGTAAAAAAAAAAAAAAAACACTAAGCGGAAAATGTTGCTTGTGATGGAGGTCTTAGCCAGCCGAGGTATTGAACTCAAGACGCCGACGCATGCCTGGGTGGGATCCCGACGCCCAACTCAACCAATGACCAGTCAGTAATGACACTTGGCGTTTTCAGTTATGTATTTCATAACTATTTGTGAATAACATTCATTCGTAAGAACCACCATGATCTCAATTTGAATAAAAAGTGACAACAGTTTCCATCAGTATCTGTTAACGCAACTGTGTATGTACCATGTACCTTCCTACATCCGACATATTCTCCATGCCATACCCATCCTATCTGACAATATGTGCTAATATCACCTTCGTGACGAATATTATCTACCTGTGACCTGTGGCATAGTGGAATAATAACTCCCAAGGAGCTGTAGATCTGTAAAAGTAACTAGTGCCAAGATCAACTAATCTTACAGTTCTCTAATATCGACCATGGTAAAGAAGACTCTGTTCTTTGATTACCAATCTAGTGATCTCTCAGTGTGTGTAAATGGTGCTTGTTAGTGTAAGTAACAAGTGCAATGCTCATCTGTTTTTTTCTCTCGGTTCTTTAACATCAAGTGAGCCCTTGGTGCCGTAATATTGAACTTGCTAAGGGAAATTAAGGTGAGTCATTCACTATTCACCAAGTTATTCTCCCGTAGTTGTGTCATATTGAAACGCTATATTTTTATTGCAGCCTACACTATTTACAGACCAATCGATTCGCAATTCGCAATGTATCAAAATATCGAAAAGCTGGATTTGGTAAGAATGTATCAAAATTTATTTATTTCCTTGTGACAGTTGTACAGCGACAATTTTTGTCGCTTCTCACCAAGCTTGAACCATACTCGAAATTAACAAATTGTTTCAATGATTTTTCATACGACTCCAAATTATATTTCCTCCAGATGATTGCACAGAACCACACATCCTAAGTCACCATTATCGACTATCGAGTGAGCCCTCGGTGCCGTAATATTGAACCTCAAAAGAAGATGTTAAGGGAAATTAAGGTGAGTCAAAATCCTTCCGGTGTTCACCATTCGCCAAGTTATTCTCCCATAGTTGTGTCATATTGAAACGCCATTTTTTTATTACAGTCCACGTCATTTACAGTATAATCCATTCGAAGCTATAAGAACGTATCAACATTTATTTATATCCTTGCGACAGTTTTGCAGCGACATTTTTTGTAAGGTTGCTTCTCACAAAGCTTGGACCATACACGAAATTAATAAATTGTTTCAATGATTATTCATACGATCCCAACTCAGATTACCTCCAATATTATTGCACAGAGCCACACATCTCAAGTTACCATTCTAATAAAAAAACGTGTTTCTTGACCAGGTAACTAAGTAGTCAAGTAGATACCTACCGATTACCGATAATAATTCGGTGGCATATTTTATGGCTGGAGATTTTCAATAGATACCCATAAAATTTATTGCGGGTTGTGATGGCGTAAAATTACACAATCCGCCACGATCTCAAACCATGCACTAGTACTTAAAGCTGAGTGAGGTATGCGGCTGGGAGCGTGTAGATATTGAGTAAGGTATTTTGCAATTATTTTCTGGATGTGAGATGTTTATGGCAAACGTGCGCATTGATATACGTGATTTCAGGTTGTTACTTGCATTTTAGATCACCGGTGAAACACGAGGGCTTAATGTCAAACAATGTTATCTACAACAAAACATATGATTCAAGGGCTTAATGTCAAACAATGTTATCTACAAAAAAACATATGATTCAAGGGCTTAAAGTCAAACGTTATCAACAATAATTCGAGGGCATAAAATCAAACAATGTTGTCTATAAAAAAACATACCTATAATAATATTTGTTGTTTCTTTTTGTCGAACATTGTTTAACTTTAAGCCCTCAAATTATGTTATTTTTTTTTCTATGTAGATAAAGTTTTTGACTTTAAGCCCTCGAATTATCGGTTTGTTTTTTGTAAATATGGTTGTTTCATTTTATGCCCTCAAATTATTGGTATGTTATTTGTAAATAACGTTCTTTGATATCAAACCATCGAATATACGAAGTTCCTCGTTGTTAAAAGGTATGTCTAATAGATTTAATTTTTTTTACTTATTACCTATTGTTTTTTAATTTAATTCGTAGTATTCCACTTAATTTTTTTTTAATTAAATGCAAATTTGGGAGGCGGGAATGGGTACCGCCGCCCCGGGAACCTTTATTGGATAACCAACACCTCTGCCATAGGTCACCCCAAGTGGTTCGCTACGTTTGGTGATTTAGCAGAGGTGCCCGGGTTCATGGGATGAGGTGTGTTTAGGTCTGATGACCAGGACACACTGAACCCCAGATTCCTACACACCCCTTAAACCCTTTTCTTTCCCAGAACCCTCCTCTCCTTCCTTTCCCTAAAAGACCCTCCACACAGCATCCCCAAAGATGACATAGGCCCTCAGGGAAATTATTTTCCTCAGGGCCTCCTGTGTGGAGCTTATGTAAAAAAAAAAAAAAAAATCAAAGATTATGATATTATTGAGTTCTGCAAACATTTCAGTATTTTATTATTGCGACATCTGTTTCGAGGTAAAAAATGTAGTTATCTACCTGCCTACAGATTTTAGAGCATTGACAAGAGGTAAAATGACCATTTAAAAGATTTTCCTGATTTCACCTCTATTTATTAGGCTTTGACTGAAACCCTTTGAATGCTTTGTTGATTCAAAAAAGATATCCTATAAATACCTATAAATATTTCACCCAAGGTTTAATATTAGTATTTAATACAGGTATCCACATTTGAAGAGATATACTGATTTAGGTGAACTATTTCATTTTTCTTCAGGTGAAAATGATCAAAATGAAAATGATGAAAGTTTATTTCTGGAACAGATAATCAATTCTTTGGACAGTCTGGGATCTAGGAGTCGAAAGTAAATCTGTTCAAATGTAAATTTGAAATATCAATTTTCTTTAAAATCGGTCTACATATATCACACATTGATTTTTACATTGATTTTTCAGTGGTACTTAAGGTATCCTAATCTTAAAATCGGTCTACACATATCCCACTAGTCCTGGGTCGATCGTGAAAGACCTGATCGTCGAAACCCGCTCACGAGCCACCAAAGAGCGAGCGGGTTATTTATTCGTCAGCACCCGGGTCTTCCGGGACCCGTGAACCGCGACACACTCCCGCAACCTACCAACTACGACACATTCCTGCACCCCGTGACTCACGGACCGATCGCCGGGTGCCCATGTGGCGAGTGGCGAGACGTGTCAGCTCCAGGAACTCTCGAACTGCAACTGCGACACACTCGGTCGCCGATTGCCGATCAACGCACACACGTGCGTGACGAAACAGTATCCTGCTTCCTGCCCGTGTATCACGTCATAGCGGGATTGTTTAGTAGATTCGATTTTTGAATATTCGACTAGAAACGGAGACGTTTTTAATAAGAGCGTATCTTGGTATTGTTAATCAAAGTGCTAAGTGCTGTTTTCATAAAAACTTTTCTTTTTTCGTGTGGGTGTGAATGTAATTGTGCATTGTAATAGAAACTATAAACTGGTTAAAGTGTAAAATGTCTGACCTTAATAAAAAGAAATTATAATAAAGCATTACAGCTTACAGCTAATTAACTTATTTAAATTCTCAATAAAAGCTTCAGAACAACACATTTTTTACAAGGTTTTTATATCATTCAAAACATGATAAAACATTGTTTTTTTAACCCCTGAAGCATGTCTTTTTAAAAATTTATTTCTGGGACATGATATTACTAGTTACAGGTGTGAGCTGTGAGAGAACGTTCACACAATTATAACCTGGGTTTCGTGTCGCGTATAACTTGACCGGTCTGGGCGGCGAGCGTCTACCGCGCGGCGCGCCCGTAGAAAGTAACGGGTGATGAGTAGGTAATCGAGTTTCGTATTTTGTGTCGCGAAAAGAGCGGGTCTTCGCGACCCGCTCGTGACGCCAGTGGGTCGTGAGCGACCCCGGTCGTGTAAAACGATCGATCGACCAAGGACTATATCACACTCTTACATTGATTTTTCAGTGGTACCTAAGTACTTAGTATCCTAATCTTGGGGTGAAATATAAAAAAAAATTGAAATCGCTTTTGATGATTGTAGATAATGTGCTTTGCCGCTAATTTAACGACCTAAAATGAAAATTTTAAAAACACTGAAACGAAAATTTCAAGATTTTTGCCTTATAAATTATGTATTCCGCTTGATGGAAACTAAACCCGTAGACTTCGGACCCAAAGGCGAATCCAACTTCGTGATTTATGCAACAGAGACGACATTTATAATGATTAAAATTACTTGATATCGCAATGGAGAATGAAGAAAAACATACGATTTGCAGAAAATCAAGCTTAATTACTCGATTTCGGAACTTGAACGGCTGAAGATGACATTCAAACGACCCGCTAAAACATTTCTTGCCCGTTAATAAAATTAATTGGCTCTAACCCATTATTTTTTCAACATTTGGCTTCGTAATGATTCAACCGCCTACCTGATGGAAATATCGGTTTTATAGATCGGATTAGATGGACATAATTTACATCTCTTTTACAACCGCACAAATTATTGAGCACTAATCTTGTATTCGATCGTTAATTTTTTTCGAGATTTGCCCCAGGGGTCGTTAAAAAGGTTAAAAAAGATTACTATATTTTGGGTTTCGTACTAAAATATGATTTGTATGCTGACGGTAGTAAAATATTGAAATATGCATAAGAAGGCATATTTTACGAGACTCATTTGAGCAGAAAATACCATGTGTACTGAAATTCAAGAAATGCATACCTAAACCTCATTCGTCCACCCGAATTCTGTTTTAACGAAGTGCTAATAGGGAATTTTGCATCAGTTAATCAAGGGGGCGAATGCCGTGTTTGTTAGTCCGGTAATTCAGTGGAAGGTGCTCCGAAGCATTGCATTCATTAATCCCTTTTGCACCGTTCCATAATATTTGTGCACCACTTACATTTTCAACTTCATAACGGGTCGTTTTTACGACCATTCACACGCTCCACAGTTCGGTTGCGGGATTACCTATTTAATGACTGTGCCTTGGGAAAAGTATTATTTTTTATTGCACGAATAGATTAGGCGTTTGTGCGAATTATGTTTTTAATCAAAAATTATTTAATTCACAATATCATCGGGTGGGTCTATTCTTTAAAGAAGTTTATAACCGAGTTTTAACGAGTTGTACCTAATAAAAATCAGAAAAATTTCATATCTGGGTCATACGCTTCGAGGGGAGAAGTATCACTTGCTCCATTTAATATTGAAAGGCAAGGTAGAGGGTTGCCGAGCGCCTGGTAGGAGACAAATGTCTTGGCTGCGTAATATACGGGAGTGGACCGGCATTAGAAGTGTGGAGGAGCTATTCCGGGCAGCGCAAGACAGAGAGACATTTTCAAGAGTGATCGCCAACGTCGATGGGACCTGATATGGCACACAAAGAAGAAGAGGTACCTAAGTATTAGTATATCACCTAAAACTTTCGTTCGATAAACTTTGCAAAACTGGATGGAAAACCTTATTATTTAGAAAGCAAAAAAGGCTTCTAATGGCTATTGAAATCTATTAAAGGACTTGTATTTAGTTACAAGCTACCTATGATCACGTGGGATCATCGTCGAAATCGGCCAATACGAAATCACTATATTTCAATAACACACATATGTATAATTCTGTGTCCATACTTATCTGTAACACTTTCAATCCGCCTTCCTGCATGTCCCTGTCTGCGAGATTAAAAAATAAATAATAAATGACCAAAATATCAAACAAAAAATATCCCGCTAGGGGCCCGACCGGCCCATAAATAATCCCGGGCATTATAAATGTAAATTCCTGCTAACAGTAGCTTGCCGACTGTCAGCTCACAATAAAAACGCCTTTAGTCAATAATGAATGGCACACTATATCATTCCGGCCCGAATTTATGGATAGTAAATATGAAGAGGATGTCAGCATCCTCCATTTTTAAATTTTATTTTTTATTTTATTTTTTATTATACATATTATCCGATTTACAAGGCTTTTCAATTACCAAGAATATTGTTTTTTTTATTATTATTAAATTATGTTTCTATTTGTTTATTCATTTAGCAGGAAAAATCGGCGTGAAATATTTATTTATTATTTATTTATCTACTATTTTATAATAATAACTAGCTTTTTCCCGCGGCTTCGCTCGCATGGTATTAGGGGATTTCCACTCAGATTCCCTCTCCCCACTCCACTCCCCCCATTAATCCCCCTCCCCCTCCACCCACCCCTCCCCTCACTCCACTCCCCCCATCAACCTCCCGCCTCCCCTCCCCCTCCACCTCCCCTTCCCCCACTCCCTCCCCCCCTCCAACATCCCTCTCCCCACATCACTAATTCATCAACCCCTCTCTCCCTCCCCATCCTCCACACACCCCTCCCCAACCCCACACCCTCCCCACTCCAAATCCCCCCACCTTTCTCCTCCCCTTCCCCTTCCCTTCCTTCCCTCCCCCCTCTTCCACTCCACTCCGCCTCCTCCACCTTCCCTCTCTCCACTCCACTCCCCCCATCAACTCCCTCCCCCTTTTCCTCAAACCACCACTCCCCTCACCCCCTACCCCTCCACATTCCTTTTCCCCACACCACTCCCCCCATCAACCTCCACCCCCCCACCCCCTATCCTTCCCCCCACCCCCTATCCCTCCCCACACCCTCCTCCATCCTTCCCCTTTCCCCTTCCTTCCCTCCCCTAGCCCCTCCCCCCACCCTCCTCCCTCTCCCCTTACCCCCTCCACCAACACCCTCCCAACACCCCCTCCCCCCTCCATACTCCCCCCACTCACCTCTTGCATTCCACACATTCATCCCCGATACATTCAGTTTTCAAACTGCTCGCATGCCACCTATTATAATTCAAAAAAACATCCCTGTTTTCGAGTAGTTTAACGGCTACGCTAGGTTTGTGTAACATGGTTTATGCCCCTTTATACCGCCTGCTCGCGTCACGGCAAAAAAACATCCCTGTTTTCAAGTAGTTTAGCAGCTACGCCGGGTTTATGTAACATGATTTGTGATACAAAAGTGAGTAAAATTTATAAAAAATAAGTACTTAAAATATAAACATGTTATTTTACGTTATTAATATTACTGCTTAATGGCAACACTTAATTTTGTGTGGTAAAAACATCTATGTTATCTTGTTTTTCTATGATCTTTGTACTACGTGTGTCAAAATACTTCCGAAATGATTATTTTCATGTGTGTGTGTATAGAAAATTTTAAAGTCGTGTAATTCAGTTAATATTGCTTGCCGCCGCCTAATTCTTTCAGATTCGGATTCCCCGACCCCAAATTAGTATAAAAATAACTAGTTTTATTTTTTAGGAATTTAGCCCAAACACCAAATTTATTCCCTCAACGGTAGTTTTATACAAAAAAACGAACAAAAAAAAAAGAATTATCCAATTTGGTTCAGTCGTTCGGGTTTATGCGCATACATACATTTCGGTGATTCATTTTTAGAAATAGTTATTAAGTATGTATTATTATACTTCTTTTTATATTCTACAAAAAAAATCCTGTACGGCAGTTTTATACTTAAAAATGCGATACGTGTCTATCCAATTCAAATAATAATTAATTGTTGTTTGATAAAAAATGTCACAATTTGAGAATGACATTTTGCGAAACAAAGATTCTTAAATAAAAATTCTATTTTAGAAAATATTTAAATAAGCGAATTGATTTGAAGTACCTACTTCCCTAATAATTTGAATCGATTAAAGAATTATAGATATCTTACTAATCGTGCCACCTATTGCAATTTTTTTATACAAATTTCGTAATGCCAGAGCTCTGAGCTATAGACTATATGTTTATATTATTGTAAAGTTTCATTAAAATCCATTCAGTAAAGCAGGAAATAGTATTTTATACATATTTGAATTTTAACATCATAGGGATGTCCATAGTAACCTAATTTAAAAAAAAAACATCGTTTCCAAGGCGACAATTGGCATTTGCAATAAATCAATTTTGTTAGCGACAGAAAACGTATGATAAATAATTTCGTAACGCCAGAGATTATTCGTAACGCCAGAGCTTACCAATATATATAGCCTATAGATCTCGCAAATAATGTAGCTTTCTATTAGTGAAAGAATTTTTAAAATCTATTCAGTTGTTTTTTCGTGAAAGAGTAACAAACATACATCCATACAAACTTTCGCCTTTATAATATTAGTAGCTTTGATTATATAAATGTCTATATAATCAAAGATTAGTAGGATAATAATAACGTAGCATTTATACAGGGTGTCCGGGGGTAAAGTGCATTAACTTCGGGAGGTGATTCTACATGATGGTAGGAGTAAAAAAGATTAAAAACTTTTTCCCGAATTCCGACATTTTTTTCCCATACAAAAAGAAGAACCCACTAAAAATCTAGTGTGAGGTACGACGTTACTTGCTGAGAGCCTGCCGGCACGATTGTGGCAATAATACTTGGTTGTGTTTGGCCGTATTGCAACAGCGGAAAATAGTAATGCCGCCCGCACACGCCGGTCTAATTTTATCTTTTTTCCACAAAACTACCCCTAAAAGTCGGAATTTCGAAAAAAGTTATTTATCTTTTTTACTTGTGATATCGTGTAGAATCACCTCCCGAAGTTAATGCACTTTAACCCCGGACACCCTGTGTAGCGCAGTTTTATGATATTTCACTTCAAGTGCGCTTAATTATAATAAACTTAAAATAAATTCGCCCATGAGGCATTTTACATGCGTCATGTATAATTCCGATTTCGTTCAGCTTGTATAGCATTTTTTTATGACGAATGCTGTCAAAAGCTTTCTTTAGGTTTATGAATATTGCAAGAGATTTTTTGCCTTTGTCTAGTGCTTGTTATTTTTGCTGTGAAGTCTACGATTGCGTCCTGTGTGCTCTATAACATTAAAAAATATATAACATATTTTAAAAATTTACACAGGAATTAATAGAACACAATAGGTGGCAGAATAATTTCATACATTTAAGTAATTTACAATTGGCTAAAATTTAAAAGGAAAAAAAAAATCAAAATAAACTGAAATTATCAGAAATAACGTGATAAGATAAAAAAAATGTATATTTTAAACTACGAAAATGTCAACATCATTTATATAGTTGTTCGCTCCACTATGCAAGCGAGGAATTGGTGAATTTGCTACACAATTTGTTCGTGAATGGAAAGCCTTTGTATTACAATGTTTAATTATTATTAATACGAGTTTGCAACATTAGAGCTTCGAATTCACAATTATAAAAAGAAAGAAAGGTGGCTTTGGTTTATCCTTCGCCGCTCCTCAAGTACATATATGCATTTTAAGATATTTAATAAAAATTAATAGTTAATTTGTTCCAAGAAGATATTTAACTTAAGATTTATTAATCTTAGAAACATTCGCTGAGCTCTTTCAGGGTTTATTATTCTTGTATATTATTCTTTTGATTTAGTCTTTCATTACACACATACAGTTAGTGCAGTTGACATCTGTTTTGAAAACAATAAGTGGAATATTAATAAGAAGAAAAAAAACATTATCTCACTATATATCAATTTTGTACGTAAAATCCACAATCTTTTATAACTCGCCTTTTAGAGATCACGCAATAATACTCACCATAGTTTTATTACCATTTTAGAAGTCACAATTTTGTTAAAAGCTTTGAAAGTTGGCTTTAATGCGTGGAAAAAAATTTCTTCCGATTTCTTGATGTGACGTCTTTTAGTTTATAATTTTCATTACTTTATTGTAAAATGCAATACTTCTGATGTAACAAATTTTTAATATGATCCACAACTAAAAAAACATATTTTATTTTCAAGCTTACAAATAACATGCTAATAATACAATAAAACATGAAACTTATTTCCACTATAATTTTTTTGGCCATTTTGATTTCACCAAATTGTGATAACTATATCGTATCCTCTTCAATTCTTTCACCATAAAATTCACAACAAACCATCTGACGTGTCGGGGATAAAGTGTCAAAAGATGGCGGGGTTCACTGTCACTGCCTGTCAAGAATGTCCCAAATTGAATGCATACTATCACTGGAGACGTATCTTGTATCAGTTAATTGATTGTATTCTGTAATGGAGCACAGGAAATACTTTGTAATTTTATGTTACAGCATCATCATTGAGAAATTTAAAAGAAGTTACAAGATGTTTCTTCTTGGATTCTTCTCTTTGACACGGACGAAACGTCGTTTGCCGAAATAATTGGCTACAAAAAACAAAAAAATACATCAGTCATTGCCAATTCATCAATAGGATTAACTGACCAATCCGTTGTTTGTCGTTCTCTCTGTCTCAAATATTCTCCAGGATCACGAAAATTGCACTGCATATTCTATAAGAAATATATAGGTCCAAGTAAATAACTTTTAGTTTGTAACGTCGTTTCCGTTATGAGGTACAGAGCTTTGAAACCTTCTGCTGACAAGATACCACATTACTGTTCCACAATTTAAATTGCTCAATAAGACAAAAGAGTTCTATAAACTTGTACAAAATACTTTCTAGCAAACGTAAAAATCATAGAGATTTTCGGTGTAGCACCCGATTGGTACTAGACGTCGGGGTCTCACCCAGATGCTGGATAATTTGAAAATTGTGCATAAAACAATTTCAGGTCTTTTCAGTAGGGATAAGTGAAGTAATAGCATAGTACCGCCGCCCCGGGAACCATTTATTGGATAGCGAACACCCCTGCCATAGGTCACCGAAAATGGTTGGCTACTTTTGGTGATTTAGGGGGGTGTCCGGTTTTATGGGGTGAGGTTTGTCTAGATCTTGGCGGTGGATATGTTTGCCCATCTACTGCGTGACGGGCCAGATCGAGTGAGACTGGTTGAAGGAAACTTTTTGATTTCTCCAGCCGGATTCTCTTAACCATCAGCTTGCACCGCAGTAGGTGGAATGGATACATACGTCCGCCACTCCTGGACACGTTAACTCCCAGATTCCTCATACCTTTCCATACCACCCCTCATACCTTTCTCCTTCCAAGAACTTACTATGCTTTCTTTCCCTAAAAAAGACCCCCCTCCCACACAGCATTTCAAAACTCCCCAGAGATTTTTTAAATTCTTCAAAAAATCATTCAGCTGAGGCTGAAACGAGTTCCTTTTCCAAATATCTCTTCTTCTTTGCGTGCCGTATCAGGGGTCCTAGCATGGTCGATCGATATAACCCTATATCAATACGATATCGGTATAATCCGTCATTTATGGTCAGTTATCAATATGTGCTAGCACGCTCAACAATTGATAAGGGATATTCCGACCGACGATTGACAAAAGCCCACCAAATCGTATGCATTCTTGTATGGATAAAACCCCAATATTAATACGAAATGTAATAAATCCGTTGTCTATGGTCAGTTAGCGATATTTGCGAGCACAGTGAACATACGATTCCGACAGTCGGTTGACAAAAGACGCCGTTTTTACCGTGGCTTCCGGAGTGACAGATAAGCTGTCAATGTACAGATTTTAAAAAATAATGTCGTTTGTTACGCAAAATAACTGGCTAATTAATGAGTAGAGGTGAACTAAAAAAACTCTTAGAATTTAAAGAAATCGTATACGAGACCCATAGACTCAGTTAATTCATTTAAAAGGCGATCAATTAATTGCTTTCAATTTCGAGAAACGAAATTTGTTAAAATGTCGTTTAGTCTCAAACAGTATCAACATGCGAAACGCCAATATTTATTTGAGTTCGTATTTCAATTCGAAATTGTCAATTTATTGGTATTTTTCATTTGTACGTAGGAGCACATTTCAAATTAAGAAACGAAAATTCATTCAAAAGATCCCCAGTGTTGCCATCTTATGTCGATTCCTTATTTATTTCCCTTCGACGTCGGTCTGCCTATCGATGGTGCAAGCGTGCTAGGGCAATCGGTTCGTTATCGATACGAGATTTTAAATCACTCTGTCCTTTATTTAACTGGCGATATATCTACACAACTTTATTAATAATGACATTCTTTCTGCATAATTACTGGTTTATTAATGAACGGAGGCAGATTATCGAAGATTGCAGGATTGAATTAAATCGGAAGATTATTAGTTAGTTGTCATATTATTACATTAATGGATTACGATATTTTTGACAGGTATTATAGACCGGGAGCCTGGCTATACAAGCCCACGTCGTCGAGTACACTGGTGAAACTACTTTGTAGTGATAATGGACATTTAGTAAGCCTTAAACAAGCTAGTCTGCCGGTGCACCTCTTGGCAGGTTCCACGCAGTCATGGAAATAGTGAGCGATTTTTTAAGTAAAACTTCTTTACGCACGATCGACATGGGGGGTAAGCTGGTGAATGCGTTACGAAAAAGGATTTTATATACATTTTATGCGAACGATAATCGATGCGAACGGTGATCGGGTGAGGCGAACGGTCGGGCCTTTCGCACGCTTGGGGGATGGGGATGGGGATGGGGATGGGTACCCGGCATGCGTTGCAAGGCTCCTGTAACCTCGCGGTCAACTGTAATGGTTCCATGCTTTATAACATTATATACAACGGGTACCCGGCATAAGTTAGTGAAGTTTTACTTCAGTCGTGTGGTCTAAACTAAGGCACACTCATTTTTTTTTCGAAAAAATTGCGTCATCGGGTACACGAACGGGAATGGTTTCATATGATAAAGGTCGATTAGTAGATGAGAAAATTAGCAGGTCTGCCAAATTGGGATAGAAATTAGTAAATTTTACGTCATCGAGTACACGAATGAAACCAAGGAATAACTGTAGTCTAGATTCTAAACCATCCCATTGAAGAATTTCACTAGTTCCATGACTGCGCGGAATCTGCCAAGAGGCGCGGCACACCAGCTTTTTTAAGGCTTACTAAATGTCCATTATCACTACAAAAGTAGTTTCATCCTTGTACTCGTAAGGTTTGTGACGTAAGATTTATGTACCGGCTCCCGGTCTATAACTGCGATACCATAGACATTGTGACAGCTACGTAGAAAGTACCTCAAGTGTTGCCAGCGTATAACAATTTCTTTTTGATTACCTTACATTGCCCATCCATATCGGTTCGGTACAAAATCGTCGGTTGTTATGCCATATCGATTCGATATTGTAAAGATAACGATTTCAGTGTGCTAGGACCGCAGGTCCCCCCGACGTTGGCGATCACTCTTAAGAATGTCTCTCTGTCTTGCACTGCCCGAATAACTCCTCCACACTTCTAATGCCGGTCCACTCTCTATCTTGCCTTTCAATATCAAATGGAGTAAGTGATACTTCTCCCCTCGAAGTATATGACCCAGATATGAAATTTTCCTGATTTTTATTAATGTAAGCAGTTCTCTATCTGCTCTAGCCCGCTTGAGAATTTCTGTGCTGGTGATCATGTCGGTCCATGGGACCTTGAGCATTCTCCGGTGAAGCCACATTTCAAAAGCCTCTAACCTGTTCATGGTATTTACTTTCAAGGTCCATGTTTCACATCCATAGAGCAAGACCGACCACACATAACATTTTAGCATTCTCTGCCTTAGTTTTAAGCTGATATTGTCATTGCAGAAGAGGGATTTCATTTTAATGAACGCAGTTCTTGCTGCTTCAATTCTGCATCTAACCTCCACATCTGGGTCAAGAGTCTCCGTGAGAATACTGCCGAGGTATCTAAATCTTTCCACCTTTTCGACATTGCAACCATTTAACAGTATCACTGATTCAGAGTGATCTAGTCGTCCAAATGTCATCCATTTAGTTTTATTGACGTTGATTGTTAGGCCCAGTTGCTCACCAGCATTATTAATTTCTCTTAACTTAATTTTTTTATTTATGTTTTGTATGGAAGCCACTGTAATAATTTCTGCTTCCTATAAAAGTAATTACGAAACCTTAAAATAATATTAAAATGTCTTAATTACATAGTTAATTACCGTAGGTAAAAAAGTAAATTAATTTTATTGCGATTGTAATTATGACCGTGCACTTAAATTTAAATTATTGTTTTGTGAACACGGTAATTCCACAAAGCTGATAAATGACATCGTTATGATAAAATTATTCATTTTTATTAGGAATACCTCAAAACTATAAGATTATAAAAATAAATCTTTGCTTTATGTTAATATCACCACTCACAAAACGATTTTTTTTTCTATGAGGCGTGCTGAAACCAATTTTTGGTATTTTTCAAGTTCCAACCTTTTGTACTGGAAAAACTGTCTGGAGAGTACCCACTCTTGATTTAATTGAAAAATCTCATGAACACTCAGGTTTATGTCCCACAGAATAAATAACTACGACTTCCTAGACCGTGTCGTTAAAAATATCGTATTTTATGCGTTTCAGGATATTTTATGAACGCCACTGGTGTTTCTTACAGTCGGATGCGACTGGTGGTGCTAAGTCACCCTCAAATACAACACATTTAAAGGGGGGAATGGGGCTGATTTGAACTGATAGTTCAGATCTAGTTTAGTAAACTGTTGACCAGTTCTCTCCGCAAATTAAAATAACTAAATATCATTACATAGTATAAAATGAAGTCGCTCAAAATTTATGTGCGCGTTAATCTTTTAAACTACGCAACGGATTTTCATACGGTTTTCACCAATAGATAGAGTGATTGAAGAGGAATGTTTATATGAATAATACATGTAAATTATATTAGAGAAAAGCCGAGAAATTTAAAGAAAACATATTTTTGTGTGATTTAAAACGGCTGGCGGGCAGTACTATAGTCACTTTTGAAATTCGTTCTACGGAAGAAATTGGAAAATAGATGTCCTAGAGTAAGTAGGTATTTGATTTGATCTTTTAAACTACGCAACGGATATTCATGCGGTTTTCACCAATAGATAGAATGATTCAACAGGAAGGTTTATATGTATAAAAACATGCTTATTATAGTAGAGAAATTCAAATATTCAATTCAGGCAGCGGGCAGCGGGCAGCTGGCAAGCGGGTGGTGTGGATTTTATAAAGGTTGGGTAATGGCGTTGTGTTTCGTTAACCACAGCAACGTGTGGCCGGGTCTGCTAGTTGTATTATAATTACCTGGGATTCCCGGATTCGCTCAGAGAGTTGATATGAGTGAAGTTCGAACCCACGAGAGAGAGAGAGAGTTCTGGAGTGTTCTACAATGATCTGGGATGTTACGGGATGTTTCGAACGTTCCAGACTATTCCTGAACATTCCAGAATAATCTGGAATGTTGTGGAATGCTCTCGAATGTTCTAGAAATTTCTGAAGGGCGAAACTTCCAACCTTATATCTTCAAAAGCACGCCCTTCAGGTGAAAACGGGAACTTCCTTCATGGGTGGGGGATAGAGGGCTACCCCGGCTACCACACCATATAACTCCCTTGCTCGTATCGGGACTCGTTTCTGAGTTTTAGCTTCACGCACATTGTACACTTTCTTTTCTTAAATATACCTTTGATTAGGTTTTAAAGGATTTAAGTCATGAACCTCAATAAGCTCATTGGATGAAGATTGGTGTCTAGATTTAGATTTAAGTAGGAATTTTGTATTATTTAGTTTCCATCCTGTAATGCAATAAAACACTTTTGAAATAATTTTACTCTTGAGGGAAAGACCTCCGAAAGATCTCTGAATGATCTCCGTCCAAGCAAAAACTAGATTAATCTGTCTTGCGTTAACAAACCCTTCCACCGCATTCCATTATCTTGCCGATATGGAGCGGCATTCGAACTTGATACTTTCCCTGACCGGTTGGTAGCCGAGTGGACAAATACGTTAGGGTTCCACCGCCCAGGCGGCGCAGGTTAAATACTTTGCTGGATAAGTCCTCTATCATAGCTCAAACAACATTTTCCCACCATAATGACGGAAGTATGTGGGGAGAATTCAGAAAATATTATCTGACTTTCTTTTTAAAAAAGGATAAAAAAATAAATTCAGAAATTAAATAAATAAACAAAAATGTGGCAGAGTAGCCGTGTAAATCATTCTGTGAAACACTAGACATAAAAATTAATAAAATTTATAGGTGTAATAAAACGAGAATACCTCCATTCAATGTTACAATTTTCACTTGGTACAATTTGCATATCTAAATAATTGGCTGTAAAAAAAATAATAAAAAATAACCGTTGTTGGCGAATAAAAAGTTAAGCCAACCGAAAATAATTAAGAATTAATTTTGATTATTAAGCATAATTTTCTCTTATAACGACGAATAAATATCCACTTTAACGATCTGATAAACCCATCTAGTTCCAGGAACGATACTAAAATTTACATTTTCGTATCAAAAAGTACACAATCTGTATTATGATCTCTTGAACATTGTGTTTTTAACGGTGCTTGATATAAACAATGTGTCGAGAATAAATTTGGCGCTTTAAAAGTAGGTGTCTATTTGTGTTTGGATTGCCATTTTTCATGCAGATTTGCAAAGCCACAGTGCAGAGTTAAAATCTTAATCTTGTGGTAAAATGAGTTTATGGTTTTTGTGTTCCATCTCATGTTTTCTCCATTCCCGCTGCTTTCATTTGCTCTAAACCACAGCATGCAGAATTCTTACATATTTTATTATATTTATACTGTTGTGTGTATGTAATGTTTTTTTATGAATTATGTAAAGACGTAGGTAAATGTTAGTTTTTCGTTTTACTTCACCTTATTTGATTACCATTTTCTTAGTGAATCCAAATTGTGAATTCATTTTGGGAGGCGGAGGGTACCGCCGCTCCGGAAACCATTTATTGGATAACCTGCCTTTACGTGACTTAGCAAGGGTGCCTGGGTTCATGGAGTGATGTTTGTCCAGATCTTGGCGGCCGTACTGTGTAGCGGGCCGGATTGGGAGAGATTGAATGAGGGAGATCTAACCTAGATCTTTCCAGTTGGACTTGAACCGCAGTGGCATGATGGATTCATTCTCCATCTCCCCTAAACATTCCTACCGACCCCCATACCTTTTTTGTTCTCAGAACTTTCCCTCTTCTTCGCTCCCCTAAAAAGACCCTCCACACAGCATCTCCAAAGATGACATCGGACTTGAGGGATTTTTTCCTCAGGGATTCCTGCGTGGAGATAATGTAAAAAAAATATGTGTGAAAGAATCGGGAAATAAAAAAAGGATGAAATAATTTGAAATAATATTTTCCATTTATTTTGACTTTAAACAACAAATAAAAATAATGTAACCATAAATTATAATATAACAATAAATTGTGCTTATTTTTAGCTAGCCGACGACAAAATTATACAATTAAATTAATTTTACTATGTGAAATAATCAAATTACGCAATATGAACAATTGGATTTTACACTGGTTTCAAATACAGTAGATAGCAATTTGCTGGATAGTTCATAGAATACTGGTTAATCTATATATTTATTTGTATGTACAAAATTCTTTCGTGTGGAAACAATTCAAAGAACACTTATTAATATCAAAAATCACAAAAAGGCAGAAATTTACCATCGTAAAGACAACATTTGCCTTGTGAATCAATACGTTCGAATCCATTTAGAGTTTGCAGAATTTCATATATGAACATTTTAGCCAAGAACACTGGAAATGTTTGACAAAATCTTTTTCAACTTACGATGGTTAATTTTCAGAAAAAAATATTGAAATAGGCACAACATCGTGTTAGGTTTCAACATCACACTTATGATTTACGTTATTTTTTTTTAATATATCAAGATTAAAAATATGCTTTCTAGGGTTTGTTGATCTGTTAAATTGAGATCGCAAAATTAAAATTTGGGCAAATTAATACCGAAAAAACGATTTTTTTAATCCAACTGTTTTATTCATGAAATGAACTTATCGAAATTTGTATTGCACGAGTTGAAAAATCGCACAGCTTATTTCGGAATTTCAAAAAAGTTACAAACAGTAAAATTTTCAAAAGTGCAAATAAAGTTACAAGAATATTTAAGAATAAACATGTAATAATATAATCACTGTTGCAAAAATTTGCACTGAAAATAATTTTATCAAGAAATATGCGCGCTTAAATCGATAGTTTATGCATATTCAAAATCTTATAAATATGTTATGTACAATAATAATTTTAATCCCCATTTTGGATTATTAACAAGTAAACAGATATGAGCAAGGGAAAGATATGTTAAATTATACATTTTTTAGACTAGCAAATGTGAGTGTACATAATTTATTTTTATTTTTCATATGAGAGTAACAAAAAATATTTACACGAATAAGTGATGATTCAAAAATAAAAGTTCATTACCGATACTAATAATTACGGAAACAAAGTTATTTTCTCAAAGGATTTTGCCTGAATGCTTCTAGAGTATTTAAAACTGCCTTTAAAACTTACTTTATATTACAGCATCACTCGCATTCATTTTAAATTACAGGGTTTGTAAGGTCTTACAAGGTTTTATCACATTTTCAAATTCTTTCATTGACAAACTGCTTTGAATATTATCTACTTGAAAGATATAAGGCAGCTTATTACATACGCCTATATTTACATAATGGTGCTTAACGGTTCACGGGAATAGGAGTTAACAACTTCGGTATAATTGGTATCAACTTCGTACAGGAAGTTTTTGTACTCGCCAGCCGTGCGTCAGTTTTGTATCGGTATTTGTAAGCCTGTTTGAAAGCGCGCTTAACAACTTAAAAACAAAATTTAATAATATTTTATATGTACAGTGTTTGTCGAGTTTTTATACCACAGTCACATATTTGGCTTGCGTTACGCTGATCAACGCTCGGCGCCCCCACGGTCGGGGGGGCGGAGCGCGCTGGGTCCTCAAGGGTGCAGGCCGCGGGGGCCGAACAGTGGGTATGGGGGGAAGTAAGCGGCCAGGTGCGGGGGCAGGGGGAAAGGCAACTGGTGCTGCATCATCTGGGGCGGCTTGCTGTAGGGGTGGAAGCGGGGCGCCAGCGGGCTCAGGGGGGGAGTGGGGTAGGCGCGGGGAAGCAGAGGGTGGGAGCCGCCCAGCCCGCTGAGCGAACCTCCCAAGGAGCTCAGACCGGAACTTCCGTCTCCTAGAGCGGCTGCGTGACCTCGCAGGTGTTGCAACAGCTCTTCAGAACCCGCGAAGCGCTTACCGCAGTAAGCTGAATCTCCCGCAACCCAACTGCACACATAGGGCAATTGCGAGGCTGCAGCGAGGGCGGCGAGTTGAGCGTGCGCGTAGGCTGCTGCGGGGTGTCCCGGGGGAGGGAACACGGGTGCCTTGGCGTGGTCACACTGAACACATCCTGCCGGGCATGCTCCTGGTTTGTATCCGGACAACAAGTGCGCACTCAGAGAGCAACCGGTGCAATAAGGATCCCGACAGGCTTCTGCTTGTCCAGCTTTTAGCCTGGCGTAGCTCAAGTAGGGGTTGAGTGCCCCGGCCTTGAGCGCCGCGTGGTGCTGGGCAGCTAAGAGGCCTCCCGCCATGAGCTCTGAGTACCCTGCTCCGGGAAGTCCTCCCATGAACGCCGAAGAGGACACTGGAATGCCATGACTAGGTTTGAATGTACCTAATGGCATGTCCTTTACAGATGGGTCATTAGCCGAGCTTAGTACACTCGGTGTATAACCTATTTTGGCTGTCGGACTGTGAAGAGACCCATTTGAATTTGAGCTATCGCCATTTTGTCTAGAATTGATTGGTGAATTTTGAGATGGGCTATTTCTGTCACCAGACTTTTCAGAAGGCGACTTTCTTTGATGAGGAGGTGATGTTCTCTGGGAGGATGAGCTATGATTACTGGGACACCTCGCTTGGGTCGGCGTATTGGAGCTTCCTTTAGATGATATCGGTGTCCTAACTCTTTGTCCACTTGGTGTAATATCTTCCGGAGATCTGGTTTTATCTCTCGATGTTAAGCAAGACTCGTAAGGCTTGAAGCTAGCCTTAACTTGGTTATCACTATTTGAGTTATTGCTGATCGAGGAGGAAGGGGAGGTCTTGTCTCTGGAGCTATCGGCAGAATGCTTGTGGCTGGACTTGAGACTCGCCTTCTCAGCAGCTGAGATGAGTTTGGGGTTGGGAGAATCTGCTCCAATGGCGCTGCAGGTTTGGGCCAAGAGCGCTAGGGGACTCTTTTTCGCATCCAACTGTAACAAAGAAATAACATTATTAGATAAGCAGTTTACAAAATAAACTCGACAACATGACTGCACGAGAACCTTGGAAATTCCACTAGGTATTCCAATATTTCTTATACCTACAGTATACTATGTTATCAAATAAAAAAAAGATACAGTGTTCACAAGAAGTCTGCGCCCGAGATGTCTCGCTAAGAGTCGGATTTGTTTTAAATCTGTTGCAAGACAGACGGAAAATGGCTCCGGGCGTTAAATTTGTCATCTGTTGCATCAACGGCAAATTACATTACTGCAAGACGTTGGGTGCTTTTGACAGAAAGACATTTTTTTATTAAAATTTAAAGGTACGTTTGTGAATTGGGGTAGTTTGTGGATAAGGTAGGTTTAAATTCTGGCATGGAATTTTTTTTCAAAAGTAGTTGGTATTGATATGTCGTTATAAGGTTAAGGTATTATATTAGGTACAAGAACATCATTTCTAACTAATAAACATCACCAACCAAAATTTTATCGCACAAAAAAAGAATCATCTCTGAAAAAAAACTGTTTTTTCGAAATGCTTTTGGATTTCAAAAACGTTAAATTTGTCCCATAGTTACCTAGAGGTTTCGCAAAACAAGGGAGAAAACTGGGGAGTAACGTGTAATTCTTTATCTGCTATGTATTTTGTAGGTAGATAGAATAAACTTTAATAGTATTTACGAACCAAACATCTGTAACATTTGGAAGCTCAAAAAAACTTCGTATATTGTGCTATTTTAAAACTTGTTACAGTTACAGCCAGACTGTCGGAGCCCCCAGTTCGCTACCCCTGTCTC
Organism: Limnephilus rhombicus; assembly: GCA_929108145.2. NCBI lineage: Eukaryota > Metazoa > Arthropoda > Insecta > Trichoptera > Limnephilidae > Limnephilus > Limnephilus rhombicus. The sequence goes on from OV815278.1 coordinate 28,705,036, forward strand.
GTATGTCTTAGGTCTTGTATGATATGAAAGCAGCCATCGCTAAAAGTCTGTGTATGACGGCATCCAATCACGCGCGAAAGACATTTTCATTATCCTCACGTCTAGGGGATGCCAGATAGACGGATATGTCTGAGATGGGCCGCTAGGGTTGGCAACACTTCCGAATACTAAAACACATGAATACCTAACTCAAAATACCTCTACGCATTATTGAAGGATACGCATACGGTGAAAAACCATTCACTTCGACTATTTATCGGAATCAAAAAATTGCAAAAAATAATATAATATTTTTATTTTTATTTTCCGACTTGAGGTTGACTTGAAAAATATAAAAAACTAAACTGCGTGTTATCTGATGTTCTTTATTAGTTAATATATTTTATTACTTATTTTTATTTATTTTTCTTTACTTATTTTCGTTTTGTTATCTGAATATCTACATATGTCTTTTTCTACTATTTCTTTCTGTTTTACAAACTCACAAGAGATGTATTTTTCATGTTATTGCTATACACTATGTTATATTATGTAAAATTCGAAAGGCATTAAGATTATAAATAAATAAATAATGGATATTTAAAAATCTTGGAACCCCATGATTGGAAACAAAACATATAGAAATTCCAAGCTGAAAAAGGTGTCCAAATTTTATGACATTCATAGTTTGAGAAAATTTATCAGAATTCTGATATATGTATAATAAATTTAACATGAAAACAAAAAAAAACTTTTTTCCCAGAATTTTAAAACGTTGGATGCATCTGTGAATGAATCAAAACCGAAGTTGTAAATTAAATACAAGACATAATAAATTATATAATAACATTTCACAACGGTGCTTTGAGAATTGATCAACAGATGGCGTTGGCGTGCCCTTTTCGTTAATGTAAATAATTCACGATAATACTTCATTTCGACCAATGAATGTGCAATAAAATATTTTCAGAAATATAATTAATGCGATATTTAAAAGTCTTTCATACAATTGTAAGTTGAATTTACAACGGGAAATAGAAATATTTATCACATTTGTGTTTTTGTGGTGAATATTTTTCGCACCTCCGCCCGTAAAACCTTAAAATCCTCCCAGAAACAAATTTCCATCCGTAGCTACATGTCGCTGTAAACCCATTTGACATTCGCTCCAGCCGTTAGTATATGATGTAATCTCTTTGGGAGACAGGACGAAAAATAAGTCAGACAGTTGGAAAATTTGAACACAATGTGACGTGGATGGCCGTGACAGTTCCTGGAGGCTTCGAGGGAACAGGGGAAGGATAAATTATGTCCGTGAAATCTCTTTATCATGTACGGCACTGAGTACATTACGTTAAAGTCTAAGTGCTTTTCAGGAACTTTCAGTTTTTTTTTCAATGGAAATTTAGCAGCGGCATGTGAAAATTCAAAATATAAAAGTAATCAAATTTATGATTTTTACAATCTGCATTATATACGTAGTTACCTTTCTACTCTTATGATAAAAACGTGCTGATTAGTTTTACATAATTCATTCGCTTTGATGATTTTCATCAATTAGTAAATTGAGAACTGATCACGATCATAAAAGTTGAAGTGAAGTAAACATGACATGTATAAAGATTGATTGATTGACAAGGCATGGCATTGCCAGTCAGAGCTTCATTGTAGGCTCTCACCTCTTCTTCTGTTATTCGAATCATTTATACATGAGAAAGAGGCAGAGGTTAGGACGGACCCAACAAAGCAAAAACAATAATAATATATGAATGATTTGAATTGCACCGTTTTCGTAAAAAAATCACCTCAAGAGCGCTGCTCAAATAAACATGTACTACTAAATAATGCAAAATCACGTGATTTTGGTATGAAAATTAGATGGCAGAAATTTGCCTTTGAAATAACCGTGTAATTTCCTAAAACCCTTTTTACAAGCAAAAAAAATAAAATATCAGGCCTATAATAACTGCTTTAAAGATCAAAATCTCATATTTTCGAACCTCTTTCACTTACAGTTTTATTGGGTAGGTAATGTCTAAAATTAAATTCTTTAGAAAATTATCGTAAAACATTTCAATATTTGGGCGTAACTTCTCAAATGAAATAAATCACGCCTTTTGGTGATGTTTTTTTTCATGACTAAATCAAAAGAGGCGCCATTTGCATAATGACGAGGTGCATCGCCATAATGCCCTAGCTTTTTACTATAAACCCGATATATTATGTCACTGTTGGCATAATCTATTTGCCGTCCCTACTACACTATATTTTTTAGGAATGATGGGAATGTAAAGGACTTCCAAACTATTTTTCATCTTTTTGTGAGCCTGATGCACTTGCATATTATTATTTAAATTCGGCCTCCGTTTACGACCAATTTAATTATCTCGGCTATTTTTACTGCAGCCCGTCCATACTAACTTAGTGGGGGATATTTTACGGCGTACACTCACAGGAGGCAGCATCGAACGGGTCTAATCCCTCGGGGGACGTAATGCATCGTTAAATCTGTCTAGTTGTCTAACTGCCTCGGTGTCTATTTGTTATGTCTGGTTATTGCAGCTAACGATACCGAGTCGCCCGCGCCGGTCGCACACAAATAAAGGAAGGAACTGTCAGTTTTGAAAGTGAGTTATGTCAGATCTATGCCACGATTAGCGATTAGCCTCGCAGGCCTGTTTATTACTAACTAATTTTTCAAAATTCAAATGATAGATGTTTCATTACCTATTAGCTATTTTAAGCACTGGAAACATTAGACTAAAGTGTATAGGGAAATCGTCGCCTTAGTTCTTAATTGTCCAAACGACCATTTTAGTTTTTTTTTCAATTTTCACTTTAAAATTAAAAATAAAGTATAAAAATGATAGTTAATCACTTAAAGCTAATGAGACCTTTAACTTTACGGAAATAGCTTTATCACAAACACCTAACAAAATGTTTTATTGAAATAATGAAAGAAAACCGTCTCCTCCTGCAAAATTTTCTAATGATCGTTTGGACAATTAAGAACGACAAAGTAATAACGATTTCATTTCGTCCATATTTTTGTAAGAATTACAATATGTATAAGTGAGTTTAATTTTGTCACATTTCCAATTATTTATCACAATAAATTTATTGAAAGATAACGTTTTAAGTGATAACAAATGTTTGCTAAGAATGTTTTTATCCATGACCTAAGATTTTATTGCATTGTGTTTTACTCTATTCAAATAATCCAGGATATCAAAACACGAGAATCGTATGAAATCATTGTTAATGCCTGCTCTTTCGTTTGATTAATCGCTTTTACTGGCAATTTACCATCAACCGTATGATAAGATAACTCCCAGTCGTAAAATCCGAACACAATAATGATTTTAGAATTACGATTATTATAATAGGCACGCGACACGCTAGCAAATACTAAAAACCAACAACACGATGTACAGAAACACGTTAAATGCATACTTTAATAGTTTCTCTGAGAACGAGGCATGCGTTTGAATAATAAAAATAAATTAAGGACGCAGAAGAACGGTATGACTTTATTAGGTACTTTCCATTTAAGACATATCATTTAAAATTTAAAGTATATCCTTTTTTCAGCAGGCACTTAAATGAATATTACCTGAATGATTTCAAGACAACAATTTCAAGAGTTTTCAGTGAGCTAGTGTGTTTTTTTTTTCAAATTTCCATATTTTGTATGAAGATTTTCAGGATATACTAAAATGTGGATGCGGCGCATCCACTTTTCAATATACTTCATACAAAAAGTTAAATTTTGAAAAAATGTAATAAAATTCGTTTTCAGCTACAACAACATCAATAACGACGTATTTTACAATCTTAGCACTCTAGCTAACTGAAAACTAATGGATTTTTCAATCTTAGCACTGCTCAATCCTTTAAAAAAAACTTTAAAAATAATTAAGAAAAAAATAACCCTTAACTTAACCTAACGCGTTTTTTTCGCTTTTAATGACTTTTCAAATGAGTGATGAAGTTGCTCACGTTTGAGTTGTCCGGTCATCTACTAGTTGAGGTATTAATAAAGTTTAGGCAGTATGCAGGTATTTATTTGTTCAGCAAATGTTATTTCAACCGTGACTAAAACACCACATTAAAAAAAATAACTTACTAATCAAATATTGTGAAGCGTTCTTCACTTGGCTTACCGAATACATCAGAAATATTATTATTTTCGTAATGATATTATGAAAGTAAATATTCGTAATATATTAATTTTATAAGTTAGTACCAGAAGTGAAGTAAAGGGGTCACGCAGCGAACAGGTGAAATGAGCTATGTCAATTGCTTTGAATCGACATAATTAATCTGTCGCTTTAAATCTTTGTTCCTCTCGGTACTGCGAGCTGACAGTCGCAGGCGATTTATTTAATTCCCGTCGTAAATCCACGGTTATTATTGCAAATAAACCATTAATCCTTCACCATGTCAGCTGCTTTCAAATTCAACGGGCTCCACTAAAGTGGCCGAGACTGTTAATCATATTTCTCGTAAAATATTATATTAAGTCTGGTAATAATTATATTATTGGAATATACTGAGAAAACGTGATGGCGTGGCGTGCCAATAAGGCGGTTATAACTCACAAATGCGTTAGGCCATTAAACCAGTATTTTAGCTTAATTGAGGCATAAAATAAAATTGTTCCGCAAAAAAGCCGACTTACCAGCTCACTCAATCGTTCTTACCTAGTTTTATGTTTATATTTTTGATATTCTTCTAAATATCACGTCGACGGATCGATTGGTTCATTTAAACATTTTTAAAGAAGGCTGTGTTTTTTACGTTGTTAAATTAAGCAACGTTTTGCGTTGAATTTACGACCGTTTCCTTAGGAAATACCCGTTATAATCGTGCGATTTCAAAAGAACCACAGTGGTAATAAATCACGAATAATGCTAGATTAACAGCGATAAAGAAGGTGTTCCGATGAAATATTGCCTAGCATAGCTGTACGCTTTCAATTTAACTAAAATCTAAACAGTCACCGTGGTTGTACGAACACACCGAAAAATAGGTACCTAACCTACCTACATTTACTATACCTACACCTACTTTCATCATGATGAAATCATTGTGAAAAACCATTTTTCGTAAATATAAGTTGGAAGAATTAATTTCAACTACTGGATTAATGATAATCAAGTCACGAGGCGCAAATTGTCATTTACCTATAAAACTATTACGCCGGGTCTTTTTCGCATGTCAGGCTCTTATAGCTCAATTCCAGTGGCGGGGCTCGTTCGTGGAAACTGCCAGGATGTAATAAATTGCTACAAGTATTAAGGAGAGTCCACTAACTTATAACTATAATGCATGCGAGCTGTGAGGTTAAAGTTGTGTGCGCAAAATGCAAGCAAAATAATGTTTATAAATTTATTCCATTTTGAACGAGTAGAGAAGTACATATTATTTAATTGAATCAAAATAGGTATATTTTATTTACTTTCAGATGTATCTGTGGGAGCTGAAGGTTTCTTTAATGCACCCATTTAAGGTTTTAAATCACTTCAAATAATTTTTCGCGCCTCTCGATATTTATATACCTAACCCTTTTTCAAGACAAAATTATGTTTTTTTTTCAACCATTTCATTCTATATTTCTTTACATTCATTTTATTACAAATTGCTTCAATATTAGGTAATAATATTTTTGTTTTTGTTTGTCCCCGTTTGTCAATTAAAAAATGAACCAATTTTTTGACAAAAAATAATTATTTATTGCTTCTTTATAACATGTAAAGAAACAGTAAACAAATAAAATTTGTGTCTAAAAATTGTTTAAATTTTTAATTGACAATCGGGGACAAAAAAAAATAAAAATAAAATAATTACCTAATATTGAAGCTTTAATGTATTTAACGGGTATATGAATATATACCTAACTCATAAATCATTTAAAAAAACCACTTAGTATCAGTTAATTACAATGAGCAACTATTTGAGTCCACGGAGAAGAAATATAAAGTATTTTCATTAAAATTTGTCAAATTCTTCGTTATCACTTTTCGATAATTGGACGATTTTTTTTTTAATAAAAGCAAAACTTAGAACCTTTTTTTACGGGAGATTTTCATTTAGGTTTAATTAAAAGTATTTGAAAAACCAGCCTGTGACCCTACTTTAGTGTTTTTAAAATAATTTGTGCAAATTGGGAGGCACGCCTCTGCATATTTTACCAAAAAAGTTAGTGATAAATAAAGACAGATTGATTAAGATACATAAATACCACTTGATTCTGTAGATGTTGCTTTGCCAATGCCAATTGTTTTTTTTTGCATTATTTAATAAAGTTTAAAAAAAAATAATAGCTGGTAGGCATAATCGAAAATATTATTGTTCTGTAAGATCTGGTATTTCCCTACCTTTAGACAAGGCCATTTATAACCTTGATGATATTTACTTTTAAGACGGGTACCTATTTACTTTCTGATTTCCATCTACCTACATACATAAGTTTACCTGTATCCACTCAGCAAGCGGAAGTGACTCTAACTTTTCGATCAGAAAAAACAATGATGAGCCATCCATTATTCTTACGTGGGAATTGGTCAAACACAAACATACTATATTCGAAGTGCATGAAAGATATCGATATCTTCTCAAGACAGCACGCCAGATCAAACACGTTTCATATTAATATTGTTTTATTATCTTGTGGGGGAGTTAAGCAAACATGGGTTTTGTCAATAAGGGTTCACACAACATCCATGACTGTGGCTTTATCTAATACCTATTTAAGTTTTACATTATATCTAGGTAGGCAACTACTGAAGAATCTTTTTCTTTTTGTGGTATTTTCGTTGAAAGTTAATTCATACTAAAGGGAGAACACGCAATAAACATTGGAATAACATGATATTTCGTTACCTAATTATTATTGACTTATCTTCCTTCTTCTTACGTAGCTAATAAAATAAAAAAAGAGAATTTTGTATATACTCGTATGTGTAAATTATTTATATTATAATATGAATGTATAAAATCCTCGAACTGCTCCAACTCGCAGCACTAACTTACTTCTATGTTACCCGTTTGAACCTATACCTTATAGAGAGTTTTGTTTGTTGTTTGTTTTTTTATTAAATTGTCACTGACAACCCGTGCAAATCCCAAAACACATATTTTTTAATTTAAGCACGTTAGTTGTAAATCTTTACTGTGACAGTTGTGTCTAAATTTGTATGGCATTAAGTTACTAGCTAGTCCTAGTCTTAGACTAAGTCACTAGTTATAATTATTATAAATCTAGTTGAAAGCCTGTTGTATTAATTTCATTATATTTTTATTTTATTTTTTGCTATGTTAAATCAGCCAGATTTTATTATCATTATCTATAACCAATTAGGAGTTCTCCAATAATAAAAAAGTGACATGTAAAAAAGTGTACTTCGGTTTCAGTCTTTTATCTTCACGGTAACTAAAATAACGCAATTTCAGAAATATATTCCTTGATTATTTATCACATATTTATGCAATGTTTAAAAACAGTAACAAGTTCAATATCCGACGGATTTTTCAACGATTAGAAAAATAATCAATTTAATACCTATTGGAACTGTGTTTTCCTACCTCTTTCAAATCTTTCAATTAGCAACTTCCAAAATGGTTTGCAGTCTTCAAGTGTCTATTGCAGAAGTACCTACATATATTATAATTTGTTTCCTACTTTGTCATCGATATGTCTAAATATGTTAATTAACTGTTCATTCACAAGTTAGGTTAGGTTAATTAATTTTTTTTATATCATTAATTTTATATTAACTGGAATTTTTGGAAATCACTGATTGCTATTTTAAATTACTATTCAAAAGACCTACGTTTTCTTATTTAACACTTATAAGATGCGAATAAACAATTTGTTCAAAACGTCATGAACTAATTCAACGTGTATGATATAGGTACGCAGTCAGATTTGATATTTCGTAAAGAAAACAGTTGAATCAGAAGTCCTGAAAATCTTTCAGGAAAATAGCGCAGTATGAAGCTCCTTGAGGGATTTGTAGACCTAATTCTGTTTTGATCTAATTTGGACCTAATACGAAATATACAGGGGAAAATGGAAGTAATTTCTTACCGTAGTTGGAAGAGGTGTTAGGTATTCTGGCCTAAGGTATTGGTTACTGGAGGTCAACATGGTATTCATGATGAAAAATCCTTTGGTATAACACACTGCTTATGTTTAGAAATAAAGCACATCAACCAAATCACAAAATATTTGCACAATTTTTCAAAAAATATTTTTTTTCATTTCGTCTTGCACAACACAATATAATCAAAAAACGAATACATATTTTGACAATTCTCACTGAAATTGCACGTTAAAAACACTTTCGCTCATGTGCACTTCCGAACGTTGTTAAAGCGACTACAGTAAATCAACTGTAATCAGTTCATTAAAAAAACACATAAAATAAATAATGCGAGTTTTCACGTAATTGTTATCGTCGGAACGGAGAGCGTGAAAACGACCACCTCAAACGAAAGTTCTACGGCGACTGACGGTAGACTTCAAAGCAAGCCGCGCGACGTGACGTCACGAGCTGTTATCCCCACTCCGAAATCTTACCCCTACCACAACGAAAACCATTAAAGTAAAACGATTCCGAGACAAAATGTTTTAACAAAGCCATACAAACAAAGAAAACATTTATTTCATTTGTGTTCTTTTTTACTCGTTGTCTTTATTTTGGTAGGTTTCCCGCCGCGCGCTTGTCAGAGCCTTTTCACACCTCTCCCCACCACATCGTGTTTTTGCATTTCAGACTTCGAAGACTGTCGTGTCTGATCCCCGCCACCTTTTGACACCCCGTTTGTCGGTCGGATGGGCCGCGCTTGTGAGTGTGAGTGCGCGTGTGTGGGGCGCGTGTGGGTGTGTTTGCGTTGCGAGTGTGAGTGTTGGAGGTTTTCTAGTGGAAGGTTTAGACGCGACACGTGAATCCATTTCCTTATTTTATTATTTACACGAAAACTAATGTATCCATCTGACAATTGGGTAATTGGAAAATATAAATATACTCCCATACACGCCATCTAAAACCTCCTTTAAAATTTAATTTGTTTGAGATAAAAATAGCATTTAATTAATTTTGTTAAAATCTTAAATATCGATCACCTATTTCTAAACCACATATGTGGTAATTGAGTTGATATGCATAGCGGGATAATAACACAACTTATTAATAAAATTCGATAATACACAGAATTTAAAAAAAATGGTTCTTACCTTAATCATTGTATTTTATTCACGACAATCTATTTAATTTCATTTAGCTTCGAAGACAACGTCGTATTATTTGCTTTATTTTGTACCACGCCCGTTAGGGAACAGCTCGTTTCAAAGGCTTGCCACTTGAAGAAACAAGTGAACGATTTAGATTATAGAAAGTAATTGATATGTATAAATGTCACCAATCACTCATTAAATATATGTTAAAGGAGTGTGATAGAAATCATACAACCGATCTGATGTTTTCGAAAACCATATGTTAAATAATTTCCAAGATTAACGATTTATTTCAATTCGCTTTAGATATATAACCCAATGAGTTCATTTTCAGGCAATCAGACTTACTTGTATGTCTGCAGATATATACCCTAACGGTTATTTTTTTAAATTTAGAACAACGCCTGCCTTCTAGGATATTTGAGAGCGTCGTTACTAATTTCCTTGGGCCTGTAAGACATCCTCGTAATTCAAGATACCTTCATGTACCTACCTGTTGTGTTCTCGATCATTGTGCCATATTTTCTAAATTGGCTGTCCATGACTTTTATCAGTTGGAAATCTGAAAAACTGATTGCCACTCAATTAGCACAATATGTACCATTAATTACTTTAATCGGATCGCCGGAAATTTTATCAATGCCAATTAAACACATTTGGCAACAGTGCTGTTTGTATTTTCGGTCTGGACAGTGCAATCCATTTAAAAGGTTTGAAAAACAATTTAAAAATCGGTCATAAATTTGAAATAGTAATAACGCATTTCATTCTGTTAATTGAAAAAATATTCCCGTTAGTAGAAAACTAAGTAAAAAATATTATTGTTTTTACGTTTTTAGAATTTATAAACATTTTTAACACTTTCTTTCTTTCCGACTTCTAAATTATCGTAGGTACTGTTGTTTTCAGCAGTCGTCAATCAAGCGTCATCAGAGTTTATACTTTCATCGCCAACATTCGAGTGATAACATTAACATTAACGAAACATCATTGAAATGTTTCGAAAATCAATATTTTTTGATTGCTCAATTTCAAAAATTGTAAAAACAACTTGCAAGATGTAAACCCAGCTCAACGCCATTATTTTGTACATAAAAGTAATGCATTCCTTGCATGTGTGAATGGAGGTAAGGACAGGGAGCAGCCTGTTCCTGCAGTAGGGAAGCAACCATAAAACAGCTTCAGTGTGTAGGTATATGAAAGTATGAATGCAGCAGTGCCTACGGAGTGTGAGTTGAGCGTGTCGATGTGTGCGATGGTTTTGTCGTTGAGTAAGCACAAATGCCTTACACCTTTTCAAGTATCCACCGTCGCGTCGGTTGCACAAGTCAAATGGCGGCTTCCATCTTACTTAAACTCCGACAGACAAGTCGATAACGAGGATTAGACGGATAGTTTTCTTTTACAACTATTGAAATAATGATACGGATTTTTGATAAATGTGGGTACTCGTGGGAATATATTATTAAATGTCCTTTATCAAATTGGACGTTTAGGTATCAAAAGCGGGACTTGACAATTTTTATTATTATTTAAATTTCCTATTTTTATTTTCCTGCATTAGGTGCTGTAGATGTTCTGAGGTGAAAATTTTTTATATTATGTGCAAAAATGCCATCTTTTCGAAAAACTTTCAGTTTCATTTTCGAGAAATTTACGCTTCCTTCGAAATATCACCAGAATGGGTACCTACTGACTGTTTTTTGACTAACTAACTAACCATCACGCCGTTTCCCCGCAGGGGTAGGCAGAGAGGACGGACCGCCAAACAACTCGGTCTTGGCACACACTCTTTGCCTCACTCACATTCATACATCGTCTCATACATACTCTTCTATTATTCTGACTTTTGACATGGCCCGTCTCAAGTATCTGATTCACTTGATCGTGCCATGTCTTCCTCGGGCGTCCCCGACTTCTTCTACCATTCACATTTGCATCATATATTCTTTTTACACTACTTTCTTCGCTCATTCGCTCTACGTGCCCAAACCATCTGAGGGTCCCTTTCTTAATTTTGCTCATTATACTTACATCAGCCTTACATTCTTTGCGGATATCCACATTTCTAACACGATCATACATGGTTTTACCACACATACGTCTCAGGGATCTCATTTAAACAGCATTCAGTTTACTTTCATCTCTAAAAATCTATATACCTACCTACTTTTAATAATTATATCTTTATTTTATTATAAATTTATTTATTTATTTTATCTTGCTATTTCATAACTATAATACATATAAGTAACGATAATACCCACATTAGTATCTCTTACCTATTCAGATAAAAGAAAGATATTTCTAATACTGTCAAGGAAAATTGAAACTCCTGAATTATTTTTACAGACAGAATGTCACCAAGAAGTACCTTCCGTCATACTCATCAACATGTCTTCGATAGAAATAAAAAAAATACAAGTGAGCAGTTCACACGCGGTACAAGCGAAACCTTCAGAAAACAAAGTATAGACAAGAGTTGGAAGGCTACGAAGCACCGCACAAAGAGGAGACCGATTATTCTGTCTCATTCTCCAGCGGGCTAAATCCTGTAAATATAAATGTTTGTCACTTTAGTGTCGCTTTTTCACTTAAAAAAAATGTATACTAATTCGTATTTCTGAGTACTTAAAAAGTCTTAGAATTAGTAATCTTTGTATTATTGTTCTAAATAAAATTTCTTATTGACAAAAATGTAATAAATTATTTTGAAGTATCACAAAAATAATTTAGCTGCCTTATTCATTTTTTTTGCGTGCGGAATTTGCTAATCGATTACTCAGATCGATTACGGTTACTAATATCACACGTACCAAACGCATAATCAGGTCAAACACCCAATTTAATTTTGTAAAAAAATATCGAGTACAAATTAAAATTATGGTCTATTCCCAAAATCCCAGTGGATTTCTTTTCCTTATGTGTGTTTACATAAACATCACTATTAAAAAAAGAAATATTATTTGGTCATGTAGGTAATTTCAGCAGATCTCGAGCAATTATCGATCTGTTTGGACTTTTTTAAGAGTTCCGTTTAAACTTTTCAATTTAACACATTTTTCACAAATTTAAATTTGAATGCCACCTCTAACGCTTTAAAAAAATATTTTTTCAAATCAAACTCATTTGAAAAATTAAATCGAATTAATACCAAATGTATTAGAAATTTAAAGTGTTATTTACATGAAAAATGTTTATGTTAGGCATAACTATAATATTAATATAAAGATAACTTTAATACAAATTACCATGACTTCTCTTTCGAATTATTTATTTATTTATTGTTTTGGAACATTTACAGAGTATTAACATAAAAAAGTCATTAGATTAGCATTGTAAAAAGCATAGATGTTAATAGTCCACTAAAAAATGTTCACAGAATGCACAATTATTTTTCGCTATGTATACATAGAAGTTAACTGAAGTTAGAAATAGCAAAATATAAACAGAGGTATAAAAAGAGATAATAAAAGTTGTGATGATAAAATATAGAGATAAATATAGAAATATAGAGATGACATAGATAAAAAAAGATCGATATACGATGTACAAAATAAGAAAAACAAAAAAAGTAAAGTACAAATAGAGTAAGAAACAGCCATTCCATTCAAGTTCAAGATCAAATATAAGTATTTTCAATTCTCAATTACTTGTTAGGTTAGTCTATTGTTAATTTGCTTTTTAAAGTAAGCGAGACTATTTGCGTAGATGTCTATATGGTTACATTCAATGGAATTATACAGACGACACATTTGAGAGAGTGGATTGAAGTATGCAATTTTGTTTTTTAAATAATTCGAGATGAAATATATTCTGACTCCTTTATGACTCTTTATGATTGACCTTCATGTTAAATATTTGGTATTTAAATATTTTAAAATTCTGGCTGGTTAATAAACAAAAGTTATTTTACTGTAAAGTTTCCAAAGTGGAGATACTCGTATTTTTCTAAATTCTAAAATACTGAAGAAGATAATTTTGTAGGTATATTAAGAAATTTCAATGAAATAGGAAACGGAAAAATATATAGAAAATAAAAAAAAGGTATTGAAGGCAATTGGGATTTTTTTTACATTAATTCCACACAGGAGGCCCCGAGGAAAATAATTGCCCTCAGGGCCTATGTCATCTTCGAACATGCATCTCTTCGAGGAGAGGATGAAGCGAACATGGGTCTTGAAGAGACCACACAGGGAAAACACAATTGAATCCAGACCCCCTTCTTACGAGGAAAACTCTCACTTCAATTTAAGGATATCTTCAATTAATTACCATAATTTAAAGGCTTCTAATTGAAACCTAGTCGTGTCACGTATATTATACCTATTACCTACCTATATTATCTATCGGAATGTTTATTATTATTATTTTTTTAATAAAATAATATATAATGTTATAGGTACGTGTGGCAACTATTGACTTTTAAGGATATAATTAATTTATATATATAACCTACATTATTTTATTTAGAAACGAACAAAGAGAGACAAAAAGAATAATATTTTTCTTATATGATTATGATATTATCCGTGTATATTACATATTATAATATACCTATCTACGAATCATTACTATTGCACTAAATACGAGTATGTAGGGAGCATAATGCCAACTTAACCTGGTATGAAAGACGTCACTTCATTAATAATGGGATAGAGGAATCAAACACATTAATATTTAAATTCTCTATAATCTCTAAATATTCTCTATGGGAAATAACTTAATTATGCACCTGTTGCAATTCGTCACTAGCGAGAAAACAACTGGACACCACGTCAGCGTTTCCCATCAATGTGCAGTTTTCGACAATTTATAAATTACGTTGATGTATTTTTCCTGCGTTATTAATGAGTCCTGAACACGCGAAGACAACAAACAACAATCTGCTTCGGATGTGGTCGATAGCTCGGTGATTAGACAATGATGGACAAAAGATAAAGATAGGTAAAACTACCGATATGGTTTGAATCTTATTACACATTACAATAAGATTCAAAACAAAACGGTAGTTTTGCGCCATTCTGTAGTAACGAAAATTCAACACTTTGGTTTTATGCCACACGAGGTATTTAACTGCCTGGATCCAGTGGAGCTCTGGCATCTCCAATTGGAAGTGCTGTGAGGCTGAAGGGACAGAAATGTGAAAGAGAAACGTTGAGAAATACCTGGCAATTCAGATCTTTTTTATTTTTGTTTACATTAGCTCCATACAGAAGACTCAGTGGAAATCAATTTTCTTCGGGGCCCATGTCACCTTTGAGGATGCTGTGTGAAGGGTCTTTTCGGGAAAAGAAAGTAGAGGAAGTTCCAGGAAGGAATAAGGGTGGGTAGGACTCTGGGGGTCTATCCATCCCTCCCACTGCAGTACAAGGCAATGGGTGAAGAAAGTCCAGCTGAAGAGGTAAAATGTCTCCATCATCCAGTCTCCCCCGATCCGGTCCGTCAAGCGGTAGGTGGGCTAACGCATGTGCCGCCAAGACCTAGACAAACCTCACCCCATGAACCCGGACACCACTGCTAAGTCCCCAAACATATATATATATATATATATATATATATAACTTGTACTGCCATAGGTTACCCCACCTGGGGTAACCTATGGCAGGAGTAATGGTTATCCAATAAATGGTTCCCGCGGCGGCGCGGCGGTACCCGTACCCGCCACCCAATTTCTATTACAATCGATCTGGGAACTAAACACTGTTAAAGCCGCTTCAAGCAACGTTTCGCTTTTGATCGGTGGTCTTTCACTCGGGTATGTATGCAATCACAAGTGCCTGAATTTTTCAATCATTTTACAGCCCGGTTGTTCTTCATTTAAGTTCACCTCCATCATTTTTACCAAACATTAAATTTTTGCTATCGATTCCTTTTCTGATCGGAGATTAGCTAACATCAGGAATAATTATTGTCTCATTTGAAACATGGAATGTTTACGGGAGGAGCTTCCAAAATAGAAACAATATCAAATATTTCCGTAAAATATACCTACCTATAAATAATGTAGATTTAGGCCAAACGTTGGGGTCCCTTGTATATATGGTACTGAGTACCTTATATTCTTTACAACACTTGCGGTGAAATATCAACATAACACGGCCCCCGTGAGGAAACGCAAGATTTATACACGCAATAAGTCTTGTAATTTACGATGTTTTATTCACAGTCAGTCGGCGTGTTTTTGTAATAATTTTACTATCCGCCAAAGTGTAAATTACACGGGAATAATCAGTGAGAAATCTCTGCGAAACCACTTGCCTGTCAGCCGCGCACTCGCGTCTACGACAGAGTTGAATTAAACCACTAAAAATATGGCTAATTTACGATCATAGAAGATCAAGTTAATCCATTCTTCAGAATGAACTCAAACGCTCTGACGAGCGCAATACCTTTGCACGGTTATGTCGTTTTTCACCCGGCATGCCGCTTAAAGTCTCGAAAATCCTTCTGGACGGAAGGAGAAAAACTCCTTCGAACAGCTCTCACCCCAGAAGATAGGTTGAAGCTTGAGTAGTAATCGGCCAACGTCAAAAACGCCCATCTCGTTCAAGTCCCCACTGAGAGACAGCCTGGGTTCTCATTGCCTCGCAAACTCTGGACTGCCGTCAATAGGATAATAATAATAATAATAATAATAATAATAATGGTCTTTATTCCAGAATGTGGGGAGGTGAGTGCAATCCCACACATCCTATATAGAGTAAGTACATACATGAAACACAAGTAAGTACATAAAAAATACATATAGATAAAAAAATAAAATAAAAAGTAGTAGGCATCATTAGATAGTAGATATGCGCGGTTCTATAAATCTTCGGAATACAATTCCCTCCGGCCAAAGTTCTTCTGCCAGGAATTTCTTTATTTCGATCGCTTTAACGGTGAGTTTAAAGGTGTTAAAAGGCGTAGGACGAAAAGGCTTGATTTTTTCAATCTTGGTACATTCCAGATCTTTTTCTGTTAGGTAGTTATTGATGTTTTCCTCTGTAGTTTCCACAGTAAACCTCGAAATGTATACCGTTGTGAGTATGTCAGCTGACTTTAATGTAATGGATAAGGTGCTCCCATAGCCGTTGTGTTTACATAATGCATAGATGGGGCCTTAAAGAGTTGGCGATGTGTGAATGCGGTGCGGTGCAGACCACCGAACATGTGCCAACAATGCCCGCTCCATTCATTCCCCGGCGGGATCGATGAGGTCCACAGGGCAACGGCTGAGGCCTTGGTGGCTTGCAGACCTAGATGTCCCCCTCTGATCCCCCACAATACGAAAGAAGAAGAAGAACCGACTCACAAATTAACTTTATCATAATAACCTTAACAATATTAACTTACCTATTAATTTAAAATATATCATCATTTGTGATTTGATCATCACGGGCTCTCTCTCTTCGCCCAATCATAATAATAATATTTTAACGATTTTTATAGCCCCGTGTTCGCAAAAAATCACCTCGAGGGCGCTTCAGATTTTTCCAGCGCTATGTCCTATGTACCACTAACCGGTGTCCGTAATAAAAGTCATGGTAAGTACAAGCGGGAAATTGATTAATCTAGACCTTTTTTTTGATTTGCTTCTATTTTTTTAACTAAAATGTTAAAAATACTTTTGGAACCCAGTCTACGGTTTGACCCATTTTAAAAAACAAGCTAATATTAAATCCCAAGCGACCGTTATTTATTTATTAACCTTTGTTTATTCCAATTTGGCCTAAAGATTTCCAAATTCGGACTTGATTTATTCGAAAACGTAAGCGCAAATCAAAAACATCAATACCACAAAATTGACTCCAAATGTGATTGTGGATTTACCAGTTTTCCGCTTTTACAACGAGTTTGCGGACGTCGTGTACAGGAAATCTGTTATTAAGTTATATATCAGCTTTGTTTAGAATATTAGCACTGGTGCTTTGGGGGCATACATTAATTACGTGAGCAGTTTTTCTTCCAATCTTGACCCCTCCCCCCCTTGGTGAGATAAATTTGGGCCACTTCGTATTTCAAGTAACGTGAGATTTTGTTGGAGCTCCCCCCCCCTTTTTTAAACTCACGTAATTAATGTATGCCCCCTTTGATGATTTCACAGATCTAACATCGTTTATTTAATGTTTGCAAAAACCAAAATAATTTCCTTGTTAATTTATTTTACAACTTACAGAAAAAAAATACCGGTACCTCATCACTTACGAAAAATGTTGTTCTGTGGAAAAGATATGTCGATGATGTATTTTTGTAAATGGACAGGGAGTAATTAATACATTCCTCAAGTTTGTTATAAAAGTAGTAATTGTTTTATTTCATGTTATTTTTTCATGACCCGCTTGCATAATATTCACGAAACGTTTCTCATTTTTGCATTACCTTTTTTTATTTAATTTTTATTTATTTAAATAAAACATACAACGAAGTTGCATTCCCATGAGTTATCAAAACTCATTAAGGGATCGGCAATTGGTATTTTTGAAAAGTTAAACCCAACCCAACCCAATATGCACACACAATATATGAAGAAATTTTTTACATAACATATCAACAAAATTTTTCAACAAAACATTTCAAACAGAAGCAATACTCAGACACAACATATGAAGAATCACTTTACAAATATTTCACAGAAACATGTCTTATAAGATTTTATGAATTATTATAACCACTCATTTGATTTATATACTGTTGGTGTCAAAAAGTTAAAATAAAGTATCCTCCTTGATGGACTATAGAATTGCATAGAAAAACAAAATCAGGAAAATACAATAAAAGGTACGGGCTCAAAAATATACAGACCTAATACAAGATGTTTACATACAAAATACATGACGAGATTTAAAAAAGATATAAACTGCGCCCATCATATCTAAAATTGTATCTGAAATTTAAAGATGAACGCAACAAAAAGTGTCGTAAAATATTCGGTCGTGTTATAAAAACTTTGGTGTCGAATCTCGGCTGAAGTCAGGTAGTATCCACTAGTAGGTAGTTAATTAAAAAAAATAATATTAAATTAAAAAAAAATTAAATGTGTAATCGCAAATTTTCTTCCCGAAAATAAAATTTTTTTCTGTCGAAGAAACCATTGGTTTCGAAACACGTTGTAATTTTGACTAAATAAGTGGTTTATAAATAAGCGATTTATTTTAATTAAATTAAGATTATACGTTTACAACTATATAATTGTTATATGAACTCCGCCACTGGAGGGTTATGATGGTGCTTTATTGTTTGAATTGAGGACGTCCCTGCTGCCCATTGTTTGTTTCTCATAGCCGAGACGTTGAAATAATCGGCGATGCCAAAACGGCGGCTAATTTAGCACGTTTTCAAAAGTCTTTAATAATAATAATACACAATTACACGTTCGGCTTTTTTCCTGAGCGATCTTTGAGCGCTCCCATTAATCATTCTTTTTAATGATCTTTTCCACCTTGTTTGAGTTGTGGCCTTTGAACGCGCGCTTTACAAGGCGCTGTTTTTAAGCGAAGAAAATCTGAGCATAGCATCGCTTAGAATATGCTGTGGCAATTAGGCAGTATTTTTATGTTTGCCCAAATGTAAACCGAATTATGTGAAGAAGTTAATAGATTTTATTTTTAGACGTAGTGAAACTTACTATTTACCATGAAGGTAAAACATTACGTGACATATCAAACTATTGAATTTTGTTGTGATAACGATATACGAGTATAAGTAACAAATATCCACATATTCTAAATCATCTTCATAATTAATAATCTTCCTCTTTGTCTTTTTAGTTATTTGTTTTTGGGGTGTTATGCCGTGTTGCGCTACCTCCTTTTTTAGCCAACGTTTCGGACATCGTTGCAGAGTCCATCATCAGGCATCATCAAAAACAAATAACGAAAATGCTTTTGGCCGTGAAAATCTTAAAACTTATCTGTCCTTCCGGGCCGAGGATCCAACGCTTTGACAAGGTGCTATCAGGGTATCTATGTAGCAGCGGCGGTCTGTGAGTTTTCGGTGAGTTAGAGTTCTAAGATTGAAAAATATGACGTCATTGATGTTGTTGAAAATGAATTAAATTTTTTTTCAAAATTTCAGCATTTTGTATGATGGGCCCCACATTTCAGTATATCTTCATACAAAAGGATGAAATTAAAAAAAAAAAAATCAGCTACAACATCAATAAGGTAGTATTTTTCAATCTTAGCTTTCTAGCTCACTGAAAACTCACGGACCGCCACTGCTATCTAAGTAACTTGTCATCGTTCCCGAACATGACTGCAGATCGCCAACGAAGAAACAACAGTTCGCCATCGCTACGTTAGCCATCTTCAGTCGTGGTCGGGAATGAAGACAAGTTACCGACCGCATCGATAAATTCTTCATCGATCGACTTTCCCCACACATCGTCAGGGGTCCTAAGTCCTACCAAAAACGCACCGATAAAGGTGTATCGACAATATCGGCCAGATATTGGTTTAATTAACGAATAAACCACACTTCACTTTCACTAAATTAAGCAGATTTAGACAACGTGAGCTAATATTCGTTGGAACATTATTGACTGATCGTACTCAAGTACCTACTATTTTAACTCGAAGTTTTTGCATTTCGTCCGTCTGTAAATTAGTTTTGTACGTTCCGCTTCCGGTTCTAGATGGTAATCATTTTAATAGTTCAGAAAATATTCATTTTCAAGTGTGAAATTGTCGAGATTATTTGAACTTTCTTATTTGCATTTTTCGATATTACGCTACCTAACAACCTCAAGAAAGCATGCATAAAGTAAATATTGTCACTGCGATAGTGTCGTTTCTTCATTATCAAATCCTTATTTGAAATAAATAAAACGTTACGAAAATGTGGTTTTGATTTATTAAATAAGAGAAAATTAGAAACATATTTTCTACACTGTTCACAGAACTACTAGTTTTTCCTTGTTATGAGGGTATAACCAGATAAAACCAGAAATATGTCATTTTTAAATCAGATTTTAGACGTATTGTATCTTTTTCACAAAAAAATTGTAAATTGATTTCGATTTTTCTTTTATCTAATATACGCAAGTTTTAAATTTTGAGAAAAAATGTTTATTTTTAGAATAATAAGGTTATACCATAGGTCATTGGCAGATTAGTTAAATTTTCAAAAACGATTTTGTATTATACCACACCCATTTCAAATCATATAAACATTTAATCATGAAGTAAAATAAATCAATACATTATCTGGTAAACGCAAGTATCAGAATTTAATTTTAGTTTAAATACTGTACAGGGCCCGCAGATACTTTAATAGTACACAACTGCTAACCCTGTACAAATCGCAAGTGCGCCCCACGGTTGAATTTGGCAGCCACCTCTGGTCTGGAGCTCCAAAATACCTAAAAAAAACCCTTGACTCTGTGCAGAAACGGTGGGTCCGTTTGATAGATTCTCCCATCTTAACAGACGGACTGCAATCTTTAGAGCACAGGCGTCAGGTGGGAATGCTGTTCTTGTTTTACCGGTATTACAATGGAAGATGCTCCGAGGAACTAGCGTCATTGATCCCCTCGGCACCGGTGCATAGTCGGGAAATACGCCAAATACGCGCCCAACATTTGTACACGGTTGACATTAGTCACATGAAAACGGGTCGTTTCTATGACTCGTTCTTGAGTTCAACGGCTCGGCTGTGGAACGATTTGCCGGCCTTTGTGTTTCCTCCCTCCTACAACATGGGTCTCTTCAAGACCCGTGTTCACTCCTTCCTTTCCTCAAAAAGACCCTCCACACAGCATCTTCAAAGATGACATAGGCCCTGAGGGAAGTTATTTTCCTCAGGGCCTCCTGTGTGGAGTTAAAGTAAAAAAAAAATAAAAAATAAAAAATATATATATACGTACATGTTTTTCTTGACGAAAATTGGTCCGATTGTGTATTTATTTGCGCACTTACAAACTAATATATTTTAGATTTTTTTACATTCTTATTTTGCTTAGACATTATTAAAAAATGATAAATACTTATGATCAAAAAATAATTACATAAAGTACATAATTTTATTAGTTTTATCATCACGCCTTTCAGCATTTTTGGTTGTAGGTATAAATTAAAGAAAATTTTGAATGAAATAAAATCGACATTGAGTTTAATGTACGTAATTAAAAAAAGCCGGTACGGAGAATAATTAATCTTTCTCAGTGGAACCGCCCTGTATGATCGTAAGAACATCTTTCGACGAAATGTGGGTTTTCGGCCGCTGGCTGGTTAAACGCCCTTAAGTTAAAATACTATTATATGTTTAAAATTTTCTTTACCTACTAACAACTAACTTAGGTACCTACCCATCATACCTTTTTAATGGCAGCATTAATATATCGAATACAGTGATTATTCAAATTAAGTTTGGGCAAAAGCAGTCATAAAAAAATTCAATGCTAATTTGTCTCACAACTACGCATATCATTTATGCTTAAATTGGTATTTTAACAACCTCATTCGAGCAGGGGGAGAGTTCCATCATGGCTGTTTATTCGAAAATTGCCCCAAACACCCGCGGGCCGTGAATTCGAAATTGATTGCGTCGATAAGTTACCACCTTCCCCTTTTAAGGCATTCGTAACGTCATAATATCCTGTTCGTAAATTCAATTAATGCCATCGCCCGAGGGCTGTGTATTTTTGTGTTTATGATGAGAGTGATATTGTATTACCTACACAGCTATGCTATTTGCATATCAACATGCTTGAAAGACCTAAATTACTCTGCGACAATTAATTTGTTACTGTTGTTATTGAACTTATTATTTGGGTTTTGTAAAATGGACAAGTCTACTCGAATAGTTTGCAGAGATAACTTGGAAAAACATATCAATAAATAAAGAATCATTCCAACAAAAGACAAAGCTTCGAGAAAGGTTTTATGTTGGTTGTTGGTAGGGATATACCAGCTTATTTTAAGATAGCAAGTTTTTTTTTAGAGCTCCACACAGGAGTCCCCGGGAAAAAAAATAATATCCCTCATGGCCAAAGTCATCTTTGGGGGTGCTGCATATAGGATTTTTTTAAGAAAGGAAGGTGAGGAAGATCAGGGAAGGAAAAGAGTATGAGGGTTGATAGGACAGGTTATAAGGACAGTCGTTTGGTTTCATTCAAGACGATGGGTCGAGAGACTCCTGCTGGAGAGGTAAAAAGGTCTCCCTCAACCAATCTCTCCAAACCCAGTGGGCAGACGCATTTCCCCGCCAAGATCTACGCAATCCTCACCCATGAACCCGGGCACCCTGCAAAGTCACCACTTCGGGTGGTGTTATCACCAGAGGTGGTGGTTATCCAAGGAATGTTTACCGGAGCGCTGGTACCTATCTCCCGAATAATAATTAATTGTATAATATGGATCAAATTAAAGTGGAGTCTTTGTCTTAAATATTGTCAAGTGCCCTACCTAACACGTTTTTCAAGAATTCTAGTGAAAAACATTAACATGGAAGAAAATTCTTTGATCCTTGTTAGGTTCAGTCCGTCCTGTAATTTGCCTGTAAGATGTCAGCTGATACTATTCATCGTGTAGATTTTCTTACAATTTTATGTTTCCAGAGCTTACTGTTCCAAAGCTTTTGTTTTAGCACTCGGCGTACACATTTTCTGCTTATTAAACCAAAATATATTAATTTTTAATTTGTAGTTTGTACATTTAAGTTTACAAATTGCTAATTAATTATAATTTTTCATATTGTTTTTTTTTATAGTTTTATGTAGCTCCTACAGCACATCATGAACATTCTGGGGCGGACTTTAAAGTTTCTGGTAGCGTGTTATATTATAACTTCTTCCCTGTAAACACTGTTAATGGTAAAAAAGTTACCAGCACACATCATTATAACTAAACAAACATGCGTCGGAATTGACACAATTTTATCTCCAATAAATAATAGTTTTATTGCTACGTTTTCACAAAGCACAACTAACTTTTAATTTAACTAATCTGTTCCAGAGTAACTACCCAGCACATTAGGCAATCGACCTCCTCAAATTTTGGAAAAAATACAGATTATGAACACAATATTTCGAAAATCTGCACGAAAAAGGAAACCTTATTTGCGTTGTGCACAAGAAATATGGTTTACAGTAAATAAAAGTACGATGCAGGTTAAACAGCCAGACTAATATGAAAAGTTTGTCATGCGGCAATAAACATCAATCTTATTTGATGTCAAACCTTGTTCCTGCTTCGCGGTCCATTAAAAATCTTTTAGAACTGTCTGCCGCATTCAATTGAGCCGTCTCAAAGAGAGTAGCTGGATATATCTCCCTTAGCATCTCCGCTACAGGCGGCAGGCTGCAGGCTACAGCTTCCATCAAAAGGCTACTAATCTCCGAGAAGGCTTTCTGTGCATTCAGACATTGCATTCAATCCGACTAAGCCGCAAGCTTAGATCGTTGAAGCCAGTAATTTCTGCTCCGGGCCATTCAGTCCGCACTGAAACCATATTATCATCAACAATGATTTCTGTAATGGCGACGTCTTGTTTCAGGAGATTTGTCGCCTGGCGGTTTTGATCGGGGCCAGCTGCAGGTTTGCAGTTAAATAATTTCGCTATTTTTGAAAACATCATTATTTATCACTACCTATAAATGAATCTCCCTGAAAGATTCCAACATCTTTTCCTTTTAAGAAAGTTAAATCTATTTACCACATAAGTTTAATTTTATCTTTGTATTCGTATTTGATTTAAAAAAAAAAACTCATAACCCATCATGCGAGGTATGAAGGTACTGACAGACTACGCTATAACGTAGCAAGCGTTTTTAGGTTTGGCTATTCCTATTTCAGCAAATTACTGGCAAAACATTCTCAAAGAGAATGTATGGCGAGCGATATGCTGAAATAGGCCAAGACACGAAAGCATAGTGCGCATGTATAGCGTAGTTTGACACAAGCATAGTGCTTGAACTTCGACCGAGTATAAGATGTAATAAAGTTTGCCAATCACAATATTTATTATCCACCAAAACAATAATTTCTACAACGATTAACAACGTTCAATTATATGAATTATAATATATGTAAATGAAACAATTTAACTTTGTTTGAACCACTTTTATATTTGAGTAAATCCGACCGGTTTCAGAACGACCGTTCCTTCTTCAGGGCAAATGTAAACTGATTTGACAGTTTTGAAATATTAATGGGAAACATGGTAGGGGTGGAGCCGTTGCTAGGTATTAATGAAGAGTGGGTGGGTAGGGGAACATATCCATGATTGGGCTATAAGACAATATTTTTTGTTTGTTGATAATAGATTCATTATTTTTAAGGGATTTTTTTTATTTTAAATTTGCCTTGAAGAAGGAACGGGTCATTCTGAAACCGGTGGGATTTACTCAAATATAAAAGTGGTTCAAACAAAGTTAAATTGTTTCATTTATCTATAATGGATAACCACAAAGTTATAGCCACATTCAGAAGTATAATATATGTATGAAGGTATCTAATATATTGCGTGTATTTAGGTATAATGGAAGAAGAAAATATTCATAAAAATAAACAACAAAAACAAAATATGTACTAACTACACTTATCATTCACCGCTAATGCGATTGCACGTACTGCCAATACTCCTACAGTTACAGACCATATCGATATATTCAAAACCTCTCCGTTCTAATCAAAGTATATAAATCCTCCGAATCAAAGCAAAAATAATTAGTTGTGAATATATAAAAAAAATGTTTATTCCAGTATGTGGGGAGGAGAGTGCAATCCCACATATTCCATAAGAGTATAATATACACATACATACACAAAGTATTTGAAAGGAAAAAAAGAAAAGGATATGAATATATACACGAAACAAAAAAAGATAAAAGCTAATAGTAGCAAAAGGAAAACGTATTTATGTCCGCAAAAAACCCTGGGCATTTATAACTTCGGGCAAATCACTTTTTGGTCAGAGCACAACTTTACAGGCATTTAATACAACCAGATTTTTGGTAAACATAGCTAAGATGGTCATTTTTAATTTTATGATAAGTTTTTGTTTTAATTTCACAAAAAAAATGATATTTTTGGTCTGGGCCTGGTGACAAACAGCCCTTTATTTCTTTTTTCTCAGCCCTTTATTGTTTAGAAAAAAAAACCTTTTGTTTTCCATTCATTTCATATGTTCACCTATCTCAGATAAAACTGCGGTATTATAAGAAGGCGTCTGTACTTATTTTTTATATTCAATAAGCAATTGCTAAAATACTACTTCATTGTTCATTTTTTCAAGAAATTTGTTGAAAAAATTTGGTTCATATTTCATTTAACTGTAACACGATTAGGCATTCCCCACAATGATCTCGAACTAATCACGTGCCTATTGGTATTATATTGAATTATTGTTAAATTGACATCGTTGTAACAAGTACGACAGATAGATACCGCAACGTACAGATTATGTTTATAAGGAGGCGTCTACTAATATCTACAGGAATTCCAAAAACTGAACAAATCTGACTAATATCTATGAGAACCAAAAAAAGTGAGGACGAATATCTACAACTCAAACTATTGACTAATATCTATGAGAACAAAGTGTGGACGAATATCTACAGCACTGGCAGAGGTTGGGTTAGGTTATTTATTACATTATTGAAGTAATTTATGCTTTTCCGTACAACCTCTTGCTCAGCTGCCATCTGTAGATATTAGTCCAACCTACGCTCCATAGATATTAGTCCTCACTGGGACCGTCATAGATTTTCGTCCGACCTTAGCTCTGTAGATATTAGTCCTCACTCTGAAGTTCATAGATATTAGTCCAACATATGAGCTGTAGATATTCGTCCGACATACAGGCTGTAGATATTAGTATCTGGAGTCGTTCATAACCGCCAGTCATCTTCAAGGATTTATTTAAGACGATCATATTTGAATGTAATATTTACACCGCCAAAGGTGCAGAATATCTTTAAAATATCCGAAAGATATTTTGCAGTATCAAGTAGTGGATATTATAATTTATAATATACAGTGTGGCTGGTGGGTACAGGCAAATCATTTCAGCCACTTGCTTGTATAGTAGTGTACTTGATGGATATAAAAATAATTAAATTTAAAAATATCTTTGTTTAATTTGGAAACTAAAGAATGAAACAAAAAACGGAATTTTTCTTTGACGAAGAAGATGATACTAATAAATCTAATCGGAACATGAAACAGAAAAATAAAAATAAATAGATAAGTGTCGAAAGCAGGACTCGCACCCAGGATCTCTCGTTTCACTTGGACACACCGCCTTAACCACCTCCAACCAGACCATTATTTTTTCTGTCGATCTCAAATTTCAAATTCAGGATTAACAATATTATCTTCAACTAAGATTCCCCATATTTTTGGAAGCTACCTTTTTAAATGATTACAAAGTTCTTTGACGAATTTATTTATTACCTGGATAGTGTCTCAACAGATGGATTTTCTTTATCAAACTCAGCAAAACTTATTTTGTGGCACCATTTTAATTAAAAATTAATAGAATACTTAGTTTTAATCATGTTTTAGAGTAAATCCCTATGAAGTAAGCATTGCTTACGAAATATGTTGGTTTTAAAACGTATTCTATTAATTTTTAATACTGATTTTATTTATATGGAACACCTCTTAACTTTTTCCGAAAATCTAAAAGAAAATAGTATATTCCATTTTTATTGGAATAACTCTTCTTATAATTACTTTTGAAGGTTATACCCATCAACGTAAAATATCATTAAAGAAGAAAAAAATTCTAATAAATCTAAACGAAACATCAAACACAACTAAACACAGAACAAAAAAATTCTGCGTCTTGTTCTGTTTCATGTTTCGTTCAGATTTATTAGTATTTTATTCTTCTTCAATACGTACCCATCAAAGAAATATATAAATATTGCATTGTTGAGGTTTAAACATTAAACCTAATTAATAAATATCACGTCACTACGCATCCAGTATCTTTGAACATTTTCGGGGTACGAGAGGACTGCGCGGGTTCCAAATGATCCAAAGTAGTTTGAAAAAGTTTTTTTGAAACTATATTACTATTGCCCTCTTCAGCGCCATTGAGGTGATTTTTCACAAAAACGGCGCTATATAAATCATCCAAATATTATTATTGGCGTGCACAAATATAAATACAAATGTGACCTCTTTAAAATGATCAGCTTGTTTCTTGAAGTGAAATATTGATCGATGCGCTCATCGATGGGTACCTATATTCTACATTATGAATGCACCTAATAGCGTGAAATGCCTTCGACTAGGCACTAGGCATGAACCAACCTTAGTTAACAAGCATTGTTAAAGAAAACGTTTTAAAATATACCCAGCGATACGCGAGAATTATTCAGTAAATTAGCCACTTTGGGATAAGTACAATGTACGTGTTTATTATACATTATAAATGCACCTAATAGCGTGAATTGCCTTCGACTAGGCACTAGGCATGAACCAACCTTAGTTAACAAGTATTGTTAAAGAAAACGTTTTAAAATATACTCAGCGACACGCGAGAATTATTCAGAAAAGTAACCATTTTGGGATTAGTACAATGTACGTATTTATTATACGTTATGAATGCACCTAATAGCGTGAATTGCCTTCGACTAGGCACTAGGCATGAACCAACCTTAGTTAACAAGTATTGTTAAAGAAAACGTTTTAAAATATACTCAGCGACACGCGAGAATTATTCAGAAAAGTAACCATTTTGGGATTAGTACAATGTACGTATTTATTATACATTATGAATGCACCTAATAGCGTGAATTGCCTTCAACTAGGCACTAGGCATGAACCAACATTAGTTAACAAGTCTTGTTAAAGAAAACGTTTTAAAATATACTCAGCGACACGCGAGAATTATTCAGAAAAGTAACCATTTTGGGATAAGTACAATGTACGTGTACATACTGTATATTATACATTATTTATTAATGCACCTAATAGAGTGAATTGCCTTCGACTAGGCACTAGGCATGAACCAACCTTAGTTAACAAGCATTGTTCAAGAAAAAGTTTTAAAATATACCCAGCGACACGCGAGAGTTATTCAGAAAAGTAGGCATTTTGGGATAAGTACAACGTACGTTATATACTATTCGTGATTGTGAAGATTTTACCCCATGTCCCCGAGAATTTTTCGTTTCGCCTCCCCTAGGGAAGGAATAGGGAATCTATATACTTACGTCACATAATATGTCACATCATCTACCAGTCTTCCTTTAAAGTCTACTCTGTGTTTTGCACCAATAATGTATACTGTATATAATATACATACTTGTTGTAAACCACAACTTTTTCGTAATCGGGGGTTAACCAAGCTTAGGGTGGCGGAGGTATCATAAGTCCAAAGAACGTTTATATAATAATACTTATGAACATCAATATAATACAAGCATTGGAATTTAGAATGGAGGACTTGTCTGGCTTCAGTCGGGCATGTGTCAAGGTGCAACGGCGTGGATGGAAGATTATCGCATTGCAATATCACTGGAAACTTCTTTCTTGTTTGGTGAATGCTCAGTGGGATTATCGCAAAGGAGATTGTTATTATTTGTTACCTGCAGCTTTCAGATATTACTGTCGGAAGCAAGATTAGTGGAAATTGAAAAAAAATCACTAAGGAATAAGAAACAAACATTGAAAAACAAGATTAAAGCGATGTTTGACAATATGCCGACAGCTTAGGCGATAAGGTGATTTATTCGTATTCAGGAATTCATGTATACCTAAACCCTCCGACAGAATTAATATTAACACCATAAAAATGAATATAATTATTCAATCATTTATACAATTATACAAATTTTCAACCAAGACTGAAAGTGGCAAGAGAAGAATTGGCCACAAGGGCGTACATAGCCGTACATAATATACATAATCTCCTCCCAGATAACCTAAAAATGGAGAACAATATAAATACCTTTATAAAAAACTATTTAAACCTAAACCGTTAGAAAAAAATTAAAAATATTACTACTTTACTATACTACTTTATGTATATAGGTACTACTATACTCTGAACTTAAGTTAAGAAATCGAAATATTATATTTCTTTTAACTTTACATATATATATATATTTTTTTTAATTTTAAATCTTAATTTACGTCAGAGAGAAACGCTGTATTGGTTTTACCGGTATTTCATTATAATTTGTTCCAAATAGCCAGCGTAACAGTATTTGTTCAAATTTTATAGCGGAACGGTTGACATTTTCCACTGGAAAGCGGTTCTTTTCAAGACCCTGGGTCACTCCTACCTCTCCCTTAAAGAACCTGAGGATAGATTTTTAAATATGTATAAAAGTTTCCTTGAATTCACTGAATCTTGTACGGGCAATCATTTTAAAGAACGCACGTTTGAAAGTATTTGTGCATGCGTTAAACAGGTTCGAACATTCCCTCTTACCCTTTACCGGCATCACAATACAGTAATTCATTACACAAGAAAAAATCTCTTGATTCCGATTTACCTGTACCTAGTTGTCTGCCTATGTATTTGTAACTACGTAGGTACTTGACATGAGTTCAGTTCTGCAATCATTTTGATCTTCCAAGAATATCTCATAATAGCTAGTAGGTGTAGGTAGCAGGCAGGCGCTATGCACACACGACCAAACCCAAGCGTGAGATTGGATAACACAAACAGAATTCACAACAAAGAACTAAAAATAGAGATACGAGATACTCATCTCTATGAATGATTACCCAAAGCAGAGGTACTACAACTATGGCTGGCTTACAAATCGGCAGGTACCTACTGTTTTTTTTTTAAATACATAAATGAATTCGTATTGAGTTTCAAAACAGATTAATAGCAGGGTAAATAAAGAAATTCCGCATCTTTTCGATGGAAAGTAAATTATGAGGATCTGTAACTGTATGATACGCGAAACTTATTTTTGTGACAAAAATTAAATACCTAAGAACAATTTTACGAAAAACATTTGCAATTCATTTGAAAGATTCACCATGAATAATATATTGTTTTATGTAGGTACTATTAATTTCGTGCTCATTCATAAACGTGTAAGAATAGACGTGACACAATTATACGTCTTTTGGTCAGGGACGCGATACCTATGACACCGCCGACAGGGAAGTCAAGTTTTGTATTTTAGCAGAAGTCGTCTGACTATTTGTGCCACACTTGAAATTTGCTTGATAGCGTCACACCTAAAGACGATAAGTGGACCGACTCCATAAAACACAAAATGTTGTTACTCTTGAAGAAAAAAATATATCATTTGTGTTGTATCACGTTCCAATGTTTTTCGGCGTTTTCCGACGTTTTCCGGCATGTGTCCGTCAATATATAATGATTTATTTCTGTAATTTAAAGAACTTTATATTTTTAAAAACATATTGATTGCCAACCCTTTGTTAAATGTGGCAGCTTTATTTGTTGCTTTGCAGACATTTTGGTATTCGAATCCATTATCGAAATGGTAATAATGCATCGATAGATAAACGGATTTAAAACAGCATATTTTAATAACTAAGAAGATGTTTGAGATTATGCTTTATTGCAAAACATTTTTGTATAGATAATTTTTGTTCTTTTGGAATCTCGCATTATTGATAAAAAAGCAGGTCAGTGTGTCAAAAAGTTTTAGTACCCCTGACTTACAGAAGAGAATCTATGAGTGAGTTTCGTTCAAAGCTTAAAGCAAACAGACAGGCGTAGACAAACAGGGTTCGCGCAATAAACAGCAGACGACAGCAATAATTCCTAACAGTCTTTTCATGAGAGATTTACTGCCAACTATTGCGGGCGGCGGCTCCCTTTGACGGCCGCCATCTTGGCCGCGTTGTTTTTTGTTTCCATTCCTCTTCGTTATTTAGGCATAATGGTTAACACTACTTATATAGCAACAATGTGACGTTGAAGACGCCTGTTTTAATCCGCCAGACAAAGGGGCTCAGCTCTACACGACGTCAGGGCTGCGCTGAAATTAAAATACTTATTTAAAAAGATAAAATTATCTAATTTGCTTGCAATAATTAATAACATACCTAATTATTATTTTTAATTGTTAAACTAACGTTTAAGACAAGAACAAGATTACATAAAAACACACATCCGACTAATGCCCAATTGTGTGGCACGTCGTATGGTCGATGTTCTGGGCTCATCTTCGACATTTTGTTTTTACTATTTTCTTGTGAAAATGTGCAATTTGTAATTATTGCTTATAATAACATACCTAATGTTTAACGTAGAAGGTATCCAATAATTATGTTTAGGTACAAACACTCTTACTTAAATACATCATTAGGCTTGGCGTTAGGTTTATCTTTCCAATTTTTTATTTGTTTTATCGGTCATTCTTTTATTTAACATAGGTCACATGCATTAAAAACTTGACAAACATATATGAACTGAAACGTGAAAGGAGTCAAAAAGTCCACATGCATTCCTGATTTGTACTGAAAGAAACCGAAATCTGTTTTGTTTTCCTCATTTGAAGCAATCTATTTATTTAATTACAAGTAGGTACGTATAGAAAAAAATCACTTCAGTCTCTCACACTAGATACTATTTTAGCTTGACTAGTAAGATATTACAACCCAGGCCACAATATTTGACTTCTTCTTCTAGTAAAAAAAAAAGATATCGTAAACAATGTTTTGTTTATATTGCGAGGCTGAATGTGGTGGGGAGGGGAAAGACAAACCCGTGATCTCCGGGTTGGGAAAAATGAGTTTTTAGGAGGAACCAGGACTTTTGACTAGTAAGTTTCATTCGAAACGCCCGATATTTTTTATTAAAAAAATGTTTATTCAACTGAACTTTTGCCGAACCCTGTCAGTGATTAGGGCGTGCGGGTACGCCGGGAGTCGTTTTTATTTGAGGCGGTACTCAGCCCGCCCATTGTTGCCATCCCTGATGTGGATAGTGAACCAATAACCGTAAAATTAAAAATATTGACATCAAATATAGAGATAGACGAATAATCCAGGCGCTATACAAGAATGAGGCCGCTATAATTAGATGTGACAATGATACAAAAGAAGCCAGTATAAGACAAGGGGTGAGACAGGGATGCTCTCTGTCACCTGTTCTTTTTAACGCATATATACAAAGTGCGATTGATGACTTGAGGGAGAGAATGAGTCACAGAAAAGGTGTAAAGATACACGGGCAAAAGGTGGATATGATAAGGTTTGCTGACGATATTGCTTTGGTTGCTGAAAGCGAAGAAGAACTGCAAGAGGCCTTAACAACCATGCAAAGCATTCTTCAAAATAATTACAACATGAGGATAAATAAAGACAAAACAAAGCTGCTGACTGTAGGCCGAATGCAACATCAGATGAGAGTAGAGATGTCAGGAGTTCCACTAAAGAACACCAAGGAGTTTGTGTACCTCGGGAGCAAAATAACATGGGACGGTCGGTCTAAGAGCGAGGTCGACAGCCGTATACACCAGGCTAGGCTTGCATTCAATAAAATGTCGAAAATAATAGAATCGAATAATATAGACCTGAAACTGAGAATACTCCTCATCAAGACCTATGTATGGAGTATCTTGATGTACGGCTGCGAAACATGGTGCTTATCCGAAAGAGATAAACGGAGACTAGAGGCTTTTGAGATGTGGTCCTATAGAAGACTACTAGGAATTTCCTGGAGAGACCACATCACAAATGAGGAGGTTCTCCAAAGAATCGAAGGAGGAAGGCACCTGCTCAGGACCTTGTCCGAAAGGCGCGCAAGATGGATCGGCCATGCAATAAGACAAGAAGGCCTCTTGCATGCCATAATGGAGGGTATGACCGAGGGGACAAACGCTAGGGGACGCCCACGCCGAGAGTACCTGGAGGACCTGCTGGTGGACGTGCGCTGCTTATCATATGCAGAATTCAAAAGAGCCGCACAAGACAGGGAAGAGTGGAAGAAACGAATAGATGAAATTGCTGCAAACCAATCCCAGGATTGAAACCAGAGAGAGAGAACCGTAAAACCTCTTTGCGAACGCCGACCAAACCACCCGGGGTTGCTCAGACCGAAGCATTATTCTTAAATTTTTATGATAATAGGGGTTGTATTGGGCCAAGGTGATCTGTACAACTTACTATGGGAGTAATTATCACGTGGACGAAATGTAGGACTCTCAGTACTCCATGGTAGGACTACACAAATACAATTACGATTTCTTGTCCTTGGAACAACAAGGTTGCCATTTGTATGAAACTGAGATGTCGAGAATCAAATTTTGAAACCTTAATAAAATACTCGAAATTTAGAAAAAAAAGTGAACATGAAGACCGAAGACCGGGTCACAATTGAACATGTAATAATAATAAAAATATTAATTGGATAATTTAAAAATCACCTCAAGGGCGGTGTACAATTTATTAAGAATTCTTAGATTCTCTCTAATTTTACTATTTACAAATAGGTACAGAAACATACTTACCTGGCAGGTAACTTCCGAGATACGGCTTTGCACGCGGAGGACATTATATTTAAAACATTTAGTATTACATTTATTAAAATATTAGTGACAAAAGTAGAGTTGATATTTATTTTGAAAGACTGGAGATTTTAGGACTCTTTGAGTTGGAGAATGTTCATGAAATGGCCTTTACAAATGCTTTATTACTATTTAGATACGTTTTTAGATTTTCACGGCCAAAAGTATTTTCGTTATGTGTTTTAGGGTGTTATGCCGTGTTGCGCTACCTCCTTCTTTAGCCAACGTTTCGAAAAGTGTTGCAGTATCCATCATCAGGGCAGTTTCAGATACATCTGCCGGATCTGCCGGATGTGCCCTGATGATGGACACTGCAACGTTGTCCGAAACGTTGGCTAAAGAAGGAGGTAGCGCAACACGGCATAACACATTGATATATATACATGATGACTAATGACCGCGCCAAAGCATTGCCACTGTACATATGTCCAAAAGCATATGCCCCGCTAATGTCAGTTCAGTGCTCATTGTTAGCCGACCGACTTGTGCCGGACGATACGCCATCAAACTATCTCCAAAATGGTTAAATGCGTCGCGAAAAAATGCGATTCACGGTCAGAAAAACATAATAAAACAAGCGGAATTACTTTCCACACGTAATTTTCTTGTTTACATGTTCATATTTAATTTTAAAAAGCAGAAAATGAAATAAAATGTCAAATACTCTAATACAGGTTCAGTGTTGCCACTAAAAAGTCGTTTTGTTTTTCCCACATTAATGGGAGAATACATAATTTATGGAATAAGTTACTAAGGAGGTAACTATATTAAAATACTTAATAAAAATTACGTTTTAATCTTCATACAACATAATTCATTAATACTTATTTTAGTTTATTAAAGAATAATCTGGTAAGTAATTATATTTTTTTACGTATTTTATATTAATAATTTTGCAGGGTACCATAAAGATGCAGCACTTAGAAAAGAACTTTGAAAACACCTTTGAAAGAATATCCGTTTGAGTATTATATACCTACCATTGGTACAATAAAAAATATTGGAACAAATAATGATGACTTCATTATTTCATTTGTTATGCATTCTTTTAGTAATATAATAAAAAATACATATTTAAAATAATTTAAATTAGTTTATTTTATTACAAACTAACGTAAAAAAAAAATATTTCATTGTTTATTTTGGGTAAAATTTCAAATGGTAGGCAACACCAAACCACAATTGCAGGTTTGTGTTTCTGCCTTTGTCTAATCCTAGCGGCGGTAATGTTCTCGTGACTTGTGCAAGTGAGACAAATATATGTTTAATTTAAAATGTTTAGTGATTTCAAAGCTACGTCGTCGCGGTTGTATATTGGTTACGCTTTTTTCGATGAGCGGTAATGAAGTTTGCTTCTCTATTTATATACCTCAATGGCATAACACTCCAAAAACAAATAACGAAATAAAGCTTACTACATATTTAGATTCTTTTAATTTTAATTTTTTATTTTTTTATTTACAATGTCGCGGGCATTGAAGGTGAAGGTGAAAGGTTTTGGGGTTTATGGATACGGCTGTCTGTAATAAAGAGGAACGTAAGAAATACCTAGTGGTCGTGTTTCGTAATCCAAACACTTGGCCAATCGGGCCTCAAATTTCCAATATAAAATTGTGTTTACAAAATTCAAATAGGATGGAAATCTACCATGCGAGAGTGGGTGAGACAAAGCGCGTGCTAAATGGAACATTTAATTACCATTCAAATTTTTATGAAAGGCCCTTCTAGATTTTTCTTTATTCTTTGAAACTGAACTAAGAATGTTTTATGCCAAAGAGGTAGAATTTAGTCAAACAACTTAGCAAAAGAAAAAAATTCAGATTTCTTTTTTGTGAATACCTACCGCACAGGTATTCCCAACTGTCTGAAGCCAGTGAGATCATGTCATCCCCAACTGGGGTATGTTGTGAGGCTGAAGGAGATGGGGAAAAGGACGGGGGATGCATATTCAGATCTTGTCACCAAACACGACTAAAGTTATTTCAAGCAACGTTTCAACTCTAAATGGTGGTCTTACACCATATGGAACTATGTTGCTCAAAAAATATATATCTACGGCCGCGGCAGATCGAACTTATTTACCCCTAAATTTTGCAAAGGGAACTATGTTGTTCTAAAAATAAAGTTTTTTTAATAAAACTATTTTGCTTACTTTAGATAGGATTTTAAAGAAAAAAAACTTAGATACATAATTGGTGCAAAAAATGTATGTTTGGCCAAACCGTTAGAGAGAATCGTGTTGTCCCAAGGTCGCGATGTATTTTTTTTCGACCGTTACCAGTTTCAGCCTATCACGGCCATCATTGGTCATGGTGGGATGAAATTGGTGACGTTCAAAAGTAATGAAGAGGATAAAAGTTGTTAATTGTTTCAGTACATCATTATAATGGAATTCCTCCACGAATTGTCGATATTCGAGAAAGATAATATAAATAAAACTTTACAGTTACGTGGATGTCTTCGGACTTGGACGTATCATCTTCGGACGTTTTCTGTTCACTGCTGGATGAAAATCTGCTAAGGGTACTTGCATCATTCGTGTTAAATTAAAGTCACTCGATGTATTCAATGCGAAACCTATTGACTGTACATGATTTTACTGGACGAGATTGGATTAACTATCTAAGACCAGTTTGGTTCCAAATGAACCTAAATGAGTCATTGGTTTCACTGATTTCACCATTCATTAGATTAGATTTATTTTTTTGTAGGTGTGCGGTGAATTTATTTTGAGTTGTACACCAAATAACCGCCTGTTTGCGCGCGGCCAGTTTCACGCAAATCTTAATTTTGAATTTGAGGCTTAAATATTAAATTTAAAAAAAATATAGGCCGTTATAGATTTCAATATTTCTTCGGCAATTATTTGTGAGTAAATTATAAATACTATAAATTTCGCTGTTTATAAAAAAAATATGATGAAACATAAAATCAAAAAATAAGATGATTTAAAAAAGTATTTTGATGATCGTTAAAAATATAAACGACCTACTTACGTCGGAACTCGGAACACTGATTTGTCACACATAAATTAAAATTACTACCCAAAAAACGTAATTTTTACAATGTTTTATATATTATGTACGTATTTTTTTTAATGAAAAGACAAATAATTTTGTTTACATCACTTTTATTTATACATTATGATCATAATTTTGATAAAAACCATGAATTTAAAATATTACATACGGGTTATAAGGCATCACAGATAAATAATCTCGAGATTTTAGAAATTAGGAAAAACGTAAATAATAAAGCAGACATAATTAATAAGCAGCAAATTTTTATAAACCCTCTTTTGAACCTTTTCCCACTTAACCGGTCTTCCCCTGCTAATGACTTTGAAATCCCTAATTTTAATAAACTTCCCCACTCTTACCCCTTCCCCTCCCTTCTACCCTTTTCACCCATAAGTGATCTACGTTTAATTTTTAAGTTTAGTATACATTTGATCCTGATGATTAGAACGTCGTTCACGAAACATGTTGATTGTGTATAAATAAAAGTGATGTAAACAAAGTTATTTGTCTTTTCACTAAAATAAATAATGCCATCACAAAGTGAAAACTTTCCGAAGAAGCTTTCTTCGAAAAATTAGTATATTTTTTATTTTGTTAACTTATTCTTTATGAAAAAACTGACATGTTTCGTGAGCAATATTCACTTGCTCAGGGTTTACTCCTGGATCATAAAGAAGCGACTACGATTCACTTCAATATTTATTTTTATGTCGAGTTTATTTCGTATTATTTTCATACATTTTAAATTTAATTTGGCTCAATTTATATTGATTTGAGTGGAGGAGAATTAGTCATATTTCTCACAAAGACCCGGAAAAGCGTTGAAGAGGATTTTTTCCGTGGTATCCCCAATTGAGGTATGTGTGTGGTGGATGAAGGGAGTGGAACATGAATTATCACATTCAGCAACACACATCAAAAGCGCCGCAGGCGATTCTATTTTCTATAGTATCCATTTAGGCTTTAGGTCACTTCATTAAAAAATACACTCCGATTAGACAAGTATTCTGAGTTTATTTTACAATCATGTTTACATGATGATTTGCACTTTTTATTCTACCTAGCTGGAGACCCGCCGGGTCCCAGATCGTAGGTTTTTAATGAACTTGCTGAATCCGCTTGCGAGTTAGAAAAGAGAATGATTCAAGGAACCCTGTTGCATTTATCAACAAAGGGTTTTAAATAACTAACACTAAACCAAAAAAATAACTGTCAGCGTATTACAAAAAGATCATAACAACACTCATCATTACCGACTGAGAGAGAGAGCTTTGGATAAAAACGTAATTTAACCTAAATGACTGTAGGTTTTAGTAAAGTTCAAACCCAATTCTTTTGAGATTTTACTCCGAGAAGGAAATGATAGTTTACGAGCATATTGCTTTTTAAACAGTATCCCCAATTAGGGTAGATAATTGGTATGGGTGAACGGAGTGGAAAGTTAACTTATTTATTTTATTTTTTATTTAAGTTTCTTTAGGAAACATACCTACAGTTATATAAATTCACTTTTAATATAATAGTGAACATAATCTAAACCAGATAAATTCCATTTACAATAATTTTTGTTTCGAAAACAAGAAGATTAATGATTAGAAAGCAAGAAGATATTGTAAATTCAAATATTACACAGATAAGCAAAAATGCATAAAAAGTATAAATAAACTAAAATATAAATAATAAACTATAAATAATTGATTTAAGTACTTTGTAAAATTAATTTGACTTTATAATAATTTTATTTTATTTGATTAATTTGTGTTATTTCACAATTAATTCATTTAAAATAATATATAGTATATTTGCGGCATGTTCCAGAGTGGAAGATACTATTAGTATCGCCCTGGTGTAAGACCACCATTCAGAATTGAAACGTTGCTTGAAAATGGCTATAGCCGTGTTTGGTGACCAGATCTGAATAGCCAGGTACTTCCCAACCTTCCTCTTCCCCACCTCCTTCCCCTGCCCACTACCTTCAGCCTCACAACATACCCCAATCGGGGATGCCATAGTCTCACTGGCTCCAGACGGGAGCAGTTGAGATTCTTGTGCGGTATTCAATGTAAAAAAAAAAAAAATTTTCTGCGAAACGACTTTTAGGAACCACTGATCTCGAGGCTTCAGAACAAAGACAGAATCAAAACACAATAATAAAGAGCGCTCACAATTACTTGCACTTGAGTCAAAATTACGTAGGTATCTACCATTTACATATGTAGAGAGGATAGGTTGCTTTCGTTAAAAGATACTAGATTATCTTAAACCGAACGAACAGAAGTTATTCTTCCTCCGAGACGACACCCTCTCGTGGTTTTACGAACATATTTATGCAAACCTTTCCACTATTTATTTTCATAAGAAACTAACACCCAACTGAAATTAATATGTGAGTCTCCCTTGCATTGATAATTACGGAAGCCTAAAGCTTTCAATTTTCTAAATCCGTATTCATTTCAATCTGTGATCTTTCTGTTTACTTTTTAGAGTGGAGACGCGACTAGTTCAATGCGCAGTATGGTCCTGCAACTGAGTGTTCCGAGAATATCTCTCTTTTTGTTATATTACACCGTTCATAAGAAAGAGGGAGAAGAGTAACAACGGATCTATCAGCGGTATGCCTAAAGTAATCCGTCAAACATGCAAACACGTGTCATCTGTCAGGCGGGTATCGCTCACCCTCTTGTGTCAATCTGCTTTTATTTTCCTTTCTTTGGTGTCAATTCATCTTTATTTTTCCCTGCTTTGGTGTCATTTAGGCTTTGTTTTCGTTCTTTTGATGATCAATCTGGATGAATGTGAGAGTTTTAATGTTCGGTTTTGTTAGTAAACCCATCATCGGGTCTTTGTGAGGCGGCCAAATGTATTGTTTTCAATAGTTCGGGGCGGCTCGCTTTGTAGAATTCCATGAACTGTGGTGTTTGTTAGTAGAACGGATTGTGTATTGTCGAAAAACATATTGTTCCTCGTGTAACACTGTTGGTGTTATGGTAACTAATAAAACACGTGATTTTTGCAAAGACTACAGATCATTTTCTTCGGACTGAAAAGATTCACGTGACTTTCTCGATAAACCTTAAATGAGACTTCTTTCCAGATACCATGATAGATGCTATTTTTACAGCAAATAAACTATGTATTTTCAATTAACTAGGATATAATGCTAGGAGATATTTCAGAATCGCTCTGATGAAAAAGCACCATTCAGAATAGAAACGTTGGTTGAAATGGCTTTGGTCGAGTTTGGTGATTAGATCTGAATATTTCTTTTATTTCTTAAACTTTCTCTTCATCATCTCCTTTCCTTCCCTTCCTTAGTCAAGCGTCACAGCATCCCACAATACAAAACGTCATAACTCTATGTCAAATGGGAGCAGGTGAGGACTTTTACGTGAGATATTTACGAGTATGTACCTACTAAAATATTTGTTTTAAATTGATAATTAGGTAGGTAAGCCTGGTACTACTGCACTATAGAAATGTAAAAAATGTCTTAAAAATATATTTTTGTGCAACAAAAGCAGTTTTGATTTTATTCTCCAATAAAATATGTACGAAAACGAGGCATGAACGTACGTAGACACATAAGCACATTATCCTTAGTGATTTTTCAAAGAGTACAAAGAGCTCCCCCGGATTAGTGTTGCAAGTTGAAAGTAAGAGATAACTCCCTAAGCAGGGGCGCCCGGGGTCGCAAAGCCGGGGGGGTCGCGGCCCGATCACGTACGCGGGGTGCGCCCATGGACAGAACGGGGGGACTAAGGCGAGATAATGCGAATTCAGCGAAAATTACTACCGTCAACAAGGAAAGTTTTATTTTTTAGATAATTCAATTATATGTAGACTTTTTACATTTTTTGTGATTTTACGTTTTTTAATGTTTTTTCGAAGAGTAAT
Source organism: Limnephilus rhombicus (assembly GCA_929108145.2). NCBI lineage: Eukaryota > Metazoa > Arthropoda > Insecta > Trichoptera > Limnephilidae > Limnephilus > Limnephilus rhombicus. The sequence continues at coordinate 28,745,615 of OV815278.1, forward strand.
CATAATGTGATGGTTTACGGTATCTATGCGCGCTGTATAGTAGGCATACTAATGTATATATGTATAGTATACTAATGCCGGGTTGGAATTTTCCCGATTATAGCCAATCTCCATTGTGAAGGGGTGTCGAATGAAAAAAAAGGTAATAAAATTAGGATATGTGTACGAAGAGGAGAATAGGTGAAGTAAAGAATTACCTTGGCTTCAAATCCGGAGGTTGCAGGATTAAATCCTGGCTTACGCCAGTAAATTTTATTTCATAAATTTTTATCATTTCACCAATTATTAAAAATAAAATATAGTACATTGTCGCAGATTTCAGAGTGGTAGACACCTGCTTTCAGTATCGCCCTGGTGAAAGATCACAATTCAGAATAAAGTGAATTTAGTCTTATTTGGTGACCAGAGCTGAAAAGCCAGGTACTTCTCCACCGTTTCCTTCCCCTCCCTTCTTTATCAAACCTCACAACATTTACCAATCGGGGATGCCATAATCTCTCTGCCTCCAGACGGTTGGGAGCATTTGGGATTAATTTTACATTCGTAAAAAATAAATGAATGAAGAGGAACGGTGTGGTAAAAGAGATAAAAGTTAAAGGTACCTTCTTGTCGTTGCAAATATTCCAGAGTGGTTGATACTCTCAGTATTGCGCTGGTGAAATAGTTGTGCGGGATTCACATAAAAAACAAGTATCATACTTACTAGCGTTCTTGCTCTTGAGCGACACTGAAAGAATTTTGCTCCTTGACTCTGTTGTTTTAATTTATAAGAGTTCTTGTTAAATAATTACAAAAATTATTTAATAATGATTTATTTATTTTATCTAATTATTTTTTAACAATAATAACTAATTATCTTCTCCCACCGCTTATTGTCATATTTTTGTTCATAGGTTCTTATTTGTCTATCTTTCTATTGGTAAATCTTTATTTTGTAGTATACTTTGATTCTTCATTGATGAAGAGATTCTTCATTGATGAAGATTCTTCATTGATGAAGAAATCATTGGTTTTGAAACATGTTGATAATTTTGAGTGGTGGAAACCAAGTTTGTTATTTTAATTTCACTGTATTCGATTTACTTTAACCAGTGATTCCTGACATTACATGGAGTTAAAATTGTAAAGGAAATTTTGATCTCCGGTGACATTTTTTTTTCACAAAAACATACAAAAATAGTAGGTGTTGGACAGTTGGGGGGTTACTCAAGAGGTCAGGCGGTTACTCGATCGAGTGACTGGTGACGACATTCGGAAGAATTTTTTTTGTTTGATTTTCAAGAAAAAGAAGTTTACAAACAAAATGTCTTCGAAAAAGTCACCGGAGACCAAAATTTCATTTAAATTTTTACTCCACTGGCTAAAGTAAGTCAACTACATACGTTAATACCCTGGGTAATAATGTATTATAATAGAAGTTCATAAAGTAATTTGATTTATATTAAATTATTAAAAAATTGTGTATGTTCCTAACTATAAGTTACTGCAATGGAATGATATATTTATGTGTTTTCCAAAAGCATAATTCCGTCTAAGATATACGTAATAAATAAATATTTTGTATCTGTTTTGTAAAGAAGTTAAAATATAATATTCTTAACTATCGTTTTGAAAGCTTTCCGCATATTCCCTAGGTTTTTCCCAACTTCCATAAGTCATTACATTTAATTATTTCCGCTCCCAGCCCCCCGGTGTTGATAACAAGCTAGTTCTGTCACTTTACCGGAAGTATAGTCGTGTCTCTTGTCGGCTTTAGTGAGGAGCGCCACCAACTTCCGGTACACGGCTCAGGCTTTCAGGATTTTCAGGGTGAAAAGCTTCCTCGGGCGCTTTCTTTAAGCTTTTTCAGCGGAAGGCAACACAACAACGAAAACTTACCGCCTTCTTCAAAACAAAGGCTTTCTTAGTTTTACACGGCGTAAACATTTTTTGAACCGAAAACATTATCAAAAGTTCTAAGTTATAATTGAATATTATTTTGAATATAATTTGAAAAAAAAAAAACAAACGTTCTCAGGATACGAATAACCCGATAATATTTGAATATCACCTACTACCACCACGGAAAGTCGAAAATGTTGCTCGTGTCGTGATGGAGGACTTAGCCAGCCGAGGAATCGGACATGGGACGTCTGGGTGGGACCCAAACGCGATGCTAACTCGGCCACTAACCGGTCCAATAATACCAATTGATACCGGTTAGCACCGCCCTGGCGACCACGTCAAAACAGAAACATAGTTAGGAATGGTATTAGCAGATCTGATTATGATCTGAGTTGATGATAGCCTGGTTGTCATAACCACTGTGTTTACTTTCCTTTACCGTCTACATAACTTCCACACGCATTTGATGTAACACGATCCACTGTCAGCAGACAATCATGACTGTTTCATTTCGATTTAAACATTATTTTGGTTTTGTGCTTTAAACAGGTACTCACCCTCGCTCCTCTTCCCCATCTCCTTCTCACAATGTACTCTAATTGGGGTTGTCATAGTCTCAATGGGTCAGACGGTCGGGAGCAGTTGTGGCTATTGTGCGATATTTACATAAAAAAGTAGGTACCCTCACAGGAGAAGAAATAAATAATATTATTTAACATGTTATTTAACGGTCAGTGGTTGAGTGGGCATCGCGTTTGGGTCCCACTCATGCGTTCCGTTTTAGATTCCTCGGCTGGCTAAGTCCTCCATCACGACTCAAGCTACATTTTCGCCTTACTGTGGTAGTAGTAGGAGATTTTCAAATATTGTCGGGTTATTGGTAACCCGGTAATGTTGGTCTATCTTAAAAAAAATGTTATTACATTAACTAATACAGAATCAAATACGAATCTTACGTGAACGCTGAAATATAATATTAATTACAGCCTTTCTTCGACGGGCGATTTTAATGTGTAACCGTATTATTAGTTTAACTCCTTTAATCTTAATAAAATTGTAATTTTTTTAATTATTGTCTTTCTAAAGAGCATTGACGGGGTTTTCAATAAGAAAACTTTTTCCTTATAATGTAGTAATTTCAGAATTAGAATGCATTCTATTACACTTCCAATTTTAGGAAATGCCAAATATTTATTATTATTTCTTGTTGGATCTCCAACCGAGGGTTTGTGAAGTCTGTCCTAACCTAAGACGTCACCGTCTCATATCCTCTCCGGCGGTTGTTTGGAGTAAAGTGGTGGAGATAGCGCCCTCGGTCGCAACAGATGTGAACACACTACACGCGCGGAAAGTTGCGGGAAAACAAATATCTCTGTTGAAATGCATTATTTGCCATCTCGCCTCGGGCTGATATCGACTGGAATGGCGCAAGAGACAGACTTGGCTTTTAAAACAATGAGGAGGGAAGAAAAGAGGGTCTTACTTACAACAGAGTCAAGTAGTGAATTCTAACATATTCTCAAATCTTATTTTTAATCATTTGAACGACGACTAATATTTCTTCTTTATGTAAGTAAAGTACCTTCTAATAATAATATCTGGATAATTTGTAGCGTCGTTTAAAAAAAAAAAAATCAGATAATAGGCACTATACAAATATTATTTTCTAGACTCTGCCTTGTTAACCCCTCAGGCCTCGGGCATATTTTGTCAGAAGGTCAAAATATTTGCGCTTAAAAATAAAATTCAAATAAAGTGAATATTTCCGAAAACTAAAAACTGTTTGTGAAAGATGATAAAATATGCTATAAGTTTTACAATTCAAAATAGTCATCATTTTTAAATTTTTTTTTTAATGCAAATACGTAAAAGTTTTTAAAATGGCTCACCTTACTAACTAAAATTACTGATTAAAATTACTAACTAAAATTACTAACTAAAATTACTGATTAAAATTACTAACTAAAATTACTGATTAAAATTACTAGCCAAAATTACTGATTAAAATTATTAACTAAAATTATTGTTTAAAATTACTAACTAAAATTACTGATTAAAATTACTAACTAAAATTACTAACTAAAATTAATGATTAAAATTACTGATTAAAATTACTAACTAAAATTACTAACTAAAATTACTGATTAAAATTACTAACTAAAATTACTGATTAAAATTACTAACCAAAATTACTGATTAAAATTATTAACTAAAATTATTGTTTAAAATTACTAACTAAAATTACTGAAACACACATACTTTATTAGACAAATGTATTATAAACGTTACCGCCACCTTACTTTTTTTATGGTTTCATTTAAAAATAATAAATAAAAAAAATTCGCAGCGTTTCATTTTTTTCAATTTTGGTCAGAAACTTTGGTTACATAAAGGTGTATATTTTAATTATTTTGTTAACACTAAAGTTGTGGGCGTGTTCGTGAGCCCAAGGATTGTAACATTTTTCCTTAACATCAGAATAAAATTATTAGACTTGCTTGGGATCTAGGAGTCAATTTTTGTACCGTAAATTCGGGACATAAGTTTTCTTTCGATTTTACTACCAATTCTTTGGAATGAGTGGGATTATGGTTTCCCCAATTGATACAATATATTGTGTGACTGAAGGAAGTGGATAGGGAAAGGATATGGGTAAAAGAAAGACCGGGAAGAACCTGGCCATAAAGATATTGACACCAAAAATGACTATGAAGCCATTTTGAACAACGTTTCGATTCCGATTGACGGAATTTCACCAAACCGATACCGAAAGTATTAAGCACTTTCTTGAGTTAACAATCAAATTAATTTTCCTATCTGCGGATTAAAATTTGGAAGGTCATATGTGAATTGCAATTTTGCATCAAATCTATAAAATATATTCTATTAAGGTTATTTGCTTAGTGATTGTAAACGAAAATGTATCACACTATTTTAATAATCAAACATTTAGTTTCTCATAATTTTTTTTCCATCTCGTATGCATATTTTGCGCGCCTGTTAAAATAATATTCGTATAATGTTACTCAAAATTTATTCAGTTTTCCATTATGATTCGCCTTCACCCTCGACTAGTCGCGCCCTCAACCCTTAACCGCCCGCGGCCACCGGGCTAATAAACAACTCGCCAATCGTAATCCAATTAATCATCCGGCCGCTCTTTGGTTGAAGGGGGACGGTCTGAACCACCACCCCGTGAAGGAGCATCGTGGCCCGGGGTAAAAATGACCCGTGGTCTAAATGGATCGGAGTAAAAAATGACAGAGTAAAGGTTCCTACGGGCAAAATTGACCTAAGGAAAATTTATAAAAGTTTTTTATTATTGTATTTTTTTATTAGTAACTATATATTCATTATTTTTTACATTTATATATGAAACATGTTAGGTACATATATAAAATAGAAATTATATTCGTAGTCCTCCTAACTAGGAGATCCTGTGCTGAGGAGGACTATGCTTTGGATAAGTTTTCAGCGACCTCTATGGTTTAACTTCATGGTTTGGATAAGACTTTCCAGAAACTTCTACGACGATGTTTTAAGTATACTAGTAAGTTAATTTTCCTATAATTCCTTCAGCCAACATTTAATGTCTTTAATTTAGCTATTTTTTGTTTTAATTTGTTTGAAGTATCAAATCACTTAGTAAAGTGGGAGTTTGTTATATAACTTAACTGCTAAGAATTCAGAAGTTCTTTGTCCAAATGAAGTACATAAATGTTATTCCTCGAAAAAAATGTAAGACTTTAAAATTATAAAACAATTATCAGGGTTCCACGCGTTTTAATCCCACGACAAAACATACCCCAACAAAATATCCCCGACAAAATATCCTACGGACAAAACATCCCCCAACAAAATATCTATTAAAACCTTACCTAACCTAACAAAAAAAAATGGGACCAAAATAATACAGACACCTGTAAAGACATTAAAAATTATTCTTCAAAAATAGTTATAAGAAAGAATTCAGCTTAGTGGATGTGGTGAACGTATGTCTTGCGGTATGAAAGAGACATGCGTTTAGTGGATGTGGTGAACGTATGTCTTGCGGTATGAAAGAGACATGCGTGTATGAGTGAGACAGCACGAGGAACATATAAAAGGGTGTGATTGCTGTCCATTGTCCTCTTTGCATTCAGACTTCCTACGAAGCACCATTGTACAATATCTCGGAATAAACATCAATAGTCTACCTACGACTTATTATTGTCTACACCCTGCACTGAGATCATAATCCGAGGAATCTGGATCCATCATACAACGGAGTCCAGAAGTAATGATGATAACCGGCCACGGTCATCACAGTGGAGATATATTTTGTCTTTGGGATATTATGTCGAGGGATATTATGTCGAGGGATATTATGTCGAGGGATATTTTGTGGAGGATATTTTGTCGGGGATCAAAACGCGCATTACCATTAATAGTAAGGGAACTGCGAAGGAACACGGAGGCCCGAAGTAAAAATTTCCCGAGGTTAGGTGGTCGGGGTAAAAAATTTCAGAGTAATGGTGGCTAGGGGCAAAATTTTTAATAGAAAATTTATCATTGAATGAATCAATATGGCCCATTAGCACGGTCAATTGATAAGGATCATACCGAAAACTTCTTGATAAATTCTCATCGATCCCTAGCATAACTGCCGATCGCCAACGAATAAATAACAATCCACAATTGGGGCCTCAGCACGGGTAAACCACCCACTGAAGTCAACTATTGGATTGTACTATGAAATGTAAAATGTTGTTTAAAAAAAAAACAATGACTAAGGGTTTTTAATAAATTCGACATCAACTGTGGTTTGTACGTTAGCGATTTGCAGTTACCCCAGGGAACGATGAGAAGTTACGGAAGGTAATCGATAGTCCTTATGGATCGACCGTGCTAGGGGTCCTAATCCTTAATAAAAATGATAAGATTAAATTAAATTAAATAAATTAACGAGTTTATAACACATTTATCCCGCTTTCAATATATTCCAGGGAAATGCCCACACGATTTAGAAAAAAACGTCTTTTTAACAACATTCTTAGGTTTGAGAGTTATTTTTATGTTAAACGTGCTAATTTATCTCATGGTGAACAAGCGCCTAGGAGAGATAATATCTAATCATAAGGAAACGAAGAAACCAATTTATAATTGATTCACAAGGTATTTAACGGATAAATTTTTAACAGCCATAAAAAAATATAATTATTACATTTTTTCAACTTATCTGCTCGAGTAACAGCGCAGGTCAACATTTTTCTGACATGTTCAACTGAAAAATATTATCACAAATGCGAAGAAAAGTTTGAACAACTTAATATTGAACGTTCAACATTAAAATCTCAACCCCCTAAACGAAAAGATAACAATTCTCATTCTTTGACGCTAATCATAATTCGGTATGCGCAAACCAGTTGTACCGGATTTATTACTAATTGTACGAGTATCTTGTCTCTAGTAGATGTCACAAGACATATCCGTGGTTCCCAGCCCCGCTGCATCAATCACTATGCATCTGGACCACTTATTGTTATTATTCCCATGAACACATCAAAATAATCCTGTAGATTAACCACACTTTGAGTTTATTTCTTTGGAAACTGGTTGTGAGAAAGGTGACGTTTAAAATACACGCATTTTTATTGTTAAAGCGTCAAAGCTTTTTCTATAATATTTTAAGTGGGTAGATGTAAATAGGTCTTAGGGAGGGTATCGCATTTTATTACCCGGCAAATTTTTGGAATAAATTAATCTGATTATAAGACACTGCAATAAGGAAATCCAGTGAAAAATATTATGGCTTTAAAAAAATATGTTCATATAGACCAATAAACGCTGATTCTGAATACATAACTTTTATTTAATAATATTAAACGCAGAGTTTTAAAAAAAATATTAAAAAGCCAATTTTTAATCGGGTCGTAGAAACACGCCGTCAAGTTGGCATTATTGATGACGTCACTGTTCGTCGTGTCGTGACGTCAGCGTAAAGTAATTGTATGGGAATGTAGGTATGACACAAGCCATCGTATTAATTTATTCGTTTGTTTACATACTGTTTACAGAAATTTAAATTAAAACATTATTTAGGCATAAATAATGTTTCAAAAATAAATGTATCTCCAATTAGTTTATCTCTATTATTGAAAATATTCAAAAACTACTGCACAAAAAAATAGTAATGCTACTTCTAGGGAGAATACTTCGAACAACGAAATTCAAAATGGCGGCAGTTGATCAGCTGATTTCCCGATCCTATAGTAACTTTTCAGGAGTGAAGACATCACACGATTCACCATACCTATGGTGGTTTTCGGGGATCTTGAAAAATTAAACCTTTGACAATTATTTTATCTATCAAAACCAACTCTAAAAAAAAGGAGTTATTTAAGTTAGAAGGTCATTATTCATTAAAAATATTAAAAAAATTGGACTGGAGTGTGAAAAATTGCGGAATTTGTGAAGGAGTGAATAAACCTCGTTGACTATCAGTATAAAAATAACTATTTCATGGTATTACAAAACGTAGTGGTCTGCATATAATTAATTTTATGGACGTAGGTATCATTTTAGTACAATGAATTTGAAATGCAAATACATCAAATAATATTATTTTTTAACAAGTTAGTTAGGTACATTATAATATAAAATAATAATAACGAAAAAAGGTTACTATCGATCTTACGCTTACCAGGGTTTACTTTAAGCCATGAAGCCATCGAGGTAGTCAATAAATCCATCGTTAAATGTCATTTGCGGTGACCGGATAACTCAGAATGAAATCAACTAAGAACCTCCTTTGAAAGTCATTAATAGCTTAACAAGGTTACGTTAGGTTAGGGTTTTGGGCTATTTTAAATTTTTTTTTTCGTAGCTTTTAATGACTTTTCAAAGAGGTGTCGAGTTGGAACCCCTTTGCTGTTTTACCACTCATGGGCTCTTTATTACTTAAGCAATTCTAATTTCTTATATTATTTTTTATGCTTTGCTAAGAAGAAAGGCGGTTATTTTAATAATAAATAAATTATTTCAACTTAATTTATTGAAAACATATCCCATTGTTCATCGGTGGTGGTGAAATCTTTTATCTCGGACGATCTTCTAGAATGAACGATAAGAAATTATAATCTATTTATTTATATTAAACATGATTTTTCATAATTAAGCTGGAATAGCTGATTTTAAAATATAGTATCACTTCTAAATTTAAAACACACTCATTACAAATTGGTAGGCCACTATCAATCAAAGAAGCGCGTGACATGGTAATCTCGATAATAATTCTCATGGCTTACAAATTCCAATAACAAAGTTTGACATCAAAACCTGAGATAATACTCGAATACGATGTGATATCTGTTTACATTGTCATCGCTAGAAACTGATCTTATAAATCGAATATGATACCTTTAAAATTATTATTAGGTACTGTCACAGGAGGGATGATTATGATTAACCCACCCTTACTGTTTAATGAACACGTCACATCCCCGACGAATCGACCCCTATAAATTTGATACAATTTAAAGACGTTAATATGTATGATGGATCGGCTGGCTTGTTAGTCCCCAGTCCTGTCAGGACATGTTTATGTCAAATCGCGGAAGCTACCTACGATGGAATATGGCAGCGATGGTCCTGCCGGTGAAAGCTCTATTGTGACTATTTCTGTTACGTGCATCGTCTTTGAGAAAGGGTGGGAGGTAAACGCAGCTATCAGTGATATACCTACATCACGCGTTTTTTGAAGCATTAGTAATGAAATTAAAAAAGAGTTTTACACCAAAACGGTTTTCACGAATTCATACGAGACTAGCAGTTAAAAACCCGCTCCGCAGGTTTTTGCTGCTAGGCCCTGCGGGAGGCTTTGACTTCGGCTTCGCCCAGTTTGAGTGTAGGTAACCATTTTATAAATCCGATAAGAACTGGTTCCAAAAATAGCCAACTCCTCCGATCCACTGTGAACTGTGATCCAGTGACTGGGTGACAGCTAGTCACACAGTTAAAGTAACCGTGACAGGTCATGCAGCTATACTATGTAATCTCTCCATATCCGGAAAAACACTTAAATACACTTAAAGGGAAGAAACGTACATATGCGAGCTGCTGACGGAAGTAGCGACATCTTGTGTCGAATTCTTGAATTCGAAACTGAATTATAAGAGTAGCTTTGTGTGAAATTCCACGTACACAGATGTTATTTGTGGCGCGGCTCGTCGGTGGCGTCCGACATGCACTCTGCTGGGTTCTGAAATTCAACCACGCAGACGCAAGCCTGTTAATACAGTTTGATAGTTTTGGCTGATAAAGTGTTCACAGCTCTAAAGATTTTAAAGCATCGGTTTTTATGTATTTGTTTATTGTTTGAGCACAAACTAAGGGGACAAATTTGTCAGTGGTCATGGTTACATTTGTTTATGTTGAAATGTCTTCAATTATGTTGAGAGAGACAAAATTTCGCTAAAACCTCTCATACATTTTAAAATTCATCTCATATAACACTACCTTACAGAGTTTTCAGTTATCAGTCCCGATTTTTCCGTACATTTTTGAAATTTATTTTAATCAATATTCTCTTAAAATGTGTTAAAATCTGTGTCCTTCTGGGATTGTAAGTTTCGTGTTCATAACTAAATACATTATATATAACATAACTTAGTACATATATTATGCATTCATCATCGCTTAATTTAATTTCAATAACATTTTAAAATGTGGAAGTCATTGGTTGCGATAAAATGCACAAAGAACTGTGAACTGTATTTATTCTGTAAACACCACGTTATTAACATGGCCGCTGAAAAAACACGACATAACAATTAAAAATATCTGCATATGAAAAAAGTGAAAAGTGACAGTGGCTTGTTATTGCAAAAATCAACACAAAGGGCACTTGAATAAACCCGCTCCCCTTTGAGAAGGATATGAATTTTACAATTTATACACCCATTTTTAAATTGAATTATTTATCCAAACACGATGCGCCCGGGGCGAAATAACAGCGTAGCGGATTCAAATCCAAATCGCAACCCCCAAACCCACCGACACCCAACACCCCCTTTACTCTGATACATCCAATGTGCAGTAGCGTAATCATATTTCAACCCTGCCTCCGGCGCAAACCAACCCAGAACCTACTACTGATGCCGATGGGGTGAATTTTAAAGCGACTACCCCCCCCCCTCCCCTCGAGCTGGGATGATTTATGTTTCAGGAAAGTGTTTAGAAAGCTCCGGATTTTTGTTGATTGAAGACACCCGCCATGATAGATCGATCGTACGTCAAAAATTGAAATATTGTGTTGGAATAAAGAAAAACATTGAGCTGAAATGTCGATTTGCATTACGTCTAAGTATTTGACTCGCCCAGTAGAATTGTAATCTATATATATATATATATATATATATATATATATATATATAAATCAATACCCGTTTTCCTTGGTCACGCCATAACTTCAGAACAACTTTACCTATTTCATTAATCTTTTTTACAGTTTTTCTAATATTTTGTAGAAGGTTCCTATGGAAAGAAAAATTAAGAAAATTGCGCAGAAAATTGGATAATTTCAGAAAACCTAACGATTATTTTAATTTCGCACGTTTGATCGCGCGTGTGATGAATGTGAATTTAGCAGGCAGCTGTTTTTTTTGTAAAAAAATGGCTCTGGAGTTTTAAAATTATAAATATTCTAAATAGGCACCTATTTTAGGTACCAAATTTGATTGATTGTTCTTACAATATACAAAAAATAATATTTGTAATATATGAAAACTGAAAATTTGAATAAAAAACTTATAATAAGGATTAAAAATTATAAAAGTTATAATTATAATTACTGGGACTGAATATATGGAAAGCGGGAGGGGGGTTGGCGGGACGGGGGAACGGGAGAGGGGAGAGGGGAGAGAGTAGGGGGCGGGGAGGTGGAAGGGCTACGCGGTACGGGAAAGGGATGCGGGAGGGGAACGGGACGCACGGGAAAGGACATGCAGGGAGAAACAATTTATTTCTTTGAATATGGCAATGCAACGCGTGCCGGGAGCCAGCTAGTATTACGTAAAAAAAAACGTGAAGATGCTTAGAAATGGCTTCTCCCCTGACAGAACACAAGGCTGATCCTCTCACATGTGTATATTCCGATCTGATTACTTCTGCAAATTATGCCGTTTAGTGTAAGAAGTCAGTAAAGTAACCATCTATTTTACAAAAACTGATAAGTGTCTTCACAGAAAATTCAAAACTTAAGTTTGTTAATCGAATTTACAAAAAAACATCTAAGAGATTATTACGAATGTACGTAATATTTAATACAATTTGTGTTACTTTTTTAACAATGGTAACACAACGAGACTATATTATGAAATCTAAGAAAATCACCCTGTCTGGCAGCGAGGGTGAATTTGTCCTCGGTGATCCAGAGACTAACATCGTGTCAGGGCCAGCTTGCGTGACTCCATGGGCAAGCAAAATAGCCAATCGTTTTGAGTTTAAAAATACCAAAGAACTTCTGGATGACTCAATGCTCAAAAATATTACAGAGAAACAACTTGAACGAAAGCAATACCCAGAATCGAAGAAGATACTCGTATACCCCGAGAACGAGAAGAGCCGACCCCAACAGCCTACCTAGGCAATGAGTTGGGACAGCGCAAGGAAGAAGAAGATAACGAGACTATATAAGTTTCAACTTATTACATCAAAAATAAAAATAGTGACAATTTTTCATGTTATTTAGAAAAATGTTACCTCAACTTCTCCCTAACTTTCGAATCTAATATCAATCAGCCATTTACCAAAGTATTTAAATATCTCTTATTACAGTGCAAGATATTAGATAATTAATTTTACGGTAACCATATTACCAAGGGAAGTGTGAGGTAAATAAAATTGGAGGAGGGATAGGAGAAAGGGTGAAAGAACCTGCCTTCTCTGGGTGAAAAGCCAAGGAGCTCATAACTCTTCCACGGAGAACGTTTTGTTAGGTTTTGGAAGTACACTTTAGAGTTATATATAACTAAAATTATTTTTTAGAAGCCCACGCATGAAGCAAAAATTACATTGTATTAATTGCATGAAAACATCACAATCGTCATTTTATCGCAGAAAATTTCGATGACAAATAATAATTATGTCATGTGGTTTATATCATACTGATATTATCATCTTATAAGAATAAGTGTTAAGATTGATAGACTCATATCTAAAGCAACATGATCATTCATTATTGATAATCTTATCCTTTATAATAATATTATCTTGAAAGGGGTTCAATCATTATTAGTTAATTCGCCAAATCATCAGCCCTGATCTTGTGATTTAAAAGATATACAAGAGTTTATTTACGAAGCGAATCTTTGATCGCAGAAGTTCGATAATGAGTAACACGCCAATCTAATTTAATTGATGCTTTCATGCTTCCGTCTTTAAATACAATTAGTTAAGTACGAGTATATATAATTTTCGGTGTTCCACTTGAGTGGGACAAAAATTAATCTAAAAACTAATATTAATCAACTTCTACATTTTAGCTTTGAAAACGATTTTGGTTTTGATGTTGAAATAAGCCATCGAACTGTTATGTGTTGATCTTTTCACAGTCCATAATTGGAGTAGGTTATCATTAAAAGAGGCAGGTAGGTTTTTTTTTCAAGTATTTTTTCAAGTACATTTATTATTATTTATTTATTTTATTTTAAATGCACATTTACAGTTATACATAACCAATAATAAACATACATTTTATTTTATTAAGTAATTATAGCGTTTTTGAATTGATGAATATTTAGTTTAAAAATATCTATGTCAGGGGGCAGGAAATTTAGTAAAATAATCATTTTTCCGAGCGGCATTACTAATGGTAAGTTAGTTCTGCATCTCGGAACAACAAAAGTTCTGTGTCTGCGCGCTCTTGTGAAGTTGTCGGGGACATAAAATTCAAATTTTTGTAATATATCGGGAACACAGATGTTACCGTTTAAAAGTTTATATGCTGTTGTCAGCAAGGCAGTTTTCCTTCTTTCGGCGAGGCTATTAATACCCAGCATGCCGGACAAAAAGGCTGATGGATATAACCAGGGATAATATCCGAAGTCTCTAAGATATAAATATCTCAGAAACTTCTTTTGCACTTTCTCAATCATTTGAGAGTATGTTAAATCCACTGGTCCCCATATTACTGAACCACTTTCCAAAATGCTACGTACTAAACTATAGTATAGCAAACGAATCGCGGCTGAGCTGCAAAAGTGTCTGGAGTTGCTTAGCACAAATCCTAGCATTCTTAGAGCTTTGCTGCATATCGTTTCTATGTGGACGTGAAATGTTAGGTGCGCATCAAATGTGATTCCCAAATCTCTCAAAATAACGATGTGCTGAAGAGACGAATAAGCCATTTTGTAGTTATAGTAGTACATGAAGCTAACTTACTATCTATCACAAACATTGACTCGTACCTACTCTTCTGTTACACTGATTCTTGTCATAACCCTGCTGAAGGATTTGTTTCTCTTGATCAGGCTGTGTCTTCCTTGGGCGTTAAATTTTTCTTGAATGTATGTACTTTTAACACTCTTTTCAACGTACTTCAGTCAACTTCTCTCCTTTTTATACAGCTTCGTGCCTCAGTGCCAGGTCAAGAAAAAATCTTTATATTTATTTTGAAATACATCTTTTTGAATTTCACTTTTGTTTTCTTCATTGAATGAATGTATGAATGACGCGGAATCTTGTAAATGGGATTTAACTCATTTCCCGACCTCCGACCGAACTGAATCTAGGTAGATAGATTTGTTGTCGAAGACAATGCATTTTATCAAGTTGGTGAACATTTTGGTGGTAATCAATTGAATTTTATCAAGTTAGTGGTCATCCTGGTGGCGAAGAAATTAAAACGAGTAACATGCGAAATACATGTCGGCCTTACCAAATCCAGATTTGAAAATAGATATATTGTAATAAAAAAAATAATGTTTTTTACGAGAAGATTCGTGTTGATCAATTCGTTTTTTTTTTCATAAATCATTGGCGCAATTGTAACTAAAATAGAATTTTTGTTCTGTCGTCTGTTTTTCTCGTCTATTTTAGGAAACCATTTTTTTCTCATTTAATATTTTATTTGTCTATGTAACAAGATCAGCTACTTAAAATCGCAGCACCGTGTATTGAAGATTCCCGTATAATATTAATTATAGCAAGTATGATTTTATTTAACCATTGATTATTCTCATGTAGGTATATACATAGTTTCATGAAAACATAAGGTAAACGTATTAACTTTAAGTACTTACCCTGCCTTCTCACCGTCAGTATAAATGGTTGCAATTGAAATTGAAGCAATAAATTATTGTATGTTCCTCAAAAATATTTCTGAAGTCATTACGGCACTAAAGCAAAAAACACTTTCAACTTTACAAATCCAGATATATTGCCATGGTGTTGGTTTTGCCTTTCTACCCCTAGAGTGATTTTGTTCGCTCCCTATTTACTCGCGTTGCTTCAAGGTTTGATATCTCTGGCACAAACCTTCATAAGATAATTTATGACTTCGCTATCTTTTGATCACGTGGCGTACTTTCATACTAGAAGGATGCCATTCAAAGGTTTATTATATGCATGATCTAATACAGAACAAAACTTTTCAAAAACATATTTGAAAAAACTAGTTATTCAACTAATTATTAGGCGTGTTGACAGCAGTACACAAATGAGCTTAAAGTTTGACAAATAAGTTTTTAAAATTGTGGATGATCATATTATAAGTAGCTTTTCAGTGATCTCGATAAAATTGAATGCTTTAATTATTTTAAATTTTTACTTTTTTTAAAAATTAATAGAGCTACAAAAAAATTGCTTTGCATTTTAAGCAGATGCAATCGAAAATGTTTTTAAAAATTATTATAAGCAATAATTGTCAGCCCAAAACACTCATTTACATTGAAAAAATCTTTAGAGAAAAGATACTTGCCGCCAACGGGACCTGAACCCGTGTCCTTCTGATTGCCGGTCGGATACTCTGACCACTGAGCTACGGCGGCTTATCTAAAACCCGCCAAATAATTCAATATACACTGGTGTTTCATTCAACAATTACCGATTATTATATTTTTCCACTTGAAAACAACCAACTTAATTTTTGTGAGGGAGGTATTGTAAGTACTAAATCTCTCACTAGGTGGCGTCGAGACAAATTATGTCTACATTTGTTTGGTGGAATACTTTTAACTTGTTAAATATTAATTATTATTTGTAATTTATAAACTAATGTTTAAGACAAGATTTTTATGCATAGCACAAAGGATAACAATTATTATAAGCAATAAATATTTTTATTCTGGTGGTATAAACGGATGTAGGTATTATAGCCGATAGTGGACACTTTTGCTCTATGTGAAGATCGATTTTTGTATGGCGGTTTTATAACCCATTAAGCTATTTTGTAGACACTAGTTAAGGTATTTAAAGTTAGGAACAATCAAAATTAAATCATACTACATCTCCCCTGTTTTGAAGGGGATGGGCATTGGTTGCGCCAGTTTGATATCTACTCATAAATTAATTGGTTTCATAATTGTAATTGAATTGGTCGAACGCCACGCAATGAGTTTTGAACATGATTGAAATGTTCGACGAATATGCCCTCCACTGTTTTAATTTATAAACATTCGAAATCGACGCCATTTATGTATAATAATCCGCAAATCTATCAATATTGATTGTGATTTGTGCCCACGCCGCAGTTACACATATACCTATGTTAAGACCTTACTGAAAGATAATCATTTTATGTGAGAGCTGTGACGTGCTCTTAACCACCTCTTCTGTGGACCATCAAAAGGACTTGAGAAGCAGTCAAACCGACCACGGGTAAGTTTTATGGAATTCCCATCTTTTCCTTTTCCTCGCCCGTGCATTTAGGCAATTCAATATATAATTAAGTTATTTTTTAATCGCTCCCATAAAATGAACGTAAATTTAACAAACCAGCATAGTAATAATGTTTTTTCAAATAGTTGGCTACTTTGGCATCGTTATGTGAGTGCGCCCTTCGTACGATACAGTGTATAACTTCAGTTCATTTATCATTTATCGTTCAGAGAGTGCCGTCAATAATCTATAGGTTATCGTTTCCATCATAAACCGATAAATCATGAATATAAAACCATCCATCTTTGTTGCTTGAAGTAATTTAGAAGTCGGTTAATAAGGAGAAATTTTACGACCGACCGTATAATTTTATGTGTTTATTATTTACTGTTGATTTTTGCTACCACAAATTTAATGAGTGTTATTAGTTTATCTTCTCATTTTTCGGTGTTGACAGAGCTTAATTTTCATTGACGAAAAAAATGGTGAACGGACGACTCAATAATGTATAATTTCACTACCCCTCTGAAAAGTGATGAAAAAAAATTAAAGGAATTAATCAAATAGGGAAGGTTACGTTGGGTTATGGGTTATTTAAAAAAAATCATCACTTTTATTGATATTTCCAATATTTGTTGAAAAGACACTTCGTTGAGTTGTCGTGGAACTAAGAAAAATATATTTATTTATTATAAAACAGTAAAACATTTCATAGCATAATTTTGTTTATTGTTTAAACTAATTTTTCTACTACTCCATAAGTTGAGCTCTAGTAACTCGAAGTTATGGGAGGAGTATTTACGTACATATAAAAATAATGCTTTAAAGGCGATATGCAAACAATAATCAAAGATTTATTAAATAAGTAAAAATGCAATTCAAAAAATTATAAATAAATACGGACAACGGACATTCACTTATCTTGTCCCTACCATATTTAATAAGATGCCAATGAACCTAAAAATCGAATCAAATTGCACCACCGATTTAAAAAAAAAATTAAAAATGGCTAATGGATCAAAACTTTTTATACTGATATTGTTAAAAAATCATGAAGAATAAACAACAACAAAAAAGTTTGATTGGTAGGTATTTATTAATCGAGTACCAATATTGAAAAAAAAAAAGTATTTGATGATAATCTATGATATAGTGGCAAGCGAGAAATACAGCGCTTTCACAACAGATTACCTTCTATTTGCTGCTCGTACGCCAGTAGCAGATACACTCCTTTTTTCATCAGCGACGCGTCGCCGATCTAAAAAACTAATTATTGTGTTTCCGATTGCCATCGACTCAACTGCTCGCGAATCACTCCAGTGTTCGTTTCCCACCTTCTGATAAATAATCTTATATATAAAAAAATCTCGTGTCACGGTGTTTGTGATCGCACTCCTCCGAAACGGCTTGACCGATTTTTATAATTTTTTTATGTACATTTGGTAAGTATGAGAAGAGGTTTTAAAGTATATTTCATACCACCAGGTCAGGGGTCGGCAACCTTCGGCTCGCGAGCCACATGCGGCTCTTTGGATGTGAAGCTGCGGCTCTTTAGTCCCATACGCAAATATACCTAATTTATTATATCAAAAAAAAATTTAAAATCGTTCTGAATCGATCAACGAGGACTAGGCACCATTTATATCTCTCAGCCACTTGTACATGCTTTTCACCGCACCCCTCCCCCGTGACACGCGTCGTCACTGTCGTCAGTCCGTCGGAAGCTCTCGAATGATGCCGTCGTCGGATGTTTCTATATAGGTTTTTTCTATGTAGTTTTCTATTTAGGTTTTAATTTGCTTTCGACGCAAGACAGTTTGGCGTCTTCACCAGTGCTTTGGCTGTGACGCATAGTTTGTTGTTTCAAGTAGAACAGTTAAAAGCGAATTATCTTCTCAAAGGTATGTATATAAATATATAATAATAATAAAAAAAACGAAGTATAGGTAGGTAACATAATAAGGTAAGGTGTTGAAACGTTTTGCTTTGTGCTTTAATGAAATAAATACATTCCTCAATGAAAAAGGCGTCAATCACCCTGAATTAGAGAACGACAAATGGTTGCAAAATTTTTACTTTATGGTGGATATCACAGCGAAATTAAATGAGCTGAATCTAAAACTGCAAGGAAAGGGAAACCCAACCTATGTTTTGGTAGAAGAATTGGTTTGTTTCGAAAAAAAAAAATTTTTGCAAAAGATATTCAGAGCGGTAAATTTCTTCCTTTTTAATTTCTAAAGCAAAGTCGCGATAAAACCAGTGCAACTGTTGACACGAATTACTTCAGCACAGTCGAACGAAACCTGAAATCGAAATCCTGAAATCCCGAAATAAGAGTCGATACTGGATCTCTACAAATGCAATTAATCGATTGATTTAAAAATCATGTTTACCAGTATTTCTTAGTCGTATTGAAGGAATCGCCCCCTTTACCACAGTAAAATTATCCAGCCCCCCCCCACGCTAAAATAATATTTATTGTTGGCAAGAAAAATTTTTGTGGCTCTTTAAAAACTTTGAAATTTTGTAAATTGTAATTTTTGGCTTTTCGGACTCAAAAGGTTGCCGATCCCTGCACTAGGTGATTAGGGTGTCCCTACCCAGAAAAAAATCTATTGTAGACAAAAAAATATTTTTGTATTTTTTTTATTTGGCATCAAAAAATACCTATAACCCAAAATTTTAACCCTCCTACCCCTACCCGCCCATTTTTTAATCGCGATTTTAGTATTTTTGTATGAAGAAATTTAACCGTCTTTCGTATTTCAAACAGGACGAAATTATTTATGTTGTTGAATGACAGATGGCGCTACGTGCGCCTCATCGAACTTTCATCCACACATGTGCAAGACATTCACGAGAAGCGTCGCGTTATTTTGATATTTCATTCGGCATCATGTTCTCGCGTGGGCAACCATCGAGCTTATTTGTGTTGGCTAGAGACGGACTGTCAAAAAATATCGTACACTCAATTTCTCTTCGAAATTTATATTGATTTTCTTTAATTCATTTTTCTACTTTTGTTGGAATTTTTTTGCTTTTATCGTCTACAGCGCTCCATTCCTCTTTCTGTCATAGATCCATAGACATATGAATATTATGTCTATGCATAGATCTCATCCCCACACACTTAAAATACATTAGTTATTTTTTTATTTAACAACCAAAATATTCACTAGAAATAATTTATATGGCAGAACAACGTTTGTTGGGTCAGCTAGTATATAATATAAATATAAATCATCTGGTTGAATATTGTTTGATAAACCTGGAAGTACAAATTCTTGCTTATTTAATTTACCATTGCAATTATTCGTATCTTCATAATGTTTAAAATATATATTTTATCTTAAATATCATAGGCATGGGGTTTCAGATTTGCTTGTTGCATTGGCTATTTTTGCAATGGTTAGATCATTCGTTATTTTCAATACATGACAACTATGCAATATAATCTACCTGAAAGCTCCAAATCCGAAGTTTTAATTAAAAAAATATTCAAGCATGCATGCGGATTTATCCCACCTCAATATTGCACTTAACAGACGTGAAAATAGGTTGGTGTTTTTATAATAAGCTCACTAGTCGGTACACAATGCACTATAGTGCAGGCAACCGATGAATGGTTAGACAGACTTCCATACGATCCTTCAGTTTGATCGCTGAAGTGTTTATTTTGCAACAACATGCACTAAAGTAAACACAATATAAGGACCTATGGCGGTTGTTCACGGGCAGTACAGCCCCCTTTGTAAAACGGTCGTCACGGCTTTTAAGAGTGAGGGAACGTTGTCAAAAAGAACATTGCAAATCAAGATAAAAACTTAGGATAAAAATGAATTTTTTTACAGCTTTTACGGGGTGCAGAACTTGGATTCCAACAAACCCATAATGAATTGGGCTTAATGATTGGGAGTTTGGGACTTCCCCGAGAACCATTTATTGGATAACCAACACCTCTGCCGTAGGTCACCCAAGTGGTTCGCTAAGTTTAGTAACTTAGCAGGGGTGCCCTTTTTCATTGGGTGAGGTTTGTCTGGGTCTTGGAGGCGGATGCGTCTGCCCACCAGCTGCACAGCAGGCCTGATCGGGAGAGTATCGTTGAGGGAGTCCCTTTGATTCTTCAGCCGTACTCTGCCTTGCACCACAGTGGGAGGGATGGATTTATACGTCCGTTATGCCTGGACACACTGACCCCCAGATTCCTACCCACTCCTCATACCTATTTCCTTTCCAGATCTTCCTCTTCTTCATTTCCTAAGCAGACACTCCACGCAGCATCCCCAAAGATGACACAGGCCCTGAGGGTTATTATTTTCCTCAGGGCCTCCTGTGTGGAGCTAATGTAAAAAAAAAACGTAATATAATGTACTTCACGCGCAAAGTCTATCTTCTCCAAGCATAAACTTTCTAATAAAGTGTGTATATCGGAATTGACCTGCCAGGTAAGTATGTTTCTGTATTAATTTGTAAATGATAAAGTTATACAGAGCCTAAGAATTCATAATACATTGTACAACGCCATCGAGGTGATTTTTCACAAAAACAGTGCTCTAAAAATTATCCAGCTATTATTGTTATTATTAAAATTTTTATATTAGAAAGTTCTTCTTTGACGAAATCATAGAGCAAATGATTAAGTCAACAGAAATCTTTCAATGAACAATACCATATTTTTTAAAAATTTTGTAACCGAAATGGGTTAAACATATTTAAAAATATATAAAACCTTTACTGCGAACATCAGTTCGCATATAATTTCCATCGTGTAGCTAATAATAGAAGCTATATATTTTCTTTAAATTTTCTTTAAAAAGAAAGACAAACATTCCAGGGTTACGAATAACCCAACAATGTTTGAAAATCTCCTACTACCACCAGAGAAAGCCGAAAATGTTGATTGTGTTGTGATGTAGGACTTTGCCAGCCGAGGAATCGAACGCGGGACGCCCACGTGGGACCCAAACGCGATGCCCACTCAACTACTGACCGGTCATATAATATATTACATAACTTAAAGCCTCTAATTTCAAACTAAGCGAATGGTACGAGATCCTAAGTGAATGGTACCATTATTGAGAAATTTCCGAAATCAAATTTTCTGCGTAATATTTAGTTGTGTTCGAACCATTTTATATAAATCAAAATATGTTTGCTTCTGTCTATGTATATATGTTACGCATTGCTAAACCATTCATCCGATTTCCGGGATTTGATGTACGCATGCCCGCGATTCATCCGATCCATTCATCCGATTGAAACTTTGGGGATTTGATGCATGCCCGCGATGGTTTCTATATGCACTGGTGAGCTCTGGCATTATGAAATTTGTATTAAAAATTGCAATAGGTGGCATGCAAGCTGTTTGAAAACTGAATGAGGGGAGTGGGGAGTGGTAAAGCGGAGTGGGAACTCGTAAGGGGAAATGGACGCGGGAGAGGAAGGGGACGAATGTAAAAGGATACGCAGGGAGAAACAATTTATTTATTAAGTGGCATAGCAACGAATGCCGGGAACTCGCTAGCTTACAAATAAATTTCAGTTTTTGACTGTGAAATTGTGAGCTGTTACTTACTCCGTGATGTTTCCATAAAACATATATACATAATAAATTGAATCCGCATACAGGCAATAAATTGAATTTCCCCATTCATAATTCAATTTTGTCATTTTCTGTACTGAACCGCGGCATTTGTCATTCCGCAACAGTCACGACTGACAGGGCCCAGACATGCACAAAGTGAGCTTATTCCCCGGCTTAGGTGAGCACAACAAATGGGGCTTAAAAAAGCTTCGAAAAATGGACAGTAATCCTCTTCCATTCTGCAGAAGTTGTATAGTTGTGGCAGGGGGTTGCGACCCCACAAGTATTCAAACAGCCTTCTATTAATTCCGCTCGAGTGGGTATTGACATCCTGCAATAAGGTGACCGGGTGGGTGAAGCTGACTTGCATTGTATTGGAATGATTAAATGATTATATTGCTGATAAATGGAGGTAATTATGTAGCACAAAAACTAATAAATTGAATAACCAAAATAAGCAAATAACCGTTTTATACCCAGTGACTTAGCTTCTACTAACTAATTACCCAACACTAGCAGTATTATTTTTTCCGTGTCATGGTTACTACATCTAAGCAATCTAACAAAGATGGATGCCTGTATTTTTTTTTCTTCTAGAAATTATTTTGTAATTTTCCTTTCTTAATATTTTAACAAAGTTACTTACTTATAATTCAAACACGTGACCATGCACAGTGTGACCTAAGAACGAGGTACCCCAGTATTAAACACATTATTATCTAAACAATTGTAAAAAAATGATACCATTGTAAAAGATATATTTTGGTTAGTTTCGTTTTATTTATAAATCGGGTAGTAATTTCAACTTTCAAATTAAACTATACACAAATTAAAAAATGATTAGTAACAACTAGGGAATGCAATCCCGTAAGACCATGTCAATCCAGGTATTTGCGGGATCCAGTAGGGTGGACTTATATATCTAATCAATCGTATAATAAAGACCTAATACCTCGATCTACCAACCTTGTTTTTAGAGTTTTAAATTTATACCTAATCAAACAAGTTCTTTGGGATATTTTAAATGGTTTATTAATATACCTTTAGTTAGACATAGGTAAAGTTTAAGTCATAGATTGGCAAAGAACAAGATGAGACATAAATTTACATAACAACTTTAATTTAAATAATAACGTTCACACGATAAACAATATTCTTGTACAATAAGAATCATAAGTTTAAACATTATTTTGGAAATAGCTTCGTAAAAAAGTTAAAGTATTAATTGTGTCGTCTCATAAACGGCTTCTGATATTTGACAAAAGGTAGCCAGCGGCTGAAAAAGCTCGTTCAGCTTCCACGCTGGTTGGCACAATAGTCTTTAGCGCATTGTAAGTCAATTGAAGGTATGTGCCTTTTAATCCACCGGACTCGAAGTAATTCATTTCCTTCTTTATCAAAACCTCAAGGTTGCTCATATTGCCAGATCTAGGTTGTTGGGCTGTTGATCTCGAACTCTTCATACTAATCAAATTAAGTTCGAATTCGTCTTGAAGTGACATTGGTGCTGCTGCGTATGTCTCCAGATTAGCGAGAGGAGTGTCGTCATCGTCATCGTAAGGATCATCAGCGTCAGCAGGAGCAGTGCCTACTGCGTTTTTACCCGTGTCCGTGTACTCTAGCCTTTCGACTACAGTTTTGATTGCCTTGCGTATTACACTTTTTGAAGGTAGACTAAATGTGTCATCAACATTAATAAATTGACTTCTGCCTTCTTCGTACTTATATGGATCATGTAAGTATAATAAAACCGCTGTCAAGTTAGTTGAACTACGCTTCTCTGTAATCCCGCCAGTCCAGCGCGATCCCGCAAAATTTTCGACCGAGATTAGTCCCGCAAAATGTCTGCGGGATCTCGGTATTTCGGGATCCCGGTATACCGGGATTGCATTCCCTAGTAACAACATTTGTAAGATTTAAAATTTTTTAACCACCAGTATTTTTTTATTTGGCTAGGATAGGTATTACACTTACTTTTATTGTGGAAAAAAATCCCACATTTCAGGTTCTCAATAACCTGGCATATTTGAAATCTCCCTCCTTGAAGGACTTGGTAGGAGAGGATTGAACCCGTCACGCCTGTGTGGGAAGCTAAGCGGTCTTCTTAGGTCAGATGCTCTGACCTAAGAAGACCGTTGATTTTTTAAAAGATTGGTTAACCTTGACCGGGTAAAACCGTTTGGTAGTTTTCTGTTTTATATTTTTTTTATTATTTGTGTGGGAACATACAGTATAAACTTTTAAATGCAAATAAAAAGCGTGGTGTTGTCTGTTTCAAATCTTTTTTTCATTTATCTGACCGTAATATGTGGAAAAGGAGATTTATTAAAGGAGAAAAAAATCAATACATACATTCTTTGAAATTAATTTGTGCTTAAAAATAAACATAAAATACTAAAATAAATAAAAAATATATCTTATAATATAATTTGATTGTTTTTGTTCTCCCTGTGAAATTCAGGACGTTATATCAATCGATGGATCTCTTATCTGCAATGTGCTGCCGTGTCTGGTGATTTATGAGTTACTTATCGCCTCAAATCTTTATTGCCTACACCTTCCATATCACTTCTACATCTAGGTAGAATACTGTATATTTTATGGGCTAAATCAGCGGTCGCAAAATCCAGAATTTATCGCTTTTTTACAATAACAACCACTGTGGAAAATAATACAAAAACTCTATCAATTAAAAATGTGTATCTTCCCACAAGAATGTGGAATGGAATGAAAGAGGTATTTTTGAGCAGCTAGTCACGTAAAAAAATATAAATTAGTAAAAGAAAAATATTGTAGGTTGCGCGATGGAGTGATTTTTTAAAATGTTTTAGCTAGCCTATAATATATTAGGAAAGCTCTGAACAATTGGTAGTTTTAGTCAATATAGGTACTATAATTTTAATCAATATACTATAATTCCGAATAACATATCCACATTGCGCTACAGGCATGTAAGTGGTATCATTTGACGGACCATTTTATACAAACATTTCAGAAAGTTTTGCACATTTTCCTTCGTTATCTTTTAATAGATAGTTTATTGAAACTTTAGGTAAATTCACGGGCGTCTACTTGTTGAAAGATTTGAGACTATGTGATATTACTAAAAAAAATATTTTTTTGACATTTACCACAGGTTGCGAAAACATGGTAAAAGCGTGGCGTAGCAAAATAAGTGTAATGTAATATTACAGTGCACAAAGCCTTAGCAGGGTTCAGCTGCTCCCGTTAAACTCAAATCGATCATATCGTATAACTTTATTGGTTTTGCACTGGCGATCTGCTCGCTTGTTCTGCGTATTTATGGGTTTATGGCATATGAAAACAGGCTGCACAAAAATAGTTAGGCAATAATCAAGTAATAAACCTACACTTTTATGCTAGCAAAATATACACAGATGACGATTAACTTACCACATAAAATAATTTTATATGACTGATGATTTTTTTATTCTTTCTAATTATTTATTTTACTTAATATAAATGAGACTCTGAGGTTTACCTCTCGTGTTCGGGGAAACTGTACAGGTGGGAAATATTTTAGACAAGGAAGTATTGAATTAGAACGAACAGAATAATATGAGGAGGGTAGCACAAACGGTGGAAAAAAGTCCGGCACGGGGATTATTATAAACTAACCACAAGGTTAGAGATCATCATGTAAGCTTTTCTTGACACTACTCAGTCTACATTATATATAATATTTATATTTTTTACTACTTTTATCGTAGCTGTAACTCAATCATCCCGTGGTTTTCCTAATAACTTTTACTGAATCAATAAAAAGAGAGCCAATAAGTACGCATCGAATACTTTACGATCGAATTTTATCATTGCAATAAAACGATGATAATGCACGCACGTCAAATTAATTCAGATTTACAGCTTTATTTCAAATCAACTCAAATTCAACATCACATTTGTAATTTTCCTGATAATATTACCCAGAAGGCACAATCAGTTCGTAAATCATTTATTTATTATATCATCGGTTTCTTTATAAATTACGTCGGTCTCTTAACTTTATCAACCGCGTCATAATAACAAGAATACTCAAACCTACCAATAAATCTATTTATTGGTCTGAGATTGTTTTCGTTTTTTAAATTTGGTTCTAAATAGTTTAGATTCTTTTAAGTAAGATGCATAAATAAACGGAACTAAAAAAATAATAATAAACTAAACAAATAAATAAATGAAAATAACAAGTAATAACATTTTTTGGACAAGAAGTTAATACTAATGAATCTAACGAAACACGAAACAGTACAAGACACAGAAAAATAAAAAGGAGAAATGAGAAATGGGTAAAACCTTCAAAAGTTATTAAAACGAATAAAATTGAATACTTTTTATTGTTATTATTGAAACTTCAAAATTGAAAGCCGCTTTAGACCTTATCAAATCAAGCGACTATTAATTACTCATTCGTACTTATCCATAACAAAAATTAAGAACCGCCTAAAGAAAAGGGTTGAAACAACATTTCAAAGGAACTTTTGTAAAACCAGTATATAATCAGAAGAAATCATCCATCGTATAATATTGATTTATAAATCAATAGAAGTATAACGGCAAACAATGATTTGCAAACAAAACAAACAAAAAATCTCAAAGAGACCACTGGAGCGTACTTACTCCTTTATTATGCCGGGTCTTGCATAATAAAGGGATAAGTGCAGACTCGGCGAAGATTCAATGAACCGGACAGATGTCTTGCGTTGTGTTCTGTTTGCATATTAAAAAAAAGGTTTTATTGTGTGGAAGAACTCCGTTATTAAATTGATTTTAATTAAGGATGCTATACTGTTCACTGATTTGGATATTCGAAGCAAAAACATTTGCTGGTGTTATTATTGGTCGTTGGAAATGAGGAGAGGTTTTAACGGATTTTACGTTTGTGATGATAAATTTTATCTGGGTTACTTGGGAAATGTGAATACCTATAAGATTTATGAATGATGATGACTTATTGAAGATTTGTTGATTGTAAGAAGTGGCGGTTTTCACATTGATAAAGAATTATTAATAATTTTATATTGATGAAGATTCGACGTGTTTAAATTTTTTAAATTATTTAAGATCTGAAGAGTATCGAAGATTTTACAATAAAACCAGAATTTATTTTAGATTTACGATTCGATATGACATATGATCGGTCAGTGGCCGAATTGACATTGTATTTGGGTCCCACCCACCCCCTTATTGTGGTGGTAGTAGGAGATTTTGAAGTATTGTCAGATTATTCGTAATCCGGAAATGTTTGTCTTTCTTTTAAAAATTAAAAAAAATAATACGATTGTATACGGATTTGATTGGATTTGGATTGAGTACTGATTTGTTAGGACTTGGAACACGTGCGATCGGAAGGGAAGTAGGTTGGTGTTTAATCGACTGATATATAAGGCGGTCTAATAAGCTAATATTGAAATGTAGAATGGGGAGGAATAAAAGTATTGCTTGAGGTTTGGTTTTCATTTCTTGATTTTCGTTTATTTTTGCTTCCCGTTTCTGCTCGCTTCCCGCTTCCAGCTTCCCGCTTCTAGCCTCAGGCTTCCAACTTGGTATAGTTTTTTATTGTTGCTTCCCGCTGCTTCTTGCTTCTTGTTTCTAGCTACCCGTTATTTTATGCTTTCCTCTACACGCTTCCAGCTTCCCTCTGCATCTTCCTTCCTGTTTCCCGTTGTTTCACGATTTCCTCCTACGCTGTTTCTTACTACCTGAATCTGGCTACTTGCTTACCACTTAGCTACCTGCTTTCCACTGCTTTTCACTTCATGTTTCCCGCTGTTTCTCACTTCCCGCTATCTGTTCCCGCTGCTTCCTTACCTGCTTCTTGCGGGTTTATGTATTTATCAATTTTCTATGGCTGGTAAGTAGTTTCTTCCCAGATAACTAGATTTCTTCTTCCAGCATTCCGTCATAAGATTAATTAACATTTAACCCGTCTGCTTTAACTTTGTGTGAAACACTTTTATACTTGAGTAAATCCGACCGGTTTCAGAACGAACGTTCCTTCTTCAGGGCAAATGTGTACTGATTTGACAGTTTTGAAATATGGATGGGAACAATGTATTATTATGGTCGGGGTGGAGCTGTTGCTAGGTATTAATGAAGAATGGGTGGATAGGGGAACATATACAGTCAGTTACTACGGCCGCGCCGCCTCGTAAATAATAATTCCGCCACTTACCATACAAGTTCCCACAGAAGGTTCGAGCGATTTCTCAGCTTTGCGTGAATTCACCCAGCATTGCCTACCGTGAGATTAATTACTCGCCGCGAGTATATAAGCAAGCGCTCGTTCGCTGAGTTCAGTTCAGTCTTCATTCATCGGTCGAGTAGCAACACAGTCCGAGCAGTGCCGCGACTAAGTACGTGCCTGCGCGGAGCACTTGTCCGCGCAGTCAACAGCAGTGAATAACATTTGTCCAGTGTGACTCCAGGAACATTTTCAACACCTTCGAGGATTTCTATTCCAACCACCATCCGCTGCCCGGCCCGTTCGCGCCTCGACATGAGATGATTTCGTCCGCAGCACATAAAGCCCGCCGTGCTTTCTGCTTGGGACTCAACCCGTTCCCTGGCAAATCGAAACCCATCGCGTTCCGCTGCCAGAGATCATCCTCATCGCCTCTCAAGGTTCCTTCCTGCGTCACGTGTGTGTGTTGAGTCAAAGGCCGCACAGCCGCCATACCTCGTCAACACGACGATGGTCGACCGCCTGGACCAAGGTCACTTCTACACCGCCATGGTGTAGAGCAACACGCCGGCTCCCTGAAGACCAGTGATATTCACCGCCGTAGTCTCCTGACCTTCTTCACACATCAGCAAGCATCAGCATCACAACGGCACCACCGTCACTCTGCTCCGCTTCGACCTCGCCACGTAGCAACAATAAAGACCAACTCACTACACCGACTGACGCCTTTTATTTCTCGTCCCGTCTCTGCCGATACGGCCCGCTCCCTCAGGGCTATAAGACAATATTTTTTGTTTGTTGATAATAGATTTATTATTTTTAAGGGATTTTTTTTTATTTCCAAGGCTCCTGAGTTATATAAACGTTTTCCTTTATGATTAATATGAAGAATATTTATCCCAGTATTTTTTCAAACCTATGGTTATTTTCAATGATATAGTTAGCGAACTCAGAAAAATTATTATTATTAAGACATCTTAAATGTTCTTTGATCCTAATTTCAAAATTACGCGTTGTTTTTCCAATATAAAATGAGGGACAATCATTACATTTAAGTTTATATATTCCGGAATTAGTCAATTTATGGTCTTTATCTTTAGCATTTATCAAAAAATTACCGATATTATTTCTTGTATTAAAAGCTGGTTTAATATTAGAAGGAATATTTTTGCAACATTGAACTGAAAAATTATTAATATACAAAATTTTACGCCATTCTTTATCATTAATATTATTAGAACTATACAGATATTTATTTTTTGAAATTTTGCTAAGTTTTTTTATTTAAGATGTTATCAATTAAACTTGGTTCATATCCGTTTTTTACAGCAATTTATTTTATTACAGAAAGTTCAGAAAGGAAATTATTCTTGGTCATTGGGACATTTACTAAGGAAATACTGTAATCATTATGGACAAATCTGATTACCACAACATGGACTTTATAAATAGTGATAATTTTGTTATTTTACCGAAAGACCCAACATATAAATTTATCGAAAGTGTATCAAATGCTTTAAAATCTTGTAAATCTGAAATATTTAAAAATGACAACATATTATCAAAAATTCCTAAATCACCTAAATTATATGGGTTTCTCAAAATCCATAAAATAATTATCTGAAATACATTGAACCAAGCAGATGGTTTGATTCACGGATATCGTGGATTTTCAGTTTATTTAAGATTTTAGGGTAATTGGAGAATTTTTAGATGATTTAAGGAACTAAGGCTCTCAGAGATTTTCATAGCATTTAGCATTTTGAGATGATTTAAGATTGAAGCCGAAGGTTTTCAGGTGAAATATTTTACGAATGTCAATGAATCTCGTAAAAGCTATTTACCTACGAAAGATTATCAGATTACTCAAGCCTTTGACTAATGAACCCTTTTAAAGTTATTAGAATATAATTAAAGAACCTAATAATCTTTTGATTACTTACTCAAAAACGGAAAAACACACAAATGTAGTAAAATATTAATTGTAATAATCGATTTTCAACCAACCGAACTTCTTTGAATCCGCAAGAATCTAGTTGTATTCACTTGCATATATTATGCAAATACTCACAGAATTGAAAACGAACCCATCACAATCAAACAGAATCCAGAAGCTGACAGTGGGGGATTAAATATTTATCAGGTAGAAGCCTTTTTGAAAGGTTTTCGGTGTCAATTTTTTTTCGCCTGGTAATGCGAGCAGTATGTATGTTGTACCAACCTACCCTTCTGAATGATTACCACGTTTGCAAGGGCTGTCAAGACAACGTATTAGAAAAAATTCAATAAAAGTTTTAAAAGTTATAATGGTTAGATTGGATTTAACTTCTTGATGGATTTCGAAAACTTTTTTGTTTGTAGTAACCTACGAGTATGTTCCAATTTTTTAAACATAATTTTTCTTTTTAATGTGGATATCGCACAAGATTTTCAATACTACCAGCTGCTCCCAGCCGCCCATGCTCCAACACTCCCAACTGCTCCGAGGCAGTTAGACTGTGGCATCCCCAATTGGAATAGGTAGTGGGAAGTGGAGAAGATAGCGGAGAGGAAGACGGGAAGTTAGTTATTACGCACTGATAAAACTTTTCAAAATTGTATTCAAATCAGATGGGTTTGTAATATGCGATATGTTTTGGGAGGCGGGTATGCGTACCGCCGCCCCGGGTACCATATATTGGATAACCAACACCTCTGCCATAGGTCACCCCAAGTGGCTCGCTACGTTTGGTGACTTAGCCGGGGTGCCCGGGTTCATAGGGTGAGGTTTGTCCAGGTCTTGGCAGCGGATGCGTCTGCCCATCAGCTGCATGGCAGGTCGGATCGGGAGAGAATGGTTGAGTGATTCCTCCAACTTTGATTTCTCCAACCGTACTCTCTCGGAACATCGCCCTGCACCGCAGTGATAGGGATGGATTCACTATCACTCCTGGACACACTGACCCCCAGATTCTTACCCACCTCTAACACCCCTTTCCTTCCCAGAACTTTCTCCCCTTCTTTTCACAAAAAGACCCTTTACACCTCATCCCCAAAGATGACATAGGCCCTGAGGGGAATTATTTTCCTCAGGGCCTCCTGTGTGGAGCTAATGTAAAAAAGGTGTTTAATGAAAATATAAGAGAATGATAAAAAAAACACACTTTCCTGTTTTTTGTGAATCTTACATAAAATTTATCTGTATAATACAAGGTACAATATTTGAAAGATTTAATGTTAATATAATTTTTTTAATATCAGTTTGCAAATAATTCATATATCCGTACTTAGGTATATTTTGAGGAAGTGGATTCAATCCAATAATTACACAATTTCTTATTTAAAAAAAAAAAAAAAACATTTTTACACTTTATTTCTTTGATAGAATCGGTTGCAGATCATTTGCACTCCGTTATATATTTAATTACATTTTAAATAAATAGGTTCAAAAATAAATATTCTAAAGAGTTATTTGTTACCGCTTGTGGCAACCCTGGTATCAATCAAACCACTGTCGGGTCATATAGTGTGATGACGTTTTGTCGGATGAGAATATTTAAAGAGGATAATCATCACCGTTTGGTTTTGGGACACCATTTTGAAATTTCCCCAAGTGATCCACGAATTTGATATACTGGAAATATTTCCAGCCATATATCGGGATAGTAGAACTCAAAAGCTTTACACCAATTTGACATTTTGATTTACCAATCTTAATGGGATGTTCGTGTGAGCATTAACCCCTCCATACTCGACACAGGTAAAGCTACTAAAGATAGATACACACATATTGTTCGAATATCGTACAAATCGCTTACACGGATTGGGTTGACTATTTTAAAAACCCTAAATATGTAGGAACATCAAATTAGAAAACATATAATTATTATTATGGCATTTTGAATGAGGCCGTTTTATTTCTTTCAATTTTTATGAAAATTTAAGAATTGGATTAGAGCTAATAACGATATTATTATTTTTTATGTGAATAAATACCTCACAAGAGTCCCAGCCAAAGATATTGAAATAAAATATAATATATAGATATGCTATCTGCAGTTTTTACCAGGTGGGACTGCGCTTCCGTGTGTCGCCGATATTGTTTACTAATTGACAAATAAACTAAATGAATGAATAATTAACGAATAAACCAAACGAACGTTAAACTAAATAAACGAATTCTTTCCGTATTCAAAATATATTGTTAACCAATACTAATGCACATCTTCAAAAAATCAACGAAATGAACAAATTCTTTTCGTGTGCAAACTACCCTAATTCACGAATATGCGGACATCATAGCATATCTCTTTTGTATTTGAATATCTTTGGTCCCAGCTGTTTCCGTCTGGAGCCAGTGAGACTAAAACACCCCCCAATAGGGTTATGTTGTGAAACTGAAGGTAGTGGAGAAGGAAGGTGGGAAAGTACCTGGCTAAACAGATCCGAACACGGCCAAAGTCATTTTAAAGCAACGTTTCAATTCTGATTGGTGGTCTAACACCAGGGTGATACTGGGAGTATCTTCCACTCTGGAACGTGCCGCAAATATACCTACTATATATTATTTTAAATTAATTCATTGTGAAGTAATACAATTTAAATAAAATTATTTGCGCACGCCGGGGTCGAACCCGCGACCTTCGAATTTCCAGTCGAGTGTCTTATCCCTCGACTACGGAGGTCGTCGTCGAGTAGTTAGAAATCTTGATAAATCAGATCCAATTATAAAAACGTGCTTAAAGTATCGTTGTACAGAGGCCTACTTTAACGCTTGTTTGAATTCTTCACACAATCAATTAAAATTTTGAAAATGATTCTTAAATTCAAAGCCAATTTTAATTAATTGAACCAGATTTTACACAGGACTAACGCACAGCACAGAAAACCGGTGTCAATATGTTTGAATATGCATTATGCATCATATTGCGATAAAGAATAACTATCAAAGGGAATAATGGTTTGCCAACTAATTTACACGTATCAAAAATAAAATATATACCTACGTAACATTTTTTCCATATTAGGCTACAAGATATCGATTGTTCAGTTGATTATTCAAATACATCCGAAAATATTAATAATACAGTTATATGCAAAAGTGTACCCTCTATCTGGTAAAATATTCAGATTACCCATATACCCATAAACCCAACCAAATCAATTATAATGCAGAAAAACTTGTAGGGAATTATACAAAATATTGATGTTGCCTGGGTCACTAGTAGGATATTTCAAAATGTCGCACTAATGTACCGGACCGTTTTGCCTCCCGGTGTTCTTTTGTAGCATATTTAATATGTAAAACACAGATACGTGTGAATAACATTTGCTTTATGACAAGCATTCGAATATTGCATTCCTCATTATCCCAAAACCTAGTATTCGGAAATGTCTGATTAATCAACTGGACGATCGATATATTATGAGAAAATTGAATGAATGATGTAAAAAAAAATATGTATATAAATATTTTTCTCTTATTCTTTATATAAACTAAATTTCAAAAAACAAAAAATAAAAAAAATAAATAAATAAAAAAATAAAACAAAAAACCTCACAAATAATACTTCCTCCCGTACACAAAAGCATTTGCTTATTATGGGAGAATATTTAAAAAATATATGTATAATTGTGTTTAATAATTTTATTAAGTTTTTTAAATACTTTCATATATTTATGTATCTATTGTTATGTATTGTACCAAAAAAAAAAATTTTTTCTAATAAAAGTATTTACGCTTGAACAATCTTACGGCCGCTGTTCCCAATCGTGCTAATCAACCGACTGCTAATCCGAAACTAAGGCTCAACATTGTTCAAATGCACAACTATGCTCTTTCCAAAACACAAGCATCGCTCACGAATCGCTCAATCTAAGAAAGCCGGACTTGTGGATCAAGCTCGTCTCAGCAAGACAAATTTGTAAAAAGTGTCAACAGAGTGTTAATAATAGATACAATAATGTAAAATAAATCACACATAGACAGAAATCACATACGACCTAACCAATATAAAATAAATGAAAATAATGGAATCTTTTCAAATTTAACTCCATGAATAGATTAGACAGAATTTACTTCTTTCCTTCATCTCCTCCAACAAATATAAGACAACGCTCTTTAAAATATTTACCAACCCTTTACCATCAACTTTCTGTTTTAATTTCGATTCAAATTAATATATATTTTACCTTTAATACTCTTGTTAACCAAGATGAGTAGAGGAAGATTCTTGAGGAGGCCAAGACCCACCAGGGGTTGTAGAGCCAATAGTGATGATGATGATGACTCTTGTTAAATAAGATATTCATTTATGTACTTGTAGCCCGTCTCGACACAGGTATATGCTAGTGAGACAGGCATAAAAAAAACAATGTAAATACACTTTTTATAGATAAATAATCAACGATACATCAATATTTGGCGACGACGCGAATCGTGCGTTACCTTTAAAAACTTACAAATCGCTTAGCTGATTGCAGTCTCAGTTTGGTCGATTGATAAGTTGGGAACAACGGCCGTAACAGCGTCAACCTAAAGAGTATGGATGCAATCCTAGTTCCATGGCGTCAACAGTCAAATTATAAGTCTTCGCATAGGCGGTGATGGTAAGAGAGATTTCCATTCCATTATACGGTCAAACTTTGTGCCATTTCTTCTTTGTCTAGAAATAAGGTAAGAGCATTGTGACTACCTACAATACCCACATCCTGAGGTAGGTTTTGAAAAAACCATCGATTCTGACAATGTTTGTGTATTTTACGGCAACATGTGCCCCGAATATCAATTGTGAAGTTAAATATAATTGATGCGTTCCACATAATTTGTTGACTCCTTGAAAATAAATAATAAATAAACAAATATGGCGTCCTGTCGCGCGTATTTCTGTTGTCGTTTTGTGAACAACAATAAGGTCACACGGCGTTGCAGCTCGCATTCAAAATGGCGTAATTTATGGTCGTAATTTCTACGTTTTATTCAGTGTACCGGGCACAAAATGCCGGTAGCCCATGCATGGCTAATTCGCAGTATAAATAATAAATTGCCGTGAATAAAGAAAACATATTTAAGAGCTGGAGTGGCAGAAGTACAATGGGGTGACGGGTATAAATAAGCAAAGTGACGAAACAGCTTTGTGTTCCACTGGGATCTGAATAAGTATTAAGTTAGAGCTTTTTTGTGAAATAATATAATAAAATATATGAGGTAAAGTAAATAGACAATGTCTTGAACGCATTTTTTGATATTGTGTTCTGTGACGTATAAGCCTACTAAGTAGATCTCTTATCGATAAAAGCTTGAATAAGCAACGTGCAGAGGTCGACAAGACGCTTGTCGTGAATCAGACAGCGCCTGGCTACAATGGATACAGTAAACACTTCAAGGGCGGTGTGTGATGCTGCATACAAATCTAAACGCCACTTGCGGTTACTTCGTTCCTTTCCTACAATTCGTGGTTCAGCTCGCAAGTGTACATACGCAGACTTAGTTGTTAGATTTTATGAGCACCTTGGCTCCTTGGTGCCTTTGTAACTCGATGTTCCAAATACCTTGATAACTGCTCCAAATGTGCCTGCATAGGACCGGCCCTGGCAACGTGTCTAGTGCTTTGCTTTTACCATAAATCTAGATGATTATGACTCATATTGAAACCACTCTGCCAGAATCGGAATATTAGAAAGTTCATAAAGATCAATAATCGCCTTACTAGATTAGCAGTAATTTTTTCCCTCAGGGCCCATGTCATCTTTGGGGATGTTGTGTGAAGGGTCTTTTAAAGTAAAGCAAGGAGTGTAAGTTCTGGGAAGCATAAGGAATGAGGGATGTGTAAGAATCTGGGGTCAGCGAGTCCAGTCCAATCCATCCCTCCCTCTGCGGTGCAAGGCGATGTTCCAAAGAGTTCTGCTTGCGAGGTCAACCAGTCTCTCCCGATTAGGCCTGCCATGCAGCTGGAGGGCAGACACATCCGCCGCCGAGACCCAGACAAACCTCACCCCATGAACCCGGGCACCCCTGCTAATTCACCAAACCTAGCGAACCACTTAGGGTGACCTCTACGGCAGAGGTGTCGATTATCCAATAAATGGTTCCCGGAGCGGCGGTACCCATACCCGCCTCTGCGGGATATATTTTTCATAATATTTTTCCAAAATGTTTAAATTTTCGTTAATACCCACATCAGCCAGCGGAAAACATTCAATCGCCCTAATAAATTAGCCACACAAATCGGGGACATTTTCCAGCACTCGAAAACGGCAATCGGCCATTATCAAAAACGGAAAATTCCTTCGCGCAATTTTTATCAGCGACGATTACGCCCCATGGCGGCCAATACATAAATTAGTCGTGAAATCTGACAATGCGAGTGTTAAGGTGGAGATTTATGTATGGCGAACAGCACAATAAGTCGTAATTTCGCCAAAAATGCTTATTTACGTTCCCTCACATAAATTAAATTGTGCCCCCCCGGTTTTTAGTGCCCCATGCGGGTACCTATCTCCACGGGTAGGTACTTCTTTCTCCGCATTTTATTTATTTGTTTTGTATCTCTTTATCATGGTGGTGTTATGCGTAATGACATCAACACATTTAATAACTTGGGACCTTTTGAAGATTTTACCCTTTTGAAATCAAATCGCCAAGTTGTTTTTTTTTTTTTCATTTTCCGCACAAAACGTAACTTTCACCAGCACTTAAATTGTTTTTGGGAATGTTGTGTGAAGGGTCTCTTAAAGTAAAGGAAGGAGAGGAATGTTATTTGAGCAATTTTATGTAATGTACATTGTTGGAGTGATTTTATATGTCCATTTAATTTGTAATACTAAAGATATTTTTATGTACTTGTATCTCTGGTTTCGTGTCTCAATCAAATGTCACAATTAACTTTATACTCTTTTTTTTTGTTTTTTCTTATTTAACTATGATATTGTGACATGTAATCAGTGTTCATGAATTATTCATACCGTTGATATTAAATAAATAAATAAATGCTAATTTATTATTTTAATTTTATTATAATAGCACGAAACAGATTAATAAGGAAGTTCTTGGAAGGAAAATAGTATGAAGGGTGGAAAGGAATTTGTAGGTCGGTGTGTCCCGGAAAGACGTATGAATCCATTCCTTCCTCCGCGGTGCAAGGCGTTCGGTCGAAAGAGTCCGGCCGGAGAGTTTAATGGATCTCTCCAAACCGGCCTCTCCTGATCCGTCCGACCAAGACCTAGACAAACCTCATCCTTTGAACCCGAGCACCCTTCTTTGTCACCAAACGTAGCGAAACACTTAGGGTTAACTATAGCAGAAGCGTTGGTTATCCAATGAATGATTCCTGGGCAGCCTTCCCATACCCATACCCGCCTTCCAAATTGAAAAGAAGGGAACAAACGAGTCAAACGGCCATTGTTCTCAATCCTACTGATCAACTGTTGAACCAAAATTTTGGTTCAACACTTCTCAAATCCACAATTTCGCTCTTCTCAATGCTACTCTCCGACCAACAGGCGAATCGAGCGTTACTAAACAAATCACTTAGCTGATCAGAGACTCAGATTGATCGATCGAAAAGTTTAGAACAACGGCCGTTACAGTACTTAAAGGCCATTAACCAGGCAGCGGCCGATAATTCATATTTCATTGAAAGATGTTTAAACAAATTTCTTTAATAAATTACCAGAAAATATAAGATCCCTTAAGGACAGTTTCAAAAATTTCAAAACACAATTAAAAAAATATACTGAAAACCTTAACTACAAAAAATTAATAATTAAAAAAATATATACATATACACACATATGTTTCTCTTATTCTTAATATAAACTAAATTAAAAAAATATATATCAAAATAACCTAACAAATAATACTTCCTCCCGTACACACAAGCATCTGCTTAATATGGGAGAACATTTTAAAAAAATATGTATATTTGTATTTAATAATTGTATTAAGTTTTTTTTATATACTTTCATTATATTTATGTATCTATTGTATGTACTGTACCAAAAAAATAAAAAAAAATTCAGTAAAAAAAAAAAAAAATGTTATTACGATCGTACAGGACGGTTCCAATGAGAAAGATTAATTATTCTCCGTACCAGATTTTTTAAATAATAACTCAATATCGATTTTATTTCATTCAAAATTTTCTTTAATTTTTACTTGCATTCAAAGATGCTGAAAGGCGTGATGATAAAACTATTAAAATGATGTACTCTTTGTAATAATTTTTTTTATCAAGTATTTATAGTTTTTCAATAATGTCTAAGCAAAATAAGAATTAAAAAAAAACTTAAATATATTAGTTTGTAAGACCGTAAATAAGTAGACAAACTGAACTCGTCACAAAGCACGAGTGCGGATCTTTTATTAAATGATTTTAATTAAACCAAAAAATTCTGAAACATGGGTTTCCAAGATAAATTATTGATTTATTTTACTGCATGATTGTATTATTTGAAATGTATGTTGTATAATAGAAAAATTTGTTCGAAAATTTAATAAATCTGCCAATGACCCACGGTGAAACCTGTACTAAAAATAAACATATTTTCTCAAAATTTAAAACATAGGTTTACTAGATAAAAGAACAGCCAATCAATTTATATTTTTTTGTGGAAAAGAGTCAATACGTCTAAAATTTGATTTAAAATGACATATTTAATCCCTCCTAATAGTACAAACAGTACCGGATCATCCCTAAGGCAGAGTAGGCAACTGCCTAGGGGCCCCGCATCGGCTGGGGGCCCCGCGCCCCGAGAAAAAATGACTTGCTTCAATGGTTTGACTCTCTATCAGTAAGCAACGGGATGCCGCGCCGGAGTTTTGATCGGCTTAGAAAAGATCTAGCGAGGTACGAAAACACTGGTTAAAATATTATAGAGTAATTAATTCTTCAGACACAGGGTAATAGTTGAGAGATCTCAGGGAAAATCTAGATATCGTCAATTCTAGATATTTATTCCAAATCTGAATGCATTATAAATGCACACCTACTGCTACATTATTTATTTATTTTATGCCCACTTTCATAAGGTTGACAGTAGATTTTATTTAACATAAGTATTTATTTCATTTAATATTATAGAATTTGACGAGTGTGAAGTTTTTTTTGTTAAATTTTTCTTGTGAAGATATTATGAAAATTGTTACTGTTTCATCTCGTGCCGTTTTCATTTTCTCTCCGTCCGCCTAATAGTACCTACCTAAGTAGTAAGTTAAATTCATTGGCGATAATGTCGATTGAAAATGATATTTTGGAAAAGGTCAACTTTCAAGATGTTTTAAACGATTTTGTATCTAAAAAAGTTAGAAGAGTTAATATTTAAACGTCATTGTATTTTTGTTATTCGATTTTTGGGTGTTACGCCGTGTAACCAAAGAAGGAGGTAGCGCAACACGGCATAACATCCCAAAAACTAATAACAAAAATCTTTTGTCCGTGAAAATCTAAAAACATTGTTGTATTTTACTTTACTTTTATTCGTTAAGCAGCATTACTTAGTATCAAGTAGGTGCCGAGTGTGGCTTTTATTGGTATTTATACTTTTATTCGTTAAGCAGCATTACTTAGTATCAGGTAGGTGCCGAGTGTGGCTTTTATTGGTATTTATTTTGTTTCAGTTTTTTTTTTTTACTTTTTATTTCCAATTATGTGTTTAAAATATAAATGTTATACAAGCTTATCTCCATACCAAGGTGGTCTGGAAGAGATCACAAGAGTGATAAGACCGCTCGTAGTACCGTTTTTTTTAAAAAATATATTTTTGTTTCTACAACGTGTCCAGAAACTTGTAGTACAAGCGAGAAATTAGTGAATCTACATCACACAGAGAACCCAAAAATTTTTTTTTTCGATCTGAGCATTTCGATTTTTTATTATTTTTTTACTTTTTTTCAATTTTTTCGGCAACTAAAGAGTTAAAAAAACTTTAGAGCCTGGTTTAACATTCGATGCATTTTAAAAGACATTACACAAAAAACTTTTTTTCTGATATTTACTGCAAGTGTTCGATTTTTCCAAATATGACCAAAAAAATTCCAACTTAAGACCCGATTTACTCGAAAACGAAAGCTCAAATCAAAAAAATATATCTCGAATCGACTCCAATTGTGATGTAGATTGACCAATTTCCCGCTTGTACTACGAGTTTCCGGACACCGTGTATATCTGTGCCTTTTTATGTCTAATAAAGAATTATTGTATTGTATTGCATTCGTTTCAATTTTTTTATTGGATGGGATGATGGCATTACTTCGTAGCCGGCCGGCTTAGTCCAGCAGTAAGACTCTTGACTCGCATTTCGAAGGTCGCGGGATCGAATCCCGGCATGGCAAATACATTTTATTTGATTAAATTGTTTTATTCACAATTTACTCATTTAAAATAATATACATATAGTATATTTGCAGCACGTTCCAGAGTGGAAGATACTCTCAATATCGCCCTGGTGTAAGACCACCATTCAAAATTGAAACATTGCTTGAAATGGCTTTAGCCGTGTTTGGTGATCAGATTTGAATAGCCAGGTACTTCCTCACCTTCCTCCTCCCTATCTCCTTCCTATCCCCACTACCTTCAGCCAAAACATACCCCAATTGGGGATGACATTGTCTCACTGGCTCCAGACGGGAGCAGTTGAGACTCTTGTGCGGTATTCATATAAAACAAAAAAATAATAAAAAAAAAAAAAAAATAATGAATAAAAATACGTTGTGGTAGAAAAATATTTTTGATAGTTTGAAAAAGGTGTAGGTAGGGGCCCCGAGACGTGCACTGCCTACGGGCCCCGACATGCTTAATCCGGCCCTGAGTACAAACATTAAAAAAAAAACTTTTTAAGGCGCTTTGCCTTGAATCCAGATATCCAGGACATTAAACTTTTTAACAACATAATATATTACATTTCATTTTTCTATAATATATTACTTTTAATACGTCAAAATATATAACATTTATTACATAATAATGGTACTTCAACGATTGCGCAATAAAACTGAGAACATATATATTTTTTTAACGTATGAAATATTATTTTGTGCTTTAAAAAACACTGCAATATTTTGACTGAACGATTTATGAAAAATAAAATTTCACTCATCCAGCTTCGATTATCTTTGGCCATTACGATCACAATGAACTTATTTATGAGTTCGTATTTTTTGTAATAATCGATATTAATGCTTTCGAGCGCAAGACATAAATATCACGTGACACACAATGCAGTCGCCAAACAATGGAGAAAAAATATTACGACAGTAATAATGCGCGGGGCCATTGCATCGCAGTGCAACGACAGGGAGCTGAGGAATTTGGATTAATGGCGTTTATGAAATGGCGCAAATTTAATCGAAACGTTTCGGGAATTATTTTCGAAGGAGTTTCGTCAATTTTCATACTAACCCTAGAAAGATAATCTATATCTTGGAGACGTAAGCGATACACAAGAATTGCTGTATTTTTTTTATATCTCAATTAGCCCGGTTGCCGAGCAGAGATTGCACGGGACGGCAATAAATATGGAGAAATACCTACACCATACGTCCGAACGACGTGTGATTACCTTTTGTGTAACTTTCAGACTTGTTCGTGTAAATGTGATTTAACAATTTTTTTTATTTATTTATCATTATTATTAAGTATAACGACTGATAGATGATGAGCATCTAAACATTCATAGCATATTAAACAATACGATTTACGAAAAATAATTTTTCATTTAAAAAAAGACTTAATATTTTGTACTTGATTTGTAAGAGGTTTACAGAAATTTGGTATTTTTTTAATTACAATATAATTTTTATGATTATTTTAGTTTTATTTAAAGTACAAAACCGTAAACCAATTATTCAACTAACTTTAAACTATGTAAGTATGATAATATGTTAAATATACACTTTTAAACTTTGGTACGTTTCTAAGACGTATCATTCTATTTAACGGTAAAAATAAAATTATCTTTCTAGGGTTAAGTCATAATGGTAGATACACTCACTATCGCCCTACTCGTGGACCACAATTCAGAATCATAGCCGTTTTAAATTGTCAGATCTTTAATTGTCAGAATAGCGAGGCATTTTCCTAACATCATCTTCCTCTTTCCCATATTCATCTCCAACAACTTGTTTCTTATTTGCAATGAAGTGACATCATTTGTAATCATTTAAATTTACTGAATTTAAATACACTCTTCCTCATAAAAATAGAACGGTGTCATTTGTGCGTTGGATTTTTTTAAATCATGTGTATGTTTACAATGGTTCCATGAGAACTCAGAATCAAACAATTTAAACACCCCTTTGAAAAGTCATTAAAAGTTCTGCAAAAAAAGGAAAAATAGCCCATAACGTGATCTGACGTTAACTGTTTAACCTATTTGTTTCATCACTTTTAATGACTTTTCAAAGGAGATGTTGAAGTTGCATGATTCTGAGTTATCCGGTCACGGTTTAAAATATTTCTTCCGCCACACAACATCCGCCATGTTCACCGTTCCACAGTTCCATTGGCGCCGGACAATTGTGAGCGAAAGATTAGGATTTACGAAATTAACTTTAAAATAAAATTTAAACACTACCTCCGCATAATACACACCCCAGAAACATTAAAACCGCATTGCTACACGCGTTGTTTTAGTTCCTTTGATAAGTAATTAAATCTATGAGAGTTATTTGCTTAATTTCATAGCCGAGTGAATTTTGGAAACATTCTCCAATTTACTGCTACCAACAAAATCATTTTCAGATACGTACATAATATGGTACTCCTACATGCATTGTAATACGGCAATGAGTAATACTGTACCGTATATACCACAAGCATTACCATTTCTCACAATAAATCGTCCGGTAAGCACAAAAACATGTTAATTCCACCTTTTAATACTAAAACATTTATACTCCACGCAAAAATGCTAACTTCTGCCTTTCGGGATATCTTTTTGCTTTTTAAACGACCGCAGTATATTTCACTACCCCTCTCGGCTCCACCCCTGGTCTGGTCGCGCGATATTTATTTTAGGCAATAAATTTACTTTTATTACACATATTTTGTCGTGTTATAATAAGTAATGTACTCTGACAATGGGGCAATTTCGCGTGTAATACCGTGAAGTATGGTACCTAAATATACGATTTATGTTTCATTCCGCTCCACCCCTGAATGTTTCTACTATTTTTTTGCCACATCCAGCCCGAATTCACCTCGCAAAACGCTAAACGCAAAACCTCAAAAGAAGATGAAAAATAAACCACCTTGTGAAAAAGAATAATTTTAGACAACCTACGAAATTTTCATACATTTTAATGAAAATGTCCCTTTTCTGGCAGCATCATGCTTACAAAACACGTTAATTTAAAGCGATACAAAACTTACATTTAAAAGATAATACAAATATGGCACCACATCGGAAAGGCTAAATTTAGGCGCACTTGATATCCAACATTACTGCTTCTGTAGCAAAAATTTTTAAGTGGTGGTAATTTTTTTTGATATTGGTATTCGTTGGGCATTATTATTATTGTCCCTCCGGTTTTTCGTGTTGCCAGTTTAAATAATATTATATCACACAGGGTGAATTATGATATTGGAGTAGGTGCCGTTAGATTTCGTTTAATTTATTTCTCTTTTAGAGGGCTTGGAGGGGCCAAAGTGCCCTACCATTATTAAAAGGATATTTTTATTTGATTTGGTTTTTAACGATGCACATGGTCACACAAGTGAAAAGTACATAGTTTAACAAATGGTAGAAATTTTTGTTCTTAATGTCGATAACACAAGCACATTATATATACTTTTAAAGGGACCCCAAGGGATAAAAACAGATTAAGAAAGATCGGTATGCATTACCGAACTAATTAATTATGCATAATTATTGTGTGTGAACTTCCTCAATGGTACAGGGGAAAGGCCCTCAACGAATCAGGAGGTTCTCGAATCTTGAAACTTTGGACGTGTTTCGTGACCAGATTTGAATAGATAGGTATCCACCCATCTGCATAGCTCCAGGTGTGGTTCTCTCCAGATAGTCTGCAGTCAGAGTGTAAGTTGAGCTGCTTTGTCGGCTTCCTTCAGTTCCACACCATGGAACGGTACAATGAGATGAGAGAGTTTGAGGTGGTTGAGGTTATCCTTTGTGTAGTAAAAACACTTGTGTTTTGTACTGGATATTTGTAAATGTTTATTCTTGAATAATTTTACAGAGTGATTCTGGTCTGAACACTGACTGGCGACAATAATTTAGACTAATTAAAGTTTAA
Organism: Limnephilus rhombicus; assembly: GCA_929108145.2. Lineage (NCBI taxonomy): Eukaryota > Metazoa > Arthropoda > Insecta > Trichoptera > Limnephilidae > Limnephilus > Limnephilus rhombicus. Next base: position 28,790,372 of record OV815278.1, read on the forward strand.
CAGAAGTGAAAGACGATTTTATTTCCATGTAAACAAGCAGAGTTTATGAAATAGAGAAGAATAATGTAGAGAGAATGACAAGCGAAATCTAAACACGCTGTTTTATAGACACAAAATAGAAAGCTGAAGCGGCCACAGACAAAAGAGATTTTAGACAGACAGTTCATAGCAATATTTCAGTAAGAGGTGGCATAGACGCGAAAGTTTAAGATAAAAGACTCTATACATCGAGATTAGAATAAATGATTAGTAAAAGTGTTCAGTGCTAAATGAATTTAAATATAAAATAGGACAATCACAACACACAACATCCAACACCATCTTCCTCTCTCAGATCTCCTTCTGCTCTATACTTCCTTGAGCTTCACACCAAACACCAATTATGTGTGCCATAGTCTTACTGGCTCCAGGTGGTAATGGAGTATTAAAAAAAATATATTCTATCAGTATTTGTACATTCCTGACAATGAATTTGTCTTCTGGGGGTATAATTCAGTTAATCAACTAATGCAGAATTTATTGGCATCATGCAAAGATCAACGTGACATTTTCAAAATAAAGTCATAAACATGTCTGAGACAAACGACGAAGCTATAAAAAAGGCTCGTTGGAGAAGGGGAGATATCATGGTGGAGTAGGTAGAGGAGGGAGGGGGGAGTTATTGATAGAAAAAAGGCATTGTGAAAATGCGGTCTACCGAATGATTTATGTAGCGTGCAAACTAAATGGTTCCTATAGATTATAGACAAAGACCCCCTCTGGCGGGGTGTTTGAGCTATTGAAAGAACGGGGGCACCTAGCACGAGACATCGGTTGAGAAACGTTGGTTTATATATTATTAAACAAACAAAATTAATCGTATAATGAATAACAGATCACTTTGTATAAACCACTATATTATAAACAATATCTACATGTTTCGATAACAATGTTATCTTCATCAGGATATGTTAATATAAAGAAAAATAAATGACAAACAAGTACCTACAGACAAATTAGAATAAACTATAACATAGACAAAATATTAATCGTACTTACGACCAAATAATAATATGATTTATTTTTAACATCCACGCAGGAGGCCTTGAGGAATACAATTACCCTCAGAACCTATATTATATTTGGAGATGCCGTGTGGAGGGTCGTTTTGAGGAAAGAAGTGAACTTGGGTCTTGAAGATGCCCATGCTTTGGAAGGAAGATACACAGAGGCCTGTGATCAATTTTGGCTAAATTTAATAGTGCTTATAAAAGGCTGGTATTTTATCAAATGCAGAATATAATATAAGTTGGTAATAAACAGGCGGTTAAAAATCGCAAAACAATTTCTCGGAGGAGAGTTCTGGTATCATGAAATAAAAATTGATTTTCCGAACGGATTTCAATAGTCTTCACATTCATTTCAGCTTACATAATCATTTCCGTTATCGGTTTTGGAGCTTTAACGAAGTCATTTAACTGCCAAAAACTCAAAAAGGTGAAATTACAGATTTAAAGTTTCATTAACATCTTTTTTTAATATTGCATTCCTAATATTTGTTTCAGTATATTATTTAGGGCCTAGGCAAAAAACCCACATCAATATTATTTTCTAAACATGTTATTTTAACTTTATAAAAAGTCAACTTGTTTCGTTGTTTAAGTTTGTTTTACGGAAACATTTTCATGGACACATAGGTATCTCTTCATGCAATTTAAGGCGTCGCAACCGAGCTCAAAAAGAAGAAGATTCAGAGATATGAAATTACGAATGTTGGTGGAGCGCGCTAGTATTTAAAGCGACAAAATCGATGCGAAAAATGTGAAAATGTTTAATAAAACACGACTCGTTTAAAATAGAGCAAAAATCTCGCGGGGGTTGTTTAAAACTGCATTTAATAAAACACTCTTGTTTAATTAGCTATTTTGAATAATTTGTAAAATAACTGAAACAAACGGGTTTATAATAATTTTCGGAGCATTCTTTGCTATTTTTGTATTGATATTATCTTCAAGAATAACATACTCGTATATTTTTTAGAGCTTTAAAACTTTAACTGTTTAAGGTACATATGGAATGAATCGGTAGAAATGGGGAATGCCGCGGCTTACTCATGAAAAATATAAAATATAACCTTGATAAAAGGTTGACTACCTCCAAAATCAACCCCCTTGCTACCCGAGTATAATGATATATGGGGTACAATAATTTTTCATTATCCACGATTCATTAACATTTAGGTTCTGTCATTATTCCCCGTACGAATTATTTATCATCGCCCCAACATGTTTGCTTTGACACGTCACTGGAATACGGTATGAATTATCCTTATCCTTTTATTATTTTCACTGGAACATGATAAACGTACAGCTTGTACACTTTTAAATTGTACCCTTTCTTTGATAAGGGACATGCATATTGGAAATGGAATATTGCATGTAAAAGAATACATTTAATTTCAACGATTATAGCGACACTATTATTACGGATCGTAAATTGAATGTAGTCCTGATAATAGGATACTCATATATCTTCCTACTCATTATAATGCCACTTATGAAGGCAAAATGAATTTTGATTAGCTACATTTAGGCACTTTATAGAATACTAGCTGCGGTGCCCGGGCTTTATGCAGCGTTTTTCGAAATGCAGAAGATGCAGAATAATTTTGTAGTAATTTTAAAAGATATGTGAAAAATTTCATATAAAATTTAAAATTATGCTTTAATAGGTGGTGGTGGTGGGGGTGGTTTTTAGACAATAAAAATTTACTTGCGCACGCTAGGATATGAACCCGCGTAAGACTTGATTAACATTAAGGCTCTGCAACCGGGCTCGACAAGAAGAAGATGGAGAGATACGAAATTACGAATGTTAGAGGAGAGCGCTTACATTTACTGATGCGAAAATTGCGAAAATGTATGTAAAACACGACTCGTTTAAAATAGAGCAAAAATATCACGGGCATTGTCTTAAACAGCATTTAAAAAAACACTGTGAATTTTTTCACACATATAACTTGTAAAATAACCGAAACAAAGTGTTTATAATAATTTTTGGAGCATACTTTGCGATTTTTTTCTATCGAGGAAATTTTATATGATTTGCGTTTCGGCGCCGGCAATGTCTAGATATTATCTTCAAGAATAACATATATTTTTTTTAAGAGCTTTAAAACTTACCGTGTTTAAGGGAGATATGTAAGAAATCGGTAGAAATTAGAGTTGCGGGCCCTTTAAAAAATAGTGCCATTTTAAAAAATATAATATATGTTTATAATGCACTTCATTCTGAATAATAATTAAGCTAAGAATCCTTCTGTTATTAAAAAACAGTTTCGTGTAATATTCCATCTTTTTAAAACCCGCTCAAGGAGATGTTTAAAAAAAAATAATTCGAGCAATTTGTGAAATTTAAATTATCTATTGGTACAGTTTTTTAGTAACTGGCAGATTGATATTTACCATTACGTTCGTATACGATCGGAATATATGTAGTGTTGGCTTTGCTAACTTAGAAGGTTGTTAGTTTTGGAAGCGTCTTTGAGTCCGATTACCTATACTAAAAATAACTCTAAAAATGTCAAGTACTATTGCTCTTATTACAAATAGAGCTATAAAATGCTTGGTTTTATATGCAGAACAGCAAATGATTTTAAGTCACTAGAATGTTTGAAAATATTGTACACTTCTTTAGTAAGAAGCCAGGTAGAGTATAATTCGCCCATTTGGTCCCCATTGTATAAAATACATTCCGACAATATTGAAAGGGTACAGCACAAATTTTTAAGATTTGTTAACTTTAAGCTGAATATTCCAATTCAAAATATTAACTATGTCCTTTTGATGAAACAACTAAACTTAATTACGCTGTCAGATAGGCGGATCATCTCTGACCTTGTACTATTAAATAAAATCATTAATAATTGCATTGACAACCCTGAAATTCTCGCCAAAATAACATTTTACGTACCGACCAGAAATACGAGGCAATGTGCTACCTTCATCTGTGACAATTTTAAAACAAACTATGAGGCTCATACACCTATAAATAGATTACATCATTTTGGTAGTAAATTTGGGAATATTGTAGACATGTTTGCAGATTCTGTATTAGTTATAAAAAGAAGTCTTTATAATTACTTTAATGAAATGTATGATTTTGATTTTAATTAATTTTATTTTTTATTTTATTTTAATAATTATAATTGTGTACTACGTACCTGCCTAACTATTATTATCTATTCTTGTAAAAGCACACTAGGGCGTAAATAAATAAATAAAAGGTTTGTTTTCTTCGAGAATTTTTATTGACAAGATCAAATACGAGAATGAAGCATTCATGTGCGAGTTTTAAATATTGCACGTCGTAACGAATCTCATGTATACTTACAAAACCGGGATTTTTTTATTATTCCTGGTTAGAATAGATTTACAGAGCTAAATATGTATGAATTTGTTAGCACTACTTATAAAGTCAAATACAAGGGTTGATACGTATTCGATATGCAATACAATACTTTTATAAAGACCCCTACTTTAAAATCTTGACAGTTCTGGTATCAAGGCATTGAAGTGATTTGTAGGTTCATGCATAATAATTATAATTGCAGTCCATGCATTTAATCATAAACATGGCAAGCGGTGCATTGTTGTTCTGCAGTGCAACGTTAATTCATATGCACTTATTTATTTGCATTTTAAAGTGGGCCGATTCAAATTCCATTCACGCTCACCATACTGGCTTGTTTAATTGAACAAATAGAGGATTATGTATTTTATACATGATGAAGTTTACTCAATAAATCAGCGTGTTGATTTTGTGTTTGCTAATTGAGGTTAATTTGATTTTGAACATAATTAATGAAGCATAGATTGGCGTAATTATATATGTACTTTTTTGGTGAACTGATGCAATCAAATTAATAATATCACAATTTTTTAACAAAACGTTTAATACGTGAAAGGGTAGAATAATTTCCAGTATTTATTGATTAAATTAATGGCATATAGAAATATTAAAAATCCTTAGAACCTGAAATTTATTTATTTAATACATGAATTATCGACAGTACATATAGTTTTTTGTGATATTTCACCCTCCATGCTAGGGATGACCCTGTGTTATGGCGGGTGAAGTTTACAGTTTGCGGATATACATTCGTTAGTATAGATTGAAATTTTTCACTAATTGATACTATCAACACAAATTCTCCTACAATAAGAGAGTTTATGTAGTTATATTGGATTACAAGAATAAGGTGAAGAAGTTAAAGAATTATTGGAAAAGATAAGTTATTTTTAGTAAATTAAGGAATTATTGATATATACATATATATATAGTTCACAGTAATCAGTCTTATACATATAATGCTGCTTAGATAGTAAATAAAGATATTTTAAATAAAGATATTTTATGTTTTGCCTGCTCTATAGTAAGAAAATGATATACTTATAGTTAGATTGGGTTACAAGAAGAAGATGGAGAAGTTAGAGAATTATTATAAAATGAGAAATTTGAGGAGTTGTTAGATATAGATCATACTAAATAATCTTGTACATACATGCCGCTAATTTAGAAAATAGAGATATATTATGTTTTGTCTGAAAAGTGATTAAATCGATAGAGTGTAGAGTGAATGGGTGTTAAAATTGTAATGTATCCCATGTGTAAGGATCCATTTCGTTTTTTGTTTTTTAAAGGAATGGGGTTGACTCAACGTTTTTAAGTTTTCAGGGATAAGGTTAAAGATTTTAGGAGCTAGGAAGAAAAATTGTCTTTGAGCTGACGTGGTGTGTAGTGTAGGTACATTGTAGTGTCTGTTGGTTATTGTTCTGGTGGTGTAGTTGTGTTGTAAGAGAGTTTTGTTTTTGTATTTGAACAGGAAATGTATTGGCATAAATTTTAAATGGAGTTGCCGTATGTTTAAGACGTTATACTCGATGAGGAGTCGTTTGGAGGGGTATCTTGTCGGTCGCTTGTTAATGACACGTATTACCATTTTTTGGGCTTTTAGTAGAGGTTCGATGATAGATTGTGCACAGCCACCCCAAGTTATAAATAATATTAATTTAATTTTAAACTGTTTTTCATCAATTAAAAATTTTCCACAATAGGCGTTATTCATGTTCTATTAATTATTTACAAATATTCTTGAAATTTATCTTTAAGAGCTTTTCACTGGAAATTGTGTTTTCTTCGTGTAACGTGCAGGCATTCCAATTAGAAGTATATTTTTACTTACCCTTATGCATTTACTATGTACCTCATCTTTAGCTTTAGTTAGTTAAATTATATTCATTTGAGGTTACATTCACATATAAATATTTAATATAATATGTTATGTGTTATTATTATATTATTATGTTCTTTATAAATACAATATTTCACAAACAGGATATCATTGTTTGCTTTGTTATTTACAGGTAAGATCTATTTTCTATTCTTCACTCTTTTGTACGCTCATATGGGCTTTTTTTTTTTACTTATAATGCTCAAATGAACTCTTTGCCAAAATCAGGGTCTTAGATATTTGACAGCTATTTAAAGACAAGCATTTGTTATATACGAAAAAAATGACCTATTAATGGCTCCACAACATCAAGCACACACCCGCTTATCATCAAACCTGGGTTGCGTGGTCCCAAAAACTAATACCCCATTCGCTCAACGACAATTTTGGTTCATCGCTCCTAAAATATATAATGCTCTGAGTAGGTACCGTCATAAAGTTAAGTAATTCTAAATCACTTCTAAATAACTTTGGATTAATAAAATGGGACGATTGTACTTCAAAGAATACACGAGCTCTTAACAGTACCTTTTAATTATTAGGTAATTTTTGCATTTCAAAATTTTTATTTCCATTTTTATTTCTATTTTTCTTCAAAATATTTTTTTTCTCTTAAATATTATGAAATAAAAATAAATAAATGCCATTCTCTTTTCCATTTATATCTTATACATAAAGACGTCAATGATTCAAATAAATAAATGCAAACAAACATCTTTTCATTTTAGTTCAGTTTAGTATCAGTGTAGTGCCTTATAATTTATTATGCTTTTCAAAGGAAACTACTGAAAAGTACCTGCCTGTCCATAGTCTCTATCCGCTGGCGCCTACCACCTACCAGATACATGTCTTACTATATATTATATTAGCTTCGCATTTATAGGTAGGCAACCCCTCTTACATATGTATTTATTGGTATACAGTAGTAAACGTTATAGTTGACGTAGGCAATTTTATACTGAATTATTCTAAACACTATCATGGCATTCTCTTTATGGTATAGCGGATTATTATAAACCCAGGCATGAAACTAGCGTGCATTCTATCGCAGGAATGCAACAATTTGAATTCAGTTATAAGCTTTTGGTCGAATTCCCCGCTTAATGATCGGTTCAGTAGGTTGTCTATCAAATAAATGCACCATTTGCATGGACAACTAAATAATGACATAAGTTTGCATGGCTTTCACGTATTGTGTTTATCATATATAACAAACGTCCATTCATATACGCGTTAAATAACTAATTCATAACACAATAATTAATTCATTGCCCGATTTATTTAGAAGACTAGTATGGTCGATTGATAAAACCCTCTATCAATACGATATTGCCCAAATATTTAATCTACGGCTAGTTATCAATATTTGCGATAACGGTCAACAATCGGCAAGAGACCTGGCTCGTAGTATCAGGTAAGTTTCGGTCAACTGTCAAAATATGCATTTATTTGGATAGTGTCTTTAATAACTACTATTGAAACGTTTAGAACAGGAAATAATGTGTACAAGTGATCCATTGACTTATATAATTCAACTAAGACACGATCAATTTATTCCGTTCGATCTTTAAGAAACTAAAGTGGTTTAAATATGACTAAAGACCTAATTAACTAATAAAGTCCCGCTTAGCGTCGAAAAGAAAATGTGGACTACCAATGCATATTTAGGTTGGTAATTTAATTCAGCATTGCCAATTTCTTAATATTTTTACGCAATTGCTTGGCGTCTGACATTTTATAGCGTCAATTCATAGAAAATATCTTCAGTGTTGCCAGCAAATATCGATTTCTTATTTATTCCCTATCAATAACTGTTCGGCTATCAACGGTGAAACTGTGCTAGGTAAAGTACTCGATTTCATCGTGCGAGAAACTGCAGTACGTTTATCTACGACCAGAGAATTACTATTGATTGTTTTTTTAAAACCACAATATTGGTAGTTTTTTTTGCTCGACAATTAATTAAAATTACACTTGGATAATTTGTGTTCTTTCGCTTATTTCTGTTTACGTACTTTTTCAACTCAATTTATTGGGTGAAAAAGTACGTAAATAACTTGTTTTAATTTAATTCTTTCAAATGTCACCAGGGAGACGAAATTTTGAACTTGACCATTCTACAATAGAAGTAACTAACCTTATATTATTACTTATTTGCCTTCAACCAAAATACAATTAAATAGCGGTCCTCTCCTGTAAGCCTTGACCGGGGTGGCAAACAATAAGTTACCCGCTTGACAATGAGCAGTTAATCCGGCGGAGATCTCCCTAAATCTTTCGCACCCCTGGCCATTGCCCCTTGCTAGAAAACATCCCTTAATGCCATTTGATCCACTGAAGTCCACCCCTGTTCTGGTCACTTTACACTCCGCCACGGTGTTTTAATTTTACAGTGGATTTTCAGTAAAAGGTCCCTTTAAGATGAAGCCATAGTAAATAATGCAAAATCATACAAAATCATATGTTTTTGTTTTGAAAATTTGATCGCTTAGAAGTATTGTAGATGCTTCAATTAAATACTGCGTGTAGAACATACCTTGGCCCTTAAAAATATCGGTCATTTTTTTATAAGTCTTTTAATAAGCCTATAAAAAAATAAAGTATAAGGTCTAAAAAACACACTTTTAAGTCCAAACTCTCCTATTTATAAACCCCCTTTCGGTTATGGTTTTATTGTATAATGTGGCAAATTCAGTTTATTTTATAATGATTGCAAAAAAAGTTGATATTTACACCCAATCTTCCCAAAATAAAATAAAATATGCATTTTCGCGTTGTTATTTTACAATACGGCCGCTAGTCGACGAATTCGGTTTTTCAAAGTGAACCCTATGGCGTCCACCGAAGAACTACTGTTCACGCCACAGTCGCCAAACCTCAGTCACGCCCGAACTTAGCGGGAGATGGACTTATTTATGTATGGACTTATAATGTTACTTATTTATGTAACATTATAAGGTTTTTTAGATTTTAGAAATGTATTATAAGTTTGTACAGCGCCCTTGAGGTGATTTTTCACAAAAACGGCGCTATATAAATCATCCAAATATTATTATTATTATTAACGCATTCCTGTTTGTATTTTGTGCTTATCCATCGAAGAGGGTTGTTGTATCTGTTCTATAAACTGTTAATAAAAATGATTTCTCATCGACCTTCTGAATAAAATTACCTTTTAGATTCTATTGTATTTGAAATATACTATAGCGTTCAAAAATTGTCATATTTTAAGCTTCAAACACGAAAAAAATCGAAAAAAGCTTAATAAATTATTTTTTTTATCAAAACGTCGAAAATTTGTCAAAAATTCAAAAAGGAAAGTCCTTTTATTTGAGGATGCTTAAATAAAAGCACTGTGCTTGCTAAAAGTATTGCTCTTAATTCCAAAAAAAATACAAACTGACAATCCTAACAGATTGCTTGCATATCCAAAACGTTCATTTTTTTGATTCGCTTAATAACACACGTATTAGACATTTGCGTTATAAACATCATTTAAATACTTAAATAGACCATAACATTCAAAATTTGATTTATTTATTTGTTTATTAAGACATACACAGTACATTATAATACAGATTATAAGGTATGTTAAAATAAATTATATCATGGTTATGTACCTATTACGTAAGTCCATAGAATGTCATTTGATAATTACGCCTGAGATATGAACCGGTCTTAAAACTTAATTATTGAATGAATGAAGTAATAATAATAAAAAGGAAGAAAAGATGGGGGGGGGGGGGGAGATAAGGAGACATTTTGAAATCAAGAATTATATGCTCACTAATTGTAATTGACTGATTAAAGTTTAATGAAAAGTTAAGTGTAAGTAATTTTAAAACAATTATATCACGCCAAGAAATTTAATAAATTAGTTTTGTATGTTTGCAAGGAATCATGAAAAATGTCTAAGTGTAGTAATTTTTCATAGTGGTTATAAGTTATGATTGCGCGAGTAATTGGTGAGTTACTCGCTGCATTAGTGTTATTGGATTCTATATGAAAAAGAGAAGTGTGCCTGGTACGCCTCATTGGGACATTTAAACCATTAGTGGATAGCAATTCAGGACTATCTACTTTATTATTTAGCAGGTTATACAGAAACAGCAGATCTGATAATGTGCGTCTTTTTTGTAAACTTAACATGATATAATGTCTTTGTACGTTTAACTGTAAGGCTGTTTGTGTTCTTGAGGTAAATAGTTGCTTAAATTCGCGTTTTGTAATTTATCCAAATGTAAGGGACTTCCATATACCTATGTATTATGCATTCATATACGTAAAGGATGTTAAGGGACGTACTTGCACTTGAAATTTTGGTCTCCTGACTTTTGAGCTTTTTATAATTTTTTTTTTTTCTTTAAAACTGAAAAATATTCAGTTTAAAGAAAAAAAAAATCCACATGTCCTTACCGCCCAACTCCTCTCCCCGACCATACCTGTCCAGTACATATTGATTTTATATGTATCAAGTTGAGAAAAAAACATTGTAAATGTCACCGGAGACCAACACTTCATACACATTTTTTACTCGAAATGAAACCTGTTAAAATGTTGGTCTAAGCGAAGTATAAAAATGATTTATTTATTTTATTTTATTTTGTTATAAAGAATACATCGGTACAAAGAAGCTTTTGTTGTCCAACTAGGAAGGTCTCCTGTTCTAGGACAGTCAAATTAACAGAAACATTTTGATGGGCGTAAATTTAATTTACAAATGACCAATTTATATTGGGACACAAATAAAAAAGCATCGCCAAATTTTTTTTTCTTTCTTACTGAAGTTCGGGCAAAAATATTTAATTATTTATAATTAACGGCACGAGTGTCTTTTACGTACATGTTTTTTATAATACAGAAAGAAGAAAGAAATGTAAAATTATAAGATTACTTGTAAATAAACCAAAAAAAAAATACACATTAATACAAAGTTAATGAAAGCAGTGAAGAAGAAAAAAACACAAAAAATCTGTTAAACAGTGACCATGTTAAAATATGTACTACTAAATTGTTTAATTAGTACAGCTTTGTACTTCAGTAGAGACAAATATCAGAGACATTAGCATAAAAGGTTTTCAAAAATATTTAAAGTGTTTTCCAATCGTACTCTAAAGAACTTAATCAGCCACTGCAATAAAACTAAATCCGAAAAAATATATAAATACATACTGAATACAAAACATAATAAATATGTAATTTCTGTTATTTCCTTTTAACCAAATTTATGCGTTTACTGAAATTGGTAACATTTCATAGCTGCATTTTAATGCCATCGGTATAATGTTATTTACGTTGACATATAAATTATATCACAATATATTATGTACATATAAATTTATCTTTATTGTTAAAATATTTACATTGCGATACCTACGTATCGTTAATATCACAATAAAGATAAATTTATATGAACATTAGATATTTTATATTTTTGAATGTAGCTATTACTTTGTGGTTATCCATTATAGAAAAATGAAACAATACAACTTTGTATAAACCACTTATATAATGTGCAAATCCGACCGGTTTCGGAACAAATGTTCCTTCGTCAGGGAAAGCTTATACAAATTTGACAGTTTCGAACAATGTTTTATTATGGTAGGGGGTGGAGCCGTTGTTAGTTAATAATGTAGATTGGGTGGGTAGGTATTAGTGTAGAGTGGGTGGGTAGGGATTTGCACATTATATAAGTGATTTATACAAAGTTGTATTGTTTCATTTTTCTATTAGATATTTTATTTTAATTTATAAAACTGTCAACATATTTAAATACTGCTTACATACATCTCTTGAAATATGGGTGGTTTTGCTTAAAATTAAATAATAAAATGTACATCCTTGCAATAAATTCTCCTCTATTCATGATACAAATGATTTATGACGTGAATAATCCTTAAAAATATGCGGGTACTTATTTTCGCACCTCAATTAGGTACCAAAGTACTTTTATTACGGACATAGGGGCATAAAATACGATTTTGTCGCAAGGTAAACGAAATTAAAAATATTATTAAATTTCGTGATTAGATGTAGGTAGGCAATCTGTGCATGTCATTGCACAATATTTACAGATTGCACAATATTTACGACATACAGAGTAAACCTGGGTAAACGAGAACCTAGATACCTACATAGCGCTATACCTAGGTACAAAACTCCACGCCATCTTGCGAAAACATAAAACGTTGTTGTAATATCTGATCTTAAAAATGTTTTTTGAAATGAAACTTCCATAGCCCCGCTGTGATTCGAATTTCGGATGAAACGGAAATGACGATTACTGCACCTGCGACGCATCAACTGCGCTCATTGGCCACTTTGATTATGATGTCACTTGTAAAGGCTCCTATTGGTTGAGATATGAAACGAAAGTTACGCGAAGTCTGCGTTCATTGGTCGCTTTGATTGAGACCTCACTTTTCAAGTATTGGTTGAGACTGTATTGGTAAGTTTCGCCTTTAACGCGTGAAAACTGCATTCGATTTTTTTTTTAAATTTTTTAAAAGTACATATTTATAAAATCCCTCAGGGCCTGTGCTATCTTTGGGGGTGCTGTGTGGAGGTTATTTTTAGGGAAATGAAGGAGAGTCAGTTCTGGAAAGGAAAAGGGTATGAGGGGTGGGTAGGAGTCTGGGAGGCAATAGGTCGAGAGAGTCCGGCTGGAGATGTCCAGATTGGGTCTTCCTTAATCAGTCTCTCCCGATCCCGCCATGCAGTAGGTGAGCAAACGCATTCGCTGCCAAAACCTAGACAAATCTGACCCCACGAACACAGGCACCCCTACTGTGTCACCAAACGTAAATAACCATTTGGGATGACCTATGGCAGGGGTGTTGGTTATCCAATGAAGAGTTCCCAGGGCGGCAGTACCCGTACCCTCCTCCCAAATTGAAAATAACTTTCTTACTTCCAATTACTTTCTTTACTTTCATTACTTTTTTACATATTAAAAAATAATGCATATTATTTTGGTATCTTCCTTTTGATATGAAGTCAAAGCGATGAATTCGGTGGTCGTACTAGTGTTCTTACTTAGGCCAGCACGATAGTTTATTTGGGCATAAATTAATCCAACCGAAATGGTTCTAATGGGTGAAATACGACCAGAGACATCTGCCCCGACCGCACCCTACTAGCAGATTTTATCCGTGAATTTATGGTCAGTTTATTAAAATTATTATAGGCGAAATTCAGCAATGTTATTTATGACCGATTCGTTTCACTTTCAATAGATCGCGGAGGGAATGATTACATCGTTTAGATATTTAGATTTTATCTTGTCTGTAATAAATCTCGGGGTTTTAAGGTAAAAGCTTCAGATTGCAAATCAGTTGGCAATTAAATGTTAGGGAGGCCATCGTTATGGAACATGGATTTATCGACTAGATATAATTGCTTTGTGCATGGAAATCAGTTTCATTGTGTATTTTTGTTCACTTAATTATGAACAGATTTAGTTCATTTAAGGTTATTTATTTTGTAAGGGAAGTGTTGTAGAATGGATTACGTGCATAAAATAACGTCTGCATTTAAGAACCGATTGCACCAATCAATTCTTGCGTTAAAGAATGTAATTCTAAAAACCGTCGAATGGCTGATTAATTTCGGACTCCCTCTTAGACCTCCACCAACTCTCCCCAATCATACGAAGAAGTAGAAAAAATGTAGCAAAGAATTATTCTCTAATTAACAATTTTGCTAGCACATGAAACTTTAGTAGTATCTGTAAATCCCAATGATTAATAGGTACTATTTTATGAGTGGTGTATAAAAAGCGATCGGTTTTTATTTAATTGTCTTAAAATGCGTTGGGAACCTTCTAAATAAGATCGAGGTTCGTTGAGACTACAAGTTGTCGTAAAGTTTACAATGAATATTTAACTTGACCAGATGTCTTTAACCTGGTAGACTTAAGTTATTCTGAGGCACCGAATCGCCAGATTGATGGTGTCTGCCTGACTACCAGATGCCTTCGGCGATGATTCGCAACCTTTCGTTCATTAGACACGAACGAAGATACGGTTCTAAAATAATACTTAAGGGGAACGAATGCGCGGCCCATATCTGCCCGTTTCATACGAATCTTAGATTTGGATTTGAGATCAAAATGCCCAACCAAACTGAAAAATTATTTTTGTAATCAAAAGGTATATCAAATATCTAGTCAGGATGTGAGCTACTTTATTTATTTTTGCTTTAAATTATAAGATATGGTCTTTCTGGATTTTAAATAATTTTTCAGTCTGGTGGGGTATTTTGATCTCAAATCCAAATCTAAGATTTGTATGAAAAGGGCAGAAATGGGCCCGCATACGTTCCCCTTAAGGCGCCGCATCCGCGCTCAAAATGAAGAAGATGGAGAAATATGTAATTGCGAATGTTAGAGGAGCGCGCTAATATTTAAAGTGATAAAAAATCGATGCGAAAATTGTGAAAATGTTTAATAAAACATGACTCGTTTAACATAGAGCAAAAATCTCGTGGAAGGCGTCTTAAGTATCATTTAAAGAAACATGGTGAATTTTTTCATGCATATAACTTGTAAAATAACTGAAACAAACGTGTTCATAATCATTTTCGAAGCATACTTTGCGATTTTTTTCTATCGAAGGAATTTCATATAATTCGCGTTTGGTCGGGGATCGCGTCTAGATATTATCTTTAAAAAAATATGTTTTGAAATACATATATTATAAAAAATTGTGCTATGCATAAAAATCTTGTCTTAAAAACGTTAGTTTAACAATTAAAAATAATAATAAATATGTTTTTTTTAAGAGCTTAAAAACTTCAGATGTTAAGGGAGATATGTAAGAAATCTGTAGAAATGCGGGTAGCGGCGGCTTAATTGACAATATCTGTTAGGATATCACAAAACTTTGCACAATAATGACATCTATTGAAGGATGTTGAAACTATAGGACTAACCTATCACAAAAATTTCAACGCACCAAAATCATAATTTAAATACAACTGTGCTTTAGAAAGCGTAAATAAAATTAGTTTATGTATTCTTGTCTTTAATATGGCGGATTGCGTTATGTGTATTAATAATAATCAATTCCTCAGTGGTTAAAAAAACTGACGATCATTGATTTATATCCATGTTGACATTTCCGTTAAACCGAACATAATCAAGCGTGTTAAAAAATTGGTCTTGCTTCAGAAATGAGTGCTGAAAATTAGCATTCTTTTTGTGCGTGCATCAATCAATTAAAATTAGCCATCGGCAGTTAACTGGAAATCTATTATCGTTAAAGTACTGTTAGACTATTTTTTTAGTCCACTCTGCAATTTTCCGCGCCGGAGACCATTGTGGGGAAATCGTCGATTTTAATTACAAAAAAGTCATTTCCTTTGACCACTTTGTTCACGGTGAATTAAAAAAAAGTATATCTGTGGCCGCTTTAATTTGCACGCTTGATTGAAACCGAAATATCAATTATGCCATCTATTTCAATGATTTATGATTTTCGTTCTGGTTGGTGGGTTTTTGTTGATGGATTTTCATGTTTGTTCAGTCTGTTAAATAAGTGCTTTAGACGAAGTATTATTTAAAAATATTTTTATGATCATTTAATAATATTATTCTTATGCTGATGTATAAACTTACTGGTGCAGCCGCTACTTCAGATTTCGAGTTTACCAAGGCAACACAGTTCGATTCTTCGTTAGTTCCCTTTTTTGATCACGTCGGCGTCGTTCGATCGTAAGTATTTATTTTGTCACCTTGCACATAACATTATTTTGTAAATCTATACCAAATATATATCAACGTCAACAGTAAAAAAATTCGAGTGCAGTTTACACGCGGTAGAAGCGAAACTTTATCAAAACAATCTCAACCAATAATCAAAGCGACCAATGAGCGCAGACCAGCGTAATTTCCGTTTCATATCTCAACCAATAGGAGCATTTAAAAGAGACATCATAATTAAAGCGGTCGATGAGCGCAGTTGATGCGTCGCAGGTGCAGTAATCGTCATTTCCGTTTATAGAATTCCGGGGCCAATCTGTTAAGTTAAAGGAACTAGTGCCATGATTAACTGATCTCACAGTACTTCAATATCGACCAGGCTAAATAAGCCTCTGTGCAATGATTCCCAATCTAGTGATCTCTCATTGTGGTAATTAGTGTCTGTTAAATAACAAGTGCAATGATGATCTTCTTATTGGTATCTCAGTTCTATCTATTCATGCGGAGACTTGTGTATTGATCAGCCAAGTGATTCGTCGGTGGCATAATATCACAGAAAAGCTGTGGGAAATCCAGGTGAGTCAGATTCTCTTCTAGTGACCACTATATTCTCAACGTTGTGTCATGTTCAAAAGCCATAATGATTGATTATATTATATTTTTGAATGTAGCTATCACTTTGTGGTTATCCATTATAGAAAAATGAAACAATACAACTTTGTATAAACCACTTATATAATGTTATTTTTAATTGTTAAACTAACGTTTAAGAAAAAAAATTTATGCATAGCACAAAGGGTACAATTATTGCTTATAATAATTGTTACTTATATAATGCGTAAATCCTACCGGTTTCGGAACAAATGTTCCTTCTTCAGGGAAAGCTTATACTAATTTGACAGTATAAGCTTTCATTTTTATATATTATAGTCCAACTAAAATTCGTAATATCTTAAACTTCATCCTGTTAGGTGACCGCATTTGTTTAATTACGATAAACGGAACAAAATATTAAAAAAACACGTATTTCAAATGAACGAGAGTAAGGTATGGAGGTTCTCGAAAGTCATAGATTATCTTAAGGATACATGATCTTAAGCTCAACCCGTAAAATAATTCCTCCCCATGTACCCTTAAAAATTGAAAACAACGACCTGCAAATCCTGGTCCAGGAAAAATACCTTGGGCTGTGCATTGATCAGCATTTGACATAAACAACACATACAAGGTATTAAAGTCAAAATCATCCCCTTAATTAGTCTATTTAGCCGGCTATTATATCTGTTGCCAAATAAACTAAAAAAAGGTTTATATTGTAGTCTCGTACACTCACATTTAAATTATTTTATTGAAATCTGGGGAAACGCATGTGAAACATACATAAATGAATTACAGGCAATACAAAACAAGGTAATCAAAAAACTATTTAACTACAAGCCCAGAACATCCACAAAAAATTATATATGGAAATAAAACTATTAACATTAAGAAAACTATATGAATACAATACATGTCTGCTTATATAAAATAATCTTGTACACACAAATACAGAATTCATTAAAACGTCCCAGGTATATAAACACTTTACACGACAACGCGATAACATACATTTAAACACCATCCACACTAACTATGGTAAACCATCCATTGTTTACGCAACTTATATAAATGCCTACCAAACGACATTAAAAACGAAAAAAAGCTGGGTAAATTTAAAAAATATATATTTATATTTATTCTTGATAAACAAATAAATTTAATTTATGTTCAAAACAACTTTTGGCAAGGTCTTTAAGTGTGTATTGTTTAAAAAAACATCATTTCCAGATATTTACTGACGAATGGTGCCATGTGTATTCTAGGTCATTCAGCAAGCTATTGAAACAGTAGCATTTCTGATATGCTTTAACGTCTTGCATAAAAACATAAAATTTACAACTTATCTACTGGTGTGGATTAAAGAAGTAACTGTGAATTTATGATTCGTTTAGAATGCACCCCGGTCATTTAATTTCGTTAGATACTGTGTATCAGTGACAGCTAGCATTTTTTTCCTGCTAGAGATCTACAACTTAATTATGTTTATTATGGCCGAAAATATTTTATAATATTTTGAGTAGGTATCTAAATTAGAAGGTTTTATTTATTTATTTTTGACATGAAATTCCGTGGCCGAACGAGGAAATCAATCACCATATAAAAACCATTTTTTTTAAATGAAAAAAAAAATGTCTCAATTGACATAGATTTTCTTTTTAAAACCTGTAATTTAAAAAAAAAATATTTATTAATTTTATTTTAGTAATTTGTACATTTAAGTTTACAAATTTCTAATTTATTTTAATATTTCATATTGTAAACTAAATTTTATGTAGTTTTATGTAGCTTCTACAATACGTCGTGAACTTTCCAAGTTTCTGGTAGCATATTATAACTTCATCCATTTGTACAGTAAACTGTTCTGCGTATTCGCCTTGTCCTTTTTTTGAAGCCTGATTTCTTTGCCCGTCCCTGTGTTATGTCTGTGAATGTCCTTGTTGAATAAAATTTTATTAGAAAATTATTTTGGTAAAATGTTGTTAATTATTTTATGTATAAATATCATCGTATTCAAGGTTAGCATCTGTTTCACGGTTAGCCAATTCAGTTTTTTTAACATTCTGTTAACTAACTAACTAACTAACCATCACGCCGTTTTCCCGCAGGGTTAGGCAGAGAGGACGGACCGCCAAACAACTCGGTCTTGGCACACACTCTTTGCCTCACTCACATTCATACATCGTCTCATATTTACTGACGAATGGTGCCATGCGTATTCTAGGTCATTCAGCAAGCTATTGAAACAGTAGCATTTCTGATATGCTTTATCGTCTTGCATAAAAACATAAAATTTACAACTTATCGTTGTTTGTTGTTTACAACAAACAACGTTTGTATCGTTGTATCGTTGTTATGTTTGTATCGTTGTTTACAACATTTTGTTTACTTTTGAAAATCTATTTCGCCGTAGTATTATTTTCATTGCCCTGTTTTGGAGAATTTGAAACTTATTTTGTTCTCGTTCGTTACATAGGAAAAGGATAGTTGGGCAATACTTAAAATGTGGAGCAATAATCGATTTGTAGATAATGATTGCAGTTTTACTAGATAGTTTTTGCCGAAATCTTCCCAAAAAAATTTTTTTTTTACAATTTTCTTTTGTGTATATTCAGCATGCTTGTTGAATGTTAGTTTGGAATCTAATTTAACTCCTTAGTATTTCATTTCAGTAAAATTTTCAATAATTTCATTATCAATTTTTATTTTGCTTTCACTGATGTCTTTTTATATTCAATCACCATACATTTTGTTTTTTTTTACAATTTTGTTAATTTATAATTAAATTTAGTATCAGCCACTTCACTAAACGTATTTACATGTTTTATGGGTAGTAAAAATTAATAACGTGTAGACTTATCTGATAATTTACACGCTGAGCAAAAATTTAATATTAATCATATTTGTAAAATTACGGAAGGTTGTAAATTAGACACGTTTCGGTTAATTGTCAATAAAAATGCAATATTCCTACAATAAATTGATATTTTTGGAATTTTTACTGATAAATATCGCTGCATGTATTTATTACTTATAATGAATGATTATAATTCTCCGGTTTGTTTTGACAAAAGCATAACTCACTCATGACTGATTTATGCTTTATCAGGTATCAAGAAATTCAACATTAAGATGTTATGTAAATTCTACGTTACGAATTTATTGCCAGGTAGGTATCAGGAAATTCTACATTACGACTATATTGCTACGGTGACCGGCCAACTCAGAATAAAACCAACTCAGACCTACCTCAGAAAGGTCATGTTAAAAGTATAAAAAATGGTTAAATAGGTTAAGTTAGGTTAGGGTTACCGGCTATTTTAAAATTATTTTTTCATAGCTTTTAATGACCTTTTTTTGGTTAGTTGGTTTCATTTTGAGTTGGCATGGAACCATTGCTACATAGGTATCAGGAAATTCTACATTACGAGTATATTACCACATAGGTATCAGGAAATTTTTCATTAATTATACCGTTGAGGCAAGAAGTCTATGAAAATAGGCTGAACGTGAAAAAATCAAGAAAAAAATACCCTTTAAAATATAGAGCTGATTGCTAATAAGGAGCATCGTAAAACCTGATCTATTAAGAGAACGGTTGCATGGTCTTTTTCATACACAAATTAAATTTTTATTTTAAGCCAAACTATTTGACCAAATTGAATAATATTTTTTTTATTCCAAAGGTGTAACAACTAATACGGGAATGTATTACTTTATTTATTTTTGTTTCTAATTGTAAAACCAAGGCCGTTAAAGAAATAAAAAAATTTCATGATTTTAGAGACAAATTTGGTAACTATTTGTGTTTTAATAATAATTATGTTAAAAAATAACTTCGCCTTACCTACCTTATAAAATTAAATATAAAATAAAAAATATTGATTATTAAAAAAGCTTTTTGATGGGCTTTAATTTAAATTACAAACGAACGTTTGCTGGTACACAAATTTGTCGTACATAAATTTAAAATTTCGACGAAAAAGCCTTTTTACCGATGATGTTTTTTATTTTATATTTCATTATACAGGGAGCAGCAGCATAACATCCTTTTTTTTTAAATGCGCCCCGTTCAGTCGGTTGACCACTGAGCTATGGGGGCTTAAAAGCCCCCATAGCCCAAGAGCAGCTGACCGGCAATCAGAAGGACACGGGTTCAAGTCCCGTTGGCGGCAAGTATCTTTTCTCGGAAGATTTATCAATGTTGATGAGTGTTTCAGGCTGATAATTATTGCTTATAATAATTGTTACCCTTTGTGCTATGCATAAAAATCTTGTCTAAACGTTAGTTTATAAATTAAAAATAATCATTGATGCCTACTTTTCGAATGACGATCTGTCATCGCATCGGGTGCGGCAGCATAACTTCCTTTTTTCAAAACTTAATAAAACCAATTGTATGAATCAGATTTTTTTTTGTTTTTTATAATGTAGGCACATACCTAGCGAAAGTTTTGTTTTAATTAGTTTTTGAAGATCAAATCAGGTAGGTGACGTCCCCCATTCTCCATACACTGAGTAAACCGATTTCTGGCGTTTCTCATGACTCTTGCCAGCATATCTGGCAGTTTCTTGGTCTTCAAATCTTTTAGGGTCGGGACAAAACTTTACAGTTCCATCTCTCGAACGAGATAGCGCTCCGCTACGACATCAACCGACTGAATGGCGCGCATTTAAAAAAAATGAAGTTATGCTGCCGCACCCTGTATTGGACAGGAGGTTGGGCAAGACTACATTTTTAATAATTACCATTATCTCAAAATTTTTTTTTTAATAATTACCAGTATCTCACAAAAAAACGCTGACAGTTACTTCCGAAAACGTGAAAAAATGAATTATTTAATGGTTTTAATTTATATCTTACAACATAAATAAATAAAATATCACCTCTTCGTACTTAAGCGATACGTTTTAGTTAAAAAAATTATTAAGTTTCGTCAATTGTTTTGGCCACAAATCCAAATTTAGGTTTTGCATGAAAAAAGGGCGCACAACCATTCCTCTTAAATAATAAAATCATTCCTCTTAAATAACATTTCGACTGATTTTCTGATGGGAAATTCAAGCTCCACGAAATTTTCAGCTCACAAAGTTAATTTTCATCTTACGCTATGGATTTTGAAATGGGTACTTTTTTCCATATTTTTCATTTTTAAGACACAAATAAAGTTATTGTGTTCAATGAAAAGTTTAGACTTTAAATTCTGTTCGTACAAATAGATCTGAATTTTAACATTTTCGGTTTTAAATACTAAATGGATTGAGCAATGAATGAAGAATTCCGCAGTCTGGATATAAGACGTTCTTTGAACAATGAACCTAGAGTACATACCACAACCGATATTAAGGTAACTTTAATTATTTCGAAAATATAAACTATTCGACACTACAAATGAACGGATTCCATTTGAATACCACAGTTACCCAAACAATGCCACGAAATATTCCAAATGCTCGAGCTTTGGAAGTAAATAACTTAAATAATGACTGCGAACTGCGAATTCACCAGCCTCGATTTGCAAATTCATGTTCGATTCAGTGTTCAATTAGCTAACGCTTACCTATCGGTATTTGTGGTTGACTTAGATATAATTTACAGGCAAAATTGTATTGCCAGTTTGGAAACATTAATTTCAGGTGGCATTTTCGAAAATGATTTGTGGCCAAATTAACTTTGCATCTTCACAAGGCTTTCTTACCAAGGTTGTTTTCTAATGGCATATTGGTACTTAACCACTCGAACGATCGCGCGTCAAAAAACTTTTTTCTCCGATTGCTCGCGGTTTTTTGGCGACGATTTTGATTATTTTCCGCCAACATTAAAAAAATCATACCTCCGAATTTTAACATGGAGACATAAAACTGATTGTAATGCTATACAGCCAATGAATTTACCTATATTTTACTAATTATCCTATATTTTTAGAATTGATAGATAAATTATTAAAAAATCTTAAACTTTATAAATGAGCGAAATTTGTGTTTTTGTGATTTTAAATTGCCGCCAGTGGCAGTTTTGAATATCTTTATTGAATATTTTCTACGTTTTTATGTTCTCTATGGCCTGTTTGATAACCACAGATGCAAGAATATAATAGAAAAATAATTTTTTGTATGTTATGATCTCTTCAAAAGTTTGGTCAGAAAATGATTTTGTAAAATTTGAGTGCGTGACTTGTCAAAATTGAAATCACTGTATAATACTATTTAATAAACTTACCACAAAAACTGGTATTACATTAGGAAGATAAATTAACTGTCTACAATTATTAATAAGAATAGTAGCCATGTTGGCTTTATTTTATTAATTTGATGAATTATACAGAGAGCCTATTTCACGATGTCAAAATCATGGTCCTACTTATTAAATCATTGTAAATCAGAACTGGAGATTTGTAACCATGTTTTATATAACGTGCAAAACAAGGAAATAAGGCTTAAAATGAAATATATATCATAGATATACACATTGCCAATATTTCAGGGGGATACTTTGTAAGTTGAGGAAATCCACCAATATTTGACGAAAAATCACTTCTGACAGCTACCTTAAGGTCAAGCTACATAGGGTAAATCAGAATATGTAAAATGATGATGATGATAAAATTGTATATATATCAAACCTTTGTATGAGCGTCGAATGGCAAATAAAATCATAGTGATAATTTTATATCTAAAAGCAAAGGTATCGAAAAAAAATGGTGGAGGGGAAAATAATTGATGGAACCAATAATTGATTTATTTATTTATTAAGCCCTTATATTATTTTAAATCAATTAAATTAATATTACAGTTGTATGGTTACAATGGAAGAGCAGTATATTGATTTAAACATTGGTTATACACTTTGTCATAATAAAAATGTATTCAATTTATATTGGTTTATTAATAATTTAAGAAAATCAATACATAATATCATTGTGCCTCGCTATAGAGTGAGACTCTCAGTATCGCTCTGGTGAGGGACCACCATTCAGAATTGAACATTGCTTGAATTGGCTTAGTTATGTTGAGTGACTAGATCTGAAAAAGCCTCTTTACAGAAAAATTGACAAAATATAATTAAGACATAAAAATAAAACGGAGTTATTTAATGTGTACAAAAAACAGGGAAAAATGAGAATACCTGTGCATTTGTTAATATGCATATTTCAATGATCAGAATTAAAATATACATATTAAATGTCCACCGAACCTTATCATATAGAACCTTTGAGGACAACATAACATGAGATGTGAGTATGCGGAAAGAAATGACTAAGTCCAGCCAACCAGGCCATCATAATTGATGTTCAAACAAATTTAATTAAATTTATAAATTAGAATTTCATAACTAAAAAACCAGAAGAGAAAAAAATGAAATAAAAAACCCTCAGCAATTCTATATTGTAGTGTGATATGGCTTCATGCAATCATAGCATAATGCCACATCACATACATCACACTTTGTGAGGGTCCTTTTGAATATGTTATTTATATTGCACCACGCACATTTCACCTTTTTCCCGCTACGGACCACAAAGTGGTTGCCTTTCAGGATAGGTCGCAGAGTCTTTCCTTCAGCTATTAGGCCAATGGTCCGCACGGTCGTGTCAATTTGACTACGACAGAACAGCAGAAGGAGATCATCCGCAACCTCACTCCTGAAGTTTCGGTACAAAATGCATTTATTTTCCTTGCGGAGCTTTGAGCTGTACAATATATACGCATTCTGCACCGAAAAGCTTAGTAGTCTCCTGAAAAGCTTCTTGTACCAGACCAGGTTTCGCTGTCGTTCAATGGGGAAGCCTGCCAAAAGCTGATCTTTTCGGTCAACCCCCCCCATTACTTTGTTATAGTCTAGTACGAGTTGGGGTTAGTACGTCCAGGTACCAAACTTTTCAACTGCCCCGATTTCTGCCTTATGGTAGGTGGACAACATACTTACCAGGTTTTTGTCCAACCAAACCATTACATTGAGGTCCCCGCAGTTCGAGTATACAAGCTCACCTTCCCTCAGTTTGGTCCGGAGATGGGA
Organism: Limnephilus rhombicus; assembly: GCA_929108145.2. Taxonomy (NCBI): domain Eukaryota; kingdom Metazoa; phylum Arthropoda; class Insecta; order Trichoptera; family Limnephilidae; genus Limnephilus; species Limnephilus rhombicus. Next base: position 28,814,957 of record OV815278.1, read on the forward strand.
CTTAAATGCAGAGGGCACAAATTCTCGGTTTAACCGCAATGTGCCCATGCAGTCCATCCCATTTCTTTTGAGGCATCGTGCCAATAATGGACTATTATAAAAATTGTCCATTATTAGCGTATACCCCTTGTAAAACAGAGGGCTGGCCAGGTCGTATACTATCTTTGCAGTGGCCCCAACTGGGCAGATATTGTGAGCACCCGAAAAGTTGGCAAATACATTTTATTTGAATAATTAGTGTTATTTTCACACAAAATTCATTAAAAATAATATATAGTATATTTGCGGCACGTTCCAGAGTGGAAGATACCCTCAGTATCGCCCTGGTGTAAGACCCCATTCAGAATTGAAAAGTTGCTTGAAATGGCTTTAGCCATGTTTGGTAACCAGTTCTGAATAGCCAGGTACTTTCCCACCTCCCTCTTCCACACCTCCTTCCCCTCCCCGCTACCTTCAGCCTCACAACATACCCCGATTGGGGATGCCATAGTCTCACTGGCTCCAGCTGAGGCTCTTGTGAGGTATTCATATAAATAATAAAATAAAAAGTTTTTTTTTTTTCGTTATTTGTTTTTGGGGTGTTATGCCGTGTTACGCTACCTCCTTCTTTAGCCAACGTTTCGGACATCTTCGGCTAAAGAAGGAGGTAGCGCAACACGGCATAACACCCCAAAAACAAATAACGAAAATGCTTTTGGCCGTGAAAATCTTAAAACTTATCCAAATAAAAAGTTAATCAAGTACTTGAGGCGGGCAATGTCAGGAGTCAGAATATCACAGTCAGGTAGGTATGGAATGAAGAAAAGAGTGTGTGTGCCAAGATCGAGTTGCATGCTGGTCCATCATCCTACCCCTGCAGGGAAATGGCGTGAAGGTAAGTTAGTTAGTTCTATAACTTACGGTTTCCAAGTACCGACTCTTCTTGATAGAGAGCTGCCTCTTCCACGTTATTGCTTCTGCCCATGTCTGACTCTGAAATAATAGAAAACACAAATTTACAGTAGAATTCGGATATAATGACTTTGCATTTAACGGTCTACCGTTTTAAGCGACGATAATGTAAACTCTAGTAAGGTTTCATAGCTTTTAGTAGGAAAACGTATCCGTTTAAAGTGACCAACTACTTAAAGCGACCTATTTTAATGCTAATTCGTCCGGTTACAAAACCCACCTACCAATCAATACAGCCTCGCTTTTGACTAGGAAGCTCGACACAATGAGTCCCGTGAAGCGAAAGTGTTTTTTCAATTGAAGAAAAAAGTGCTGTATTACACCGTTTAGAAGCCGGTGAATCAAATCTAACCCTCGCAAAGAAGTTTGGCATGTCTCATTTTCACATTCTAAAATACCCGTTACAGAAAAAAAAAGATAGAATCCCTGTTTAATGCCAATGTTTTGAAATGTAAGGCCCTTCGTTCATGGAGATACTTACAAACAACATGATTGTGACGAAGCTACAAGTACTCTGCATATATACCATTCTTTAATGCTAGTTTCCGTACACGGTGCTATCCGGAATATACTGAATTTGATCATTTTTTACGTGCAGCCGTGGAGTTTACACGATGTCAAGCGATGTCATATGACTTTTTTCCAACATTAATCCATGCATTCTCCATTAAATCCTTTCTTACGTATCCTGGTAAAGTATCGTTACATAAACATGCATTTTTCTACTTCCAGAACAAATCTAACATTACTTTCATGTTCCGATGCCATTTCTGTCAAACGTCAAACAAAAAAGTATCAGACACAAATGATGCAACGCGTCGCGTGCGTACAGCACTGCCGGTTGCGTGAAACTGATTTGAAACCGACAGACGTCGCGTAGCGCCCCGTACACGGTGCTAACAGCAAAATCGTACAGGGGGTACTTACGATCGGCGCGTATGATACGCTCACGAGGATCGAGTAGCTTGTAAGTAGCGTCATGTATGGAGGCACTTAATGTTTCAGGACATTAACTCAAGAACAAATAGATCATGCATTGTCACAGTGTGAAACTATGATGTCGGTATTCACAATGCTGTGCGAAGTTCTTACTATCGAACAAAAATTAGCCAAAAACAAATTCAAATTTCAGACTTTCTACGTTAGTAACTACATATTTACTTGCATAAAATGTAGGTACATCATATCTTTTTGGATTACAGTACATTTTGTATGTTTGTTTTGTGGAATTTTTAAGTACTATGCTTATTTCCTGCCAATATACCAACAGTGAAACTGTGCTAGGGATATCAATATAAAATATAGATAATTGATTTTATATTGAGCCCCTGGTATGACATTTGAAAAAATAAACTCACCGTTCCCAAACGCCGACAATTCTTGGTAGAACGGCACGTCCACCCACAGCTCGCTGTGGTAGCCGGCCTCCGGAGAGAAGAGTTCCCCACACTGGAGTTCCCCACTCCGCGATGTCCCAGCTAACGGCTCCGAAGATGCTGCCCAGATTGGCGTAATTGGTGCATTGGGAGCCGTTGATTGGGTCTGTGCGGGAGTGGACATCCACGGTGGTGGAACGGGTCTTGGCAATGGTGAAGGTGTCCCTTGTGAAAAGGGACACGTTATTCTCTGCGGAGAAGTAATTCTGAAAACATATACATAAATCATATGAATTGTTCTCATTCACGTGTGAAATAGTAAGTACAGTATGTAAATAAACAATAAAATTAGAACTCTGTACAATATGCACTGAATGTGCCAAATGCACAGAGCCCTGATCTTAGTAACTCTCACTGTAACATTGGAACACTGTCGAGAAAAAAACAATTATATTGGATCAAGGATCTAAATACGATTACTTACTTTTGTTTAGTTTTTCTTGCAGGTGCGGTAGGGAGCAAAATGCGCGCCGCCTGCTTCTTAAACTTTCGGCTTTCCAGCTCTAGCCGGAAGGAAGCAGGCAGGGCCCTAACAGCCTTTAGGGCCTTGACGCGATCCTCTCGCACCAGTAGCAAAGCAGGGTCACTGTTTAAATAAATACAAATATATGATGAGTTCAACGGCCACAGCAAAGTACTTTCATAAAAAGCATTAAAAAATACTAACACTCCAGAGGAGGCTGCAATTTCAGCTCTGCGTTGACTCCCACGTCCACGTGCAGGTAGTCCGGCACCAGCTGGTACTCCATCTGCAGCTCGTACCCCACCTCTCCCTCTTCCTCTGCCACCTCTTGCAGCCAGAACCACTCTATATATTTTAAATTGAAAACACTTAATTACTTAAATGTTTATATTTTGTAAAATATTGCACTAATATAAAATTTTAAAATAATTATTTTAACCTGGGTCGTGGAGTGCTCCCTTTCCTTGGACGATAGCTGTTTCTGCACAAATTTGGTAAAAGTAAACAAATTAATTAATTATACAACTAAATAACTATATTTTTATTGTGTGACGAAGGCTTTACACCATTTTACATCTAAACAAAAGTCTACTTTTTGACATATGACTTTAAATAATTGGACAGCAAATATCTGTATTAATAATGAACCAATTCAAATGAAACTTATATACATATCTCTTTGTTATGAATCACTCTGATTGAATAACTATATTTCAAATGCGCAAGAGCAGTATTTATGAATTTATTGTAAATCAAAAACAGATGACGTCTTCAGTCGACGAATTTTTACACAAAAACATACAGCAAAACATTATATTAGGAATAAACAATTTAAAAATGCATTTCAAAGATAGATAATTCAATCATGATAACACATATATATAATTATGCATTAAAAACCCAATAAATGAATTACTTACGGCATTTTAGGCAGAGACCAAAATTCGTCGAAATACTGAAGAGCTTTATTTTGTTTTCTGACAGGACGCTATAAAAAACCGCGAAAACTCGTTAAATAATACTTCAAAGACAACCGATAATGTCATAGACATAGAGAATATGTTATCAGCTATTCGATAAAACAAATTGCTGGCCATGGAAAGGTTTTAAATAATTTCAATAAATATTTTACGAATGGTAGAAAAATCGGTCGATTTTTCGACCGATTTCAATCGCAGAAAAATAAAAGTGGTCGATTTTTCGACCGAAATCGTTCCAGTGGTTAAACCAATGCTTTTAAGTACCTACTTGATTAATTTACTAATTCGCTTCACACGAGATATGAATATTGTAGATTACTTTTCTTACTGAATTAAAATAACTCGATTCCTTACACATCAATCTGTCTCTTGACGAATCACATTTAGTAAGATCAAATCCTTATAGGTACTACTGCACCTCCCACCTATATATGTTGCTTTTACTTTCCAAAATACACTCGTCAAAGAATACATTACATATTAATATAAAAATATTTTTCAGGATTAAATAACATGTGTTTACAATAATGTCCTCTGCGTGCGAACTCTATCTAAATTTCTTTAAATGGACAATTTACAGTGTTAATTTCAAGCGACCTCCCAGGTAAGTATGGTCCTGTTTTCATTAAATTTTAGGCAGCATCGCGTTCATTGGTCAAAATATTGTACACATATTTTCGTATCGGTGATCAATGAACCGATGTATGCAATTTTTAGCCATAAGTTGTTTATAATTGTTTGCCTAGCTTGTAGTTTTTTAGATTTTAGAAATGTATTATAAGTTTGTACAGCGCCCTTGAGGTGATTTTTCACAAAAACGGCGCTATATAAATCATCCAAATATTATTATTATTATTATTAGTGAAAACCACAGAAAGCTAATTCTGTGATTTGCGGAATAAACAACACGAAGCCTTATCTCATTTTTCTTTATTTAAAGAACTAGTAAACAGTTTTTGGGTGTAATTGGTATAGAGCAGTAAATCATGCCTTTTGATTTTAATAAAGACAGAGAGCCACACAGGAAGCAAAATAATTTCCCTCAGGGCCTGTGTCACGGTTGAGGATGCTGGGTGGAGCGCATTTTTTAAGGAAGGAGAGGAAGATCTGGGAAGAAAAAACTATGAGGGGTAGGTAGGCACTTGAGGGTCAATGAGTCCACGAGGAGTGACGGATGTTTGAATTCATCCCTCCCACTGCGGTGAAAGGCAATGCATGGGTCGATAGAGTCCTTCTGGAGGGGTAAAAAGGTTTCCTATATACAGTCTCCAAATCCGACCCGCCACCCAGTAGGTGGGCAGACGCAACCGCCGCGCACCGGCAATACCTAGCCAAATCTCACCCCATGAATCCGGGCAACCCTGCTAAGTCATCAAAAGTTAATGGTTCCCAATTAATGGTTTCCGGGGCGGCGGTACTCATACCTCCCGCCCGAATTGATGATTCAAAATCAAAAGTTTCTTCATAAGCATACAAAGTATAATAATGAAAATATATATTTTTTATAATTTTTACATTTTCCTGACTTGAATTACTTTCAATTATTAGTCAGGAAGAAAATTAGGTTGTTATCTGAAAGTATTAGCGTCGACACCAGAGCTCAACGTTGTCTATAAAAAAATTTGCTACAGTACATTTTTGAGAAAAAGCGTACACAGTAGATTTTCCAGAGATGAATAGACTTCAGGCCTGAATCATATGTACTCGTACTTAAGCCAGCTTCATTCATCTCAATTCCTCCACGTTAAGTCACCACGCGTCACGTGGTGGCGGGGAAATCACGATGATTCCACACCGGAAGTTCACAAAGCACCGGATCTAGCAAATTGGCGGGAAAACCAAATCCGGAATAATGGCGGACGGAAGAGGAGATGGGTCTCGTGGATTGCGGCTGTTCATTAATAAAGGCCCCGCGCCAGCGATCAATCAATGTCGGTTTTAGCTCCCGCCACATCTGTCAGGACTGTGACAAGTGTGTTAAAAGGGCCAGTGATTCACGACCCCTGACGCTGGGGCACTTGTAATTCCTAATGGTGTTCAGTATACAACGTACATAGATGATAACTGATAATATTAGGTACTTTTGTGTATTATTTTCATTTGGTGAAATTATCTAAAGGTGGATACGAAGCAGGACCCTAAAATGTGATTTAATTTGTTAAATTTGTTATAAAATTAAATTTTAAGGTATTCGTGATCATTTTTACTTTTGAATGATCGTTTAAATGTTATACATAGATATGGTTATTTGGTAGTTTATATCCATTTCGACGTTTTAGTGTTGATGACAGTTTTTCACCATACTGACGTTTTTGGCGCTAAATGGCAGATTTTCACCTTTTTGACGTTTTTAGACGACTTCAGTGCAAGATGGCAGTTCACAACCATTTTGGACGTTTTTGGCGCTAAATGGCGGTTTCTCAACATTTTGATGTTTTTGACGATTTTAGTGCTAGGTGGCATTTTAAAACCATTTTGGACGTTTTTGGCGCTAAATGGCGGTTTCTCACCATTTTGAGGTTTTTTGCAGATTTTAGTGCTAGATTGCAGTTTATATCCGTTTGGCTTTTTGGTGTTAGTGACAGTTTTTCACCATACTGACGTTTTTTGCGCTAAATGGCAGTTTTTCACCTTTTTTGACGTTTTTAACGACTCCAGTGAGAGATGGCAGTTTATAACCATTTTGACGTTTTTGGCGCTAAATGGCAATTTTTCAGCATTTTGAGGTTTTTTGACGATTCTAGCGCTAGATGGCTGCCATAATAATTCATCAAATGCCTTTCAGGCCTATTATACTGCGAATATAATATTAATTGTAACTAATCAATAAACAAAACTATAATCACGCCGGGATAGGCAGATATAATGGACCGCCAAAAAACTTGGTCTTGACGCACACTTCTTATTTTATATCGCCTAATTTAAAAGCAATATTATAACCCAAAAAGATACTTCTTATCAAGTTCACCTTATCTATGCTCATTTTGACCCTGGGATTTTTTTTTTTTCAAAAATAATACCAAAACCAATGCATTGCGACAGTGATACAAAATTATATATCGTTAGTATAATAAATACATGCTCCGTAAAATAAAAAAAAGTTTACACTTAAGTACGTACATTTAAAGTTAAAGGATACTTCGTTCTACATTTCTTGCGAGGTGGTTAATTAACCTCCTAAATCTAGCTAGGGGCATCAGCATTGGTAAGTTAGTTCTGCACCTGGGAAGAATCAGAAGCCTGTGTTGGCGGCCTCGCATGAAATTATCCGGAACATAGAATCCTATTTCAGTCAGAATGTCTGATATTGATAAGAAACCATGTTGGGAAAGAACAATGGGTAAAAAGCGAACGCTCTCAGTTGAGGTATCGTAAAAAAAGCTTTTGAATTTTCTTGACCATTAGTTCTCAGGCCCCTCCCCCCATACTCTTGAGAATTCTACGTAATAAGCTAAAGAAAAGCAGCCTTATTTCCAAAAAGATAAAAACAAATGTATAAATATATTTATATAAAAAATATATTTATATAAATATTTTTATATCATAAAATCTACTAGTTTGTTGTGTTAATAGTAATATTTTTGACTGTTCATTTTTGTACTGAAGAAATTTAATGAAAGCTTAGAAACTGTACGGTTGGTCAACTTCTGATAAAACCCTACAACTTTGTGGCTGATGTAATATTAAATTAATTCAATGTTAAACGATCAATGTTATCGTCATACACAATTACTAAGTCATTACAAGTCGTCATGTGCTTCAGAGACCTATCTTTCATTTTTAAATTGAAGTATATGGTCTCGTGTGACCTCAAACAGCACATAAATGAACACCTTTAGAAATCAAAACCGAGTTTATTAGCAATACTCCAGTCAATGATTGCATTAATATTTTCCAGTAGATCTATAGTCTTCCAGTGACCTTATTCTCGAGAAGGGTTTGTCACTTTTAAAAAATTAAATTAGGTTTAAATGTATTCACATTTCTAAAAAAAACAATATTCGAAATATTATTTTGGTACTGTTTTTTAACAAAATTATAAGACTAAGACAATTTTTTTTCATGTATTTCATTAAAGGCAATATCAGACGATTCAGTAATCACTCGTTTCGTGACGTCATACTCGAGCAAATGTTCCATCTTCGTTTCACTGCACATTCAGACGGTTCTCTAGAAATAAATGTTCATTCGCCATTCGCTGGCCGGCGCTGACGGCGAAAATTCAATTCGGTAATAAACGATTCCAAATTGACATTTCCGACAACGTCGAACTAAATAACGAAAAATTGGTGGTTCTTATAAACAGTAAATAAATATCAACACCATAAAATGAACTTATGCTTTAATAACCTAAATAACCCTACCAGTATTTTTTGCACTATGAAAAATGTTAAATAGACCTCGGCTTGCAATAAAAACCATATAAATGGAATATTTGTCAACGTATCCGAAAACTAAAAACTGTTTTTGAAAGATGATGAAATGTGCTTCCAAATTTTATTATGAGAAATAACTATGTAATTTTAAAAATAGAATGATTTTTAATGTAAACTTTTAAGAGTTTTAAAAATGGCCCACGTTGTGTTTTTTCTAACTAAAATTACTGGAAACGAAAAAAAAAATATAAACCCACTTTTATTTCATTAGACCAATGAATTTTTAACATTTTCATCACCTTGCTTTCACATACATCAATCACAAAGTTTCCTAATATTATTTTTAAATTTAGGCCGGGAAATTTGATTTCATAAAAGTGTACATTTAAATTATTTTGTATTATTGTAGAAAGCAATCACTTTGTGGTTTGACATATTTAATAAAATAAAATAAAATACTTTTTTGTTTAAAACCACGAGATTTATTAATTTATGAACCGTCCGGTTTCGCTTTATTAAAGCATCATCAGGGTACAAATTAATATTGTAGTACTGTAATACTGTAGTATTAATTTGTACCCTGATGATGCTTTAATAAAGCGAAACCGGTCGGTTCATAAATTAATAAATCTCGTGGTTTTAAACAAAAAAAGTATTTTATTTTATTAAATTATTTTGTGGTTAATTGTTAGATTGAATATGTAGCGCGTTGTTTTTTTCAATACCATTAAGATCATGTTTTTCACTATGATAAGGAAGAAACGTGTATGAGTTATTTCTAAAAAGCGAACAAAACGGGAGCATTTTGACGTTTACCGCGATCCGTTCTCACAACCTTCCAGCACAAAATTCCGGCCGACTGTTTAACGGAATGAAACCCTATTCACACAGTTCATTCGCGTCTTGACGTCGTATCGTGACGTCATTCCGGTTGCGAATGAAGACCGATACCATCCAAAATTGTCGGAATGCTTCGTTCGGCGCTGTCACACATCACTTTCGTTTCGCGGGAAAGAGGCGGAATGACGTCATGAAACGAGTGATTAGTGAATCGTCTGATATATATGCTTAAGGAATGACACTGATAGTGAAAAGGTTAAATAATTACATTCGCACAGTAAGAAAAAAATACTTACGTGTGCACTTTCTGCAACAAAGGTTATTATATATTACTTCCTATTCCGTTCCTCTGTACAACAAGTTATAATAAATCTTCACTCATAATTAGCTCCTCCATGTGTTATACGAAGGGTCATAAAAACGCCCCAAGTTGTTTATTTAGTAGGGATGATAATAATAATGGAATATCTCACACATGAATATTCGTAGGCAAAACTGTCACGTAAATCAACTATTATTCTGCAGTTTATTTCCTGTCCCTTCCCTCCCTCACACACTCTGTTTGATTAATAAGTATAAAGTATAAAAATATTCATCGAAGTGAATCATAATAATTATCGCATTTATTATTAAATTTCACTGTCAACTGACATCACGAATATTGAATAAGTTTTTATTTTATGATATTAATTGATACCACATACAAAAATCATAATTTTAATAGAAATTTATTTTTTGAGTCATTCATAACTTCTGCTGACATTATTTTATGATTGGGTTATAAATTATAGCAGTAGGTACGATGCCTGTACTTTCTTTCTTTTCCTTTTCTTGCCCTGAATTAATAAAACGTTTTCACGCTGTTGAGTTTAATTATTTATATCCTGTTTCATATTCAGATCAAAATAATTCAGATACTTTTTTCTCTGTTAAATATTTAAGGCTGTGAATATAAATACCTGTATTTTTTCACTAAGTAGGTAGATAAAAAGCTAAAACAGCTGCATAACTTTGTTCATAAAAAAAATAAATTAACATGTGTTAAGTTATTTTTTTATTTTTATTTATTATTGTTATGTCTGCCCTTTCCTCGGCAGATAGTAATTATTAAATAAGGTTCTTTGAATATAAAAGTGTTTATTTACTGGAATAACCTAGCTGGATAGCTACGACTGTTTACTATTCGGGGGTAGGTAAATCTCTGCGGCCTTGCCAGTGGAGCTCGTCAAGTCCATCTCTGAGACTGCTTCTTGTACGCCAATGCCATCTGGCGAGCTATGGTGCAAGCTACATGCTTACCGCCATCTATCGTATTCTTTCCATATGAAATACTTAATTACTCTACATCACACCCTCCCCCACCTAACCTCAAGCCCTGGCTACAATAAATACAAGACATGTTCTTTTCAAAGAAGTTATACAATTGACAAAAAAAAAAAAAAATAGGATTTTAAATATTTCATTTATACACGATTTTATACACTAAATTCAACCAAACATAGTAATGATTTTAAATATTTCAACTTAAATATTTCTGTTTCTCTGGGAGGGACCTTTATGAACGCTTTGAACGGAGCCTTCCTTCCCAAGGTCTTAGTTGAGTAGTTTGCTCTCGATCATCCGCTGGTAATCTGAAATCAAGAGAACTCCACGTTAGCCCCTTCAACAAAGCTGAGGTTCCCAACTCGTCTGAAGCGCATTTCGTGACCTCAGACGCGGTAGGTGGGTTATTATCTTCACTCTCCTCTTCCCATTTCACAGATAAACTCTTCAACTGATCAATATGCCTCTTCCAAGTCAACGGAGTACCACAGATCCTAACGATATAAACTTTTTTACCCACTTTCCTTTCTACAATACCTCTAACCCAACCAACTTTATTCACCTGACGGAAGTCCTTGACCAGACATTTTTGTCCAACATGTAAATTCCTAATTTTTACGCCCCCATAATTCCTTATTTGATTATCTTGACTCCTTTTTATATTATCGTTAGCTATTTTTCTCTGTTCTGACACATCTTCCTGAGTGGTTTTAGGAATTAAACTACTGAAAGTTGATTTCAGTCTCCTACCAAACATCAAGACTGCCGGTTCTAATCCCGTTGTGCAATGTGGCGAATTTCGATAATCCGATAGAAAATCACATAATCTACTTCCATAATTTACTGGAAAATTATTCCTAACCATAATTTTTAAAAAAAAATTTTTTACCGTTCTAACTGAATTTTCAGCTTGTCCATTACACTGAGGGAATTTGACCGGTGAATTTAAAAATTCTATGTTATTCTCTTTAAGAAATTCTTTAAACTCTACACTAGAAAATGCTGTTCCATTATCCGAAACTATGCAATCAGGGTTACCAAAATTAGAGAAAATTCTTCTCAATTCCTTAATCGTGTTAAACGAATCCGCCCTTGGAACCTCTAAGCAATCGATCCACTTGGAAAAAGCGTCACAAATTACAAGAAACATTTTTCCTGCTACCGGCCCGCAGAAGTCTACGTGCACCCTACTCCAAGTTGCCCCAGGGTTCGGCCACACTGACAAATGACTCTTAGAAGGTGCCGGCCTCATAGCCGCGCAATCATCACATTTTAGAACCATTTTTTCAATGTCATTGTTCAGTGATGGCCACCAAAAATAAGCTTTTGCTAGGCCCTTCATTTTAACTATTCCTAAATGAGATCTGTGTAATAACTCTAGCACATGTTCTTGTAAGGAACTCGGAATGACAATTCTATGTTGCCAGAAAAGGCAATCCTTGACTATGGACATTTCGTTTCTCTTAACCCAGAATCTCCACAGTACATCATCTCGACCAACTCGTTTTGGCCAGCCCTTACGCAAACACGTTAAAACTTCCTGAATAACCGTGTCTGTCTCTATAGCTGTGGAAATGAGCTTGATATCTATGTGCTCGCATTTATCTACATAACACACAAAATCTGATCCATAATCATCTTCAAATTCTTCTTGAGAATTTTCTACCGGAAGCCGAGATAGAAAATCCGCATGATTATGACATGACTTAACAAATTCTACCTTATACGCAAATTCGGCTAATATAATGCCATAACGCTGCAATCTGTTAGCCGCCAAAACTGGAATATTTTTGTGTTCCCCTAAAATCCTCATCAAAGGCATATTATCTACGCATAAAGTAAACTCCCGACCGAATAGGTATTGAAAGAATTTGTTCAAACCAAACACAATAGCTAACGCTTCTAAATCTAGAATACTGTACTTCTTCTCTGCACTAGACAAACTTCTTGATGCAAATTCGATCGGTCTCATTGAACCGTCCGCAAATGTGTGCAATAACACGGCCCCGAGGCCTGCGCTGCTCGCGTCTGTATATAACTTAAGAGGAAGGTTGGGAAAATAATGAGTGAGAATTCTATCAGAACCTATTAGATACTTTACTTTATCTACTGCGTCAATGCATGACTTCCCAAATTCAAACTTTGCATTCTTCTTTAAAAGATTATGCAAAGGTTCTAAAATTGATGACATGTTCGGTATGAAGTTCCGATAAAAATTAAAAAATCCCAAAAGACTCCTCAATTGATGCACGTCGGATGGGTACGGCGCATTCTTAATTGCTTCCAATTTATCTTTTTGCGGTTCAATGCCCCTTCCCGAAATAACGTATCCCAAAAATTCTATAGATTTAACAAAAAACTGACACTTCCCAGTATTGACACATAGACCACATTCTTTCAACCGCTCGCAGACCGCGCAAATATTATTATACAGATCAAGTTCATCGACCCCTGAAATAATAATATCGTCTAGGTAAAAGGCTACGCCTTTTAAACCTTGTAAACAACTTGATATTGTTCTTGCGAAGATGGCCGGAGCCGATTTAAACCCAAAAACCAACCTGTTATATTGGAACAGACCTAAGTGTGTGTTAATAGTTGTAAACTTTTTACAATGATCCGCTAATTCTAACTGTGAATATGCTTCTTTAAGGTCTAATTTTGCAAAAACTTTGCCCGAACTAACCTGATGTATGACCTCCTCAATCTTTGGCATCGGATATTTCTCTAAATTGGAAATCAAATTAAGACTCCTTTTATAATCTACACAAATTCTTATATCTCCATTTTTCTTGACCACCGGAACAATCGGTGAAGCGAATTCGCTACTTGTAACCGGGGAGATTATACCTTTTTCTACCATCGATCTTAATTCGGATTCGATCTTCCCTTTAATAGAAAAAGGAACCGGCCTTGCATTGAAAAAAATTGGATCCGATTCCTGGTTTACTTTAAAATGGACTTTATATTTGTTAAATCTTCCCAACTTTTGCGAAAACACTTCCGGGTAATCTTGAATAAACTTTTCTCCATTCCTCATTTGCGGCGTCACTAAATTAATTGTCTCCTGAGAAGTTATCCCAAGATCGAAACATTCCATAAAATCGCTTCCCACAATTAATTCTGTTCCTTTTATTACTACAATAAAACTAATATTTTTGTTCCTACCCTTAAATTTCACATCAAAAATCGCCTTTCCTACGACTTTTAAACGATTATTTCCATAACCTGAAATAATCCGCTTGTCTTGTGACAAAATGATTGAACTAAAATGTCGTTTAAAAATACCCTCCGGCATCACACATAAAGATGAACCGGAATCAATCATTGCCGTAAACTTCTTGTTATTAATTTCAATTTCAGCAGTAATCGGACTAATTGACGCAACTAAAACTTTACTATCCCTGTGATTTTCAAAAATGGGATTTATCGGATTATTCTTGCAAAATTTCTGTAAATGCCCAACGCCCTTACATTTAAAACATTTCGCATTAAGAAATTTACAATCAAACGAAAGATGATCATTCCTTTTGCAAATAAAACACTGTTTTTTAACACTACCCACGGGTGATCTAAAATTCGTACCTGTATTTGATCCTAACCTATAAGCTGGTTTCGTGTTAAAACTACCCTTGGGGCTCGTCGATCGTTCCCTACGCTGATCTCGCTTGAACCCATCGCTAGTAACTCGTTTTTACTAGGTTTACTTCTGATTTAACTGTATTAGTACTATCCAAAGTTGACATACTAACTGCAAGTCCTTCTATTTCATTAAACGACAACGTTTGCCCTTCTACGAAAATTTTCTCCTTCGCGCGCCCCGGTAACAACCCGATTGCAAACATGTCTATAAGGTTTTTTTCAAGCCTCGTTTCGAATTGACAATACGTTGCTAAAGAACGAAGTCTAACCGCGAAATCTCTTATCGTCTCGCCTTGTTGTTGTCTTGCTAAAAAAAAATTCTCCCGTTCTTTAAAAACTGAACGATTTTTGTTACAATGTTTGTCGAGAAGCGCTAAAAGTTTATCAAAAGATAAGTCCGTTACTTTACTTGGAAAACACAGATTAATTAGTAAGGTCAACGTTTCTGATTCTAGGAGATTCAATAAAAAAGCCCGTTTTTTCTCCACAGACGCTTTGTCATCATGGATCACGAAAAATTGCTCTATCCGAAGTCGAAACAAACCCCAGTCTCCGGAGAGATGGCAAAATGGTGGTATTCTACCCGATTCCATAACTCCCAACAAATAAATCGGCAAAAACAATTAACAAGAAAACAATAACAAATAATCCCTCTCAAAGAAGCAAAAATACTTATCTCAGGAACTCTTCTGGTCTCCCTCTGGGTTTTATCCTTGTCTTCTGATTAATCCAATGATTCGTCCTTGAAACTATTAACCCAATGATCCGTTTTGACCTTGAAACTTCTGATTAATCCAATGATCCACAACCAGATCGCCTCTTTGCGGTATTTCACTTCTGTTCCTAAAACAAAAATCTTCTTATCCAGCCCGTAGCCACGGAACCAAATGCTCCTTAATCTCGAGCAGAATCTCTTCCGATTCCTTGCCAAAACTGCAAGTCACTCCAGCAGTGACTTAGTCCTCCGTGTCCAGCACCAATTATTATTCGCACGCGTAACTTCCACACAATTATACTTATACGGCTGCGCCAATTGTTATGTCTGCCCTTTCCTCGGCAGATAGTAATTATTAAATAAGGTTCTTTGAATATAAAAGTGTTTATTTACTGGAATAATCTAGCTGGATAGCTACGACTGTTTACTATTCGGGGGTAGGTAAATCTCTGCGGCCTTGCCAGTGGAGCTCGTCAAGTCTATCTCTGAGACTGCTTCTTGTACGCCAATGCCATCTGGCGAGCTATGGTGCAAGCTACATGCTTACCGCCATCTATCGTATTCTTTCCATATGAAATACTTAATTACTCTACATCACAGACATCAAAGACAAAGTTATGCAATATGATTGGAAAAATTTAAATATTTTACGAAAAAAGAAAAGTCTCAATAAATTACTCTTAAGTAGTTTGTCAATGGGTGCTTTTACGTTGAAGATATAATTTCTTATGCAGTTAGAATTTTTGTGTTAGAGTCTAATACAGATTATTTCTTTCGGCGAGCCAATTCTTCAAGATAATATTTGTTTTACCATTTGTACATTTTTAAATTTCGGCAGGTAACATATTTAAGCAATTAGATATCGTGCAGTCCAGCGTTCTTTGTCCATATTTGTTTAAATGCTTAGGTACAATTAGTCCTTCATTTAACGTAAAACGAGTATTGCAAGTGTGGTCCAGATTATTTATGTATATAGGGCTGTTCATATACTGAAATATAATTTTATACCTTACTGAGAGAATTGCTCTTACTGAGAGAATTTTCAGATTCTGGTAAAAGTACGAAACATTATGCCCCTTTTCGTGTAAACTTTTATGAGCTAATAATTTAACTAATGAATTTTGAACCGATTGAACCCGATTTACATTTGTGTTACAGGAAAATCCCCAAGCCGTAATTCCATACCTTATAATAGATTCAGCTAATGACGAATAAATTATTGGAAGTGTGCATATTGGAACATAGAATTTTAATTAAATAATCTGCTAATTAAATAATAGATCTGAGTCGTTCACAGACTTTATTTATTTATAAATCCTAACTTTATTTTGGTGTTAGTTGTTACGTCAGGTACGCATTAATAAAATAACTGTGATTATTACACTAATCGCCGTACGTTTAGGCACAGATTGTTAAAATTACTATGTAGAGAACGTACCCATACTACGCGACCAACTTTTTGCACTTTTTAACCCCCCCCCCCCCCCACCGTGACCAAAAACCTAAGCAACCCGCCGCTCATTTGTACCAAGCGTGGTATTTTGAAGATCCCCCCCCCCCCGAACGTGTCACGTAGTATGGGTACGTTCCCTTACATGCACAAAATAGGTTATATAGTTTATGTTCTTAGTTTGGGTAAATTAAGTAATTTACTATTTAGCTGAAACAATAGGTATTCACGCAATCATTTGATACGGAAAATATATACTTACATATATATACATAAAAACAAAATTTTAAAGAAATGTAAATTTCCCGGGCTACCCGAGTTGATTTGAAAATCACCTACCATCGTCACAGTAAAATGTTGCTTGTGTCGTAAAATGTTGATAAGAGCCGAAGAATCGAAATCACGTCGCACAGTGAATCGATTAGAACAAGCTAGATTGGTCTTACAATAAATGTCAATTTTAACTGGTCAAATCATATTGAAAATGTATACAATAGATTAAGATCAATATTAGGGAAATTTTACCACCTAAAAAACTTTGTTAATAAAAATATATTATACTGTATATACAACGCTTTAGCAGAATCAATTATAGGGTACGGAGTAAATAGTTACGGATTAACGTACAAATCGTACTTACATAATAAAGAACAATTATAAATCCGTTTCCTAAAATTGATATCAGGCAAAAAAAAAAACAATTATTTGAAGGCGATTATAATTTTTTTTTCTCCTTGGTGTGTAATGTGCTCTCTATACATAGTAAGGTAGATTACCAATTAACGCTAGAGAATTCTGGAATACAGAATTTAAAAAAAAAGCTGTAAACCACAACTACCCTACTAGGCATAGAGAAGAACAAATGTTTATTATTAATATTTCTCAAAATGTATACGGTGATAGAACCAAAAGGCATAAAATTCCGGAAATATTTAACGCACTACCTGAAAATATTAAAAATGAGATATCTTATTTAAAAATCAAAACAAAAGTTAAATCATTCTACTCCCGTAGAATATGAAAACAAATAATATTGTGGACAAATACTTAGATCTTTTAACTATTATTAAAAATAAAATAATTAGTTAAGTATTTTAATATTAAGGATTATACTTTTAAGTAATTGCCATGTATTACGCACCAAAATATTAAACATTTAATTATATTATTGTTAGCAAATAAATAGGAAAAATGAGAGATTTTTTTCAATCAAACTGATTGATCAGTTTTGTGAGATTTAAGTAAGATAAAACATTGTAATTTTCAAAACTAAATAAAAATACTTAAAAAAAAGACAACTATTTTGGATTTTTTTATCCAAGAAAGAGTATCATTGGTCCGAAAACAATACCGTAATTTTTTTATCTATTTTTAGAGTACACTTGTACAATATGTCTGTATTTGGATTCATAGAGGTTTATTAATAATTATGCGATTAAAAACAATAGAATGCTTTGAAAACTCAGCTATCCTGGAGAACACTCATTTTTATGTTCCCGATGGTTATCTTCGCCATCGACAGCATAGGCTGTTCTATCTTCCGGCCTGCAGCTTGCCAATGGTCATGCCGGTCGGGAGAGCAGAACCGAAATTATTCGGATATCGACATATTTAGCGTCAGTGAAGCTGCCTTTAAAAGGCAAGCTAAATTAATGCTTATATAGTTTTTTTTGCCTACCATTTATATTTATGTTTTATGTAATACTGTTACAAATATATTTTAAAAACGCATTAAAATAATTAATTTTGTAATGTTTTTGAAAGAATAGATAAATGGAATTGAAATGTTGGATCTGCTAATAATTGAAATTATTGGCTTATTTTGGTGATTTGAAAGTCTGTATTTTCGAATGAAATACAAAATATCAAACACGACACTATATTTCTTGATCTAAAAAATGGTAAAAACACAGAAATGAAACTTCAAATAGCTCTACCGCAAAAATACAAAATCGAAGACGACCGTCGGGACCGTCGATACTTCAACATTTTATAATATACCGTATTATGTAGGACCAATTCCGAAAAATCACAACGGTTTTTGGATGCTCAGCTTGGGCTTAGCCTTTCCTGAAACTCATGCCAATTTTAGAGAAATTGTGTAAATTTCGAAAATAAAATGTTGGCTACCTACTAACTTAAAACAAATATGTACCAAGATATGCGTAATCATAAACATAATTTCAATCAATAATTATAATAACATACTAGAATGGTAGATAACTGCGGTACCGCCCTGGTGAAAGACAACCAAATGTGAAACATTACTTCAAGTGGTGACCTTAACCATTTGATTTTTTTTTTTTTTTACATGAGCTCCACACAGGAGGCGCTGAGGAAAATAATTTTCCTCAGGGCCTATGTCATCTTTGGGGATGCTGTGTGGAGTGGTTTTTTTAGGAAAAGGAAGGAGAGGAGAGTTCTGGGAAGGAAAAGGGTTTAAGGGGTGGGTAGGAATCTGGGGTTCAGTGTGTCTTGGTCATCCGCCTCCAAGACCTAGACAAACCTCACCCCATGAACCGATCTTTGGGGATGCTGTGTGGAGTGTTTTTGTTAGGAAAAGGAAGGAGAGGAGAGTTCTGGGAAGGAAAAGGGTTTAAGGGGTGGGTAGGAATCTGGGGTTCAGTGTGTCTTGGTCATCCGCCTCCAAGACCTAGACAAACCTCACCCCATGAACCCGGCACCGGCATGATTGTAGGCACCCACTAAATAAATTTCTTAATTTTCACTTTCCGAACTAAACTTTCCATATTTTGCGTCACGGGTCGCGGCTGACCGCCGAAGTCTCTCCCTCTAATGTCAAAAGTTTCACGTCTCCGGGACAACGAAACAATTAAACACGCGGAATTAATGTTACCGCTGTCACAACATGATGGATGGTGGAAATGATAAAAGATGGATTATTATATTCCGGGGCAGCCCTTTTTACGAGTTGGGAGTTTGTGGCAGGAGTGCGTTTGCTGAGAAACTCCGTAAACCAAACCTGGGGGTCCAGCACAGTGAATGTGATAACTTTGCAATGTTGGTTGTATTCGCGTAACTACCCACGATTTTTTTCCCGTTTTTCCGAGCAGGCCGCACTGTTGATACCCAACCGATATTGACAGGGGATAAATAATACATTGATATTTGATGGCAACTCCGGCGGATCTGTCTATAGATTTACATTCGTAACTGTCCACCGACTTCAGTAATCAAAAAAAAAATTTGTCATTTTGTATAATATGAGTTACGATTGTGTGTTTTATAATGGTATTGGGTGTTAATTGTATGTGTTTTAATCTTTTATGTCATAATTTTTTTATAATATTACTGTTTTGTTCTTTAATCCATCTTTTAATATAAATATGCTTTCCTCATTTTTTACATTTCAAGTATAACTTTAAAATACATTGACGCTTCGCTTGTACTTTTTTGAGAAAAAAACGGAAATTAATTAGTTAATGAGGTCCTTAGTCATATTTCAACAACTTTTTGTTTCCAAGATCGATCAGAATAAATTGATCGCTTCTTAGATCAATCATTCTGGTCTGTGGATCGCGTTTACAATAATTTATTTCAATTCCAAGAGGTTATTTAGATCACCTCCATTCATTAATATGCCAGATATTTTGCATAACGAACGATATCATTCAAAATGATTTGAATACTGACAGCTTATCTGACACTCGGAGGCCGCGCTAAAATTTGTCAAGCCCGAAACTTTTGACATAAGCCGCTACTTCTAAGCTGACCCTCTCATATATTATTTGTCTTAGACCGTGCAAGGAGGCCACCGCGTTATAAATATTGACATCAAGTTGTCCCCTCTAACCCGTACATCCGAGAACAGCTAGTCTCTCCAGACACTCGATTCTACAAACAGCGATCAAGAATTATTCGTTTTGCGCAATCTGCGAACTAAAAATTAGCCGTCGTCGTCTCGACGAACTTTGTCGAATGTTTCATTTTTATACTTATTCTTGAAAGTCGAAGTGTTGAAGAGATGATTATATTGGCAGCCCCGTGAATATTGTCTGTGTTTCTGTGGTATGATTTTGAAATTACAACTTTCTTGAAAATGGCTGGCGGATATTACCCAAAACTAAAACAGCTGGTAACCACCCGCGGAAAAGAAATGCAATGCTGCTAACGCCTGTAAAGGACATTGCAATAGATTAATTAGGAAATTAATTTTTATTTGAAAACTATTTTACCCTTCGGCAAAACGTTTGTGTTGGTCCTAAAGCATCTGCTTCAGCGTGTATTGCAGCCAACCATAGTTTGTAAAAATATACGATGCCAGTCCTTCGAAAAGCGCGCGGTAAACGATCTTAGGTTAGGATACAATGTACAAGATTTTGCCAGTTTTGTCGGTGTCGACTGGTTCGACCCACTCGTTGTACGAGTGGAATTACTTTTGTCGTTTGTGGTCTAAGTATGTACCTTCGACGAGACTCGAGAATAACAAAGTCGACCAATGTATGCACTTTTGAGCGGCCTCGATTGGCGAATTGAGGCCCTAAGTGTATGACAGCCGGTCGATTTGGACGCGATTCAACTCCCCATTTATCATGCACTTTTGGCACCGGACAAACACTACCATATCGTAATTAATATTTTGTCACTGTCTGTGAATGCTTTTACACGCTACATTCATTTCAGGCAAATGTTAAAAAGAAATTAAATTATTTTTTTGGAAAAGGAAGATATTTTCCATGACAATTTCATATTTAATTAAAATAATTAACTCAACGCACTCCGCGGAATATAAAAAGTGTACTTAATATTTCATAAAAATTCAAAACAAAAATCTCTTGAGGCCAGCTAATTGACAAATCGTCACTTTTGATATCAGCGCAGTTTGAATAATTTGGCATTCGAAGGGCGCCCGTTTTCCGTCAATTTTCGGCCTGTCACCGTTTGGTTATATTTGGGTCATCGTTAAGAAAGATCAACCCTAAGTAAAATTTGACACACATTTTATTCATTATTATTTTTATTTTATTTGGTACAATAACTTATATATTAAAACATTATTTGGTAATGTGGGCCTCACTGGGCTTATCTCGTACTGAAAATTAACGGTTAAAACGTTTAATAAATTGTTAAAACATCAAAACTATCGTGTGAATATGTCAGACGTGACTATGTCAGATGTGACATTAATATTTTTTTTATATTCTGTTGAGATGATAAAGACATAATTCTTAGTATCTGAAGATGCGACCAAGATATGATAAGATATATCTTGGTTTTAATAAGTTCATTTTTATAGATAGGATTTTCGCAAAGATATTTTAGTTAAGAAACAATTCATTTATTTATTCTTAGTACATTTACATTACAAAGGTATAATATATTGTCCTCCGCACTAGGAGTTCACCTGTGTTGTAGAGGACATATTTCAGTTGTAAATTATAAATTATAAATTGTGAATAGTAAAACAAAAGAGTGTTAATAGCTAATATAAAAAGAAAAACAATAAAAATCAAAATATGAAATCGACTTCAATTCGGCAAAAATTATAAATTTAAAGTTAAAAAGATTGTAGTCAGTTTCTTATGTTTTTTTTAATATTCAATAATATTAGTTGTTTTATATTGTGTAGGAAGAGAATTGTATAGTTTTATAGCCTGGTATCCGTAGTGTTTTTGTCCAAAGGATGTATGGTATTTGTAGTTGGTGAGCATGTCTTGTTCTAGTGTTGCGAGAATTTTGTGAAGTGTTAAATGTGGATAAGTTCTTGTAAAGGAGAGTAAGTATTTGTTTTGAATATAATTTTTGAATTTTCAGCACTGGGAATTTTTCGAATATGATTGAAGTGGGTGTTAGTATTGGTAACTTCAGTATTACTTTTATTAGGGTTTTCTGAGCTTTAAACAGTGTATTAATGTATTTTTTACTGGCGCAGTCCCAGTCAATAATGCCGTATTCCATTATGGATTGTGCAAGTGCGAGGAATATATTTTTTATATCACATATGTTTAAAATATTTCTCAAGTTTTTAAAAAAGTAAATCAACTTGTTTAATTTTCCTATTACCGAATCTATATGTTTATCCCATTTTATATAACGGTCGAAGTATATACCAAGATATTTAATACAATATATGTATTTAACTAAAACCAATAGATACATTGAATTGCCAAAACATTATTATTTTTTTTTTCATTTTGTTCTACTACCATTGTACCTACAGCAGGCCATTGGTACGCACAGCAAGAAACGT
The DNA here is from genome assembly GCA_929108145.2 of Limnephilus rhombicus. Taxonomy (NCBI): domain Eukaryota; kingdom Metazoa; phylum Arthropoda; class Insecta; order Trichoptera; family Limnephilidae; genus Limnephilus; species Limnephilus rhombicus. Next base: position 28,837,344 of record OV815278.1, read on the forward strand.
CAATACGTAAATTTAGTCTGAGAAATGACAATTCGCAAGCAAATGGGTATTTCTCGAGTCCATAATATCATCTTTATTGCAAAGTGGTTACGTCATATTATATTTCATTCCAATTTTCCTTCCACAGCCAATACGCGGCCAAAAAGCTCTATTGTTTAGTGCGATAGCAGTATTCTGTTGGCATTCACCAAAACGGCGAGACTTATTCATTGCATAAAATTCGCAAGTGGCATTACTTAGAACATTATGCTTTCTTTATTTGTCTTTTACAGTTGTAGAACAAAAGCCTATTTCTATTGTTTACGGGTTTACGTACCAGGGAACAATAGGGATAATATTAAAGAAACGAGACTGTTATTATATTATACGAAGAATATGGTCATAAAAAGTTTCCATTGTTGAGTGGTTTATAATTCTCACGCATAAAGGGGCGACAATATTTATTATTTATTAACGCCGTAATATAGAAATGATGTCTGCGTGTTGTATGGAAATTATGGTACTTTCAACAATCCCGCATTACATGTAGGCAGGGCTACAAAATACATGCTTTGCTGTAATAGAAATACAAATTACAAAATACTTTTTCGCATGTATTTAAAATACGAAATACAAAATACTATCAAGTCATGTATTTGAAATACAAAATACAAAATACAGTATTTTAACCATTTTTTAATTTCAAATACAAATTACAAAATATAAAATACATTTCGTTTTGGTAGAACCTTTGGTTGCAATAAATTGTTGTAAGTGCCCTTATCTAAGGGTGCGTTTCCATAGAAGCAAAGCTGAGCAGAGTGAAACAGAGACGTGCAAAAATTGACCAAACATATTGTTCAGAAGACACATCTCGTCTCCGCTCCACTTGTAAAGTTTTGTGGTATAGGACTTAGGTGTTAGATAATAATAATATTTTTTATAATAACACTAACTGGTTCCCGGCATGCGTTGCAATGCCATATTTAAAGAAATAAATTGTTTCTCCCTGAATGTTCTTTCCCCTTGCGTCCCCGTAACCCTCCCGCATGCCCCTCCCCTCCCGCATTCCCCTTCCACCTTCCCCGTCTACCCTATCTCCTCTACCGCTCCCCCTTCCCGCCAACCCCCCTCGCGCGTTCTATATACTCACTCCCAGTACATTCAGTTTTCAAACAACTCGCGTGCCAGCTATTACAATTTTTTTATTCAAATTTTCATTTTTCACATATTAAAAATATTCATTCTTGTATATTATAAGAACAATCAATCAAATCTGATACCTAACATAGGTACCTATTTAAAATATCTATAATTTCAAAAATCCAATTCAATTTCATCAAACGCGCGATCTGTCAAACGTGCGAAGTTAAAATAGTCGTTAAGTTTTCTGAAATTATCCAATTTTCTGCTTAATTTTCTTAATTTTTATATCCGTAAGAACCTTCTACAAAATATAAGAAAACTTGAAATTTTTTTTATGAAATAGGTAAAATCGTTCTGAAGTTATGGAGTGACCAAGGGAATCAAGGATTCATTTTTATATAAATAGATGACATTTGTATCGCGCAATTTTGTGTTATTTCACTTCAAGTGCGCTCTACAGTTAAAAATAATCTAGTATTCAGTCAAATTATTCCTGTAGTGCTTGATCTAATACAATGATACAAAAATGTATAATACAAAGCAATGACAAGTATAATATAATTTGATACAGAATGTACAGTAACAGTGCTATTTTAGCACAGGGCAATAATAATAACTAGCACGACGTAAAAAAATGTACAGTACTTACATTATAAATCAATGATAAGAGAACTACAAATAATCATTAGTAAGGGTGCTATATCACAGGAAAATAGGACAATAGTACAGGATTCTAGCATTTTTAGTCTATGTATTATCTATGTCGGTGTATTTTTCATTATCATTGTTAAGATTGCTAAATGTATTTGAAAATGTATTTTGAAGCCATAAGTATTTGAAATACAAATTACAAAATACCTCAGCAGCAGGTAATTGAAATACCAATTACAAAATACACTTTTAGGAAGTAATATACAATATATACAAAATACGTATTTGTATTTCAAATACGTATTTCAATTACAAGTAATTTAAATACTGCCCAGCCCTGCATGTAGGTAATATAAATTGGGAGTTTTTCTTGACTCTGAATTATTAGTCCTGGGTCGATCGATCATTTTACATGACCCGGGTCGCTCATGACACACTGGCGTCACGAGCGGGTCGCGAAGACCCGCTCTTTTCGTGACACAAAATACGAAACTCAATAATCGATTTTCTCGGGCCGGTTGCCGCCCAGACCGGTCAAGTCATAAGCGACCCACAATAAAATAGCTTTAAAAGTTGGCCAAAAAGGCTCCACCAATAAAGTTACAACTCAAACCTTGGGGATTAAGAAATATTACTAATTTTATGATTGTAGGGGTTCCTCTTAGGTTGGGTTATAAAACGCTGACAGTAAACACTTTACATTTTTGGGAACTTACTTGAAGTAACCGTGGGATAATTTCATTTGCAAAAGAGAAACTGGGTGTATCTAAAATAACATGAATATTACGAATAATCATTTTACTTACTAAATAGAAAAAATCGCATTCTAGAACGAACAAATACCAAGATACGCTCTAATTAAAAACGACTCCGTGTCTAGTTGAATATTCAAAAATCGAATATACTAAACAATCCCGCGATGACGTGACACAGGGGCATAAAGCAGGATACTGTTACTTCACGGACGTGTGTGTTGATCGGCAAGCGGCGATCGAATGTGCCGCAGTTCGCAGTTCTCGCTGTCTCGCCACTCGCCACATGGGCGACACGGGCAACCGGCGACCGGTCGTGAGAGTGTCGTGAGTCTTGGGGTGCGGGAATGTGTTGTAGTTGGCGAGTCTTGAGACCCGGGTGCTGAGGAATAAATAACCCACTCGATATTTGGCGGCTCGTGAGCGGGTTTCGGCGATCAGGTCATTCACGATCGACCCAGGACTACTCTGAATTATTATTAAAATATCATATTGAATAGGTACATCTCAGAAAAAGACTATAAACACATGGACTTCAATATACGCATCTACTATATACGACATCCGTAAGATCTCATTTCGAATTTGTATCTGTTATTTGGAATCTTCAATGCCAAACTTATTTTTAAACCAATTAAAAATATTCAAAGAAATTACATTGGACTCAAAACAGGACAAGCTACGAATTCTTACCAGCGCGTCACGTTATTTATTAGTGCAATCGTATTTCGTCACTTTTTTCTCAAATTTATTTACCGCTTTCAAGAATATCCTATTCATATGAAATTAAATTTATGTAAGAGTGAATGTTTATGCAATGAACCAATATGAACCACATCATGCATTATGACGAAAAACTCGTTGAACATCAGATAACAATCTCAAAGCTTCGAGATATCTCAAATTAATCAAATAATCAGGTCGACTTCGAGCAATCCAGTAAATAAATCAAGTCTGAGTTTGTATATCTCAATTTATACAATGAAACTACCAGGGAGGCACGGGACGGGGCGGGTGGCATATCAATTATATCTGTAGACAGCCGACCGTTAGCACGTAGCGGCGGTACCATCACGGTTGTTTGCAGATCCTTGTAAATCCTTGCGGTCCACCGCGGCGATTAACACCCCGGCCTATTAAGTTACCAGATTGCCTTGTACCCCTTCATACGGCCTGGGCCCCTGGTAGACTGGTAGCCGCAACGCTTTAATTGAATTAACTAACTTCTCTGTCGGCCTCTCATTCCGGGCTAACTGCCTCCGCCTCCCACTGCAGCCACCCCTGCTCTTGTATAGTCTCCGGGTAAACACGGCTTGCGTTTAATTCTCGGTGTGGGGAGGAAGTAAGACAGTGCTATACGGAACTTGGAGAGGTTATACGGCACCGCGTGTGTTTTCGGTATACCGCCTCCGTTCAGATCTTTCTCCTGGTCAAGTCCGTTGACTGAGTCGTACAATTTTTCCGGAAAATTTACAGAAGCTTATAGAAATTATTTTCAGTGAAGACAAAATATTTAAATATACGGTTGTTCATTTTTCTTTGATTTTGCTATAAAACAACGATAAAATGATATATATTCAAAAATGAAAGGTGTAAGGATAAAAGTCTCTGTTATGATTTGCGAGGTGTAGTATAGTACCTGTAGACATCTATAGGTGAACCTATTTATATCAAGTATCACTCATTCTTTAAAAAAAAAAATTTAATCAAATGAAGTTCTACGAATGAACACAAAACTATTAATCACTTATCCTCTTTCTATAACACACCACCAGCCTTGGTAGTTTAATTATTATTCCTATGTTCAAAGATCCTTTGAAAACAGTGAAAACTAAAATTGGGCCACTGTGGCTTCGTAGATGTGACAATATATATAACAAAATGATGTTTTCGCTGATGTGGGTCGGGTAGGATTTGTCCTGGGATTTCAGGATTTTTAGGATTTTCAATAAAACACAGCTTACATTTTAAAGATCTCTTTAATTATAAGAGTCATACTGAAAAAACTTTTCAGGTACCCCAGCGACTCATTGTTCGCAGAATTTCGTGTTCTTGATGTAAGACAATTATACATGAGGAAAATCATAGTACATACTCAAAAACAGAGGCACCAATATGCTTCGTAAACCATTGTCATAATACAAGACATGCAAAAAAAAACCCAATAGTTCCGTCCACCACTTCCTCATCTTTAACACAGAGACAATTCTCATACTTAGGCCCTAAATTGCTCAATCTCATACCTGATGCATGGAAGGCAAAGAGTACTAACATTCTGCGTATGCAGGTAAATAATTGGCTTCTGGTCTTGGGGAGAGCTGAATGCGAGAATATGCCAAACAACATTAATTGAATTGTAATTTTTGTTTTTCTTTACATTTTAATTTATATTGGTATTATATTAGCATTAAAGTAACTGTATTTTTACATAAAGTAAGTTCGAAAATTGCTCAATTCTGCGTGATATTTTTCCTTAAAGGAAAAGTTCCTTCTTTACTTTCAGTTTTTATTTTTCGTTTTTCTTGTTTTATCTATTAACATTTCTTTAGTATATTATGTCAACTAAACAATAGTAAAAAAAATGTCGTGGTATAACTGAAAGTATACTAGTTTTATAAATATATATATATATATATATATATATATATATATATATATATATATATATATATATATATATATATATGTATTATTTTACCAACAGAATTTCTTCATTCAATTTCATTTTCAAATTCATTTTTCTTGTTTTATCTATTAATATTACTTTAGTTTATTATGTCAGCTAAACAATAGTAAAAAAGGTCACGGTATAACTGAAAATATTCTAGAATATGAATATACATATGTATTATTTTACCAACAGAATAGTCAACACTATAACTTACTATAATTTACTATAATTTACTATAATTTACATGTAAAAATATTATCATATTGGAATGTCCTAAAACGGGCAATTGCCTAGTTGGACATTTTAAGTTCATTATATTGTATTATGTAATATTTACAAACAAACAATAAATAAATAAATAAATTAAAAGTTAAACAAACTAAAAATAATCTTCCTTTGGTAATAATCCAAGAAGGTACTTCATCGGTTTTATCGTACTTAATATGTGAAGATACCTTTTTAAGTAAGGTTTTTTCTTTAATTATTGATTTATACATAAAATACCTCACATGTTAAACTCTTCAAATTATATTGAACTAAAAGTGCCACCCACCCCCCCCCCCCGCTTTGAGTGCAATGTGCAACGTGTCAAAGCGTGAGCTAAATTCGCAGTGTATAAAAACGATAATAATACGTTTGAGAAAATTCTCAAACTGTATAGAATCTCAGGACTTTTCCATGGAAATCAGGCCTTTTCTCCGGACTTTTGATTTTTTCATCTGGTAACCCTAGTTGGGCCACTATTCCGCTGAGGGCCTCAAATATAAGTTAAAGATTTATTTTGTGTGCTTATTACCACTTAATAATGCATTTTATCCATTTTTACGACATTGGAATATACTCGTGTTTATGGAGCGAGAACTATCTGCATGTGCGGTAGAATAAACTATCGTGAACGTTCAATTAAATAATTAAAACTATCTTAATATTAAGTAGAATTTTTTAAGTTCACCGTATTTTAAATATTAATTTTAAATCATCGTAGTTATTTTTTGCCTCCATTCATTCAGAATACACAGTTGAAGGAAGAGCCCATACACACATTTTTCTGGCCTACGACGATAAATCAGTGTAAGTTGCTATGCTATTCACTAAATTTGGGATGAATTTTTAACCCTCTCAGACATTTGAAAATACTTAGCATGTTCAGAAAGTAAGTGTACTGTGAACATAACGGGCAGTGGTATTTAGTTTTTTGAGGGTTAGCAAAACTAAGTGGTAGAGGGGGTCTCCTGACCAGAATGAGCATCGCAGGAACATTGTAGTACGTAAACTCACAAAACGTAAACTTGTAGTGTCCAGTTGCGTGAAAGATGTCGGCAAAAATCCCACCAAGTGCTGTGATCCGCTTTTTACCCACGGAAGGAATAACACCTACAAGAATGAAAGGTGAAGATTTCTGAACTCTATTGTGACTGGAGATGTGGGTGACTCATTAAACGGCTGTGAAAAAAAAAACAGTCGTCAAAGTGGCGTCACATCAATTACCCATTTTGAAGGGTGGTTTTTGTGTCTCCGCCGAATTTTTTATCTCAGTTTTTTCTTTGACAGTGTTTTTTCGATTAATTCCTAAATTTAAAAAAAATTAATACAATGTCATATTTTTGGTATACAGTGTTTGATTTAGCATTTTATGTGAAAATAGCAATAACTTCTAAATTATAAAAAAATAAATTTTCTCAAATAACCCTACCAAATGTTATATTATAATAAAACAAATATAAAATATATTATAATGGAATTCCACCATGAATTATCACTCTCAAAAATAGAAATACTACCAAATGTTATCAAGCATCTGTGTTCTATCACTGCCAGTTTTAATTCTGATCTGAAAGGATTAATCGAACGTCTAATTCAAATTATGATACTTATACACATCACATGTAATTGCAGAGTCATCTAAAATAATAAAAAAACGTATATTTTGTGCCAGCCAGTCAACGAATATTGGTCAGAACGTTGTCTTGGTGTCCGGCAATTTAGTTGGCCGTAAAGCCTCCTGCCGCGTGCTTATTAGACTCCAGAGCGGCCGTAATTCAACGGACTTCTGTGATTGCGGCTCCCTGACCAGCGGCTCCCAAAGCACCAGAGGGGATGGCCGAATCTACCGCCCGACAGACGAGAGACTTATTAAATTTAGAACGTAATCTACTTGTAGGTTGGTTTTGGAATTTACACCGGGTAAATATGGCTTAAATTAATGCTGTTGAAAGTAAAGAAGATTGCAACAGTTAAATTAGTTTCCTGCTACTATTGACTGTATCTATATATTTTTTTATTAATTCATCTTGAAAAAATATAATTATAATTGATTTTTCAATGCTTGTCTAACCGGGAAATTTCTTTGTCGAGATAGAAGTATTATTTACTCACGTGTAACGTTTAGAAAATATTTGTTTATTATATAGGGTGCTAAGGGACGTACTTGACTTACTTTAGCCAGTGATTCCTGACATTATTTGGAGTAAAAAATGTGAATGAAATTTTGATATCCGGTGACATTTTAGATAACTTTTTTATTTATATTTTTTTTTTCTTGAAAATCAAAATTTTTTTTTTCCCCGCATGTCGTCACTGGTCACTCAGCCAAGTGACTGACCAACCCCTAACTCCTTCTCCAACTGTCCAACACCTAATTTGTTATGAAGCAATTCTTAAAAATTTATTATTCCTTCAAGTACTTTCGTAAGCTATAGAAAAAATGATAATGTTGGCGATACTCTCTTGATTTCGGTGTCAATGGGAAGCGCGGGAGCGGGTTCCGGTTCCGTTTCACACTTGGATTTGAAAGCGAGTAGAGCGGCTCGCTTTGTAAATCGACGGGTCACACACACATTGTGAGAAAAATGTGCTAATTGTACGGGAAGGAATGAAATGAAGTATACGCGGGCGACAATCGATTTTTAGTGAAATTTAATAATGGTTTTCATGGTAAAACCCTCAAAAAACACGCGAGTGAGTTCGTGATGTACCGTGGCGAGTAAAATTCTACCGCATGTTATTGCGGCGGGCGCTCGGGAATTGTAATCGGTAATGATCAGAGTCATCCTGTCGGAATATAAAACATTACGCGGATAATAATCATTTTCACGCGGCCGGCAAACCCGCGGAGTACGCCATTTTTAAGAGTTCGCGCTGTAAGCGAGCGAGAGTGTCGCTACCATTTGGGATAGGACCGGTAATCAGGAGAGGGTCATGGGTCCCCACCAGCAGTGATCGTTCGGCTCCAGAGCCGAGGCCAGAAGAGGAAGCAGGAGGACCGGCATCCCGCAGAGGGTCATGGAATTCCACCTGGTATAGCCGAGCGGATCCCGAGCTGAGTTCTACCGATGGTGGAGAGAGTCTGGGCCTCCCGTTCGGTAGGAACTCACACCAGGCGTCTCCGGGTGAGGCCTCAGGGGCATACCACTCTCAGCCGCAGTCCGGGGGGTAGATAGATAGATAGGTTAGGATTAGTTGGATACGTGGTCCCGGGTGAGTCTTTTTTTATGTATCATGTATTTATCACCGGTCTTCCTTTGTACAATAAATCATACTTATTTTCTCATTTAATACTGGGTTTTATTGGCATAGTCCAACACCCCACTCCTTTCCAGGGATGTTATATTAAGAATGCCCACGCCGTAAAGGGAGAGTCTCGTGCCTGCTGCAGATTAACATTCCACGACTATATAGTCGAGGATTGGCGTCCATAGGTTCAAATAGAACCAAAGTTGATTTGTGGTGAGCGGGAGAGAGATGTAATTGGCTGGCATCTGTTACAGTCGCCCACGCAAATTGCTATCTACATAGTAGATAGCAGTTTATTATATATTATATATATACCTCATTTATTCTATCTAATTAACTTGCTATTCAACGTAGAAATTAGCTACTTAACAATGTACTAAAAGTGCAATTTAACAATTTGTAGAAAAAAAAAAACATCGAAAATGTCACCGGAGACCAAAATTTTTTACATTTTTTACTCCAAATAATGTCAGGAACCACTCGTTAAAGTAAATCAAATACATCCCTTAACACCCTGTATAACATAGACAACTTATTGAATCTAAGCAATCTGTGCAAAGTGTCGCACGGCATTTCCTAATAAATAAGAAAATATTACTGACTCCTATTCTGGCCAAATCCAAGAAATGGTTTCGCTATTCAGAGTTTTGATACAGCCTCTCTTACCATCATTTGCATAGTTTATGAGGAGATATAATTATAAACGAAATTATGAATAAAAATAAGTCAATAATAAATGTCATAAACAATAATGGAACAAAATTAAATGTTATACGTGAACCAAAAATGTGTGCAAATATTTTCAACAATTTTTTTCGCAACCGTCGGTCAAAAACTTGCATATAAAATTGATCAAAATTATCGACCAGATGACATACATGAATATAAAATGACAAATAACAATCTTTCAATTTTTAAACCGACTACCGAAAATTATTATTGAAAACATGACACAACCACTAAAAAATAGTGCTGCGCCAGGATACGATGGTGTAACTACAGAAATATTGAAAAAATACTGCAATTTCCTAACCAAACTGATTACGCATACAATTAATGTAAGCACTAAATGTGGAATATTACCGTCAAACTTTAAAAAAGCCATTATAATCCCAGTATATAAATCCGAAGATTCAAAACAAGTAAACAATTACCGCTCAATATCCTTATTATCTAACATTGCAAAAATATACGAAAAAGTAATTTAAAAAAAATTGTTGATTATATGGATAACCAAAAATGTATTAACTCTAATCAATACGGTTTCAGAGATAAACTTCGCACACAAGACGCAACTGCAAAAGTAACTAAGCTTATTTAGAAAACATTAGATAGAGGTAAAAAATGCTTAAGTATATTCATTGACCTCCGCAAAGCTTTTGAATTAAATCTCACATTAAAAATTAATTAATATACTTAATAATATAGAGATGACTTGCAAAGATAAAACATGGTTAAAAAGTTATCTCCATCAAAGAACTCAACAGGTAAAAGTAAACAACGAACTAAGTGAAATAGAAAATATAGATTTTGGAATTCCTCAAGGAACTGTACTGGGACCTTTACTATTCATATTGTATTTAAATGAACTTTTTGAACACCCAATCATTGGAAACATTATGTCCTACGGAGATGATACAGTGATAACTATTGAAGGAAATTCTTGGAATGAGGTCGAAGTATCAGCTAACAATGCAATCAATTTCGTAAAACTATGGTTTGACGAAAACTTATTGACACTGAATGTCGAAAAAACCAATTTTATACATTATAGTCTAACAGGGAATATCTCAAATATAAGTAAAAAAACATAAAAAATTCACGAAAAAATTGCCTTCTTAGGATCGCACCCTGTAACTCAAACTGTATACACATTAGTAGTAAAGAAAAAATAAAATATCTTGAATAACAACAAACGAAAAATTCAAATAAATTTCACGGTAGACAGAATGTGAAAACTGATCTATATATATTTTTAGACTTAGAAATACTGTCATTAAAAATACTAAAAGATATTTATTACGCACTTGCCCACTTTGTACTACAATATGGAATCGTAGCTTGGGGGGGGGGGGGGGGGGGGAAGGGTGTATATAAATCATCCCCACTAGAAACAATTAAAATATATTAATAAAAATCATTTTAAAAAAGCCCTGTTACTATCCAACAATAAATGTTTTCCAATATTTTCCGGTTCCCCCACTTACAAAAATATATGACAAGATTTCTTTAATAAAAATAATATACGACAATTAAATATTAGCAAAAGAATAATATCTGTTGGAGGACTAACCGTACTACTAGCACGAACCACAACAGCGCAGCATCACTATATATTCAAGGGTATAAAATTATTCAATAAATTACCCCTAGATATATGATCGGAAAAAAACTACGACAAATATTAAAAAAAAATTAAAATACTCTAGCACTACCTCATAACTTTACTTATTGCTTAGAAATGTTTTTTTTTGCTTTATAAATCCTTTGAATCAATTATTAACTAACCTATAATTTTATTACTTCTATTTCGTATTTTCTCATAATAATAGTTTTTGTAATAATATTTTTAATTTATATGTAAAAATATTTAGTTTTCCTCTCCTAAACACAACCAGCTGCTTTATTAGGAGAGTGATTGAAATTATATTATGTTCTAAAATTGTACTTTAATAAATGTTTCAATAAAAAAAAAATTTAAAAAATTTAGAGGTCATAATAGAGCTACCAACGGTCGGCCTTTAACCAGGTCAATTTCCAAAAAGGAATAGCGATTTAAAGATGACGTAAGTGTAATTAACTTTACAATTAAATCAATCAGTGATTATTTTAATCATAAAGATACGCCCTTGGTGTGCAATAATTTTTTTAATACGAGGGGGGACCCAAAAGTAACGGGAGTTGTGCTGTGATGGAGAGGAAGAATGTGGGAACACATTTTTCGATCAGGTATCCGCCAGGGTCACTTCTACTGAGTCAATGTACGAAGTTGTGTCGCTGTGAGTGCATCGGTTCGCCCGTGAGAATTTTTTTAGTAAAACAACTTTTTCCATTTCGGCGAAAACGTGATGGAAGATTGTCGAGAGCAACGCGCGGCTGCGAAATTTTGTTTCTTGTTGGGGAAATCGGCAAACTATCGTAATGCTGACTGCTTATAGGGATGCTGGCCTAGGTAAACCACAGACTACGAGTGGTTTTCACGTTTTAAAAATGAAGAAATGTTAATTGAAGACCAACCCCGTTCGGGACGCCCCTCAACGTCAAAAACTGCCGAAAACGTCGACAAACTCAATACCCCCGTTCGTGGAGAACGTTGCCCAACCATTGATCAACACTGTGAGATGTCATGGAGTTCAATTCAGAGGATTTTAACCGATGATTTGCCCGTGAGAAGGGTTGCACCCAAATTTGTCCCTCGCCTTCTCACAGACGAGCAAAGGAAGCGTTGACTTCAGGCATGTTTTAAGATTCAAAATCAGCTCGAAGAGGACCCTGAATTTTTTTCCAAGGTTGATCTAGCCCCCTTTGAAAAGGGACATGAAAGGAAAGCGTTTTTCCACTGTGGAGGAGGTAAAACAAAAATCGCGGAAAGACCTAAAGTACATCACGATAAGTGAAATTAAAAATATTTTAAACAATGAAAGAAGTGTTTGGAGAAATGCGTTGTAATCAATGGAGAATACTTTGAAGATGATCAAAATTTGATGTAAAAATATTGTGAAATAAAGAAGTTTTGACGAAATTCTGGTTAATTCTCGTATATAGGTAGGTATATATCGCTTACATCACGAAGCATAATGTTCTGTGAAAAGCAAGTTTTTCACTCATTTAATTTTTTTTTATTCAAAATTATTTTCACCACTATGTTAAGATTATCATGCGAGTCTTAGGCAATTCGTTACATTAACTTGAAATGAAAAAAACAACGCTTTCCATATCAAATTTTGTTGTGAAAAATGAAAAAAGGTAAATTCATTTGCCAAAAGAAAAATCTGTTATCAAAAACATAAAGACGTATTGTGCCTCGGAGTGGGAACATATTCTTACAACACGGAGCCAGATAAATGTAGAAATAAAATTTCTCCATCCTCCGGAATAAAAGAACTTTTCTTATTGTCTCTCGGACCTTTTGTCCCTTTATCTCCTCCAGAAGTTAATTTGCTTCAGATATTACAGTGGCGTTGAAGTTATTTGGGAGATTTTCGCCGGCAGATTTCAGCCATTCCGTGCACTCGGCGCCCCCCGCCCCTGGCCCCGCGGGAAAGCTTTAAGCCACGCCACTGCTTCCGTTAATGGTGATAACGAATAGTTTGGTCCATATGAAAAGTCTTTTCGCGAGACCGCAGTTGTGGCAACTTTCAACCCTTGCTCCGCGCTAGCTCTCTCTCCCTAGCATGAGGCAGTTTAGAAAATAATAATTTTCTACAAATATAAAAAAAGTTAAAAAATATATTCATTCATAGTATTATATACAATTTGGGAGGCGGGTATGGGTACCGTCGTTACTATTTATTAGATAACCAACACTTATGCCATTGGTTACCCCAAGCGGTTCGCTACATTTGGTGACTTAGCCGGGGTTCACGGGGTGAGGTTTGTACAGATATTGGCGGCCGATGCGTCTGCCCACCTGTCATGTGATGGGCAGGATCGAGAGAGATTGGTTGAGGGAAGTTTTTTATTCTCTCCAGCCGGAATCTCTCGACCCATCGCTTTGCACCGCGTTGGAGGGATGGTTGTATTCGTCCGTCACTCCTGGACTCACTGACCCATCCCTCATACCTGTTTCCTTCCCAGAACTTCCTCTCCTTCCTTTTCTTAAAAAAACCCTCTGCACCGCATCCTCAAAGATGACAGGCCCTGTGGGGAATTATTTTCCTCAGCGCCTCCTGTGTGGAGCTAATGTAAAAAAATGGTTATTAGAGAGATACTTTTTCTCGAGAACACATGTCATTTTATTTTCCTTAGTTAGATGTCCTTGAATCATTTTTAGAGTGTGAACTATATACTATTATCCGTATTTTCTTTGCAAGCTTTCCAACAATTAAAAAGATCTATGAGACATGAAGTAAAATGTTTTTTTATACAACAGTACCTACATTTTTTTTTTCATTTGTAAATAATTTCCCACATTATTCACTATCCGTATCCAGTCCATCCCTTCGCCTCCGCTAATAATTTTCTCGGAACAGAACCACCGACCCGGACCACCCTGGTCATAGCGGGGATCAGAACCATTTAGCGGTCGGTCGGCGGACGGGGCAGTAAATAAATTAGCGCCACGCACGGACATCACAGCAACTAGCGTGTAGTGGTCGGAGTGGTCGACATTGATTCCGAATTAGAGTGGTTGCTCGGTTTGTTTAACGCGAGCAGGTATTAAACCTACCACTATTTTGGTGTAATGTACACACCACGGGCAGCGGAATAGAGGCAAAATAAATTATAGCTTGTAAAAAAAAAAAATTGCTATTTATTTCATACCACCCTTTTCCTCCGATTGCTCGTGATTTTTTGGAGATCATTTCGAATATTTTCCGCCCTCATTAAAAAAATTACATACCTCAGAATTTTAATATGGAGACATACAAACTGATTATGGTTCTATATAGCCAATGAATTCACCTATCTTTTGTCGATTATCGCATATTCGTAGGATTTATATAAAAAAAAATTAATAATATAATCGTAAACTTTGGTACTTTGTAAAAAAAATTTGGTCCAATTTTAGTCCACTGTCCAAATTTTTACCTTAGTCGCTCCAGTGGTTCTGAGGATAGTTTTTATTCAAATGCATTTATTTTTTAATGTGATTATCATACAAGAGACGCAATAGAGAACTCCAGTCCATTTTTTTAATGAATAATAACGTTCTAACTTAAATAACTGCATTTTTATTTTTATTTTTAGAGTTAGTTTTAATAGTTAAAATAATTGTCAAAGTTTTAATTTTTCAAGATCCCCCGAAAACCACCGTATGTATGGTGAATCGTGTGACGTCATCCCTCATGAAACATTAGTATGGGATCGGGCAATCAGCTGATCAATTGCCGCCATTTTGAATTCGGTTGTTCGAAGTATTCTTCCTAGAAGTAGCATTACTATTTTTTTTGTGCAGTAGTTTTTGAATATTTTCAATAATATAGATAAACTAACAAGAGATACCTTTATTTTTGAAACATTATTTAGGCCTAAATAATGTTTCAATAAACACAACAACTAAAACTCTATGAACAGTATGTAAGTAAACGAATAAATTAATACAATGGCTTGTGTCATATGGTCATATCATAAATTGCCATACAATGACTTTACAGTGACGTCACGACACGTCAAACAGTGACGTCACCACTAAAATTTGTTTTTACGACTCGATTAAAAATGCTCTTTTTAATATTTTTTTTAAAACTCTGCGTTTAATATTATTAAATAAAACCTATATATTCAGAATCAGCGAATCTCTATGAACATATTTTTTTAAAGCCATAATATTTTTCACTGGAGTTCCTTATTGCCGAGAACTAATAAGACCATGTCATCCCCATTGGGGTATGATGTAAGGCTGAATGGTGTGGGGTAAAGGAAGGAGATTCGAAGGGGGAAGGTTGGGAAGTTCTTAAACTTTGTTATTTAGTTACTAAATATACACGAAGTGTTAACAAAAAAGAAACACTTTAAACGGTATTTAATTAAGTAAAACTTATAAAATTTTTCACCACCATAATAAATTGTTTTTCGCAAATTTCTATTCGGAATATGGTGATATATAACATTTAGGTGTCTTTATTTGCAGCACTAATTTTTGCAAAGTTTCGTTTGCTTCTAGAATTTCTCGTGTTTTTTTTTCCAATCTGAAAAATATCAGACTAAACAAAAATCACACATACGAGTAAGAAATAAAATAAGACGTCAGTATCTGAAAATCATATCATGTACTGCCCTCACTAGCGAGTGAAATTTGGGCACAGATAACCGAATTACTGCATAACACGTTGAATTTGCAGTTCAGATGATTTCCCGGCCACTGTGCGATTTTCGGTGAGTTAAGCTGGTTGCTAAAATTTGAAAATACGATGAAAATGTTATCGAGGAATTGAAATTTTGATGGGTTGGGTTATATTATGAAATATTCCTACATGAACACCTACCATCATTTTCCCTTAAAGAACTAAACAGACTCAGAAATAATGAACTGTTCTTCCTCAATCAACACTCGACTAATTATGGATATAATTCACCTCCGTCCAGAATGGGTAGAATGGTCAAATCAAGTCAAGACCTTTATTTTTTGGGATAAACCTTAGTGGTTTTTGTCGGTCACTAAACAATTGAAGGCATTTTATATCTCTTTTTTATTTTAGCAAAGTCTTGACTTGACTTGTCACTTCTAAATCACTTCTCTTTTCTTATGTTTATCTCTGTTTTGTCGTTTCTTTCATATACCATCCTTTATTCTTATAATGTACATTTTCCAAAATTTCATGTTATTTTATTATAAACCAGCTGTTACCCGGCAGGCGTTGAAATGCCATATTCAAAGAAATAAATGGTTTCTACCTGCATGTCCTTTCCCATGCGTCCCCGTTCCCCTCATGCCTCCCGCCTTCCCCTTTCGCCTTCCGCCTTCTCCGTCCACCCTCTTCCCTCTCCCACTCCACAGTCCCGCAAACCCCCCCCCCCCCCCGCGTCCCATATATTCAGTCCCACTACATTCAGTTTTCGAACAGCTCGCGTGCCACCTACAACAATTTTTTTATTCAAATTTTCATTTTTCGTATATTACAAATATTCATTTTTGTATATTATAAGAACAATCAATCAAATTTTGTACCAATTTAAAATATCTATAATTTTAAAAATCTATAGACAATTTTTATTTTATTTATTTATTTATTTTTTATTTTTTTATTTTTTTATTTTTTTATTTTAGCATATAAAATATAATGTTAAATGTACATTATGTAATAATTTGTGTACATTCATGTTCAAATATCTTAATTAATACCACTCTTCCATGGAAGCATTAGCTTGTGTCTGGAAGAGTAGTGTACATTTTTTAAATGCTTTATTATATCTTAAGTTCTTAAATTACAATGTGAATGTAAAAAAAAAACAATAAGTTGTTAGTTCGGTTTAATGTAATTGTAATTATAAGTATTTATCAACTATCAAACAATTCTATTATTTGGATAATGTATCTAGAATTATTGTAATTAGTTGTCGAAAACAAAACAAAATTTAACTTATTTGAAGAATGGAGTATCACTAGGAAACTGAGTTATAAGTTATTTTTGAGATTAGATTAGTTGGAATCTTTTATTTTTATTTTTTTGAGATTATCTTTAAAATATTTTTTAACAGTGTTTATTAATTTGATTTTATCATTAATTTTTCTAATTTCATCCGGTAGTCGGTTGAAAATAAGTCTTCCTTGATAAGTATAAAAATTTTGTGCGAAGGAAGTTAAATAAATAAATAAATTTAAATAATTTTTTTTTTTAATATTAAAATTCTTTTAATATTAAAAAAAAAACAGCTGCCTGCTAAATTCAATTTCATCAAACGCGCGAAGTGTCAAGCTATGAGTTAAAATAGTCGTTAATTTTTCTGAAATTATTCAATTTTATGCGCAATTTTTTTTTTCAGTAAAACCTTCTACAAAGTATTAGAAAACTTAAAAAAAAATAATGAAATATGTAAAGTTATTCTGAAGTTATGGCGTGACCAAGGGAAACAGGGATTAATTTATATACGTATATATGTAGATAGATTGGATGTAAGTCCGTTAATAAATAAATACATAAATAGGTCCTTAGTTTTCACGCCATGACTTTTTTTAAATTTCTAGAGAGTTGGTTTTATAGACACGACTTGAATCCTGAACTACAAGTAGATCGACACTTAAACAAGCTAAGCCTTCACATTCATTTAAATGATCACGTTAAAAGATGTTCCACCCGAATATTAATATGGGTTATGAGATAAAGTGATATTTTTACAATACAATAACTTATTTTCTACTGTAAATGTCAAGGCATCCGGAACTGAACCCACGAGTTTCGAAATGGCAATAAAAAGTCATCATTTACGCTGTGTGCCAAATGTAACCTCATTGGCTCATAAAATCGCAGTCAATTGTCATATTTTGGGGTCAACCGTAATAATGCTCAACGATTTGGACTGAGTTATTATTTTTTACTTATTTCGTTGAAATTTATACCATTGCTAGTAAATAGCAAGTAGTATAAAGCTTCGATTCTGTATCGAAGTATCGGAATATTTTGAATGTATTTTTACACTAATCATAATTTTTTGCTACATTTAAAGTATAATAATTATAATTATCAAAATAAGTCAATAAAGACAAACTTTAACAGATCAATAATCATAGTTCGGTTTTTTATCATAATATTGTAATGATTGTTTTTGTTTTAAAATACTTATTGCATTCAGTTCCCTCCAGTATAAGTACTTACCTAGTTCTCACCTATTTATTACACTCATATACTCTCTTTATACTTACTCATGTTACATTTAGTTGGTACTTAAAGAAACCTTATTTTTCTTTCTTTTTATAATAGTGCATACCAAAAAAAGAAAAAAAAAAATCATAAGAAATGAATGATATTAATTTATAATTTTTTTTATTTTTTATTATTTTACTTAGATATACTTAGATATGTTTACACTTACGAGTACTAGACTCCAATTCAAACAACTATCCTCCGTTGGTCACCATGATACAGGCAGCTGCCTAGTATAGTGACCTAATGTATCTCCTGAAGTAAATTTATTATGTATGTAACATGTACTTATAAATAAATAAATAAATAAATAGTATATCAATAATCATAATTATTTAGTTAAGGACCACCACGTTAAAAAAATGTAAATAATATTGTTATCAACTAATTTTATTGTGCAGTGTGCCTCAAAATCTTGCGAATGTTTTTCCGGTCTATTGTTCTGGAACCAACAGTCACTTACTAGATTTATTACAATTACCTAAGTTTATTAAGTTTCTACTTGTGGTTGGCTTTGGTATATGTCCGTACGCATTATATAAATCTATATATATATATATAGATTTATATATATATATAAATATATATATATATATAGATTTATATAATGCATATTGATTTTATATGTATATATATATATATATATATATATATATATATATATATGTTATGATTAAGGTTTTCACGGGTGTAAGATGTAGAACAATTTTCTCGGTTTACCCGCGTAACGTAGTCCTTAAAAGGACTTTTTAACTCCTGACGTTTCGGACAGATCACACTGTCCATCTTCACTGTCAGTTACTTCACTGTGTATCTACTGTCAGCCCCGCCCCCCACCCCCTCAACCATCAATCACCTGCAACCCGGGTACTTCGTTCTAGACATAAGAAGTGACTTGCACTCACTTAAGTTTTAGCTTTTGGACCGAACAGACATGCGAAAGCTATCAGTTTGAGACAAAAACTCAAGACATAAGGCCTCTGAAGATGGACAGTGTGATCTGTCCGAAACGTCAGGAGTTAAAAAGTCCTTTTAAGGACTACGTTACGCGGGTAAACCGAGAAAATTGTTCTACATATATATATATATATATACATATAAAATCAAAATAAGCTTGCTCTATGTATGTAAGTTGTCTATCCATTGCTATATTAAGCATGGGAAATGTTTGAAACTTTCAAAATTCCTTCTTTCCACTTTCCACCCCAGCGAAGGTTTCTGGATTATTACATATAACCACATGACGATACATCTGAAAATTTTATAATTATTACAAAAGCTCTTACGAAACTATCAAATATGTCACAATTTGAGAATGATATTTTGCAAACCACCGATTGTTCAATCAAAATTAAATTTACGAATAAACTCTTCAAATTAATGAATTTACTTGAAGTACCTACTAAGTAAGTAAGAATTATAGTTATTTTGAATATATACCTTGGTTAGGTACCAAATTTGATTGATTGTTCTAATATGAATGTTTGTAATACATGATAAATTGAATAAATAAATTGTAATATTGTAAATTGCAAAACTGAATGTGCTAGGACTGAATACAAGGAAAGCGGGATGGGGTTTGGCGGGACGGTGGAGTTGCGAGGGGAGAGGGAACGCGGGGAACGTGGAAGGGGAACGCGTGAGGGAAAGTAGACACCGAAAGTGAAGGGTTGGCGGAAGGGGAACGGAACGAATGAGAAAGGACACGCAGGGAGAAAAAATTGCTTTATTAAGTGGAATTTCAAAATGAGATCGCTGGTAATAAACAAAATTAAACTTATCTTCACAAATTACTCTTCACAGAAACTTCACTGTGTTTGTAATGATACCTACATAGATCATATATTTTTATTTTACTCGTGGGTACTATAACAATAATGTACTAGGTTTCCTTTTTTCTTACTTAATATTATGAATTTAATTTGAACTAAGATTGTCAATCTGACTCTACTAAAACGGAAATTTCATAGTTGACAGTAAAAGAATTTAAGGTTCTGTAAAATAATTTATATGTTTTTATTATAAATGAATTATTAACATCACATTTTATTAACATCACCTTATTATTCATGAAATAATTTCCCAAGCTGTGTTTCGCACAAACGCTCAAATTAAGCATTCGCGATGTGAACTGGAAATGTTTTGGAACATAATGAATATTGGCGAGGGAGGAGGGAGCAGATTAGACTGCATCAAGCCTTTAGCTGATTCAAGGAAAAGGTACAAAAAATACAAGATTACTTATTTGATTTAATTTTTTTTTGCTTTACATACAAGCGATATTTTTTCATTTTAATATATACAGATAGATTTTGGCTATTTGAAAATATAAAAAGTTAAAATACGTAGGTATTACTGGCAATATTTGGCAACTGTGTGATATTTTCTCCAATCTCAACGTCTGCGCCGTTTTTTTCGCACTAAACTTATATTCGGATTTGAGGCCAAAATAATAAACCAAGCTGAAAAATTCCCTTTTTAATAAAGAAAAGTTCTAGCAAATATCTAGAACGCGTACGTGTTAATTTGTTTTTTTTTTTTGTATTTTAAATTATAAAATATAAGGGTCATTAAAGGATTAAATTTTTCATGATTTTAGAGATATTTTTTCCATTTTTTAAGTTAATTATAATTGTTAAAACACTAAACTTGCTCCTGTTACTATGTAAATATAAAATAAAAGAAACATCATAAAAACGGTTCTCGGGCCGAAATTTAAAAAATTACGTGAGATTGGCGTAAATTTGAGTTCAAGCGTAAATCGGTCGTTTTTAATTTTAAATTAAAGCCCGTCAATACGGTTTTCATAATAATGTATATTTATTTTTAATATTATATTATACTAGCAGACCCGGCCACACGTTGCTGTGGCTAACGAAACTCAACGCCATTACCCAACCTTTATAGAATCCACACCACCCGCTTGCCATCTGCCCGTTGCCTGAATTGAATATTTGAATTTCTCGGCTTTTTTCTACCATAATAAGTATGTATTATACCAATAAACCTTCCTCTTGAATCACTCTATCTATTGGTGAAAACCGTAT
The DNA here is from genome assembly GCA_929108145.2 of Limnephilus rhombicus. Lineage (NCBI taxonomy): Eukaryota > Metazoa > Arthropoda > Insecta > Trichoptera > Limnephilidae > Limnephilus > Limnephilus rhombicus. The sequence continues at coordinate 28,858,627 of OV815278.1, forward strand.
GAAAATCTGTTGCGTAATTTAAAAGATCTATGCGAACATACATTTTGAGCGACTTCATTTTATACTATGTAATGATTACATAATATGTACAATATAGGTAGGGAAAAATTATTTTTTTAAATTATTATCATTAACTCACAAATAATTGTCAAAGTTGTGTCTAAACTCATGAAAAATAGAATACTTTAATGGCGTACATATTATAATTAAAATCATAAATAAATAAAGCAGCACATATCCGTACCATATATTTGCTGTACCCTTTGATTAAAAAATATGATATTTTAAAAAATCAACAGTCCTGCACCAAAGCAAAAAATAATTAGTTTTGAAAATAGCTGGTAGGTTTACGTATTGCTTGATTTGGGAGGCGGGTATTGGTATCGCCGCCTTTGAAACCATTTATATAACCAACGCCCCTGCCATAGGTCACCTAAAATGGTTCGCTAGGTTTGGTGTGTTAGCAGGGGTGTCCGGATTCACGGGATGAGGTTTGTCTAGTTTTTGGCAGCGAATGCGTTTGCCCACCGTGGTGTGGCGGGCCGAATCGAGAGAGACTGATTAAGGGAGACCTAATCTAGACATCTCCCGCCGAACTCTCTTGACCCATTGCCTCCCAGACTCCTTCCCACTCCTCATAACTTTTTCCTTTCCAGAACTTACTCTCCTTCCTTTCCCTAAATACCCCCTCCACACAGCATCCCTAAAGATGACATAGGTCTTGATGAATATACTATATACTCAGGATCTCCTTTGCGGAGCTAATGTAAAAAAGTGTTATCTTTGTTAAATGAGAAAGTATTTATTGTACTGTTATTTACACGTTTTTAAATGTGTTTGTATATGTTCAGCATATATTGTGTCTGCAAAAGTCCTATAGGCGTTCAAAAATAAATTTAGGAAGTTTTTACCGCTCGCTTTGTCAATTTCGAGAATTATTTGCCTGATTTGTATCGTGACAAGCTTAAGACCCATGAACACTCTTTCCTTTCTTTAAAACGCAGCCTTTCTTCTTACTCCACACAGCTTCTCAAAATATGACACACCTAGGTCTTCCTCTTCGGAGTAAATTCGAAACTATGAAATCATCAATCAGAATCCAAGCTTAAATAAGATTTTTTAAAGCTTTCTTTATTATCCTAACCCTAACATAATATTAAATATTTGTTTACGTTCTATGTGAAAAGGTTGAGAAGTTCAGTCCTGTAAAATTATTTCCATACAAACGGGTCCCTAAGACCTCTGATAGGACCGGTGTCGTCAAAACAAACCACTCGACTCCCATTGTGCAAAACGTTCAAGGATTAAATGAATTGCCCATAATATTTACATACAAATAGTTTGGCTACGTGGTAGTGGATATTTTTCGCCCGCAGGGGAGGTGTAGACGAGATTCGCGATGAAACATAACATTTTTGAATAAAATTTATAAAATAACATTTAAACTCGACGGGAACACTGAACAGTTCTTAATTATTCTCAAATTAATAAATCCGCAATGATAACTATATGAAGTTGCTTTGTTGCCTGTTTGTTTGGTGAAATTTGGGGTTATGCAATTTGTACGGCTTTTCTGTCAACTTTGTCAATATCATTTTTTGGTTACCTGTCCAAATGGAAAATCATTTTTCTGGGTACCCAAAAGGGCCATATTTTTGTTTCGTGCATTTTTTAATTTTTCAAAAAATAAGTTTCATAACTATCACGGGCAGAGAGGGTAGTAAAAATCGTTCAATAGCAGAGTATTTAGTTCATACGGCTAGCAGTTGGATGGATTGAGTTAGAAATTCCGTAGAACGGCAGGTACTGACTTATTTCTTTATGTGAAAAAAATGTATGCTATGAAAATTCAATTATTTATTTTAAATTTTAATTATATAAAACACAGTCTTTACCTAAAAAACACTAATTTTATTAAAATATATTTATATGAATTACACTTTTGTTTTCATGTTTGCATGAATTGCATGAAATTAGTTTACTTCCCGACTTCCAATCGAGCTGAAACTTGGTAAATAGATTCCTTGTCAACAACAATGCATTTTATCAACTGATGGTTATCACGCATACACACACGTGGAGATAAATGCACGTTTACGAAAATCGAAGAAATGAAGGCTCTTAATATTTGAAATACCAACTTACGATTTAGCCCGGTTGGTGGCGCGGTTGATTACGATCACTGGGTAAGAAGATTCAAACTCATTTTTTTTAAATACCTTTGGAAATGGATGTAGATATTATACTATAAAAGTTTTGATTTTAGGGGACGATTTTTTATTTTGGTAGGTATTGTGTGCGTATCTCCAATCATCAATGTATTTGTTGCGTATCTAAAGATGTTCAACGATTAAACATCCGTATAACTTAACTTAGCTCGGGTTAGTTAATACTCAATTAGGAGTGAAAATTATATCCGACTGTTGCCCGTAAACTGTATTTAACCTTACTCCTCACAGTCCTTACTTTACCCCTTGAGATGTAGAAATGTGACAATTTCTGGAATTAAATCCTTAATACTCTCATCTTCCCCATCTGCAGGCAAAGGAGCATATTTAGTGGTAGCATAATTCAGAAGATGCATCTCATTAAGTCTAGGGTTGGGTAGGGTGGCGATAAAGTTACTCTAACTTCACATGGCGCATTGCAATTCTAAGGAATTTACTATAATTATAATCTTACGTGAGTTAGACGTTAGGGTAGTAAATCGACCCATTTGTAGGTATTTGTAGGTATTCGTATGTAGAAATTGATCTCTGACACAAGATATTAATTTTTCACACATTAAGAGGAACGGCATTTAATTTTTCTATTGTTTTGACACTTTCATAAACCTTCCTATACATATTTGAACTTGTAAATTGTAACAGTAATTGTTAATTTTTTTACCCGTCCGCCCCTTGTGTCCCCCCCCCCAGAAAAAAAATCCTGGATCCACCTTTTTATGGATACGAGCCATTTTATTTATTTTTGTTTTAAATTATGTTAAACAGATAATTAAAAATCAATTTTGTTTTCTTTTTGGAGGCAACTATAGAATTTTTTTGTGAGTTAATTATAATTACTAAAAAAACATATCTTAACTTATCTATTACGTTAATATAATGAAAAAAATACAACATTGTGAAAATACATCTTTTGGGTAGTAATTTTTATTAATAAACGACAAATTTATGTTCTGACGTAAATAGGTCATTTGTAATTGAAATTTTCACCCATTAAAATGCTTTCTTTAAATATATTTTTTTAATTATTTCATATTTCATCATGTTTTTATAAGAAATAATGTAATTTTTTTTAAATGAAATCTTTACTCATAAACCTAAGTTGCCTCTAAAATCAAGAAATAATAAAATATTTATTGACCTATATTTTATAAATTAAAATACAAACAAATAAAGCAGTACACATCCGTAGTAGATATTTGACATACCTTTTGATTACAAAACGGATTTTTCAATTTGGTTAGGCATTTTAGGCAAATCCAAAAATTAAGATTAGAATGAATCGTACCAAAACCAACCTTGCATCCGTTCCCCTTAATGCATAAAGCCGAAATCTGATAGTTTGGCAAATATATTTAAAAAAAATTACTTCCGGATACAAGAACAAAGGGAAATCATTCTCCGGGGACATAATTCATCTCTAGGGATGTTTTTGGTGGAGGGGGATTTTCGTGGGAGTTTTTGTTAGAAATTAATAAAAAAATTAAATCGAAAATTAATTTAGTTAATAAAATAATAGCACCATGTAAATCACCTCTACTTACGATGTTTCCATGTAATGTTGACTCCTCCCACCGTTCTCCCCCTCCACCAAAACAAAAATGTCCAGAAATTGTTACATAGTCAATGCCCAAGAAATACAAAAAATTACCCAATATATTTGTGGCAGGTGGAATTCAAGTTTTGTCAGGTTATTTGTAAACTTAGAAGGTTTGTGGAAAATTTTGAAGTAAAACTTCTTTACGCACGCTTGACTTGGGGAGTAAGCTGGTGAATGCATGACGAGAGCGTTACGAAAAGTGTGGCGAACGGTAGTTGAGAGGGAGATATAAATTAGTGAAGATAGAAACAGAGAGAGTTATGTTTCGTGTATTACTAGGGCCAAGAGACAGAGGTGCGAGTATACATATTATTTCTCTCTTTCTCTCATAGCCAGTAACGTTTCGTATATCTAAGACAGTGCATAGCCCAGTCAATAAACGCATTGGACTGGAACAAATTAAGGGAAAGCTGAATTTTTGCAGGTGGATAGTGCTTCTTACAGGTAGTATTTTCACAAAAGTCCCCACCCCTCCCCCGCTTGCTTTCCCCCCTGCCCCTCTCCAAACTTTGAAATTGTAGAGTTCCATAAAATCCACTATATCTCCTAAACTATCCAATATATCTGAAAAAAATAACACCATTATAGTTCTTAAAAAGCTGTCTATAAAAAAAATTTCATATATTTTTTGTTATCTACTACGGTTTGGCAAATAATAATGACATTGTCGGCATAAAAAATTTTTTTTTCGTTAAATTTTGATTTAAAGGTGAATATTTTTTTTTGTCTGAAGGAACACGCAAAAATGTTTCAAACAAACTATTTGCCAAATTTAATAAGCTTTAAAACGATATATAACATTGCTTACTTTTATCCTTAATACTGGTCAAAATCCGACTCAATTGCAGGGCGGCACGGCGCCGCGGCGTGCGGGCAACCTAGTCAGCTGTGATTGCAGGTGACCGATTTGTGCTTAGATAGCACTATTTATAGTTTTAAATTGGAACATCGAGTACTTTTTAATTTATTTACCATATAAAAACACTTTAAACACTTAATAGTATTTGCAATAAAAGTACGAAAAAAAATCCAATAAGTTCAAAATTATATAACTTTTCGATGTGTTGCTGAAGGATAGTCCATTGCAGTGGCCACACATATCAGAACACTCTAGTCCTGCCCTTCGACAGCTGCACGACTTTCCGCACGAGGTTTTACAGTTACAATTATCAATTAGAAGTTCATTTGGATTCGCGGGACATGTCATTTGTATGTGTTAACTTATATTCTCTTCTTTGCCATCCCCATTTATTAGATGGTAATTCATTTCCTGGCCAAGTTTGAACTAGGAGGTATGTCCTCAGGAGATACTGGCGGGCCACGTTCTTTACAGTTACACAGTTTTCCATAAATCTTCTAGCCCACTTCCTTCCGTGATGCGGCCAATAAATCCTAAATATTACATTAACAAATGAAAAACTTCTAGTCGTAAAATAATTTTTGAAATTTCCGATGATCCGTCAGCCCCCGGTACCATTTCATTAGCTCTGAGAAAAAGCGGGTTGGTCGAAAGTTACAATGCATGTTTGATTGTTCTTTTTACATTGTTCTGTTGGGAGACATAGTCCAGTGTACACTGAGGATGGATTATTGGAATCAATATCAATAAATGGAACAGCCATTACTTAACTGGTTCAATAATCCACACAATCGTTCATAGCGACGTTTATAAACCCCTTCCATTCAACTTTTGAATGCGAACCACCCTTGCGTGCCCTTCAGCGCCCTTGAGGTGATTTTTCACGAAAATGGTGCTTTATAAATCAGCCAAATATTATTAATTGGTTAGAGATACAAAATATAATGAATCGGCATGCTCTTTTATAGAAGATGTACATTCGCTGATATTTTTATGGTTACATATTCATCATTCATTGTATATACACACACTTGTATGTATTGATGACAAAAAAGACCTAGGCCTTGCAGATGCTATTATGGCGTGGTTAATTACTAAACGTCTTCTCGTAATATCAGGTCCATTATCATACAACCTCTTCTTTGTTATAGTTGAAGTGAACAGATTCAGAGTTTCAGGAACTAAATCATAATCCCCTCCAGAGATTTCCGGAATATCAGGATTGATTTCACAATCATATGGCATTTTTTTAATATCTTCTTTGATTATTTCTGCGGCAGCAAACGTTAAACGTTCCAGATTTGCTTTCATTTCTTTGTTTCTGCACCAGTCATCTAGTATCTCAAAACTTGAGTGAGACATTCATATGGCAGTTTTTCTGCCAAAAATATATGTATACATCCGAACTTGAAAATTGTTGATTATTCGTTTTTTTTTTTCAGAAATGTATCTGAGTACGGAAGATCAGTGCCACAAATATCTATTACTATTTCCCTTAATTTCTCTAAAGTAAACTGAAATTCATCAGTATTTTCTAAGAAATTACAGAGTTTAAGCTTTTTTGGCTGAATTATCGTCTTTAGATCTTCCTACAAACTTACTTTTTGAGTTAATTTACTTTTACAGAACTTCTTGAAAAGGCTGTTATGATAGCGAGCTTCTGCGGCGACAAAATTAAACACACTTAACAGTTTAGATTTTACTTTTACACCCCATTTATCATCTTTTGTATTGCAAGCATTCATCAATGTTTCTCTTATTTCCATTGTTAACACCAAACGCATTTGCTCGCGATATTTATGAGGTAGTGTATGAATAAAAACTTTTTTTGTCTCAAATAATACAGTTCTCCATCAAAATAAATATATTTTATAAATGACTTAGGAATCGCTGATGTATACTGCTAGCCATAGAATACTTTTTCTACAATCTATGTATGTGCACGGTTACGCTATCCAAACTAGTTAATTTAACATGATTATTGTCATCATTTTCAATACTAGCGTTAATATGCATTTGTAACCACTTCGTTACTATAACAACATTTCCTGTAAGGTCAGTTTACATAAAATACACAATACACAATAGGTTCTCTGCAGTTTGTTAATTTCTTGTTAATTAATTGTTTCTCAATATTTTTACCCGATGTAGGTGGTAAAACGCACAAAAAACTTGAAAGCTTGGCACAATAACATCAAAATATAACGCAAAAAACCCACACACCTTAATCTCAAGATAAAGGAGATGAAACTGATTATTTTTATTCAATTTTTTCATTTGTTTCAACAATAAAATAACAAGTAGCGACGCGACAAGATCGTCAAACATACACGCCGCTCCGTGTTACGACCAGCGGACGTACTAAATTAAGCGCTTATCCACATATTTTCGATAGAAATTAAGTATATAAGTAAACACTGTTATACACGCTTTTAAAGCTTATTAAATTTGGTAAATGATTTGTTTGAAATATTTTTTCATATTCTCTCGGACAAAAAAAATATTCAACTTCTCATTATTATTGGCCAAACTAACACAGATAATAAAAAAAATGAATAACATAATTTTTTGGCAATTTTGTAAGAAGTTAGGTGATGAAATTTTTTTTATGATATATGTTTTGGTTTATGAGATATAATCGCTTTAGTAGAAGCCCACATTTTAATGTTTGGGAGGGCACAGGGGGGGAAGCAAGCGGAGGAGGAGTGGGGAATTTTGTGAAAATACTCCCTAGGGTACGTACTACTTACGTGCAAAAATTCAGCTTTCCCTTAATTTGTTCCAGTTCCTCGTTTTTTGTCTAGATTGACTGGGCTAGCAGGCCTATTGTCTGTATCACACTGTAGGAGGAAGAGAGAGCAGTGCGCTCGCACATTTTCTTTCTCTCTTCCTATCATATAGATGGAGCTAAAGAAGTTTTACGTCAGTCGTGTGGTCTAAAGCACACTCGATTTTTTTTTATTTCTCATCAATGTACCGTTTTTACAAGAGGATAAGAGTTATTTTTTTATTTTTTATTATTAAGTTAAAAGAAATATAATATTTCGCTTTCTTAACTTAAGTACAGAGCATATATAGTACAGGTGTAGTAGTAATATTTTTAATTTTGTTCCAAAATCTTAAGTTTAAATAGTTTTTTTTTAAAGGTTTTTATATACTTTTCTGCTTTAAGGTTATCTGGAAGGAGATTATATAATATGTGAACTCCCTCGTGGCCAATACTTTTCTTGCCACTTTCAGTCTTGACAGTATTTGTATACAATTTATTGTGTTGTCTAGTATAATGTTCGTGTACTTGTGATGTTTTTATAAATGTTGTTTGAGTGTATAAGTCCATTTTGTATTTTGTAGATTAAAAGACATATGTTATATTCATACAATGTTCTTATTTTCAAAAGATTCATTTCCTGGTATAGTTTTTTTGTGGGAGTGTCTGGGTTATAGTTGAAGAGTTTTTTAATAACTTTGTTTTGTATTATTTGTAATTCGTTTAAGTACGTAATGTATGTGTTTCCCCATATTTCTATTAAATAATTTAGGTGGGACTGTATTAAGCTAAAGTATAAGCCTCTCTTTACCTCTGTTGGTAGAAGATGAGCAATTCTACCAAATACACCAATTAATGGGATGATTTTTGTTTTTAGTTTTTCTACCTGTTGTTTAAATGTCAGATGTTTATCAATATATAAGCCCAAGTATTTTTCGCTATCTAGAATATGTAGGTCTCTTTCTTCTATTTGTAATGGTTTATGCGATGGTATTATTCTTTTAGGTGAGCTTAAGATCATGTAACCGGTTTTATTAATATTTATTGTTAATATATTTTTTATTAGCCAATCGTTTAGTACACTAAAATCCATTTGAGATTGTTCTAATAGACTTTCTAAGTTTTTTCCGAAGTAAAATATTGCCGTATCATCTGCGTATTCTATCATATTCTAGGTCACTGATTGCACCGATATAATTACATTGTTCTACAATTCCAAATTTGCGCCCTTAAATTTTAGCTTATCAGAACTTTTACAGCATAGTTTGTCATTATTTACCCGACGATACCAATCAAAACGATAACTCCGTAAAACTTATAGTAGACGTTACCATTACCTTTACGGCTTTAACTAATCCTTACAATTAAATTGGTTATAGTTGTAGTAGTAACTTAAGTTAAATAATGCTTACCACACACGTAGTTTCAACATTAAACAAATATTACTTCTATTAACCTGTAAAATTTATTAGGATTACGAATGTACTAATAGCAAAGCGATTTTGCGCAATTCGCTATAATAATTTCTCGAGATAATCATCAAAGTCTAAGCCTAGCATAAACTGAATAGCAAATCGTATACTACTCTTAATAGTCATTCTCGTTCTTCGTTTAACGGTAATGTAATAATGTTATTATTGCAGTTCGGGGCCTTCATTTGTATACGCAACGCTAATACTGAATAATGGAAAATGTTTGTTAAGCCTGCCATTAAGGCATTGCAAGAGTCAACTATCTTGTTTAATGAAGTAGTATTGTGATAAAATAATAATTTTAAAGTAATTTGCATATAAGAGAGAAAGAGAGAGTGCATGGGTGCACACGACGGGTTTCATTTAATTAATTTCATTTTTTATTATTGTGTAAATTGCAAATAAATCGGATAGTCAGTAAACCTATCAAATACAAACACTTTATTCTACACTTCGTGTTTTGTTTTTAGATTTGAGAGTTTATAAAGCACACCTTAACAATTTATTTATTTTATTTTTTTGTTATTTATTAGCGACTAGACAAAATATCAGTGGCGGCTCGTGACTGTTATGTGGGTGGGTGTGCTAGAGTGCTAATATTAAAAAAAAATCATTAAAGATATTGTTGTAAGCGAAAAACAATTTTTTTTTTAGAAAATTTGTTTTTTGTATGAAAATTTTCAGTAAATCCGTGTGGCGCACGGCCAAACTAAAATTTCCTGAAATTTTGCAAACAAAAAAACGATTTTCGGAAAAAAAAAAATTTTTGGCCACAACAACATCATTAATCCTGTTTTTTTTTTTAAATATTAGCACTCTAGCACACCCAAAAGTCATGAGCCGTCACTGCAAATATACAATACATACAAAATTATTTGGCAGTCGGGTATGGGTACCGCCTCCCCGGGAACCATTTATTGGATAACCAACACCTCTGCCACATGTCACCCCAAGTGGTTCGCTATGTTTGGTGACTCAGCAGGGATGCCACTACTGGCTGGTTGAGAGAGACATTTTGATCTCTCCAGCAGCGCTATCTCGGAACGTCGCCTTACACCGCAGTGGGAGAGTTGGATCACACGTCTAAAAAGACCATCCACACAGCCGCCAAAAATAACATAGGCCCCATGGGGAACTTTATAAAAAAAAGTAGAGCTGGGCGGACTAAAGTTATTAGGGAACGTACCCATACTATATACGTGACCAACTTTTTGCAATTTTTAACCCCCCCCCCCCCCCCCGGGGACTAAAAACCTAAGCACCCCGCCGCTCATTTGTTCCAAGCGTGGTATTTTGACACATAGTATGGGCACGTTCCCTTACATATTCATTTATATCGTTTTCTTTATCTTTTTAGTGCTGTTTTCAGAGAGTTCATTGACTTTTTTTCTGCCAGACTCTAATTCTTGAATTGTGTTCATTATACTTTTCTATTGGTTTAATATTTGGGGAAGGATGTTGTGGACCTTTATTGCAAAATATAAGTAGTATATTAGTCCTAATTTGGTTTTATAACATGGAAGGTTTTTAAGTCATTTTAATTCAGTGTTATAGAAAAGCAGTCTATGCAGTAAAGGGTTATGTATTTTTGAAATTATTAGTGTTCGTTGCAAGAAATACACGATCGAAAATTGAAAATATGTATATTATCTACTATTAAAAACTACAATAATAAAACACAGCCCGGGAATGAATTTGGCAAGCCAGGCTGCGAGCTAGAAAAACAACTATATATAATACCTAGAAATAACACAATTTAACAATACCTTTCAACAAAGACAAATTAAAAATATGTTTCATAATTCTCAACGACGAAACGAAAAAATGTTAAAGTTTTAAGTATACAGTACCTACACTTTACATAATTATTTTTCTTAAAAGCTGCTCACACACTGCACCAGTACGTAGGTATATTACAGCTTTTTATTATTTTGCTAGTTATATTACAGAGATTTATTATTTTACTAGGTACATTACAGATATTTGGTTTTTCAACATTGTACGCAGTACCTAAGCACGTGAAACTTGAAACCCCGTGTAGTTTACCCTTCGGCGCATATTTACTGTAAATCGACTTCAATGCGTACTTTAACATAAGTTTATTATGTTTTATTGAGACTTTAATAGTGCCGAGGTGTAATGAAAGCTGATTTTCTTTAAGCTGGGATGAGTATAATGTCCCCTTCCTACTACCTACGCTGTTTCTGCGATCCTGAGAGGAGGTCAGTAAAGGGTGAAAAGTTATGTAGCTGGTAAAGGAGTAGGTACATTACCTGATTTGTAATTTTAGAAAATGTCTCGTTTCTCAAAAATGCATTATATTTTCGTCACGATGAATTCATTTAATTTTTAGAACAGAATTCATTACTACAATGAGCCAGTCTTATAAAAAATAAATGAAAGTCATTTCATTTTGTTTTGAAGAGTTTTAAACTTTAATGTACATTTTGTTACTTTATATTTTAAATTTTCTGCCATGTAATGTTGGCTCCTCCCACCATTCTTCCCTTCCCCCAAAATCACCCCTTTCACTACCCCACCTAATTAAATCTAATCATTTTTGTACTTGAAAAGAATTTTTAAGTTCGTTTTAAGTTTAGTGGTGAATGACACGGATGCGTCGAAACCGGTAGCAGACAATTTAAAATATAAAGTCACAAATGAACAATGAAAATTTCTTCAAAACAAAACTAAAAATGGTTACATAGTTAATGCCCAAGAAATACAAAAAGAAAGTCATCTCGTTTCAGTTAGGAAGACATCATACCGCCCAGACGAGAGGCTACCGTTGAGGTTTAATACGTACTTATTATTTATGATCAGTTATTTTTATCACTTGTTATTATGATCAGTGAACTAAAGTTAATCTTCTTCTTTCCCTTCACATTTTCTCTCCCCTTTGATCTACTAAAGTCTAAACATCCCTTACACGGGTATACCACAGTTCCACTGGTTCTGAAGATTACGAACTATTGGGCTTGTTAATAAAAGTATCTTCCTTAAAATTAAACGAAATGACAAAGATTACGGAACAAAATGTATTTTCGTGTTGTTGAAATGCTTTTATACCTATTACACATCACATGTAACTTTTTAGGTTTTTGAAGAGTCCAACCCCTGAAATTTGACTATTATTCGTAAAACCTATTCCAAATACATCACCAAATAGGTAAACGTAAACGGCTATATCAATTTTCCTCCACGAGCCTAGGCTTAAATAGTGGCAGTCCATCCCTTAAGTTTTCCTTTTAAGAGATAGCACTCCAAGCCCATGCTGTTAGCTGTTATTGCCCAAGTTGTTTGTAAGGCGATAGCGGGCTAAGAGCGGCCGTGCTCGCTGTGTTATTCCCAATATATGGGCCCATTAAACTGGCGGCCAGTGTGTGGGTATAGCACTAAAACACGGATTATCTTCCGTACGTGGGTAGATAAAGATGAAAGTATTCCAAGCTATTACCAGGTCTTATTCTAATACGGGGTATTAAGTAAGCGCGTCGTCGCGAACGGGTTAATTCACTGTTTAGCTTTCAACTTCTGGGGGTGGTTTTTGATACGGAGTCCTTCAAACCCTTGCGATACGATGGGATTTAATTTATTAGATAATTTGTATTATACTCCTTGAGAGGCGAGTATGGTTACGCGCTGCGTCACCCCGAGAACAAACAACCAACACTGTCATACTACGTTTGGTAACTTAGCAAGGGTACCTGGGTTCATGGGGCGAGGTTTCATGTGACTGCCACCTACTGCATGGAAGGCCGATTCGGGAGAGTCTGACTAAGGTAGACCCTTTGACCTCTCCAGTCGGGCTCTTTCGATCCATCACGCATCGCCTTGCGTCGTTATATTAATTATAAGCCCGTCAGTCCTTGGACACGCTGATCATCATGTTCGTACCCATCTCTTTACTGTTTTCTTTTTCAACATTTCCTCTTCTTTCTTTCCCTAAAAACTATCCTTTGCACGGCATCTGCAAATATGCGGGAAATTGTTTTCCTTCAGTTGTTGGTAAGTGTACAGTTAATGTAAAAAAATAAATTAAAATATACACATATATAAAAGCTCAATTTTGTTAACAAGTCAATCGTGTTCGGACAAGATCTATTTGATTGTAATACAGGTAGTCACAAATATCTTTTCTTTAAAGCTTAAAATTTATCTTTTTTTAAGCATGGGGGCGATGCCTGGAACGTTTCGGTGAGACCCAAACGATTGCACTGGACATCTCCAAGGCCTTTGACCGGGTTTGGCACCGAGGACTTGTCAACAAACTGCATTCTTACGGACTTCCCGTATCCTTGTGTACGTGGATTGCCGACTTCTTGAGGGAGAGGTCGATTCAGACGGTAGTCGATGGTTTCACCTCTTCCTCACACTCGATAAATGCTGGCGTCCCGCAGGGATCGGTTCTGTCTCCGACTTTGTTTTTGTTGCACATCAACGACCTTTTGTCATGTGCACCAATTCACTGTTATGAGGATGACAGTACAGTTCATGATAGCTTTTTGTTTGACAAGCCCCCAAAGGGCTCACAAACTCCAACAGCTCGTAGGGCTTTGAAACAAAGAATAGACGGTTACCTGGAGAGTGTTTTCTCTTGGGGTAAAAATAATCTCGTTGAATTTAATGTTTCAAAGACCCAATCTTGTCTGATTACGTCTAAAAGGGATCGAAATGAAAATCTAGTCTCTTTCAACGGAAGCAATCTTCCGAACAGGCCCTCCATTGATATGCTTGGTGTAACCCTAAGTGACCAGCTCAGGTATGGGGGCTCCATCGAAGCCAGAGTAAAGTTAGCCTCCCAAAAACTGGGCGTACTGTACAGGGCCGCAGATACTTTAATAGTACACAACTGCTTACCTTGTACAAATCACAAGTACGCCCCACGGTTGAATTTGGCAGCCATCTCTGGTCTGGATCTCCAAAGTACCTGAAAAATACCCTCGACTCTGTGCAGAAACGGGCGGTCCGTTTGATAGATTCTCCCATCTTAACAGACGGATTGCAATCTTTAGAGCACAGGCGTCGGGTGGGAATGCTATCCTTGTTGTACCGGTATTACAATGGAAGATGCTCCGAGGAACTAGCATCATTGATCCCTTCGGCACCGGTGCATAGTCGGGAAACACGCCAAACGCGTGCCCAACATTTGTACACGGTTGACATTTGTCACATGAGAACGGGTCGTTTCTTCGACTCGTTCTTGTGTTCAACAGCTCGGCTGTGGAATGATTTGCCGGCCTCTTTGTTTCCTCCTTCCTACAACATGGGTCTCTTCAAGACCAATGTTCATTCCTTACTCTCTTCAAAAAGACCCTCCACACAGCATCGCAGATGACATAGGCCCTGAGGGAAATTATTTTCCTCAGGGCTTCCTGTGTGGAGTTAATGTAAAAAAAAAAATAAAATAAAATAAAAAAAACTCTCAAACGGGGACCCGGCGTCATGATTTGCGTTTTGTTTTTTTGAAAGAAATGTATATTTTTGAAGATAATAACGCATTTTCCACTACAAGCCTTTAAATATTCACCTGGAAGCCATTTTATTTATTCATTGGTTCGGTAAGAAAAAAAACTTTGATTATTCTTGAAACTCTAGCGAAACCGGGTAAAACTCTAGTTAAACCGGGTAGAACTGTAGTTATTAATAAATGTAATTTCAGAAACTAACCTCCTTCACGATGAACTTATCTTCAAGTTATGAAAAAAGGGTTCGCCAGACATTAACAATATTTTAAACAGAAAATTATTTTAACAAGTTCGTTTAGTTTGTTTCTATACCTGCTTCAAGTTGTTTAATATTATTTTTTAAGAAGTCCAACGAAAGACAAACATCAATTTTATCTTTTTCAATAACACATAGGAACAATAATTTTACAAACAAATCAAAGATTCAAATTATGATTTAAAAACGGGCCTTCGTCTTATCACAGTCAATTCCATCTCTGGATGAAGTTGAGGCGAGATTATGTGGAGGATAGGAAGCCAGTTTTAACCGTCAGAAGAAGATAGGGGTGGATTATGCCATCATTAAGGAAATAGAAAATCCAAGGGTGTTCACAATCTGACAGCTTTATTAACACAAAAACTCTTCTTGATATCTACATATCTACTCGAATTCCTCGGGAAAGAGCATATTTATTTTTATATGGTAACCCGTGTCACACAATTTGTTTAACACAATTAAAAATATTAATTTAATTTTTTAATTATAATTTTAAAGCACATCCATGTTACGCTTTACATACTCGTAACCGTAATAATAGTTATTTAAATAAATAAAAATCGACAATAATAAATTCAATTATTCAATTTGAAGTTTATTCCCATCTATTTAATATATTCACCACACCACCATACTAGAAGTTACTAAGAAGGCTAAGAAATATTATTTTAAGAAAATTATAAGATTTTATATCGATTTATTCATTTAAAATTCTCTTCACTTCTTAGTAAGAAGTAATTTAAAATACAATTCCGCTGTTTGGTCCCCATACTACAATGCACATCTATTAAAAATTGAGAAAGTTCAACGTACATTTTAAGGTTGATTAATTTCAAACTCTCCATATGCTCCCCGAAAGTACTGGAGAACTCTGAGAAATGCCTTCTGGTCTCAGGTTTGAGGAAAGGAAAATCCTGATCTATTTCCTTCTCGTGGTGGGGAGTGAGCAACGACCTCGTATCGGCAAATATAGACAGGGACCGAGCGTTGGCCGGAATAAGCTGACCACCAACTTTCGCCCTACCAGGCGTCTGTTGTCTAGGGCACCCTCTTGTCCTGGAGAAGTAAATAATCTCCAAAGGCGGAAGAACCTTCGAGGTCAACGGCATAGGATGTGGAAAGAAACGGGAAACTACCACATTAAAGGTCCAAGTGGCATCCCAAGAACCAGCAAAACATGAATACCCAATCTCAAGTAAAATTCTCCGGAGGTAAAATAGTCCCCCGTTCGGATCTCCGGGTGGGGACTGCTCGAGATGCTAGAAACACAAAGTCAATAGCGAAACAAAAGTCAAATACAAAGAACCAAATAGCGAGATGGGCAACGTGGAATGTCCGCACATTACTGCAAAACAGCAAACTGGATAATCTGAAAGCTGAGATGCAAAACGTAAATTTGAATGCCCTAGGTATAGCAGAGATGAGATGGCCCAATTGCGGAGACTTCTGGAGTGGCAACTACAGAATTATCCACACAGGATGCATAAAGGATAAACCTGGCTAAGGGGGAGTAGGCGTTGTGCTGTGCAAGGAGTGGGGAAGACGGGTTAAGGGATACGTGCAATATAGCGGAAGAATTATTCTAGTCAAAATAGAAACTAAGCCTGTAGACACTGTAATTATCCAAGTATATATGCCAACATCTAGTCATAGCGAAGAAGAAGTGGAGGAGGTATACAGTTCGCTAGATAAACTTATATTAGAGATAAAAGCAGGTGAAAATCTGATTCTCCTAGGAGATTGGAATGCTGTTGTAGGAGAAGGACGTGAATGCATTGCATTGGGCCCTTTGGGTTGGGTGCAAGAAACGACAGAGGAAACAGATTGACAGAATTCTGCGAAAAACACAAACTAGTGATAGCAAACACTTGTTTCCAACATCACCCAAGACAGCGATACACCTGGAAATCCCCTGGAGACAGACAAAGACTGCAAATAGACTATATAATGGTTAGACATAGATTTAAAAACCAAATAAAAGACTGTAGAAGCTATTCCGGTCCAGATATAGATAGTGACCATAATATGGTAATGGCCAAAAGTCTTCTAAAACTGAAAAAATTAAAAAAGAGAAAAAATCTCAAATGGGATACAAAAGTATTAAAGATAAAAGAGATTAGCGACAGTTTTAGGGAAAAGACGCAAGAGTGCAACCTAATGGAAGAGGAGAACGTGAATGCGATCTGGAAAGTGATAAAGACGAAGATTATAACTACGGCAGAGGAAACTATAGGCAAGGAAAAACCCCAAGCACGGAAGGAATGGATAACCGATGAGATCTTAAATATGATAAAGGATAGAAGAGAGCTCAAAAATGATAAAAGAGCTGAATCACAAGAGAAATACAAAGTGCTGAGAAACCAAATAAATAGAGAATCAAGAATAGCCAAAGAAACATTCTACCAGAATAAATGCGATGAGATAAATGACGACCTCAAGAGAGGAAATGTAGAAAGAGCTCACGCTGCGGTGAAAGACTTCTTTGGGATGAGAGTTGGAAAGGGTAATGCAATAGAAGGAAAAGACGGCAAAATACTTTTCAAAAATCACCAATTAGGAGAGAGATGGAAAATATATCTCGAAATGCTGTACAATGGAAAGGGAAATAATGACAACGAAACATTGATAGAAAGAGAAAATGAGATAGACGCAGATGATTTGGGAGATCCAATCACTAGAGAAGAGTTTGACCTCGCACTGAAAAATCTCAAAAACGGGAAAGCACCCGGAATCGATGATGTTCCGGCTGAACTAATTAAGCCAGCAGGAAAAGGAACTATAGATGCCCTGTTTAAAATGATTTTATTTTTTTTATTTTTATTTTAGTTTATTTAGGAAACAAACAGTTATACATATTTTAATAAGAAAGTAACATATTACATGATTGCATTAACCAGCGAAGTTTCCGCTACAATTTATAATATATAAACATGGATTAAAACATTAAAGAAAACATAAAGTGGTAGAAAAAAAAGAAAAAAATATATATATACAACAGAAATCAAAGAAAAAAAACACACACAAATTAAAGCATATGGGATATATAAATCATCCAAATATTATTATTATAATAAAAAGAAGGAAAACCAACATAATGAGAATGAAAAAAATAACATGCAGCAGGGGTGGAGAGTTCGTAATTAACAATTTGTTTTAATTTTTTCTATTATGGATTTAATAAATTGGCCTGAGGACAAATGGAAAATATCAGCGTCGTAAAAGATATCATTGTATTTTGTGCACGTCCTTCGGAGAAATGAATGTTGTAATTTGTTTTTGAGTGTGGGATGTGGAATAGTTGGTTTGACCTTGTGTTTCTTATTGGACAGTGGAAATTAATGTGTTCTAGAAGATAGTTGTTGTCAACAACGTTGTTAATGATTTTGAATAAAAATTTTTGGTCGGATATATTTCTTCTATCTTCTAAAGTTGATAAATTATGGAATGTTAATGAGTCTTTTAGGTTTTCTGAAGTTCGAAAGGATTTAAAGTCTAGGTGTTTCAATATCTTTTTTTGAATTCTTTCTAACCTTTCAATATTTACTTTGTATTGGGGATTCCATATGACTGATCCGAATTCTAATATTGAGCGAACAAAAGAGACGTACAGTATTTTGATTACGTGTGGAGACCTAAATGGTTTGGTCACTCTTATGATGAATCCTAGAAGTTTGTACGCCCTGTCACAGATGGAATTTATATGTGTTCGGAAAGACATTCCGGAGTCCATTATTATTCCTAAATCCCTCACTTCACAACATCTTTTTATCTCTACGTCATTGATTTTGTACGGGAATATTAGGGGGTTTATGCTTTTGGTGAATGATATTGTGTTACATTTTTCCAGATTAAGGAACAGTTGGTTGTTAGCACAATATATTCCAAGCCTATTGATATCATCTTGCAATTCTAGGCTGTCATTAATATTAGTGATTTTTTTGTAAATCTTAGTGTCATCAGCAAAAATTTGGAATTTGGAATTTTTAAAGCATTTACCTATATCATTGATATATAAAATAAACAAGAGAGGTCCGAGATGTGATCCTTGCGGGATTCCTGAAGGTATACTGTAAAAACGCGAGGAGAAACCCTTAGCTCTAACTGCTTGACTTCTGTTTGTTACATATGATTTGATCCATCTGAGAAGGTCACCATTAATCCCGATTTTTAACAGTTTCTTCAGAAGCAGGTCAATGTTAATTTTATCAAAGGCTTTTGAAAAATCCGTATAGATAGAGTCTACTTGATTTTTACCACCCATAGAATTTAAAATAAAATCTGTGTATTCCAGAAGGTTTGTCTCGACCGACCGTTTTCTGAAAAAGCCGTGTTGATTTTTAGATATGATTGTTTGTACTGCCGGAAAAAGTTGATCAAGAACTATGTTTTCCATGATTTTGCTGACAATTGGGAGTTTGGAGATGGGCCTGTAGTTGGTAATGTTAGTTTTGTCCCCGCTTTTGTGGATTGGTGTAATGAGTGCTTGTTTCCAGACGTTGGGGAAGTTGCCTTCTTCAAATGACATTTTGAATAGCAAGGAGAGAGGATAAGCCAATTGGTCCCGGCATTTTACATAAAATATGGATGGAATTAAATCAGATCCCGCACTTTTATTCGGATCAAGTTTTTTTAAATAATTAAGTACACATGATTGATTGAAGTTAATATTGTGGATATGTAGATTAGAGTTGTCGTCATCATTCTCACAGTTTATAAGATTGAGGCGAGGGTTGGAATTTTCTACAAAAACTGATCTAAAATAATCACTAAAATGGTCGCATATGGATTGTCCATCATTGCAGGAAATATCTCCAAGATACATTTGCTTTGGTAAATCGGAAGAGGATTTCTTTGATTTAACAAATGACCAGAACTGTTTGCTGCACTTTTTTATTGAATCTTCTGCCGTCATAATGAAGTTTTCATAACATTCTAACGCGATCTTCTTTTGACGATTTCTCAGTACTGAAAATGATTGGTAGTCAGCCAGGTTCTTGTATTTTTTCCATTTCTTGTGATATTTTAATTTCTCTTTTACAATTTTAATAAGTGGTAAAGTGTACCAGGGGGGAAACCTTTCTAAATTACCGTTAATTTTTTTTTCGGGGATATATTTGCGAATAATGTCATTTATGATATTGTAAAAATCTAATACGGCTTTTTCGGTATCCTTACCTTGAAATTGGAGTTTCCAATTTATTTTGGATAATTCCTCAGTGATTTGACCGTAATCACCTCGGTGAAACATTTTAACTGTCCTAGATGAGCTGGAGAGAGACGGTACAGTGACAGGTGATAACTCTATGTCTAATGCTCTGTGATGTGAATCTTCAGGCGTCAGAGGTTCGGTACAATGGGTTATACTACATTTTGAAATATTTGTCATGATTAAATCAAGAATTCGTTTGTTTGTATTGGTTATAGAATTGAATTGGTGTAGTTGGGTGAATGAAAGGAAGTCTACCAAGGCACAGCTAGCAGTGTCTTCTGGAAAATTTGGTTCTAATTGGTTTTGCCCTTCGGTTAACTTCCAGTTTAGTTTGGATATATTGTAGTCTCCAGCTAATAAAAACAATCCTTCCGGGTGATTTGCGTGCAGGTCTGATGTGGTGTTGAAGTGATGAGTTAGGTTGTGGATGTAGTTGGTGTTTTGTGGATGATATGTGCAGCAGATATATAAATTTTTGAGTTTATTATTGTTACCTAGTATTGGCACTGATATCCAAATCTCCTCAGTACATGTAGACCAGGGAATTCTCTGAGCCTTCAGAGATTTGGATGTTGCAATTAGTACCCCCCCTCCCTGCTGCTGTCCAGACAAAAAGTAGTTCCGATCCTCTCTAAATACATCATACCTATTGTCAAACAATTCACTGTCCTGGATTGATTTATTTAGCCAAGTTTCACATATAAGATAAATATCGTAATTGTTCAAAAGGACCTGATTTAAGAAGCTATGAGTTTTTGTGCGAAGACCTCGCACATTTTGAAAATATATGTTAAGCATTTTTAAATATTATGTTCGTGAAATTGTTTCGAAAATAGTTTGGAAAAAAATAATTATGCTGTGATTGGGGGCATTTTTGAACATACGATTTTTTTTGTTTTTGTTTGTGGTAAATTAAAATGTCTATGGTTTTAAGAGGCTTTTGTTTTGACAGATTGATTGTTATATCTATGGACAGATTACTAATACAATTGCAATTCAAACAATTGATAAAAACATGTTTTAACATTATTTGATAAGAGTTTAAAGGGAATTTTTAATTAACGTATAGTGATGATTCGTGTATTACGACTAAGTAGAAATTGAATATTATGTTAAGGTACTGCAAGAGGTTAAATTTGATATAAATAGTAATACGTTTGATATTGTTCTGTAAATTTAGTTTCCTAAAGGGAGGGCCGATGTAGAAGCGTCTTGTGTGGGCATTGTCTTCAATGTTGAAAGTCTGTTAACGTCATCTTGGTCCGCAATTAAAATTATGGGTGTTGTATCACTTACACGAATGAAGATTTTCCCATTTTTTATCCAGCAGTAGAGAATTTTTCTGTCCGTTTTTATATCTCTACATTGTTTTAGGAGATGCTGATTTTTGGGGGTTAAATGTTCATTGATGTAAATTCTGCTGGCACCAGGAAGCTGCAATTCTGAGGCAAACATTCCCTTCCTCTTCCTTATTGCAGCTAACAGGTTATCTTTACCACAGAAGGTGGTAAAGATAACCTGTTAGCTAAACAGGTACCTCATTACCACAGAAGGTGGGCACGACGAAATGTGAACAACACAGAACTCTTAGCCTTATATCTCATGCCTCAAAAATATTGACTAATATCATTCTAAAAAGAATCGAACCAAAAGTTGAGAACATCCTTTCCGGAGACCAGTTTGGCTTTAGAAGAGGTGTAGGAACCAGAGAAGCAATATTGTCGCTACGAATACTACTAGAAAAAAGATTAAAAAGAAACCAAAACACATTCATCGCATTCATAGACCTGGAGAAGGCTTTCGACAAAGTAGAATGGAAAAGACTCTTCGAGATTCTGAAGAGAATTGACATCAAATATAGAGATAGACGAATAATCCAGGCGCTATACAAGAATGAGGCCGCTATAATTAGATGTGAAAATGATACAAAAGAAGCCAGTATAAGACAAGGGGTGAGACAGGGATGCTCTCTGTCACCTGTTCTTTTTAACGCATATATACAAAGTGCGATTGATGACTTGAGGGAGAGAATGAGTCACAGAAAAGGTGTAAAGATACACGGGCAAAAGGTGGATATGATAAGGTTTGCTGACGATATTGCTTTGGTTGCTGAAAGCGAAGAAGAACTGCAAGAGGCCTTAACAACCATGCAAAGCATTCTTCAAAATAATTACAACATGAGGATAAATAAAGACAAAACAAAGCTGCTGACTGTAGGCCGAACGCAACATCAGATGAGAGAAGAGATGTCAGGAGTTCCACTAAAGAACACCAAGGAGTTTGTGTACCTCGGGAGCAAAATAACATGGGACGGTCGGTCTAAGAGCGAGGTCGACAGCCGTATACACCAGGCTAGGCTTGCATTCAATAAAAGGTCGAAAATAATAGAATCGAATAATATAGACCCGAAACTGAGAATACTCCTCATCAAGACCTATGTATGGAGTATCTTGATGTACGGCTGCGAAACATGGTGCTTATCCGAAAGAGATAAACGTAGACTAGAGGCTTTTGAGATGTGGTCCTATAGAAGACTACTAGGAATTTCCTGGAGAGACCACATCACAAATGAGGAGGTTCTCCAAAGAATCGAAGGAGGAAGGCACCTGCTCAGGACCTTGTCCGAAAGGCGCGCAAGATGGATCGGCCATGCAATAAGACAAGAAGGCCTCTTGCATGCCATAATGGAGGGTATGACTGAGGGGACAAACGCTAGGGGACGCCCACGCCGAGAGTACCTGGAGGACCTGCTGGTGGACGTGCGCTGCTTATCATATGCAGAATTCAAAAGAGCCGCACAAGACAGGGAAGAGTGGAAGAAACGAATAGATGAAATTGCTGTAAACCAATCCCAGGATTGAAACCAGAGAGAGAGAATGAATATACCTACTTAATTTAACTGATTTATCTTGTAGAAGAACCAAGATCAATCTTGTACTTTTATTCAAACCAATTAATGGCTCAATTGACGCTCCACCGTAATGAAACTAATAACATTTCGAGTACCAAATGGTAATACGAGGCTTCCAGAGCTGTTCTTCGTATTTCCGTCGAAAACTAACTACTTCATTAACTCCCCAATCCAAAAACATGCTTGGAAATAAATTTGGTTACGTTGATATTTTCATTATTTCCTTACCAAAATTTATATTAGACATTTCTAAAATCCTGCTTCACTTCTATTAATATTAATGAGGGGAAACCATAATACAAAATTATTTGGTATATTATTGTTTCCATTTAAAATTTAAAAAAAATAAATAAATAAAAAATATATATGAAAAAAAAAAAATATATATATATATTTTGAATAGTAACTTGTTGTACATAACTGAACTGCCTCAGTAACAATATTTTATATTGTTTAAAGATAAATTGAAGATGTCCACTGACTTGGTATAACTGTTTCCCTCCATCATTCTAGGCAAAGAGCAATTCATATGGTAGTTAGTCCCAGAATTTCTGCACTGAAATAAATCCTGACTTCTGACTTCTTGTAGTGGAATTTAGACGCTTATCAATTCTAGCAATACCGGACTATCAACTAACTCATTTAGAATTTTATATAGAAATACCAATTCAGTGAAAATTCTTCTGTCTGACAATTTGAGCATATTAATATAATTTAAAATAGTGTTGTAGTTCAACATAATTGCTGAAATACCCATTTTAAAATTATGAAAACTTATTATTAAAAAAAATTATTATTTTATATGATTTATGTAGGTAAACGCCCTAAGGGTAATTAACCTAACTAATTTATAAATAAATAAATAAATATTATCTTCGACTAATTTTACCATATCAATGGCTGAATACTAATGGCTGAATTGGTAAAACCGCAGTCCCGTTCTGGTGAGGTTCTGGGTTCGAGTCCCAGTTGCGACCATTATCTTTTTCTGTTTTTCTGTGTCTTGTACTCTTTCATATTTTCGTTTAGATTACAGTGTTATCTTCTTCTTCAATAATTTAATTATTATACATTCATCGGATTCTTCCTCAAGCTGGGTGTATGCTCTAACCATTGAGCTATAGCGGCAACTTCGTTTCTTACCGATTTACTGTTACAAACAATCAGTGTAACAAATACGGTAGATATTTAAAAGGTGAGCTCTTTTTTATACAGGAAAGAGAGGAAGTTCGAGGAAGGTAAACGTTATGAAGGGGGGGACAGGAATCTGGGTTAGGAATATGTCCAGGAGTGACGGACGTTTGAATTCATCCCTCCCACTGCTGTGCAAGGCGATAAGTCGAGAGAGTCCGGCTGGAGAGGTCAAAAGGTCTCTCTGTCGATCCGGGCCGCCACGCAGAAGATGTGCAAACGCATCCACCGCCAAGACAAAACCTCTTCCCATGAATCCGGGTACCATACCTGGCAAACCACCTGGGATGACCTATTGCAGGGGTGATTGTTATCCAAGAAATGTTTTCCGGGGATAATCTTGCAGAAAAACAGCGCAATATTAATTAGCATGAAATATTAAAATAATAGAAACAAGGCTTGGTTCTTTAGGGTTGAATCGCAAGAATTAAGTCTAACGCAGCGAGCATAGTGTCATACCTCTCACGATAACTTTGGCTGATATCAAAAGATTATCATAATAACCTAACGATGGCAGGGAAGAATCAGTTACTACTGGAGTTATGGCACCATAGTATCTGCTTTACGATTATTGAGCACGATTGTATCGCACCGAGCGTGCGACTACAATTGCTACTGGTATTACCTTCAAATAATCTTGTGATATTTTCGCTTTTGCGAAAGAGCGTACAGAAACCATTTATTTTTTTATTTTGACTTTATGAGTAAAACCTCAAATTTTAATATTTAATTAAATTAAGACAATATAAGTTAAACTCGATCGAAAATCTGAAAACAGAAAAATCAGAAAAAGATATTGGCACCTTTGGGACTCGAACCCAGGACCTCTCGCTTTCCTGGCAAGCGCTACCACTGCGCCAAGGTGTTGATATCCAATTCGGTCATTTTTAACTATATCAAAGACTAAGAACCACCCACATTATCTTTTTCTTAACGCATATTTTATTGGCTGCTATCTTTATGTGTGTTTGCAAGATTCAAACACGAATGAAATGCTATCTAGATAGGGCATGGATAAATCTGTATCCATTTTATTTAATATGCGATATCTTTTGAGTTTCTGAAGTTCTGAATGAATATATATATTTTTAAATTTAACTTTATTTGCCCGGAAAGTGAAATGTCCTGGGTTCAAGTCCCACCAGAGGTGCCAATATCTTTTGTTAATTTTTCTCTCTTGAACCTCTTGGGGTGACCTATTTAATGGCAAAGGTGTTGGTTATTCAATAAATGGTTCTCGGGGCGGCGGTATCCATGTCCGCCTACCAAATTGATAAAAATATCCTACTTTTTTATTTATTTATTTTTTATTGAAATAATAGATAATACATAATATAATCAACAAACAAGTCCTGGTGACTCGATGTAAAAATATCAATGCTTTGTTTAATTCACTGCAAGTTTTTCGGCATTATAATTGATTTGGTGGTGTTCACGAGAATTATACCAGATAGAGGGTACACTTTTGCACATGACTGCATACTCAACTCAAATTTAGATTTTTTGGAAATATTTGACTAATCATCCTAACGATCGGTGTGTGAAATAGTGATCTCCATCTAAAATAAACGTTATTTGACGAATTAAATTTGGTGTTTGTAAAAAGAAAACTTTGAATTAGGTATTTATTTGTGGGAATAAAATCGAGGTTTCTTTTAAAGTGATAACTGATAACTCTATTTTTTGGATAGTGCAATGCTTCTGAGTTCCATATATAACTGTGTACCCAAAGCACGAATAATTCAGAAAACAAAAAATGCATTGAAAAAGATTATCTTAATTTGATTTAATAAATAATCTTGGAAATGCTTAGTAATTTTAATTTGGGAGGCGGTATGTATACCGCCACAGATCTCCACAGATGACATAGGCCCTGAGGGATTTTTTCCTCCGGACCTCCTGTGTGGAGCTAATATTAACAATAAAATGTTTTTTTACCCCTCTGGAGGAAGTTTTACTACACGCTATTTGGAAAGCTTTCACAAACACATACAATTTTCTCAGATTTCCAGTAATTCATGCAGCGAGATGGATAAGCATCTTCAACATATTTAGGGGTTAAACTTAAGGGTTGGACGCCAAGCAAAGCCCGACTATTTGGCTGGCTAATATTCCACGAGTTGGCACTTTATGTCCTTGTTACCGTGCCAAGATAGCGCAATTAGACGAGCCATAAGGTTGTGTTACTTCTGAAAAGATCTTACTCGAGAACGAATAAAAATTCAAAATGTACTTTTGTGACTGCAAATTCAATCGGGTTCGAAGTATAAAGGAAAAAAACTGAGTAATACATACGAAAATTAAAACATACATAATATATACTATTCTTGTGTTAATCAATTAACCCATTAGTTTTTTCGGTTTGTCAAATTTTAACTCCAACAAAGTTGAAATAATGCCAATGTTTAGGTAGATACTACTTGATTTTGCTTTCATAGAAAGTATTATAAACAACTACTCTCCAGCATTTTTGGAAGAAACTTTCGTTCGTCAGCACAAAAAGTAAATTAACAGCCGATTATACCAGCCAACACAATAATTTGTCGGCTTTGTATTGCAACATATTTCTTTTAAGGGTAAAAAAATAGATAGATACTCATAAATGACGGTTGATAAAACAAACGTGTTTTACTATGTACTTAACACCAAATTTAAAATTCAAAATCAAACTTACTGGTGTGTCTTTTTGACACAGGCGCATTTGCTAGACACCAACCTGGAACCTCTAAGGCCCGTTAAAAGGGTGAACGTAAAAACCTCCCCAAAGGAGAATGAAGTTCCTCCGACGCAGTAAAGAAGCTAGACGTCCTACTAAAAGCGGAGCATTTCCTCCCCCCCTATTAAGCCTGATTTTTATTGGGCTCGCCAAAGTAACAAATTACACGGAGTTAAGGGAATATTGAGAATTAGTTACAATCGAAGAAGTTTGATGGATTTTATGAGAGGAAGGAGGGTATAAAGGAACTGTTTTTGTGAGCATCAAAGCGTTTCTTTCATCCATTTTTACCATATATATTAAGCGTTAAACAAACAAAAGACTCAGACATCTTATGGCGCGTACACACTTTGTACACTCCATCTGCGGGTGATTCGTTCCTTGACTCCTGGTTCGGCTCGCAAGTGTAGACGAATAATTGCCCGTGTATTTAATTTGTTAATCTTCATCTTATTTGGAGTCGATTTTGTGGTACACCTTCTTTTGATCTGAGCTCTCATTTTCGAGTAAGTTAATTCCATATTTGGAATTTTATTAGTCAATTTTGGAAAGAAATCGCTCTCTAGTGGATTAATTTCAGCTATCTAATGCTTTTAAAATGCGTAGAAGCGGGGATTAAGTTACAAAAGTTTATTTGTACCACTTGTTGCTGATGAAAAGGAAAAAATTACTTTCATATTCGATTTTGTTGTTCATGTGATATATTTATTTTTTCTTTGTTTTATATTTTTTTAGAGAAAAATGTGTCCTTACTGGTGTACCCCAATCTAATGTCACATTGTACAAAGTTTTCGTTTTTGAAATATAAGTAAATACTAGTACCTATTGTTGGATGTTGTGTGTTGTGATTGTCCTCTTTTATATTTAAATTCATTTAGCACTGAACACTTTTACTTATCATTTATTCTAATCTCGATGTGTAGAGTCTCTTATCTTAAACTTTCGCGTCTATGCCACCTCTTACTAAAATATTGCAATAAATTGTCTGTCTAAAATCTTTTTTGTCTGTGGCCGCCTCAGTTTTCTATTTTGTGTCTATAAAACAGCGTGTTTTGATTTCGCTTGTAATTCTCTCTACATTATTCTTTTCGTTTGCCTAAACTCTGCTGGTTTACCTGGAAATCAAGTCGTCTTTCGCTTCTGCTAACATTAATTAGTCTAAATTATTGTCGCTAGACTGGTCTAGTGTTCAGACCAGAATCACTCTGTAAAATTATTCATCAGAATAAAAAGAATCAATATCCAGTACCAAACACAAGTGTTTTTACTACACAAGGACAACCTCAAACTCTACTCTCTCATCTCACTGTACGTTCCTCGGTGTGGAACAGAAGGAAGCCTATAAAGCAGCTCAACCTTACAACCTGACTGCAGACTATCTGGAGAGAACCACACCTGGAATCTACGCACCTATGTTAAAATATTACAAGTAGAAAATTATAAAGTTATACCTAAAAAAAAGTACAATACAAGCATTAATCTTTGTTAGGTTGTAAAATTGTTTCTATATTCTTCCTTCCCATATCCATAATCCATGTCTTAATGCTTCTTTTGAACTCAGTTATTTTTTATGGTTTTTTTGCAAGACGGAGTAAATTAAATAATTTTACAGAGAAGTATTGCATATTTCTCCAAAAGTCGTTTTAGTTGTAGGTTGGTGAAATGTATGTTGTAATGTAAATCTTGTGAATCGGCCCGAGTTTGTCTGTGTAAAGTTATCCTGGTTTTTGAATGTATACATTAATATATCTTTTGTGTATAATTGTTTCATTCACATTAAATTGTAAATTATGTAAGTAGATATACAACTTTACTGCTTATACTACGAGTTTCCAGACATGTGTGTAATATTTTTAATTAAGCTATATAAATTATCTGAATTATATTTTTAAAAACGTTTCCTCATCAGTTTCCCCTATTATTTTGTCGTTCAGTTGTTCAGATTTTTTTCCTGAAATTGACGTGTTACTTACATGTGTGTGATGTTTTACATTTATGACGGTAATTAAACATTAATTTATTATCAAGTAGGCACTTAATCTTATATTTGTGGGTTAAGAGTTAATCTTACATTGTGGGTTAAAAATGAGGTCCTTTAACTACTGCTCTACTATTTGGAGCCTTCGGGCCAAGCTCCCATAGCTTACATCCTACATGTTCACATATCGCGAGGGTAGAACACCCCACAAGCGGCAGGGGAAGATAAACGTCTTTCCCAACTCTTGATGCGTCATTCGCCCGAGGCCTCCGGGATTTTTATGACTCGGGATTAGTTTACCCTGACAGGGGGTGAGTTGCACCCACCACGTAGACCGTAGACTTTACACACGTAATTTATATTCTTGCGCGGATATCTACCATTCGTTATGGGGTCGTTACTCGCGTCACTCTGCCCCTAAGATTCGGCAGCCCAATCGAGGGATTTTAGGTCGAACCAATTTTTAAACTTTTATGGTGATATTTATGGACCTGGACGTCGGTGAAGCATTGGTATTTCTTTTATGGTTAGCTGTTTCTAAGATGTAAAAATGTTAGCATTAATGAAGAAAGTTGTTCAAACGATCCATGTCTTAATTATGACGAACTCAGAAGCAGAGCGAAAAGTTCCTTCGCTCTGGATGCACTTGTTGTGGGTTCTTCATCCGGCCTAGACAAATCGTAAAAAAATCAACTTACTTATTTGTTTTATTTATTTCACGAACGATATTTAAGTGCTGACACAAACTGGTAACTAATCAATTTAATAAACATATTTCTCGTCCGTTGCTTGATTAAGATAAAGGTGTGTTTAGTGACAAGATCTGAATAGCTAGGGCTTCCCAAACAACGTCATTCTCTTTTTCTTCCCGTCTTCACTCAGATTCCCAGCAATCCCCAAGTTGGGTTTCCATAATTCCACTGGCTCTGGACATAGCGCATTTATTTAAATTAATTTGAAAGAGGTTTTAGAAAAAGATACACGCGGAGAATATACGAAAAATATTGCAATTGAGGGTTACCACCATTCCGAAGTCTTATTCGATAAAACAAAGAATCATTGGTGTCGGTCACTGTTGGTGTTATTTCATTAAATAAGTGGTGTACACAAATTATTTTCATTTAATTACAATTATTGAAGAAGATATATAAATTAATTGAAAACTATTTACATTTAACTAATCGTAATTATTATTTTTTTTTTTTTACAGAAGTAAAACATTCCCGGGTTACGAATAACCTGACAATATTTAAAAATCTCGTACTACCACCATAGTGATCGGAGAAGATTGCTTGTGTTGTGATGGAGGACTTAGCCTTCCGAGGAGTCGAACACGGGACGCCTAGTGAGACCCAAACGCGATGCCAACTCAGCTACTGACCGGACAGTCGTTTTCAACTGGAGCACTGCCCATATAACATAAACTTTCTTCCTTTTTATTATTATTACTCATGCATTCATTAGTTAAGAATAAAAACCGTTCTTAGCTCAGGCGAAATTACCTACTGATGTTCTATGGACTTACTTAAAAGGTTACCATAACCATGTAAAAAATTAATTCAATACACCTCATCATTTGTATCATAATGTACTGTGTATGTCTTAAAAAATAAATGTATATTTTTAAGCGAGCAAAACATTATTTTTTTTTATTGGTGCCCTTTTTTACTCATTTAAAATACGCTCTAGCGTGTTTAAATCGCACTTTATGGAAGGCGCGTTTTTTAAAGTTACCATGGCAACATCAACAAATCAACAAAATGTGAAGTCTAAATGTCAACTTTTAACTATAAATCTGACAGGAATATTTTAAACGTCAAATACAAAAACGTCAAAAATAAGTACGTAATGTCCGGTGCGTCCGTGAAAAACTTCCGCAAATCATCTTCTTTGAATACATACGCCTTCTTAGCAACGTCATCCTTGCTAATTGCCTTCATGAATGCATGCACTTTCACAAATGATTTTAAATCAACCCCTTTATTTGTCCTCAACAGACATTGCAATTTCGAATGTATGGCCCACATAGT
Source organism: Limnephilus rhombicus (assembly GCA_929108145.2). Lineage (NCBI taxonomy): Eukaryota > Metazoa > Arthropoda > Insecta > Trichoptera > Limnephilidae > Limnephilus > Limnephilus rhombicus. The sequence goes on from OV815278.1 coordinate 28,889,309, forward strand.
CGATGCTTTGTACTGTTCCGACATTTTCTGAAGGTAAGCAAGCACAACTCGTTCATCTACATCTACTACGTTTTGCTCCTCCATCCATGTTATGAACCTTTCATATTCTTTTTTATAAACGTCATTGGATTTTTCAGGTATTAACCGCGATTCTGCTTTGGTATTTAAATTATCAATGTTAGAACTCATTTTACAACACACAATAACTAGTAAAAACTGTGATGTCAACTATTAATCTTATGTGACAGATTGCGAATTAATGTTTGTGTTTTTCATTTCCATGACAACAAGATATTGTGATGTCACATCACGAATTCATTAATAGTTCTTATTTCCAAATTTTTAATAATAATATCAATATTTATGTTTTCAAAGTGTACCAATAAAAAAAATAGCGTAAAGTATTCGTGGATAACTGGTCTGTAAACACTTGCTTTATTTCGAGCACTCGGATACGCCGTCGTGCTCGAAAAATCGCGCGTGTTTTAAAGACCTGTTTATCCACTTATATTTTAATATACTAATATTACCCTACATCTACATACTTGTAGGTAGGTACTAACAAAAAATTCGAACCATTAATTTTTATGTGAAGTGATCGTCATAAAAAATATGTTTTTAAATGACATACATCTTTAAAAGTAAGAACATACCCAACTACCTACAAATATATCTATCTACATGTTAAAAACTTCTGGAGCATCCCCTAGTTTTGGCAGAATCACAAGGTGGGGATGGTTTTGGGGACTAGGGAGTCAGAAGGAGGAGGAAGTAATTTATATGTTCTGGAATAGTGATTCTCGGATTCGATAGACACGGATATTGATAGTTCTGTTCGGCTTAATGTTTACACATTACGGGATTTATAGTGCGAGGAGATGAAAGCTTAAATGTGGATGGATGGCACAGATATGCGACAATGATGGCGAAGATAAAGCGATAATGGGTTTAGGCGAGCCTAAATTCGGGCTACATGTGGAGTCAAGGCGTTTGCTTCAAAGCACCATGTCCTATAAATCAGAGCTGACTTGATATCTGTTTCAAATTGTAACCATTTCCCTAAGAGTGGAAACCTGTCAAAAAAGTTTATTTTCTAATTTTATAAAATTTTAATTTTTTTTTTTTGAAAAAGTGGAAGAATTTTGCAACTATCAGTGAGTTGTAGAAGCCGACATTTTGATTTATAGATTTACAAAAAATACTCATAGATGCATACGGCGCCCCTCAGATGATTTTTCACAAAAACGGCCCAATAAAAAAATGTTCAATCGTTATTACTCGTATTATTATTTATGGTATTTTTAATACGTTAAAGAAAAACGAAAACGGCTTTCAATTTGGGAGGCGAGTACCACCGCCCCGGGCAGTGGCGGCTCGTGACTTTTGGGTGTGCTAGGATGCTATTACCAAAGAAAAGGCATTATGTAATCGGTTTTTGTATGAAGATTTTTCAGGAAATCCGTGCGGCGCACGGCCAAACTTCCTGAAATTTTTCATAAAAAAAACTGATTTTCAAAAAAAAAATTTTTTTTTGCGTCTACAACAACATCAATAATGCCGTTTTTTGTAATATCAGCACTCTAGCACACCCAAAAGTCACGAGCGGCCACTGGCCCCGGGAAGCATTATTTTTTGAATAACTAACACCCCTGTCATAGGTCACCTCAACTGGTTAGCAGGGGTGCCCGTGTTCATGTGGTAAGGTTTTCCTTAACTTTCTGCATGGCGGGCCGGAATGGGATAGACTGGTTGCGGGAGATCTTTTGACCTCACCAGCCGGACTCTCCACACGTGAGGGATGGGCTCATACGTCCATCATCCCTGGGCAAATTTGCCCCCAGATTCCTAATCACCCATCGCACTTTTTTCCTTCCCAGATCTTCCTCCCCTTCCTTTCAAAGACCCTGAGGAATTATAGTTGTTATATTATCTCGCCAGTGACAGCGAAATATAATCTTGATTACAGGGGATAAAAATGGTTTCCTTTGATAAAAATTAATTTGACAAAAAAATTGCCTAGTGCACCTAAAACCATAGTTACAATTAAAGTAGGAAGGTAAAATACAAAGATAAAAAAAAGGTTTTTTTATTTTACCATTTTATCAAAGCGTTTATATTAAATTGTTAATTCGTGGTGGGATTCCATCGTAAGGTATATGATAAAATAATTACACACATCCCATAAGATGACATAGGCCCTGAGGGAAATTATTTTCCTGAGAAAAAACCGGTTTCTACCTGCTTCATTATCAAATTGTTTCTTTTATATTCATTATCGATGTTTCGTATTTACCTTATCAAAAATCATTGAATCTACGTGAAATAATGATTAATCGTTAATAAATAAACAATAATAATTGTTTTTCTGACAATGTCGAAGATCAGGGATGTAAATAAGATCTTATCACTTATTAGCAGTATTGCATGTAAAAAACAAATTAATGCATAATATGAAATGTATCAATTATTCATAATATCTAATCTTGATATCATTGCCATCATAGTAAAAAGGGTAAAACGCAATAGTGCCATCAAATTTTATTTAATTACTTTGATATAAAATCAGATGGTATAACAATGACATTATATTTGATTTAATTGATATTATTAGGATTTTGTAACGGTATTATAAAGATCGAAATCTTAATCTGGTAATCAAAAAAATGTGAGTAATAGACTGGACACATGCGCATTTGTGGCGGTCAAATGCACAGATAAGTTCAGTAAAGTAAGTAATCAGATTTTATCAACTCGATCTGTTGGTTGCGTTCTCATAACATTTATTGCGTTGTATGAAATATTGACGCTCATTCAATTGATTGGTAATAGTACTTAAATTACAATCTGGGAACAGAACTTAATTAACATTGTCTTAACCGGTTAGTATCGGAGTAGTCCAGAACGCTGTGTTCAATGTTCGCCATTGTTCTTTATCGTTGTGCAAGCAACAATTGCTGATTTTAACTGCGGTAAAGGGAAGTTATTCGTTCAACTAAAAAAGAAATTCTCAAAATGTGAAGTATTCAAAACAGCTTGAAAAGTCACTACATTTTTTGAAGTGAAAACTTCTTTAGCACCGATAAAACGATAACTCGATAACTCGATGAAACGGAAAAGCAAAACTTTTTAGTGTTGCTACAAAGTTTGTTTTTAGTGTTGCTACTGTTGCTTGTGGACAAACACCTACATCTATAGGATTTAGCCGGTGAGAGAATGAGATAGAATAATGGGTCTCTTCTTTGTGTGGTGCTTCGTAACCTCCCCACTCTTATAAACTTTAGTTTTTTTAAGGTTTCACTTCTAGCGCGTGTGAATTGCACATTCTTCTTCTTCCTTGCGCTGTCCCAACTCATTGCCTAGGTAGGCTGTTGAGGTCGGCTCTTCTCGTTCTCACGTTGTAATATCTTCTGTTCTGGGTATCGCCTTCATCCAGAGAAACGGCCTGGATGAAGGCGATACCCAGAACAGAAGATATTATATCACATTCTGATTTTTTAAATTATTATGCTGGATGTTTTTGTACATATCTAGAAGTGAATTATACAAGGTGTTAAGGGACGTACTTGACTTACTTTAACCGGTGATTCCTGACATTATTTGAAATAAGAAATGTAAATTAAATTTTAGTCTCCGGTGACTTTTTAGATGTCTTTTTTATATTTTTTTATCGAGACTTGGTTGAAATCTTGGGCAAAGTCAGTTAGCAAATTAAGACGTGTATTGAAGTAGTGATGAAATCAGTAAAAATTGTGGTTGATAAATAAAATCTGTAAAAATGGTGGTCAATACTAAATTATTATTATGTGTTCCCTTGGCGGTGTACATATTAAATATATTTATTTAGAAGTGTGTTGAAATCTTAGGCGGAGTTAGTTAGTAGTCGAGTGGTTGATAAAAACCTCTCTAGAATAAATTATTATGTAGTCCTAGTACACGTAATAAATTTATTTATTTAGACTGCCCTGCAGAACTGCAGACGGCCCCTATATAATTTATGTGTGTTAAAGAAAATACATTTCCGTCATAAATCAAAGGGAGCACTTGAGACCACTACTGTGTAGGTTCTGTGCAGTTGGATTTATGATGCATTCGGCAATACTTGTGTGCTCGATACACTACTGAGTGAATCTACAGTTTATCATGGGCAGGATCTAGCGGAGGATGAAGAAAAATTATAAGTAATAATTTAATTCACGGCACTCTAAAAGCTGGTATACTAATTAATGAATAAGCCATTTAACCGTTTCTTCACGTTTTTACTTGTCTTTAATGGTTCCGTTATTTTTAAACGACTTCAAAAAGGAGGAGGTTCTCAATTCGACGGTATTTTTTTATTGATCTGTTCCAAGCAATCTTCTTTTACGGAAATTAACATATCAGTTGCAATTTATTAAAATGAATATTTATACTTTTTAATGTATCTATGACTTTGTGGTTATCCATCATCATTACATAGTATAAAATGAAGTCTCTCAAAATGTATACATCTTTTATACTACGCAACGGATTTTCATGCGGTTTTCACCAATAGATAGAGTGATTCAAGGGGAAGGTTTATGTGCATAAAACATGCTTATTATAGTAGAGAAAAGCTGAGAAATTCAAATATTCAATTCAGGCAGTGGGCAGCGGGCAGCTGGCAAGCGGGTGGTGTGGATTTTATAAAAGGTTGGGTAATGGCGTTGTGTTTCGTTAGCCACAGCAACGTGTGTCTGGGTCTGCTAGTTATAAATAAATTAAACAATATTACTCTGTTTGATTTTCTATATTTTTATTATGTACGCCGACCTGTTTCGGAACAACATACATATATAATACAGGGAGTTAAGGAATGTACTTGACGTATTTTAACCAGTGATTCCTGGCATTAATTGGAGTTAAAAATGAAAACAAAATTTAGCACTCCGGTGACATTTTTTATGTTTTTTTCCACAAAAACATAAAAAATAGTAGGTGTTGGACAGTTGGAGGCGGGGTAAAAGGTTAAGCGAGTACTCGGCTGAGTGACTAGTGACGACATGCTGAAGAAATTTGAAAAAAAAGTCATCGAAGAAGTCACCGGAGACAAAAATTTAATTAACATTTTTTTCTTCAAATAATATCAATAATCACTGGTTAAAATAAGTTAAGTACGTCCCTTAGCACCCCGTGTATCACTGCCAGAGCAATAAAATAAAAACGCAGTGCGGTAAGCCTAAAATAATTAATCTGCTCGGAAATTCAATATTCAATATTATTTTAGGGAAAAAAATCCCTTTCTGCAAGTTTTGCCTACAATATAAAGAAGACTTATTTGTATTATTGCTCGTAAATATGTAATATGAATGTGAGTAAACAGTTTTGTTTGTATAAAAACCCAATTCCTTCCAGACAGGCATACAAACACCTTATTGTATCGGCGATTCAATCGATTCATCAATAGTTTACCAATATTTTAAATTCATCTTAATATTTATAGCATAACTTGCAAAAAAGTTTTTTTCCAAAAATAATTAAAATACCGCCATCTATGAACTAGCAGATTATTAAGTTTACATTTAAAAAAATCTTTGAAAAGTTTTGAAAAACCATGTTATGTACCTAAATAATACACGAAATAATGAAAAAAAAATACGAATCTTTTAAGCATCTTGGCGGTTATTAAGCGGCGATAGATTATAATATCGACACAAAGGAAATCAGGATTAAAATACACCATCCACGACCTGAACATAAAACACCCCCTGAGATCAATTTTCTTATGCGTTAACAGTTCACACAGGATTAGAGCATGCAATAAGGTTATATCGTTTACAACTTTATTATTTGTACCTACTCTGACAATATTGTCAGTTATTATGTCCACTTATCTTCATGAATATATATTTTATTAATATAAGTACTTGTAATAACATACTCTGTGTAACTATGCATTTTACAATGGCACTCCAAAATTCAAGCACGAGAAATATTTTCTCTTTTGAATTGTGAAGTTTCATTAAAAAGAAATTTACATATTGTTATTAGCCTTAAGAACCAAATGTTTTACTATGAATCTGTATACGTATGTATTTTTTTAAATAAAAAAAAAAATAAAAAATAAAAAAAAATCGTTACCGCAATTTCGCGAATTTCGCGCTGTTTTTCAGTACCGCAAAAGCTAGATTAGAATGCGAATTTCGCGGTATTAAAAACGAATGGTGAAAGAGAAATCCCTGCTACGAACAGTGCGTCGGGGAAATCCAGAATTACCAACAGCAAACTAACGTTTGTTTGTAGTCTTACTCAGTCTCAGTCTCACTCGCAACTATTCGCAAGTAAATGACTAATCTGTCCTATTTTATTTATTTACTACGTGAAAACGTGAAAATATAATTATTTTGACTAATATATTAACGTACTATACTCGTATCCGCGTATCAAACTTTAAAAAAATGAATACTACAATTAATGGTATTGAATTCAAGGACTTCAAAATTCTAATATAGTGTGGAAATATTTTTTGCGATCTATAGCTCGTCAAATCAGCGAAGTGTAAACTTTGTCCAGTTATTATTAAAACTAGTGGACGATCAACAAGCGGACTACATACTCATTTACGCACCAAGCACGGAATTGGAGCCAAAAATGTTAACTTCGACGAGATATCAAAAGAGGTTGATTGTCCTAGCGCAACACCAACTACAAGCCACAGTAAATCTACCGAGGTAGCAGCTGCAATCTCGACCTTAATTGACGAAGATGACCGTATCGAAAAACTACAATCACTGGCGAAAAAAAGCAAGATATCACACTTTGTCGAAAAAACTGATTCTCTTTCCATGAAAGTGTCCTGTATGGTGGCAAAAGATGGATCACCATTTAAAGTTTTCGTAAGTTCAGAAGATATACGGTCATTTTTACTAATTTCGCCATACCGCAAATTTTGCGGTATTACATGTCCGATACCGCAGTGTCGCGGTATTGAATATATACTGTGGTATTGCATGCTATACACAGGATACATATGTTTCGATCATACAATTTCGCATTCCGCATGTTTCTAACTTACATGGGTGACTTTTCCCAATCCTCCCCTGCTTTAGAACGACCACGCGTTCACTTAATCGCGGAACTATAAATTACCGATTACACTCATTCCCCCGCTAGTGTGGTTTTTACTGCCCCATTTTCATTATGGGCGAAGTAAATCATATGTCACATGTGCTATGTACATAAATGCTGAGCGCTAGGTTCTCAGATCTTCCGCAGTTAGCCGTTAGGGGTTTCTTTGTGAGGCATTTAGCGACGGGGCTTAGAGCGCCGTTAGCCGTTAAAGATAACGAGAAAGGTGCGCTAAAGGCGAACAAATTAAGCAGAAAGATTTTTAATGGATGGCTAGTACCAAGTACTGATAAGTTTTGATAAATCTCTGAATTTATTAGAAGTAGAAACTAACTTGAGCAGTGGCGAATTATGTCAATACTCATTTATATATATTTTTTTCAATTCTCGAAGAATTATATAAATAATTTTTCACGGGAAAGCGGTATTTAGCAAAACTTCGTATTCATCAACTAGTCGCCGCCACTGACTTCAAGGGATGTTTTTATAATAGATGCAGTTGAATAACCCGCACAACCCCCAAACTAATACTCTTCCACTTCACTATTATTTTAATTTGGAAAATTAATTTTTTTATACGCCATGTAAATTTGGTGGTTTCGCCAACCCCACGACCCGAGACTCTTTGAATTTGCTTTTATTTGAATAGCCCCTAAATTTTGTCGGCCTTTGGCCGTGTTTGTTTTCGCGCGTGCCTTTGTGTCTTGGCTTAGCCGGGAAACAAACCAGTCCTCCCGCACTGCCATCTAGCGTGAGTTAGTGGCACTTAAGCCGCTAATAAAGAGTGGCGAGACTAAAAGGGTTTTGGGCTTCTTAGAGAGAAAACGCTCGGAAAATCCCGCCATACGTGGGACCACAGAATTATGAGGCTTTTATCTTTCCCTTATTACGTGGAGATTGTGTTTAGGGGAAGAGGGGGTGGGGTAAGCCGGGGCCATATGCGTAGTAAATGTGGAGATTATTAACACGGGGAAACGCGAATTAAGTGCTATAAATTTCGGTTCATACCTTGATATACATACTGAGTAACTTATGGTATGAGGGTGAATTGAACTATAAAGTTTCTACTGGTTTACACTAATACAGGGTGTCCCAAAAGAAAGTTGATATTTAGAGGATCGATTTAAAAAAAAGTAAAGGTTCTATCGAAAAACTGTTTATTAAATACTAAAATACACAATTTGGGAATTTATTTCTGAAAAATAATATCGTCCAAATGTAAACCCTCACGTTCGCGGCATTCATTTAAACGAAGAGTAAAATTTCTTATGACGGCTCGCCAGGTAGGCTTCGTGGTGGCTGCCATTTCGTGACGGATATTTTCTTTTAATTGCATCAGGGAAGTCGGATTTATGGCGTACATTTTAGATTTGAGATAACCCCACAGGAAAAAGTCCATTGGGGTTAGGTCAGGACCACGAGGAGGCCAATTTATGTCACCTCTCCTGGAGATCAATTTGCCAGGGAAAATTTCACGAACTCATGGCAGAGACGTATTGAACGTATGGAATGTTGTTCCGTCTTGCTGGAACCATGTTCTTTGGTTATAGCCAATAAGTTTGTAGGGGTGCAGCCATAGGTCTTTGTGCAAAATGCTGTGTAACGATGATCTATGCACATTTAAAGCACTTGCGCGCTTCCGAATCGAAAAGTTTGAGTCGTCACGAAAAGACTGATAAACACTCTCTACGTTTTCTACCGTTCTCGATGACCTTGATCCCGTATTTTGGTTTTGCCAGTGTTGTACAGATCTCTTCAAACTTTTTGACCCATTTTTGAATGAGAGGAATGCTTGGCGCATCATTGAATAGACGAAAACCTCAAATACTGCAGAATCTTCTACGCGCTACAGTCGCCGAATCACCATTTTTGTAAAACTCACGCACCCGCAACGCGCGGTCGCTCCCGATAAATGCTTCATAGCGACTAAATTCCTAAGAGCCAGACAACTGATTGACATACCCCCCGCGCCCCTCGGAAAAGTTGCGTACACACAGAAAGCAAAACAAATATCAACTTTCTTTTGGGACACCCTGTATGCACGCGCGAGTGATATTATTTATAGAAGAGTTTCTTTTAAACGAATTATCATAGGTTCATATGAAAATATTTAGTAAATTAGGTTTTACATCATCTCTTTTTTCAGTCCGATTCCAATTAGAGACCAAAGTCAACATTTTTCGCTTTACGCGATCGCTATTTTCGTCTCTATTTTGATATCTACGATTTCAATTGTCATCACTGCAAACAACACGTGAAACATGCTGTTTGCTGTGATGCCAACTGAAATCGTAGATATGAAAATAGAGATGAAAATAGCGATCGCGTAAAGCGAAAAATTTTGACTTTGGACTCTGTGGAATCGGACTAAAAAAAGAGATGGTGTAAAACGGCCATAAGATTGCGTTATTATCTTGAAAGATTTCAGATATCTGGTTAATTTTTGGCATCGCATTAAATTGCCACTTTATGTTTTCCATGTATGTACTTACATTCTACATGGGATGTGTGGGATTGCACTCACCTCCCCACACCCTGGAATAAAGACTATTATTATTATTAGTATTATTTACAAAATGATCTCGATGGCTAAAACAAACAAAACAAAAATGAACAAAATCATGTTGACAAATTATGGATCGCTATACTCCAAGAACGCGGAATAATTGTTTTAAACTAATATTTTAAAAATTAAAACCAAAGTTACTTCCTTAGGAATAAACAAAGTAAGGAATTTTCCACCACTTCGTATAGTGTGATTTTTATGGAAAAAAAAACTGTTTTCTTTTTTCCAAATTCACTTTATCGTTTTTGAATACCGCACTACTACCAACCATCCGAGGTAAAATACTTAGAGAGACCGTTTTGGGCTATGTTGGGGGTGAAGGTACTGGGGAGGGGTAGGAGAGAAGAAGAGGAAGGAACGGTAGATAAGAAGAGTATCTGGCTAACCAGATCTGGTCACCAAACAAGGCTAAAGCCAGTTAAAGTTTCACTTTTGAATGTTTCATTACTGCGCAATATTAAGACTGACTCTCACTCTACAACATGGCGCAAATGAACTATAACTTTTTTAATTGATTAAATTGTGAAATAACACATATTAATAAAATAAAATAAAATATTTGAATCCGCGACCTCCGGATCGCTAGTCGAGGCCGTTAAAAGTAGTCAGGAATATACTCTTAGGAAGAAGATTTTTTAACTAATTTGTTAAGCAGTAGGAATGTATCTACTAGTCTCACATTTTCTTTATTCTAAGTAATATACCTACCTAATAATATAATTATAATCCCAGTAAGTACATCATTGATTCTTATTTTCTCAGCCTATCGCTGAAAAGGCACGCTTCCCTATATTTTTGTTTACAAAGGGCTACAATTTTAATTTTTAATTTGTCTAACGGTAATATTTTGACTCTTTAGCGACAATCCGCCATAATTTTATTCTAAGAATATTTCCCAGTGCTTCCGATATCATTGGTCCTTATTTACTCTGACTGCCGCGGAAAAGGCACGCTTCATTAAATTCTTGTTTCGCACGGGGGGAAGGACTGTCATTTTAGATTTCGATTACTGTCTGTCGGGTACAAAAGAAAATACAATATCTGGTGATGCCCGCGGCGGATGTAATCTCCGGTTGGGAGGCTGCGACAGAGGGCCGCTGCGAGCAAATAGTCAATATGTACCACAGTCCCAAGATTGATATTGACATATTGGAGTATTTGTTTTGGAAAATAAATTGCGCTAGAAATAAAAACATTTTCGTACGCCGAAGTCTTCATATTTTGTTTAAATTACTCTATGTTTTTTATCGTTGAAATTGCTCATCAAAATTATTACCTTATGAGCTTAATGGGAATATATTATTCCTCTCTGAAATCGAAGGTCAAAATATTTCCATTTTACAATAAAATCGAAATAAATGGAATATTTCTAAACACATCTGAAAACTAAATATCTACTGTTTTTGAAAGGTGATGAAATACGTTTACAAATGATATCTATTATTAGAAATAAAAATATAATTTTTGAAATATTAAATTTTTTAATACACAGTATAACAAAAAAGTTTAAATAATGGCTCACCTTACTATTTTCTATCTAAATTTACTGACAATACGATACGATACGATACGATTGTACCACCAACCAGGAGCACTCCTGTTCCGATGAAACCAGTTGGTACACCGAGGGGCACTGATTTGTTAGGACTTGGAACACGTGCTTTGAGGATGGGTAGGAGGTTGGAGTTTAATCGAGCGGTGTAGATGACAACCTCTCTCTCTGGTTTCAATCCTGGGATTGGTTTGCAGCAATTTCATCTATTCGTTTTTTCCACTCTTCCCTGTCTTGTGCGGCTCTTTTGAATTCTGCATATGATAAGCAGCGCACGTCCACCAGCAGGTCCTCCAGGTACTCTCGGCGTGGGCGTCCCCTAGCGTTTGTCCCCTCGGTCATACCCTCCATTATGGCATGCAAGAGGCCTTCTTGTCTTATTGCATGGCCGATCCATCTTGCGCGCCTTTCGGACAAGGTCCTGAGCAGGTGCCTTCCTCCTTCGATTTTTTGGAGAACCTCCTCATTTGTGATGTGGTCTCTCCAGGAAATTCCTAGTAGTCTTCTATAGGACCACATCTCAAAAGCCTCTAGTCTCCGTTTATCTCTTTCGGATAAGCACCATGTTTCGCAGCCGTACATCAAGATACTCCATACATAGGTCTTGATGAGGAGTATTCTCAGTTTCAGGTCTATATTATTCGATTCTATTATTTTCGACCTTTTATTGAATGCAAGCCTAGCCTGGTGTATACGGCTGTCGACCTCGCTCTTAGACCGACCGTCCCATGTTATTTTGCTCCCGAGGTACACAAACTCCTTGGTGTTCTTTAGTGGAACTCCTGACATCTCTACTCTCATCTGATGTTGCGTTCGGCCTACAGTCAGCAGCTTTGTTTTGTCTTTATTTATCCTCATGTTGTAGTTATTTTGAAGAATGCTTTGCATGGTTGTTAAGGCCTCTTGCAGTTCTTCTTCGCTTTCAGCAACCAAAGCAATATCGTCAGCAAACCTTATCATATCCACCTTTTGCCCGTGTATCTTTACACCTTTTCTGTGACTCATTCTCTCCCTCAAGTCATCAATCGCACTTTGTACATATGCGTTAAAAAGAACAGGTGACAGAGAGCATCCCTGTCTCACCCCTTGTCTTATACTGGCTTCTTTTGTATCATTGTCACATCTAATTATAGCGGCCTCATTCTTGTATAGCGCCTGGATTATTCGTCTATCTCTATATTTGATGTCAATTCTCTTCAGAATCTCGAAGAGTCTTTTCCATTCTACTTTGTCGAAAGCCTTCTCCAGGTCTATGAATGCGATGAATGTGTTTTGGTTTCTTTTTAATCTTTTTTCTAGTAGTATTCGTAGCGACAATATTGCTTCTCTGGTTCCTACACCTCTTCTAAAGCCAAACTGGTCTCCGGAAAGGATGTTCTCTACTTTTGGTTCGATTCTTTTTAGAATGATATTAGTCAATATTTTTGAGGCATGGGATATAAGGCTAAGAGTTCTGTGTTGTTCACATTTCGTCGTGCCCACCTTCTTTGGTAATGCGACAATTAGGCATTTCTCGAAATCCTCTGGTATCTTTCCAGTCTTATACATTGTCTGTATCATTTTAAACAGGGCATTTATAGTTCCTTTTCCTGCTGGCTTAATTAGTTCAGCCGGAACGTCATCGATTCCGGGTGCTTTCCCGTTTTTGAGATTTTTCAGTGCGAGGTCAAACTCTTCTCTAGTGATTGGATCTCCCAAATCATCTGCGTCTACCTCATTTTCTCTTTCTATCAATGTTTCGTTGTCATTATTTCCCTTTGCATTGTACAGCATTTCGAGATATCTTTTCCATCTCTCTCCTATTTGGTGATTTTCGAAAAGTATTTTGCCGTCTTCTCCTTCTATTGCATTACCCTTTCCAACTCTCATCCCAAAGAAGTCTTTCACCGCAGCGTGAGCTCTTTCTACATTTCCTCTCTTGAGGTCGTCATTTATCTCATCGCATTTATTCTGGTAGAATGTTTCTTTGGCTATTCTTGATTCTCTATTTATTTGGTTTCTCAGCACTTTGTATTTCTCTTGTGATTCAGCTCTTTTATCATTTTTGAGCTCTCTTCTATCCTTTATCATATTTAAGATCTCATCGGTTATCCATTCCTTCCGTGCTTGGGGTTTTTCCTTGCCTATAGTTTCCTCTGCCGTAGTTATAATCTTCGTCTTTATCACTTTCCAGATCGCATTCACGTTTTCCTCTTCCATTAGGTTGCACTCTTGCGTCTTTTCCCTAAAACTGTCGCTAATCTCTTTCATCTTTAATACTTTTGTATCCCATTTGAGATTTTTTCTCTTTTTTAATTTTTTCAGTTTTAGAAGACTTTTGGCCATTACCATATTATGGTCACTATCTATATCTGGACCGGAATAGCTTCTACAGTCTTTTATTTGGTTTTTAAATCTATGTCTAACCATTATATAGTCTATTTGCAGTCTTTGTCTGTCTCCAGGGGATTTCCAGGTGTATCGCTGTCTTGGGTGATGTTGGAAACAAGTGTTTGCTATCACTAGTTTGTGTTTTTCGCAGAATTCTGTCAATCTGTTTCCTCTGTCGTTTCTTGCACCCAACCCAAAGGGCCCAATGCAAGTTCCTTCACGTCCTTCTCCTACAACAGCATTCCAATCTCCTAGGAGAATCAGATTTTCACCTGCTTTTATCTCTAATATAAGTTTATCTAGCGAACTGTATACCTCCTCCACTTCTTCTTCGCTATGACTAGATGTTGGCATATATACTTGGATAATTACAGTGTCTACAGGCTTAGTTTCTATTTTGACTAGAATAATTCTTCCGCTATATTGCACGTATCCCTTAACCCGTCTTCCCCACTCCTTGCACAGCACAACGCCTACTCCCCCTTGGCCAGGTTTATCCTTTATGCATCCTGTGTGGATAATTCTGTAGTTGAGAACCTAATAAGCCAATATTGGAATTTAGGATGGGCAGGAATAAATTCTTCTTGTCTTTTCTTGCTTCTTCTTGGTTATTCTCGTCTCTTCAAGGTTCTTTTTGGCCTTTCTTGTCACCTCCTGTCCCTTCATGCTTCTTCTTGGCTCTTCTGGGATCTTATCGTCTCTTCTTGGCTCTTCTTGCTTTTTCTTGGATCTTTTTGCCTCTTCTTGCCTTTCTTTGTATCTTTTCGCCCCTTCTTGTCTCGTCTTGTCTCCTTTTGGCATTATTTTGCCAGCCTTGGCTATTCTGGCTCTTTTGACATCTTCTCGCCCTTCTTGGCTTTTCTTGACACGTCCCTGATCTTCTTTCATCTTATGAATTTTCATTCCTCTGTCTGAAAAAAAAGAAAAATACATATTTCATTAGGCAAGTGTATTATAAACGGTATTACCACCTCACGTTTTTGTTGTTTTATAAGTAAATAATGAACAAAACTTCTCGAAATTTTACATATTTTTCTGAAATTGCTATCGGAAACTTTGATTTTATAGGGGTGCATATTTAAGTTTTCTACGGGTTAATCCAAATTTGATTATAAAGCATGGAGGTTTCGCTTCTAACAACGTGTAGATTTGTAGATCATATTTCTACCATGATAGCAAGGGAGATATAATGATTTTAGACCTATGTGAGCTTGGAAAAATTTGGTCTCCTGTGATTAAAGAGATTATGTTTTAAAAATATTTTTACAAGAGTTTTGACTTCCGCGAACCAATTGTACTATGACAATCCCACTTCCCACTGATAGGAATGATGCCTGGCTGAAGGAAATATGGAGGGTAAGAAAAATAGAAGAAGAAGGTTGGGAAGCAACCTATATATAATAAATTCTTAAAATATTGCTCGACATTCCAAGCAACATCGATTCGATTCTGTAGAATGGTCTCTCACCAGGGCGATACTGTATACTGTCAGTATCTTCCACTCTAGACACTTCACGTATTATTATTATTACTTTATAGTAAGAAGTTTTTAGTTACTAGTAGTTAATTTTTGCTGTCAGCCCATTGTGTAAACTGTGTTTTACATCTTACACAAGATAGCTAACTACTCAACGGCTTTTTTTATCATAAAAATATTTATAACTAAAAGATAGTAACATTTTCATACGAAGTGTTCATTGATTATCCAGCAGCGAGATATTTAAGCCTCGAATTCTACGTTTTTAAAGCTAAGCAAATATTGCAATCATAGGAACCAATATGTAACTATTTTTAGTATTTACCCAAGTACTTGAATCCTATCTTTAGATGTAAAATGCTCGTCGACATGGTTTAACTCATGTTTTTACATCAATATTGTTCAGTTATCGCAATAAAATCTACTATCAATCAGAATTATCTTGACAGAACGAAAATATGACTTTACGAAATTAATCATTTCTTGACATTTCCTTGGGCTGTACTCAAATTGGGGAAAATCGATCACAGCAATTGGATATAACTCTCCTGTCAAAAAATGATTAGGTATATCAAACTCCGCTCAATCATTTAATGGTAAATGTGAATACATTTTTTCAATAAAAAAGTAAGATTTAAAGAACCTACGTACCTTCGATAATATTACATACATTATTTGATGGTAGGTGTTCTAGCTAAACTGATTCCATCAGGTGTCAACATTTCAAAAGTCCTTCATTTTAGTAGTCTTCTAAAACTGAATGATAACAAGCATAAATTGTAAACATTTTCAGAGTGATTATTTCACCCAAAACATTTTCACGATTATTTCATTAATGATATTGACATTAAGATGAGCATAGATATTATTAACGTTTAATTCCTCCAATTAAAAATGTTCACAGCATGCGTAAATCACATCGCCCAATGTTATACTTGGTCGAAGGTAAATCAACATTAAGGTGTTGCTGTGGAGATGCTACTAGTGAAATATTAGAAATAATGAAAAGCAAATTAAAATATAAAAAATATGTTAGTTAGTTATAGGTACAAGGTACCTACTAGTAGGTAGATATATATATAATGCTAGCGAGTTCTCGGCATGCGTTGCTATGCCACTTAATAAAGAAATTGTTTCTCCCTGCGTGTCCTTTCCAATTCGTTCCGTTCCCCTTCCGCCTCCCCTTCCTCTCTCGCGTCCCTTTCCCGTCATGCATTCACACTTCACCTTCTCCGCCTTCCCTCTTCCCACTCCCCTCTCCTGCTTCCCCTGTCCCGCGACCCTCCTCCCGTGTTCCCCTCCCCCTCCTGCATTCCCTACATTCAGTCCCGGTACATTCAGTTTTCAAACAGCTCGCGTACCACTTATTTCAAATTTTTTATACAAATTTCATAATGTAAGAGCTCACCAGTATAAATAGAAACCTTCGCGGGCGTGCTCACAAGTTACCAAAGTTTCATCGCAATCGGATGAACGGCTTAGCAACGCATAATTTCATGACGCCAGAGCTCACCATTATATATAGAAACCATCGCGGGCAAACACACATCAAATCCCCAAAGTTTCATGGCATTCGGAAGAATGGTTAGCAACGCATAATTTCATGATGCCAGAATTCACTATTATGTATAGAAACCATCGCGGGCATGCGCACATCCACAAATTCCCAAAGTTTCATCGTAATCAGATGAATGGTTTAGCAACGCATAGACATCTCATATATGTAGGTACTCATATAATCATATACATAGGTACCTCTAAGCAAGTACAAATAAGGATTGATACAATTTGTCCAAAGAAATATCGCCATCTCAATGACATTTTTTTTTTTAATTCTTCAGGCCGGTTGGTACTTGGTACCATAATACTGAAAGACCCAGTAAAAGTTGGCCACCTACTTTTGACTATCTAAGTGCTCAAGTGAGCTTGCTTCAATAATAAGTTATTTAAATTAAATTAAAATAAAGGTTAATAATTTTTTTTAATGGTGGTGTGTAAAAAGTGATTTGTTTTTATTTAAAAACATTTAAACAAACATGTTTATTGTTATACTCCTGAATAACTTCTATAATAACATGATATTGTAAAAGCCTTCAAGGCGTGAATAAATAAATAAATTCATAAACAAATTTAAAATCATTAAAATGATGCCACAAAGTGAATCTGCAAATATTGAAAAAGAATTTATTTGTTTGTTACACGCCCTAGCGGGCTTTTACATTATATTTGACAAGTTGTTTGTATCATATCACAGAAATGTTTTCGATTGTCAAAAAACTAAAACAATTAAAGAAAAAACATAAATGAAAAAAGTTTTCACCAAAAATGTAAAGTAAAATGTCTTTGTAATTATGTCCTCAACTCTCCACGCACGCCGCGAGCAGACCGTGTCCACCACGGAAATTGGAAACATTGAGGAAGAATAACTCACCGGTTCTGATGTTCTTTACAACAAAAATTGTAGAATGTATGTATATATTATAGGACTATTTGTGTCTAGAAAAGTAAAAGCAAAAAACAACATTGATTAAGTCAATGGCTTGTGTTGTTGAAGTAATCATGATCATCATCATTACTCTTGGCTCCACAACCCCTGGTGGGTCTTGGCCTCCTCAAGAGTCTTCCTCCACTCATCTCGGTTTTGGGCCAGCTGTCTCGAGTTTAGAAGCTCCAGGTAGATATATCTTTGAGGACGTTGTCGCTCTATCTTAATCTTCCCAGGCTCCTTCACCCTATCGGTCTTGAGTTCAGCAGGGACTTTGGTGCTTGATGCTCGGTCATTCTCTCTACATAACCCAGCCACCGAAGTCTTCCAGTTTTATAAATTTTGTGACGTTTAGATCCTTAAACAAAGGATACAGCTCGTTGTTGTAACGTCTGCGCCAAAATCCATTTAATGTTAAAGTAATAGGTGTTGTTAAATAATAAAGATGGATCTAGTAAGTTTTCGAAACCGGAACCGGAAAGTAAAAAAGTTACTAGTTGGACATTTACACAATACATACTACACACTTACCTACATACAAAGATACATAGCTACTTACCTACTTTACCTACATACTACTTACCTACATACATCATAGACCCTGTATTTGTAGCTTGTATTGTCACATGTTCCTTTCCTAACAATTCCTGTATATCTGTCATTTTAACCTTACCCACAATCAGTCTTTAATCGACTATCGCCGTATAAACATATAATTTTCCGCTCCCGCATTCTCTACCCGCATATCACAGTAAATACCGCGATTAATAATTCTACAAGTTTATGAACAAACCCGAAGAATAAGAGAAGTGCCACAAGGTTCCTCAGTAAGTCCCTTCCTTCCTTTCCTTATGTGCATTCTTGTTACTTGTACAGTGGTCCATCATACATCTCAAAACACAAACAAGGTCCATCGACATCCGCATCCACACAAAACAGACAACAGTTACAGATACCAAAAAATGGTCGATTTAAAAAAGGACTGCGCTGCCCTCAGTCAACTATTTCTGGAAATTGATTAAAAAGTATTGTATTCCAAAACATTGAACTTGTATAAAATGATATTGAATTAACAAAGTTTGTTTATTAAATATCATTTATTACAATTTCTACACAATACGGAAACTGGGTTGAGAAAATACCTACCAAAGGCGTTCAGCGACATTTTTACGAATTTTCTTGGAAAGTTTTAGACTTTCAGAAATAACTTTTTTCTTCGAGAATGTTCAGGGACGCTTTGCTTTTAGATTGATTTTCTTTTTAATATATAAATTGTGCTAGTGCATGGAAAATATTGAAACAAACAGCGCAAAACGTTGGTCAGAATAATTCGGGAATGCAAACAGTTGCCATCAGTTAAGTGCGCGTGCAAACAGTTCCCTTATAGCGCTGTAATGGTTACTGATAACGGTTACGTGCATGAATAATGCCTGATTACCTCCGCGATAAATCAATCAGCCGTCACGTTGGCGTGACAAGCTTGCCACCCTGTTCCGGATTAAGAGCGATGAAAATTAATACAAAATCACGCCATTTTCAGATTAAGGACGATAAACAACGCTAACTCAAAGGTTGCTGCCAGGAGCGGTTAAAATTATTAAGTTACCTGCGGTTTTGAAGCAGTTTCTGAATGCTGATTGCTTATCGGAATGTTGTAATGATTCATTATCTTTTAACCCCTTATTCTAGAAGTCTTTATTACTACTAGCTGTTTACTGCTAAATGTTGAGCGTTATCAAATTCGTGGATTGCGCTCCGGCTCAAGCATTTTAGATTATGTATTGACCATTAACTTTTAAAGGTTGAAAGGTCAATGACAAATGAAAATTAAAAAATAGGTTTTTTTTTTTGAAGTGAAAACTTCTTTAGCACCCTTGTGATTTGAAACTGGATAAAACGAAAAATAGCGACACTGAAAAGAGACAAACGCAAACATCTATAGGATTTAGCCTGCGAGAGAATGGGACAGTATTATCGGTCTCCTCTTTG
Source organism: Limnephilus rhombicus (assembly GCA_929108145.2). Taxonomy (NCBI): domain Eukaryota; kingdom Metazoa; phylum Arthropoda; class Insecta; order Trichoptera; family Limnephilidae; genus Limnephilus; species Limnephilus rhombicus. The sequence goes on from OV815278.1 coordinate 28,908,831, forward strand.
TGAGGTGCTTCGTTGCCTCCCCACTCTTGTCTACTTTACTTTTCTGAAGGTTTCACTTATACCGCGTGTGAATTGCATGGCACACACTGATTTTTGAAGTGAAAACTTCTTTAAGTTTTAAACGACAACCACCGTTGTCGTTTAAAACTTGATTAAATGAAAAAACGACACTAAAAAAAGACAAACACATACAACTATAGGATTTAGCCTGCAAGAGAATGAGATAGAATTATCGGTCTCCTCTTTGTGCGGTGTGTCGAAGCCTCCCTACTCTTGTCTACTTTAGTTTTCTGATGCTTTCACTTCTACCCCGTGTGAACTGCACACAGCAGGTATATCTATTTTTATAGTCTTGTTTTTAAATTTGCATGCATTCTTATTGCGGAGGAATTTGTGCAGAATATTTTTCTTTCTTATGAACACCTGATAGAAAATAAGATTGTTGAAAATGATAGACGGAAATGACACCCGCCTGACTTTTCGATCTCATATCGATTCCGTTTGCAACTCTGCCATACGAATGTTAGGTTTTGTAATCTGCAAGGAAAAATCTTCTAATAATAGTTATAAAACTTCTTTCCTTAAGTCTGTACAGCATTCTCGAGAGTGAATCGGTAACATGGGGACCCGAAGATGCCCTATAGTTAAAAGATGAAGGAAATGTGCAAAAAAAGTAATGCGATATATTTACATGCGAGAATTTGGGTACTACCCTTAGTCAATTTAGGAGCCATTTATTGGACAACCAACACCCCTGCCACAGGTCACCTCAAGTGGTTCCCTACGTTTGGTGACTTAGCAGGGGTGCCCGATTTCATGGGATGAGGTTTGTCTAGGTATTGGTGGCGGATACGTTTGCCCAACCACTGCGTGGTGGGCTAGATCGGAGAAGACTGATTGAGGGTGGCATTTTGACCTCTCCAGCCGGATTCTCCCGACCCTTCGCCTTGCACCGCAGTGTGAAGAATAGATCATACGTCCGTCACTCCTGGCCACACTGACCCCCAGATTCCTACCCACCCCTCATACCTTTTTTCCTTCCCATATCTTCTTCTCTTTCCTTTCCCTTAAAAAACCCTCCACATAGCATCCTCAAAGATGACATAGGCCTATAGGGAAATTGTTTTCCTCGGTGCTTCCTGTGTGGAGCTAATGTAAAAAAAAAGTCGTTTCCCTCGGATTTTCTCTCTGGAAATCTAGGACCAGATCGTCTAAACCAGGGATGCCCAACCCAAATCTATTAGTGGGCCAAAAAAAATTACTAAGCGAGGGGGGCCACCCGCTGAAGGGATGAACGGCGAATATTAATTACAATTAATTTTTACCAATAGTTCGGTGTCCAAAATTGCTATTATTGTGAAACCGCAACTTTCAATGCTAGAAAGCAAACTGTACACGTGTCTACTGTTTAAGTGTAACCTTTGCACTCACCCTGCACTTATTAAAATCAGGTCTGATGCATTCGTTCTTCCAAGAAGTGTGCGAAAAAAATTTCTGCTTGGTTTTGATTGCTAAATAAATTCCTAGTGCGGCCATGCGCCTCGTAATAAATCAAGACCCCCATCGAGAGTCCGAGGTCAGGCCGCAGATTGGGTATGTCTGGTGTAGACGTTAGGAGAAAAATTGCAATGGAGTTAGTAGCACATAACCTGCTAAATGGGCACACTTGCAATCGTGATGTTCGGGAACGGATTTCTCTTAATTTTCTTAAATGAATACGGCACGAGAGTCCCAACTGCTCTATTGGGGTATATTGTGAGGGTGGACGTTGTGGGGAGGGACAGGTGGGGAAATACCTGGATATTAAAATTCAGTTACCAAACACGGCTAAAGCCATTATAAGCAACATTTTAATTCTGAATGGTGGTTGTACACCATAGCGATACTGAGAGTATATTCCACTCTGGAACTTGTCGTAAATATACCTTATATTATATTTAAATGATTAGATTGTAAAATAACACGAATTAATCAAAAAATTTTTTAAAGAAAGCCGGTTTTGAAGTTTGAACCTGCGACCTTCCGGATCGCTAGTCGAGAGTCTTCCCCTCGACCACGGAGGCCGTTTTTCCAGGATAATTTCTCCATTGCTAGACGGCAGAGGTTTTATATTTTTCCACGAAGCCACGGACAAACCCACCAATGATCATGGCTTTGGGAAAAACGACTATACTATTAAACCAAATTTCTCCTGAGAAGATATTTTTAATATGAACCACAGTGACTTTAAGCAACTCATATTTATTTAACACAAGGCTGCATCGTAACTGATATAATACACTTATGTAATTAACTGTAAATTGAAAATGTAATTGCAATTTCATGATAACAATAAATAAAAAAAATTATGATGTGATGAAACACATATATATCATCACTCTTATTTGGTCGATTGTTCAGGTTTTGAACAATCGATCTTTGCACTTAGAGTGAACACGCTTTTCTCTGTGCCATGGAATTTATACCTTTATGGACACGGGCAAAACAAAAACAACAAAAAACAAAACTGTTATTCAAAAATTGTCTTGTTTCCTCACTTTATTTAAGTACTTCCTATTAAAAAATATTTCTAATAATTACCATAGAGATCCCAAACATCTTTCATTTTCTTCATCATTGTCGTTGATTCAGAACACTGATCGTCCAGTTAATTGGTCAGACATCTCTGTAAAAATTGGAGGTCTTCACTCAGGAGAATTTCTTTGGGTAGACTGGTTTTTTATAAATGAAGCACTTTTTGGTTTTAACTTTAAGTTCTTGATTTTTTATTGTTATGATTTGAATATTTACAAACTGACGACAATAACTTTCCCCACCCAACGGACAAGGGTTCAGTAGTATTTTAAATTCTTAGTGCAAGTTTTCGTAAAGAAGTAAGTTAATTTTACCGATGCAAGCCTTTTTATAAAGGTTTCGTACATCTATATTTACCTTGTTTGTTGTGTGAGAAAGGGACAAAAATAAAATGATTCTATCGACATCTAACGAACAAATCAGACAACTCTTGGATCGCAATCCAACCTTTGATGGTAACTCAACTCCATAATTGGTTTGAGTCCTGGGTTTAAATCTAAACAATCTCCAAATACTATGTTTTGAGATAATGAAAGCATTTTTTGAATGCTCACCACATTATTTAGACATGTGTGTGTTTTACATATTAAAAATGCTATAAAATAACACCGGAAGACTTAACAGTCTGTTACATTAGTATGACATTTTGAAATATCCTACTAGTAACCCAGAAAACATCAGCATTTTTATTGATGCACTAGAAGTTTTTCTGCATTATAATTAATTTGGTGGTGTTTATGAATAATTTGATTATTGTACCAGTTCGAAGGTACACTTTTACATATAACTGCATACTTAACTCAAATTTAGATTTTTCGGAGTTTCTGACTAAGCAATGGGACAATCGCCGATATGGCCGACATAAGACCAGAGATATTTCAGCCGCATAGAATCAAGAGATCAAAAAATGGCTGAATATCTCCAATGGGACCACAGGACACATTTTAAGATTTTTTAATTGTACTACTTAGTAAGTATCCAATTACCGTTAATTTTCTCATTTTGATACTCTACCTAGGAAGATTATTATTATACAAAAAAATCTTAAAGCAAAAAAGAAGAATCATATAGGTATATGTAGAGTTTCCCAAATTTCTTTCATCAGCACCATTCCTCTTCTCAGTTTGCTTTGAAAGTAATGACTAATGACTAAAGTCAATATTAAAAAAAGTTTAAAGAGTAACGTGTGAGGATGATATTCACTGTTAAATGTTACTGAAAACATAACAACTACACAAGCCGAGGTGTAATTTATCAATGACGAAAATATAAAATACGGTTGATTTATTACAAACATTATCATTGTGAATTATAAACATGGTAAACACATTGATAAAGCAGTTGACACGAAAGCTATTAATCATGTTTCCCAATATTATGTAGTACGAAGCGATTATTATTTATACCAACAACGGTTTTACAAAACTGATGACAATCGGCTGGTTCTTTGGTTGCGGTGATAAAGTAGGCGTAATAATATTTGAAGTGTATGTAAATTTTTTTACTATCTCTCAACAAGCACAGGCTTCAAATTGGTTATTAGGTACCTATCTACCAAAAAATCAAACAAGAGTATGCCATTAAATGGATAATTAAACACATTAAATTTCAAATTAATAGATAACTTTGTATTAACCACTTAATTATTTACAAAAACCGACATGTTTCGTCAGCAAAGCTGACTTCTTCAGGGTTTTGAGAGAACTAATTTAAAAAATAGACATACATAGGTAATAGAGAAAAATAATAGACATAAACAATAATAAAATTATTTTGTTACCACAAAATAATTTTGCACTATTAGATATTTTTTTCTATATTTTTCTCTATTACGTATGTCTATTTTTAAAATTAGTTCTGTCAAAACCCTGAAGATGTCAGCTTTGCCGACGAAACATGTCGGTTTTTGTAAATAATTAAGTGGTTAATACAAAGTTATCCATTAATTTGAATTTAAAATGTTACCACAAAATAATTTTGCACTATTAGAAGAAGTGAACATAAACTTTAATAAAATAAAACACTTTTTTGTTTAAAACCACGAAATTTATTAATTTATGAACCGACCGGTTTCTCTTTATTCAAGCATCTTCAGGGTATAAATTAATACTAAACAAGAAGTACATAATGTGTGCTTATATATAACAAAATATAGAGGGAGACAACATGATACAAATATAACAAACACATAGACAGCCATAAAATACCTTAACATAAGTACTCAAGTAGTGGGAAAAACCGAAAGATAATTGTGTAGACTAATGGGTTATGATAATAAATTTGGAGAAACAAAGCATCAACTGGCATGGTGGTGAGGAGCACTGGGAATTTTGTTTTTAAGGGTTTATTGAAAATTATTGGGTAAGACCACCATTCAGAGTTAAAACGTTGATTGAAACGGCTTCAGCCGTGTTTGGAGACTAGATCTAAACTGTCAAATACGTCTGCATCTTCCTCTTCTCCATATCCTACCTCCCCCCCCCCACTATCTACAGCCTTAAAACATATCCGAATTGGGGATGTCATTTTCTCACTGGCTCCAGGCGGTTGGGAGCAGTTGGGACTCTTATGCGGTATTCACATAAAAAGATTTGGAAAAAGGTGAGTGCCGGACTGCCGGACTTTGAACGGTTTGCCACCGTGCAAAAGGCATGAATGAAGTCTTATTTACCCCATAATGAAATCTTACTTAAAACTCAATTTTAGCAATCAGTACAATCACAGATACGAGTATGATTTTAGATTTTCACTGTCAAAAAAAGTATTATCGTTATTTATTTTTGGAGTATTATGATGTTACCTCCTTCGTTTCAGACATCGTTACAGTGTCCGAAAGGTTGGATAAAGAAGGAAGTAGCTCAACACGGAATAATATCCCGAAAATAAATTACAAATTTATAACGATTTGAAGCTAAGATTATGACATAATGATAACGACTATAATTGCTATCGAATATGTAAATACGTCAGAAATACTTAGGAAGCAGGTGCATTCTCTAGTTATTGTTTTAAATTTTCTTGATAAGAGGGAACCCAGTCGCCGATAAATTGGAACAATAGGTATTTTACCAAACTGCTGCTGTCACTGTCGCTATTACTCCTCCGAATACTGAGCGAAAAGGACAACTTCACCTCGGTTGATAATACATAAATGAAATGATAAAAATCGAGGTTTTGGATTCCCCATTTTTCTCCTACAAAACTGGACCGATTTTTACTAAGTGTTTTAGAAGAAAATACTCAATATCTGTACGTTTTACTTTTTCCTAGTTTGAACGCCATGAACGTCTGTTAATGGCGTTCAAACTAGGCAATTTTAACGATTTTTGGAGGGTCCAAACTCCCATAAGATGTAATTTATCGAAAATAGCAAAACGTACCCACACGATAGTTATCGAAATTAAATAAACAAAATAACTAAAAAGAGCATTCATGGGAATTCCCACAAGAAGAATATGCACACACCACCTCTTGTGCTTTTTAATGAAATACCATAAAATGATTTATTTTTATTATACACATAGTTATTTCATACATTAATATTTATAACTATGTTGGTGTGCATGTATGTTTATAAATTTATTTATTATATGAAATGCTTTTATTATAATGCCTACGATTTATTTTCTGTATAGTAAGGAAGATATATATTTTATTATTATGTATTATTTATTAATGGTGATGCCACGATCTAGCTACTTTCCGGTATATTGTATCACGAATATACAAAAAAGCCATAGTTTTAATAAATCATTGTAAAAACGGAAGAAAACGTTTTGCCACGAACTATTTTTGACGGCAAATTGTAAATTCTGAGTTATTGGACATTGATTTCAGATCAATTTCACTGAAATTACATCCAAACAAAAGTATACAGTGGCTGAAAATGTTAGAAAAACACACTCAGAATACTTGTTAACGTGAGTAATTGGGGCTGCTCACAGACCATTTAAAATCGACACCATCCCTTTAAATTAAATGCGTTTTCGTCGGGTACCATCAAAAATTCAAAAGGGTCATAACAATTCACAAATTGAAAATTATGTACTATTTGACACAAAATTTTTTATATATTTATTTAACTTAAAATTGATCCACTTTATGTAGGAAATCTATTGTACTGTACATTTTTATATTTTAGCTTGCCAATACTAAATTTTTTACTTACTAAATTACATTCAATCTTTGCATTTTTCTTTGAATTTTCTGAAACTAGGTACATTTTTAATTTCACTTAGAACTAAGATATACATTTGAATTTCTTTCTTGAATGGTAACTTTGTAGATAAAAATTTAAACTTTTTTGAAAATTATTTGTACTCATTAAATCTACTTCCATGGTATTTTCTTATATAAATTGTTTGTTTAAATTCATTACATGTATTTCCGTAAGTATTTTCCATGTTGATTTATATTTATTACACTTCGAAATCTCGGTCTCATTGTTCTATTCAAGATTATTTGGAATTATTTCATAAGATACCTACATTACTAAGAGAGAGAATACTAGAACGGTGGTTTTATGTAGTTCAACAATTGTTAAACAAAAATTAGTAATTTAGTAATTTTTTTCGAAAATTTTCTAATTCTTCAAAGGAAAGACACCTTCTTCGTATTTTTTTGGCAATAAAATCGGCATTTCCTTCAAGAGAATAGAAGTCTGGAATTGAGTCTAGAATTACTCTGAAGTACTTTATCTTATTAACCTATCGCGAGTACCATTATTATTCACCTACCATTATTTCGTTACCAATGATCATGTACCTTCTTTGTTTTCGATATGTTGAGTTAAAGTTTTTTTTTTCATTCATTTGGTGCATTGTTAAGATCACCATTGATGTTCTCAATTATTCTTTCAGTTTATTTATTCGCTACGATGTAAATAAGCACATCATCCACAAATAAAGGGCTATTTTATTACAGTAATAGAAACATTAGTGTAAGTGATGTATAAAAGTGGTTCCTGTTCGGACCCCTGTGGCACTCCCAGTTCACTTAGGTTCTGATATATACTTATTAGCGTTTGCGATTTGTATCCTGTTATTTAAGTAGCTAACCACTTTAGTGCCATTCCTTTAACTCCAATTTCCTTTAGTTTCATTATAATTTTCGTACCGTTGTTTCGAATACTCTTTTGAAGAAAATACATCCAAATGGTTGAAGAGCTCAGCAGTGGCATTTTGTATAAAACAAACCACAACAAAAAAAATGGAAGATAACAGATTTTTTTTTTCAAAATGCGCCAAATTTCTGACAAAAATGATTTTGGCAAGGAACTTGTGCGCTCTTGTATTCCGGTTGCCACAACAATCAGCGCAAGACGATAATAAAATGGAAATTTGCTAAATTTTATTACACGATTCATACCCGAAATATATACAGCCTATCCTTGGTTATTGAGCAATGAATGCCACTAGTAGAGATACCGAAAAGGACACAAAACACACTTCAAATACTTGTTATCGTGCAATTGAGTCGGCTCGTAGATCATCCCAAATCGACACCCAGGTCTTTGAAATATTAGTACGTTTCCACCGGGTCACATTAAACATTTAAAAGGGTCATATTTCACGTCGCCATTTTAAATTGAAACAACGAAAACACGGCCCGGGCCCGGTACACATTCAACAAGATTGATCGTTTGCCCATGACAGGCTAATATCAAATAATGCCCCGCTACCAAATATATCATTTTTATCTTCACCTTTGTAAGGGGGATGGTCTCGGAGAGTGCTTGCCTCAAGGAGAGGAGACGGCTGACTATGCTGATGGCATTGTAAAATATTGGGATTGCAGTAAATCAGTGAGAATTAAGTTTTCACGTTTAGAGAAACTTTTGCACTTCACTGGGTGGTTGGCTAAGAGACACGGATGCTGAGTGTGGTTTGTATCAGGCTGAATGCAATTTACATTTTTTATTGGTACTTGCCAAATAATTTGAAACTTAATTTTTATCGTATGTTCTTTATCTATTTATACAGGTGCTTACAGGGTTTTTCACATGATGCAATGCTGCCTCGTGAGCTTCGTGAACGAGTTTTATTTTGCTTTAACTATAATTTTTGCTTGTATTACTAACTTGATTTGTTGTATTATGTTTTTTTCCTGTTAAGCACTTGCATACTGCTTTCTAACACCGTATGCAGGGACACTGGAGGTCTAGATTCGTTCAAAATAAATAAATGTAGCTTCGTTGAACAAAAAAATTAGAATCTTGGGAGAGCCTTGAAGGAGTAACCATCTGTTACTTATACCAGGGCGGGTAAGTGGTGGATAACCTCCACTGCACTTCGTGGACACGATAACCACATATTTTAAATTGGTACCTAATTACTATGTTTTCCAACTTTGTATGTAGTATTTTATTTTATTTTATTTTATTTGTTTACAAAAAATTTACAACATTACAGATATTTTATCTAATTAATTGTAAAAGTACCATTTTCACAGTGAGAATGTAGCGCCAAAAACCGTACAAACTCATTGAATTTTTCGAAGAATATGTCGAAATTTTTATCTAATATATTTAAATAGCGTATCACTCTTCCCATAGGCGAATTCGGGTACAGATTTGTAGGACTCGATCGGCAATATAATATGTTATGGCGACGTGCCCGAGAGTGAGACTCTGGTACAAATAAATTGATTTGCGCCAGAATCTCACCGTTAGAGACGAGGCCATTGATTAATTGAAAGAAATATTTTAGCAACGCAAAACTTCTACGAGTTTCTAGAGAATGGTAGTTAATCATACCTAGAATAAATCTCGATGGATACAAATATGGATATGTTCCATAGAGGCGTAAAACAAAAAAAAACGTAGGAATTTTTTATGAACTCTTTCAATGTTCAAAATATAGGATGCCTCAAATGGGGCCCAGATAATACAATTCGACTCCAGTACACTTAGTATAATACCGAAATAATTAATGTATAATACCGAAAGAAAGGTAACTGAAATTTTCGCCAAAACAATAGGTGGTTGAACTCTACGGTACTGTGAGGGAGTTATTTTATTTTGCTTAACCCCTATAACCATGGGAGACCAAACTCCCTTGCTGACATCGTTACTCTTTATTTTCAAAGATTTTAACCATGCAAAAATTTTTAGGTGCACCTCTATGAAACCAAAGTTTCCGCTAGCAGTAGTTGATAACGACGTTTGTAATACGTTTGCCAAATAAATTTTTAAGTGCATTTTTCTTTTTTTCGTTATCAAAAAATTTAGATCGAAAAAACGTGAGGTGAACCATTTTTAAAACTTTTTTTAATTTACGCTTTGTAAAATCCAATCTTTGTAACCACCGCCGTCTTTGAGTTTATCGCGAAGAGATAGACAGATGCCGCGGAGGACTTTAATTTATAATACGTAGAGATGGTGTGAAAGATTATAATAATGTGAATGAAATACTTGGGGTAACTAACATATTTAAGTTAATTAGGATTAATACTGTATCCCTCTAAATAACTTTCCAATTATCCCATTGTACGTGACCAAGAATGGGTATAGTAAGCTATCCGTAAAAGATTGATGTATGCCATCGCATACTTTTTTTGTAGATCTATAAAAGAGGAATATCCCACCATTAATTGTTTTGTTATATCCCAATAGGATTCGGCAGCGTTTTCGATGAAAGCTACCAGGCGGCTGGACTTTTTCCGACACTTCTAACAATTATCGTTATGTTTCAACCACTTAAACATAAATCCTTGACAAATTACATACCTAATCCTTTCTCACGAAACACTCTATCTATTGGTCAAAACCGCATGAAAATCCGTTCAGTAGTTTTTGAGTTTATCGCGAACAGACAGACAGACGGCGCGGGGGACTTTATAATATGTAGAGATAATAACATTTGAAAGCATATTGTATCACCTTTCGAAAACTGTTTTAAGTTTTCGGATCGGATGCATTAGTATTAAATAAGCTTTAAAAAATCTTTCTATCATGGAAAGGGGGGTGACTTTCAAATTGCAGAGAGAGCTTTTAGTAAAATTCTGTACCTAAATGTTTTATTTTTGAGAAGTTTTTTTTTTCCCACCACTGTCATTCATTGTCTCTTTCTTTTACCAATTTTCTGTTACTTGCACTCATTACCTATTTAAATTTTTCGTACTTATTTTAAAATTTTCGTACATTATGTATGTATTCATTTTCAGGGTTGGAAGAACAGCCGACTTAATTACTTCTTCAAAAAGAAGATCTTTATAATACAAAATATTATTTTATCTTTCATTTGACTTTTTTTGAAATAATTAAAATCTTTTTGAAATAGTTATCGTTTGACGAGTGTGAGAGTTATGTTTAATGTTTTTAGTATTTTTTCTACTTAACTCGGTCAGACGTACTCTTTCGTTAGCCCCATCAGTTTTACAATACATCATGTACGTTGGTACCCACCGTTCGTAACTGTTTGAAGCAAAACTCGACCCGGCACAAAATTTATGGCATATGAAATATGATGTATTGTATTGCATTGTACACTGCGTGGATGTTTATTGTTTATGTTTCATGTTTAACACAATACAGCGCTCTATTCACAAGCTACATACCGCGGAGTTCTAGAAGTACTAACGATAGTCTTATTCGAGTGTCTGCTTGCGGGATATGTTTTTTTTCTCAATAAAAGGTGTTATTTTTTTTGTTCCAGCAAAAAAAAAAAACAATGAAAGTTGAAATTTTAGTAATCAATTTTAAAGAAGTTTTATTTGAGGTTTTTATTTTTATTTTTTATATTAGGGATTTTTGGGAGGCGGGAATGGGTACCGCTACCCGGGAATCTTTATTGGATAACCAACACCTCTGCCATAGGTCACCCCAAGTGGTTCGCTACGTTTGGTGATTTAGCAGGGGTGCCCAGGTTCATGGGGTGAGGTTTGTCTAGGTCTTGGAAGCGGATGATCAGGACACACTGTACCCCAGATCTCTACCCACTCCTCAAACCCTTTTCCTTCCCAGAACTCTCCCCTCCTTCCCTTCCTTAAAAAACCCCTCCACACAGCATCCCAAAAGATGACATGTAAAAAGCTCATGTTAAAAAAAAAGCTCCACAGGAAACAATTTTCGGGATGCTGTGTGGAGTAAATATTTTTAGGAAAAGGAAGGAGACGAATGCTCTAGGAAGGAAAAGAAAGGAGAGCAAGTTCTGAGAAAGAAAAAGAACATGAACATGAAACAAACCTCACCCCGTGAACCCAGATACCCGTGCTAAGTCATTAAACGTAGCCAACCGCTTAAGGTGACCTAATCTATGGCAGGGGGTGTTGGTTACAACTATAACAAATTTACTGTTCTGGGGATTCAACATCCTTCAAATTAATAATGTTAATACCTTTTATATTCTATATATATTCTGTAGAAGTTTCTAAAGATTACAAATAAGAAAATCAGATCAAAAATCATGAAATTTTTTTCATTATAGATGCTAAAAAACCGCTTCTTGGCGTTTCAAACTGGATAATTTTGTATAAGGAAGGATCACTTTTGAAAAGTTTTAACTTTAGATCGATAATTTGCCTAACCAGAATTCGACATTGGAGGTTCTATTTTTCATGGAATATAACACTCTTTTCATCACGTTAATTACTTGACATTCGATAGTGAACAACGTGTTGATATGAAAAGTGTTCAAGGCCGGTTTTGTGATGGATCATGATTATGATTAATTACTAGCTTTCCATTGTATAAAAAGTATCGGTTTTATTCTTTTACTGGAAAAATCTGTGTAGATATTGTAGGTATTATATTATTTTTTCTTACAGAAATGAACACAATCTTTGAAGTATTGTCAAAAAAGTATTGCGATAATAAAACGCTAAATGGTTAGAATATTAGGATATATATTAGCTGTTAATTATAATTCCAACACGAATGAGTTTGTTTACATGACATTGTAACAGCAAAGTTAATCGTGTATAGTAATTTCTTAATTATTATATATGTAGGTTTAAAGAAAGACAAAAATTTTCAGGACTACGAATAACATGACAATATTTGAATTCCTCCTTCTTTATTACAGGAAAATGTAACCTGCGGAATGATGGAGGACTAAGCTAGCAGAGAATTAAATCCGCGACGCCGGGGTGTTGTGAATCCACCAAATCATCATTGCAGTCAACAAAGAAAATATTACTTATTATAAAATACATATCGCACATCCCGTAGAAAAGTGTCGTAAGTCAAAAAAGTTAATTTTAAAGGAGAGCGAAAACAAATAAATGAATGATGAACAAGCGGTTCTGTCGAAAAGAGATATCTTGCGGGGATAGAGTCGTTTTTGCAAAACTTTATTTATCATCAGAGAAATGCTGAAATCAGCTGACGTATTTTTTATACGTTGAAAGAATTACGAAATTATTTTATAGCATCATTTACGAACACACATAGTTAATATCACCTGTCACGTATCATAACGCCTCAAGCCACTCATGCGGAATACTATACCGTTCATTCAATGGGGAACTTGCCAGTCGCCACTTTCCTCAGGGTCTATCCGGCTTGACACGTCCACAATAAAGCACTCACTGCCGGACAGAGGGCGGGACGTGGTACACCAGGACAAAGGGGTGGGTGTGGACTAGGGATTTCAGATCGAATTTTCGGTTTTCTTGAAACCCAAAATCCGGATGACCGGTTAAATCCGGATTTCAGAAAATTATTCCTAATCTTTACATAGTGGTTCAAACAAAGTAACATCGTTTCATTCATCTATAACGGATAACCACAAAGTTATAGCTATATTCTAAAGTATAACTATTTAATCACTCGAATTTTTTTTAACCTTTAACATGATGTAAAAGACGTAACCTATGTAGATTTAACAGTTAGAAATGAAAAAGTTCAATTTAACAAATTGTAGGTAATTTTTTTTTATCTAGCTATTCGTTAATTTGATCTTTTTTATTTCTAACTTAGAGACCTAACTTAGATGATGATATTATTACGAAATAAGAAAAAAAATCAGATCTTGGTCAAACTAACTAGGAACTAGCTATCAAAAATTAACACAAATAAATCTTACAAAATTTAAAAAAAATCTCACTCCTGGTTTTGTAAAAACTCAACCAAGTGGAATTTCAACACCCCTTTGAATAGTCTTGAGTCAAAAGCATCCAACTTAACATTTTTTTTTTCTTTTTCATCTCTTTTAATGACTGTTCAATACCCTAACTCTAATGCTTTTTACTGTTTTTTGAAGTGAAAACTTCTTTATCATCTTAGTGATTTGAAACTCTATGAAACGAAAGTGACACTAAAAAGAGACAAATACATACATTTATAGGATTTATTTATGAAATGGTATAATTGGTCTCCTCTTTGTGCGGTACTTCGTAGTCTCCCCACTCTTGTCCAGTTTAATTTTCTAAAGGTTTCACTTCTACCGCGGGTGAATTGCACACTTTGATTTTTTTAAATATACAATTAGCAGAAATTTATTGTAATTATTAGAAATCACACAATTTAAAATATTGTATGCCTATGATCCTGCCGAACGCATTAAATTCATTGGACATTGTATTTGGATTTAATATTTTTTTTATTCATAAAGTGACCTTTATATACAGTTTTTAACAGGTTTTTCGACAACCACATTAGACTCATTCCCGTATTATGGTAGTCGAAATATGTATATATATAGTTTTGTTAAGACAATGTTATTGTATAACATTTTAAAATCCGTATTCTGATTTCACTGCGAATTGTTTGTAAATTCGAACATTTCGGATGGCAATCTCTAGTCGGAAGATGGGGTGGGTGTGGACACCGGGACACTGCCGACTGACTACTAGTGACTATTATCGCGGGACGGGACGCCATCGACGCCATTTATCACCGGCGGCGTTGGGGGAACGCCGGACAGCCAAAGGACGGGACGGCCGGACAGAGACGGGACGCGAGGACAGCTGTATGGCTTTTGTAAACCTAAGTGAAACATTAACATTACTGTTGACCCCTTCGAAGTTCTTGAGGTTTATATAATATCTTATTTAAATGCTCACTTTTTTGTTGAGAGTGGTATTTTTTGTTATTAAGGAAAGTCGAAAAGTGGAGCCGCATTAACAAATCTTTGAAAAAATGGTTAATCTAAGAATAATAATACGACACCAATCGGTATTAAAAAAATTGTGACCGGACAACTCAACAATGTGCCACTTCATAACCCATTGGAAAAGTCATAAAAATTATGTAAAAAACTTGGTTACATACGTTACGTTAGGTTAAGTTATGGGCTATTTTTACCTTTGTTGATAATTTTTGAAGGGTCCAAATGCCACTTTATTGAGCTATCGTGGGACGAAAAAAATGCTGCGTCATTAGGAACAAAAAATGATATCTTTTCTTAAACGGTTCCATGCTAACTTAGAATCAAGTCAACTCAACACCTCTTTGAAAAAGTGATTAAAAGCTATGAAATTTTTAAAAATTAAATTAGTCCATAACCTAACCTAACGTAAGCTATTTAACCATTTTTATAATATATTCTTTTTACTTATAATGACTTTGAAAGGAGGTTCTGAATTGATTTTAGATTTTCACGGCCAAGTATTTTTGGGATGTTATGCCGTGTTGCGCTACCTCCTTCTTTAGCCAATGTTTTGGACAGCATTACAGTGTCCATCGTCAGGGTAGATGTGTGCCCTGATGGATGGACACATCTGCCCTGATGACGAACACTGTAACGCTGTCCGAAACGTTGGCTAAAGACACGGCATAACACCCTAAAAATAAATAACGAAAAAAAGGTTCCGAGTTGATTTGAATCTGAGTTGTCCGGGTCACCGTCTTAAACATAGATTGACGGTATTGATTATCGATATATTTAATTTTTAGTTGTCACCAGGACACAGCAATATTACGATTATTCATTATTGCAACACAACATTAGAAATCGCATCATAGTTAGTATTCACAATAATAAAGTCGAGATACATCAAGAAAAAAAAATGTATAAGTAAACACGGCAGATATTCCTGCAGGTGGTCCAATCATTACACGACATTGGCCGTCTTGTGTAAGCGATCCAGATACCGAGTGAACAGCGATTTATTCACAGTCTATGTGAATAAAGTTCAACGTTACACGCATCTTTAACGTCCCCCCTGATCTCCATCAATAACTCGGCATGTAAGAAATCATCTTCCATTGATTGAGCATCCATCGCAGCCTTCAATCAAAACAGAATTCTGTACCTACCGCAGCCGAGGAAATATTGGCTAATGTCTGCTTGCTTCATATTTATCATGCTTCGTAACCGCTTATGGCAGGGAATCTCAATTATTTGAGAGATCGGGTGAGGTGTTTCCTACAAGAGTAGATAGTGTCAAAAATTAGCTTTATAATTTTACGTATAAAAATATAGACAATATCCGAAAGCGGGTTCCACGACAATTCAATAAATTGGTATTTGAACACCCCTTTGAAAAGTCATTAAAAGCGTTAAAACTTATTTTTTTAAATATCCCAACTTCACGTAAGTTATTTAAACCAGTTTTTTTTTAACACTATTAATGAATTATTATTTTTAATTGTTAAACTAACGTTAAAGACAAGATTTTTATGCATAGCACAAAGGGTAACAATATTATAAGCAATAATTATCAGCCTGAAACACTCATCCACATTGAAAAATCTTCCGAGAAAAGATACATGACGCCAACGGGACTTGGCCATAGCTCAATTGGGAGAGCAGCTGACCGGCAATCAGAAGAGCACGGGTTCAAGTCCCGTTGGCGTCATGTATCTTGTCTCGGAAGATTTTTCAATGTGGATGAGTGTTTCAGTCTGATAATTATTGCTTATAATAATTGTTACTATTAATGACTTTTTAAAGGAGTGATAAGGTGGTACGTTGTTGTCCGGTCACCCTAAAAGAGTGAATTTAGAACTGTAGCTTCTGGCACCTACAAATCTTTTTTTTTTGAACAAATTAAAAAAAATGCAATATCGACTTTTTTTAATTAAAACAAAAAAAAATAGAAAGACAAACATTCCCGGGTTAGAATAACCCAACAATATTTGAAAATCTCCTTCTACCACCACACTAAGCGGAAAATGTTGCTTGTGTCGTGATGGAGGACTTCTCCAACCGATGAATCGAACACGCGACGCCCGGTTAGGACCCAAACGCGATGCCCAGTCAGCCACTGACCGAAACTGACTTTAGTGTAATGAATACAACAAAGCTCTTGAACAAATACAAGAATTTACAGTTACACAAAACCTGTGCAGTTTTTGTTTCTTCAGCACGCAGGGAATCGTGTGCTTCCTCTCTACCTAATTAGTTTTTTTTTTGTAGATTATGAGATGCATCTTATACATCTTACCCTTTTTCAAGATATTTATTTTCGTACAGGTACCTTTGATAACCTTAAAACTTTTTATTTCATGCTAATACATACATAGATTGGTCAATCATACATCAATTCAACATTTCTTTCGAAAAAGACCCTACTAGCTACCTTATGCTATGGACGTTTTTTTATTTGTTTAATTTAAATCAAGTAGGTGGGAGAGTAGATTTTGCCGGGTAGAGTTAACTACTTAATTAACCAGTTAACTCTACCACTCAAATTAATTACACTTTGAATTAACTGTTCAACGCATATATTTTTAAATTATAACGGCCTCTCAGTTTTTAAACCCTGCTTCCCATGAAAGGCAATGATTGATGACTTAGTATTTTTATGTAAAAAGGGGTCTGTTCACTGATGGGAACGGTGATTCATGGTTTGACGTTTTGGGCACAATGTAATAATATGATTAAATATGGGATCAATAGGTAAACTCATCGCCGAGTGGCTTAGACAGGTAACTCTACCTATGCGTTCAAAATACAAGTAGTGTACGTGTACCCCGGAGTATGTGCTCTGTACCTCTTATTTGGTTCCAACTCACTCGGCGATTTTTGAGACCTAGGCTTGTTGAAAAAGTATCGATATATCGATATTTTTAATTCAAAATATCGATATTTTTAGCCGATATATTTTGATCCGATCTATCGATATATCGATACAAAATATCCAATATCGAAAATTGTGTTTAAACGATATTTTAAATATAAAGTCACTAGAATCCAAAATCGTATAGGAACGAACGGAAAAAAGTAACTGGGTCATGACATCTGGCGGTTGAAATTTTAATTATTAATAGCTTACAAATCTATTGTCTTTGCATTAGTTTTTTTGATCACTAATACTATCTCACGTGTGTAGGTACATACATAGAAATGAATGATATTTTTCGCCATTTTTTTCTAAGCCACTCCTATGTGTTGGTTCCCAATTGTCTATGATTATTGATTACACCTTGTTCCAAACACGAAGTTCTTTTTGACAGATTAATACGCTAATAGAATGTTACTGACGCATACAAACTTTGTATGCGTCTCAGTTTACATATAAGTTAGAAGATAGCTTTTAAGTTTTTGATATTTTTGTAATTATTACCTAATAAAAATAAATACTGATAAAAATACCTCCATTTTTATTGAGATTTTTGTACATTAAACAAAGCACACTGTATAAAAATTACTATCGATAATATTGAGCTGAATACACTATTATTTTAAAAACGCAAAATCTCTTGAACATTTGACCGATATATCGATATTTTTTCCTCGATATATCGACGTCAATATTGATATTTTAATAAAGATCGATACATCGATATATCGATTTTTTTTTCACTTTCGACATCCCTACTGAGACCTAGGTTTTTCACGTTGTGCTAACAATTGACCTTAATTGAAATAATTTGATCGCTTTAAATTATTGCGGATTTTGTTTGCTGAAGCTGAATGAATTACCTAAACAATTTGTTCTGAGGTTTGAAACCATCATAATAATATCAAACTCATACAATAATCTTACAGGTCTCGTTTGTAGATGCCATTTTATTAACTCTCCGGGAATTCTGTGCAGATAGTATGCTTAATTAACCCTTACTGGAACTTTGACCTTTTTTACTTCGAATTTAAATTTACTTTAAAAATATCAGTTAATACGATGTTATTAAAATTTTTGATGAAGTTTTTGACAGCGCCATATATTTGGCAGCATTAGTTACTTCAATACTATGTATTATTTTAAAACTAGCAGACCCGACCACACGTAGCTGTGGCTAACGAAACACAACGCCATTACCCGACCTTTAAATCTACACTACCCACTTGCATATATTATACATATAAACCTGCCCCTTGAATCACTCTATCTATTGGTGAAAACCGCATGAAAATCCGTTGCGTAGTTTAAAAGATCTATGCGCACATACATTTTGAGCGACTTCATTATATACTATGTAATGATGATGAAGCTCACTGCTACACTAGGAAATAATTTTTTGTATGTGTGCTCACCATGATACCACAATTCCGCTAAGAGGAATGGGTTGAGTAAAATTCGGACTAGGGTCTACTCACCTTCGGATTTGAAGAACTGTTTACAGAACAGGATGCTGAACCGCCAACCGAATTATTGTTATTCCGACGACGCAATAAAGGGAATAATAATTCAAAGTTCCAACATTACAAAATTGAGATAAAAGTAAGTATATAAAAAGGTTATGGGGGGAAGTTTTACTATTTTGCGACAAAGTTGACGTAATGTGTCAAAGTTGCTGAAGTTGATAGCTGTTAACATGCTGAACTTGTGAAGTGACGTTGAAAATGTCGATGGTCAATGCAGAATCGCTCTGTTGTAGACGTGGGCAAAATGATTCCCAGGAGTGAAGAGATCCAGTCTGATTCCCCCGGCCTTTTGAATTGATTCCTTCTATTCATTCCTTTAATTTGATTAATTCCAAAAAAAAAAAAAAAAACTAACTAACTAACTGAATGGGGAGACTACGAAACACCGCAGCACCGCACAAAGAGGAGACTGATAGGCTACCAAGCACCGCACAAAGAGGAAACCGATTATTCTATCTCACTAACTCGCAGGCTAAAACCTATAGATTAATGTGTTTGTCTCTTTTTAGTGTCGCTTTTTCGTTTCATTTCAAATCACAATAAGTGGGGAGGCTACGAAGCACCACAGAAAGAGAGGACCGATTATTCTATCTCATTATCTCGCAGGCTAAATCCTTTAGATGTATGTGTTTGTCTTTTATTAGTATCGTTATTTTTCGTATGTAAAATGTATTTATAGCTAGCAATTAAATCTTTAAATTAAACAGTTTTTTGTTTCACCCCTAAAGTTTACTTATTTTATTTATTAAACTTAAAAGTATTTTATGACAGCTGACAACAGCTGATTGGCCTTATAATATATGCAAATTTACATATTACATCTACCCAAGATTCACGTCTAAAAGTAGGTAGCTACTTGTATTCCAATATCTTTCATACGTGCCAAAAAAACGATTACAAGTGGACTATTTTTGCTTCTCACTTTTCTAGCCGATGCCGCGATGTTCGGATTCAATGTCGAAAGTTTTCGGCTAACTATGTAAAGAAATTGAAGGCTTGGCCCGCCGAGGAATTGGTGAACCGCTGCGCTCGGACGGATTAAGGGCCGGCATTGAGCAATGAATTAGTAACTTTTGATTAGTGTCTTACCCCGCAGAGACTTGATCAACTCGCGAGCTGCGTTTCGGATACACCCGAGTCGAGATTGACGTGAAACGATGGCGATGTAAGACGATGACATCTGACGTCATTTCTAGGTCTGAGATTAACTAGAAACAACAACGTCGCAAGTGAAAAAGACTTTAGTTTTAATTCCTGAATCTTTATTCGGCTTCGGACAATTTCCGATAGCGACAGACTAGCTACGAGTAGTTACCTAGGACGCGGACGGGACGGGACGCGCGGGGACCTTAGGACAATCTCAGGACTATTGACTACGACAAATGATTAATTCCTTGCGTGAAAGGGACGCTCGGACAATTCGGCTGAATGGCGGCCGCGTTTTGATCTACGGGTTTTTAGAACGGCGGCCGGCAGTAGCGGGATACGAGTCGTTCACAATACCGTCGACAACTTCGCGGCGCGCCGCCCATTGAATAATATTTAAATACCTATGAAACATTATAATATTTAAATCATTTACGGAACACATTATTCATTGAAATAATTTAACAGTAAAATAAATGGAAATTAAACATTTATGTTGCCGTTAAAAATCGTACGATACAAGGCCAAAGTAAGGAATGAAGAATCAATTCCTTTTAAAATTGAGAGTCAGATCAAGTGTGTCACAAGATTGAATTTATTCATTTAATTCGGTCATTCAATTTTGCCCACGTCTACTCTGTTGATTGGCGCGTTCTGAAAGGCACAATGATTTTCCACGAGTAAACTTCTTAGGCACATACAACATGAGTAGATATTTTCAACATGTGTGGAATAAGTAATTAAGTACACTTCCAGAAATTTATTTTAATAAATGTTTGTTTAAATACATTTCGGCAGGCTTCGGGGCTTCTAAGGTGTTGACATGTATATAGAGTTTTTATTGGTATCGAGGATGGCTAATTTAGAGAAGTAAATATACCTAAAGGATTTTTTTAAATCTTCATATTTCACGCAAGAGTTGCCTATACCGTTATAAATTATATACATGGTTGTATTATTTATGCCACTGTGCCTGGATTTAATTACTATTCCGTTGGTGTCAATATAATAATGAAAAACGAATTATTCCCGAATGATTTAATGAGGTTGTCTTCAAAACTCATGAAACCTCATCTAGGTGTTACTAATTTCGCGAAAACCCTATTTTTTGCTTCCGATCACGGGCCGTGACAGAAAACTAACACTTACGCCCCAGTTTACGTACATACATGCCTACATACAAGGGAGAGCAATCAATGTTATCTTTCCCAACTTATCGAGTACAAAGATTGTAAATATTCACTTAAAAGGCTGTGGATTTCATATTGAGCCTTAACTCATTCCTAGAAAAGACTTTATGAATCCCCCCAAAAGTTCTCGTAATTCAAACAATTAATTTGAACTTTTCGAATCGTGGGCCAAAATTGATGAGACAAAGATAAACCTATCTCGCATGTGATCATATACTTCTCCCATCGATTGATTGATAGTTATACTTTATAAGCGATAATTAATTAAATCGCTGTCAAGTTCTTGGTAAATGCTGAGCGGGTCATGATTAAAAACACATCAATCATGCGGGGAGCCATTTTCCGGGAAACCATGTCAGATAACGAACAAATCGTGAAATTACTTGATAAATGAAAGACGTGATCTTGAATACACAACACACACCATAGGTATTATAATAAAATGGTATTACTTATGAAAATAAGTAGGTACTCGGTACGTAGGGAGGTAGGTATTTCATATTGTAATATTATGATGGTGATCTTTGGGCGTGTATTTTACGAGAGAATTTGTTTAGTCTGCTTTTTTAAAACACCGAATTTGTTATGTTAAGAATGTTGGTATCAACATTTGTTTGTTTAACTATATAGGCGAGGTATTAGCGAGTTTCCCCCATAATTTGTTTGTGTCTTCATACATAAGGTCCTTGTCATGTTTTAATTTTGGTTATGTGAAAGTTAATAACTAGTAGTTATCTTAAATATACATTTTTCTTCATAATGACACATGACAGGTAAACTACGCACTTTTCACCACGGCATGTTTCTTTTCTTTTCTTGACTTTAGTGTGACAAAAGAACTGCCGGTTTTAGTTTACTTTTGAGTCTATAAATGATAAGAGATGACTCCTTTGCTGTATTACAATACCTATGTTTATTGCGTAGGGCTTTTTTAAGTGAATACCTCACAAGAGTCCCAACTGCTCCCGTCTGGAGTCAGTGAGACTATAGTATTCCCAATATGGATATATTGTGAGGCTGAAGGTAGTGGGGAGGGGAAGGAGATGGGGAAGAGAAAGGTGGGGAAGTACCTGGGTATTCAGGTCTGATCAACAAACACGGCTAAATCATATTTTTTTACATTAGCTCCCTAAGAAAAATAATTCCATTCATCATTGGGGATGCTGTGTGGAGGGTATTTTAAGGGAATGGAAGGAGAGGAGTTTAGTTCTGGGAAGGAAAAAGGTATGAGGGGTGAGTAGGGTAGGGGTCAGTGCGTCTAGGAGTGACGGACGAATGAATCTATTCTTTCCACTGTGGTGCAAGGCAATGTTCCGAGAGAGTTTGGCACGAGAGATCACAAGATCTCCCTAATCCAGCCTCAAACCCTCAGATAAACCTGACCCCATGTACCCGGGCACCTCTGATAAGGCACCAAACATAATAAACCACTTGGGTTGACCTATGGCAGAGGCATTTCAAGCAACGTTTCAATTCTGAACGGTGGTCTTACACCAGGACGATACTGAGAGCATCTTTCACTCTGGAACATGCCGCAAATACACTATATGTTATTTTAAATGAATTAATTGTGAAATAGGACAAAAACTAATCAAATCAAGTTTATTTGCGCATGCCGGGATTCGATCCTGCGACCTTCGAATTGCATGTCAAGAGCCTCAACCCTCGAGCAGGGCACATTTTCACCCTCATCATTTTGAAAAAAGATGCGGTTCGGCTTCATTTAAATAATCACCACGTGACTGGTCGTATTTTAAATATGGACCAATCATCTTTCGTTTAATTCAGACCATGACGTGTTGATTATTATAATACTAGTGGTGCCGAGATGTCTTTTTTCCATTGCGGCGATCGATATCTGCCGATCAGATAGGGGTATCGAGGCCGATTCATTCCCGATTGATTGACGGACTATCGTGATAATCGCAATCCGAACATTGCTAGTATAATACAAGTAATTATGTTTTCCCGTGCACACACTATGGCCCAAGAAGCATGACCTGATTGCGATTGATTTGTTGAATAAAATATGACGATAATAAAATATTGATTTTCCAATACTTTGCTTGAATTTGACCCACAGCTGTCGGTTATTGTAATCACTGTAATCGTAAACAGTAATCACTAAATAAAATCGTTCGCTTGACAATCAATGGCCAGACAAGACCGTTTTCTATTGCCGGATTTTTTTTTACAAAGTTTGTTAAATTAATTCATTTGCTCCGGTCTACCTCACAGGAATCTATCAGGCTCTATTTCAACATTCTTGCGAGGAATGCTATATTAATATTTTCTCAATTATTTATATCGAAATAAGTACCTGTATATCCATTCTTTTCTTTTTTTAGATCAGCGCCACACAGGAGGCCCTGAAAATAATTCCTTCGAGGCCTATGTCATTTTTGGGGATGCTGTGTGGAGGGTCTTTTTAGGAGAGGAAGGAGAGGAGGTACCTGGAAGGAAAAAGGTGTGTGAGGGGTGGCTGGGAATCGGGGTTTCAGTGTGTCCAGGATTGACGGACGTATGAATTCAGCCCTCCCTCAGGTTGAGGGTGAGTGGAGAAAGTCCCACTGAAGAGGTCCAAAGGTCTCCCTCAACCAATCCATTCCGATCCGGCCTGCCGCACAGTTGGTGGGCAGACGTATCCGCCACCAAGATCTGGCAAACCTCACCTCATGAACCAAGGCACCCCTACTATAAAAAGGGGGTATGAGGAGTGGGTAGGAATCGGGGTTTCAGTTTGTCCAGGATTGAACAAAGTATGAATCCAGCCCTCTCTTAGGTTGCAAGGCGGTAAGTCGAGAAAGTCCTGCTGGAGAGGTCCAAAAGTCTCCCTAAACCAGTCCCTTCCGATCCAGCCTGCCAGTTCCCCTCCCCCCACCTCGAACCCCCTACCCGAGTTCATACATTTAGTCCCGGTACATTCAATCTTCAAACAGCTCGCGTGCCACCAATAGCAATTTTTTTAAAACAAATTTCATAATGCCACAACTCACCAGTAGTTTTATACAAACCTTTTCTTGATAATAACGAACACAAAAAATAATTATTATCTAATTTGGTGCAGTCGTTCGGAAGTTATACACGTACCTAGATACATTTCTGCGATTCATTTTTATTTTATTAATTAATTTTTCGTAATTTCATGATGCCAGAGCTCACTATTGTATACAGAAACCATCGCGGGCACGCACACATCAAATCCCCAAAGTTTCATCGCAATCGGATGTACGGTTTAGCAATGAAATGTTTATTGCCAGAGCTCACTATTGTATATACTAAAACCAAAAGTCATATACTTAATAATCAATTAGACATATCAAGTAGTCCTATATTAGGTCTGTTTCCAATAAACCCTTAAAAATAAAAATTCCCAGTGCTCCTTACCACCATGCCAGTTGATGCTTTGTTTCTCCAAATTTATTATTATAACCCATTAGTCTACATAATTATCTTTCTGTTTTTTCCCATTACTTGAGTACTTATGTTAATGTATTTTATGACCGTTTATTTGTTTGTAATATTTGTATCATGTTGTCTCCCTGTATATTTTGTTATATATAAGCACACATTATGTACTTCTTGTTTAGTATTAATTTGTACCCTGAAGATGCTTAAGTTAAGCGAAACCGGTCGGTTAAAAAAATTAATAAATATCGTGGTTTTAAACAAAAAAGTATTTTATTTTACTATACATATACGTATACCGCTTTGCAAAATAACCTGACGTTCTGGAATTTTTTGAGTATTTTTCTAGTTTAACACCTAAATACATAGAAATCAGTTGAAAACATCCAGACAGCATTTTGTTGTAGACCTGTGAGGAAAAAATAAGTAAATGAAGTTAGGCTTACTACGTAATTTAAAAAAATGCTCTATTCGGAAGGTAATCACGAATAATCAATCATCCCCTAAATATTCGCGGTTCGGGTGTGAAATACGGTGTGCGATAAAACTATCAGCGAATATTTTAATTCCTAGTAGGTATATAACGTCAACTCACGTATCGTTTGCTTTTACTAACATAAAATAAAATATTTCTTTTATTATCCGATACATGCGTCACCTTCGTCCATTTATTTGAACTTTGATAACATCAGGCAGGTGATTAATCAAGCTTATTCAACGTAGAAGCATTATGAATACCACCGTAATAAATGAAATAAAAACTACCGAATCAATCATAATAAATCCTTAATTACACTAAAAACTTTCAGGTCTGTTCAACTGTTCGCACTAAGCGTCGAGTC
Organism: Limnephilus rhombicus; assembly: GCA_929108145.2. Classification (NCBI taxonomy): domain Eukaryota; kingdom Metazoa; phylum Arthropoda; class Insecta; order Trichoptera; family Limnephilidae; genus Limnephilus; species Limnephilus rhombicus. The sequence continues at coordinate 28,934,463 of OV815278.1, forward strand.
ATCCTTCCGCCGCATCATTATTTATCCAGGGCTTTTTATTACTTTGGGAGTCATTTGGAAAATTTCAGTCATGGTCACAGACATAAGGAAATTTAGTTAGGTACTGAAGGTAATCATCTTTATGTTATAAAACGTTTATCATTATACACTACGGAAGTATCTTCCTCGTTTGAATTGTTGTTGGTTAACAGCTCTGAATCAATATATTAATTTATGAATTAATCAAATTTAATGGGGATTCAGTATTTCGATAAAACCGGTATACGTGGTAAAAAGGCGAACTATTTGGCTTTAGACATTTAGGCCCGAGCAAATAATTTGTTTGAGTTATTTCACGAACCGAAATGAAGGAAAATAATTTGTAGTTTTTTTTAATTTTAATTTTAATTTTCCTTTATTTATGTATATGTCCAATTTTACCTTTGATATAAACATTATTATGAAAATAATAAGATTTTTTTTTACATGAATACCGCACAAGAGTCCCAACTGCTCTCGTCTCTAGCCAGTGAGACTATGGCATCCCCAATTGGGGTATGTTAAGAGGCTGAAGGTAGTGGGGAGGGGAAGGAGATAGGGAAGAGGAAGGTGGCTAAATACCTGGCTATTCAGATCTGGTCACCAAACACGGCTAAAGCCATTTCAGGCAACGTTTCAATTCTGAATGGTGGTCTTACACCAGGACGATACTGAGAGTATCTTCCACTCTGGAACGTGCCGCAAATATACTATATATTATTTTAAATGAATAAATTGGGAAATCGCAAATTAATCAAATAAAATTTATTTGCCACGCCGGGATTCGATCCCGCGACCTTCGGAATGCGAGTCAAGCGCCTTACCGCTGCACTACACCGGCCGTAGAATAATGGGAAACCACTAAGGCGCAACCTGTACGTGGGTAATGTAGTTAAATATATTTTATTAGTGTACTTCTGTCTACTAGAAAGAACAGTGGGTATATTAAGCAAAAACAAAGATTGAAATTTAACAGTTTATCCAAAATGTGTATAGGTACAGTAGTGTACAATTTAATAGTAAGTGAATAGTGTAATAATAAGTGTATAGTGTAATAATAAGTATGATGTTTGCGAGAAACATAAATTGATATAAATTAAATAAACAATGTTACATTATCTGCATTGTTAAGCCTTAATTTCAACTCTTTTATATATTTAGGAAGTTTAGTTGTCACTTGAATATTTTTCGGTAAAAGATTGAATGTACGAGGTCCAATGAAACTTTGACAAAACTTTGAAACAAATGTTTGAAATGACTAATTAGCATTTTGCACGATGCTTTTTACGTCCATTATTCTTAAAATAATGTAACTTAATTAAATTAATACAAATCGTTTTCAACACACCACTTATTTAATCAAAATTATTAATATTTTTCGAAATCAATTGTTTCTTCGTCAGGATAAAATGAAAAAGAAAATAACTTAGTTTGAAAACCGTTTTATTAAATACGTATATATCTTTTACATATGAACCAATCAGTTTTGATTCGACCTGAATCCTGACCTGACCCGACATGAATTTTGGGTCCTGACATGGTCGATCGATAAGAATTGATTGGATAACTTTGGATAATTTCTCGTCGTTTGCTAGGTCAACTGCAGGTCGCTAACGTACAAACAATAGTTGACGTCGAATATATTAAGAACACTTAGCCATTGTGATCTGTTACTAATTCTTTGACGATCTGCAATAATTATGCTAGGGAACGATGAGAAGATACTGAAAGTTATTCTATCAATCCTTATCGATTGACTGCGCTAGGGGGCTAGAATTTCGAAAGACACGCAAATTATCTACAAGTTAAAGGAGTAATAGTGTAGAGGTGACATAGAAGAGGAAGAGAGAACATGTGTTTTCACAATGCTGTTTCCTGTTATACTTAAAAGTCTTACACGGGAAAACCTAAAACAAATGGTTTTGTTAAATCAATAAAAAAAATTCCTGTACCATGGAAAGGATCATCCCACCCATTCGAGCGCTATACTTTTATTATTTATGTACTGTGTCTTCCTCCCTACAGGTGCTTGCAGGATACGCTGGATACAATCACCCAGCGCTTGCCTCCTCGTGGACTATCACCAATCTTGTCTATAGTCATACTAACTCTTATTGTATCTTGATTTCCCGCTAAGCACTTGCATACTGCTTACTAACAACGTATGCAGGGACACTGGAGGTCTGGATTCGTTCAAAATTAAATGTAGATTCGTTTATTTAAAAAAATTTGAGTCCTTGCGAGAGCCTTGAAGGAGTAACCATCTGTTACGTATACCAGGGCGGGTAAGTGGTGGATAATCTCCAATTTACCATGGAAAGGTCAAGTGAGATGCAACGGCTTCACCAACTTTTTCCCAAATTTCTTATTTTGTCATGGTAGGTAAGGTCAAATTAAATTCAAATTAGGTATTCAACTAAAAATAACCTATTTCCATCAGCTTTTTTCTAAGTTTAATTATTGGTTAATGCCTTGTTCATATTGTACATTGTAAAACATGTTTATCTAAACATTTTATTGATGAAAAACTCTCAGTTCGTGATAATTGCGTAATGGTCACCGGAACACAGAGCACAAAGTCAAATGCTTCTCGATATTAGATGGATAAGCCGTGTTTGACCAGCAAAAAGAAAAATTAAATTAGGCATGCAATAATGTTTGTTACGGCAAGGGAACTTCAATGTCAAGTTCGTGTGCTAATGATTTGGAATGTAGAAAGTATGGGATCAGGGTTCAAACAAGGTTTGATTGCTGAACAGCTTGTTCACGGAATACTAACCCTTATGTGATACTGCTGTAAGGTTAAGATTATTTGATGTTGTATCTCAACTTTGGTTAAATTAGAAGCCGAGTGGTCATGCGCGTGGATCAGAGGAGCCGAATGTTCAGGAGCGGTGACTTTGTAGATTTGTTGCAACTAGTCGTAACGAATTGAAGGCAATCATCTGCGTCCGCAACGCTCAGTGAAATTACCATGTATAAGTTGTACTGCAAATATAAAACTGTGGGTCGATACAATGATCAAAAATAATTTTAAGTAGGCAGTTTTCAAAGTATCTAGATAAGGGAATCCGATTGTTGTGATAATCTCCACAATACAATCCAGATTGAATACGTGCAACGGGTGTTGGAAGACCATCAGAGTGCATTATCTTCCTCTGGTTGCTTGAAATGGCTAGAGTTGTGTTTGGTGACCGAACTTTCATTTCATTCTGTTTTACAACACACCCATATTGGGGATGTCGTAGTCACTTCGGTTCAATGCGGTAGGTATTCACATTAAAAAGGCGATTAAAAAAATATTTCTAAAAATCGTTTTCTTAGTACAATGAGGTGGGTCCGGTTCCAAAAATATATGTAGAATAATACTAAACAAGGCCGACTGCAAGTGTAATGGCAAAATAATAATCAAGTTAGTGCCATCGAGCAGCAGCAGTTTACAAATGGTGGCGATCATGCTTGTTACCCTTATTTGTATTTTGTTTTACCGCAAACATATTAAATAAGCCGAATAATCAGGCTATTCACGGGTCCGTCACTCCTGGACACACTAACCCCTAGTTTCCTACCCGCCATCGTAATCTTGTTATGCCTAAAACTTCCTCTCCTTTATTTCCATAAAAAACCCTCTATACAGTATTCCGAAAAGAAAGACCCCTCGGGAAAATATTTTCCCCAAGGCCTCCTGTGGTGAAATAATGTAAAAAAAAAAACAAGATAAGCGGAGAAAAATCCCGAGTGAATGATCAAGTATCACGGCGATCGTCCAATTGATTAGTCAAACATCTCCGAAAAATCTAAAATTGATTTGAGAATGCAGTGTAAAAGTCTACCCTCTATCTGTTACAATACTCATATTGCTCATAAACGCCACCAAATAATTATAATGTAGAAAAAAATGTAGAGAATTAAACCAAATGTTAATGTTGTCTTGGTCACTATTAGGATATTTCAAAATGTCATATTAATGTACCGGACCGATATGCCTCCCAGTGTCATTTTGTAGAATATTTAATTTATAAAAACATAGACACGTAAAAACATTATTTGGTTTTAGTGAGCGTACAAATTTAGTTTTCCACATTTAAAAAAATATAAATTGATAGTAATATCTCACAAGCGTTTCAGCTGCTCTCGTCTGGAGCCAGTGAGACTATGGCATCCCCAACAGGGGTATGTTGTGAGGCTGAATGTAGGGGGGAGGGGAAGGAGATAGGGAAGAGGAAGGTGGGGAAGTACCTGGCTATTCAGATCTGGTCACCAAACACGGCTAAAGCCATTTCAAGCAACGTTTCAATTCTGAATGGTGGTCTTATACCAGGGCGATACTGAGAGTATCTTCCACTCTGGAACGTGCCGCAAACATACTATATATTATTTTAATAGGAGGAGGTGGAGGAGTATGAGGAAGGTGGGAATTACCTGGCTAAACAGATCTGCTCACCAAACACGGCTAACGCCATTTCAAGTAACGTTTCATTCTGAATGGTGGTCTTACACCAGGGCGATACTAAGAGTATCTTCCACTCTGGAATGTGCCGCAAATATACCTACTATACATTATTTTAAATGAATTAATTGTGAAATAACACAAATTATTCAAATAAAATTTATTTGCCCACGCCGGGATTCGATCCCGCGACCTTCGTATTGCGAGTCAAGAGCCTTACCGCTAGACCACGCCGGCCGTCAAATTATCTCAAACTCAAGATTTTTTAGAGATGTCTGACTGATCAACTGGACGATCGATAGGAGGAAAATAAGATAAATTTCTTCTTTTGACAGGCAATGATCCTGAGGCAAATATTTTTTTTATAAATACTCTCAGCTTCACAAAACCTACAATTTATTATTATAATATTCCGTGATTATTCATGGGTCAACGCTAGTTGAACAATAATTACTGAGATGAGTGGTTAACTATATCCAAAGGATTTTTATTTTAAAAATTTACCCAAATGATAATATAGGGGAGAAATAGCGGGAACTTGCTAAAGAAAGTAGCGCTGCATCTTGAATTCCGATAGAAGAAAACAATCAGAAAATAAAGATAAGATTGAACAGTGCACAAATTAAATTCAATTTAACTAAAAAATGATATTTTTTTTTTTTTTTTACATTAACTCCACACAGGAGGCCCTGAGGAAAATAATTTCCCTCAGGGCCTATGTCATCTGGGATGCTGTGTGGAGGGTCTTTTTGAGGAGAGGAAGGAATGAACATTGGTCTTGAAGAGACCCATGTTGTAGGAAGGAGGAAACACAGAGGCCGGCAAATCATTCCACAGCTCGGCCGATTAGGTTCGTGACATATTTATTAAATTGAGACAAGTGGTAGAGGACAAATGGTAAACTGCCTTGTTGCATCTTTACGTGACTACTTTTTTGTTATCATTAAAATTCGTGTATTATTAAAATCGATGTTTTGTAATAATCAATTACCATTGCGCACATTGGATTCGTGTCAAAATACACGTATTAAAAAGATGCAATAAAACATTTGTGAAACCTTGGTTGCATTTTAACCAACTTCTCGTTACTAATGAACGGTCGGTAGTTTTGATATAATTATTCCCAATGCGCCACGGCTGTCTCGCGCTCGTCACTCCGATTCCGGCGGCAAAACATCGTCTCATTGAGCGGGAGCCGTGAAGTTGCCACGACCAACTTGAACTGAATCTATCAATCGACTTTTTGTGATTGCTATAGTGAAGACTATATACTGTAAGAGAATGCAGCCAAAGGACATATTGTTTCACCGATTTTTAAATGTAACATCGTCTTCACAGAGCGTGTCAACGCCATTTTTAATTTATCAGGCCTTTGGCGTATTCTGTCAGAAGGTCAAAATATTTACGCCTTGCAATAAAATCTAAATAAATTAAATGTTTCTGAATGCATCCAAAATCTAAAATCAATTTTTCAATCAATAATTCAACAATTTTTGAAAGATGATAAAATACGAGTTCTTCTTCTTCTTGTGCCCTGTCCGTTCAACGGACGTTGGCTATCATGTTGGCTAAGCGGACTTTCTTTACTGCGGCCCGGAACAGCTCCATGGTAGACTGGCCAAACCACTGTCTCAGGTTTTTCAGCCATCAAGTTCTCCTTCTTCCAGGGCCACGGCTTCCGGCAATCTTTCCCTGAATTATGAGATGCAGGATCTCATACTTCTCTGGATGTCTCATCACATGTCCAAGATATTGAAGTTTTCGGATTTTTATAGTTTAAATTACTTCCCTTTCTTTATTCATCCGAACCATAACATCTTCATTTGTAACCCTGCCCATTCAGCTTATATGAGTATTCTTCTGTAGATCCACATCTCGAATGAATACGAGTTCAAATTTTATAATTAGAAATAACCATATATTTTTTTAAATAAGTATAAAAATATTTAATTCACACATAAAATGTTTATAAATGGCTCATCTTACGTTTTTTTTCTAACTATAACAAAAATTATAACAAAAATTAACAAAATCACACATATTTTGTTAGACAAATGTATTATACGCGTTACGTCCAAAATCATTAAAAAATATTAATGAAAAAATCCCAAAGTTCATTTTTTTTTTCAAATTGCGGTCTGAAACTTTGGTTTCATAAAGGTGTCATTTTAATTATTTTGTGGTAAACTTTTAGATTTGATTATAAAACGTGGTATTCTTTCTTTCTAACACCGTTTAGATCATATTTATCAACGTGATTTCTCACAATGATTACTATTTTTTTTATATAAGACTTCATAAGTTTTCTCAAAAGCCAACTAATTAGCCAATTTTTATTTAAGCATGCCTTTCATTCTATTACGGCTTGCAAGGTTCCCATCGGTTTTTGTCTATATTTTCTTCCAGTTTCTTCTCTTACCTCCAGCTAGTTTTAAATCTGTCCTTCAGTATTTCGGTATAATTAAACACGCAGATTGTATTTTACAGAATCGCTATGAAATGATGTGTCCTTGTGTGAAAAATTGTGTTTTTTTTTTTAATTTTTCATTTAGGAATGTGGGATGCTGGATGCTAGTAAGATCATCTTCATACCATAATGTCAACAGTGCCATACTACAATATGCTGTTATTTGCTCTAATTTTTCGTGTCATCATCATCTAACCCAGCGGTTATCAACCTTTTTGAGCCTGCGTATCACTGTGCGACTCTGGCTACCAATTCGTTGTTCCCGTACCCTCTATCTCTCTTGTAATGAAAGACATGTATCATTTGTAATTTTTTAATACTCTCATTATTACAGGAATTTAATAATCAATTCACTCAAATAGTATAATGCAATTTTATACTTCGGATATTTTAAACCTGCGATATTATACAAATACACATATATATACCTTATATATAAAAATGAATCGCTAAATGTGTTGCTAAGCGCAAATCTCGAGAGCAGCTGAACCGATATCGCTAATTCTTTTTTTAGAATATTCCTTGAAGTACGAGGATGGTTCTTACAGAGAGAAAAATTAAGAAAATTGCGCAGAAAACTGAATAATTTCAGAAAACCTAACGACAGTTCGCGTGTTTGAGAATGACATTTTAAATCGGGACTCTATTTTTGAAAATCTTTAAGTTGATAAATTTATTTAAAGTAGGTACTCCCCTAATAGTTTGAATCGAATCAAGAATTTTAGATATTTTAAATAGGTACCTATGTTAGGTACCAAATTTAATATTCATGAAAAATGGAAATTTGAATAAAAATTGTAAAAGGTGGCACGCGGGCTGTTTAAAAATTGAATGTACTGGGATTGAATGTATGGAAGCTAGTATTGATATATATTTGATCCATGGTCAGCTGAACGTCTGGCCGCTAATTATTGATCTACCTGTGAAATTGAACAAATTTTGTTCCACGTCTTTTTATTTCGAGGAAAAAAATTCGTGCTCTCCATACATAACTCCATACTCACAAAGTGTATTGAGAGGATGAATTTTTCCTCAATTTTTTTTTAGAAAAAGAGTTTCTCTTGTATCAGTAATAATAATAATAATAATATTTGTCTAATTTATATAGCGCCGTTTTCGCGAAAAATCACCTCAAGGGCGCTGTACAAATAAATACATAAAATAATAAAATTACTGGCTTACAACTAAGATTTACAATTATTACTAGTGACTTACATCTAAGACTTATAGCTAGTGGCTTATGACTAAGACATATAAACGCTAACCTAAACTGAACTCAATGACATACATGTTTACAATCATGACTTAAAGTTAGAGATTTACAACTAACATATAAGTATTTACATTTAAAAATACTTTTACACATCTTATACTTTCGCCAGAATCATCCACAGCGCCAGAAGAAGAAAAATAAAAGCCCGATTTCCTACTATACCCTGTATAATCAATCATACAATGTTATTATGTTATTATATTATATGTAACATACAGTCAATGTGACCCTTGAGCTTGCTTTGCAGAGCTAAGTTTCACAAAGTTTGGTTCAATTTCACATAGGTAGAGCTCAGTTTTAAAACCTACATTCGTGCCACCATATCGCGTACCTTCAATATTGCTTCGCGTACCCCTTATTTGGTTGAAAACCTCTGATCTAACCTAACTTTTCTTTACTATTTTTCATTCGAACGTACTAATAAGTTCCATAATAAAGATTACAAATATCTCTAGTCGTATTTTATTAATCACGCAGTAATATAACGTAGTCCCTAGAACCAAGCATGCCTTAGATGTGGACAATTCCCTTCAAGACTACGTATCCCATATAATTATTTTATCAAACGTTTTTTCCTGCTTACCTAATCAGGTATATCTTACGATCACTGTGAATCCAATTTTATTGGATTTTGTTTGCCCAATGGCATTCTGTTCGGCGGCCTCATTGGAAGAATTGATTTGATACGATGTGAACGCGATCTATTATTTCTATATAAAAGAATCCGCTGTACAAAACAAACTTGGTTTGAAGGACTTTACGTGCATATTAAAATCGAAATTGTACAGTTTTATTGACCAATACACGTGTCTGTTGGTTTTTATAAATTCCTATCATCGATATATTAACTATAGATTAGCCCTCCCATACCCAATTCCAATCCCAAAGTGACACCACCTACGAGAAATTTCATAATACAACTACCCATCGAATTCCGTTGCATCTCTTGCGCGATGTAGTTGTTTTACTAGGAATAAATTAAACATTTTTTATCAAATGTTACTTTTCTCGATACGCTGCCTCGAATTCATATGTTTTGTACATATTTTTTTAGATATTCATATAACTGATTAAATTGTTAATAATAAAGTCCGCCATAGCCCATACCTAAAATAGTTCTAACTGCCTGAAATTTGTGTTTTAAAAATGATCTTCACATTGCTAGTAATTCCGTTACCGCGAACTTACTGGAAAACAAATTAGCTCCACGCAGACCAACTAAAGGTACAAACCAATGTTTCTTGCGATCTTTTGACTGTGAGATAATAGACTTTCTTTTTGATAAATGTTTTCGTAAACCAATATTTTTGGTTCCGGTGTCATTTTTAAGACCTACACGCCCTGTCTAGATATACTTGGTCGAAGATTCCTATAGTTCACGTATTTTTCACGTTATATTCGAACAATCTCTGTTGTAAAAATCTTTCTACCACTCTTCATTCCTGTAAGACTGAACGTAAGGGATTTAAGTAATTGTGCAATAGAAGACCGAACCTGTCCACTAGTTCCCTCAAATTCATTGACTTAATAAAAACGGCATTCAAACCACCCCTTCGAGGCAAAATATGTAACGAATTATTAATTTGATTATAGATTATTTATGTGCTTTACTTTAATAACTTACTTTTGAGGTGATTTTTCATAAAAAGGGCGCTATATAAGTTAGTCAAATATTATTATTAATATTATAAGCTTCATTATAATGAACCTACTTGAATAATTAATTACATTGAAAAACGAACCGCCCGTTACCGCCCCGGTAACCATTTATTGGATAATAAACGCCTTTGCCATAGGTCATCCCAAGTTGTTCGCTACGTTTGGCGACTTAGCAGGGGTGCCTGGGTAAATGGGGATGAGGTTTGCCCGGGTCTTGGCGGTGAATGCGCTTGCCTACCAGCTGCGTGGCAGGCCGGATCGGGAGAAACTGGTTGAGTGAAACTCTGTAGCAGGGCTCTCTCGGAACATTGCCTTGCACCGCAGTGGCTGGTATGGATTCATATAATATAAGGTATGGAATATAGATACAATTTTGCAACCTAACAAAGTTCAATTCTTGTATTGTACTTTATTTTAGATTTAACTTTATAATATTCGTCTGTAATATTTTAACATAGGTATGTACTTATATTTCAATCAAGAAAACTTGTACAATGTGTCCTTAGAACGGGGTACCCCAGTAAGGACACATTTTTCTCTTAAAAACTCCTGGAAACCCTCAGATTCCTACCCACCCCTCATAACATTTTCCTTACTGGAACTTCATCTCCCTCCTTTCCTCAAAATACTCTCCCCACAGCATAACCATATATGATATAGGCCAAGAGGGGTTTTCAATTTATGTCTGTGGGCTGCGAGCGCAAAATTTGTCAAAGAGTCGATGCAAAACCCAGTCGGTCTAAAACATGTGAATATGAATAATTATTATCTACTTAAACCTCGATTACATTGAGCGAGTTTACAAACTACTAGCCGGAAAATTCATTATTTGCTGGTGAACTCGCTCAGTGTAATCATTTACTAGCTAACTAACAAATTTTACACTGAAGGAGTTTACTAGCAGATAGTGAATTCGTCGGCTAGCAGCTTGTAAACTCGCTCAACGTAATCGAGGCTTTAGATGGGTAAACGCCTAAGACTTTCTTTATCTTAGGCATATCGAGTCACCTCGTAAGACTCAAGCCATAAAAATCAAGTCAAGAAAATCTAGTCACAAGCATCGAGTCGCAATAGTTGAGTCAAAAGAGTCGAGTCACACCGAGTGTCAGAGTCAGGGTCATAATATGGATTGTCAGTGTCACGAGTCACAAGAGCAACATCATCAGCGGCAGCATAACGACTCCGCCGCTAGCTGCCGTCACTTGCCGGGTGTGCGCACTGCGCAGTCACCTCGCGCTTATTGGCGGGTCTTTGTGTTCGCTATTCAAAAGCTAAAAATGTGAAGGCTTGTCAGCACAGAGCTGTCTTTCTATGGCTCCTTGGCTCCACACTATCATTATCTTACACAATCCCGCCTTGTCACTTTGAGGCGGCCAAGGCGGGATTTTCAATCGACGTTTCATCAATCGAAATTTAATAATGAGAATGTCGTAATAACATCAACGATTTTATGTCATAAAATTTTTTTTTTGTCTATTGACGACCTTTGACGACCGCTCACGATGAATTAAATTATGGCGTATCTAACAAAATTTATGAAATTAACTAAAAATATTGTTTCGGAATATTTTGCTTCGAGATATCAGATTCTGTAATATCTGTTAATCCCAATGATTAATACTACTTACATAAAATGTGTTGTGAAACTTCAAAATTAGTTCGAGGTTTATGATTACGATTTGTTTACGTTATCGTAAATATTGCAATGAATGTCAAACTGGTCTAGACGGCCTAGACGGCCTAGACGGCCTAGACGCCCTTACTTAATACTGAACTGACATCTATTGAGATACCACGAAACTGTAACTAACTATACTATTGAAGGATGTTGAAACTACATGATTAACCTGTAGTGGATATTAATTATATAAATAATATTTTCAGGAAAAACGTTCTCTAATTCGTCCTCCATAATACAGGAACATCTAAATATTATAAGAAAAAAAATATTATTACAAGAAGCGAATAAAAAAATATATATTTTATAAAAATATGTATCCATGAAAAAATACATATATATCAATATCGAAACAGTTTAAATAATACGAGTAAATTTACCTTTTGTGTACACACCGGCAAATAGTGTAAGATTCGGATGATACTCGTATCTACTATATTATTGACATGCTAAAAAAAATGTTTTCCCACCATTTCCCGAAATATTAAAAAAAGAAAATTGTAATTAATTTCCGACGATCTTAAAAAAATTGCTCGTGATGGTTCATGATAAAAATTGCTCATGATGGTTCATGATAAAAATTGCTCATGATGGTTCATGATAAAAATTGCTCATGATGGTTCATGATAAAAATTGCTCATTATGGTTCGTTACAATAATTTAAGGATTAAATGAGTCGAGATAATCAGTAATTGCTGCATATTATACTTCTGGGTAGGTAAGTACCTAATCTATGAGAAGCTCATTTTTTTTTTCATTAACTCCACACAGCCACGGCCCTGAGGAAAATAATTTCCCTCAGGGCCTATGTCATCTGGGATGCTGTGTGGAGGGTCTTTTTAAGGAGAGGGAGGAATGAACATTGGTCTTGAAGAGACCCATGTTATAGGAAGGAGGAAACACAGAGGCTGGCAAATCATTCCACAGCCGAGCTGTTGAACACAAGAGCGAGTCGAAGCAACGACCTGTTCTCATGTGACAAATGTTGGGCACGCGTTTGGCGTGTTTCCCGACCATGCACCGGTGCCGAAGGGATCAATGATGCTAGTTCCTCGGAGCATCTTCCATTGTAATACCGGTAGAACAAGGATACCATTCCCACCCGACGCCTGTGCTCTAAAGATTGCAATCCGTCTGTTAAGATGGGAGAATCTATCAAACGGACCGCCCGTTTCTGCACAGAGTCGAGGGTATTTTCAGGTATTTTGGAGCTCCAGACCAGAGGTGGCTGCCAAATTCAACCGTGGGTCGCACTTGTGATTTGTACAAGGAAAGCAGTTGTGTACTATTGAAGTACCTGCGGGTCCTGTACTGTACAGTACCCCCAGTTTTTGGGAGGCTAACTTTACTCTGGCGTCGATGGAGCCCCCATACCTGAGCTGGTCACTTAGGGTTACACCAAGAATATCAATGGAGGGCCTGTTCGGAAGATTACTTCCGTTGAAAGAGACTAGATTTTCATTTCGATCAATTTTAGACGTAATCAGACAAGATTGGGTCTTTGAAAAATTAAATTCAACGAGATTATCATTATCATTACATGTTACTTATTACTTATTAATATTATTTTCAACTTGGGAGTCAGATATTGGTACCGCCGTCCCGGGAACCATTTATTATATAACGAACACTGCCGTTGGTTACCCCAAGCGGTGACTTTAAGTGTCTTGATTAGCGAGCTTTGTCTAGGTCTTGGCGTGCGTTTGCCCACCTACTGGGCAGGATCGGGACAGACTGATTGGTGGAGATATTTTACCTCTCTAGCCGGGCTCTATCGACCCATCGCCTTATAGGGGAGGGATGGATTCATACGTCCGTTACTCCTGAACACATTGAGCCCTAGATTCCTACCCACCATTCAAACCTTTTTTTCCTCCTCAGAACTTCCCCTCCTTCCTTTACCTAAAAAGACCCTCCACACAGCATCCCCAAGGATGACACGGCCCCGAGGGAAAATAGGGCCTCCTGTGTGGAGCTATTATGTAAAAAAAATGCTTAAGAAGGAATAGGCCACACACTTTTTTTATCGCATAAAATTTTCAGCTACCCGTCTCAGAACAAAATTATCTATTATGACGTGTAACTTAAAATAACGTATCCGTGGATTGCTGCAATCGAAATCTGATATGTCTCAAATCCCAAAATTATCTTTGTTTGATTTTGACTTAGACAAAAACTAAAAACGTGACATCGTCTACCCTGCCAAACAATGGCCACCGCACAGAGGGCGCCGAATGCTACCCAGCGATATTAATTGCCTATCATTACACCCTCCTAGGCCCCTTGCCTCCTTGAATGTCAGAGCGGAGGAGATTTCTTATTATTTCTTTGGTCCTCATTTATTATTCCAGCACAGCTCCATACATTATCTCCACATCATTATGATTGGCTATTCAATTCAGAAATGGCGGCTGCCTTGCTATCAGAACTCGTCAACAGGGGTATTCAAATAATGAATGGCGTTTTTTTGTTTTTCTTCAGCTGAGTGGATTCACCATGCGATCAAGCGTGGATGAAATTTTTCGATAATATTATTCCTGGTCTTTATTTATTCTGTATTAATTATTATAAAGGAGTTCGCTATCTTTTTTGACTGCCAGCAAATTTGTAGATAAGTTCATTTAAGTTTTGCGATACGTGAAGGCACCTAAATAATTTTATTATCCTACTATTTTATATGTGTACTAGCTGGTTCCCGGCATGCATAAATATGCCATATTTAAAGAAATAAATTGTTTCTACCTGCATGTCCTTTCCCGTGCGTCCCCGTTCCCCTCCCGCATCCCCTGCCCTCCCACATCCCCTAACACCTTCTCCGCCCACCCTCTCCCCTCTCCCGCTCCCCTTGAACCCGCGCCGCAAACTCACCTCCCCCGTTCCATATATTCAGTCCCAGTACATTCAGTTTTCAAATAGCTCGCGTGCCGCCTATTACAATTTTTTTATTAAAATTTTCATTTTTCGAAATTTAAAAAATCCTCAGAAAATTCTTTTAATACAAAAAAAAACAGCTGCCTGCTAAATTCAATTTCATCAAACGCGCGAACCGTCAAACGTGCGAAGTTAAAATAGTCAAAGTTTTCTGAAATTTTTTAAATTATTCATTTTTCCGCGCAATTTTCTAAATTTTTCTTTCCGTGAGAACCTTCTTCAAAGTATCAGAAAACTTTGAAAAAAAGATGAATGAAATAGGTACAGTCGTTCTGAAATTAAGGCGTGACCAAGGGAAATAGGGATTCATTTTTATATATTTAGATATGTGTATTACGTATCACAACCAAATGGAGCTAATGGAACTATAGTATATATATATGCATAAAAAAATTGTGAGAGATGGGGAAAAAGAAGGTTAGAAAGTACATCTGACTATTCAGATCTGGTTTCAAATCATGACCAAAGCCATTTCAAGCAACGTTTCGATTCTGAATAGTGATCTTTCATCTTAGGGAGAAACTGAAAGTATCTACCACTCTGGAACCTGCCGAAAATATAGGTAGGGGATACCTAGGAGAGTTGTGACAATTTTTAATTTAAATGATATATCTCGCTCAAGAATTCACAGTTATGACCTATGTGATTTAATGTAGCACCATTCCTTCTCTTTCCAAAACAATCATCAAAATTTATTAAAGTATTACGGTTTCCGAAAAAATCAACAAAAAGACAAACTACTCCCTCTGTCACAACTCCCCTATCACCGAGGTAAGTTGTGATAGGTACCGAGGTAAGTTGTGACAGCTTTGTATTTAGACTATTGGAGTATTTTGACACTAGCAGTGCCTTTATCAGTCTTTCCTCTATAGTTATTAGGCATTCTGAAACAAAAAAATAGTCATCCAGAATGCAACATCACACCACAAGTCCAAATATTTTATTTAACGAAAATTATTATTTTTGTGACAAACTTTTATTGCGGACTGTACCTGCAAGATTTGACCTTAAAATACTAATGTACAAAAACACATACAGACATCGCAAATTAATAATACAAAAATTGTCGAAATAACCGTGTAATTAATGTCGGTCAGTGGTTGAGTGGGCATAGCGCTTGGATCCCATCCGGGCGTCGCGTGTTCAATTCCTGGGCTGGCTAAGTCCTCCATAACAACACAAGCAATATTTTCGGCTTTATGTGGTGGTAGTAGGAGATTTTCAAACATTGTTAGGTTATTCGTAACCCGGTAAGGCTTGTCTTTCTTTCAAAAAAAAAAAACCAGCAGAAAAATGAATGTAATAGGAGTTGTGACAGACTGTCACAACTCTTCTAGGTGCTCAAAATTACGATTTGGTCCGAATAATGATTCATATTTTCTAAACACGATGCAAACACAAAAGATCAATGCAACGCTTTGAGGCTTAAATAACCACACAACTTAAGGAAAAATAACACAACAACGCACAAGACATATAAATTCAATCAAAATTTTGAAGAAAAACTTACTTTTCGCCTTTTTTGCACGCAGGCGTCGTAATTACTATGTCTGCGTGCAAAAAAATGGCGATGCGTCGTAATTACTACGTCTGCGTTATATTAACGCTAACTATTATAGGTAGGGAGAAATCGTCTGTATCACAACTCTCCTCTGTCACAACTCTCCTAGGTCTCCCTACTATATCCTTGTTCGCTTGATCGTCTCTGGAGGCCTGAGGTCGTTTGTAAGGCAAGCTCCTTGGATGACTTCTTTTGTTTCCAAAACAAGGGATTGTTCGCACAGTAATTCGGAGGTTAGATTCGGAATGAAAGGCTTGTGTTTATTTCCTTGAATATTGTTGATTGCATATAAAAGTTCACATAAACCAGCAATAACTTTCGATGCTGACTGCAAGGCTCTTAGAAAAAGAATGAACGAGATTTAAAAATATATTGACAACAATAGTTTCGGAATGAGTTGACACTTGGCTTCAAGTAAAATCATAGACAAAACTATCCAAAAGACAAATGTTGACATAAAATGTTAAGATAAAATGCGACATAGTGAAATTGAATACACAATGCAACAATTGAAAGTAAAAGAGTCCGTGGACGGTCATGAATCAAGATGAATTTAAATATAAAATGACAGGTCGAAAATGGAGTTAAATATTTGGAATAAATTCGGTGTTTGGGCTAAATTCCTAAAAAATAAAACTAGTTATTTTTATACTAATTTGGGGTCGGGGAATCCGAATCTGAAAGAATTAGGCGGCGGCAAGCAATATTAACTGACTTACACGACTTTAAAATTTTGTATACACACACACATGAAAATAATCATTTCGGAAGTATTTTGACACACGTAAAAGAACGTCTTAACAAAGATCATAGAAAAAAAAAGTAAAGTCTTAACAAAGATCATAGAAAAACAAGATTAAAAAAATGTTATGTTTGTGAATACTTTGACACA
The DNA here is from genome assembly GCA_929108145.2 of Limnephilus rhombicus. NCBI lineage: Eukaryota > Metazoa > Arthropoda > Insecta > Trichoptera > Limnephilidae > Limnephilus > Limnephilus rhombicus. The sequence continues at coordinate 28,951,392 of OV815278.1, forward strand.
ACTATGGGGAATGGTAAACAGATGAAATGGAGAAGGAAACTGACTTACCCCTTATGGTTGATGTTCTGCTAAATATTATGTGTCTGAGGGAGCACTAAATCACTCACTTCACATGCTTCCATAAGCTGGTCGATGTTATATAAAACTGAGAGAATAATGTTGTTCGTTGCACAGTTTCTTTTAACAGACTGCCGGACATATTGATTTTATTGTTGTATGGTAGGTAATATTGTCAGTAGGGACAGGTAATTGTGGTAAAAAAAATGATGGGTAGAAAAATGGAACAAGGTATATAGATAGGTATACATAGTTGCGTCAACAAATACATTTAGTTATAAATAATTCAAATTAATCAAATAAAATTCGTTTGTGCGCGCCGGGATTTATATCCACGACCTCCGGATTTCTAGGAATGGATCGTAACCACTCAACCACACAGGACATACTACATCCTATAACAATATAAATCAAAGCAATATTTAAAAAAAATCTAATCGTCTAGTAATCTTGCAGCATCCCTGGCCAGTATCACATCGGCTGTTCTTTGTTAGCGTGGCCGCGTATTGTGATCTGAGTCTTTGAGTGGCCCCAATCAGCTTCCTTGATTCTCTCCTTATGTTCCCAGATCTGAAGCTGAGTGTGATGGATATAAATAGGTGCAATACAAGTATCGTGTAGTTTCATTATCATAGAAAGTTGTGCAAAAGAGTTTAAATAATGTGTGTAATAACAAAAGTAAAAAATAAGTAAATAGGTACTACGAAAGCAATTAGAGATCAATATGTAATAAGCAAGTGTATTGTTATTATTATTAAAATAATCATGAACACTAAACACGTTTCAATTAATGACTAGTGATTCGCGCAAACAGCCGTTAGATGTCGCTCTAGTGGCAGACACGTAAAGCGACCTGTTTCCAAATTATTCCGACAGAGGCTGGGGAATTTTCCGTCTCCGCATCCGCAGTTGACAAGTGGTAGTTCATCCATCACCTGTGCCTTTACAAAGCCATTGTTTAGGCTTTCGGTGCCTCAACATTCGGCTTTTGATCTCCACGCCGAGTCAGGAAAAAAATCCCCATCCGTCAGATTCGAGCGAGATTAATTCGGCGGATCTAAAGGAATATAAAGAATCGATTATGGGCGGTACCGTGTATTAATATTGGTAGGTAATTACTTCGAATTTAAAATAAAAAAGTTAGAGAATATTTGGTTTTTAGTATTATGCTAACGCAGACACGGGACGCACAATATAGAGATAAAAAATATAGCTAGATATATTTTATAAAAACTTTAACGAGGATCGAACCCCAATCGACTGGTTCGATGATAACTTTGCCGACGATTACACCACCAACTTTTTTAAGAACGGCGGCATAAATTCATTAATAATAATAATAATAATACTTGGATGATTTATATAGCGCCGTTTTTGTGAAAAATCACCTCAAGGGCGCTGTACAAACTTACAATACATTTCTAAAATCTAAAAAATCTACTGAAAATATAAGAATTTGTTTTTTTTTTTTTAATTTTATTTTAGAGTTACGTTTTACGCAGAAACCGCCTAAATTACAATGTTAAAAATATTTTAAGAAACTGTGAGAAAGGTTTATAAACTGCAATGAAAATAGTTCATCACTTTCTTTCGACCGTGTTTTCAATGAACTCTCTGTTCGGTTTTACTTTTCGTTCACAGCTCAGTGTATGACTAAAATGTAATTATTTAATACAAAGAACTTGGCTTATTTGAAGTTTTTGCCAAATTTATAACTGAAATATCCAAAATTTTTGGGAACTACCTAATAATTTTAAGAAATGCAAGGTTTCAAGGAAAAGTTTACTTATCGAAACGTTCATCACCACACTCTGTCTCGACAACGTTGCTTCATCGATAATATTAAGACCCCTAAAATATATTCAGAATCTTAACGACGTAAGTAAAAAAGCCGTGTGTACAAATTGGGACTCGCGACCCGTGTATTGGACGTACTGTCGAATTTGCCTTATCAAAGAAAATAAGAAGAAGACAAATAATGCGGGCGAATCTTAACGGCGTAAGTGAAGAAAGCGTGTAAACAAATATGCACCCGCGACACGGCATATTGCACGGACGTACGGTAGAGTTCACCCTAACAGGCCTGGAGATTCGACCTTTCCGCCGCGTTCATTTTAATTAATTCTGAAGAACGTGTTACAAATATATAAAATGTGTCCCCATGTCGCACTCCTGAATTTATTAGTTCATCGTCTAGAAAAATAAAATCTGGTGTTTACCGCTAACTTTATAGTTGAAAAAAACGGGTTATAAAGTTTTAAAATCGTTGTACTTACGTAAAATATATTAATGGTAAGGAATTGTTTTTATTAATCTTAAATACAAAGAACTTACATCCCCAGTGTTATATAGTTCCGTCCACCACTTCCTCATCTTTAGCACAGAGACAATTCTCATACTTAGGCCCTAAATTACTCAATCTCATACCTGATGCATGGAAGGCAAAGAGTACTAACATTCTGCGTATGCAGGTAAATAATTGGCTTCTGGTCTTGGGGAGAGCTGAATGCGAGAATATGCTAAACAACATTAATTGAATTGTAATTTTTGTTTTTTCTTTACATTTTAATTTATATTGGTATTATATTAGCATTAAAGTAACTGTAATTTTTACATAAAGTGAGTTCGAAAATTGCTCAATTCTGCGTGATATTTTTCGTTAGAGGAAAAGTTCCTTCTTTACTTTCAGTTTTTATTTTTCATTTTTCTTGTTTTATCTATTAATATTTCTTTAGTTTATTATGTCAACTAAACAATAGTAAAAAAAAAAAAAAATGTCGTGGTATAACTGAAAGTATACTAGTTTTATGAATATATATATGTATTATTTTACCAACAGAATTTCTTCATTCATTTTCATTTTCAAATTCATTTTTCTTGATTTATCTATTAATATTACTTTAGTTTATTATGTCAGCTAAACAATAGTAAAAAATATCATGGTATAACTGAAAATATTCTAGAATATGAATATACATATGTATTATTTTAACAACACAATAGTCAACACTATAACTTACTATAATTTACTATAATTTACATGTAAAAACATTATCATATTGGAATGTCCTAAAACGGGCAATTGCCTAGTTGGACATTTTAAGTTCATTATATTGTATTATGTAATATTTACAAACAAACAATAAATAAATAAATAAAATAAATAAATAAATATTGAAATAAAAAAAGTGATTATAGTTACGAATTCACCGGAAATGATTAAAATGCGAGTTTTGAGCAAACAAAAATTATTAGGGTTATGTACCGCCTTACCTAGGGATGTCGAAAGTAAAAAAAAAATCGATGTATCGATATTTATTAAAATATCAATATCGACGTCGATATATCGAGGGAAAAATATCAATATATCGGTCAAATTTTCAAGAGATTTTGCATTTTTAAAATAATAGTGTATTCAGCTCAACATTATCAATAGTAATTTTGTACACAATGTGCTTTTTTTAATGTACAAAAATCTCAATAAAAATGAAAGTATTATTATCACTTTTCATTTTTATTACGTAATAATTACAAAAATATCAAAAACTAAAAAGCTGTCTTCTAACTTATATGTAAACTAAGACGCATACAAAGTTTGTATGCGTCTCAGTAACATTCTATTGGCGTATTAATCTGTCAAAAAGGACTTCGTGTTTGGAACAAGGTATAGTCAATAATCATAGACATTGGGAACCAACACATCAGGAGTGGCTTAGAAAAAAATGGCGAAAAATAGCATACATTTCTATGGATGTACCTACACACATGAGATAGTATTGGTGATCACAAATACTAATGCAAAGACAATAGATTTGTAAGCTATTACTAGTTAAAATTTCAACCGCCAGATGTCACGACCCAATACAGTTACTTTTTTCCGTTCGTTCGTATACGGTTTTGGATTCTAGTGACTTTAAATACATAAATTTAAAAAAATATCGTTTTTGATACAATTTTCGATATTGGCTATTTTGTATCGATATATCGATATTTCGGATTAAAATATATCGTCTAAAAATATCGATATATTGAATAAAAATATCGATACTTTTTCAACAAGCCTAGCCTTACCTAATAATATATAGAGTAGAAAATATATTACAGATTTAAACTGTGTATTTAAACAAATTGTAGATTTCAGCACTTGATTATCCATACTTTTGTTGAAGAATAAGTAACTTGTAATTCGGTACCAGACAATATTACGAACACGACAATTCCAAAAGCTGTAGCAACAGAAAAAATAAAACCGTGGTCAAATCGATAAGAAGTACCTAAAGCTCGTTTTTCACAAGGCAAGTTCTAAGGAAAGAGACTATTATCTCCCACGAACCGAGATTGATTGAAAGTAACTAGGAAGAGATATCACATTTAATCCAGAAGCAATTTCATGTTGATTGTGTGCTCCAATTGTGCCGCTATCCCAACTGACGTCTCTCTTATTGGACACGATGTGGAAGCCACGAGATTCGCCCGAGTGGTCAAATTTGATTGACAAGTTGGTGTCACGGATTTATGTCCGGCTACCGTCCGCTGCCTGTGTCGGCGCGGCGGCCTCAAAGGAATATCAACCTTATGACTAGCGCGAACGCCGCCGCCGACTCCTAACAACTACGTATCACACGGAATTATGCAACGGGCCGGATGATATGTAAAGCCGGTTTCACAATCAACAGGAATAACGAGAAGTCAAGTTAACTTTAGTTAAGATCTAATTGACTGCGATTGTGGCAGAGATGAATGTGGCTTTGACAGTCTGGGTTCAATCCCCGTATCGGACACCATAATAAAGTAACTCATACGTTTTCAAGGTAATAAAACTTACCTAGAGGAATTTAAAAATAATATTTGTATGCTACTTTACGTTTTACTTATATGTATAACTTAATTTTACGTTTTACTCATATAATATAAAAAAAATTGAATACTCATTTAGACTTTCATAAAAAGTCAATAGTTCTATATGAATAGATTCAAATATAGATAAATGAAACAATTTAACTTTGTTTGAACCACTTATATATATAATGAATAAATCCGACCGATTTCAGAACAAACGTTCCTTCTTCAGGGCAAGCGTATACTAATTTGACAGTTTCGAAATATGGATGGGAATAATGTAATAATAAAAAAAAAAAAAAAATGAAAATAAAAAAAATTTTAAAAATGAAAAAGATTCAAATATATTTATCCGAGACGCTATCCAGGTTACAAACCAATTCTTAGAATGATTGTTTCCAATTAAAAAGGTAGTTGCCCATAATATGAAAAAAGTTGAAGAAAGCTAATATTGTTAATAAATTCTAAAATTAAAAACATGAGATTGACAAATATAACGGTTTGACAGAAGGTGGCAATAGCGAAATTGGTTAAGGAGCACGTCCCGGTTAGACGAGAAGTATGGGTTCGAGTCCCAGTTGCGACCATTGTCTTTTTCTTTTTTTCTGTGTCTTGTTCTCTTCCATGTTTTAGTTTAGATTATTATTCCTGTTCTCCAATTGAATAAATTTTATCCGTAACGGAAATAAAACTATAAATATTTATTTTTATCTTTAACTGTGTAATTAAAACCTCAAATTGTAATATTTAATTAAATGACGACAATATTAGCGAAACTCAATCGAAAATCTGGACACAGAAAAATCAGAAAAAGATATTGGCACCACACCCCCTATATCAGTTGTTAGAGCTGTGGCCTGGAAAGCCTAAGGTCCCAGAGGTGCCAATATCTTTTTCTGATTTTTCTGTCTCCAGATTTTCGATAAAGTTTCGCTAATATTGTCTTCATTTAATTAAATGTAAATATTTAATTTATTTAGAAACAGATCCGCCTAACTAGCCGAATGCACGTAGTATGGTGGTAACATAATAAAAATCGAATAAAAGTAATAGCAAAGCTAACAATAATGATAGCAAGAAAAAAATAATAATAACATATGATGGTGGGTGTTAAACACGGACATATGAATATACATGGACCTGCCCTAAGTGATAAAAACGTATTATTTCCCCCTCAACATGGCACAGGCTGAAGCACCTCCTTGGAACCGGCTCGCTCCATGGGGAGGGGATAGAGCCTCGCTTGAATCTAAAATGTGTGACGTCATCATTCTTGCCGTGAACAGCTAGAAGGTAACATACATTTAACGAAATACAACGCCAAAACAGTAGCGTATTCTATACAATATATCTACATATCAATGTGCACATAGCGAATGTGGGCGGTTCTCCAGTGTGCTCATCGGTGGTTACAGGGGTAAGTAAATTATGAAACATTTGTAATAGTGTTTTAACTAAACACGGCAACAAAATATTGCTATGTGTATTGGGGCGAGTCTTTTTGAGGCGAGCATTTGACCTTAGCAAATATGTTATTATCGTGGCAAGCAATTCGCGCTCCCATGTAAAAAGGTCTATTCATTCAAAGCAGATTTTGCTTTTAAGAACTAAATGGTGATATTGTAATGCGAGATGCCTATTTACTGTCAGATTGATTGTATAACGAATCACAGTCATCTTTCCCCTCTTCCCCCTCCATGGTTTGGTTTGACCCCTCACCCGTAACTGCTTGTCTAGTCATTTGGATATCTATGGTGTTAAAGGACCTTCTCGACTTATTTTAACACGTGTAAGAGTGATTTATGACATTATTTGCAGTAAAAAATGAAAGCGCCCTTGAGGTGATTTTTCACAAAAACGGCAATTATTATTAATGAAATTTTGGTCTCAGGAGACTTAATATATATTTTTTTTAATTCTATTAATCTTTGATTTTGAATGCTTTCCTGATTTTGTCCTTTCTGGAAGAAGTGGAAATGAATTGGTTCTGCATTGCGATATAGTATCTACTTGTGTATGCAAATAAATAAAATTATTATCACGACCTGACCTGTGACCATTTATATCTTCCAATGATTGTTAGTAAACACGTTTGAGATGATTGATTCAAAATTATTCAAATTAACAAAACAAAATGCATAATATCAGTAATAATAAACACGTCGCTCCATTTTACTGATTGATATTCTTTAACCAGTGCATATTTGTGTATATTATGTGATTATCGTTGGGTCCAGTTGATATACACTTTCATCAATCATATTTTAACAGTATAAGTACCATAATAAAGATATTACTAGCAGATATAACCAAGATCAATTATATTAAATCATTTGATTAAATACAAAAAAACAATATTATCTTAAAAGTATCATGATCGATAACATTTATGTTTTGAAGCAATAAATAATCATATGATTTTTATCCACAATCGTGTGATTTAATCAGCACCATTAAGTCTGGAGTTGCTTGTAATGATTGATTTTAATAACGTCATTCGAAACCATTGAGATAAACAATATTTTGTTTTGTTAGGAGATAAAATCAATCTTGATGATTTTCAATTATCAATAATTATTTTTTTTTTTTTTTTTTTTTTATTATTATTTTTTTTAATTGAAAGAATAGATAATCAGCCTTACTAAAAAAAAACCACAGCGCGACCGATTAACTGTGTTATTGCAATAACATAAATAGAGCTCGTATACACCAAAAGACGTTTTATTACCAATAACGTTTCTTTCGTGGTCACGCTGTTAAAACGCATTGAAGATGTGACAACGTTGTATATGGTTTTAATTTACTAGGAAACAATGTTGTTTTAATTCTTCTCCGCTAGGGGCATTATTGGTGCACCTGTGCATATCGGCCCGCGATGACAAAACAGTTCGGTTTGTTTATGGCGGGATATGGAAAATTTTGTTAGTGCCTAAATGTTGTGATTTTACTAAATAATTTCTATTGTACTGACGAATTTACTCTTCTGTTCACATAATTGATATATTTACCATATTATTTGTGTGGTTTACATCAGTTTAATCAAGTTATTGTACAAACGCCGTACTTTCAAAGTTGAACTGTCAGAATATTGTTTTTTATAGGTTACTTAAGATAAAATTTTCATTTTAAGATCTTTATTTTAAGAGAATTTGTTAAAAGTAATAATTTTTTATAATATTAAAATCTAATACATGTGTTCGTAAACGTATCAAAAAAATTAACGTCTTTAGAGATGCAAGAAATCTGTTTTAAATTTCGGTATTATTTCTAAGTTATTTTTTTGGCAATAAAAAAAACTTTGAAATTTTTTATTATTTTTTTATTGTTTACACGATAAAAAAGTGAGGTGATAGTTTCCTTCCAAATTTATTACATAAAAGGACTGTGTTTTTTAAATTTTGATTTTATTTAAATTTCTCTACATTTTGGTCAAAAATGTTGTGGGAGGAAATTTTTTTCCATGTTTTTCCGAGTTTGAATCATAAAATATGGCAGTTTTTGAAAGCTAAAGAGTATTTCAAATACTCAAATCTAAAAGGTAATTTTATCTAGTTTTCATAAATGGTATTTGTTTTTACGACACCTTCAAAAATAAGAAATATATAGAACATTCAAAATACTATGGAAAAATTACAAATATCGTTCGGACATCAATGGTTAAAACAGAGATAAACTACCCTCTCAGGCCGTGGAAACCATGTGTATTTCTTTCAAAGAACAAATTTTTAATTAGTAATGTTTTCACATCCGCGGCCGTTTGTCAATTGAATAAAATTTTCACTGGGTTTTTTAGTAAGGCTGAATACCTATAATCAACAAACAAGTCCTGGTAAGCCAATTAAATTGGCTTGTCAACAGGTGCTTATATTTTAGTTACATGTACATTTTTAAAATTTTAAATTTACCTACATCTTATATCTACAGATTCAACATTTTTTCATACATATCAATATAATTTTTTTTTTCCGATAGCCAATTTTTCACCATATATTTAACCTTATTCATAGAATAACATTACTTTATAGTGTCAGGTAATAAATTGAACATCTTTGGTATGATGTATTCAAACGTTCTCTGTCCGTACTTATTGTTAAATTTCGGAACTATTAACCCGTCGTTGCGTGGAATCTAGTGCTGTATTTATGAGTAAGTTCTAATTTCTCTTTATGCTGCGGGGTTAATATATATGCTGAATTATAATTTTTTTTTTTTTATAATTTTAAATGTGGTAGATGCCAAAAAGTAAAAAAAAAAGAAAACATCAGACATTTGCAATATTTCAATTTCAGATGTTTACCGTGTTATCAGTTTACATTTTCGCTTGATTGCGTTTCTTGAAGGATTTGAACGTTATTTGTTGTAAAAAAATGTGTGCAGTTCACACGTGGTAGAAGTGAAACCTTCAGAAAACTAAAGTAGATAAAAGTGGGGAGGCTATGAAGCACCGCGCAAAGAGTTGTTATAAATTGCTGTTTAATTATTGTAGCCGTATGAAGTTTTCGGAATAATATTGGGTTTATTCTATTTCTCAACGTGCCCTACTACTAGTGATGTACCGGGTCGTTAAAAATGTATATCCGCGGATACGGATCCGAATACGGATATTTGGTGTCGAGATCCGCGGATACGGATCTTTATTTTCTTATTCAATCAGTGTTGACGCGCGAAACCTTGAGTCGATAGATGACGCTACGCCCGCCGCAACGACGGTATGATAACTTAATACGATAAAATATTTGATTTTAAGAAATAAAACATACTCTGAATGGAATTTAATATTTTTTTTATTCTACCTATATATAGCATTACATCCTATCAATTGAAAATTAATATGGTAAAAGATCCGTAAAAGATCCGCGAGAAATGTAACGGATACGGATACGGATCTTTCTTCTCCCCCGGATATCCGCGGATACGGATACGGATATCCGAAACATCACTACCTACTACAGCCTTGCTCAACTCACCTCATCAAGGGGCAGGTTGAACAACGCCGAACCTTCTTACATGACAATTCCTTATAAATTATATATACCTACCTATTGTCACATAAATAATTATGTGACTAATGCAGTTCTTGCTTAGGTGGTTATTTTGTCTATGGTGTTTTTTTTGGACACTGGTAATTTTTGGAAAAGAAAGAGTTCCTTTTTGTTTATGGGCACTTCCTTCCGATCAACTTGGGCAGTTGGGTCGGAAATTGGTCACTCACCATCCTGGTGTTTAAATTTACGTTTAATCATGAGAATCTAAGTCGATTTTAAACCTAAAAGAACGCGGGGTGTTTTTTACGTAACACGCGAGGTTCGTGTACGAGTTATTTTTAGTGGATGACGTGTAAGTCCCACTTTTTTCCGATGTGGCTGGTTGGCCGTGTTATGGAAGTATTTCTGGAAAAGGAATCGTGAAGTGAATTGCTCCTGGTGTTGGCTACTATAATATGCCTTCACGACCCCGCGTCGCAATGTCACGGTCTGCTAACCGTAATACGCCAGACTTGGCTACTGATGGGGACCACGTGCCTTTGGATTGGAGTTCGTAGAGATGGCCCGTGGCTGAATGCGCTCCTTGGAGGTATAGCGTCTTCCTGCCCAATTAGAAGGACGACCTTGGTGCTCTGGGTTCCGCGCCGTTCCCATATGGGAAGACTGGAGTTCCCGTCCCGTCTCGTGTTTTCTCACTGCGAAGCAAGATCGCGTTCGTCTACCGGGGTTATTTCCGTATAGTTAGCTTAGCGTGTCCATTAGGAGTCCATCTGGTATGTGTATTTTTGTATTTCCTTTTTGTTAACTTGGTACGAAGTTTGTACACTTCCTTGTTACTTTTTGTGGTTTTGGATTCAATACATTTTTATAAAGTTCCTCTTCTTTTATTTGATTGAAAACCCTACCTACATGACAGATAACTACTTGGCCCACTATCCTGAGCCCTGGACTCTGCTCTGCCGCAAGGTTACCTTTTTAATACGAACATGATACGTTTCACTATAATTGTTTTTTTTTACAGTGAATACCGCACAAGAATCTCAACTGCTCCCGTCTGGAGCCAGTGAGACTATGGCATCCCCAATTGGGGTATGTTGTGAGGCTGAAGGTAGTGGGGAGAAGAAGGAGGTGGGGAAGAGGAAGGTTGGGAAGTAGCTGACTATTCAGATCTGGTCACTAAACACGGCTAAAGCCATTTTAAAGCAACGTTTCAATTCTGAATGGTGGTCTTACACCAGGGCGATTGTATTTGTGTCTGGAGGCGATTGGAACTTGATAAATGGCCTGCTCAACAGGTACTCAGTCGGTCTGATGTACCGTTTAGTAGACATGACAACACAGAGTGACAAAACTCCAACTAACCCCGCCCTACCCCACTTATTACGTTTAAGAAGTAACCTGTCGAAATTTATTGTTAAGAATTACATTTATGCTCCGCAGTATTTATGCAAATAAGGTAACGTTTGATCCGTTTTGCTTTGTCATTTTGAACATTTTTGACACATTTGTCAAGTTCAAATAATCACAAAAATCAAATTGCCACTAATAATTGCCGGTTTGTGACGGGAGTTCGAACACCTGGGCTTCCGTTGCGAAGAATTATACTTTTTCAATTAGAGAGTCTTATCATAAGACAATAATATTTATAAAAAAACTGCTATATTATATCCTTGCGCAGATTGGTGGGTAGGAACCTACCGGGCAGCTTTGCACTTGGCGATGGCACGTCGAGGATTCAGTGCCATAACTCAATCTCTTTGTGGGTAAGGCCGGATGCCGCCACTCCTAGTTTATGGCTCATCAGAGCGCAGGCCGGACGATTTACTGCCACAGCTCTTGCCGTCTCAGTCGGCCAGACTCTGGGCTTGTTCCGTGGCTGCAGGGATCGGATCATTTTCATATTTCAACAAAGCCAATAATCATAATGGTGAAAAGTAAATTTAAAAAAAAAACAACCATAACATTTTGATTGATTGGATGCAATTTCAAGAAATTCTCTTTCAGAACGAAATTTTATTAGAATAATATTACAAATGTATCGATTTTGATTGATTTAGTCATATTATTTCATTGGTGGTTTTAGTAGAGAATGATTTGTTTGTAGATTCATATATAGGTACCTACAGGATTCATGTTTGCTACCCCCCCTCACAGATTAATTTCAGCATTTCATATTCATGAATGTAAAGAAAGAAAAAATATTTTTTATTTAATTGGAATAACTTTTAAAGGTTATACTCATTAATATGAAATGTGATTAAAGAAGAAGATAATACTTGAAAAACTAAACGAAACATGAAACAGAATAATAAAAATATTATGGTCGCCACTGGAATCGAACCCAAGATCTCTTGTCTTCCCAGGAAACGTCACCGGGCGCGTTAACCAACTCGGCGCGGGCGATTGGGACCTATATTTATTTTACGTAGTTTTTTCGATCTCATTTCAAATTCAGAATTAACAATACTATCATCGTCTAAGTAATTAATTTTATTTTAATATATTTTATTTTGTTTTTAATATTTTTATACATTACACCCTCTTTTAATTTGTGACCCATTGAAAAAAACTTGTACGTGCAATTTACGCTTACGAAATCCTAGTACCCAGGTACGTAAAAGGAAAAGCTGTGCTCTTACTACAATTTTTCAATAAATAATAATAATAATAATAATTAATGTACATTTAAGTTTACAAATTTCTAATTGATAATAATATTTCATATTCACTATATTTTTTCAAGTTTTATGTAGCTCCTACAATACATCTTGAACTTTCCAATTGGTGTGGACTTTAAAGTTTCTGGTAGTGTGTTATACAAATTCATTCCCTTGTACAGTAGACTGTTCTGCGTATTCGCTTTGTCCTTTTTTTGTAGCCTAATTTCCTTGCACGTCCTTGTGTTATATCTGTGAATGTCTTTATTGTATAAAATTTTATTTGAGAAGTATTTTGGTAACGTGTTGTTCAATATTTTGTGGATAAATACCATCGTGTTCAAGGTCAGCATCTGTTTCACGGTCAACCAATTTAGTTCCTTTAACATTTTAATAATTTTTGAAAATCTGTTTCGTCGAAGAATTATTCTCATTGCCCTGTTTTGGAGAATTTGTAACTTATTTTGTTCTCTTTCGTTACATAGGAAAAGTATACTTGAGCAGTAGTTGAAGTGTGGAGCAATAATTGAATTGTATATGGTGATTGCAGTTTTTCTAGAAATTTTTGGCCGAATTCTTCCAAAAAAAGATATCCTTTTGCCAATTTTCTTTTGGGTGTATTCAGCATGTCTATTGAAGTTTAGTTTCGAATCTAATATAACTCCTAAGTATTTCATTTCAGTAACATTTTCAATAATTTCACCATCAATTTTAATTTTGCTTTCACTGGATGTCTTCTTGTATCCAATCACCATACATTTTGTTTTTTTTTTGTATTTAATTTAAGCTTATTTATTTTTAGCCATCTTGACACATCATTTAGTTCATTATTTAAAATGTGTATTAGTTCTTCATAGTTATCTCCAATTAGGTATATTAGTGTATCATCGGCAAATAGTCGTACTTTGCATTTTGAAAATATTTTCACGATGTCATTAATATAGAGTATGAACAATAGAGGTCCAAGGACCGATCCCTGTGGTACTCCTAACTTATTTTCCATTGGTTTTGAAAATTGATTATTTATTTTTGTTATAAACAGACAAAACGAAAACAAAATTGCTCTATTTGTTAAACTTCACTGTGATTTTTTTCTTTCATTATCTAGGCATGAACATGAAACATGGTGTAAGTATATATAATTATGTCTTCAGTAAATCAGTTTTCATTTACGTGTCTAAGAATATAATCCCGGATGCGTCTAAATTCTCTTTGATTGCAGCTTTGTTATTTGCTCCCATTTCCCCCCTGCCTTTCTTGTTTCATTAATATGCAAGTGCAAAATGCATCTCGAGATAACGAACGCTTCTGTAATGCCCGCTGAGTGATGTCAAAGATCTAAAATGGTCCATTCACAAGAATTACAAGTGCACGGCTACCCCAGCGGAGATCGCATTTTAAGAACGTTCATCTGATTGAAGAAGAGTGATTCACTCATCGAAGGGAACTGAGATAAGAGACCAAGAATTCCTATCTAAGTAGTAATGAGAAGAAAAGGCTTGGCACACTTATCTTTGCAGGCTGCCAAAGGAAGAACGAACGTACCTTTTAAATCCATAGACTGTTTCTTATTATTCACTGCGACTACAAACTTAAGTGTGTCTAGCTATTGTGTAGAGTGTATATGCTAAAGGTAAACTACTTTCTACAATGTATCTGGATAATAGCGTTTGATATCAAACAATTATCCGATAATAATGATATTTATAATAACAAAGTTAATTACACTTTCAAATAGGTACCTACTTTTTTAGAGTGGTTGAAATGTTCTCGACTTTTTACAATTAATCGGTATGGAACCTACCTATCAGGTGTTCTATTTCATCGTTTTTTATTTGTTTTATTTTGTTATTTGCCTGACTGATTACAATAATTAATTTTTACAATATTATGATAACCACGACAGTTATTAACCCCTCAGGCTAATTTATTCGCTTTCGGGAACAACTCATACAGGTATCATAAAAATCGTTCTGCCTCCCTTATTATCACAGTGAGAAATAATATATTAACGGTGTTAGACACTGGAGGTTGCCCACCACTTTCCCACGGCGTTCTAAGGAAACAGATGGTTTCCTCCTTCACCGTACACGTCAGGACTCTAATTTTTTATTTATAAAGAAGCTATTTTTTTATTAAAATGACTCTAGACCTCCAATGTCCGGGCATACATTGTTAGCAGGCAGTATGCGAGTGCGTACATGGTGTTAGTTATTTATTTCACAGTATCATGTCTCATCTCCGCCACTGGATATAGCTGAAAACAAAGATAAGTTTATTAATAGAAAAGAGGGAAAGTTACTAGAAAAAAAAAAAAAACATTATTATGATGAGATTGTACGACCTAACCAAAGCAACTGAGTTGCAGTCGTCCGGCAGTCCCGCCGAGGATAAGCGGAGCCATCAGTCCAGTCGCAAGCGGGACTCGGTGTCCGCGCCCCTAAGCCGGCTTCCCAGTACGCCCTCGAAGAAAGTGTTGGAATTAAAGAGGGAAAGACCTGAAGACCCTAGGGATAAAAGTGAGCATCGGGTCACCGGAGGCAGGGCGGAAGGGCACCGGTCCGCAACGGTTGGTCTTCAGGCCCGCTCATGGCGACGGGGGAGGCGCGGGCGGGTTATGCAACCGCTGCCTTGGGAGTCATCTCCTCAGTTGATGCACGGTCATAGGTCTAGTCCACCCCCTTGATGGGGTGTAAGACAATACAAAATGATTAAATGGTAGTTCCGTTCCGGCTCCTTACGATCCGGCTCCTTACTCATGCAAGTCCAGACACGCAAAACTTGATTGAAATATATCTTAGATTTAGAAAAAAAAGAATAAAATGAAAGTAGCAAGAGTAGTATATACTGGTAAGGTTATTAATAATATCAAGTTAAGAGAGAGAAAACAATGATTAAAAAGCAAGAAATAGAGACAAATTTTAGATTTTAAAGAGGCTGTTGAAGGTGGTACCTAAGAAAGCATGATATATAAATACATGAATAAACAGTTTCAGTGCGAAATAATAAAAATCCGGGCAATAGTAGTAGTAGAAGTATGATAAAAGGGTGACCATGGATTCCAGGAGCAATTACACCTGGATCCTAAACACACAATGAAGTTAAATTTAATCATCGACTCTAAGTTCAGGCCATCTCTCAACCCAGATCCTTGTAAATTTCCTCAGGCATTCGAGATTCTCCTTGTTCGACACGAGATCTGCATTCCATGCTGGTCTCGTAGTTACTTTCAGACCTTCCAACATTTCATCTCTTGCGTCCGTCAAAATCTCACAGTGCCACAGAATGTGCTCGGCTGTTTGGTTTGTGTCACCACACGCACAGTTCGGATGGGGAGACAGGGTCAGGCTGTGCAGTCTTCCCCTGAATTCTCCATGACCTGAAAGTATTTGTGTTAAGTGATGATCCAATTTGATGAACGCCCCTTCCATTCTGGCTTTAACTGACGGGAAGAAGGAGAAAGTCCATCTGCCCGTATTCGATCTATCCCAACGTTTTTGCCATTCATTAAGAGTGAGTTCACGCATCTCTTTCAGCAGTCGAGGGAGAGGTACTGCCCCACCTGGTGTTAGTTCAACCCCAAGATGGACGGCTGACCTTCCTCTAATTAGTTTTTTCTTAGTTAACACTTCCCTTATTTCTAGATCAATGGGCAAAATACCGGCCAGAACCGGCAATGCGTCCGAAGCTACAGTCCTGTATGCGCCCGAGAGCGCCAGCAGGGGAGTTCGCTGGCCCCGCTTAAGTGCCGAGTGGATCAGTACGTTGTCTAGGCGATGCTAGACAGAGACGTGTCTAGGCGTTGTCGTTGTACGTTGTCTAGGCGTTGTCTAGGCGGTGTTAGACAGAGAAAACACCACGCTTTATACTGAAATATGAAAATTAACCATAGAAAAATTCAGATGCACACCTTTATTAAACCAAAATTTCAGGCCACAATATGAAAAAGAAATAAGAAACTGGGAATTTTTAATATTATAAATTACTTTTTAAATGAAACGATAAAAAAGTGAAATGACGATAACGGTTATAATACATTTGCCTAATAAAAAAATGCGTGGTTTTATTTTTTCGTTACCAGTAATTTTAGTTAGAAAAACCGTAAGTTGAGTCGTTTAGAAAACTAAATGCTTTTTGTTTGCATGCCAATTTTTATATTTTAAAAATCATTTATTAAAAATTAAATAAATGAGATCCCTGAGGCGAATGTGTTATAAACCATGTACGATCGTGTGAGAAACTAGATGATCAGAGATCCGCAAAGAATGCAAGACTGATGCGACGCTCCGGTGATTTGGGCATGCAGAGCGATTGAACAAGGAAAGGAGTGCAAGAAGAATATATGACGCAAATGTGAATGGTAGAAGAAGTCGAGGACGCTCAAGAAAGACGTGAATCTGATACTTGAGTCGGGCCACGTCAAGAGTGAGAATAATAAAAGAGCATGTATGTATGAGTCGATGTATGAATGTAAACGAGGAAAGGAGTGTGTGCCAAGACCGAGTTGTTTGGCGATCCGTCCTCTCTGCCTACCCCTGCGCGTGAAGCGGCGTGATGGTTAGTTAGTTTTACGTTTATTTCGATTTATAAAATTTGGAAGCGTATTTTTTCATATTTCAAAAACAGTTTTTAGGGTTCGGATACGTTCTGAAATATTCCATTACAAATAAATATATATTCCCAAATTGTTGTATTTATTATGTCATTTGTTTGTAAAAATATAATACCGATTGGTTTATTCAAATCAATTTAGAAAATAAAATAGTACAGCTAGTTAAAGCTCATGCGTCAATTTTACGCATGGATTATTTTTACCATACATCAAAATATGATTATCTTTCTAGGGTTAAATGAGAAATCCATTTCGAATTGGTGGAAAATGTCGATTTATTTATTGAAAACACTCGTGGTAGATTCGAATAAAATTTCGAATAAATGCATAAATAATAAACGTGTTTAATGGTCTACCTCGTTAAAATAAATGAGACTTCAAAGTGACAATCGTATCCGACTGTCGTCTTTCCATTTTTTATAAACTTCGGGAACGCACTGCGGTACAAATAATGATCATAAGAACCATTTTCATAATTCATACTTTACCAGTAGCGGGCACATTCGACACCTCGAGAAAGATAAATAAAGCAAATGCAACGCAGTAGCCATTCTCGTGAATGAGTGGGAAGTCGGCGAATAGGGTATCAATAGAACCCAAGCCCTAGCAAAACATTAAGATAAATCATTACACAGCAGTTAATTTCAATGAGAGTAATAAAATACCTTCGACTAAGGAAATGGTATTTATAAGGAATATAATTTATAAGGAATTTAATACAATTTATAAGGAATATAATCGCATATAAGAATATATCGCGAGCGCGTATTTCCAAAACCTGTACCGGTTGAGTCGTTATTTTTTACCAGTTATTTTTATCTTAATGAGTAAAACCTCAAATTGTAATATATTTTTTTACATGAGCTCCATATAGAAGGCCCTAAGGAAAATAATTTCCCTCAGGGCCTACTTCGTCTTTAGGGATGCTGTGTGGAGGGTTTTTAAAGGAAAGGAAGGAGAGGAGAGTTCTGGGAAGCAAGAGGGTTTAAGGGGTGGGCAGGAATCTGGGGTTCAGGGTGTCCTGGTTATCCGCCTCTAAGACCTAGATAAACGTCACTCAGGGCACCCCTGCTAAATCACCAAACGTAGCGAACCACTTGGGGTGACTTATGGCAGAGGTGTTGGTTATCCAATAAAGGTTCCCGGGGCGGCGGTACCCACTCCCGCCTCCCAAAACGAATTAATAAATTGATGAAGAAAATGTTAGCGAAATTCAATCGAAAATCTGAAACAGCAAAATCAGAAAAATACACGGTCACGTCTGGGAGTCTGGGGTCAATAGATGTCGCGTATTAAATAAAAAAAATGCATGTTATCTAAGACACTATTTAAATAGCATTTAGTTCTGGTTCAATCTTGCAATCATATATCAAAAATATGCGGTAATAAAATGAAGTTAATGTTGGTAGTTCTTGGTCGAAGAATGATGCAGTTAAATGTGACCGAATGGGATAGGGACACATTAGCTCAGTTGGTAGAGCACTGACCCGGCAAGTCACAAGTCCTGGACTCAAGTCCTAGGTGTGACCGAATCTTTATCTGATTTTTCTGTTTCAGATTTTCGATTGAGTTTCGCTAACATTGTCTTCATTAATTATTAAGGTAAATATTTTGTGGGTCACGGTTTATAGGTATAGGTATATAACAAAAATATATTAAACAAAAATTAAATCACGTGTTTACCCAAATAGTCATCGATCACCTAAGAAAAGTATTATCTAAAACGTAAATGACATATGACAAATGACATAATTACTTTGAGCATATCCTACAAATATGACAGTATCGTATTGATAATTTAAGACGTGTGCTTGTGCTCATTAATAGAACAATGAGAAAAAAACAATGGGATTACCAATACTTATTGACTTGATAAATCTATTAAAAATCATGTATGTAATTCGACCATATTGGCTTTATTGAAAGGAAAATGTGAGACCTAATAATTTTTCCACAATGAATGATCACTTAAGAGGGAATAACCAGACAAAACCGAAAATATATCATTTTTAAATCAAATTTTAGACGTGTTGACTCTTTTCCACAAAAAAATATATATTGATTTCGAAAGACTGTTTATTAAAACTATGTTTTAATTTTGAGATTTATTTTTTATTTTTAGTACAATTGGGTTTTACCGTAGGTCGTTGGCAGATTTGTTAAATTTTAAAACAAAATTTTGTATTATACAACATACATTTCTAATCACATAATCATGTACTAAAATAAATCAATAAAATATTTAGGAATGCCACTTTTCATAATTTTAATTTTAGTTCAAATGAAACCATTCAAAAAAGATCCGCGCCCTTGTTTTGTGACGAAAATACTTCGGTTTGTCTGTTTATTTACGGTTTACAAACTAATATATTTACAAAAAAGTTACATTCTTATTTTGCTTAGACATAATTGAAAAATTATAAATATTTATGATCAAAAAAAAATTACAAAACTACATAATTTTAAAGTTTTCATCACGAGTTCATCATCATCATTATAATTTTTGAATGTAGATATTTATTAAAACAAATTTTAAATGATATAAAATCGATATTGAGTTATTATGTTAAAATGCTGGTATGGAGAATAACTAATCTTTTTCATCGGAACCACCCTGTACAGTTGCAAGGGTACGATCGCAAGATCATCGTTCGATGAAATTTGAATTCTCGGCCGCTGTTTAATGGCCTTGTAATTGATTTCCGAACAAAATATTAATTTACACAAAACCTTGACAAATTATATACCAAAAACTTCCTCCTGAATCGCTCTATCTATTGGTTAAAACCGCATGAAAATCCGTTGCGTAGTTTAACAAATCTAAGTGTACAGACATCGGGAGCGACCTTGCTTTAAACTACGTAATAGTGGATAGATATTTATTAGTAAATATGAAATAACACGAAAGCTGTCAAAAATATAAACAAAATAAATAGATAACTTTTCAAATTTAGAATTATTAATTAATTAACTAACTAACTAACCATCACGCGTTTCCCCGCAGGGGAATTAATTCAATTAAACGAAATAACCTACCTATTTAATCGCTTATCTGAATTGTTCCCACAATCAGTCCCAATTTTGAATATTACTCTTAAATTCAAAAGCAAATTCGAGTTCATTGAACGTGAAAAAATTCACGCAGTAATAACCGAAATAAGTACTGATTTTTTATGATTATTTAAGTACCCATTTAATTTCGCGTGTGTTTGAAGAATCGTTGCGTAAATGCATACATTGTTGACATTGTTCTTCAACGTTAATTTTCTTCCATGCGTGGTAATAGTCCTGTAGCGCTAATTATCGACAAATAAGCCAAGTTTACACAATTTATTTGACATATTCTCAGGCGACGCTTGTTGCCTTTCTTCGTTATCTTAAATTGTTTGCACTGCGGATTGCAGTGGCATCGTATTTGTAGACTTAATAAATATTTATTTGTTTTTGAAAAGAATAAGGTCTCGGGTTTAACTAAATATTCAATCAATAATTGTTTTTCAAGGCTGCAAACAGAACCCGACAAACCTACAGTGGAATATTTTTTTATTGTTTGGTATTTTCTGAAAAACACGGTACTGTTTTTCAACTTTAAAATGATCATTATACCCATTTTAGTCATATCTACAGTCATTGGAATTTTTATGAAAGTTAAACAAAAATTATATTTAGGTATTTTGCTTATAAAAATTAAATTTTAAGTCATATATTATTAGTTCTCAATTAGTACGTTGTAATAAGGATTAAATCACGAAGAATTACCTAAAAACACTAAACGAGTTCATATTATTTGTTATTATTTTAATAAATTTTTCATATTTTATATTATCGATCAATCTTATGTCACTCTATTTTATAATTTACTTTAAGTTACTTTATTTTATAATTTACAATATTTTATTACTTACTTTATATGTTTTAATTATTTGAGCTTCAATACCCTCACCAAACTCAATAGCCCTGGCTCTTTATGGCGAGGAAAAGCCATTATTATATTTTTTTAAATCTACTGTGTATATAGCGCAGTTTTGTGTTATTTCACTTCTATAATAAACTAAATATAATAAACCTTAAAATAATCCTAAAGTGTTCCTTACGAGTCCTTATAAAAATTGATTAAATCACACGAAACAAAGAATATACAGTATATACAAAGCAATGCGCAAGAGAACAAAATTTAACAACAGCATTGCTGTTTTGGCATAGGACAAAAGATAATGATAAACAATTACGTTGCCATTAAACAAAAATAAATTAAAACTAAAATGTTTTGCAGAACAGCAAGCAGTTTATGTTTAGAAATACATAAGTAAAATTCGGAGTGAAACGTAAAAGTACAGTAAGGAGTCACTAAGGGCCAATTGCATCGAAAATAGTTAAAGTTAAATATTTAAACTAAGTTTAAGCACTAACTAAAGTTAAGCTGCAATTCAACAAAATTGTGTTGCACCAACAAAAAAAAAGTTAGTTTAAAGTTACCAGTGTTGCCATCGAAATTGCTTAGAATTTTCCTTGGATTAGATATGTTTAAGTAAAAATGAACACACAATTATTTTTACGGGTGTCAACACCGATTTCTCGATTGTCTTTATTTGACGTTTATGGAGTTTTTAGGGTTATTTGGGTATTGGTTTATTTGTGGCTATTTTTTATTTCACAGTTGGGGTTTAAAAACGTTAGCAACGTTCGTGGAAAGATGATATTATTATTGTGGCCGAAGACGGGCCACTATTATGTCTATTTTATGCGAGACATTACTTTTATGCACCCAGAGATGTTTCCTACAAATCTTTGCATCGTTCCCGTTGCATAAAAATGTAACGTTATTAGAACCTGGTCCGCGGCACACAGAGCACAAAAATCATGATTTCTTATATGACAAAAGAATTATTTTGCTTCAGTGCCGTTGCGTTTATTGAAGTATATAACAATGTTAGTATAAATTATCAAGAGAAGTGTAGGTACAAAAGTTTGAATAAAAACTTCTTTGTAAATAATCTAATAGTGAAGTGTTGACATTGACAACGAGTAAAATTAATTGCCTAACTATACTTTTGGACATCCGAAATCTGACAGTAAAATCCATCTCCTTCTACGGAATATGATTGGTTAAATTAATTAATTATTTATGTTACCTATTTCCTACACGTTCTAAGCAATCGAGACATTTCTTAAAATTATTTTCTTAACAATATTTCGTTCCTTGGTGACAGATGACAGCTCTGACATCTTTACCAAAATCTATCTTTAAACTCTCAAGATCGCTGGGTTAAATAAAAGTAACTATTTTGTAACTATTTAGTTAACTTTTATTTAAACGAAGTTGGAACAACCCATTTTTGTGAGAAATGACAAAAAAGTTACTTTTATTTAACTTTAAATAACAAGTAACTTTAACTATTTTCGGTGCAACTGGCCCTAAGGAGGTAACCGAAACGAAAAATTATACGAATATATAAACGAAACAAAACAAGAATAACGTGTTACTTACAGTAAAAATACATAAGTACTTATATTATTTTTTTTTTAAGTTACTCTTAAATTTTGTTGAAGTTTGTGTTTTAAGGGGTCATTGCTCTAAATTTAAAGGCCATTTAAGTATCTACTCGCTTTATAATAGGGCGCTTTGTAAAAAAAAACTTTTTTTTAAATATTTTTAGAATTATATCATTGAAGAAGAAGATAACAATAATAATGTAAACGAAAATATGAAAGAGAACAAGACACTGAAAAAACAGAAAAAAATAATGGTCGCAACTGGGACTCGAACCCAGAACCTCTCACAGTTACCACCATTATCTTTTTCTGTTTTACTGTGTCTTGTTCTTTTTCATATTTTCGTTTAGATTATTATTGTTATCTTCTTATTCAATGATGTAAGCATTTCATTGATGGGAATAATCTTCAAAAGTTATAAAAATAGAGTTTTTCTTCTAAAGTTTGAATATTTAGAATTGCTGTTGTGTCTATGTTTTGTCGAAATTACTTTTTTAATTAAAAAAAACTTTAACCTAATCATCGCATTAGTTTTTTCACCACCCACATAGACTTCAAGCCACATCATTATTATACAATTCCATTAGCGCACACTGCAAGTACGTCCGTCATGTTCAAGCCATCTTAGCCGCTTCCTGGTGCCAAGTAAAACACTGAATACCCCTCGAGCCGTCTTTAAATCAATCAAATTTACTTCAACGCCACTTGAAACGTACGCTTCTGGGAATCAAACCCTGTCTTGCGCCCACTCGTGGCTCAGTCTCGGTGGTCGAGTAGCTTGACTCCCGCTGTCTTCTCGACTTGTCGAGGGTTCGCCGTTCTCCATTCACGTCCCGGTCGCTATTTGAACACTTCTCTCGGCATCAGGTCTGTTGTCTGTTGGGCTGTTGTTCTGTCGAAAGGTTCGTCATCTCAGATGTGAGGCATTTAAGTGCGGTAGCCGCGACTGTTTATTCAATGTGTGTTGGTTCAGTGGTGGGTCTTGAAGATTCAGGCAATATCACACCTTTAGCTTGGATGCAGAAGAATCATTCGACAATTCATTGAATGATTATCATTTAAAAACTCTCTTTATATTTATTAAATGGCAAACCTACTGGGATTTAATGTAAGTGGTTTTAAAGTAAGGTAAGCATAAGCCACCTTTTCAGATGGGCGTATCCATAAACTCAAAAACCTTTCACCTTCACCTTTAATGCTCACGGCATTGTAAATAGCTAATTTATAAAAATGTTTAAAAAAATAAACTTATTTGACAATTTTTTGTTCCAAGCAGTAGTTAATTAACGTGTTTTTCAATTTTTAGTAATATAAAAAAAAGGTTTTTTCACATACTACAATTATTGCTTTTTTATTTCATTTAACACATGTTAACTGTTTGTATAAGTGTAAAAAATAGGCCAAACTTCAGTAAACAATAGATTTTTAACATGTCTAAAAAAGTTTCAATTTCGGTTTCAGCCGAAACTGAGACAGCTACCGAAGATTCGGTTTCGGTTTTGGTTACGGTAGAAAGTCCTGTTTCGGTCGGACAATAACTAATAGTAATGGGGGTAGCAAATGTAAAATCATGCAATGTCCAGTGTTTTAAATATAATGTCCGCCGCGTGCAAAGTCGTATAATAATAATAATAATATTTGGATGATTTATATAGCGCCGTTTTTGCGAAAAATCACCTCAAGGGCGCTGTACAAACTTATAATACATTTCTAAAATCTAAAAAACTACAAGCTAGGCAAACAATTATAAACAACTTATGGCTAAAAATTGCATACATCGGTTCATTGATCACCGATATGAAAATATGTGTACAATATTTTGACCAATGAACGCTATGCTGCCTAAAATTTAATGAAAACAGGACCATACTTACCTGGGAGGTCGCTTGAAACTCTGTATATTGTCCATTTAAGGAAATTTAGATAGAGTTCGCACGCAGAGGACATTATTGTGAAAACAATGTATCTTTCTAATTAAAGAAAACTCCACGCACAAACTTTCTAATTAAAGTGTGTTCACCGGAAGTGACCTGCCAGATAAGCATGTTTCTGTATCTATTTGTAAATAGTAAAATTAGATAGAACCTAAGAATTCTTAAATTGTACAGGGCCCTTGAAATAATTTTTCACAAAAACGGCACTCTACAAACTATCCAATTATTATCATTATTTTTATTAAGCCTTGTCTTTCAAAGAATCATATCGTATGGAGGAAGTATCATACAAGCCGTTGAATAATATCATAGCCGTGGTTTTGGGCACAAAAACGAGTTTCATGAACAACCGATTTTCTCGTCTAAATGTTGGGCACAATATCGTAATGCAATCAACATTGCACTGAAATAACAATATTCTGGTGTTTTCCACTACACATATTTTTAGTAAAAGTAAAAGTTTCCATCCATATACGAGTATTTTATGGCAGATACATTTTCTAATTCTGATTTGTGTTGGTATTTAACCGTTTGAATCAGTTGACTCGTTTGTGACTATTCCTTAAATAAAACGTCTTCGATAACATCTTGATTGTCCAATGCACAATCCATTCGCAAGTGATCGTAATCACGACTGTCACACATCAAATAATACAATCACTAATCATATTCCTGAAATGACAATCACAGTACAGATGGCAATCACGACCGTTGGTGACACGACCAGTAAAATGCGAGCCCCGTAAGCCGGCACGCTAAACTGCCAGTGTGATTATTGACCTTAAGTCCCAGAGTCAACAAGTCCATCATTCTGAGTGTGCCCGAGTCAACTAAGTGTTTGATCAGGTAAGTAATGGCCTCTCTAAGGCTGAGCTCTGAACAGACCCAGTGAGCATTGTGAGTTTGTGAGTTGCGAGTATTGTGCCGTCACAGATGCTTTCCTGAGTGCAAGTCTTGACTCGACAACTTCTTTGTAAATGTCAAACGGTCGTGATAGTAAACTGTTCACGATCTGAGCGAGACGCTAATAGAGAGAAATCGCGTTTATCTCTGCCCACGCTCCTGTTGCTGATTTGAAAATGTAATTAATTGCGAGTGCCTCGGGACCGGGAGATATCGATCTTAGCCTGCTGCATTTCTGGCATTAAATTTGCAAGGCAATCACCGGGTGACAACATTCTCGGAAGGGGCAGGTCGTGAAAATGTCACTGACACTAATTTCAGCATGCAAAATAAATTAATTATCTTATGAAGATTTCAACGGATTTGCAAGTTCATGGTTCGGTGTGACCAATATTATCATTTACACAAATAACGTAATGTCCCCGTGAATGAACAATCATTCTTGATGACCCCCTTGGATGACTTTTGCGGGAAGTAGATTTAAACATTGTCCAATGGGCTAACATACCTCTATTTCTCTATTGTATTGAGATGTGCAAGTTTTGATAACAATATTCGTAATATCTACTCTGAAGGTTTGCACATACTGTAGACGCTTTTGTTTTTCTGTAGCGCACCTACTTTCACTTATTGTTGGAGAGATGTGTTGTGTGTAGCGTATTGTATAAGATGATAAACAGAATTAATTCGGATATCGACATATTTAGCATTAGCGAAAATACCTTTAAAAGGCAAGCTCTATTAATGCTTGTATAGTTTGTGTTCAATGTGGTACAAATGTATTTTTAAAACGCATTTATATTTATTTAAGTTTTTATTCCAGCAGGACTGGCAGGATAGTGCTATCAACTATAGTACAATAATATTTTACAGAGTAAATAAAAATCTAAAAGAAATAAAATATGAAAACGCATTCGTATTAGGTAGGTAACTAATGAAAACAATAAATGAAAATAAAATTCGAACAAAAATAACAAAAAATTAAGCATAAAATTTAGAATTAAATTAAAATAAAAAAAGAAATATTTATTATTGTTTTTGAAATAATAAAATTTAATTGAATTGAATGAATACCTATATGCGTATAGAAATTGGTGTTGTCGGAAAGGCAGTTGATTGCTGACTGATGTTGCGATACGTGGTAATATTCTTTGAGACCTTTACCTAAAAAACAATAGGTACGCCATGAATAATACGGTGCGCCATTTCTGGGTCTTTGCAATTTATTTATTTTTTGTTTTTAAAAGAAAGATACACATTTCCGGGTTAAGGTATTTTGACAATATTTGAAAATCTCCTACTACCACCACAGTAAGCGGAAAATATTGCTGGTGTCGAGATGGGGGACTTCGCCAGCCGAGGAATTGAACACATGGTGCGACCCAAACGCGGAATCAACTCGGCCACTGCCATCGATCTATGCATATCTATCGTCCGGTTAATTAGTCACCCATCTCTGAAAAATCTAAATTTGAGTTGCATATTGCATTGCATTTATAAAAGTGGTATCAGTTATCCATCTTTTTGTTACAATACTTAGATTAATCATAAAACACAACCAAATTCATTACACTCGTAATGCAGAAAAACTTGTAGGGAATTAAACAAAATGTTGATGTTTTCTGGGTCACTAGCAGGATATTTCAAAATGTCATTCATACTAATATACCGTACCGTTACGCCTACCGGTGTTCCCGGTGGCGTATTTACAATCCCTACCGCGTTTCAGTCGCGCTACCGACAATTTACCATTTCAATATCAATATTTAAATATTTAGAAATAAAATAATTAATTTCTAGTATACACATCGGAAAGATTATTTTATCTAGATTTTAGAACAATTTTTGTTTTTGCAAAGTGATAAAAAATAACCAATATATAGGTATATTTAAAATGTAAATAGTCGCTACCGCGACTGAATCGGTATAGGTTTTGTAAATACGCTTCCCGGTGTCATTTTATAGCATATTTAGTATGTAAAATACAGACACGTGTAAATAATGATTTTAGATTTTCACGGCCAAAAGTATTTTTGTTATTTATTTTTGTTGCGCTACCTCCCTTTAGTCAACGTTTCGGACAGCGTTACAGTGTTGATAGTTGCTGTAACGCTGTCCTAAACGTTGGCTAAAGGGGAAGGTAGCGCAATACGGCATAATACCCGAAAATAAATTACAAAAACAACGTGTAAATAATATTTAATTTATGGTGAGCATTTGAATATTGACATTCTCATTGTTTGGAGATGATTGAACGATATAATATGTTATTTATTATTATTAATTGATAAACTAATGTTTAAGACAGTATTTTTATGCATAGCACAAAGGGTAACAATTATTATGATATTATAATATAAGTAATAATTATTAGCCTGAAACACTCATCTACAATGAAAAAATCTCCCGAAAAAAGATACATGCCGCCGACGGGACTCGAACCCGCATCCTTCTGATTTCCGGTTAACTTTTCTTATCCACTGAGCTACGTCGACTTATCTCCTGCCCGCCAAATAATTCAATATGTACTAGTGCTTCATTCAACAATTACTGCTTATTACATTTTTCCACCTGCAAACAACAAACTTTATTTTATATGAGAAAGGCATTTTAAGTGCTAAATCTCCCACTAGGTGGCGTCGAGACAAATTATGTCTACATTTTTTGGTGAAATACTTTAACTCGTCAAATATTATTTTTTATTGATAAACTAATGTTTATGACAAGATTTTTATATATATCACAAAGGGCAACAATTATTATAAGTAATAATTATTATAAACAAATTAAACAATTTAACTTTGTTTGAACCACTTTTATATTTTAATAATTATTAGCCTGAAACACTCATCTACATTGAAAAAATCTCCCGAGAAAAGATACATGCCGCAGACGGCACTCGATATAAGTTATTATATGTTATTTCTTTCCAGAGGTATAAAAATCATTATATATACTACTGAATTGAAATGTATTTTGATGAATAAAGTATTTGCTGCAAGGTAAAAACATGAATAATATCCTATAGCAGTCAGCCACCGTATTTTATTCAATTACATTTGCAACAGTAGATAATATCTTGACATCTACATCCTCTCACGATGGCTTGGCCTTCAATTACTTATCATTCAATTATGATTGATGAATGCCATATTGCCATAACTAAAGGCAAAACGAGTCCATATTGTGAAGTCAGTTATGCCGTACGACGCAATTCACATTCATTAGCTTCGGACTAATCTGCATACGTAATGGATATAAACTATGGGAAAGGAAAAGTTATTTATTTGATTAGTGTTGGTTGACTGAAAGGTGGGTTCATTTCCTAGTGGCAATTTCTTCGGGAAAATTCTTAATATATATATTTAAAAGCAGCGGTCTGGTTTACTGACACTTAGTAATCAAAAAATAAGTGCAGGGTAAAGGGATGTACGATTTCTATAGCACCGTTTTTGTCAAATGTCACCTCAGGATCGTTTTACCTTAATGGCGATTTGCAATAAATTTAACTCAGTGAACTTTTACGTGAAACTTTATAATAAAACTGCGTGGAAAATGACTTTCTTTGAAGTTCTGGGACGTAACGTGATTATAACGAGTAATCTTATCTTCTTCGTTTTATTTTTAAATCTATTTAAGTACTTAACTAAATTTTTACAATTGAGGTTCAGAATCGTGATAAATGACGTTTGCAAGACAAACAAATTTATTAGAGGGGTGAAAAAAATTGTTTTTGCAGATTTGCTACTTTCTAATATAATTATTTTAACAAGTAGGTTTATGTCTTTCTTACTTTCATTATACATTTTTTTATATACATTTATTTTTTTCATTAGCTCCGCACAGGAGGACCCGAGGAAAAAAATCACATGAGGAGCCTGTCATCTCTGGGGATGCTGTGAGGAGCGTTTTTTTAGGAAAAGCAAGGACAGAAAGTTCTGGGAAGGAAAAAGGTATAAGGGGTGGGAAGAAACCTAGGGATAATGTGTTTAGGATTGACGGATATATGAATCCATCCATCCCACTACGGTGCAAGCCGCAGAGTTGAGATAGTCTAGCTGGAGAGGTCTAGGTTAGGTCTTCACCAAACAGTCACTCCCGATCCAGCCCGCCACGCAGAAGGTGAGCAAACGCAAACCTGAGCATTCTGGGAACCCCTGCTAAATCATCAAACTTATCTAACCACTTGGGGCAACCTATAGCAGGGATGTTGATTAGTCAATAAATGGTTACCGGAGCGGCGGTAGCCATATCCGCCTCCCAAATTGAATAAAAACTTTCAAAGTTGAAAAATTGGTTTATGCTCATTGTTCAATGGAACGATTTTTTTCTCATGCATTATTGTTTAATGAATTCTTATGTCAACATCATTTAACTTATTTCTTCTTTTAGTAATGAATACATCTTAATGAAATAGCCTCGTTGGAAGGAATTCTTAGTTTAATACATCTTAATGAAATAGCCTCTTTGGGGTAACAATTATTACAAGCAATAATTGTCAGCCTGAAACACTCATTTACATTGAAAAATCTTCCGAGAAAAGATACTTGCCGCCAACGAAGGAATTCTTAGTTTAATACATCTTAATGAAATAGCCTCGTTGGAAGGAATTCTTAGTTTAAGCACGCCATACATATAAGCACAAAACATATGTTTTATGCATATAAAAAAATAATACATGCTTTATCGAATCGGTTTAGTCTACAATAAAAAGAATTATATAAATACTTTACTCATAACCCATTTCAATCAAGTTTGAAGCGGCTGATAAAATCAGAGGGAAACACGACATGTCCAACGTCCATATACATTGACATGCTTGATTGAACGGGAAACATGAATTCATCGCAAATCACAAGAGTACAGGCAGTAGTTAGTGAGAGATTGTTGTCTGTTAACGATATTGATTTACGTTTGTGTAATTGCCTTCAGTGTCAAATGAAAATCATTGAAGGTAGTATTTTATAACAGGGTGTCCCATTTAATCGCATTGTGTGGATGTCACGTAAATAATTGATTAAATGACAATATAACCAATGTCTTTTAACGGTGTTTTGTGTGTTAGTCAGTTTGTTCCGGTTTCAAGGAACTAGTTGTAAAAATTGAATATCTAACTAACTAACCATTAGGCCATTTTCCTGACCCGATCGTGCCATGTCTTCCTCGTGCGTCGTAGACTTCTTATACTATTCACACTTGCGTCATATATTCTCATTTTTTTTCTCTTCGTTCATTCGCTCTACACTCTATATGCCCAAACCTTCTGAGGATCGATTTCTTATTCTAAAAAGTTAAAATCTTTAATTGAATATCCCTGCCCGGAATATTGTTCTATCCAACAAAACTACCGAAGTTGTGTTACGTTGATAGATTTCTAATTTAATCGCCCACTTTTCAACGTATTTTAACGTAATATATAAAATGTATTGAAATTTAACTGGTGTCGTTTTTCTCAACATTCTCAAAACGTTGATTTTCGTTATTTTTGGATACAACGTTATTCCAGGCAAGGGTTCAATTACATGCCATTTTATAAACAGGTCATTATGAGTAGTAGTAATAACTAATGTAGTAGTAATAACTAAAATAATTCAAAATAAAATGTAGGAAAGCCATGTACTTTTATAAAAGAGGAATATATCTTGGTTTAACACTAAAGCAATTGAAAAGCATCTGGTAAATGATAAGATTTTTTTGTGACTGTAAAAAAATTTATTATTGAAGTGAAAACTTCTTTAGCACCATTATGATTTGAAACTCGATGAAATGAAAAAGCGACACTAAAAAGAGACAAACACATACATCTATAGGATTTAGCCTGCAAGATTTAGCCCATCGTAGTATCGGTTACGCTGATCTACCTACAAAAAATGATTCATGAACCGATATACATATAGAATATGTGCTTTATAATTAATTACGTATTGTATGCATTGCTATTATTTAATACAAAATTACATGTATCTAATCACTTCTCCAGCCGGTCTCTCTCGACCCATCGTCTTTCAAATCAGTTAGAGGGATGACAATCACACGTCTGTCACTCCTGGACACATTGGCCCCAGATTCCTATCCAGCACTCATACCTGTTTCCTTCCCAGAACCTCCCCTTCCTAATTTATATAAATGACCATCAGCACAACATCCCCAAAGAGGATAAAGTAAAGTATTTTCCTAAGGGCCTGTTTAGAGCTAATAAATATACATTTTCATATTTTTTAAAGGATTCGAAATAATTATTTTTAAAAATAAAATTCCACGTTGATTAAAGCGTTGAATACAAAACCACCTATCAAATAACATACCGGTTTAAATTATTAAAATATGCAATTATCATTCCCTAGTAGCTCCGTTTGTGAGGTCGGAAAAATGTAATCATTTCATTACGATGGCTGTCATTTTTCAGGTTTTAATTAAGGTTTTCAATTTCAATTTATTTATTGTTCACTTAAATATTATTTTAATTAATTTTAAATTACAATTTATAAGTATATTTCATGGTGGGTACCTATTATGTGTTTCATTTTAGTTTCTTATTTATGATATGCATATTAAGTAATTACCGGGTAATGTATGTAGTGGGAAGGTGTGTGTGTGTGAGTATGTGTGTATATATGTATGTACGTATACGCATTGAACAAATTTATATTATTGACATGATGCTCTTTTTTAACCTTGGGCAGTGAATCGGAGAAAATGTCGATGTTAGAATTTAGACCAATAATATTGAACATATGAAGAGCATGATTGATTGGCGAATTAG
Organism: Limnephilus rhombicus; assembly: GCA_929108145.2. Taxonomy (NCBI): domain Eukaryota; kingdom Metazoa; phylum Arthropoda; class Insecta; order Trichoptera; family Limnephilidae; genus Limnephilus; species Limnephilus rhombicus. The sequence goes on from OV815278.1 coordinate 28,983,635, forward strand.
ATGCTGCATTTGTCTTGTAGGTAATTAAGCGTGTGGAATAGTTCTGTATGGCATGTACGACTTAATGGTATGTTAAAATTAACTAGGGAAGGAAGTTCGGTACAGTCGATGTTATTATTTAAAAGTTTGTGTATAAATGTCAAATATGTAATTTTGTGTATATTGCTCGTCTTTGTCGCAAAGTTTGAAATGTGCATTCAAATGCATTGTTGAAATTGAAGGTAAGATATTTTATAAATTTGTTTTGAATATGTTTTATGCTATCTATGTATACCTATTTTGTATTGCGGGTTCCAAATAGGCGAAGCATATTCCAGTGTACTTCTGACTAATGCAAAATATAACATTACTACTGTACGCGGATTACTGAACACTTTACTTATACGAAGAACGAAACCAGGCATTTTATATGACCTGTGAACGGTTGAGTCGATGTGCTTATTAATAAGGTAAGCACCAAGATCTTTACATTCCGTTTTAGAGATGACAGGTTCATTGTTGAGTGAAAAAGAGTACTTAATTACATGTTTATTTCTGGTGAATGTCATAGTATGACATTTGGAAACATTGATATCTAAACAGTTAACTTTGCAATACTTGCAAAGCCTATCTAGGTATCCTATCCCAATTATTGAATATAACTGACAGTCCTTTGGCCAAATATAAAATGTCCTTGTTCAATTACTGATAAAAAACATTGGTTTAATGAAGCGTTAAGGAGTTAACGGGGTATATAAATTATAAATATTGATTATTCATCGCCCGTACGAGGTAGGCAATTATTAGTTAAATATAGGTATTCAAAAAAAATTTTGGTGAACCGCACGCTACACGTCCATAATTTTTAATTTTTAAATGGTACATAATTTTTTAGCGTAAATAGTGGAATAATAAGCATTTGAGTTTGTGTCCGAGGTGGCGAGTTCGACTACCACGAACCGTTATGATTATAGTTACCAATTGTGTTTGATGAAATGTACAAAAAATATAAATGATGGGGCCAAACATGATCGGTTGAAGTTGTGTAATGTGAAATATTCCCGCGAAAATATATTTTATTTTATTGACATCATCATTCATCTCATCCAGCCTCTTCCAACCTGGTCCGACATGCAGGCGTAGGTGGGCAGACCCATATGCCGCCAAGACCTCACCCCTCGGAAACGGGCACCCTTACTAAGTCACCAAACATATCGAACAATTTGGGGTGACCTACGGCAATAATTGGTACCCCGGGCTGCGGTACCTATAAATACTTTCAGAACTATACAATTATAATATCTCATGATTTTTCAAGGGCCAGTAGTGGTTAATTTATAAATATAATAGTCAAAAATAACTGTCAGAAAACAAATTGGTATCTATAGAAAATAATAGTCTTAAGTTTATTCCTAAATGTAACATTTTTATGTTATTTGCTATTTGCAATACAAAGCCATGTGCGAAAAATAAATAAAATTCTTTTATTGGTTGGAAGTTCTATAGATATTATGATTTCGAGTGATAACCATTTGGCTATTCGAAATTTATCAAATCGTAGGTACCTATGACATCTAAGTAAGATATGTTATTCTTACTACTACAACCAATTACTTGATGAAAGAATTAAATTTACTAAGACTGTCAGATCGAAGAATTATATCCGACTTAATATTAATTTTCAAAATTGTAAATGGTAGAATAGGCAGTCCTGATCTAACTAAGCTCATTGAATTTCATATTCCCATGAGAACCACTCGTTCTAAAATCCTTTTTAAATGTAACAATAATCGGACTGAGTATACGAAACACTCACTTTTACCTAGGTTGCATGAAGTTACTAATAGATATGCAGATGTGATAGATCTATTTAACTGCACGGAACATAGGTACAAGACGGCTATGCTATCATATTTTTTTAATCACTATTAATTTTATTTGTATTATAGATTTTTGCATGTAAATGTATCTCTGGTGTCACTTCCCAATGTATCGTCACAATTAACTGTTATACATACACTGTTTTACCATTACTAATATTTTGAATATGAATTTGTGACATTTAATTAATGTTTATGGCATACTTATGCCGTTTGAATTAAATAAATAAATAAATAAACCAGAAAAATTAATAAACAAAGCTATAGAGATAAACAATTTTTCAAGTTTTGGGTAACAACGACACCCCGGAGTCCAGAAGTCTAACAGGGTGTGCCGTATATTTGCAAAGGTCGAGCAACGGAGCGGACGCCGGACTTATTGTTTACCGATATTTATGGCGCAGTTTCTATTTCATAACTCTCATATACCTCGCTCCCACGTCCAATGCAGTTTCCTTTAGGTTTGCAGCTACTGCAGTTTTTGAAACAGGGTTGAAATCGAGCACCTGAAGAGATCATTTTTTTTTCTACGTTGGATAATAACTTTAAAGTGTTGTTTACCTGCCACAAAATGCTCAAATCAGTTTGTTAGTTTAATGATTTCATGTACTTTAGAAAAATTAACTTCATAAATGTTGGATAGTAATTAATAAGTTTTTACCTTTACCTGCTTGACCACGGGATTAGAAAGCGAACTTACAAATTTGAGCACGGCGATGAAAGTGAAGAATTTTTTTTTATTATATCAGGGTTGTGGGAGGAATGATAGATTGCACTTAGGAAGGAAGTTGACAAATTTTTACGTACTAACATACTTATAATAACATTATAAAATTTAATTTTAATTAAATTAAGAAAAAAAATAGACAAAATTACCCGAAATAACTAATAGCACTTGAACGACTTAATATTTTTTATGAGAAACTAAAATTTCACCATTCAAAAATAGTTTAGTTTGTAAGTAATCCTTGTAATGTTCGGTCTCTTTTCTAAAAATGAAAATTTCTAAATTCATATAAATATTTTTAAAAACTGTTTTGTCTAAAGTGTGCACAGTTTTTTTACAGTAAAAGAGGTAAAATTTTAATAAACGACCCCGAATACATTTGTCGTGTGTAGTGCGGAAATAAATAATACATACCTAATGAAAAAAAATTATGAAAAATATATACTTTTTTTTTTTTACAGGGAATACCGCACAAGAATCTCAACTGCTCCCGTCTGGAGCCAGTGAGACTATGGCATCCCCAACTGGGGTATGTTGTGAGGCTGAAGGTAGTGGGGAGGGGAAGGAGGTGGGGAAGAGGAAGGTTGGGAAGTACCTGGCTATTCAGATCTGGTCACCAAATACGGCTAAAGCCATTTTCAAGCAACGTTTCAATTCTGAATGGTGGTCTTACACCAGGGCGATAATGATAGTATCTTCCACTCTGGAACATGCCGCAAATATACTATATATTATTTTAAATGAATTAATTGTGAAATAACACCAATTAATCAAATAAAATTTATTTGCGCATGCCGGGTTCGAACCCGCGACCTCCGGATTGTAAGTCAAGGGTCTTACCCACTGGACTACGGAGGTCGTCAAAAAAAACTACATAAATATTTTTCTGCCTAAAAAGAAGTACACAGTCCAAACATTAACATTTTTCATCTTTCAGGATTTTATAAGTTCTTAATTATTTGCCAAATGTAGTATGTACCTGTGTACTTAGTGGGATGTGTGGAATTGCACTACCCTTCCCACACTCGAAAAAATAATTAATTAAAACATAACTAACTAACTAACCATCACGCCGTTCCCCGCAGGGGTAGGCAGAGAGGACGGACCGCCAAACAATTCGGTCTTGGCACACACTCTTTGCCTCACTCACATTCATACATCGTGTCATACATTCTCTTCTATTATTCTGACTTTTGACATGACCCGACTCAAGTATCTGATTCACTTGATCGTGCCAGGTCTTCCTCGGGCGTCCCCGACTTCTTCTACCATTCACATTCGCGTCGTATGTTCTTCTTACACTACTTCCTTCGTTCATTCGCTCTACATGCCCAAACCATCTGAGGGTCCCTTTCTTAATCTTACTCATTATTAATCTTACATTCTTTGCGGATATCCACATTTCTCACACGATCATACATTGTTTTACCACACATACGTCTCAGGGATCTCATTTCAACAGCATTCAGTTTACTTTCATCCTTCCTCTGCCAGTTCCATGCCTCACTGCCATACATCAGGGTAGGTACTAGGACTCCATTGTGGACTGCTAGCTTCGCTTTTATTAACAGTTTTTTATTAGCGCCAACGGCATTCAGTCCACCAATAATGGAGTTACCGGCATTCACCCTTCTTTCAATATCTCTTTCAGCCTTCCCATCTCTCGTAAACATACTACCCAGATACACAAACTCATCCACGTGCTCCAAATATTCATCATTCACAACTATGTTGCATACTGTTTTCGTACTCTCCCTTTCAAACACCATGACTTTAGACTTACTTACATTCATCATTAGCTCATTCTTCATACATACTTCGTTCATCCTAGATACGAGAGACTGTAGATCTTCCATAGTGTTAGAAATCAGCACCGCATCATCAGCATACAACAGGCAACATGCTTTCAGATTACTCAATTTCGCGCCCAATCCCACCTCTTTCAATTCTTGCATATAATTATCCATGTATAGATTGAATAACCATGGTGACATTACGCAGCCTTGCTTGACACCTTTTGTGATGTCAAACCACCCCGTAAAACCACCGTTTACCCTAACACACGCAACGCTTCCCTCGTACAGAGACGCAATTGCCTGTATTTATTTATTTATTTATTTATTTATTTATTATTACATTTATTACATACAAGATAATAACAATATAAAAGGAAGCTTTGACTGTCCAACTAGGAAGGTTTCCCGTTTTAGGACAGTCATATGAGATTTGTATTCACTCCATACTTGGACAAAACCTTCCATAGCTTTTTCCTGTCGACTCGGTCGTATGCTTTTTGTAGATCTACAATTTGTGCTATTATTTGTTTTTACTAGTACAACTAAAAATATAATAAACCAAAACAAAATGACACCGCTAAAAAGCTCACAAACACAATCCTCCATTGCTTTTGGGATTTTCCGATTTCACGGAATGAGCCACGCGACATCGCATCGTTGGTGAAAATCTCTTCGGCGATAAATCATCGAATATCCGTTGTCTGCGCCAAAGCCAAAGGGAATATTTCATTTTTAACGTTTATGGCCGCCCGACAGAACTAACAGGCATAAAATTATCCATTCCAGCGATATTAAAAATGTGGCAGTGGGAACCATTTGGCTGTCGATATATTTCACGTGTGAAATGGCGCAGAACAGTTATACGTTTCCGTCACCGCTGGTTGGGAATCTCTTTATTGCTGAAATTCAGGGGCGATCAGCCAGTTTTACATTTTCAGCAAACAATTAAAGTTTCAGTGCTTTCTGTGGGAGTAAATTTAATTAACAAAATATCTACTAAAATCTAACTTAACCTAACCTGAACTAACTTACCTAACCTAACCTAACAAAAAATGGGACACAAATAATATAGACTAAATAAAAAACTAATAAACAGAATAAATTATAAAAAAATGAAATAATACAACTTTGTATAAACCACTTATATAATGTGCAAATCCATAAAAATATTGATATATATATATATATATATATATATATATATCAACAAACAAAAAATATTGTCATATAGCCCAATCATGGATTTGTTCCCCTACCCACCCACTCTACACTAATACCTACCCACCCAATCTACATTATTAACTAACAACGGCTCCACCCCCTACCATAATAAAACATTGTTCGAAACTGTCAAATAAGCTTTCCCTGATGAAGGAACGTTTGTTCCGAAACCGGTCGGATTTGCACATTATATAAGTGGTTTATACAAAGTTGTATTGTTTCATTTTTCTATAATGGATAACCACAAAGTAATAGCTACATTCAAAAATATAGAATAAATTATTGTTGTGTTGTGTTTGTCCCTTATTACTATTTTTAAACAATTATTTATTGTCTTTAAAGGTTGTCTATATTATTTTTATGGTAGGTTAGGTTAGAGATATTTTGTTGGGGGATGTTTTGTCCGTTGGATATTTTGTCGAGGATATTTTGTCGCGGGGTGAAAACGCGCATCATGGTATAACTTTCTATGTGGGAATACTTTGCTGGGGAGCAGTAGATGAGAATAATACTAAGCATAACTTAATAAACATCCTGTAACCAAAATACTTTTCATACAAAATCATATACAAATAGGACAATCACTGATATAACACATGAAATCAGACTTACGAAAAAGGACAACGCCGATATGCAAAACAGTTTACTCTACAAAGTGATAAAGTATTATAGTGTGCTGCCGGAAACCATAAAATTAATAAACACCAATTAAAAATTTTGGAGACGAGTATGAAGACCGCCGCCCCAGGAACCATTTATTGGATAACCAACATCTCTGCCATAAGTACCCCAATACCCAAGTGGTTCGCTACGTGACTTAGCAGTGGTGCCCGTGTTCATGGGGTTTTAATTTTGTCTTGATCTTGTCTGCGGATGCGTCTGCCCAATAACTACGTGGCAGGCCGGATCGGGAGAGACTGGTTCTGTGAGAGATCTTTTGACTTCTCCAGCAGGACTTTCCCGGAACACTGCCTTGCACCGCAGTGGTAGGGATAGAGTCTTACGTCTGTCATTGCTGGACTCACTGAGCCCTAGATTTTTTTTTAACGTAAGCTCCACACAGGAGGCCCTGAGGAAAATAATTTCCCTCAGGGCCTTTGTCATCTTTGGGGATGCTGTGAAAAGGGTTTTTTTAGGAAAGGAAGGAGAGGAGAGTTCTGGGAAGGAAAGGGTTTAAGGGATAGGTAGATCTGGGTTTCAGTGTGTCCTGGTCATCCGCCCCCAAGACCTAGACAAACCTCACCCCATAAATCTGGTGATTCCTACCCACCCTCATACCTTCTCTCCTTCGTTCCCTAAAAAAGACCCTCCACACAGCATCTCCAAGACCCTGAGTGCCCTTTTGCCTTCCCAGAATTTCCTCGCCTTACTTTCCCTAATAAGCCCAAAAATTAAAAAAATCTTTTCAACACGCAATATTCTGCCTCCGATTTAAACTAAATAAAAAAAAAATAATTTAAAGATCGACCAAACAACAAAAACCCAAACTTGCAGCCCCTCTCATGAAAATAATTTGAAGGTATATCATTCATTACAATAAGGAGACCAATGATATGTGTTGTTTCATTTGGTATTTCATCAGTATTTATAAAATGATACGTGAAAAGAGGTACGTGAAACGATAAGTTTCCTATCCCTGCCTTGCAAGCCGTAGGCGAGGCCGGTGGCACGTTTTTAATTTATCATCCCCTAAATCACTTTATATTGGCCCCGATACGGCCCGCGGACCGGTGGAGGGTGAACCCTGTACAGGGGTGGCAAAGTTAGAGATTGCGGTCATAGGGAAGTAAACCTACGTAGTATCTGCTACATATATTACTACGTTGCTGACATACTCTTATACTCATAGCAGTAAGGTCATATGTTCTTTACGGCGTTTCATATGAAATTCTGGGTGAGTTACCTACATACTTAGTTCGGGAGTGAAAAATATTTGCCTGGAAGATGCTACGTGTTGTTTGTGCCGACTTTGTATCTGATGTATTATTTCTGATAATTTTAGTTTTATGGTTACTATTTTTTTAAATTTTTGTCTAATAGTAAACCACTGCAATGTAAGATTTTTTTGCAACCAATTGCTTCCTTGTTTTAACATTACATTTGTACCCAGTGTAAAAGCCTCATTGGCGAAAAAAGAGTATATAAATAAGTAACACGGGTTTTAAATGAAAGCGGTAACATCACGAAAAAATTACTCACTTTAGTACTGACCTCACTAGAAGCCTATAATGGTGTTCTGATACCAACCTATGTGTATGGCAGTAAACGTGGACCTGTCAAGTCATTGTTTATTTTGTTTGAAGGAAGTAATTTCTCTGTCTTTTTTTACATTAACTCCACACAGGGAGTCCTAAAGAAAATAATTTCCCTCAGTTCCTATGTCATCTGAGATGCTGTGAGGAGGGTCTTTTTGAGGAAAGGAAGAAATGAACATTGGTCTTGAAGAAACCCAAGCTGTAGGAAGGAGGAAACACAGAGGCCCGCAAATCGTTCCATAGCCTAGCTGTTGAACTCAATAATGAGTCGAAGAAGCGACCCGTTCTCTAGTGTGATAAATATTTATTTATTTATTATTAATATTTTTATTTTTTTATATACATGTAGGTATGCGTAGTTATTTAAACATTTATTTACCGGCTGCTAATGTTAAATCGGTGATTAGGATTCACGTGAAGTCTCCAGTCAATGTTTGTGTGAATGTTTTCTCCTCAAATAAAATTAATAACAAAGAATGAGAATATGGCCGATGTCACGAAATAAATGTGAATGGGAAAAGTGTCTTAGTTATGTTAATACCGTACGAGAGATCCAACTACTCCCGCCTGGAGCCAGTGAGACTATGGCAACCCCAATTGGGTTATGCTGTGGGGCTGAAGGTAGCAAAGAGGGGAAGGAGATGGAAACAGGTGGGAAAAAAAGGTGGGCCTGGTTGGGAAAAAAACAAACACGGCTAAAGCCATTTATAGCAATGTTTCAACTCTCGGTGGTGATTTGATTCAATTCTCTCTTACACCATGGTGATACTGACATTTTATTTCAATCTGAAACGTGCGGTAAATATGCGATATATTATTTTAATTATGAATTGTGAAATAACACAAATTAATCTTTTTTTTTGCGCACGCTGAGATTTAAACCCAAATTTTGAAAGCTGGGATTGCTAGTCTAGAACCTTGTCCCTCGATCACGGTGGCCGTTATGTGTATGATGATGTATCGAAAACATCCAATTAAGACATTGAACGACCAGGTGAATCGTTTTCCTGAGTAACCTTATTCCAACAATCATAATTTTAGAATGTTAAATTCAAAGGTATATCGTCTCGACACAGGTACATTCCTTTGAGACAGGCATCGAATAACCCAATGTAAACATGTTATGTAGAAATGTATAGATAAATATGTAAACAATTATGTAGATAAATAAATAATAAAAAATGCCAGTACTTTTTTGAGTGTCATTTTCTCTCACCAGTTTTAAGATAGATGGATTCTATATTGATCAGATAGCTAGAAGGGAAAGAATAGTCGTTTTTACGTCTAGTTCAATAGTTTGGCTGTGAAATTAATTGCCAGCAGTGTTTCTTCTCTCCAACAACTCTTACATTTTGGTGTTAGACTAACACGCCTCTGAGGCGGTTTTACATTATGGCCTATTGACCCGGGTATCCCCACAGAAAACCTTCACACAGCAACCCCAGAGATGACATGGCTCTGAGGGAAAGGCTTTCTAAGGCCTCGCGTGCGGGATAAAAAAACACAATGCACATTATTAATTTATTAATCTATGTATTTATTTATCAACACCCTTTACCCCTTTATTAAAAGCTACTGAACTGCCCCAGAAACGACATTTTGTATTTGATTAGAGATAAATTGAAGATGTTCACTGACTCGGTGTAATTATTTTACCTCATTAGTATTCTGGCAAAGAGGAACACGTGTGGTAGTTAGTCTCTTCTGCATTGAAATGAATATTATTTATTTATTGTATTCGGGTTCTCCATTGAGCAGTTATAGACTGAAAAAATATGGAGAAGATTACATTTTTTTTAAAGTGCATGGGGGCAGTTAAACTATGTTTTGATGTAGTGGAATACCAAAGCTTAACATTGCAAGCATTTCTGAACAGTCAAATGCATTATTAAAAATTCTATATAGAAATAACAAGTCAGTAAAAATCACTATCTAACAAATTAAGCATAATCATTTGTTCCAGCTTTCATAGGTCTCATATAAAACTCTGCAACTCTCTTATTAACACAATAGTAAATATGGTTTGGAATTTTTTTTATTAATTATTTTTACATGGAACCACAAAAAAGTGAGGTAACAGTAACGTTTATGATACATTTGTTCAGTTAAATAAGTACGCGTTCTTATTTTTTTTCGTTATGAGTAATTTTAGTTAGAAAAAACGTAAGGCGAGCCATTTTTAAACTTTTTTACGTTTGCTTGCAAATTTTTTATATTTTAAAAATTATAAGTTTTATTCTAAAACAGTTTTTAGTTTTGGGATTTGTCCAGAAATATTTCATTTATTCGCATTTTATTATAAAGCGGAAATACTTTGACCATCTGTAAAATACGTCAAATTTCTGAAGGGTTAAAAGAGTGTTGGAGTTCGACGACATTGCTGGAAAACCGTTTAAAAACTTGGACGTAAGAATTTATTTAGAATTCTTTCAATAGTGTGTACGTGAATATTATAGTTTTATAGGGTTTCAGACGGGAGAATTGTCCTCAAGTTGACTTCGAACAAAGGTCAAATATAATACTGCTTATAAACATGTAGGTATATCCGCGAATCGAACTACGAATAAGGAACTCCAGTGAAAAATATTATGGCTTTGAAAAAATATGTTCATGTATACCAATAAACGCTGATTCTGAATATAAAGTTTTACTTAATAAAATTAAACGTCCAGTTTTAAAAAAAAATATTAAAAAGTGCATTTTTAAACGTCAGGTTAAAAGACAGTAAAGTTGGTATTATTGAATTTTTAGTGCTGACGTCACTCCTCACCAGTCATTTTATTGAAATGCCTGGTGAGCCATCGGTACTAACAACATTGCATGTTTTTCGTTATTTCATTCTGTTTATAGAGATTTAGTTGTTGTGTTTATTGAAACATTATTTATGCCAAAATAATTTAGTATCGAAAATAGAGTTATCTCTGTTAGATTATCCTTTAAAATATTGAAAAACTTTAAACTGTACGAAAAAATCGAATAAAATGCTATATCATAATGCTACCTGCTTCACGGCAAACTCTGCGAACTTCGAAATCCAAAATGGCCTTCATCGAACAGCTGATCGGCGCCGTATCTTATTTGCCTATAATTGTGCAGATGATGCTTCGTTTTCGATAATATTGATTTTAAAAGCTAAAAAAATGATAATTTCAAACAATTTCATACCACTCTCCCGTAATAATATTGAAAAACATAATAATATAATAAATACAATATAATAAAATAAGTAATTCCACCTAAATAATGTTTTAACTCATCGAATAGTATCATACTTTCTTCCATTTAACTGTCATGCAAAATGAACACCTGTTGAAAATAAAAATAACTTATACGTTGTGAGTGATGACGTCACACGATTCACTACACATACGGTGGTTATCTGGGGATCTTGAAAAATTAAAAATTTGAAAATTATTTTAACTATTAAAACTAACTAAAAAAATATGCAGTTATTTAAGTTAGAAGGTCATTATTCACAAAAAAAAATAAAAAATTGGACTGGAGTTCCTTTCCCATGGCTTGCGTTCACGTTCGTCTATAACACATACGCAGAATAATAGTTTGACACACATAATATTGCTGAAATTTCTACTTAGTGTAGTTATGCGAATTGTTTTTTTTACATTAACTTCACACGGGAGCCTCTAAGGAAAAATTACTCCCTCAGGTCTTATGTCTGTGTCCATTTGGGGGATGCCTTGTGGAGGGTCTTTTTAGGGAATTTAAGGAGAGGAAGTTCTGGCAAGAAAAAGGTATGAAGGTGGCTAGGAATCTGGGGGTCAATGTGCTCAGTATGAATCCATGCTCTCGCGGTGCAAGGCTATAAATCGAGAGTCCGGCTGGAGAAGTCTAGGGGCCGTCTGTTTCATCGCTCGCAAAAGTAAAAGTAAAACAAAACGCCGTTAATATAGTTAAATTTCAGCAAAATGCGTTTTTCAATCAATTTGACTGATTACTAACTTTCCGAAAACCGATAGTTACTCTAGAGTCTAGAGTTACTCCGCCATATTGGAATATTTGACAGTTCTGGTCAAAGTAATGTACGGAAATGGGTGCTTCAACATTGATTACTAATGTGCTAATCACTAATCATGTTAAATATTATAGAAGAGGATGATAATGACGATGGATTCCTCATCCAATATGTCTTGCAGCGAAAACCAAAACATTTCGTCCCCGCGTCAATAATATGGTTATCTGGGATGATCTCGAATTTTTGGCGCGGCACCGCATGTCGAAAAAATTTTGCTGTTGAACAGGATCAATTCTGATACCTATCGACATATTTAGTGTTACCTTTTAAATACAAGCTCTATCGATGTATCGCAAATTATACAATACAATATACCTACCTATTGCATCATAAACATTACAAAAATATAACATGAGTATTAAGTTAGACTCGTTTCGTATATCGACATTAGCGGGTGAAGCTGCCTTTAAGACAAGCTCTATTAATATCGCTAGTATAGTTTGTACACCACTTACGTTTAATGTAATACTCTTACAAACGGATTTTAAAAAAGCTATAATGTATGTTTTTCTAATAGTTTCGATACCTACCATAAATATATTGAATTGAAGATCTCGTAAAATATGCGACACTTCAAATTCAAGGAGAAATCACAACCACTGGAAAGTAAATTACATTCATATTGTATATTATATGTATTATAATCTGTCGTCATTTATTTGTAAATATTCATACAAATACTTTTATCGGAACAAAGCCGTCAGGTCCTACGACGCGGAACAAAGAAGCGGATATTTTGACAGTTGTTCTGATTTAGTTTTCTAATTTGTCACATAATTCCGAGGAATATTCTGCTTTTTAGACTGGCCACACTGATAACTATTACTTAAGCGAAAATACACTTGAAACAGCGCGCGGTCCTATTTAACGACCTCGTTACTTTAACTGACAGTTAAAATTTAACTTTAGGACACGATTTAGCTATCTGTTGAAACAGACGGCCCTAGGTTAGGTCTCCGTCAACCGGTCTCTCTAAATCCGGCCCGCCGTGTAGTATAGGATCCCGATATAAAACGACCATCACCGAGATGTTTATTTGATGCAACGTATTTTATATTTAATTTAATATGCCGATAAATATATTGCATATGGGTTGCCTAACAAATTTTAGTCGAATTTTAATTTATTAATTAATAATTTTAAAAATATATTTTTTAAACAGGTAGGTATAAACAGGTAAATCGATGATAGCATTTTGCACCGGTCTGATTATTGAATTAAAGTTAAATGAAATTAAAGATTATTTCATTATGAACACGGTGGTATCAAAATATACACACGTAAATAATTAATTGATTAAAATTTTTTTTTAATAACTATTCCTCTATTTTAATAATAAACTACTCCAAAATGATGCACAGCATATACGAGTCTATCGCTATCCTTTTTATTTTCAAGAACAAATAGCATGCGCACTCTCTTTCTTTAAATGGACAGACTTCAAACAGCTGCTGTGCTGTGTCCTCTTCTATCGCATGGGATGGTTGGTTGGGACCTCTCAGTCGCACACATTCACTCAAACCGGTGAAATGTTTAAAAAAATATATATTTAAATTATTAACTAATCATACCCTGGACTAAAATTTGTTAGGCAACCCATATGCAATATATTTATTGACATATTAAATTAAATATAAAATACGTTTCATCAAATAAACATCTCGGTGATGGTCGTTCTATATCGGCATCTTAGACTAATGTAGTTAGAGGTTCGTTTTGATCTTGGTGCACCCCTGCAAAGTTTCCAAAAGAAGCGAACCACTTAGGGTGACCGACGGCAGTGTTGGTTACAAATAAATGGTTCCCGGGGTGGCGGCACCAATATCCGCCTCCCAAATCGGATTTGTTTTGTTCAGTTTAGTTTAGAGGGAGTTTAGACCACATTCACAACAGAAAAGGCTAGCGAAATTTTAAATCTAAACCAGTTTTACAAACAAAGAGTTGAGAGTTGTTATTTGTTGAACATTATATCTTCATTTCCCTACATATTCACTAACATTGAAATATATCGCTTGTAAATCTCATTTCATCTCGCAGTAGTTATGTGATTATTTATATGCGCGCCGCGAAATGAAATACCGCCGGACGCCACAAAGGGGATAGAAATGGAAAAATAATTTTATTTGAACGACAATAAAACAGATAAATCAAAGCGAAATTAAATTATTAAAGCAAGGAAAAATGCCGCCAGCTCGGCTGCAGTGGCGTACGCCACGCGGGTAGGCTCGTGGAAATAATGTCCCAATTAATAACACCACTTCGTTATTTGAATACCATGGAAGGTTCGTAATGGACCATGGTGAAATTAAATATATAAAAATTCTCCGTTTTACACATTGATAGGGATAACTTTGCAGGTGGTTAGGGGGGAACTAAAGACGCCACAGAACAGATAAAAATACCCATAAATTCCTGAAGGTCGAGCTCTCGTTACTAAATTGGTTTATCAGCTTGAAATTTTTATTCTTAAAAATTAAAAAAAATAATGAGTAAACCTCAAATTGTTACGTTATTTAATCACTGAAGACAATATAAGCGACTCTCAATAGTAAATTTGAAACAGAAAAATCAGTTTTTTTACATATTTCCCTTAAACATGGTATGTTTTAAAGCTCTTAAAAAATATATGTTATTCTTGAAGATAATATCTAGACATTCCCAAAATGCTATGCTCCAAAAATTATTATAAACACGTTTGTTTCAGTTATTTTACAAGTTATATGTATGAAAAAATTCACAGTGTTTCTTTAAATGCTGTTTAAGACAATGCCCGCGAGATTTTTGCTCTATTTTAAACTAGTCGCGTTGTATTAGACATACGGCTAGACAAACGGCAATTATATGTTAAATCGCTACTAAATTACATTTTTGACCTAAAAAACAACCTTCAACAAACACAAAATATCACAAACAGACCAGTTAGACAAGCATACAAAGAAAACTTAAAAACTCCGACGGTAAATACAAGCTTTGGACAAAGACATTACCAATATCACGCTATAAAAGCATTCAACAGTCTAACGCTTGAAAATAAAATTGAGGAAAACAATAATAAATTCCGACACAAAATTACAAAATGGATTAAAGACCAAAATAGACAATACTACCAAAATATCATAGCATAAAATAACAAAACATATAAGTAACACACAAAACCAATATAAAACACAATCACCCACAAACACACAACACGTATTAAAAATATCGTTTTTAACCTTATATAATATTATTTATTCTTAATTTTACGTTAATTCTAAATCTCTAATTTTTAAGTTTAATTTATCTTAATCGTATGTTTTTTATTTATTTTTTTCCTTTTTTTCACCAATATTATGTATATATATATTTATATGTATTGTGTATAATTTTGTATATGAAATGGAGGCCTCAGCACGGGTAAACCACCCAGTGAGGCCAACATCATTGAATTATGTAAAAAATGTAAATAATATTGCATCAAATAAATAAATAAATAAATTAAACATTTTCGCGGTTTTCGCATCGATTTTGTCGCTGTAAATGTTAGCGCTCTCCTCTAACGTTTGTAATTTCGTATCTCTCCATCTTCTTCTTTTCGAGCCCGTTTGCAGAGCCTTAAGAGTCGCTGATATTGTCTCCACTGATTGAATATAATAACGTATGAAAAGAATAGGTATCGCCTTTGATTATTTTCTGTTATTTTAATCATTTTTAATTGTGTTGTTGGAATGTTATTAATACATTAACGCTTTTTACGCTTTCGCTATTATTTTAATAAATTAAAATATACAGATAACATTGATACGTTTCAAATGAAGTAAAAATCTAGGGAATCATTTTGTAACGGTATCTCAATATTTTATATAGTGACAACGCCACCGACTGCAAAATTATCCGTGTCAAGATACTCCTCAATATGTTAGCTGTTAAACATTTGAGATTTTTTATTGGTAAATGAAAAACAAAATGAAGAATTATAATACACTGTTCCTTGACAGTTGATCCCCAATAGTTGGCCCCCCGGATTACATAAATACAATATAAAATACTTAAAAACAATATATAAATACCCATCCAGTCGGTTCAAGGAGGTATACGTACACAAAATATTTTACTAAGTGGATATACCGCCGAATAATAGAAGTATTAAACATATTTTCATTTAATGGAATCAAGGATAAAACTACTAGTCTGTAAACTATACATATACCAGCATTTAATGGAATCAAGGATAAAACTACAAGTCTGTAAACAATACATATAACAGCATTTAATGGAATCAAGGATAAAACTACTAGTCTGTAAACTATACATATATCAGCATTTAATGGAATCAAGGATAAAGCTACTAGTCTGTAAACTATACATATACCAGCATTTAATGGAATCAAGGATAAAACTACTAGTCTGTAAACTATACATTTACCAGCACAAAAGAACAAAAATCGACACTGAAAATAAATTCGTTTGTTATCCATACCTATTTTTATATAAGAACTTTTGAAAACTATTTTAGGTTTGCAATTTTGTAAAAACTGTCCAAAGAAGCGAAGTTAGCCGTCCATAATGGAGTGCTGGTACCCTGATGTATGGCAGTAAGATTTTTCGCGTATGTTGTGAAATGAAATGTTTTCGAATGTTTTTCTACCCCAATGGAGTTACCCACCGAATCGACAATAAAAACCGAATTTAAAAAAACTCCCGCAACCCCGTCCGTATTAATTATTACCAGTGGCGGCGCACACAAACACCTGTAAAAAACACATATGCATTGTTCCTATCCAAAATACGTTTTCCATTTCGACTCTCGTAGTAAGTACATCTGATACCGCGCCTGTGTTTGCGAAACCGAATAAAAAAAATCGAATCAATTTTGTTTACGTTTTTGTGCAGCGGCTATCGGCCGGTTTGTTGCGATTGTGTGTGAAAAAATCACGAAGCAATTTAATTTTATAAATGCAATTCATAAAACTCTATTCATTATTCGTATCGCTTTTCATTCGTTTTTTTTTTACTTTTCATAGAATGGCGGCGTTAGCGTTCAATGTCGTTGGCAAATATTGGGAATAATTGTGTACAGTGATTTATTACTCGATTTCAATGGAGTTACAAAACCTTTGTATTTGTTTTTTTAATTCGTTTTAATATCTCAACCAACCACAGGTTCAGGCAGTATGATAAGAAGCAGCATAGTTTTTAGTTAACCTTACTTGCAACAATATTTTTATCTTATATCACGGTGCTCTTACGTAACCTATAACTGTTGCAACGTTAAGGTAAGACGTCATATTATTTGTTCCAATATTTTCTTTAATTATTTTCTTCGGATGTTGGTGGCGGATGCGACTGGTACGTGGCGGGTCGAAACGGGAGTGGCCGGATGAGGGAAACCCTTTGACCTCTCCAGTCGGACTCTCTCGACCCCAATACCTCCAGATTCCTACCCACCCCGTCATACCTTTTTTTGTTTCCAGCACTTTCTACCTTCCTTCCCTTCAAAAGATCCACCGAGCGGCATCCCCAAAGATGACATAGGCTTCGAGGGAAAATATTTTTCTCAAGGCCTCATCCGGTGTAGCGCAATAAAAATAAATGCTCTATTTTTTTTTTACATGAGCTCCACACAGGAGGCCCTGAGGAAAATAATTTCCCTCAGGGCCTATGTCATCTTTGGGGATGCTGTGTGGAGGGTTTTTTTTAGGAAAGGAAGGAGAGGAGAGTTCTGGAAAGGAAAAGGGTTTTAGGGGTGGGTAGGAATTTGGGGTTCAGTGTGTCCTGGTCATCCGCCTTCAGGACCCAGACAGACCTCACCCCATCAACCTGAACACCTCTGCTAAATCGCCAAACGTAGCGAACCACTTGGGGTGATATATGGCAGAGGTGTTGGTTGAAATAATAAAAAGTCGAAATAATAAAAACATAACATAATTATAATAACGATCAATCTGAAAAGGGGATGCTTTTATTGATGTAATGGTTGCTTTATGAACCAAAAAATCTACATGGATTCTCTAGTTATACGTATTATATAATTATTGTGTGAAAGAAACTGTGTGCTAAATGCACTTCTAATAGGTAGGAACATATCATTAAATGGGTGTACCTACCCACTTCAGACTGTTGAGGGAACTTACCTTTGAAGGAATTTTAAATATGAGCTGAACTCTCTGAAATCCCTTTAAAGATAATTTCTTAGGCAAGACCTAATAGCTAGATATTTAAGTAGCTAATTCCCAAGAGATCTAGATCTAGCCAACTAAGATGAGCGCGTCGCTACAAAGGCGCCTTGTAAATTGGTCCATAGCACGAGACGACGCCCAGGGCAATTAATGCGGCTCATTCATGCCGTAATGGTGTTCCTTTTGGCAGTGAGACCAGTGGACTGCCGGACTAGCCCTTGAGGTAAGAAAGGAATTAGCCTGCTGGTGTATAATACACGAGTCGGCGCGGCACTCAATTCAATGATCAGGATGTGGTGATGATTGATGATGGAGACCCCAATCCAGGGGTGCAGCGGAAAATAATATCAAAGTTTTGTATTTTTTGAAACATTGATTTAAATGAAATGTTTTAATGGCTATTTGGGTCTGGTTCAGTAATTTCAAATCATTTTAAGATCCACAGCTACCCGGAGAGGATGGTAGGAAGAGAGCGTCTGTGATGAACGTACTTGGCTCTTCAGATCCTCTCACTAAACAAAGCTAAATCCGTTTCACATAACAATTCGTTTATCTGTCTTCTTTCTGGATTATTTAAATTTTATCTGTTAAAAATTGAAAGGCTAATTACGTTAAATATGGCTTAAACATCGACAAACACGATAAAAGATGAAAAAAAAATTGAAAATCGTTTAAAATATAGGTATAAACAAAAGCAAACAGGTACAACAAACAAATTAATGGTAAAACACGGTACAAAAACATAAAGTGGTTAAAACCAATTTCTCGACTACACACACTAGGGAACAAATATACCTCAAATATCGATGTATTTAATACAAGTTTACCGTTATTCAAGAAATATCTGAACAATATTTTTATGTAGAATATGTTGATATCTAAGGAGCATCACGTAGGGTCTTTTGCGTATATTTGTGTATTTCTATCTCTCTGTAAAAAATTGTTAACGTTTTCTTTTTCTTTTTATGTATCTTGCATTTTGTCATGTATTATTTATGACATTTAATCAGTCACCTGTAAATTTTGTATATACTAACATACCAACTAATTTATTTTCTATGCCATTCACAACTAAGATACTTTCTCTTTTATTGTAATGCACTATCTTTCCTTAAATTTATCTGTATACCTACCTTTCATATGATGTTTACTTGTTATGTTTTTATAGTTTATCTTTTTTATTTAAAAAAAAACTGTCTCTGTATCATAAACTTGTCATGTAAAAACCCATCAGGGCGTTGAACATTAATAAATAAAATAAAATAAATAAATAAAAAACGTGGTAAAACACGCGTATGTAAATATTTTAAAACCACTAAAAACCATAAAAACTCGTGAAAACAAGTAAAAATTCGTGGAAATGCAACAAAAAATAGTTTACGTATTACACCATATTATAATCTGAATGATATTATGAACAATAAAATAAAGGAACCATTGTACAAGTAACAATTTAAAAGTACAAAAGCTGTCAACTCCGTTCACAGCTCTGAACTATTAAATTGTTTCACAATTCCAGAGTGAAAAAAATCCACACGGTGTCCAATTGTGACGAGGAACTGTTCTTGAGGATAATGATCCGTATACATTTTTCAACACCAACACCAAGAACATTTTACACTTTATTTAATTGAGGATGTTAATGGTTGGCGAGATTGATGAGATCAGAAGAAAAATCATTAAGAATCCGCAAAATTTTTGGTATCGTAATTTTCTACGAATACTCCACTGTTCGTAACCAAACCGTCCATTAACGGGCTGCACCGTGCTCAGTGAGGATGGATCACGCGAATATTCGTGCAAGGCTAGCAGGAGCAGTGTGCTCAGTGTGCAACTGAGTGAGCAACGCCAAGGTAACACAACGCGATCAATACAACATGTGGACGGCGTCAAAGGTTCAAAGCAATGTGCATGATTGTTGCGGATAATGTGATTGATTCCAATGTGGTGCTTGGTGCTGAACCCGCTGATTTTAAGGGTGGGATTTGTTTAAATGAATTTTATTTGATATTTCAATGTACACAAATAACCTCCTATAAAGTTTTGGTGGGGTAATGGGACGCCCGAAAATTATTTTACACCTTACAGGCTACAAATCGTGCTACTGATAAACTTAGAATGGTTGACCCCACGGAGGAAAGAATTGGATGGTTGACCCCTTACGATTTTATGCATCTTATTTACAAATTTCAAATTTCAAACATCAAATTGCATTATTTATCAATTTTAAACATTTGGGTATGGGTACCGCCGCCTTGGGAACCATTAACTGGATAAGAAACACCTCTACCATAGATCACCCCAAGTGGTTCGCTACGTTTGGTGACCTAGCGGGGGGTGCCCAGAACATCGATTTATACTGCAGTGGGGGGGATTGATCCATACGTCCATCACTACTGGACACACTAACCCCCGAATTTCTAGCCACCCTTCATACTTTTTCTTTCCCGGAATTCATCTCCTTCCTTTCTTAAAAAGACCCTTTACACATTAACAGTTTTTATAGAACTTTAAATAGTGACATTCATAATTAGCAGCATGGACTTCCTGTAATAGCTAATCAAGCAGGCTTTGAAGCAAGAGATAGTCAAAAATAGGTTAAAAAGACACCTAAATTAACTTCAACCATTGGTCAAAGATTTCAAAATATTTAAAAAAAAGATAAAGATAAAGACCTAATTCGATTTCTACCTCAGCATGGGACAACCTAGTGCAAGATGATGATTATGGTCAATTATTTGTTTAAGGCTTAAATCGAGCGTAAAATTCGTAAAGTTATTATCGGAAAGGAAGAATTCTGATGGTAGATTCCTGACAAGATGGTATATTACCGCAACTGGCTTTCAATCACACAAACCTCTGAAAATAATTTGACATGATCTTTCTAATATTTTATGACAAGAGTAAAAATAATATCTATTTTTATTTTTGGAATGACTTAATTAATAAAATCTCAAATTGTAATATTTAATCATTAAAGACAATATTAGCAATTCTCAAACGAAAATTTTAAACGGAAGAATAAGCCTGAAATGGAAAAAATATAAAGATTCTGTCGCATCTAGGAATTGAACCCAGGTCATAGAAGCGACCGAAACTTTTTTTGATTTTTCTGTTTAGAATTTTAGTTTGAGAGTCGCTAATATTGTCTTTAATGATTTATAAAAAAATTCTAAAAATGTTTAATTGAAAATACGACTAAAAAAAGTTGGAACAATTGAATAGAATGGTCGCACATTTTTCAACATTGTTGTTTAAAAATTTGTCTATTTATGATGCTTTTTGTGGTTTGTTCTCCATTCAACTCACCCATTTCTCTAACAAAAAACACAAAGGCACTTAAACCTGGGCTAACAATAAAACTATGAGAGCTTCCAATTGAAAAGTGGCTTCGTGGCCGTAGAACCAGTTAGCTCGCGGCATCACAACATAAGCGGCTCAAATCCATTGTCCTCCACTCAATCATCGGAATATAATGGTGACTTTGCAGCCTCTTAGGAAGGAAGCAACAGGTAACAAGTGAATCAATTGATTATCTCGTGGTTAGGAAGATCAATGGTAAAAGGGAATAAGCAGCATTGAACGAAAACTGGTAGACAATCAACCGTCTCTTTTATTGTTGAAAAATCACTATTGAATATACCATTGTTAGGGAAACCGTTTATTGTTAGAACCCCTTTGTTAGGATCTTTGAACATAAAGGAAATAATTCACTTAGTCAGTGGAGTTTTAATCGATTTTTCAACAGTTTGAATGCAACACATTGTGGATTTTCAGTTTTTTTATTATTATATCGTGCTGGTTCAGAAGCACGCCATTCGATGGTAAAAGAAACTACATGATTCTTTCTTAATATATAATTCTGAAATTATATAAAACATTGTTTTTTATTGATGACCTCAATACAAGAACATTGAACGTGAGGAGTTAATATTTTTTGGGTTGGAAGCATTATATCTGAAAGCTCTTTCGCTCGGTCTGTAAAGGTTGCCAAAGAATTGCTATTTTTATATTGTGATAATATTGTATGTATTATAAAATATTTTCGACAATGAATCAATTAGATAATTTATATTAAAAATTAGTTTAGTTTATTTTGATCCTTCCAATCAAGTAAAGCTGCATTGCCGTAGTTTAGGATCGATTTTCGATGACCTTTTAAAATTTGAAGTATTTCAAGCGTGAATTTAGGGCGTCGTAATTGAAAAATCAACAGGATACGAGGCTCCTTGAAAATTCATTGAATTTAACCTGGCGTGAAGGAATCTGACCTCTTTATGGGACCTTATTACATAGGCTATATAGTAACAGGCAGCATTTTATCCAGAAAATCAGTAGCAATTCAAAACGAAGCGCATCGAAAAAATTAGGCATTATCATTTAATAGACAAGGAGGTTGAACGAATCGAACAAGTTTCCGTTTTATTTTATTTAAAAGTATTTTTATACATTTTCTTTGTGGGGTGCCGACTGTTAACCGAAATGCTTAATGAAATGCTTTTCTCAACTTACATCGGTTAAAGCATAAACCAACCATGCTTTACTCAAACAAACAATGAGGTAGGTATCTACCATTTTTTAAATACGTGTGAACGATGGGGATTTTTTTCATCCACGATTATTATCGTCGTGTGCAGAAAGGTAAAAACAAATTACGTTTTGTAAGCGTTAATAGGAATTTAATTTGTAACTAGAAACTTCAAATAAAAGTTAACCTGATGATGAAGGAAATAGTCGATGTAAATAAAATTCCTGAAAACTTGAGAAAGGATCGTATACAATAACTGCCATCCAATTTAAAATACTTGGAATTTTTTCCTTGTCCATAAAAGAAAAAATGCCAATTTTATTTGAAATAAAATATACGTTTTGTTACATTTTTAATTTTTTTATACAAAACTTAAATTTGAATTTGAGACCAAAAACCTTAACCAAACTGAAAAATTGTTTTTTTGATAAAAGGATGTGGAAAATATCTAATATGTACGTATTTGTGTATTTATTTGTATGTTAAATTATGAAATTGAACGTAGACATTAATGCTTACAATACGTCTATGTTGTCTGTGGACCAGTACAGGTTCGCTGCGTTTGGTGACTTGGACCGGGTTCATCGGGTGTGGTGTGTTCAGGTCTTAGCGACGGATGACTCTGCCAATCAGCTGCGTGGCGGGTTGGAGCAGGATCAGGAGAGGCAGGTTTGGGGAGACATTCTGATGACTTCAGCTGGTCTCTCTCGAACCATCGTCTTTTTTTATTTTTTTTATAGGTAAGAAAAAAATCTCCGAATAAAAGGTAGCTATCCTGAGAAACTACATACGAGGATAGATGTATAAAAATATATATATAAATATATTAACGCATTATTTGGTTAGATGGAACAATTTACAAATCATAATTTTGCTAAAAAGTTATTACGAAAATAGAGTCAGCCGGCGTACGGCGGGCGACTGACACTTTACCCCTGGCATTACAAGGGTTAATTAAAGAATTATTTCCCTGGACGAGTTTTCAGTTTCTTTTACACCAGCACAAACATATGAAAAAAAAATTGGTGTCTTAGAAGTTCTGTTCTTACGTATTTGTCTGCAGATGTATTTGTTGATTAAAGTTGTAACTTGTTAGTTTGTAATCAAAACACTCTAAACTATTTGCTATCTCACGAACCCTGGATATAACGTAATCTGAATTTTACCAATAACAATAATTGGTACGAAATTGGTTTCTTGTACCTGATAATAACAACACTCTCTCAATTTGTATCCGATTAGACAGCCGGTAGCGCCGTGAAATCGCGATTCGGTTCATAGGTACGGACACAATGATTGTCGGCTGAAGAAACCACCATTATCATTACTACGGGTATTCCGGTCAAAGGAACCGCCGTGATTCGGCATTTCTCGATTTACAAAGAGCTGAAAGAGCTACTGTTCAGATTAATCGACAGCGGAAAAAATCCACGAGAGGAAAGCACGGTCGAGGTGTGAATCTGTGAATAGATAAGATTGAAGGGTCGGAATCAAAGGCGATGTCGATTAATCGACATTTTTACTGAAAAGAAATATGCCCGAACAGATCTTGCTTTATTTTGTTTGTCAATATAATTTATCAGTGTATTTTGTTGTACACGACACACAATGACTTTACATGTTGCTTTTGTGTGTGCAATCGAATGTCAATGATTTTTTTTGTTTCACCCGGATTACGAATAATGGTTGTTTTTTTTTAAATTTAAGATATCAGAATATTCCACGGACATATGAATTTACATGGACCTGCCCTAAGTGATAAAAACGTATTATTTCCCCCTCCACATGGCGCCGGCTGAAGCACCTCCTTGGAACCGGCTCGCTCCATGGGGAGGGGATAGAGCCTCGCTTGAATCTAAAATGTGTGACGTCATCATTCTTGCCGTGAACAGCTAGAAGGTAACATCCATACATTTAACGAAATACAACGCCAAAACAGTAGCGTATTCTATACAATATATCTACATATCAATGTGCACATAGCGAATGTGGGCGGTTCTCCAGTGTGCTCATCGGTGGTTACAGGGATAAGTAAATTATGAAACATTTGTAATAGTGTTTTAACTAAACACGGCAACAAAATATTGCTATGTGTATTGGCGCGAGTCTTTTTGGGGCGAGCATTTGACCTTAGCAAATATGTTATTATCGTGGCAAGCAATTCGCGCTCCCATGTAAAAAGGTCTATTCATTCAAAGCAGATTTTGCTTTTAAGAACTAAATGGTGATATTGTAATGCGAGATGCCTATTTACTGTCAGATTGATTGTATAACGAATCACAGTCATCTTTCCCCTCTTCGCCCTCCATGGTTTGGTTTGACCCCTCACCCGTAACTGCTTGTCTAGTCATTTGGATGTCTATGGAATATTCAGATAAGTCGTTACTATTACTTTTTAGTCTGAATCTTACGTCTTTAAGAATATTAATTTGTGTCATCATCTAAGAAGCATTTAAATTTCCATTAAAATGAACCGGGGATTTTGGGTGGTAAATCACGCAAACACCAACAATTGTAATAGGCAGTCGATGATGTAAATCGATTTCTGTCTCTAACTTAAAATAATATTTCATAGAAAGTATGTAAAAGATCTTGAGGGAAGGTTCATCAAAATTTCCAGAAATTGTTCACAGAAATTCACTTCGGTGTATCTTGAAGAAAAACAAACTCTCTCAACATTGGAGGTCATCCACCACTTACCCGCCCTGGTATAAGTAACAGATGGTTACTCCTTCAAGGCTCTCGCAAGAACTCTAATTTTTTTGAATGAACGAATCCACATTTAATTTTTAACGAATCTAGACCTCCAGTGTCCCTGCATACGTTGTTAGTAAGCAGTATGCAAGTACTTAGCGGGAAATCAAACTATAATAAGTGTTAGTATGACTATAGACAAGATTGGTGATAGTCCACGAGGAGGCAAGCGCTGGGTGATTGTATCCAGCATATCCTGCAAGCACCTGTAGGGAGGAAGACACAGCACATAAATAATAAAAGCATAGCGCTGAAAAACGGGTGGGATTCCTCTCCAATCGATTGAGTTAGGTATATGAGAGCATTAATCGGGTTAAAAAATAATCTCCGTTTCGTGTCGCCAACTTAAACTTGAAGTATTATCAAAAACAAAGTTTCATTTCTATTATGCTTTCAATTTTCTCTTGGGTCGGGTAGTAGCCGATTTCAGAGGAATTTCGATTTTGGCGTGTGCCACTGGGCCACCAGTGAATGTATTGTCATCGACAACGAGTCTGCCGAGTTATAGCTGTATCGGATGCCAGGAAGTGGATTGTTTTCGATTTCCAAGATTTGCATTCGTTCAAGCAAACAAAATCAAAATTCAGAAAGATCCATTTGAAAACATGATATTATCATTTAAAATGAAAATTATAAACAATCTTCATATTGTCGGGTAATTATTACAACTAGGTAGCTCTGAAACTGGGTAAGTCATTCCATTTTTGTAAATAACAAAAAAAATTGTCACCAATTTTCTCATTTCCAAAATAAAATTATTACAGAAAAATGAAACAATACAACTTTGTATAAACCACTTATATAATGTGCAAATCCGACCGGTTTCGGAACAAACGTTCCTTCGTCAGGGAAAGCTTATACTAATTTGACAGTTTAGAACAATTTTTTATTATGGTAGGGGGTGGAGCCGTTGTCAGTTAATAATATAGATTGGGTGGGTAGGTATTAGGTTTTTCTATAATGGATATCCACAAAGTAATAGCTACATTAAAAAATATAAAATTATTACAGTTCCCAACACATCGATCTTTTCCAACAAAGCTTATTTTAGTGTTACCTAGTTGTAGTAATTACCCCACCATATTATAAACGATAAAAGCTTATCCTAATGCCATATTTTATATTTCTTCTTGTCCTGCATCGTCCGCATTTCTCTCAGTAAAAGCATCTAAGAAAATATCACGTTTTGATAGTACAGAATTAATCGCATTAGAGCCAGGTTATGATGCGGATCATGAATTATATCTTATAATGGGACCGGTATTTCATGGCTGTCATCCCATGGCAGCATTTCAGTAATGCCTGATCGCCATGAGAAGATATGACAGATGTTTTCATTATCCACTAGTTAAATTGTCAAAATGAGAGACTAGAAGTCTCGAGACTTTTTAAAGACCAGTAGAAGAAGTTACTTAAAATGTATTACAAGAGACTAATAACAATGAGCACGACATTGATTGAATTGGATGGATGAAATCATTCGCTAGTGGGTGGCTTGTGCCATACCACAAAGAAATGTCTACCATTCAAGCAGCATATTTAAAAAAATCTTTAAGTAGGTATTTAATTCAATGTATAATCCATTGCATCATTTCTTTGATTCATTGTATGCATTGCATCAATTTTGACAAGGAATTGGGTGCAGCATGAAAGAACCGTAATCAGTATCGTAACCGTATCAGCCACGTAAGTTTTGAAGTCACCAGGTGAAGCACACACTGCTACAACGCCCTCCACTAATCTTCCACTAAACTATCACCGCCTTATTCTGCGATTATGAGTAAGGCGTTCAGAGTATGTATTTGTCACTCCTCGTGACGTAACAAAGATATTGCAGATTCCTTATTTTAATATCTAGTTCATGGATTTATTTTGGCAAATCGAAGAAAAACTGCTAATTAAGTTACCTACGAGAAGATGTGCTTATTTATCAATATTTTAAAGCATTCACCTTACGACTCTTGGATCAACCTTACTAATAAGCGTGGTAAATATTGTGTACAATTGAAAAACAACCGCGGCGTGTATGGAAAAACCTTACTGATAAAAACGTAAAATGAAATAGTTTATGGAATGATATACAAGTATCGTAATAGTATCGTATCGTATAGTAATTTGGGAGGCGGGAATGGGTACCGCCGCCCCGGGAACCTTATTGGATAACCAACACCTCTGCCATAGGTCACCCCAAGCGGTTCGCTACGTTTGGTGATTTAGCAGGGGTGCCCGGGTTCATGGGGTGAGGTTTGTCTAGGTCTTGGAGGCGGATGACCAGGACATACTGAACCCAAGATTCCTACCCACCCCTTAAATCCTTTTCCTTCCCAGAACTCTCCTCTCTTTCCTTTCCTTAAAAAAACCCTCCACACAGCATCATAGGTGAGCATAAAGATGACATAGGCCCTGAGGGAAAATTATGTTCCTCAGGGCCTCCTGTGTGGAGCTCATGTAAAAAAAAAAAATACAGCCAAAGAGGTTGCTTTTCTTAAATGCGTTATATATAAAAATTGAAAAAAAAACACATGTGTTAACTACAAACGCAAAAAAAATGTACAATACACGAAATTTAGAAAACACATTCCTTTTATTTAGGAATTTTTCAAGAAAATTGTCTCTTCACTTTTTATCTCATTCATACAATAAAATATAATTTCTAAGGAATTAAAAGAAATAGCATTTTGGATTCATAGTTTGCACAATATAAATACATAATACACATGCATAAGATATTTTGTAAAAAAACACATATATTAAAAAAACATCACTTTCATAGATAACAGTCAAATAAAAATTAGTTTATCTGAAATAACCCTACTTTTTCAAGACAGAAATATCAAGTGTCAATCTACTAAAATGCAACGTTGGCAGCCCATTCGGAGCACAGTTAAAAGACATTTTTTATTAGTACCAAATCGAACCTGAGTTTGTGCAGTACGTATTCAATGTGCAATTCAAATTCATCTGGTTCAGAAATGGAAAATTGCTAGCAAGAAAATCTGAAGACTCTTTAATAACTGAAATAAAAAATCACCACGACCTTGAAAGTAAAATCATGTAAACAAGCTCAGTAATCCATAACTATCTACAATAAAATTAACACTTATACCAGAAATGGATCCATTAACTGATATTGAATATGACAACCCTTCTCCGGAAACCATTACAACATTAACAACTCAAGAAATTAATGATTATATAAAAAACAATAAAGCAAAAACATTAAAAATACTCCACCAGAATATACGAAGCATCAATAAAAATTTCGTACAGCTGACGGTGATGCTACAGCAATTTGATGAGGATATCGACATCACCATACTCACAGAGTGTCGTATAAAAAAAGAAACATACTCACCAAAACACCCAGATAAATATAAGGTATATAACTCCACACAACATAAAAATCAGAATGACGGAGTGATAATTTATATTAAAAATGAGATCCAAGAAATTGTAAAAGAAATTCAACTCAGAGATGCTAACTGTCTACTAATAAACATTAATAATGATATCTCAGTATTAGGGATATACAGATCACCTTCAATAAGAGACATATCTCCATTTCTTCACTCCCTGGATGATGAGCTAACCGAACTACGAGATGTTCGGAACGTGTACTTAATTGGGGACATCAATATTAACATACTAAATACTAGAAGTCACCCCCAATGTGATGACTACCAATTACTCTTACTGCACCATGGACTGATCAGTGCAGTTAATATACCAACAAGATTAGGATATAACGAAAATGCTCAAAATGTATCTGCCTCCTGTATTGACCACATCATGATAAAAACAAACAAAGCATACGGTACCGCCGTTCACCATTCCAATATTACTGACCACTTTACACTGCTACTTACCATTCAACTTCAAAATACACATACTTACATTAAAAATACAATAGTCAAAAATAGAATTAATATTAACAGGTTAAAGGATTTATTAAAATTGGAAGATTGGGGAGAACTATTTAAAATTAATGATTTTCAGGATTGCTGGCACTCATTTACAAGCATTGTTCAAACAAATATTCATAAATGTTCAGAATCATTCACTATACAAACTCCACACAAATGTAAAATAAAAAAACCTTGGATTACTCAAGGACTTCTAAAAAGTATAAGAGTTAGGGACAAATTACACTTAAAAACTAAAAAAAATCCACTTGATCTTTCGTTTCTAAATCTTTACAAACATTATAGAAACATGTGTTCTAAACTTATAAAATTTGCCAGAGGTAACTATTACAAACGTCAGATTCAAAACTGTAATAATGACCCTAAACTTGTCTGGAAAATTATTAAGGAGATGACATACACTAAAAACAATAAAAGTAGTGATATTACCGAACTTGATTCACCAAATCAAAAATTAAATATGAAAGAAAATCCAAAGGAAATAGTTCAATTTGTGAATGAATATTTCTCCAAGGTGGGTTCTAATTTAGCTAAAAAAATAATTAAACCTCCTTATACTGATAATGAAATTAACAACACACTTACAAATAATATCACCTTTAAATTAAATACAGTTACAGCAGATGACATTAAAAGCATTATAGATTCAATGAAACCAACACTAACTTCAGGATCAGATGGCATCTCAATGAGAATAATTAAATCAACTAGAGATGAAATAATTCAACCACTCCTCCACCTTGTGAACAGATGTATCATGGAGGGTATCTTTCCCGAAACGCTTAAAATGGGTTCTGTTATACCAATCTTTAAAACTGGCAATAAAGCGGATATAAATAACTATAGACCGATAACAATATTAAATAATCTTTCAAAAATAGTAGAGAAAGTCATAAAGAAGCAGTTCACTCAATATCTTGAAACAAACTTCATACTATCTGAAAATCAATACGGATTTAGAAAAAATATAGGAACCCCCGATGCCATCGCCTCTATTGTAAAAAGTATAAAACATAGTCTCGATAACGGAAATAAGTGTATCGGAATATTTTTAGATCTAAGTAAAGCCTTCGATACAATTGATCACACATATCTTCTAGAAAAACTCAAAAAGATTGGAATCTCAGGACTTGAACTAAACCTCATTAAAAGCTACATGTCAGAAAGGTTACAGTTAGTCAGGATTCAAAATGAATCAAGTCAACCAATACAAATCCAATATGGAGTCCCGCAAGGCAGTGTCTTAGGCCCGATTTTATTCCTGATATATATAAATGATTTATGTGAACTAAACTGTCACGGCTCAGTCATTAGTTTTGCAGATGACACAGTCCTTCTATTCCATGGAAAGTCATGGGAGACTGTATTTGAAAAAGCTGAAAAAGGGATGAATCGGGTAAAACAATGGCTTGATTCAAATTCACTAACACTAAATGATACAAAAACTAATTATATTAAATTCAAAATCCACAACAAACAGATGGCTAACCTCAATACAAACCTAAACATAAAAATTCATAAAGACTGTATAAACGTGAACCGAGAAACTCCTTGCAACTGTCCAAAATTGAATGAAATACAAACAATAAAATATCTTGGAATAATAATTGATCAAAACTTAAATTGGAACTCCCAAGTGGAAAATGTGAGCAACAAATTAAAAAAACTAACCTATTTTTTCAAAACAATAAGAAACATTTTAGATAAAGAACAGCTAATTAAAATCTATTATGCCTTAGCCCAATCTCAACTACAATATGGTCTTATCGGATGGGGAAGCTCATGCGATTCCACTATAAAACCAGTCCTCATAGCACAAAGGGCAATTCTGAAAATTATACTTAGAGTACCCATCAGAACCCCTACAGACTATGTTTTTAAAGCGCTGAATTTAATGTCACTGAAACAATTATATACAAAAGATATTCTAATGTACGCATTCAAAAATCAGGATAACTTTACACAGACAAACTCGGGCCGATTCACAAGATCTACATTACAACATACATTCTACCAACCTACAACTAAAACGACTTTTGGACAAAGAAATATGGAATACTTCTCTGAAAAATTATTTAATTTACTCCCTCTTGCAATGAAAACCACAAAAAAACTAACCGCCTTCAAAAGAAGCATAAAAATATGGATTATGGACATGGGAAGGAAGAAAATAGATTCAATTTTGCAACCCAACAAAGAATAATGCTTGTTTTGTACTTTCTTTTAGATCTAACTTAATAATTTTCCTTGGCAATATTCTAACATAGATTAGGTATTTACTTATAATTCAAATAATAAAACTTGTACAATGTGTCCTTAGAACGGGGTACCCCAGTTAGGACACATTTTCTCTAAAAAACTGTAAAAAAATATATATTAATAAAAAAAAAAAAATAAAAATTAAAACACCGTTTAGCGGTTTTCTTTATTGTATTCAGGATTGTTATTAGTGTTTAGGTTTCCGAGCCATACAGAAGGTATTGAAAAAGACAAAGACCTAGCAAAATTAGGCTTAACTTCATTTTTGAGTCAATTAGTACCTGCTTAAAAGGCAGAACTCAGATGGGTTGCGATGTAATTGGAAAACGTTAATGAACACAACAACCTCCACGTCGAAATAAATATGCCAAGATTTTAAAAATTTCTGTCAAAGGTGTTCGTTTTTCGTTTGGCTTCATTTGATCAAAATTTGTTAAACTTTGTGAAAAATCCTGCTAACAAAACTCTTATTCAGCTTGTCAAAACGAGTTAAATAAATTATAAGGTTTGGAGGTGGGTATGTTTCGTTTCGCTTATTTACCGACCTGAATCTGACAAGAGAATAATGGAATTAAATAGCGTGTGTCGCCTGAACGGACCTTAATGCTCTGAACAGATGCTTGAACACATCAACCAGGCTTTCGCGTATGAATTATACAAACTACTTTCGTGGTACTTTCCAAAAAACATGGGGACGCGCGTCGCCCGGAAAAATGAAACGAAATATTCCTACATGGTCCCTGATCATTTCTGGAAAATTTATTAGAATTATGCGTAGATTTTTTATATTATTCATTTACAGAAAAAAATGTATGTACACATTTTTACTTTAACAGAAAATACGTTTATTTTATTTTAGAAAGGAAAATACTTTTAATTACTCGTGTAAATCACCCACAATTATTTGTTTTTAATTTAGTTCTATACTCGTACGTTGAGTTTACAGATAAATATATGATAAGCGCAAAGTATTTTAAATATGTTTCTAGCATAAAAAATAATTGATTGTAAAATATTCGGCAACTGTGTGTCATGTTTTGGGAACACCTCACTAGGAGAACATGTGCTGAGATGTTCGTATAGTGTTTTTTTTTACATTAGCTTCATACAGGAGGCCTGTCCCCTTCGAGGATGCTGTATGGAAGGTCTTTTTAGACAGGGGAGGAAGTAATGGGAAGGAAAAATATATTAGGGAAGGGTAGGAATCTGGAAGTCTGTATGTCCAGGAGTGACGGACGTATATTTTTTTACAATAGCTCCACACAGGAGGCCCTGAGGGAGGGGCCTAAGGGCCTACGTCATCTTTAGGGATGCTGTGGGAATGGTCTTTTTAAAGAAAGGTAGGAGAAGAATTTCTATTCATCCCCCCTCCCGCTGTGGAGCAAAGCGATGGATCGAGAGAGTCCGGCAGGAAAGGTCAAAAGGTCTCCCTCAACAGTCTATCTCGACCCGTCCCGTCACGCGGTTATTGGACAAACGCATCCGCCGTCAAGACTTAGACAAATCTCACCCCAAGATACCGGGCACCCCTGCTAAAACTGCTTAATCGATATGATGTACTAGATGTCGGGAACGAATAACCCGACATTATTTTAAAATTACCTACTATCACCACAGGAAGCCGAAAATGTAGCTTGTGTTATGATGGAGGTCTTAGCCAGCCGAGGAATCGAACACGCGCCGCCCAGGTGAACCAAACGCGATGCCAACTCGGCCACTGACCGGTCAAATTAATCTATATATATATACGTATGAAACATTTAGGTTCCGTATGTTTGTGACCGCAAATCTCGGAAAGTAATCGACGGATTGGCTCAAAATTTTTACAGAACATTGGATTTTAGCAGAAGAGTGTTTCTAAATAATAAAATGGTAAGCTCTGGCATTATGAAATTTGTATAAAAAATTAACCGCAGGTGCGGGGGGTTTGAAAATGTGTGTATTTCATATATTTTGGCGGCAGGGAGGAAAAGCAGGAGGGGGAGGGTAATGAAAGAGGTGGGGTTCGCAGGAAGGATACGAGGGAGGAGAAAGATTGAAAGGGAATAGTAACATTTTTTAAATACATATTTATACATTTTATCATGACTTCCACGCTGGTTTTCATTCAGTGTATTCAGTATCCTCGGTCGCCTCAAGTCGCGCCAAGGACCCTCAATTTGACGTGAGTCTGACACCCGTCACCGGTAGGAGGTAGGCGTGAGGCGTAAGGAGTAAAGCCGAGTACATTACGCCCGTACATTCTAAATGTCAAAATGGTAACTTTGTTTTACTTTACGGTGTTAATTCAACGTACATTTTATATACGACATGTGTCAATTCAAGTGACGACTGTCAATTAACCCGGGATTGGAATTTTAACGAGTTTTATTATTTGGCAATTTGCCGACTCCGTAATTAGGTAGGCAGTAAGTAGTAATCGTAAATTATAAAGTAGGTAGGTAGATACCTAATAACGTATTAACCTAGTTTTTTTTTCAATAATATACACACGGATAAGAGACATATCAAAGGAACTAAATTTTTGTGAAGCAAACCGTATATTTATACGTAGAACTAGCGAGTACGGTGGCAAGCGCTGGAATGCCTCTTAAAGAAAGAAAGTTTTTGTATTTTAATTCTGTTTATTGAAGTACCTACTTTCGTATATGCAATATTTTTGTATTTTTTCCGTTTGCTACGTTCGCATATGTATAAATAAATAAATCAGTAGGTTTTCCGTCGCGTGAGTAGGCCCCATACAGCTGTCCATATGAATTGATACGATACGATACGATTGTACCACCCCAGCCAGGAGCACTCGTGTCCCGTTGAGACCGGTACACCAGGGGGCACTGATTTGTTATGACTAGGAACACGTGCTCTGAGGATAGGACAGAGGTTCCCGACGTGGAGTGGAAGTTCCTTTCTTTATGCTTTCCTTTTTCTTGCCTCTTCTCGGCTCTTCTTGGATATTCCTGACTATTTCTGGTTGTTCTTGCCCCTTCATGGATCTTTTCATCTGTTCTTGACTTTCCTTGTATCTTGTTATCCTTTACTCTTCTTGAACGTTATGATTTTTTCCTTTTTTTCTCTCTTTTTTTCCTTTTCTTTATGCCTTCCTTCTTCTTGCTTCTTCTCGTCTCTTCTGGGATCTTATCGTCTCTTCTGGGATCTTCTTCTGGTTCTTCTCGCCTCTGCTTGGTTCGTCTTGTCCATTCTTGCCGCTTCTTGAATCTTCTGGGATTTTGTTGTTTCTTCTTGGTTTTTCTTCCTCCTCTTCTTAAGCCCTTTTTGGCTTGGCTTCTCTCTTCTTAACCCTTCTTGAATCTTCTCTTCTTTTTTTAATCCTCTTGTCTCTTCTCGACTCTGCTTGGCTTTTCTTGCTTCTTCTCGGTCTCTACTTACCTCTTCTTGGCTCTTCTTGCCTCTTATTTGATCCTCTTGGACCCCATTATTTCTTTTTGGCTCCTCGTGCCTCTTCTTTCCTTTTGTTGCATCTCCCCCCCCCCCCCCTTCTTAGCTCCTCTTCGCTCTTCTTGAATCTTCTAACCGACTATTCTTGTGTATTCCTGTCTCTCCTTGGCTCGATTTGACTCTTATTGCATTTTTCCCCCTTCTTGGTTCGCCTTGTCTGTTTTTTTGCGACTTCTTGCGGAGTTGAGAATATAGGAGATGATTGAACGTTGGTTTCTCGCTTCCCACTTCTTTATGCTTCCCACTTCTTCTGCATCCAACACTCCCTTGTTTGATTTTTCGCCTCTACCAGTCTCTTCTCGCTTATTTTTTTTGTCGTGGCTCTTATTGGTTCTTTCTTAACTTTGTTTTTTTTATTATTTTCTTTCCACTTCTTGCATTATCTTGCTTCCAATAACCATTTTTCTTCTTCTTGGTTCTTCTGGCTTCATATTGCTTCTTCTTGGCTCTTCTAATCTCAGCTTTCATCTTCTTGCAAACATCTTGTTTCCTCTCGACCTTTTTTCTTGATATTCTTGGTTCTTCATACTTTCACTTGCCCATTCTGGCTTCATGGCTTTTCTTAAGATACCTGTAACTTCTTATTTCTTCTTTCTTATTCTTGAATGTTCGAATCAGATCAAATAGGTTTTGAAAATATCTTCTCACAGTTTTTTTTTTCCTTTTATTCATCGTATGCATGTCGGTAAGTTCGTCAAGACATATTTACCTCTTTAAATGATACGCATTTGTTTGAATTGTCAGACAAAAAGACTTTCGCTGATTGGCACTTCTACATAAAATATTAAATGATGTAGTTGAAAATTCAGAATTGCTTGAATTGATAAGGTTTCGACTTGCACTTGCTGCTGTAAGTCGGGATCCACTTTAGCGCAGGAACTCCGGGACAAACCACCATATTTATGCATTCTGTTCAAATAAAATAAACACCCAACCATGGAAATAAAAAAAATAAAAAATTGAAAATTAATAAATAAAAAGTTAATTAAATACCTGTAATAATTTCGTGGAACGACTCAAAAGACCTCAGGTGGGGACGAAATGCGCCAACAAGCGACTAATAAATGAAAAAAACTTTTGTTTTTCCTTTTTTTCCCACACGTAATACATTTCAATAGTAATTTTTACACATTTTCTATTTTTTACATTATTTTTATCTTGTTATATAACATAACAAGTAAAAAAGTAAAAAAAATATATATAAGACAAAAGTAGATAATGGGAACCCACTAAGGCATTATTATTAACTAAAGTGCCCAAATTACACCAATAAGTTGGCGGTACAAGTAACAAATGTAATTTTTCAAAGTGAAAGTTTAAATAGGTAATGTATCTTTGAAAATATAGTAGTAACAAAGTGACACATACAAGTTAATTGATTTTTTGTTAAGGTTTCAAGAAGATAAATTAAGTTAGTCTTGAAGTTGCAGAAGAATTGTAAAAGTGAAGCATGAAGGTTTACATAGAGTTTATAAAAAAAGTGTTCCAACATCTGCATCATTTAGCCATAATTTTAATTCTTTTATGTAAAGTGTTATTTGATCTGTCATTTGAATGTGTTTTTGTAGAAGATTTAATGTACGAGGACCAATAAAATTGCCTCGTGTTTGCATTAATTTGGTTTTGATTTAGGGAACTTGAAACACATTATTAGTCCTTTTGCTAATTCTATTTTCGTTTTTTACGAATCAATTTTTGTTTTTAAATGCATATTTCATTTTTTACAATATAAATAATTTACGGATATTGAATATTTTTGTCTCTTTGAATAATAACTCAATTTTTTTAATTGTATTACACATAATTTTAATGATGCGCTTTTGAGCATTTTGTAAAGGCTTAATAAATGCATCAACCGCACTACCCATACCCCATCCTACAATGCCGTAGTTTATTGAAGATTGTACCAGGGAAAAATATTTTCGTTATTTGTTTTTGGGGTGTTATGCCGTGTTGCGCTACCTCCTTCTTTAGCCAAAAACAAATAACGAAAATGCTTTTGGCGGTGAAAATCTTAAAACTTATCAGGGAAAAATAGATCATTTTCAATTTGTCAAGATTGAGTTGACTTTCCTTAAGTCTGTAAAAAGTATATGTAAGATATCTTAATTTCGAGATGGTTTTATCAATTTGTGATTTCCAGTTAAGATGAGTATCAATAGACACACCTAAATATTTAATATTTTCTACTTCGATGAGTTCATTGCAAAGTGAACATGTTTCTTGATTGCAACTTGTGTTGTAGATTCTAATTTTTAGGTTATCATGAGGTTTTTATTTATTTATTTATTATTAGTTTCAATAGCAAGGTGTGTACATGTATGTATAATGTATAGTATAAGTATAGATTCTTTTTTTTTTCACAGACCTCCTCACTAGGATTTCCTGTTCTGATGTGGCCTGTAGTTTTTTTTAAATATTTGTATTTGGTTATGGATTGTCTTTATATCGTCTTCATGATGTTTGTAATTTTATTATCACTTTGATCTTTTGATCTCTCAGCCATGTTTTTACTTTTGTTTTAAATATATTCATTTCCTTTATATTTTGATTTGATCTGGTAGAGCATTGTATAATTTCATAGCATGGAATTTATTATTTCTCTGCCAAAAGATGTGTTCAAACTGGGAGTAACCAGGATGTTATTGCTTACTGCCCTGGTTGAGTATTTATATTGGGCAGTGGAGTATACATATATGTTTTTTTTCAGTTTAAATAAAATATTTTTTGAATAAAGTTTCTGTACATTGAAGACTTGAAAGTTATTAAATATTTCTTCCGTCGGAGTTCTAAGCGGAACTTTCAGTATTGTCTTTAGTACTCCTTTTTGGGCTATATTGAGTCGCTCTGTGTGAGTGCTCAAGGCAGACCCCCATCCAGTTATACCGTACTCTATTTGTGATTGACACAAAGCATAGTATACTTTTTTAATATCGTTTATGTTGAGGATATTACGAATGTTTCTAAAGAATTATATGTACCTGGTTAATTTTTTTGTAATTACGTCAATTTGTGAGTTCCATCGGAGATTATCATCAATTTCAATTCCAAGATATTTGATGCTTTTGGAGTGTGCTATAGTGGGACAGAGGCATGATAAGCCTAGATTTTGTTGATAAATTCCTTGGCATGTGTGTAATTTGAGATTTAAGTCCTCCGACGGCTGCCCTCTGGCTGTTATAGAAAATGTAAGATATTTTGTTTTATTAACATTATGCGTGAGGGAATTTCTTTTAAGCCAGGTTTGCAGGAGACTAAGCCCGTGTTCCGCTTCTTTGTAAGTATTTATCCAATCTTTTTCGTTAAATAAAATTACTGTGTCATCAGCAAAACTAATAATTTTTTCTCTTGTTTCTAGGTTACAGATATCATTGATGTATATCAAAAACAATATTGGTCCTAGTACGCTTCCTTGCGGTACACCATGGTTGATTAGGAGAGGTTCGCTTTTTCTCTTTTTAATTTGAACGCTCTGTGTACGCTCCATCATATAGCTTTTTAGCAAGTTTAGTGTTGTATTTGTCATACCAATTTTTGTAAGTTTAGCAAAACGTATTTTGTGGTCTATTGTATCAAAAGCCTTTTGTAAGTCTATGAAGATTGCCAAAGTTTTTTCTCCACTGTCTAAACTTTTAGTGATCATATCTGTAATTTTTTCTATGGCGTCACTAGTACTTAAGTTCTCCCTAAAACCATACTGTGTTTCCGAAAATATTTTATTGTCTTCTAAGTAGGATAAGAGTTGTTTTTTTAATATTCTCTCCAATATTTTTGAAAATGTGTTGAGTAGGCTTATTGGTCGGTAATTGTTTATGTCATTTTTACATCCATGTTTAAAAATTGGTATAACAGTAGCTTTTTTGAGAGCCGTAGGGAATATGCTTTCAGTTATAGACAGGTTGACTAAGTATGTTAGAGGTATGATAAGTTCTTTACAGAGATATTTTATTGCATTGGTTGTGATTAAGTCCTCCCCCGAAGAAACATTTGATTTTAGAGAAGAAATTGTGTTTTTGATATCATCAGCTGTAATTTGCTTAAACTCGAGTTTCTTTCCTTGTTCAGGGGGTTCATTTATTAGTGTAGCGTCATTACATTGTGTAGCTTGCTTTGCTAGATTTGATCCTATATTTATGAAAAATTTATTGACGTATTCAAGAACTTGGTCAGGATTATCAGCGTATGTCCTTGGGACATTGTTTATATTCAGTACGTTAATTGATGTCATGGTAGCAGATTTAGAACTGGTTATTTCATTAATTATTTGCCACATTTTCCGTGGATTTTGTTTACAATCTACAATTTTTTCTTGTAGTAGGTTTCTTTTGTATATGTAATAACTTTTT
The DNA here is from genome assembly GCA_929108145.2 of Limnephilus rhombicus. Lineage (NCBI taxonomy): Eukaryota > Metazoa > Arthropoda > Insecta > Trichoptera > Limnephilidae > Limnephilus > Limnephilus rhombicus. Next base: position 29,022,950 of record OV815278.1, read on the forward strand.
TGCAAATGTTTCTATATCTTTTGTAGAACCTTAACATGTGTATATCGTATGGTTTTTTTTTAGTTTCTTGTGTAACTTGTCTCTTTTTCTTATGCAGTTTATAACATTCTGTGTAATCCATGGTATATGTGTACATTTTTATGTGAGATTTTCTTAATAATTTTTGTGGTATTAGAGAGAATATTATTCTGAAAGAGTTCTATGGAGAAATTCCATGCATCATTTGCATTATTCATACTTTGCAGTTTTTTCCAATCGGTACATTGTAGATTATGTTTAATGTCATTCCAGTTTATTTCAGTTTTTTCTATTGTTTGTGGTCTTTTCTTGATTTTATTTGACTTGTTTATTTTTATTGAAAGTATAGTTGTATAATGATCTGTTATAGTTGAGTTAAATACAATAGTTTGAGTAATATCTTTTGTTTTACTCATTATATGATCTATGCAACTTTCAGTGCTGTCCACTTTTCGAGTAGGTACATTTATTAAGCTTACCAGTCCATGGGATGCTAGCATCTGCAGATATTGAATTCTCTTGGGATGTCCATTTTCTAGGATATTTATATTTACATCTCGAATAAAAAATATGTTTTTCGTGTCTTTTAGAAGGCAGAGTTCCTCGTCTACGGATTTAAGAAATGGGTCGATGTTTCTTGTAGAAGGCGATCGGTAGATTGCTAATATAGCCTTTTCTTTTCCGATTTTAATTTTTAGACAATTGGTATCTGTGATAATAATTTCCTCAACTTCGGCTTTTATTTCGTTTTTAATGTATATAATTACACCATCGTTTTGTCTTTTTTTATTCAAACTTGAGTAAGTGGTATATCCAGCTATTTCCAAATTCATGTATTTATGATTTATCCAACATTCAGTAAGTATTATTATGTGTAGATTAACTTTTAAATATTTCAGTAAAATTTGTAATTCATCAAAATTTTTTCTGATGCTTCTTATGTTTTTGTGCAATATATTAAAAGAGTTGTTGTTTATCATTGATAGGTCACTTGGTTCCGAGGTTAGTATAGTGTCAGTCATTTTTTACTTTAATTCATAAATGTTGTTTTGAAGTGCCTTTTTTTACACAATATTTTTAACATCATCTATATGTTTGATGTAGATTATTTTTTCGTTTGGCATTTTTCGAGTCATTATTTTTCCATCTTTACACCAAACGTAAGAATAGTTTTTTTCTTTGGCAGCTTTTTTTGTTTTCCAGAGCAGTTCCCTTTGATATGGGCTCAATTCTTCTGCAATATAGATTGTTTCAGTAGTGATGTCTTTTATGTCTTCATAATTAATATTTTTCCTTTTAGAGATTAGATTAGATTAGATTTTAGAGATTAGTTTGTTTTTAATGTTTTTATAAAAAGTTAAATAAAATGTTTTGCTATAGTTTAAGATGAGTTTTCTATATTTTAACCATGTTGAAACAAGTGCAATACATTCTTTTGCCTTAGAAAATGTTTCAATCCAAGAATTTCCGTTTACTATTATTGCCGTGTCATCGACATAAGAAATAATTTGTCCAGGGATTACAAAATTACATAATTCGTTTATATACATCAAAAATAGAATCGGGCCAATTACAGTTCCTTGCGGAACTCCATTTTTTATCTGTGCTTCAGAACTACACACATTCCCAATTTTTGTTTTTTTGTGTTCTGTCTTTAAGATAGTTGATGAGTATTTTTAGTATGTGATCTTTGAAACCTAGTTGTGATATTTTTTTTATGAGTATGTTATGATTTACAGTATCGAAAGCCTTTCTTAAATCTAAGAATATAGCTAGAAATTTCTTATTTTTATCGATAGATATATTTTTTGTTAGATCATATATTGAATCTTAGACGAAAACCATACTGGTTTTGCGACAGAGTATTATATTTTTCTAAGTGTTCTAGGATTCTATTTTTGATGCATTTTTCTAAAATTTTTGATAGGTTTGAAACAAGTCAGATTGGTCTATAATTGCCTAATTTATGCGTTTCACCAGATTTATGAATTGGAATTATGGTGGAGATTTTAAACTGTTTTGGAAAAGGCACATGTTAAATATATGTTGCAAAGGAGTTAGAATATATTGTTTTATATTTTTCAATGTATTACATGATAGTCCATCAGTTCTCTTCGAATTAGATGGTTTTAGGCTATCAATATATTTTTCAATTTCTTTCATTGTAATTGGTGAAATTTTTTCTATTGGGTTGATTGATTCGTTATCTGCAATTAATTGCGAAGATATCTCTATGTAAGAATTATTATCATTTATACTGGATGATTTAAGTACATCATCTACTATATTTGTGAAAAAGTAATTATAGTTTTCGGCAATAGCAGATTTGTCAGTTATTTATTTGTTATTTATTTGAACCTCATTTACAACAGAAGAAGACAAACTTTTTTGTTCGTAATTTCATTTATAATATTCCACGTTTTTTACGATAATTTTTAGCGTTTTCAATTTGTTCATAATAGTATTTCTTTTTACAGTTTCGAATCAGCCTATTGAGTAAGTTTCTGTTCATTAAATATTTTGTTTTCATAAAATCCATTATTCTGACATTATTCTTTGGCAAGCTCTTTGATATTTTAACATTTCCCTGTATAATTTGTCTCTTTGTTTAATTGATACAATTAAGCCAAAATTATTCCATGGTTTGATTTTTTAAATTTTCTGTTTGTTACAACAATTTTACTTTCACTTTTCAGAATATTGTCTAGCAGAGTTTTATAGAAATTTTCTATTGCTGATTGTGGGTTTACTATTGATAGAACATTTTCCCAACTTTCTAAATGAAGTAAAGAATTCAATGTACGATCGTTAATTTCAGTTTTTTCAAAAGTTTCACATTTTTGTTTTATAGATGAATTTTTGAAAATTAGTGCCCATATAGTGTTGGATATTGAGCCGTGATATTTGTTTCTAGAATTGAGGATATTATATTAACATCTTTATGTGTCTTTACAAATATATGATCTAAACATGCTGAGTTCATTAAGGTTACTCTTGTTGGTGCGTTAATATATGACAGGTATCCAGAACTTGATAAACAATCTAGATATTCACTTTGAGAATTAATATTTTTTTGTGTTTTCATTAATATTTATATTGATGTCCCCCGTCAGTATGGAGAAAGTTAAGTTATGTCTGTCAAGATTTCTAACAAATATTTTTAGTTCGTCTACAAATACGTCTACTTGAAGTAAATATTTTAATATTAAAATTGACAAGATTCCTTCTCTAACCTTTGTCCCCTTGTAATTCTGTTCACGTTGGTGTATGCGACACCAAAACAGTAATTAAATAAAACGAACAACACCTCAAAGATTCAGTGCCTCGCAACCTTTTTAAAAAGCAGTATCCTCTTACCGTACCACCTCAAATTAAGTGGGCCAGGTTGATCACCGCTGTCATAGACCGCTAAAGTTGGGAACATAATTAGGTTAAAATAAACAGATCGTAAAAAGCCACAAATAATTTTAAAGTGAGTGGTGCTTATCTTAATAGATGTCTTCATGTATATGTATCCTCCTTTGTGTCCTGTGGAAACACTTGCAAACCAAGTTCCAATTTATTTGGTTTAAAACTTTTTAAAAATTGCAAATTGCAGGTCAATTACACAAAAAGCACAATTTCAAGATTGAAAACTGAATCTATTAATTAAAATATGTATTCTGACAATTTTTTAGGCTGATTAAATCCAATCTAACAGGGTTATTCACTAAAAGCCGAAGAGCTCGAAAAACGCGTGAAACCGTGATCGCGACTCAAGATAAACTTGAGAAGCATGAATTTTACAAAATTACCCCTGCTATCCCCTACCGCTACTATGTCTCCTTTGCAATCCATTTATCTGCCCTTCCCTCTCCTCCCACCCCTCCCCTGCGTGTCCTTTCCCATGTGTCCCCGTTCTCGTCTAATTTCCCCTAAAGCGCCCTTCCCCTCCCAAGACCACCGCTCCTGTATTTCCTTCCCCCTCACTCATTCTCACCCTGCCGCTAAACTAAATGAAATACACTCATTTATCAAACAACTCGCGCGCTATCTGTTCTCAATTCAATTACAAAATTACAATTTCAAAGCGTTTTTAAAAGAAAAAAAACATTTTACATGTGATAAACAGATTTAGACTAACAGCAACAAAGTTTGCCGTTTGAATTGTGCTTCATTGATGTTAAACATATCGATTTTCGAAGTAATTCTTTTTAACAACAAGACAGCTCTTCCGACTGGCATAACCGTAGGTAAAGCGTCGATGACACAGGGCGAGCTTACAAGCTACTATCTACTAAGTTTAAAAGCGGGTAAATCGGCGAGTGAGATTGTCATGATGACACACAAAACTGTCCACTCGCTCAGAAGCGTAGGAAACTGAGGACGCTGCTACCGCCAGTAACAAGAATAACGACGCCTGCGTGAACTAATTCTTCAGATGTTTGACAGTCGAAATCAGCTGTTTATCGGAAGCCATATTGGAAACATAAATAAACCAATCACGAGCAAGCAGAGCAAGCGTGTAGGCGAGTAAAGTTGACGACCTTTCAACTTTTTTTCATAGATTGCTGCTAGTCACTGCTAGTTAGCAAGTAACACGACGACACTGGGCGAGTTTACTACCAGATAGTGAATTTCCCAGATAGTAGCTTGTAAACTCGCCCTGTGTCATCGACGCTTAAGTTAGTTCTGCAAGCCGGGAGATAAAACAGTCTATGCTGTCGGTGACGGAGATAACCATCGGGAACACTGAAACTAATGCTCTCCATGATAGCCGAGTTTTCGAACAATCCAAGAATCAGTCTGAAGAAATTTGTTACGATGAGCACATCCTTTCTGACCCGTAGACGGTTCATACCGAGCATGCCCAAGAGAAAGACGGTAGAGTTGTAGAGTAGAGCCACGGGTAGAAGCCATTCTCCTTCAGGTAAGGAAATCATTTGTTTTAATTTTTTATATAAAGTTCACAACGCCAGAGCTCACTATCACATACAGAAACTATTACGGGTATGCGCACAACAAATCACCAAAGTTTCATGGCAATCGGATGAATGGTTTAGGAACGGATAAGGGACAAACAAAGAAACATTTGTTTATATATATATTAAGATTAACAAAGGGATGATGTCTAAGCAATTGAAAAGAAAAATAAAGTTCGATCACAAGATACACACAAGATCTGTAAAATAAATCACACATATACAGAAATAACTATTCACACACGACCTAACCCGTATAAAATAAATAAATATAATAGAATCCTGTCAAATTTAACTCTATGAATAGATTAGACAGAATTTACTTGTTTACTTCATCTCCTCCAACAAATTATATGATAACTCTCTTTAAAAGATTTACCCACCCTTCCAATCAACTTTCTGTTTTAATTTCGATTCAAATTAATATGTATTTTACCTTAAGAGCGTTTAACCAGCCAGCGGACGAAAATCCACATTTCGTCGAAAGTTGTTCTTAGGATCGTGCAGGGCGGTTACAATGAGAAAGATTAATTATTCTCCGTACCAGCTTTTTTAAATTATAACTCAATATCGAATTTATTTCAATCCAAATTAGCTTTAATTTATACCTTCATCCAAAAATGCTGAAAGGCGTGATTTTTTTTTTTTTTTTACATTAACTCCACACAGGAGGCCCTGAGGAAAATAATTTCCCTCAGGGCCTATGTCATCTGGGATGCTGTGTGGAGGGTCTTTTTGAGGAGAGGAAGGAATGAACATTGGTCTTGAAGAGACCCATGTTGTAGGAAGGAGGAAACACAGAGGCCGGCAAATCATTCCACAGCCGAGCTGTTGAACACAAGAACGAGTCGAAGAAACGACCCGTTCTCATGTGACAAATGTCAACTGTGTACAAATGTTGGGCACGCGTTTGGCGTGTTTCCCGACTATGCACCGGTGCCGAAGGGATCAATGATGCTAGTTCCTCGGAGCATCTTCCATTGTAATACCGGTAGAACAAGGATAGCATTCCCACCCGACGCCTGTGCTCTAAAGATTGCAATCCGTCTGTTAAGATGGGAGAATCTATCAAACGGACCGCCCGTTTCTGCACAGAGTCGAGGGTATTTTTCAGGTATTTTGGAGCTCCAGACCAGAGGTGGCTGCCAAATTCAACCGTGGGGCGCACTTGCGATTTGTACAGGGTTAGCAGTTGTGTACTTTTAAAGTATCTGCGGGCCCTGTACAGTACGCCCAGTTTTTGGGAGGCTAACTTTACTCTGGCTTCGATGGAGCCCCCATACCTGAGCTGGTCACTTAGGGTTACACCAAGCATATCAATGGAGGGCCTGTTCGGAAGATTGCTTCCGTTGAAAGAGACTAGATTTTCATTGCGATCCCTTTTAGACGTAATCATACAAGATTGGGTCTTTGAAACATTAAATTCAACGAGATTATTTTTACCCCAAGAGAAAACACTCTCGAGGTAACCGTCCATTCTTTGCTTCAAAGCCTTACGAGCTGTTGGAGTTTGTGAGCCCTTTGGGGGCTTGTCAAACAAAAAGCTATCATGAACTGTACTGTCATCCACGTAACAGTGAATTGGTGCACATGACAAAAGGTCGTTGATGTGCAACAAAAACAGAGTTGGAGACAGAACCGATCCCTGCGTGATGATAAAACTATTAAAATAATGTACTTTTTGTAATTATTTTTTTTGAAATAAGTATTTATCATTTTTCAGTAATGTCTAAATTTAATAAGAATGTTAAAAACATCTGAAATATATTATATGTAAGTGCGCAAATAAATACACAAATGGCCCAATTTTCGTCAAGAAACACATGTACGTACATATTTTTTAATGATTTTATTGAAACTAAAATTAAAATTCTAAAACATAGATTTGCTAGATAATGTATTGATTTATTTTACTGCATGATTATATTATTTGAAATGGGCGTGGTATAATACAAAATCTTTTTTGAAAATTTAACAAATCTGCCAACGACCTATGGAAATAACCTTATTATACTAAAAATTTAAAAAATTTCTTAAAATTTGTTACATGCGAATGCTAGATAAAAGAACAACCTTTCGAAATCCATTTATTTTTTTTTGTGAAAAAAAATTCAAAACGTCTAAAATCTGATTTGAAAATGACATATTTCTGTTTTCTCTGGTAATGCCCTCTTAAATACTCTTGTAACTACAATATTAATTTATATTGTTACTCTGAGTTGTACGCCTGTCTCGACACAGGTATATCCTAGTGAGACAGGCATCAAAAAACCCAACGTACATATACTTTTTTATAGATAAATAAATAAAAATTTAAAAAAAATATTAAAACAACATTTATTTCAGCTTTGAAAATGGGGAATATTAAAAAAATATTGTTAGGTTATATGTAACCTGAGTAGGTATCGACGTTTTTTACCATCTTTTTCTTCTATCTTCTAAACATTTTTAACTCATTTATTTTAATTAATTTTTAGTACGCAATGCTTTTCTTCATTGAATTAATTTTTACTGATTTTTTATTTTCGCTCAACCTTAGGCAAAGTAACAAAAACAGATGCTGTGCATTTCGTCATATTTGAAATCAATTGTTATTATAACAAGCCCCTCTAAGTAGACTTGTTGTATGATTAGTTATGATATTGGTATGAATATATATATTGGTATGATATTGGTATACTATATACTTGGTATGACTTGTTATATTGTAACATAACTATTTCGTGAGCAGGTTCTGCTCAAAATAGGTACTGTTTATTGTCTATGCTTTATTTTTTTTTTATTTTTTTTTTTACTTTGTTGGTTGGCCAAACTGCAAGGGGACCGGAAACGTCATTCGAGGAAAGATGGCGGGCGACATCACGTAATTTTTTGGGGCGAGAGGAGATTTTTGAGGAGTTTTTTTGTTATGAAAGATTCTAGTGCGATGTAGCCTAGAATGAGTTTTATTTTTCGTTCTGTGAGTGTGTGACGACTCAAATGGCATGGAAGCCTGATTATTTTATTTAATTCCTCGCCGGATGCCGAGTGATTGCTTGATCCGCGTGCGGAAGTGAATTTAAACTGTAATCAACGGGCGATGTATTGATTACTTTGCTCTCCTTTGGCCGGTGAGATTTCTACACGCCGCTTGATGGGTGTAGATCAGCTGTGCCTGTTTGTTGGGTGGAATCCCTTTGAATGAAGCGGTTTTGCGACTCGGGGGAGTGCGCCGACATTGATTGCTTTGCTCTCCTTTGGCCGGTGAGATTTCTACACGCCGCTTGATGGGTGTAGATCAGCTGTGCCTGGTTCTTGGGTGGATTTCCTTTAAACTTGTAGCCCCATGACGTGCTGGACGGTGTCTTGGGGATTGCTGTCGTCGTTTGGAGGAGTGTCACGACTGTCACGGCGACGGGACGTGTGCGGTATTAAAATTAAACGTAATTTGTTGACTCTCTCTTTCTACATCAGTTGATAGATGCTCAAGGTATTTATGTTTTGTTTACTTTTCCTTGGTTCAATTTTTCCCTTGCAAACTGCAATAAAGTTAACATTAATTTTCACTAGTAAAATAAGCGTCTTTTATATGCATGATCTCTAAATCCTTATCTCCACTATCCTGCGATGGAGTTCTACTTGCTCTGAGAAGACAGCGGTCGGATGACAAAAGGTATAGGTACTAACTACACAAAATTTATATTACCTTATAAAAAGTACATTTCAATATATTTATTTATACTTTATACTATTGAAACTAAAATGCAAATTGGTATCAGCTTCGCACTAGGAAATGATTGCATTTATTACCTAGTGTTTAATGTTTAAAGCGATAAAAACTCTAGCATCAAAGTTAAATACCCATTCTATTTATCAACTGAGTGCTAATTAATTAAATCATTACCGGTAAAACTTCTTTGAATTAGCACCTTGAATAATTCCAAATGAAAAATTAAATATTTACGAACAAATCAATCACTGTCGTGGGCGTTACTTAAATAAACAGTATTAGTACAAGCACAAAAAAATTAAGCCTTCACCGGGCCCGAAAGCCTTGGAAAATATTATGAATATTTTAAAGAATATAATACTGGTGTTCAATCATTTACATATGTAAGTAGGTACCTGCGTACGTACCTACATATCATTATATATAATATTATTATTATGTCAGAAAGTAAGTACGTGTATTTCTTCACTTTTCAATTATCTACACCTCCGTCAAAAAGATTACTTGGCAATGAAATACTAAACACTAGATGAGTGACAAGAGAATTCTCTAGTGTCTACAAAGTAAGGCAACAATCGAACGTGTACTCATATATCATTCTTTGTCGTATAACCCAGACTTGCAACAGTGCAACACCCATATAATATTTGAATTAGACATTCCTGTTTTAATAGGACGATATTCACTACTCTTCACGTTCCATACATGAGAACTTTTTTTAGAGAAATACAAATATTCACGGGTTACAAATAACCTGACATCATTATATCATTCTAAAAAAAGTAACCGAATTGCGATTGTAATTTCAAGTTGCAGTTACCTTGTACAATTGTGCGTACCTAGGTACCTTTCAACAAACTTGTAAACATAAATTAATGCTCATTAAAAAAATGAAAGGAGTTAATAAGTTACAAATAAGTTTTACATCTCTTTTATGTTGGCAGTGACAAGCTTCCTATTGCCCTACGTAATTTTCACAAAAATTTCCCGAAACTTTATCATTCTCAGCGAGAACGTGGAAATAATAAATTCTTAATTATACTCGATTTTAAGAAATATTCCAGTGACGTAGAGCAGGAGAGAGAAACAAATGACGACCAATGCAAAATCAGAACAAAAAATGGTCCCAATTATAAGCACTAACAATCCAGCGTCTGATTTAAATGATTTTCATAGTAGACGTGCAGACTGTAGGAGACGCCTACGCAACGGGGAAATTGGCACCAACCTTTTGCGTCAATATCAATGTTGAATACATTTTGTATTGAAATAATAAAAGTGTATTCGAAAGGTGAAATACAAAATTCTCAATTACATTAAATTGAAAGAGATAGCCCAATGATGGGAAGAGGGAGGAGAAACAAATGACGATCAACGCAAAATCAAAACATAAAAGAGTCTCAAATATTAACGAATAATCCAACGTTGATGAAATGATTTTCATAGTAAACATGCAGTCTGTAGGAGACGCCGATGGGGAGATTGGCACCAACCTTTCGCGTCAATATCAATGTTGAATACATTATGTATTGAAATAATAAAAGCGTATCCGAGAGGGCCAAGCAATCAATTTGTTTTCTGACACATGTCAATCCTAATCAAATGCGCTCGTTATTTATGTCTCGGCCATAAATAATTCAGAACTTTAAATTTAAATCGTAGACTAGGCGGAAGATTGCCACAAACTTTGCATACTTGATACACGAACCTGTCAGTTGCATATATTTTGTACGCAAACCTGTCAGTTGGGGATATTCGTGATACGCCGTAAGTGTTTAATGACAAGTACAATTATTTAGTTCTGCAGGGTGATTGACATTTGACTGATGGAATTAGAAATCAATATAAATCACACGCTAATTCGTGGCCTAACCCTAGGAATTACGGTTTGATGATTTAAGTGATTTGATTGTGGCACGCTGATAACACGTCAAATTATGTGTTTTTTGATTATGTAATGTGAAAGCCCGAGTAAAAGGCGTCAAATAAGATATCAGAAATTACAAATATGGAAAAAAATTGTTTATTCTAACTACTTTGTTTTGATTTTTGATCCCAAATTTTATCAAATTCTGATTATTTGGTTGTAACTGTCTATATAGTTAGAACCCAACAACACCCTAATAATAAAACCAATTCTAAATAAAAATTAACTTACTAATTCGAAATACAAAAGTTCCTGCAAATTTATATTTATAGTATAATTTGTATTTCACCGATTTCTCACAGTTCTAGCACAGAACTGTGAGAAATCGATGAGAAATTGGAAAAAATCAAAAAATACCAAATTACATTATTTTGTTCTACTCAGCAGGTTAATGTTTTGTATGTACAATTGCGATAAAAGCGCCACTGTTTACTAGAGATGGGTAAGTTCTGCCTCCGAGACGTGCTTCCTTTTAAAAGTACTTCATTTTAAGAGTTCTTGGAGGAGGTCCTGGGAGCCACTCCCGACTCCCGAATGTCTCCAGCCGAGCCGCTCGGGTTCCACCCTAGCCGGACCTCGGAGCCGGAGCCCGCAAAAGAACTTGAACGCGCGACCTACTCCCTACTCGCGCGTGGCTCGGACCGAGACGCACGGGTTTGCCGAATGCGAACGCCTTAGGCTTGTTGAAAAAGTATCGATATATCGATGTATCGATATTTTTAATTCAATATATCGATATTTTAAGCCGCTATATTTTGATCCGATATATCGATACAAAATATCCAATATAGAAAATTGTATCAAAAACGATATTTTTTATAAATTTTTGTAACTAAAGTCACTAGAATCCAAAACCGTATAGGAACGAACTCATGACATCTGGCGGTTGAAATTTTAACTATTAATTGCTTACAAATCTATTGTATTTGCATTGATATTTGTGATCACTAATACTATCTCATATGTTTAGAAATGTTTTGTTGGTTCCCAATTGTCAATGATTATTGACTATACCTTGTTCCAAACACGAAGTCCTTTTTGACAGATTAATATTGTTACTGAGACGCATACAAACTTTGTATGCGTCTCAGTTTACATACAAGTTAGAAGATAGCTTTTTAGTTTCGATATTTTTGTAATTATTACCTTATAAAAATACCTTAATTTTTATTGAGATTTGTGTACATTAAAATAATGCACATTGTGTATAAAATTTATTATTGATAATATTGAGCTGAATACACTATTATTTTAAAAACGCAAAATCTTTTGAAAATTTGACCGATATATCGATATTTTTTCCTCGATATATCGACGTCGATATTGATATTTTAATAAATATCGATTCATCGATATATCGATATTTTTTTTCACTTTCGACATCCCTAGAATGGCTCGGACCGCTGCGCCGCCGCATCCGACTCGCGAGTGGCTCGCACCGCCACGTTTCGGGTACAAGTACTGGACAGGGTTCTTTAGGAGTAGTCGATTTTAAACGGGGGTAGGAGTAGAAACCGCTTCGCGCGAAGAACCCGAGTTCAAGAGCCCACTCCAGCTGAATCTACAATAAAATACATCCTGGTATTTTGTTTCTGTCGGCAAAAAGTTCACGTTTTGACAATTATTATCTAAGGCAGACTCGTGATCACGGATAGTCCAATTTTGGAAATTGTAGGTACGCATAAAATAATTTTCTGTAAAAAATATATATTTTTTTTTAAAGAAAGACAAGCATTCGCGGGATATGATACGAATAACCTGAAATTCGAAAATATCCTACTTTCTCTAAAGCGAAAAATGTTGCTTGTGTCGTGAAGGGGAACTTAGCCGGCCGAGGAATTGAACCCACAACGCCTTGGTTGGACCCAGGCGCCCTGCCAACTCAGCGACTGACCGATAAAATTATACGTGGGTACCGCAAGTCTGAATTCTCCAGCAAACACTTCCAATTTTGAAAACGACACTTAAATTCAAAGCAAATCCGAGTTCTCGAGCTTATTGAACCGGTGTTAATAATAAACAGACGGAGCTGCACATCAAAACCATAAAGGTCGAAAACAATAAGCGTGTACTTTTTGTGTTCCGATTTTATATTCGTTGAAAATGTAGTATCTGATAAAGATTCTAAAATATTTATTCAATGTACCTCCTGGAAACTTCTGATGCGATTACTGCAATATTAAATTCTGCTCTTTGCCCAAGAGAGTATCTGCGCTATAAAATGAAGCATGGTCATAAAAGGTTCCAATTTACGGAATCATTTAATTATAAACTTTTAGAATAATTAAATAAAATGATTTACTTGCCTAGTACCAATCGTGTGATTAGGATTATTCACCGGCGGAAATGAGTGCCGGTAATAATAACATTTTATGTTCATTCTAGGTAGGTACAATAAAATAATCGTGTTCGTGGAAATACATTGAATAACCTTTCTATTATGGCGGTATCAATGGTTCTTAATACAGCTGTAAACGTAAAGACATTTCGGCAGGGTTCGTCAAACTTTCCGCAAGGTTTAACATATCAAATTCATAGACAACTACGTTAGTGATACGATTTTACGCGTTCTTCTCCGAGAACAAGTTGCACCAGTAAACATGTACTAGGGGCAGTCAAAAAATAATGACTTCTATTTTTTTCTCCTTTAATTGTCGAGATATAAAAAATGCAATTGCGTGGGTTGAAAACTACAATGATTAATTTGTTACTTTTCAATATTATCTCCGTCCATTTCCACAGATTTCGTGTATCACAGCATTGTAAAAAGCAAGGTCATATCCAGAACACCATCGCCATAACTTTTCCGGCCGATCACATAGTTTTGATTTTTTTTACCCTTGGCGACGCAATTTGTGTGACGCAATTCCATTGACTGCCTCTTTGATTCAGCATCAAAAAAATGAATCCGTATTTCGTCTCCGGTCACAATTTTTTCCAGAAACTAAGCGCTGCAAGTGCTGTGAGGCTATGGTTTTTCTTGTTTTTTGCTTTGGCCCGTTAACTTGATTGGTACCCACCTTGCACAAACTTTTATTGAATAATCAGTTGTCGAATAATCGTCATCACACTGCGAGAAACAATGCTGCAATTATTGAGAGAAATAATGCGACAGGTAGTTCAAATTAGTAGTTAAATCTTTAAGTTGACAAACTTATTTAAAGTAGGTACTCCCCTAATAGTTTGAATCGAATCAAGAATTTCAGATATTTTAAATAGGTACCTATGTTAGGTACCAAATTTAATATACATGAAAATTGGAAATTTGAATAAAAATTGTAAAAGGTGGCACGCGGGCTGTTTAAAAACTGTATATACTGGGATTGAATATATGGAAAGAGGGAGGGAGGGAGTGATGGTGGAGGGAGTGATGGTGGAGGGATGGGGAGTGGAGAGGGGGGGTGGGGATGAGGGGGGGGGGAGGGTGGAATGGGTTAGGGGGATAGGGAGGGGGGAGGGATGGCGGTGAGAAGGGAGGGGGGGATTTAGAGGAGGCGGAGTGGGAACCCCCCATACACCATGCGAGCGAAGCCGCGGGAAAAAGCTAGTACATATATAAAAATTAATGTTTCTTTATTTGTCCCTTAATGGCAACCTAAGCCATTCATCCGATTGCGATAAAACTTTGGTGATTTGATGAGCGCTTGCCCTCGATTATTTCTATGTACGTATAATGGTGAGTTATTGTGAGTTATTGTGCGCATTGGTGAGTTATTGTGCGCACGCCCGCGAAGGTTTCTTTATATGTAGGTGAGCTCTGGCGTTATGAAATTTGTAAACAAATTTTGCAATAGGTGGTGTGCGAGTTGTTTGAAAAATGAGTATATTTTAAAAAGAGGCAGGAAGGAAAGGAGGGAGGGAAGACAGAGTGGAAGACGGGGAAGGTGGAAGGGGAACGCAGGAGTAAAAGGGGACGTGGGAGAGGAACGGGGTTGAATGGCAAAAGGCACGCAGGGAAAAACAATTTCTTTCTGGCATTGCAATGCAAGAAAACACAGAACCGTCTTTCATCATGATGATACTCAAATGGGATTACGATATTCGATGTCAGGCAAGTATAAGAGAGATAGAGCGCTTCGTATATTGGCTAGAACAAAAAATACTAAGCCAATGGCGACATAGGTTTGCATTCAAATCTGCATGAAAGGCATTTACAATTTTAGGTTATGTTTATTTAATATGTTCATTTGAATCAACCGACTGTAAGCTGTGAATTTTGAAAATGAATACGCAACGGAAATTAATGTTATTATCAATAATTTATGATTATGGCAGTCAATTCGCATAAAAACCTTCAGCATTAACACGTTTATAAATGATATTTTAATGGAACCAATTAAATGTACGAACTTCTCTACACTAAAAATAAGTACTAAGTACTGACGATTAAATCAATAAAATTATGCTTTCAACATCTCAATAACTTACAACGGTAATGCCATTGAGAATAACTCGTAAGATTGACTAACACAGAGCCAAAAAGTGTCCCGTGTCAAATAATACAACCGTACTTAAAATTTAAAAAAAAAAACACAATACAGTGGACCCGCGGTAAACCGACAAACGTTTTGCAGGGCGGTGTCGAATTATCGAATTTGTCGGATTATAGAGCACTGCCTAAGACCCTCTATAGTCGGGAATTTTTTGAATAAGGGTACCTTGTAATCCGACAAATTACAAATCAAAGAATCTATTTGAACTACGAATCAAACTCCATACTAATCATACTACGACAAAGAGCAAAAACCAAATCTCTCATGTTGAGTTCTTTTAACGTTTTTTTCTATATGCTGGTTCTTAGATACGGCTCTCAGAAGTAGGTTTTTCTTATAATCTTGCTTGACAAACTGAATAATATTCTGATCCTATATGTCGGATTACAGGGGGCGCCGGATTAACCGGGGGTCGGATTACCGCGGGTCCACTGTATA
This sequence comes from Limnephilus rhombicus, assembly GCA_929108145.2. Lineage (NCBI taxonomy): Eukaryota > Metazoa > Arthropoda > Insecta > Trichoptera > Limnephilidae > Limnephilus > Limnephilus rhombicus. The sequence goes on from OV815278.1 coordinate 29,038,496, forward strand.
GGTAATATATCACATGATACATGAATAATGAGGTCAGGAGTGATTTCTAACAGAGTTTTTTTGTTCATAAATTAACTTTGTAATTTATTATAAGTCGCAAGTATTCCACCAATTTTTTTCTGTTTTTCATTAGTTCCACAAATAATTTCCCTTAGGGCCTATGTCATCTTTGGGGATGCTGTATGGGGGTCTTTGAAGGAAAGGAAGGAGATGAAGTTCAGGGAAGGAAAAATGTATGAGGAATGGGTAGGAATCTGGGGGTCATTCTCTCCACGAGAGACGGACGTATGAATCCATCCCTCCCACTGCGGTGCAAAGCGATGCTCCGAGAGAATTCTGCTGGAAAGCTCAAAAGGTCTCCCTCAATCAGTCTCTCCCGATCCGGCCTGCCACTCAGCTGGTAGGCGATGCCTCCACCGCCAAGACCCTGACAAACCTCACCCTATGAACACGGGCACCCCTGCAAAGTCGCCAAACGTAGCGAACCACTTGAGGTGACCTATGACAGAGGTGTTGATTGTCCAATAAATGGCTTCAAACATGTCCGTTATGCTAACATGATCTGTAGATACACATCCTTTAGGCCCGGGCTGTAGGATCATATTGCGATCTCTTGATCGAATATGAGTTTTGACATATTTGAACCTTCGTCATATCCAGGCACGACGTTGGCTACATAGATGGATCGGTACATCATCATCCAATACGGTCCTGCTCTAGGAGAATATTTGCCTGACCCGCTTGGAGTTTGACCCAAGAAGTTAATAGAAAAGACCCATCTAGTCTGTTACTTTTCAAAGGATAAACAGACAGAAATTAAAATGTAAGTAAAAACCCTGACCACACCAAAGGGCCCCCAATTAAAAACCCGGTTGAATCATATTGATTGGCCTGATAACCTGGACATGTACTAGTTTATATAGGCCGTAGCCTAAATTATCTAAGTGTAGAGGATACTTAATGATGATGAAAAACGTCTCCACAACTATATTATTTTTGTTCTTGTCAGACGAAAGATCACTATATCCACGTGCTTCCTGATAAAACTCTGGTATCTACACCCAACATTTTTATGTTAAAACATTTATATATATAAGTACATACCTACTTTTGATATCAATTCTAGTTAAGGTTTTTATTTGCTATTTAAAGTGGAAGGAAAAATTTAACAACGAATAATATATTTCGTCTGAAACATTCGATGAATGGAGAGGTTTCACATCTGCGGGCGGCGTTTTGTCCATACAAACGTATTTTTCCCAAATTTTCCCTCTGAATGTAGACACCGCTGCAAATGTTTAATTTAATTTTAAAATTTATTATATTATAGTTAGCGACCACCACATCAACAGACTTTCAGTATACAAACTAGACAACGTTAAAAAAAAACTTTAAAAATCGGTCCAGTTTTGGAGGAGAAAAAAGGGGAAAGCAAAACCTCAATTTTGATGATTTTATTTAGGCATTATCGGTATTATACGGTATATACGGTGTGAATGAATGTAAAGTATAGTAAGTATTATGTTATCAATGTTGTGTTTGTCTTTAATTAGTGATAGCATCAACCATGTTCAGTGTAATTGTATCTGTGAAAGCTTTGTTGTGAATCACTGTTGTCAAACCTAATAAAAAAAATAATAAAAAAGGTAAAGCGAAGCATTTAAAATTAAGTATAATCACTGAAGAGATAAACTGACAAGTGTTTTGTGAGCGTTTCCGTGCGTCCGAAGTATGCTGAATTTTTCCTTTCTTAGTCAAGAAGATTTTTTAAATTGAGTGAAGCCGTGTAACCCGATAACTCATTTTCTTGCTGTTTTGTAGTTGGTTCCTGAAAACTGTTATACTTTCAAACAAATTTCACTTCCCGAACGAATCACTGCTTTTGCCATAATATAATGTTGAAATCGTATATTTATTATTACTTAGGTATCTATCCTAAGAAATGCATTTGTAGTTCTTACGTCATCATTCACTCATGTCAGATCTATTAAAATACAAAGGGTCTGGTACCCATAACAAGAGGCCTCTTTCTGACGAAATAAAAATGTTAAAAGGCTTCGAGTTACACCTCCAGCCGGAATCACAAGCAGATAAGGCCCGCCATCAAAACCCAAAACCGGTAGCCCGTACCTGTCCCAAACGAACTAAAATGGCAGGTGTTTTAAACAGCCTAATTTATTTAAATTAAGTCCCGTCTAGACGTATGTATTTAATGTGTTTGATTGCATTGTACCAATTAAATGTCTTGATTACTAAGTCCCCGCAGTAATTTATTGCTGTTTTTTTTACATTTTTAATTTATTTTCTTTGGTAGATACCTACCTACTGGCGTCTAATAGAATCTAAGAATTTTATACTATAAACTTGGCATAAGTTTATATTATTTATAATTAGCTTATCATTTTGGCAATAGATTTGGGAATATTGTAGACATGTTTGCAGATTCCGTATTAGTTATAAAACGAAGTCTTTATAATTACTTTAATGAAATGTATGCTTTTAATTTTAATTAATTTTATATTTTACTATTAATGTAATCATTATATTTTGTGAACTACGTACCTGCCTAACTATTATTATCTATCTTTGTATAAGCCCACTAGGGCGTAAATAAATAAATAAATAATCAGTCCAAAATAAAATTATATTACAAACTTTAACTTTCTGTTTTATGAGAAAACTAAAATGTTATTGCATACATTAAAAGTACATATAAATGGATCCAAGCTGCATTTCAAAATTCTGAAATGCATAACAGCTTAATTTTTTTTTGCTTCTCTCGTAAAGTTGCCAAAATGGCCTTAATTTACTAATTAAGGTGGCGGTTTGTTTGTTTCCTGTGCAAAAAATATTTCGTTCTTCCTTTAGTTACACTTTTGTCCGCTTTTACAAAAGTCTTTAATTCCGAACTGTTTTATTTGGAATACATTATTCCACGAAGGTATACTTACTGAATGTTAAATTGATTACTCGCTTCTAAGTCGTCCATTAATTACCCTGGGCGTTTCCTTTTACAATCTCATCGCATTATAAGTCATGATAATTATTTACTTCCATCTTGACGTGTGGTGAAGACGGCGTACAATATTTTTTCTTAGACAGACGTCATTTATTATCGTCTTTGAGAATGAATGTCGATAGGCGTCTGGCTGGGCCACAGAACACGGAAGAGAATAGAGTGGCAAGTGATCTACGATTCTTATTTTTAAACTGTTCCGTAGAAAGTTAAAAAGTTTATTCATTGCCGTATGTAGTATTTTTTTGTTTTTAGTTGAAGGATAGTGTTGAGTTGTTTTAAACAATATCTTATCTTAAAAGGAAGAGTTGTTTTTTTACACCTTTATAAAGTGTACTAAAAATGCCTATGACTGTATCAAAAATATTGTCTTGAATTTATGGTTTTGAAGAACGCTTTAACAAATTACTGGAATATATCATTAGCAGGGCGTGTGAAAGATGCATCTAAAATACAACTAATAAAATCATGTTTAAAAAAAATAACAGATAAGTTAGATACCCTCCATTGGGGTGAATGGAAATGGGTGGAGTGAAACTGGCCACCGTGCTTTCATCGTCTTGCGCACGCTATAGCTCCGTCAACAGAAGTGATGGTTTGACGTAGGGTGTCTACTTCTTTCCATAAAACCTTTCCAAGATACATTTTTTTTTGGAGAAATGCTTTTTTCCAAATTTGTCCTTCGTTACACACATTCCGTTCTCGTAGCGCTGTACTAATTAACATATATATTTCAGTTGTTGTAAGTTCTATTGAACCAACTGAAAGATCATTATTTTCTATGATGGTGTTGTTCAACATGGATCACGCCAATGTCAGGAATTTATATGAACATTAAAAAAAATTGTATATTTTACGGGAATTTGTCAAAAAACAAACAGATAAAATGAACAAAAAAATTAGAAACACTCAAAAGTGCAAGACTTTTTTTTATATTTCTGGTTCCTATGGAATTATCGAAGAGTTCGCCTGCCTTGATAATTAATTTCTGATTTTGGAATGTATTTTCTATTAAGTTATTTTATTTGGTATCTACACAATTGCTTAGTAGTCAAAAACTAAAAACTTCCAGTTCTTTTGCCACACCTGTGTAAAAAGCCATGTAAGAAACGTCATAATAATACCACTCTAGTCATATCAATGTTCAGTGCAGGATTAACAGGCAGCCGGGAATTTGATTAAGAATTCGTGTTAGGGAATAAACATTTATAATGTCCTTTTGTTATCGCTGGCAGGAATCATTATTAATAGCTGTTTAGAACAAATATTTCCTTTGCTTCTGGTGGCGGCCGCCCGTAGCCTGAAGCATCCATCGACCTATCAGAGATGGAATGCTGAGACGTCAGAGGAATCTCCCAGTACGAGGCTATCATCATTTTACCGTTTAATCTTAACAGGTGACATACGTTTTGTTTGATTACTTTCTTTTTAACGGGCTATAATGCAATAATATTTTGCTTCTTAATATATTAACATTATTAATTTTTTTAACTACCTTGTTATAGGGAAGTTAAATTACCGACATACTTTAAAACCAAGCACACCATATTTTTTTACATAAGCTCCTTACAGAAGATCATAGGCAAGGCTCTAAACTAGTAATCCGGAGGTCGCGGGTTCGAATCGATTTGTGTTTTGACAAATAAATCATTAAAAATAATACATGTTACTTTTTCGGCACGTTCCAGAGTATTATTATATTCTCCGTATTTCCCTGGTGTAAGACCACCATTTAGAATTGAAACGCTGCTTGAAATATCTTTAGCCGTCTTTGGTGACTAGATCTTAATAGTCAGGTACTTCCCCACCCTCACTATCCACATCTACTTCCTCTCTCCACTTACCTCTTGGGGGGTTGGGACTCTTATGGGGTATTCACATTAAAAAATAAGATTCTGAAGAAAATAATTTCCCTCAGGGCCTGTGTCATCATTGGGGTATGCTGTGTGGGGGTTAAATGAAGGAAAGAAAGTTCATTGATAGAAAAAGATATGAAGCGTGGGTAGGAATTTGGGGTCAGTGTGTCCAGGAGTGACAGATATACGAATACATCCTTCCCATTGTGGTGCAAAGCGATCTTCCGAGAGAGTCCTGCCGGAGAGCCTAAAAAGTCTCCCTTGACCAGTCTCTCGATCTGGCCACGCAGTTGATGGGCAGAAGCATTCGCCTCCAAGATGCTAGGTCACTAAACGTAGCGAATCACTTGAGGTGATCTATGGCAGAGGTGTTCGTTATCCAATATATGGTTCCCGGGGCGGCGGTACCCGTACCCGCCTCCCAAATTGAACTTATGCCTATATTTAATAAACACAAACCATTGTGATTTATTTTATTATTGGAAAAAAAATTCACGACCTGGTCATTTAGAAGTAGATAATTACTGAGTTTTGACAGGCATAGTCAAATGTTAGACTTAGACAGTTTATAAGAGGTCAGTCTAATTATTATTATTTTTTATTTTTTTTTCAAAGCAAGCAAACACATTGTGACTTGACATTTTAAATAAAAAAACAGAAAATACTTTGTTTTAGGTCATTTTATTGTTATTTTTTTCCGTCTACCGGTTTCGGTACCTCCGTACCATCATCAGGACTGAATATAAAAATACTAAGAAATACAGGATAATGCACTTAGGTATATATATATATACAAGTTGTGAAAGAAAGAGACAGTAACTTAAAGTAAGACAGTGCGGAAATATTTAAGAAAGAAAGAGACAGTAAATTAGAGTGGGACAGTGCGTCAGTTGTGGGAGGGAAGTGGGGGAGGAGAGAGTGGGATAACGAGAAACATACTTACGAGTATAATAGGGGTGAATGTTAAATTTAGTTGATTATTAATGATTTCAGCCTTTGTATTAACTGATTTATTTTTGGATTAACTGAATTATTTTTACACGATACCTAAAAGTCTCTATTGACGGAAGGTAGTGGAACTATAATATCCTCATTTGGGTAATGCTCAAATAATATAACCGAGCCAGTTAAAGCATGGATCATTTCTAATTAAGGGAAGGTTGCGTTCAATTCGTTATTTTAGAAAATTACTGTTTTTAAAATCCTAGGCCACGCCTTACTAGAGTGCCCATTTTTTTTTACAAGAGCTCCACAGAGGAAGTCCTGAGGAAAATAAATTCCCTTTGGGCCTATGTCATCTTTGTGGATGCTGTGTGGAAGGAGAATTCTAGGAAAGAAAAAGTTTGAGGGGTGGGTAAGAATCGGGGGTTCAGTGTGTTCAGGTCATCCGAAGACAAACCTAGACAAACCTCACCCCACGAACCCGGGCGCCCCTGCTAACTCATCAAACTTAGCAAATCACTTGGGGTGACCTATGGCAGAGGCAGTGGTTCCAGGGGTGGCGGTACCCTTTCCAGTACGTACGAATAACACCACCGGCCTAGACAGCCTTGTTGTATGTACTTTATGATAATTTTAATCACATATTTTATGCTTCTTATTACTGTTATTAAAAATATAAATACATATTAAGATTGCCATTTTTAAAAGGCGCTATAACTGGACCCTGTTCTCAAAATGTTTTGGTCCCATCATAGCAACCAAGTGATCGGAACTAGGCGACAGTGGTCCAAATTATGCAACCCTATTTTTTCTGTTTTTTTCTCTGCCTGTGACGCGTAATGAAAAGTTCTAAAATTCTCTGACTAATCTTATTATTAAATGAATAAACGTCGTTTTTGAAACAATTATTATTTGCCAATGTACCGAGACTAAGGAGCTATACGTTTACAAAGTTAGGTAGTCCGATAATCGCAACCTTCCACGTGGTCCCCCACATAGATAAATTGTTGCACTGGAACACTCGGATTTTGAATCACAAATATCCTACTAATATTATAAAGGCGAAAGTTCGTATGGATATATGGATGTAGGATGTATGTATGTTTGTTACTCTTTCATGCAAAAAATACTGAATGGACTTATTGAAATCTACATTATTTGCGAGTAGTATAGGTTGTATATATTTTTAAGCTCTGGCGTTATGAATAAGCTATGGCATTTATTGTCCAACCAAAAGCAAGACGAGCTGTTTGAAAAATGAACTGGTATGCAGGTAGTGGAGTGGGGATTGGGAAGGTGGAGAAGGCGGAGTGGGAACCCCCTAATACTATGCGAGCGAAGACGGGGGTAAAAACTAGTTTAAAATAAAACTATTGGAAACACGAAAACGTAGAACACATTATAACGCTTTACCACACTAATGAAAGAAATAACCACCTTTCTATATTTCAGCAGGTTCTTAAAAACTCCCTATTACCAGTAGCATTGTGCAAAAACAATTTTCTCATGGCTTTTTTCGACGATCACAACATACATACCATTATTGATTTTGTAATTCTTTCGGAACCGGCACTAGATCCAAGAAGACGTGATCAAATAGCTACGTCCGTGGGTCCATGATTCAAAGAGGTCGTGATTTAATGCTCAATTTAATTATGTTACTCCAAATCGAATGATGCCAAATCCATTAGTGTTCAACCATCGTGAACTTCTTACCTTACTATATAACTAGCTGCTTAGTGATTTCCCACGATCTCTTCTTTGCTTTGAGTCAATTATGCAACGGATCATTCATCATATCTGATGTTCGCTTTATGTAGTGTACCTAATTCTCTCACTATTTCTCTTTGCGTGTTACTGTTTAGACTGTTTGACGGATTTGAACTGGGTTAGGTTTGAGCGTTAGACAATATCAATTAGTTCACCTATAGTTGAAGTCAATAGTGTATAGTCATCTAGCAATACTTTATTCAATCGCATCACATACCACAGTGTATTTTCGTCAACTCTTCATAGATTGTTATAAATTCAAAAGAAAACTTATGAAACTGATGTTACATTATATTGTTAATCAAGTGTAGGAGAAATGGAAGAATTTAAACCCTGCAATTAAATATTAGAACGACTTGGTTTATTTGGTTTAACGAATTTTTAGGAGACACAGGTAGTTTGAAGTATAATCCCTTTCCTTTGACTTCGGGTATATTTTCCTTCTTTTTTATTGTCGTATTCTGGTATCCAGCATTGGACATAGTTAGACCTCCCTCAAATATTTCCAGATTTGCTGCTTTTGACGACTCTCACCCATCCGAAGATGGGAGTCTACTTCAGTCATCAGCATATTATCCGTTAACTGGTTGTTTGTACATGATCACTTTCGAAGTGTGAAAGATATTTTAAAAAAATAGCTCTTTCAGTTGATAGGACACTCGGATCTCGCAATACTTGTATTTCTTTATTTTTTTTTGATACATGCTCCTTGTATTATTTTTAATTCAATAGTACGTATTTTCTTTCATGTACTTTTCATATTATTTTAAATTTTTCTGTTTTTCCATACTTATTTTTTATATTCATATATCTTAAACTTATGTAGATATTTTGCATTATTTTTAATTCCTTTATACATCAAACTTGTTTTAGATGATTATTTTTAGATTTATTTTATTTTATTTTTATATTATTTTGTTTTTCATTCAACTTATTTTTACTTTGTATTATTATACTTAACAAAAAATTGGCCACTACAACACGGGCATGTGCCTAGTGTGATGGCCAAAAAATTATCCATTTACTGTAATGTATAAACTTTACTGAATAAAGAACATTAAAAAAAAAAAAATAAAAATCATCAATTAAAAAAAATGCAGAAAAACTGGTTAATAGGACAATATTTTTTTTCTCATATTGTTTCTAAGTACCTGTACATTAGAATCCATTGATTTTATGGCTGTAATTTTGTGTGTGAGTATGTTTCAGTATGTTGTGTGCTCTTGTGTTTGTGTGTGCCTGTGAGTACGTTGCCTGTTTTAATCTGATGACCGGACAACTCAGAATGAAATCAACTCAGAACCTCACTTGAAAAGTCATTTAGTGTGATGGAAAAAATACATAAAAAATTGGTTCAATAGGTTACTATAAGTTTAGGTTTATGGGCAGTTTTAAAATTATTTTTTTCATAGCTTTTAATGGCTTTTTAAAGAGGTGTTCAGTTATACATGATTTTAGATTTTCACGCCAAAAGTATTTTCATTATTTGTCTCCCTTTTTAGCCAACGTTTCGGACAGCGTTGCAGCGTTCATAATCGGGGCAGATGTGTGTCACACATCTGGTGTTAAGTTGAGTTGATTCTGAGTTGGCATGGAACCAGTAAATCTGTGTGTATTTTTATGCCTTTGTATTGTAGTCACTTGAAATGTTTTTTATTATTTATCTATTTTCCATATTGTTGTTTCTCGTTATATGTGTGCTTTATTGTTATAATTAATGTTTTAAAATTGACCTATTGACAAACTGCTTTGGCAGTTTAGCGGGTGCTTGTAATGAAGTTTAAAATTCTGGTGAGACACTCCAACACCATTTTAAATGTCTTTGCAGCAGAGCATAGGTAAAATATAAAAATGATTGTTAGTTGATGGATACATTCGTTTTTGTGTAAGTATCCATCAACCTTTACAGAGTGTCAAGCTATACAGGTACAATTTAATATATAGATATCTATTAAACATGTATGAAAACATGCTGTATTCTCCAATCAGCCTATTAAAGCCACTCTACCCATTATAACTTATTGATTCAATCAACGTTAGATAGCCGATACCGGTGACAAGGCTAAGATTAATGAAGCCTTTTGAATTGGTCAATCAATCAAAAACCAAGTAGTCAAATGTTGGACGTTGGCATTTTGAGCAGGTGATTCGTAATTCAATGTATAATAAGTAAGTGGCCAGTGCTTGAAAATTTCAGTAAACAAGTACGAGGTATTTGACTTGTTTGAATTCAAAGATCAGAGTGTATATTCACATGTCCGAATCGAATCACTCAGGAAAAATAGAAAGTTGACTTTTAGCTTTTTCATCTTACCAAACTGAGTGGCGTGGTAAAATACTCATTAAGATAATTTGATCAAAATATTTGCTGTAAAAAACATGAGTTGAACAGCGCGAGGCATTGCAAACAGTTACAACTTATTAAACTCTTTATTACTAATGGTTGGGCGTCTTATTAGAGCTTGCAGATTCCTCAATAGTCACAATTTTCTAACACTAAACAGATCTAGAGTACCCCAACAGTTGACCATGGGAGTCATATCTGGGCTGGAGCCCCACAATACTTGATAAACCTATTTATTGTGTGTAAAGGAGAGTGGTCCGTCTGATTAGCAGATCAATTGCCATCTCTGATGTACTGACGCAATGTGGGCATGCTGACTCTGTTTTGACATGTATTTTAATGGAGCCTGCTCTATGGAGCTAGCAGCACATGCGTGAAACTCGACATTCACGAATGGAACACCCGTTCGTATTTGACGTTGACTTCATAAGAACGGGTCGTCTCTTTGACTCGTTTTTGTGTAAGCTGGCTCTGTTGTGTAATTAGCTACTGGCATATATTCCTATTCCTCCTTCATGTAATCTGGGCCTCTTTAAGACCCGCATTAAAAATCCTGTACACCCCCTCCTTTAACCGGCCTCACAATACTGCCCAACCGGGTGGCGACTTCATTCCCTGGATGCGTTTACGCTGAACATACAAGGCGTTCTTGGAGGTGTTTAATTAAATACCATTGTCTTTTCTGCTTCAGACAATCAAATTCCTGCTGTATTTTTAAATATGTAACTAGATATGTATAATTTATAAAATACTAGGGAGTTCCGGGCATGCGTTGCTATGCCACTAATAAAGAAATTGTTTCAATTGTTTTCACTAATAAGAACAATCGATCAATTTTGGTAACGAACATAGGTACCTATTTTAAATATCTATAATTCTTGATTCGATTCAAAGTATGAGGCGAGCACTTCAAATAAATCCGTTAATTTAAAGATGTTCGAAAATAGAATTTTGATTTCACAATCATTGTTTTGCAAAATGTCATTCTCAAATTTTGACATTTTTTACAGTTTTGCGAGGATTTTTGTAATTATTAAGAATCTTTTCAGGTGTATTGTCATGTGGTTGTAATAATCCAGAAACCTTCGCGGGGGTTTAAAGACTGTATTTTGAAAGTTTTAAACATTTCCTATGCTTAATATAGCAACGCATAGCGGACATACATAAATACAAACATTTTTAGATTATTATTATTATATATATATATATATATATATATATATATATATATATATATATATATATCTAAAGCACTAGAACTAAAATTACATGAATGCCATGGAAATAATATACAATGTTACTGCCCCGTCATCGAAAAAACACAAAACATAAAATAACTCGGAGTAATAATTGACGAAAATCTTAGATGGGACCTACACATCAAAGGTATTACGGAAAAACTCACAAGCCTTATATATTTCTTTAAAAATCTAAGAAACGTGTTAAATAAAAAGGATATGAAAAAGGTCTATTACGCGTTATGTCATTCTCGAATTGAATATGGAATCATAGGATGGGGATCTGCTGCACATACGTACCTGCACAGCCTGAATACGATTCACAAATGAATCATAAAGACTATATTGAAAGCACCAATTAGAACGCCTTCAATTGAAATTTTCAATTACTTTGACGTACCAAATGTACAACAAATATATGTCAAATATATATTATTGAAGCTCTTCAAAAATAATGAATCCTCTACTAGACCTTGTATGCATAACACTAGATCGAATAAAAATGATATAAAAAATATTCAAAGTTATAAAACCACATTTGGACAAAAAAACTATACATACTTTGCAACAAAACTCTATAACAAATAAAAATAACTAATAAAAAATCCAATTGAATACAAATCAAGAATAAAAATATGGCTTAAAGAGGTCAATGAGAAAACCCTAGCGAAGACGCTAAAACGACATAGAAGACAAATGAACTAAATTTAAATAATAAAATGAAACAATGCAACTTTGTATAAACCACTTATAAAATGTGCAAATCCGTATTATCTTATATATTATCAAATATTATCAACAAACAAAAAATATTGTCATATAGCCCAATCATGGATTTGTTCCCCTACCCACCCACTCTACACTAACACCTACCCACCCAATCTACATTATTAACTAACAACGGCTCCACCCCTACCCTAATAAAACATTGTTCTAAACTGTCAAATTAGTATAAGCTTTCCCTGACGAAGGAACGTTTGTTCCGAAACCGGTCGGATTTGCACATTTTATAAGTGGTTTATACAAAGTTGCATTATTTCATTTTATTATAATGGATAACCACAAAGTAATAGCTACATTCAAAAATATAAATTTAAATAACTTTAGTCCGCCTCGGCACAGGACCCCCTAGTGAGGAGGACTAAGAAATACAATATTTTATACTTAATTTCACATTAGGTACATTTTTTATGTAAAATTTATTTTATATAGTCGCTATAATAATAAAAAAAATTTATATATATATATATATATATATATATATATATATATATATATATATATATATATATATATATATATATATATATATAGGTATAAATAGATAATTATGCTCGCATTCTTTTCGTTGGTGACGCTGAAGATCACGTTAGATCACGATGGGTAGGTACTAGGTGCCTTCTGTTTCCTCGGTAAATTAATGAACTCGTGTTTTTTGTGACAACCAATGTGTGCTACCGAACCATGTAAGTAACCACCCACCGTAATTCCCATCGATTTGCCACAAACCCAAGTATTTTTTCAGCTTCATCATTATCGGCAGTCTTACCTTTTAAGTTTTAGCTCTGTCTAGATACTATTTTTCAAACTAATCCTTGGACTTTTCTCACAGACTGATAAAATATAAAAAATCTCACGTGTACCAACTTGCGTACTTCTTTAGGAAGTTTAGTACAAGAACAAATGACAGCTACCTTCGTAATTTGGACTCTCAGAGATCAATAGGGTTTTTTCCACTTCCTCCTCTTCTTCAGCCTTGGTTTCAAAGAATTTTTTGTTCAATTAAAATATTTTATCGTGAATCGGTATTTTTCTTGCTACTGTTTTTAGCTCCCTCCGGGCGGCAAGACCGCCGAAGGAGTCAAAGCTGCCGCTATGGCCTGCTGGACAATCGTCTGATGCTGAACGCTCGTCATCTGTCAGTCATCCAGTCAGTCGTAGACGGCTGTCAGTCAGTAAAAAAGCCTGTCCTAGAAGCCTCAAAAAAACCAAGAAGCACAGCAGCCGGAGTAAAAACAAACCAACCATTTTACCCACGATCTAACGTACCCAACAAATCTTAATATCTTTTTTACTCATTCTCAGGAATAATTTAGAGTTGTTGTGTTTTCAGAATCAGTTTAAGTGATCGGCTTGTTAGCTAGAACAGGATGTTCTGGCCATTTTTGGATTGGAAGATGGGCTGGAGGAGAAGCCTTCCTTCAAAGTGGACCCAAATAGAGCACTGCGATTCCTGCTTTCCATTCAGCGGGTACCAGGACTCAATAAAAGGACATGTCATGCAAAGATTTATGATATTTGACAAATAATTGCATATCAAACCAAAAAAGATGAAATGCATTAGCTACTCACCTAATTCCTACCTACCTATACGCATAGGTGCTCGTGGACCCTCAACTGAAATTCAGTTACAGATAATAAACGAATTAGTACTAACCATTTCTTTCCTGGAACTGTCCAGGAAAAGTTTCTTCTTAAAAAAATGTTTTCAAATACTCTGTTTAACATAAAATCACAATCTGATTTATTTCAATGAATCTAATTTAAAAAAAAAATATGTTAAAACATCTAATATGCTGGTATCCATAAAAAAACTATCTACCAAACTTAACCAAAATTGTACAAAGATGAAATAATTATCCACTTTATAAGTGCGTGTACGTTACTAATAATAATAATAATAATTGGAAAATTTATAAAGCGCCGTTTTTGTGAAAAATCACCTCAAGGGCGCTGTACAATTTATTAGGAATGCTTAGCTTCTAACTAATTTTACTATTAATGTTACGTTCTCGTTAGACCATCGCGCGCCACAATTATAAATTTGCTTCTTAGATCATTTCTTAAAACCCGTCTGCTTGGTTCAATATATTCGCACCTCACAATCCGGAAGCCTCAGTTTCGCGCGAAAAATCAGAAACCGTCACTTTGGATCGAGATTATAAAATATCTATGCAAGATAGCTTTCATATTTCAAAGACAATAAGAAGCATTATTTCGTTCTCTTTCTGGTTAAAAGAAAAATACATATGTTTGCATGAGAGGAAGAGAGATATATAGCTTTTAAAATGTAAAGCCGCTCGGGATATTTTTGGTCTTATGAAAGTATAACGCGATTACGTGTTTTGGGATGTATTTATTCCTAAATAAGCAGACGGGTTAAAAATTACAAACGATTTATATTTATATTTACCCACTACCTACATATGTGCGTAAGTAGCTAAATCGAATGTAATTGACCTTATTTGTTGTAAAAATAATAATAAGTAACATCGTAAATGGTGCGTATAATACCAACGGAGGTGACGTGACGGATGAATAAAAACTCTATTGAATTTAAAGTGATCGCAGTGGCAATGTCAGTGTGACTTAAAATATGACCATCGGCACTTGTGCCTTCCATATAGGTAAGTCATATAAGATAACGTAAGACGACTGTCGAAGTGCAAAAAACCGTCCGTGCCTATAAAGATGACGCAAGTCAATCAAACGCATCTTGAACGGCAATCAAAACCGCCTTAAAAAACTAACACTCTGAATTTTTTACAGGACAACCCGCTAAAGTTTCAATTTTATTTGACGCGAGAGTTAAGGGACATTTCGGTAGCACGATTTTGGTGCCGAAGATAAAATGCGCCCGCTGAGAGCGGAGATATCTGCCTGATGCCGAGAATACTAATGTGAAGCCGTCAGATTGGTAAAGAATGCTCTTCATCTTCGGGACGTTCAATAAATACTGCCCGGCCGGGAACCAGTGGCGTGTGTAACTTATACTCGGATCAAATTGATGATTTTCCTGTACGTAAGAAATGTAACTCTCTGTGACTTCGTAAAGAACGGCGCATTACAAGTCATGTCAGCGGTCACGCGGAATTTACCCAGGTATGATAAATTTTTATCTTTATACATTTTATCAACAACAAACTACACATATTTATGAACACTCATTAAAAAAAATGAAATGTGATATTTTGAGAACTTCTACAGGGGTAGTAATGGTGAATTTAACGTTTTTAATTTGTGGATTCCTACCTATTTATTACCTGTAAATAGACGTAATAAATTGTGAGTGGTTGTGAATGGGTGCAAGATTTACTAGTATGAAGTGGAATCATGACACAAAATGATCCGATTCTTAAATTTTTAATAAGCTTTACTAACGTGAATAAAATACAATATTAATGGAAGTTGTGATACCAACTGATGCATGATATGAAGACATATAACTGGTAAAGGAAGGACGACATTATACTGAATGCAGTACATGTGAAATTACTGAGATTTTTTCTTGATTGCTTAAACTGTATAGATGCGACTATACTATGTGCGAGAATTTAAAAAAAAACATTATTCAACAATCCAGACAGTCTACCTATATTAGTAGGTTGGTAATAATAATAACGTAATATTTGTAATACGCAGTTTTGTGTTATTTCACTTCAAGTGAGCAAACTAGTTCTTACTAACCGAAAGTAGGTGTTTACTACTAGCCTAGTGGTATCTCTAGAATCTTGATATTATCATCAACTGAAGCATTCATAGATCTATACGCAGCCTGGCGATCAGAATTCTGAGCAGCTTACCAGACGGCATGAAGAGATTGAATAGATACGAAAACTCTTTGCGATTGGTATGATGCTATCAGCAAAATAATAGATTCAACTTAAGAGCAGGCGGAAACTGGTAGCGATTATGGACAGCAGAACAATCGTAACAAGAGTTAAGTTGTGTTTGAGAGTGTGGCAGGAATCATAGATGAAATCGTGAAAGCAACAGAAGCTGTATATTAAAGATAGCATGTATAAGATATTTAAGTTGTTGAAGATTAAAGTTGCGATTGAAGACTTTTCGTTCAGTTTAGATAGGTATTGGTGATCTACATAATGTCATCTCTGATGAAGATATTGGGTTATATTGTAAGATTGAATCTGATTTTAAACATGATGTATATCAATGAGGGATGGAAATTCAGGGGAAGGGCAAAATTATACTAAAGGTACAACAAATCAGATCCCTGAAGTACGTGGGTGGTAAAACCGTTTGAAACCGTAAAACGAATTAGGGGATCCGACAAGAAGGTCGATGTAAACCTATTCGCTATTGACAAATATTCAGAAGGGATGCTTTGATGGTTTGGTCATGGACGTTTAAAACGGATGAATGGAGAGAGGAGTCCCAAAAAATGCACGACGCGCAAGAGGATGAAAATAGAAGTCGAGAACTACCCCTCCCTGCAAAAATTCCAAGAAGTTGGACTGTTAGAGATAAGAAAAATTTACTGTATTCAATGCTTAAAATATATATTTTCTCGAAACATTATTTTTCTAAAAAGCGAAAACCGATTTAGTAATAGGTTAAATAATGTATTTGAAGTTCCACTGTGTAAAACTACGTTGGCGCAAAGATAAGCGTATTTTATTACAACAAAAATGGATAATTCTCTCTATAAGACTACAGAAATTGAATGTAAAAACATATCCTTCTACAGCAAATACAAAAATGTTATAAAGTCTTGTATAAATACCGTTGATGCAAACACTTACTTGCTGTAATGTCACATCGACCTGATGTAACTTAAAATGTCGTTTGAATTGTAATTCTGTAAGCACTAATTTTATTTTTTGTTAATTTTATATTATTTTTTAATCTCTTCAAAGATACAATGTACTTATTAATGTGAGCAAATTTTAACTGTTTTAAAAACACACAAGTATACCCAGGAACTGGCGATGCCTATGTGGGATTTTTTTGGTTAATCTGCTAATTTCTATTATTCTCTACTTTTTAAATGTTTATATTAAAAAAAACCTGTACCAATGTATGTACCAAAAAAATTATAAATACAAAAAATGATAATAAAAAAAAAAAAAACGCTCCAGAAAGACATGATATCATGAAGTGAATTAAATATTCGAGTCCGCTAATGTCAAGGATCGGTACAATAGAAGTGAGGATTTGAGAAGGCATATTATTACGAATTAATAAAGAAATCTGTGCCAAGATAGCGTTATACGATGTCAGTTTGCCTGTCTGCGATGAAATGTCGTTATTTATTAATTAGTTTACATGATTGGGTTAATTAATTTAGAAGCGTTGCTCTTGAGACTATGTTATTTGGAATGCATATCAAAATATTGTTATCTAATGTATATAATCTATCTTGCCTATTCCTACAGAGTGACAGAATACCGAACCTTCCCAAGAACATTCGCTGAACGCCGGGTTTTAGATTCCTGCCCGCGGACAGATTTTTTCTCCGCCAGATCCGACGCGGCGCGGCGCGGGGCGAAATATTTTGATGATCTGCCGGGAAGGTACCGTCCGCGTTTTTACCTCCGGATACCCGAGACGACATGATTGATCTGAAGATGCGGGAGCTGAAGGGGTGACTATCCCGGGCTAT
This sequence comes from Limnephilus rhombicus, assembly GCA_929108145.2. Lineage (NCBI taxonomy): Eukaryota > Metazoa > Arthropoda > Insecta > Trichoptera > Limnephilidae > Limnephilus > Limnephilus rhombicus. The sequence goes on from OV815278.1 coordinate 29,056,065, forward strand.
CGGCTCGTTGGGGCTTTGAGCCGGCCGCGCGCCGCCGCCAGTCTGCATACAATGGTGATGGCTATGCAATGTTGATTGACGCGAGGCCGTGACAAGACGGGCGCAGGATGGTGCTCGAGGGTACCAGCTATTCGAATTCGAAACATAGGTACTTCTATCAGTTTTGGGTGAAGTTTTGATTGGTTAAGGATTCGACATTCTGAAATATTAGTATTATAATTTTTCATTTTTATTTACGATGGATAGATGTACCTACCTATCGATTTATGTATTTTCGGTTTGAGCGGTGGGTACCTTCAATGATTATAGGCTATTTCTAGCTAGTAGGTATGTTTTTTTTTCATAAAATAAAACTTTCAATAATATTTTCCTGGGAGAAAAATTGTCGATGTAAAAGCATAGTAAAATTTTTATGGTTCTTTATAAATGATAAATGAAGTTTGATTAATAAATAAATAAATCTTAACCAGCAAAACAGGTAATAATTGTCAGAAAACGTGAGTTTCTCTGTCAATACTTAGGTATATCTATTTTCAACACGCTAGTTTTGAACTTCATACAACTTTGAATTAAAAGGCGATCCAACTGTCTAGGAAAAAAATCGATATCGAAATTCACGCCCCTCTATGGGAGGAGTTTAAAAATACTTGAGAAAAAGCTTTTGGAAAGGTTGGAAAAGGTATTTGAGATTTTTTATTACAGGTTGATTTCGTAAAGGCCTGTAAAAAAGATTAACTGCTTTTTACGCATTGTTTATTGTGATAACAACGAAATTTAAAATTGATTTCACGGAACCAAGCGACGCGGAACCACACGCCTGTTCCCCGCTCTGGCCGGGGTGTAACTGATTCAAAATGGGTGTGCCAAGTGCATGGTTCTTGTGCCCATGGCATAAGGGTCACTTTAAGAATCCAAATTCATAGAGTGCGAGCCGTATTGATTCATGTCAAAAATAAAAACGAGAAAATGTATATTTTATTTTACTTTGTGAAGTTCGGGCGTAAATATATATATTTTTTTGCGATTATTATAAAAGAAACTGAATTTGCCACATTAAAAAAAAAAAAAAAAAAAAAATTTCCGAAAAGGGATTTATAAGTGGAGAGTTTGCATTTGAAAGTGATTTTTATAGACCTAATACTTTAATTTTTACAAGGCTTATTAAAAGACTTTAAAAAAATGACCGATATTTTTAAGGGCAAAGGTATGTTCTACATGCAGTATTTAATTGAAGCATCTATAATAGTTCTAAGCGATCAAATTTTCAAAACAAAAATATATGATTTTGTATGATTTGGCATTATTTTTCGCTTACTCATTACTGGTGGTATTTATTTGATTCTCAAATATTGTCATGTTATTCGTAACCCTGTACAGTCTATCTTTGCTATTATTCAACACGATAAAAGAGTGTAAAGGTGAAACCTCGTCGTAATGACTAAAAACTAGTTATAAATAGCACCAAATGAATTTAATCTCAACCTCAAGAAGTTTTTTTTAGTAATTTTTAAATCGCAAGTGCCAGGACATGGGTCCACCCTAGGCATTGAGCAATATCTCCTTGTGTGAGTGATAGCCGGTATCTTGTTTGCCAGTGACAGCTGAAGGTACATTATTGCTCTCGATAAGCCTCTTACAACCACCTGAATGTCTGCACTTCTCAAAGAATTATTTCGTCCTGATTTTGAACGAAAATTCGAGGAGAATGTGAGGAAAGTGATGAACATAAAATTTGTACCTACTTCTTTTTAATATTTACCTAATAGGATTGGTGTAGGTAGGTACTGCGGATCAGGTAAATGATTAAAATTATAAGATATTTTGAAGTTATTCTTGTATGTATTTAATTAATAAGATTATGCCTAATTCAACATCCAAATACCTAAAGTTTCATTAAAAAAAAGTTCATTAAAAAATATTCGTGACAGCTGTTTCGCCTTCTGAAGGTATTATAAGTAAGTGTGGTGAAGCCCCTTGCAGACGACATATTTATGTTATTTCCATATAGGTAGGTACCGACGGCCGGCGTAGTCCAGCGGTAAGGCTCTTGGCTAACACTCCGAAGGTCACGGGATTGAATCCCGGCATGGCAAAATAAAATTTATTTGTGTTATTTCACAATTTATTCATTTAAAAAAATGTATAGTATCTGAATAGCCAGTAATTCCCCACCTTCCTCTTCCCTATCTCCTTGCCCTCCCCACTACCTTCAGCCTCACAACATACCCCGATTGGGGATGCCTTAGTCCCTCCGGCTCCAGACGGTAGCAGTTGGGACTCTTGTGCGGTATTAATGTAAAAAAAACCTACTTTATTCAAAAACAAATTGAATTTATTTGTAAGTATTTTTTAAATAATCAATATAAATTAAAAATTGTTCGTTCACTGTTAACTTCATCTAGTGACAAGTTTGATTGGAAATTTTAACTAAACTGCTTTCAAAGCACAAAAGAAATGACATCGTAGACGCACAGTAGACGTAGACATCGTAGATGTCATGTTTTGTTTATAAATATCATGATTCGCGCTCCGGATTCCGGACTAATGACTAAGCGTAGCAGGGCTGCGAATGAAAAAATCAATCGATTACCAATTAAGTAATTTATTTTTTAGAAAATTAAAATCGATTTTACTTGGTGAAAAATCACAATCGATAATTTTTTCACATCCCTACATGGGACCTTAGGATTTTTTTCCCTCAGGGTCCCCTGTAAGGAGCTAATGCCAAAAAAAAATAATGTTATGGCGGCGGAATGTATTCATTTTAATGCAGGAGGTTCCCTTACATTGGAAAATATTACTGAGAGTTTTATCTGCTCTTTAAAGAAACACTTATTTCATCGTTTTTAAGTGAGCTTAGCGAAGTCTTGTTTTAACTCCACCATTTGGCATATTATCTGTCTGTATATTTGTTTATTACGCTAGGTTGACGATGGTGTTGCCGTGTTGGATACTATACCATTTATCCCGCTAGAGCTGGTGACATTTCTTAGGACAAAATATACTTATTTGAAATTTTTTTAAATGTTATGGTAAATATGCCTGGTTTACCTTCTTCAAAATCTAACGATTTTAGAGGAAATTTTGGTTTTGATTTATCCTACTAATATTATAAAGGCGAAAGTTTGTATGGATGTATAAGATGTCTGGATGTATGTTTGTTACTCTTTCACGCAAAAAATAATAAATGGATTTTAAAAAATTCTTTCACCAATAGAAAGCTACATTATTTGCGAGATCTCTGGCGTTATGAAATTATTTATCATGCGTTTTCTGTCCCAAACAAAATCGATTTATTGCAAACGTCTGAAAAAAGCAAACCATTTGACGCCTTGGAAACGATGTTTTTTTTTTTTAAATTAGGCAATTCACCCTAAAAAGAGTGCTTTGTTGGGGTCGTACTAATAACTATCTCTAAAAATGAATCACCGAAATGTATGTGTGCGCATAAACCCGAACTATTGCACCAAATTGGATAATTCTTTTTTTTTGTCCGTTATTTTGTATAAAACTACCGTTGAGTTCTGGCATTATGAAATTTGTATAAAAAATTATAATAGGTGGCACGCGAGCAGTTTGAAAACTGAATGTATCGGGAATGAATGTGTGGAATGGGTGAGGTGAGAGGGGGAGTGGGGAGGGGGTGTTGGTGGTGGGGGTTCGGGGATGGCGAGGGGGAGAGAAGGAAGGGGAAAGGGGAAGGATTGTGGAGGGTGTGGGGAAGGGGGTTGATGGGGGGAGTGGTGTGGGGCGAGGGAATGTGGAGGGGTGGTTGGAGGGGGAGGGGGTTGTAGGAGGCGGAGTGGGATTCCCCTAATACCATGCCAGCGAAGCCGCGGGAAAAACTAGTATATACATATATGATTATAATTAGAAACATACATTTTTGGGCGCGGAGGCTATTGCATGTTCACAGGAGCTGCAGGATTTATCATTCGACCCAAAAATCTTCTCCAACTCCTAATCATTTGGTCATTTCATCCAGTCCATTTCGCAACCAGCTCCACATGGCCATCATCGCAGTCTTTGAGATCTACAGAATCTGTGATTTCATTCTTAATTAGATTCTGGAGGTCTTGCACGGTTCGTCTTCATGCATCATGCCTGTATACTGCCAGTTTTATTTTTTATATGCGGGTAAGCATATAGTAGTCAAAGTATCTGGGCATCGACTTGGGTGCCTGAGAGTCTTGGTCCCCCCAGCATGGCAGTTTGTCCCACTGCCGAGGTATCACCTAGTTGACGGGTGACGGCTACCAGAGTCAGTGGTCGTTACGGCCGTAGCCTCCGATGGTTGTACAATGTCCAATTACCGGCGCGAACGGGACAATGACTGGATACGCATACGCAATGAACGTCGAAATAGAACACCCCAAGGAAGAGAAGTGGCGGGTGATCTTTCAGACACAACTAATTATAAAGATTTATTTATTTTGCAAAAAGAGCATAAAAACCAATGTATTGCAAAAGCGATAAAGGAAATTACGATAAAGGTGGTTGCTTTAATAAATATATGAAGTTTGCAAAACGTCCTCCATGCATGGAGGACGTTTGCATTCGTGTTAAAAATTGTTGAAGGACGTATGAAAAATTTCCTTATTTACTACCAGGTAGTTAATTAACTCTTCGTTAATTAAGTCTTCCCATGGGCATCAGCATTGATAAGTAGGGCCCGGATTAATATGTAAATACATATTTTTAATTTACACGATTTTCGGTCTCGAATGTGTTCTCTATCTAGATTATCATATACAGGGTGTTAAGGGACGTACTTGACTTACTTTAACCAGTGATTCCTGACATTATTTGGAGTAAAATATGTAAATGAAATTTTGGTCTCCGGTGACTTTTTTTGTAAATTTTTTTTCACAATTTTTTTCTTTAAAATCAAACAAAAAAAAAATTCTTTCGCACTTCGTCACTGGTCACTCAGCCGAGAGTCCGACCAACCCCTTACCCCGTCTTCAGCTGTCTAACACCTATCTTTTTATGTTTTTGTAGAAAAAATAAATAAAAAAAGTCACCGGAGACCAAAATTTCATTTACATTTTTTACTCCAAATAATGTCAGGAATCACTGGTTAAAGTAAGTCAAGTACTTCCCTTAACACCCTGTATAGATTGTGAAAAACTAATTTTTACTTTCCATATTTTTTCATATTTCATGGTTAAGTCCATATTTTACAAAAAATATCACAATTATCCATATTTTCGATTTTTATATTATAAAATATGAGTTAGTTCACAAAAATTGATATAATTTTACGTGTTTGAATTCTGGCCACCAACACGGCCGCGCGTGTTTCGTCGTAATTTGATTTTTGATTCTCTTCCTCTACTTGCTTGCTGTTGCTCAAGTCACCTACTACTACTGTCTAGGTACCTATCAGTTTAATTTCAAAATGACCAAGAATAAACAACCTTTGCATTTTAAGTAAAGTATATTTTAGACAAAAATAAAGGATTTGACATCCTAAAAACAATTAATAAAGTTCTGAGCGGAAGCTTTGAGGGTACTGCAGACGTGCCTTACACAATTTCTTAAGGCGATCCACTAGTTCAGGAAAAAATCGAAATCGCAATTCACGCCCTTTATGGGAGGAGTTAAAAAATACTCGAGAAAAAGCTTTTGGAAAGGTTGGAAAAGGTATTTGAGAGTTTTGTTTTACAGGTTGATTTCGTAAAGGCCTGTAAAAAATATTAATTCCTGTTTTATGCATTGTTTATTGTAATAAAACAGAAATTTAAAATTGATTTCACGAAATCAAGCGACGCGGAGTGACGCGTCCATCTCCCGCTCAGTTCGGGGCGTGACTGAGGTTTGGCGACTGTGGCGTGTACAGTAGTTCTTCGGTGGACGCCATAAGGTTCACTTTTAAAAACCGAATTCGTCGACTAGCGGCCGTATTGTAAAATAACAACGCGAAAATGCATATTTTATTTTATTTTAGGAAGATTTGGTGTAAATATCAATTGTAAATATATTCTACACGCAGTATTTAATTGAAGCATATACAATACCTCTAAGCGATCAAATTTTCAAAACAAAAACATATGATTTTGTATGAATTTGCATTATTTACTATGGCTTCATCTTAACTAGGCGTATTTAAGTACGCTCCCATTACATCATGTGACGAGGAAAGATCTTTCAGCATATATAAGGCTATATTTAGACAAAATCGACAAAGTTTTAATTTCGATAATTTAAAAAAGCATGTGATTGTGTAGGTACTGCAATCAATTGTATAAGACAGATTAAGAGGAAGATGAATAAAACTTAATCTTTTTATTTGAATTACCTGAAAATTTCGCTATCTTTTCATAATTTTTTTAATGTAACTGTTACTGTATAGTAATTTTTCATAATAAACATGGTTTAATATGAAAGATATTCTTATTTTATACTCCATGTTTTACATTTTTAGTCCATATTATATGTAGGTACATATTTTGAATTTTTTAATACATATTTATTCGAGCCCTATTGATAAGTTAGTTCTGCACCGGGAAAGAAACAGAAGAAGCCTCTTTTGGTGGCCTCGCGTGAAATTATCCTATTTCAGCTAGAACGAGACCTGATAAGATGACCTGGAAAGAGCTTTTTCTACTTTTTTCTGTATTTTTTTCCAATTCACAAAAACACTATTTTATATTTGTTATTAGTAGATAAGTAGCAGTGACGGTCCGTGACTTTGCAGTGAGTAAATTATTATTTTTTTTAATATCCATTTTTTTAATTAAAGTATTTCAGGATTCTTTCAGTTTGTTCGAAGTTCGAATTTTATGATTTTACTTAGATAATATCTAAGTAAAATCATAAAATTCGGGGTTTTGTATTCTCCATTTTTCACCTCCAAAAGTCTGCGGATTTTTAAGGTTCTTTTTTTGAATCAAATAAATTTTATTTGATTAATTTGTGTTATTTCACAATTATTCATTTAAAAAAATTATATAGTATATTTGCTGCGCGTTCCAGAGTGAAAGATACTCTCAGTATCGCCCTGGTGTGAGACCACCATTCAGAATTGAAACGTTGCTTGAAATGGATTTAGCCGTGTTTGGTGACCAGATCTGAATAGAGAGGTACTTCCTCACCTTCCTCTTCCCTATCTCCTTCCCCTCCCCACTACCATCAGCCTCACAACATACCCCAATTGGGGATGCCATAGTCCTACTGGCTCCAGACGGGAGCAGTTGGGACTCTTGTGCGGTATACATATAAAAAAAAAAAAAAAAGCAGCTGGCGATTTTACAGGAATCTCCAAGTCGACGCATCCGTATAACAATGCAAGTGGTGCATTGTTGTGCATTGTTATACGGAGAGTGACCCAAGCAATACAACTTTCGGACTAAATGTAACCTTTAACAGCTAGTAATGCACATTTGTTTATAATACGTAAAATAAGATAACTAACGAATAGCGGTCCGTTAACGAAAAACGGTTCGTTACGTAACTAAAATTTGGTACTTCGTTTATAAAACCGGCCCTAACTGTATCTATCAGAAAAAAATACTCTATGTCTGTACGTTTTGCTTTTTTTTTAAATACGCTGTCTAATTTGTACGAAGAACGTCTGTTGATGGATGATTTTTGAAGGGTCCTAATTCCGTCCTAATAAGTCCTAAGAAGAAAGTCACCGGAGACCAAAATTTCGTTAATTATTTACTCCAAATAATGTAAGCAATCTCTGGTTAAAGTTAGTCACCAGTCCCTTAACATCCTGTAGACCTATATTTATTTTACCTAATATAAGTTCATACATTTTATCAATACAATCTTTCGTACAATAATTTCTAAGTACTTAGCTAGGTAGCTTATTTAATCCACTTATGCCTTATATCCTGAATTGAAAGTGTTATTTCAAAAGGTGCTCTTCATAATAATATAGTTAATTCGCTTAAAGTAATTGATGAGATATGTAGGTAGGTACCCACTCCGCAAATGCAGTAATACTTTTTATCAGCTCTTCTAATTAAATTTTCTTCTTCGAGTATCTACACCTTAATAGGAAATGTGTTTATTTACTGCGATTGAATGCCATTTCCACATAAGTGGGAAACATGGAAGGCAACAAAACGTGTTAAGTACGTTATATAAATGAGGCACTTAAGGATAAGTGCAAGACCTACTTAGAGCGTGGTAAAGTGCCGTCTTGATTACGTTATTACCCAATTAAAATGGAACGGACTTATCTTCCTATTTAGTAAATTCTATTTAGGTAGGTACCCACCGTACTTCTAGTTCTGGACTGGTAGTTGGTATATTTTCTAAGAATATTAAGGTAGGAATGTTTTGTGTGTAAGAATGTGTCGGTGGGTGATAAAAGTGGTGTAAATACGTGTGACTGTGATAATTACGTGTTGAGAAAATGTGGTGAAGTTTCAATTTGAAAAAAAGGTGATTATGTTTGATTGGTTCGCTCAGCAGCTGAGCAGGCAGTTAAGTAAGTACCTACCTAAAGAAGAACTAGTTTTGTTGCGTAGTTAAGTTCCTAGATAACATAATATTACATCACTGAAAAATAAGCTGCCCGTGCTCGGAAGAACGTGATGATGACGTTAATTTTCTGTATTTTCGTGACTTGTTGTGTGTGTAAATAAATAACACAAAAATCCTGTGTTTCAAATATGTGTGTAGGTAAGGAATCCTAATATATTTACGTAATTACCGTGTTAGTCTTCCAATAATTGTCATTAAAGTTATACATTTTCATTAAATTCAGGAAATGCACAGTGTGCCTACAGACTAACTAACGTAATAAGAAGTTCAATTGGTACCTACCTAAGTACCTATGTACCTATCTACTGATTTTTTTGTATTATAGAGGATTTTGGATACAGGTATTAATACAAGATGTATATCGCCCGGTGTAAGACCCTGGTGTAACCATTTATTGGACAACCAACACCCCTGCCACAGGTCACCCTAAGTGGTTCGCTACGTTTGGTGACTTAGCAGGGGTTCCCGGGTTCATGGGATGAGGTTTGTCTAGGTCTTGGTGGCGGATACGTTTGCCCAACCACTGCGTGGCGGGCTAGATCGGAGGAGACTGATTGAAGGAGGCCTTTTGACCTCTCCAGCCGGATTCTCCCGATCCTTCGCCTTGCACCGCAGTGTGTGGAATAAAAAAAAATCAGATTTGAAACGTTGTTTGCAATGGCTTTAGTGTTTGGTGAGCAGATATGAATAGCTAGGTGCTTCCCCGCCTTCCTCTCCTTCATTTCTTTCCCTTCCCACTACCGCCAGCATCTCACCTGCTCTTGATGATTGGGCGCAGTTGGGACTCTTGCTCTGGTATTCCCATAAAAAAATATTCAATAATTGTTCATCTTCTTTCTTTTGGATTCAGTCAAATCTCGCAGCTAAAACGGAATTTCTATACTCGCCTCTACGCCATATTTCTTGAATCTAATATAACATTGCCTCGTTCCACTATTTTTAATTTCTTCTCAATAAAAACAATGTATTATTGTCAAACATCTTCCGATCACCTTTGGTCACTTTAATTGCTAGGTACCTAGGTGTACGTAAGGTATTATAAAACAAAGTATTTGGTTATTAATAACTATCTATTTAGTTTAGTAGGTACCTACGTATCTATCCAAGGTTCGTAAAAATGCGTTTAAAAGGCGATCCAATAGTCCAGAAAAAAATCGAAATCGGAATTCACGCCTCTTTATGGGAGGAGTTTAAAAATGCTTGAGAAAAAGATTTTGGAAAGGTTGGAAAAGGTACCTATTTGAGAAAAAAAAATTACAGGTTGATTTCGTAAAGGCTAATTAAATTTTTTACGCATTGTTTATTGTAATAAAATGGAAATTTAAAATTGATTTTACGAAACCAAGCGACGTGGAGCCTAACGTCTGTTCCACGCTCCGGCCGGGGGAGGACTGACAGAAAATGGATGTGGCTAGTCAGTAGTTCTTCGATGGGCGCCATAAGGTTCACTTTGAAAATCCAAATTCGTTAACTGCCGTATTGTCGCCGTGATGTCAAAAATAACAATGCGAAAATGCATATTGTATTTTATTTTGTGAAATTCGGGCGTAAATTTAATTTTTTTTTGCGATTATTATAAAAAACTGAATTTGCAAAACAATGAAACCATTACCGAAAAGACGTTTATAAATAGGAGAGTTTGGACTTGAAACTGCTTTTTATACTTTATTTTTTTCTAGGCTTATTAAAAGACTTATTAAAAAATGACTGATGCCCATAAGGGCTAAGATATGTTCTATACACAGTATTTAATTGAAGTATCAATAATACTTCTAAGCGATCAAATTTTCAAAACAAACAAATGATTTTCTATGATTTTGCATTATTTAGCGTAGCTTCATCTTAACAAGATTAGCTTATGGAGGGGGTAGAGAGGTGATTGGTTAAAAATTCGTAACGTAGTTTGAAGTCCATATTGCAGAGATTTAAATTAACTGCAATACTAGTAAAAAAATAACATTTGTTTCGGGACTTCAAACTACGTCACACGTTCGAAATTTCGAAAGCGGCCTGACGAGTTTTTTTTCTAAAAGTGCCGTATAAGTGTTAAATGCATGTTCTGCGAACCTTGGTATCTCCCTTACTAACTCACCTAAGTACCTACCTACTTACCTATAAAAGAATTGACTCATAGTTGAGATACCTTTTAAAATATTTTATTATTGGGTACCTACGTATACCCAAAAGCGGAAATCAGCAAAGTCACGCGATGAGTAATAAAACCATTCCTATATAATTTGAGTATTTTTTGCCCACCTACTTATAAATCTCCCGCCCTATATTTTAGTTGTCATTATCAAATATCCATTATTACTAGCATTATGTAGTTGGGACAGGTACCTAGGTAGTTCCATCTAATTGGTTGGGTGCTGGCGCCTATCTAGGGGGCATTAAATATATGACCGCTGTTGCACGTGAGAATTGAGGATAGATGGGAAAAACCTATCATGAAACCAAAAAAAAATATCGATGACCTCCGTGATGACGTCCTCCGTGGTCGAGGGTCAGGCTCTTGACTCGCAATCTGGAGGTCACGGAATTGAAGCGTGCACGAGTAAATTTTATTTGATTGATTTGTGTTTTCACAGTTGAATCATTTACCTCAAAAAATATTTGAAATGTGTCCCAAAATTAACGTAAGATTTGAATTAAATAGAAACACAGTTTTAGCCTTTAGATCAGTGATTCCCAAAGTAGTCCATGCAGGGTCCCCAGGATCATTCAGGGGGTCCCTGAATGGACTCCAGGTACTAATATCTACAGCCTGAATGTCGGACGAATATCTACACCTCATATGTTGGACTAATATCTATGAACTTCAGAGTGAGGACTAATATCTACAGAGATAAGGTCGGACGAATATCTATGACGGTCCCAGTGGTGACTAATATCTATGGAGCGTAGGTTGGACTAATATGTACAGAGGGCAGCTGAGCAAGAGGTTGTACGGAAAAGAATAAATTACTTCAATTACGTAATAACTAACCTAACCTAACCTAACCTAACCCAACCTCTGCCAGTGCTGCAGATATTCGTCCACACTTTGGTTCTCATAGGTATTAGTCTGCAGTTTGAGCTGTAGATAGATATTCGTTCTCACTTTGGTTCTCATAGATATTAGTCCGATTTGTTCAGTTTTTGGAATTCCTGTAGATATTAGTAGACGCCTCCCCTGAATGACGTCAGGGGGTCCGCGGCAAGATTCTGACACATTTTTCGCCCCACCCCATCCTACCCCGTTCCACCCCATATTCCATTTCGCCCCCTGCGTTATGGTAAATTTGACATCCCGCCCTATCCCATTCCGCCCCCTCCGTTGTGCTACCGCCCCGGGGTCCGTGGGCCAAAACAATTTGGGAAAGGAGTCCTCGGGCCAAAAGAGTTTGGGAACCACTGCTTTAGATTGATATTTTTTTATTGAATCATAAAGTACTATTGATTTAGGCAATTGAGGCTAAAAATAATAATTGTTGGCAACCCTTAGCGTTATCGCGTGCACTAAGGGTTGCCAACAATTTACTGCCCAACCCTTTTATTATATAAGACTTAGTTAATTTTGCATTTGAGGACAAAATACTTAACCAAACATAAATCTTGTTTTTTTTTAAATCAAAAGGTATGATTTAAAGGCTTTATTTATTTGTGTTTTAAATAATTATAAAATAGATAGGTAATTAAAAAAATTAAATTTTCAAGTCCTTTGAACTTAGGCAAATAATTGTGAGTTAAAGATAATTATTTAATAATTTATTTATTTATTTATTTATATCTATATATTACAGTTTTCACCTTATTGTTAACATTTTTACATATGTAATATATTTTGATAACATTTTTACATATTAATATTACATTTCATTATGTTGTGTGTTAGGTAGGTTTGAGAAGGTGAAACTGTTGGTTGGTAATATTGTATGTTTCGTGAACACCTCACTAGGAGAACCTGTGCTGAGGTGTTTACGTGTTTATGATTAAGTGTGACAGGTACAGGTATTTATGTGTTGTAGTAGAAAGTTAGTTTTTTTTCTTTTTTTTACATTTTAATGGTAATTGTACATAGATTACTTAGAAGAAAAAAAAATATATATATAAGGTATATATGTATATTATATGTACATATGAATAGTTGGTAAATTCTTGATAGACATCTTTATTTATTTTACACTTGTTATAGTTTGGTTATGTTTGGTTAGGGATTAAAGTATTTTGAATAAAGTGAATATCTTGATTTTTGATCCAGGCTGTGATATGTTTTTTGTGGATGTTTGTAGATGTATTTGCAATTAGTTGTTGTTTCAGAGTAATGGGCATATAATTAAAAAGTTTGGTTGCATAATACTGAAAGTGTCTTTGTCCGTGTGTGGTGTGTGTTATTGGTATGTTCAGGGTTATATTTGTTAATGACCTGGTTTTTATTATTATTTTGGGTTGAATTGGAATATGGAGTTTGTTTTGGAGGAAGTATAGCAGAGCAGATTTGGAATAAAGTTGTTTTATTGACATGACTTCTAATGTTTTGTATATTTCGGTTGAATCTGTGTAGAAAGGCACTTGCAGAATTAGTTTAATTATCGCCTTTTGTATCTTTTGAATTGGGTCAATTGCTACATTTGTAGCACTTCACCAAGCCAGTATTCCATATGTCGCAATGGATTGAAAAAGTGCTAAGTATATGGATCTGAGTATTGTTAGTGGGAAAATGTTTTTAATGGATTTTATTAGGTGCATGACTCCTTTTAGTTTATTTGTGATGAAAGTTATGTGTTCAGTCCAGCGTAAGTGTGTATCAATTATAACCCCTAGGTATTTTGTATGTTTGACCCTTTCTATATGCTCGCATTGACAATTGGAAGAAGTTTGTTCACAGTCATGCAGAAGCAGGTCTATGTTTGATGGAGGTTGACCTCTTTGTGTAATACTATGTGTGATGTATTTTGTTTTGATATTATTGACGGTAAGCGTATTACTGTTTAGCCATTTTTTGACAACTGATAAACTTTTTTCGGCATTTACGATAATATGCCTATAGATACCTTTTTGGATTTTGCTTTATTTATCTACTATGGGTACCTATACATAGATGAAATTTCAAAAAAATAAAAAAAAGCATTTCGAAAGGTGTACATGCCAATTAGGTACAAAATTTACCTATGCCCGATTTAGGTATGTTGTTATTATAACACATTTTTTTTAAATGTAAATTAAAATTTCTACCGAAAGAAGTGCCTCTTTTATGATATTCCAGATTTCCTATTCCCGAACATTCCACGACATACTCCGCCATTCCTTCTAGAACTTTCTAGAGCTCTATCGAACCTTCTAGAACTTTCCGGAAGACTGTTCTAGAAATTTCAAGGTTGCGAAACTTCCAGCCCTTATAACTTCAAAAGCGCACCATTTAAGTAAAAACGGTAACCGTCAAACTGGAGGGGGGATAGAGATCTCCCATAACATATAACTCCCGTTATCTTACCGGGACTCGTCTTTGAGTTTTAGTGGCATGCACATTGCAGACTTTTTTTTAATAATGTAGGTATATTGAAGATTAAGATTATCCAAACTTCTAGGACTTTCCAGAACCTTCGAGACTCACCGACACACTCCGCCACTCATTTCTGAAAGCTTCTAGAACTTTCTCCTTCTATAACATCCTAGAGCATCCTAATTTCTAGAGTCTTCTTAGAACTTTAGGTAAAAACGGGTACCCTTATTCCCTAGGGGGGATAGAGATCCATCACACCATATAACTCCCTTGATCGTACCGGGACTCGTTTCTGAGTTTTACCGGGACGCACACTTTCATGCACTTTCTTTTATAATATATAGGTATTGATTATATTAACTCAGAAAGTAGGGTAAGATAATTTTTTTGTGATTATAATTAACTCATAAAAAATTACTAAATTTGTCTAAAATCACGAAAAAATGATTTCTTTATTTAGGTAGATACTTGTATTTCATAATTTAAAAAAAATGCAGTTATTCATACTAGATATTTGCAATTCCTTTTAATAAAAAAAATATTATTCAGTATGGTTCGGTATTTTGGCCTAAAATCCAAAATTAAGTTCAAGTAGGTACCTATAAAAGAAGACCGCGCTGCTACCGTAGATACCTACCCATGACAGTTTATTTTTGCTGGACGTGGAATCTAAATTACGACTCGCAAACAAGTTCAATATGATGAAACAACTCACCTATCTACTAATTATCATAATGACAACGTATTCAATCAAAAAACATCGCTAATTGTGTATGTAAAATTTCAACAATTAAAATCTACGTGGTAATTCATTACCCGTCCTTATGAAAAACAGCACTGAAAACCCCGATTCGAACTAATTTTCATGCAATTCAAAAAGTGATTCGATATTCGAACGTGTCCGTTTCCCGCCCGGTTGTTTATGGCTCGGCCGCCATGTTGGCGCGGGCGGGAAGTCACTCGCCCCGCCCACCGCCCCCACGCCCCGCCCCCTTCGGGCAATAATAAAATAACCACTTCACTACATCACTACTGCAAGCCGGCCTCACTGAACGGCGAGCGCTACGGTCAACACTGTGCAAGTGGAGATGGTTTTATTGTTATCTTATAATACCTAAATATATTATAATTTTTTTAAATTATTAGTAGGTAGGTACCTACCTAACTTTGCGGTAGAACATAGGAACATACTGTGTCTTAGTGTTGGTTGGTAGGTACCTACATAATTTAATTAATAACCACGGAAAAACAGTAGGTAGAGTCTGTCAATTAAGAGTAGAAAATATTAAAAATTGAACTACTAAATTTGTAGGCTGGCAACACCAATTTAACTGTCAAATATTCTTTCAAATCGCAATGACACTGAATGTATAAAACACTGTAAGTCACATTTAAAAAACCTTTTTTGTTGTTCTTAAAGAAAAAAATTTAATTCACTATTGTTATATTGTTAAGGTATCTTATAAATTTGATTAAATGGTGTTTTATAATGTGATTTGCTTTCTTAAATATGACATAAATTTGAATTTAACAATAGGCAAAAAGGAAGAATCACTAATGGTGAGTAGTTACACTACTTTTAGGTCGGAATGAGTTAAATATATTCAGATCTAAAATTAGAGACACGATCTAAACCCCGGGCAACGCTGGGTACTAGCTAGTATTAAATAAATGTGAGCTATCTCTAACAACATTATCGCTTTTCTTCATTATGTTAACACAAAATTGTGAAGGTAAAATAAAAATATACCTACCTATACGCAATTCTAATTTTGAGATCAGTGGGTTGTAATGAAATGAAATTTGTATGAAATTGAAATTGTAATGAAATTTTTTTTTTTCACTTTTACGCCTTTTTAATTTTTTATAAAAATGTAGGTTACACAGCTTTACATCAACTCCATGAGTTATATGTTTAGTATTGCCATTTGAACTACAGTGGCGCCCTCATATAATTTCTACTCTTATTTGACAGACTGTAGGTAGGTACCTTCTTTACTGCCATTGAATCACCTTGTACATTATATGTCTTCTAGGTAAAATTTAATGGAAATCAAAGTCCCCACTGACTTTGATAATATGTGACCTACAAAGCAAGTATATTTTCTTTATCTATTTGTAAAAATGTATTAAAATTAGAGCGAGCCTAGGAACTCATAATTCTACAGAGCCCTTGATGTGATTTTCATTTTTTTTTCTTTAGCTCTACGCTATATAGGACGCGCTCCGTTCCCTTGCAAATAATTTTTAAGAAACTACAAATTAATATCATTATCGTCATTAATCAAATAATGTAAACTGGTGATGACAGAAGATAAAGAAATTGGCCCGGAGCTTTATATGCCACTATATCAAAAGTCTTTATACTTGCCTGACTTCGTAGATATACCTAGGTAGTAGGAAATTCATAATGACGCTCCGCGTCGCGTTGTTCCGTATAATGACTAATGACATACGTATCTAATTTTTATACTTACCTAAGCCCAGCAAGGATTCATTTTTATTAAATACATCTATTTGAATTTCAATTTGGTTTTCGCGTCAATGAATGAATTAATTCACATTTTGGAAGTGGTAATTATCCAACTTCCCGGCATCCAATCGAGCTGAAACTTGGCAGATAGACTCGTTGTCGATGTCGAAGACAATGCCTATCAATTCACTAAAAACTCTCACGCACGTAAACGTGCTCATACACGATTTTTTTTTTTAATTGGATGGAGTGACTAGGTTGTGCCGTTCGTAGCATAGGACGCAACTAGGTTGTGCCGTTCGTAGCATAGGACGCAACTAGGTAGGTTGTGACGTTCGTAGCATAGGACGCAACTAGGTTGTGCCGTTCGTAGCATGGAACGCAACTAAGTTGTGCATTTCATAGCAGGGTCGAAACTGTTTCATTACATAATAAAAACAAATGCATTAAGTATGTATGGTAAAAAAAACTATCTTTTCATGGGGTGATTTTTTAACGGACAAAATACTTCCATGTAGGTATAACACAAAACAAAATATTTCACAATGTTAGATAAAAAAATAGTATAATATAGGTACCTACCTAAGGAATAAAAAAATGATATACCTACCTATCTACTAGATTCTGAAACATGATAGAAATGTTTCTCTGATACACCTGTGTGCCCGGAGTAGGGCCAAATTACTCTTACTTTGGGAGAATTGATTAAAATTTTTTAATTATTATTTTTTAATTTATAAACTAACGTTTAGACAAGATTTTTATGCATAGCACAAAGGGTAACAATTATTATAAGCAATAATTATCAGCCTGAAACACTCAACATTGAAAAATCTTTCGAGAAAAGATACTTGCCGCCAACGGGACTTGAACCCGTGTCCTTCTGATTTCCGGTCAGCTGCTCTTGACCACTGAGCTATGGGGGCTTATCAAATACCCGCCAAATAATTCAATATATACTAGTGTTTCATTCAACAATTACTGCTTATTATATTTTTTCCACCTGAAAACAACCAACTTTATTTTTGCGAGAGAGACATTGTAAGTGTTAAATCCCTCGCTAGGTGGCGTCGAGACAAATTATGACTACTTTGGGGAAATACTTAAACTTGTCAAATATTAATTATTATTTTTTAATTTATAAACTAACGTTTAGACAACGACACGGTTCAAGTCCCGTTGGCGGCAAGTATATTTTCTCGGAAGATTTTTCAATGTTGATGAGTGTTTCAGGCTGATAATTATTGCTTATAATAATATATTTGTATTAGAAAGTTAAGGCCCAATTTTCCAGACTTTTGTATCATGGAACACGCCCACCTTGCATTTCTGTCGAATTTCTTGTTTTTTTTTTCTATATTCTACGCAATGAATAAGTAAATTGATTTTCTGTTCAATAGGTAATCTGATTAGAAGTGTGATAAGAACATTATTTAAAAATAGTTGTCAATACTTAATATTGGTTGTACGACTTGCAATCGAACCTCTCAGTTACGATCCCATAAAAAATAACATACCTATGTACCCTTTTAAAACCTATTTGTCTGGTCTCTACAATGAAATATTCTCTCGGAAAGGAGTTTAGTGATAAAACTTAAATATTCAGATCCTCACAACTTTTCACTATCTTTTATATTTCCTCTCCTCTACTTTCTCCGGGCAGTTGGGACTCTTACAAGGAAAATAAAGATAACACGTCATTTCTTGATACTTTCTATCCATCTTTGTTTAGCTATCAGAAATTAACAAAGCCAAAGTAGACACTTTTGTCGAAGGACCTAACTTTTTTTTTTTTTTTTTATAAAAGAAAGACAAACATTCCTTTGCAAATCTCCTACTACCACCACAGAAAGCCGAAAATGTTGCTTGTGTTGTGATGGAGGACTTAGCCAGCCGAGGAATCGAACACACGGGTGGGACACAAGCGCTATGCCCACTCAACCACTGACCGGTCGCACAGTTACTACACACATTTTTTTATACCGAAAATAAGCGAAAAAAACGAGTTAGCTTTAAACCACACGACTGAATAAAACTTCACTAACTTATAAAAGAAGAGAGATAGAAAATGTGCGCTCGCACTGCTCTCTTTTGCTCCTACAGTGTGATACAGACAACATGCCTGCACTGTCTTTTAGGTATGCGAAACGTAACTGGCTATGAGAGAAAGAGAGAAAGAAAATGTGTGCTCGCACCTCTCTCTCTTGCCCCTACAGTAATATACGAAACGTAACTCTCTCTCTCTTTCTTTACTAACTTATATCTCCCTCTCAACTTCCGTTCGCCACGCCCGATCACACTTTTCGTAACGCTCTCGTCACGCATTCACCAGCTTACTCCCCAAGTCAAGCGTGCGTAAAGAAGTTTTACTTAAAAAAAAACCCTAAGACGTGGGTACGTAGGTAGGTACCTAATAACAGTCATTCTCACTAAGCATATTTATATAACTTGTTCAGAAAAGGTGTAAAATTTAGTAAGATGTGAGCTGAACAAAATGAACAGTAGAGAACAGTATTTGAAAGCAGTTTAAATAAAAACAGCTAAGAAAATGTCTTTATTAACAACAATAAACCTTGTTCAAGCGACCACACACCAACAATTTTCTTCTCACAAAACGCCGCGTAAGTCCACACTAATTCTCTCCACAAACACCAATAAATAAATAAAAATGCATTATTATTTGTCCATCAAGTTAGCCCGGCTACGCCACCATATGTACTGTGTTTGTAAGATAAAGTCAGGGAATTATCGGCCTGTTAGAGGCTATTAGCACGCTGTTAGCATGCGGCCGCCGCGCAAGGCTTTTAGCGCCCGGAGAGAGACTCGCCTCACTTAGCGCTAACTGCTTGGCGAAACAACGACTAAATAACGATTTTACTTTTTACAAACTTTACTTGAGAAGAGTGTCAGAAAAGGTTGACGTTATGATTTTTTTTGTGATTTATGGAATATAGGAACTAACTAAGTCAGACTCACCTAATCTATGACGAATTCGACAAATTGATACGATAATAGAGAACTCTGGTCCAATTTAAATTTTTTTTTAATGAATAATTCTAACTTAAATAACAACAGTTTTTTTTAGAGTTAGTTTTAATAGTAAAAATAATCGTCAAAATTTTAATTTTTCAAGATCCCCATAAACCACTGTACCTATCTATGTATGGTGAATCGTGTGCCGTCATCACTCCTGAAAAGTTACTACAGGATCGGGCAAGCAGCTGATCAACTGCCACCATTTTGAATTTCGTTGTTCGAAGTATTCTCCCTAGAAGTAGCATTAGGTAGGTACTATTTTTTTTCTACAGTAGTTTTTTAATATATTTGCAATAATAGAGATAAACTAATAAGAGATACCTTTATTTTTTAAATATTATTTAGGCCTAAATAATGTTTCAATAAACGCAACAACTAAATCTCTATAAACAGTATGTAAATAAACGAATAAATTAATACGATGGCTTGTGTCATACCTACATTCACATACAATGACTTTACGGTGACTTAATATTTCAATAATGCCAACTTGACGGCGTGTTTCTACGACCCGATTAAAAATGGACGTTTAATATATTTTTTTGAAACTCTGCGTTTAATATTATTAAATAAAACTCATATATTCAGAATCAGCGTTTATTGGTCTATATCAACATATTTTTTAAAGCCATAATATTTTTCACTGGAGTTCCTTATTCATGTAAAAAAATATTGTCCTACCCCTTGGAGTTCATTTGATATACATATATCTTTCTGTATTTCACTTGCATTTTCATTTGCATAGGTACGTGTGCACTTCAAGTCATTTCAAATGTCAATACAATACACACTATCACCAGGTGACAGGTTAAGAGTGACGTCACCGTTAATCATTTCAGTAATGCCAACTTAACGCTGTGTTTTGAGAAGAGGTTTAAAAATGCACTTTTTAATATTTTTTTAAAAACTCTGCGTTTAATATTATGAAATAAAACTCATATATTCAGAATCAGCGTTTATTGGTCTATATCAACATATTGTTTAAAGCCATAATATTTTTCACTGGAGTTCCTTATTCATGTAAAAAAATATTGTCCTACCCCTTGGAGTTCATTTGATATACATATATCTTTCTGTATTTCACTTCGTTTATGAGAAAAGAAAGAAATACGTTTTTTTTCTGCTCGCTTCGCCCCAGAAATCAGTTTTTTACTACAAGAAATAGACACCTACATCTATTTTCAAATGTATGTTTAAACTTTAAAATAACATTTTTTCTTGGTTTGACTGAGGATTGAACCTTCGTACCTAGTTATCGGAATCAACCGCGCTACCAACCATGCCAAATTCAGACTGATATTTATTTCACATATTAAGAGCTGCAATGTTAGCGAATTGCAGAGAAATGCGTACCTATAATATGTCCGCTTGCTGACAAAATTCATTTTCATCGACAACGAGTACCTACATATATGTGCCGAGTTTCAGCTTGATCGGATGTCGGGAAGTGGGTTAATTTCCACATCCAATATTCGACCTCATCCATACTTTCAGTCAATTAAGAAAACACAAGTGCAATTTAAATACATGTACCTATTTAAAAACAAGCAGTGCAAATTTTATGAAGCCAGTTCCCAATTTCTGCTTCACACTTTACGTAGAATTTTCTTACACCTAATATCTACTTATAACTTATAATTTCGCAGACGTGATGCACCTTGCGCAGTTCTTTCAAATTTTTGTACCAAAGACACATCCATCTTTTAGATTCTGTTTTGACTGTGGTACCTAGGTATATGTGTCAATGTTATCAACATAACAGTAATTTTAATTTGTTTATGGACATTAAAAAAACGCAAACAATGAAACTTTTTTTTGCTTTCGCAAATATTTAGTTGTGCAAGTCCTACCTCTTAGCCATTGTGTTACTCTTTAGCTTTACGAAACAAAACATGAATAACGTACATACAATCAACACTACTGGCAACCGTAAAAAGGTGACGAGATATTCTACAACAGACGGCATCCTCTCCTGTATTCTATACTTTCTTTTCGAAGAAGTGTCCAGCTAATTCGGTGATTCCTGGCAAAGTGAGGACTGATCACAATATTCTTGAAAGAGGGCGTTCCATGTTTAATACAGTAGCGGGGGAGTATTTATTGCATTTTGTCACTTCGTAACGTAAAACTAACGCGCTACGTGACGCCATCATCGCGTATATGAATTGCATTCAAATTGTTAGCTAACCTAACAGCTTACAAGCATACCTAGAATTGGCGTTTTAGAAATCTATAAGAATACTTCCTTGGTTATAAAAAAATATTCTTGAATATTATCTAATGATAGCATCCACTTTTTTATAATACACCTACTGTGGTTACTGATTAGCTACCTGGTAGGTTTCGATAGTTATTCGATAGATATAGAAGGCCGCGGGATCGTATCTCGAAGGCGTATTTCCAAAACCTATTCCTACCGATTCAAAGTTCAATATAAAAATTTAAATATTTAGGAATAAAATTGTTAATTTCTAATACACACATTGGAAAAAATATTTTATCTAGATTTTAGAATTGTGTATTTAAAATGTAAATTGTTGCTACCGCCACTGAACCGGTGTAGGTTTTGGAAATACCCATCCCGTACCTAGTGGGCAAATAAATTTTATTTGATTAATACCTATAATAATAATAATAATATTTGGCTAATTTATATAGCGCCGTTATCGCGAAAAATCACCTCAAGGGCGCTGTACAAATAAATACATAAAATAATAAAATTACTGGCTTACAACTAAGATTTACAATTATTACTAGTGACTTACATCTAAGACTTATAGCTAGTGGCTTATGACTAAGACATATAAACGCTAACCTAAACTGAACTCAATGACATAAATGTTTACAATCATGACTTAAAGTTAGAGATTTACAACTAACATATAAGTATTTACAATAAAAAAAATTTGTGTTATTTCTCAATTAATTAATTTAAAACGTTGTTTGAAATGGTTTTAGCCGTGTTTGGTGATTAGATCTGAATAGCCAGGTACTTCCCCACCTTCCTCTTCCCCATCTCCTTCCCCTCCCGCGACCTTCAGCCTCACAACATTCCCATTGGGGGATGTCGTAATGCCAGAGACTCTAGTGAGGTATTCACATAAAAAAACAAGAAAATTTTTGTAAAAAATGTTTTATTAAAAAATAATGTTCCATGGTTTCATTGCGCATCGTGGAAGTTACACGTAATTTTATGACGGCGTAGCTCATAAGCCACAAATTTTACTAAAATGCTTTGAATTTGTAAGTAAACCTTGGATTTTGTTAGAAGCCACTAAGCGCTTACTGTTGATGTAATATTTTCGTTTCTTTATACCTGTGCTAAATTGTGGTGGTTTTTAATCGAAAAATATTACAATTTTTTTTACACCTGCATCCAGCATCCATTGCCTGATTTGTATTTTGTTAGTCGATTATATTTGCCAAACATTACAAAACTCCATTTCACGTTAATACAAACATACTTACCAATGCACACAGGCATAACTAACATTAAGGCGATCTACTAGTTCAGGAAAAAATCGAAATCGGAATTCACGCCCTTTATGGGAGGAGTTTAAAAATGCTTGAGAAAAAGCTTTTGGAAAGGTTGGAAAAGGTATTTGAGAATTTTTTTTACAGGTTGATTTCGTAAAAGCCTGTAAAAAATATTAATTCCTGTTTTACGCATTGTTTATTGAAAGAAAACTGAAATTTTAAATTGATTTCACGAAACTAAGCCATGTGGAGTCACACGACTGTCTCCCGCGCCGGTTGGGGCGTGACTGATACGAAATAGGTGTTGCCCAGTGCATGGTTCTTGTGCCCATGCCATAAGGGTCACTTCAAGGATCCAAATTCGTAGAGTGCGAGCCGTACTGATTTATGTCAAAAATATCAACGAGAAAATGCATATTTTATTTTATTTTGTGAAGTTCGGGCGTAAATATCAACTTTTTTGCGATTATTATAAAAGAAACTAAATTTGCCAAATTATACAATAAACTCAAACCCGAAAAGGGGTTTATAAATAGGAGAGTTTGGACTTGAAAGTGTTTTTTATAGACCATATACTTTATTTTTTTAAAGGCTTTTTAAAAGACTTATAAAAAAAAATTACCGATGTTTTTAAGGGTCAAGGTGTGTTCTACACACAGTATTTAATTAAAGCACCTATAATACTTCTAAGCTATCAAATTTTCAAAACAAAAACATGTGATTTTGTATGATTTTGCATTATTTAGTACCTATGGCTTCATCTTAAATTAAAATAAAAGTCTCTGAATATTTGTTAGAGGAATATAATGGCAAAATATTATTAATCAACGTGATATATTGACTGAATCGTTGTAAGGGTATAGGGAAAATAAACATAAAAAAGAATCACTAAAATGAAGGATTGGTGTCATTGGCGGTTTCGAAATGTGTCAATAAATTTGGTGGAAGAACCCAAAATATGAAAAAAATAAACTACCAACGACAATCAAAGATTATTGCTATCAGATAGGTGATATGATTTATATTGATGTTCTACTCTTCTACTGAAACCCTTGTATTGCTAATTGGAATTCGCATTATGACTAACCTACTATTTTATTATAGGCAGGACTGGGCAAAATACATGCTTTGCTGTAATTAAAATACAAATTACAAAATACTTTTTCGCATGTATTTAAAATACGAAATACAAAATACTTTCAAGTAGTGTATTTGAAATACAAAATACAGTATTTTAACTATTTTTATTATTTCAAATACCAATTACAAAATACATTTGGTTTTGGTAGAACCTTTGTTTGCAATAAATTATCGTAAGTGCCCTTATCTAAGGGTGCGTTTCTATAGAAGCAAAGTTGAGCAGACCGAAACAGAGGCGTGCAAAAAATGACCAATCATATTGCTCAGAAGACACACCTCATCTCCGCTCCACTTGGAAACTCTTGTGGTATAGGACCCTGGTGTTAGATAATAATAATTATTATTATAATAACACGACATTTGAATAACGCAGTTTTGCGTTATTTCACTTCAAGTGCGCTCTACTGTAATTAACTTAAAAATAATCTAGTATTCAGTCAAATTATTCCTAGAGTGCTCGATCTAATTAATTTAATCTATGACACAAAAAATGTACAATACAAAGCAATGACAAGTATAATATAATATGATACAAATAATATGATAGAACATGTACAATAACAGTGCTATTATAGCACAAGACGTGTTGCCAACTCAAAATATTAACATATATTGCTCTGGATTCTAGCGTTTTTAGACTACGTATTATCTATGTCAGTTTATTTTTCATTGTCATTATTAAAGTCGCTAAATATATTTTGAAGCCAAAGTATTTGAAATACAAATTACAAAATACCTCAGCATCAGGTAATTGAAATACCAATTACAAAATACATTTTTATTAAGTAATTGAAATACAAATACAAAATACGTATTTTTATTTCAAATACGTATTTCAATTACAAGTAATTCAAATACTGCCCAGCCCTGATTATAGGTACCCCATGCACCTACGAAAATGTTCATTTGTGTACTTGTTTGATAAACATGCCTAATACTAATACTGCCATACAAGGTTATATTTATACTGTACCTACTGTTAATTTAACCGATTGATCTTTTTTTTTTTTACAGTAAATACCGCACAAGAATCTCAACTGCTCCCGTCTGGAGCCAGTGAGACTATGGCATCCCCAATTGGGGTATGTTGTGAGGCTGAAGGTAGTGGTGAGGGGAAGGAGGTGGGGAAGAGGAAGGTTGGGAGGTACCTGGCTATTCAGATCTGGTCACCAAACACGGCTAAAGCCATTTTCAAGCAACGTTTCAATTCTGAATGGTGGTCTTACACCAGGGCGATACTAGTAGTATCTTCCACCTATTCTATTAATTTTACATCCATGAATCTTTGGATCAATTTATTCATTGTTAATTTATCATCATTAGATATTTATGCGCATAGGTACCCACACACTGTTTTAAATTTTTTCACGTTATTGTATAAAATGTTCACAATATGTGCCTGCTGACAACTAAATTGTTTTTAAATGATAATACAGAAGAAAAAAAAGTTTAATTTTTACGCTTTCATGAGACATTTTATGACAACAATCTAGCCGTTAATAATAATAATAATAATAAATGTTTATTCCGGTATGTGGGGAGAATAGTGCAATGTCCAGTCTTCAAGTTGTTTCCAAATTCATGATCATAGACAAATCTAATCATAAATCGCGATTCACCCGCTCCAATCAATACGCCGAAGTTAGATACCTATCTACAATACCCATCATAGACAATAAAGTGTACTGAACCAGAGCCACACGTCGATTAGCCGGGAAGGGAAGATTGATGGGTCGCGTAGTTTGATCTGATGATTCCAGAGCTGTCAGAGGTAATAACGGGTGATATTAATGATGATGGCTCGTCATGCAGTGCCCACTGCCCAGCGCCCTCCGACTCCACTCTACCTGCGGGCGCCAGGCAGAATTAAATGGTTGGAAGGATTTGGGCCGGATTCGGGTTTAAAAAATGTAGACAGTCCAAATTTATAATTATTATTTTAATTTATTTCAGGTGTTCTAGGATAGTGCATTATAAAGCAGTACAGGTAAGTAGGTACCTACCTACAAAAATCGGGGGGACTGAATCGCAGCGATAGTATTATTGGATTGGCGTAGAGCGGTGGCGGAGAACTGCGAAAGAGTGCACTCGTCCCTCCAGGATCAATTCCGTAGGGCTGCAGTATCTCGGTAGGCGGAACAGTTGGCGATAAGCAGTACTGTTTATTGTAGGTGACTTCTAGCTTATATGCCATTGGTAAAGGGATGCAATGTAATCTAATCACAGTTCCTACTGTCAGTTCCATTTTGAAATTATAAAAATATGTATTCTCCTTTAAATTATTTATCTATTTTTGTCTAAGTTTAAATTGCGCTCTTTCTATAGCAAAGAATTTTACATCTAATGTTTGAATTGATAAATTTAACATCGTTAAAAGAAATTGACACACGGCGTGCCCACACATTATAACCTACGGTGTGTTTAAAAAAAATAATTGTACAATTTATTTTAATTAGTGAAGTCAAAATTGTTTTTTTTTCTCATTAGGTATTTCTTTAACGTCATTTTCATATATATATATTTTTAAATAAACTATTTTAGCAAGAGCATAGATATTGTTTTAACGAAATTGTCAACTGTTATTAAGCTATTTGATTCATATACATATAATTGCTCTCGAATCCTCTGCTTTTTAAATTCATGTAAAAAAAATAACTTGATTTAATAATCGCAATTTGACAGTTAACTAACAGCTGGCGCTTTTTAAAAAAGTAGATAGCCTTTCAAACGACAGTAAAGGATATTTTCAGAGTTCATGAAAATGCTCCGATTTTGGTTTAAGGTAAAGTTTTTTTTTAAATTGCTGCCGTTCTGAAAATATGTAGAAAAATTAAAAATCCTTAGGACTTCTTCATAATACAAAAAAAAACGTGCACGCCGTTTACTCTTCCTACTAGTCCGGCCCTTATCAAACACACAACGAGCAACGATGGTTATTACATGACGCAGCACTCCACAAATCAAAATAATTAAAGCCGACATAAAGATGGCGCACCTTGTAATTAACTGTCTGTTTATTTAAGGCGCCAGTCCAGCGCTAATAGAACTTATTTTGGCGGGAAACGCCTCCGGTTGGCGCCCTCCTTAATTCAAAATTACCGACGCCATAGACAATTTCACGGGCAAAGATAGCCAATTCATTCATATTAATTTTGGACCAAAAAAGCGGGGCTAGTTGAATAATGAATAGGCGCTAAGCTTTTAAGTTTCTTAGGTTTTTTGTTGTTGTTTTGGGCTATTGGTTTTGACGCGGAAAGTAGTGTGTTGTTTGATCTTTCTCGCTGTCTTTGTATACTATCTGTTTTTTGTAGGAGTTAGGTAGGTACCTGTTCACCTCCCTGTTAACAAAAATAACTAATTGGCCAATGATGTTAAAAATGTGCAGTAAAGAAAGGTCTCGTTTAGCAAAAATGGTTTTCTTACTAGAACTCTGGAAAATAATATTATTCACAATAAAAAATACATTGAATTTATTGCACACGCGTCGTTTACGAATTCTGCCATATGTATGATTTTTTTTTAACAATTATGGTTAAAGAAGTAGAGTTGTACTTTTTGAACATTATTTTAAAAATCACTGTTGGTAGGTACCTACATATGTGGGAAGGTAGGTACGTACTTACGTAAAATGGGTGGTAATTTTTTAAATTTATTTATTAAATTTGTAAACCTTACCTCAGTATAGGTGCCTACTACCTACATATGGTACCTACCTATATTTTACTACAGATTTTTCATAATAATTATCAATATTATTCCTTTCATAAAACCATTATAACATTATTTTTTTGTTAAACTAGCTCCCTGGGGAGCTACCTTTTTGTTACACTAGCTTTTGTTAAATTAGCCCACCATCGCCCGGGCATTACACTAAGTTTTTAGAAATCGGACCTAGGCATCGAACTTCCTATTATTTTAAAGGTTAAGTGTGCAAATTTCACAAAACTCTGAATAAAACGGTAGATTTATATTTAAATCAAAGAAACGCCTCTACACGCGGCTGTCCGCCCGACCCCCTTTTTTCTTTTTTTTTACATTAGCTCCACGCAGAAGGCCCCGAGGAAAATAATTCCCCTCAGGGCCTATGTCATCTTTGGGGATGCTTTTTGGAGGGTTTTTTAGAAAAGGAAGGAGAGGAAGTTCTGGGAAGGAAAGGGTATTAGCAGAGGCGGCTCTAGGGGTTCAGAAGTGGAAGGTCATTTAAAAAAATGATATAACCTATTATGCAATATCAAATTAAATATAATAATATTCATTTGCAGGAACCTCACGAGTTTGAGAGTCAAATTCACCAACATACGTCAAATTACGTTTAATATAGTAAATTATTTTATGCGACAAACGTAAAATATGCGAAATCAACCTACGTTTATCAAACCATCTCTTTCAGACGCATGATATTCAGCATGCTCTCTCTCCCTCACGGCTCTGACCCAAACCGTCTTCAGAATCCGAAAACTTTTTACCAAAGGGACCATGTTTTTACTAGTGCCATCTCGTTTATTGTGTAGTGCGTAAAGAGACAGAAGATATGATATCAGGGCATTTCATAATTTGACCCAGCCAATCGTAGTGCATGGGAAAGAAAGCTTCCATTTAAGATGTTAGATGTCACTGCTCGCCGCTGCCGGCTTTCTCTCGCGGTGCATTTCATTTACATTAGAATAATACCAGTTGTTTTGATTTTCTTAATATTTCATAATAATATTATGTTTTACTGTCATCTTATAATTTTGGGAGGTTTTTGACCAATTGTCCTGAGGGAAGGACCGCCACTGGGTATTAGGGGTGTGTAGGAGTCTGGGGTTCAGTGTGTCCAAGAGTGACGGACGTATGAATCTATCCCTCCCACTCCGGTGCAAGGAGATATTCCGAGAGAGTACAGCTGGAAAGGCAAAGGGACTCCCACAACCATTCTCTCCCGATCCGGCCTGCCATGCAGCTGGTGGGCAGACGCATTCGCCGCCAAGACCCGGATAAACCTCACCCAATGAACCCGAGCACCCCTGCTAAATCACCAAACGTAGCGAACCACTTGGGGTGACCTGTGGCAGAGGTGTTGGTTATCCAATAAATGGTTCTCGGGCGGCAGTACCGTACCCGCCTCCCAAATTGAACCCCTGCCACTGTAACCCCTTTTAAGTATTTATTAAGCATCCGTTCTCATAAGGGGCACATCAATCGCGCACTTAGATAGATACTAGGTACAGATTCTGGACACGAGCTTGGTTCGAAATCAATGACGCTAGATGCTAGTTCTTCAGGGTACCTACTAATAAATTCACAGAACATTTCTACTTGATGAATTAGTTTTAAAGATAGCAACAGTAATTAACCCGGCGGTACTCGCTAGGTATTTATGAACATGAACACTCGCTACCGGGTAATAAATACCACAGAGTTTAATCGCCATTATTTTCAAAAAGACGCTCGAGTTTCAATGTTTGACAATGTATTTGTGTTACTGGTATTATTGTTCATAAATAAAACTACAAATGCAAGTTTTAATGTTTATTTATTTGTATTAGAGTTTATCCTAAAAAGTAATCAAAAAATTTTTTTTTTCTTAGTAATCTTACGAAAATCAATAATAATTTTTTTTCCTTACAAATTTGGCAAAATTGAGATCGGTATCGAAAATAAACTAGATAAACTCCTAAAATACTAAAAAATAGTGATACCTTTATACTGAGTGAACATTGAGATAATCAACACTAAACAAACTGTTTCAAATATTTTGCTAAAAACGAAACTACTTCACTCTATCATAGCAATCCTCACATATTTGGGGTTGTATGCTCGCGGCATATATTTTTGGACCACAATTCGCAAACCAACTTCTGAATCTGAAGGTAGACGGTCAAAAACATTTTCTGAATTTGAGGGCGCCCCTGAACTATCAGCTTCCTGTTCAGTTTCACTTTCGTGTTCACTATTCTCCTCAACATCTTCTATTTCTGACACATTTTCTTCTCCGCTGTCTTCTTCTTGAAGCAGCTCTTCTATTGTACTCTCACTTTGAGGAATACTCATTTTATTACAGCTCTAAAACAAAAAAACATAGACATAAACGTATCGAAAAATAACGTAACAAGGATCGTCGCTACCGGGTATTTTTTACCCATACTCACTTTACACATTTGTCATTAACAAGCGCCGTGCGCGAACTGACCGCCCCGCGGGGTGAGGGTGTGTGAACTATCGGTTTGAAGGTAATTAGAATCTTGGGTTGCCAGAACGCATAGAAAAAAAAATACAACCAATTTTTTGTATTCTGTGGTATTTTTTACCCGGTAGCGAGTATCACCGGTTTAAAGGTGGTCGAATCTATCACAGCCGTTGCCTATTTGCTCAACTATTAGCCACTCCCTGATATTTTTCAATTTGCATGCCGGAATTGAATTTTTTTTTTTTTTTTTTTTAATTATTTTATTCATTGAGTTAGTTTATACTACATGAATATAAAAACTAATAAGCACAATGTAACATTTCATTTGATAAATTTAAATATTTTTTACAGTAAGCATAACATTTATTTTTAAATACATTCATTCTTTCTTCATTCTTCATACTTTCAGGCATTTCAACATACATCTTTAGTCCTCTGTACATTAGGCAGTTCTGTGATTTTGATTTCTTCATTTGTGGCAATCGAACTCTGTTTATATTTCTTGTTTCGTAATTATGAATGTCTCTATTAAAAACAATTTCATCCTTAAAGTATTTTGGCATTTGGAAGTTGAATGATGAAAAAAATAAGCTTAATAGTCATGCAAAGAGGAAAAAATCGAGTGCAGTTCAGACGCAGTAGAAGTGAAACCTTCACCACACAATCTTAACTAGTAGGAGCCTTGAAAAGTGAGTTTATAACCAAAGCGGCCAGTGCGATAAGGTTTCATTCTATCTCATTCTTTCGTAGGCTAAATCCTATAGATGTATGTGTTTGTCTCCTTTTAGTGTCGTTTCCGTTCCTTCGAGTTTCAAATCATAACGGTAGATACTAAAGAAGTTTCACTTCAATAATTGCACATTAAAGTAACGGCTGTCATTCGCGCGCAGTATAATATCTCCCGTGCTCCGTGACTCTAGCGACGGAGCCGTGAGCCGCGAACCGCGAACCGCGAGCCGTGAGCTGCGAGCCGCGTGCCTCTTGCCGTCCGTCGGAATTACAAATTGAGTAATTAAACATCGGCCGCGGCATATCTGTGTGACAGACTCTCCTAGCGTTATTTGCCATGACGTTTGTCGAGAAGCGGAAGAAGCGAGATATGCGGCAGGGGCGGACTGGCGATGAGTTTTACCAGCAAACTACCGATGAACCGAACAGTAGACCTGGCGCCCAAAAAGGTAGGCTTTTGTTTCTAATTTTAAATCAAAACAGAAAGTTCTTCCGAAACTTTAAGACTTGTTGGTAAATAAATAGGTACATATGTAGGTACCTAATTTCATACCAACTTAATTAAATAGACGATCACGAAGATTTCACATTTGAAAAATAATCTTTAATGAACCAAAACCACCACCATGTTGAAACCGGAACCGGGAAGTAAGAAACAAATTTAAAGACAGTTGAACTGCCAAATGTTCGAATTAAAATAGGACTTTATTACACTCAGTTAATGATTCAACAAAAGGAAGACCCATACATATTACTCACCCAGGGCTTGTAAAATTCCCAACATAAATAAATGATAATAATACTAATATATACCTAATCATGTTTTTTAAAACTCTTCCACGAGACAAGTTGAAAAAAATCTTCATCCCGACCCCAAGATGATACGCCAGCGTTACCATAACATTTGATTTATTTAAATATTTTCGTAAGTCGTTATTATTTTTTACATATATTATTATATTCATTTGAAGAAGATAATAACAATATTAATCTAAACGAACATATGAAAGAGAACAAGACACAGAAAAATAGAAAAAGATAATGGTCGCAACTGGGACTCGAACCCAGAACCTCTCGTCTTACCGGGACGTGCGCTTTTACCAATTAAGCCATTGCCACCTTACGTAAAACCTTTATAATAGTCAACCTCATATTTTAAAATTTCAGAATTAACAATATACTATTTTTTTCATATCATGAAAAAATTAGTCGAAGATAGCCAAGTTATAAAAAAGAGAGTTGTTCTTATGAAAAAATGAATATTATATACCTGCTTACATAAAAATACGTACCAATCTTTATAATTTTAACTCACAAAAAACTTTATCTAAATAACGATAATATTTGCAGATTAGTGACTGAGTTAGCAAATGCAACTACTGTTACCCACCAAAGCATCCCTCTGCTAGTTTTGTCCCACATGATTTTATTAAACACGCAGCATTTCCTCTTTTAATAATGGTAATAAGAATTTTTCAAATATTTTTAGGTTATTCGCAAATCAGTCATGTTTTTCTTTCTTTAAATTACGAAACGAAATTTAATTACGAAATATACTTAAATAAACTAATTATTTAACCAATGTATTTTTTTAACTTAAAATTTTGCATTAGTGTTTTTTATCGCTAATCCTCTCCTAGAAACAGGAGAAATAGGAGTGGCAAAGAGCCCGCTTGATGCAAGAAAGAGAAGGACATAAATCCGCGAACTGTCAACCTCCTGCAGCCGGCATGACAGTAAGACAGTATGATAGTAAGGCAGTATGACGGTAGCACGGGGCAATAGCGAAGAGTGGAACCCGCTGAGATGAGTCGTGACCATGAAAGTGACGCTAAGTTCATTCATCATATCTAATTGCCTTTGAGATAATGTCAAGTCTTGTACGAGATGCCGCAGGATTTTTCATCTGTTGTAGAAATGTAGGTTTTTATTTATTGGTTGGTATATTCCAGACTTCTTGGTGTTGCATTGAATGCAAATTATAAAATTATTCATCTTAGATACGCACCTTAGAAAACATATTTATTATTAAATTAAATTGTTTATACATGAAATTAGAAAAATGCCAAAAAATACCAACCTTTGTGTTTTCAAATAAATAATATAAAAAACAAAAACTTTTGCAACAGGTTACCCCAAGAGGTTTGCTAAGTTTAGTAACTTAGCAGGGGTGCGGGTTTTGGCAGCAGTTAATTCTGCCCACCTACTGCGTGGCGGATCAGGATAGTGGTTGAGGGAGAACTTTTTTATTTGAAAGCTGGTGCTTCCCGTGTGGTCCCATTTGAATTTGGTCCAGTTCTGACATTAGCATCCACGAGAAAACCATATAAGTCTTAAATTTGCATTAAGTATGTGCGCGACAAATGGACGAATAACTCAAATTCACGCCAACCGATTTCGATTATTCTTTTTTTATTGGAAAGGATGTACTTCAAGGGTAGTTCGATGAGAGTTTGATTAGGTTCTCCTTATGGGATCCATGACAAAGTAACGGAACTCTTCAATTCTTAGGAGCAAATTAACGATACTCGGCCGAATCCGAATTCTGAATCCCGAATCCTAATAGGCTATCAGGATCTTTGAGTCACCTACCATAACGTCGTTACGGTCAAGTAATGTCTGTCTCATATGAGCAGCACGTTTAGTATGTTTACCCATATTCAGAAAAATTAGTTAGTGTAATTCAGATTCACTAAAAATCAAAAAATTAACTAAAATTTTAACAAAACAAAAAACGACTTAAAAAAATGCACTAAAAAGTAAAAAAATATTTCGTATTCTTCTACAACTTAATAATCAACTTACTTTTTCTACTAATCAATATGTAGGTACGATTGTTATTTTCGGAGTCGGTGTCAGTCAAGGTAACTACGTACATAATTATGTTCGCATGAGCGTTACGAGCTGTCAAGTAGAAATAATCGATAATATGCCAGGTTATATTATAGGTATTACTTCGAACTGCTAGTATCAAATATATACACATAAAACCTATGTGGTAGGTATTTAAAGACGAAGTCTGTATTACGACAGGTTGATTGTGTCGTAACATAATTAAAAAAAAACTGTAAGTAAGGAGCTCACTTAAACAAATATTATTTCTTTAATCAAAACGTAATTATTGGTCATCAAAACCAAATGTCAGTAGCTGAATAGTTATTAGCTAATGCATAAAAAAACATTCGTCTACATGTCCAAATTACCAATAAGTTCTTCTTTTAGAATGTAGAATGCTAAGTGCATAGGTACTTGCCAAATGTACTCTTCGCATTCCTGTGCAAATAACATTCATTGATTTCTTAGAAAACAGTGGATCGAAAAGTTGAAGTGTGTTGTCCATGATTAATTAGGAGAAGTAGTGTTTTGTTCCGTTGAAGATTAAAAAAAGACTGAAATCGATATATATTTGTAATATCATAAATTTTTTGCAAATTTTATCGTTTTAAACATGCATGTATTTACAGAACTTTTGCATTTTCCCAGTAAAAAGGCAGAGTTTCTAATGGTAAATGCTCTTATGCGTAGGTATTTTTTTTTTCATTTTAAAAAAAGGATGTTGGTGACTGTGCTTGATTTAGTAACAAACATTGTTGAATTTTTATTTAATACAGACTTTGAAAGAAGTTTTTCCATTTTTACTGTAGAACACATGTTTGCTGAGAGAAGACAATTTCCTCCAGGAAAACTTTGATAAATACTAAATGTAAACGGTTTTTATAATAAATTGTTAGGCGTAATAATTTTTTTTAAGGTTGTTATATTATATTTTTCTGTTTAGTACAGTTTTTTTAAAATATTTTTTTTGGTTACTGTTGCTTTTAAAGATGCATTGAACTTTTTTTTTCACTGAAATTAATTTGGCCATAACCCAGAATTTCATAACACAATAAATTATTCCCGATATAAAAATCAATAAATCAAATAGTAATACCATTTTTTATAATTTATGCGAACACAACATTTTGAATAATTATTACTTTTTTTTCAAAACCTTCGCAATCATTCAAGTTGTGTGCATTCATTTTTTTCAATTTTTCTGTTTCAATTACTTCGGGAGGTGATTCTACATGATAGTACAAGTTAAAAAGAAAAATCACTTTTTTCGAAATTCCAACTTTTAGGGGTAGTTTTGAGGTAAAAAGATAAAATTAGTACGGCGTGTGAGGCCAGATTTATTATTTTCCGCTGTTACGATACGGGCCAATCACAATCGAGTCGGGCGCCCGGCAGGCTCTCAGCAGGTAAGATCGTACCTCACACTAAGGGTTTTTAGTAGGTACGTATTATTATATGGGAAAAAAAATGTTGAAATTTCGGAAAAAGTTGTTAATCTTTTTTACTCCTACCATCGTGTAGAATCACCTCTCGAAGTTAATGCACTTCATCCCAGGACACCCTGTATATATGACTAAGCAAATAAACAAAAAATAGTAACAAAACAATAGTTAGTTTGAAACCAATTTACTTTGATAAATTATTATTAATATCCCGGTTTCGGAAGTGACCTTCCTTCATCAGGAGAATATGAAAACTGACTAGACACAAAATACTGTTAATATATTTAAGTATTTGAGTAGAAGGTCAACTAATTTGAAGTTTTTATGGCCGGCCAAAAGGTTGTCTTAATGGATAATTTTCAAAGGAGTCTCCCGGTTAGTTGAAAGTCCTCGCAATTAAACTTCTTTCATGGTTAACATTGTTAACTTACCATGATTATTTTGAAAATTATGTATGCAAGCAGACAGCAATCATGAGTTAAATAAAAAACAAACTTTGTTTTCTTTTTGCATGGTTGTATGAGAGTCAAATTTACATTTACTTTTCGAATTAACTTTTTTTTTTTTATAAAATTAAGTTTTAACAAAAAATTCTAAATGAAATTGAATATTCATTTCGCATAAATCCTTCAGGAGCATTTATTTCAGGAATGAGTTGTTCCTCGTTCAATATTTAAATAGTGTTTGCGACTTCAATGGTTGTTGATGCCCTCGTTAAGTTAGTTTTATTTATCTCAAGTGTGCTGTGAGTCTTGGCCATCTTGACCGATCAAAGGAACCGCCTACTGACTCCTGTTATAGGCATAGTAGCCAGGGCTCGACAACTGTTGACGTTATTTTTGAATTTTGATGTCAAATTTGCATTATCTCCAAATAAACCTTAGCGATTTGTGATTCAGTTAAAAATTATGTTTGATAGTTTGCATAACTCTTTTTATAATATTAATAATATTTGGCTAATTTAAATAGCGCCGTTTTTGAGAAAAATCACCTCAAGGGCGCTGTAAAAATAAATAATTAAAAGAATTAATATTACTGGCTTACAACTAAGATTTACAATTATAACTAGTAACTTACATCTAAGATTTTTAGCTAGTGACTTATATAACTGGCTTACAACTAAAATTTACAATTATAACTAGTGACTTATATGGAAGATGTATAGCTAGTGACTTATGTTACTGGCTTACAACTAAGATTTAGATTAAACTTAGTGAATTACATCTAAGACTTATAGCTAGTGACTTATTTTACTGGCTTAGAATTAAGATTTAGATTAAACTTAGTGATTTACATCTAAGATATATAGCTAGTGACTTATGACTAAGATATACAAATGCTGATCTAAAACTAGTGACTTAGGTACTAACATACATATTTACAACTAAGATTAGAGCCAGAAGAAGTAAGAAGTTTTTACATAATATTACAATTTAAGAACACGGGTGCAAAAATGATCTAACTGGGTTTACGGGAAGGCATAGATTATGTCGTTTATCTTGCAATAAATTTAATAATACCAATAAAAAAGCAGGTTAAAACAGCCACTGCAGTGTAAGGTTAAAATAGCCACACAATATTATGCAATGTGCCAAGTTTGGTGACCTGACAACTCAGAATCAACCCAAAAAGTGATGAAAAAAAAAAACATAAAAAAATAGAAAAAATACAGGTTACGTCAAATAAGGCATAGCTATTTTTCAAAAAAAAATCATAATCCTTAATGACTTTCAAAAGGGAGTTGAAATTGCATGATTCTGAGTTGTCATGGAACCGCAATGTTTTTAACATAATGACCTGTGCGAGCATAAAGACATAATCGTATCTTTCCAGCCAAAAAAATATCATTCATTTTATTCTTACCGTCCACAAAATAGTTGCCAACTCCTGCTTCCCCTCAACTACAAACGCCAGTCATCGCCTAACAATGGCCTCCCCTGGCTAATAATAAGTAATAATCACTCAATGGTAATAGAACACAGCTTGTTCTCATCTCTCCTCTCATCATGGCGCCCTGGTCCTCTCCGCAGCCACCGCGTCCCAGTGTGCCCACCGCACGGGGTGATACTGAAATAGCTATCCGACACCAGTGAACAACGGGGTGATGGGAGAAGCAGCTTTGATCATGGAACCGACTAAATGATGTGTCAAGAATGGTTCGATGGAAGAGAGATGATGAATGGGTCAGGAAATAACTCGGTGACAGGATAATGACTGAGGGATTGAGCATTTGCAAGAGTTCATTCTCACTAAGTTATCATTGGCTTTTTTAGTGTTGTCAAAATTACAAAAAAGTGTTTTTGCTTATCCTATGTTGTGAGGCTGAAGATAACGAGGAAAGAATGAGGAAGAGGACGGTGGGGAAGAACCTGGCTATTCAAATCTGGCCACCAGACATGACGAAAGCCATTTCATGCACCATTTCAATTCTGAATGGTGGCTTACGGGAACTACTCATATATCTCATGGAAATCGTTGTGTCTTTCTTACTATCATGGTGAGAAATACGATCTAAACGGTGATAGAAAGAGAAAACACCGCGCTTTATATTCAAATCAAAAAGTTTACCACAGCATAATTAAAATGTACACCTTTGAGAAACCAAAGTTTACTACCGCAATTTAAAAACAATTTTGGGTATTTTTAATTATTTTTACATGAAACGTATAAAACTTTTATAAAAAGTGAGGTAACGATAAATTTTCTAGTAATTAAAAATTTAGAAAAACCCGCCTGCCAAATCTCAATTTGGCAGACGGGTATAGGTACTGCACCTCCGAGCACCATTTATTGGATAACCAACACCTCTGCCATAGGTCATCCCAAGTGGTTCGCTACGTTTGGTGACTTAGCAGGGGTGCCCAGGTTCACGGGGTTCAGCGGATGCGTCTATGCCACCTGCTGCGTAGCAGACCGGATCGAAAGAGACTGGTTGAGGCAGGCCTTTTGACCTTTCCAGCCGGACTCTCTCGACCCATCTCCTTGCACCGCAGTTGGAGGGATGGATTCATACATCCGTCACTCCCGGACTTACCCCAAGTTTCCTACCCACTCCTTATACCTTCTTCCCTTCCTTAAAAATTCCCTCCCCACACCATCCCCTCAGATGGCTTCCTGTGTGGAGCCAATGTTAAAAAAAATGTGTGTAGATATTTATTCATTGTCTTTATCAGTAATAAGGTGAGCCATTTTTAATTTTTTTTTCGTTTACATTAAAAAATTAAATGTTTCAAAGTTATATTTTTTTCGAATTTTGAAATAATTGGAGCGAATTTTATCAATCACCTTTCAAAAACAGTTTTCAGTTTTTGGATACGTTCAGAAATATTCAATTTAATTGCAAAGTGGAAATATTTTGAGCGTCTGACAAAAAAGGGTAAAAAGCGGTTAGTAATGGTAATAAGAATAAAGTGTAGGTACCTTATAATCTTGATATATATTTATTACAATTTAACGTAAAATTGGGAATTAAATCAAAATATCTCACGAAGGACCTATTAACCATAAAATTTTAAGCGTTTTCTTATTTTTTTCAATTGAGTTATAAAGAAGTAGGTAGCTATATTGTATGTAAGGCATCTAATGTTATGCAAATAAAGGCACCGTGTTGGCTTGACAAGGCGGCAGTCTGCCCTCCACAAAGGCCCGGGGTTTCACGGGAACAAGGACCGTTTGTCTATCAGTCATTCCCCCGAGCGCTGCAGGAAGTGGGCTCAATTTCTCTCGTTCTTCAGCCATTCTGTCTTTTTAAATTGGTTTAATTTCCGCTGTCTTGTTTCGTCGAAGCTGATTCGAGGACCATCAAGACTTAGGTTGATGACGGTGCAATATTTGTTTGATCATGTTTGCGATCGTTATTAAATACTTACATATGAAATTGGCGTTTTGTGTGGGAGGAACATAAAGTCGATTTTTTTAAAATATAATATATTTATTTAATCAAAGTATGTACCATTGCTATCTATGCACTTTACCATCTCATAGGTAGTTCATCGATCCCTTTACTAAAAAAAACCATTCGACGGGAATCAATAAAATCTTTGAAGGCGGTTTGCACTGCTCCATCGGAGTTGAATTTTTTCCCTTGCAAGAAGTTATCCAAATTTCGAAAAAAATGGTAATCTGTTGGGGCAAGGTCCGGAGAGTACGGTGGATGTCTTAGACATTCCAATTGAAGCTCCTCTAATTTGGTAGCCGTCTGTTGTGCAGTGTGTGGTCTAGCGGTCAACGCGCGTTTGTTGATTTGCTTCACCCACCCACCCATCCAGGTACCCACCTTTCAAGCTTTTTCACCTTCCCAATTTGCTTCAAGTGGATTAAAACAGTTTTATCACTAACACCGCAGTCTGCAGCTAACTCAGACGTGATTTGCGATGGATCCGTTCCACAATAGCCTTCAATTCTTCATTATCAACTTTGGTCTCCGGCCGTCCACGGGGCTTGTTCTGCAGGTCAAAATTTCCAGAACGAAAATGTTGGAACCAAAAACGCACCGTGTTTTCTTTTGCAGCACCGTCGCCATACACATCATTAATCCTTCGAGCCGTTTCTGCAGCACTGGTGCCACGGTGGAACTCGTACTCGTAAATAACGAGATATTTTAAATTTTCCATTTTGTAAACTAAGTGACGCAAAGAAAAAAAACAATTAAGGAAAAAACAAATGAATTATAATTTTCGAAACACAAATACATGAGTAATTAGCTGTATAAATTTGAATTTGGAATTCCCAACCAAAGAGAAGATATTTGAGATCAAAGTTGCCAGTACTGCAAAACGCCAATTTCATATGTGCCTAAGGACCTAATATCCCGCGACGCACGTCTCTTTTATCAACTACCGCAATAAACACAAAGATTACATAGTTTTTCAAGCATGGATTTTTTTTTCATTTTCATTTTTCAGTTTTTCATTGCTCTAATTTGAATTTGGTATTTTGGAATTTTACACTGAAAGTTTGAGTTGTGGGCGTGTCCGTGTTCTCAAAGAAAAATTAAACTATTTTTCCTGGTTTCTGGTGAAAATAATTAAACATTTAATAATAGTGATTTTTTTTACTACGCAGACGTATAATGAATTTCATTACGCTTCTAGTGATTATCTGTTCAATGGTTGGATATTGGGTTCATGAAGTGGAGACTTGATATTTTCTCGTAGAAGGCTAAAACGTGTTGAAAAAATGTTAAAAATAATCAAGTCTTAATGATACCTAAAAATAATAATGTCTTAATCAAGCTAATCAAGTCTTAACGATACCTACTCGATGATTCCTGCGAAAATATTAGCAGTAAAAAAAGGTTTTTCTGTAATCTAAGCATCCAGACCAACACAATTTAAAATTTTTATGCTTAGTTCAGAAAGCTTGGAGTTTTAAAAGATTCTTTATCAGATGCCTGTCCTAATTATTCTGATTGGAAATCACTTAACCCTGGATAACTAACCTTATTATTTATTCCGCCTAAATAAGCTAAATATTTGACTTTTTGACGAACATGATTTGAAGTCCTATTTTTAAACAGATTTGAAGTATTTTTATTTTATGTAGTAAAATTTAATTTCTAATTTCGCCTTCAACTTATTTTCACCATTCAACACTAACTGCAGATATAAAACTATAATTGGGAAAATTTACCTTTATCCTTTGGCATATTGGAATAATATCAACAATCGAATTACTTATCATTTTTAATGAAAAATTATTAAGTACCTACCTACCTACCTATTAAAATGACAAGTAAACACAACCGCCATGCGCACTAATGGCTACCAAGTTGACACGTGATAATTGGCTATATTCTAGGTAAAATCATTTAAAAGATACAGGTGGATTTGAATTTGATGCTCGTCATTTTGACGAACGTAAGCTATCTAGGGTTAATAATATAAAGTGAAAAATAATTTAAAACTAGGTCTCTTCGATATCATGGCTTTTGACTTCCCCGTTTCATAACGTTTCCACTTATTTAATTAAATAAAAAATTACCCAAAAGTCTTACGTTATATGTAGGTAGGTAGCTAAATAATATTATTATGTTAAATAAAATGTGGCTTTTCCATCATATTTCGAATGAAATAGCACTAAACGAGGTAATAATTTGTTCCGAGTGATTGAACGTTTTCAGCAAGCACCATTATGAATAGTGCGCATATTATTTTAACAACGAAAACGAAAATAGTCAAGATATTATCATATGAGAAACACGTCAAAGATGAAAAGGCATAAGAGCCCGGCCACACTTCACAAACACTGCGGCACGATCAGACGGGCGTCAGGCTGTCAAGAGTTCCCGTGCACTGGGAATAAAAAGTGTTTTGTTGTGTATTAATGACGGGTTGCGAAATGACACGACCCACACATCATGCAGAGGCATGTTTATTTTCTTTAAGTTTTGTGACGAGCATCACTCGCCGCTGGGTCTTTGAAGTCGGACGCTTGACGGATGGGGTGACGCGCGCTTCCGGATAAATGGAAAAACTATGCATTCTACAAAATATGTCAAATTTTGCAATGAGGGAGGTATACATTACAATTTTGGTATGTATCAAGTTTCGCGACAGTCATTTTGTGGACGGTGTTATTTTACTTCCATGGCATCTTCATAAGTTTTAATCTATCAACCAAGATGAAATAAATTTGGTATGCATAATATTCAAAAACTTCATTAAAAGGGATCCACCATTGACTAACGAAGAGAAAAATGTACAGTAACAGATTCTTAACGGTACAGTAAAACAAAACGCTGAAAAAAACAACACTTTACAAAGGTGATGAACGTGTGCGACAAGGCAGCATTTTCATACATATAATCACACAGTTCACCTAAATTTACACATTTGACCCAATGACGGACGTTGTAACGTTGTCTGAAACGTAGGATAAAGTAGAAGAAAGCGCGTCGTGGCATAATAACCCAAAAGTTTAACCGCGGCGTCCCGCATTTCTACCGATTTATTTTACACTTACACTTTGAGTTTTAAAGCTTTAAAAAAAATATACATTATTTTTTAAGATAATATCTAGACGTTCCCCAAGCCGAAACGCAAATTATGTTTCTTCTTCTTCTTCTTTCGTATGGTGGGGGGTCAGGGGGGGACATCTAGGTCTGCGAGCCAGTCTAGGGCCTCAGGCGTTGCCCTGTGGACCTCATCAATCCCGCCGGGGAATGAATGGAGCGGGCATTCGTTGACCACATGTTCAGTGGTCTGCACCGCACCGCATTCACACGTCGCCGACTCTTTAAGGCCCCATCTATGCATCATGTGAGCACAACGGCTATGGGAGCACCTTATCCTATTGATGGCAGTCCAGAGTTTGCGAGGCAATGAGAACCCAGGCTGTCTCTCAGTGGGGTCTTGCACGAGATATGCGTTTTTGACGTTGGCTGATTGCCACTCAAGCTTCCACCTATCTTCTGGGGTGAGAGGTGTTCGAAGGAGTCTTTCTCCTTCCGTCAAGAAGGGTTTTCGAGATTTTAAGCGGCATGCCGGGTGAGAAACGACATCATCGTGCAAGGGTATTTCGCTTTTTTGCAGAGCCTTCTTGTATTCCCTCAGTGTTGCAATCACTCGCCTGATATTTGGCGGGGTTATATTTGCAAGTACGGGGAG
This sequence comes from Limnephilus rhombicus, assembly GCA_929108145.2. Lineage (NCBI taxonomy): Eukaryota > Metazoa > Arthropoda > Insecta > Trichoptera > Limnephilidae > Limnephilus > Limnephilus rhombicus. The sequence continues at coordinate 29,098,957 of OV815278.1, forward strand.
CCAAGGAAGAGGAGTCGATTTTAAGGTTCCGCTGATGGTTCGCATTGTGGCATTAAGCTGAACGTCGACCATGGAAGTGTGGGCGCTTCTGGCCCATACTGGAGCACAGTATTCAGCTGCTGAGAAAACCAGGGCAATGGATGGCGTTCTGAGCGTGTTGGCGTCGCATCCCCAGCTAGTACCAGCCAGCTTATTGACTATGTTTAGTCTTGTCCTGGTTTTTTTGCCCACTGTTTCCATGTGTTTCCAGTAATTCAGGCTCCTGTCCAAAGTTACTCCAAGATAGCGGGGATGGGGGTCATGGTAAATATTTTTTCCATCAAACTGAACACAGAGTTTTGCGTTTGCCTGTGAATTATGTAAATTATGTTAAATTCCCTCGTTTCAAAAATTATTATTATAAAATTATCCGAAAATTATTATAAACACGTTTTTGTCACTTATTTTAGAAGTTATATTTATCTATGAAAAAAATCACAGTCTTTCTTTAAATGCTATTTTATATGTTCCCCACGAGATTTTTGCTCTATTTTATACGAGACGTGTTTTATTAAACACTAGCACACCTGGCAACACGTTGCTGTGGCTAACGAAATGCAACGCCATTACCCAACCTTTATAAAATCCGGTACCACCCGCTTGCCAGCTGCCCGCTGCCTGAATGGAATATTTGAATTTCTCGGCTTTTCTCTACTATAATAAGTATGTATTATACATATAAATCTTCCTCTTGAATCACTCTATCTATTGGTGAAAACGTCATGAAAATCTGTGCGCACATACATTTTAAGCGACTTCATTTTATACTATGTAATGATGATTTTCAAAATTTTCGCACAAATTTTATCATTTTTCATATTAGCGCCCTCTCTCTAACATTCGTATTTACATATCTCCCCATCTTCTTCTTTTTGAGCGGGTATACCGCGCCTTAATTATACTTTTGGATGTGAAAAACTTAAAACACAACACAAAGAATAAATAAGTATTATAAAATTGTTGGTCACACCAAAATGATGCGAGGTGGCGCTCTACTGGAATGACACTACCGGAAGCCCAACACAATCACACATCTCTGGAAGATAAGCAAACCTTTTCAGTTCTTCTATAAACATACATCATACCCACCGCAAGCTTTAAGCTCCGAGTTCCAAGCTTCCACATAACACACTACACACAACACACAGCACAGACAGTAGATTGTTTGTATAGTTAATAATGCCGGCGCGTATGACTGCGCTCAGATTATGACAAGAAAAACAGATGGAAAGAGAACCATGCTTGAATGAAAAACCCTTTCTTTTAAATAGCTGTAATGGATCTTGATGAAATCATTTGTGTTTGTTTTACTAGGTAGAAATACCCATGGCTCGTGTATTTATGATAATATATTCTAGGAACAGGACGAAATCAAGATGTTCAGTGCATCCACAATTAAACTAATTAGATGCTAGTCGATTATGAAAACAATAATATTTTCACACATTAAAAACAATATTGGCCAGTACAGGTGCTTACTACATCTAATTTAATTTATTTTATTTTCACGTTTGAAGAAGCACATTCTTGCTATAATTATGGCAATTGGAACAAATTGTAACACTTAGGCCAACAACCAATTTGATCAAAAATCTAATCGATAATCGGCGCCATTTCGATTTTTGACAATTGCACAATCCCCGTTAAATCAATTTTTGATGAGCCGTCAAGCATAACAACATGATTGTTGTGCACGACGGCCGACCACAATTGAATAAAAGGTGATAATGTAGTAGATTCAAAATGGTGCTGATCGTAGATTTGATGAAAATTCAAATAAAGTAAATTATGTCGAAACACCGCAAACTTTACGTATCATATACGATTTTAGATTTTCACGACCAAAAATATTTTTGTTATTAGTTTTTGACGTTGTGTCCCTTTTCACGAATGTGCCTCTGGAAGCTCAGAGAGATCTACGAGGAAGACATTTGTAAACTTTTTGAACACTGCCTTAAATCGGGATATTTTGCATTCCACGGTGAACTTTTTGAACAAGTGGAAGGAGTTGCGATGGGCAGTCCGTTGTCGCCAGTACTTGCCAACTTCTTTATGGAGAAGTTTGAGGAAGTGGCACTCGACACAGCTTCGGCTATTCCCAAAGTATGGTGGCTCTATGTCGACGATGTCTTCGCCATTTGGCCTCATGGAACAGAGAAACTGAACGAATTTCTGGACTATCTCAACTCACTCCATGTTAAAATTAAGTTCACAATGGAGCTGGAAAATTACTCAAAGAGCCTACCTTTTCTAGATGTGGAGGTGATGCGAAAAGAAGATGTTAGTCTAGGACACACAGTGTATAGAAAACCAACTCATACAAATCGGTATCTACATGCTGATTCCCATCACCACCCAGCGCAGAAGAGAGGACTTATCCATACATTGGTGACCCGAGCGACCAGAATATGTGAAGAAACAAAAATCGGAGCAGAACTTACAAAACTGACCGATGCACTGGAGCGTAATGGTTACCCAGTAAGGCAGACAAGGCAAATCATAAGAGCCAAATCTGCACCAAACGAAGACAGAATTGAACAAGAGTCAAAGGGCTGCGCTTTCCTGCCTTACGTTCACAATGTGACAGACAGAATTGCCAGACTATTGAAAAAAGAAAGCATCAAGACTGTCTTCGGAACCACGACAAAAATACGAGACTTTTTGAGGCCTGCAAAGACCAAGTTTCCTCTGGAAACAGATGGAGTATATAAACTCAGCTGTTCCGGATGTGATAAGGTCTATGTGGGCCAAACAGAGCGGACCATCTCCAAAAGGATATCGGAACACTTTCGAGCGTGTAAACTTGGCCATCCTGACAAATCGGCAATTGCCGAGCATTTAATTGAAACCGGCCATTACTTTGGATTTGTTCCTGAAGTCCTGGGAAGACCCAAAACTAATAGAGCACGCCTGATTACGGAGGCCATTGAAATTCACAAAAATCCTTTAAATATTAATATAGACGATGGAGCTAAACTCAATAGTTCTTGGTATCCGGTAATTGACGGTTACATCAAGGCTAAACGCAAAAAAATATGTCGAAGTTTATTGTAGCGCCAGCTCGTAGAGGAGTGGAGCTGGCGACACGGTATCGCTCCTAAGTAGATAAGTACAAACATCAACCCTAACTATTACACATCTGCCCTAATGATGGACACTGTAACGCTGTCCGAAACGTTGGCTAAAGAAGGAGGTAGCGTAACACGGCATAATACCCCAAAAATTATTATAGATAGTATAAAATGAAGTCGATCAAAATGTGTGTGCGCGTTAATCTTTTAAACTACGCAACGGATTTTCATACGGTTTTCACCAATAGATAGAGTGATTGAAGAGGAATGTTTATATGTATAATACATGTAAATTATATTGGAGAAAAGCCGAGAAATTCAAAGAAAACATATTTTTGTGCGATTTAAAACGGCTGGCGGGCCGTACTATAGTCACTTTTGAAATTCGTTCTACGGAAGAAATTGGAAAATATATGTCCTAAAGTAAGTAGGTATTTGATTTTCCCTTTTCAAATATCCAGTGTGGCATTGCAAGCATTGTATAATTAGTGGCGATCGCTCGAATTGCATGAAATTATTAAAATGAAGTCGCTCAAAATGTACGTGCGCATAGATCTTTTAAACTACGAAACAGATTTTCATGCGGTTTTCATCAATAGATAGAGTGATTCAAGGGAAGGTTTATATGTATAATACACGCTTATTATAGTAGAGAAAAGCCGAGAAATTCAAATATTCAGTTCAGGCAGCGGGCAGCTGGCAAGCGGGTGGTATGGATTTTATAAAGGTTGGGTAATGGCGTTGTGTTCCGTTAGCCACAGCAACGTGTGGCCGGGTCTGCTAGTTTAAAATAAATTGTACCTAAGTACTATGGGCCTCTTTCTTATTCCTATCTAATCAGACCAACATTTAAAAAGAGCATTAAAAAAATAGCCACTTTTTCAAGTGAAGATACATGAGTCATCTTTTGGGATACTATATTATGCACTTATTTGTCCTTTATGATAAAATTCATTGGTTCTCTTTTGAACAAGTAAACCCTACCAAGGAGTGCATAAGTACGAGTTTTTCAATCCCCTGAAAAACTTTGACGTTGTCACTTACGAGGTTTCGCTAAATAACCCTCGATTTGTTCCAATAAGTTGAGAAAGTATAAAATAAAATCGGTTATAAACTCGTGAGTAGGTAGATTTTCGAATGATACTGAAATGTGTTGGATGACCTAATAAGTAGAAAGGATAGTTAGAAATGTATTGAGGAAACATGTAGGAACCTACGTTAAACGTGATTGGATAATGATTTATTATTGAGCGTTTGTCTTCATTCTAAAGCTTTTAAGGCCCGGCTGTTTGCTTCATAGCTTGTCTAAAGCAATGGTTAAAACCGTTGTTAAATTAGTTTACCTTAATTTTTGAAGTGAACGATCTTTAGCCCCGTTAGCGATTTAAAATTCAGATGAAACGGAAATGCGTCACAAAAATGTATTATTTGATGGTCCTCGGTTTTTGTATAGTGCGGTAAATTCACGACTACGCATGGGCCTCCAATAGCGCCGCCCAGAGAGACATCCAGCGAACGGAGGTTCGAAACCTACCAAATAAATAAAAAAAACATTTTTGTTGTTGTAAAGTCAATATCTAATCTTCAAACCACTTTAAAATAAACAGGCGAAAGAAAGGAAAGCGACATCTACCGACTTTCTAGTTTCACTTCTACTGCGTGTGAATTGCACTCTGATTATTTTTTAAACTTTTTGATTTTTTTTAGTATTGCACATTGCACCCCTGTCAATATTAACGGTGTAACCCCACTTTCTGACAATACGAAAGTTCAATTCATGACATGCAATTTCTATATAATACCTATCTTGACTATGTAAAACTAACGAAAAATAACACAAATGGGTTGTATATATATTGAATTACACGAAAATACTAATAAATTGACCACTTTATGCAACAAAAACGCGATTGGTGAAGAAGTTACAAACATAAATATCTACAACCCAATCCTTAGATTGATACACGCTACAAATAATCACAACTGCGCATGCGCGATTCGGTGTTGCCCGATTTGAATTAGTTTGAGATTATTTTAATTAGTAACAAATCGAATCTATAATTGCACAATTTGTACAATGTGTAACTAAAACATCCTTTAACGGTTGGGAAATGATTTTTTTTGGAAGGCTGTAAATGTTTTTAATGCGTGTTCCAAATTTTAAGTTTCGTTCTGTGGTTAACTCTGGATCAAACAATGAGGTCTAATTCATCTATTTTTTTGCTGTATTAAAAATAATATTGTTTATTATTATTCTATTAATGCATTTGCGAAGAGTTAGCAATATCTACTGATTACCTATTGCGGGAAGGATAAGTTATGTTCTCAAGCATATATTCCAGTCATCAATAACAACGCTATAACTCATAGTCATTCACCGTGTCGTTTGCTCCGTTGCGTTAGGCAAGGGTAAAATATTTTAACAGCCTATCGGTCCATATAAAGCAATCTAGATTTCATCTCAATTGCACAATCGCTTCGCGCTGACAGGCATCATAAAATAAGTCATAATTGCTTCAAAACTTGGACGAGAACGAAAAACCGACCCATAAATTAATCATAAGTCAGTTTCCAATGCCATAAACCTGTGAAATCAAAGGTGGGGTATTATATTACCCCACTGAATCGACGGAAATAGGTTTACTGAAGTATAATAAAGTGTTTATAGACTATTTTAATGAAACCTATAGAAATATAATGTTTGATGGAATCTCAATCAGATCGCAAAGCCATGAACTATGCGGCTTTTGTTGGTGGTTGATGGTGGTCAATATTCCTGTGTGTAATTACGAGTATTGTATACATCTCGGCTAGCAGTCGAACGGCTTGAGTTCGAAACTCATAACGGATACCAGATAACACTCTTTTTGAAACGATTTAAGCTTGTTTCTAAAACTATTTTTAAAGGTTCTAATAGCTACGTTATTCGTAGGTAAAGCAAACCAACTCAGCCACCACCTAGAAGATGTTCTCAATGGAAAAATCTGAAGAAATCGTGATAATTGAACAACTAATAATAAAATATACATACCTAACATTGAACCTAAAGCATTGCTATAATTCGTTGAAAATAACCGCGCTTCAGGGTTAAACAAAAGAATTGTCCCTGCGAGACACACGCGAAGGTCACAATTTACGTCTTCAAAAGGACTCGCAATTATCTTCCAGGCTTCCATAGAAGTTGCGACGTCAATCCGCTGGCAAAAGAAGTCGCCGCGGCCAGCCCGTGATGTGGACATAAATTATGTTGGAGTTGTCAATCACCATGATGGACTGGTGACATCTGAGGAGACTTTTCCTCCGCCAACTTCTGGAATCCTGGTAGCTCCGTACCCTTTATGTCTTTCAGCAGATGTGATGTATCGTTTTTTGTTTATGTCGGCTTTCGTTTTTGCGTTTCTTCGATATGGCCGATGATGGCCATTGTGATGTGTGTGTAATAAATTCGCCCTCTTTGGAAAATTTTATGCCATATTTTAAATGTCGTTAGTGGAAAATAACCTTCAAAGGATATACATAACTACCTAGAATTTATTGCCGATATTTCTGCTTTCTGATGAAATAAATATTTATTTTTAGGTATACTTCGGTTGCCCAATAATGATTAATGATTATTTGTTGATGAATTTAATACAATCCTTCATTAGTTTGCATTATGTAACATATACAATATATTATTATCAAGTCAAAAATATCTCTTTTGATGCATTATCCCGGTTTTATTAGCGATCTAAGACACCTTAATATATTTTAAGTTTTAGACACATTAATCTGAAATATCATCCAACTCAGAAAATTTCAGCGTTGAGCTTTTTTCTGGAAAGCACAAAGCTTTACCACTTTTGCCAAGATTAAATCTATTCCAAATTTCATTAAAAAATCTTAATTTCTCGAAAATCTCAAAAATCGACTGTATGTCACGCTGTAAGTAAATTTGTATTATTTTCATTACACATGAATACTTAGCTTTGGAGTTGGAAAGAAGTTCCGTAGTTTTGAAACTAAGTAGATTAATGTAATATTATTTTAATCTGGTGTAGCCCTTCAGTTGAAAGAAATACTTGCTGCTTGCATGATTCTAATTAACATAACTTGAAAATCATTTAAAAAATAGTAAACTGTTTCTCTTTACCAAATTAAAAAAAAAAAACTAAAATACTAATGTATCTTAAGAAGTCTATTGGTAGAAGACGTCGGGAACGCCCGAGGAAGACAGCACGATCAAGTGAATCAGATACTTGAGTCAGGCTATGTTAAGAGTCAGAATAATAGAAGAGTTTGTATGAGTTGATGAATGAATGTGAATGAGATAAAGAGTGTGTGCCAAGATAGAGTTGTTTGGCGGTGTGTCCCCTCTGCCTACCCCTGGAGCAACGGCGTGATGGTTAATTGGTTAGTTTTTTTTATTTATCGCAAAATTTACAAATAATGATGCAAAATTTTCCAATATTACGACGTTTTGTTAGATTTCTTTGTGCATCCGACAATATATGTACGTCAACGTTCATTTTGAACGTTCATTGTGTCAAAACTAACGATTTTCAAAACTATACCATTTTTCTCCACAAAAGGCTTCATATTGGTCCAGGAAAAAAATGGCTAGCCTATTACTGATGCCGGTATTTATTTTCAAGTCAGTGATCTGATACTTTTGATCGAGCCGTTTGATTATTCTAGACCATGTTAACAGCATTAATTAGATTACCCTGTCAGCCGGATACTCAAAGATACCAATATAATATCGAGGCAGGTATCATGTTTTCCATGTCAGTGTCCCAGTTCCTAATCAGCCGATCACCAACACGACAAAATTACACGATGGTAATACTACATCCATCTTCGAGAAATCGGGCCTCAGAATCAACGGGAATTTTTTCCGGTTCATTGGGCGTCGGGTAGAGAATGACATTTGAAAAGGAGTAATTAATCTTCCGGCCGGCAACTGGCGATGGCTTTAAAAGTGACACGGCCCTTTTGACGGCCCGGCTTGTCAAACACAATACACATGTCGATACATTTTTAATCAAGTGTCAGGAGCACTTGTTCAGTAGCGTCCGATAATGTTTTACTAAAAATAAAAAATACTCGAATTTATTGATAAAAAATAACTTTTGACCAAATGGTTTTCGTTTCACCGGAAACTTACATTATGTATAATTTCGAATCAATTAATTCATGGCGGAATCAAAACCGTCAATGTGGAATAAAAGCTGTAAAGGTTTTAATTTTTTAAGGCGATCCAATAGTCCAGGAAAAAATCGAAATCGGAATTCACGCCCTTTTATGGGAGGAGTTTCAAAATACTCGAGAAAAAGCTTTTGGAAAGGTTGGAAAAGGTATTTGAGAATTTTTTTTTACAGGTTAATTTTGTAAAAAACATAAACTCATTTTTTACGCATTGTTTATTGCAATAAAACAGAATTTCAAAATTGATTTCACGGAACAAAGTGACGCGGAGCCTAACGACCGTTTCCCGCTCCGTTCGGGGGCGAACTGATAAAAAAAAACGGGCGTGACTAGTTATGTAGCCCTTCGGTGGACGGCATAGAGTTCACTTTGAAAATCCAAATTCGTGGACTGCCGGCCGTACTGTAAAATAACAACGCGAAAATGTATATTTTATTTTATTTTGTGAACTTTGGGCGTAAATATATATTTTTTTGCGATTATTATAAAAGAAACTGAATTTGCTACATTAAACAATAAAACCATATCCGAAAAGGGATTTATAAATAGGAATTTTTGGACTTTAAAGTGTTTTTAACAGACTTCATATTTTATTTTTTTATAGGATTATTAAAAAACTGACTGACATTTTTAAGGGCCAAGATATGTTCTACATGAAGCCTCTATAATAATTTTAAGCGATCCAATTTTCAAAACAAAAACATACGATTTTGTATAATTTTGCAATATTTAGTATGGCTTCATCTTAAAAGTCATACTTGAAAAAGTCATGTAAAATAAGATACTGACACCATAAGACCAAAACAAAGGACTCCAAACTCCACCAAATCATAATGAATAAAATAAAAATCATAATAATTTAATACAAAATGAGCTTGAAGCGTGTGTGCATTTATGTTGTGAGTTTATTCCTAAATGTCTGAATAAAAATAATAATATTTCGTTGATTTGAACAGTGCGGGAGGAGGAACAATTTGGGAGGCGGGAATGGGTACCGCCGCCCCTGGAACCTTTATTAGATAACCAACACCTCTGCCATAGGTCACCCCAAGTGGTTCGCTATGTTTGGTGATTTAGCAGGGGTGCCCGGGTTCATGGGGTGAGGTTTGTCTAGGTCTTGCAGGCGGGTGACCAGGACACACTGAACCCCAGATTCCTACCCACCCCTTAAACCCTTTTCCTTCACAGAACCTTCCTCTCCTTTCTTTCCTTAAGAAAAAACCTCCACACAGCATCCCCAAAGATGTCATAGGTCCCGCGTGAAATTATTTTCCTCAGGGCCTCCTGTGTGGAGCTTCTGTAAAAAAAAAAAGTGCCGTTATTGTGAAAAATTTCCACAAGCGATTAGTTGTAATTTGGAAATTTCCAGATACGAACAAACTAAAACGGATCATTTACAGTACGTTACAAGTCAATAGATTAAAAATTAAATTTAGACAACTTACTGTGCGAACTTCCATGGGATGGGCATATTATTATTTCAATAGGCACCTATATGGGTACATTTGGTGAAAAAGCTAAAATTCTAAAAGATATTTAAATAGATCTAAAAAGTGTAATTAAATAAAACCACCATTTCCCCGGTCTTGCCCCACCAGGAGGGTAAGACGGGGAAGACCCCCCGGGCAAGTTCCATGGGCTTAAGGTTCACACTTGGGGTAAAGAAGTATTGACTCCTAGTATTTGTCTTCGACACCTGCACAGAAACAGTGAGTCCACTCTTGACATATTTGGCAGGCAATCCTTCCTCCTACAAATAACTGCCCCTACAATAAAGGCAATGTGTATTTTTTGTGTCTTCAGTAAGCAGAATTTTTTTCGACCGCTTGACTTCTCATAGTTTTTTTGCTGTTTGCAGCTTTTTAAATATTTAATAAATCAATAAAATAATCGTAAGGAGGTGACGGCACGGTGGCATTATCCCATCATGCCTATAGGCATGTTTTTTTAAACATTGTAATAAATATGTCACTTTATAACTTCAGCTAAATTTAAAACTCTTACTTTAAGTACAATAAGTAGTCAGTGTCGGATACACCCGTCAACCAGTCTAATTAATCAAATAATCTTCAATATATAACACATCACGCTCGAGGTGCACCATCAAAAACGTGAAAAAACAAAATTTTGCGCTTACGACACCAATACCGGATGACTGCGGTCGCAGTACTAAAGGCACGGGGTGCGGTAGGGGCATATATGGACGAATTATTAGGATCGTAGCGGGTTTAGACAAAGCAATGTTGCAAAAACTCCATCTTATATCCTTACTCCCGTCTTGCCCCACCCTCCCCTACTATTTGTTGGTAGAATATAGGTATATTTTTTTCTGTTTCTACGCAGTTGTTTTCCTTACTGAATTTTTGTTATAATTTTGGGATTAAATAATATTAACTTTACCAATACAAAGCAGTAACTTAGTAAAAGTTCCCAACGGATAATATCTACAATCAACATGTATCTCGAAAATTTGTTTCCTTTTTCGAATAATTATTTTTATCTATGCCACTGGTTTTCATTCTAACTAATTAATCGATTTTGTGCCCAAATGCACAGCTTCAAAATGACAAAACCGATGAAGATTTTTACATTTCATTAAACATCCGATCCAAGAGTGATTCCACTGACATGATCCGACGCGCGACTGTTTTTAAATTTTACCTTTATTTTTAATATAACCGAAATATTAATACTGCCTACATGATATTAATTTTAATTACTTTCCGGTTTAATGAAGTATACGATGTCAACCTTAATTCCACTGAACTTGCTTGGACCAGTTTTATCATTTCACGCAACTTCTAGCTCAATCAATATTTATTTTATAGCGAGACGTGGTGACTACACATCACCAATTTATAAAGCATAAATCATACATCTGAAGTAGACTCGAAACCGGTGTACTGTGACGTTATCAAAATTGGCAAAGGTAATTAATTATATGAAAAAAGGTCAATGGAACTGTTTTGCTTGCCCATTCAAAAATGAGTTATGTAAGTTTGAAAAATTCATCATTAGGTCCATTAGATTATCATAAGAGTGGAGGATACTCTAAGTATCGCCCTGGTGAATAACCAACACTTAGAGTTGAAAAGTTGCTTGAAATGGATTTACTCCCCCACCTTCCTCTTTCTTATCACCACTACCTTCAGCCTCACAATATACCCCAATCTGGGACGCCATCATCTGCGCGTAATGATGGGGGCCTTATTGAGCTCATCTTGTGCGATACCCAAATAAAACAAACTCGTTTGTTAAATTATCAAAATATACTAGGTACAATAAATTATCATTTTTTGACTTTTCTTAAACGGGAAAATCTTTGTAATATTGATAGACAAAAATTTATTTCACGAAATGCCGTATTATAATTTTTGTCCACCTACTAAATAAACAAAACTTTCTACCCTATCTTAAGGCCGGCCGCAAACATCAGGTTTTTCCATCCGATTGTCTGATCAGACAAAAATCGAATGGATGACCGGCGTGGCCTATTTTCATTACCAGTCCAATCCAGTCCGACAACGGGCGTGGCTCCGGTATTATAACCAATCCGGTTTTCGAATCGATTTTGGTCTTATCAGACAATTGGATGGAAAAACCTGATGTGTGCGGCCAGTCTAACAAACGCAAATCTTTAGAGAACTGCCGTCAGGTGGGAATGCTATCCATTTTCTATCGGTATTCCGAGGAATAGCGTTGTTGATCCCTTTGGCACCGGCGTACAGTCGGAAACACGCTGAACGCGCGCCCAACATGTATACGGTTAACATTTTTCCTTCACATGAGAACGCATCGTTTCTAGGACTCATCCGGGACGTTTTTTGAGTTCAACAGATCAGCTGTCGAAAGTCTCCTGTTTACTCCTTCCTCTTTACAAAAAAAAAAACTTCCACACATCATTACGATTCTCAACTTACCTACTGTTATATAACGTATATACAACATTGTGGAGACGACCTGTCATTACTATAGAACATTCCCGACATCCTGATGGTTGAAAAATGCCTTTGGAAACCATAATTTTTAAACAAAAATCTACAACGCAAATAGTTACACGCAGTTATAGTATACGGGCGAGGCATTAAAACCACTAATTATACGAATTTATCCAATGTTTATTCTACCATAAAGCTATAAAGATAAGTTGACGTGTGCTATTCATATTTATATCAATCACTCTAATCTGCCGACACGATCAAAGGCGAAAAAAAGGCTCTAACGAATTTCACGAATAGTCAATCGAGTCCCACATAGTTGCGCGTTTTCAGGTCTCGTCAAATTCTTCGTACGGAATTTGCAAATGCGATGCGTTTTTTTTATTCGTCGCGCATGACGATGTAGCGGATTCCGCAAGGACGGTTCCAGGTACTAAAGGAGCGGTTAATGGCTGAGTATTCATTAATAATGCAACCGTCGTACGGAGAACTAAGGATGCCAATATCGCAACCTCTGCCTCTGGTACCTACTTTGCGAACCCAAATACTTGGGTCATTGTATTTCCGCTAATATGTATAACATTAACCCTCTCCCAAAAGCTGCAGAGATCTTTGTGTTAGTTTGAAGCGTTCTTCGGTTTACAGATTAGAGTGCAAAGTCATACGCCGTAGGCACTTCTCCGAACACCATTAATTTGGGAAGCAAGGAAAACTTTCCCTTTCACTTTTTTAGTAAGAACAGTTCCCTGTCTTATCCAAGGTTGTTCATCAAGTTTCATTTTTACAACTATGTTTCCTCCTTCAACAACATATTATTATGTTTTCTCTTTCCCAAAAAACCTTCCACACGCTAACTTCAGAGATGAACTAGAAGATTTTCTGAAAAACAATTTCCCTTAAGGCCTCCTGTATAGAGGTTATGTAAATGATATGATGATGAAAGGGATCTTAACGTCATTAAACAATTAAAAAAAAAAACTCTTACACTTAGTGCAAGGGAAACTAAAGGGAAAGGTTCCGAATCCCATATAACACTCTCTCAATTAGTGTCCAGCAAATTGGTTTAACCGGTAATAAATCAATTAGACAACTTAAAAAAATTGACATTTAAAATCATATAAATAGTCTCAATGTGGATTAACCACAGTTTGAAAATGGTCTTGTAAACCGAAACAGCTGTAACAAAAATACATACTAAAATACTTGCAGAACTGGATAATAACATTATCAATTTTAATTTTAATCAAATTTTAAAAAATTAATATGGAGTTCAACGAATTAAATACAAAAACAATTAATATATGAAAGTGGTCTTCATAGTTCTTTATCTTCAAGGCTTCGAAGCATACATTATTTCTTTTTTTTTTAAGAAAGATAAACATTCCCGGGTTACGAATAATAATCTGACAATATTTTAAAATATCCTACTACCACTACTGTAAGCGAAAAATGTTGAACACGCGACTCCTGAGTGCGACCCAAACACGATGCCAACTCAGCCACTGACCGTTCAACTACATGAAAGCGTTGTTTCGTTGGATTGCAGCTTGTAGTGCAAAAATTACCCCGATGATTACCAAACTCTGTCAGGAGAGGGCTCCGTAATAAGACTAACAAGTTCTTCCTCCCATAATATAACATAACTGACAACCCTACGTCGAGAGTTTCCACACATCTGAGAGGCACATCCACACGATTATTTAATTTATGTGATGATGCCAATCAATTCAGATTCTGCCAGTCGATAATGATGACGATCTTGCCATTTGCAGAGATTGGAAGCTGCAGCTGAATACTAATTTGAAAGGTGAACGGTGGTCGCTGTCGGCCACTGATAGCCCGTTGTTCCGAGGAAGGCACAAGACAAGAAGAGATGGAAGGCGAACATCGCTGCATGAAATCGCTATAAGTGATTCGGGAATGCCTGCGAACACTGCAATTAAAATACTCAATGCAAGAGGCTGACAGCAAAAAGATCAATTATTATTATTGTTAATGATCGTTCAATGACATACAGCGACTTTAATGGAGTGTCTTAATGACTTTATGATTTTCTCCTTGAAACAATCGTACATACTTTCGTGTATATTTAAAGGGCAAATTTATGCTTGACTTTTTATTTGGAATAAAAGTATTAATTTTGTATTCACAATTTCATGAAAAAGAAATGAGCGTGTAGGTATTTGCAATATAAATTCGAAGGTAAATGGATTGTTAACATATTGATACCTTTAATTTGAACAGTTTGCGCTGTGAAAATAATTATTAGAACAATTTTTCGTGTGTGTTGTGTGTATATAAGTATGTAATTTCAAATATTTAAATCATTTCAGGAGGTACATTGTTTTACTTTTGGTTACATAAAGTACCGAAAGAGTTGTAATACATGTATTGTTTCTATAAAAAGATCTTTTTGACAGCTGGAACGAAAATTAAAAAAAAAAACACGAAATAAAAAAATTCTGCAATACCTCGGACGGCCTCTGTGGTCGAGCAGCAAGCGATTCGAAGGTCGCGGGTTCAAATCCCGACATACGCAAGTAAATTTTGTTTGATTGATTTGTGTTTTATAATATAAGTTATATTTGCGACACGTTCCAGAGTGGAAGATACTCTCAGTATCGCCCGGTGTAAGACCGCCGTTCAGTATTGAAACTTGGCTTGGAATGGCTTTATCCGTGCTTGGTGACTAGATCTAAATAACCAGGTACTTCCCCACCACCCTTTTTTCCATCTTCTTCCCTTCCTCTCCACCTTCAGCCTCACAACGTACCTCAATTAGCGATGCCGTAGTCCGACAAGCTCCAGACGAGAGCAGTTGGACCTGATAAAAAACATCAGCATAATAAATGTTCAATGCAGATTTTTTTATGTCCACGTATAATACAATTTGCTGACAATGAAGGATTTTTATAAATACCTATTAATTGTATTTTTATCAAAAATCAAATAAGAGGGCTGCAACGGTTGATTTGTTCATCATCTATGATTCGTAATAATCACGATTATATGATTATTGCATGCTTGCCAATATTGCATTTAATTAAATTATACCATCTCACCATTAAATCATTTATCACGTATTTTATTTGACACGAGAATAAGACTTCGTGTCCGATCATTCCACTTCGTGTCAGCCATTAAGTTTGTGTATTTATTACGGTAGACCAGTAGCTGGTAAGCTGTATCGGAAAAGATTAATTTCCCAATCAATGTATTATCGACAAACTCGCCTGAGTGCCTTAAATTGTGGCCAAGTTATTGCACCAATCAGTCAGCAATCAAAACTTTAGGATTTAAGTTTATTTGTGTTTATTGGTGTTATTTGTTTTCGGGGTGTTACGCCGTGTTGCACTACCTCCTTCTTTAGTCAACGTTTTCGACAGCGTTACAGTGACACTGCATAACACCCCAAAAACAAATAACGAAAATAACTGCTGTAAATTGTGTGAGGAGAGGATGGGACTGCCATGGACGAAGACTGAACAAGCAGCACAAGACAGGGACGTATTGAGGAGCCTTGTCGATGCAGTGGGTCCCCGACCAGAATAGGATAACGGGAAGAAGATGATGATGATCAACTGCTGTAAAATTAAAAATATTATATCAATGGGTGTGTGCCTGATTACCACCAAAACTTAATAGAATGTATTGTCATCGACAACGATTCTATCTGCCGAGTTTCAGCTCATTCGGATGTCGGGAAGTTGGTTATTTTCCACTTCCAAGATTCCGTTTCATTCATTCAATGAAGAAAAAAATATCAAAATTCAAAGGAAAGTATTTGAAAAAATCTGTTATTATATAGGAGGTGCATATATTGACAATTATTCACTCTCTATTTCAGTCAATGCATTTAGTTAAACATTAATTCCTTTCTCATTCTCACCACCTTAAATAAACGTTTTAAATGTTTTGATTTTTACGAACCTGATAAGTAACCATTTTGTATTGTGAGCGGTTCTTTATCAGTTGTGTAAAAACTAAAAACACTTTTACGAGTTCCTTTTTAGGTGCCGGGCTTCGTCCTGAAAAGCGTTACTTATCGCCTTTTATTGTGTTCATCAATAATTTTAAAAAAAAAGTTTGTTTATTGTATAAATATTTCCTACTGAAAGTAAAATAGATTAACAAAGTCTTACTTTAAACCCATAAATGCGACAAGTCTGACAATCTAAAACATTTTTTGTCAATTATTCACCTAGAAAAAAATCCTTGCTTGGTTCTTTTTATTGAATAACTTTGTTTCACATGCCAAAGGCTTAATTGAAACAGAGGAATTCCGCTGACAGAGTTATTTGCCCCCCGCGGGTTATAGATAGAGGAATTTGAAGTAAAAAATACCAAATTTTGACAGATTCGTCGAATTCTGATAGAGATTCTTAGAAAAATGTGTTTGAATGTTTGTACCTCCATGCATGAATTTTGATCCGTATAATTAACACCATGTTTCTGTTTGAGGAACGCAATGAGTTTAATTTTTTTTATGAGCATTTTACTTTTTATATGAAGTTATACCATAAATCTTAACTTTAATAATATTTCGCAAATTATTAGTTGCAATAAAAAGGTGAAGAAAATTTTTCGTAGAAACTATGTGGGATACTTAGGTGTGTGTACTTACCATTATTTTTACTTGATATTACGGGTTGTATATTGCACGTCAAACCTAGGCAGGAATAAAGTAAATGTACTTTAAATCAATTATTTATTTATTGTTGTTATACGCCCATAGTGGCTTTTACATAGATTATAAAATAATATTTAAGTTATCGAGGATTACACATAGTACATAGAATTTATACCAAAAGTTATAAAAGTGAAAAATTTTTAAGAATTTACAAGTAGTTATTGAAGAAAAAACCACTTGTATATTCTTGCGTAAAACCGTGAAATGTTTTAAACAATGTAATATTTGACAATAACATAGAACAAAATATAATATTAAACATTACAATAACACATCAAATCGTAAAATATATTATACCCACGTTACAATAATTTGTAGGATTCCACAAAGTGTTGGTTTAAATTGCATTTTAGAATATAAAGGGAATCAGCATCAACCCAATTTGTTGCCTAAATCATGCATCCTATTGGTAAGTGAGTGTGATTGATAGTTGGTTGTGTATGTGTTGCAAAAGAATGTTGTATTTTGTCTAGTATTCCTTGTCGGTACATGGAGTTTAATAGTAGCGTAGTAGTAGTGATTCACACCATGATCCCGGGCACCCCTGCTAAGTTACCAAAAGTAGCGACTTGGGGTGACCTATGGCATATGTTGATTATCCAATAAACAGTTTCCAATAAAAATCCCAAATTGGATATAGGTATTGACTGCCGGCGTAGACCAGCGGTAAGGCTCTGGACTCGCACTCCGAAGGTCGCGGGATCTAATCCCGGCGTGGCAAATAAATTTTATTTGATCAATTTTATTTTACGAATAAAATTTGTTATTTCGCAATTTTTTCATTTAAAATAATATATAGTATATTTGCGGCACGTTTCAGAATGGAAGATACTCTCAGTATCGCCCTGGTGTAAGACCAACATTCAGAATTGAAACGTTGCTTGAATAGGCTTTAGCCGTGTTTGGTGACCAGATCTGAATAGCCAGGTACTTCCCCTCCTTCCTATTCCCTATCTCCATCCCCTCCCCACTACCTTCAGCCTCACAAAATATCCCAATTGGGGACGCCATAGTCCCACATAGCTCCAGACGGGAGCACTTGAGACTCTTGTGCGGTATTCATGTAAAAAAAAATAAAAATTGAGAATTTCAAGGATTCGCTGATTTCGAATAGAATACGGATAGAACTAATTTCGAAATGCCACCAAGACCATTTTTTAGGCAGTCTTTAGGTTTAGTCGGAATGTTTCTAAAAAATTTTTTTGGACACCGGAAATCAATTCAGAATTACAGGATTATTTTTTCAACGTTCCTCTATCGCAATTCCGTCAGCACCTAATAGGGCACAATGTACCTACCTAATAGGGGATGCCGTTTAGATCTGGACAGTAAGCCACTTGCATGGACTTCATAACGACTTGGAAAAATTCGTGTGGATAGATTTTTTCACTAAGATTACGACAATGTTAGTAAATTTTTCTAGAAATGTACATGTTTTTACAAATGTGAATGTAAATATTTTTTTTTATTTTTAAATAAATAAATCCATTATTTGGGATCGTGACGTCACTGCCTGAAAATATCCCGTCGCCGAAAATGTTTCTATTAATTTTATAAAATTCCACACTGATTTATTTTTTTTATATGGCATCACTTTGATTTCAGGAGAATTTTTGAATTTGACATTTAACGTTCACTAGATTTATTGTTTGTTCTCTGCGAACGTATCATTTGGTTTGATTTTTTGACAGATGTTGTGAAGAGAACCCCGTACATTTTACGTCGTCCGTACGTGTTTTAGAGGTATAATGATGATGGTGCGGATTTTAATAATATCAAATTTTATAATATTTTTATTATTATTATAATTTATAAGTATATTACATTTGATTTAGTAATATAGACGTTGAACATTATAATGATTTATGGTCAATAAGATGAATCAAGGAAAAAAATATTTATGAGATTTAATATTTTTGGTATGCCTCGTTATTCTCTGTGTCATTCATGTGGAAAACGTTATTTTTTTAATGATTTTCGTTTTTTCGCACCTATAAAATTATGTACCGGCTTTCCGGTTTATAAAAAATGGTCTGATTTTTCGGATTGAAATTTTCAAAAAATCGCCAGGGTTTCAAAAATACGATTAAAAAAAAAAATAGTCTTAGAATATTTGCCTAAGCCGGAACTTTTTTTAAAAAAAATGTGTTGCAAGTGGCCTGTTGTGACTTTTGAGCAGTATTCACATAAACAAAAATCATGTAAAATCACATTGAACATCCTTCAGCTAACGTTCAAAATCCCTTCATATCTGGAGTATTGATGAAGTCGGCTTCCAATCTCAATGAACCACAAGAGTTGATCGGACCGCACATGCTACCCAGAGATGACTAATGACTAATGACTCTGGGCCGTGTTACACTGATGAACTAATGATACTGATGATGAACTCAGGATTTTGATTAACTGACGATGTACAAGTAATGATGATATGACGATTAATAATGTAACGAAGCGGAGCCGGGCACGAATTTCGGTCGATGTCATGATTGCTTCAATTTAGTTAAGTAGGTGATTGGCATGGGCGTGTTGGGACTTTTTTAAACCATATTTAATTTTTCAGAGAATAAAACAAAAAAGTTTTTGCAAACCAACGCAAGTGAATAATTTTTGATTTAAAACATTTTAAACATAAAGTTAACATATAATGTCGTTGTAGCATAACTAAATTAGCGTGACATGAATAAATTACATTTGGCAAAGATGTGATAATTTCTTCTTCAATAATCATAAATTCACTTTGAGACATCATTTTGATTTAATGAAAATAATAGCTTCGTGTACACCACTATTTTATCAAATAATCGACATGTTTTAAAACCAATAATAGGCCACCTGCATCACATTTAAAAAAAAATCCAGTTTAGGCAAATATTCTAAGACATTCTGTATTTTTTTAAATCGTACTTTTGAAACCCTGGCGATTTTTTGAAAATTTCAAACCGAAAAATCAGACCATTTTTTATAAACCGGAAAGACGACACATAATTTTATAGATGCGAAAAAACGATAATTACAAAAGCGAAAATCAATTTTTAAAAAATAACGTATTCCACAAGAAAGGGCACAGGAGAATAGCGAGGCTTAGCAAAAATATTACATCTCATAAATATTTTTTTCCTTGATCCATCTTATTGATCATAAATCATTATAATGTTCAACGTCTATATTACTATATCCAATGTAATATTCTTGTACTTGTAAATTATAATAACAATATGAATATTATAAAATTTGATTTTGTTAAAATCAGCACCACTACCATTATATCTCTAAAACACGTACAGACAGCGTGAAATGTACGGGGTTCTCTTCATAACATCCGTCAAAAAGTTAAAAGATAAGTTCGCAGAGAACAAACAATAAATCTAGTGAACGTTAAATGTCAAATTCAAAAATTCTCCTGAAATCAAAGTGTTGCCATGTAAAAAAAATAAATCAGTGTGGAATTTTACAAAATTAATAGGAACATTTTCATGTAGTGACGTCACGGGCCCAAATAATCGATTTATTTATTTAAAAAAAAAAACTGCACATTTCTAAAAATTTTTACTAACATTTTCGTAATCTAAGTAAAAAAATCTATCCACACGATTTTTTCCAAGTCATTATGAAATCCATGCAGGTGGCCTATTATATTAAGCACGTTACTAATTACAAAATCATTATACGTTTACCCAGAAGAAGAAACCAATGGTTTTGAAACATGTCCATAATTTATTTATTTGACTCCAAGAGGGCTTTTACATAGTACATTTTTAATACGACATAATTTTGAAACTTGAATTTTGACAAAAGAAATATTAAAAATAAAATTTACCTCAGAAAAAAAAATACGCAAGACATAAAAACACAAGAAACCATAACTGAAAAATACAGCGATTAGTTAGGTTTACAAACATGCAAGATGTGTTTAGTGTTTGAATAAATATTTTACAAGATTCACAAAACTCGCCAAGTCGATGTTAAATATGTCAACATCACCTAAGTATTGATTTCCCATACTGTGAAATCGTTATATCGTGGAGTGGGCAATGTAGTTACGCTTATGAATGCTGCAGTAGAATGGTGAATGTTGTCGTGTTGTTACTGTGAGCATTTGCAAGTTTATGAGTTGCAGGAGTTCCCAACAAATCGAATTTAAAGTTTAGTTTTTGTTTTCTAATGTAAATGTTTTTAGAATATTTAATGAAAAACAGTATTTTATTTTATTATATTCATTTATAATTTTGAATAATTCGTGGTGTATTCACAGTTATTTAGGTACTTATATTTCGTTAAAATATTATTATTCACTTCGGGTAAGAACATTTTTTGTAAGTAGGTAGGCACTACCCTTTTTCTTGTTTTTTTTTTATATACTTTTTTGAGATTCCATAAAAAAACTGTTGTAGTTGTTTTTTATTATTTATTTGTAAATATCTTATCAACAATTAAAATTATAATGTTATATAAAATGCAAAGATACAAAATAAAAATAAAAATTAAGTCGGTTTTATTTAAGAACCCTTTGATAACAGCTATCTATTAGCAGTATAAAGGTGATCAATTATAAATACGTAATATAAAAAAATATTGAAAAAGTAACTGATAACTAATTTTTTATTGAAATCCATGACGTGATGGTTTTTGTATTTTTGCGTCCAAAAATGGTCAACATTTTTAATTTGGTTTTTAAAACCTAAAAATCGTACTGGGTTGGTGAGATAAATTATAATAATTATTATTTAGCTGACTTGAATATCACCTTGTATTATAAACAAGAGTGAAAGTGTGTTTTTTCCGATGTTAAAAAGCTTCATTAAAGTTTGAAAATATTTAGTAGAGTCGTCATTATATATTTGCACCACCGTCGGAGAGTTGCTTTTTACCAAAGCACGGATTTATTTTTTACAATAATTAATAGTAATTTTCCAGCCTCGTATTGGTAGGTACCTATTACTTATTTAATAATTCACGACTAGTTCTACAAAATTCATGATTAATGGATACATAATTATTAGCAACTATTATTTGAAATCACCATATGCGGTCCTCCACTCGGTTGATCTACATTTTTTATACTTTCTCCGATGTTTTTTAACACAATTTTTTTATTACATCGAAGTAATTATATAATACTTACGAATTTGAAGCCTATCAGATTATCAATTATCGACAACTATGGTCACAGGGTCACATGGTCAACCATTAGAGATTTTACTGAAGTCTCAGCGATTATAAATGTCACATAACCTATGAATATCACCAATAAAAATTCTCTGCGTGCTTCATGTGTACGGTTTCTTTGTTAGATAAAATAATTAGATTCAATTTTTATTGGAATAACTTTTTAGCTTATAGCCATAATTCTAATATATCAATGAACAAGAAAATAATATTTCATTTAACTTTTTATTTGGGAATATCAACAGATTATTTACATCTATAACAATAAAATAATAAACTAATATATAATAATAAACTCTAAACTAAAAAGAGGTTCCTATATCCGTAAGCTAACAAGTTCACAAAATTACAACATTAAACATGATAAGGAATAAACAAGATGTAAGAACACAAATATTAACTAATAACCTGCTTAATAAATTTCAAAACATAAAGTATTCAATTATCCGGTACCAAATGTCGATGACATATTCAAGTAAGCTTCCATTATAAAAATGTGTAAAGAAAGAAATAACATAGAATATCAAGAATTTTACAACCTAATGAGGAATGGAAACCAATTTATTACAGATACGATTTCAGATTTTCACGGCCAAAAATTATTTTGTTATTAGTTTTTGGGGTATTATGCCGTGTTGCGCTACCTCCTTCTTTAGCCAACGTTTCAATTTATTACACCTAATTTTAAAACAACTCAAATGCATAATCATTATATTTTCCAAGCCATAAAAACCTATAATAAAATTCCTTCTGAATTACGCTCTATCATCAACCAATCAGAATAAATAAATTAAATTAAACAATTAAAAAAAAAAAACTTACAGTAAAACTAAATATTTTATACGAAACAGATTATAACTTTCAACTTTAGGGCCCGCAACCCGGATTTCTACAGATTTATTACATATTTCCCTTAAACACGGTAAGTTTTAAAGCTCTTAAAAAAATATATGTTATTCTTGAAGATAATATCTAGAAAAATAATGAATCTATTATCAATAAACAAAAAATATTATCTTATACCCCAATCATGGATTAGTTCCCCTACCCACCCACTCTACATTAATACCTACCCACCCAATCTACATTAATAACTAGCAACGGCTCCACCCCTACCATAATAAAACATTGTTCGAAACTGTCAAATTAGTATAATCTTTCCCTGAAGAAGGAACGTTTGTTCCGAAACCGGTAGGATTTACGCATTATATAAAAGGTTTATACAAAGTTGTATTGTTTCATTTTTCTAAAATATCTAGACTTTGCCCGCGCCGAAACGCAAATTATATAAAATTCCCTTGATAAAAAAAAAGCGCAAAGTATGCTCCAAAAATTATTATTAACACGTTTGTTTCAGTTATTTTATAGGTTCACATTTGAAAAATAATCTTTAACGAACCGAAACCACCACCATCTTGAAACCGGAACCGGGACGTAAGAAATAAATTTAAGGGCCCGCAACCGGATTTATACCGATTTATTACATATTTCCCTTAAACACGGTAAGTTTTAAAGCTCTTAAAAAATATATGTTATTCTTGAAGATAATATCTAGACTTTGCGCGTGCCGAAACGCAAATTATATAAAATTCCCTCGATAGAAAAAAATCGCAAAGTATGTTCCAAAAATTATTATAAACACGTTTGTTTCAGTTATTTTACAAGTTATATGTATGAAAAAATTCACAGTGTTTCTTTAAACGCTGCTTAAGACAACCCCGCGAGATTTTTGTTCTATTTTAAACGAGTCGTGTTTTATTAAACATTTTCTCAATTTTCGCACCGATTTTGTCGCTGTAAATGTTAGCCCTCTCCTCTAACATTCGTAATTTCGTATCTCTCTTTCTCTTCTTCTTTTCGGGACCGGTTGTAGAGCCGGTTGTAGAGAAAAATAAAAAAGGAAACGGTCGCAACTGGGACTCGAATCCAGAAACATTTACCAAAATTGATTATTCATTTAGACTTTTAGAAAAAGTCAACAGGCGTCCCATATGAACATAATCGGATATGTCTAAGTTACAAATAAATTCGTTTAAATAACTTTGCAATCATTCAAAAAGATAGCTGGAAAAACATGGTGAAAATATTGTTAATTCTGAATTTGATATATGAGGTCCAAAAAAATGACAGAAAAATTATAGGTAAGATGAAAGATCGTGGGTTGGAGTCCCAGTTGCGAACGTTACCCTTTTCTTCGACTTGTTCTGTTTCATCTTTCGATTAGATTTATTGGTATTATATACTTCTTTTAATGATTTATTAGGATTCGCTACCTATGTTTATGAAAAATATTTCATGAATCTTTCCTATTCTTCCGAAACTTATTTTTAAACTCGATGAAACGAAAAAGCGACACTAAAAAGAGACAAACGCAAACATCCACAGGATCTAGCTTGCGAGAGAATGAAATAGAATAATCGGTCTCCTCTTTGTGCGGTGATTCGTAGCTTCCCCGCTCTTGCCTACTTTAGTTTTCTGAAGGTTTCACTTCTACCGTGTGTGTACTGCACAATAGCAATTGTTTTAGAATAGAGACGTTTCTTGAAATGACCCTAGCCAAGTTAGTGACTAGATTTAATTCCAGGTACTCCACCTACTCCATCTTCGCACCGCCATTATTAGCCTCACAACCTTCCCCTATTACTACGTTTTAATAGTACGTATATCTCTTTATAAGAAAATATATTAACACATTTTCTGGAAAGACGGTACAATTTACAAAAACATCATTTTACAAAAAAAACCAAAAAAGTTTGTACTAAAATAGAATCCGCTGACGCGGAGTGAAAATATTGATTATTATTTTTTTTAAATTTATAATCTAACATTTAGACAAGATTTTTGTGCATTTTTTATCCACTGACCACTGAGCTATGGGGGCTTAAAAGCCCCCATAGCTCAGTGGTCAAGAGCAGCTGACCGGCAATCAGAAGGACACGGGTTCAAGTCCCGTTGGCGGCAAGTATCTTTTCTCGGAAGATTTTTCAATGTTGATGAGTGTTTCAGGCTGATAATTATTGCTTATAATAATTGAAAATATTAGTACATTATATTATTCTTGTTTCTAAATTGACCAATCTTCGAATAGTCGTGTCTATTAATTAAGTTGATAGGTATTTAAGTACCCGGTATTCATTTAAGCACTTACAAATATTATATTTTGTGTATATTTTGGTTTTGATTTATTAATTAAGAGAAACACTATTTTGGACGTGAGGTCCACTGTTCACAGAACTACTAGTAAATAACTTAAAAGCTTACAGACGAAGAACTTGTTTCCTTGGAAACCATATACGAGTATATTTACCTAACGACACTTAATCAGATAAATCATTCGTAATTCCTACGCTTGTGTGTGTACTGCAAAGTGTATATTTTTGAGTGTTGACCTATAATAAACTATTTTTAAATCGCGTACCTGGGTGAGTAATATAATTCGTTGAATTTAATGATTCAAATCGCTTTCAAAACTGAAAAAGATGAAATAAAAGCCATTCATTTGTTACCCTACTATATAAAATGTAATGAAAAAATATGTATTACACTCATTTAATTCAGGTTATTATCTTATTTAATATCTCTAGAATCACCCGAGCAATATTTCAACAGGCAGTTTCAAGACACATTACCTTATTGAAATATCTGATTGAACTGATCATTAACGAAATTAAGCAACTCCCAACATAATACGTATGTTTCTACATTTTAATAAAGGACTCTCATTAACTCGGGGCAGTGGCGTCCCAGGGGTAATTTTAATATTAATAAATATGTTAATACTTCGACGTTTTATAGGCGCGGCGGCGGATGTCGGACGCAAATGCTCGCGCCCATTCAAGTTGTAGATCATTTAAGTAATTATTTTGAAATTTATAGCATCGCTCATGGCGTTTTGGAGGCACGCATGCATAATTCATGTAAGCAACACTATCAACACTAATTTATACGCCAGATACCCGTTTGCAAATGGCCGATAAACGATGTATTATGGTACGGTGTATGGTTGGGTACGCCACTGGGCGTTGGTGATGAATCGTCGACTAGGCGTGGGAGGCTAACGGCCGGCATTAAGCCCCTCTTGAAATGTAAGGCTTTATTAACCCCAGCGAGTGACCGATGCGAGGGTTAACTAAGATTTTATACTAAAATAATCCCGTCTAAGTAGCCTGCTCATATTTTATGGGCTGTGTTGTTTCAGTGGCGTTGCTTGGCAAGGAGAATATATCGCTTTGTAGCTTGGCTTTGTTCGCTTTTAATAAGAAGTTGTACGAAACTAACAGTCAGTGGCTCCCTACATAAATTAAGCACGTTATTATGGTCGTAATTTATTAAGTACTTTTGGATGGTAACGTCAAACTGGAAAGAAGAAAATTATTGTATATTTGCAAATATTATAAGACAAGTCAATCTTTATTATACCAACAACAGAGTTATACAATTAGAGGCGCTATATTATATAGTAACTCATCAAAACGGGTTTGGCATTTTCCGTTGTTTGCCGATCTTTTACTGTTAGAGCGTTAAGGGTTCTTACCCCCAACTAAGTGGTACCAATCTTATCGTTTCGTGCCTCATCTAAATTATATAATACATCATTGATACCAAAATATCTTTGCCACTGGAACCATGGAAACCCCATTTGTAAAAAGTTGGAACTTGAGAAAGAAGGAGATATTTGTTTTAAATGAAGCGCCCCTTCGATAAATTGAATGAATCAATTTATTGTTATTTTTAAAATTTCATATTACCGCAACATAATGAGATTCCCCACCTGACGGATAAAGGTAGGTATATTAATTACTTTAAGTTTTCTATTCAAGAAATGAACTAGAATTGGCAATTTTTAGTTAAACCGGAGTTTATATAGATTTATTACTTTGTCCATTGGAAAGAGAAATAAAGTTCATTTAAGATAATTATACATTAGCGACACCTATAAGTACTGGCACCATCTATGATCCAAATTAATTAACTTGTATTAAAATTCATAATTGGTTTGAGACTGAGCTCCAGAAAACCCAACACCATTAATAGGAATATTTTTTTATTATTCATCTTTATTAATGAGATTACATTGGTGTTGTGCTGTGTCGGTCTCACTAGAACACCTGTCTTGAGAGCAGGCACAATTTAACATATCTAAGAGTTTACCTCAAAAATAAAACATTATAACACGATTTTACTTTAAAATATACCCGAGACAAATTAGCATCGTACTATTGGGAAAATATTCTTATAAATAGGTTTTAATAAAATCGTAGACATTTGAACTGGCTTGGCTGATGATTACAGACTTTGTGTCTGATTTATATTTTAAATAATTTTTGTAGCTTTTTTGAAAGTATCTATAATTTCTTTGGCCGAAAGTTGTTTTAGAAAAAGGGATAAGTAAGGAATTATTCAATTCGGTTCTAATATCATAAGCAGTTTGTATATTCCCAAAAACAATTCTGTTTTTGAAGAGGTATGCTAGTACATTTTTCAGATAAATTTGCCTAATGTTCAGAACACAGATTCTCCCAAAGATTTCATCTGAACTGCTTGTGATCGGAAGTTTCAGAATAATCTTTATAATATGTTTCTAAGCTTTAAACATCAGGTCAATGGCCGCCGCGTTTGCTCCTCACCAAGGCCATAATATCGTACTCGATGACATATTTCATAGAAAATTATTTTGAGTTTTGATTCCAGTTAGGAAAGTAGCGAGTTTGTCTAAAGAAATATATTGATTTTTTAAGTTTGTTTGATATAGTGATAATATGTTATTTCCACATTAAATTTATGTCAAAAATAATACCCACGTAGGTATTTGATTTTAGTCATCCTTTCTAAGAAAGGGCAGTCACACATATTAGCATTTGTCAGGGGGCAAGCACATATTTTTATCTGATTTTGTTAGGAGCATGCGGAGGAGTGGAAGTAGATGAGAATTAAAAAAAAAAACAGAAGGAGATAGTGACCCTTGCTCGTGATGAACCAGGAACCACTCTTTACTCCACACTCCGTTCCTTCACTCCTAACTCCACTCCAATCCGCCACTCCTCACTCCACTCCACTCCTAGGAGAATTTATGAAGTGAAAGTGAATGATAGAAGAAGTCGATGTCATCTGAAATAAATACTGATATGTGGTAAAATGAGGGTGTTAGCAGAATTTACATCGTGGGAGTGAACGAAGTCGTCTTATAAGGATGATGTAAGCTAAATTTGGGACGCTTAGATTTGGACATTAGGAGCGGATGAACGAAGAAAGGAGTGCAATATATATGACGTGAATGGTAGAAGAAGCCGAGTGCACCCAGAGTGATCAGCTTTTTGAATAAATCTTTACTACACTATTATTATTTCACCTAATCCTGAGCAATGCCGGTTTCATTTCAGCTAGTTGAATACAAAGCATAAATGGAAAAAAAGTTTTTTTTTGTATCATTTGCTATTATTAAATAAGCATAATATGCTTAAAGTCATCCATATTTCATTTCAATTATTGTCAAACGCATCCTACACGATAAGCCAAGGCGACAAAACATCGTTTCGAAAAGCCATTACATATGCTTTATAAGCAAACATGACTGCGAAGAATAAGGTGTTCATCCAGCAGAATGATGGATGACCGCTCCCGAAGTATGGTGACAGTGACAAAGCGCACCCGTGATTAATACATCCACTCAAGTGTACCGCTTCTAGCTGCTGGTGGGTGCTCTACCTCCCTCCTCCCGCTGGGGTGGGGGTCTTCCTTCCTTCAGACCCCACACCCCTTGGCAGTCTGGAGTTCAAGTGGCAGCAAGATGGTTGGACATGGACATTGCTAATGTGGCATGGTGGACTAGTGAAAATAAACTTTTTTTAAATTTTAAAACTGTCTTTTTTCTGCACTCACTTATTTTCACTCACAGGTTCCATATCAAATACAAGGAAATGTTCACTTGCACAAATATTTAACCTTATTAAAATATGAGATGAGTTGACTTATGGGAAATAAATAAAATACTATTTACATTTACTAATACTAGTAGATTCTTGCGGATATGTACTCTTCTATCGGTACTTTTGAATACCAGATTACGTTTACAATTTAATATTCATTACTTTTTTTTACTAAAATTTCAATAGTTGAATAAATTATTTTTATTTAGAAGAAAAAAATGTAAAGCGCCCTTGAGGATATTTTTCACAAAAAGGCGCTGTACATATCATCCAAACACTATTATTATTACGCAATATTTTTTTTTTTTAGTATATTGTGAACGATTAAAAATATAATATTTAAAAAGATGTACGTTTGGACATAGGGGACATAAGACATACTTGTTATTAAATTTATTGCAGTCAATCCTTATGGTGTACCCAAGCAATCCCCCGAGTTCCCCCCCACCCCTGAGTTCATTTCTTCCCTCTCCCCTCCCCCCTCGCATTCCATACATTCAGTCCCGGTACATTCAGTTTTCAAACAGGTCGCGTGTCACCTATTGCATTTTTTTATACAAATTTCATAATGCCAGAGCTAATCAGTAGTTTTATACAAATCTTGTCCTGACAATAACGAACACAAAAAAAGAATTCACCAATTTGGTGCAGTCGTTTGGAAGTTATGCGCGTACATACATTTCGGCGATTCATATTTATTTGAGGCCTATGTCGAAAGAAAAGCTGTTTCTAAAAATAATGACCCGAAAGCTGATAATTTAGAATAATTAAAAAAAATAAAATAATTTAATTAGAAAAATGTTTTATAAGTTTAACAGTAATAAAGGCTATTTTTAATTTATTTTATTTATTATATAAAAAATAGTAATATACGAGTAGATTTTATACTTTCTTCAAGCAATGTCCACTGTTTCTAGTATGTGAACATTTGTTCACTCTTAAAACCAATGTTTCTGATTAGTGATTACCTTAGCAAGGGTAAAATATATTTCGTAGGACATCGTGTTCTTCTTTTAAGCATGGTATTCGAAGTCAACTCTGTTAACTGTGTAGATAAAGCGATCGCTCAACAGAATCGTTATAAAATGGCGTAACGATACCTTACCCATAAAGTTTGATTCCAACTTGGCGACAAGAGTGTGGAATTTAGTGACAGCTCTTCTCGGATAAGGGATGGATGTCAGATGTGTGCTGTCGTCTAAGGCTGTAGGGATAAATTCATCCCTTTACTGGATTTAGATACAGGGTAGTTATTTGATGACTGGCGCTATAAAACCACAGACACCCTGATTCGCTAATTTCTAAGCTTTATTCAACATCACATCATCGTTCTTCATATCCAAATATTCATCGTAAGCACGCTCTTTCGGATTTTCGTTGGTAAGCAAAAACTCTCGCTTGTTAAACCGATTTAGCTTATATACCCGTATGATTTTTAATGACTTGTTAATTTTAATTTTATGTCAGAATAAGTCAAGCTAATATCATTTTGTTTCTGTCAAGCAACTTTCTCATTTTATTAATCATCGTAAGAGATCCCTGCTCATTCTAAATCGAACTCATGAATCTCCGATATGCAAATCCAGAACCTTATACCTTCAGCAGTGAAAAATGTTGATATAAAATTTTGGAAATCACGTAAAAGCTTTGTAAAATCTGCGGTTCAAGCAGAGATTTATGCCACAAATAGAGAGTGCAGCCTAACATAAATACATTTTTCTATCGATTTCCATATTAGCATTTCGCATTTGTATTCATTAAGATGAAGCCATACTAAGTAGGTTATGCAAAATCATAGAAAATCATTTGTTTTTGTTTTGAAAATTTAATCGCTTAGAAGTATTACTGCGTGTAGAACATACCTTGGCCCTTAAAAATGTCGGTATTTTTTTTATAAATCTTTTAATAAGCCTATAAAAAAAGAAAGTATTAGGTCTATAAAAACACTTTGAAGTCCAAACTCTCCTATTTATAAATCCCTTTTCGGATATGGTTTGATTGTATGATGTTACAAATTCAGTTTCTTTTATAAAAATCGCATAAAAATTGACATTTAGGCCCGAACTTCCCAAATTAAAATAAAATATGCATTTTCGCGATGTTATTTTACAATACGCTAGTCGACGAATTTGGTTTTTCAAAGTGAACCCTATGCTGTCCACCGAAGAACTACTGACCACGCCACACCTATTTCGTATCAGTCACGCCCCGGCCGGAGCGGGAAATAGAAGTGTGGAAATCAATTTTAAATTTCCATTTTATTACAATAAACAATGCGTAAAAAAGAACTTAATTTTTTACAGGTTTTTACGAAATCAACCTGTAAAAAAAATTCTCAAATACCTTTTCCAGCCTTTCCAAAAGCTCCTCCCTTAAAGGGGCGTGAATTCCGATTTCGATTTTTTCCTGGACTATTGTATCGCCTTAAATAATAGTTGATGTTCATTCTTAGGTTCTACAAATTTAAACGTGAATCCGAACGTGTAAATCGAGCAACAAATTCTCTAATTATTATTATTATTGATATTATGTTAGAGGAGTGGAGTATTTTAATACTTTTACTTGAAGACGGACGCAAGTATGACCTTTTAAAATTTGTCTTGTATTTTTCAAGCAGTAATTTGTCTTATTCTAAAATATGAAAATATATCTGTCAAAAAATTCAAAATTTGCCAAACGTTCCAATGCAATGAAGCGTTTGAGTGAACATTTCATAAACACAAACAAAATCCACCATTAGCTTTTTTCAATTTTAAAGCGTACTCACGACTCACGACATTGGTCTGTCAGCAAGTTGATATGGTTAACATTAACGTTGAATGACGGGAACTACAGCTATGACATTTTAACTGATGTCTGCCATATGGCCAGCAAATGTCATAATCTTACATACGGGTGTTATTGATGCTGACTCCGTTGCGTTACGTAATTAACGCCATCTCCGCCAAGCAGAACTTTCACACAGACGTAATTAGCGAAATACGAGTTGAAGCAGTATATCAAATTTTCCAAACACGTGTTAATTTGAAGCTAAATTTAAACGGGCACATTTCTTGGGTTGAAAACTGTTCGTGCGATAATCTATTGTATCATCTTAATAATATTATAAACGCGAAAATTTGCATGGATGTATGTGTGTTTGTTACTCTTTTATGCAAAAACTACTGAATGGATTTTATTTTATTTTTTTAATTTATTTACGGACCAATAGTCCAATTAACAATATAACAATAATACGAATAGAAAAATAAAAGAGAGATCACAATGAAAGGAGATTACATATAGATGAAGAGCATTGACAAAATACATATAATATAATAGTACATAGAGAAGATAACTACAAGTAGCTTGAAGATGGATTTAAAAAGACTTTAAAAAACCACATTGCGTAACGACTGCCGAAAGTCATTTAGGCTTACACCAAAAAATTCAATGCTTTGATTTGCGTTGACAAGTCTCGACATTCTGGATAAAGGAGAATGATATCCATAATTAGTAGAATGTTGATTGAGGAACAGCAATTCATTATTTCGGAGTCTACGGGAAAGAATGTTGAACTGGATGAGTTGTAACAAAGCAGGTGTGTCAGTAATACTGTTGATATTTTTGAAAATGCATATTAGATCAGATCCCTTTCTGCGTTTTTCTAAAGAGGAAATGTTTAAAGTTTGTTCAATTTCATCGTACGAGTATTCTCCTCTTTCAAGTCCTAACCTCCAAGCAATTCCCCGTAGGAAGCGATGTTGTACAGATTCGATGTAATAAATGTGGACAGCATAAAAAGGAGACCAAATGACACTAGCATATTCAAGGTGAGGGCGGACCAGCGAACAGTAAAGAGTTTTAAGTGTATTTATATGTTTAAAGTCAGAGGTAATTCTATGAATGAAACCGAGTAGTTTAAGTGATTTGTTTACGATGTTATTGATGTGATTATTAATGAGACTTTACTATAATATAGCTCATACATCAGAATAACATATAGGCTATAATTTATAATGTAAGCTAGGAAGGGGACGCGGGAGGTGATCGGGGACGCAATGGAAAGGCGATTTAGGGAGAAATAATGTA
Source organism: Limnephilus rhombicus (assembly GCA_929108145.2). Classification (NCBI taxonomy): domain Eukaryota; kingdom Metazoa; phylum Arthropoda; class Insecta; order Trichoptera; family Limnephilidae; genus Limnephilus; species Limnephilus rhombicus. The sequence continues at coordinate 29,132,048 of OV815278.1, forward strand.
TTTCTTTGAATATGGCATTGCAACGCATGCCGGGAACCACCTAGTAAAATAAAATAAATAATTATATCTTTGTTGAAAATTTATTAGAAGATAACTTGTTTTAAGATCAAGCAAGTCTTATTTTTTTTAAATTAACAAATTATAATTACCTACTTCTGTCGTGATAGAAATTACGGTGTGAAAAAAAGAAAATCTAGAAATTACAGGAAAAAACTTGTAAAAAATTGTAGTTTTTCATTGGTATCTGTTTTATATTATAGGTATCTGTGTTCATTCAGCTTATCCTTTTCAAAGCAGTTAAATGGTCAAAATATGGTTTTACGCCAAAAAAATTAAGGAAAAGTGAATCAGTAATTCAAATCTTTCCAGTTTTCAAAAAATTACGTTCGAGTTAGTTATACGCTTAAGGTTTTTTTTAGAGTTCAAAAATAATATAACTTTATTAAATTATTGTCCATCGATAGGTATAATAAATCTATCAGAACAGCAGAGAAAGGAAGTACGAAACAGTTTGGTGTTTTTTTTCAATATTTAATCCTAATAGCCAATACAATAAATAATAATAATAATAATATTTGGATGATTTATGTAGCGCCGTTTTTGTGAAAAATCACCTCAAGGGCGCTGTACAAACTTATAATACATTTCTAAAATCTAAAAAAAATTCAAGCTAGGCAAACAATTATAAACAACTTATGGCTAAAAATTGCATACATCGGTTCATTGATCACCGATACGAAAATATGTGTACAATATTTTGACCAATGAACGCGATGCTGCCTAAAATTTAATGAAAACAGGACCATACTTACCTGGGTGGTCGCTTGAAATTAACACTGTATATTGTCCATTTAAAGAAATTTAGATAGAGTTCGCACGCAGAGGACATTATTGTAAACACATGTTATTTAATCCTGAAAAATATTTTAATATTAATATGTAATGTATTCTTTGACGAGTGTATTTTGGAAAGTAAGAGCAACATATAAAGGTGGGAGGTGCAGTAGTACCTATAAGGATTTGATCTTACTAAATGTGATTCGTCAAGAGACAGATTGATCTGTAAGGAATCGAGTTATTTTAATTCAGTAAGAAAAGTGTGATTAAGACATATCATAGACAATACAAGTATGATGCTCTCAAATAGGTATATTTAAATTACGGGTATGAGAGCCCAAAAAGGAAGGTTTTTAGTTTGGACCTAAACTCTGTTGGGCTTGTTATGCATCTTAATTCCGGAGGGAGTCTATTCCAAGCCTTAGGCCCAGATACTCCGAAAGCACGATCTCCAAACATAGTATTTGGCTTTCGTTTAGGTTCTATTAGTCTGCCTTTAGCAGATGAAGTTGCTGATCTAAGGGTTAATTGTCTCGGACCGGTATTTTCCGGGACGCATAATTCGGATATGTAAGGGGGGGCCATTTCGTAGATTGATTTAAAAACCATCCAGCACAATTTGTACTGGATTCTCTCAGGGCACTTGAGCCAGTGAAGGTTACGAAGGTGTTCTGAAATATGCGAATATTTAGAAACCCCAGTTATGAGCCTTGCCGCTGCATTAAACACGGATTGAAGTTTATCAATTTGATATTTGGGAAGACTAGCGTAGATGCCGTTACAGTAATCGAGCCGCGAGACTACGTAAGAGTTAATTAATAGTTTTGTCGCCTCTGTAGGAAGGTTTCTTCGAACTGACTTGAGTTGTCTTAGGTGAAAGAAACCGGTGCTTACTGTCCTATTTATTTGACTTTTTAACGAAAAGTCTGAATCTAAATTAACGCCAAGAAGTTTAACTGTTGTCTTTGGAATAATATCGTTGCCGGAAATGGAAATAGGTGCATTGTCTATGAAATGTTGGCGTTTGTTTGTGGCCGCCCATAGAAACGCAGTCTTAGATGGATTCAGCTTCAGCTTGTTTGAAGACATCCAACGAGTTATTGCTTCTAGGCATTCAGCTATGCGGTTTTTGAGACTGTTGATTTCGTTTGGAGAGCAGTAAAAATAAACTTGCTGATCGTCAGCGTAGCAGTGGGACAGGAGACCAAATGACTCGATTATTTTGGCGACATCATTTGTAAAAAGGATGAAAAGAAGTGGGCCTAAAACGGATCCTTGGGGTACCCCTGAAGAAAGTGTTGCGAAGTTAGAGAGCTTATTTCCAACCTTAACGGCTTGTAAGCGATTGGATAGATATGACACCAGCCAATTTTTAATATCGGAACTCAAACCAAATGTTTCCTCTAATCTCTTAATGAGAAAGTCATGATCAATTGTGTCAAACGCTGCACTCATGTCTAAGAGTGAGATAAGTGCTGAATACAATGAAGACAATGTCCACATTGGCTAGTGAGGCGTAACTATAAATCTCTGTTATTTAAATATTATCTACTCACGTAATTTTTCCGTTTTGTACTTTTTGAACTTATATATTTTATAAAAGTAGATACTTTTTAGTTACAAATTTCTTTCAATAAAATCGACCGGTCAGTGGCTGATATTCCGCCTAGGCGTCCCATGTTCGATTCCTCGGCTGGCTAAGTCCTCCATTACGATACAAACAACTTTTTTCCGCTTACTGTGACGGTAGTAGGAGATTTTCAAATATTGTCAGTTTATTCGTAACTCGGGAATGTTTGTCTTTCTTTTAATATTAAAAATTAAATTATAAAAATTAAAATTATAATGAAATTAGCGTATTTAGCCGGCCACGAGTATCACATCTGTTGGCAAATAAATTGAAAAAATATTTATATTTTAGTCTCGTACACACATTTAAATTATTTGATTGAAAGCTCGGGAAACGCACGTGAAACATGCATAAATGAATTACAGGTAATACAAAACAAGGTAATAAAAAAACATATTTAACTACAAGCCCTGAACATCCACAAAAATTATATATGGAAACAAAACTATTAACTTTAATTAAACGACATTAAAAACGAAAAAAACTGGGTAAATTTAAAAAATATATAAATTTTTTATAAAAGTTTATATTGTCTTCATTTATTTAACTATAAATTTTTGTTTATTCTCGATAAACAAAATAATGAAATAGAATAGTGCTGTATTGAAATATTAGGTTGGGGAGGAGCGTATAAAACAAACTTAACCCCACTTGAAATAGTACATAGAAGACTCATCAAAATTATTCTAAAGAAACAATTAGACTATTCAACCCAAAAATTATTCGATGAATTCAAAGTACCTATTACCACTAAATAAAATTTATCAAAAAATGCATCACTTCTAATCCACAAAGATAAACTAACAACAAAGTCATTTAGCACCAGGCCTAGAGCCTCAGGACAAATAATAATCCCTAAACTTAATACAACAATAGCCCAACATCATTAGTATCATTACACATACTCAGCCATAAAATGCTTTAACGAACTCCCTAAAGGGCCTTAAGAAATACAATCCGAAAGAAATTATGAATTTTTTAAACAAAAACTTAAAGTATGTGTTACGATGTGCCAACTTATATTTCCATTATGAACAAAAAATGCCAACTAATATTTTCTCCATGTATGAAAATTCACATTATGTTTCATTATGTACAAAAAAAAATGCCAACTTATATTTTCTCAGTGTATGGAAATTCACATTATGTTTCATTATGTACAAAAAAAAATGCCAACTTATTTTCATTATGTATAAAAATTTTCCATCGACTGTATGAAAATTAACATTAGATATGTTACATTATGTATATAAAAAAATACCAACTTATTATTCATTATGTATAAAAAAAAGTATGGAGGGTTTTTTTTAGGAAAGGGAGGAGAGGAGAGATCTGGGAAGGAAAAGGGTTTAAGGGGTTGGTAAATCTGGTGTTCAGTGTGTCCTGGTCATCCGCCTTCAAGACCCAGACAAACCTCACCCCATGAACCCGGGCACCCCAGCTAAATCACCAAACGTAGCGAACTACTTGGGGTGACCTATGGCAGAGGTGTTGGTTATCCAATAAAGGTTCCCGGGGCGGCGGTACCCATTCCCGCCTCCCAAATTGGGAGGCAATGTACAGTATTGTCAATCTGATATTGCTCCCTCTCTAAACACGAGAATTTATCAATTAGGGAGGTATTGTTACCACTAATATTACATATTAAGTATAATAGTATAAAAGGCTAATTCCGGTCAAGTTCGCAGTTGGAGGGATGGACTCACTCCCAGATAAACTGACCTTCAGATTCCTACCCACCCCTCATGTCTTTTTCCTTCCCAGAACTTCCTATCCTACCCTTCCTTAAAAAGACCCTCCACACAGCATCCCCTAAGATGACATAGGTCCTGAGTGGAGCTTACGCAAAAAAAATGCGTTTCATTTCGGAGATTTATTATTATTGTATTTTTCCTTTAGAGGGGTGCAGAGACATGCGTTCACTGTTTGTCTCATTTTCGACTATTGACATTTATGGTGGGTTTCTTCATTTACCGAGAATGCTAAATGCAATGTAAATTGTAAAAGTAAACGGTCAAATGCATAGAAAATTTTAAATTTCGATCGCTTAATTTTACAATTAGCATTGCATTTAGCATTCTCGGTAAATGAAGAAACCCATCCTAATAGTGGGTTTCTTCATTTACCGAGAATGCTAAATGCAATGCTAATTATAAAAGTAAACGGTCAAATGCATAGAATTTTTAAATTTCGACCGCTTAATTTTACAATTAGCATTGCATTTAGCATTCTCAGTAAATGAAGAAACCCACATTAGTGTGTAAGAAAGAGGGGCAGTTTTATATGATTAAGAACAAAAGCGAAAGAATCAGCGCATTGACATTTGACGTTTTCTAATTTTTGAAATTCACGAACAGTTAAATATTATACCTATCACAATATTGCTGCAGTTCTTTCAAAATATGAGAATTCGTTCCATACAAAATGTATGAAAAAAATAATTTTCTTCATAACTTTCTTTTTCGTAAATTTTAGCGATGTTTTAATAGTTATTCTGTTATCCGGGGTGGAGACAAATCCAACAAATCAAAGATCATCAAAATCGGTCCAGCCGATCTCGAGTTATAAATAGATCTCGAGCCTCTATCAGCCGATCTCGAGTTATAACTAACCCGACTTTGTTTTATATATTAAGATAAAGATATGTAGTGGTTAATAAATAATAAAAAAGTTTATTTTAATGTATTTAATTATTTCTAGTTAAACGAGTGAAAATGTAATTTTCTTTTAACTGGAATAAAAAAAAATTAATGTTATCAAGTTATTTCAGTATATTAATCAATACCTCGTCAACAATGATTTATTGTATCGGCAACCCCCACGTTTATAACTTGCTGTTACCATAATAATTGTAATGGTATGCAACACCTACCATTATAATTACGTTTCACTAAACATCTAGACAACGACTTTCTTTTTTTAACCTTGGCTCCTCACCAGAGGTCTTGAGAAAAAAGAATACCTTAGGACCTATGTCATCTTTGGGGATGCTATGTTAAGGGTCTTTTTAGGGAAAGAAACGAGAGGAAGTTATGGGAAAGAAAAAGGAATGACGGGTGGGTACTAAAATGGGGGTCAATATGTCTAGGTGTGATAGACGTATGAATCCATCCCTCCCAATGTAAGGCGATGGGTCGGGAGAGACCGGCTGGAAAGGTCTCAATTAGGTCTCCCTCCACCAATCTTTCCCGATCCCGCCCGCCAAGCAGTACGTGAGCTAACGCATTGTCCTCCAAGACCTACATAAACCTCACCCCATGAACCGGGTGTCACCCCCGCTAAGTCACCAAATGTTGCCAACCATGGCAGGGGTGTTGGAAATCCAATAAATGGCCCGGGGAAGTGGTGCCCATACCCACCACCGAGACGGTAAGATGTTATTAAAGAAAATCGCATTGGAACCTGAAACCTTTTCACCGATAGACCAAACTACTTGTAAAAATTACATCTATAAATTACTCGCTAGTCTTCGACACGTCCAGACGTTCCGTTACAATGCCACCGAGAATCAAATGACTTCCAATACAAATCCTTTTGCTCGCGACCATCAGACAGTGACAGAGCGATGGACGTTAGTCTTTGACAGGTCGACAATTAGTCAAACGGGGGTTGGACATCGTTCACTGCGCCGTGGATTGTAGCCAGAACAACTAGCTTTGTTTTTTATACGCGCTGGTTAATTTGTTAAAGGGTTTTGTGAGCGTGGGTAAGTTTATTGAATAAAGGGGACATCATTATTATTTAATGACCCGTGGTTGAAAAATGTTGTGTGAATGTCGAGGAGTAGGAAGATGGAGATAGATACCATTGATGTCGATTAACAAATGCATGGTATCATAATCGGCTTTGAGGATATTGTTGTAAAATTAGTTTCAAGACACGTCCTTTTTTTTCAAAATTGGCCATTTTAGCTTTTATGCCTATCTAAGTTTTCATGATGCTTTCTTGGTGTTTTTTTTTAATAATTTTCGCTGTTATAACATTAAATACGGCTTTTTTCCAATTTACAAATTTTAGTAAGCACGATAGAAAATTTCTAATTTTGAGGGCGCCCTGTACAATAATTATTATACAATTGAAATCGATGTAATATTACACTAGATTCCAAAAGTTTTTTTAATTTTTTTTTTTACTTAATGACAATATAAAATAAAGTAAGATTACAAAATAAGTAAAAATACCAAGCAAAATGGTTTGTTCACAGTCCTCCACACTAGGTATTCCTGTTCCGAGGCGGACTGTATATTTTTGTATGGGTGTTGATCTTTATTTCCTCATCTTCTAATTTGTCGATTTTCACAAAATAAACACTTGAATAAAATAAAAAGTATTTATGTTTGTTGTCTGTAGGTTGCGTTGGGGTTACTTTAATTTTAATGATTTCCTCATCTTCATGTTTACTTAGCCATAATTTGATGTCTTTTTAAAACTTTTGTATCTCCATGGTGTTTTTAATTTCAATTGGAAGGGCATTATATAATTTTGTCGCATGGCAATTATGGTTTTTTTGGCCAAAAGATGTATTTGATTTCGGGATGTTTTTGGGAAATTTTGAGGATTTCGTCCTTGTAGTGTAGGTGTGTTGATCAGAAAGGTACTCATATTTTTCTTTAAATTTGAGTAGTGCATTTTTTTAAATACAGTTTAATAATGTTGAACACATTCAAGTTTGTTTGAGGCAGATCCCCATCCTATAATCCCATATTCTATTCGTGATTGGCAGAGAGCATAGTAGACTTTATATAGATCATTTTTATTAAGTATATTGCGTATGTTTCTAAAGTAGTACATGAGCTTTGTAAGTTACCTTACACTTAATCATAAACACGTAAACACCTCAGCACAGGTTCTCCTAGTGAGGTGTTCAAGAAACATACAATATTACCAACCAACAGTTTCACCTTCTCAAACCTACCTAACACACAACATAATGAAATGTAATATTAATATGTAAAAATGTTTTCCAAATATATTACATATGTAAAAGTGTTAACAATAAGGTGTAAACTGTACTATATAGATATAAATAAATAAATAAATAAATGCTATTTATGTGGGAGTTGTGTTTTGAATGTAGTATTAATTACACATTGATTCCACATGGTTACTTATTATTTTTGTGAATGTACTCGTAAATGATGTACTATTGTAATTACCGTTCTCTGGGTATAAATAAATAAAGATATTCAGATTGTTCCCCTCCTGTATTATTACTTAGGAATCATGTGATCAGACATTTATTAACTTCCTGCAGGTGATGACTGAATATTATGAATTTAAATTGTCCCCATCGTAGGGGTTGAAACAGACATGATATTTCTTTGTAAACTTTATTGGACGCGCCGATGCACGACCTTAAAAATGCATATTATATTTAAAAGTAATGTATAAAGTAGGTGTTGTTGCAAAACCTTGACTACGTCATTATCCCGCCACATACACGAAGTTTTCCACCACTCTTATCACGTGAGCAGGTGTTTTTACCGGACTTCGCGTCATTAATCCTTGTCTGGTGACAAATAGTTTCCGGAGTGCCTCCCAACACATCCCCCAACGCCATAACGCCCCCATCCCACCCTTTGGTAATACACATTGTAGTTTTTCTGTGAAAAACAAGACTTTAACTTCCTTAAACCGTCACAAAGAGAAGATTTTTTTAAATAACTCAAACGATTTTTGTAGAATATAAATTAAATATAAACTTTCACCAGAGTTGGAAAATATCGGCTGAAAAGATATTTTATAAAAAATATTGTAATCTCGTCTTATTAAATTTAATTAAGGTTATATTTTTTATTATTCGTCAAAAAAGTAAAATTAATATTAATAGCTATTTAATTACAAACTCTTATTGTATGTTTTCCAAAATCTTAGATCACTAAAATATGTGCTGCTAAAACTGATAATCGTTGACACCTGATGTAAGAATAAAAAAATGAACAAACAATGTAATTTTATTAGTTTCCACACCGATCATTTGTGGGATTTTTTACGAATGATGCTCGTAAGGAAACGATGTAGTGAAATTGTAGAAGTGGAGGAATACAAAAGTTGAAAGGTAAAAAATGCCTAACGAGGCGCGAAATAATCGTTTATCAATAATTGTGGAACATCATCGAACGAATCAGACACTGCATTCTCATTCTAACCTAACCCATTCTAATTCCCCATTAATTGTATATTTTTATTTTTAAATATTTCCGTGCTAAAATAATAGACTTTGAAATGCCTTTTAATTTGAACAATTTTATTCCAATTATATTACCGATCGTGAATAATAATTACTCCGGATTTCAACCTTACAGGGGGTGGCAACCACCCCTTCGCGTCTCGTTCCTACCACGAAGTATCGTGACAGTTGTGTCACCTGTCATGTCACCCGTTCACACGCTGAGCAGTACAAACTTATTAGCCCGGGAGTGATATGTACACCCACCACTCTGTGGGGTGGGGATGGATCGGCCTGATGCGAACTGGATAAGGGTTGGTGGGTAACTACCCTTTATAGAGCCCACAAGCAGGAAGAAATTGGTGTCAGTTCTAAGCTGTTCATTATAAAATTATTAACTCAGTTGTAAGCTGTACATTAAAAAAATATTTTTACGCACCAGATTTAAATGTCCGGGTTTAATTTTCCCCACAGGAAAAACTAAACCCTTTTACACACTTCCCAAATGATCATCTGGTCAATCCACGCTATGCAATTGCACTATATAAGTATTATAAATACAAAACAATACAATAAAAACATGTCAACCTACCAGAGACCAAATGGGAAAATAATTCACCGACTCCAGATATTTTCATATCAGAGGGTTCGGCTCTGTGGAATTCCTAATTGAACCTATAAATCCTACTGATCCCTCAATATAAATATTTAAAAAATCTTTTGTAATCCTACATGTATTTAAAATGACTCATTTTTATATATAAATTCTTTGACAAATCTAATATGCCTAAATTTTGAATGAGAGACCTAGGTATAATGCCAGTAGCCGAAATAACAAATGGTAATATTTTTATAGTCTGAGAATGCCAAATTCTTTTAATCTCATTTCCTAAATCTGTGTATGTTTAAGTATTATTATTATTACTTAAGAGTACTCTTATTATTATTTTTTTATTTTTTATTGAAATAATAGATAATACGTAGTATAATCAACAAATAAGTCCTGCTAAGCCAATTGAATTGGCTTGTCAACAGGTGCTTATATTTTAGTTTCATACACACTTTTTTAAATTTAAAATTTACATCTTATATCTACAGATTCAACATTTTTTCATACATATAAATATTTTTTTCCGATAGCCAATTTTTCACCATATATTTAACCTTATTCATAGAATTACGTTGCTTTATAGTGTTAGGTAATAAATTAAATATCTTCGGTATGATGTATTCAAACTTTCTGTGTTGAAACACACATTAAATAATAATTGAATCCTATACCTAATTACTAAGTTTAATCATTCATACATCATACTTTGTTTTGTGTCAGGTCTTATATACCTATATATCATTTAACTATTACAAGAGTAATGCTTTGTATTTCTTTTCAATTTTATATTTATTTATTTAATTTATTTATTCTTAGTACATTTACATTACAAAGGTATAATATATTGTCCTCCGGAGTTCACCTGTGTTGTAGAGGATATATTTCAGTTATAAATTATAAAAATAATAATAATATTTGGATGATTTATATAGCGCCGTTTTTGTGAAAAATCACCTCAAGGGCGCTGTACAAACTTATAATACATTTCTAAAATCTAAAAAACTACAAGCTAGGCAAACAATTATAAACAACTTATGGCTAAAAATTGCATACATCGGTTCATTGATCACCGATACGAAAATATGTGTACAATATTTTGACCAATGAACGCGATGCTGCCTAAAATTTAATGAAAACAGGACCATACTTACCTGGGAGGTCGCTTGAAATTAACACTGTATATTGTCCATTTAAAGAAATTTAGATAGAGTTCGCACGCAGAAGACATTATTGTGAACACATGTTATTTAATCCTGAAAAATATTTTAATATTAATATGTAATGTATTCTTTGACGAGTGTATTTTGGAAAGTAAAAGCAACATATAAAGGTGGGAGGTGCAGTAGTACCAATAAGGATTTGATCTTTCTAAATGTGATTCGTCAAGAGACAGATTGATGTGTAAGGAATCGAGTAATTTTAATTCAGTAAGAAAAGTGTGATTAAGACATATCATAGACAATACAAGTATGATACTCTCAAATAGGTATATTTAAATTACGGGTATGAGAGCCCAAAAAGGAAGGTTTTTAGTTTATAAATTGTGAATAGTAAAACAAAAGAGTGTTAATAGCTAATATAAAAAGAGAAACAATAAAAATCAAAATATAAAATCGACTTCAATTCGACAAAAATTATAAATTAAAAGTTAAAAAGATTGTAGCCAGTTTCTTATCTTTTTTTTGTATTCAATAAAATTTGTTATTTTATATTGTGTAGGAAGAGAATTGTATAGTTTTATAGCCTGGTATCTGTAGTGTTTTTGTCCAAAGGATGTGTTTGTTTTTGGTATTTGTAGTTGGTGAGCATGTCTTGTTCTAGTATTGCGAGAATTTTGTGAAGTGTTAAATGTGGATAAGTTCTTGTAAATGAAAGTAAGTATTTGTTTTGAATATAATTTTTGAATTTTCAGCACTGGGAATTTTTCGAATATGATTGAAGTGGGTGTTAGTATTGGTAACTTAAGTATTACTTTTATTAGGGTTTTCTGAGCTTTAAACAGTGTATTAATGTATTTTTTACTGGCACAGCCCCAATTGAGTTTCCAATAACAACTTCAGCGATATTATGTTTGTCTACTCATACATTCTTATTTTGTTCTTAATAGAACACTGATACCTTCCTGTGTACCACTTAATACTTATAATTTCATGTAGGTATCGCTTAACGTGAAAGCCATTTTATGGCGTTTAAATAAATAATGAAATATTTACATAATTGTATTTGACCTGACAGTGGGTGAATTAACATCGCGGAATAACAGGATGCATTATCGATAAAAACAAACGATTTAAATTACGTAACTAAAATGCAATTTCGCACAAATACGTTTATTTTAAGCTAGGTGATGTAATAAGACAGAAGGAGTGAGAAGAAATAGAAATGCGGAAGACGGGAGAAAATAAAAAGAAAGAAGTTAAATAAGGAAGAACAGAAGATGTACCGGTTGCGCTGGGGCAGGAACGCTCCTGAAGTGGTACGCTAGTTTTGCATTGTACAGCTCACTTGATTTTCCTGTTGTTGTCATCATTTCCATCACATCTGTTGAGTTTTAATAAATTCATTTAACCATTAACAAATTAACAAGAGATTAAAATATTGAATGTCATAATTAGATCGAAATAATAGTATTGTGCGAAGACTGGTAGTGAAACAGGTGACGCATAAAATTATCCATAAGAAAAGGGCTGTGATCTACCCACATGAAGAGAAGTACATCCAAATTAGAGTGATTTTTGAAATAAAATTTTCCAAAACGATTTACTAAAAATTACTAACAGTAAGTACCTACCTACTTAAAATAATAACGAAGGTGTTAATTTGTCTTTGATCTGGCAACCCTATTTATGTAAATGTCTTCTTCTCATGGTGAAACACCACCATAACCACCCTAGCCGGTTGGCGAGGTGGCAGCACCCCACCCACCAGTTAGAAGTAATGTCCCGTGTGTTTTCCTAACTACCCTTTCATGTTAATTTGCAATCAGTGTTTAACTGGCGCCGGATCGGAAAATCACTGGGGGGGTTTATTGAACCGACTAATTGATATCGGATCCAAGGAAAATGCATTTCCTTTTTAGCAGTTTACAATTTTAGCTACTTTAGATAAAGAGGTGTTTTTTCTGGGACAAGATTGAAAATAATTTACAATAATATCTGTAAACCCTACAAATTTAGGTGTGTCATAATAATATATCTCGGTTTATGTAATATCTTAGTATATATTATATATCATAAGTACCTAAATAAATAGACTTTTAATGAATTAGCTCTTTTACATGACTTTGGAGGACTTTCCAATTTTTTTTTCTTATCGAACGATTTTAATAAATTATCTTTAGTTTTGGAATTTTTCTTTGTCGGTAAAATGAATACATTAAAGATCCATAATTTACAGCGAAAACTACGTTATGAGCTGAAAATATTAAAAAATGAAAATCCATTAAAAAAAGCCTCATATTTGTTTAGAGCTCACGAATCGCGAATGTTTACTGTAACAAACAATATAGTGAAGAATGTAGCCGCAAATCTAGGGGATGTTTATTCAACATTGGCAAACCGGAACGATGCTCCGGTTGGTTTAGTAATTTTGCAAAATCTAAATCCTTTAATTTAGCAAAATGATCAATTTTATACGATCATTGTAAAAAACTAAAGGTATTTTAATGACGACATAGTAAAATATTTTTTATAAAATGTGGTCGAATTCAACAACAGGAAACCGGAACGCAACTCCGATTCAAGAAGAAGCCATACTAAATAATGCAAAATCATACTAAATCACATGTTTTTGTTTTGAAATTTTCATTGCTTAGAAGTATTATAGATGCTTTAATTAAATACTGTGTGTAGAACAGTCCTTGGCCCTTAATAATATCGGTCATTTTTTTATAAGTCTTTTAAAAAGCTTTTAATAAAATAAAGTATAAGGTCTATAAAAAACACTTTCAAGTCCAAACTCTCATATTTTTAAACCCCTTTTCGGATTTGGTTTTATTGTATAATGTGACAAATTTAGTTTCTTTTATAATAATCGCAAAAGAACCTGATATTTACGCCCGAACTTCACAAAATAAAATAAAATATGCATTTTCTCGTTGATATTTTTGACATCAATCAATACGGCCCGCACTCTACGAATTTGAATTTTTGAAGTGACCCTTATGGCATGGGCACAAGAACCATGCACTGGACAACACCTATTTCGCATCAGTCACGCCCCAACCGGCGCGGGAGACAGTCGTGTGACTCCGCGTCGCTTAGTTTCGTGAAATCGATTTTAAATTTCAGTTTTCTTACAATACACAATGCGTAAAACAGGAATTAATATTTTTTACTGGCCTTTACGAAATCAACCTGTAAAAAAATTCTCAAATACCTTTTCCAACCTTTTGAAAAGCTTTTTTTCAATTATTTTTAAACTCCTCCCATAAAGGGCGTGAATTCCGATTTCGATTTTTTCCTGAACTATTGGATCGCCTTAAGTACAAATCGACCAAAAACCTACAATCTAGTTGGGAAAATGATCGAATGAGAGTTGTTGTAATATTAAGCTAAGCGTGTTTCTAATGAGGGTGGCTTGCCTTGACAGTGATAATGTAAGAGACAATAAGAGGGTTGCTACAGTCATTTTATATTATCATTATCATTTGCAGTGACAGGTTCGTAGAGATGATTCGACTTGACACAAATTATGGGGATGTATTTGAACGCGTTACATTCAATGTACTGAACCCCTTTGTAGCAATTATTATTCATTATTTCAGTAATTAAATGTAACGTTTATTTATTGCAGAGTGGTACTTTGCAAACTGTGCGTAGGTAGCCGTAAAACTTTAATTTGTGAGCTTTTCTGTTACTTATTGTCTCGTACAAAATTTAATTTGTGTAGCACTGTTTTATTTCGAGGAGATTTGCTTTTGTTAGGAGGCGTCTACTAATATCTACAGGAATTCCAAAAACTGAAAAAATCGAACGAATATCTATGAGAACCAAAGTGTTGACGAATATCTACAGCTCAAACTGCTGACTAATACCCATGAGAAACAAAGTGTTGACGAATATCTACAGCACTGGCAGAGGTTGGATTTGCAATTATGTATAGCATATTGGAATAACGTAATATTGCGTATGCAGTTTAAAAAACTTAATTTAAGTAAGTATGTATGTAAAAATCCCTAATATCGGACTATTGGACACATTTAGCTGATTAGTCCAACCTACGCTCTGTAGATATTAGTTCAACCTACGCTATGTAGATATTAGTCAACACTGGGACCGTCATAGATATTCGTCCGACCTTAGCTCTGTAGATATTAGTCAACACTCTGAAGTTCGTAGATATTAGTTCAACATATGAGCTGTAGATATTCGCCCGACATACAGGCTGTAGATATTAGTATCTGGAGTCCTTTTGTTATACCAATCGATTTATTATTCTGGTTCACGCTTCCAGTTCATAGCTTCGATATTTTGTCCATTTTGGCCAAAACTTTAAATGATTCTTCATGTTTTCTTAACAAATTAAACACACAACACTTTTGTGAAATTCGCCTATTTTAACGGAAGGCTTTGCAATCTCTAGGACCTGGACGTCTTCTGGAATTGCTGGGTTTACTCTAACGGTATTTTATATTAAGATGCTCTAACGGACTCTTGTCTTCGATCCCTTCGGCACCGGTGAACAAACAGGAGATATGTTTAACCCCTCAGGCTAATTTGTTCGCCTTTCGGAACAACTCATGCATGTCTCATAGAAATTTTGGGAGTTGTGTCTCCCTTACTACCACCATCCTATCATGGTTAGAAATATTATCTAAACGATGTTAGAAAGAGAAAACAACATGCGTGTCACATAAATATTATGTGACTAGTGCAGTTCTTGCCTATTTGGTTATTTTGTCTATGGTGTTTTTTTTGAGACTGGTAATTTTTTGGGAAAGAGAGATTCTTTTTTGTTTATGGTCACTTCCTCCCGGTCAACGATGGGCTAGCTGTTCGGGAATTGGGCACTCACCTTGAAGGTGTTTCAATTTCGTTAAATCATGTGGATTTAAGTTGATCTTAACTTAAAAAGGCGCGGGGTGTTTTTTACGTAACACGAGAAGTTCGTGTACGGTATTATTTTTAGTGGATATGTAAATCCCACTTTTTCCGGTGTTGGCAGTTGGCCATTTTGTGGAAATGTTTTCTGGAAATGAACTTGTAAAGGGATTGGTCCCTGTGGTGGCAGAATAATATGCCTTTATGACCCCGCGTCGTGAAGTCACGGATTGTTGACAGTTCTACCGAAATACGCAAGTCTTGGTGACCGGTTGGGGCCACGTGCTTTTTCATGGAGCTTGTTAAGATAGCCCGAAGCTAAATACACTCCTTGGAGGCGTAGCAGCCTTCTTCCTAGATAGAAGGATGACCTAGGATCTCTGGATTGCGCGACGTCCCCGGTTAAGGAGGCTGGAAGTGTCTTCTCGTCTTCTCTCTACGAAGCAAGTTCGCGGTCGTCATCCGTCGTAAAATTCGTTTAGTTAGATTTGCGTGTTCAGGAGTCCATCTGGTATGTTATTGTTTTGTATTATTAAATTTGCACTCTCATGTTTGTTTTTTTTATTGCATACAATATAGTTTTATAAAATTCATCTTCTTTTTATTTTCTGATTTCTCACCTACTTGACAGAAAAATACCTTTCCCATAATCCTGAGCTCTGGTCTCTGCTCTGCCGTATAAAATTACACTACTATTATATTGTACCAGAACATGATCCCGTTTCAGTGGCGTCCAACGTTTCATGCGTTATATTCAACCACAAAATTATTAAAATGTACACCTTTATGAACCCAAAGCCTCCGGCCACAAATAACAAAAAAAATTACGAAACTTTGGGAATTTTTTACTAGGGAATTATTTTTACATGAATTGACAAGTCAGTTGGCGATAACGCTTACAATCCATTTGCATAATAAAATATGCGTGTGTTTTTATTTTTTCGTTATCAGTAATTTTAATTAGAAAAAACTTAAAATGCCATTTTTACAATTTTTTTCAATTACAAAAATTTTATCTTTATTTCGAATTATAAAATTTAAAAGCATAGGTATGTCATCACATTTCAAAAACAGTATTTAGTTCTCTTTAAATCCATTTATTTGGGTTTATTGCAAAGCGGAAATATTTAGCAACTTCCGACAAAACAGGTCCGAGAGGTTAAAAAATGTCGGAATTTAGAAGGCTTGTTTAGAAGGGCTTTGAAACATTAAATTCAACGAGATTATTTTTACCCCAAGAGAAAACACTCTCGAGGTAACCGTCCATTCTTTGCTTCAAAGCCCTCGGAGCCGTTGGAATTTGTGAGCCCTTTGGGGGCTTGTCTAACTATCATGGACTGTACTGTATTATTGCAGCACATAGCTGTTTATCCTCAAAGTTGACTACTGGTACAAAATCTGCGTGGGTATTGTCTTGTATTCTAGAAAATAAAACAGGATAATATCTTATCACTCGACACGAATAATTACATTAAGATCAAACAAATCTGTCAGAGTAGAGACAACAGCTCGTATGACCGCTTTCTCCATTAAGTCCACACTCCCTCCATTTCTCTCTCGACTTGGCCGGGTGACAAATTACTTACCACTAACCGAATGCGGAAATGTGATCTGCATGTCACTTCCAGATTAATGTTGAGAACCACCGGAACAAAAGGACCTGCGGGTGGCTGGCTGTTTCCGGTACATATCCGCCATTTGTCAGTCACGTGACATGTGATGGGTGGGAGTGTGTGTGGGGGGGGGGAGTAGTTATTTAATTACGTATCACTTATGATTTATTCATTTATTCAAACAGTACGTCAATAACCATCAATGATTTGTAATATATAAGAAAAACGCTCGATAAAGCAAATACAATTAATTTAATCATGGCGTCTTTTACGATGCCATTCATGAGAAATATTACCTTGATACTATCCAAAGCTAGAAAATAAATAGGTACCTTAAGACTCCGCTACCCGAATTTCTTACATATCTCCCTTAAACACGTTAAGTTTTAAACATTTAAAAAAAATGTTATTCTGGAAGATAATATTTAGAC
Source organism: Limnephilus rhombicus (assembly GCA_929108145.2). Classification (NCBI taxonomy): domain Eukaryota; kingdom Metazoa; phylum Arthropoda; class Insecta; order Trichoptera; family Limnephilidae; genus Limnephilus; species Limnephilus rhombicus. Next base: position 29,149,379 of record OV815278.1, read on the forward strand.
ATTTCGCGCGCCGAAAGGCAAATTATATAAAATACTCTCGATAGAAAAAAAATCGCAAAGTATGCTCCAAAAATTATTATAAACAAGTTTGTTTCAGTTATATTACAAGTTATATGTATGAAAAAAATCACAGTGTTTCTTTAAATGCTGTTTAAGACAACCCCCGCAAGATTTTTGCTCTATTTTAAACGAGTTTTCACAATTTTCGCATCGATTTTGTCGCTTTAAATACTAGCGCGCTCCTCGAACATTCATAATTTCATATCTCTCCATCTTCTTCTTTTTGAGCCCGTTTGCGACGCCTTAGATGATTAATAGCTAACTTATTTTCGTTACCATGCATACAATTCAATTCTTCACATTATTTAGATTTTTTTTGTGAATATCCTATCGTGAATAATCTAAACTTTTAATGTTGTAAAATCATTAGGATTTATTGCAGTAATGTCAAGCAGACACATCTAAAACAATACAGACGTGTCAGACAGCGTAAACGTTTGTATTTTCATATAAATATCAATAGAAAATTTGCAACAGAATTCAAAACATATCAAAATTCTTTAAGCAAGTGATAAATTACACACGTATCATTTTTCACCGCAGCGCTTCACACGAGTCTGACGGCTTCCGCTACATATCTCCGTCTTAGTAAACTCTCCGGTCCAAGACATTTAGAAAATGGCTTTGGGACATTTGCTAAGTTAGACCGCCCCCACGATCTATCATGGCCGCTACGTTTGACAAACGAGCGCTATCAGTCTAATGAATTAACGCCAAGGCTTGCCGGCGACATCCCTTATCCCTTAGGTCCGCAGCTGAAAAGCTACAAAACAAGCCCTAAAACAATCGAAAGCACAACATCAGTAACATTGAAGCTTATAATTTCCCTTGTATCGTAAAAAACCCTTTTGACGAGATGTTAAATCTTATGTAATCGGTTGAGTGCGCGGGACCGGTGTAAGACGGGTGAAAATTGTGTTATAAATTACACTACAGCTCAGCTTTTATCTTCATTTCAGAGATGATGAATTATTGTGAAAGGATTTTAAAGTAATTGTGCAGAGATCAGAATTGATGTCGTATAAAGAGTTTCGAAACTGGATGTAAAAATAATATTAATTAATTTTCGGAAGATTTCTAAGGATTGCCGCTTGTCAAAATACATATTTACATATATTGATAAGTGTGATAAACATTAAATATTTGAGTGTAACAACTAATTAAGTACAAAAAATTATTAACTTGTTGACCAGTTGTCGTGATCCTAGAAGCAAATTATGAATTTCAAAAACTAATAATGTGTTATAGGCACTTGCATATTTAAGTAACGTAATAATTTTTATTAATTTTCGGGATTACATATTATTTATTGATTTTAATGACCCTGTGCTACTTACCACCTATTCTTTTCTACATCTTTCTGACTGTGTGTCGTCTTTAGTAAATAAAGTTTGCTGTTACACCTCGAGAGTAAATAATAAACGGGATTTAAAAATATTAATGAGGGGGGGAGGGCGATTGTGAGGGATACGACCCTTGTTTACAGGACAGTGCGTAATTTAAGGCACTTAAGCAGAAACGTGCAACAAGACAGTATTAATGTGATACCTTGTCAAAAACTGAGAAGAAATCTTGAAAGAGGGATGGATTTCTTATTTATAAATTAATTTATATATTTGTCATTCACTACCATGGAAAGATTTAGGTATTTTTTATCATTGGTCAGGTGAAGGTCAGGACTGTAAATAACAAAACAAAACAGTCGTTTCAATTATTTTCCGTCATATTTCGCCAACTTATGTTTTATTCACGCTCATTTCATACCAAGGAAGTACATTAGGACGCATCCTATTTTTACTATATATTAATTGTGATTTTTACTATACATATATGTATTAGTGTCAGCTAGACATTAGCGGAGATATTATTTGCTTTGCGGATGACACTGTTCTTATTTTCACTTCTGACGCTCGGACAAATGTATTCAAGAAAGCTACAGAAGGAATCAACAAGATCAAATATTGGTTAGACAACAAACTGCTGACACTAAATACCGACAAAACAAAGTACATGACATTTAGCATAGATCCCAGACGACAACCAAGACTTGATGAAAGCTTAACCATACATGATTGCACATCCAAAAACACTGTCTATGCAACCCACTAGCGGGTAAAGTTGGAAAACTACTATATTATTTAAAAACATATGAAACGTAATGCAAACGAAGACTCTAAAAACGATATACTACGCACTAGCCCAATCAATAATCTATTTTTTTTTAATTTTTTTTTTTTTATTTTAACTTTATGATTAAAACCTCAAATTGTAATATTTAAATAAATGAAGACAATATAAGCGAAACTCAATCGAAAATCTGGAAACAGAAAAATCAGAAAAACATATTGACACCTCTGGGACAGATTCGCTTATATTGTCTTCATTTATTTAAACAATCAATAATCACTCACGGTATGATTGGTTGGGGTAGTGCTGCTAAAACTAATATGGACCCTCTTGACAAAGCACAAAAAGCTAAAGTTATTACCAAAAAACCTCGACAATAGTGTTATTTAAGGACTTTCTTGTATTGAACATACAACAACTGTACATCAAAATTATATTTATACATTACCGAAAGGACAAACTAAACCATCATACTACACAACACAATTAGGCACGACACAAGACACAGTCACCAACACATGACTCCTAAGACAAATACTACCTACGTACTAAGTCATTACCATAATTTGGCTCCAAATTTTTTAAATTTAATTGAAAAAGATATTAAAGTTATTCATGTGACAAAAAATGCTAATCTAAAACACAAAATTCATACGTGGATATTCAACAAAGGCAATGTATACTGCGGGCAGATAACTTATACAATATAACAACACACTAAACGCCTTTTTAAAATTTTATTTGTTTATTTGTTTTTGTTATAAAGAATATATCAGTACAAAGAAACTTTGACTGTCCAACTAGGAAGGTCTCCCGTTCAGTCAAATGACAGAAACATTTTGATATGCGTAAATTTAATTTACAAATGGCCGATTTTTTTTTACATTAACTCCACACAGGAGGCCCTGAGGAAAATAACTTCCCTCAGGGCCTATGTCATCTTTGAAGATGCTGTGTAGATTTGGGACACAAATCAACAAATCATCGCCTGTGGTTTACTTTCTCTTTTCTTCTCAAATATTTAATATTATTTCTAAATTTCTTATTATTCTCATAAAATTATTTTATGTTTTTATATTTCTTATAATTATATTTTTCATCTCTATTCTTTTTCTTTCATACTATTTATCTTTTCAAATATAAATTTAAAATGCTATCTTAATTTTTTCTTATAAGATTAAGTAATCAAAACTTGATTTAATTCCTGCCACCTCGGAACAGGCTCGGCCTAGTGAGGTGGTGTGTACCAAAAAACAAAAAAATGTGTATTGTATTTCAAACTGTAAAAAAATGTATTTTGTGCTTTATCTTGGTTAATAAATAATAATAAAAAAATTCGCGTGTTTTACTAAATGTATTGAACTTGAGTAGATTATTATATTTATTACTTTGATGTAAGGTACCTACATTTATTTTATTTATTTATTTTATTTATAAAATACATGTTACATATATTAGATAATTAATTAGATTAGATTTATTAAATCACCATACTAGGCGGCTGCCTGTTTCATGGTGATCAATTAAAGATAGTATCTTTTTAGTGGAGTCTAGTGTAAACACATGGTACTAGTATGTAAATTGGTAAAGTTATAATAAAAAAATAGAAAAGACAAAAAGAAGTGCATAAGAATAAGATTATGGAAATATACATATCAATATTAAAATTTTTATATTTATTTTTATATGTTTGCGTGCGTACGTGCATGCGTATATACACACACATCCGTATACACATAAACATACACACACATACACACACACATATGCCCCTACGTACATGAATACATACATACATATATGTATATGCATACAGGCATGAACGCAATTCCAACACGTACACACATATACATACATACCTACCTGCAATCAAACACACATATATTCTTCTTCCTCACACATTTAAACAATATATGCACCTCTATCTGAGTATAAGAAGCAGATTACTAACACTATCACATGCTATGTTTGCACGTCTCGGTTTTAAACAAAAAATAAAATAAAAAGAATAAAGCAGAATAAAGAATAAATTTATATCACTATCTGAGTATGTGAAATAAGTTGTAAACACTGTCATAGTCACTCATCAGAAGGTCAGCAAGCGCCTTTCTGAAAGTGAGATATTTGAGATTGTAAGATTGACATTGTAAGATTGTTTGTATAGTTATAGTTATATTGCCTGTCTCAACACAGGTATACCCTAGTGAGACAGGCATCGAATAATATAATGTATACCTACCTTATATAGATCAATAAATAAATTTTAAAAATTTCCAAGTGACTTCAATCAAGTGACTTCCTATGTTGTCGACTAGTTGAATAACCCCAGCGTCCCATTATGACCTTCACCAACTCTCCTCCACCAAAAAAAGTGGAAAAATATATTACATGTTACCAACGCCATCTAACGAAATCCATATATATACATTTTTTAAACAAATTACAACACATTTATGCTCACAATGTATCATCATTCTTCCCTTCCATTAAATCGTGAGACCGCGCGGTGGAGTGAAATAATAAAAAGGGCCTTAGATGAACAGTGATTTGTCCCGCGGAGCCTGTCGCCGAGAGTGTTGCCACATTTTCTTGTCAGACTTTCCACCTCTCTCCATTTTCCCTCCCCTTTCCACCCTTTCCGTCTGCTGGCAACACTGAATGGAAGGATTTCCGCCGGATATGCCATCTGCCGGTCCCACCGAAAAGCTCCAAGATTTCAGACTGAACCTACAAAATCGGACAAGAAAAACGAAGACACCTAACAAAAGGAACCATTTTAAAAACTTCACCGTTTTATGGACTTGATTCAGTGTTTGAGCACTTTTGAAATTTGGTGTAACTGAATAATTTTCTGCAGATACTATTATGTTGTTAACGGCAACTTTTAACCTCGTTATTGGGTGAAAATATCATCAATTTTTACGCGTTACATCATTACTAGTATTGTTATGTGAACCGTTTATTTTTATGCAGGTAGTCAATACATTTTCATTGAATTCTTGAAAATTTAGGTCAACGTGATAACGTTTTTAATACCCCCCGTATGACATTAGCGGCCTATATAAATGTAAGTAGGTACTTTAGAAGGCTGCTGATCTGATACTAATACTCAAATACTGAGATTAATGATTGCCATATATTGTCAAATAACTTGTTGAGATTTATTATATGGTGTCATGATAACCGCTTGCAACTTAACACAAGCAAATGTCAAATTATGAGGTTTAATCGAATAAAGAATCCAATACTTTTCGATTCTTCGATTAACAATATGTCGTTAGTATCTGTCTCGGAAATTAATGAATTAGGTATTTGGTTTGACACGAAACTCAACTTTATCAAGCATATAGGTATAATAACCAATAAAGCTTTGAAAATGTTGGCATTTATTATAAGGGTATCTAGTGATTTCAATAATGTCAATACTGTAAAAACATTCAATATGTCACTAGTAAGGAGTCATATAGAATACAATTCCACGGTCTGGTCCCCAAATTATGAGGTTCATTCACATACGATTGAAAGAATCCAAAATAAAATTTTAAGATATGTAAATTTTAAAATGGGCATTCCTAGTGAATGCCTAAATTAAGATAAACTACTTTGTTCATGAAATTTAATAAAATTATCTGATAGTAGAAACATTTCCGATTTAACCTGTTTGCATGAAATCATTAATTCAATGTTTGACACCCCTGATTTATTATATGTAATCTCTTTTCATACTCCAGGTAGGTCAGTCACAAGATAGTACCTACCATATTAATGTAGCAATAATTCCACATCAATATCCCAATATTACATTCCTATGCGACGGATTCAACAGCTTGGAAACAAATACTCCGATGTTGTTGATATATTTAATACATCAATTTTAATAAATAAACATACCGTATTGAAGTTTTTTTCATCAAGTAGGGGAATGTTTTGATTGAAACTGTTTGAATTGACTAGCATATTGGTGGTGTTTTGTCGGCTGAAGGAGAGAAGCTATTTAGTATTTTTTGAAATATTTTGTGCTTGCGTACTGTGTGATCAAATTCAGTGGTATTTTTGCTTTATACTTGTTTTTGTGCAAGTGTTTTAAACAGTCATTTCCTGCATTATTTGCTAGTATAATTTCGTAAATATTGTTATATATATGTATGTAAAAGTCTGAATGGGCGTAAATAATAAAAAAATTTAATGAATACTTTTCTCGAAGGAAACCTTTAAGTATTATTTTGAACAGATTAGAAAGAAAGTTTCCAACTTTTCTCCAACTATGCCGATGGCCTAGAACGTATCTAAATCTTTGTGGAAATCTAGCCGAGGACATAAAGTAAAAATAATATAAACTACTCCTTTGAATGTGTATAAAGTTGTTACACTACACGTTCCTTCTTCGTCTATCTAACCATCAAAGTTAATAAGACAGTATAATTACTATGTGTACAGCTTTGCCTTCTAATTTATTGTTCGTAAGTGGTAAGTACCTATCTATTTCACCATCCTCTCCGTCATTAGCATACGCTAATTAATTTCCCTAACAACTGGTTCCCGGTCGTAACAATCTTCTCATGGAAAAAACTGCCAAAATGTAGGTCATTATTCAAACACCACCTAACCTCACTTATCACTTCTCATTTCTTATGATCGTATCCGTTCATTTTAGCTTTAGTTGGTCTGAACCCCGCCAGGGGCACTATCTGAGATTCAAACCAACATTGATGAAAGAAATATAGAAGACGTGTTTCGTTTTAATAGAATTATATTTTGTACATATATCATCAACCGACGCGACTACGATTGTTGTAGGTTTATACAGAAGCATAAAACATCAGGTAAAAGAATGAAGAAATATTGCGGAGACTAATGGGCGTGAAAATTAATCTAGCATGCTCAAATAAAAATTTTCCGCCGAAGATAAGAAAGTTGGTTTGAAAAAATTCTGCTAATAAATCTGTTTTCACAACGACTTCCGCAAATACCACAAATATTTCTTCGACGTTCAAACATTGTTTGTAAAATTTCGAAAACGATTTCTCGCTCTCTCGCTCTGCGAAAATGATTCTTTCCCCAGCACAATGATAATCGTAATAACACAACATATGTGAAGCACGGAATTTGGGAGGGAATTTCAATTTGAGAGGCGGGTATGGGTACCGCCGCCCCGGGAACCATTATTGGATAACCACTGCCATAGCAGGGGAGTCCGGGTTCATGGGTTGAGGTTTGTCCTAGCCTTGGCGGCGGACGCGTCTGTCCATCAGCTGCATGGCAGGCCGGAGCGGGAGAAAATGGTTGAAGGAGTCCTATTGACTTCTCCAGTCGTACTCTCTCAGAACATCGCCTTACATCTTAGTGGGAGGGATGGATTCATATGTCCGTCCGTTATTCCTGGACACACTCACCCCCAGATTCCTACCCACCCCTAATACCCTTTTCCTTCCCAGAACTTCCTCGCCTTCCTTTCCCAAAAAGACACTACGCACAGCGTCCCGAAAGATGTCACAGGCTCTGAGGGGAATTATTTTCCTCATGGCCTGTGTGGAGCTAATGTGAAAACAAATGTAGCACAGTTGTTTGTTAATCACAATGTGCACGCACATGATCAATATGTTATAATATATATTTGGGAGGCGGGTATAGGTAGATACTGCAGCCTCGGGTACCATTTATTGAATAACAAAGGTTTGCTACGTTTGGTGACTTAGCAGGGGCGCCGAGGTTCATGAAGTGAGGTTTGTCCGGGTCTTGACGGGAGATGCATCTGCCCACCTATTGCATTGAGATTGAGAGAGGCTGATTGAGGGGGCCTTTTGCCCTCTTCAGCCGGACTTACTCGACCCATCGCCTTGCATTGCAATTGGAGGATTTATACGTCCTACACTCCTGAACACACTGCCCCAGGATTCCTACCCACCCTTCGTACCCTTTTCCTTACCCAGAACTTCTTCTCCTTCCTTTCCTTAAAAAACCTTCCACACAGCGTCTCCTAAGATGACATAGGCCCTGAGGGATATAATTTTCCTTAGGGCCTCCTGTGTGAAGCTAATCTAAAAAAACTGTTTAATTCGCACACGGTTGAAGCGAAACCTTCAGAAAACTAAAGTGGACAAGAGTGGGGAGGCTACGAAGCACCGCCAAAGAGCAAACCGATTATTCTCATTCTCTCATAGGCTAAATCCTATCGACGTATGTGTTTGTCTCTTTTCAGTGTCGCTTTTTCGTTTCATCGAGTTTCAAATAACAACGGTACTAAAAAAGTTTTCATTTCAAAAAACTATAAAATATTTATACTTAACTATTCTAGGCGTATGGTGTTAAGGTTAACAAATGCAGTCTGTCAGATTTTCTGAAGTATTGTGAAGAGTGAAGATGTTATTGTACGGAAGAGCACAATCTGCCCACAGCAAAAACAGGACAGTGCAGCGCGCGTACAATGTACAATGAGTAAATGTTTCACGCGATCCTCTAAATTTCCACAATCCAATCTGGCCAACACTCCGACTCTGCAAAACCCGCGCTTTCGCATAATGGCTAAATGCTAATCATTCGCCGGCGAGGTATATAATTACAGGTCATTATTTACAAAAGCCGACGGGCGCAAGTCAGTTCTCGGTTCTCGGCTCTCGGCTCTCGGCCAGCGCTGGCGGGAGTGGCGGGTCGCTCGCCGCCATCAATCACCACCCGGCGACGGGAGACGGAACGGGCGAGGACTGACCCTGCAACGCCATCTCTGGACGGACGGGGCAAATTACCACGACCGATGTTCTGACAGCGAGCTTGAGACGTGGATGTAATCAGTGCCGAAAGCTGAAAGGTACCTACTTGTGGCTAAATTATTTTTTATGCGATTCATACATTCCATAAAACATTTCAACGAACTCGATGGCAATGAGGAAAGAAATGAATGCAATCATCTTATATATTAAAATGAATCCCTAAATGTGTTGCTAAGCGCAAATCTCGAGAGCAGCTGAACCGATTTCGCTAATTCTTTTTTTAGAATATTCCTTGAAGTACGAGGATGGTTCTTACGGAGAGAAAAATTAAGAAAATTGGATAATTTCAGAAAACCTAACGACTATCGCACGTTTGACAGTTCGCGTGTTTGAGAATGACATTTTGCAAAATGTTAAATCAGGATTCTATTTTTGAAAATCTTTAGTTGATAAATTTATTTAAAGTAGGTACTCCCCTAATAGTTTGAATCGAATCAAGAATTTTAGATATTTTTAATAGGTACCTATGTTAGGTACCTATGTTAAAAATTGTAAAAGGTGGCACGCGGGCTGTTTAAAAATTGAATGTACTGGGATTGAATATATGGAACGCGGCAGGAGGATTGGCGGGACGAGGAGCGGGAAAGGGAAGAGGGAAGGCGGGGAAGGTGGAAGGGTTCGCGGGACTGGAGAAGGGGGGGGGGGGGAGTGGAGTGGGGAGAGGGAAGGTGAAGGTGACGGAGTGGGAACGCGAGATGGGAAGAGGACGCCGGAGAAGAAGGGGAAGCGGAAGGAGAACGGGACGAATGGGAAAGGACACTCAGGGAGAAACAATTTTCTTTTCTGCTCCAGAATCATACTCAGTAAGTCTATAATGCTTATGCCAAATATTCGTAGTTACTATAACTAAGAGCACGTAAACATAATAATTAAAAATATATTTAAGGTTGTTCCATTTCGAGACTTTTATGTACTTAGTTTTTTTTTATATTTGTGATGCTTAATCATCATTCTTGATCTCATTGAATACAAAGATTCTACATCGCCACATTCTTACTGTTGTAATTATGAAAATGTTTTACATTGATTGAAAGTACTCGAATTATTCCAAAGATTGAGATTAATAATTATTAATATAATTAATCCAGCATACTGTTTCAATTGAAATCATCATCATTCCCATCTGCTCTAAGTGGTTATTGTAGCTTACCTGTACGAGTTGGGGCCACCGAATAAATTTTTTTTGGGAACTAGATGGATTATAATTCAAGTCGCATAAACATCTTTTCTGTAAATACAAAAGATACATCACTAAACAAAGTTAAAATAAAACTGTTTCAACCGTCCCCAATTCACTAAACACAGAATATATATACTATACTCTACAAGATTCAAAGTGCACCAAGACGAAAATGTGCGGCATTAGTAGTATGTAGGTTCCACAAAACATCTTTTTGGAAAAAAAAACGTATTTTTAATATGATATTTTGACACAGTGATAGATCGAGGTGATGCACTCTATAATGTAGAATATGTAGATGTATTTAATGACTCCTTTCTATTCACCAATGTAATAATGACCGATTTCAAGGATTTCAATTACGGAATTTCAAGCCAATCGACAGAACCAATAGAATTATAATTATTATAATATTTGGATGATTTGTACAGCGCCGTTTATGTGAAAAACCACCTCAAGGGCGCTGCGATTTATAATATTTCTACAATCTTACTTCTAACTATAGAGTAGACAAACCATTATAACAACATATGGCTAAAAATTGCATCCACCGGTTCATCGATCACTGATACAAAACTATATGCATTTGACCAATGAACGCGATGCCGCATAAAAATGTACATGTATTGTTTTATTTAAACCCTGTTCAAACGGAAAATACACAGAACCATAATCTGGGAAGTAGCAGTGAGAGTTGAAAATGTCACCAAAATCTTAATATTGCCAATTACAAATGCTGATTGCAATTACAAACGCCTCAAATCAGAGATTTCTGAGTCATAACATACTGGAACAAGTGAATCGAAAATAAAGTCCGGAATATTCCAGGAAAACAGCGCGGTAAGTAAAATATCAAAATTAAGAAAGGGTGTAGTACTTACATATTTCGAAAACGTAAACTCATGTATGATGGATGCAGACAGTCTGCTAGTATTAGATCTTCCATTTACAATTTTTTTACGTTTTATTGGAGATAAATTTTACTAAACAATGTTTATAGCCATTAAAAATTTAATGGTAGTCTCATAACGTAAAATCATGATCAAGATAGTCGGAATATTTATTACCTTATGATTTATGTGAAAAGATCGTTAACACTGTTCTAACACAATTTATTGTTATAATGTGTTCAGTAGTGAACGCATGATTTGATTACAGTTTGGAACAGTGGAAGAATTACAAACAAGTAAAGAGGAACTCTGTTCCGGTTCGTGAATTTCGTTAGTATTAGAGTAAAAATAAAAACTATATTAATTGTAACAATTTTAATTTTTCAGATATGAGAAACATTCAATTTGTGTCTGTCCACCTACCGTGTGGCGAGCGGGATTTGGAGAGGCTTGTTGAGGGAGACCTTTTTACCTCTCTCGACCACAGGGTCTGGACTGGGTGAGAGCACCCAGTGGGAGAAATGGATTCATACGGCCGTCACTCCTGGTTACACCGACCCCCAGATTCCTAACTACCTCTCATAACTTTTTACTTTCCATAACTTCCTTTCCTTACGTTACTTAATTCACCCACACAGTATCCCCAAGGATGACGTAGGCCCCGAGGGGAATTATTTTCCTCAGGGCCTCCTGTGTGAAAATGATGTAGAGCCAATGTAAAAATATATTTTTTTAACAAAATGTTTTTTTTTAATTCACGAGTGGAACATTTCGGTTGGTAAAATAATTTTTTTTTTTAATCTGAGAAGGGCGAAACAATAAAAAAATATATCAATTATTTTCTTAGGATGGCCGTGACTTGTAAAATCATTTTCAAAAAGGACAAAACCATGAAAGAAAAGGTCCAAATAATTTTTAAAGCTGCTTCTGAAATGAAACCTGGATGATTTCTGGTGTTTTCATTTTAACAAAGCTTTGGAATCCCCCAAGGTACAGTGCTTGGACCAATCCTATTTACCATATATGTAAACGATATTCTTTTTAAACATCTACATGGTCAAATTACATCATACGCCGACGATACAGTATTAATAATAAGTGAAAAGACTTGGGAAAATGTAGAATTAAAGGCCACAGAAGACGTCAATACGCTTAAGAATTTTTTCAACACTAATTTACTATTACTAAATAGTGAGAAGACATTTGTAATTCTATTTGCAATCCATCTAAACGACGCTCCCAAAAATTTTAACATTGTCATACACGATAATACTAAAATTCATAGCCAAAATTTTTGCAAATCAAACTGTACAATATTAAAAAAAAAACAAATAAAATTAAATATCTCGGAGTAATTATTGATAAAAATCGGAAATGGAAGGAACAAATATGTTAAGTAGTAAACAAAGTCAGAAAATTAATAAATATATTTTTAAGAATTAGAAATTTTCTATCGATAAAAAATCTATATTTAATCTACTATGCCTTAGTTCAATCCACTCTACAATACGCTATAATTAGTTGAGGATCAGCGTATAAATGTAACCTTCTTCCAATAGAAATAGTACAAAGAAAAATTATAGGCGTTCTGTTGGGTAGTCCAAGGATTTTTCAATTATATTGAAAAATCCTTGGACTACCCAACAGAACGCCTGTTTGAAGAATTTCAAGTACCCACATTTAAAGATTTATATATTAAAAATTCATTAATTCAAATTATAAAAGAAAAAGAAAAATATACATTTTTAAATGAAAACAGAACTCGACTTAAACATGTTTTTCTATGTCCAAAACTAAATACGACTTTTGCACAGCATCATTACAATTACCAGGGAAGAACTTTTTTCAATCGTCTACCAGAAGAAATCAGAAGCATTAATGATATGTAAAACCCGAATACTGCTCTCTGTCAAGAGACATTTTAAAAATATTCTTAAGAAAAAACTTCTGCCACTTAATTAATCTTACAAAAATCCTTAGTTTTCCATAACATTCTTTATTTTTTTGCAGCTCAAAATAAATGCTGCAGCTAACATATATTTATGTACAATTAATAATTTAAGTACTAACTGATAATTATTACAAGCAATAATTGTCAGCCTGAAACACTCATTTACATTGAAAAATCTTCCGAGAAAAGATACTTGCCGCCAACGGGACTTGAACCCGTGTCCTTCCGATTGCCGGTCGAATGCTCTGACCACTGAGCTATAGGGGCTTATCAAATACCCGCCAAATAATTCAATATATACTAGTGTTTCATTCAACAATTACTGCTTGTTATATTTTTTCCCACCTGAAAACAACCAACTTTATTTTTGCGAGAAAGACATTGTTAGTGTTAAATCCCTCGCTAGGTGGCGTCGAGACAAATTATGTCTGCATTTATTGGGGAAATACTTAAACTTGTTAAATATTAATTATTATTTTTTAATTTATAAACTAACGTTTAGACAAGATTTGTATGCATAGCACAAAGGGTAACAATTATTACAAGCAATAATTGTCAGCCTGAAACACTCATTTACATTGAAAAATCTTCCGAGAAAAGATACTTGCCGCCAACGGGACTTGAACCCGTGTCCTTCCGATTGCCGGTCGAATGCTCTGACCACTGAGCTATGGGGGCTTATCAAATACCCGCCAAATAATTCAATATATACTAGTGTTTCATTCAACAATTACTGCTTGTTATATTTTTTTCCCACCTGAAAACAATTAAAAAAAAAAAAAACTAAAATCGGTTGCATGGACAATGATTGCATGGACAATTTTGCTACGAAGTCTTATGGTGACATATGTTCAAAAATATGATGAAATAAATGTTTATTTCGTAATGGACGCAAAAAAGACATTGTTATAAAATCCACATGAAACTGGTGAAATAAATCTCCCTATTATCACCTGACCAAACCAATAGATGTCTTTTTTCTTTTAAAATGTATTATTCCAAAACAAATGGTCGGCATTTCTGATTCCAGAAAGTGTTCAATAAGCGGAGCTTGCTAAAGTCCTAACAAGGAGTAAAGTGTCCCCAAGGAAGTAGCTCAGGAGGTGAAGAGGTGGGGGCTACATTCCCACCGGGATAATAAGGGACACCGGACAAATACAGTTAGGGGGAGTGCTGGGCTAATGGATACAATGTTTTAGAGGATGTGATACGAGGTAATAAGAAAACAGTTAGATATTTTATGAGAAAATAGTTAGATATTTTATGAGAAAATAGTTAAATATTTTATGAGAAAATAGTTAAATATTTTAAAATAAACAGTTAGATTTATGGAGAGTATTAGTAATCAGATATTTATTATTGGTTCACTGATACTCAATAATTCTTTTCACAGATTTGATCTGTTTTTATATTATTATTATTATTATTAGTTTCAATAGCAAGGTTTGTACATGTATGTATAATGTATAGTATAAGTATAGATTCTTTTTTTTTTCACAGACGTCCTCACTAGGATTTCCTGTTCTGGGGTGGCCTGTAGTTTATTAAAACATTTGTATTTGGTTATGGATTGTCTTTATATCGTCTTCATGATGTTTGCAATTTTATTATCACTTTGATCATGCATATATGCATGTAATATATCTGTAAGCTTTAAAATAAATCGTTGAGTTCTGATCTCATGAATTCAATTAAAAAATTTCTAGGTCAAATTTCTAAATTTAATTTTTTTTTACAATTTTTTAGGAAAAAAATGTGTCCTTTCTAAGTGCCCCGTTCTAAGGTCACATTGTACATTGTACTTATGTTTGAATTATTGGTAAGTTATGTTAAAATATTACGACAGAAAAATGGAGGCGCTCAGCGGAAGAGTGGCCTAACCCACATCAGCGAAAACATCAAATTTTTATATATTTTTGTCAAATCTATGAAGGCACAGAGGCCCAATTCAGTTTTCACTGATTTCAAAGGATCTTTGAAATAGTTAAAACTAAAATTGGGCCATTGTGGATTCATAGATATGACAAAAACATATAACGATTTTTTTTTGATTTATAGAAGAAAACAATACAAGCATTAATGTTAGGTTGCAAAATTATATCTATATTCTTCCTTCCCGTATCCATATTCATATCAATGCTTTTTTTGAAGTCGGTTATTTTTTTAATGGTTATTATGGCGTGAGGAAGTATATAAAATATTTTGAAGAGAAATATAGCTTATTCCTTTGTGTAAAAGTCATTAAAGTTAACCCAACTACTTACAATAAAATGCGTTACTGAGCAAAGTCAGTAAAACAGTTTTAAAACTAAAACCCTATCCACTTTGACATTTAAGAATGAATAAATAAACGACGAGAACACGGACAATATGTTGTGTGCTCCAAAATTTCCTTTGTTTACTGAATAAAAAAAAAACTAAATAGTAGTATTGTGGTACTAACTCTATAAATATTGTGCGTTTTAACTTATAGTCCACACATAAAAGTCATAGTGTAACACAATCTTTTAACGCAATCAAAAATCGGTAGTAACAAGTAACCAGTAAATTATTATTTTTTAATTTATAAACTAACGTTTAGACAAGATTTTTATGCATAGCACAAAGGGTAACAATTATTACAAGCAATAATTGTCAGCCTGAAACACTCATTTACATTGAAAAATCTTCCGAGAAAAGATACTTGCCGCCAACGGGACTTGAAACCGTGTCCTTCCGATTGCCGGTCGAATGCTCTGACCACTGAGCTATGGGGGCTTATCAAATACCCGCCAAATAATTCAATATATACTAGTGTTTCATTCAACAATTACTGCTTGTTATATTTTTTTCCCACCTGGAAACAACCAACTTTATT
The DNA here is from genome assembly GCA_929108145.2 of Limnephilus rhombicus. Classification (NCBI taxonomy): domain Eukaryota; kingdom Metazoa; phylum Arthropoda; class Insecta; order Trichoptera; family Limnephilidae; genus Limnephilus; species Limnephilus rhombicus. The sequence goes on from OV815278.1 coordinate 29,165,211, forward strand.
TTTGCGAGAAAGACATTGTTAGTGTTAAATCCCTCGCTAGGTGGCGTCGAGACAAATTATGTCTGCATTTATTGGGGAAATACTTAAACTTGTTAAATATTAATTATTATTTTTTAATTTATAAACTAACGTTTAGACAAGATTTGTATGCATAGCACAATGGGTAACAATTATTACAAGCAATAATTGTCAGCCTGAAACACTCATTTACATTGAAAAATCTTCCGAGAAAAGATACTTGCCGCCAACGGGACTTGAACCCGTGTCCTTCCGATTGCCGGTCGAATGCTCTGACCACTGAGCTATGGGGGCTTATCAAATAATAAAATAAAGTTTGTTGTTTTCAGGTGGGAAAAAAATATAACAAGCAGTAATTGTTGAATGAAACACTAGTATATATTGAATTATTTGGCGGGTATTTGATAAGCCCCCATAGCTCAGTGGTCAGAGCATTCGACCGGCAATCGGAAGGACACGGGTTCAAGTCCCGTTGGCGGCAAGTATCTTTTCTCGGAAGATTTTTAAATGTAAATGAGTGTTTCAGGCTGACAATTATTGCTTGTAATAAAGTAACCAGTACCCTGCAAGCAGTAAACAGCAACCAGGTCCCAGTAAGCAGTAACCTGGGGTAATCCGGTGTGTCCGGATAAACGGTCTCGGGGGTGTGACATGCCCCCTGCCGCTTGCCCCTTCCGCCCCCAACGTGGCTAACAGGTATTGAGATTACCTCCCTTATGCTGTAAGACCGTAAGTGCTTTCCGGAAAACGGGGATTTACTTATTGTAGTGGAAAGGACACATTTATTAAAATATTTCGCAAACATTATTTAATATCTCAATATAACTTTATACAGCGTGCTTCTTGCGTTGTGACGACATGAGTTTAGGATTTTTTTTCTAAATCCTTGCAGAGAGGCAGGGTGGAAAATAATTCCTTTGAGGTTGCTGTGTGGAGGGTCTTTTCAGAAAAGGAAGTTCTGGGAAGGAAAATGGTATGTCGGGCAGGTAGGGGGCGGTCAGTGTATCCAGGGGTAACGGACATAAGAATCTAACACTCTCACGGCCGTGCAAGGCGATCTTCCGAGGGAGACCTGCTGGAAAGATCAAAAGGTCTCTCAACCAGCCTCTCCCGTTCCGGCCTGTTACGCAGTTGGTAGGCAGACGCATCCGCCGCCAGGACCCGAACAAATCTCAAACTATGAAGCCGTGCACTCTTGTTAAGCCACCATACGTAGCAAACCACCTTGTCACTAACCTGACTTATTCGTTGCTTAAAGGAATAATGCCCTAGATCAGTGGTTCTTAACCTTTTTGGAGGTACTGAACCCCACCAGTTTCATATGCGCATTCACCGAACCCTTCTTAATTGGAAAGCGGGCGTGATTTCAGTGGCGGCGGATGACCACAAGGGGGGCGTAATGGGATAGGATGGGGGTCGTGTTCACCACAACGGGGGGGGGGGGTGCAATGGGATAGAATGGGGCAGGATGGGATAGTATCAATATTCTTCGTATTTTTTTTTCACAAAAAGGGCAATTTGCAAATTATCCACTTACGTATTGTTATAATAGTGAATCAGATCGAATATTGGGAGTGATAAGAGCACATACGCATACGCAGCAAGCATTTTTTTAGCCGGCATATAATTTTTCAATTTATCACGTCACCATAATTTTCAAAAACTAAGATTTTCTTAAGCAAAGTTTTGGTTAATGATTTAACTGCAGAAACAAAATTTCACAAAATCATAACTATTTTCTTTTTTAACTAAATTTCTTGTTCACCTGGCATTCCTTTTGATCAAAAAAATTAAGGCGTTTTCATTTTAATTCTTTACTGGACACAACTGGAAATACGTCACTTTTAAATCAAAATCGACTATTTTCTATTAAAAAAATATAAATTGTTTTCGAAATATTTCTATTTAATCGAGTTGTTTGAAAAAATTCGACGAATTCATCATATATTTGAAGCTAATTTTCGCGATCTGTGTAAGTTCTATTCAAGTTCTGTTATTACGTCATTATGAAACAGTTGCTTCATAAAACTAAAATAATTACAGAACTTGAATAGAACTTTCACCGAACGTAAGAAATAACTTTAAAAAAATGATGAATTCATTGAAACAACCCGTCCTGAATTTATGTTTTAAATTTTGAATAAAAATGTTTGTTTTTATTGTAATAGGGTAATATTGTTGGTTGTTGGCAGATTAACTAAATTTTCAATATTAATGTTTTATCACACAACAAATTTTACAAAACATATAATCATACAGTAAAATTAGTCAGTAAATTATCTAGGAAAGCAACTTTACAGATTTTCAATTTTAGATTTTCAAACTTTTTTATTTCAAATAAAATCATTTTTAAAAGTCCGCCCACGTGTTTTGTGACGAAAATACTTCAGTTTGTATATATTTACGGTCTTGAAAACTAACATATTTGAAAAAAAATTTACACACTTATTTTGCTTAGATATTATCGAAAAATTATAAAGGTTTATGATAAAAAAATAATTACAAAAAGGACATTATTTTAATTTGATCATCACGCGTTTGAGAATTTTTATTTGTAACTTGAATGTAGGCATATATAATTAAAGCAAATTTTTAGTGAAATAAAATCGATAAGTTATTATTTTTATAATCAATCTTTCTCATCGGATCCGCCCCTTACAATTGCAAGGGCTAATGAATTGAATTGGGCGCTAGTTAATGGGCCTCAATAAAGTAAGGTTAGGTTTTAGTTTTAGTAAACGTTTGAAAAAATGCCACTTTTTAGTCGGAACTCTTAGTGCAAGTAGGAATTTAACACGCTTTCGCTTGATATTTCTAGTGAAATAATTTACCACAAAACGTAAACTTTTCTACCATTTCTACCTCATTTAGAGCACGAATTTCTTGCATAACCAAGCGCCTCTATTTCGCACCCCTGGTGAACGATAAATTAGGTTCGTTTAAAAAAAGAGCGCCGTGAGAGGTGCTTAATAACTCAACCTGTAATTAAAACACTAACAAAGCCAGTAACTTTCAAGAGAATGCGATAAAAGAACGCTCCCAAGTACACTAAAAATCCTAAGAGGCTTTAGAACCATCCCGAACCAAATAAATCTGCACACACAGCGAAAATACCGAGAAAAAAGGTCGCTCCTTTCAAACTGATATCGTAGAATATTTCTTAGGGAAGGTTAGACTTTTTGCGTAGCTGTCTAATTACTTGATGAGATTTTCGAATTCCAGAGTGGATTATGTATGTGATTGCACTAATTTGCGCTTTCGGCTCGAGGCCAAAGGGGCGAGAATGGCGTGTGAGATGGCAATCAGGGCATATATAAAGCCGCAGCGAAATTAATGATCTGTAAAACGCATACGTTGTTAACACGAATGCGATGCAGTTTATTTTACAGTGCGCTATCTCGCCAAGATGTATGGGGCTTGTGAAATCAACATGGCTGCCTTCGCCACTTCGGCGGTGTAATTGTCTTCATGAGTCAGTCGGCTGATAGAGCTGGTTAATTTAGTATGGCAATCAGATGGGAGTTATTATTATCACTGAGAAAAATGTATCATTGAGTTATTTGAGGAGTTTAGGTTTTGTATGAGTTATCGTAGTATATACCTAGTTTATGGAAAATGGTTAACATCATTCGAGTTCTCGCTTCGTAGGAAACAAATACATCAGCAAAAAAAAATTACGTAGAGGAAGTATTGAAATGACGTTTCTTATTATAACTGTAAATTAGTTGCGTTGCCTCAAAAAATTTTTAGTACCTTTGTTTAACGTGAATACCGCACAAGAGTCCCAACTGCTCCCCACCATCTGGTGCCAGAGCGACTATGGCGATGGTGTATTTTGTGAGGCTGAAGGTAGTGGGGAGGGGAGCCTAGTCACTAAACACAGCTAAAGTCATTTTAAGCAATGTTTCAATCCTGAATTGTAGTCTTACACCTGTGCGATAGTATCTATCACCATCTGTGCGATAGTATATCCACCACCCTGGAAAGTGCCACAAGTATACCATGATATATTATTGTTTTTGAAGAAATAGCACAAATTAATGAAATAAAATTTTACTTGCACACGCCGGGATTTTAACCCATGCCCACCAGATCCGTAGCCAAGTATCGTTACCACTCAACGACGAAGGCCGTCAAATAGATTTCTTAACTTTATTAGGCTTATGTTTCTTTATGAGCATTACAAATGGAAACAAAAATTCCTTCAAGGAAACAACCCTTGAGTTAGCTCAGTAGACATAGCAGTTGACCGGAAATCAGAAGGACGCGGGTTCGAGTCCCATCGGCGGCATGTATCTTTTCTCGGGAGTTTTTTTAATGTAGATGAGTGTTTCAGGCGAATAATTGTTACTTATAATAATTGTTATCCTTTGTGCTATGCATAAAAACCTTGCCTTTTTTTTTTTTACATTAACTCCACACAGGAGGCCCTGAGGAAAATAATTTCTCTCAGGGCCTTTGTCATCTGGGATGCTGTGTGGAGGGTCTTTTTGAGGAGAGGAAGGAATGAACATTGGTCTTGAAGAGACCCATGTTGTAGGAAGGAGGAAACACAGAGGCCGGCAAATAATTCCACAGCCGAGCTGTTGAACACAAGAACGAGTCGAAGAAACGACCCGTTCTCATGTGACAAACGTCAAACATGTACAAATGTTGTGCACGCGTTTGGCGTGTTTCCCGACTATGCACCGGTGCCGAGGGGATCAATGATGCTAGTTCCTCGGAGCATCTTCCATTGTAATACCGGTAGAACAAGGATAGCATTCCCACCCGACGCCTGTGCTATAAAGATTGCAATCCGTCTGTTAAGATGGAAGAATCTATCAAACGGACTGCCCGTTTCTGCACAGAGTCGAGGGTATTTTTCAGGTATTTTGGAGCTCCAGACCAGAGGTGGCTGCCAAATTCAACCGTGGGGCGCACTTGCGATTTGTACAGGGTTAGCAGTTGTGTACTATTAAAGTATTGTCTTAAACATTCGTTTATCAATTACAAAATAATAATATATTTTTCTATATGTTTTTCTACACAGATGTAAAATAGTAGTCATGTTATATATCCATAATAATGAATTAAGTGTTTTATGTACAGGTATTAAATTTGATCCTTACATTGGCAGCCTTGTAATTAGATCAACTGGATTCACAATCCTTCAGTGATTCTATTCGGCTCCATCTACAACACGTAGCAAATTAAGAAATAATAATCAGCTATAAATAATCGCCAAGCTACGCACTGAGAGTAGTTAATATCTTTAATTATGATTTCTTCATGTTAGGAAGGTAGTTAGTTACCTGAAGGGTAAATTGCTTTATAAATATTAAATCAGCATGCTACGTGTATTAAATGGGAGTTTGCACGCAATATAAACACAATGTTTTTATTCAGCGATTAAATATTTTCTGAGGAAATGTAAGGGGGGTTTATCCACTATGACTATTTTTTTATGAATTTTTATTTTAGTAAATTTTATTTATTTATTTATTTATTTATTTAAACGCCCATAGGGCTTTTACATAGAACGCAGTACATTTTTTAAAATTAATTACAGTGAAAAGAATGGGTTTACAAAATACAATACACAATACAAGTAACATAATATTTGTTAAAAACAAAATATAGGTTACATAAAATATAAGGGTTAAAAAAAAAATAAAATAAAAAATTTAGGTTACATAAAATATAAGCGTTAACAAAATACAGGTAACATAAAATATAAGAAACAAAATATAGTCCATAAAATATAGTAGTTGACATAAAGTAGGTAATTTTTAAAATTGTTGTTCTCATTAGTTTACGGGATAAGTAGAAATAAATATTTGGCACATATGGCGTTTGAAGTTTGCTAAGTTCAAATTATTGTCAAATACATCCAGATTGTTTAAGTATTTGTTACCAAGACTATGCAAACGTTGTATTGGGGAATGTAAATCATAGTTCGAATGAGATGTACGTATATAAAATGTCAATGTTTGTCTAATTGTTCGTGTAGGTACATGTAGATTTATTAATTGCAGGAGTTCATAACTGTCGAATTTAGAGTAAATTAATAATAATTTAATAGTAATAATTTAAAAGTAATAATTTAATAATAATAATTTTAATAAAAAAGTTAGGTCGTTTATTTTTCGTCGGTTTTCTAATGTTGGAATATTTTAAGTATTCATTAACGACGGATAATTTATGTGCTCTAAAGGGATGTTAAGTTTAAAATTTACAAAACGTAGAAATTTTCTTTGAATTCTTTCAATAGTATGAATATAATTGTGCATTTAAGTTTACAAAATTTCTAATTAATTATAATATTTCATATTGCAAACTAAATTTTATGTAGTTTTATGTAGCTCCTACAATACATCTTGAACTTTCCAATTGGTGTGGACTTTAATGTTTCTGGTAGCGTGTTAAATATAATTTCATTCCTTTTGTGTAGTAAACTGTTCTGCGTATTCGCCTAGTCTTCTTTTTGAAGCCTGATTTCCTTGCACGTCCTTGTGTTATGTCTGTGAATGTACTTGTTGAATATAATTTTGTTTGAGAAGTGTTTTGGTAAAATGTTGATAATTATTTTATGCATAAATATCATCGTATTCAAGATCACGGTTGGCCAATTCAGTTCCTTTAACATTTCGTTTACTTTTGAAAATCTATTTCGCCGAAGTATTATTTTCATTGCCATGTTTTGGAGAATTGGAAACATATTTTGTTTTCGTTCGTTACATAGGAAAAGGATAGTTGAGCAATAGTTAAAATGTGGAGCAATAATTGATTTGTAGATAGTGATTGCAGACAACTACCTACCTACTTTTAGATATCACGGTGTATTTTGTTAGACAGCGTTTCACAGGAAAAGTGCTAGCAGATCTTCTGTACCTACTTCCAGAAAATATGTCACACTCCAATAGCGCCATTATATCAGAATATGTTATGATATAACAGATTTCACCGCCTACGAGTTTTCTCTATCAGAAACCCTGTTGACATTATCAAAACATATCATTTTAATCAACCACCATCTTCGCATTAATTGCTTAATTTTGCAGTTTTCGCTTATAAGAGCTATGAAATTATTATGGGTTTAACATTTACGGCCCTATTGCTCCTATACCATAGATTCAGAATTCTGATTGCAGCTGTACTTACGCTGTCTCCTAACTAGGAATGTGACTTTTACATAAATAATCGATTATTAAATAAAAAAATTCTTAGCACGAAAAATCGATTTATTAATAAAATGTTTTTTAAATTGCCTAAAAAAATCAATATTTGTTGGAGAAAAATCGATTTTTAGCATAAAAAACCGAAATTTTAGAAAATTAAAATCGCCAAAAAATATCGACTTTTTTTGGTGAAAAATCGATTTTGAATCGATTTTTTCCACATACCTACTGCTAACCATCGCTCGCAACTGGGATTTTGTAAAGTGCGGTTCCAACAAAAATGTTGAAGATTCTCTGAAGAGTGTTCAGTCACATATTATTTTGAAACTTTTTAAATGTTCCTATGTTTTTGGTTTATAATTACTTAAACAATATTATAGGTCACACGTATAATAAGTATTAAACTCCTAGGAAAGTATAACACTCCTGGTTGTATAACACAAAAATTGAATTGGTTGTATGTACCTACGCATAAATTCTAATTTACAAAAAAATAGAGAAGGATCTTCCTTGAGAGATGTTTACCTGGCTTTATTTTCTTTAAATATTTTTCTTAAAATTCGGTGGAAACATATTGAACTTGAGTTTGTATTGCCAAATTATAAAATCATTTAGTTTAGGTATCCTCCTCGTGTTTCCTTCTAATATCTAAGCAATTATTTTGGCGAATAAAGCACATATACTTATAAATATGATGATGACTGCTATCAATCATGTTAATTACCATCGTTCTTCATTCATTCAACAAAACTGGTATTAACACGGCAAAGTGCCATGGCTTCAATTATTTTCCCGTATTAGATGATACATGTAACGTAGAGGAAAGGGGCCGGTTACATCAGGTGTTATAACTGGAAGTGATTTGTGGCGTATTATTTTCTCTGTGTACCTTCATCCTAAAACTACTCTTTACAAAATCATGAGTATTTAAACCTTAAAACTTAAACCCCACGTAAGAGACCACGAGGAAAATAGCTCCCTCAGGGCACGCTGAGAGGAGGGTTTTTTGAAGAACGGAAGGGGTGAAAATGGTTCTTGAGACTTACCTTGTAGGTGGGAGGAAACGCAGCAGCAAATCATTCCAACTCGAGCTGTTGAACCCAAGAACGAGTCGTAGAAGCGACCCGCTCTCTTGCGACAAATGTCAATTTTTCACTACACTCTCCTACAAACCTATGCAATCTTTTAATTACTTTTCCACCAATTTAAAACAAACTTGTTCTTTAAATTATGAAATTAAAACTATGGGTTATATTTACATATTTTGAGGGTCATTATTGGTCATGTATACCTTATCAAGAAAGAGGAGCTCTTCTGCCTGATAAAGAAGTCACGATTCTTACTTTGGTTGTATATGCCTTGGCTCCATCTTTTTTAATACTTTTATGAATGATGTTAACAAATCTATCCGTAACTCTCAGCTGTACAAAGTGTAGTAACTGACTGAATTAACATTAAAAATTTTGTTTTTAGATAAACATTAAAAGTGTAATTTATAACTTGTGCGCATCAAAAGTAAGCACATAAAACGTGTATTCATTGGTAAACCGTATACAAGCACTGCGCCCGCTGTCATCTTGGTATAACAACATTATTTATTACACAATGTTAATTTAATTTACGAGCAAATGACAGATCTGTTGTATTTAAACGTGAGATTTTTATGGACTCCTTGTTAAACTATGTCTACTCGTGTGATCCGTGTCAATCATCGCAACGCCTTGAATGATCAGCGCTCCGAAAACATTTTCTTGGCCGCCGTTGTGCGAAGTCTTATAAACTGCAACTGACATGTGATCTTTGAGAAAATGAAAATAAACAAAATCAGGCAAGCATTATTCGTTGCAAACAAACTACTTTGCGGTAAGCTCCCCCGTGCTGTCTCATGGTCCAACGATTCCTCGCCCCTCCACTTCACATGCATAAACCGTCCCAAACAAATCGAGTTGACCAGACGTTAAAACACGTTATGTGAAATGAAATAAACAGAAAAAATATTTAAACCTAGGATCTTCTTAGCAACCCACCCGGTTGTGTACAACTGCCTTAAACCCATACATATTTGTTGCAAATCATCTAAAACGAAAACATAAAAAATATTAAATACTAGCTTTTTCCCGCGGCTTCGCTCGCATGGTGTAAGGGGGGTTCCCACTCTGCCTCCTCCACCTCCCCCCCTATTCACCAAACCTGAAACCAGAAAGCTTCTGTGTCGTGTTCCTCGCCATACTCTTTCATTTTGGGACGCCTAAAGTTCTCCAACATCTCACAATAGTGAGATGAATAACTGAATAACGGTAATGGTTAATCCTTCGTCGCCAGTGCAAAAAACAGCGCCGAGGGATACAGCAGTTATGATAGCAATGCAAGCATCTCTACGTTTCACAAAATCTTGTGGGCTCAATTCCCATATACGCATCATCTTGTAGAGGTACAGATGAAGGTCTGAGTGTAAGATTTGTCTTATAATTCTGGACGATATTCCAAGCGCAGCGGCATGTTTCCGCGCTGCTCGGGTTGGAGACTCTTCAATTCACGCTCTTACTACCGCGATGTTTTCGGGTGTTTGCAAACTTTTAGGTTGCCCAACTGGTATTTTAGGATCTGCAGTTCCTATCCACCTTACAATACTGATCCATTTCCGAATGGCTTTTGGGATCAGGAACACTGTCATCACGATTTAACTAGAACTGGACCCGGAAAGCTCCAAGAGTAGCCACAACGCTTTCCCCATTTTTAAAGAACGTCTCCACAATAAAACCGCGGTACTTGCCTGACCACGGCATGGTAACTAACATAAACGGCATCATTTTCCCGACCTAACGGCACCCGCCCCGCCCCTCTGCTCGGTCTGGAGGGCCTTCAGTGATTTTTTGAAACTAGTAACTCCACTCTGCCCCACCCTGTATATTAAATTTTGTACCTAACATAGGTACCTATTTAAAATATCTAAAATTCTTGATTCGATTCAAACTATTAGGGGAGTACCTACTTTAAATAAATTTATCAACTTAAAGATTTTCAAAACTAGAATCCTGATTTAACAATCATTGTTTTGCAAAATGTCATTCTCAAACACGCGAACTGTCAAACGTGCGATAGTCGTTAGGTTTTCTGAAATTATCCAATTTTCTGCTCAATTTTCTTAATTATTCTATCCGTAAGAACCATCCTCGTACTTTAAGGAATGTTCTAAAAAAAAGAATTAGCGAAATCGGTTCAGCTGCTCTCGAGATTTGAGCTTAGCAACACATTCAGCGATTCATTTTTATATATAAGATTGCTTATCTGTTTATCCCTCGAACGAAGAGGAGTCTTAATCTTCAAACTAATGGCATTTGACACTTGAGCTGTTGATATTCCTGTTCTACTTTGGGAGTTCGTTTGTTCGTTAGACCCACTTGCAATTACAAATTGCAGCCAAATGGTAAGAACTAAACACTTTACGCGATGTGAGAAAGGACGCACTATGTATAAAATACGTGTGTTGAAAAATTTTCAGGAATCTATTAGCAAGGAAAACGTCTTAAAAGGGTAACTAGACCGGAGCGTTTAAAATGCGACTGATGCGTCTCCATCTATCTCTTTCTTGTACGGTGTTCAGATAAAAAATAAAACAAATTCCTACATGAGTAAACAAATTTATAATAATCTAAAGGTTGGTAAAAACCTTATTTTTTATTTATTTTTATTTATTAATTTTATTTTAGTAATTTGTACATTTAAGTTTACAAATTTCTAATTAATTGTAATATTTCATATTGCAAACTAAATTTTATGTAGCTCCTGCAATACGTCTTGAACTTTTCAATTGGTGTGGACTTTAAGGTTTCTGGTAGCTTGTTATATAATTTCATCCCTTTGTAGAGTAAACTGTTCTGCGTATTCGCCTTGTCCTTTTTTTGAAGCCTGATATCTTTGCATGTCGTTGTGTTATGTCTGTGAATCTCCTTATTGAATATAATTTTATTTGAAAAATATTTTGGTAAAATGTTGTTAATTATTTTATATATAACTAGCTGACCCGACGAACTTCGTACCGCCTCAGAATCAATAGCTGTTGAATTAAATTCAGTTTTTTTATTAAGTTAAAAATTACGCAATGAATCCAATATCAATGCGCAACTGTCCGTGTATTGTTTTTATCAGTATCAGAGATGGCGTTGTGTACGGATTTATATTTTTGTGATTTTCTTACTTTTACAATTACTTACGGGAATTCGGGAGGCGGATACGGGTGCCGCCACTCCGGGAACCATTTATTGAATAACCAACACCTCTGCCATAGATCACCCCAAGTGGTTCGCTACGTTTGGTGATTTAGCAGGGGTGCCCGGGTTCATGAGGTGACTTATGTCCGGGTCTTGGCAGTTGATGCGTCTGCCCACCTGCTGCGTGGCGGGCCGGATCGAGAGAGACTGGTTGAGGGAGGCCTTTTGACCTTTCCAGCCGGACTCTCTCGACCCATTGCCTTGCACCACAGTTGGAGGGATGGATTCATACGTCCATCACTCCCGGACACACTGACCCCCAGATTCCTACCCACCCCTCATACTTTTTTCCTTCCCAGAACTTTCTATCCTCCCCATTTCTTAAAAAGATCCTCCACAAGGCATCCCCTAAGATGACATAGGTCCTGAGAGAAATTATTTTCCTCAGGGCCTCCTGTGTGGAGTTTATGTAAAAAAATGCGTTTCATTTGAGATATTTATTATAATTATTGTTTTTTTCCTTTGGAGGTGTGCAGACATACGTTCACCATTTGTCTCATTTTCAACTATTGACATTGAGTGTGTAAGAAAGAAGGGCAGCATTATATGATTAAAAACAAACGAACAACAACCAACGCATTGACATTTGACGTTTTTGAATGTTTGGAATTCATGCACAGTTCAATATTATACCCCTCACAATATTGCTGCAGTTCTTTCAAAATAGGAGAATTCGTTCCATACAAAATGTATGGGGAAAATAATTTTCTTTATAACTATTTATTTCGTTAACTTTTGTGCTGTTTTAATAGTTATTATCCTATCCGGGGCGGAGACAAATCCAACAAATCAAAGTTCATCAAAATCAGCCAAGCCATTCTCGAGTTATAAATTGTGTAACTAACCCGACTTTTATATATTAAGATATCATCGTATTCAAGGTCAGCATCTGTTTCACGGTTAGCCAATTCAGTTCCTTTAACATTTTGTTTACTTTTGAAAATCTATTTTGCCGTAGTATTATTCTCATTGCCCTGTTTTGGAGAATTTGAAACTTATTTTGTTCCCGTTCGTTACATAGGAAAATGATAGTTGAGCAATAGTTAAAATGTGGAGCAATAATCGATTTGTAGATAGTGATTGCAGTTTTACTAGATAGTTTTTGCCGAATTCTTCCCAAAAAAGATATTTTTTTTCCCAATTTTCTTTTGTATTCAGCATGCTTGTTGAATGTTAGTTTGGAATCTAATATAACTCCTAAGTATTTCTTTTCATTAACATTTTCAATAATTTCATCATCAATTTTAATTTTGCTTTCACTGGATGTTTTCTTGTATCCAATTATCATACATTTTGTTTTTTTTTTGTATTTAATTTAAGCTTATTGATTTTTAGCCATCTTGATACATTGTTTAGCTCATTATTTAAAATATTTATTAGTTCTTCATAGTTATCTCAAATTAAGTATATTAGTGTATCATCGGAAAATAGTCGTACTTTGCATTTTGAAAATATTTTAACCATGTCATTAATATAGAGTATGAACAATAGAGGTCCAAGGACCGACCCTTGCGGTACTCCTAATTTATTTTCAATTGGTTTTGAAAACTGATTATTAATTTTTGTTATCTGTTTTTCAAATACTTTTCTATTAATTTAATGGCTTCAGTTGAAAAAACAATTTCCTTAAGCTTTATCAGTATTTCTCGATCTATAGTTTCGAATGCCCTTTGGAAATCCAAAAATATTGCAAGATATATTTATTACTATTCATTCCTTCCCTCCATTCTTCGACAATTACGTTTAATGCTTTTTTCGTTATTTGTTTTTGGGGTGTTATGCCGTGTTGCGCTACCTCCTTCTTTAACCAACGTTTCGGACATCGTTGCAGTGTCCATCATCAGGGCAGATCCGGCAGATCCGATCACACATCTACCGGATCTGCCGGATCTGCCCTGATGATGGACACTGCAACGATGTCCGAAACGTTGGCTAAAGAAGGAGGTAGCGCAACACGGCATAACACCCCAAAAACAAATAACGAAAATGCTTTTGGCCGTGAAAATCTTAAAACTTACGTATGCTGTTTCACATGAGTTATTAGATCTGAATCCTGATTGCTCTTCGTATAAAATATTGTGTTTATCTAGGTATTGCAAGATTTGTTCTTTTATTATCACTTCAAGAATCTGTTCATATTTTGGTAAAGTGTTGATTGGTCGAAATTCTTCACATTTTCTGGTATTTTTAACCTTAAGTAAAATAAAGTGTTATCTTTATCTGTTACCTATATGTAATACAATTTTATTATGACAAATATTTTTTTTAACTAGAATGGAGAAAGAAATAATAATAAAACAATAAAAATATAAGAAACTAAAATGTGTAAAACATAGAGTGATCGGACAAGGAAAGAAATAGTAGACGAAAAATATTTTGATTTTATTAAAAAAAAGCCTGGGTACACAAACATTTAGATTTTACACAATTCCATTGAGTGCTCCATTGAAAATTGTAGCAATCAATTTGGCGCATTTGTCAACTACCTTGCTTACAGGGATAGCTAGAAATAAAAAATAAAAATAAATCAAGATATATAATAAAATTAAGGTTCTTAATCGGAAGGTAGACACACTTTATATTACTTGTGAATGAGTATTGTAGTCGTAAATTAAAATAATATCTAGTATTATTATGTCTTATGACGGAACATTATATTTTATTTTATTTCATATGATTATTTCACGAAAAAAATGTAATTTTTTTTAGTATTATTTCACCCGCCATATTAACAGATTGGAATTATATATAATATGCTTGAAGGTAATAGTAATTCGATTATAAAATTGAGATTAAGTTAAAAATATTTTACACAGTGGTAGTATATTTTAAAATTATTTATTAACCGTGTATACCAAGATAGAGATAGATACAAATACTTTTTTTGTATAAACCACCTCCCTAGGTGGTTGAGTCTTTTATAACATAAATTTATAGATAATTAAATACACAATCTTAAAATTGATTAATTAAATAACTGTTAAACGATAAAAGGACGAGCCTGTTACGAGGTGGAAAAAATATTAAAACTAATTGAATAAATCATATTATGTAAAATTGATTTATCAAATAACTGTAAAACGACATATATTTAGAAAGTTAACAAAAATTTAAAGAAGGAAATAAACCCGATGAAATAACTCGTAACAAAAACTATAATTTCAGCCCTATTATTAACATACATAAGAGCACCTGTATACTTGACGAGTTATTTTTTCATAGCTTTCGTAAATGTAATAAATTGATTTGAAATATTATTAAGAAAGCAAAAGACCTAAATGGTCTGGCTCTAGGTGCTGAATAGATTTCGCCAAAGGTTGACTACTATTTAGTAGTCATCGTATTGAGATACTTCATCATCATCACTCTTGGCTCTACAACACCTGGTGGGTCTTAGACTCCTCAAGAGTCTTACTCCACTCTTCTTGGTTTTGTGCCAGCTCTCTCCGGTACCAAGGTAGGTATATATTTGAGGACGTTGTCGCTCCAACTTAACCTTAGTTTTCCCAGGCTCCTTTACCCTATCGGTCTTGAGTTCAACAGGGACTTTGGTGCTTGATGCTCGGTCATTCTCTCCACATGGCCCAGTTACTGAAGTTTTCCCAGTTTTATAAATTTTGTGACGTTTAGCTCGTTATACAGAGTATACAGCTCATTGTTGTAACGTCTGCGCCAAAATCCATTTTCTTAGAACTGGTCTGAAGATGCACCTCAGAATTTTTCTTTCGAAAACGTTCAGTGCTCGCTCATGCCTCTTATTTAGTACCCACGTCTCAGCTGCTTACACTAATATCTTCGTATTTCTGGATAGCAGTTTGGATTTTATTTGGTTTTGTAGGCGGAAATAACAGCGATTTGCGTTTACTACGCGCTTCTGGATCTCCTCTGTGGTATTATTGTCATTTGTTATCAGGGAGCCTAGGTATTTGAATCTTGGTACCTTGGTACGGCCATATATTTGGTCTTCTGCTGGTTTACTATGAGACCCATGTTTTTGGCAGAACTTTCAAGATTTATGAAGGGAGATTTATAATTAAGACACTTAAATGTAAATTAATAAAACATTTGATTCGACTTACTGGCGTTAATCAATGTGCAGACTTTGACTTCTTCACCCTCTATCATAGAACATGCGCTCATGCAACACAATTCGCCTGCGGCGCAATCTTTCAGCGTATCGCATATAATTCTGTTAATTATGCAGTCCACTTCCATGATGTGGGGACATTTTGGTGTATCTGTAACCCAATGAAAAATGGTATGATTATAAAAAGAAACTACAAAATGTTTTTTTTATTTCTTACATTAGGGAAGGAAAGGGGTACGAGGGGTGGGTAGGAATCTGCGGGTCAATGTGTCCAGGAGTGACGGAAGTATTTATCCATCCCTTCCACTGTACCTGTTGAGTATACAGCTAGAGAAGTCAAAGGGACTCCCTCAACCATTCTCTCTCGATTCGGACTGCCATGCAACTGATGGGCAGACGCATCCGCCGCCAAGACCCGGACAAACTTCACCCCATGAACCTGGGCACTTCTCCTAAGTCACCAAACGTAGCGAACCACTTGGGGTGACCTACGGCAGTAATTTTGGTTATCTAATAAATGGTTCCCGATAAAGGGTTATATACAATGATCTCCAATAAAGGGTTAAAAGGGTAAACCGTTAAAATCAACAATTTTTGTCACCAAATTTCTAATAGGAAAAAGCATCACAGCTTTCTAGAACCCAGTGAAAAATCGGTGACCGGACAACTCATAACCTCGCCAGAAAACTCATTAAAAGTGATGATAAAAAAATATAAAAAATAGGTTACAGGCTATTTTAAAGTTATTTTATTCATTGCTTTTAATGACTTTTCAAAAAGGTGTTGAGTTGATTTGATTCTGAGTTGGCATGAAACCGAAAAATCATATGACTATAAAAATTAACGATACAATTCAAATTTAAGAGGTTAGAACCTTGAAAATCAACATTTTTTTTCACGGACCGAAGTTTCTCGCGATATAGGGAAAGGCATCAAAGTGCTATTCAAATTACAGTTTAAATGTAAAAGGTTATTTTTACCCGTATATATGAAGTCCAATCCAACCATAAACACTCCCAGAAGCACAATTACTCTGAATCCTAAGAAGAAAAAGATTCGTTGAAAACCGTAATTAATTATAAAGATATTCTCATTTTATTTAAGTTCTTAAACTAGTTCGTACCCATTATGTTTTTTAGGTTAAGTCAACACGACTAACACCGCCGGTAATAATATAAAATGTAATTGTTTTGTTAAACGTCTTAATATTAACGGCTTTGAATACGAATTTAATTGACTTGTAAAAGAGGACATATTATTTTTAGTGCTGCACGCAAACATTTAAAAAATAATATTCACGCTCAGAAAAACATAATTTCTAAAGTAGGTAGATACTACAACCAATAAAAAAAAAATTAAGCAAATTAAATACAAGCATTTATTTTCGCTTTTTATTAGCCAACAGGAACCTCTACTATTATAAACTAGCTGGGTTACCCGGCTTTGCTCAGGACAACATTCGAGAGTGTTCTGGAATGTTTCACATTGATGATCCCGATTTCCTATTCCCGATCATTCCACAATTTTCCAGAATGTTCCGGGATGTTCTGGAGCGTTGTGGAATGCTCTCAAATACTCTGACTGGGGTGTCCGGCTTCGCTCAGGGAGTTGATGTGAGATTGAATTGACGTTCGAATCCACGACGGATCTTGCTTTATAAACCCCATATGGGTAGCCCCATACAAAAAAGACTTCAAATAATGTTAATAATAATATAAACATTACATTTATATAGCGCAGTTTTGTGACATTTCACTTCAAGTGCGCTTGAAATGTTCCAGATCATTCACAACATTCAGGAGTGTTCTGCAATATTCCACAATGATATGGGATGTTTCGGTATGTTCCTGAACGTTCCATCCTATTCACAAAAATTCCAGAATGTTCCGGGATGTTCTGGAATGTGGTGGAATGCTCAAGAATACTCTGGAATATTTTGAACTGTTCTAGAAATTTCAAGGGGGCGAAACTTCCAGCCCTTATTTCTTAAACGCGCTTCAGGTTAAAACGGGAACTTTCTTCATGGATTGGGGATAGAGGGCTACTACACAATATAACTCCCGTTATCGTACTGGAATTCGTCTTTAAGTTCTAGCTACATGCACATTGTACATGCAGCTAGAACTGCATTATACTTTTATCATGCAACATTACAAATTTATAAAGATAATATTCAAAATAAAGTTGCACCCTTTAAAACGTCAATACATCCTACTCCAAAATGTAAAAAAACAATAGGACAGTTAAATCATAAGTATATCGGAGTTAAATTTTTAATTCACTACTTGAAAAAATCAGAAATATGAACAGTAACATAAAAAAATTTATACGGAAAATATAAACTGAATAAAAAAAATAAACCATTATAATAACACCCCCCATAAATGTAAGCCATGCTTATTTATGGGGGGGGGGGGTAAATCAAATACATATATAATGTAAGTAATTATTGTATAAAATTTTTTGTAATTTATGCATCTTTTTCTGAATAATTTTTTTTTTTTTAAATTAAGATTATTCAAACATCTAGAATTTTCCAGAGCCTTCTAGACTCACCGACTTTCTCCGCCACTCATTTCTGAAAGCTTCTAGAACTTTCTCCTTCCATTATATCCTAGAGCATTAGGGAACCTTCCAGAACTATCAATAACCTTCCAGAACTTTTTAGAGCTTTATCTCGAGCCTTCTAGAATTTTTCGGAACCTTCTAGACTCACTGACACACTCCGCAACTCCTTACAAAATTTTATATAGATTTATCTATTTATATAATTTTCGGAACCTTCTAGACTCACCGACATACTCCGCCACTCTTTTCAGAACCTTTTACAGCTTTATCGAACCTTATAGAACTTTCCGAAAGCTTCTAAACTCACCGACTTACTCCGCCACTCTTTCCAGAATTTTTACAGCTTTATCTAACCTTATTGAACTTTCCAGAACCTTCTAGACTCACGAACGTACTCCGCCCTCCAGTCAGTGTTTTCTAGAGCTTTATCAAACCTTATAGAACTTTCCGGAACTTTCTAGATTCACCGACATGCTCCGCCACTCCTTCCAGAATTTTCTACAACTTTTTTGAACCTTCTATACCTTTTCGGAACGTTTTAGACTCACTGACATACTCCGCCACTCCTTCCAAAATTTTCTACAGCCTTATAGAATCTTCTAGAACTTTTCGGAATCTTCTAGACTCACCGACATACTCTGCCACTCCATCCAGAACGTTCTACAGCTTTATCGAATCTTATAGAACTTTTCGGAACCTTTTAGACCATGGGTATGGGTGGCCAACCTTTTCAGCAGCCGAGCCAGATTTTAGAAATTAGATTTCCTACCGGGCCGCACAACAAAATTTCTTTGATTATTCAAAGATAACAAGAAATATGTTGTTTTTTTTTTAAGATGATATAACCAAAATGAGAATCAAACATATTTATTAGACTAGAGTTGGGCAATACAAAAAAAAAAAATATATTATACATTTTAGTGAGACGTGTGATTTTGTTTGTCAGAACTAAGTGCATCAATAAGTTCATAACCATTGATGTTGTTGCTACAGTACGCAAACAGTTTTCCAAATGCTCATCAGCGATCGTGTTCTCATTTGAGATTTAATATGCTTCATTCGACTAAAAATCTGTTCACACAGTCTTCAAACAGCGAAATCGTCGATAGAGAGCATGTTTGTAAAATGCAGGATATTTCTCCTTGACCAAATATGTTATGTAAAACTCTTCCAAACCAACCTGATTGAATTTCTCCTTTAACTGTGATTGTTTGTTAACATGTTTATACCATTGAAGAACTTGTCACGATAGTCGAATCAATGTACTGAGATACTTCCATATATGAGATATGGTACGAACTAAAAATCTACAGATTGGGTATTCCGAAAACTGACAAACCCAGAAGTATAAAAGTTGAATTTCCGGAAGCCAAATGGCCGAAAATTCTTCTAAAAAAGAAAAACACTCTGAAAAATAATATCCGAATTTACCAAGACCAGTCTTTTCTACAACGGAAACAGTTGACAGATTTAAGAGAAGAACTAGAAAAAAGGAAGTCTTCTGGTGAAACAGACATTCCAATTAAATACCTAAATAACAATCCCACTATCGTTAAAATGCGCCCAAAAAACTAAACACTAAAATGTTAATACATCATCAAAATGCACGAGGACTACAAACAAAATTACAGGACCTGAAATCAAACTTACCTACTTTAAACCACGACTCTAACGCCCTCACTGACACTTCAGAATTGGGATTCTTTAATCATACCCAGAATCTTTCTGTTCATCATAATACTGCAGAAAAACTAAAAAATCACATAAGAATTAAAAATATATCATGCCACAAACATCCGAGCACATCAAAAGGAAAAACCTCAATTTCCTTTATGTACCTAAATGTGAGAAGCTTGAAAGGTAAACTAGATGACATCAAATGCCTACTAAAATCTACGAAATCGAACTTCAACATTATCCTACTGTGTGAGACCTGGCTCAAAGAAGCGGACCTAAAGTACGTCAACCTAGAAGGATACAAACACGAAGCATCTTGCCGGCCGCAGGGAGCTGGAGGCGGAGTCTCTATATTTATAAAAGATTCTTTAGAATACAATGTGATTAATAACACTAGTGACCCCGACAAAAACTTTCTATGGCTTCATGTAAATAAGCTTAATCTAAAAATAGGTTTAGTGTATAAAAAACCAAATACTGTTTTCAAAGACTTCCTGGAAACACTATCCTCTCATCTAGGATCATATAAAAGAGGTATTGTATTTGGAGACTTCAACATAAATCTGCTTGACTCTGCCAATACACATACTTGTAAATATATGAACACAATTAGATTTAATAATTACACTATTTTGAACAAAATAAACAAAAAACACGCCACACGCATCACAGAAAATACAAACACAATCATAGATCATATACTCACAGATACAAAACTATCATACTCACTAACGAACTGTGATAATTCCATTTCTGATCACAATATACTACTCCTTGACGTAATTCACACATACGTTAAAAGCACATCTTTAAAATCGTCCCAAAAATATACACACATTAATCTTGATAATCTAAAGAATGATATCTTGCAAAATCCCTTTCATCTAAATATGAATGACAATTCGGTATTAAATTATGACAATCTTGTGAACTACTTGAAAAATAAAATTAATTCTAACAGTACCACTAAAATTAAAACAAAAAACATAGATAACCCAGACTGGATAACCAAAGACCTTATAAAATTAATCAATAAAAGAAATAAATTACATCTGAAACTAAAAAAACAACCAAATAACACATTATTAAAAGCAGAATTTGTAAAAATAAGAAATAATGTCACTACAAAAAAACGAAACTTAAAACAAACACACTACAGTAATCTTTTTAAAAAATGCGAAAATAACAGTTAAAAAACTTGGAACTTAATTAATAATATTATTAAGAACCAATCTTACACCTCAAGAAATTTTTGTACTAAATTAATCATTAATGATAAAATAATCACTAACAATGTAGAGATATGCAACCAATTTAATAATTTCTTTTGCAACATTGGCTCCTCCTTAGCCGCTAATATACATGGCAAAATCAAACACAATCCAGCCAATGAAATAACGTTAATGCATGATAGCATTGAATCTTTATATCTTCAGCCTACTACGGAGTTAGAAATAAGTCAAATATTAAAATCTCTAAAACAAAATGCAAGTGCTGGTTACGATTCACTCAAATGTAAGACAGTGCTAAGTCTCTCCACAGAATTGATTCCTACTTTAACAAAATTAATCAATCAATGTTTTAAAGAGGGAACTTTTCCGGATAGCTGTAAAATTGCTAAGGTGATACCAATTCACAAAGGTGGGTCCAAAACAAATACCTCAAACTACAGACCCATCTCAATCTTACCAATTTTATCTAAAATTTTTGAACGTGTAATTTACGATAGATTAAACAATTTTCTGCTAAAAAAAAAATTCTTATATAAAAAACAATACGGCTTTAGGAAAAAATCGAACACACTAGGAGCAATAAACGACTTAATCAGTAAACTTAGAAGTGGCATTGATGGTGGAAATTATATTTTATCTATATTAGTTGAACTTCAAAAAGCCTTTGATACAGTTAGTCATGACATACTTCTCAAGAAACTCGAGAATATTGGTGTAGTTGGTCCTGCTCTCAATATACTCAAATCATATCTTAGCAATAGAAAGCAATTCGTTAGCATTAACAATCAAAATAGCAACTACGTTCTAATAAACTATGGAGTTCCGCAGGGGTCCATACTAGGTCCACTACTGTTCCAAATTTATATCAATGATATATCGCAATTAATTTTAAATGGTGAAATCTTTTTATACGCAGATGATACAGCAATTTTCTACTGGGGTAAAGATTTAGATATCTTACTAGAAAATGCACAAACAGATCTAGAAAAAATCAATAGTTGGCTCCAATCAAATATTTTAACGATGAATATTAAAAAAACAGGATACATGATCTTAAGCTCAACCCGTAAAATAATTCCTCCTCATGTACCCTTAAAAATTGAAAACAACGACTTGCAAAACCTGATCCAGGAAAAATATCTTGGGTTGTGCATTGATCAGCATTTGACATTTAAACAACACATACAAGGTATTAAAGATAAAATCATCCCCTTAATTAGCGTATTTAGCCGGCTATCATATCTGTTGCCAAATAAATTAAAAATTGGTTTATATTATAGTCTCGTACAATCACATTTAAATTATTTGATTGAAATCTGGGGAAACACATGTGAAACACACATAAATGAATTACAGGTAATACAAAACAAGGTAATCAAAAAACTATTTAATTACAAGCCCAGAACATCCACAAAAAAATTATATATGGAAACAAAACCATTAACATTAAGAAAACTATATGAATACAATACATGTCTCCTTATATACAAAATACAAAATAATCTCGTACACACAAACACAGAATTCATTAAAACGTCCCAAATACACAAACACTTTACACGACAACGCGATAACATACATTTAAATACCATCCACACGAACTATGGTAAACAATCCATTGGTTACGAGGGGGGCAACTTATATAATTGCCTCCCAAATGACATTAAAAACGAAAAGAAGCTGGGTAAATTTAAAAAACAATTATTTATATTTATTCTTGATAAACAAAATAATGAAATAGAATAGCGCTGTATTGAAATATTTATTTTATCTTAATATGTATAATTATTTCTAGTTAAATGAGTGAAAATGTAATTTTCTTTTAACTGGAATAAAAAAAAAAAATAAAAAAACTACTTACGTTGGAATGTTCTTGTGGTGGTTTTATGTACACTAAAAGAAAAAAAAAAGTGTGCATATGCTCCGCGGACCGCGGTTTGACCACCCTTGTTTTGACTCACCGACGAACTCCGTCACACCTTCCAGAACTTTCTACAGCTTTATCGAACCTTATAGAACTTTTTGGAACCTTTTAGACTCACCGACGAACTCCGTCACACCTTCCAGAACTTTCTACAGCTTTATCGAACCTTATAGAACTTTCCGCAACCTTCTAGACTCGCCGACATACTCCTCCACTCATTCCAGAACTTTCTACAGCTTTATCGAACCTTATAGAACTTTTCAGAACCTTCTAGACTCGCTGACATACTCCTCCACTCCTTCCAGAACTTTCCAGAGTTTTATAGAATCTTTTAGAAGTTTCCGGAAATTTTTAGAGCCTTCTTGAAATTTCTAGAGTCTTCATATAGCTTTCAGCCCTTTATATCTTAAAAAGCATACCCCTAAGGTAAAAAACGGGTACCCTTATTCCCTATGGGGGATAGATATCTACCACACCATATATTTTCCTTGATCGTACCTGGACTCGTTTCTGAGTTTTTGCGTTCCGCACGCTTTTTTGGACTTTCTTTTATAATATATAATATTGATTAAAGTCCTCCGCTGTGTCTGTCCGTCTGTCTGTTCACGATAAACTCAAAAACTACTCCACTGATTTTCATGTGGTTTTCACCAATAAATAGAGTGATTCATGAGGAAGGTTTATGTATAAAAATTTTCAAGGTTTTATGTAAATTGGTTGAAATATATAATATATATAAAGGAGAATGTCTTGGCAAGCGGGCGGTGTGCATTTGATTTGAATGCAGATTAACAGATGACGGTGGTTATAAAGGTTGGGTAACCATCCAGTAGATGGCGTTGTGTTTCATTAGTCACAGAAATGCGTGTCTGGGTCAGCTAGTATCTACTAAAAATAAATTATGATGGTTCAAGCAAACTTTTCCTCGTAGAACATTTAAATTATTATTTTGTTACTAACTATGTAAATCAAAAACCAATTTTGCATTTTGTAGGTAAAAACGGTAACTATAATATCTGTTATCAAAAAATACCACACAGGAGGCTCTTAGGAACATAATTTTCCTCGGGGCCTATGTCATATTTATGGATGCTGTATGGAGGGTGTTTTAGAGGAGAGAAAGGAGTGATCATAGGTCTTAGAGGGAGAAAACACAGAGGCCGGTTCCAGTTCCATAGCCGAACTGTTGAACTGAAGCATGAATTGTCAAAACGAAATCCTTCGAGTACTTGCTGTTACACCCTGTATATGTATTTAAAAAAAAATGTTATTTTAATCGTTTTTTCCTCGGAGCATCTTCCATTGAAATACCCGTAGAAAGAGGACAGCATTTCCACCTGACGTCTATACTCTAAGGATTGTAATCCCTTTGTTAAGATAGGAGAACTCTATCAAATTAACCCCCCGTTTCTGCACTCGAGATTTCAGAGTTGAGAACACTCGTTTGAGCGTCGAAGGTTTACTTTTCGGATATTAAAGTATCTGCCGGCCCTGTACCAGATCTGAATAGCCAGATACTTCCCCACCTTCCTCTTCTACTCTTCCTCCCCTTCACCGCTACCTGCAGCCTCACAACACACCCCACTTGGGGATGCCGATAGTCTCACTGGCTCTGACGGGAGTAGCTGGGACTCTTGTGAGGTATTCACACAAAAACAAACTAGTTACTTTAGGCACCTATGTCCTACGTCATACGAGTACATAATCTATTCTTGAATATTTTTCCTATCTCTTATTGTTGTATAATTAGTATCTAATAAATTTAATATTTGAAGGAAAAATCTTTAGGTAAACCGTGTATTACAACAATAATAATTGATGCAGAGTCATATTAATGCCTTATATTTAATTATGTGATAAGTAGCGACACGAACTTATTATACGAGCATGTTTAAAAACAGTATCGTGTCAAGATATCACGATTTAAAATGCATTAGGGAATTCATAATCCAACGTTGTACTCGTAGTATTACTTGTTACACAATAACACAAGATATCGAAATTGTCTTCCTCGAGTAAAATATTCTGACGCAGAACGAGAAATCTTAGCAGTTGATAAAGTGCTCGTGTAATTAAAATATGTTTTCTGTCGTAGGTAGTTTGATTTCTTAATGTATTAGGTACAATTAATTAAATATGTATACATAATATTATGATATTAAAACTAGGCTCATGCGCGTAATAGGCATTATCTTTTTGTCATTCTGCTTTCTGAGGTAGTCGGAAGAGGGTATAACCAGACACAACCGGAAATGTACCATTTTTAAATCAAATTCTAGACGTATCGACTCTTTTCTACAAAAATATACATATTTATTTCGAAAGATTGTTATTTTATCTAGTAAAGTTGTTTCAAATTTTGAAAAAAATTGTTATGTTTTATTTTAATAATAAGGTTGGGTATACCGTTGTTCGTTGGCAGATTTGTTAAATTTCCAAACTAAATGTTGTATTGTACATGAATTGGACAACAAACATTTGAAATCATATAATCATACAGAAAAGAAATCAATGAGTTACCTAGGACAGCAACACACACATTTTCAATTTTAGATTTTAAAACTTTTTATTTCAGCAACTTTCAATTTTAGATAAAATCACTAAGGCGCAAACTACACGAGCGGTTCTCCCGCCGCGGGAGCTCGCGGTTCACAGGCGGGAGAAATTCGCCCGCCACATGCAGCGGGTCTCCCGCCGCGGGAAAACGCCAAGTTCAAACTACACGGGCGGTTTCCCGCGATTGCATCATTTCGTGCGAGAGAATGTTGTTGATCGGTCGTGCGCGTAAAGGATCGGGCGGTTTCCAGCGGCGGTAGAACCGCTCATGTAGCTTGGCGGAAAACCGCCACCCGTGTAGTTTGATATGTGCCGCCAGCTTTCTCGAGCGGTTTCCCGCGGCGGGAGAACCGCTCGTGTAGTTTAGGCCTAAAACAAATCGCCCACGTGTTTTGTGATGAAAATACTTCAGTTTGTCTGTTTATTTACGGTCTTACAAATAAATATATTTCAGTTTTTTTACACACTTATTTTGCTTAGACATTATTTAAAAATTAAACACTTATAATCAAAAAATAATTACGAAAATAAATAAACTTTTTTTGTCATTACGCGTTTCAGCATTTGTATTGATTTCTTAAATGTAGGTATATATTAAAGCACATTTTGATTGGAATAATGTTGATATTGACTTATTAGTTAAAAATGCTGGTACGGCGAATAATCATTTCTCATCGGAACCGCCCTGTAGATACAGTTGGAAGGGCACGATCGCAACACCATCTTTCGACGAAATTTGAATTCTCGGCGCTGGTTAATGGGCCTTTAGATATTCATTACAAAGTTTTTTAATAGGAATTTAAAAAAAAAATCATATAAAAATCCGCTCTCATTCTCAAACATTCATCCTACGTCGCAAAATATTAATTGAGCAACAAAGTGACAGCTTTTCATTTGCGAAGCTTCACGAAGACAAATTACCCTCTTTTATTAGTCGTGGGCAATCGCCTTTACCCATTACTTTATCATAAAACTACTTACTTGTAACGGCAACGTATAATTATGTAATTTCAGTTCATTAACAAAGTCATTTGGTACACGGAGAGGGCGCGGCCGATTCTGCGACGACAGACCAAGTGGTCAGTTTTTATTCTACAATAATAAATTACGAATAGCACTTAAACGATGATAAATGGGATACATTATGAACTATTAATCAAGCGCTGAATAGATAATTCCTTGCACTCGACCATTAAAAACAACTTGTTTGGAAGATCTAAGCTAAGCCAAATAAAATCATTTGATCAGCCTAACTATAAAGCGTCCATATGACAATTGCTAATAGTCCAGTAAAGAAAGGAGGTGTAGAGTGCGTGAGCAGGAACCTGAGCGATTCCTTTAGAAACTTGTTTAGGGTGCTTAGGGTGTGAACATACTAAACGTCCTGACGTCTAGGTGATGAGCTAGGGGGAGGAGGGGGGGAGAAGGTCCCAATTTTTGGGTTTACGCTCATATCTCGAAAACGGTGCATCGCAGAAGAATGTTTTGATGGAATAAGTGAAAGCACATAAAATTATCTACAACTTTTATTCTATACGTAATTTTTTTAAATCTAAGCCGTTATTGAGTTACACGCTCCACAAATGTAGATATTTTCGAAAAAAATCATTTTACCTCACATTTTCCATCAAAGATTCCTTCATATCGTCTAAAATATTCATCAAAGAAAAAAAACTATTTGAAAGAAGTCGTAAAGAAATTTAATTCCCTTTTAGAATATGCAAATTAATCTCCAAGTCGTAAATATTTACAGCACTTTTAAGTTTTTTAGTAGGATTCTAATTTTGAACATCTGGCTGTCACAGTTAATTTGTTTTCCCCTAGAAAAAAATAATCTTTTTTTATTATTTTAACTAATATTTTTATGTTTTCTGGTCAATAAAAGTGTAGTGTGTTGTTCCTTGAGGATTCTTCTCCCCTCTGATCTTCCAGGAGTCACTTTTCGTCGCTGATTTCCAGATATTTATAACATTTTTTATTTCTGTCACTTTCCATACATTTTTTCTTTTGTAATTTTGTGAACAATGAAGGAGGACCCCCCTGGAGACCCTAAAAAGCCCCCAGATCCTCCCCCTGACCCCCCAGATGGTGAAAATGTAGTCATTTCGGACAGTGAATCTGTCATTCTGACTACCACAAAAAAAGGAAGTTTAGTCCCTCTTCCTCAATAAAACATGACTCTCCTTCTTCTTCTCAGTCTTCACCTGCTCTTCCTCAACCTCCTCCTACAAACTTTTATTCTCCTCATTCCTGTGGCCGTTCATTGTGTACGCTCAAAAAACTGAGCAAGGTAAAACTATCCACCCTCTTGAATTTGGTAAATTCCTATCAAATAGCAAGAACCTTTCGATTAAGCCTGGAGGTGTAAAAGCCGAGGGTCGCTTCCGAATCTCTGTTGAATTCCTCTCAGGTTCAGCCGCCAACAACTTTATCAAAAACATATTTATTTCATCAAATTCTAAATTCAAGGCGTACATCCCAACTTTCAATATCACTCGAATGGGCCTTGTCAGAGGTATCTCGACCGATCTGTCCATTTCAGAAATCCTGTCTTCACTTTCAACCCCCCAACATATCGGCAATCCCATAAAAGCCAGGAGGTTAAATTATAAGGACTCTTCTGAGGGCATCGTTTCCTGGAAGCCCTCCCAATCTGTCGTCATCACATTTGAAGGACAATCTCTTCCCTCCCATATTTATTTATTTTTCAACTCCTTACCAGTTGAAATGTATACTTATCCCACCACTCAATGTTACAATTGTTGTCGTTTTGGTCATACCAAAGCTGCATGCAGATCCCCTCCCAGATGTTTAAAATGTGGAGAAAACCACACGGCTGACCAATGTTCTGCTCTCTCTTCACCTAAATGTTTTAACTGCTCAGGTGCTCATTCCGCCATTAACTCTTCTTGTCCGGAACAATCTCGCCAAAAAAATATAAAAATTTCTATGGCTTCTGAGAACTTGTCTTTTCTGCAGGCTTCTAAACTATTCCCGCCTGTCAAAAAATCATTTACTGCGGTTTTATCTAGTAACTCTTCATCCAACCCACCCGCCTCCTCCTCAACATCTTCTCATTCAACTAAATTCACATACAAAAACCCTATTTCTAAACCGGCTCCTGGATACGATCAGCAACAACACAACTCACTTCTCTTAAATCCCAATGGTTCACCTCTTTCAAATGCCATAAATGGTGCGCAAACAATTATAATTCATCCTCAACAAACCATCAAATCTTTCTGAACAATTCTCCCAAGATAATTCTTCATTTATTCAAACTCTTATTCTGCTTCTAATTGATCTAATTTCTTCTCAAACTAATCTACCGTCCAACGCTGCTTCTATTATTTCCACATTAAAATCATTTATTCAAAATGGCTCTTCAAAATGTCAGAATTCTTCAGTGGAATAGCCGCAGTGCTATTTCTAACAAATCGAACCTTCTTAACCTATTAAATTCAAACCTTGTTTCTGTGGCTGCTGTCTCGGAGACATGGTTTACTCCATCCACCCACTTTAATGTGGGAGGGTACTCCTGTCTCCGCGATGATCGCCTGGAAGGAACGGGCGGTGGTGCTGCCCTTTTTATTAAAAAATCCCTTCCGTTTTTCCCAATAAATAATATCAAACCCCCCAATGCTGACTTTCAAATGGTTGCAGCTAAAATAAAGGACACTTCCTTTGTTTATATCTATCTTCCCCCAACATCGCACTTCAATAAACAAGCGTGGTTGCAAATTGTCCGTCAACTAAGCCCTCCTTTCTTTTTATTGGGTGATTTTAATGCCCATTCCCCCGTCTGGGGTTTTGCTTTCTGTGATCGAGACGGTCGAAGTCTGATGGATTTCCTAGATGAATCCAACCTTTTTCTTTTGAATGACGGATCTCCTACTAGAATCTCTTGCCCCAACACAAACCCCAGTGCAGTGGATCTCTCCATATGCTCTAATAATCTGGCACCTCTCTCCTCGTGGGTGGTGTCCCCCGACCCTTGCTCCAGTGATTATTTCCCGATCACCATCACTTATCAAACTTCTTTCCATTCAGACAAGTCCCATATTTCGACAAAGATTGAAACAAAACACACCAAATGGGACGAATTTAACTCACATGTGGATAAGTTTATACAAAATTTATCCTATACCGATACATTATCTGTCAAAGATGACTACGATAACTTCAAATCAATGCTCGTAACTGCAATCAATAAATCAAATCCTCCCCCTAAGACCAAATCTCTCAAAAAACTCCCTCCGACTCCCTGGTGGAATGAGGAATGTTCCAAAGTAGTGAGAATTCGGAAAGCTAAATCTCTTTCCTATCGTCACAATATGACTATGGAGAACTATCTCATATACAAAAATGCCGAAGTCAATGCCAAAAGGGTATTGAGGTCAAAAAAAAGATCCGGGTGCTACAACTTCTGTAGTTCAGTATCTCCGAACACTCCGATTTCGGAAGTTTGGTTTATGATTCGAAGATTTCGATCCTCATTCAGTCAAACATCTCCTCGAGCTTCTCATTCTAAATGGATAGACGAGTTCTTGGACAAAATTGCCCCCCCTTCTGTACCTAACTTAGATGAAATAACTCCAATCCACAACACTCCTATGTCTGATCATTGGCTAGACTCTCCATTCACTTTAATTGAATTAAAAAATTGTTTATCAACAGTCAAGGACTCATCTCCAGGCAGAGATGGTATACCTTATAGCATTATCAAAAATAGTAATGATAATGTTCTAAATCACTTTTTAAGCATCTTAAATAAAATCTTCCAGACTGGCATAATACCTGATGACTGGAGTTCTCAAATAATCATCCCAATTCTAAAATTAAACAAATCACCCAATTCTGGATCCAACCTTTCATCCACCCTTAGTAAAATTTATGAAAAATTAATTAAAAACCGGTTAGAATTTTTTGTCGAGAGTAATCATCTTCTCTCTCCATCCCAATTTGGATTTAGGAAAAAGAAATCTACACAAGATAACCTTGCCATCATCAGCACTGATATTAATTTATCCATTTCTAACAAAGAAGTATGTCTTGCAGTCTTTATAGACATAGAAGGCGCATTTGACGATGTTTCCATCCCAATTCTTAAAAAAAACTTTTAGGCTTTGGCTTACCCCTCATGTTTGTCCAATCTATTTTTCTCGATAGGAAAATTTTCATTGAGCTACCAGATGTTACTCCTCAGAGTAGGTCAATTTGGAAGGGTTTACCCCAAGGCGATGTATTATCCCCCTTACTGTATAATATATACACACACGATATGCATGTCACCATTCCACCTCAAGTAAAAGTTGTTGAGTTCGCAGATGACATAGCTTTCTTCTTATCATCCAAAATCATTCCATCCGCCGTCAAATATCTTAATGAAGCCATGGATACCCTTTGCACATGGCTCACTTTAAATGGTCTTGAACTTTCATTACAAAAGAGTCAGTGTGTCACCTTCTCAAATCGTCATAATAACCCCCCTGTTCAAATTTTATTTAAAAACTCTCCAATCCCCAATGCTTCCGAAGTAAAATTTTTGGGAGTAACATTTGATAGGAAATTTAAATGGTCTGTCCACATTTATAATGTTGTTACTAAATCTGAATTTTTTAAAAATATTATCAGATCATTGACTGGCGTTTGGTGGGGTGCACATCCTATCTGAATTAAGTTGCTCTACAATGCACTTATTCAAAGCCATCTCGACTACGCCTGCCCACTTTTTAGTACTGCATCCAAAAATGCACTCAGTAAATTAGACAAAATTCAATCTAAGTCATTGCGAATAATAACTGGCGCGATGCAATCGTCGCCCATCAATTCCCTTCAAGTAGAATGTTCTGATCCTCCTCTTTATTTAAGGCGTCAACTATTTGCTGACAAATTTGTTATTAAATGTTTAAATTCTAAAAGTCATCAGGTTATTCCCAGAGTCTCGTTGTTCAACGACTCAACACATTCATCTAGAATCAGAGCTCGAACTAAACCTCTCCCTGCCATCTGTAAAAAATTTCGCTCTCTCTCAGAGCTTCAAATTATCAAAACTGATCTTCTTCCTTTGTACAAATTAAAATATAGTCACGTCACCCTATCCCCAACGATTTAAGAAGGGATCGGCATCCTTAAAAGTCATTCCAATCTCCCAGCCCGTACTGTCAATAATATGTTCAATGACATTATTTCTTCTAAGTGGCCCAACTCTTCTCTTTTATTTACTGATGGCTCCAAATCTCCGGACTCTCCTAACTGTGGTATTGGTATTAACGTTTACCACAATAATTCTAATGAAAGAATATTTTATTCAATTTCAAACCAATTTTCAATATTTACTGCCGAGTGCATTGCGATTATTGAATCTCTCAAATATATAATAAAAAATAATTTTGAACATTCTCTTGTTCTCTCCGACTCTCTCAGTTCCCTCCAAAAACTTAAAACAAGTCCTCTTCTTCATCCTGATGATCACTTTGTATGTCTTATTCGAGTGTTGATAACCTCCATTCAAAGCTCTGGAAAAACTGTCACTCTGATTTGGATTCCTGGACATGTTGGCATAGTGGGTAACGATATTGCTGATTCCTTAGCAAAACAAGGAGCGTCTAACCCTACCGTTACCCTCGTAAACCATATTCCCCTGTCTGATATTTTTTCCATCATCAAAGATAGATCCCGCAATGTTTGGACAGAGTATTGGAACATTGCTAGTCAATCCAAGGGTGCCGGCTACGCCTCAATACAAAGGACTATCCCATCAAAACCGTGGTTTCAAAAATTCCCCCATTTTTCCAAAAAAGAAATTTCCTTACTTATTCGTATGAGAATCGGACATTGTTCCGTTCCTTCTCACCTTTATAAAATTCATGTGCTTGACTCCCCAGATTGTACATTCTGTGGTCTAGATGTGGGAACTTTAGATCACATATTTTTTGATTGTCCCTCTCTAAATAAATATCCTCTTTTCTATCAAGCGTTATCAAAAATTGCCTCTCCTCCATTCAACATCTCATCTCTTCTAAGTCTGAACTCTACTCCAATCTTCCATAAAATTTTGAAATTTGCACATTTAAATAAAATTAATATATAAATTCACATTTCCTTTCTCTGTAATTATAAATGATGGCCTAGAACACCCTTGAAGGGTGAAAGCCAGAAATAATTGAAAAAAAAAAGTTTTTTAGTAAAATGTCATTTTCAGAAAAAGCTGTTTTTATCTTTTTACTAGATTAATGACACACCACTTTTGTTTGTAACAGATTGTGGGACTTATAATAATAATAATGAAAATGTTTATTCATCAATAGATTTTTTTTTAAATTATAATTTTTTTTCTTTTATCATTGATTCTATCGATGAAAAGGTCACTGCTCAGCTACAATTCAGGATTTTTCAATTGACTAGGATTTCATTAATGTTCAGAGACTCTAACTTTTAGTGAACGTTCTGTGTAGAACCACATTTTCATCCATTGCATCTTCATTCTCAGTAGTGGATGGTTCTTGCTGAATGGGCTCTACGTCGTCTTCATCGTCGTCCTCGGCAACGCTATTGAGGCACCTTGGCAGTGGAGGCACGCTGCAGAACAGGTCAGCATTGCTTTTCGGCATCCACATTTGCCAATTGCACCATCCATGGTGCAGCGGCAAAATATCATTTTCAGAAGGACCTCCGGCGCTGGTAGATCTCCTATTGTTATTGGCACCAGGGTGTCTCCTTCGTGTTTCCACCCCTATTCTTCGGGGGGCAGCTCAATCCCGAGCCACTGCTGAACTTGTCTGTCTTTTTGGCGCCGCATACCATTTCAGGAAGCATTTATTTTCAGCATCTTCAACCTCGTCGTGAGTAGAGGAGGGGTTGTAAAAGATCATTGCCGATTGCTTGATGATTTCTGACTCCAAGTACAATTTTGAGAAGCCCACCTTGCTACTCCTGAAAGTTGCAGATGTGTCGCAGTCAGTAAGTACGAACAGGATGTGTTCAAATACACGGTGCTGCATTTCTTGGATGGACAGTGCCATTGTTTTGGTTTTCTATCGTCCGGGTTTTAGCAGCAGAATCTCCCATCTTCGGTGGGAGGAACGGCAGCGATCTAAAGGACAGTGAGGTCCACATTCTCACCAACGACAGCCAAAGAATTGTGAGAGGATTGTTCCACGGCAGTCTTCACGATAAGGACGTCAGCATCTTCGGTGGCCTGAAGAGTCTGTATCCCATTCTCGAAGCTTTGTCTATAGTAAGGAGATAAAGTTATTTTTATTGGTAGGATTGGAAAAAAATATTTCTGTTTAACGGGTATTGATGTATTCCAAGTCAAATAGATGTCAACTGACCTTCTCAGTCTGTATCGTCGCATCTGTTCTTGTAATTTCGTACAGTTGGCTGGGTTTGTGTACCCATCAAATACCAAAGTGCGAGTCATTCCAGGATAGTGGTGGTTGACGTAGGTGATACAACGATCACAAATTGTGGCAATCATCCGCTGAAACAGCAATGTTGGGTCAACTGTAAACTTTTCATTTTTATCGACGAGCTGACAGAAGACATTAGGAATGCCCGATCTTTGCGGGACAACTTGATGTCTGAGAATGTCAAGCCTACTATCGCATTCATTGCCTTTTCACCAATAATAATAATAATATTTAGCTAATTTATACAGCGCCGTTTTTGTGAAAAATCACCTCAAGGGCGCTGTACAAATAAGTTTTTATATGAATTAATATTACTGGCTTACAACTAAGATTTACAATTATAACTAGCGACTTACATCTAAGACTTATAGCTAGAGACTTATTTTACTGGCTTACAATTAAGATTTACAATTATAACTAGTGACTTACATCTAAGACTTATATAGATAGTGACTTATGACTAAGACATATAAATGCTAACCTAAAGCAAGTGACTTAATAACATACATATTTACAATTAGATTAAGATTAGCGGCAGAAGAAGTAAGAAGAAAGAATAATACTCAAAATACATAATTTTTGTTTTGTAATGAGCGCACTTTGAAAACAAAATAATTAATTTTATGATACTCTCAGATGGGTATTTTTATTTAAGGGTATGAGAGCCCAAAAAGGTAGGTTTTTAATTTGGACCTAAATTCTGTAGGGCTTGTTATGCATCTAAGTTTCGGAGGGAGTTTCTTCCAAGCCTTCGGCCCAGACACTCCGAAAGCGCGATCTCCAAATTTACTATTTGGTTTGCGTTTAGGTTCCGTTTGCCTATAGCTGATGAGGTTGCTGATCTAAGTGTTGACTGCCTCGGACCAGTATTTTCGGGGAAACATAGTTCAGAAATGTAAGGTGGGGCCATTTCATTGATCGATTTAAACACCATCCAGCACAACTTGTACTGGATTCTTTCAGGCCACTTGAGCCAGTGAAGGTTACGAAGGTATTCCGAAATGTGTGAATATTTAGGGACTCCGGTTATGAGCCGTGCCGCTGCATTAAACACGGATTGAAGTTTGTCAGTTTAATATTTTGGAAGGCTAGCGTAGACGCCGTTGCAGTAATCGAGCCGCGAAACTACGTAATAGTTGATTAGTAGTTTTGTTGCCTCTGTAGGAAGGTTTCTTCGGACTGACTTGAGTTATCTTAGGTGAAAAAAACCGGTGCTTACAGTCCTATTATTTGACTTTTAAGCGAAAAGTCTGAATCCAGATTAACGCCAAGAAGTTTGACTGTTGTCTTTGGAATAATATCGCTGCTTGAAATGGAAATAGGTGAATTCTCAATGAAATGTTCCCGTTTGTTTGTGGCCGTCCAGAGAAACTCAGTCTTAGATGGGTTCAGCTTCAGTTTATTTGAAGACATCCAACGAGTTATTGCTTCTATACATTCAGCTACACGGATTTTGAGACTGTTGACTTCATTTGGAGTGCAGAAAAAATAAACTTGCTGATCGTCAGCGTAGCAGTGGGATAAGAGACCAAACGACTCGATTATTTTGGCGACATCATTTGTAAAAAGGATGCAAAGAAGTGGACCCAAAACGGATCCCTGGGGTACCCCTGAAGAAAGTGTTGCGAAGTTAGAGAGTTTATTTCCAACCTTCACGGCTTGCAAGCGATTGGATAGATATGATGCCAGCCAATTTTTGATGTCGGAACTCAAACCAAATGTTTCCTCCAATCTCTAAATGAGGAAGTCGTGATCAATCGTGTCAAACGCTGCACTCATGTCTACGAGTGAGATAAGTGCTAACTTACCTGACTCTATGGCTAGAGTTACATCTGACAGCATACGAAGAAGTCCGGTTTCTGTTGAGTGAAACCTTCTATATGCGGATTGTCGATTTGTTAATAATTTATTTGAATTCAAGTGACTGGTTATTGGGGCAGCAGCAATTTTCTCCAAGATTTTTGATACGAAAGGCAGATTTGAAACGTCTCGATAATTACCTAAGTTATCGGAGTCCAGTTGCAACTTTTTTAATATTGTAGTAACGACAGCTGATTTTAGTGGCTCAGGGAAATCACCTGTACTGAGAGATTTATTAAAAACGTGAACCAGGAATGGAGCCAAGACAATGGAACATTTTTTAATAACCAAGTTGGTATAGGGTCCAGACTAAACTGCTTATTTGGCGAACTTAAAATAATCTTTTTTACTTCTTCCAGCGTTGTAGGCTTAAAGGAAGACAAATTTCCTTTAGAATTAATAGAGAATATCGGTGGAGGGGCGTGAGATGTGAAGGTTTCAATTTTTTCCCGAAAAAACTTTGAGAAGGCATCCGGGGTAATATCTATTTTAGCTGGAACAGTGACTTAAGAAATAACAGTCTTTATTGAGTTCCAGAGACGCCGTGGATTGGCTCGCTCAGAGTCAATCTTTTCATTCCAGTATTCTGACCTTTTGGAATTTATTTTGCTCATATACTGTTTTTGAGCAAGGATCCACTCATCTCTTGAAGTCAATGCAGGGTTTTTCCTATATGACCTCTCTAATTTCCGCATAAGTTTCTTCTGGTTTCGGCATTCATCATCAAACCAGCCGTCAGACTTTCGAACTTTACGTGTTTTTGACGTTGTCGGAGCATATTTATTTAATAGACATAAAAGTGTTATATTGTACGTCTCGACAAGTTCTGTTGGCGTCTTTGTTTCCCAAAAATTGGGTGTAAATAAAAGAGTGGTCTGAAGTTCTTCCAGAAAATCACAAAAGCTAAATTTACGCCATTCCCTTGATATTATTGTTCTATACGGTATTTTAGGGGGGTTAAAATCAATATCAGTGCACACTAGCCGATGGTTCGATAGTCCTATATCACGAATATCTGCTAAGAGCGGTGAACCACTGTTCTTTGAAATAAGTATATCCAGTGTACCACCAGTATCGTGAGTTGGGACGTCGACCCATTGGCAGCATCCAAAGCTGGCTAATAAATCTAAGAATTTAATAGTGTTTGGTGATGTCACGCGCTCAAGATGAATATTAATGTCACCTGTAATAATGAGTGTGTCAGAGAGTCCGACTGAGAGTTCTAAAAAACGCGAAAACTCATTATAAAATTCTACAGAGATTAGTTTTGATCCGGGCTTATACCGTGCTGTTCACTTGATGTGAAGAAGACTCCACAAAACTCTTCAAGGAAAGTGCAGATCTCATTAGTTGCGCTCATACCAACTAACTTCTTGCTGAGTACTCTGTGCGAAACACCTCTGCCTCTTGTTATACCTCCTCGGCTTTTGAATGATCGCATCAATGTGGTTCTCCACACAACGTCCACTAAAATTTAGAGTCATTAAACTAATTGTTTTAGGAACTCTGCACATAAAAGAAATCCAAGTCCAAGTCCCACAATCTGTTACAAACAAAAGTGGTGTGTCAGTAATCTAGTAATAAGATAAAAACAGCTTTTTCTGAAAATGACATTTTACTAAAAAACTTAAAAGTGTTGTAAATATTTACTGGTTGGAGATTAATTTGCATATATGTATATATTCTAAAAGGAAATTAAATTTTTTACAACTTCTTGTGAATAATTTTTTTTCTTTGATGAATATTTTAGACGATATGAAGGAATGTTTGATGAAAAATGTAAGTTAAAATGATTTTTTTGAAAATATCTACATTTGTGGAGAGTGTAACTCAATAACGGCTAGGATTTCGAAAATTACGTATAAAATAAAAGTTGTAGATAATTTTATAAGCTTTTACTCATTTCCAGAAAATTTTCCTCTGCGACGCACCGTTTTTGAGATATATGTGTAAACCCGAAAATTGGGACCTTCTCCCCCCCCCCCCCCCTCCCCCTCCTAGCTCACCACCTAGACGTCAGGATTTTTAGTATGTTCACACCATAAGCACCCTAAACAAGTTTCTGAAGGATTCGCTTAGGTTCCTGCTCACGCACTCTACACCTCCTTTTGGACCATTCATTGACTGGACTATAACTAAAATGCTAGCTGAAAAATAGGTCATTGTGTTCGATGCTATTTAACCGATTTCAACCGATATTCAAAAAACTCTTTTTTCAAAATTGATAGTTTTCTTTGTTTCAACCATGTTTATTTTTTATTAAAATACCGACATGTTTCGGGAGCGATGCTCACTTCCTCAGGGCTTACTTAAAACCCCGAGGAAGTGAGCGCACTGTTTTAAGTAAACCCTGAGGAAATGTGTTTATTATAAATAATATACTTGGTCAAAACAAAGAAATCTATTAGTTTTGAATAAAATATTGCCACAAAGTACTCGTAAGTTTCCTGTGTTTGAAAAAAAATCTTTTTTTATATAACAAAAATTGAAATATTTGGATTTTTACACATTTTTAAGTTATATGGATATTTCATAAGGCTTGTTGATAGGGAAGCCAAATTGTGAGCTGAAAAAAATTTCGTGTACCCAGAAACTTGTAATACGAAAGCTGCGCAAATTTCATATCTCATTCATTTCAATTCCATGAAACACTAAGGACGGATTGTTTCAGAGAATTAGAGGATTTCATCAAATTTCAAAGTTCATTTTCAAAATCTGTGAAGGTTCTATTAACGTTCCATCATTATTGGCGGATGTTTCACATAACTGAAATAATAACAGAACTTGAATAGAACTTTCACAGAATTTGAAAATTAGCTTTTGTATTTGATGAATTGTTAAAATTCTGTTAAAAAAGTCGTCCTTACCTTTGGAACCTGATGAAGACGCCTTTGGTTTTGGAACGTATTGATATTTTTTTTTATTAAATAATGGTTTAAATAAAAAAAAACGAGGGTGGGCTGAAAAGTAATGCACACATGCTTGTACAGGGCGAACAAAATGACCTTCAGAAGCGCACCAGGTGGAATATGGAAGTGACATTTCTCCTCTATATGAATGTGCAAGTTTGAGATCAATTCGTTGAATTCATCCAGTGTATTTTTAGAAGCGGTAGAATGGAGACGTGTTTTAGTATTATGTCAACAAGGATGTTTATGGTGACGATGCTGTTGATAGGTCGACAGTAAATCGATCGGTAATGAAATTTCATGATTGAAAGCCAGAAAAAGCAATATTTTTTTATGAAACATGCAGCGGACGTCCGATCACTGATACAGACGATAAACAATCCAAACTAGTCCACGATTTGATTCGAAATGACTGGGAAATTACTCAAAAACGAATCACAAACCACTTTAGAATATCCAAGAAACGTGTCGGCTTCATTGTTAAACAATTAGGATACCGTAAAATTTGTGGACGATGGGTAGGTACCACATCCGTTTCACAGACGAGAACAAACAGCGTCGATTAGAGCCTCTTCAAAACCTGAAGTTTGAACTGATTCCACACCCTTCTGACTCCACCGATCTTTCGTCTTGTGATTTTTATTTTTTTCCTCTACTCGAGAGACACCTCAAGGGTAATTATTACACCTCGGAAGATGAAGTGAAGGCAGCTGTCAAGTCCTGGATTCAAGAAATGTCAGATGAATTTTTCAGTTACGTAATGAAAAAACTTGTTGAAATGCGTAAGCCTTAACGGTGGCTACGTTGAAAAATAAATATATGAGAATCGTACTTTAATATACCTTTTGCCCGATCTTTTTTTGTTGTTTATGTTTGTGTTTTACAAGCATGTGTGCATTACTTTTCAGCCTACCTAGTACATAATTTGTTCTTCATTTAATTTTTATTTTTATTATTGTGACAGTTGTTCGTTTGAGGCCGCTTTCAAACTGTTTTTGATAGGTAGTTAGTCAAACTGTCAATTTGATAATTAATAATGACATTAAACGCCAAAAGTACCTGACTTTATTATAAAATTAAAATACAGGCTATTATTACTAAAACACAAAAATATTAATTGCGAAAAAACACAGCTTTAAAATGCATTGGGTATATACAATATATATATACAATATATATATATATATATATATATATATATATATATATATATATATATATATATATGTATATACAATAATAACTCCCATTCTCAAATCAAAATCGTTGGACTCTACCTCGCAGGGTAGCTACAGACCGATTTCAATTGCCACCACCATCGCACGATTATTCGAACGTCTACTACTAAACCAGATCGGTCCCATCTTGGAAACTAAGGACAACCAAATGGGCTTCAAAAAGCAAACGTCTACCGATACTGCTATATTTACTGTGAAAAGAACCCTGGAATACTACGGGAATAAAAAGACCACCACGTACGCATGTTTTCTAGATCTGAGCAAGGCCTTCGACAGGGTTTCTCACCCTCTACTATGGGGTAAACTAAGGGAAAGAGGCATATCACCGGCGGTGATACATATCCTCGACTCGTGGCATAGACAGCAGGAAAACTTAGTAAGATGAAAAGATGGACTCTCCGAACCTCTCCTCCTGAAGAGCGGCGTTAGACAGGGAGGATGCATGTCCCCGATATTGTTCAACCTGTACATGGACGAACTCACTGACAGGCCAAACAATGCAGGGGTAGGCTGCCAAATTGGAGGACAGTTTCTGAACAACATCAGTTATGCGGACGACATGGTATTGATGGCACCATCCATAAGGGGCCTAAGTATTCTTTTAAAGATCTGCGAAGAGTTTGCTGAAGAAACAAACATGCAATACAACCCCACTAAAACGGCTCTACTGGTCGTAAGATATGGACAA
Source organism: Limnephilus rhombicus (assembly GCA_929108145.2). Classification (NCBI taxonomy): domain Eukaryota; kingdom Metazoa; phylum Arthropoda; class Insecta; order Trichoptera; family Limnephilidae; genus Limnephilus; species Limnephilus rhombicus. The sequence goes on from OV815278.1 coordinate 29,205,813, forward strand.
GGACCAAAAAATATTCCTCCAGCTACCCTGAATGGTGTGAACCTGCAGGTGACTGAAGGAACTAAATACCTTGGACACATAATCACCAGTAATCTGATGGACGATGACGACATCGATAGGCAAAGAAAAGCTCTCAGTGTAAAAGCTAACATGCTCAGTAGAAGATTCCGCCTTTGCAGTACTGCTGTAAAAAGGACGCTCTTCCTTTCCTTCTGCGCAACACTGTATACGTGTGAACTCTGGGCAAACTACAAGAAGAGTAGTATAGAAAGACTTCGGGTTCAGTATAACAACGCCTTCCGCATAATTTTTGGTCTCCCCAGATATTGCAGCGCTTCCTGGATGTTCACGGAGGGGCGAGTTCCTGGCTTTGCAGCCCTTATTAGATCCAGGGTGGCAGGAATTAGGGAAAGGATAACCAGCTCTGGAAACATCCTCGTCATGGAAGCCCGCCTCAGTCCATCATCCAGTATTGATGCACACTGGAGAAAAATACTGGCTCCTTACGTGCTCACAGAATCCTGAAAGCTTAATATTATTATTTCTTTTGTTTTTCCTTTTACTATTATTAGCTTATTATCTTTTTTTTGTTTCGTGTACATTCATATCCACCTTCTTTTTCTTTTTTTCCTTTCAAATACTTTGTACATGTATGTGTATATTACCCTTATGGAATGTGTGGGATTGCACTCTCCTCCCCACATACTGGAATAAACACTTATTTATTTATTTATATGGGAAATTTAATTTTCATATGTAAAAAAAATTCACTTTGCATAATTAAATAAGTGCCTACCTACTATCTTATTGCACATATATGTTCAATTTATATTATTTGATAACGGCATTAACATTCATAGTGGCTTTGATACCTCTTGATGATCATTACTCAAAGTCGTTCAAATTATTTAGAAACCGTCATTTTTCGACACTCTTCCTCTAAATGTCATTCAATACAAGATTCTCCGCCCGAACTCAACCAAACTTCATCAATTAGGTTCAAACTTCACCGTCGCATTTTAGCAATATTACATGGTCGTACCACGGTTTCGTGAAATAATTTGTATGTAGATCTTAAGGCATTTATGCTGGTTGCATTTCTAATACGGCCCCAAGCTTTTGGCTCATTACCTCAGAGTGATCACTGCTCTAGGGAACCGAGGAAAAAAGTCTCAAATTGCTTTCAAGCGATAATGGCCCTTAATTACAAGGCGGGTGATAATATAGCTCGTTGCTAACTTCGTCGGATCTTAGAAGGAGATGGTGATTGATGACCCCAAGGGCGAAAATTACTCTACAGCTTCGAGATATCATTTAAGGAGCCATTCCGGGCAAAAACAAGGAACTATTAATGGGATTTCAAACAAAGACCAGGATTGATGTGATGAAAAAAATGTATATTTTTTTATAAAGAAGTTGTACTTTTATTAGTTGGTACTCTTCTGCACCGAATCGATGTGAAAGTACGATTAATTATGCACGTATCAAAAGCCTCGATGACACGCGGCGAGTTTACAAGCTACTATCTGGGAAATTCACTATCTGTTAGTAAACTCGCCCAGTGTCATCGTGTTACTTGCTAACTAGCAGCGACTAGCAGATGGTTGACAATCTACGAAAAAAAAATTAAAGGTCGTCAACTTTACTCGCCTACACGCTTGCTCCGCTTGCTCGTGATTGGTTTATTTATGTTAAACAGCTGATTTCGACTGTCAAACATCTGAAGAATTAGTTCACGCAGGCGTCGTTATTCTTGTTACTGGCGCTAGCAGCGGCCTCAGTTTCCTACGCTTCTGAGCGAGTGGACAGTTTTGTGTGTCATCATGACAATCTCACTCGCCGATTTACCCGCTTTTAAACTTAGTAGATAGTAGCTTGTAAACTCGCCGTGTGTCATCGAGCCTTTAATATTTATTTATGAATCTTCTTCCCTTTAGGGGTGATCATAAAAATAAATGAGTAATTAATATACCTACATATTTATTTATTTAATACAAACGGCATAAGTATGCATACTTATGCCGTTTGTATTAAAGTATAAGTAGTAACTATAAGAATTATTAACACTAATTACATGTCACAAAATCATATGAATAATATTAGTAGGTAATAATAAAAAAAGTGTATGTATATGTATTAATTGAAGTTAATTGAAGTGACACCAGAGATACATTTACATGCAAAAATCTATAATACAAATAAAATTAATATTAATTAAAAAATGTGAAAGCATGGCCTTCTTGTACCTACCTTCCATGCAGTTAAATAGATCTACCACATCTGCATATATCTATTAGTAACTTCATGCAACCTAGGTACAAGCGAATGTTGCGTACATTCACTCCGATAATTGTTGCATTTAAAAAGGATTTTAGAACAAGTGGTTCTCCTGGAAATATGAAATTCAATAAGCTTAGTTAAATCAGGACTGTCTATTCCACCATTTACAATTTTGAACGTAAATATTAAGTCGCATATAATTCTTCGATCTGAGAGTTCAAATAAATTTAATTCTTTCATCAAGTAATTATAATTTATGTTTTCAATGGGAATACTGAGTTTAAAATTAATGTGTCTTAGGAATTTGTGTTGAATTTTTTCGGTTGAATCTGATTGTGTTTTAAAATGGGAGGACCAGATCGAGGAGTTATATTCGACTTGACTACGTACTAAGGATGTATACAAAATTTTTAAAGTTGAAATATTCCTGAAACCTCTGGAATTTCTACGGATGAATCCAAGCATTTTGATTCCTTTATTATATATTGAGTTTATACGGGATACAAAGTTTAAAATAGAGTCGAAAGTTATGCCCAGGTCATTAATTTCTTCGACAGAGGTAAGGATAGAGTTGTTAAGTTCATACGGATGAATAATTGGTTGACTTATTCTGTAAAAACTTATCGAATGAAACTTATTTATGTTCAGATAAAGTTTGTTAAGAGAACACCAATTAATTAATTTGTTTAAATTATTTTGTAGTCAGGAACAATCTTCAGCGGTTTTGATGATTTTAAATATTTTTAAATCATTTGCAATTTATTAAAACGCATTTACAGTTTTTGGATTCAGTTTATGGAAATCATGCCACGTAAGTACACAGTAGGTAAATAAACTTTATTATTGGAATAATTTCCCCATTAAACGCTGATCACGTGATCACATATTTTGGCTCAATTAATTGGCTCAATTGTGAGCCATGAAGCTTTTAAATATTTATTAGTGTTAGCAAATAATTATATGATTTTTATATATAATGATTTTTCCATTTTTTTTATAAAATATTCAACAGGAGTCTTATTTTATATGAGTAAGATTTTTTTTAAATGTCAACGCGCAAAAGGCCAGTAGGACTATTACATACCCAATTGGGGATGAGGTGATGGTAAATGGCATGGGCAGAGAAGGAGATGAAGGGTATCTATAAGTACCTGGCTATTGAGATTTGGTCAGCAAACGTGGCCAATGCCATTTCAAAAGCTAAAATAAAAATTTTGTTAAATGAAGACACTCGATCGAAAATCAGAAAACAGAAAAATCATAAAAGATATGGGCTCATCTTGGACTCGAACCCAAGACCTTCGGCTTTCCGGGTCGCAACTCTACTAACTTATCTAATGTGCCCTATCCGATTCGGTCATTTTTAACTATATCGTACTTCGACTAACTACCAACATTGCCTTCATTTTCTTAACGCATAATTTATTGGCTGCTGTCTTTATGTATGATTGCAAGATTCAAACCCGAACTAAATGTTATCTAGAGAGTGTCGGGATAAATTTTTATCCATTTTATTTTTAACATGCGACATCTATTGACGTTCTGCAAGTCTAGATTATTTATTTTTAATGTTTATTTTCCATTAATAATAACATTTATTTTTTTAAATATTTATAAAATTTTCGACTAATTTTTCCGTATTATAGGTAACTTCCCTTTTTTTGGAAACAATCGTTCTAAGAAGTGATTTGTAACCTAGATAGCGTTTCGGATAAAAATATCAGATTTTATTTTTTTATGGAACAATGGTTTGAAGAGAGGTTCTAGGTTCGTGTCCCAGTTGCGACCATTATCTTTTTCATTTTTCTGTGTCTTGTTCTCTTTCATACGTTCGTTTAGATTATTAGTGTTCTTCTTCTTCTTTGCGTGCCGTATCAGGTCCCCCCGACGTTGGCGATCACTCTTGAGAATGTCTCTCTGTCTTGCGCTGCCCGGAATAGCTCCTCCACACTTCTAATGCCGGTCCACTCTCGTATATTACGCAGCCAAGACATTTGTCTCCTACCAGGCCCTCGGCGACCCTCTATCTTGCCTTTCAATATCAAATGGAGCAAGTGATACTTCTCCCCTCGAAGTATTTGACCCAGATATGAAATTTTCCTGATTTTTATTAATGTAAGCAGTTCTCTATCTGCTCTAGCCCGCCTGAGAATTTCTGTGTTGGTAATCATGTCGGTCCATGGGACTTTGAGCATTCTCCGGTGAAGCCACATTTCAAAAGCCTCTAACCTGTTCGTGGTATTTACTTTCAAGGTCCATGTTTCACATCCATAGAGCAAGACCGACCACACATAACATTTTAGCATTCTCTGCCTTATTTTTAAGCTGATATTGTCATTGCAGAAGAGGGATTTCATTTTAATGAACGCAGTTCTTGCTGCTTCAATTCTGCATCTAACCTCCACATCTGGGTCAAGAGTCTCCGTGAGAATACTGCCGAGGTATCTAAATCTTTCCACCTTTCGACATTGCAACCATTTAACAGTATCACTGATTCAGAGTGATCTAGTCGTCCAAATATCATCCATTTAGTTTTATTGACGTTGATTGTTAGGCCCAGTTGTTCACCAGCATTATTAACAAGATTAGTGTTATTTACATAATTATTTATATTTATTTTTATTAATTTAACGGACTGATTAGCAGCTGTACAGACACAAGCGTAGCTTAATTTGACCCCCCTTTCCGTAAAATTTATAAAGAGGAACTTTTGCTCGGCCGGTTTCGGCCCGTTTCATACAAATCTTAATTTTGGATTTTAGATCAAAATACCCAACCAAACTGAAAAATTATTTTTGTAATCAAAAGGTAGGTAAAATATCTAGTACGGATGTGCGATACTTTATTTATTTTTTGCTTTAAATTATAAGATATAGGCCATTATAGATTTTAGTGTTTCATGATTTTAGAGGCAACTTTAAAAAATTATTTCTAAGTAAAAGAGAAACATTTAAAAATACTGTTTTACTTTATTAAAGAAATACGACGAAATATAAAATAAAAATTAATATAAGAAACCATTTTTTTATTGGTGCCCTTTTTTACTCATTTAAAGTACGCTCTAGCGTGTTTAAATAGCACTTTATGGAACGCGCGTTTTTTAAAGTTACCATGGCAACATCAACAAATCAACAAAATGTGAAGTCTTCTTAGCAACGTCATCCTTGCTAATTGCCTTCATGAATGCATGCACTTTCACAAATGATTTTAAATCAACCCCTTTATTTATCTTCAACAGACATTGCAATTTCGAATGTATGGCCCACATAGTCGATGCTTTGTACTGTTCCGACATTTTCTGAAGGTAAGCAAGCACAACTCGTTCATCTACATCTACTACGTTTTGCTCCTCCATCCATGTTATGAACCTTTCATATTCTTTTTTTATAAACGTCTTTGGATTTTTCAGGTATTAACCGCGATTCTGCTTTGGTATTTAAATTATCAATGTAAGAACTCATTTTACAACACACAATAACTAGTAAAAACTGTGATGTCAACTATTAATCTTATGTGACAGATTGCAAATTAATGTTTGTGTTTTTCATTTCCATGACAACAAGATATTGTGATGTCACATCACGAATTCATTAATAGTTCTTATTTCCAAATTTTTAATAACAATATCAATATTTATGTTTTCAAAGTGTACCAATAAAAAAAATAGCTTAAAGTATTCGTGGATAACTGGTCTTTGAAACACTTGATTTATTTCGAGCACTCGGCTACGCCGTCGTGCTCGAAAAATCGCGCGTGTTTTAAAGACCTGTTTATCCACTTATATTTTAATATACTATTTTGAATGGTGTAATTTTAAAATACATTTGTCGCTTATATATTAAAATTACTTCCCAAAAATGCATTTTTAATGAGGTTTAATTTTTTATTTCATTTTTGAACATTTTTTTAATTTTTTTAATAAATACTCATAAACAATTGTCCAAGTTGCCTCTAAAATCATGAAACCTGAAAATCTTTAATGGCCTATATCTTATAATTTAAAGCAAAAATAAAGAAAGTAGCTCACATCCGTAGTTGATATTTAATATATATTTTGATTACAAAAATAGTTTTTCAGTTTTAATCTCAAATCCAAAATAAAGATTTGTATGAAATGGACCGAAACCGGCCGCGCGAACGTTCCACTTTAGACCGTCATAAGGCCCATGAAAGTATTTCAACTGTGACAGAAATTCAAGATAGAATCAATTTAATTATCTACCGAAACATTGCTGTTTTTGCTGCCACTTCACACTGTCAAACTCACCGCCAAGTGGATGATCTTTGGTGTACTAATGCTTTTGTCATTCATCTACCATCCACATTCTACCTTTACCGGGTCCCGGGAGTGACAGACGCGTGGCGGTGTGATTTTTGACATGTTGCTCTCCTCACAGCAGCACCGGCGATATCCATCCTCGTCCTCTCTTTCGTATGCCGCTAATTGTGCGGAAATGTTGCGTCCGTCACCAGGAGTGATCTTCAAAGAGACTCTTTGAAAGAGTGGATGTTGGCATAACTGTAGAAGCAGGTCAAGCTATCTCTCGAAACTAAAAACAAGAATTAACATTAATAATACGAAAAGTTTGGTTCATTTTAATTTTTTTATTTTTTTTATTAACTCCACATAGAATGCCCCAAGGGAATCAGAGCTTATGACATCTTTAGGGATGCTGTATCGTGGGTTTTTTGAGAAAATGAAGAAGTGATCCTGGGTATTGACAAGACCCGTGCAGAAGGAGAAAGGAAATGCAGAAGATCGCAAATGATTTAAAATATATTGCTTTACTGCACGACTTCGCCCGAAAGCCCGCCGTTCGAATTTTTTTGCATTTTGGTAATGCACACAGATTTTTCTACAAAATAAGTAATACAATTTTCCGTCCTAATGTAACATTTTTATTATAGTATTTTTTTTAAATCCAAACAATCTATAAACTACCCACCTGTAATGTATAATGTATTTTGTGTACCTTTTTTTACAAATTTTGAAATGTGCGTCTTGCCATATTGGCTTACTTTTGCAAGAGATTTCGAACAACTTCTCGTAAGGTGTATAAGTGGAGTGAAATTAGGACAAAACCAATTAATTTTGTGAAATAAAACAATTACTTTGTTTATAACCACAAAATTTATTTAATTTATAACGACTGACCGGTTTCGCTTAACACAAGCATTTTAACGGTACAAAATTAAACTAATTAAAAATACAGAAAGAGACAAAATATAACGTAGAATACAGGAACATAAGTGTAAATAACCCGTAAATAAGTTGCAGGTATACCCGTCCGTTACTCGAAATTACAATATGAAATATATATCTTAAAATTATTTAGGTATACAATATATGTTATGGGTATTTAAGATGTTAAGCACTCAAAGTTTTTTTATTCAAATTTAAGTCGTTGTACATAGTATATTGTCCTCCGTTTTGCCGATAATATCGGGAGCACATACGGCTCGAGGAGGTATGAAATGGTTGAATAATGAACCACACACATAAAGATGCTACCGAGTGCATAAAGATAGCGCTCTCGGCGTGACCACTCGATCCAAGAACAACTTGGTATTATTTTGTGTTATTTACATTTACGTATCTGCTAAAGACAATCAGACTCTAAAGATATTCCAAGAAGTAATAATAATAATAGCTGCTGGGGATAGGTTAAGGATTAATATTATTTCTAAAAGCAGTGTTTACTTGGTTGGAATTTCTCTACTTGTATTTCAAAATATGCTTTAAAATTCTCATGCCCTTTACTAGGCAGTTACGGCTTATGATTACACAGCAATACATAATAAACTAAAAATACTTATTTCGGCTGTTAGTGGCATGGATAAGTTTGTTAGTGATGTGGTAGGTGACATATTTGTAAAAAATACTGCTTTCGATTATGTGAGTGTCCCATCTACAATAAGAAAACCATGTAGCAATCAAAATAGCACAAAATCAATAATTATTTATTTACATATTAATAGTCAACCACGTGAAAATTAAGTAACTGCCAATATACTAATTAGTTTTTACAATTATGACACTGGTCTACAACATCGTTGGATATACTGTGTGGAAGGACTTGTCAAGAAAGTGTATTCAATAATAAAATGCGGTTTCATTTTTAGGGGAAATTCAGTAAATGCCAAAGATGTTTTTATCATACAAAAAAGATGCATAAGAAAAATAACAAACTCTGCTCGTCTGGATACATGAAGACCTATGTTTAAAAATCTGAAAATTCTGACAGTCACAGACTGTGAATGTATAATATAATGGAGTTATGCATGTTAGTGCGATCATCTGTAGTCAAGTTCACACAGAAAAACTCAACACATAAATACGCTACAAGGTTCACAGAAAACTTATTAATACCAAAAGCAAACAAAACAATATTCCAAAAAGGACCATATTGCATGGCCCTTAAAGAACCTATGCACGACAACCTTCCACATAACATTAAACAAATACAAGACACACAAATTTAAATCGTCATTAAACAATTTCCTTATAAACAAATGTCATTACACCTCATGTGAATAGGTACCTCACATAAATGAAACAACTATTTTTGTATTTTTTTTGTATTTTTATTATTTGTATAAACATTATAATATTCTTCTTTGTATAAACATTATAATATTCTTCTTTGTAAAAACATTATAATATTCTTCTTTGTATAAACATTATAATATTCTTCTTTGTATAAACATTATAATATTCTTCTTTGTATAAACATTATAATATTCTTCTTTGTATAAACATTATAATATTCTTCTTTGTATAAACATTTTAATATTCTTCTTTGTATAAACATTATAATATTCTTCTTTGTATAAACATTATAATATTCTTCTTTGTATAAACATTATAATATTCTTCTTTGTATAAACATTATAATATTCTTCTTTGTATAAACAATATAATATTATTCTTTGTATAACATTATAATATTCTTTTTTGTATAAACATTATAATACAACATGCATGTGGTTAGCTGGAAGAAATGGGGTCTACCCAAAAGCTCTACCTTTTGTATTTTTTATTTGTACACTAAATATTTTTTGATTAAATTTGATTTGAAAAAGGAAGAAGAGGAAGTTCGGGGAAGGAAAAAGGTTCGAGGGGTGGGTTGGATTTCGGGGGTCGGTATGTCAAGGAGAGACGGACGTATAAATCCATTCCTCCCATTGCGATGAGAGTACTGCTGGAGAGGTCATAAGGTCTCCCTAACTAAGGTCTCTCCCGATCCGGCCCACTACGCAGCAGGTAGGCAGGCGCAACCGACGACAAGACCCGGACAAACCTCACTTGGGGTACCCATACCGGCCTCCCAAAAGAACTATAGTTCCCATGAGAACAATAATAACGTATAGTATATTGTACTTTTAATAATATTTATTTGCTAATTATTAATACGTACACTGTTGTTAATTGTGGTGTTCTATGGTTTTCTCTGATGAAACAATACTTCTCAGATGATCGGGAGATTCGATGATACTCAGTTCGTCAGATCGTGTTTATTTATCGTCTTGTTTACAATGAACTAACTGGAAAAAAAAAACTAACTAACTAGCTAACTTTATCTAACTGGATTTAACGCCCGTTCTATGGATACAGTGCTGCATGAGAACTCGCCACTGAAGGGGCCCAGCTGCCGATCGCATTTCATCTGCTGTTTCCTTAACCGTTGGGGAATAAGACACAAACGGGCGACTCTCTCCTATAGTACATCTTTACATCTGTTGAGACACCTCAACTGACATCTGTTGAGACATCTAAGTGTAGTTTATGGTCAGACCGAAAGCCATTCACATTTTTTGTTGGTACTTGCCAATTTATTTGAGATTTATTGTATTACTTATGTTCTCTATTTTATGCAGGTGCTTATAGGTTTTTACAGATGCAATGCCGCCTCATGGAGCCTCATGAATGAGTTTTTCTATTGACCTGTTTAATTTATCTTTGTCTTACTAACCTATTTTTTGCATTTTGTTTTTCCTGTTAAGCGCTTGCATACTGCTTACTAACAACGTATGCATGGACACTGGAGGTCTAGATTCGTTCAAAATAAATAAATGTAACTTCGTTTAACAAAAAAATTAGAATCTTAAGGAGAGCCTTGAAGGAGTAACCATCTGTTACTTATACCAGGGCGGGTAAGAGGTGGATAAACTCCACTGTTGAGACATCTCAAAACTACTTATAACTACGTATACTAACGACATCTGTTGAAAGATATTGAAACTACATAATTCATCACATAGTATAAAATGAAGTCGCTTAAAATGTATGTGCGATTTAATCTTTTAAACTACGCAACGGATTTTCATGCGGTTTTCACCAATAGATAGAGTGATGCAGGAAGGATTATATGTATAATACATGCTTATTATAGTCGAGAAAAGCCGAGAAATTCAAATATTCAATTCAGGCAGCGGGCAGCGGGCAGCAGGCAAGCGGGTGGTGTGGATTTTATAAAGGTTGGGTAATGGCGTTGTGTTTCGTTAGCCACAGCAACGTGTGGCCGGGTCTGCTAGTAATTCATAATTCGTTAGATATTGGAATTTTATGCATACACGATCGATAAGATAAACCTCACTTCCTGCGTTAGTTACGCCAATGAAAATTACATATTGGTACATAATAATCAGGCGTAGTTAATTAGTTCAACGTATCTCTAAAAGAGTTTCACGGGAAAGGTGCAACCTAAAATTTAACTCCTTTAATTTTGGCAACCGATAAAGCGCTTCCGCAAGGCGATGGCCATTAATTCAGTGGTAACAAATGGCCGGCCCGCGGCCGCGAACAGCCCACGATGCATAATATAAATAACAAAAAGGAGCACTTTATCAGCGCATAAATTTAGCATACATTACGTTCCAGGGCCCGCGGGAGAAACGACGGCCCTAACAAATGGCCGATGGGCCGATTAGCGGACGCGGGCCCGAGATGATAACGTCTACCGTGAGCCCACGTCGTGGCCGTATTAAGGAAAATAAGGAGATATTTTTGCATTCCGTCCTGCCCTACACCTCGACTCGTTTCAAACCACTGAAAGTGTTTTGAATCAACGAGCCATTACCAATATTCGTTGTACCTACTTGTTATTTTAACACAAATATCAGAAAATATATTTTTTACAGCGCCTATTTTTCAACCTTCCTCGTCAAACAATATTTTTTTGAGAAATTTATTTATTCTAAAATGTTAGTATAATAGATAAAATAGTAATATTTCAGGTGTTAAATATATTTCTAGTAACATTTAATTTTTTTAAATTATAATTTTAGTTCTAAGAATTCCAATTTGAGAGGAAGGGTATCACCGCCCCGGGAATCATTCATCGGAGAATCAACACCTCTGCTATAGGTTACTCCAAGTCGTCCGCTGCGTTTGGTGTCTTAACAGTGGTTCCAAGTAAGTTCCAGGTCCCAGTGGGGTAAGATTTCTCCAGATCTTGTTGGCGGGTGCATCTGACCACCAGCTGCGTGGTGGGCCGGATCGGGAGAGGTCAGTTGAAGGAAACCCCTTTCACCGGAGTGGGAAGGATGGATTCATACGTCGTTCCTGGATACACCGCCCGAATCCTACCCACCCCTGATCATACCTTTTTTCTTACAAGTACGTCCTCTAATTCCTTTAGTTAACCCTCCACATAGCATTCCCAAAGATGACAGATAACAATATTAATATTAGGGCAATCATTTTTCTCAGGGTCTCCTGTGTGGAGTTAAAAATTGTACTCCCATTAAATTCTATGCTTGTATGTATGTATGCGAAGGACGGTCTTGCATATTTAATTACTAGCTGGGTTACCCGGCTTCGCTCAGGACAACATTCGAGAGTGTTCTGGAATGTATCCCATTGATGTTCTCGATTTCCTATTACCGAACATTCCACAATTTTCCAGAATGTTCCGGGATGTTCTGGAATGTGGTGGAATGCTCAAGAATGCTCTGGAATGTTTTGAACTGTTCTAAAAAATTTCGAGGGGGCGATACTTCCAGCCCTTATATTTTTAAGTGCACGCCCTTCAGGTAAAAACGGAACTTTCTTCATGGAGAGAAGGTTGGCACACAATCTAACTCCATTTATACGATAACGGTTAAGTGGTAGCCCGGCACATTGTACACTTTTGTAATAATGTATATTGAAGATTAAGATTATCCAAACTTCTAGAACTTTCCAGAACCTTCTAGACTCACCGAGATACTCCGCCACTCATTTCTGAAAGCATCTAGAACTTTCTCCTTCCATAACATCATAGAGCATTAGAGAACCTTCAAGAACTATCTAGAACCTTTCCGACTCACTGACACACTCCATCGCTCCTTCCAGAACTTTCTATAGCTTTATCGAGCCTTCTAGAACTTTTAAAAACTTTCTAGACTCACCGAAATACTCCGTCACTGCTTCGAGAACTTTCTAGAGCTTTATCGAACCTTATGGTACTTTTCATAAACTTTTAAACTCACCGACATACTCCGCCCCTCATTCCAGAACTTTTTACAGCTTTATCTAACCTTATTGAACTTTCCAGAACTTTCTAGACTCACCAACATACTCCGCCCTCCTGCCAGAATTTTCTACAGCTTTATTGAACCTTCTAGAACTTTCCCGAACCTTCTAGTCTCACCGAAATACTGCTCCACTCCTTTCAGAATTTTTTAAAGCTTTATAGAAACTTCTAGAACTTTACGGAACCTTCTTGACTCACCGAAATACTCCGCCACTCCTTCCAGAATTTTATTTTCTTTTTAATATATGTTATTTCATTAATTAGCATTATAAACAGTGTTTATAAATTCATATATGACATTGTTAAGAATATGTATGTCATAGACCAATAAAATAACGAAAAATTGAAATTTAGAACCATAATACAAAAATACACAACAATACATATAATGTATCTTCTTACATAAATCCACAAAAAGTGGTTAGTGAAATTTTTCTACGGTTAACATTTAAATTTTAATGGATATCAATAATTTAAAGTCGAACTGCTAAAAAAAGTAACAGAGGAAATAAGGTGAACCAAAAAAAGAAAGAGAAATAAATAAATCAATGAAATGTTAATTTTTAGTTAAACATGTGGTATTCGATCGAGTGTTATTTTTTAATGAATGCTGTGAATTTATAAAGGTTAGTGTTAAACACATCGATATTTGGACACAATCTATTGAATGTGCTTCTTCTTATAAATATATTTTCAAGATAATTTGTGTTGCTTTTAGGAATATTAAATGTGTCCGGACATCGAGTACTCTTAATGGACATCTGAAATTAATATTTTTTAGTAAGTATGGGCTATCAATGTCTCTGATATCTCGGCGTTGATCAAGAGATTTAAGGTTTATGGGGACATAGTTTTGATCATTTCGCATGCGATAAGAGACATGTTTCATAAACTTATTCTGAGCTCTTTCTAGATTTGTTTTGTATGTAGAACAATGCAGAACTTTGTACAGCTTTAATGAACCTCAGCTTTTCGGAACCTTCTAGACTCACCGACGAACTCCACCACTCCTTCCAGAACTTTCTGCAGCTTAATCGAACCTGACAGAACTTTCCGAAACCTTCTAGACTCACCGACATACTCCGCCACTCGTTCCAGAATTTTCTACAGCTTTATCAAACCTTCTAGACTCTAAACCTTTCCGGAACCATTATATTACATATTCCGCCACCCCTTTCAGAACTTTTTACAGCTTTATCGAACCTTATAGAACTTTCCGGAAGCTTCTTCGCCACTCCTTCTGGACTTTTCTACAGCTTTATCGAACCTTCTAGAACTTTTCGGAACCTTCTAGACTCACCGACGAATTCCACCATTTCTTCTAGAACTTTCTGCGGCTTTATCGAACCTTCTAGAACTTTTCGGAACCTTCTAGACTCATCGACGTACTCCACCACTCCTCCCAGAACTTTATACAGCTTTATCGAACCTTCTAGACCATTCCGGAACCATTATATTACATATTCTGCCACTCCTTTCAGAACTTTTTATAGCTTTATCGAACCTTATAGAACTTTCCGGAAACTTCTAAACTCACCGACATACTCCGTCACTCCGTCACTCCGTCACTCCGTCACTCCTTCCAGAGCTTTTTACAGCTTTATCGAACCTTATTCATGAAGCTTCTAGACTCCCCAACATACTTCGCCACTTGTATCTGAGTTTTTGCGTTCCGCACGTTTTTTGGCCTTTCTTTTATAATATAAATATATTGATTACAATTCATCTTATTTTTGTAAGTTTAATTTAAAAATTTTCGAAAAATTAATTTTGAATTTGATTTGAGTTTTCATTAATTTTTTTAATGTATTTTGAAATCGAAGTTATTATTAAGGAATCTTATATTTTCTGGTAATATAATAAAGAATTTTGTTCCAAGGCATTTGTTTACATTAAAAAAATTTGGACATCGAAATCGGTGACATTTATTTTTACCTGAGATTTCGTGGCCTTAGTTCTTAATTGCCCAAAGTTCCATTTTGGTTTTTGTTCAATCTTCATGTTCAATTTATAAAATAATGGTTAATCACTTAACTAAGCATTATTTAAACCAATGAAACCTTTACCTTGAACACCTATCATAATAAATTTTTCATTGAAATAATGAAAGAAAACCTCCTCCCGTAAAATTTTCTAATGGTCATTTGGACAATTAAGAACTAAGGCGACGATTTGTTGTGTTTTCGATTTGTGAGGTTTTATTTAAAATATCTTCTTTATGTACTTATTTGAAAAGTTGCATGGTATAGGAATAGAGCATTTAATTTGCTGACTTTAAATTCTTTACAAATAGATTATGAATGATTTAAAAATGATTTCTATGAATTATTTTAGTTACTAATTTTAGTGCAATGTAAATAGATTCTATAAGATGGATGAAAATGGCATGTTTGACAATGTAATGCAAATGGCAAGTGGTGTATTTGGTAAAATATAAATATGGGTAGATGAAACATTTTGGATTACCATAATATAAAAAAAAATTATGCACGTGTCTAGTACAGTAGTCGAAAGTTCCAATGGTAACCGACGAGTTCATCGAAAATCAATTCATCGAAAGCAAATTCATCGAAAACGAGTTCATCGAAAATCAATTCATCGGAAATCAATTCATCGAATGATCAATTCATCGAATCGCCAATTCATCGAAAAACATTTTTTCTGTAGATATCAGAGCTGTTAAAATTAAATACCCAAAAAGGTCTGTTTAACTGAGTTAAATGTGTTAAGCAACTGTCAGTTTCGTAGTGACAATGTAAAATTTATAGGTTATCTCTTCGATTTCCGATTATTTGATTCTGCAAAAAAGGGATATCTAAGGAACGGTGACCAGACTACTCATAATGAAACCAACTCATAAACAAATCAGAAAGGTCATTAAGAGTGATGATAAAAAAATATTTAAAAAGTGGTTAAACAGGTTAAGTTAGGTAAGGTTAGGTTAGGTTAGGTTAGGTTAGGTTAGTTTAGGTTGACCAATGCTTTTTTAACTTCTCGGTCCGCTCGGCATTTCTCTCAAATATCAACAAAATATATTTTTTCGATGAATTGGCGATTCAATGAATTGATCATTCGATGAATTGGTTTTCGATGAACTCGTTTTCGATGAATTTGCTTTCGATGAATTGATTTTCGATGAATTGATTTTCGATGAATTCGTTTTCGATGAACTCGTCGTGAACCAGTTCCAATAGCATACGACTCAATACAGACTTAGTTAGAGTGAGGTAAAAATTAAAATGCAAAAAATAAATCTACCTTGTGAAGAAACAAGGAACAATAATGACAACACATCATTTTCTGTAATAAACTACATATCGTCAGTGCAATGCCAACATCGAGAATTCGCATTTTTGCCACTTTTGAATATGCTCCGTTTAATTTTTTTCCTTTTAAACGGGGTACACCATGCCATTTACTTATCATTGCACGTTATTACATTTAAATGAGAGATTCATTTTAGCTGGTTTAATAATAATAATATAAAACGATGTATGATCAATTCTACAGTTCACACATCTATATCTCCAAATTATGTTTTTGCGGATTCGCGACTTTGGCATTGAGCCGACGCGCGACGATATATATTGTGTTCTGAATAAAGTAAAGAAAAAATATTTACCTACTTATTTTGTCTTATTTTATTTAGATAGGTGCCTTAGCCATTCAAATCTTAAAAATAATATTAGTGGTTTAGTCGAAATTCAACATTTAAAATCAGTCTGATATCGTTTTATAAAATTTTATTCACACAATACAAGTAGCTATATAAATTAAAACGCTTAAACTTAAACCCACCGAATATTAACATGTTTATTCTAGAGAAAATAGTTATTCAGAAACTAGATAAAAATACATTATAAAAATGGGAAATACTTACTTTGTCTCACCCAAATTGCTTTGTTCATTCAATTACGACTTTCATAAAGTTTTAGAAAGAAAGTATCAAACATGACAAATAATCAACCGTTGTGATTGCATTTAACACATTCAAAACAAATATACTTTTTAATCTTGTTGATTTGCCCATACGAGACCATCTTGTATCCACCCATTCATTGAGGCAATATCTGTGAATACTGCAGGGTACAGTGGATTGCCACACTCCTTCTCCCAGGCTGCTATTCCTACGAGGACTCCTTCAACCACGAAGGGACCTCCTCCGTCAGGTCCACAGGTAGTCACGAGCGGGTTGACCCTCGCGCACAACATTTTCTTGGTGATAACGAGATCTTCTATGTACATTTGGGCGCATTGTCCATTGTCTACTACGGTCAGGTTTGCTATCTGAAGGTCTTCCACTTGTTCGTTGACTCCCTAGAATAAAAAAAAACATATTTTTTTGTAATTTGGGTAGGACTTCTATGGGAAAGACTTTTTATTGTAAAACCAAATACTGAGACGTGTAAGTTGGCGGTAGCGTAAAAATTGTATTAACTTTTTTATTTAAATGTATATCATGATAGTATTTGATCTAATACATACTCTTCGGGTCACATGGTCTCGTTGCCGAGTTGCGCCGAAGGTGACCGAAGGTAGATTTACAAATCTTTAGGTTTTCAGGAGCTCTTCAGGAGCAGAAGTATTATAATAATTATATTACGATAATAAACACTGTGTTATTCAGATCCTACTTCTACCAATAAAGCATCCTATTGTTTATAAAAATAATAAGCACCGGAGAACACAAGTCCCAGTACTTACTGGTTGCGCCAGTTTGAATTTAAATCATTGTTGTCTATGATAGTAACTGAGTAATAGCTTTATTCCCTTATTCCAATTCCTACCTATATAAATGCCGAAAACAGTGTGCTTTGTTCGCTTTACTTGCACCTGAGTAGTGTTGTTACACAAAAACTGTGAACCGCCTGTGATATACGCAAAATTTCTTATTGTATTTGAACTGCCCGCTGTGAAAGCATCGTAATTGCCGTGTATTATTTGTATTTCGTTTGACCCGCACCACGGAAATCGCTAAGGATCGATCACAAGAGTGTAATATTGTGAACCCGCTATATTTCGAACCGCAACGTGAACGTGAAACATTTTACAAGTACGCGTACACTAAATGTTATTAGCCGATACTGTGCATTCTTGCTTTGTGAAACTGCCCGCCGCAGTACCATCAAGTACCTATCGTTTCGTTCCCCGCTACGTAGAAATGTTATATTACGCTCGATACGTGAATATACACTAAATGTTGTATTGTGAACTATTTATAACTTATAAGAGACAAAACCAGTGGCCGAAAACAATTGACGATAGAAAGAGCAGTGGTAAGTTTTTGGCATTCCAATTTACCTACCATTCCTCCATTGCAATTACCCAGTGAATTTATTTATTTGGCACACGCACACGCACCCGCTTACGAACGGATGGAGTTTGAAATTGTCGCAGCCATTTTGGTCCGCCCTACCACTTACTATGAGAAGATATTCTCTGAAGAGATTTTTATAATCTCTCCAGAGAATCTGTTACCTGAGAATACTTAAACTATTTTCATAAATTAACTTATAATATTATGGAATGTCAACAAGAAAAACAAAAGTTAAATTTGATAACAATGAAAGACATTTACTTTGTATTCTACCGGGAATAGGCACATAAACAAACATGATATTCGTATTTGGTATATCTATAGAGATATTTTCATGATGAATTAGAGGCCAATTCAGTTGCCAGCACCGGAAAGAAAAGTTTAACATGGCAGAGATTGCATCACCATGGTCAATTTTCCACATTTTCATAATCAAATAATTCATACAAAACACCTACATAATTATTAAAAAACATTTGATAGGAAACAAAAAACGGACATTTTCGCACCAGGTACAAAAGCTGGTTACAATCATGATTCTTACCGATCCCCATCCAGAGACCAGTCCTTTTGTTCCAGCTGCCGTAACAACTCCTGGCTGTGCGAGAGGAATAGAAGCAACGGTGATTCCATCGAATATGATTTCTGTGGTCAAGGGTAGTAGAGCGATGTCATTCTCATAATTTGGACCCCCTGTATAGTTGTCGTGGAGATATAGGGATTTAACTTGCAAAACTTGACCCCCTTCTCTCCAAAGATCGGAACCAACTCGAACTATGTACATATTAGGATTTCTGTAAAAAAGAATTATTAAGTTCAGTATGTTTTGAAATGCGAGTATTATATTCATTAATCGGCTGTATGATTTGTTCACGTTTTAGTAGTTAAATCAATCGTTGTAACAATTAACGACAATTTTATTGGATTATTGGAGAAAACGGCCAAATTCTTGGTAAGAGGGAGGCGGGTACACGTATCACCGCCCCTGAAACCATTTCTTGGATAACCAATACCCTCGCCACCCCAAGTGGTTCGCTACGTTTGGTGGCTTAGCAAGAGTACCCGGGTTTATGGGGTGCGGTTTTTTAGGTCTTGGCGGCGGGTCCGTTTGCCCACCTACTGTATGGCGGGCCGGATCGGAAGATACTGGTTGATATAGTCCTTTTGAACTCTCCAGCCGGATTCTCTCGATCCATGCCTTGCACCGCAGTGAGAGGGATGGACTCTTTCATCCGTCACTCATTGACCGCCAGATTCTATCCATCCTACGAACCTTTTTCCTTCCTGGAACTCTATATCCTTCCTTTCCCTAAAAAGTCTCTCCATACAGCATCTCCAGAGATGACATAGGCCATGGGGGATCTTTTTTCCCCAGGGCCTATGTGAAGCTAAATTAAAGAAGCTAAAGAAGAAAATTGTTACAATAATACAATGACCGCTGTACGAACGGCACAGATGACGCCAGAACTTGTCCGAACGTTTAGATATTTTTTGGTTATGTAATTTATACACTGGTAGTTCCATGAACAGTAGTCCTCGAGTCCAAAAAAGCATATTACTAACTTACTAAGTAACCATCACGCCGTTTCCTTGCAGGAGTAGGCAGAAGCGACAGACAGCCAAGTCTTGGCACGTACTCCTTTCCTCATTCACATTCATACCTCGTTTCATACATACTCTTCTATTATTCTGAATCGTAACATGGCCCGACCAAAGTATCTGATTCACTTGATAGTGCAATGTCTTCTTCACCGACATCTTTTTCCATTCACATTTGCGTCACATCTACTCCCTATATTCCTTTCTTCGTTCATGGTCTAGGGATAAGGCTCTTGACTCGCAATCCCAATCTAAATCCGACATCGAATTTCAGAGTGGGAAAAAAATTTTTATTTGAATAATTTGTGTTATTACACAATTAATTCATTTAAAAATAATGGACAGTATATTGCGACACGTTCCAGAGTGGAAGATACTCTCTGATTGCCCTGGTGTAATACCACTATTCAGAATTGAAACGTTGCTTGAAATGGCGCTAGCCGTGTTTGGTGACCAGATCTGAATAGCCTGGTTCTTCCCCATCTTCTTCTTCCCTATCTCCTTCCCCTCCCCACTACCTTTAGCCTCACAACTCACAACATGCCCCAATTGGGGATGCCATAGTCTCACTGTCTCCAAACGGGAGCAGCTGGGACTCTTGTAAAGCAATCATGTAATTTTTTTAAAAATTGCTCTATGTGACCTCACTATACTTACACCACCCTTACTGATCTCATTTCTCACACTCATTATTTAATAAACGTCACTATATCAGTGACAATTCTTTTTTCAGACAAGTCGGCCACATAATATTGAAAAATGCCAACAAGAAAGACCAAATAAATGCGACGATTTCACACGTAAAAAAAACCATTTGTACTAAACCGAAGTCAAAGTTAGCCATTTGGTCAAATTACGACTTGCTTGAATAATAAAGTGATTGCAGAATATTTTCGAAAACGGAAACGGAACCAAAAACAATTTTACAGACGTATGCCCAACGGTCGAGTTTGAACAGGGCTTCGTTTCGTCAAGTCGATAACATTTTAATTTATTAATCAAGCTTAAAACATTAATGATTTGCCAATTTCCCATTTCCATTAATATTTTTCGTACATATGCTTACCTATTATTGTGGTACCGGCTACATCTCGACCAAAACAAGTACATTACTGTCACATCAACCACTTCGTTACCTTTGGAACCTCAATATGTTTTTCAGTTTTATTCAATTAATTGTTGGAAAGTCACAAAATTTTGTATTGAAGTCACTCAATAGTTAATCGTAAAGTAAAAGTATAAAGACAGAGCCTCACGATTGACGGAGAATGCAGTGCGCAGCTGTTGCTACGACTGTTTCGGAAATGATAACTGCCCCACAGTGGAAATTATCCTCATCAAACATCATCACAGCAGCCTGGTAAGGAGCATTATTTACTGAGGTGTCACCTCCCAGAAGCCGCGCAGGGGATGTGACAGCAGATACTGAAATTAAAATAGGCTTTAATTTTATTATCATATTATTCTGGTTCACTGGCAAGTAATTTAATTCGCTTTGCAAAAAGAGAAAATAACTTCAATTTGACATTAAAACACCAAAAGCACTTGTATTAATAATTTGCAAATAACTGGTCAGAAAAGACTTATTTAAAGTTATAACGGTCTATGAAAGAATTCAGAATTGTGCAGTACAATTTCAAGAATAAAAAGATAATATTAGGTCCTTACATATGAAATTGGCGTTTTGCCGTACTGGCAACTTTGATCTCAAATATCTTCTCTTTGGTTAGGAATTACAAATTCAAATTTATACAGCTATTTACTCATGTATTTGTGTTTCGAAAATTATAATTCATTTGTTTTTTCCTTAATTGTTTTTTTTCTTTGCGTCACTTAGTTTACAAAATGGAAAACTTGAAATATCGCGTTATTTACGAGTACGAGTTCCACCGTGGCACCAGTGCTGCAGAAACGGCTCGAATGATTAATGATGTGTATGGCGACGGTGCCGCAAAAGAAAACACAGTGCGTTTTTGGTTCCAACGTTTTCGTTCTGAAAATTTCGACCTGCAGAACAAGCCCCTTGAACGGCCGGAGACCAAAGTTGATAATGAAGAATCGAAGGCTATTGTGGAAGCGGATTCATCACAAACCATGTCCGAGTTAGCTGCAGGCTGCGGTGTTAGTGATAAAACTGTTTTAATACACTTGAAGAAAATTGGGAAGGTGAAAAAGCTTGAAAGGTGGGTACCTCACGAATTGAGTGAAGCAAATCAACAAACGCTTGTTGACCGCTAGACCACACACTGCACAACAGACGGCTACCAAATTAGAGGAGCTTCAATTGGAATGTCTAAGACATCCACCGTACTCTCCGGACCTTGCCCCAACAGATTACTATTTTTTTCGAAATTTTATAACTTCTTGCAAGGGAAAAAATTCAACTCCGATGGGGCAATGGTTTTTTTAGTAAAGGGATCGATGAACTACCTTTGAGATGCCAAAAGTGCATAGATAGCAATGGTACATACTTTGATTAAATAAATATATTATTTAAATAAATGAAGACAATATAAGCGAAACTCAATCGAAAATCTGGAAACAGAAAAATCAGAAAAACATATTGACACCTCTGGGACATGAACCCAGGAACTCTTGCTTGTCCCTGTTGAAACTCAATCGAAAATCTGTTTCCAGATTTTCGATTGAGTTTCGCTTATATTGTCTTCATTTATTTAAATATTTCAATTTGAGGTTTTACTCATAAAGTTAAAATAAAAAATAAAATATAAATATATTATATTAAAAAAATCGACTTTATGTTCCTCCCGTACAAAACGCCAATTTCATATGTAAGGACCTAATAAAATGCAAAGAAGATCAAAGTTTTCATCATAATTGGATTGTAGGTATAAACGTATTATCTGCACGATATTAGGTTTTATGGGCACTTCTTTCTCTGAAATAAGAGTATCCAGTTTGTTATTCATTCATAGATTTGTTTTACCTATGTATTGCAAAAAAGTTTGTCGAATATATGCACTCAGGGTTTGTTATGGCGGGGAAGTTAACACATTGCATTAATACATAGGTACTAAGATTGATCTTAATAATTTTATTTCACAATTCCTGTGGATTTATTACATTGTCGGTGTGAAAATATTGAATATCTAATTTAATTAAAGAGGCAACGTGGGACATGTATTAAGGGTGTTTAAGAAATTAAAGAGTAGTTTATATTTTGAAAGTATGGAATTAGGTTTCAGATTATAATAATAATAATAATATATCTTTATTGAACAAAAATTTAAAGATTTATAACTACAAGAAAAAAGTACATATTACAATATTTTAAAATTAACATTAGTACAAAAGTTAATAACAAAATACAATATACATATAAACAGTATGTATTTAGGGAGTAGAGATTTATAATTATAAATTTAGGTTTCTCGTAACCTGCCGCACTAGGCTAGCCTGTGTTGAGGCAGTTATTTTACATCAATTTATAATGCTGTGAACATACCTACACTTATATTTGAATGTAATCACAATCACACAATAGATTGGTTGCATTAATAGTAACAATAACATTGGTACAATAATAACAGCATTGGTTCATTACTAATTTCGAATTTGGGTGAGTGCACCGGTAAATGCTCTATCATTATTTTTTATCCAAATTTTTATGTTTTTTTTTAAATTTTTTTGTGAATCCCTTTTTTTTATACTAATTGGAAGAATGTTGTAAAGTCTTGTTGCAAGGTATCTCAAGCTTCATTGACCAAAAGTAGTATGAGTTTTGCGAATTTATAGTAAATCTTTGTTACTGTTTCGAGTACAGCGAGAATTTAGTCTTTTTTCATAGTATTTATGTATGTTTGTGTATAAATGAGTGAGGATTGTTTTTGCATATATCTGGCGATCGTAAAATATTCATAATATTAAAGATAAAGTTCGAGTCCGTAATTAGGGGTAGTTTAAGAAATATTTTTATAATAGTTTTTTGTGCCTTTATGATTGGATCTAGTGCTGATGCAGTACCGCCTCCCCATGCTATGATACCATACTCAATAATAGATTGACAGGCTGCAAAATAAATCATTTTCAAGTGTTGCAAGTCGAGAAAGTTTCGTATCGTTCTGAAAAAGTGCATGGTTTTTCTTATTTTGTTTGCAATTATTTGAGTGTGAAAATTCCATTTGAGATATGGATCAATTGTGAGGCCGAGATACTTCATCTGTGTAGTGCGCTCAATGTAGGGACACTGACAAGATTCATCGGAATTCATACATTTGTGTATTCTATATGTATAGAGGCATCATCATGAGGTTGACCTGTTATATTTATGCTTGATGTGATATATTTAGTTTTCTCGGTGTTCAATGTGAGTGTATTTGTATCTAACCACTTTTTTACAATGTTTATTTCCATTTATGCTTTATTGTAGACAGCTAGCCAAGTGTCAGCTTCAAACAATAAAACAGTATATCGGCAAAACTAACTATTTTTCCCTGAATGTTAATGTTACATAAGTCGTTGATATATAAAAGGAACAAAGACGGTCCTAATACGCTACCTTGTGGTGTACCATAGTTAGTTGAGCGCTGATTGCTAAGTGTGTTCATTATTTTCACTTGTTGCTTGCGTTCATCAAGGTAGCTCTTAAAAAAGTTAAGTTCGTTGCCTGTAATACCGATTATTTGAAGTTTGTTTATTAATTTACTGTGTGATATTGTATCAAAGGCTTTAGAAAGGTCTAAAAAAATTTAAATACATTTTTTGCCTTTGTCAAGGTTTTTTACAATAAAGTCAGTTACGGCGGCCATAGCGTCTGAGGTACTCTTGCTTTCTTGAAACCCGTATTGATTTGCTGAGAGTAGTTTATGGCTGTCTAGAAATTTTACTAACGGAGCATTGATAATTTTTTCAAATACTTTGGATAGACTGGTCAGTAGAGTTATTGGTCTGTAATTGTTTATGTCTGTCTTGTTACCTGTTTTATGTATGGGAATAACAATACCTTGTTTCAGGTTTGAGGGGAAGTGTCCGTGACTGATACTAAGGTTAATTAGGTGTTCTAGGGGCAATGTAGACAGCGTTTTAAAAATCTTGGTTGTTATTCGATAAACCCCGGCAGAAGAAGTATTTTTAAGGGAATTGATTATTTTTAGAATCTCTTCCCCTGAAACAGTTTGAAAATTGAATCTTCTTTTGGGAAATTGAAGTTCTGTTTCAACAGGTAGAGCATTTCCACAATTTGGTAGACGAAGAGCAAGATTAGAACCAATATTTATGAAAAAGTTATTGATGTAATCCGCAACGAGCTTGGGGTTTTTTGAGGTGTCAATAATTTTTCCGTCAATACAAAGTTTACTTATGTCCTGTTTGTCTTTGGTGTTTTGTGAATTTGTGGCTTCTCTTAGAATTTGCCATATTTTTTGGGATCGTTGTTACTTTGATTTTGTCTCTGTAGTAGATTTCTTTCACCTTCCTAATGACTTCGCCGCATGTATTTTCTATATCTTTTGTAGATGTTTAGTGATATTATGTTATAAGGATTTTCTTTCACTTTTTTGTGTAATGCGTTTCTTCTATGAATGCAGTTGATAATTGAGTAGTTTATCCATGATTTCAAGGGTTTAATTTTGTTAGATTTTTTTTTTGTTAAAATTGTTGTATTATTAATTAATTCATTTTTCAAAAAGTCAACAAAATAATTCCATGCATCCTCTGAGTTTTTTATTTGTAAAAGCTCTTGCCAAGATTTATTTTGAATTATATTTTTTAAATTATCAAAATTAATATTATTGTATACGATTTACCGATCTCTTTTGCTTTTAAACGACTTCAAAAAGGAGGAGGTTCTCAATTCGACTGTATTTTTAAACGATTTCAAAAAGGAGGAGGTTCTCAATTCGACTGTGTTTTTTTTATGTTTGTTACCTCAGAACTTTTGACTGAGTAAACCGATATTGATGATTCTTTTTTTATTTGAAAGCTGGTGCTTCCTGTGTGGTCCCATTTTAATTTGGTCTAGTTCCGACAATGGCATTCATGAGAAAACCATATAAGTCTTAAATTTGCATTAAGTATGTGCGCGACAAATGGACGAATAACTCAATACCACGCCAACCGATTTCGATGATTCTTTTTTTATTGGAAAGGATGTACTTCAAGGGTAGTTTGATGAGAGTTTGGTTAGGTTCTGTTTATTGGATCCATAACAAAGTAACGGAACTCTTCAATTCTTAGAAGCAAATTAACGAAACTCGGCCGAATCTCTTAATTTGACCCTAACGTCGTTATGGTCAAATTATATCCGTCTCATATGAGCAGCACGTTTAGTAGGTCTACCCATATTCAGACAAATTAGTTAGTGAACTTCAGATTTACTAAAAATCAAAAAATTAACAAAAAATTTAACTCTTTTTTTGTTTTCTTAAAATTTTTGTTTATTTGTGGTGTCAGATTCCAATGTGAAAATTATTGTGTAATGGTCTGTAATTGTTGATTTGTAAACGATGCTTTTGTTTTGTTTATTAGTTTTGACCATTGCGTGATCAATGCACGATGTTGATTCATTAGATATTCTTGTTGGTGTATTGATAGTACTAATTAATCCATGAAACTCTAATATGTTCAGGTAGTCTTGACATTGATAGTGGGGGTTGTTTGGAAGTATGTTGATATTTAAATCTCCCATAATTATTGAGTTTTTAGTGTAGGAAAGACTAGAGAGTATTATATTTAGACTGTTAAGAAATGGTGTTATATATTGCGAATAGATAGAAAGCGGTATATTGCTAGAATGCACGTATCATTTTTATACATTATTTGCATACAGCTTGCGTCAATAATGTTTATTTCAGTTACAACACAGTTTAAGTCATTTTTTGTGTATACCACAACTCCATCGTTCGGCTATCGTGTTATGACGAGCTGTAGGAAGACTAGTGATTTATGAATTTAGGAGTGTAAATATTTGTCAACCAACATTCTGTGAGAATAATAACATCAAAGTCTACATTTAGGTGGTTAAGCTGTATCTGGAGTTCGTTAAAGTTTTTATTAATTGACCTTATATTTTGGTGCATAATAATAGTATTTTTTTAATCGGTTGTTAGGTATTTACATATTTTCGCATCTGATGTTACAAACAAATTGTCTTGATCACCTAGTTCTTCGCATGTGTAATTAATGTGAAAAGCCATATTATAATTTATATTACAAAAAAATTTGTTTAATTCCCTTAAATGAGAGCTCCACTAGTCCGTGGCCATTACTGGGGATTTCAACCTTTGATTGAAAGAGGTGCAGGTGAATTATTGTTGCAGTTTGAAAATAAATGCAAGCAATATGACACACTGAACTGAGGGGAATCGATCCAGTGAGTGACCTGTAAAAGTGAGGCTCTCAATAAAAAAAACTAATCAATTTTTTTAATATCATCAGAGTGTTTGATATATATTACTGTATCACTTTCATTTTTTTAACCATCACTTTACACTCCTTGTACCAGACATATTTATATCTCATTTCTTTTGCCTTAGTCTTCGACCTCCACAGAAGATCTTTAAAGTAGGCGCCAAGGGTTTCACTATAAAATAAAAATCACTATTAAAAAAAAATCTTCTGTATCTATCTTCTATCCGTTTCCTTGGGTTGTGGTAGGGTGGAGTAACTTCCTGTTCAGCAGAATCTGCCGTCTTTTTTGGGGGTTAGTGAATCTGACGTGGAATTTTGGGGGGACTCCTGGCCGTCGGTCCGGAATTTTCTTGATTTCGAGGATGTCATCGCCCTTTTTGTCGACACCTGCAGCAGTGGCCACCCGTTTAATTATTTCTGCAGGCTGCTCAACCTCTTTTTATGGAATCCCTGCAAATTCAAGGGTATCTTCACGCGTTTTTTGTTCCACTTCTGCTAATCTAACTTCAAGGCTCTTTATTATGCCATCTTTTGCCATTATTTCCTATCTCATGGTTTCTACTTCCGAGACCAGTTTAATTATAGTCTCCATCTTTAAGTGTATATCATCATATTGATGACTGATGAAGTCTCTTGTGCTCCGGTTCTCTTTATTTTCATCATCATTTTTTTTTAGGATTACCGATTTAAAAGTTTCTAATTTTTTTTCCATCGTCATCTCAATTTTCTCCAACAGGACATTAATATTTATTCCCTGGGGATCAGATGTAGCACTGGTCCCGGTTGTTTGTCCTTTTCTCAGATTTTTATCTGTAGTTGACATTTTGAGCACTGAATTTAGTTTGTAATGTCGAACACTGCTATATTCCCTTTTACTTGTCACTTGGAATTCACTTGTGATATCCTGTTTTTGTTTTCTTTTGTAAAACTGTCAATCAATTATTCACAAGTGGGAAGGAAGCACTGTCTAAGTATAAATTAAGATTCTTATCAGTTTGATAAATGCACTGAAACATTACTTCACTAAAAACAGAAAAAATAATTATTTATTTCGGGAGTAGAGCAAAACACAGCTGTCAATTGAATGTAGGTATTGTTGTATATTGTGATTGGAAGATATGGGAAAAGTTTTGAGTGTGAGTCGGGTGTGTTATTCGTTTCAGTTCAAGTAATGTAAGAGTTGATCTTATCAAAGACGTATTAATATCTGTTTAGTTGATCGTGTTGTCATTTTTTTTCATAATTTCTAAACTATAACACATTCAAAACTACAACAGGAGGCGACGTTAAAAGGGTATTACCAGAGAACACCAGAAATATGTCATTTTTAAATCAGATTTTAGACGTATTGACTCTTTTCCAAAAAAAATTATAAATGGATTTTGAAAGATTGTTCTTTTATCTAGCATTCGCATGTTTTAAATTTTGAGAAAAAAATCTTTATTTTTAGTATAATAAGGTTATACCATAGGTGGTTGGCAGATTTGTTAAATTTTCAAAAAAGATTTTGTATTATACCACACCCATTTCAAATCATATAATCATGCAGTAAAATAAATCAATACGTTATCTGGGTATCGCATGTTTTATAATTTTAATTTTAGTTTAAATAAAATCATTAAAAAATATATACGTACATGTATTTCTTGACGAAAATTGGTCCGTTTGTGTATTTATTTGCGCACTTATCAACTAATATATTTCAGATTTTTTTTACACTCTTATTTAACTTAGACATTATTGAAAGATGATAAATACATAAAATAAATAAATTAAAAATTAAAAAAAAAAAAAAAAACACAAAAAGTACATAATTTTAATAGTTTTATCATCGCGCCTTTCAGCATTTTTGGATGTAGGTATAAATTAAAGCAAATTTGGAATGAAATAAAATCGATATTGAGTTATAATTTTAAAAAGTTGGTACGGAGAATACGTAATATTTCTCATTGGAACCGCCCTGTACGATCGTAAGAACTACTTTCGACGAAATGTGGATTTTCGGCCGCTGGCTGGTTAAACGCTTTTAAGGATTGAAAATGCAAACAAGTGTAAAATCATGAGAATTAAAGAAAATTATGTTAAATGGAATAAATGGCATGGTTTATTAACTATTGGTTAAACGTAAATAATTCAAGTCGATTTTGTCCTGAACTTATCATAAATTTGTAGGGAGTGAGGATTTTATTTAGTATTCAAATTTTTCACCTGCTGCCACGATAAAGAAAACACCAACAACGAGTAAACGCACCATTACGACTACAAATCAATAATGACAATAATTTTGTTAATCCACCCTTTATAGAAGCTGGTTTATCGTGTTTTGTTAATCCAAATTAGATTCCAAATATATTATTATTAATCTGGCTTTGGAGATGATTATACTCGTATTATATTAACTTACATTTCCCGGATACAACTTGTCTTCGAAACTATCTTATCAAAGCAGTTTGAGTATGTTAAATTATTAGGATTTAATTTACTTTTGAAGA
Source organism: Limnephilus rhombicus (assembly GCA_929108145.2). Taxonomy (NCBI): domain Eukaryota; kingdom Metazoa; phylum Arthropoda; class Insecta; order Trichoptera; family Limnephilidae; genus Limnephilus; species Limnephilus rhombicus. Next base: position 29,235,386 of record OV815278.1, read on the forward strand.
GTAAATCTCATTGTAATATTTATTGATTGATATTTAATCATTGAAAAATGTTAAAATCTCCCGATAAAATAAGATCTGAGATTCTATTCTAAAATCTATTTTTCCGCCTTCAAGTAATCCAGGCCTTTACAAAATCCGCATTAATAAATCTCATCCTACAACCCCTACCTTAACGCGTCCTACAACGCTACTGGGTGTCAAAACAAAAACATAAAACAGTTTTTTTAATTTTTTGTTTTTGTTTTTGTGTGTGTGTTTTTTTTATTAAGGAGAAAATACAGATACAGGCGTCAATTGACAAGAATATACAAAACAATTAATAGAGAATTCACCTGCATCCAAACTATTTCTCACGAATTAACATTAACAGCAGATAAAAAAATATACAAATATTTTTACTTTTAAATACGGAAAAGACGCATGTATATACATAAGAATATTATTTTACAAATAGAGAGATGAAAAAAATAAAAATAAAATGTCCGCAAAATCCTTATACAAGTTTACAAATTGTTTTTGGAATTTTGATGGTAAGACCAAAAATATATACATAAAAAAATAATGTCATACATAAATTTAAAAAAAGAAAGGCAGTTAAAATTATAAACCAAGTAATGTCTAAGTTATTGCACTTTGTAGGAAAACAGCCTTCAATTTTGTACTAAAAGTACTGCGTGTATCAAAAAATAAGTCGGAATCCTTGAGGTTTTGATTTTGATTAAACGATTCGCACATTCTTCTGATTGGATCCCTGACACCAGCATTTGTACGCGTCCGGCTAATGTGGAAAAAGTCATTAAGCCTTGTTACTCTGGGTGGTATTTTGAAGTTTATTAGTTTCAGTAGGTCAGGACAGTCAATAATGTTGTTGCAGATTTTATATAGAGTCATTAGGTCAAGGAATATTTGGCGGTTAGTTAGAGTGGAGACGTTATAATTCGAGAGCATATTTATGTACCCCCGTTTAGGTGCGCTCATTCTGTAATTGAGGTATTGCAGAAATTTCTTTTGAATATTTTCAATGTTGTCTTTATAGACACCGTAAAGTGGTGTTCATATGGAGGTGCAGTATTCAAGTTGAGAACGGACCAGCGTATAGTAAAGTAGAAGATAAGTTTCCGGTTTTCGAAATTCGCGGCTGTTTCTGATGATAAATCCTAGCATGCAGTAAGCTTTATTCACAATATTCTCAATGTGCGCATCGAAATGGAGTTTAGAATCAAAAAGTACCCCTAGATCTTGCACCATTATAGTTCCTTGGCACCATTTTTTTTATTTAGAGCATGAGAAACTCCCTCAGGATGGTGGGAAGGGAGAATGCAGTTTTCCCTCCGGTAAGGATAGTTAGGCTAGGGGAATAAAAGAGTTTATCCAGTAACGATTACAACTATATTTAAACCTTCAATACAACGGTGCCCTTCAAGGGACCGGGATTCATTTCCCAAAGAAAACATAACCTGTTCTGAAATTTAAGAGGCAATTAACAAAAATAAAGAAATAACGTACCTGCGGACCATGGTTCTAAACAAATTACTTCTAAATTCACGCGAACACTTTATTCGGCTTCACACAACGTGCTGAGGAAGCACGGGCTGTAGTCTCGCTCCATCTCCAGTTCGGGCACCGAGAAAAGACTCCAAAGAAAGCCTCCAAGTAACCAGACGATTCGCCAGGGAGCAAGATCCAAGCTCCCGATCAGGACCAGTGCTCCGGTTTGAGCACACCAAGGAGCACTGGGTAGAAGCCCATTTCGATCAGAATGCTTCATCCGACGATGAGCGCCAGGAATCCATCCATCGGTGGATATCGCGACAAATATGGTACCGCCACGACCGTAGCTATTTACCGGGCCTTATTTACGCCAAGCCATCGACTGCGCTCGCCCCGATTCCTCAGATATTTCACACTCAATTTTGAACACGGCGGTGTGTTAGCCTTTAAACATGGCGATCTCTCGTAGCTTCGGGACAATTCAAAAAGAATGCGATCCACACACTCAGCTATATACGAATCACGGTTAGAATTAGTGTCATAATTCTGGTAAAAGGTATTGAACCGTAACTGTGACATTAACACATAATGAACACAAACTTATAAAATTAGACGACGATTCGAATTCACGTCGGGCTCCCGAACTGCGAAAATCCAAAAAAGTCATGCCGGAAGTTTAACAATACCGTTGCCAACCGAAAAAATCCAAAATACGGCGATTCAACAATTAAAGTAAGCGGCCAAGTGAAGGTTTATTAAGTCAGGAAAATAATTATTATGAAGTAATATTTATTATCGTGACAATCTTTTATACAGTAAACGTGCTCGAGTAAATAGTTACTAATACAATAATTGTGTATAATAGCGTTGTGATTTTTAGTGAAGCTTATTTATTTACATTTGTTGTAACTTAGGCAAATTTTGTTTTCATTACAAAATGCTTCGAACCTTACTAAGTCGCTTTGGATGAGCAGACAATCGTTTAAATTCATAACAATGGCACATATTTTTTATCATCGGCGTACAAAATAAATAAACAATGCATGAAACATTTAGTAACAGTGTTAATAAAAAGTATAAATAACAGTGGACCCAGGATTGACCCCTGTGGCACGCCAGAAATAACTGGTTCCCACGTAGAAGTATGTCCTCGTAATGATACAGCTTGCTGTCTTTTTGTCAAATATGAGACAAACCAACGTAATAAGTTTCCCCTAATTCCGTTGAACATAATTTTTTTAATAAGAATAAGGTGGTCAACCTTGTCGAAAGCTTTTTTAAAATCGCAGTATATTGCATTTACCTGGTGGCCTCGATCCATGCTAGTGAATAAGAAATTTGAGTAAATTAGTAAATTACTCATGGTAGATTTGCCTTTTACAAACCCGTGTTGTTGTTCTGTGATTTTGGCGGCAAGCTGGGGATATATGTTATCATGGACAAGCCTTTCCAAGAGTTTAGGGATTGCCGAGAGAATGCATATTGGCCTATAGTTTTCGATTTTTTGACGTGAGTCACTCTTGTGGACTGGTATAATATAAGCCAACTTCCACCTATCAGGGAAAACCCCGTCACTCAGGCATTTATTAAATATTATGGTAAGTGGAACATACAGTGACAACGCAGCAGATCTGAGGAAAAATGCCGGTATTCCATCGTGACCCGCACCTTTGTTTATATCTAACGACTTTAAAATTGATTGGACTTCTTATTCCGTTAGTTCAATGGTGTGAATGTGCGTAAGTTCAGAATCCAGAACGGCCTCAAGTTGGTCGATGTTAATTGTGTCATTGATAGAGGAGGGCTCAAATGTTGACTTAAAGAATTCAGAGAACATGTTACAGATTTCTTGAGCATCATTAGATTTGCCCCCTTCGAAGGACATAGTAGCAGGATATCCATCAGATGATTTTAATGAGGATATGTATGATCAAAAACATTTAATATTATTTTGCAATGAACTTTCGATGTTGTCGAAAAATAACTTTCGAGATTCGCTAGCCAATTTTTCGTATGTAGCACGTAAGAAGGAAAATTTACGATAGTCAGAAAGACTTTTATATATCTTCCATTTGAGCCAAACTTTATCTTTTTCCGTGATATCCTAATAAGTTCGGGAGTAAACCATATGGGGAATTTGTCATTTCGTCGTGCTAATACTGGAATGAACTTATCAATTACATTGTTTATTATTAAATAGAATCGATCTTCTGCTTCTTCGGCTGATAAGTTTGCGTTTTCAGATAACCAATCAATACAATTAATATCGTTATTAATCTGAGTATAATCAGCTTTCCTGAAATTCCGCTTACGCTCTTTTTTGTTATTGATTTTTGGTTGAGCGAGGGATATATCAAATTCAAGGGCTGGGTGGTGTCTGTCCTCTGAAAGCAGAGGGTCGTTGCTACGATTATCTAGTCTTACCGGAACCAACACTCTACAGATTAAACTACTGAGATCCAGAACCTGAGAGCTACATACCGAAGTCCTACGAACCATTTTTTGGCATATAACGCACATATTATTTCGATAAACGCACACACATGATTTTAATTTGTAGGTTTTGGATTCGATGAAAACTCAAATAATTCTCCCGATTTTTTTGCTATACCTAAAATAATAAATGCAAATCGTATAATGTACAAGGCAATAATGTCTTTGTTTTTACTATAGATGTTCACCCATATTGACCGAATTTATTATATTTTCAGTATATTCTACTATCCGGAATAAATTATATTTCTGAGCTTACTGCTATCTTGTTGTATATGTAGATTGTTTCTAAAAATGTGTAAAAAAAAATGTAAATATATTTTTTAATTGTTTTGCTAAAATATCAAATATTTGTTTGTGAAATTTCTCATGGATATTTATAATTTACTCGAATTAAATTTTGTTATTAATAAAAAAATGAAAATAGATTTATTTTTGCACGTATAATTAATTAAAAGCATGTTTATTATGTGCTAACAGAGTATATTAGTAGATATAATAGAACGAAAAATGAGTAACATTTTGGGTGAAAAGATTCATTATAGATGGGTAGGAACGTACCTACCTAATTGTTAAAACAGATTTTTTTTTTATAAAATTCTTTTTTTTAATTTTTGATAGAAACATTCTATTTGACAAATGAAGTTCTGTGGCTATCCAACTAAGAAAAAAATCCCGTTTTAGGGTCAAATTGAAATGTTCGTCGAAATTTTATAATTTAATGCCAACATGGGTTTCATTTTACATAATACCTATGTTTGCATTTTATACAATATGAGTAAAAAAACAAATAAAATAAAATAAAAACTAGTTTAAAAAAATACAAGTAAACGCTCTATTTAACGAAATGTTTGCAAAAAAATTACGTTTTAAATTTCAAATCATGTTTTTTTGGTGCATTATCACACGCTCAGATAATGGATTAATTATTTATGTATTATTAAAGATTGTCATTATCTAAATCATGTGTAATACTTAATTATATCTTATTTATACATCAATCAAAAACTCAGATAACAAGCTCGATTAAAATACAAAAAAAATATTTTTACACCTCGAAGACAACACAATTTAAGAATGTGCTATGCAACTCGTGCATAAAAATAAAGTTTTAAAGGAAAAAAATTAAGTTAAATATTGATAATTCATAATCATTTCCGCCAATTCGCATTATTACTCAAAAATAAAAGATAAATTAATTAGGCTCCTTATCACTTGTAAATTATTTTCTTCTGTAAAATTTGTGTTATGTTTTTATTTTCTTAGTACAGAAAAAAGATCTGTACAAAAGAATTAAAATTTTAATTAAAAGCGATGTGTAGAAGTTTTCGACTTTCGAAAATAGCCTAGAATATACCTTCTCTCTAAATAAGATTAGTGGAATCATTTTTACCTAATGTTGCTTAGTAATCGTTATCTCATAGGTTCGGATTGTAAGTGAACCACCACATTTTAAGGCGATCCAATAGTCCAGGAAAAAATCGAACTCGGAATTCACGCCCTTTTATGGGAGGAGTTTAAAAATACTTGAGAAAAAGCTTTTGGAAAGGTTGGAAAAGGTATTTGAGAATTTTTTTTACAGGTTGAATTTGCAAAGGCCTGTAAAAAATATTAACTCATTTTTTACGCATTGTTTATTGTAAAAAAACAGAATTTTAAAATTGATTTCACGGAACAAAGCGACGGAAGCCGTCTCCCGCTCCGTTCGGGAGCGAACTGATAAAAAAAAAAACGGGCGTGACTAGTTATGTAGCCTTTCGGTGGACGGCATAGAGTAGACTTTGAAAATCCAAATTCGTCGACTGCCGGCTGTACTGTAAAATAACAACGCGAAAATGCATATTTTATTTTATTTTGTGAACTTCGGGCGAAAATATCAATTTTTTTTGCGATTATTATAAAAGAAACTGAATTTGCTACATTAAACAATAAAACTATATCCGAAAGGGGGTTTATAAATAGGAGAGTTTGGACTTTAAAGCGTTTTTTAAAGACTTTATATTTTATTTTTTTATAGGCTTATTAAAAGACTTATAAAAAAACTGACCGATGTTTTTAAGGACCAAGATGTGTTCTACACGCAGTATTTAATAGAAGCTTCTATAATACTTCTAAGCGATCCAATTTTCAAAACAAAAATATACGATTTTGTATGATTTTTGCATTATTTAGTATGACTTCATCTTAAGGGCAGCGGCCGCCACTGGTAGGTACCAATTATTTAATAAGCAAAGCATTTACGTTATCTTCAACGTGGAACCATCATTACAGGTGACATCGACAAAAATTATAATTAGTTGTAGATATGCTGCAGGCCTTTAAAGATCGCAGCGATTTTTTCTATTTATGCGCATTGTAAGTAAGCAGATTGAGATTTTCTGTATTCACAAAAATGCAATTATATAACACTATATTGCATTTATCCTTTCAGTTTAGAATTGATGGTAAAAAGCATCGTCAAGCAGAAAAACACCAAAATGTATTGATTAATAATAAAGACATACCAGCTGATCACGGAACTGCGATGAAAATAGTAATTACTTGTTTTATTATGTTCTCTTTAAGCAAGGGTATGCATTTATATTTTTAAAATGCATAATAGAGAACTCCAGGCCATTTTTTTTTTTTTTTTAAATGAATAAATGACCTCCTGACTTAAATAACTGCATATTTTTTTTTAGAGTTTATTCTAAAATAATTTTCAAAGTTTTAATTTTTCAAGATCCCCACGTATAGTTAATAAAAACACCCCACGTATAGTGAATCGTGTGACGTCATCACTCCTAAAAAATGTTCATTTTGTATGACAGTTACACGGAAGAAAGTGTGGTACTATTCGATAAATTAAAACATTATTTAGGTGGAATTATTTATTTATTATATTATATTTATTATGTTGTTATATTTTTCAATATTATTACGGGAGAGTGGTATAGACATTGTTTGAAATTATTATTTTTTTAGCTTTTAAAATCAACATTATCTCAAACGGAGCATCACCTGCACACTGCAAAAATTGTAGGAAAATAAGATACAGGCCTACCAGCTACCAGCTGATCGACGACGGCCATTTTGAAATCGAAGATCGTAGAGAAGTGAATCGTTCGCGAACGATTCGGCTCAATGACCCGGATCTTCATAAGGATCCGTAAGATCCGGTTCCGTAAGACTGATCTTCAAAGCTACGGACACACTTGCTCGCGGTTTGCGGATCTTTGCGAACGAGTGAGCGGGTAGCAGTTGCTACTAGGTAGCATGCTCTTTGGCTTCTAATGAGCAAATGTTAATTCGTGAGAAATAGTTTGGATGCAGGCGAATTCTCTATTAATTGTTTTGTATATTCTTGTCAATTGACGTCTGTATCTATATTTTCTCCTTAATAAAAAATAAAAGAAGTGTGTCCGTAGGTTAATTCAGTCGTTCAATTAAGCCGATTCACTGAACCGGATCTTTTCATTCTCGTTCAACTGAGCCGCTTTGCCCGTCTCTAGGTACATTATATGAAAGCATTATGATGTGGCATGTTATACAATTTTTTCGTACAGTTTAAAGTTTTTCAATATTTTAAATAATAGAGATAAACTACTAGAGATAACTCTATTTTTGATACTGAATCATTTAGGCTTAAATATTGTTTCAATAAACACAATAACTAAATCTCCATAAACAGTATGAATTAACGAAAAACATTAAATGTTGTTAATGTTGATGGCTACATAATCAAAGTTTCAATACAATGACTGGTGACGCGTGACGTCAGCACTAACTATTCAGTAATCCCAACTTCACAGTGTGTTTTGATGAGAGGTTTAAAAATGAACTTTTTAATATTTTTTTAAGAACTCTACGTTTAATATTATGAAATAAAACTTATATATTCAGAATCAGCGTTCATTGTTCTGTATGAACATATTTTTTAAAAGTCATAATAATATTTTTCACTGGAGTTCCTTATTATTAATAAATCATCGCTAATTTCGCGCAACATCTGTTCAAACTTATTTCGAAGAACGAAGAATGTCCTATACACAATAAATAGGTTATTCATCCAAAGAATTTTTAATTTTTTTAAAAGTCACTATGTCGTAGCAAAGTGAAAGTTGATAGATTTCAATGAAAAAGACTTGAATATCGAATTTATTCCTGTACTTGGAAACGATTAAAAAAAATATTAAAAAACGCTATTAATGTGTTGTAAAAAACAGTTACTGCCATAGATGAGGAAAAACGCTGAGGCAGAAGTTCAGAAAAATGGGTACTGACCAAGATTATATTTATTATACAAAATTATAGTTATACAAAAAAATTTGCATACATTTAAAAAAATATTCAAAACAAAAACAAATAAGCAGTGAGGTCTGTAGGAACTCTTGTAACCTAGTTTACAATGTCTTTATAATACTCGCATATCAGACAAATGGAAAATACTAATCAGAAGATTTACAAAACGCAACAGTTATACTCATATAATGCTGAACATTTCCCTCTTACGTTAAAAAATTGTTTGTATATTTTTGTAGTAGTCGATCCCTTAGGATTCCATTAGTATGAACAACATTGATCTGGTAGCAAGGGGGTGCGTCAAAAAATTATGTCTTTCTCATTCATGTATACCTACTTGAGTTTTTAATCGATTACCAAATCGATAATGTTTCCATTATCGATTGCCTAGGTCGGAATAATAAACATATTTTTAAATAGTTATTACACAGATAGCTTCTAATATATATTAGACATATATTAGACAATGAATAATTCGAACACTTCGGATTCATATTCCAATTTTATGAGTAGGTACTCCACTACAAACTTCGCCAGTTCCGTACATCAATGCATCAGGATTTATATCAGATCTTCACAGTGGACTACTTATCAGCTATATATGGCTTATGAATAGCAAACATACAAAGTCATCCACTTGCTCCAAGTAATCACTATAAAGAATAAATAAAACGTCATAATTTTTTTTATTGAAATACGTTTATATAGTTCAATGATAGATCAACATAATTTTCATCAAGGGCTGAGTATGTAGGATGATGACGTCCAGATAACGGTAGATGACGTCCCTAAAGCATTAACCAATGATGGCTATAGTCTTAAGGATCCAGTCGCTCACGGTCGAAACATCAGTGAAGACGGATGGATATTCAGGATTGCCGCACTCCTTCGCCCAGGAGGCTATTCCAACTAAAACTCCATCAATGATCAAAGCACTTCCTATATCATTGCTGCAGGTGGCGTTCTCTTCATCTACAAGTACGCACAACATCCTCTCGGTAACTTTGATGTCGTTGTCTGCATACACATCGACGCATTTATCGTGTTCGGCAACAGTCAAAGATGCCTTGCGCAGTTGACCTTCAGTGAGCTGGAAGAAGAATAATGCATGTCTAGTATTTTTTTTACCGTATTATTTGTTAACGTCCTACGGGCTTTTTCGTAAAAAATGTACAATTGACTACAGTATTTAAGTAAAACATTACAAATATAGTTGAAGTAATTTTATGAAAACAACACACATGAATATAATAAAATACCAACACGATGATTAAAATTAAAATAATAGTATAAATGATCATAGTTAGTAAATGAAAGTACAACATAGAAAAGCGTGTGTATGCACATTAGCTAAAAATATTAATTTTGTGTTACAAACCAATAAAACAGATCATATAAGAATATAATTTACTCGTTAGGTTTAAAATATTACAGCAGATTTTATAAATGTATAAAAGTTGTACCAATAAAAAACTAATACAATTTAGCGGAAAAAATATGGAATTTAAATAATAAGACCTGACAAAACAAAGTGCAATGCATAAAATAACGTAGTAATAACGTAACACATAATTGTATAATTATAATTATATAATTATCTGTGTGTGTAACAACAGATAAAACAAAAAATAAGGATATGATTTAATCGTCAGGTTTAGAACAGAGGATTCTATAAAAAGAAGAAAAATAATAAAACTTTGCAGTTACAATCGAAATTACTTGCCTTTTGAAAGTTGCAAAATTGTCAACAATACATATGTAAGTTCGCAAATGTTTATTCGGAAGGCAATAAATTCTAGGAATAAGGAACTCCGGTGAAAAATATTATGGCTTTAAAAAAATAAGTTCATATAGAAATATAGACCAATAAACGCTGATTCTGAATATATGTTTTGTTAAATAATATTAAACGTAGAGTTTTTAAATAATTATTTAAAAATCCATTTTTAATCGGGTCGTAGAAACACGCCGTCAAGCTGGCATTATTGAAATGTTTAGTGGTGACGTCACTGTTCCTCGTCACCGTAAAGTCACATTGTATGGTAAATGTATGGGAATGTAGGTTGACACAAGCCCTCGTATTAATTTATTTACGTACTGTTTATAGAGATTTAGTCGTTGTGTTTATTGAAACATTATTTAGGCCTAAATAATGTTTAAAAAATAAAGGTATCTCTTATTAGTTTGTCTCTATTATTGAAAATATCCAAAAACTACTGCACAAAAAAATAGTATGTAATGCTACTTCTAGGGAGAATACTTCGAACAATGAAATTCAAAATGGCGGCAGTTGATCAGCTGATCGCCCGATCCTATAGTCACTTTTCAGGAGTGATGACGTCACACGATTCACCATACATACGGTGGTTTTCGAGGATCTTGAATAATTTCAAAATTGACAATTATTTTAACTATTAAAACTAACTGTAAAAAAATGCAGTTATTTAAGTTTGAACGTCATTATTCATTAAAAAAATTGAACTGGAGTTCTCTATTAGTAAATCAAAATAGTAACAAATCACGACTGTCAAATAAATTGTCAATTTGGGAGGCGGGAATGGGTACCGCTGCCACGGGAACCTTTATTGGATAACCAACATCTCTGCCATAGGTCACCCCAAGTGGTTCGCTACGTTTGGTGATTTATCAGGGGTGCCCGGGTTCATGGGGTGAGGTTTTTCTAGGTCTTGGAGGTGGATGACCAGGACACACTGAACCCCAGATTCCTACCCACCCCTTAAACCCTTTTCCTTTCCAGAACTCTCCTTTCCTTCCCTTAAAAAATCCCTCCACACAGCATCCCCTGATAAGATGACATAGGCCCCGAGGAAAATTATTGTCCTCAGGGCCTCCTGTGTGGAGTTCATGTTAAAAAAAAATAATAATTTTGAATAAAAATACCACTTCAGTATGCATACAGTGGTATAAAGTGCTAAGCAGACTTTTTGAGCCGGCTGCGTTTCAGAAAGACAAATATAGATGAAATAATTAAAAACACTTTGTTTTTACCACAATAAACTTTATTTAAAAGTCAACATGTTTCAAGAACGATGTTCTCTTCATCAGGAAATAAAATGTGAAGAGAACATCGTTCTTGAAACATGTTGACTTTTAAATAAAGTTTATTGTGGTAAAAACAAAGTGTTTTTAATTATTTCATTAATAAAATGGTGCCACAAAGTGAATTTGCTAAATTTGAAGAAAACAAATATAGATGATGAATATTTATTAACGTAACATTATGTCAGTCTTAGGGACTGATATGGATTGGTAGGTACTGCATAAATATTGCAGATTAATATCTACTCGTACATACGGGGAAGAGGTGAACTTCATGAATATTGGATATGGACACAAGATGGGATGGATGGAAAATCAGAATGGAAAGAGCAGAATGGAAAACCGAAGCATTGGTTAAGAATGGCCGGAAGGGGTGAAAAATATTTGTGGAGTGGCCTGGGTGTGTCAGGGAATGATTGGTAATTCATTATTTTGAATTTTCTTTCTCACCGTTTCCCATCCAGCGACACGTCCCACGACGCCTGCGCCGCCTTGTTGAGGTTCTCCAGATTGAGCAAATTTAATAGGTCGCACGGTGACTCCATTGAATACGATGGGAGTTCTCAAAACTAACAAGACAATATCATAATCGTAGGAGAATTTATAGTAATTGTCGTGCAAGAGAATCCGTTCCACGTTGATATACTGACCCCCTTCGTGGGACAGTGCCGAGCCCACTCTGACATTGCAGTCCTCGGGAGAACTGTGAAAAATGTGTTACTTATTATTCATATTTTTTATGCCGACCAGGTTTCGATCGAAACCACCTTTGAGCAGAAGCTTAGCACAAGCCTTGATAAGCTCGGGAAAATTTGTTTTTTCATTCCTTCGTAGAATGATTACTATTTCAACACTATTTAATTAATTATTTTATTGAATACTATTGGGATAATAATATTGGGATTATTGTGTGATCGAAAATTAGACTTAAATGGAACATTCGGCGACACAATTGGACTATGTCGAATCAATCAATTTAAAAGGTAATATGCTCGTATTTACGGTCTGTTTTATTGTTATAATAAAGTAGAAAAACGATCGAAAAATGTGGTTGCACTTACATCATATTAAGAATACAATGACCAGCAGTCAACACCATCTTCTCACTGATGATGCTTGCTGAACAGATCAGTGATCCATGGATGAAGAAAGAAGCCAGCGATGGGAACTCCTCAATAGAAGCTTCTGCGCCAATTATCTTCGACGATGGAAGAGCAGTAACTGAAAATGAACGGGCTTTATTAGACCCTTTAAATAAGCGATTGATGAGGAAATTAACGGCCTGCGTTGTCGAGGGATAAGGCTCTTTACTAGCAATCTGAAGGTCGCGGATTCAAACCCTTCATGCGCAAATAAATTTGTTTGATTTTTTATTATTATTATTATTATTTTTTTATTATTTCCAACAAAAACACAATTTACATAAATATATTATTTAGACAATTTATCGGTAGTCCCGCAAAGCTGCCACATGGCTGCTTGTCTGCAGGTTCGTCCTCAATATACTAGAAGAAAAAAATATAAGAATTAAAAAAAAAATAAAAGTATGTATAATATCAAAAATTGTAAAGAAAATGCAATGACATCCAAATCCTAAAAAATTGATTGGATACAAATCTACTTACAATCTTGCAATTAATGCAGAAAAAAAACAGTTTATATTCCCAATAAATATGTTTAGAACTTACCCTAACATTGATATAATTATACGTAACAAAAAATGTGACAAGGATCTCTGTAATAACTCATGTACCATATTAAATCAACAACTGAAATAAGGAACCTCGGTGTAATAGACCACTTGCATGGATTTCATAACGACTTGGAAAAAATCGTATGGACAGATTTTTTTACTAAGATTACGAAAATGTTGGTAAAATTTTTTAGAAATGTACAATTAATTTTTTTCAATAAATAAATCCATTATTTGGCCTCGTGACGTCACTACATGATATTGTTCCTTCTCCGAAAATGTTCTTATTAATTTTGTAAAAATCGACACTGATTTATTTTTTTTATATGGCAACATTTTGATTTCATCCGAATTTTTGAATTTGACATTTAACGTTCACTAGATTTATTGTTTGTTCTCTGCGAACTTATCATTTGGTTTGACTTTTTGACAGATGTTTTGAAGAGAACCCTGTTCATTTATGCTGTCTGCATGTGTTTTAGAGGTATAATGGTAATGATGTTGATTTTAACAAAATCAAATTTTATAATCTTCTTATAATTTACAAGTTTATTACATTGGATTTAGTAATATAGACGTTGAACATTATAATGATTTATGATCAATAAGATGGATCAAGGAAAAAAATATTTATGATATGTAATATTTTTAGTATGCCTCGTTATTCTCCTGTGCCATTCGTGTGGGAAACGTTCTTTTTTTAAAAAATGATTTTCGGCTATGTAATTATTGTTTTTTCACACCCATAAAATTTTATCCCGTATTTCTGGTTTATAAAAAATGGTCTGATTTATCGGATTGAAATTTTCAAAAAATCGCCAGGGTTTCAAAAATACGATTAAAAAAAATACAGAATGTCTTAGAATATTTGCCTAAATCGAAAAAAAAAATAAAAAATGTGATGCAAGTGGCCAATTGTAGATCAACATATGAAATGGAATAGCCACATATGCGCTTTAGGAAATATATCTAGATATTTATCAGATTAATAACACAGGCCAACAATGAAAATCTTTTAAAATTATTTTTACTAATTCCAGCGTAATTTGGTGTCCTGATTACGAAAAAAATAATACAAAAGTCGTATCACCCACCAATTTTTCACAGTTCGCTATTAAGTAAAAATAATTTTTATATCTAGGTAGCTGTGTGGGGATTTAAAAGTTGTCTCCTTATTCTTCGTGAGCTCCACACAGGAAGGAGGCCCTGAGGCAAATAATTTCCCTCAGGGCCTATGTCACCTTTGGGGATGATGTGTGGAGGGTTTTTTTTAAGGAAGAGGAGAGTTCTCGGAGGGAAAAGGGTTTAAGGGGTGGGTAGGAATCTGGGGTTCGGTATGTCCTGGTTATCCGCCTCCAAAACCTTAAATAAAGTTGGTTATGTGAAAAAAAATTATTTGGTGCTATTCCTCAAACCTTCGTCTACAATCTGCTGCAGTAGTAACTTTTTGCGTCAACAGGTAGCAGCACTGCAGTCGCTTGCAAAATGGACGACATCGATGTTCGTATTAGACAGCGTTCTGTGAATTATTCTTGACTGTAGTAGGTGAAACGCCCATTCGCATTCATGAAAGACTGAAAAATGCCTAACAGTGGATGTCAGCACTTTTAGACGATGGGTTCGTCGCTGTAAAGAGGCTGAAGGACGAAAGTGGAGCGGCAGGCTGTTGGTAACTGCACGCAACATTGAGCGAGTTGATGATATCATTCGTGGTGACCTCAGATAACTACAAATGTCGCATGCTCGCCCTCAGTAAAGGCAGTGTGATAACGATTATTCGAAAACTGATTATTCAACAAAATATTGTGCAAGGTGGGTACCAAGAAAATTAACCGGCCAGAATAAAGAAGCGAGAAAAACAATAGCCTCATATCACTTGCAGCGCTTAGTTTTTGGAAAAAGTAGTGACAGGAGACGAAATATGGGTTCATTTTTTTAACCTGAATCAAAGAGGCAGTTAATGAAATGGCATCACACAAACTCACCAAGAAAAAAAAAAAATTCAAAACTGTGTGATCGGTGGGAACAGTTATGGCGATGGTGTTCTGGATGTGACCGTGCTTTTTACAACACTGTGATACGTGCCCTTGTTAAAAGATGGACCAAAGCTGTGGAAATTGGTGGATATTAAATTGGACAGTAAAAAATTAATCGTCAGTAGTGTGGTTTTGAAACCATGAAATTGCATTGTTTATTTCTTGACAATTAAAGGAGATAAAAAATAGGTGGCATTACTTTTTGACTGACCCCAGTAATATAATTTCGTCGTTGCCCATGCAAAACAGCAATGTGCCAGATCAATGTTGTTTATCACACCAAAATTTAAAAAGACAAGGAATCGAAACCCTTTGTCAGCTATGTGCATAACCAAACTCATTTAAACGCGTTGATATACGCGGTAGGTATATTATGTTCAAACGTTGTTTGTTGACGCATCTGAATACTAAACTGGGAAGTTTTTTGCTTCACCTTTAAAATTGGTAAAAATTTCATAGTCAGTCTTGCAAGAGCAAGACTTTAAAGAACATGAATTAGGTACAATAAATTATATCGCGTTAACATATCGGTTTTTTGAATAATTTTACCTTCAGGTCCCAACAACACAGTGAATTTTCATGGATCTTCGGAATTATATTTCATATTTTTTAAGATAAAGTTGAAGCCTGAAGCCTGCTAAGTTCTGTCGGCAAGCTGTATGGAAGAATATTGATTGAAAGGGTAAGAACGGAAACAAATGATAAAATATGGGATGTGCAAGGTGCCTTTATGAGTGGAAGGGGATGCATGGACCAGATTTTCTCCTTGCGTATGCTCACTGAGAAGTTTCTGGCGAAAAACCAGAAACTTTTCTGCGCTTTTGTAGATCTTCAAAAAGCGTACGACCGAGTCGACAGGAAAAAGCTATGGAAGGTATTGTCCAAGTATGGAGTGAATACAAATCTCATACAGGCAATAGCGTTTCTGTACGAGGGAAGCGTTGCATGTGTTAGGGTGAACGGTGATTTTACGGGGTGGTTTGACATCACAAAAGGTGTTAAGCAAGGCTGCGTAATGTCACCATGGTTATTCAATCTATACATGGATAATTGTATGCAAGAATTGAAAGATGTGGGATTGGGCGCGAAATTGAATAGTCCGAAAGTATGTTGCCTGTTATATGCTGATGATGCGGTGCTGATTTCTAACTCTATGGAAGATCTACAGTCTCTAGTATCTAGGATGAACGAAGTATGTATGAAGAATGAGTTAATGATGAATGAAAGTAAATCTAAAGTCATGGTGTTTGAAAGAGAGAGTACGAAAACAGTGTGCGACATAGTTGTGAATGGTGAATACTTGGAGCAGGTGGATGAGTTTGTTTATCTGGGTAGTATGTTTACGAGAGATGGGAAGGCTGATAGAGATATTGAAAGAAGGGTAAATGCCGGTAACTCCATTAATGGAGGACTGAATGCCGTTGGCGCTAATAAAAAAACTGTCAAAGAAAGCGAAGCTAGCAGTCCACAATGGAGTCCTGGTACCTACCCTGATGTATGGCAGTGAGGCATGGAACTGGCAGAGGAAGGATGAAAGTAAACTGAATGCTGTTGAAATGAGATCCCTGAGACGTATGTGTGGTAAAACCATGTATGATCGTGTTAGAAATGTGGATATCCGGAAAGAATGTAAGGCTGATGTAAGTATAATGAGCAAAATTAAGAAAGGGACCCTCAGATGGTTTGGGCACATAGAGCGAAAGAGCGAAGAAAGTAGTGTAAAAAGAATATATGATGCAAATGTGAATGGTAGAAGAAGTCGGGGACGCCCGAGGAAGACATGGCACAATCAAGTGAATCAGATACTTGAGACGGGCCATGTCAAAAGTCAGAATAATATAAGAGTATGTATGAGACGATGTATGAATGTGAGTGAGGCAAAGAGTGTGTGCCAAGACCGAGTTGTTTGGCGGTCCGTCCTCTCTGCCTACCCCTGCGGGGAAACGGCGTGATGGTTAGTTAGTTAGTTAAGTTGAAGAAATACCATTTCAAAATTTTTTATTTATCTTTGAGGTGTTTGTATTTGACATGAACATTGATATTAATAAATACTAAAATATTAATGTCATGCGTGAAAATGTTTCAAAAAACTGATCGGAACATTTTGATTCCAAGCGTCTATAATTTTGAAAGAATTGAATATTTAGAAAACACAATCTTTTCGTGTGGGGAGACATTAAAAAAAAACTGTGACTTCACTTTTTATGCCGTATATACTACAATAAAAAAACATAAATATTATTTTTTCCTTTATGGGTCAATGAAAAAATCCTTCCAATTTGTAATAATGCACTCTAACGTATAATATGTGTTTGAGACAAACCGAGGAGAATATTTATTTCTCTTTTCAACGACGCATGCGACGAATAAATCACATATCT
Organism: Limnephilus rhombicus; assembly: GCA_929108145.2. Classification (NCBI taxonomy): domain Eukaryota; kingdom Metazoa; phylum Arthropoda; class Insecta; order Trichoptera; family Limnephilidae; genus Limnephilus; species Limnephilus rhombicus. The sequence continues at coordinate 29,252,821 of OV815278.1, forward strand.
CCGCATTATAAAAAAAAGTATTTGTCCTTCAGAAACTTAAATGCAATATGTTTGTATCTAATATCCTTCCGAGGCTCGAGGAGTTAATACACCTATTACTAGTTATAATGCATGAAATAACTGACCTGAATTAATTTTAATGATTGAAAAAAAACAATACCTGCTGACACCACCAAGAGCACTAATGCTACTAGACGGAACATGATGATACTGGTAATGAACCTTCTTGATGATTGTCTTTTTATACGGAGTCTAAAATTATACATTTATATTTAATATAAATATAATTAGTACCCGGTTTTCCATCGCATTTCTTGATTTCAATATCCATCCAGAGCCGCATCGTTATGTCAAGTCAATATTATTATCATTTAATTTTTTTTTTAATGACTCAGAGTTTATATTCTCAATAAACTCTGAGTCAGGTTGGTATTCGAATATTTGTGCTTATAATCTCTCTAGCTGCTGTAGCAGAATGATGACAACGAGCGAAGTTGGTTAAAAAAATTAACAATTTAAAAAAAAAACACACAGAATTATTTTTTCAAGGCAGAAGTGGTAAAAATGACCGTTTAAAACATTATTTGAGGTTGTCTTGAAAAATAATGATAGGAGATACGCATTGGGTAATTCCCTTATTTTTTCCCAACGGTATCTACGTGAGTAACTTTCAAAGCTGTTTCATTTTTTTTGTTTGTTTTTTTTTTATAGTTGTTACTCAGTTTTGAATCTTATTTGTAAGGTTTATAAAATACTAGCTGGGTTACGCGGCTTCGCTCAGGATAACATTCGGGAGTGTTCTGGAATGTATTGTATCACATTGATGTTCTCGATTCCCTATTCCCGAACATTCCGCAATTTTCCAGAATGTTCCTGGATGTTCTGGAACGTTGTGGAATTCTCCCAAATACTCTGTATGGGTGTCCGGCTTCGCTCAGAAAGTTTATGTGGGATTGAATTGACGTTCGAATCCACGACGGCTCTTGCTTTATATACCCCATATGGGTAACCCCATACAAAAAAGACTTCAAACGTTCCAAAATAATGTTCCAAATCATTCCACAACATTCAGGAGTGTTCTGGAATGTTCCACAATGATCGGGGATGTTCCAGTATGTTCCTGAACGTTCCATCCTATTCCGGAACATTCCACAACATTCCAGAACGTTCCGGGATGTTTGGAATGTGGTGGAATGCTCAAGAATACTCTGGAAAGTTTTGAACTGTTCTAAAAATTTCAAGGGGCGAAACTTCCAGCCCTTATATCTTTAAAAGCACGCTCTTCAGGTAAAAATGCGAACATTCTTCATAGATGGGGGAAAGAGGGCTACTACACAATATAACTCCCATTATCGTACCGGGAATCGTCTTTGAGTTTTAGCGGCATGCACATTTTACACTTTTTTTAATTATGTATATTGAAGATAAAGATTATCCAAACTTCTAGAACTTTCCAGAACCTTGTAGACTCACCGACATACTCCGCCACTCCTTCCAGAACTTTTTACAGCTTTATTGAATCTTATAGAACTTTCCGGAACCTTCTAGACTCACCGACATACTCCACCACTCCTTTCACAACTTTTTACAGTTTTCATACCTTTCATACTTTCTCACCGACATACTCCGACACTCCTTTCAGAACTTTGTATAGCTTTATCAAACCTTCTAGAACTTTTCAAAACCTTCTGGACTCATGGTCGAACTCCGTCACTCCTTCCAGAACTTTCTACGACTTTATCGAACCTTCGAAACCTTCTAGACTCACCGACATACTCCGCCACTCCTTCCAGAACTTTGTACAGCTTTATCGAACTTTATAGAACTTTCCGGAACCTTCTAAACTCGCTTACATACTCCTCCACTTCTTCCAGAACATTCCAGAGTCTTAGCAAATTTTCTAGAAGTTTCTGGAATCTTCTAGACTCTTCTTGAAATTTCTAGAGTCTTCTTAGAACTTTCAGCCCTTATATCTTTAAAAGCAAGCCCTTCGGGTAAAAACGAATACCTTTATTCCCTAGGGGGATGGAGATCTACCATATCATATAACTCTCTTGATCGTACCGGCACTCGTTTCAGAGTTTTTGCCTTCCGCACGTTTTTTTGGACTTTCTTTTATAATATATATTGATGATTACAATAAAAATTTTTTTTTCTACATTCATTTACTTTTACTTTATTTTATTTCGTAACGTATTTCTAATCATCTTTTAAACTATATGTCTCAAAGGTATCATTTTTCTTCTTTGTAAACTACTTAAAATATTAATTCATTCCCTTCACATACTTACATTGAATATTAGTTTTCATTTGGTTTCCAAAATTGTTAATTTTTGTTAATTTAAATCATGTATAATTGTTTTATAATCTTTTATGTTAAAATTAAAACTTTTATTCTTTATTTAAATATATTTGTACCGTCAATAATTTAAATAATATGTCAATCTAACGATTAAAAATTATGTTGCAATATTTAACTTTTTTTTTCGCATTATATCTTGATATATTTCAAAAGTAATTTTTACATATTTTCTAAATATATAGACCATAACACAAGGTAAAAATAATGCAAAAAAGTAAAAAATATATCTATAAGACAAAAGTAGATAATGGGAACCCACTAAGGCACTACCTGTGCGTGTGCGTGGGTAATATTAACTAATGTGCTAAATATGTCGGTGGTACAAGTAAAAAATGTAAATTTCAAAGTGAAAGTTTAAAAATATTGTTAATGTATCTTTGAAAGTATTGTAGTAACAAAGTGACACATACAAGTTACTCGATTTTTTGTCACGGTTTCAATAAGATAAATAAAGTTAGGCTTTAGGTTACAATAGAATTGTAAAAGTGAAGCATGAAGTTTTACATGGAGTTTATAAAAAAAGTGTTTCAACATCTGCACCATTTAGCCATAATTTTAATTCTTTTATGTAAAGTGATATTTTATTCTTTCAATACACATTTGAATGTGTATTGAAAGAAGTTTAATTGTACGAAGACCAATAAAACTGCTATGTGTTTGCATTAATTTGGTTTTGATTTGGGGAACTTGAAACACAATTTGCTATTTTTTATTTTTAAATACATATTTCATAGTTTGCAATATAAATAATTAACGGATATTGAATATTTTTGTCTTTTGAATAATAACTCGGTCGGGAATGTTTTATTTCTATTATATATAATTTTAATGATGCGCTTTTCAGCATTTTTTAAAGGCTTAATAAATGCGTCAAGCGCACCACCCCATCCTACAATGCCGTAGATCATTGAAGATTGTACCAGGGAAAAATATATCATTTTCAATTTGTCAACATTGAGTACTTTCTTAAGTCTGTAAAAAGTTTATGTAAGATATCTTAATTTTGAGATGGTTTTATCAATTTGTGATTTCCACTTAAGATGTGTATCAATAGACACACCTAAATATTTAATTTTTTCTACTTTGAAGAGTTCATTGCAAAGTGAACGTGTTTGTTGATTGCAACTTGTGTTATGGATTCTAATTTTTAGGTTATCATGAGGTTTGTTTTCTATGTTTTTTTATAAAAAAAAGTAAAATAAAATGTTTTGCTATAGTTAAAGTAGAGTTTGTTACATTTTATCCACGGTAAAAGAGGTGCAATACATTCTTTTGCCTTAGAAAATGTTACAATCCAAGAATTTTCGTTTACTATTATTGCTGTGTCATCGGCATAAGAAATAATTTGTCCAGGGATTACAAAATTACATAAGTCGTTTATATACATCAAAAATAGAATCGGGCCAAGTACGGTTCCTTGCGAAACTCCATTTTTTATCTGTGCTTCTGAACTATACACATTCCCGATTTTTGTTTTTTGTATTCTGTCTTGAAGATAGTTGGTGAGTATTTTTAGTGTGTGATTTTTGAAACCTAGTTGTGATATTTTTATGAGTATGTTATGATTTACAGTATTGAAAGCCTTTCTTAAATCTAAGAATTTAGCTAGACATTTCTTAATTTTATCGATAGATGTGTATATATTTTTTGTTAAATCATATATTGCATCTTCAGTGCTTAGATCTTTACGAAAACCATACTGGTTTTGCCATAGAATAGTATATTTTTCTAGGTGTTCTACGATTCTATTTTGATGCATTTTTCTGGAATTTTTGATAGGTTTGAAACAAGTGAGATTGGTCTATAATTGTCTAATTTTTGAGTTTCACCAGATTTATGAATTGGAATTATGGTGGAGATTTTAAACTGTTTTGGAAAATGACCTTCTTTAAGGCACATGCTAAATATACGTTGGAAAGGAGTTAAAATATATTGTTTTATATTTTTCAATGTATTACACGATAGTCCATTAGTAAAGAAACATTTCATCAACTGATATATTGCTACAGTCTTCGGATTAGCACATATGCATTATGTCTCTTATTTATACTCTTATGTAGTATGGTTACATTATAATAATAATTAGCTTTTAATGCTGTTTAACTTATAATACATTTTTCTGATCTATTTATTTATTTATTTATTTTTTAAATATTATTCTAAAATATCAGAGTTCGGGTAATTCTTTTTAGAAACAGCTTGTCTTTCGACATAGGCCTCCTCGAAAGATTTCTATTTTTATCTATCCTTTGCGTATCTGAAGTTATTTTGTTTATCTTTAAAGGGTCTTGGTTGTTTTCCCCCACAGGGACCAGTCGGCTTGGGGGAGGGTATGTTGTTGATGTTTTTTTGTCTTTTTGTTGGTGTTCTTTTTTCCGTTCGCCGATAATTGATTGCTGTTGTTATTTCCCTGTTGATTTGCATGTAAGAGAATTAGATCGAGCCCTCATCAAGTCAAATGCATTTGTTCTGTAGTTTTCGTAGAGGATGTCAACTGCTGTTTCTTCGGTTGCGGGTTAGCATAGGGGGAGACAGATGGTTCTCTTTTTCTTTTATCATTAAAGCCTGCGCTTTCCTTGATAGTGAGTTTATCATACTTTAGGTAGGCTATGTTTCCTTTATTACATTCTTCATTTAGTTGTGGGAGTAATGCCTTCCTCTTCTCCAAAGTTTCTTTAGTGTAGTCTTCAGAAATATGTAACTCCTTAGACTTTTTCTTGTTTTTCAAAACTTCGCTCTTTTTCCATCCGTTGATAAAGGATAAGAGTGTAGGTCTCGGTTTTTCTTTGTTTACTGAATTTCCAATACGATAGATTTTGTCTACCTCGAAGTTTTCTATTATGTCCAATTCTTCATGGAGTTTTTGCCTTGTATTCTCTAGTAGTTCTGTTATAGATTTTTCACCATCTTTCAGTCCATAGATTACTATATTGTTGCTTTTCTTGTCTTTTTCTAAAAGTTGGATCTTATTTTCCAGTTTTTCCAACTTAAGTTTTAAATTTCTATTTTCTTCTGGTTTCAGTTTTTCACTGTATTAGTTATAAATTCAGTTTGGTTCTGCATTTCTATTTTCATTTTTTAAAAGAAAATTTTAAATTGATTATACATGGTTTTGCGCGTAAAAGAACTTTACACTAACTATTGCCGAATACTATGAAGTTTTATTAATATTTGGTAAGCAACAACTTTTGTAAAGATGCTTAGTCTTTCTCAAACATTAAAAATAATTATTTACACCAATCCAAAATTTGTGTCATCATTGTTAAAAATAAAATTCTTTTATCAATATCTACTTCGGCCCTGACGTATAGATACAAATCCGGGTTATCCGGTTAATCTTAGTGTCATCAATTTCTACGAAAGATAAAAATAGCCAGCAGTGGGAATGTTTCAAACTTTTTTGATAATATAAATAAAAGATAGTGCATAATTGATTGGATTGTTACAAGAACAACATCTTTTTGTCGTTGGCATTCTTGAAAACGTAAAAATATGGTATTTATTAATTTTCTGATTAGCACAGACTCGTAAAAAATTACGGAATAGTCGGAATTCTTGATACAACATCCCTTTCAATTTTGAAATAATTATCGATTAAAATATTATTTTAGGTGGATACTTTATCGCTTGTTTGAATTATTCCCATACTCATAATTCAAATTATGAAAGTAACACTTACTTTTAAAATAAATCCAGGTCCATTACAGAGACACACAGACCAACAACCAAATATTGATGTTTGAAGCATCGTTATCTGTTTAATGCATACCTACATTATTTTAAAGAGATCCTTGCCTTTGAAGTGGTCTAATCACTGGATGGATTGAAAAATCACTGAAATAATTTTTTTTTGTTAGGAGGCTGAAGAATGTAACAAAAATGTTCTTAAAAAATAAAAAATAAAATCAAAATATGTCACGAATATCAGGTCGACCTACCGTGAAAAGTCGCAGGATAAATTCATTGTACGATTTGTGAAATTAAATGCATTTATATAAAAAATATTTTCCTTCGGATCATTGTCTTTCAAAAGAAGAAATTTACGTGATCGAAAGATAGTAAATTTGAAAAATTATAATATTATCCAATGACATCATACAAATACAAGACACGTTATATTCATAATAATCAAACTAAAAATTTAACATTACACATGATTGATGATGACCATTCAAAGAATATGTATATGAACGGGTCTCTAAAGACCTAGTTCAGTGAAATGGAATGAATCTTCACTCTATATATCATATATTGGAAAATACAAGATACGTTATTTTCGTTATTTGTTTTTGGGGTGTTATGCCGTGTTGCGCTACCTCCTTCTTTAGCCAACGTTTCGGACATCTTTGCAGTGTCCATCATCAGGGCAGATCCGGCAGATCCGTTAGACCTACCGGATCAACGAAAATGCTTTTGGCCGTGAAAATCTTAAAACGTAAGATACGTTATATTCATAATAATAATAATTGCACTGACAACCCAGAAATTCTCGCCAAAATAAAATTTTACCTACCGACCAGAAATACGAGGCAAAGTGATACCTTTTTCTGTGACAATTTTAAAACAAACCACGAGGTTCGTACACCAACCTATAAATCATTTTGGAAATAAATTTTAGAATATTGTAGACATGTATTAGTTATAAAACGAAGTCTTTATAATTTTTTTCAATTTTTATTTTATTTATGTATATAAGGTATATTTACATTGGGTTGGGTGTCGAGACAGGCATAAAGGTATATAAATGAACATTGTTACAAGAATATTTGAGGTAAAATACAAATTAATTTGAATAGAATTAAAACAGGAAGGTGATTGTAAGTGTGGGTTAATCTTTTACAGAGAAATATTTTTACAGCGCCCTTGAGGAGATTTTTTACAAAAACGGCACTCTATAAATTATTCGATTATTATTATCTTATAAATGTTGGAAGAGATGAAGTAAAGTAGTTAATTCTGTCTAATCTATTTGTGGAGTTAAATTTGACAGGATTCTATTATTTTCATTTATTTCATATGGGCTAGGTTATTACTTTACTGAAATGTATGATTTCACCACTTCGTACAGAATATCTTATTTTCTTGTCTCAAAATGTAACCTCAACGGCCGCATTTTCATCCGCACGTCCGTTGTCTTGCCATGCAAATTATTTCTACCGTAATAAAATTAAAAAATATATTTTGTAATCAATAAGCATAATACGTACATACGTATTTTTTTAATTGGCAATGCTTATTAAAAATACATATATAGTTACATCAGTTACATGGTTACATAAGGTTAACAAAAAAATAAAAAATTGCCTTTCCTCACCATAAAGAGACAATACTCTTGTGTTTGGTGAGGGAGTTCTGGCTCAATTAGTAAATTAAAAGATCGTGTAAGTTAGTAATAACGGCTATTGTATATAACAAGTAGGTTAAAAAATCATGTATAAATTTAAAAATAAAAATCCTGAAGAGTTTAAAAAATCATAATATAAATTTTAAAAAATCATCATAAATGAAAGAATCATGTAAGTTAGTAACAAAAATTATTGTAATAAGTAAGTGAAGGATACGTAAGAAAGAACGCAAGATTTATACAATAGTAGACTCAGAGATATAGAAACTAAGAAATGAAAGAAAAAGAAGGAATGAATGATTTATAAAATAGCAGACTTTAAGGTACAAAGTAAACATATTTGGGACTTTTATAGCAGTTTAAGGTAATTTTTTAATTTGGGCTTAAATTCCTGCATATTTTCGATGGTTTTTAATTTTAATGGGAGGTTGTTATAATGATTATGCCCAGATAAAGATAGGAATTTTGAATGTGCTTATTATTAAATTTAGGGATTTTAATAATTTTCTGGTATCTTGCTGTTGTATTGAATTGGAAGTTACGAGTATTTAACTGAATTTCTTTGTAAATTTGAAGTATTGAATATTTTTTATAGATTTTGTCTATTGTAGGTACATTGAATATTGAAAAAAGAATTTCAGTAGGAAATTTAGACGGTTTTCTCAAGATTACCTTAATTATCAACCTTTGAACTATTTTGAGGGGATTTAAAGAATTGTCATATGTTCCTCCCCAGCCAAAAATACCATATTGCAATATAGATTGAACAGTTGCATAGTACACTATTTTTAGGTTTTCTTCTAAGCTAAGAATATTTCTAAGTCTAATAAATATATAAATTCATTTCCTAATCCTTTTGACGAGTTCACAAATATGTGTTTTCCATTTAAAATGTTGATCTATATATACACCAAGATATTTGATTTTGGGAGTTGGAATCTTGATTGCAGTTAGTTTTATTATATTTACTTTGGTGTATTATGATGTTTAAATTTGGTTCTAATTTGAATTTATTGACAGAAAATGGGATAAATTTTGTTTTTTCAGTGTTTAGAGAGAGGAGATTTTTATCGAACCAATTTTTCAACATGTTAATATCAATATTCGCTAGGTTATTAACAGTATTCCAATCGGTACCTTCAAATATTATGACAGTATCGTCAGCATAAGATATTATTTTTAAAATGATATATTTCGTACCGTACGTCACTGCTAAATTGACATGCACCTTGAACATCAGATGCAAACAAGTGAATGGTGGGTGTGTCAACAAAAAGTATTAGCGAAACTAAATCCAAAATCAGGAGACATAAAAATCAGAAAAAGATATTGGCACCTCTGGGATTCGAACCCAGGACCTTCCAGGACCTTTCCGGGCCACATAGAGCTGTGGCCTGGAAATCCAAAGGTCCCGGACTCGAGTCCCAGAGGTGCCAATACCTTTCTTCAGATTTTTCTGTCTCCTGATTTTCGATTGAGTTTCGCTAATACTTTTTGTTGACACACCCACCATTCACTTGATTGCATCTGATGTTCAAGGTGCAAGTGAATTTAGCAGTGACGTACGGTACGAAATATATCATTTTAATCGGTATGTACTTATTATTTCGCTAATATTGTCTTCATTTAATTAAATATTACAATTTGAGTTTTTACTCAAAATAAAAATATAAAAAGTATTATTTCTCAACGTAATTATTTTATTTATACACCTACGCCCAATCGTATTTCAAATTGAAGATGTTTTAATTATCGATTAGGTAATAACACACCTACGATGTAAATTGGTCATTACGATTGGGCATATTGTTATCATCGTTTTGATGACAATGAATATACAAAGCAAATTTCGGAATAATCAAATCTTTGTGCTGAAAAAAAAACTCTCATCTGGGTAGGTTTCCATCTGCTTGGAAAAATGATTTTAAAAATACACACATTTGTAAAATCGTTAAAATAATTGAAAGTAGCATCAATGATCAGGCCATCATATTTCTTTTTAATTGCGCTAGAAAAAACGAAGACGAGCCACCGGAACTATTTTCTTCCATTGACAGAACAGTTGACCGGAAATCAGAAGGACGCGGGTTCAAGGCCCGTCGGCGGCATGTATCTTTTCTCGGCAGATTTGTTTCAACGTAGATAATTGTTTCAGGCTAATAATTGTAGCTTATAATGATTGTTACCCCTTGTGAAATGCATAAAAATCTTTTCTTAAACATTAGTTTACCAATTAAAAATAATAATTAATATTTGACAAGTTAAAGTATTTCACAAAAAAATGTAGACATAATTTGTCTCGACGCCACCTAGTGGGCGGTTTAGCACTCACAATGCCTTTCTCACAAAAAATAAAGTTAGATGTTTTCAGGTGGAAAAATGTAATAAGCAGTAATTGTTGAATGAAACACCAGTATATATATTGTTAAAGATATATATCGAGCAAAACCGTCCTTCTTTGAGACCAGTAGTGTTGGGTTAGTCCACGCACTTCTGCTAGGAACTACCACGCCCAACCTTAACATTTCGTCTAGCTCTTTTTCTAGAAGTTTTAGTTTTTGGGGGGCCAAATTGTAATATCTCTGCTTTATTGGGGGACCATTAGTCTTGATTTTGTGTTCAACTAAGTTAGTTAAACCCAAACCAACGTTTTCAAAAGCGATTGATTCGAATTTTGAAACCACGTCTTCCAGTTGTTGTGTCTAGGCAGGTTCCAAATTTTCAAATGGTATGATTGTGCGAATTTCGCTGATTTGAGGAGCTGGAGGCGTAACATTGGAAGTGGTAAAAACTTGCGGAGCCACGTTGAACGCCTTCCAAAAATCTATTCCAAGGATAAGTTTCTGGGTGATGGAGGGGATAACCAAAAAGTTGATAGAAACCACTTTGTCTCCACATTTTACTGGTAGAGAAATATAACCGGTAACGGTCTGAGTGGCGTTGTCAGCCGTTGTGACAAGTGTTTAGTACTTTTCCAAGGTGAATCCATTGTTTATAAATGGCAAGTGAGCGTTGTCTCCAAGGCAACTAATAGACGCTCCGCTGTCCAGGAGGCCGGAAAAACAGACGTTATTTATGGAGAATTGTGCAAAAGGGCGACCATCTTGTGCCTGTCTGCAACTCACCGAGGACAGTTGTAAGGCCTGGTTAAAAAAATTGATTTGAGCCAACCACTCGGTCCATTCTTTTGGCCTTGTCGTAGAATGAATCGCTGAGAGGTTGGGAATTAGTTTTTTTTTTGCTTTTTGAACCAATTCGGGGGCGGTCTGGAAAAATCCAATGGAGGTTTACCAGGAATGTCAGGGGTACCAGTCCTTTCATAATTGAGTCTGGATCTCTTAAAAGTTTCTCTTGGATTGCCTTGAGGAACGGCGTGCGCTTCAGAGGAGGGGCGTTTGAAAGGCTTGGACACTTGTTTCTCCAAAGTTTTTGCATGTTTTAAACAGGTGGCCAGCTCATGGCCTTGCCTTTTGCAAAACGAGCAGTGTTTCTTCTCGTTAATCTCTGGCTTGATAGTGGAAGAGAGGCTAGGTTTAAGGTGGTCGTGCGTCGCTACAGATGTTTTCCTTCTGCTTTGGTACGACTCTAGGAGGAGGCATACTTCCTTTAAATGGGAGATCGAAGAAATTTTTTGATAGGTGATTATATTCTCGTATTTCTCCAACAACCCATCTATGATGACGGGCAGCAGTTCATTTTTAGGAAAGGGGCTTAGAAGCTTATCATTGATTTCCTCTGCATGTTGAGCGTATTGCGCTGTGGTTTCCTAAGGTAGCTGTTTGATAGACAGCAGATTCAACTTAATCTTTTGTTGAGCCTCTATTTTCCCAAAAGACAGTAAGAGGGCTGCCTTCAGTTCTGACCAAGAATTTGTTTTCTTCTTGTATGACTTGTGCCAAGCAAAGATTTCCGGAGAGATTAGGTCGATGAAATTTTTATGCAAAATTTCCTGTGGTACTCTCCTGATGTTAGCAGTTTCCTCGACCTTATAGATGATGTCATCTATGTTTGTTTGTCCGTTGTATTTTACTTTCCATGTGGATAAGTCATAAATTTTATTCGGGGAATCATTTGTTGTGGGTCTCACCTTAATTTCCGGTATGGCCGTGGGTATGATTTTCTCTTCTCTCAGGGTGGGGTTTGAAAACTGTAGTTTTTTAATATACTTTTTGTTAAAGTATAAGGAATAGTTCACTAGAGATTTTTTCGACTTATTATCTGGTGACGGGTTTCTTTGACGGGGGGGGGGAGGGGGGGGGTTAAAAATTGCAAAAAGTTGGTCACGTAGTATGGGTACGTTCCCTAATCACACGTCTCTCGGACGTATGGGATATGTATTTCTCCGTAATTATTGTACTTACCGTGGTGACAGAGCCGCCCCGCGCAAGCTATGTTCGGCAACTGGACTTACTGAGATAGACAGCGTGCTACGTTGCGAAATAAAAAAAAGACAGCATTTCTTGTGTATCGAAACTTATTTCGAAGAACGAAGAATGTCGTATACACAATGAATAGGTGATTCATCCAAAGAATTCTAAATTTTTTTATAAGTTACTATGTCAGTAGCAAAATCTAGTGATAGTTGATAGATTTCAATGAAAAATAGTTGAATACCGAATTTATTCCTGCACTTGGAGACGATAAAAACATTTATAAAAAAACACTATCAATGTCTTGTAAAAAATAGTTATAACAGTTACTGCCATAGGTGAGGAAGAACGCTGACGTCGAAATTCTGAAGAATGGGATTGACCAAGATTATTTTTGTTCCTTTCAAACAAATGTAACTACTTTTCTTAAACAGTTTTTTTTCAAATTTTATGTTTTTATGTTTTTCCTATTAGATATGTTCAAAAAATTTTGCATACGTTTAAATAAATATTCAAAACAAAACAAATAAGCAATGAGGTCTGTAGGAACTTTTGTTACCTAGTTTATAATGTCTTTATAATACTCGCATATCAGACAAATGGAAAATACCAATCAGAAGATTTACAAAACGCAATAGTTATTTTTTTTTATTTATTTGTTTATTTAGCACAATATTATACATTTATATACATTATTTATTAAATTTTGACTGCCCAACTAGGAGTAGATATTATCCCATTTTAGGACAGTCAAATAATTATGGGTATGAACATGTGGAAAATGATTTGTACAAAAAAGAAATAAAAATGATGAAATAAAAAGAGGAAATAACAAGAAGAGAAAGAATATAAAATAAAATAATAAAAAAAGTTTAAAATATAGTACCTAACTGTTATTTGTATAGCAAAGCCAAAGAAAAAAAAAGAGAACAGAAAGAATAAAATAAAAATGAAATAACCAATTAAAACATAAAATAGTCGTGGATTGTTTAGCATAGTTATTGAAATGATAATAGTAATAAAAAAAAATGTATTTACAAGCAAATGATTAAAATATAAGGTGGTAACTGATGTTTGCATTTCATATTATAGACCTACGTACACATTTTGCATAGTGAGAACTAAAAGAGAACAGAAACAATAAAGTTAAATAAAATAAACAATTAATGCTTGTTTATTACTGTAGTTTGCTAAGCATAGTTATTAAAATAATAATAAAATAATAGGTATATATATATATATATATATATATATGCTTATAACTGGTGTTTACATTGCATAGTTATACCCATATAATACTGTACTTTTCACTCTTACGTTACGTTAACAATTTTTTAACGTAAGAGTGAAAAGTACAGTATTATATGGGTATAACTATGCAATGCAAACTGGTGTTTACATTGCATAGTTATACCCATATAATACTGTACTTTTCACTCTTACGTTAAAAAATTGTTTCATATTTGTGTAATAAGTAGTCGATCCCTTAGGATTCCATTAGCACGAACATCATTGATCTGGCAGCAAGGGGGTGCGTCAAAAAAGATGTCTTTCTCATTTATAAATATATACCTCCTTGAGTTTTTAATCGATTACCAAATCGATAATGTTTCCATTATCGGTTGGCTAGGTTGAAGTAATAAATAAATTTTTAAATGGTTATTGCACAGGTACCTTCTAATATATGTTTTTATTAGACAACGAGTAATTCCAACACTTCGGATTCATATTCCAATTTTATGAATACTCCGCTACAAACTGCGCCAGTTCCGTACCTCTCTGCAATGCATTAGGATTGATTTCAGATCTTCACAGTGGACTACTTGTCAGCTATATACAATCACTATCAATAATAAGTAAAACGTCATAATTTTTCTTAATAAAATCCGTTTAAATAGCTCAACGTAATAGATAATCGCAATTTCCATCCAAATCTTGGTGGGATCACGGCAGATGACGTCCGTAAAGCATTAACCAATGATGGCTAGAGTCTTGAGGATCCAGTCGCTCACGGTCGAAACATCAGTAAAGACGGATGGATATTCAGGATTGCCACACTCCTTGGCCCAGGAGGCTATTCCAACTAAAACTCCATCAACGATCAAAGCGCTTCCCTTGTCTCTGGTGCAGGTGGCATTCTCTTCATCTACAAGTACGCACAACATCCTCTCGGTAACTTTGCTGTCGTTGTCTGCATACACTTCGACGCATTTTTCGTGTTCGGCAATAGTCAAAGATACTTTTCGCAGTTGCTTGTGACCTTCAGCGCCCTGGAAAAAGAATAATGCATGTCTAGTATTTTTTTTAAACTCATTGTTTGTTAACGTACTGCGGCTTTTTGTGAAAATTTTACAATTGACTACAGTATTTAAGTAAAACATGACAAAAATAGTTGAAATATTCTTAAGAAAACAATACAAAAGAATATAATAAAATACCAACACGATGATTAAAATTACAATAATAATGTAAACCTGAAATAGTAAGTAAGTACAACATAGAAAGGCATGTGTGCGCACATTAGCTAACAATATTAATTTTGTGTTACAAACCAATAAAACTAATCAAATAAGAATATAATTTACTCCGGTGTTGAATATTACAGCAGAGATTTTAGAAATGTATAAAAGTTGTACCAATAAAAAACTAATACAATGTAATGGGAAAAATACAGAATTTAAAGACCTGATAAAACCAAGTGCAATGGTACGTACGTATAGGCTTACAATTATCTGTATGTATTACAACAAATAAAACTAAAAATGAGGATCTGATTTAATCGTAAGGTTTAGAATAGAAGGTTCTATAAAAAGAAGAAAAATAATAAAAGTTTGCAGATAGAATCGAAATTAGTTGCCTTTTGAAAGTTGCAAAATTTTCGTAAACAAATATATCTGTATGTAAGTTCGCAATGTTTATTCGGATGGCAATGAATTCTAGGAATTAGCAAATCAAAATAGTTCTAACAAATGAGGACTGTCAATTAAAGATTTAATAATTTTGAATAAAAATAACACTTCAGTATGCAAATAGAAATGTGTTAAGCAGACTGTTTGAGCCGACTGCGTTTCAGAAAAACAAATCTAGATCACGAATATCTATAAAAGTAACATTATGTCAGTCTCAAGCCTCAATTACATTAAGCGAGTTTACAAGCTACTATCTACTAAGTTTAAAAGCAGGTGAATCGGCGAGTGAGATTTTCATGATGACACACAAAACTGTCCACTCCTCAGTAGCGTAGGAAACTGAGCTCGTAGGTTGCTGCAAGTGCCACAGCTAGCGAGAATAACGACGCTTGCGTGAACTAATTCTGTCAGATGTTTGACAGTCGAAATCAGCTGTTTATTGGCCGGCATATTGAAAACATAAATAAACCAATCATGAGTAAGCGGGTAGCAAGTAAAGTTGTCGACCGTTCAACTTTTTTCGTAGATAGTCAACAATCTGCTAGGTAGCAAGAAATACGATTACGCTTTGCGAGTTTACTAACAGATAGTAGCTTGTAAACTCGCTCAATGTAATTGAGGCTTTAGGGACTGAGATGAATTGGTACTGCAAAAATGTTACAGATTACTATCTACTTACTGGGAAGAGGTGAATTTCATTGGATATGGACAAAAGATTGAAGCAGGATGGAAAACCTCGTTGGATTAGTTAAGAATGGCTTAGGACCGGAGGAAGTGGAAAATATGTGTGGAGTGGCCAGGGTTTATCAGGGTATGATTAGTAATTCATTATTTTGGATTTTATTTCTCACCGTTTCCCATCCAGCAACCAATCCTACGACACCCGCGCCGCCTTGTTGAGGTTCTCCAGATTGAGCGAATTTAATAGGTGCCACAGTGACTCCATCGAATACGATAGGAGTTCTCAGTACTACCAAGGCAATATCATAATCGAAGGAGAATCTCGAGAATCTGTCGTGCATATAGATCTGTTCTACGTTGATAAACTGACCTCCTTCGTCGGACAGTGCTGAGCCAACTCTTACATCGCAGTCCTTGGGATAACTGTGAAAAAGTTAACAACAATTCTTAGTATTTCCACGGTAAATAAACACCAGTAATGAATTTAACCTTTATAACAAACACTTTTTTGTGGGTCAGTGAATAAAATAGAGGTTATGTCACAATTTTTTTCATATTTTTCACGCCGACCAGTTTCGCTCGAAACCAGCCCAAGCTTTTAACAGAAGCCAAAGAAAAGCCTTGATGTGCTTGGGAACATAAGGAAAATTTGTACTTTCGTTTGTAAACACTAATTAATTAATTATTTGATTGAATACACCATTTAATACATAGACACGGAAACTTAAGGGGGCTTGTGGTTATTGTGAGGTGAAAGTTATAATCAAACGGAATATTCCTTGTTTGCAACAGTTTAAAATGTAATTTATATAAAATGTGTTTTCTTGTTGTAATAAAGACACGCAGAAAAATACTTATGTGGTTGCTGAACTTACATTCTGTTAAGAATACAGTGACCACCAGTCAACACCACCTTCTCACTGAGAATGCTTGCTGAACAGATCAGGGAACCATAGATGAAAAAAGAAGCCTGCGATGGGAACTCCTCAATAGAGGCGTCTCCGCCAATTATCTTCGACGAGGGAAGCGCAGAAACTGAAAATGAACGCGCTTTATAAGATCCTTTTTTAAAGTTTTTGTTCTAGAAAAAATAAAACATTTTTACTTATTTGACTATAAATATCCAAACTAAATACATTTTACACACTAACAATACAATATTATTCTGTTTCATAATTTTGTTTATTAGGAATAAAAATGATTTATTTTTATTTTTTATAAAGTTTTTTTTCATTTTTAATATCGTTTGGGACGTAATTATATTAGTTGCCCCCCCTGTAACTAATGGATTGGTTATTGCTTATCACAGTTAGTATGGATAAATGAATTTTATCGTATTGTCGTGTAAAGTGTTTGTGAACTTGGGATGTTTTAATGAATTCTGTGCTTGTATGTACGGGTTTATTATTTATTTCGTATTGTTTTTTTTTAACCACTAGAATAGTAACCACTTTCGTATAGTTTTTTTAACATTACTAGACAACGAATAACGTATGAGGCGTACATGAGTTATTAATGATAATAGTTTTGTTTCCATGAATAATTTTTTGTAGATGTTCTGGATCTGTACTGAAAAAGTTTTTTTAAATAAATGAAACAAAATAACTTTGTTTGAACCACTTTTATATTTGAGTAAATCCGACCGGTTTCAGAACGAACGTTCCTTCTTCAGGGCAAATGTATACTGATTTGACAGTTTTGAAATATGGATGGGAACAATGTATTATTATGGTAGGGGTGGAGCTGTTGCTAGGTATTATCCCCCACGTTAAGTTTTAAAGCTAATAAAAAAATATATATTATCCTTGAAGATAATATCTAGACATTGCCCGCGCCGAAATGCAAATTATATAAAATACCCTCGATAGAAAAAAATCGCAAAGTATGCTCTAAAAATGATTATAAACACGTTTGTTGCAGTTATTTTATAAATTATGTGTATGAAAAAATTCACAGTGTTTCTTTAAACGCTGTTTAAGACAATCCCCGCGAGATTTTTGTTCTATTTTAAACGAGTAGTGTTTTATTAAACATTTTCACAATTTTCGCATCGATTTTGTCGCTTTAAATAGTAGCGCGCTCCTCTAACATTCGTAATTTCATCTTACCATTTTCTTCTTTTTGCCCGGAGGCGGAACAGATGATGGAAACATAGATGGACGGTAAATTATCGGGTCTCAGCAATTAGGTATTTCGAAAGCAGTTATTTTAAACAAAAAACATCAATCAAAAATATATTCATTCATTTCGATTATTGTCAATACATTTTTTAACGCTAAACAGATATATAATGTTACTGGATTTATGGTATTACTGGATACACAGTTGAACGGGCATTTAATGATGAAATATGTATGTATCATATGTATGTATCATCAATCTATATTCATATATGTATGTATGTATCATCAATCTATATTTATCTCTATTTTATTTAGATTTTTCGAATTTCACTTAAGTGCACAATATTTTAGTATGTAACCGTATCCCATGTATGTACACCGACACTTATAGATAATCCAGAAGTTTCAATTGTTCCCATTATATACTTACCTATTGCATAATGTTATTCTATTTCTGTTATAATTAGTGTAACTCGCTCATCAAGCACAAGAACTAGTTTCTTCTTTGGTGAGATTGCAATTTTAAATAATTTGTGTACCGATATGTAATTTATATAAAACCACTGTACTATATATCTATATTAAATAAAAAAATAAAAAATTAAAATAAATGTTTATTTACTCTGCACAATATTTAATCGCGCGCAGTGATTTAGGAAACAATAATTATTTGTGTGGTTGACCGAAAATAATTATCTTTTTTGCACTATTTTAATAAAAATTGTCGACATATTATAAAATAATTTCTTCGTCGCTCGTGCCAAAAGGTCAATGTGTTGGATTTCAGCAAAACGTATTTTTACACCATTTTTTTTCTCGACTAGGTGCGTAAGTTTAACCGTCATCGCACCAAACTCATTCAAACGTTGTTCGTTGACGCATCCGAATACTTGGGAAATAAAACTCACAAAGCCGGTCGTGCAAGAGCAACGACAATTTGTGAATTACAATATGTTATTTATATATATACATATATTTTTAAAAAAAAATTTTAAATTTTTTTTTTTATTTAAGTTTTTATTCCAGCAGGACTGGTAGGGTAGTGCAATCCCAGTCTGCCATATTACATAAACAACTATAAACAACAAAAGAAAGAAAAATGTTTACATATTAGGTAGGTACCTAATTAAAACATAAAATGAAAACAAAATTCATCACACAAATGACAAAAAATAAGCATAAAATTAAAATAAATAATAATTGAACAGAATTAAAAACAAAAAAGATATTTTAGGATTATCCATCAGGGAGGTCGCCTCATCATCTGCATCCATCGCTCATTTATTGGGAAACTGAGCCACGACAATGATATTGGTTGAAATCCGTATCCTGCTCCAGAAGCTGGCTAGTCGGTGGCGAAGTAAGGCTGGGAATGAGTGCACCCTCCCCTCGGTGAACATCGTGGAGGCACTGCAGAACCTCGGTAGTTGCATAAGTTGCCTGAATGCATTGTTGTAGCACCCCCTTAGTTTGTCCCTTTGCGCTGCTGGGTATTGTGTCCACAGTTCAGATGTATACAGGGCAGTGCAGTATATCTTGAAGAGTAATTTTCTGACATCGTCGCTACAGTGGTAGAACCGCCTTGAGAGCATTCCGGCCCGTATGTTAATTGCTCCTCTTTGTCGTTCCATATCTTCTATATCCTTCATGTCTTCGGTTAGGATATGTCCCTGATACTTAACCTGTGAGGCCACAGGCAGTTCATTTCCTTCTAGATATATTGGAGGAATATTTGATGGCTCCTTATTGTGTTTGAAAGCGACGATGACTGACTTTTTAGAATTGTACAACAAGTTATGAGAGTTTGCGTACTCTTCGCATATTTGCACAAGTCGTCTCATCGCTTTAATCGAATGTGCAAGCAGCACCATGTCATCGGCATAATTGATGTTGTTACTTCAGTCTTATATGGCGTTAACTCATCAGTCTTTAATTATTTTTACCTACAAGTCCCAATATCAAAGTAAAATTTTACGGATCTTCGGAATGCTTCCGAGGTATTTTAAATATGTAAAATATTTCTTTGTTTTGAAGTTATATCAAACATAAAAATATTTCAAAACAACTGATCGGAGCATTTTGATTCTAAACGTCTATAATTTTGAAAGAATTCGTTAATAGAAATCACATACCTTTAAGCGTCTGGGGAAATATTAAAAAAAAATGTCACTTCACTTTTCATACCGTTTATACAATAAAAAAACATAAATATTTTTTGAACTTTCATCTTTCAACGAATAAATCCCGTCAATTTATAATAATGCACTCTGACGTACAACTGTTTGAGACAAACTGAAAAGAATATTTATTTCTCTTTCGAACGACGAATAAATCACATATCTCCGCATTATAGAAAAAAAGATAAATATACTTTTATAATGTATGGACGCACAGATCAGATCTGTCTTTCAGAGGTTATAATGTAATACGTTTGTAACTACTAATGTCCTTCCGAGGCTTGATGAGTTAATACACCTACAACCTTTTGGTTCACTGTAGTAACAATGTAAGAAATTGTAAGTAACTGACCTTAATTAATTTTATTGATTGAAAATAAATAACAATACCTGCCGACACCACTAAGAGCACTACTGCTGCTCGACGAAACATGATGATACTGGTAATAACCTTCTTGATGATTTTGTTTTTATACGGAAAATAAAATTATACATTATTTATATATATATAATATATATAATTAGTACCCGGTTTGCTATCGCATTTCTAGATTTCAATACCTACCATTCAGAGCCGCTCATTCTGTTAAATCAATATTATTTAATTTTTACAGAATGAAACAAGTTCTTTGTATAATAAAATAAAGTGGTTTTAAAAAAAGAACTTGTTTCATTAGGTACAATGTCAAGCCAAGTGTTTGCTTTCTTCGATAATTTAATTTTTTATTACCTATTTTCTCAATAAACTCTGCATCTCTAGATTTCAATATCCATTCAGTGATGCTCATTATGACAAATCATTATTATCAATTGTTTTGTTCTTTATTTTCTCAATAAACTCTGCATCTCTAGATCTCAATATCCATTCAGAGTCCCTTATTATGACAAATCAATATTATCTAATTTTTTGTTCTCTATTTTCTCGATAAACTCTGCAACCCTAGATTTCAATATCCATTCAGAGCCACGCATTATGACAAATCAATATTATCTAATTTTTTGTTCTCTATTTTGTCAACAAACTCTGCATCTCTAGATTTCAATATCTATTCAGAGCCGCTCATTATGACAAATCAATATTATCTAATTTTTTGTTCTTTATTTTCTCAATAAACTCTGAATCAGATTGGTATTCGAATTTTGTGTGCTTTATTATCTCTCTAGTTTCTGTAGCAGGATGGTAGCAGAATGATGAAAATTAGCAACATTGGTTTAAAAAATTCTCAATTTAAAAAAAAAACCTTGAAAATTATTTTTTTCCTGGCAGAAGAGGAAAAAATTACTGTTTAACCTTTCTATACCGCGCGTTAGTCTATCAGACTGATAAATCAATAACTCGAAGTTTTCTCAAAAATTAGGTTTTCGTAGCTTTTTAATTTGATGTTGGGCAATGTTTAGTGCAGCGCGCGCATTGGTGCTGAGTGGACGTGTGACACTTATTTCCAGTTATTAATTATTTACAAAAATCCTAATTATGAGTAATTTTTGTTTTTATAATAATTTATTACTCTTGATGCTTTTATTTATTTCATTTCAGAGTTTTTTTTTAAATGTAAATAGTCCATTCCTACAAATAAAGTAAAATTTCTAATATTTTCAAATTTTTTTCATTCAATTATACCCCCTTCTATGTAATAAAAACCAATAATGCTTAGAAAGATTTTTTTTAAATAATACAGACAAGATGAAATCTTGGTCTGAGACACCGTGCGCGAGCTTACATGTTATGCCGTTAGGCGCGAGTACACGAAGGTTCAAGGGCGGATCCAGGATTTTTTTCTGGGAGGGGCACAAGGGGCGCACGGGCAAAAAAATCAACAATAACCGTTAGAAATAAAGTTGAACATCTCTATCATACTTTATTCTTCAAGTTTATTTCACAAGTTCAAGTATGCATTGTGATGTTCAATAATTGCAGGCAATACTGGGCCCTTTATCTCCAGTATTCCTCTAGGATGACTTCAAGGTTTAGTATTATAATCACGTAGTACTTTTGATACACGGAAACTGTTTATTAGAATATAATAGATACAATGTAGGCTGTGAGCCGTCTGATAAGCAAGAGACCGCGCGAGAACTCCACTCGCTATTATATCGTCCCGATGTAGGACGCTTCGGCTAGGTTCGGTATTTCCGAACCTACCCGACAGAAACATATTACCAACACTAGATGCATAGGAAGGTTTATGAATGTGTCAAAACAATAGAAAAATTAAATGTTCAATAAAGACAGTTTTTGCTTCTAAGTATGCACTGTGATCTCAACTGTGATGGAATCTCCACAGTACACAGAAATACCGTGTGGGGAGAGGCGCGGGGGCACGTGTCGAGAACTGGCACCCTAAATCCGCCCTTGTGAAGGTTATATTACTTGAGGATGTTTATTGTAAAAAAATTACAGAAAATGCATACGTATTAGATAATGCGTAACTTTTAATGCTGGTTAAAATCGGAATATTAATACGTGAAGCAAAAACTTTTATACCCCTATACTTTTGTACCTCTTTTTAAGAAAATATGGAGGAGTATGAAATTTCGCACGCTTGTAGTTTATATAGAGGAGTGCAGAATGCTAATATTTTTTTTAAATTATGCATAAAAAATCAATATTAAAAAAAATACACACACTGTATAATTTAAATCAATTATAATTTAAATCAATATTAAATCGTTCTTAAACTACTTAAAATATTAATTCATTCCCTTCACATTTTTTTTTTTTTACAGTGAATACCGCACAAGAATCTCAACTGCTCCCGTCTGGAGCCAGTGAGACTATGGCATCCCCAATTGGGGTATGTTGTGAGGCTGAAGGTAGTGGGGAGGGGAAGGAGGTAGGGAAGAGGAAGGTTGGGAAGTACCTGGCTATTCAGATCTGGTCACCAAACACAGCTTAAGTCATTTTCAAGCAACGTTTCAATTCTGAATGGTGGTCTTACACCAGGGCGATACTAATAGTATCTTCCACTCTGGAACATGCCGCAAATATACAAATATACGCGGCATTATTTTAAATGAATTAATTGTGAAATAACACAAATTAATCAAATAAAATTTATTTGCGCATGCCGGGTACGAACCCGCGACCTTCGGATTGTGAGTCAAGAGTCTTAACCACTGGACTACGGAGGTCGTCGCATACTTACATTGAACATTAGCTTCCATTTTGGTTTCCAAAATTGTAAATTTTTGTTAATTCAAATCATGTGTTTACATTGTGTAATTTTTTCGTAATATTTTTTAAGTTAAAAAACTTTTATTCTGTGTTTAAAGATATTTGTACCTTAATAAATAAATTACATAATCTGTCGATAAGATTGCACTTAAATATTTATAATAAATTCCAGTCACCTACCTCAGAACCGGTTACATCTAGTGAGATAGGTAAAGTAAATTTATTTATTTATTTACGGACTTACGTCCAATTTAAAACAAAGTATCACGAAGTATAGAAATGAACAATGTAAGGATTCGAATGGTACATGAAAGCAAAGACAAACTGAAAATAGAAGAAAAAATAAGTGTCAAGTCACGTCAAGACCTTGCAAAAATTAGGGTGAATATTACATATCTTCATTTGTTTAAAGAGCGACACTTAAGCTAATACCAAAAAAATCAAGGTCTTGACGTGAGTTGACCAGTCTACACATTCTGGACAGTGGTGAGTTATAACCATAGTTAGTCGAGTGCTGATTGAGGAAAAGCAGGTCTTTATTTCTGAGTCTACGAGAAGGTATATTAAATGTGATGAGTTGTAGTAATGTAGGCGAGTCGATTAAACAGTTAATAATTTTGAAGAAACAAATGAGATCAGATTTTATCCGACGGTCTTCTAAAGGAGAAAGGTTTAGAGTTTGTTCAATTTCAGCATACGAGTAATTGCCTCACTCTAATCCTAGCCTCCAAGCAATTCCCTTTAGGAACCGATGTTGAACGGATTCAATATGACGAATATGGACAGCATAAAAAGGAGACCATATAATACAAGCATATTCAAGATGGGGGCGAACCAAGGAGCAGTAAAGAGTTCTTAGGGTATTTATGTTTTTGAAGTCAGAAGTGGTTCTAGTGATAAAACCAAGTAGCTTGAGAGATTTATTAACAATCAAATTTATATGTTCCCGGAAAGAAAGCTTGCTATCAAGACAGACACCAAGATCTTTAATAGATTGAACAGTTGTTAGGCAATTATTATTTAATTTGTATTCGAAAACAATCGGATTTTTAGATCTGTAGAAGGACATAATTTTGCAATTATCGACATTTAGTTCCAAGCAATTAATTTTACACCAGTCATTGAAAGAGTCAATATCTGATTGGAAAAGAAGGCAGTCATGGTAGTTTTTGATTATTTTTAGGATCTTATTGTCATCAGCAAAAAGCCAAAAGCGTGTGTGAGAGAAAATACGAATAATGTCATTTATAAACAAGTTGAAGAGAAGCGGGGCTAAATGTGCTCCTTGCGGTACGCCGGATGTTACTTCAATAATAATAGACTCAATGTTATTTATTTTAATTCTTTGTTTTCTATTGCTTAAATAAGAATTAAAGAAAGATAGCAATGGGTTTCGTATGCCTATAGCATATAGCTTGGCCATGAGGATAGCGTGTTTTACTTTGCCAAAAGCTTTAGAAAAGTCGGTATATAGAACATCTACTTGTGATTTATCTTCTAGGCCATTGACTACGGTGTTGGTGAAGGAGAGTAAGTTTGTAGTGGTAGATTTAGCAGATCTAAAGCCATGCTGTTTCTCAATCAGCACATTTTTGAAAATAGGTGTTATTTTTTTGTGATTATAGATTCAAATTCAATACAACTTTATTATATGTACCTACTCTGACAATACTGTCAGTTATTATGTCCACTTGTCTTCATGAATATATATTTTATTAATATAAGTACTTGTAATAACATACTCTGTGTAACTATGCATTTTACAATGGCACTCCAAAATTCAAGCACGAGAAATATTTTCTCATTTGAATTGTGAAGTTTCATTAAAAAGAAATTTACATATTGTTATTAGCCTTAAGCCTCGGTTCTCCCAATTTCTACCGATTTCTTACAAATCTCCCTTAAACATTTGAAGTTTTTAAGCTCTTAAAAAAATATATGCTATTTTTGAAGATAATATCTAGACATTTATCGCGCCGAAACGCAAATTATAGAAAATTCCCTCGATAGAAAAAAATCACAAAGTATGCTCCAAAAATTATTATTAACACGTTTGTTTCAGTTATTTTACAAGTTATATGTATGAAAAAATTCACAGCGTTTCTTTAAATAAAACTAAAGACAATTATCGCGAGATTTTTGCTCTTTTATCAATAAACCGTGATTAATGAAATATTTTAACAACAGGCGCTTACGTTTTTTAATTCTAAAGATAATATTTACAGGCCATCTCTATCTAACGTGCGTGTAACCTATGTGCCTTTCAAATATTCGTCATTCGCTGTCCAGACAGCTCGCCACACAGACGTGTAGTCCTACGTTTCATGATTTGTTTAATATACACGTACGTAAATAATAATATAATTTTGCGAAATTGGTAAGACAACAACAAAAAAGTCGTATTTCTAAGCGTAAACATTATCTCCAAAATCGAGAATGTATGATGGAATGTAAGAAGAAAAAAATAAAATTTTGATTTTTATTAATATAAACATACTCGTATTATTTAGTATTATGTAATCTTTATTATAAAAATAAATTTTCAATTTATTTGTGTATTATATAACAAAGGTGACAGTTATTGTTTTATTTTTTACAGAATGCGTACTTTGGGAAATAAATCTATTTCCAATGCTTCGGAAACTGAAATTCCCGGGCAAGTTTTTAAAAATTAAATTACGTTTTTTTTTAAATGACCATTGAATGCAAAAGCTTTTATTTTGCTCATTTATTAAAATTATAGGACATAGTAATAAATAATACATTTTTACGGATCAAACTGCTAACAAAAATCTGCTTTCAAAAATTACCTTGTTTTTTTACAGTAACTCCACACAGGCCCTGAGGATTTTTTTCCCTCAGAGCATATGTCATCTTTGGATATGCTGTGTGGAGGGTGTTTTAATGGAAAGGAAGGAGAGGAAGTTCTGGAAAGGATAAGGTTATAGGGGTGGGTAGGAATTTGAGGGTCAGTGGGTTTGGGTGTGACGGACATTGGAATCCATCCCTCCCAATGCGGTGCAAGGCGATGTTCCAAAAGAGTTCTGCCTGAGAGGTCACAAGATCTCCCTCAACCAGTCTCTCCCGATCTGGCCTACCACGCAGCTGGTGGGCAGACACATCCGCCACCAAGATCCAAACCCGGGCACCCCTGCTAAGTCACCAAACGTAGCGAACAACTTGGGGTTATCCAATAAATAGTTTCCGGGGCGCGGTACCCTTACCCGCGTCCCAAATTGTTAACGAGAAGGAAATATATAATTATCATCATACGTATTATTTTATTACTACCTATTATTAGATGTTCGTTGGATAATAAAACCAAAATGCGTTACGTAAATGTAAGTAAATAAAAGTTTCGCTTGTTTACTAAAACCGACTACATTGTTATAAGTAATTACTTTGACCTTTTTATAAATGTTTAATAATTTAGATTCCATCGGTTAACTAGTCCCAGCCGTCCCAGCAAAGCTGTAGTTTGCTGATAGCTTTTAGGGCTGCCACTTCATAAATTTCTACATAAACTTCGGGAGGTACATGATGGTGAATGCAAAAAAGACAAATAACTTTTTTCTAAATTCAATTTTTTCCCTATACAAAATTATTTTTCCACAGAAGAATATTATTTTTTTCATACAAACAACAAAACTTTTTTACCCGTAATTACCTTAGAACGTTTTGAAAAAAGTTTCGTATCTTTTTTTACGTGTACTGTCGTGCAGAATTACCTCCCGAAGTTTGTGCACTTTATCCCCGGATATAAATAAAGAGCGAAAAGGTGCATGTAGGCAAAAACTGGTTGTGCCAAACTCAGTCAGTGGTTTGATGCACATCCTCCCTTCCCACAAACCAGTGAAATAATGTCAATTTTTGTGGAGTGGAGTCGTCGGAGACGCCACAATAACTTGCTAAGATGCTGTTCAAGTTGGTGAAGATTCATTAAACTAATTGTTTTAGGAACTAAATGATGAAATAATAAATGAAATCCAAGTCCCATAATCTGTTACAAACAAAAGTGGTGTGTCAGTAATAAGATTAAAAAAATGACGACATTTGCTAAAAAACTTAAAATTCCTGTAAATATTTACTGGTTGAAGATTAGTTTGCAAATGTATACATATTATCTAAAAGGGAATTAAATTCTTTACAACTTCTTTCAAACAAATTTCTTTCTTTGATAAATATTTTAGACGATATGAAGGAATGTTTGATGAAAAGTGTGAGGTAAAATGATTTTATTTGAAAATATCTACATTTGTGGAGCGTGTAAGTCAAAAACGGCTGGGATTTCGAAAATTACGTATAGAATAAAAGTTGTAGATAATTTAATGAGCTTTCACTTATTCTAAAAAAAATCCTTTGAAATGCACCGTTTCCGAGATATAAGCGTAAATCCAAAAATTTGAACCTTCTCCCCCCCCCCCCCCCTCCCTCCCCTAGCTCACCACCTAGACGTCAGAACTTTTAGTATGTTCACACCCTAAGCACCCTGACCAAGTTTCTGAAGGAATTGCTTAGGTGCACTCTACACCTCCTTTTGGACCATTCTTTTTTTTTTTACATAAGCTCCACACAGGAGGCCCTGAGGAACATAATTTCCCTCAGGGCCTATGTCATCTTTATGCTCACCTATGATGCTGTGTGGAGGGTTTTTTTAAGGAAAGGAAGTAGAGGAGAGTTCTGGGAAGGAAAAGGGTTTAAGGGGTGGGTAGGAATCTCGGGTTCAGTATGTCCTGATCATCCGCCTCCAAGACCTGGAAAAACCTCACCCCATGAACCCGGGCACCCCTGCTAAATCACCAAACGTAGCGAACCACTTGGGGTGACCTATGGCAGAGGTATTGGTTATCCAATAAAGGTTCCCGGGGCGGCGGTACCCATTCCCACCTCCCAAATTAAAAATTGACTGGACTATAAACAAATATGATTAAAATGTGCACTTTACTTAGTTGAAAATTGAAAAATGGTTCGGGTCAAGATGTCGCGGGTTCAATTCCTTTTTCAATACACAAGCAACATCTTCCGCTTATTATGATGCTGGTAGGAGATTTTCAAATTGTCAGGTTATTCGTAAACCGGGAATACGAATTATGACTCTTTTTCTTTTAAAAAAAGTAGTACCCAATAAATAGATAAGCCTCACCCCATGAACCCGGGCACCTCCGTAATACATTGATAAAATAACAGATATTTTCATAAATATTATGTGTATTTTAAAATTGTGGCAGCCCTACAAATATTATCAATTTCTCTGGGAACGCATATTTGAAATGATACTTCTTCTCGAGAATTATTAGCCAAGTTCCAAACCAGACCTTTTTGTAATAATAATGCGCACGCTTTCCTATTGACCCGCGCGCTGCAGATACACCTCCTGTCGAATGCGTTAAAAGTAAATTTCACGACTCGTCCGAAATGGTTTTTTTTGTGCGGAGAACGGGGCCTTAAGAACCAAATGTTTTACTATGAATCTGTATACGTATGTATTTTTTTAAATAAAAAAAAAAAAAAAAAAAAAAAAAGATTTTAGGAATATGAGATAACATCGATATAGGTCTATAGTTTTCTACGTTCGACTTATTACCCGATTTAAAAATAGGTCGTATATAGGAAACCTTCCAGGAATCCGGAAAAGTGGCAGATGATAGTGATAAGTTATATAATAAACAAATTGGCTTAGATACAACAGATTTACATTCTTTCAATAATATTTCAGGTATACCATCAGGACTGCTTGTTTTGCTGGGAAGATTTTTTAAGTAATTGAAAAAATCTACAAGTGTGATTTCGCAATTATTAAGGTCAATAGCATTAGCATATTTAAGTGGAGGGTTTTTAAGTTTTTAAGTAAAGCACACGATTAAAAATTTTCTTGCTATATTTAACTGTTAAGAAACATTTCATTAAACTGATATATCTCTACAATCTCACGATTAACACACATGCATTATTTCTCTTATTTATAGATACTATTATTAGTATACTAATGCCGAATACGACGAAGTTTTATTTTTGACAGTTGTAAGCAACAAATTATGTAAAGGTCTTTCTCAAACACAATATAATAAATATTTATACCAATCCAAAATTTGTGTTATCATTGTTAATAATTAAATTCTCTGATCAATACCTAATTCGGCCCTGACGTGCAGATCACAAATCCGGGTCCTTACATAATTATTGATCAATCATTGCAATCTTAATGTCATCAATTTCTATGAAAAAATAGAAATGCCCAGCAGTGGGAATGATTCAGCCTTTTTTTGGCAATATAAATAAAAGGGAGTGTGCATAATTGTTTAGGCTGTAACGCGAAAAACCTCTTTTGTTGTTGGTATTCTTGACAACGAAAAAATAATGTGTAAAAATAATATGGTAGGTATTTATTAATTTTCCAATTAGCAAAGACCCATGAAAATTACAGAATAGTCGGAATTCTTGATACAACATCCCTTCCAATTTTGAAATAATTTTCGGTTAAAATGTTATCATAGGTGGACTCTATCGCTTATTTGAATTTTTCACAAACACCTAGTTCAAATTTTGAAGGTAACAATTACATTAAAAATAAATCCAGGTCCATTGAACCAGAATTACAGAGAATACAGACTGACAACCAAATTTTGATATTTGAAGCATTGTTTTCTGTTTAATGCATATTTTATAGTCAATCCTCGAAGCTCCGGCGCTCCTAGGTTTGACTAGTCAATTCTCAGATCTGACTTGAAGTCTTTGGCCGGAAGACTTTGGTCAAACCTAGGATAAACCAGTCATTCCGCCAAAAGACTGCATATCGACCCTTGACTATGACACATACATTACTTTAAAGAGACCCTCGCCTTTGAAGATGTCTACTCTCTGGATGAATTGAAAAATCACTGAAATTAATATTTTTTTAGTTAGAAGGCTGAAGAATAAAACAAAAAAGCATATGTTCCCCAAACAAATAATTAAATAAAAATATATCACGAATATATATTTAGACGTAGACCATGCCCACTCATATTACATAATACTAGCGTAGAACTTACCGCGAAAATTCACAGGCTAAATTCATTGTACGATTTGTGTAGTAAATTGTGTTAGGTATTTATAAAAAAAATATTTTTCTTCGGATCATTGTCTTTCAAAAGAAGAAATTAACGTGATCATTAATTATAATAATTAGAGTAAATCTCATCCGTTCAATGGCATTATAAAAATACGTTATATTCATAATTGTTATAACTGCATTGACAACCCTGAAATTCTCGCCAAAATAAATCTCGCCACCTCTGAGACTCGAACCTAGGACCTTCGGCTTTCTGGACCACATAGAACTGTGGGCCGGAAAGCGAAGGTCCTGGGTTCGAGTCCCAGAGGTGCCAATATATTTTTTCTATTTTTTCTGTCCCCCGATTTTCGATTCAGTTTCGCTAATATTGTCTTCATCTAATTAAATATTATAATTTGAGGTTTTACTCCTTAAATAAATAAAAGAGTATTATTTCTCAACATATTTATTTTATTTATATACCTATCCGCAATCGTACTTCAAATTGAAGATGTTTTATTTATCGATCAGGTAATTAGGTATGCACCTACGTTGTTAAATGGTCATGACTCATGACGATTAGGCAAATTGTTATCATCGTTTTAATATCGAATTTTCTCAATCTTTTTGCTGAAAAAAAAACACTTCCATCTAGGTAGGTATCCATCTGCTGGGAGAAATAATTTAAACAATACACACGTTTTTGTTATTGTTAAAATAATTGAAAGTAGTATCGATGATTATCAGGCCATCATATTTATATTTAATCACATTAGAAAAATCGGCAAGAGGAGCCACCGGAACTTTATCTCAGGACCTTCCATTAGCTATAACAACATTTCCCAATACTTCTTTTGGTTTGGAGGTTGGTGGGGTAGTTGACAGCTAGAGCAAGTCTCGGTCCCATCAAAAGTCATTTTTTCGTACTTCCTCTACCAGTTCCCAGCCTTTATGACATGCATCAGGATTGATAAGACAACTACCACGTGGGCCACTACCCCTGATTTTTTGAATTTTTATTAGCGACCGTTGCCTTTAGTTGTTCATTAGATGATTATCCTACATTCGATCTTCCATCAACATCCTTATCGACCTTCCCGTCTCTCGCAAACATACGTGCCAAATACACAAAATTACTCACTTGATCCAAGTATTTACCATCAAAATAAATAAACCGTCATGTAGTGTGATGAAGTTTCTATAATTTTTTATAGACCTTTTGATTACATTGGTTTTAACACATTTAAGCATCTTAATTAGTTAAAAGATAAGTTACATAAAGCAGAAACATAACTCACGAATAATAATACAATGGAAAGAAATAATATCACTTCGGGATGTAGACGTTGTTAAAAATGTATTAACCAATGATGGCAAGGGTGTTAAGAACCCAGTCGCTCACAGTCGAAACATCAGTAAAGACGGATGGATATTCAGGATTGCCGCATTCCGTCGCCCAGGAGGCTAATCCAACTAAAACTCCATCAACGATCAAAGCACTTCCTTTGTCTCTGGTGCAGGTGGCGTTCTCTTCATCTACAAGTACGCACACCATCCTCTCGGTAACTTTGTTATCGTTGTCTGCATACACCTCGACACATTTTTCATGTTCGGCAACAGATAAAGATACCTTGCGCAGTTCCTTGCGACCTTCAGCGCCCTAGAAATAAGAATAATGCATGTTTAGTACATGAATATCTATAAATGTAAAATTTTGTCAGTACTAGCGACTGAGATGGATTGGTATTGTGCAAGAATTCCAATTTACTCTTACATCGGAGA
Organism: Limnephilus rhombicus; assembly: GCA_929108145.2. Lineage (NCBI taxonomy): Eukaryota > Metazoa > Arthropoda > Insecta > Trichoptera > Limnephilidae > Limnephilus > Limnephilus rhombicus. Next base: position 29,284,777 of record OV815278.1, read on the forward strand.
ATAGGTGAACTGCATGAACATTGGATATGGACACAAGATTGGATAAAGATGGAAAACCTGAGGATTGGTGAAGAAAGACCTGGGACCGGAAGGGGTCGAGAATATTTGTGTAGTTTCCTGGGTTTATCAGGGGATGGTTATTGTAAATTTTATTTCTCACCGTTTCCCATCCAGCGACCAATCCCACGATGCCTTCGCCGCCTTGTTGAGGTCCTCCAGATTGAGCGAATTTAATAGGTGCCACGGTGACTCCATCGAATACGATAGGAGTTTTCAGTACTACCAAACCAATATCATAGTCGTAGGAGAATCTCGAGAATTTTCCATGCATATAAAGCCCTTCTACGCCGATTAACTGACCTCCTTCGTTGTTCAATGCTGAGCCAACTCTGACATTACAGTCGTTGGGACCACTGTGAAAAAGTTAACATTAATTTTTAGTTTTTCCATGGCAAATAAAGGTTAAAAATAAATTTATCCATATAAAGCAAACATTGTGAATAAAATGCACGTTATTGAAGTATGTCACACTATTTATTCATATTTTTCTCACCGACCAGGTGTCGCTTGAAACTACCCGCAGCTTTGAGCAGAAGCTTACGTCAAGCCTTTGCAAACTTGGAAACGTACGGAAAATTTGTAATTCATTCGTTCTTAGAATGATTGTGTAACACTTACAGTGTAACACTATTTAAGTCATTATAATTATATTCTTGAATACACTAATTTTTACAAAGTAATGGAAATTTGTATGGACTTTAGGATTGGGGTTATTATGCGGTGGAAAATTATAATCAAACGAAACATTCGGCTACACAACCTTGTTCAATCCATCAATAATGTAATTTATGCGCAATTATTTTCTTAATAAATATAGTAAAGGTGGAACGAATACGTGAGAAAAATGTTATGTGGTTGCTGAACTTACATCCTATTAAGAATACAGTGACCAGCAGTCAACACCACCTTCTCACTGATGATGCTGGCTGAACAGATAAATGACCCATAGATGAAGAAAGAAGCCTGCGATGGGAACTCCTCAATAGAAGCTTCCTCGCCAATTATCTTCGACGAGGGAAGAGCAGTAACTGCGAAAATAAATGCGCTTTATTTAACTCTCTCTAAAAAATGAATAACACTCAAAAACAGTATTTCGATAAGCTCTGTTACCGGACCGATGTGTATGTATGTAAGTCCCACTAGTATGTATGTATATACTCGTAAGTCCCAGAGAGAGGTCTACTATAACTCTGACTCTGAGCGTACCATGTATCTTTTGTTAAAATTAATTCACTTGATCATTATTACCAGTTTATATATATTTTTATAAAACAGTTATTTAAAAATATTTTATATTACAAAAACAATTATTTGCATACTGATTTGCCCTCCGAACCTGAACAAGGGTAGTATCAAAACTAGTATGTGAAAAATAGTAATTTTAGAAATAACAGAGTAATTAACTACGAAATTAATAATTTTTGGAATTTTTGGACTTAAAAAAACATTTTCATTGACAAATTGTTTATATTAAGACTGTTATTACACAAAGTTCGTACCCTAAAGTAATTATCCCAATTAGATTTTAAGTATTATGAGTTTTTAAGTATTATGCGTAAATAAACAAATGAAAAGTGAAAAATATTTATTTGTCATTTATGGCACAATGTTTTGATTCAGAAGTGCGATTAGGTGTTTAAAATCAGTTCAGTGGATTGAAATAAAATTACAGTCAAATAGGATTAAAGCAATTGTAACAACCTATCACAGTATGGCAAGGTGATGGGAAAATGCTGATCTGTATTAATTATGAATTAAATAAAATTTAAATAAATACCTGCTGACACTACCAAGAGCGCTACTGCTACTAGACGGAACATGATGGTAGTAGTAATGACACTAATTACTTACCCGATTTGCTATCGCATTTCTAGATTTCAATATCCATTCCAGAGCCGCTCATCAGACAAATATTTTTTCTTGATTAAATAAATTACTTTATCATTTTTAAATTTTTTTATAACCTACTAAAATTATCTATTTATTGTAGCACCATTTTGGCTTTTTTATTACTTTGCATTACATGCGTGATATCTAAAAAAATTATGAATAAAAAAGCATAGGGGTACGTAATAAGCATTGAATATGGTATATTTATTAATGTAGAAATAAGATAAATAGAGAAAATCTGGCGCACTTCGTTATTTTGAAAAAGTAGTTTCCCGACCCGTTTTCCCGGCAATTTTTTTTCCCAATTTCCAATTTCCTCGGAAGAAACTTTAAAAATGTTTAACACTCAAAAATTTCCAAACGTCGCATAATAAAATAAATGCTTTTATAAATGTTTCCTGACTCATTTTCCCACCAATTTTCCTAGCATGGAAAATTTCCAACTTCTCATAATAACAAAATTACGTCCGACCAATTTTCCGAGCTGGAATTTCCTATCTTCCAATTTTTTCTAGAAAATACAAATTTTATAACATGGAAAATTCTCTTATTTTATATCATATCAAAGTGATAAACGTATTTAAAAAAAAATCCAGGCAAAAATTGCAAACAATTGCAGACAATTTTCCACGATCAAAAAGTTTCCATCCTTCAAATAACAAAATCAAAAGATTAGTTTTCATTCGGGAGGATAGCGTGGTGTAACCCCCCCCCCCCCTATCCCCCCCCCCCCCAATCCCCCCCTCCCCTATCCCCCCCCCCCTATTATAGTTGACTTTGAGAAATTCAAAACGCGAACCTCGACTTCTTAAAAATAAAAACAATAACAATATGTACTACCTAGTCAAAAAAAATGTAAAATAATATTTTTAAGTTCATATTTTCTTCTTTTAAAATAACAGACCGTGTTCATGTGTAAATGACAATATCCTTCGTCTTTCGCCCAACATATATAGACATTCACAAATGGATTTAATTTGATTAGAAAAGTGAATAGTTACCTAGGGGACAAGTTAATATGTGCACACGGTCTAATAAATAATTGCTGGTGTACATACAAAGGAATAAAACTCTACTGCCAGTGATGTTTACCAATTTGCATATCGCTTATAAAGTATAGAGCAAACTAAAGGAGTCTATTGTTTCATCAAGGCTACAATCTAGCGGCAAATACCTACCCTACAGATCCCGTTTCAGCTGTTTTGCTTGGACTTGGAACCATTATTATTTTGATGTTGTCTTATTTATGAATGTTGTTAAATGTCCAATTATTTTAAAACACACTTCGGCCCTAATATTTAAAATGCAATGTGGGTGCTATAAATAAGCATCGATTAATCATTGCAATCTTTTTCCAACGTCCGATTCATCTTATTGTCATCACTTTCGATGATAAGATAAATGCCCTAGTGGCTTAGATTTGGTCGTACTGAGAAAAATGTCATCTTACCGAACACCTACTCATCTACGCCAACATTAATTTGTTGACCTGCTTAATCCATAGGCATAATTGATTGAAATTTATCAAGAAAGGAATGAATGGCTGAATGTGTCTGTGTTCTTGGAAACGAAAACGGAGATGTAATGTATGTAATATTGACCCAGTAACGTGAGATGAAATTGCATACACATAAAGAAGTTAAAATATCACTATTCAGTGTGGGGTATAACACGACGTATGATGCTTGTCTTCAAGGTCAAGACAATGGAAATATTTCAATTCCAAAACGACGCAAGGATTCACAATGTTCGCGTAGTGGATTTAATTCCTCTGCGATCTGCTTAGTCCTTCACAATCGCGCTAGTAATATTTTCATCATTTTCCGATAACCACAACACGGGCATGTGCTTAGCATGATGGTTGAAAAGTCATAAAATTATATAATTAACAAAACGATGAATAAAGAAAAATGAAAAAGAAAAGACATTTGTCGGAGTTTTTCAAATATTGTCAGGATGTTCGTAACTCGGAAATGATTGACTTTCTTTTATAATTGTGAATACAAAACCAATCCATAAGTTATATAATTATAATAGTATAGTATAATTATAATAGGTAAATATCAAACTGGGGTAATGGACTATGACGTACTCTGTTATGATTTAAACACTATATAACATTTTTATTCATGTTCTCACACATTATAACACATACACATGTCAAAATCTTGATTTATGTTCGCACCTACGAAGTGTAGACAAAGCTTCAAAATTGTTTTTTTTTTTTAGTTGAGATTATAATAAATGGTGGCAATGGTACAGTTAAGGTTGGGCGATATGTCACGTAGACACGTTTATTGCAGTCCCCATAAGTTTAGGTAAATTAATTATTTTTACTATCTTCAATAGTTCATGTTATTCAGACCGCTTAGTAGCAGAGTGAACAAATGCATCGTGTTCCCACCAAGGTGTCCCGGATTCAGTCCCCTGCTACCTAAGTCCACAATTATCGCTAACGCAACAAGCAACATTTCCCTTTATGTCGGTAGTTGTAGGAAATTAAATATTGTCAGGCTATTATTTCTAACCCGTGGGTTAATGTTTTTATTTTTAAGGAAAATAAATGATAAATAAAACAAACGGTTTTAATATTTTTCTACTTGTTACTAATGTGTAGAATTTTAATGAAACGAGGTAAAATAAACTACTACTTAAAAAAAGTAAAATGAAAAAAAATAAAAACTACATGAAGGAATGCAAGTGGCATTATCGCAGAAGAGTTCTAAATGCCCGGGACCAGTGGAACAATCTCAATTTGGGATATATTACGAAGCTGATGAAAGTGGGTAGGGAAAGAATATGAAATAAAGGATGATTGATGGGCATAATATTTGTGGGCGCATGCATCATAGATTTTTAATTTTTAAAAATATTAAAAAAAAAAAAAAATGTTTCAATAATTTGTACATTTAAGTTTACAAATTTCTAATTAATTAAAGTATTTCACAGAGCAAACTATATTAATTCTAGTTTTATGAAGCTCCTACAATATACATCTTGAACTTTCCAATTGGTGTGGACTGGTTTCTGGTTACTGGAAGTTCCTGGTAGCGTATTATATAATTTCATTCCTCCGCACAGTAAACTGTTCTGCGTATTCGCTTTGTCCTTTTTGTAGTCTGATTTCCTTGCACGTCCTTGTGTTATATCTGTGAATGTCCTTGTTGTACATAATTTTATTTGTGAAATATTTTGATAACTGATTGTTTACTATTTTGTGGATAAAATCATCGTGTTCAAGGTGAGCATCTGTTTCACAGTTAGCCAATTTAGTTCCTTTAACATTTAATTACTCTTATAGGTAAATCTATTTCGTCGAATTATTATTCACAATGCCCTGTTTTGGAGAATTTGTAAATTATTTTGTTCTCGTTCGTTACACATGAAAAGGATAGTTGAACAGTAGTTAAAGTTTGGAGCAATAATTGATTTGTAAATGGTGATTGCAGTTTTTCTGGAAAGTTTTTGCCAAATTCTTCCCAAAGAAGATATATTTTTCTCAATTTTCTTTTTTTATATGTTCAACATGTTTATTAAATTTTAGTTTTTTAATCTAATACAACTCATGAGTAACATTTTCAGTAACACTTCAGTAACATTTTCAATAATTTCACCATCAATTTTAATTTCGCTTGCACTGGATGTCCTCTTATGTCAAATACATTATTTAGTTAATTATTTAAAATATTTATTACTTCTTCATAGTTATCTACATTTAAGTATATTAGTGAACCATCGGCAAATAGTCGTACTTTGCATTTCTTAAATATTTTCACCATGTCATTAATATAGAGTATGAAGAATAGAGGTCCAAGGACCAATCCCTGCGGTACTCCTAATTTATTTTCCATTGGTTTTGAAAATTGATTGTTTATTTTTGTAACATATTTGCTGTCTTTCAAATACTCTTCTATTAATTTAATGGTTACAGATTTGAAACCAATTTCTTTAAGCTTTCTCATAAGTATTTCTCGATTCGAATGCCCTTTGAAAATCCCAAAATATTGATAAGATAAATTTATTCATTCCTTCCTTTCATTCCTCGACAATTGCGTTTAACGCTGTTTCACATGAGTTATTAGATCTGAATACTGATTGGTCTTGGTATAAAATATTTTGTTTATCTAGGTATTGCAAAATTTGTTCCATTATAATGCGAGCTGTGAATACTGAATGTACTGAAACTAAATGTATGGAATGCGGAAGGGGGGAGGGGAACTCGGGTAGGGGGTTCGAGGGAGGGGGGGAGGGGAACTAGGGATCGAGGAGGTTAAACCTGAATTTTTAGGCAATGACAAAGACCCGAACTACAAACAAATCGTTAAAAGCATTTCAAGCTTTATAGGTTGCCTAATGAGTTTAAAAGAACATTTTCTTCATGCCCACCTCGACTAATTTTCAGAAAATTTAGGATATGTGAGTGAAGAGCAAAATGAACAATTTCACCAAGATATTAAGGAGATGGAAAAAAGATACCAGGGAAGATGGAGCATCTCAATGATTGCAGACTACTGTTAGACGCTTCAGAGAGGCCTTCCAAATGCTTCCTACAAGCGAAAATGTACCAAAAGGAGTCTCACTGGGAAAAAGAAATGTGTTTATTGCTTACTAATCAATGTATTTTAGATAAATAATATGTTTCGTTAAGCAATTATAAATAATATATATATATTTTTTAGTCTTTTATCTTTTATTTTAAGATGTTAACTAGTTTAACATAGATACCTACATTGTCAGAAAACGTGACGTTCTGTGGCAAAATGAAAGTCATTTTCGGATTCAGCACACCCAAAAACATAAGAATTACGCAAAAAAACCAAAACAGCTCTCAATTTTTATTTTTTTTTGTAGACTTGTGTTATTATCACTTCAAGAATCTGTTCATGTTTTGGTATGTTGATTGGTCGAAATTCTTCACACTTTCTGGTATTTTTAACCTTTGGAACCGGTATAATAGTAGATAGTTTCCATGACTGGAAATTGTTCATCTTCAATCGTCTTATTAATATATTTAATAGAATAGATCTAATTCCTAGAAAAGCTTCTTTAATTATATAATCCATTAGAACTATTCGTTGATTTAATTTTGTTTTAAATATTAAAAAAACGTTCTGCATTTATTTTTCTGAAGATCAATAAATAATTCTTTGTTTTAGTCGTTATTATCATTTGTGGGGTTAACAACAATGTTGGGTATTAATTTGTTAATTTGAGTGATGCTTTCAATAAAATATTTAATAAAACTATTAGCCAAGTTTTCTTCGATTATCTCTTTTGTTAATTTAACTATTTTTATATCGTCTTTGTTTTCGCCATGAACTAATTCTTTTATGCTTTTCCAATTTTTATATTTTCCAAATTTAGTTTATAATTGAGTTTATTTTATTTTTTATGTAGTCATTATTCGTTCTTTTTATGTCTTTAGAGTATTTGTTTCTCGCTTTTTTGTAGTTATTCCAATCCATAGCATTATTAGTAAAGCGTGCCCTTTTGTAAAATGTATTTCTGTCGTGCTGCATCGTGCGTAGTACTTTTGTGAATTATTTATTATTGTTTCTTATAATATGTATCTTCTCTTCTGGAACTACTTTATCAATAGATATTTTTAAAATATAATATCATCCGGTCAGCTCATTATGTTATATTCCATATAATATATCATTTTGTTATATTCCATTTGATTTATTTCATTCCAATTAATAGTCTCCAAGGTCTGAATGAAGATTTGTTTATTGTATCTAATATGTTCACATTGCACACGGAAAGTAAATATTTACCAACGACGAAGCTTACGGAGTTATTTATGGCAGAGGCATAAACAATTCAAATATTATTATTTATCACTTGTAACTTGTAACGCTGTAAGGAGAGGAGTTTGAGTTTGAGATCTGGTTCTAGCCCGACAGTCCTATAAAATTTATGGTAAGATAAATATAATATATTTATGTCACGTTAGACAGAGTTCAGGAGCGATTTCTCAAATTCCTCAATTTTAAATCAATAATGAAAAATTATGTATATAACACTTACGATTTTAGAAATAAGAATTACAGGAACATCTAATTTCGCTGATACAAAATTATTAACTCAAAAGTTTATCGCACTGAGCTGTTAAACAAAATAAATTTCCAAGCTCCCACCTCTTCGATATAGCAGACAGAACACCCTTTTCTACGTTGATAGATAAAACACCAAATCCAATCAATATGAATTTATGAAAATGTTATGTAAATGCACAACAATGCAAATATAGACAAACAGACAAGCCGACACATTCAGTATATACACAGCTAGTTACTATAGATAAAAAAGTTAATTGTATCACATTCTAGATGTAAGTAAAATAAATTCCTAATAAATTAATTGTAACCAGTGTTTTCATTTTACTTGCCGCCAAAATCCACTCTTCCTTCTCCGCTCTATTTCCCAGTCTATCTTTGTATCGTTATTAACACAAATATATTGTTCCACAATGCGTCATGTAAATATAGGTTTAATAGGTATGTTTAACTTCCATTTTTTATATTATTTTTTACAGTTGATACTTAGTTCTAATTTTTGTATTCGCTACTTAGTTTTGCTTTTTATATTTTAGTTTTTCATTCGTTAAGTATATAGTTTTATATTTCTAAAAACCAATGTGCGAACATTATTAATTGGTACTCTCTATCTCCTCGGTATATTTTTTATCAAGATTTTCTGTTTCTAAAATAAATAAATAAAAATATATCACGAGTAGCATGTAGATGTAGGCCATGCCCACACGTATTATATAATACTAGCGTAGAACCTACATTTTTTTTTACATTAACTCCACACAGGAAGCCCTGAGGAAAATAATTTCCATCAGGGCCTATGTCATCTGGGATGCTGTGTGGAGGGTCTTTTTGGGGAGAGGAAGGAATGAACATTGGTCTTGAAGAGACCCATGTTGTAGGAAGGAGGAAACACAGAGGCCGGCAAATCATTCCACAGCCGAGCTGTTGAACACAAGAACGAGTCGAAGAAACGACCCGTTCTCATGTGACAAATGTCAACCGTGTACAAATGTTGGGCACGCGTTTGGCGTATTTCCCACTATGCACCGGTGCCGAAGGGATCAATGATGCTAGTTCCTCAGAGCATCTTCCATTGTAATACCGGTAGAACAAGGATAGCATTCCCACCCGACGCCTGTGCTCTAAAGATTGCAATCCGTCTGTTAAGATGGGAGAATCTATCAAACGGACCGCCCGTTTCTGCACAGAGTCGAGGGTATTTTTCAGGTATTTTGGAGCTCCAGACCAGAGATGGCTGCCAAATTCAACCGTGAGGCGTACTTGTGATTTGTACAAGGTTAGCAGTTGTGTACTATTAAAGTATCTGCGGGCCCTGTACAGTACGCCCAGTTTTTGGGAGGCTAACTTTACTCTGGCTTCGATGGAACCCCCGTACCTGAGCTGGTCACTTAGGGTTACACCAAGCATATCAATGGAGGGCGTGTTCGGAACATTGAAAAGTCAAAGGATAAATAATGTTTGTGAAGAGGGTATTTATAAAAAAAATATTTTCCATCGGATCATTGTCTTTCAAAAGAAGAAATTTACGAGGAAACAGTGCCAAGAACAGTCAAGAAGATCCAAGAAGGTGCAAGAAGAAACAAGAAGATCTAAGAAGAGACGAGAAGAGCCAAGAAGAAGAAAGCCATAAAGGAAGGGGAAAAAAGAAATATACCTATGTATATATATATCTCGCTCAACCCATTCCTTTATTCTTGCCCTTCCTAAATTCCAATATTGACTTATTAGGTTGCCATGTACGAGTAAACTGGTCGATTAAACTCCAACCTCCTTCCTATCCTCAGAGCACGTGTTTCTAGTCCTAACAAATCAGTGCCCCCTGGTGTACCGGTCTCACCGAGACAGGAGTGCTCCTGGCTGGGGTGGTACAATCGTATCGTATCGTATCGTAACGATTCCGAATGTTGTTTTCTTTGATATACTTTTTTCTTAGACATTATTATGTTCTTTCAAAATATAATATCTTTTATATATTTCATAATATATAATACCAATAATATAAGCTATCCTAAAAGTAGGTATGTACCACGTAGAACTTTTCCTGGAAATATTATGTATCTACTTTACCTTCACGTTCCGTCCTCCTCTTCGCGCAACCGAAGGGTTGGCGATGTGATGGGTAGCGAGCCTCATCGACACCTTTGTCGGCCATTCCCTTCTAAGGACTACATATAAAAACTACCTTAACATCACGTTAGTTAGTTAGTTACTTTACCTTACTTTATTCTCTTACGTGGAAGAAAATAAGTTAAGTGTAAACTCCCCAGCCGCACTCTCCTGACCGATCGCCTTACAATGTAAATGGTTCAACGAATTATGTCTTAGATATTTTTAATTTAAAAAAAAATTATTACTATTTTTCTAATCAATAAACGTAAAATATAAAGATCATAATGAGATATTTTGTAGCGTATGTCACTGCTAAACTGACTTATACCTTGAAAAGCAGGCACAATCAATGGTCTGGTGGGTGTGTCAACGAAACTTTAATATTTCTCAACATACTTATTTACCTAACCACAATCGTATTACAAAAAATGAAGATATTTTAATTATCGATTAGATAATTAAGTGTGTACCTACGTTGTTAAGTGGTCGTTACGATTAGGTATATTGTTATTATTTATTTAATTTATTTATTTATTTATTAGAGATAATATATTACAAAACTATTACATAAAATTTATAATACATTAGAAAAATGAAACAATATAACTTTGTATAAACCACTTATATGATGTGCAAATCCGACCGGTTTCGGAACAAACGTTCCTTCGTCAGGGAAAGATTATACTAATTTGACAGTTTAGAACAATGTTTTATTGTGGTAGGGGTGGAGCCGTTGTTAGTTAATAATGTAGATTGGGTGGGTAGGTATTAGTGTAGAGTGGGTGGGTAGGGGAACAAATCCATGATTGACATATATGACAATATTTTTTATTTGTTGATAATAGATTCATTATTTTTAAGGGATTTTTTAATTTCCAAAGCTTCTAAGTTATCTAAACGTTTTCCTTTATGATTAATATGAAGAATATTTATCCCTGTGTTTTTTTCAAAACTGTGGTTATTTTCAATGATATGGTTAGCGAACTCAGAAAAATTATTATTATTAAGACACCTTAAATGTTCTTTGATTCTGATTTCAAAATTACGAGTTGTTTTTCCAATATGTTATATTGGAAAAACAACTCGTAATTTTGAAATCAGAATATATTATATTGGAAAAACAACTCGTAATTTTGAAATCAGAATCAAAGAACATTTAAGGTGTCTTAATAATAATAATTTTTCTGAGTTCGCTAACCATATCATTGAAAATAACCACAGTTTTGAAAAAAACACAGGGATAAATATTCTTCATATTAATCATAAAGGAAAACGTTTAGATAACTTAGAAGCTTTGGAAATTAAAAAATCCCTTCAAAATAATGAATCTATTATCAACAAACAAAAAATATTGTCATATAGCCCAATCATGGATTTGTTCCTCTACCCACCCACTCTACACTAATAGCTACCCACCCAATCTACATTATTAACTAACAACGGCTCCACCCCTACCACAATAAAACATTGTTCTAAACTGTCAAATTAGTATAAGCTTTCTCTGACGAAGGAACGTTTGTTCTGAAACCGGTCGGATTTGCACATCATATAAGTGGTTTATACAAAGTTATATTGTTTCATTTTTCTATAATGGATAACCACAAAGTAATAGCTACATTAAAAAATATTATAATACATTACTCCCAATGAGTTTAATGAAACTCATTTCGGGAAGGACAACATTATACATCTAAAGGAAAATTATTTTTACATAAGAACACGGAAATCTATGAGCAATACATAGATTTTTAAATGGACTAGACAAACTTGATACAGGTAATTGAAGAATATACAAGAGTTACAAAGGAAGACAGCTAAATTCGTCACTGGTTAATAAAGTTGCTGAGAAAATATCCTTTTAGAGCCTTGGCCAATATTTTTTTTTTGATTCTGGTAGTTTTAGGACATTAGGTAATGCGTTGTATTGTGTATGTGCGATGTATTGTAAGGAGTTAATGCCAAATTTAGTTGTGTGAGTAGATGACGATAGGTGTATTTGATTTTGTGATCGTGTTTTGTGCTGGTGTATATCGGAATTAAAGGCTGGTTTAGTGTTGGTGTGTGAGGAGTGTTGAATTATTTGTAGGATGGCAGTGGTGATGCTATATTTTGACAGAATGGTAAAGGGAAGAATTTGTGTCAGTGAGTATATGTCTTTGACATGTTATCACTGTTTTGATTAGAAAATATATATATATGGCAAACTTCGGAACATCGAATTTTATCAATCTTTTTGCTGAAAAAAAAAACTTTTATCTGGGTACGTACCTACCTGATGGTAAAAATTATTAAAACCATATACAAATTTGAGATATTGTTCAAATATTTGAAAGTAGCATTATTGATCATCTAGCCACCATATTTATTTTTAATCACACTAGAGAAACCGGCAAAACGAGTCACCGGAACATTTTTCTCAGGACCTTCCATTATTCGGGCGTCTGTCTACTATGCCCACTGCATGCTGAGCTATTACAACAACAACAACTCCCACCGTCTTTCAGACTTGTTATTTCACTTCTACTGGTTTGGAGGTTAGTGGGGTTGTTGACAGCTAGAGCAAGTCTCGGTCCTATCAAAAGCCATTTTTTCGTAGCCAGTTCCCGGCCTTCCTGACATGCATCAGGGTTGATAACAGAACTACCCCGTGGGCTACGACACCTGCTTTCTTGCATTTTTACTAGCGGCCGTTACCTTAAGTCCATCATTAGAAGATATCCTATCCTACATTTGACCTTCCATCAACATACTTATCAACTTTCCCGTTTCTCGCAAGCATGAGTCCCGAATAAACAAACTCTCTCACTTGATACAAGCATTTACCATCAAAATAAATAAACTGTCATACACTGTGATGAAATTTTTATTATTTTTTATAGACCTTTTGATTATATTTGTAATAACGTATTATGAAGTATGTTAATTAGTTAAAGATAAGTTACACAAAGCAGAAATCTAACTCACGAATAATATTACAATGGAAAGAAATAATACCACTTCGGGATGTAGACGTTGTTAAAAATGTATTAACCTATGAATTCAAGGGTGTTGAGAACCCAGTCGCTCACAGTCGAAACATCAGTAAAGACGGATGGATATTCAGGATTGCCGCATTCCGTCGTCCAGGAGGCTAATCCAACTAAAACTCCATCAACGATCAAAGCACTTCCATTGTCTCCGGTGCAGGTGGCGTTCTCCTCATCTACAAGTACGCACACCATCCTCTCGGTCACTTTGTTTTGGTTGTTTACATACACCTCGACACATTGTTCATGTTCGGCAACAGATAAAGTTGCCTTGCGCAGTTCCTTGTGAGTTTCCGGACCCTGGAAATAAGAATTATGCATGTTTAATAACACAAATTTCTAAACCGACCTTTTCAGCTGTGTGTGTTTCGGAAAAAAATTATCAAGAATATCTATAAACCTTATAATATTTTGTCAGTATTAGCGACTGAGATGGATTGGTATTGTGCAAGTATTGCAATTTACTATTTACGTCGGAGAATAACTACGTGAAAATTGGATATAAACACAAGATTGGAGCAGGATGGAAAACCTGAGGATTGGTGAAGAATGGCCAGGGACCGGAAGGGGTGGATAATATTGGTGTAGTTTCCTGGGTTTATCAGGGAATGATTATTTTTAATTTTATTTCTCACCGACTTCCATCCAGCGACCAATCCCACGATGCCTGCGCCACCTTGTTGAGGTTCTCCAGATTGAGCGAACTTAATAGGTGCCACGGTGACTCCATCGAATACGATAGGAGTTTTTAGTACTACCAAGCCAATATCAAAGTCGTTGGAGAAACTCGAGGAATTTCCGTGCACCCAAAGCCCTTCTACGCCGATAAACTGACCTCCTTCATCGTACAGTGCTGAGCCAACTCTGACATTACAGTCCTTAGAACTACTGTGAAAAGGTTAACATAAATTTTTAATATTTCTATGGTAAATACGGGTCAAATAAATTTATCCATATAAAGCAAACCCTTTTTGCGTGACACTGTGAATAAAATGCACGTAATTGAAGTATGTCTCACTATTTATTCATATTTTTCACACCGACCAGGTTTCGCTTGAAACAACCCCCAGCTTTGAGCAGAAGCTTAGATCGTTGGAGACGTACGGAAACCTTGTAATTCATTCCTTTTTAGAATGATTTTATTATAACACTATTTAATTAATTATATTATTGAATGCCTTATTTTTTACCAAGTCATGAAAATTTGTATGGGCTTTAGGATTTGAGTTATTATGCGGTGGAAAATTATAATCAAACGAAACATTCGGCTACATAACTTTGTCCAATCAATGAATAATGAAATTTATATGCAATTATTTTCTTAACATAATAAAGGTGGAAAAATGTTATGTGGTTGCTGAACTTACACCCTATTAAGAATACAGTGACCAGCAGTTAACACCACCTTCTCAGTGATGATGCTGGCTGAACAGATAAATGATCCGTAGATGAAGAAAGAAGCCTGCGATGGGAATTCCTCAATAGAAGCTTCTTCGCCAATTATCTTCGACGAGGGAAGAGCAGTAACTGCGAAAATAAATGCGCTTTATTTAACTCTCTCTAAATGAATGACACTCAAAACAATATTTCGATAAGCTCTGTTACCGGACTGATAATAATGTATGTTAGTCCCACTAGTATGTATGAATATAAGTCCCAGAGAGAGGTCTACTATAACTCTGACTCTGAGCATACCCCTTGCTTCAACCGCATACAAATATGTTTTATACTAATCTCTTTTGTTAAAATTAATTCATTTGGTCGTCATTACCATTTAAGATTTTTTTTTGTAAAGCTGATATTTAAAAATATTTTAATTTACAAAAACAATTATTTGCATACTGATGTGCCCTCTGAACCTGAACACGGGTAGTATCGAAACTAGTTTGTGAAAAATAGTCATTTTAAAAATAACAGATTAGGTAATTACCTATGAAGTTAATAATTTTAGGAATTTTTAGGCAGAAAATAACATTTTCATAAATATTTTATGAGTTACTGCAAAACATTCGTTAATTTGATAACAAAAATTAACGATATTTGACAGATTATTTCTGTTAAGATTGTTATTAAGTACACAAAGTTCGTACCTAATTAAGTAAGTCTTATCCCAATTAGCGCTGAGCTTTTCTTTAGCAGTGATTTAGAAAGAAAAAGTTTTTCAATATATCCGTAAATAAACAAATGAAAAGTGAAAAATATTTATTTGTCATTTATAAGGCATAATGTTTTGATTCAGAAGTGCGACCAAGGTGTTTAAAATCAGTTCAGTGGACTGAAATAAAATTACAGTCAAATAGGATTAAAACAATTGTAACAACCTATCACAGTATGGCAAGGTGACGGGAAAATGCTGAAAATGTATTAATTATGAATTAAATAAAATTTAAATAAATACCTGCTGACACTACCAAGAGCGCTACTGCTACTAGACGGAACATGATGGCAGTAGTAATGACACTAATTACTTACTCAATAAATTTCTTTTCGTGCCAAAGTATTTATAGGGCATAATTGAGACCCGAATTGCTATCGCATTTCTAGATTTCGATATCATTCCAGAGTCGCTCATCAGACAAATATTTTTTCTTGATTAAATAAATCACTTTATCATTTTTAAATTTTTTTGTAACCTACTAGATTTATCCATTTATTATAGCACCATTTTGGCTTTTTATTACATTGCATTGCATTCGTGATATCCACAAAATACTGAATAAAAAAAAAAAATGCATAATAACCATTGAACATGGTATACCAATTCATTAATAGAGAAATAAGATAAATAGAAAACATCTGATAGTATTATTATCTGAAGGTCTGTACATTTCTGTAAGCGAAAGTGGCGCACTTTGTTATTTTGAAAAAGTGTTTCCCGACCCGTTTTCCCAGCATCTTTTTTTCCCAATTTCAAATTTCCCCGGAAGAAGCTTTTAAAATGTTTAAAACTCAAAAAATTTCCAAACGTCGCATAACAAAATCAAAAAGATGAGTGCTCTTCTAAAAATTCTCACTACTCATTTTCCTACCAATTTTCCTAGCATGGAAAATTACCAACTTCACATAATATCAAATGACATCTTTTTGACAAATTTTCCTGCCTATTTTCCGACCAAATTTTCCATTTTTTCTAGAAGAATTTTCATCGGGAAAATATAATTTTTAAAGGATAAATAGTTTTCTAACAGAAAATTTTTTCAAAACTTCAAATAACAAAATTAAAAAATTTAAACGTCTAAATGTTTGTACAAAAATTCCCGACCCATTATCTGACCAATTTTCCGAGATGAAAATTTCTATTTTTCCAATTTTAAGCGATGATTTTTTTTTTAGAAAATGAAAATTTTTATAAAATGGTAAATTCTCAAACATTATATCATATCAAAGTGATAAAAGTATTTAAACAATCCAGGCTAAAATTTCTGATTTCCCAAGACAAAATTTTTTCAGAAAATTAAAATTTTCCAGGATCAAAAAGTTTCCAACCTTAAAATAACTAAATCAAAAAGATAAGTTTGCATTCGTCTGGTGACTTATAAATTAACGAACTTATTACGACATATATTATGTAATATATATTACGTATGCATTCACAAATGGATTTCATTTGGTAGTTCATTTGATAGTTACCTAGGTTAATATGTGCACACGTTCTAATAAAATTGCTGATGTACAAACAAAGGGGTAAAACTCTTCTATCAGGGATCTTTACCAATTTGCATATCGCTTATAAAGTATAGTGCATACTAAAGGCGTCATTTTTTTCATCCAAGTTACAATATTTATTCCAGCGACAAATACACTACAGATCCCGTTTTGGCTGTTTTGCTTGGACTTGGAACCATTATTATTTTGACTTTATCTTATTTATGAATGTTGTATTTATATTTGAAATTCATACTTTCTAAAATTAAACTGTGGCGGCCACGTCTGCCAAATTCATGGCGCCGCCACTGAACTACACAGAACGCGCTAGAAGCACACTACAAAATACCTACAGTTACTACGGCCGGCCGCGCCGCCTCGTAAATAATAATTCCACCACTTACGCGAAAGGCCTAGAACGTGTGGCTGTACCATACAAGTGCCAACAGAAGGTTTGAGCGATTTCTCAGCTTTGCGTGAATTCACCCAGCATTGCATACCGTGAGATTAATTACTCGCCGCGAGTATATAAGCAAGCGCTCGCTCGCTGAGTCTCAGTTCAGTCTAGTTTTCATTCATCGGTCAAGCAACACAGTCCGAGCAGTGCCGCGACTAAGTACGTGCCTGCGCCGGGCACCGGCCCTGCGCAGTCAGCAGTGAACAACATTTATCCAGTGTGACTTCAGGAACATCTTCATAACACCTTCGAGGACTCCATCTCCAACTACCATCTCACTGTCCGGCCACAACCGGCAACAAGCCAGCAACCAGCAATCGGCAACGAGCCAGCAACCAGCATCCTCATCGCCTCTCAAGGTTCCTGCGTCACGTGTGTGTGTCGATTCAAAGGCCACACAGCCGCCATACCTCGTCAACACGACGACGGTCGACCGCCTGGACCAAGGTCATTTCTACACTGCCATGGTGTAGAACAACACGCCGGCTCCCTGAATACCAATGATCTTCACCGCCGTAGTCTCCTGACCTTCTTCACTCATCATCACGCAGCAGCATTACTATCGGCATCACTGTCACTCCGCTCCGCTTCGACCTCGCTACGTAGCTACAATAAAGACTGACTCACTACTTCGACTGACGCCTTTCATTTATCTCCCGTCTCTACCGATCCGGCCCGCTCCCTCAAACAATTTTTTGTTGTAGGTTCTTCCGTACAAATAAATTCCGTACAGAAAAGCCTAAAAATAATAAAAAGCATTTTTTATATCTAATTTAGTAAGCCAAAAAATATTTAAGTCAAAAAATTTTACAATAAATACTAACAGCCTTACTAAAAAAAAAAACCACAGCACGGCCGATAACATGTGTTGCTGCAGCAACATGAATAAAATACTAAACACTAAAACACGATAACATTACTAATAAGACTTGTTCTTAAAATGTATTTTAAATCTGGCAACAATGTAATTTTTTATAGTGTACATAATAAATTGTTTGTTTTCCTACAGAACCGCTAGGTGGCGGCGCGTGCGCATTCGTCGTTCACGCTCATTCGCGCTGAAAACGCGAAAAAAAAATCGCTCCGCAGATGTGTGTGTAATAATACTTATATGTGACTGTAATTTCTATAAATATGACTAATTTATTCTAATTTTCATATAATTAATATATTTACCGTGTTTTTTGTGGTTTTTCATAAGTTTTAGTCAAGTTATAATAAAAATAATCGTGCTTTGAAAATTGAAATGCCAAAAAGTATTTTATATGATACATGAAAATTCAAATTAATATTTAAAGGATTTTATTTTGTGAGAATTTCATGAAAGTAGTGTTTTTTTTAAATATTAATATCTAATACATGTGTTCCTAAACGTATCAAAGAAATAAAAGTCTTTAGAGATCCAAGATATCTGTTATAAAGGTCAGTATTGTTTTTAGGTTATTATTTTACATAAAAAAAATTGAAATTTTTTATTATTTTTTTTATTGTATGCAAATTCATTATATAAAAGGACTGTGTTTTTTAAATTTTGTTTTTTTATAAATTTCTTTACACTTTTATAAAAAATGTTTGAGTAAGAAATCTTTTTCCATTATTTTCCGCGTTTGAGTCTTAAAATATGGAAGTTTTTTAAAACTAAAGTGTATTTTAAATACACAAATCTTAAAGCTAATTTTATCTAGTTTTCATAAATGGTATTTGTTTTCACGACACCTTCAAAAATAAGAAATACATAGAACATTCAAAATACTTTGGAAAAATTCCAAATTTTGTTCAGACATCATTAATAAAACAGAGATAAACTACCCTCTCAGGCTGTGTAAACCATGTTTATTTTTTTCCATGAACAATTTTTTAATTAGTAATGTTTTCACATCCGCGGCCGTTTGTCAATTGAATAAAATTTTCACGGGTTTTTTTAGTAAGGCTGTTAAGGTTTATCATACATAAAATATGGTCTTCGTGTGGACACAAAATAGGGATTTTGACAGGGGAACACACCTACAAATTACCACGAAAAATAAGAGACTTCTTCAAACTTCGCAAATACATACAATAGTTTGAAAACTATTCTTTTTTCGTTTGTTTATTTTATTTTCATTTAAACAAATAGTTTTATTTTACCCACCTAGCTATAATATAAAGTCACTCCCGAGACGGTAATTCAAATATTTAAAAGTAAAATTATTTTACAACGCACTTTGGCCCTGAAATTTAAAATGCAATGCGGGTGCTTTACATAATCATCGATTAATCATTGCAATCTTTTTCCAACGTCCGTTTCATCTTATTGTCATTACTTTCGATGACATAAGATAAATGCCCTAGTGGCTTAAATTTGATCGTCCTGAAAAAAATGTCATCTTACCGAACACCTCCTCATCTACGCCAACATTAATTTGTTGACCTGCTTAATCCGTAGGCATAATTGATTGGAATTTATCAAGAAAGGGATGAATGGCTGAATGTGTCTGTGTTCTTGGAAACGAAAACGAAGATGTTAATGTATGTAATATTGACCCAGTAACGTGAGATGAAACTGCATAATAAAGTGGTTAAAACATCACTACTAAATGTGGGGTACGATGCGTCTCTTCAAGATCATGGCAATGGAAATATTGCAATTCCAGAACGACGCTCGGGTTCACACTGTTCACAGTGTTTGTGTAGTGGATTTAATTCCTCTGCCATCTGCTTAGTCCTTCACAATCGCACCAGTAACATTTTCCTCATTTTTCGACAACCACAACACGGGCATGTGCTTAGCAAGATGGTTGAAAATCTTCAAATTATGTAATTAACAAAACAATTATTAAAAAAAATAATTGTTCGAGGAGTTTTTAAATATTGTCAGGATGTTCGTAATTCGGGAATGATTGACTTTCTTTAAAGTACATATACAAAACTATTCCATAAGTTAAAGTATAATTATAATATATATCAAACTTGGCTAATGGACTATGACGTCTGTATATATATACCGTAACCATTCAAAATTATTTTAATATTTAAACACTAGATAACATTGTTAATCATGTTCTAACATTATGATACGTACACATGTCAAAATCTTGATTTATGTTTTCACCTACGTAGTGTTGACGAAGCCTCCGAAGAGTTTTTGAATCGTACAATTGAGATTGGGCAATACGTCATGTAGACACTTTTATTGCAGTCCCCAGAAGTTTGGTAAATTAATCATTAACACTTGCCTAAAAAATGTAATGTTATTCAGACCTGTTAGAAGCAGAGTGGACAAATGCATCGGATTCCAACCAAGGTGTTCCAGATTCAATCCTCTGCTACCCAAGTCCTCAATCATTGCGCACGCAACAATTAACATTTCCGCTTATGTCGGAAGTTGGAGGAAATCAAATATTGTCAGGCTATTTTTTTTTTTTTTAATTGTGTGTGTATTACAGACTGTGTGTCCATTTACAAACTACACCTTTATGGTTAAATAAAAGAAACGTTAAATAGTAACATGAGATATATACATATTTTAGTGGGTAATGAGTGCCACTTATATGGCTCTTGAATTTTTCAAGGCAACTGTTAAAGGTGTGAACAGTTTTGGAAGCGTTATTTAACACACCATACCTCGAGCCATGCTAAGCCGAGTCAGTACGTCCGTTCTGCAACGTGGGATTCACAGAAGATCGTGGTACCGTCCCTGGCTGTAATTTTTCGGTACATGTAACTTATAACATTCGAGGAGGTATGGGCTATCTATTAAATTATTAATGATTTTGTACGCCGTTACTGCAAGGGCCCCACTCCTCCTCGACTAAAGACTTTGGCAATGCGTTTACGGAATCAGGAGCAGATCTTCATGATGCATGAATCGCGGGTACTCCCCATTAGGGTGTGTCAATTATTTCAACTTTTGAATTCAGAAACGCCCGGGGTCTCAAAAGTTGCGTCTTACAAAGAAAATGAGAACTGCATTTAATTTTTTTTTAAATGGTTATTAGCCCGCTAAAATGCATTGAAAATCAGAAAACAAACCTAAAACCATTTTTTAATAAATTTATTTTCGGAAATTTAACCTTTTAACGCTTGTTTATTATTAAAAAATGCGTATAACTGACAAAAATGAATAAAAAGTTCAAGTTTATGAATTCAGGTAAGTCAACAAGAATTCTGATTTGATCCTAAAAAATGTTTTTTTCCCCTTTTATATTTTTAACAAACACATCACATATGTTTAAAAACAATTTTTTTTGGGTTCTTTGTACTGCAGTTATGGAATGAAAAATAAGTTTGGTACAAAATATAAAATATAAACCCTTTATTTTATTTTTTTTTTCCAAATCACGAAATCTATTTTATTTCAAAACTTCCAGCCATTTTAGCGGGTTAATAGTGAAAAAAATTTCATTTATTTTTACGTTTTCGAATAGCTACAGATCATACGAAACTTTTGAGACCCCGTGCGTTTAAATATAAGGCTCCTTTTATTCTCTCTATGGAGAGCGATACAAGCTACTCCCCATGCATTCTCATATACAGGTATCTAAGAAACCTTTTTTTAAACTAATTCTAATTTCTCAATGTATTTTTTCTGATATGGGGCCCATACAGCAGAGGCGTATTGCAGTTATACAAAGCCATCATTGCTTCAGGATTTGAAAACTGTTTGCACTATCTTATGACAAACCCTGAAGCTTGTAGCATGATGTTGTCAACTTCAATATGTGGTCTGAAAATATAAGTTTGGGATCAAAGACAAACCCTAGGTCCTTAATGGATTTTACTGGTGACAGCAAAAATTGTCTTAATTTTTAAGGAAAATAACTAAAACAAATAGTTTTAATTTTTCTCTGCTTGTTACAGTAGAATTTTAAACATTTTTCTATTATATTTAATATTTAATATAATAGAAAATAGCCCGCTATTTCAGTAATTCTAAGTCGATCTTTTTAGTGCCGAAAAGAGTTGTTAGTACAGTAGGTATCTGGTTACAATGGACCAAAATAGAAAAATTAACTACATGAGGATATGCATGTGGGTGTATCATTTAATAAATATATTATTTATCGTTATCATCAATACATTATGTTTTTAATTTTTTGTTTGAGAAACTAAAACGGTCTTAATACTAACGTAATGCACGGAACAAGATGCGAAAAAAATATCAATTATTTAGATAGGTTGATTTATAAATATAAGACTTAGTCAAATAAACTAATACTAATCAAATACAAACCAAAAACAACAACAAAAATTCCAACAAAAAATGAACTATGTAAATGATACCTTTATCTTCTAATCTTTATTATTATGTGAACATATGTACCTACCTATTACTTTTAAATTGGAATGCTAACCAATCAGCTGTTAATCTTATGTTTTAATTGGATATTTTTTTTATTCTATCTTCTTTTTTATTCATATTCATACTAAATATGTATATAGACTAAAAATATGCATAGAAAACACCAATTATAAGTATTTATATATATACCTATTATTTTATTATTATTTAATAACTATGCTAAGCAAACAACGGTAATAATCAGGTATTAATTGTTTATTTTATTTTATTGTTTCTGTTGTCTTTCTAGTTCTCATTCATACAAAATGTGTACGTAAGACCAATGACGTTATATAAATAGACTCACCATAGTCTCACATACTCGCAAAATAATGTGGCAAGTAAGCAAAACTCTTTTGTTTTCAGCGGTTTTCAGTAATTTCTTAATTCAAGAGTTATTCACGTATTAAAAATATATGCTACTTTCACACTGAAGCCAAACTTCCAACTCGAACTTCCAACGCACGAACTACCCTTCTACACACAATCGTCCGAAAGTTTGAAGTTGGAAGTTGGCCTCAGTGTGGCCGTACCATAAGACAATCAAAGAATGTTTTTTTTCTCTAATGACGCATAAAATTGTCAGACGGGGAACATGAAAATTAATTATATTGCTTATAATAATCGATAAAAATAAGTAATTTGTGTGTACATAGAAATGAAATGTTATTTCTTCACTTTTGGTACTATTTGAAGTGGTAATTTTCAATTTTCCTATCGGTAAGACATGACCCTTACTCGACGAGTGACAGTTTTTTACTAGAAATCGAGACCAGGGCAATTGCCTTGCTTTTGGCTTCCCACGTTGAGATTTCTACCCCGCGTCGATTTATATAACGTCATTGCGTAGGACTAAAATATGAAATGCAAACACCAGCTACCACCTTATGTTTTAAACATTTGAATATATATAATACCTTTTATTTATTATTATTATCATTTCAATAACTATGTTAAACGAACCACGGCTATTTTATGTTTTAATTGATTATTTTATTCTTCCTCTTCTCTTATTTTTTTGTCTACAACACGTGTATGTATGACTATAATATGCAATGCATATACAAGTTACCGAAATGTTTTAATTTCTCTTAAGTTACCTATATGTTATTAAGTACCTGTATACCCTTTTTATTAATATTATTTTAATAACTGTGCTAAACAAATAACAGTTACTATGTTTTCAAGAGTTTTTATTTTATTTTGTATTCTTTCTCTTCTTTTTATTTCCTTCTTATTTTTGTACAAATCATGTTCTATAATATGTTCATAATCATAATAATTTGACTGTCCTAAGACGGGAATCTTCCTAGTTGAACAGTCGAAACATTTCATAAATTATGTATCATGTATAATCTTTATTTATTTATTTATTCTTAGTACATTTACATTACAAATGTATAATATATTGTCCTCCACACTAGGAGTTCACCTGTGTTGTAGAGCACATTTTTCAGTTGTAAATTATAAATTATAAATTGTGAATAGTAAAACAAAAGAGTGTTAATAGTTAATATAAAAAGAGAAACCAAAAAAATCAAAATATAATATCGACTTCAATTCGACAAAAATTATAAATTAAAAGTTAAAAAGATTGTAGCCAGTTTCTTATGTTTTTTTTTTGTATTCAATAATATTAGTTGTTTTATATTGGGTAGGAAGAGAATTATATAGTTTTATAACCCGGTATCTGTAGTGTTTTTGTCCAAAGGATGTGTTTGTTTTTGGTATTTGTAGTTGGTGAGCATGTCTTGTTCTAGTATTGCGAGAATTTTGTGAAGTGTTAAATGTGGATAAGTTCTTGCAAAGGAAAGTAAGTATTTGTTTTGAATATAATTTTTGAATTTTCAGCACAGGGAATTTTTCGAATATGATTGAAGTGGGTGTTAGTATTGGTAACTTAAGTATTACTTTTATTAGGGTTTTCTGAGCTTTAAACAGTGTATTAATGTATTTTTACTGGCACAGCCCCAGGCAATAATACCGTATTCCATTATGGATTGTGCAAGTGCGAGGTATACATATATTTTTTATATCACATATGTTTAAAATATTTCTCAAGTTTTTAGAAAAGTAAATCAACTTGTTTTCTTATACTAAATAAATAAATAAATAAAATACAAAGAATATAAGCTACAATGTAAAAAAAAAACAGAAGTAATACATATGAAAATGAAATAATGAAAGTTTAACAAACATAATTTACCTATATGAAAGGTACACACATTATAAAACAATACACGTGATTATAACTATATCTTAATAGATAGAAAAATTGAAATTGGGAAGCGTAAGGGGAGGAGAAGGATGAGGGTATGTCGCCGCACAAGTAAAACGAAAATATTAAGTAGGTACATTCGTACATTTGAACAAATAATTTAATCATCA
This sequence comes from Limnephilus rhombicus, assembly GCA_929108145.2. Lineage (NCBI taxonomy): Eukaryota > Metazoa > Arthropoda > Insecta > Trichoptera > Limnephilidae > Limnephilus > Limnephilus rhombicus. The sequence continues at coordinate 29,309,731 of OV815278.1, forward strand.
TCAAGTTATTAAATAATGATTATCTTGCAATGACTCGCTATGACTACCACAACACGAGCATTAGCCTAGTGTGGTAGTCGAAAAAAGACAATAATCTGCAACAAATAAAATATTGTGGAATAATTTTTTTTAAATAAAATAAAATCATTCTTTTGATTGGACGATAAATAAACTGCCGAACTCCGGATACGAAATGACGCATTTTGGTCACACAAGCAAAAAAATATTTACTAACATTGATGCAAAAAAACACACCTCCTTTAAAATACTTATTTTTACTAAGCATAGAGCTCCACGAAAAACGAAACTAATCATCATCAAACGAAAGGCATTAAAGGTTAGCCTCTTACAAATCTCGAAACGATATATTGAAATCCTATTTTTTAAAATGTTATTTGAAAAACGAGTCATAAGGAAGGAAGAAATTCTGTTCTGATAGCTGTCCTGATTATCTCCAAGTACCAAACTTTGTACATCCAGATATGACGGGCGCAGTTTATATCTTTTTTAAATCTTGTCATGTATTTTGTATGTAAACTAAACATCTTGTATTAGGTCTGTATATTTTTGAGCTCGTACCTTCTATTGTTTTTTCCTGATTTTGTTTTTTATGCATTTCTATAGTCCATCATGGAGGATGCTTTATTTTAACTTTTTGACACCAACAGTACATAAATCAAATGAGTGGTTATAACAGTTCATAAAATCTTATAAGACATGTTTTCTGTGAAATATTTGTAAAGTTATTTTTCATATGTTGTGTCTGTATGTTGCTTCTGTGAAATGTTTTGTAGAATTTTTCTTCATATATTGTGTCTGCATATTGGGTTGGGTTGGGTTTAACTTTTCAAAAGTACCAATTGGCGATCCCTTGATGAGTTTTGATAACTCATAAGAGTGCAACTTCTTTGTTTGTTTTATTTAATAAAAAATAAATAAAAATTATCAAACACCAAATAAAATTATTTTTTCCGCAGTCCTTACGTCTGTTCTAACAAATAACAATCGAATTTTGGGTCAGACCTGCCATGCTTCTCTGCAATTTAAGTTTTCAATTATCAAAATAAATAAAAATATATGTTTATGACTAGGCAATCACTGAACCACCGAGTGCTCTGAGAATCAGAGATAAAGTCGTAATTCTCATTTGATAAATGGTCCATGTTCCCCGCTTTATATCGGCGGCTGCCAGCTTGTAAGGCAACAATCTAACAGCACAGCTAACAGCTAACACGCACTAACAAAATACCAGTTTTGTTACATTACATTAAACATTCAATTGAACAGTTTTATTTATGCTTCCGTCGGCCGCAATGAAATGTTGGATTGTGGATGCAGCTAAATGTTGAAAATATTAAATATCTTTTAACTCTAGGAAAGTACTATATATGTTATAGGTTATAGGTCGAAGATTATAAGATTTTTTTTACCTGAATGCAATGAATTCGATTACTGGAAATTGAAAGCTTACTTCAAATTACATATTTTGAAGGCCTGACTTTAAATTTTGAGCACAGTCAGCACAGTCACAGTTCAGCAGCGCATTGATCTACTTTTGTTTTACCGCGGGAGTTTAACGAAAGTTATGATATTTACTAATTAAATAACTTTCCTATACAATGTTTTATGCTTATACTGCAAAACTTCAAAGTGTGATATATCAAGAATACACCATTCTTTGTTTTTCAACAATTTTTTCATAAAGATGCCAATATTTTACTAAATTTTAAAAACAATTTGGTGGTAGCTCGTCATAACCATTTTGACAGATTTACTCGCGTCAGCTGTATTATCAGCGCCCTTAGGGTGATTTTTGCCAAAAACTAAATATTATTTTTGTTATTATTGAGTCATGTTCACAAAATCTCTGGGCATTACTTGAGTGTTCTTAGGTGCTAACATTAAAAAATATATATATTACGTTAACTATGTTGATGCAGCCAAAATGTTTTTATTCATTTTTCATAAGGATTTTCAGGAATATTTAGTACTAGCTAACCTCCCCCCCCCCTCCTCCCCCCCCCCCCCCCTCCTCAACCTCCCTACCACTCTCTCTCCTCCCCTCCCTCTCCCTTCCCCCCTCCCCCTCTCCATCACCCTCTCCCCCCCCCCTTCCCTCTCAAACCCCTTATCAAATTTATCCCCATGTTAAATGGAGATTGTTTTCAGTAATAAGTTTTCTTGCTTTCGAAATCAGATTAAATCCTCTGAAATTCTTTCACCATTGCATTGGTTCAAATCAATAAAGAGAGACTGACACTACTTATTGGACTCGGTAATAGGAGATAAATCTTACTCCGTATTTGGGAAGATAAATTTAATACGTGCAATTAAAGTGGACTTGATCGAATGACAGATTTGCGTTACGATCGATCTTTTAGATATTTTCTTTCGATAAGTAGTGCTAAGTGACACAAGATAATATTCCAATTTCTGGCAAATTAATTTAACCTGTGTAAATACCAAAACTGAAGAAATGAGCTGATCGATTTCATTAGTGCAATTAGTTTCTGTACAAATAAAATATATGTATTGGATTCGCTTACTATATCTATTTGTCTTCTTTCAGATCAGAGGCAACTTTCAGTATCAGTATAAGCATCGATATATTAACTATAGATAAGCCCTCCCATACCCAATTCCAATCCCAAAGTGACACCACCTACGAGAAATTTCACAATAAAACTACCCATCGAATTCCGTTGCATCTCTTGCGTGACGTAGTTGTTTTACTAGGAAGAAATTTAAAAAAAATTATCAAGTGTTACTTTTCTCGATACGCTGCCTCGAATTCATATGTTATGTACATATTTTTTTAAATATTCATATAACTGATTAAATTGCTAATAATAAAGTCCACGATAGCCCATATCTAAAATATTTCTAACTCCCTGAAATTTGTGTTTAAAAAATGATCTTCACAAAGCTAGTAATTCCGTTACCGCGAACTTGCTGGAAAACAAATTAGCTCCACGCAGACCAACTAAAGGTACAAATCAATGCTTCTTGCGATCTTTTGACTGCGAGATATTGGACTTTCTTTTTGATAAATGTTTTCGTAAACCAATATTTTTGGTTCCGGTGTCATTTTTAAGACTTTCACGCCCTGTCTAGATACACTTGGTCGAAGAGTATAAGTGATAGTTCAGCAGTTTCTTATCTTCCTCGCCTCTCCTCCTTCCCTTTTCTGCTTCTTTCTGCCTTATTTCCAAAATTCCCAAAATGCTATAGTACCACTGGCAGTCGGCACTCTGTGGCGGTATCTATCAGATAAAGAATTTTTTTCTATTATTCTTTGTTCGTGTATCTATAAACCTACTTAAAATAAGCACAACAACTAAAGAATAAAAGAATTAACATCTATTTTTATCATAATACATCTTTTTTTAAAAATTCGACCCCGTTGGGCTGGCTAGTAGCCAATACCAAAGTTTTTTTTTATTGGACTGAGGATTGAACCTTGGATATTCTATTATTCTTCCTTGCGCTGTCCCAACTCATTGCCTAGGTAGGCTGTTGGGGTCGGCTCTTCTCGTTCTCAGGTTGTAATATCTTCTGTTCTGGGTATCGCCTTCATCCAGGCCGTTTCTTTGAAGAATTTTGGAACATTGAGTCATCCAGGAGTTCTTCGATCTTCCTCTGGATGACTGTCGGTGAAGCTCCATAGACATTGCCTGCCTCACTGTGTAGTCTGATGGTCTCCATCTTATGTGTCCATACCATCTCAACTGTCGTTCTTCCAGCTTACTATTTATGTCTGTGACACCCAGGCTACCACGAATGCGTGAACTTTTGATCTTATCTTTTAGTGATACTCCTGCCGACCATCTAAGCATTCGCATTTCTGCTGTTTCAAGTTGCCTAGTGTAGGAGTTGTACATAGTCCAGCATTCGGAGCCATACATTATTGCGGGTCTTACAATAGTCTGGCATATCTTTCCTTTCAGTTTTATAGGCATTTTGGAGTCACACAATATTCCTGTTATGGATCTAAATTTGGATATTCTATTATCTGCTGAGAACTTCTAAAATATCTTTAAAAAAATAGTTTGACTGAAGATTGAACCTTCCTCCACATGGAATGACTGAAATGAATAAACACCGCTTATTCCTAAGCCAAATCCTAATTGGACGGTACCGACATTTAATTCGTGCATCAACTGCTATATATTTTTTTAAATATTGATAATGTCATCCATGAGACTCATCAGGTTGAGATGGGCTAGGCATGTACAGAGAATGCCGGATACACGCGTCCCAAAAAGAATTTTGATCGCACCCCCAGGTGGAAAGAGAAAAGTGGGAAGACCCAGACTGAGCTGGGAAGATGAGGTAAGAGGTGATGCAGCATAGCTTCTACAGGTACCAAACTGGAAGTCAGCCGCTGAGGACAGGAGGAGTTGGAGGCGATTGTTGCAGGAGGCCAAAGCTGAAGAAGAAGAATGTTATCCAATTTCAGAAAAATGCGTGTGAGTGCACGTAAGTATCACGAAAGTTAGTGATATCTTGCACGGATGTCGCGATGGAATAATTTCCACTTCCAAGTTTAGCGTTCATTCATTCATGAAAACAAAATCGAAATTCAAATGGACGTATTTTTTTTTTTAATTTGCAATTACCCTAAAAAGAGTGCTTTGTGAAAAAATGGTGTTATATCTTCGGTGTGTTGTTCGGCATGGCAGTCAGAGTGCGAGGAGGCAACAGCTTGCTGGCGATGGTAACAAATCGGCTTGCGGGGCGAGACATGACTCGCCGGCAGCCGGCAGCACTAACAGCGACCAGCGAGCACCCCGCGCCGCGCCGCACCGGAGGATGTGCGAAGATCGCGCGACAACATGCATTCTGGATGGCCGCGGCGGGTGGATTCCTTGAAACAGGGCTGCGAGATGCCCTCTTGGTTAGTTCATTAAAAATCTAATAATTAAATTGCCTGGTGCCTATCTATCTGGCAGGGAATACACGGACTGCTGAAAGCAGTAACAGCATAGTTCTCACATACAAAAAATCATTCAGGACAGCATTTTGAATATTGACTGCTTGTTGCAGTCCATATTGTTTTTCTAGTCTAAGTTCGTTATTGGAGGTAGATGAATGCTGAGCATTGATATACTTAGGTACACTTAATCAATTCAAATTTCTTACGAGAATTTCTTCCGCATTGTGCTATGGATCTCAAGAATTTTCAATTCAACGCAGCATTCTTGATAAGGAATATTGCGCCTCGGCGTGATTTACTTTTGTTATTCATTATATTCGTCCCCTAGCACAGTCAATAAGGATTGACAGGATAACTTTCGGTAACTTTTCATTGTTCCCTAGCATAACTGCAGATCGCTAACGAATAAGTAAGAGTTCACAATGACTAAGTGTTCTTAATAAATCAACTGTTGTTTGTACGGTAGCGATCTGCAGTTGCCCTAGGGAACGATGAGATGTTACCGAAAGTTATCTTATCAATCCTTATCGATCGACTGTACTACGGGACCTGTGTAGCTAGCATGGTCAATCGACATGGGTCTTATCAATAATGTCGGTAACTAGCCATCACTCCCGAACACGACTGCATCTAACAACCAAAATAATCACCTTACGGCAATGTGATTTTGTATCAGTAACGGATCTGAAATTGCGGCTATTCCTTTAATAAGTCTTCCATGAGCTTGTAAAGGCCACTACGTTATCTCAGACATTGGAGTTTTATTATTTTTTATATCTACATAGTACAATTTCACGGTTTTGACCGGTAAATAAAGAAGCGCTATGCCACTGACCTTTAATCGAAGCCTTAATCCATTAATTTACTGTAATTAGCAAATATAGCAATATACTTGTAGGTATTTGCAAATAAAACCACACCTTTATGCATGATACTATAAACAGGTACTGAAAAGTGTTGGCGATTTTGGAGTACCTAATTCGAGATGCACAAATTTAAAATAAACGATTCAGGACAGGTTATACAACTTCTTCCTTCCCACAAAGCACACTTTCAACAAAATTGATCGTATCTGGCGAATTAAGTAATACGGTAATAATAATATTAAAGCAATACGGTATAATTAATTTAGTTAATTGTGAAATACGAGTGTTTCCGTAATAATCTAGATAATTATAATTGTTATTGTGAAGTGCAGATATACATAATTTCGAATAAAATTATAGCATTAATTCAAAGCGAAATTTATTGTAACATCACTATTTATTCATTCATGAATTTACAGAATTTACTGAATTTAAATTGGGTAGTTAGATATTCATTATTCCAAGCAAGTAAAGAAGTGTGTGTGCACAACTTAAAAATGTGATTTAAATGATATTAGCCTTATTTGAATTAGTTTGTATTCGGTTTCATATTTTATTCAAGCCTCTGGCAATGTGTATTATTTACTAGCTGAACTTTCCGGCGTTGCTCGGGCTTTTCAAAATCAAACTTACACAGTAACTTTCCTCTTATTTTGAAGGTCAAGCGCGTAAATTTCATCAACCTTGAAATAAAACTGTAGATTTATACAAATCAAATCTACGCCACTCGCCGACCAACCTGCCAGCCTGCAAACTCTGCTCTATATATAAGTTGAATCTGCTCACATAATGTATGATCTACTTATTCAATGACCAGCATCTATACTTGCCCAATAATAATTACTCAAATTGTTTTTGTATCATAATTGGGAATTGTAATTGTTTTTTTTTATTGAATCAATCACTTGATTAGTGTACGAAAATATAAAAATCATTTTTTACTATAACGGTTTTCATTTATTCAGTAAGGGGAATAGGTAACTGTTTACCTATTTATTATACCTATTGAGTCATCGATATAGCCGTGAAAATGTCTGAATAAAAATTAAATTTAACAAATTAGGTTTTAGGTGTGTGTTTATTATGGTTGTAGCACATTTGCACCAAAATCCAGATCTGTAAGATCTCCCATTACTATATATATCCTGGTGAGAGACCACCATTCATAACCAAAACGATGCTCTTAACGTAGTTTGAAAAAGCTTTAGTTCTATTTAGTTACCAGATTTATATAACTGGTAAATTCCAATTATCCTTCCCCCCACCATTTGGCTGGGGTTACTGAACAGATCTTAATCGATTTGAAAGAAATTTGTTGTTGAAGATGAAAAAGATGTTGGTAAGGTATGCAGAGAGGCATACGGCATACATAACAAACGCAAAACTCTGTGTTCATTTTGATGGAAAAAATATTTACCATGACCCCCATCCCCGCTATCTTGGAGTTACTTTGGACAGGAGCCTGAATTACCGGAAACACATGGAAACAGTGGGCAAAAAAACCAGGACAAGACTAAACTTAGTCAATAAGCTGGCTGGTACTAGCTGGGGATGCGACGCCAACACGCTCAGAACGGCATCCATTGCCCTGGTTTTCTCAGCAGCTGAATACTGTGCTCCAGTATGGGCCAGAAGCGCCCACACTTCCATAGTCGACGTTCAGCTTAATGCCACAATGCGAACCATCAGCGGAACCTTAAAATCGACTCCTCTTCCTTGGCTCCCCGTACTTGCAAATATAACCCCGCCAAATATCAGGCGAGAGATTGCAACACTGAGGGAATACAAGAAGGCGCTGCAATTGCACGATGATGTCGTTTCTCACCCGGCATGCCGCTTAAAGTCTCGAAAACCCTTCTGGACGGAAGGAGAAAGACTCCTTCGAACACCTCTCACCCCAGAAGATAGGTGGAAGCTTGAGTGCAATCAGCCAACGTCAAAAACGTCCATCTCGTGCAAGACCCCACTGAGAGACAGCCTGGGTTCTCATTGCCTCGCAAACTCTGGACTGCCATCAATAGGATAAGGTGCTCCCACAGCCGTTGTGCTCACATGATGCATAGATGGGGCCTTAAAGAGTCGGCGACGTGTGAATGCGGTGCGGTGCAGACCACCGAACATGTGGTCAACGAATGCCCGCTCCATTCATTCCCCGGCGGGATTGATGAGGTCCACAGGGCAACGCCTGAGGCCCTAGACTGGCTCGCAGACCTAGATGTCCCCCTCTGACCCCCCACCATATGAAAGAAGAAGAACAAAAGTCAACTTATCTGCAGGCGTCTTGAGTTGAAGTTTTATAGACACATATACTTATGATTTCCGCCATGTATACGTTACCAGGGAGTAAGTACCTACAGCATAAATAAACCTTTAGGGGGTCAAGTATTCAAGGAATCAACTGTATGAGAGATAGTCTGGGGATCAACCTTCATGGAATCGACTCTAGGTTCTGTTAATATTTATTTCTTGATCGGGTACTTATGATGGACTTTTTTATACAGGGTGTTAAGGGACGTACTTGACTTACTTTAACCAGTGATTCCTGACATTATTTGGAGTAAAAAATGTAAATGAAAATTTTGGTCTCCGGTGACTTTTTTTGACGACTTTTTTTTTTTCAAATTTTTTTCTCAAAACAAAAAATTCAAACAAAAAAAAATTATTCCGCATGTCGTCACTGGTCACTCAGCCGGGTGTCCGATGAACCCCTTACCCCGCCTCCAACTGTTCAACAACTACCATTTTTTTATGTTTTTGTAGAAAAAAAAAAAAAAAAAAAACATCAAAAATGTCACCGGAGACCAAAATTTCATTTACATTTTTTACTCCAAATAATGTCAGGAATCACTGGTTAAAGTAAGTCAAGTACGTCCCTTAACACCCTGTATTCTAAACACTTTTAAATGGCTGAGTCATTTATTTACAATAATTTTTTTAGCTACAACTTGGATTTAAATCAACACTTTTATAATTTTTTAAAGATTAAACTTTTAACAAGGACAATATATAAGAGAGAGAGAGCGTTTTAATGTAGCCAAACTTTTACACTAAAATAATAAATACGGATATTACCCTATGTCATTAAACAACATTAGACGGCCGGCGTAGTGCAGCGGTAAGGCGCTTGACTAGCATTCCGAAGGTCGCGGGATCGAATCCCGGCGTGGCAAATAAATTTTATTTGATTAATTTGTGTATTTCACAATTTATTCACTTAAAATAATATATAGTATATTTGCGGCACGTTCCAGAGTGGAAGATACTCTCAGTATCGCCCTGGTGTAAGACCACCATTCAGAATTGAAACGTTGCCTGAAATGGCTTTAGCCGTGTTTGGTGACCAGATCTGAATAGCCAGGTACTTCCCCACCTTCCTCTTCCCTACCTCCTTCCCTCCCCACTACCTTCAGCCTCACAACTTACCCCATTTGGGGATGCCATAGTCTCACTGGCTCCAGACGTAAGCAGTTGGGACTCTTGTGCGGTATTCATGTAAAAAAAAAAAAAAAACTATGTCGCTAAATACAGAGGTAACTCAAGACCTCTAATGGCAGGATCGAACATTAGGATGCTGATTGGTAACAAAAACAATTAAATATAATAACCAGAACATAGATATCTCAAGTTGCATCATTGTTCAAATTCTTAACAGGTTCATCTGCTCAAGAAGAATTTCGATCTTTCAAAAATTTTGGTCAATTTCAAGCAAAAAAAAAATGAACTTACTTCAAGGACACAGCCCCAGCTTTCGATTTTTCTCTTCAATGGTGTCTACAGGTATTTAAAAAAAGAGGTGTTTACCAAAAGAAGTTTACAAATGTACCACCTTAAAATGTTTGGTCCATTCCAGGCAGTGTTTCCTCCCACCCCTGGCGTCGCGCATGCAGATCAGATCTTTCGGACAATGGGCCTAACTTCGTGACAATTAATTAACGGCCAATCTGTACATCTGGCATTGTAATTCCGTGTCGGGGGCGAGTACGGCCCCGGTGGAACAGCCTTACAGCGTAGAGAGAACAGATACAGACCGTATCCGCGCCCGACGACACGACGCGGCCCGACCCCGCTGCTGCCTGTATTCGTGGTATTGATAATACCTATGTATAAAAGTGCTCGAGTCGCCACTGCTTACTAATATTTATAAATCTATTTTATTTTTTAAAAATCTGATAAATGCTTTAATTAAAGCGCAGTTGTTTAAGATTGACGAAAACTAAAAACTTAACTACATAATATGACAAATTTATCTTTTCATATCACTAGGGGAAACTGCTTACGTTGACTGGAATATCTCGGAGTTTTCGTTAAATCGAATAGCTTTGGAAGCCATGGGGTTTGGATGTTCTTCTATTAAGTTGTACGTCAATCTTTCCATGCAATTTGGATAATTTGTGTTTCTTGTTTGCTTTTTGGCTTATCATTAATTTCAATACTTACGTTCGCATTTCAGCATTATTTCAACTCTCTCAACGAACATCCTAAGAAACGCAAATTGGTAGACTTGCATTAAAGTTATCAATGATTTAATTAAGGTTTACGCCTGTTCTATAACGAAGGTTATATTTCTTGTTCTAAAAAAGAATAAAAATGAACACACGAAACTGATAATTTTTAGTATTAGCTCAACACATGAGGCCCTGAGGGAAAAAAAGTCCTTCAGGGCCTATGTCATTTTTAGGAATGCTGTGTGGAAGGTCTTTGGGGAAAGGAAGGAGAAGAAGTTCTGGGAAGGAATAGGGGGAGTTAATGTATCTAGGAGTGATAGACATACGAATCCATCCCTCACACTGCGGTGCAAGGCGATGGGTCAACAGAGTTCGGCTGGAGAGCCTAGGTTAGGTCTCCCTCAACTAATCTCTCCCGATTCGGCCCGCCACGCAATAGGTGGAAAAACGCATTGGCCGCCAAGATTTAGACATACCTCACCCCATGTTCAAGGGGTGAGGTTTGTCTGAGGACACCCCTAAAATAAAATAACAAAAAGGAGGAAATACATTTAGATGACTCAAAAAAATCTTTTTTTTTTATTTCATAAATTGTTAGTATAACTGTTTAAGAATATGTTCTCAAAGTATTAAATAAAAAATTCATTTCGTTCCGGTGTTATGAGATGAGGGGTTTAAGTGAGCTTCCCCCCTTAAGTGCAGAACTGTGTGGTAAACTTGAAACGCGTTTTTATCGAAACGACTTTTTTTGAATTTGTGTGTACTCTAGTTAAAAAAATATTTAACGAATCGTTTTTAAAATTTGCAGATTCTTTCTTTATATAATTACGCTCTATGTGAACTTAAATTTTCAATTTTTTGGGGGGAAGTTAGGTTCATATAAGGCAGACATATTAACTAAATTCAAAATCTTATTGATTTGAGAGGAAAACTGTGGCCTCCAGAATGCACACAAATAGCTACGTCTGATGGTAATATTCGATGGGTAGCAGCTGATAATTTTCATTCATTCCGAGGAAAAGCTTCATAAATTTCATAATATTTTCTTAAATAGATGTATAAAATGACCTCAAAGTTTAAATAAATTATATACATTTCTTCCATGCCAAAAATAATCATGAAAATCGTTAAAAAAAACCTAGTCTTAAATGTATTTTCCCCCGTTGTCACCAAACGTAGCGCATCACTTAGGGTGACCCATGGCAGGGACGGTATGGTGATCAGAGAACTATAATGGGACCATCTACTAGTTAATACTCACTTGAATTACAATATTGTGGTATCTGAAATAAAAATATTTTCAAGGCAAAATAAAGATAAATAAATCTAATAATAGATTAAATAAATTACAATAATATCCGTTTATTGACAAAGAAACAAGGTCCAGTCATGATTTGCTTTCAGAGATATCTTTATAATCGGACCCATAAACAGTTTCAGGTACAACTGGTACAAAATGAGTACAAACAACTTAGTTGGTACTTTAGTATCCGTATAATTATTAGTCCGGTCAGAATCAGAAGTGTTCTGTTAATCGTTGTCTTACACCCACGTATGCGTCAGAGAAATCGATTAATGCTTCATAGAACTGAAATTATCAACAATAAATCACTTACTAAGTACAGCAAGTACAATATGATATCACGAGGATTTATGATATCAAGGAAATCGCTAATCAACTTATTTTTTATAATTTAATCAACTTCCGTCCTTGATTATTATGAATTAATTAATACCTATTAGCTTATTATGTATGTGACCGTAGTGATAATGCCTTAATGGTGAAATGGCTGTTAAAGGCAAGAAATAAATAAATGAGAAAAAATGGTAGTTTGTAAACAATTCATTTTAATAATATTAATAAATAATTAAATATTGCAATATGTTTAATAAAAAATAAACTAAAGCGAAGTATTTTAAATGTTTTACCTATGTCCAGGCCGCTGCAGAGGTAATTTATGTATTGCAATGCGTTATTTTGGCTCAAGTATTTGAATATAGTCTGAGTGTTCGATTCCTTGTCTGGCTAAGTCCTCCATCACGACACAAACAACATTTTCCGCTTACTGTGGTGATAGTTGGAGATTTTAAAATATTGCCGGGTTATTCATAACCCGGGAATGTTTGTCTTTCTTTATAAAAAAATAACATTAATAAATGAAACACGAAGATAAATAATAAAAGGTTTCAAGTATTGCTACATAGGCTATATAGGCTATATAGGCTACAGCGCCCTTGAGGTGATTGTTCACAAAAACGGCGCTATATAAATCATTCAAATATTATTTGAGTTGCGAATACTGAGAAAAGTGGTTAAAAGTAGGATTTGTACATGGGAATGTGTACATTTATGCAACACGTATACGGGAACTGACAACATGTATTATGAAATGCAAGACTTCCTTCGAATCCTTTAAAGTGTTGATCAACGTGAGTTTCAAAGAAAACGATCTATAGGAGAAGAACACCAAGAAGTGAAGCAGAAAATTGAGAGGTGACATCAAAAGTAATGCACAAGTCAAAAATAAATTCAAAATTTTGGTCACAACGCTTCACCACTAACACGATAATTTATGACGTTAAGATGAAGCAATACTAAATAATGCAAAAATCATACAAAATCATATGTTTTTGTTTTGAAAATTTGGGGCTTCGAAGTATTATAGATGCTTCAATTAAATACTGCGTGTAGAACACACCTTGACCCTTGAAAATATCGGTATTTTTTTTCAAGTCCAAACTCTCCTAATTATAAACACCTTTTCGGATTTGGTTTTATTGTATAATGTGGCAAATTTAGTTTCTTTTATAATAATCGCAAAAAAAAATATATTTACGCCCGAACTTCACAAAATAAAATAAAATATGACCCTTATGGCATGGGCACAAGAACCATGCACTGGGCACACCTATTTCGTACCAGTCACGCCCCAGCCGGAGCGGGAAACAGTCGTGTGACTCTGTGTCGCTTAGTTTCGTGAAATCAATTTTAAATTTCTGTTTTCTAACAATAAACAATGCGTAAAAAAGGAAATAATATTTTTTACAGGCCTTCACGAAATCAACCTGTAAAAAAAATTCTCCAATACCTTTTCCAACCTTTCTAAAAGCTTTTTCTCAAGTATTATTGAACTCCTCCCATAAAGGGCGTGAATTTTTCCTGAACTATTGGATCGCTTTAATTGTTTTTCTTTTCCTTCAGCCATGCTGAATTCGTTCTTAGAACTATTTTTGAACAATTTTTTTCTCTTTTCAACAAGATGTCTGTATTATTTTTTTCTTTATTGTAATGCATCTTTTCTCTCTTTCCAAAGTTTCGTGTTAGTGGCCAGGATTCGCCATTTTCATCAACACTCCTATATCTCCCTGGTAGCCTTTTAATTTTGGTATTGAGTTAAGCAGAGTATTATTTCACCAGAAACTTTTTCCACTGCGGCAGCGTTCCCTGTTCATTCCCACTTCAGTTCTGGTAATGATCCGAGTGCCGTTTTTATTTATACTACTTACTTTAGGTAAAAGTCCAAATTTCGTTTCGTATTCCACAATTCAGCGCCCTTGATATCATTTTTCACAAAAGCGGTGCTCAACAAATTATCCAATATTTTCATTTTATGTTCGGGTTAAATCTTTCCCACATGAAAAACTTAACCCTTTCACACACTTTTCCACAAATGATCATCTAGTCAATATGAGTTATAAGTATAAGTATAATAAAGACAATATAATACAAGAACAACATGTCAAAATGGGAAAATAATTCACCGCCTCCAAATCATATAGTATAGAGGGTTTGGCTCGGTGGAACTCCTAATTGGACCTATAAATCCCACTGATACCTCAATATAAATATTTAAAAAATATTTTTTAATCCTATATGTATTTAAAATGACTGATTTTTGCATATTTATATTTAAATTCTTTGACAAATCTAATATGCCTAAATTTTGAATGGGAGAGCTAGGTATAATGCCAGTAGCCGAAATAACAAATGGTAATATTTTTATAGTCTGTGAATGCCAAATTCTTTTAATCTCATTTCCTAAATCTGTATATTTTCTTATTTTTTCAGAAACAAATTTTTGATTATTACATATTATTAATTGAATACTATTATTATTAACTGAATTGAGCCTTGACTTTTAGGTTAATTTCAATATCAGTTAATTTAATTTGATGATAAAACAGATGTTATAAATAAACTATTGTAGATATAATTAGAAGCAATACTTTAAGCTGGTTGTCAATTAGTACGAAATGTATAAACATTATCAACCATGTAAAGGTCGATTCAAGATTAACAAGATTTAGTGACGCAAACCTACCAGCTACGATTTTTCGGAATGTTTCCTTATCTACTTGTAATCAAACACCTTTTATATTATGCATTTTTGGTAGCGGAACATTTATAAGAAAAGATTAAAACTTGATTTATACCAAATAGTTGATAACAAGTTACCTAATTAAATTGATATTCATAGAATTGCAGATTTCTGAAAATCCATCTACCTAATTAAAATGTAATTTTATATCACCGATGCGATCATCATGACTAACCGGTTTGGCTATATTTATAACACACTATCTCAACTCCCCGGCGTTGCACAGTCTTTACACAGTTTTTTTCAAAATCAGACTAGATGTCCCCCTTGTTTCGGAGGTCAAGTGTGCAAATTTTCATCAATCGGGGAATAAAACTGTAAATTTGTATTTTAAAAAAACAAAGGATACTCTTCTTAACTTACATAGCTGATGTCCCCGACGTTGCCCGAACTACATATATGAGGAATTCCAGAAATCAGACGTGGATCATTTAACTCTAATTTTGAGCCTTAAATGTAAAAAAAATCATTTAGTATGAAAAATCCTATTCTAAGGGGTGGGAAAAAAATGGCGTAGTTTTTTTAAAACTCATACAAACAGCGACATTCCTTTTGATTTTAAGGTCGATTATCCAAATTTCATCGATTTCTGAATAAAATTGTAGATTTGTATAAAAAACAAAGCCATACCGGGAGATTTGTTCACATAAAAAGATGTTAAGAGATAACGAAGTCTCCGGTGTTACCCGGGCTTAACGCAGAGTTTTTCGAAATCAGTATATAAAGACTGTAATTTTCCTCAAACTCTGAACGTAAAAGCGCACAATTTCATCAAAATACTTTTTTATAGGATGCTAAAAAGGGACGAGGGTTGTTTTTCGAAATCTCATGTAAACAGTGACCTTACTCCTCTTTTGAAAGTAGAGTGCGCAAAATTTCATTAACCCCGGATTAAAAATTTAGATTTGTACGAAAGTCAAATCCACGCCGCCTACCCGCCACAAAGACTCGAAACCACGGACAATCTGCTTTGTATATTAAAAGGTTCTGTGCTTTAGTATAGCACTACCTTTAGATACACGTGTCCAGATTTGGATAGCCAGCTTTTTCCACTTTTCTCTTTCCCAATATCATAACCTCCCAACTAAATCCACCCTCAGCAATCAAAGTATAACACTATTTTATAACTGATTACGGGCAATTGGATATCTTGCGCGGTAATTTAAAAAAAAACTTGCTATAACGAACGGTAAAACAAAATTTGTTTTTTTCTCTTTATCAATTACAAAGCCGATTTTATTGATAAAGTATATACAAAATATACCTAATAAAATATAAACGAAAAAAAAAGTTATCTAATACTTTAAAAATAGTGAAAATTTTCAACCTGTGCAAGTCACACCCCAGATATCTACATCAATTGGTATCGTAATTCGTTAGTAGGTGATTATTGATGTAATATCTATACTTCTTCATTTCCTGCTCATAAAACCTTATCAAATAGTTATCTGATTTACAATTACCGTGAGAATGAGTTCACGGTGAAAATTATTTTTTGCGTGCCAAATTGACAACAAAAAGCCAGTAAATAATATTTGGTGCACATTCTTTTTGTGGCTTGGTAAATACTAATAAGTAAAATGCAAAAAAAACTGCTTTGAAAGCCTGAAATTTTCAATCAAGGACTGAGCGGTAGCACATAAATCTCTCAGCAAATGTGAGAATCCTTCCTAGTTAATACCACGATAATTGGGCCGAACTAATAAACGTATTTTAAATTTTACACAACTGATAACAAACGCAAGCGATATATAAATCGTTATCTATCAGTTGTGTAAAATTTTGAACACGTTTATTAGTACCAAAAGGGGCAAACATTAACATGACATGTACAAATTTTTACACTGTCAACGGACAGACTGCCGTCGTTAAAATGTAAATGTCACTGGGAATGCTTTGTTTTCTTTACCGGCATTTCATCGCAATGTGCTCCTAACATAAACGATCCCTTCCACCTGGTGCAATGCAAGTTCGTAAAATTTATACAAGGTAGATATTCAATGTACGAGAACAGATCAATTTTGTACTCGATAATACCATTATTTTTCCTCCTTCCTTCAACAAGAGTCTCTTTAAGATTCAGATTCAGTTCATTCTTTCTTTTAAAAGACCTTCCCATGTCCCCAAAGACCGCATATGTTGAAAAACTTTGATCTCTCTGTGCGGGTTTCACATCAAGCTACGTCTAAAGTCTACTTGCTTTTTTTGTGTGAAATTAGGCATTAAGTATTATGATTAGGGTCGTTGGTCATCGATTGTTGCTGGTTCTTTTATTTAAAGTGCATTGTAACCTTATTTAGATATGCACTTAATCTCTCCGGGGAAAATTTCGGTTTCCTCCACAGCATAAATAACATCACAATATGACAATGGTAGTGATAATATCAGCCGCGCTAGCCGGGACTATGTTTAATTGTTGTAAATTGCCAATAGTGGTAGTTGTTTTAATTAACGTTTTTAGTGTGCAGAGATATTTTTCTATCACGAAGCTGTGCAGTGGTTTGCACGAAGTTGGGTTTGCGAATGCGATGGCTCCCACGGCGAGGTCTTGATTCCGAAATACGAGGTCACGGAATAGATTCCCATCGAAATACGAACAAAAATGTGTTAACGTACTTTGTTCAGATGCTGTGATGATAATGGATCTTTTAAAAATTGTGTACGTGCTCATTCGTTTTAATGAATGCAGGGAGAAGATTGCCTGATGATAGCCAACCGATAGGAGAGTGTACCGAATAAAGAATAACTTTAAATAGGAGCATTCAATAAGAGGGAAAGGCGGGAAGGTTCCATGGGTACATGACACGATCAAGTGAACACGTCAATTTCAGGTGAGAAGGTGATGTTTATTAGACGACACAAACTGGTACGGGTGCCAAGAACGAGTTGTACAGCATTTGATCTCCTTTCCTACCCTTGTGGGGAAAAAGGCAGGTTCGGATTAAGCTTGTAATTTAGTCGAGTGGTGAGTAACTTGCCTATAAATTGACCAAAAAGTGGAGCCACATTACGGTCGAGTACAGTATATTAGTGAGTGGTGTATTGGAAGGTGTCGTAAATTTTGCGTTACAAATTTCAGAGTTATTCGCTCCAACGTAACGACATTTTTGGGGCAGCTGATGACTTATTTAGAGGTAATAAGAGGTGCTTCTCACCTGAAAAATAGAACAAAATGGATAGATTCGACTAAACCACTGATTAAACTACTCAACCATTTATCTTGTACGGACACATTTAGCCTCTAAATTACTCGCCACTCGACTAAATTACTAGCCTAGTTTGAACCTAGTCTAGTCTTACTAGCCTAGTATTAAGATGAAGCCATAGTAAATAATGCAAAATCATACAAAATCATATGTTTTTGTTTTAAAAATTTGATCACTTAGAAGTATTATAGATGCTTCAATTAAATACTGCGTGTAGAATATACCTTGGCCCTTAAAAACGTCGGTCATTTTTTGTATAAGCTTTTAATAAGCCTATAAAAAAAATAAAGTATAAGGTCTAAAAAACTTACTTTCAAGTCCAAACTCTCCTATTTATAAACCCCTTTTCGGATATGGTTTTATTGTATAATGTGGCAAATTCAGTTTATTTTATATAAAATAAAATAAAATATGCATTTTACAATACGGCCGCTAGTCGACGAATTCGGTTTTTCAAAGTAATCCCTATGGCGTCCACCGAAGAACTACTGTCCACGCCACAGTCGCCAAACCTACTTCGTATCAGTCACGCCCCGAACGGAGCGGGAGATGAACGCGTTGCTTAGTTTCATGAAATCAGTTTTAAATTTCCGTTTTCTTACAATAAACAATGCGCAAAAAAGGAAATAATATTTTTACAGGCCTTCACGAAATCAACCTGTAAAAAAAATTCTTAAATACCTCTTCCAACCTTTCCAAAAGCTTTTTCTTAAGTATTTTCAAACTCCTCCCATAAAGGGGCGTGAATTCCGATTTCGATTTTTTCCTAGACTACTGGATCGCCTTAACTAGTGAATAAGTATAAGATAGAAACCTTAAAATTAACATTTTAAAGAGAAAGTTTCATACTTTGAATGATTACCTACTACTCTGTGTGCTCCTAGATCGTAAAACATTTCTACTGCAAACTGCAACACTTCAATCTTTTAATAATTCAATTTCATTGTATATGTCTTGTTCTGAAATCATCATTTTATGATCATTTTAAGAATTTAGCTCTCAAGGTGTGTAATATAATCTAACAATTTCCACAAGAAACATTTTATTGAAGATTTAAAAAAATGATTGATTTAGTTCTGGTTTGAATCTTCGGTTAAGAAAAAGTCCTCTATCGGAAAAAATATTAAACAAATTTAATTTTTTCTTCAATGATCATAAATTCTCTTTATGGTATCATTTTTATTTAATGATAACAACGCTTTTAATCGCTTTCCGTCAATGCGACACGCGGAAGTATGAAACAATAAAATAATAGCATACTGATTGTTTCAATCCAATTTTTCTGAATTTCTGCAAATATGATACATTATATGGCTCCAATGTGCGTGGTGTGAAACTCGACTGTAGATCATAAACTAAACCGAAAACTGAAAAAAAAAAAAATCTATATTGACAACTCTGTACTACAGTATATAATCTCTTACTTGGCTGCGAGATATCAGACAGTGGATTTTGATGGTAAGAGATTCTGTGTTTTGGTGTGCCGCAGGGCTTTGTGCTAGGTGCTCTTTTGTTTATATTGTTCCCATGTGATATAGAACAGTTCATTTATTTACGTGGACTTGTTTATCACAGCAAGGTTGATAACGTTCTTCTTAAAATTCGTAATCCTTACACCGCGGATGATTTTACATAGGTCATCGGTTGCTGTTGACGAGTTGTCAAATTGGATTTGTAAAAATAAGCTCATTCTGAATGCAAGCAAAACAGAATATCCGTGGACTCTATCACTCCGAAGACAACTCAATGACAGTCTCTGGAGAAGATATTATTCCCTTAAAATTAGTTAGTTTTCTTGCGTCTACTTGCGGGTACTCAACTTGGCAATATGGTTAAGTCCAGTGTTTTTTACCTAAGACAATAATAAAAATCTATAAAAAGTCCACCATCATTACAAATAAAATATTAAATTAATATTTAAATATATATATTTAAATAAATAGCACCCTAAACTTTCCATTCGGAGCTTGACCAATCATATCGTGTGTACCGAGGCAGAAAATTAACACTACTAATAACATGGTCTAAAATTATACTCTAAAAACTGTTTATAACGATCTCATTAATAGGCTTGCACATTATCTGCTTAACACATTACCACCTAGTACGTATACAGTAACGGATGTACGTGCAAATACCAACTTAATATCTTAGCGCAGATTTCCTTAGAGAAACACGTGTACTCCCACAATTTAATCTAAGGTAAAATACGTTCTGGCATGCAATTTAACTTGATAACCCTTCACTTAATATAAATACTGTTGAAACGTATAACTTCTGATTTCTGATCGAATATATCCGTTTGAATTTGAAAGTAAGCACATAAATCAAAACATGATTTATGATCACCGTTTTCAAGGCATGCCCTTCCCGTTCCCGTGGAACGAAAACAGCATAATGTATATAGAGAACGGAGTAAGTATACTATAAGAACATGAGGCAGTAGTGAAAAGAATATGCTAGGGAATTTGGTATTCCGTTCGAATATCCTACTTATGCATTAAAATTGGCGAGAATTTGTTTAATTTTTTTTTTAAAGTGAAAACATATTTATCACCGTTGTGATTTGAAACTCGATGAAACGAAAAAGTGACACCAAAAAAGACAAATCATACGTCTAGGTATAGGATTTTATCTGCGATAGAATGAGATAGAATAATATAATATGGCTATGACAATATAACCGTAAAAACATTAAAAGCCGTTCATGAGATAATCAGCAAACCGATTGCTCATATAATAAATGTAAGTCTAAAGAAGGGTGTATTCCCGAACAACTATAAGAAGACTATTGTCACCCCTGTTTATAAATCTGGAGATGAAAAAAATATCTCCAACTATCGTCCCATAGCACTCACATCAAACATTGCAAAAATCTATGAAAAAATTGTTAAAAAACAACTCAACAATTACATAAAAGAAAAAAAGATAATGAGCCCAAACCAATTTGGGTTTAGGGACAATCTCAGCACTCAAGATGCAATTGCTAAATTAACTTCAACAATAATACAAAAATTAGATAATGGAGAAAAGTGTCTTGGTATATTCATCGACTTACGCAAGGCATTTGATAGCATATCACACTCCAAACTAAATGAGAAACTCATGCAAATTGGATTGGACGGAACAGTACTGTCATGGTTCCAAAGCTATCTAAAAGAGAGATTACAATACGTCAAAATAAATAATACACTAAGTGAACCTAAAACCTCATCATTTGGTATACCACAAGGAACTGTCATCGGTCCTATCCTTTTTATTATATATGTAAATCAAATGTTCACTCTTCCCATAGTTGGAGATAT
Source organism: Limnephilus rhombicus (assembly GCA_929108145.2). Lineage (NCBI taxonomy): Eukaryota > Metazoa > Arthropoda > Insecta > Trichoptera > Limnephilidae > Limnephilus > Limnephilus rhombicus. The sequence continues at coordinate 29,330,868 of OV815278.1, forward strand.
CATATCTTATGCAGACGACACTGTAGTTATCACTAAAGGGAAATCATGGGAGGAAACAATGAGTATAGCAAATATCAATATAAACATACTCAAAACATGGTTTGACCTAAATTGTCTCTCACTTAATACGGAGAAAACTTATTTTATTCCTTTTTCTTTGAAAGAAAAAAATGTCGAGAACAATATAACTATTAAAATCCATTCATCACAGTGTGAAAATAAAAAGGAATGCAACGATGAAAATTGCCTACCAATAACTTGCAAAAATAGTATAAAGTATTTGGGTGTCATAGTAGATAGACACTTAAAATGGAAAGAACAAATCCAAAATACAGTAACCAGAATAAGAAAACTTATATACATATTTATTAGACTGAGAAACATCTTATCATCTAATATGATCAAAACTATCTATTTCTCTCTTGCCCAATCTATACTACAATATGGTATAATCGGGTGGGGTGGGACTTTCAAAACAAACCTCTTACCTGTAGAAAGGGTACAGAGGTTGATTTTGAAAGTCATCTTACGAAAACCATCTGTATTTCCAACAACACAGCTATTTGACTCTTTTAGGGTTCTCAGTCTTAATAAAATTTTCAAAAAGAACTCATTATTGCAAACTCATAAAGATCATTTCAATTCATCAACAATAACATTCACAAACATAAACAACCGACCACGATCACAGGGCAATTTAGAAATTCCAAAATTTAAAACGAGTGCTTCCCAACACCATTATGCTTATCAAGGTATAAAATTTTTCAATGCTCTCCCATATAAAATCAAGTCTGAAAAAAATTATAAAGTTTTTAAATCCCAAATAAAAACACTAATAGACCAACCCGACACTAATTATAAGTTTTAAATTCACCATCACAATAATAACAACAAAAAAAATAAACTAGGACATAATCTCTAAAAATATTTCATCACCATATTTAATTGAAAGCAAGTACATACGCATTATTTGCAGGCACCAAATTGTTACAACTTTATTATATGTACCTACTCTGACAATATTGTCAGTTATTATGTCCACTTGTCTTCATGAATATATATTTTATTAATATAAGTACTTGTAATAACATACTCTGTGTAACTATGCATTTTACAATGGCACTCCAAAATTCAAGCACGAGAAATATTTTCTCTTTTGAATTGTGAAGTTTCATTAAAAAGAAATTTACATATTGTTATTAGCCTTAAGAACCAAATGTTTTACTATGAATCTGTATACGTATGTATTTTTTTTAAATAAAAAAAAAAAATAAAAAAAAAAAAATTTTTTAATTTTTAAAATGGAATGACAACCAAAAAAGTTTTAAAAAAAGCTTTTGTTTTTACTACGATAATGAAAAAATTGTAAAAAATGCATAGTTACGAATATTTTAATAGTATATTAAAATATAAGTGGATAAACAGGTCTTTAAAACACGCGCGATTTTTCGAGCACGACGGCGTAGCCAAGTGCTCGAAATAAAGCAAGTGTTTTAAAGACCAGTTTTCCACGAATACTTTACGCTATTTTTTTTATTGGTACACTTTGAAAACATAAATATTGATATTATTATTAAAAATTTGGAAATAAGAACTATTAATGAATTCGTGATGTGACATCACAATATCTTATTGTCATGGAAATGAAAAACACAAACATAAATTTGCAATCTGTCACATAAGATTAATAGTTGACATCACAGTTTTTACTAGTTATTGTGTGTTGTAAAATGAGTTCTAACATTGATAATTTAAATACCAAAGCAGAATCGCGGTTAATACCTGAAAAATCCAAAGACGTTTATAAAAAAGAATATGAAAGGTTCATAACATGGATGGAGGAGCAAAACGTAGTAGATGTAGATGAACGAGTTGTGCTTGCTTACCTTCAGAAAATGTCGGAACAGTACAAAGCATCGACTATACATACAAAGCAAAAAAGAATGTAAACTTTGAATAAAATTTTTGAAACATTTGTAATGTTTTATTTGACGTTTAAAATATTCCTGTCAGATTTATAGTTAAAAGTTGACATTTAGACTTCACATTTTGTTGATTTGTTGATGTTGCCATGGTAACTTTAAAAAACGCGCGTTCCATAAAGTGCGATTTAAACACGCTAGAGCGTACTTTAAATGAGTAAAAAAGGGCACCAATAAAAAAATTATATATGCATTTTATTTAGGATCCGCAAGAAAACTGTCGCCTCACTTTTTATCTAGTTCATACAATAAAAAGTTATATATTAATATTTTAATAGTTCTCAGAGTATCTACAACCAAATTTATTTGAAATTTTGATCCATTATTAGCTCAATAAAAACATTGGTTTCTCGGAATTATATTTTCCTGCACGTGAATAAGGGTTATATGTTATTAAAAAATATCACTTTCGTGGAATTCTTGATAAATTCATACGGTAACGGTAACGGTCAACTAAAAACAATTAATCAAGAATAGCTTTTTCAAGACGAGCACCACATGTGTCAATCTGCCAAAATGCAACATTGCCAGCTCTTTCGCAGCCAGTTAAGACATTTTTTGTTAGTAAGAGTTCGATAGAGAAATGGTGCTGAATTAATTCACTGTGCAACTAAAACGCTGTTGAACGGTTTAAAAGTGTTATTTTATTAGTAAGGCTGTTGTTAATACTCGTAGTTAGTTACTTACTCGTTAAAATAAGTATTAACCCACTGATAAAAACACGATATATTTTTATTTAATTCTCATGACCTTTGTTAAGCCGCCCATAAACAACTACACAACGGAACACTAAAATACACGCAATGCATGTCTTCGGCCGGTGGATCGGTGAACATAATGACCGCTCCAATGGCAATGGTTGGTAACCGGCCGGAATCGTGGACTACCAAATACTGCCTGTCAAAATATATTGTTAAAGCGATCACTTAGAAAATATATGGCCTTTCATACGCCGCTTCAGTTTCATTACCCACGAGGCCGATGGTTATCAATCTGCGAAATATTGTATTTATTTATTTTTCAAGGAACATTAACAGCCTTAATAATAATAATATACAGAGTTGGCATCGCGTTTGGGTCCCACCCAGGCGTCTCGTGTTAGATTCTTCGGCTGGCTAAGTCCCCCATCACGACACAAGTAACATTTTCCGCTTTCTGTGAGGTAGTAGGACATTTTCAAATATTGTCAGGTTATTCGTAACCCAGGAATGTTCGTCTTTCAATTAAAAAATAAATAAAAAAAATACACAGAAGAGGATTACGAGATCAATGTTCACAAAGGGCAATGTAGGCCAATCGTTCAATCAGAAAAATGTTCTCAGTACAAAAAAAAAATAGTTGATTAAATATATGGATAAGATATTTACGAGTAAATATCAAAAATAACCCTAGATCACAAACCCTTTTTTTTCGCTTATCACAAATCTTCGTCGTTTTGACTACGGTACTCAATAAAGGGGGTTTAAGGGTTTTATTTAAACCAAATGTGTACAAATTTCTTTTTATTATTAGGGGGCCGTTTCCCACTCAAAAAGAAGAAGATGGAGAGATGTGTAATTACGAATGTCGGAGAGAGTGCGCTAATATTTAAAACGGTAAAATTGAAGAGAAAATTGTGAAAATGTAAAAAAAAACACGATTCGTTTAAAATACAGAAAAAATATCAAGGGGGCTGTGTAAAATAGCATTTAAAAAAACACTGTGAATTTTTTCATACATATAACTTGTAACATAACTGAAACAGACGTGAAAATGATAATTTTCGGAGCATAATTTGCGATTTTTTTCTATCCAGGGAATTTCATATAATTTAGTTTTCGGTATGGGGAATGTATAGATATTATCTTCAAAAATAACATATATTTTTTTAAGAGATTAAAAACTTCAAATGTTTAAGGGGAATATGTAAGAAATCGCCAGAAATTCGGTTAGCGGCGGTTTAATGAACCGTGTTTATTTATGTTATTTCTTATATTTAGATAACAAAAAGTAAAATGTATTTATCAACAGCCTTATGAATGAGTTCATAGTTTTCATGCAAAATCAACGATTGTAATATTTTTAAAGTTGGTATTTTAATTCGTTATAACAAGATTTTGAAAAAAAGAACAATTTAAAAATCAAAAACAAAGACTTGAATTAACTAATAAAATAATTTTTTTGTAAAAAATCTAGCAAATAATACACATTTGGTGAAAATCTAGCAAAATAAAATTGGCGGCGCTCGTGGACACCCCCCATCTTCCGCATTACCGTCTGTCGCAGAAAGTAATGAGCTTAGCCAGAGTATGAAAGAATTACGGTCGCGCGCGCAAAACTTATCGCGGTTTTTCTTATCCTGTGTCGTCGATTCGACGAAGGTTTGTGATCTAGGGTTAAATATCAAATATAATCTCTTTATTTAAAATCGCAAGCATATATATTAGATTATTCAGTCAAATGGTTTTAATATGTCAAAAGGTGATAAAAAGATTTAAATATTAGATATTATTTTTCTCACAGTTTCAGAAGTGCCCGTGTAAAGTATTGCACTGAAACGCCGGTCATACGTTACACGCCTCTCAGCCAGAGTCTCAAATTACCGGGAGATATCGGATGTTACGGCCGCAGCCGAAAAGCCGTAAATTATTCCGACGGCCGGCTTATACCATTTTAAATTAACCCTTTCACACTCCGCGCCACAAAAATAATACCGCGCGGAATGAATTATACCGCCTGACAATAAGGCATTACGCTTTTATGGCGAGTGCGGCGTTAATAATAACGGACCACGTACAAGGTGTATTGTTCAACGCACAAAGGTATGATTTATTATTTTTTATGTTTAACTGATTAGGTAGGTACCTGGTTTTCTGCGTACCTATCTACAACACTGGGGTACCTATCTACATATTTAGCAACCATAATATTATAACGTTACGAAGATAGATGAAGAATCTCATTACCCGAGAGCATATTTTTTGGTTGTGCTCTTTAGGATAGAACTGGCTAAAAATAAAAATAATTATAAGAATGATAGGAAATATGGAATTTAGGTTTTGAAAGATGTTTCAAGATTGTTAATTTCACTATTAAATTTTAAGGAAAGATTAAATTTTTCACTATTTTAATTTCGTTCCAGAATGGATTATCTTTCTGTCGTTCCATGAGATCCCACCATCTGAATCGTAAATTTTTTTTAATTTGCTTTTTTATTGACACTTCGCCATCATCATGTAGCCATTGTTGTAATATCTTCCCTTCCTTACATCCTTCGGATCACAATGTTCCAAAAGTAGCTAGGGCAGTTCGTAATCTAGTGCAATAGCAAACATTATTAAAAAGTGGCTATATCTTCGTATAGAAGTTAAGCGATCAATCTAAACTCCTGATGATGATTCTCAAGTCCTCAAGGTCCTCCGGCAGGAGAGGACGACCTATCGCCTTGCACCGCAGTTGGAGGGATGGATTCGTACATCTGTCACTCCTAGACACACGGATTCCTAGATTCCTACCCTTTTTCCTACTCAGAACTTCCTCTCCATCCTTTCCATGAAAAGACCCTACACATAGCATCCCCTAAGATGACAAAGGCCCATAGGCACATAGGATGAATAGGTGAAATTATTTTAGGGCATTTTTAATTTTTTTAATTCCTTAGGGCCTCCTGTGTGGAGCTAATGCTGAAAAAATTAAACAAAAATTCTTCAACAATTCTTCTTTTCCGATAGAAATAAAATTATTTCGTGAAGTTAACCAGATTGTTATGCGTGTGTACGACAAATTTTATAGAGTTAGCTTAAAATAAACACTCGTTATTTGAAAAACAAGTCAGGAGCAGTATAGACAAGTACTACCGTGATTTCGTTTGTAAACAAAATGAATTATTAGAAACAATAATTAATCTACGTTCTTCGGGAGTATCCGGTAAGGTGACGACGATGACTTTTACGCCACCTTTTATAATGTAATATGTAATAATTCTAATAAACTACACACGTTTATTAAACTGATTGCACACATAAATTGCTTCCGTAATGGTTAGTGAATGCAAACATACACAAAGAGGAATTTATTAAGTAAGATGTTTTATTACCATGGCTGCAATCGACTATTTGCAATTATTATTAATGATTTTAAAGGCAAAGCGTGAAGAAAACATTATGCTTTAATTAGACATTAAAACAAATCTATAATATTGTTATCCTATGAAGTATCATGGGATAGGTACGCAAGTTCAAGAATATCAGTAGACCTCAAAAGTGATAAATAAAATTCTACGATTTATTTAAAAAACATACTTCCGAAAAACTTTTTAAAAAATGCGTTCCTTTGTTGCCTTGATTTTATTGGTCAATGTAATGTTGCGAACGTTTGTAAAATTTACGAACTGGTTCTTTTTAACATTTGTTTGCACATAATTTCGGTGAAATTGTTTTTAATATAAGGTAGAAATATCATAAAGCCATAAACAAACCTTTATTTCGCGGATTGTTATGGCTAACAGCAGTTGCATTGATTCTAGCAGCGGCAGCTCGAGAATTTTATTTTGATTGTTTTTTTTTACATTAGCTCCACACAGGAGGCCCTGAGGAAAATAATTCCCCTTAGGGCCTATGTCATCTTTGGGGATGCTGTATGGAGGGTCTTTTTAGAAAAGGAAGGAGAGGAAGTTCTGCGAAGTAAAAGGGTATGAGGGGTGAGTAGCAATCTGAGGGTCAGTGTGTCCAGAAGTGACGGACTTATGAATCCATCCCTCCCCACTGCGGTTTCCGAGAGAGTACGGCTGTAGAAGTCAAAGGGACCAACCACTCTCTCTCGATCCGGCCTGCCAGGCAGCTGGTGGGCAGACGCATCCACCGCCGAGATACGGACAAACTCACCCCATGAACCCGGGCACCCCTGCTAAGTCACCAATCTTAGCGAACCACTTGGGGTGACCTATGGCAGAGGTGTTGGTTTTCCAATAAATGGTTCCCGGGGCGGCGGTACCCATACCCGCCTCCCAAATATTTAAATTGTTGTTGCTGAAAAATAAAACCTTTTTTTGTTTGTCCAAAGCTTTCGACAATGTAAGGCCCTGCCACCTTGTCGAAAATTATCAAACTGAAAAATTGAGAAAAGACAAAAATCAACAATATTTATAATGTTTTCAACCGGGCGCATGAATAGCCAATTTGTAATGTTAACTTAATAACATTGCAACATACGATGTAGGTACTAGCGATGGGTAAGCTCTGCATTTTTCCGGAGGTCTCCGAGACGTGCTTCCTTTTAAAAGTACTTGAGTTCTAAGAGCAGGTCCCGGATCCGAGTTTTTTGGTGCGGAGTGGGTACTGGGTGCTGTTGCGGCTACCGGGACGCACGGTTTCGGCCGGAGCTGGATCTTGCAGCCGGAACCAGCACAAGAACTCGAACCCGGACAAGAACCAGAGTGTTGTGAGTGGCTGGCGCCAGAGATCCATTATTCTTCTGCTACCTCCTGCTATGTCGTCTATCATTGTACAAGCAATATTTTCCTCCATATTTATGATTCCTTTTTCATAATGCCACGTTATTCGTAATCTGGAATGTATGTCTGTGTTTTAAATTTTAAGTTCTTAAATCCCCGGAAGTAACACTAGGTACAACTTAAACGAGTCATTCCTTTTTGTTAAGCACATTAATATGATTGACCTCTCTATTGAAAGGCGTGGTCGTTATCCAGGCAATATTCAGTTAATATTAGTTTTCCAGTATCATTATTATCTTCGTAGCCGGCAGGGATGGATTGGTAATTTAATTTCAATGAATTTAAAAAAGGCACATTGGAGGGGACCCATCACTTTCCCAACGGCGTTATAAGGAAACATATGGTTTCCTCCTTCACCGCACACGTCAAGACTCTACTTTTTTTGAACGAAGCTACATTTATTTGAACGACTCTAGACCCTCCAATGTCCATGCATACGGGGTTAGTAAGCAGTATGCAAGTACTTACATTAACATTATACAAAAGATAAATAGAAGTAGCAGCCCGTGGAATAATTCTTCTGAAATAGGTAACATCAAAAAGAGATAATAGTGTTAGTAAAAAAAAAGAAAAATAAAAATAACGGCTATGACCAGTCGAAGAAACCTTCTGTAAATAAAATAAGTAATGAGGAAAAAACAGTTATATGATTATGTTATAATGTAAGTAATTACTATAGCAGCGGAAATAAAATAAAATATATTAAAAAAAGCCAGAGAAAGTATTCCATAGACCACCGGGCAGTCCCAATGAGAATGCGTATAGCTATCGGCCCAACCGCAGACGATGCTCGAAGTCCACGTCCTTTAGCCGGTTCCCCGATTTTGCCTCGAAGAAATGTACTTGGGAGAGAAGGGGAAGTTTTTGAAGACCTTGAGGAAAGATGAGCGTCGGGTTACCGGAGGGGGGACGGAAGGACATCGAGACCGCACGGTTACGCCTCAGGCCAACGCATGTCGATGGGGGAGGCGCGGGCGGATCGCGGGAAGACCGCTCTGGTGTGTGTTCGCCTGGCAATGTGCATGGACAGGGTCTATCCCACCCCCTTTCTATGGGGGAATGACGATACATAACATGCACAGTTCAGTTGCGCCACCAAAGAATGGAAACCAAAACTAATCAAGAATAAAAAAGGCACATAATAACAAGCCAATATCCACACAAATATCTTACTAATTTTAACAAAATATTATTATTTTTTCAGATATTTAACAATCAATGAGCCATGCAGAAGATGGGCAGGCGCATCCGCCCTCAATACCTAGTCAAACCTCATCCTTCGAACGCGGGCACCCCTGCTATGTGACCATATGTAACAAACCACCACTTGGGGTGACCAATGGTGGTAGAGCGGTAGTTATTCCAAAAACGTTCCTGGAGCGGCGGCAACCATAACCGCCTCCCAAATTGAAAATTCTGTGAAATGATTCTGTTCAACGGCAAGGTGGCTCTCCCCACCGTCATGCGGCTTGACCATTGACAAGTTTGCCCTGCAGGCTGGGAGATCCCTTCCCCTTCCCACTTCTTTCAGTCTCCAAAATCGGGATTCAATAATCCCACTGACTCCAGACAATTGGGACTCTTATGGGGTACCTAATTACAATAAAAATAAATACATATAAATCATTCATTTTTTATTTACCTATGTATCATCTAATATTTCCTACCAAAATGTGTAACTAGGGGACTTCATTATATTATGCTAGAACCTATATCCTAGACTTCATTATATCATTCTAAAACCTTATCCTAGACTTCATTTTAGTATACTTGAACCTATATCCTAGACTTCATTAAATATGCTTCGGAGTTTTTAAGCATACAAAGAAAACTTAAAAACTCCGACGGTAAATACAAGCTTTGGACAAAGACACTACCAATATCACGCTATAAAAGCATTCAACAGTCTAACAAATGAAAATAAAATTGAGGAAAACAAAAATAAATTCCGACACAAAATTACAAAATGGATTAAAGACCAAAATAGACGATCCTACCAAAATATCATAGCATAAAATAAAAATAAAAACATACAAGTAACACACAAAACCAATATAAAACACAAACACACAGCACTTATTAAAAATATCGCTTTTAACCTTATATAATATTATTTATTTTTAAATTTACGTTAATTTTAAATCTCTACTTTTTAAGTTTAATGTATCTTAATCATATGTTTTTTATTTACTTGTTTCCGTTTTTTCACCAATATTATACAGGGTGTTAAGAGACGTACTTGACTTACTTTAACCAGTGATACCTGACATTATTTGGAATAAAAAATGCAAATGAAATTTTTGTCTCCGGTGACATTATTGATTTTTTTTTTTTCTACAAAATCATAAAAAAATGGTAGTTGTTGAACAGTTGGAGACGGGGTAAGGGGTTCATCAGACACCCGACTGAGTGACCAGTGATGACATGTGAAAGAATTTTTTTTTTGTTTGATTTTGAAGAAAAAATTTCTGGAAAAAAAAAAGTCGTCAAAAAAGTCACCGGAGACCAAAATTTCATTTACATTTTTTACTCCAAATAATGTCAGGAATCACTGGTTAAAGTAAGTCAAGTACGTCCCTTAACACCCTGTATATATATATATATATATTTATATGTATTCTGTAAAATTTTGTATATGAAATGGAGGCCTCAGCACGGGTAAACCACCCAGTGAGGCCAACATCATTGAATTGTGTATAAAATGTAAATATATTGCATCAAATAAATAAATAAATAAATTATACTAAAACCCAATATATTACTGACTCATTTGCTTCTAATATTTCCTTCCAAAATGTGTAACTTGGGGGCTTCATTATATTATGCTAGAACCTATATCCTAGACTTCATTATATCATTCTAAAACCTATATTCTAGACTTCATTTTAGTATACTTAACCTATATCCTAGACTTCATTATATTATACTAAAACCCAATATATTACTGACTCGTTTGCTTCTAATATTTCCTTCCAAAATGTGTAATTATGGGACTTCATTACATTATGCTGGAACCTATATCCTAGACTTCATTATATTATACTAGAATCTATATATCAGACTTCTCTATATCATTCTAGAACCTATATCTTAGACTTCATTATATTATACTAGAACCCATATCCTAGACTTCATTAAATTATACTAGAACCCAATATATTACTGACCCGTTTGCTTTTAATATTTCCATCCAAAATGTGTAATTAGGGGACTTCATTATATTATACTGGAACCTATATCTTAGACTTCATTATATTATTCTAGAACCTATATCCTAGACTTCATTATATTATACTAGAACCTATATCCTAGACTTCATTAAAAACAGTATTATATTAAATTTCATTTCATTGAGGTATTATCTACTGTTGGCGAGAGGTAGTACGTCCCTGAAAGCGGCCTCCGCTTCTCAATTCGATATGTTAACGGTAGCTAAGACGGAGGCATTATATCATTCTCAACGCAAAGGAAACTACATCTCGAGCTCCGTTACAACTAACATGCTATAAGCTATGGCTGTAATGTAAAAACAACATAGAGGTAGCAAGTACGCTATTCGAAAATTAAAAAATTATATTTTGTTAGAAGTAAGGTACATACCGTCACCAATAAAATATTACATACAAGCGCAGACACCTGAAAACTTCAGCATATTATAAATGTAAGATTTCTGATCCCGAAAATAAAATTATTATTTATATTTGTATCAGGATCATTGCCTACAAAAGACGTGCAGTAATTAATCTTTCGAATGAACCAAATTGTGATAATCTGTCAAAAATATTAACTAAACAAATATTCATTTCAAGAAATAGAGATTAATTCATTACTTAATTTAAATAAAATTATGGTGGTAGGTACCTACATTATCACTTGTCTGAACCGTTCCCATAATAATCAATTGAAATTTTGAAAATCATAGCAAATCCCAGTCTTAGAGTTCACTGAATCCGAGTTACACATAGATCTAGAAAGACACCTCCGAAATTATTATTTTTAATTCTTCTTCTTTCGTAAGGTGAAAAACAGATTGAAGACTCTCACCCTTCTTGTGGGGAGATGTATTCTTGGTGGGTGATAATTTAACCGCTCACTACGCATGTAGTAAAAATAATATCAGTTGGTTGTAGAACAATAATAAATTAGAGTCTCTGCCTCTGTAAATCTTTGAAACTTTAAAACGTTTTAATGAAAAACTCCATTTTTACAGTCACTGCAACGAATTGTGTACGTGCTTACATGTAAAGGCGTGCGTTTACTTCGTTACCTAAAAAAGATCGAGGGTGATTATTATTTATGAATCAAAAAGATTTTCATAAATAATTTATGGTGAGAGAATAAAAACCAGCAATGTATTAAATACAACACTACCTTTGGACAAAGATACCATAAACATAATGCTATAAAAGCATTCAACAGTCTTTCACTTGAAAAAAAAAAACAGAAAAGAAAGAGGAAAACAAAAATAAATTTAAAAACACAAATTTAAAAAAAGTAGATTAAAGAACAAAAAATTACCGAACAATAAATGGCAAGAATTTGATTCCCCTGATCGTGTAATGCAGCCCTACTGCTCTCTGTGGCCAACCAAGTTTTAAATGTGCGATCCGCCAATCTTTTATTTATTTATTGAAGTGGAAACTTCTTTAGCACCGTTGTGATTTGACAAACACATCCATCTATATGTTTTAGCCTGCGAGAGAATGAGATAGTATAGTAGGTGTCCTCTTTGTGCGGTGCTTCGTATTCTCCCCATTCGTTGTCTACTTTTTAGTTTTCTTATATCTTTAGCGCCCCCCCTTGAGTTTTTTCTGTATCCGCCACTGTCATACGGTACCTAAGTGATATATTTTCCGCAGATTCCAAAGTGATAGATTCTCTCATTATCGCTCTTTGGAAGAACAACATTCAGAATCGAAATGTCGCTTGAATTGCCTGAAGCCGTATTTAGTAACCAGATCGAAATAGCCAGGATCTACCCAACATTATTCTTTCTCAATTACTTTCCTTCCCCACTCCCTATAACAAACTACAACATTCCCGAACGAATGCCAAGTCCCACTTGCCCCGGGTTGTTTGAAATCTTGCTCGGTATTCACTTCAAAAAAAATATCGAAGGAAATTATGCGCGTACTTGGGGCCCAATAATAAAGAACGATTCTTTGATTAATACATTTTCATAATTTATCACTACTGCCATTATTCTTGTACAAATAAATGCTACATACACGGGTATGCAAGTACCTGCTTTCTGCTTACTATGTTTTGCAGAGTGCAGCCAACCGAACAGTTGGCAAAATCTGGGGCAATTTGTCAGTAATTTTATTCAGTATTTCGCGTTATTATTAATTGTACCTAATAGATTCAAGAATGTTGAAAACGGCATTGAATTGGCGGCTTGTTAACTAAATCAAATAAAAACATGTTTTTAAAATCAAATTATGAATATTCATGTGGATTTCTTTTTAGCTGTTGTTTCTGAAATTACTAGCCATAAATCACGCTTTATCTTGTGTAATTAAGGGAATTTATTAAGTGTTAACAAATTATGAATTCAACTGCAAAACATAGTCATAAGCAGGACTTTAATGTTGAGGATACATAATTGCAAATAGCAACTAAATAACATGTACCTAATCACAATCTTTTAAAATAAATCAAGTGTAATACTCAAATTATAAAAGCATATAGGTACCTACCTTTCATTATTTTGTAGATTTTGTTTCTAATTGTTTCAATCGTTTTCTTTAATATGTAAACCAGAGAAACCGAGGGTTTGCTTCAACAGATGGAGTATTGTAGGAAAATGGCTAAGGAGTCTTTGAAGTACTTTTTAAACGCAAACAATCGCCAATTACAAAAATACTTAACGTAGAAGTGAATAAAATTGTTAGGGGGCGAGGGACCATTCACAACCCAAAACACCTTCCTCGTAGGGTAAACCAACGTGCAAAAATATCTTTCGAATCCAACTTCACCCACAAACCGATAGATTTCTTTGATTAACATCTGATCACAAAAATGTAACTATTTGTAATTTTTTCGCCTATAGAACTTATCACTTGATTCAATCATTTTATATCATCAATCAAATTATCAGTCTTTTTTTACATTATCCCCATACAAGAGGCCCCGAGGAAAACAATTGCCCTCCTGTCATCTTTGGGGATGCGTTGGAGGGTCTTTTTAAGTATAGAAAGGAGAGGTAGTTCTGTGAAGGATATAGGTATGAAGGGTGGATAATAATTTGGGGTTCAGTGTGTCCAGGAAATAAAAATTACATTGTCTAAAATATTTTTTAAAATGTGACTAATTCGCAATTCGTAGAGCAGGTTCATCACAAAATCATATACATATAATAATTCCTTGAGGTGATTTTTCATAAAAATGGCGCTCTACAAATTACCCAATTATTATTTTTATTATTATTACAAATTCATCAATTAATCAATTCCGTTAATTTTTCTGCATTCACTCGCTTCCATTTATAAAACAATATTTTCATTAAAATGTTTCTCTCACCAACAAACCACCGCATGTACGCCGGTACTATAATAACCTACCTGAGCTCTGTACCTACATACAGCTTTTTTCCTTACACATTAATTTTACGACTTACCTTTTATTGAGCATAATTACAGCCCCGCATTATAAATAAAATACAAATGTGGCAGGACTGGTGTAATAAATAAAACAGGTTAATTACAGCTGCTGTCTGTTGCCTGTGTTGGTGAGTGCTGCTATTTGGTACTTTACATTATTTCTGTTCGTGTTACGATTATTGTATATTTACCTGCTGTTTATATTGTTAATGTTATTGTGTAAACTCAGCATTGAGAACAGTTTAGTCAAAAAGCATAAAACACAACTTGAATTCGTAATGTTACTAGCGCAGATCGAATTGGTGTTATAATTGTGGGATTTGTTGAAACAAAGTAATTATTAAAAATATTTTCTGCAAGATCAATTCCTTTCAGAAGAAGAATTTACCCATGAATTTGAGGCAACTTGAAAAATTACGGTTGAATAATAAAATGACGTTATAAATAGAAGATACATTATATTGATATTAATTACCGCTTACCAAAAGGATAGCTATTCAAAGAAAATGTTTCAACGAATGAAATTGTTATATGGACATGTTCAGTGAAACCACGCGCTAGGAATAATTAAATAATTTAACTAAACTAAATATTATATAATACAGCGCTATTCGATTTCATTGTTTTGTTTACCTAGAATAAAAATTATTATTTATTTTTTAAATTTATCTATTTTTTTTTCGTTTTTAATGTCATTTGGGAGGCAAAATATACTATAAGTTGCTCCCTTCGTAACCAATAGATTGTTTATGGATGGTGTTTAAATGTGTGTTATCGTATTGTCGTGTTTATGTACTTTGGATTTTTTAATGAATTCTGTGTTCGTATGTTTGAGTTTATTATTTATTTTGTATATAAGGAGACATATATTGTATTCATATAGTTTTCTTAATGTTAAGAGTTTTTTTTCCATATTTAATTTTTTTCGGATGTTCTGGGCTTCTAATGAAATAGTTTTTTTGATCACCTTGTTTTGTATTAACCTGTAAATCATTTATGTATGTTTCATATATTATAAATTCGTCTATACGTAAAGATCTAGGTGTTTACTTAGACAGCATATTAATTTTGATAAGCTTATCGAACAAATTATATCAAAATTAATTTTTTTTGTATGTAAAAATAAAAAATAAAAACATATGTATGGTGAGAAGTTATAATAATAATATAATAATAAATTTGGACAACTTATATAGCGCTGTTTTTGCGAAAAATCGCCTCAAGAGCGCTGTACAAATTAGCATGGATTTTACATTAGAATTTACTTAACTTAGGAGGCTCGATAACAATTCGTCTTGCAGCTATCAAGCGCATGGATTATTGGAATTCTAGCCCCCCGATAAATTAAATAAAATATCTTTTTTTACACGTATTTCAATTTACTTAACTATGTAGATATGATACTATGTCTTGCAGATAAATAAATAAAATATAAATAAATAAATAAAATCCTACAAGATGCTAGGTTTCCTATTAAGAATGCGTAAGTTTTCAAAGGTGCTAAAACCATAGAAATGTTGTTTTGTTCATTGGTCAGAAGTCCACTGGAGTATGCTTCATCCATTTGGAATCCCCGATATAAGATATACACAGGTTTAGTAGAAAGTATACAGAATAAATTTAGGAAACATTTAACATCTTATTGTATTATAATGTACCTACTGTGCATGTCTCAATAAACAAATAAAATTAAAAAATTAAATACGCATTTACCATGTGAGTGTACGAGACTATAATATAAACCTTTTTTTAAATTTATTTGACAATAGAAATGAAAGCCGGCTAAATACACTAATTAAGGGGATGATTTTGTCTTTAATACCTTGAAAATGGTGTTTAAATTTCAAATGCTGATCAATGCACAGCCCAAGATATTTTTCGTGGATCAGGATTTACAGGTCGTTATTTTCAATTTTTAGGGGAAAATGCGGAGGAATTATTTTACGGGTTTATTCACTCATTTGATTCATCCTAGCTGCTGTTTAACATTAAAATAAAAGAAAAACGCATTTGTCCAAATAAAGAAATACCTACCGATTAATAAAATAATTTTGGTGCATACCTACATTATCATTAAAATTTAAAGCATTTATTTTTATAATTACCTGCAGGTATCAGATGCCCCAAGGCCGTATGTAATGGGTGGGGGGATATGTGTTTAACCCCCCCCCCCCCTTCCCCACTCCAGCCGCAGTATTGCGTTGAGCAAAATAATGTAGTACGTTCCTAGAAAATATAATAATATTATTTGCATCATATATTTTACGAATGTGATGTAAATAAACAGTTGCGTTTAGTAGAGGTCCAAAAAACTTTCCAATAAATTTTCCAACCCCTCCTCCCCCCAAGTTTAGATATTCATAAAAGCTTTGTGCAGCTCACATTTTGCATTTATGTACAAACATATATATTCCCAGATCATTTTTTGTTCATTTTTGTTTTATTACTATCGTACAGAAATTAGTCTTATAAATTATTCCCCAAGTTGTTATAATAGTTTGCCTAGTCTGTGGTTAGTCAAGATAGAGCAGTGTAGAAATATATTATATATTTGTTCAGCGCCCTTGAGATGATTTTTCACAAAAACGGTGCTATATAAATCATCCACATTTTATTATTATTATACAGTCGCCCTGATACCATCGCACTGTGCCTTGTGGTTAGTTACGGCTATGATAAAGTCTATGATAATAATGCTTCAACTTCAACATCCTAAGGTATTCTTCCCATGATCCGACATCAGCAACATTCCACATATTTACAAAACCATTAATTAAGGTATTCATTAATTACACTTACAACTCTATAAGATACTGCGTCCACATTCCTCCGATACAAGCCCTCTGAGCGTTGAGGAAAATCTGCAATTTGTAGTTGAAACACGTATTCCACTTCTTGAAGACAATATAATATAAACGTCGAGACTAAACGAATCCATTGGTTTCCTTTATACTTCTGATAATTCCTGGTGGTCTTCCGATTAGAATCCTATTGCTGACAAGCATAATAATAACGTTGTATTAAAGGAACTGGCAAATAGCGTAAATGCCAACCATTAAAATACCTACCTTTCTTATGAAGAAAATGCAAAAACTTTATTTAAGCTTGAATAGGAAAGAGGTGATTTAATTAATATTCATTCATATTTATTGGATGACCAACACCCCGTAGGTCAACTCAAGTGATTCGGTTTTACGGGGTGATGTTTTTCTGGATCTTGGTGGCGAATACGTTCGACCACCTACTGCATGGTGGGCCGGATTGAGAGAGACTGGTTGAGGGAGACCTAACCAAGACCTCTCCAGCCGGACTCTCTCACCCACCCCTGCGATGTATCGCCTTGCATCGTCTTGCATCGTCTTGCATCGCCTTGCATCGCCTTGCATCGCCTTGCATCGCCTTGCTTCGCCTTGCATCGCCTTGCATCGCAGGGGCAGGGCGGATTCATAGCCGGTCATTAAGCCCCAGATTCTTTCACACCCCTCATTTTTCCTTCCTAGAACTTCCTCTCCTTACTTTCCCTAAAAAGATCCTCCAGAAAGAGACTCCTCACACAAGAAGATAGTTGCAATCGGCCAACGTTGGAAATGCCCATCTCATACAAGACCCCACTTAGAGACAGCCTGGGTTCTCATTGCCTCATATACTCTGGTCGGCCCTTAAAGTAACAATCTTTGATTATATAAATGTCTAGATATAGCGCTCGAGTGACGAAGCGCCAAAAAAAATATCTGCCAAAGGTTGGCAGATAAGCTCGGCCTGTCCGCTCAGTGGCGACACTATCGTTGTACGGTAAACACGTGTTCACACGTGTTGTGTGACATTTGAAAATGACGGTTTGCGCTATATCAGTGTGCAGGAATTACATAGGACGATTGAAAACAAATAAAAATGTTACCTATCATCGGCTAATAACCTTTAAATAACCATTCAGTTAAAGAAACAATTCAGTTTTAATAGTGTAATTTGGTCTTAGGACAACGCCGTTTGACCCCATTTTTTGACGCCATGTTTACAGGGTTGCCTGTTCTTCAAATTAAATTTTCCCAATAATTATTTCGAAGTAAAAACCGATCAGATTTACGGTCTTCTGCATCAAGTTAATTTGATAAGTTTGGCCGTGGAAAAATATTTGGCCTTAAAATATCACTATAAGACAAAATTGGATAATATTAACCGGGATGTAAAATCTATACGAAAACTGTTTAAAAAACAAATTAAAAGGGAAGGTCATTAAGAATAAATAATAACTATCGATAGCTTTAGTTTTAAAAAGTTGAATTGTCTTTTTTAGTGTGACAAGATAGTTTTACCATTTTTAGGGATTTACCTGGATGTGGGCCACCTTCTTTATTTGATGATGATAAAATTTTTAATTTAGACACAACGATACCTGCCGGCCAGTTGGCAGCGTCTATGAATGTATCTTTCTTATTTTCTGAATTTCTTATTTATTTTTTAAAAATAATCAAACAAAAATAAATCTCTTTTAACAATGATTTTCTTTTCATTTATATCATTATATGTAGAAAACTATCTTACTTAAGTGAATTCAAAATTAAACGAATTATAGGTCCCGCTAAACCGAAACATATTTTTTACCCACTTTTATGGGAAATACTCGGGAGCTGGTATCACTCATCACGCCTACAGTGACGTTGAGCGCTTTACGTTAACAATATAAGTTACCTATACTTGTGTGCGTGTCACGCTCACAAGCGTTTCAAATCTGGCCTGTTCTTTTTTCGGAGTTAGAGCGCAACACTCTATCTAGACATTTATATAATCAAAGGTAACAATATACTCGGAGGGTCGGTCATCAATAGGATAAGGTGCTCCCATTATCGTTGCGCCCACATGATGCATAGATGGGGCCTTAAAGAGTTGGTGACGTGTAAATGCGGTGCGGTGCAAACCACCGAACACGGCACCATTACTCTCCGTAGGGATTGATGAGGCCCTACACTGGCTCGAAGACCTACTAGATGTCCACCTGTGACTCCCCGCCATACAAAGAAGAACTAAACATTTTCATTGATGGGAAGTCAACTGAATTTATGCATTTACCTTTTCATAATACTAATATCCAGGTGTACATTCTTATGACATTCGTTTTAATAATAACCAAACCAAAAAACTTCTCATCAGCGTATACTTTGCTGAAAACAAATTATTGCAACTTTAAAAACTCTATTGTAGTCAATTTATTATGTATAAAGTTATGTAAATAAGATATTTGCATGAATAAATCCATAACTATCAATATAACTTATCATGAATATGTAAACCATGCTGCTAAAGCTAGACAGGTCGAAGATTTATTTGTTTATATCGACTTGTGCCTGATCCCCGCAATATCTTAATGTTTCAGCCATTATTATCCAACTCAACCGTAATTTTTAGAATCATTATTCATTCTGGCCATTAATGTCATCATGAAAACAATAAAATAAAGTAATAATATCTCGAATCTATTGACACAAATAAATATACCATTTTCTTATTGAACAATTATTATAATTGCAATATTATTAAAATGTAGAGTAATTTCCATATCTTCCAGACGCAACATTTAATTACGCAATACTTTTTTAGATCAAAATGAAATATGGTTCTTCATTTGCAATTCATAATGATGAGTTTTGAAAAGTATTTACATCATAACTAAGACGACCTCCGTGGCAGAACGGTATCAGCGCCAGCGTGGGTATTTAAATAATAATATGGTTCACGTCCAATATTAATAAAATGAAGTAAAATTTTTGTTATTAATCTTTATTTTATTATATTACATAGTATAAAATGAAGTCGCTCAAAATGGATGTGCGCGTTAATCTTTTAAACTACGCAACGGATTTTCATACAGTTTTCACCAATAGATAGAGTGATTGAAGAGGAATGTTTAAATGTAAAATACATATAAATTATATTAGAGAAAACCCGAGAAATTCAAAGAAAACATATTTTTGTGCGATTTAAAACGGCTGGCGGGCCGTACTATAGTCACTTTTGAAATTCGTCCTACGGAAGAAATTGGAAAATAGATGTCCTAGAGCAGTGGTCGTCACACTTTTCTGGTCAAGGGCCACATAGGACAATGTGAGGTATCACGGCGGGCCGCACACTTATGTTTTTGGGGGGGGGGGTTGTATCTTTTTTTAGCAAGTTGAAAAAGCTTTTTATGTACCGGGTTGCTACCTCCTTCCTTCTTGTGTTCGTGATGTAGTGTCAATTTTTAATAATAATAATGCACGCAATGGAATCTTTCAGTTCAATTTTCATCCACTTCCCCAACTATTGAATGTGTGAATTTGCGCACACGTGATAAAAATTATTGCAATACATACAATAACAAAAATTAACCAATATTAAAGTTTACTTTGCTTTAATTAGTACATGATAAGCGTGTTTTTTTGGTCTTTTTAGACCTTTTTTTTACCTGCACTGTGCCATCTCTACGCCCTCTAATTTTTTCTGGGTCTTCTACTGCCCCCCTGAAAGTCTCAAACGACCACAGGGGGGCGTTATCGCCTACGTCGAGAACCTATGACGTACACTATGTGTTCAAAAACCAACTGGGCGATTTGAAATCAAATGTCAATCAATTAAAATCAACGTTTTAAAATCATGTGGGTACGTACATAAAATATTTGAAATAAAACGGATAATATAATTGTACATGAAAAAATATATATTTAAAAAGAAAACGCCAGATATTTGTGCGGGCCGCAAAAAAACGGATAGTAGATATAATTGTACATAAAAAAAAATATTTAAAAAGAAAACGCCAGATATTTGTGCGGGCCGCAAAAAACCGGGTAGTATAATTGTACATGGAAAAAAATATATTTAAAAACGGATATTATAATTGCACCTGAAAAAATATATGTTTAAAAAGAAAACGGCAGATATTTGTGCGGGCCGCGAAAAAAAAGATACTATAAAATTGTACATGAAAAAAAAAATATTTAAAAAGAAAACAGCAGATATTTGTGCGGGCCGCATAAAAACGGATAGTATAATTGTGCATGAATAAAAAACATATTTTAAAAGTAAACAGCAGATATTTGAGTGGGAAGCAAAAAACGGAAAGTATAAATGTATGTACATGAAAAAAATATATTTAAAAAGAAAACGGCAGATATTTGTGAGGGCCGCAAAAAACGGAAATTATAATTGTACGTGAAAAAAAATATATTTTAAAAGAAAACGCCAGATATTTGAGCGGGCCGCACAAATATGCGCCGCGGGCCGCATGCGGCCCGCGGGCTGCAGTTTGACGACCACGGTCCTAGAGTAAGTAGGTATTTGATTTTCCCTTTTCAAATATCCAGAGTTGCATTGCAAGCATTGTATAATTAGTGGCGATCGCTCGAATTGCATTACACCATTTCATTACATAGTGTAAAATGAAGTCGCTCAAAATGTATGTGCGCATAGATCTTTTAAACTACCCAACGGATTTTCATGCGGTTTTCACCAATTGATAGAATGATTCAAGAGGAAGGTTTATATTTATAATACATGCTTATTATAGTAGAGAAAAGCTGGCAGCGGGCAGCGGGCAGCTGGCAAGTGGGTGGTGTGGATTTTATAAAGGTTGGGTAATGGCGTTGTTTTTCCTTAGCCACAGCAACGTGTGGCCGGGTATGCTAGTAATATATAAAACAAAGTCGGGTTAGTTACACTATTTATAACTCGAGAACGGCTGGACCGATTTTGATGATCTTTGATTTGTTGGATTTGTCTCCGCCCCGGATAACAGAATAACTATTAAAACATCGCAAAAATTCACGAAAAAGAAAGTTATGAAGAAAATTAGTTTTTTCATACATTTTGTATGGAACGAATTCTCATACTTTGAAAGAACTGCAGCAATATTGTGATAGGTATAATATTTAACTGTGCGTGAATTCCAACAATTCAAAAACGTCAAATGTCAATGCGCTGATTGTTTTGATTCGGTTTTTAATAATATAATGCGGCTCCTCTTTCTTACACACTAAATGTCAATAGTCGAAAATGAGACAAACGGTGAACGTATGTCTCTGCACCACTCCAAATGAAAAATACATTAATAATAAATCTCTGAAATGCTCCATTCAGGACTTATGTCATCTTAGGGGATGATGTATGGAGGGTCTTTCTAAGAAATGGTAGGATAGAAAGTTCTGGGAAGGAAAAAGGCATGAGGGGTGGGTCAGTGTATCCGGAAGTGAATCCATCCCTCCAACTGCAGTGCAAGGCCATTGCCTTGACCGGAATTGACCTTTTACCTTGGCCTTTCCAGCCGGACTTTTTCGACCCATTGGCTGAGAGAATACGGCTGGAAAGGTCAAAAGGCCTCCCTCAAAGAGTCTCTCTCGATCCGGCCCGCCATGCAGCAGGTGGGCAGACGCATCCGACGCCAAGACCCGCACAAAAGTCACCCCATGAATCCGGGCACCCCTGATAAATCACCAAACGTAGCGAACCACTTGGGGTGACCTGTGGCAGAGGTGTTGGTTATCCAATAAATGGTTCCCGGGGCGGCGGCACCCGTACCCGCTTCCTTTCAAAAAATCCCGTAAGTAAGTGGAAAAGTAAGAAAATCATAAAAATATAAATCCGTACACTACGCCAACTCTGATACCGACAAAAACAAAGCACGGACAGTTGGGCATCGATAATTAATTGCTTCATTGTGTAATTTTTAACTTAATAAAAAAACTTGATTTAATTCAATAGTTATTGATTCTGAGTTCTGAAGTTCGTCGGGTCAGCTAGTTTAAAATAAAACAATAACTTGTAAACACCACTTTTATTTTTTATACCTTATGCCTATCGGGTTTCGCTACAACCGTAGCTTCATCAGGGCAGTTTAATACTCTACAAGTGTACAGTAATACTCTACAGTAGTACAGTATTATCCTCGATACCTCAAATATTATTTTCTAATCTATGTAAAAGCCCCTACAGGCGTATAACAACAATAATTAAATAAATAAATAAATTATACTGGCCTGACGAAGCTACGGTTGTAGCGAAACCCGGTCGGCACAAAGTACAACAAATAAAAGTGATGTTTACAAAGTTATTGTTTTATTTTAAATTAATAATGTCACATCGCAAAGTACCAGTTTCATACGAACAAATTAAATTATTGTGTCTCAGCACCCCATTCCAGAGTGGCAGATAATAATAATATTTTGATGGCTTTTAAATCGTCGTTTTTGTGAAAAATCACCCCAAGGGGGCTGTGGGTACGCTGATAGGTACTCCCAGTTTCTTAGTTTTTCAGAAAGTGTATAGACAGACACCTGCTGAAAAATATACTCTTATCTTAAAAATATACTTCTACATCTCTCATAAGGACTCTATAGTTTAGAATTGTAATCTTTCTTGAAATAGTTTTAGTTGTGTTTAGTGATCAGAACTATTCATTCAGGTACATCCCGCTACCTCTTCCCCTTCTCTCCTTCCCCCTTTCAGCCTTATCGCCGCGACTTGTTCAAGATACCATGCGATGGAACAGATATTCTAGTAAACTACGCCTTTCAATTTAATTTAAATTTTATGAAGACTAATACAACCGGATTGATATTCATCACACCAATAAATATTACGTAATGTTTCGTGTATAAATATTACGTATTTTTCTAATGTGTCCACACACAGCATTATTACATATATTGTGATTACGTGAATCATTAAAGTACTATTAAATATCTACTTAATAATTCATCTGTGAATGGAAAACCTCTCATGGTCACCCCTCACTTTTTCTACCTTCAAAATGATTTCAGCAACAAATTTAACATACGCGTGATATTTTAATATATGCGTGTAATAAGCAACATTCAAAGGTTTTTAATGTTCTTGGAACACTAAATATTATATTATGTTTTTTTATATTTGCAATTCATTAGAATAAAATGCAAAAAGATATGTTTACTACCCTGATTGTATCAAGTTTTATAATTAACTTGGATTATAAAGTACGAAAGATCTTCAAAACACACAGAACAAATACAAAATCACACTTTGGTTGCATATTGCTAATTAACGTGTGAATTTAACCCGGCGCGCGTGAATAAGGTGAAAAAATGTTAAACCAGCTGTGAGGTGGGTATGACATACCCTTATATAGAATTGTCGATTTTGATATCTGAAATGGCTTTGGAATAATTCTTATTACTGTAAAATATTTAACATTAGGGAAATGAGGTAATATGATAAAATAACCCCGTACTATTTATAGAAGTGTTTGTATTTCTATAAAAAAGTAGTATTTTTTAAGCACAAATTAACAATATTTAGAAACTATGACTTAATAGCTAAAAATTTAGGAAATTGAGATCAACTGTGTACACAAAATTAAAGAAAAAATCTGTCTTATATAATTACACAAAATAGTTACACCATGTACAAAAGTTACATATGTCTTATATGTAACACATAATAGTTACACCGACTATGAGGTCGGGTATTACGTACCCGCTCTATGTTTGCGAACGTGTAGTTTACTTCGCCGCAGGCGCAACACTGTTACTTTCGCTTTACATCACTCCCCGCACCACCCCCCTCTAGCTACCGAGTCAGCCGAGTTCCAGGAATCCCACAGTTAAGAAATATTTAGTATTTTACAAATCGGTGGGTACGAGATACCCGAACTTATTCACGCCGGGTTAATGGAATTTAAGCGAATTTCTACAGAAATGAGAATTCAACCGTGTACTAACTGTCCATTTAATCTTTATTTTGTTTACTATGATCACAAAACAAGGAGACATTTAGAAATATTGATAATATTAAAACTCTTTCTGCCTACCCTATTATATAGACTATATCATTTTTTTAAATAGTCTACCCAACCTACCATCTGTTAGGGATGTCGAAAGTGAAAAAAAATATCGATATATCGATGTATCGATATTTATTAAAATATCAATATCGACGTCGATATATCGAGGAAAAAATATCGATATATCGGTCGAATTTTCAAGAGATTTTTCGTTTTTAAAATAATAGTGTATTCAGCTCAATATTATCAATAGTAATTTTTGTACACAATTTGCTTTTTTTAATGTACAAAAAACTCAATAAAAATTAAGGTTTTTTTATCAGTGTTCATTTTTATAAGGTAATAATTACAAAAATAACCAAAATTAAAAAGCTGTCTTCTAATTTTTATGTAAACTGAGACCATTACAAAGTTTGTATGCGTCTCAGTAACATTCTATTGGCGTATTAATCTGTCAAAAAGGACTTCGTGTTTGGAACAAGGTGAAGTCAATAATCATAGACAATTGGGAACCAACACATAGGAGTGGATAAAAAAAATGGCGAAAAATAGCATATATTTCTATGTATGTACCTACACACATGAGACAGTATTTGTGATCACAAATACTAATGCAAAGACAATAGATTTGTAAGCTATTAATAGTTAAAATTTCAACCGCCAGATGTCATGACCCAATACAGTTACTTTTTCTATTGGATTGGATTTTGGATTCTAGTGACTTTAGTAACATAAATAAATAAAAATACCTATATCGTTTTTTAAACCATTTTCGATATTGGATATTTTGTGTCAATATATCGATAGATCGGAACAAAATATATCGGCTAAAAATATCGATGCATTGAATTTAAATATCGATACATCGATATATCGATACTTTTTCAAAAAGCCCACTGAATATCCAACATTTGTGCAAACGTGTAGGTACTCCCAATGAACGTATTCTAATATTTTGAATTAAAACATACCTACCTAAAATGTTCAACTAT
This sequence comes from Limnephilus rhombicus, assembly GCA_929108145.2. Lineage (NCBI taxonomy): Eukaryota > Metazoa > Arthropoda > Insecta > Trichoptera > Limnephilidae > Limnephilus > Limnephilus rhombicus. The sequence goes on from OV815278.1 coordinate 29,356,718, forward strand.
TGTTTGGTAGTAGAGTAGGCCATGAATCGCACGCTTAGTGGTGTAAAATATTACCTTACGAAATGTTTATTATCGTTGAGAATTGAAACACCCTTCGTTATACTTACAAATTTCTTCATATCATGAACAGAACTCATTGGTTATTTCTCAAATTTAAAAAATATCGTTTTTGATACAATTTTCGATATTGGATATTTTGTATTGATATATCGGATCAAAATATATCGGCCTAAAATATCGATATATTGAATGAAAAATATCGATATACCGATACTTTTTCAACAAGCCTACCATCTGCTTCACACATATTCGTTTTTTATAACAATTTTAATAGAAGCAAATAAAGAACGGTGCATGTGGTCCCGACAAGTATTATAAAATAATATTACTTCTTATTTATTTATTTCAGCATCGTATTCACGTTTCTGCAGTTTCTAATTTATTCATTTCGAATATAAATAATAGTTATCTTTCGTAAAACATATATTTATCAATTTATGGTGTGACAAGTGAGAAATAAATTATGGTTAGGAGTTTGAATAAAATTATTTGATTTGTGATTAATTTTAATAAACGAGTTGGTAATTATGTACGTAAAGATTTATAACCCCTAAAACATAATCGTTTCCAAAAAACATGATAGATATTTTTATACAGAATGAATTGGAAAAAAAGTAGTTAAACGGAAATTTTGTTTTGGCGTAAAAATAAATTCATCAAAAAATAATGTAAACTGGAGACGAGGAACATAAAATTCGTTAATAAATAGAATATTAACGGAGCATTTTTTTTTTACATGAATACCGCACAAGAGTCTTAACTGCTCCCGTCTGGAGCCAGTGGGACTATGGCATCCCCAATTGGAGTATGTTGTGAGGCTGAAGGCAGTGGGGAAGTTAAAGAGATAGGGAAGAGAAAGGTGGAGAAGTACCTGGCTATTCAAATCTGATCACCAAACACGGCAGAAGCCATTTCAAGCAAGTTTCAATTCTGAATGGTGATCTTACACCAGGGCGATACTGATAGTATCTTCCACTCTGGAACGTGCCGAAAATGTACTATGTATTATTTTAATTGAATAAATTGTGAAATACACAAATTAATCAAATAAAATTTATTTGCCACGCCGGGATTCGATCCCGCGACCTTCGGAATGCGAGTCAAGCGCCTTACCGCTGCTCTGCGCCGGCCGTCAAGAGTCGTTGAGCATGAACAAAGTACATAGTATTGTATACAGAATATAAACAGATTATACACAGAGCATAAATAGAGAATAAACATTATAAGCTTGGTGTAAATAGTGTATAAATAGAGTATAAACAGAATATACACCTCTCTAATATTTCTGTTTTTGATTCTTACTACTGACAATTCGAGGCGGAATTCCATTATAATAATACTAGCTGGTTCCCGGTATGCGTAGTAACCCCATATTCAAAGAAATACATTGTTTTTCCCTGAATCACCTTTCCCTTGCGTCCCCGTTCCCCTCCCGCGTCTTCTTCCCAGCTAGCTTTATAAATTTTAGCCTTTATGTTATTTTGATGTATGAGCTATATTATTGCAAAATTTCATTAAAATCCATTCAGTATTTTGTCGTGAAAGAGTAACAAACACACGTACATCCATACAAACTTTCGCGTTTATAATATTATAAGATACTAAAACACATATAAAACTTTGTTTCTAAGTGGAAATAAGTTTTATATGTGTTTTATTAGGTAGGAGTGTATAGGTTACCAGTGGCGGTCTGCGTGGAATATGCACTATACCTACACAGAGTACGAATAAACAAAACAAAAACAGTATATAACGAGTATGTAAACAAATTATTTTCAGAATATAAGCAGAGTATTAACAGCATATAAGCAGAGTATTAACAGCATATAAACAGAGCTTAATCCAGAGCAAATAAAGAGTATGAACAGAGCGCAAATAAGGGTATAAACGAATGAAACGTATTTGAAGAAATGCATTTGAAAAATCGCATCACTCCAATAAGTCAGATTATTACCGTGTAATTTTTTTGCGTAATAAAGAAAATTGCAATATTTTTGCATGCCCTGCGCTATAAATTCAAACTGCATTCGTTCGGCCTGTTGCACAACATTTGTTGTTGCGGGAACAAATGATTTACGGCTTCCTGGTGCATTCATAATTGGTACTGAGGCAATAAATTTCGCATGGAAATTGCAAATCGCACAAGTCGGCCGTTGAGAGAGCGATTTGATTACATTTACATGAAGGGTATTACGGCGTGATATGGCGGCACTGTTATTACTAATACCATTACCTATTACCGGCAGTGGAATACTGGAGTACGTGGCCAGTAATGGAGCGGTACCTACCAGGTAATGGCGCGGTATACCTACTTGGTGATCGGTAATCGTGTGGTGCATACTGCTGCGAACATGTCTTGTCTGTTTCACTGTTTGATGGGTTACTTTATGTCCATGATTGGAAGTAGCGGGGTTGGTGGTTAGCGTCGATGATTTATGCAAAATATGCTTTCTCGTACCTTTTCTTATTTCTCTGTTAGGAGTTAAGGTAGATATACCTACTCGCAGTTACTGCAGTGCTCAATTAACTAGCGTTTAGAGCAGTGATGAGCAACCCGTGGTCCATTCCATGTGGAGACCATTTCGTGTGGACCGCAAAGCTTTTCGTACTTCCCACTTGAAGAATTTTATTGGTTTCTGTTATTTTGCAAAAAGGTTTAGCGGGAAACTTCAATATTTCTTCAATATTTTTAATCAGCCGCTCAAAGTAATAAATTTTTTATTCCGTATTTTTATAAAGATAAAATTTCATGGTTCGACCTTAAAATGAAGGGAAAAACAATTCACCTTCGCAGCGCAGCGCTTTTCTTGTTGAGATCTATGTATGATGCGTTTGTAAAATAGTAAAAGTGACTTCTTGAGTATTTTTTGTTTAACTATCCGAAGGACGAAAATCAACAGTTACCCAAATTTGCATAGGTATTTTTATATGTTGTCTAATATTTCAGAATGAAAAAATAGTCTTGTTTCGATCTTGTAGTTATATAATTCAGAATGAAAAAAAATTCGTCTTGGCGTTATAAATTTTTCTCCGCGGCGCGCTTTGTTTTTTGCAGTCAATTATTTATTAAAAAAATACCACTAATAAAAATATACATATGGCTTGCGACACCAGCGAATCTTAACCATATCAAGCTGTGTGAACCCTGTCCCCCGAGGCCTGCGAATTAAATTGAAAATGGATAAATTGGCCCACCGACTAAAAAAAATGATCATCACTGGTCTAGTATACATATTTTATTTGCTACGTGTTTCAATGTTTCATTTTATATTTTGTTTGGTTAAGTATTACTTATTCCTACTTACATTTTATTCCAATTCAAGTTTTTGAATATTTCCAATAATAGAGATGAACTAATAAGCGATTCCATTATTTTTTAAACATTATTTAGGCCTAAATAATGTTTCAATAAACACAACAACTAAATCTCTATAAACAGTATGTAAATAAACGAATAAATTAATATGATGGCTTGTGTCATATCATTGATTCCCATACAATGACTTTACGGTGACGTCACGACACGTCGAACAGTGACGTCACCACTAAAATTTCAATAGTGCAAACTTGACGGCGTATTTTTACGACCCGATTAAAAATGGACTTTTAAATATTTTTTTAAAAACTCTGCGTTTAATATTATTAAATAAAACTTATATATTGAGAATCAACGTTTATTGGTCTATACCAGGGTTTCCCAAACTGTGTTCCGCGGAACACCAGGGTTCCGCTGAACCTGAGTAGGGGTTCCGCGAGAGTTCGTTGGAAGAATTTCATTTAATATAAAATACACATTTCATATTTCAAAACCACTGATATTATTAACAAGAAATTATTATTTGTATAAAGATTTCACTATAGTTCTTAAGTTAGGTGCTAGATCAATAATATGAACATCTGTGCGATGTAGAAACTATAACAACGAGATAATGGATCTGCATATGTTTCACGAAATTTCTGTCCGGAATCCATTTTCCGTGACAGCTAAATCGGTAGGCTTAAGGGCAAGAGGATAAGTATCAATGACGTGAATATGGAAATGTTATTGTTTAAATTAGTGACTAACTTGAAACCAAAATACAAAAATCAGCCTTTAAATGATTTCTGGGCGAGTTTGTCAAAAGAGTACCCTAATTTATCAAAAAAAAACTATTTACTTCCGTTTTCTAGAACCTATTTATGCGAAGTGGGAGTTTCTGAGTATGCTGCAACGAAGTCAGTATAGGAACAGGCTCGATGCTACACTAGATATTAGAATCCAACTAAACAATATTGTGACTGATCTCAAGAAGATAATATGCAATTCTCGGACTCAAAATCATTAAGTGCTATATTTATTCCACTTTTTTATTTATATCCCACCTTTTGTTTGTAGGTATACTAAATTAATTTGTTTAATGACATTTTTTTAAATTTTCACTACTAGGAATTTTTGAAATAGGCTCTTCACCCTAAAAAGAATGCTTTGTACCCAACGTACCCAACCTAAAAAATAAGCCAAGTGTTCCGTTAAAATGTACGGGGTTGCAAAGTGTTCCATTGCAGAAAAAGTTTGGGAAACCCTGGCCTATACGAACATATTTTTTAAAGCCATTATATTTTTACCGTATCGTACCACAAGTACCGTAACTGTTTTATTAACCATTATACTTGTACATAACATTAACCATTTGACTACGTTTAGTATTATGTTTTTTGATCATGTGAAAATGATTGTGATTGTAAAAATATTTTGATACAATATTTTTACCTACTAAGCAATTTATGCGTCAATCAAATGGGAACAATATCAACTACTTCTACTTCTAAATTCGTTAAAAATATCTACATTAAAAGAAGGTAGAAAAATAACCACAACAATTCTAATATGGCAATTATTCATGTCAATTAAAACCGTAATTAAATATAAACAACGCTTCAAAATATTAAGATATCCCCTTGAAGTGATAATTTAGTGCTTAATTAAAACTCAAAGATTCCAACAATAATAATATTTTACTGTCATCCTTGAGTTATTCATTTCACAGAAAAAAAAATACATTAATTAATTTGCCAAAAAATATTACAATGAGAGGAATGGGCAGGTATAACCATTCTCCTTTTTTGCTAGTTAAACATTACACGTAATGATTGTTATTAGTTTTATAGCTGCGGAAATGCGATAAGTTCCTGCTCGCAGATCGACAGGTGATGTATGGCTAATTCAAGTGACTGAGTTATGGTACTCTGTCAAACAAAAGAATAATAATTTAATTTTTATTAGAACAATTTCTCTTTTTGTAACTTTTGAAGGTTATTCCCATCAATGTATTATATCACTGAAGAAGAAGATAACACAAATAATCTAAACGAAAGTGGGACTCGAACACACTCTAGTCTAACCGGGACGGGCGCCTATACCAATTCCGCCATTGCCATCTCAAACCCTCATATTTGGCAATCTCATATTTCAAATTTTAGAATTAAATCTGTCATCATCGACTATTTTTTCCATATTATAGGCAACTGCCCTTTTTATTGATTTTTTAAATATGGATCTATTGACTTTTTATAAAAGTCTAAAAGAATATTCAATTTTTTTTTATTAAGAAAAACTCTCTTTTTATAACTTTTCAAGGTTATTCCCATCTACGTAATCCCTTGAAGAAGAAGACGACACTAATAATCTAAATGAAAATATGAAAGAGAACAAGACACAGAAAAATAAAAAGATAACGGTCGCAACTGGGACTCGAACCTAGAACCTCTCGTTTTACCGTCATATTTGTCAATCTGATTTTTCAAATTTTAGAATTAACAATATTATCTTCGACTAATTTTTTTTCCATATTATAGATAACTAACCTGTTTCATTGGATGCAATCGTTCTAAGAACTGGTTTGTAAACTGGATAGCGTCCCGGTTAGACGAGAGGTTCTGGGTTTGAATCCCAGTTGCGACCATTATCTTTTTATTTTTCTGTGTCTTATTTTTTTTATATTTTCGTTTAGATTATTAGTATTATCTTCTTCTTCAATAATAATTATTTATTTTTATTTGAATGCTCAACGAGTTTCGCTTATATTGTCTTCGTTAATAATTGATGGATGAATGCTATGTAGGGATTGGATTGCACGTTGAGGTAATTTTCCTAGCGCTCCATTTTACCATGAGCTAACCTAACCAAACCTAATCTAGCCTAAACAAACCTAACTTAACCTAACTATACCAAACCATCCCGCCTTGCATAAGACTTAAAAAATGTACCTATGTATATTTATCAGTAGGTATGTCATCTTTCAGGTTCAGCGTACAGCCAAGGACAGCGTCTAGAAAAAATTCCAACATCGCACTCGATTTACTAAAACAAAAGCTCAAATCAATAAATTTATACTCCAATATCCACTCATATGAGACGTAGATTAACCAGTTTTCCACTTGTGCCAAGAGTTTCCGGACACCATGTATATTAATCTTGAACATATTTTTCCGCATTCGGTTTTTTATTATCTTTTGGAAATATTTTTCGAAATTTAATAATGAGTTCAAAGCGGTCCATGTGCACAAATCGGTCTGGATTAAATTAACGATTGATTACAAACATTATTTTATCTATTGTCTTATCTATTTATCTTATTGTCGGTTTGGAAAATATACCATTTGATTACATACTCACTTTGTTTAACAATTTTTTTACGTAGCATTTAATAGTAAAAACATATTGGTACATACTAAGGTTTATAATACGTTAATATAAATATCCTTTATGATCATCACTGCCATTAGCACAGGGATGAGAAAACCGCGGACTACCAGCCCATTTTGTGCGGCCCTGGGTTCTAAATAAAATATCAAATAAATTCTTCGAAGATTTGCATCAGCCGCTCTTGATATTTTTTTACATATTCTTAGAAGTTTTTTTACACATTCTTAAAAGGAGAGAATTTCATGTTTTGACCTTAATTGTAGAAAATATTTAGCATTCGCAGAACATCAATTTTTCGTTGAAATCTGTATTTGATGCATTTTAATGATTTCCGTTTAATAAAATACCAAAAAAATCGTTGACGAAATATGATTAGTACATTCCGAACCATAAAAATCAACAGCATTTATTGGTTTGACCTTGAACAAATTCAAATTTTTGCACGTGGCAATTTTTGAATCGATCATTTTGCGACGAACTTTTTGGTTCTTTTATTACATTTTCAAGGTTTTTACATATTTTTATATGTTTTTCTACATCTTTTTTTACAAGGAGGCTCCGAGGAAAATAATTCCTGATGTTGATGTAGTGTGGGGGTCTTTTTACGAAAGAAAGGAGAGAAGGTTCTGGAAAGGAAAATGGTATGAGAGACTGGTAAAATTCAGGAATCTGGGGGTCAGTGTGTCCAGAAGTCACGAGCGTATAAATCGTCACTCGCTCTGCGGTGCAAGACGATGTTCCAAAAGAGAGAAGTCAAAGAGACTCCCTCAACCACTCTCTCTCCCGATCCGGCTTGACATACAGCTGGTGGGTAGACGCATCCACCGCCAAGACCCGGACAAACATCACCATGAACCCGCAAAGTCACCAACCGTATCGAACCACATGGCGGACGTGTTGGTTATCCAATAAGTGGTTCCCCGGGGGCTGTACTCAAACCCGGTTCTGTTCTGAATCAGCCGCCCGAAATTGAAAGTACTGATCTTTTTTATTTCAGATGAGAAAAATCGAGTGCATTTATTGTTTTGGCCATGAAGATACAATTTTTTTTACTCAAATGTAATGATTGTCCTTCATTTTATATTGGAAAAACAACTCGTAATTTTGAAATCAGAATCAAAGAATATTTAAGGTGTCTTAATAATAATAATTTTTCTGAGTTCGCTAACCATATCATTGAAAATAACCATACTTTTGAAAACAATACGGGGATAAATATTCTTCATTTTAATCATAAAAGAAAACGCTTTGATAACTTAGAAGCCTTGGAAATAAAAAAAATACCTTTAAAGATAGTGAATCTATTATAAACAAACAAAAACACTCCAGATACCAATATCTACAGCCTGTATGTCGGACGAATATCTACAGCTCATGTGTTGGACTAATATCTATGAACTTCAGAGTGAGGACGAATATCAACAGAGCTAAGGTCGGACGAATATCTATGACGGTCCCAGTGGTGACTAATATCTATGAAGCGTAGGTTGGACTAATATCTACAGAGGGCAGCTGACCAAGAGGTTGTACGGAGAAGCATAAATTACTTCAATTACGTTATTACTAATTACGTAAAGGCTTAAACGTTTAAAGTACGTATATGAAGTTTTTGCATAAAATTACGTATTTTGCTGTTTACGAGAACAATAATTTATTGAACAAACATGAAGGCCATAATACAAAGATATTTATTTATTTCGAAATACACGGCACCACAACCTAACCTAACCTAACCTAACCTAACCTAACCTAACCCAACCTAACTGACATAGAAATGATCATGGTAACAGATTAAATAATTTAGAAACACTCGAAATAAAGAAAGCTGTTAAAACAAAAACCCAAATTCTTAATAATCAGCTAAATGTGTCCAATAGTGCGATATTAGGGATTTTTACATACATACATACATAAATTGAGTTTCTTAAACTGCATACGCGATATGTTATTCTACGTACTACTACTAATACGTTATTCCAATATGCTATACATAATTGCAAATCCAACCTCTGCCAGTGCTGTAGATATTGTCCACACTTTGGTTCTCATAGATATTAGTCAGCAGTTTGAGCTATAGATATTCGTCCTCACTTTGATTCTCATAGATATTAGTCAGCACAAAGATATTCAAATACAGAAGAGATATGCTATGGTGTCCGCGCAACTGTCGCCGGACTACGCGCTAATTAGCGTAGTTTTCATACAAAAGGAATTTGTTCATTTCGTTGATTTTTTGAAAATGTGCATTAATATTGGTTAACAATATATTTTGAATAAGGAAAGAACTCGTTCATTTAGTTTAACGTTCGTTTGGTTTATTCGTTAATTATTTGTTCTTTTAGTTTATTTGTTAATTGGTAAACAATATCGACGACACCCGGAAGCGCAGACTCACATAATAAAAATAGCGGATAGCACCTCTACTTAGTCAGCAGTTTGAGTTGTAGATATTCGTCCTCACTTTGGTTCTCATAGATATTAGTCCGATTTGTTCAGTTTTTGGAATTCCTGAAGATATTAGTAGACGCCTTCAACAAAAAATATTGTCTTACAGCCCAATCATGGATATTGGATATGTTCCCCTACCCACCCACTCTTCATTAATACCAAGCAACGGCTCCACCCCTACCATAATAATACATTGTTCTCATCTACTATTTTGTAACTGTAAAATCAGTATACGTTTGCCCTGAAGAAGGAACGGTCATTCCGAAACCGGTCGGCTTTACTCAAATATATAAGTGGTTCAAACAAAGTAACATTGTTTCATTTATTTATAATGGATAACCACAAAGTTACAGCTACATTCAAAAGTACAAAATTTTCTTTTGCGGCGCTTTATGTATACCCTGATTTTAAAAAAATGCTGTTTTACAAAATTCAAATACGCGGTCAAATACACCAGTCCACCATGTCAAATTGAATGTTTTGTACCACCGGCCCACATATAAACTGATAATGAATAAATTGGCCCTCCGGGTTAAAAGGTTGATCATCACTGCCTCGGTAACAACATCATAATAAAGTATATGTATGTTTAAATAGGCTAGCATGTAATTAACTTTCATTCCACTCCATAAATTATGTAAATGAGACTTTAAATAATCGTGAAGTAATTCACACACCTGAAATTCGTACATTTTAATTAGTGTGTAATTATTTTTGTTCAATTTAGCTAATTACGTATTTAAATGTTATAATGGGGCAATATTTCCATATTAATATTGGGATACCTATCCTAGAAAAAAATGAATAGTTATTGTTACTAAGACTAAAATCATCAAGTGGAAATTCAGAAATACATTTTTCCTTTAAGGCGATCCAATAGTCCAGGAAAAACTCGAAATCGGAATTCACGCCCTGTTATGGGAGGAGTTTAAAAATACTTGAGAAAAAGCTTTTGGAAAGGTTGGAAAAGGTATTTGAGAATTTTTTTTTACAGGTTGATTTCGTAAAGGCCTGTAAAAAACATTAACTCATTTTTTGTAATGAAACAGAATTTTAAAATTGATTTCACGGAACAAAGCGACGTGGAGCCTAGCGTCCGTTTCCCGCTCCGTTCGGGAGCGAACTGCTAAAAAAACGGGCGTGACTAGTTATGTAGCCCTTCGGTGGACAGCATAGAGTTCACTGTGAAAATCCAAATTCGTCTACTGCCGGCCGTATTGCAAAATAACAACGCGAAAATGCATATTTTACTTTATTTTGTGAAGTTCGGGCGTAAAAATCAATTTTTTTTGCGATTATTGTAAAAGAAACTGAATTTGCTACATTAAACAATAAAACCATATCCGAAAAGGGGTTTATAAATTGGAGAGTTTGGACTTTAAAATGTTTTTTACACACTTTATATTTTTTTTATAGGCTTATTAAAAGACTTAAAAAAAGTGACCGATATTTTTAAGGGCCAAGGTATGTTCTACACGCAGTATTTAATTTAAGCATCTATAATACTTCAAAACAAAAACATATGATTTTTTGTGATTTTGCATTATTTACTACGGCTTCATCTTAACCCTTTCAATACCAATATTCTCACCAGGCGCAATGAAGAAAAAAATAATAATTTGTATTTGGATCTTGTGAAAATTCTTAGTTTGTTTTAACATGTTAGGTTTATTCCTTATTAATAAAAGTTAACCCCTTAAGGCCCAAAAAATAATTAGAAAAAATAAGAAAAAAGTAAGAAAACTAAAAAACTTTTGCACTTTGTTCCACTTATTTATTTTCACCAGGAACGGTTTCAACATACTACGGACATTTGTTGAGACTGGTAGTTGAAATTCTTGTGCTACGGAATTTAGAATGGAATTCCCCCACGGATTAACATTCCAAAAACTAGACTCATTTAAGTAAGAAAACGTTATCTAAGTTTTTTTCATCATAAAACGTGTTCTTTGTATAGAAATAAAAGTGCGGGACTGAAGGGGAAAGTTATGTTAATTCATAATCCTTGATGTGATATTTCACAAAGATTAATGTTCTTGAATAAAAATAAAAATATTCTACTTTCGATAAAAACGGCACAATTCTTAAAAATATTATTGTGGCAAAATCATGTATTGGTTTCATAGTGCTTTCACACAAACGAAGTATTGAAATCCGTAAGTCTAAATCATTGCAACATATTTTTAATTTATGTCTCAAAAATGGTCATTTTCCAGAGCAATTTAAAATCTCCACTATTATACCTATTCATAAATCTGGAGATACGAATAAATTAGACAATTATAGACCAATATCCCTTGTTTCAAACCTCTCGAAAATATTCGAAAAATGCATCAAGTTTAGAGTCACTGAACACTTAGAAAAATATAAAATTCTATCGAAAACCAATACGGCTTTCGTAAAGACCTAAGCACCGAGGATGCGATATATGAATTGACAAAAAAGATTTACTCATCCATCGATAAAAAAAAAGAAATGTCTTGCCATATTCCTAGACTTAAGAAAAGCTTTCGACACCGTAAATCATAATTTACTCATTACAAAAATAAATCAACTAGCCTTCAAAAAAGACAGACTAAAATTACTCTCTAACTATCTTAAAGACAGAACACAAAAAACAAAAATTGGGAATAATTATAGTTCAAAGTCAAAGATAATAAATGGAGTTCTACAGGGAACTGTGCTTGGCCCGATTTTATTCTTAATTTATATTAATGATTTATGTAATTTTGTAATCCCTGGTCAAATTGTTTCTTACGCAGACGACGTGGCAATAATAGTGGATGGTAATCATTGGAAAGAAACTTTTTCGAAAGCAACTGATTGTATTTCACTGGTTTCAACATGAATAAAATACAACAAACTCGTTTTAAACAATAGCAAAACATTTTACTTACCTTTTTATAAAACCATTAAAAATAAACCTAAAGACAACCTTAAAATTAAAATCCATAACACTAGTTGCAATCAAGAAATGTGCTTCATGTGCAACAAACTCACTAATGTCGAAAATATAAAATATTTAGGAATATCACTAGATATAAATCTTAATTGGAAATCACATATTAATCAAATCACTTCTAAATTAAGATATCTGACCCACATGTTTTATAGACTTAAGGAAGTACTAAACATTGAAAAATTAAAATTATCTACTTTTCCCTGGTGCAATCATCAATCACTTATGGCATTATAGGATGGGGTGGTGCACTTGATACATTTATGAAGCCTCTACAAATAATTCAAAAACACATAATTAAAGTCATATATAACAAAAATAAAACATTCTCAACCAACTTATTATACAAAGAAACTAAAATATTTAATATACGTAAATTATTTATATTAAAAACTTTGAAATATGTATTTAAAAACAAAAATAATTTCGAAATAAATGAAAATTGAATGAGCAAAAGAATTAATAATATATTTTACACCCCACAAACCAATACTAAATTATTGCAGACACGTAGCAGACACGTAGTTGGTCCTCGAACATTTAACCTTCTACCACTACAAACTCAAATGATAAATAAAATGATAAAACATGTAAAAGAGGTAAAATTATGGTTGAATAATGTAGATATTGAAACGCTTTTTCTATAAATTTGTCCATCCTTCTACAACTCACTTTCTGTAACTTTCTAAACTGTAGTGCAATATGTTTTCTGTTTATTATTTTATAATAACTAAAAAAAATAAATCAGTATGTTTTTCTCCATATTTTTATTTTATTTTTATAATAGCTGAAAAAAAAACCTTTTTCACTTATTCTACCTATGTAATACGAATTTTTGATACTAACTTATACATGGTGTTAAGGGACGTACTTGACTTACTTTAACCATTGATTCCTGACATTATTTGGAGTAAAAAATGTAAATGAAATTTTGGCCTCCGGTGACTTTTTTGACGACTTTTTTTTTTTCAAAAAATTTTTCTTCAAAATCAAACAAAAAAAATTTTCTTCCACCTGCCGTCAGTTTAAGTCAGTCACTCAGGTAGTGCCTTAGTGAGTTTTCATTTCTGTTCATACTATTTGTTATTATATATTATGTTATTATATACTATTTGCTATTATACATTATATGTACAAAGAAATGGGAATAAATAAAGTTAAAAAAAAAAATTTAAAAAAATTAAAAAAAAAAACTGTCTGCATAAGTGTAAAAAATAAGCCAAATTTCCGTAAACGTTAGATTTTTAACACTTCTAAAAAAGTTTCGGTTTCGGCAGAAAGTCTTGTTTCGGTCGGACACTAATTATAATATTTTACACGAATTCATGCAAAAATAGTGGCACAATGATCATTTGAGCTGAACTATCCACTAGATATGTAACGAAATTACCTAACTGCATCACAACTTTTGCAAAAAATGTTTTTTATAGGTTAATAAACTGATTTAATACACCCAAACGGAATATTCAAACTGCTCTCCTAAAAAGTTTTTTGAGTTGTGCCATTGTTATTCCCCAGGTGCGAATTATTGTTTTTATTTTCCAAACCCAAGACCTAAGACCGAGCGGTTCTCCCGCCGCGGGAAACCGCTCGAGAAAGCTGGCGGCTCATATCAAACTACACGGGTGGCGGTTTCCCGCCAAGCTACACGAGCGGTTCTACCGCAGCGGGAAACCGCCCGATCCTTTACGCGCACGACCGATCAACAATATTCTCTCGCATGACATGATGCAATCGCGGGAAACCGCCCGTGTAGTTTGAACGTGGCGGTTACCCGCGGCGGGAGAACCGCTGCATGTGGCGGTCGAATTTTTCCCGCCTGTGAACCGCTCGTGTAGTTTGCGCCATACAACGCTCATAGTAAATTTCCCGCGGCGGAAGAACCGCTCGTGTAGCTTAGGCCTTAAAGGAGAGAGCGGTAAAAATAATAATCGTAACATTGGTGAGATGTGGGTTATTATTTATTCTAAGGGTGGGTTTCTTCATTTACCGAGACTGTTAAATGCAATGCTAAATGTAAAAATAAACGATCGAAATTTAAAAATTTCTATGTATTTGACCGTTTACTTTTACAATTAGCATTGCATTTAGCATTCTCGGTAAATGAAGAAACCCACCATAAGTGTAATGCAGATTGACTTTTAAATCAGGGAGTGCAGTTCACACGCGGTAGAAGTTCAATCTTCAGAAAACGAACGCAGACAAGAGTGGGGAAGCTACGAAGCACCGCACAAAGAGGAGACCGATAGGCTACGAAGCACCGCGCAAAAGGGAGACCGATTAGTCTTTATCATATTTCAATTTGTTGGATAACCAAAACCTCTGCCATAGGTCACCCCAAGTGGTTATCTACGTTTGATGACTTAGCAGGGGTGCCCGGGCTCATGGAGTGAGGCTTGCCCGGGTCCTGGCGGCGAATGCATCTGCCCACCAGTTGCAGTAGCAGGGCGGATCGGGAGAGAATGATTGAGGGAGTCCCTTTGACTTCTCCAGCCGTACCTACTCTCTCGGAACAATGCCTTGTACCGCAGTGGGAGGGATGGATTCATACTTCTGGCACTCCCGGACCCATTGACACCCAGATTCCTACCCACCCCTAATACTCTTTTCCTTTCCAGAACTTCCTCTCCTTCCTTTCCTAAAAATACCCTTCACACGGCATCCCCAAGGATGGCACAGGCCCTCAGAGGAATTATTTTCCTTAGGGCCTCCTTTGTGTAGCTAATGTAAAAAAAAAACTCATTCTCTCGCATTCTAAATCCAATAGATGTAAGTGATTGACTATTTTTAGTGTCGCTATTTTTCAATTCATCGTGTTTCAAATCACAATGGTGTTAAAGAAGTTTTCACTTCAATAATGTTCTTAAAAATAATGGCTTTGCATTCCAATTCAGTGATCATGTTGTTTTGAATGTAACGGTTCTTGTATGTAAGGTCACAATAGCTCAATTTAATAGTAGTGGATGATTGGTCCCGGTAAGACTAGTGGATCTGGTTTCGCCCGTTGCGACTGTTACCTCTTTGACGTGAAAACGTTGTGATTTGAAACTCTATGAAACGAAAAAGCGACACTAAAAAGAGACAAACATTTACCTACAACTATAGGTTTTAGCCTGCGAGAGAATGCGATAGAATAATCGGTCTCCTCTTTGTGCGGTTCTTCGCAGCCTCCCATCTCTTTTTTTCTGAATGTGAATAGCATACTAGTATTTAATTTTCAGTGTCTTTTTCTGTTTTGTATTTCAGTTATGTTATAATTTTATCTTCTTCAATAATTAATTTAGTCATGATTTGCACTCGTTCCATGCTGCGTTAACATCAATCTTTTTTTAGCGTATGAAAAATGTAGGTAAAAAGAGGAGGTTCCTGCGACACATACTGTGTCACAGTTTTCACAATTTTCAAGAACTTTTCTGTAATATATTTACTGCAGTTCAAGTCCCTTCTGATAAACAAACTATTTCCCTCCCTATTTCCTGTTTTTTTTATGAAAAGATCCACTGACTTACAAACCTTTCAAGAACCAATGGCGTCACCAAACCTACACATTGAAAATTTTTAAATCCTTCATCTGGTACTTTTAAGAATCACTTAAATAATATGATATTCTAATTTTTTATTTTCCATTCTGTTTCGGGCGATCATTCACTCGTTTTTCTATGGTTCAAAGAAAAAAAATCGCTATAGTAATCGTAAGCAGTCTTTGGATTGAATACCGGTCTTCGGTTTTTTTTAGTTTTTTTTTCAATTAAATAAATATAACACGTTTATATTACATACTTCTGTTGAAACTCTGACGGGGTTGTGCTGATTAAAATATGGTTGTTGTAAGATCATGAAGAATTATACGATTAATAAAACAACCCAAATGCAGAACCGTAATAAATAACAATAATATCATAAGGGGAAACAGCACCTGTTGATTGTAAAATCTATTTATAATTTATTTATTTTTTATTAAAAGAAAGACAAACATTTCCGGGTTATGAATAACCCAACAATGTTGTAAAATTTCCTGCTACCACCGCAGAAAGCCGAAAATGTTGCTTGTGTTGTGATGGAGAAGTTAGCCAGCCGAGGATTCGAACACGCGACGCCCAGATGGGACCTAAGCTCTATGCCCACTCAACCACTGACCGGTATTTAAATTATGCATTTGATGAAATTTTGCACAATTGTCCTTCAAAAAAGTAATAAAAGGAAAGCCACTGCATTCATTGGAATTCCAAAAACCACCTCATCCCATTTTCCCAACCCAAACAGAATTTTGATACTTTGTTTAACAACTGACGATCAAGATAATAGGAAAATTACTATCTACGTCCGATTTAAAAAAAATCTGTTTAAGGGGCAACTGATGGGGCAACCCCGGTGAATTAATCTAGTATGAATTATGTGTAATTCTCATTTTGTTAAAATTACAAGTACTCATTTTGTTAATATAACAATAACTTTTTTTTTATCTGACAGCATCCAAATATACCCACGCTTATCCTAGGTTGTTAACATATTACCTATATTGGTAAAAGCAAAAGCAACAGACCACCTATGTAGAATGTAATTTAGAAACAAATTTTTAATCATATTGTCACACGTCAATATAACCTTGAAGTCATCGTGATTTCCAAATTTAAATAACATTAAGATATTTCTGCATTTTTTAAAACAATTTTAGACAATCGGCTGAACCCGACTAACAAAGGTCAAATTTGTAATTCTTAACATTATCAATGAAGCTTGGCAGTGGTGACAGGAGATACGTTGGATTGCATTGATATTGGTTATACTAGGTGATCCTCCGCTATTAAATTATTTCCCATGGATTAGGGCATTAGAAATCATTTATTAGATATCACCCCACATGTGAATTAGGATGACATTGAATTTTTTTTTGTTATGAAGCATGATAAGATTTTAGAATCAAAAGACGGAAAAAATGTAATTGGGCGATTCAAATGTCACAGTACCAAGGGATCATCAGGCGTCATTTAATTCGCCTATACAAGTTTGTTATCTATTATTATTCATCGAAAATCAAAAACTGTTTCACTGGAAAACCGCAGATGTGAGGATCTCTTCAAGAGCTGCTAGTCTACAATATTTGTACTATACTAAACTTGTATCACAACGAGTGAAATTCGATTTTTATAAGTACCGTTCAACGCAGTGGGAGGGATGGAATCATCTTTAATAATCACTTCTTTAATAACCTTCCAGTAGAAATCAGAAGCATTAATGACAAAGTAAAATTGTTGAATTCCATCAAAAAGCATTTTAGAAAAATCACCAACGGGAAAATTGCTGCTTTCCTCATCACCACATGAATGTCACACTAAAAATTACACCTATTTTACTTATTACTGAATACGTGTGGATGATTTTATCTTTTAGTTAAAGGATCTTGATTGCGATATGATTAAACTGTGTTTTAACGGTATATTAACATTATATTAACTGTGAATCTGTGCATATATTATGTGAAAAACCTGACTGTATAAATTGTACATATTTAAAATGTATCCACAAGCTCCTCCATCCACAAGCAAATGCTTTTAATGAAGGAAAAGAAACAATATAACATGTTCCATTTTTTAAGATAAATAAAAGAAATTAAAAATAAAAAAAATTCGTCCGTCACTCCTACCCTCAGGTTCCTAACCACTCCTCATATATTTTTCCTTTCCACAACATCCTGTCCTTCCTCTCCTAAAAAGAACCCCACACAGCATCACCAAAGATGACATAGGCCCTGAGGGAAATTATTTTTTTTAGGACCTCCTGTGTGGAGCTATTTAAAAAAAAACTTGCTCTACTTTCAAAATAAATGAATGATGCATTGCACTTTTCTAAAACGTAGTTTGTTGCACCGGGCTACCAATAAAATGGCTAATTAACTAATGTGTTAGTTGTCGTTAGCGTAAAAAAATATCTGTAGTCTGGTCTTAAATTTTGACAATTTAAAAGAATATCTGATATTCCCAAATCCCATGGGTCATTACGAAATTTAGCTGAAAATACTTGAGCTTCTTCGATAAACTAGATAGTTTCTCATTTTTCTGAAAGATTTTGATGCCTCCGACACGACACAGATTTCTGATTTGGTTCCATGACAGTTCATCCTGCGACAATTCATCCGGCGACAGTTCATCCTGCGACAGTTCATCCGGCCGACAGTTCATCCTGCCGACAGTTCATCCTGCCGACAGTTCATCCCGCCGACAATTCATCCGGCGACAATTCATCCTGACAATTCAACCTAACCTAACCTAACCTAACTTAACCTAACCTAACCTATAAGTATAAACTATAAGTATAAGTATGTCGTATTTTGTTATTCACACATGCTTCTTCAGAGAGTCGAAATTATTGTTAGTAAAAATATTTTTACAGCGGATTTCCACTCAAGATGCCTTTATAAGTATATCGATTTTGGTTGTACGGCCGTATATCCTCTTTGCATACTTACTTAATAAAAATCTTCTAAATGATCAGGCAGGATGAATTGTCGCCGGATGAATTGTCGGCGGGATGAACTGTCGGCAGGATGAACTGTCGGCAGGATGAACTGTCGGCCGGATGAACTGTCGCAGGATGAACTGTCGCCGGATGAATTGTCGCAGGACGAATTGTCGGGTCACCGTCTGATTC
Organism: Limnephilus rhombicus; assembly: GCA_929108145.2. Classification (NCBI taxonomy): domain Eukaryota; kingdom Metazoa; phylum Arthropoda; class Insecta; order Trichoptera; family Limnephilidae; genus Limnephilus; species Limnephilus rhombicus. Next base: position 29,375,518 of record OV815278.1, read on the forward strand.
AGTTAACTTATGCAAGATGAAATAAATAAATTAAAATTGAACTCTAAGATATTTATTTCGGGGACTTGACAGTCGAGCCCCACAAGAGAATGAGCCAGTAAGCATTTCGCTGCTGTACTGATAATGATAATAATGATACCGAAATACTGAACAAGGCGTACATTGACGACTCCCAGCGTTCTGCCATCCTTGTGTCGTCAATATCGCTGGTCTGGTAGGTAGGTACCTACATCATTACACAGACAGGTACTTTGTCCGACTGTTGTAGACCACCCAGACAGTCATGGATGGCTCGAAGTTAAATCATAACTAAAAACAAGCGTGACAGGATGATTGACGTATCGAGATAAATGGCACTGTAACATCAACGTGTACCACCCGCCTGCCCGTCTAATGTCTTATTCCACGACCCTACAATCATCTTCCAATAAATAATCAATACGTAGGTACTTTTAAAATTGATATGGAAAAAAAATTAGTATGCTCATTAAAGCACGGAGAGTTCAGTTAGAAATAACAAATAAACAAGGTCATACATTAAAAAAAAAACGGCGCCCTTGATTTGATTTTTCACATAAACGGAGCTGTACAATTAATTTAATTACATATTGACTTCTTCTTGGTGTGCCCTATCAGGTCCCCCCGACTTTGGCGATCACTCTGGAAAATGTTTCTCTGTCTTGCGCTGCCCGGAATAGCTCCTCCACACTTCTAATGCCGGTCCACTCTATATTAACTAAGCAGTTAAATCGTTTTGCACTCGACCATTCCGTTCCGTTTCAGGTTCAGGATGGTTGCCGTTTTATGGTTCAGTAAAGTTTATTTTTTAATATATATGTGAAATGTTCGTATTTATTAATTAATTAGCTAAATGTTTAAGTACCTTCCTACTTACAAATCTCATGATTTTAGAGGAAAATTTGGTTTAAAACAAGAGATAATTTGAAAAATATTCTTTAGACGCGAAGTCACAGAACTATTAGTCATTATTATTATAACGGGATGATTTTTGTTTTTCATTTTGGAAGAGGAGCTTATAAACATTTTTATATAATTTTAGTATTCAGTTAAAACTATATTTTTTTGTTAAATACAAGTACCTAAAAGTTTAACAAAAGTTTTTTGAAGCGCTCTTATTTTATGAATTTGATAAATAAAATTTTTAAAAAGTCTTTTGTCAGGCATTCGAAGGACGAAACGGCTGTCACATATTGATATATTGAAAGACTGTAAAACATAAAAATAACAAATAAATTGTTTATAGTTCAATACGATACAAGATTATTCAATTTTACTTTTCGCATCTGCAATGGTAAATAGAACATAAAATTTCACAATACTCTGACCAGAAAGCGACCATGTTTTTTGCGAAAAAAATCAACCCTTAAAACAAAGTCTTTTTTTTTACAATACTTACTTCTTGTTTAGTTAGCCTCCCAGAAACTGGGCGTACTGTGGGTACTTAGCCCGCAGATACTTTAATAATATCTACACAAGTGGTAATCCCGTACAAATTGCAGGTGCACCCCGCTGCCGAATTCGGCAGCCACCTCTGGTCTATCCGTTATCCGATTCCGCTATCTTAACAAGCTGATTTTATTTCGTATATTAACTGCAGTAATTTTTTAAGTAAAACTTATTTACGCACGCTTGACTTGGGGAGTAAATGCGTGACGAGAGCGTTATGAAAAGTGTGATCTGACGAGGCGAACGGTCGGGCGAGGCGAATAGAAGTTGAGTGGGAGATATAAGTTAGTCAAGTTTTACTTAAGTCGTGTGGTCTAAAGCACACTCGTTTTTTTTAATTTCGGAGATTTCTGACTAATCAACTAGACAACTAGACGATCGGTATATAGATATCACACATTAGTGAACATAAGTAGCTCAATTGAGACAAGAATAAAACCAAATCTTACGGGGATATTATAATAATTATGATTATAAAATAAAATTATTGCTCAATACTTCTATTACGCAAAATTATACTGACCACAAAATGGTTCAACATGTAAAAATAAAGAAATACGCTTATTACTACCTTCACCCAAGGGTATATATATTTAAAAATCCATTACTCCTATATTCGAATATAATTGTAATTTTTTTATTACCGACTCCTTGTTGGTACAGTAATGTATGGAACTCTATTAGTTGTTCTGAGTGGGATCAAAATTATACGGCACTATAAATTATAATTCAGGTAGTTAAAAGGAAATCGATCAAGTCGGCGTAATGGTTCCAGCTCATGCGTGTAATTCGCGATTGGCTGGTAGACGCGATACAGGGAGGTTTTGAAAATTTTGAATAAAAATATTTTTTATCATAATTTTATACATTAATTTTATACATTATTGAAAGATATAAATACTTTCTTCTAACACAGCAAACTTATTTTGTGGCACCGTGTTAATTCAAATTAATAAAATGCTTAGTTTTTACAACTTTTGTGGCACCGTGTTAATTCAAATTAATAAAATGCTTAGTTTTTACAACTTTTGTGGCACCGTGTTAATTCAAATTAATAAAATGCTTAGTTTTTACAACTTTTATTTTGATATTATTGATACTACAGAGTATCTATCAATAAAAACCCTGAAGAAGTGAGCGTTGCTCACGAAACATGTTGGTTTTTGTAAACAATAAAAGTGGTAAAAACTAAGTATTTTATTAATTTGAAATAAATTGTTTCTCCCTGCATATCCTTTCCCGTGCGTCTCCGTTCCTTTGCCGCGTCCCCTTATTCTCCCGCGTTCTCCTTCGACCTTCTCCGCCTTCCCTCTCTCTCTCCCTCTCCGGCTCCCCCGTCCCGCCAACCCCCTACCCACATTCTATATATTCGTTCTGTATATCGTTCTATATAGTCCCAGTATATTCAATTTTAAAACAGCTCGCGTGCCACCTATTACAATTTTTTTTTAATTATTTTTTCTTTTTACGTATATTACAAATATTCGTTTTTGTATATTATAAGAATAATTATAATATAATTAATTATAATTAATATAATTAATTAATAGCAATTATAATATAACACGGGCATCAGCCTAGCATGGTGGTCGAAAAATCCACAAATAATGTAACCATACTATGCAATGAATAAAGAAAGAAAAAAATCAATCAAATTTGGTACCTAACAAAGATACCTATTTAAAATATTTGTAATTCTTCATTTGATATAAAGTTTACTAGGTTTTTATTTGGCGAGTACTTCAAATAAAATTATTAATTTAAAGAGTTTCGAAAATTTAATTTTGATTTAACAATTATTGTTTTGCAAAATGTCATTATCAAATTTTGACATTTTTGACAGTTTCGCAAGAGTTTTCGTAATGATTAAAACTTTTTTCAGGTGTATTGTCATGTGGTTCTAATAATCCAGCAACCATCGCGGGATTTAAAAAGAACGTATTTTGAAAGTTTGAAACATTTCCTATGCTATATGTAGCAATACATAGACATCTCACATACATGGTATATATAAATACATATACCCAAGCAAGCATATTTTGATTTATAGATTTTATATAATATTATATATTTTACACGACTAACTGCATGTTACAGAGACAGCAAGAGTTTACATTTCGCAGATAACAATTTTAATAATATATATATTTTTTAATTTTTCACAAAGCACTCTTTTTTGGGTGAATTGCCTATTTCAAAAAGAAATAAAAATAAAATCGATCTTTTCGAATTCACTTTGTGAAGTCATTTTTATTTAAATTATCAATAAAGGTATATATAGACAGATGGTTATTAAAATAAATGTCTTAAAAGCGTTTTTTAACACAGTGTAAACTGAACTTAAAGAAAATAATCACGACATAGTAATATAGAAAATAGTACCTACCTCCATATAAAAAAAACCCTTACAAAAATAAATATGCTGGTGCCTAGTTACTTGCTTCTTGAAATAATATAAGGAAAAGTACGAGTATATTATGTTATTTCTGTAACGATTGTTATTTTATTGCAAATTGAGGTCTATTTACGTTTGCTGAAGGCATGTTCCAACGAATACATAAATAAATTTAGAAATCTAGTTTTGTCGATTTAATGTTTACATCGGTATTATCGTGATTTATTTTTGGGATATTATGTCGTGTTGCACTACCTCATTCTTTGGCCAAAGTTTCGGACAGCATTTAAGTGTTCATTATTGTTTTGTTATACATTTAATATGGATGGGTAATAGAAAACACTGTTATTTTATAATTAAGACTTTTATTGAATAGGTGTTTACACCATAGACCTTACTTCCAGAGTGACCATAGACCACAATCATTATACAGGTAGTTCATCACTAGTGATCTGCAATACATAACAATAGTGATGTGACAATCATCCGGGCATATATGTTATCCGTTGGCTAAAGAAGTATGCAGTACAACCTCAGAGTAATATTGTTACTCTGAGAGTACAACACGGCATAACCAAGATACGGTAATACCCCAAAAATAAATCACGACAATAGTTTTGGCCGTAAAGATCTCAAATCTTGTGGTTTAAATCAGTAGGTAAAAAATTCTCGGTACATGCGGGTAGGCACCCACACGAAATACAATATCCAGCACATTTGATCACATGTTCGTATAAAAATACCCCTTTCTCATACCTAGTTAGGTGGTACTCTTGTTATATCTCAGTAGCTACTTGGCACTCGGAATTACATAGGTAGGAATTTCCTTTCCGAATCACTAACAACAGTTTATATTTCCATAAACAGGAACCGGGCGTACCATAATAAGCGGTCACCACTTGCGATAAAAAGCAATAACGCCTTGCCGATAAAATTTAAAGGCCCGTTCGTAAAGTTATTCTCACCCAGGGGATGTCAACTTGTAACGAGTTCCTGGTTATTCATAAAAAAAAATTGACTCATTCAGTTGGTCCAATCGGATTCATTATTATTCGTGAAACAGATTTAAATGTAATGAAAATAAATTTTGTGTACAGTACTATTTGGAATAAATGTAGAATCATTGAAACAGATTTAAAAGGGTTTCAAAAATTCACAATTTTTTTTAATATCCAAGAAAATTGTATTACGTTGAGATGTTTGACTAACACTCACACTTCAAATTGTTATCATGCAGCAAACGCTTAGAAACAGTCATAGCAAAAAGTTATGATTTATAAACACACAAATAAACATATATAACATAGGTAAATTACGTTTCATAATCTAAATGAATACATTCCTAATTGACAATAACTCATGTTTAGGAAGGGGGTATTGTGCATAAAAACAGATACCAATTCACAAAACTATTAACTATTATAAAAATAAATAAAATAACATAAGTACATATTTTATACGTGCACGGGCACAAATGCGTAAAACACAAAAAATTGGTGTAAGGTAAAGTGTTTTTCAGTTTATTCTTTTAAATTTCATAATTTTTTTAGCCTGTAATTCCTTAGGAGTTGGTAAAAATAATTAATTGCTCAGTTTATTGTGACATGGTGTTGGGCGGTTGCTGTATTATTTACCGTTTGGTTTACTTGGTCGATGTGTTCGATGAATCTATTTTTAGCTTGTCTTTGTAGATTTGAAGTAATGCATATTTGTATGGATTCAATTTAATTGAAAAACTTTAAAATCTTTGAATAATCCATGACCTATTTTTTGCGTTTTTTAGAATTGTGTTTTTGAGTCTTTTTTGGATTATTTCCAAAGGGACTAAGTTGATTTTATACGCTCCTTCTTCTTCTTCTTGTGCCCTGTCCTTTCAACGGACGTTGGCTATCATGTCGGCTATGCTGTTTACTGCGGCTCGGAACAGCTCTACTGTAGACTGGCCAAACCACAGTCTCAGGTTTTTCAGCCATGAGGTTCTCCTTCTTCCAGGGCCCCGTCTTCCGGCAATCTTTCCCTGCATTATGAGATGCAGGATCTCATACTTCTCTGGATGTCTCATCACGTGTCCAAGTTATTGAAGTTTCCGGATTTTTATAGTTTTAATCATTTGTAACATTTGTAGCATCTTCATTTGTAACCCTGTCCATCCAGCTTATTTTAAGTATTCTACTGTAGATCCACATCTCGAATGTTTCAAGTCGCCTAATTAGTTCTTCAGTAAGCGTCCATGCTTCCATTCCATAAAATAATATCGAAAACACGTAGCACCTGACATCTGACCAACGTAGCACACGCTCCTTCCCAGCCTTTTATTCCACGGTGTAGAATTGATTAGGCTAATGCTTAGTAAACCTTCTGTGGCATAGGTTTTTGATGAATATTCCTCAGTGTGTGAAATTGTAACAAAGTTTAGGTATTCCTTTAATCGTTTGCACAATAAGTTCTGTCCATTTAATGTATTGATCCATTTTTATACCTAAATAATTCATTTTATTCTTTTGTGACAGTACTGAGCATTTTGAGGAGTTGCAATTGTCGGAATAATTTTCACAATTTATTGTTTTCGAATTTATTGTTGAGAGGTTTTTGTTCGTTAGTGTAAATGTCGTGAAGTAAATATACATAAGGTTGAAATATTATGAGCTTTTTCATTTTAGTTGTGAAATGCTTTTAGGGACATACAAAGCGCCCTTGAGATGATTTTGTCTCTGAAAGGCTTGGTACAAAGTCGACCATTTTATAAAATCTTAATTTTTTCGTTTGTCAGGAAGTCCATATTCCACTCTTTTTTTAAGCAATATGAAAAAAAATGCTGATTAGTTTTATTTTAATGTGTTATTTGCGCTTTGTGGGCTTTAAAAGTTTTTCCTCAAAATTGGAAAGTGATCTGTTTTTAAGTAAAGTAAGTACCAGGTACACTCTAAACTAAAAGGACAAATTTGGGTTGAATGATAAAGATGATATGCACCTATAAAATTACGTGGTTACTGTCTTTAGAGATCAATTAGTGTTCTCTAATGATAAATGACGGCCGGCGTGGTCTAGCGGTAAGGCTTTTGACTCGCAATCCGAAGGTCGCGGGATCGAATCCCGGCGTGGGCAAATAAATTATATTTGAATAATTTATATTATTTCACAATTTATTAATTTAAAATAATGTGTAGTATATTCGCGGCACGTTACAGAGCGGAAGATACTCTCAGTATCGCCATGGTGTAAGACCATCATTCAGAATTTAATGATGGTCAAATGATGATCAAACGTTGCTTGAAAGGGTTTCAGCCGTGCTTGGTGACCAGATCTGAATATCCAGGTACTTACCCACCTTCCTCTTCCCCATCCCCTTCCCCTCCCCACTACCTTCAGCCTCCCAACATACCCCAATTGGGGACGCCATAGTCTCACTGGCTCCAGACGGGAGCAGCTGAGACTCTTGTGAGGTATTACTATAAAAAAAATATAAAAGAAATAGTGGGCTACCAGTTAAGAGGATATTACCAGAGAAACCCAGAAATATGTCATTTTTTAATCAGATTTTAGACGTATTGACGCTTTTCCACAAAAAAATATAAATGGATTTCGAAAGATTGTTCTTTTATCTAGCTTTCGCATGTTTTAAATTTTGAGAAAAAATGTTTATTTTTAGTACAATAAGGTTATACCATAGGTCTGTTAGATTTTCAAAAAAGATTTTGTATTATACCACACCCTTTTCAAATCATATAATCGTGCAGTAAAATAAATCAATACATTATCTGAGTATCGCGTGGTTTAGAATTTTAATTTTAGTTTAAATAAAATCATTAAAAAATATATACGCACATGTGTTTCTTGACGAAAATTAGTCCGTTTGTGTAGTTATTTGCGCACTTACAAACTAATATTTTTCAGATTTTTTTAACATTCTTATTTAACTTAGATAAAAATAATTACAAAAAGTACATTATTTTAATAGTTTTATCATCACGCATTTTAGCATTTTTGGATGTAGGTATAAATTAAAGCAAATTTGGAATTAAATAAAATCGGGATTGAGTTATAATTTTAAAAAGCTGGTACGGAGAATAATTAATCTTTCTCATTGTAATCGCCCTGCAGGATCGTAAGAATAACTTTCGACGAAATGTGGATTTTCGTCCGCTGGCTGGTTAAACGCTCTTAAGGCCACAACGCTCAATTGTTAATGGACAAGTTAAATAAAATGCAACAAATTGATTTGCGCAGATTCCTGTTAATACACACCTGTGTAAAAATTACTTTTGCCGACCGTAAAACTCGTAAATATAACAAATATTAAAAATTACTTTAGTTAAAAAAAGGGAACGTAATTTCACTAAAATTACTGCGTAACAACTCATTTATCTTTAGGTTAGCGATCACCACTATGGCAGTCACGTTATAATATTATGTTGAATGATTTAGTTTTAATGGACGTCAATTAGGGAGATGCCAATTTAAATAACTTACCTTTATACTGATTTTATGCATTGAAAATTCCAATGAGTATCAGGCCCCCTAGCATGGTCGATGGATACGGATTGATAGGATAACTAACTAACTTAACTTCTTATCGTTCCCTAGCCTGACTGCAGATCGCCAACGAATAAGCAATAGTTCACAATGACTAAGCTTTCTTAATATTTTCGACGTCAACTTTATTCTTTGATCTGCAGTTGTCCTTTCAAACCTTTTCGATCGACCGTGCTAGGGGGCCAGATACTAATACATATTACTAGTTTCACTTCCCGGCTTAGCACGAGGTTTGAATTGAACGATGTGTAACAAGTTAATAAAATTGAGTGATTTACCTTATTATCATGGAAATATTGACGTTATGAGCTAAAGATAGTGGGTCATGAGGGTAGAACTCACCGTCCAGAGTTTGTGTTGCATTAGTAATAAACAAAACAAAAACAAAGCTGTTTTTTTTTATTAGTATTTAAATGGTTAGGTATGTAAATTTAATTTACTCACTTAATTTAAAAAATTTAGAGATAGTCACAAATTTGGGAATTTGGGAATTTTGGGAAAACATTACGTGGATAGATAGATACAATCGTTTACTGATATTATGCACATCTCATTAAGAGAGGTAAGGTAAGGCATTAAAAGATCGTTCAATTTCGAAAACATTTTATTAGGGTACCGCCGACACGGGACCATTTATTGGATAACCAACACCCCTGCCGGTTCCATGCCAACTCAGAATGAAACCAACTCAGAATCACTTCAGAAAGGTCATTAAAAGCTACGAAAAAATCATTTTATAATCGCCGGAAAACCTAACCTAACTTAAACTATTTAAACATTTTATTTTTATTTTTATCATCACTCTTAATGACCTTTCTGAGGTGCTTCTGAGTTGGTTTCATTCTGAGTTGTCCGGTCACCACCCCTGCCATAGGTCACCCTAAGTGGTTCGATATGTTTGGTGACTTAGCAGGGGTGCTCGGGTTTATGGGGTGAAGTTTGTCTGAATCTTGGCGGCAGGTGTGTCTGCCCACATACTGTGTGGCGGGCCGGATTGGTTGAGGGAGAGCTTTTGAACTCTCCAGCAGGATTCAGGATAGATTCATTCGTCCGTCACTCCTGGACACACTGACCTCCAGATTCCTACCAACCTTCCTTCCTGTTTCCTTCCCAGAACTTCCTCTCCCTCCTTTCCTAAAAATACCTCCCACAATCCACACAGCATCCCAAAGATAACGTAGACCCTGAGGGAAAATTATTTTCGTCGGGGACTTCTGTGTGGAAAAAAAATCATAGCGACTCACCGCCCTCCTTTCAATTTTTTTACTATGAAGATAGGTTACCCATTTTTTAACAAAAATCAAACACTGACCCTCAGATTCCTATCCACCTCTCATAACTTTTTCCTTCCCAAAACTTTCTCTCCTACATTTCCTAAAAATACCTTCCACACAGAATCCCAAAGATGACGTAGACCCTAAAAGGAATTACTTTTGTCAGGGCCACCTGTGTGGAAAAAAACATAGTGGACTCACCTTTTACTCACTTTTTATTTTTATTTTTTAAGAAGAAAAGTTACTGTTTTTTTGACAAAAAAATTAACATATTGACGAAAAACGTCTTGGGACTAAAATGCCTTATATTCATTCGATCATGTTGCCATTGAAAAATAAACAATTTTAAGATTAGATTAACGGTTTAAAGAGATAATATTTTGATTGAAAAATAGGATAAAACAAAAGTCGATTAAATTTTTTGTTTTCATTGCCCACAGATACTTTTAGATATCACTTTGTGTGTCATTGATTAGGCGCTTGAATATGGGGAAGTAAAATAGTTTAGCACTTTAATTTCCTCGCAAGATAATCATCACATTCATATTAGTTCAGGCGCAGCAGTTAAACATTTATTTTGTTAAAGTCCTGTTATAAAATCACGATAAATCCGATTCAGTTTTTGATATCACAATCGGTAATACTTAGATTCACTAGAATGGCCTTTATGGTACGAAATGTACCCTTCCATTGTTTAGTTAGGACAACGAGCATACTACCTACATTGTTCATATTTACTTTGAATTAGCAATGAGAAAAATAATTTTAAGATTCAATTGGAAATCGTACATTTTGTCCCTGTAACTAATGGATTGTTTCGATAAATTGTTGGTTATCAAAAAAATTACAAATGAGTTTAAGTGCAAAAAACAGTCTAATTGTCCTTGAGTCAGTCATTGTGCCATCTTTAATTCGTAAAATTATTGCTATCATGAGCTTTGAAATATTCCTTACAATTTTCAACTGTCAATTTACAATTTGGGTGGCGGGTATGAGTACCGCCGCCCCGATACCATTTATTGAATAACCAACACCTCTGCCATAGGTCACCCCAAGTGGTTCGCTACGTTTGGTGACTTAGCAGGGGTGCCCGGGTTCACGGGATGAGGTTTGTCCGGGTCTTGGCAGCGGATGCGTCTGCAAACCTGCTGCATGGCAGGTCGGATCGGGAGAGAACCGGTGAGGAAGTCCCTTCGACTGTTTGTGTCTCAAATAAATAAATAAAATAAAAATACTTCTCCAGTCGTACTCTCTAGGAACATCGCCTTGCACCGCAGCGGGAGGGATGGATTCGTACGATCCCACTGAACCCCAGTTTCCTAGCCACCCCTAAAACCTTTTTCATTCCCAGAACTTCCTCTCCTCCTTTTCCTTAAAAGATCCTCCTCACAGCTTCTCCAAAGATGACAAGGGGAATTATTATCCTAGGAGCTACATAATGTAAAAAAAAATAGTAAGACAAGACATCATTTTCTACATTCCATTTTTGTTTATTTATTTATTTTTTTGTTTGTTTACGCCTTGATGGCTTTTACATGTAAGGTAAATAGTATAGGAGCATTATAAAAAGTATGTAGTATCATAAGTACATTAAATAATACACAGAGCATGAGGTACGCACAACGGCACAACATAAGTAGGTATCAGTATTCGATAAGTAAATTGTTTACAAAGGAGTTCGACCAGCAGATTCGTATTTGGGCTCAGGCTACATTAGATTCAATTCAATTCAATTCAATGTTACTATTGAAATCTCAAACCAATGGGAATTGTACGTTTTATTAAATCAATTTTTCATATGAGAGAACAACTAATGAATTCTATATCATTGAATCCTGTTTACTTCCTAACATTGCGACAGTGGTGGTAAGTTATTGCCTTAAAGCTAACGCCTAATCGCCCAGTTTCTCCGCTTCATCCAAAACCTCCCCAGCACAATCATCAATCGGCTATCCATTGCTAGTCAGCTAGTCATTACGGGACACTAATTACCTACTAGTTTCGCGCAGGCTCTGTGTCGGCCCACGACATCTCTGCACTAGTACTGTTGGCGGATACCAAAAATAACTATGAGTTGGAAATAAGCGTTACCCAAATGTCGTCAACGATTATTAGTTCTAACTAAAATCTTACAAGTTTAATTATTAGCCCAATGAAATGGATCTAATATTTGAACAACCAAAGGATAACTTGCTAGAGTTTTGCCATTGTCGATTTTTTGTATGCCAGAAGTAAGGTTACTTTTATCTTATTTCAGTGAAATCGGTCGAACATTTTCAAATATCAATTTTCTTATTTGAAGAGAAATTATTTTTTCTGCATTTTCTTGTACATACGAAAAGAACAGACTTTTTGAAATTCTGTTCCGTGGTTCTAAGAATTATTTTGGCTTTCTTATATTTTTGGATAGTACATTTAGGGTTGTCGAAATTAAAGTGTGGGTTTTTTGTGCATGTGCGAAAATATTTTTTGTTTTTACGAACTGTCAGTTACATCTTACATCCGGTCGTGTTTTGAAGTAACACTGGAGTTCTTTTGAGAAATGTCAAGCAGTATCGGGATGTTGTTATTATTTTGTAGCAAAATCGGTCGATAATTTTCAAGGGCTTTATTTTCAACTATTGAAGTGAAAATTTCTTTAGCACCGTTGTAATTTTAAACTCGATGAAACGAAAAGGCAACACTAAAAAGAGACAAACACTTTCGTGTATAGGATTTAGCCTGCGAGAGAATGAGATAAAATAATTGGTCACCTGTTTGTGCGGTGCTTCGTAGCCACCTTATTCTTGTCTACTTTATTTTTCTGAAGGTTTCACTTCTACCGCATGTGATTTGCACACTCCGATTTTTTTTGTATATGGTTAATTAATTCCAAAGTTAACGGCGTTGACGTTTTTAGGAATTATCATCAACGTCCGGCACTATTCAGAGCAAAGATAGCGATAATGGAGCACGGGCGATAATAAATCGACAAGTCAATTGACTGCCCACGAGAATAAATAATGAAGAAATCAAAATGGGATAAATCTGCTATCGTTTCATTGTGACGGCGACAGATGCCGTGCGAGTTCTTGCGCGATCTGATAATATTATATCGTAGGTAAATCAGGGTTGAATTCCGGCCTCCATTCCAGTTATATATATTTTTTTTTACGTATTCAAATGCCATTCCTTTTAATTGATATCTCACTAGCCACTAGCCTATTCACCTACCCGGCATCGTAGACATTTTTTTCTTTCAGTAGATGTCAAGAGTAAGTTTTAATTTTATTTAACAATGAATGAACATAATTAACGACGTGGAGGTTGTAGAAAACCAATAACTCTGCTCAGTTGGTAGCAGTATTCCAATTGCAGGAATTTCTAGTTCCAGAATTTATATAAATCCGCTTCTTCTTTCATGACCCCAGAGCCAACAGTTTAAGAGTTTTCTACGCTTCAGATATCCTCCACGCACATTTTCGACTTTTCGTAGCATATAACAATATTGACATGACGTTCAGATTTCGAACCTTTTTTTTCTTTAAAAGAAAGACAAATATTCCCGGGTTACGAATAACCCAACAATGTTTGAAAATCTCCTACTACCACCACAGAAAGCCGAAAATGTTGCTTGTGATGGACTTAGCCAGCCGAGGAATCGAACACGCGACGCCCACTCAACCACTGACCGGTCAAATTGGAACTATGAAAATTTTGAGGTGGAGGCTGGGGAAAGAATCTAATGAGAACATGCTTTACGAATTTCACCCCGCCAGAGCTCATACTACGCATAATTAATCAGATTATTCTTCAGCCAACAACACGCACTTTTCAAACAAAAAAGTCAGTCCTAAGCGATGTATTTCGTGGATGGAAATTATTTTGGCACTACCCTCAAGCGATTAGTTAAATTTTGGCAGTCGGAAGGTTAAAAAGCTACAGTGCTGCTTTGGTACACTTAACAAACTAATAAATCAGTGAATCAGGCCTCAAATCACTTGGATTCACAGTGCGAGTGGGGTGACCACAAACACTACCCGCGGTGAACCAGTTCAGTCGGCTGCTGTAATAATTTATTGTCCCATTTATCTTGCGGCACTCGCAGCGGTCGTGTGGTCTCCCTCGGGGCTGTCCGCGAAGCTTCGGCAAAGCTCGCACAGGCGGAGTGTTGTTATGTTTCAATTTACTTTTTCGCATAATAATAAATTGTGTTTTTAGTTCGTGCTCAAACTTTGTGCCATTTTTGTATGTTTTTTACATCTAGCTTTGTTATGGGCTAATATTTCACAAGTAATTATGAGAGAAATTAACCCTTCCCAACAGGTAACCACCTAACAGCTATCCTTTCCTTGACTAACCTGACTTAACTGCTTTCAACCTCCCACAAAGTTGTAAAATGACTCAAATGGATGTCGCAAAAAAGTAAAACCTCAATGAATTCGTGCGAGGAAATTTTACATGGGTATTTTATTTAGTTTATTATATTTATGAATTATTATGGTTTAAAAATGGCACATATTATAAAAAAATCGTGTTCTTTACCAAAATCATGACATGTCATGACAACCATAGTCACAATAACGTCTCCCTCTTTCTCATAAACTTTACACGTGGAAACGGTGAAGCTGAAGTCAAGCCCTCGCGGCAGGACCATAAAAGTATGTCTTCACATATCAAACCGTCAAAATAAAACAAAGCGAGGACCGAACTGATAGATATGTTCTCTCTCATTCACGCTCGTAATCGACGCATATAACGGACAGAGAAATTGAGCTCTCTGTGGCTGGACCATAAAAGTGTGCCTTGAAATGCCAAAAGGTCAAAAACAAACAACCGTATTCGGGGATCGAACTTGTCACGATATATTCATAAATCACCACCTCACACACTGGCCACTCTCCCATTTCCCAGCATTGCTAGTTTCCTTTCAATCATTAATAAACATGAGTGTTAGTGATTGCGACTGACGCGTCAAAATAATAAATGATTTTCTCGTAATTCAACTAATGACGCGACCCCGCAATGATTTATTGAATGACCCCGAGTCACAAACAATGTACCTACGAGTCATGATTGATTATCCACAACTTTATTTACAAGTGATAATGATGCTTGTATTTTTACGTGTTATTGAAAAGGAAAAAATACAGTCTGCATAATTATTGGCACATTTTTGTTGTTCTTTGATCAAAGAAAATTGTTATTATTCAAATTAATTTATCGAAGTAAATAATTTATCACGATGTTTTTTTGACCCTGCATTTTGTTAACTATCATTTAATTTTATTTAAGTAAAATAAATAAAGAGTTTTTTAACAAATAAAATATTGTGTTGAATGAAATGTGTTTAATTTTAGTTGACATGTATTTTTAATAATATAGTAGGTATGTTCTTATCAGCAATGTGTCGTTCACGTATAAAACGCTTCGTATACAGATCTTTTCCCAATCGACGCGTCTCAGAACTTTCCGATTCTCGCGAACAAATTCATCAAAATACTTATAATCTGTGAACAATATGAATCAGAAACTTCATGTATGACGATCTACGAAGCGTACGAAGCTTAGGGTACGAACAAAAACAAAGCAGGTTTCGGTTTTCAGATTAACAGCGCTCAGTGCCCTGTTCCATCGGCGGCAGTTGACGCCGAGATGTGGACAAACAGAACGCGGATAAAACTTGCGCTACCTGCGCGGTAGCCTGACAGCAGCTGTCAGTTTTTACGAAATATCGAGTTCGTAGACGACGATTATTTACTCCTGGAGAAGCGTTTCTTGAAATTAAGGAATAAAACAACGTTATTTGGTAATTGGTATCTTTAAATGTGAAAAAAAATTTCAGGAGAACATGATAATATGTTAAGTACGTGCGTGAAAGGAATTCACTTGTGACATTTGAGGTTATTTCAAAATTTTATCTTGTTGATTTCATTCCATCACTTGTCAACAATATTTCTGGTGCTATGGAATGTATTTCTTTTATCCCAGATTGGCGATTGATTGAAAACAGCGGCAATTAACAGGTCGCTCATTTTGATATCAGATTCTGACCGGCGTCACCGGCGAGCAGGAATTAAGAATTCATTCCGGTAAAGCTTATCGGCGCCGCCTCGCGCGGACACAAATCTGAACCTGCCTTCACTATGTTCGGTCTGATACGTTTTTTTATATAGTTGATAGTCTGATACGTTGACATACAAACATTCTTGTCAGCACGCCTGCGCCAGTCGGCCGCCCATACGCTGACTAATCAGAAAACCGAAACCCGCTTTGTTTTTGTTCGTACACTTAGGCGCTCGAGTGACTATCGGATCGCAGTCCACATCAACGAATTAACACGTCAAAAGTATCAAACAGCAAAGAAGGGCCCACAAATTCTCTAGTGGGTACAACTGGACACATAATAATATAACAAGCATTTAATGTTCATTTTCTTAATATGAATGTCTAACATATACAATATTGGATACATATAAAAGTGAAATGATATATTATGTAATAATTAGCTAACAAACATGTTCATTACAGGTAAGTACATTTATAACACCCGACGTATTATAAATTGGCATCTCGTTATAAAGGTGTTCGTTAAAAACATTTTTTATTGGAGTTTTTTTATGTTAACCAACAGACAAGAAAAAACTTATTCTCTAGTAAGGTCACAAAAAATGTTCAATCACCTTTTTTTAATTACTTGGCAGTCAAAATTTATAAAAGGCGTGATGAATGGCATTAAAGATAATAACAATAAATTACAATGAAATAAATTTAACCGAAGGTACTCGTAAAAATATTTCACCGCGCTAAGTAATCAAAATGTTTCAAAAATTAAGTAAACACCAGAAATAAAATAATATGGTAATTAATTCTGTTGTTTCCGGTTATGATTTGCACCACAGAGCACACGTCTAAAAAAATTACAATTAATTCATAGAAAACACAAATAACACACTCATTTTAATTAACATCGTAAGTGTGAGTAGGTGATATGATGACAACTGTGAATAGTTTTTCAAAACAACCGTCAATTAAACACCGCATATATTTTTAATTGCTTCGCATTTACATTTAGAGTTATAAAAATAGTGTTTTTTTTTTTTAAATCAATTTTATGTAAACTTTATGATTGATTTAATGGATGGTAAAATTAAAGTTGGAAAAAAACTGTAAATTTATTATTCATTGAAAAAGGATTTTTGATAAGAAATTTATTTATTAATAATTGGTTGTAGAGCCGCGACAGGTGCCGGTGTTCCAAGAACTTCCATTGAATTGTATCACACGATGCTTATAATTATTCACACTCTAATTAGCATCGTATTTGCAAGCCTTTTTAATTATTATTACGATGTAAACGTGTTTGGAGCCGTTCGTGGGTAACTGCTGTCAGCTGTCAATGAAAATGACAAATTGGTTTTGTTTGAAACAAACGTGGAACAAGTCATTATTTTCAATTTACTGCTTGCTGCGACATTGCTGAATAGCGCTCTCTGACATTATACAACTTTACATTTATAATAAAAAGTAGAAAGAATGGTAGTTAGGTACCTACGGTTTATTTTATTTATATGTAAAATAATGGCCTTCAATGAAGATATTTTTAGATTGTGTTTGAACACAGCTGATAAAGTTTCAGGTTTGTTTTGTTTCTACAATGTTTATCAAATTAAGATCATAGAAAGAAAGATCGTTAAGCAGGTATAAATTATTCCAGGAGACTGTGCTTTAATTAGTTACGCGTACCTGCAATTTATTTCAAAGCATGTTTGTACCTATGACTTTTTACGTACATCTTACATAAT
The DNA here is from genome assembly GCA_929108145.2 of Limnephilus rhombicus. Taxonomy (NCBI): domain Eukaryota; kingdom Metazoa; phylum Arthropoda; class Insecta; order Trichoptera; family Limnephilidae; genus Limnephilus; species Limnephilus rhombicus. The sequence continues at coordinate 29,392,971 of OV815278.1, forward strand.
AAGCTGATGAATTTACATAATTGCTTTGTTTTAGAAGCCACCGCTCAAATGTTTTTTTTTTTTTTAATTTTAATTTGGTATCTACATACCTTCGAGGGAGATGTTGTTATATACCTACTTACATGATATTTAAGTTTACTAATCGGGTGCGATCATCTATTGTCTCAGAAATGTGTAGCTGCACCTACCGACTTTATTGAACTGGGTCCATTGGATATTCTTTAGCGGGCCGTTCGTGTGGTTAATTCATTCGTACAAAAATATTCTTTAAATGGCATTCTTTTTCATAAACAAAGTTACACTTTGTTCGATTAATACGAATATAACGTGTGTCGCATTTTTATAATATCTGTTTGAAAGTCAGTTGTGCAAAATAGATTTCTAAAAACCTTGTATAATATCCGGGCAATGCCGGGGACATCAGCTACACATTAACAATTAATATCTATATATTTATATAAATTAGTGTCCTAGTGCGTCTTTGTTTTACATACAAATGCAAGTTTTCACTCCGAGATGGATGAAATTTTGCACACTTGACCTTCAAAACACGAGAAAAGTCATTGTTTATGTGAAAAACCACTCAGTTACCAAGGTAGAATAAGGTCCGGGCAACGCTGGGTGGTTCAGCCAGTAAGACTATAAAATCTCAACCCACACTCAGTTGTTGTATAATTATGTATTATTGGACAATACACCTCGAAAATTAATGAAACATTATTTACTTATCATTATGAGCCTGAGAGCCCGTTCACACTTCCGTTTTAAAGACGGAGGCGGGTCCCGTTTTTAAAACGGAAGCCCTAGGCCCCTGTTCACACTTCCGTTTTTTAAAACGGATCCGTTTTAAAAAACGGATCCTACTCTACGAAAATAATGACCAAAACATTTTATTTGCTTATTCTTCAGTAGACGGTCGTGCGCAATGGACGACGATGAAGCTCTTGTTGTCATGTGGTACTTATTAAAATCCGGCATAAATAAACGGTGTCAAAACGTTCGGATCCGATCCGTTCTCCGTGTAGTGTGAACAGCTCCATTGAAATGTATGAGCCAGCGCGTCCCGTTCCGGCGACAAAACGGACGCTCTGCGTAGGCGATTCTAAGGCAAAAAATAACGGATCCGTTTTTTATGCCGGAACCTACAAGTGTGAGTAGCTCCATAGAGTCACTACAGCGGCTAGGGCTTCCGTTTTAAAAACGGGACCCGCCGACGTCTTTAAAACGGAAGTGTGAACGGGCTCTGAGTGTAGCTAGATTTATTTGAGATCTTCCAACACAGAACAGATGTCAGTTTATGTAGTTCATTATTATTGTTTTTGATTTAATCAAGACATAAACATTGATTGAATGGATTGTTTGATACCTGTTGTACAATGACTGATTAAAGAAGTTAATATAATACACGTATCATATTTGCGCTATTATAATATTGAATAAAATATAAATACATCTTGCATCCACTCTTGTTTTCATGACCATTTCATCGGATCGTAGGCAAACCACGATTTAAATCTATGCACAGGATCACCATATTGTGAGAAACATTGAATTATATTCTTGTGTTTTTTCTTTTATTTTTTAATGTCCCCAAAATGAGGAAACAAACGAAATACTAATTTAATAATATATTATATTCCAGAATGAGGGTAGTTTAGTGCGATCCCATAAGTATATATATATACAGGTGAAAATATAAGCAGAAAACAACGACAATAATAAATAAGGTGATTTTTTTTAAATGAAAATACCGCACAAGACTTTCAACTGCTCCCGTCTGGAGCCAGTGAGACTATGGAATTCCCAATTTGGGTATGTTGTGAGATCGAACGTAGTGGGGAGGAGAAGGACATGGGGAGAGGAAGGTGGAGAAGTACCTGGCTATTCAGATCTGGTCACCAAACAAGGCTATGGCTATTTCAAGCAAAGTTTCAATTCTGAATGGTGATTTTACAACAGGGCTACACCGAGAGTATCTTCCACTCTGGAACGTGCCGCAAATATGCTACATGTTATTTTTAACAAATTAATTGTGAAATAACACAAATTAATAAAAAAACTTATTTTCGATCCTGGACCTTCGGATTGCGAGTTCGGAGCCTTACCCCCCAACTACGGAGGTCTATAGCAGTGTTTAAGATTGAATGGGCCAGTAATTTTCACTAGTGTTCTTTGATGTTAGTATCTATAGTCTGGCGGGATTCCATAATGGGGACATTTCCGGAGTTGTGTTCTTTATCTTGTATCTTGTCCCTTAATCCTGCCTCCGTTAGCATGTTGGAAGCAGGGGAACTGTAAGGCAAGAATTTAAACAGATTAATTAAATAATAGAATTAAATAATGAAAAAATAAATAAAAAATGGCATTTGTCCACCACCGCGGCGTGGGGATGACGGACGTCATTTGGACACCCGGCCATAGTAATGTATCTATCGCTTCTTTGGCAACGTTGTCAGTTCGTTCACAGTGATGCCGGCGGTACATAAATGCCCTAGAAGCCAAAGAAGGAAATACCGTAACACGTCGTAATACCACAAAAATATAAACCTAAAGATTAATATTTAAATAAATGAAGACATTATAAGCGAAACTCAATCGAAAATCTGGAAACAGAAAAATCAGAAAAACATATTGACACCTCTGGGACTCGAACCCAGGACCTCTTGCTTTCCGGGCAAACGCGCTAACCACTGCGCCACGGTGTCGATATGAAATTCGGTCATGTTTAACTGTGCCATACTTCGACTAAGAACCACCTACATTATCTTCATTTTCTTTAACGCATATATTATTGGCAACTATCTTTATGTATGATTGCACGATTCAAACCCGAACTAAATGCTCTCTAGATAGTGTCTGGATAAATCTTTATCCATTTTATTTAATATGCGACATCTATCGACTTTTCTGCAAGTCTAGGATGAATATTTTATTTTTAATTTTTAACTTTATGAGTAAAACCTCAAATTGTAATATTTAAATAAATGAAGACATTATAAGCGAAACTCAATCGAAAATCTGGAAACAGAAAAATCAGAAAAACATATTGACACCTCTGGGACTCGAACCCAGGACCTCTTGCTTTCCGGGCAAACGCGCTAACCACTGCGCCACGGTGTCGATATGAAATTCGGTCATGTTTAACTGTGCCATACTTCGACTAAGAACCACCTACATTATCTTCATTTTCTTTAACGCATATATTATTGGCAACTATCTTTATGTATGATTGCAAGATTCAAACCCGAACTAAATGCTCTCTAGATAGTGTTTAAATATTACAATTTGAGGTTTTAAATAGGTGTTGCCCAGTGCATGATTCTTGTGCCCATGCCAAAAGGGTGACTTCAAGAATCCAAATTCGTGGAGTGCGGGCCGTATTGATTGATGTCAAAAATATCAACGAGAAAATGCATATTTTATTTAATTTTGTGAAGTTCGGGCGTAAATATCAATTTTTTTTGCGATTATTATAAAAGAAACAAAATTTGCCACATTATACAATAAAACCAAATCCGAAAAGGGGTTTATAAATAGGAGAGTTTGGACTTGAAAGTGTTTTTTATAGACCTTATACTTTATTTTTTTTAAAGGCTTTTTAAAAAATTACCGATATTTTTAAGGGCCAAGGTATGTTCTACACATAATATTTAGTTGAAGCATCTATAATACTTCTAAGCTATCAAATTTCCAAAACAAAAACATGTGATTTTGTATGATTTTGCATTATTTAGTATGGCTTCATCTTAAACATCGACTAAAAATATTAAAGAAAAAACATGTGTTATTTTGTATCGATTTCCCCCTTCCAATTTGATTATAAGTAAACACTTATAGCAAACTAAAAATGAACCATTAAAATTTTAAATTGTATCAACTATTATTACAACCATGTAGTAACTATACGATTGTACGACCACCAAAATGATCTCGGTAATCATAGAACCTTCTAAAGCTAGTACCTACCTGTAGGTAAGTGGATTTTGCCATGTAATTTAGCTTTAAAACACTATAATATTCCTTAACAAGATCGGTTTCTTTACGGCTCGAAAGGAACAGAATACTTAGTAATAATCGGCTTATGACTGATAGACTTCACGACCCAAGGTATAGGTTACCTGTGCGCTATAATTACCGTCTAGGAATTCCTTATTAAGACCTGTGTTTACCCACTTACATAAACAGAAGATTCCGTCCCAGCCCGGCAATTTACCGGCCAAATTATCGACTAATGTTTTTAAACTGAGCACGACCGTTAGCGGACGTGTGTGTCGCCTTTTTATATCAAACAGGGCTGACAATAATCATTTTTCTATGTATGTAGGTACCTACGTACAAACATTTTTAACTTTATGTTAAGTTAGTCATTTTATCCACTCGACAGATTACAAAAACTTTTTTTCTTACTGAACAGTTGAACAATATAACGCTTGGTTTATTTAACAGAAAAAGTGAGATACTCGTATAATATTATTATCTCACGATGGAAATTATCGTGCGACGTTAATGGTTTACTTGACCAAAATTTTGATTGAAACATCTGTGATAATTCACAATGCCAGAATTCCAAGATTGGAAAGGTCTTGCCGATTTTTCAAAAGGTTATATAATGTATGAAACTTAAATAAAAACAAGGTAAAAATAAGTTTTTCCAGTAAAAAATGTGTATAATTAAATGAGACCACCTACAGAACTGAACACTTTTTTCGTATTTGAAGTAAATAAAAATAATTTCCAGAGAACATTTATGCTATTGCCCATTTGTAATTGAACATAGTAATTATAATTAGTAGTTACCTAATGCTTATGTAAAAGTTACACACAATTCAAAATCTATCGTTTATTTTAATTCATTTATTTGAATACAATATAAAATTTATGTTTTTAAATCATTAGCAATTGCCAGCCCTGCACCAATCTATTATTACCACGTTTTTAAGTAATAATTTTCGTGAATAATGATTGCATGGTGTTGAAAATTACGTTTGGTAATATTATTAATACGTAGGCTAAAACAATGCTAGGGGTTGTAATGGTTCTAAATTCGGGCTTTAATTTTAAAGTTTTTATTAGGGATCGAAAAAGGGTTAACAAAATATGAACTAATAGATATATTGTTTACCTACCTATATAGCATAAATGTGTATTCTTAACAAAAAATACTAGATTAAGTTTATTAAAATATATATTTTCGAATATCCTCTACAAAAAGATCAGGAGTAGAAAAAATAATGTTCTTAAATAATAAAATATCCAAATATAACAAAAAATGTAGCAAGTTCAATTCTGCCAGCATTTTATGCAAATAATAAACTGGAGTACGAGTATTATATAAAAGATAAATACTTAAAAACGAAAAAAGTCTGGAATCTATAAATTGAATTGTAAATATCGTGGATGTTTTTATAGGCAGAACTTCGAGGAACTTTGAAATCAGGATAAACGAGCATATGAGGTGTTTGAAGTTTGAATAATAATAGTTTTTCAGGTTTTGCTAATCATTTATTGGAGATGATTCATACTTTTGATTTTAATAACAAAATAGAGTTGCTACACTGTTGTAGTATCTATTTAGACTAATCTGAAATCTTCGAAATTAGAAATAATTTTTAATGCGTCGTTTTCGTGAATGGACACTGCATAAATTTATGATATATTTCTACAATGCTCTATCTTAATAGTTATATAGTGATCCTTCCTGTAACTCATAAAGATTTAAAATATTTTTAATTACGGTATTGCAGTTGTGTATAATGTGTAGGGATGCAACGATATATCGGAAAATCGATAAATATCGATATATCGACCCCTAAAAATATCGATATCAACTATACGCCGATATCGATATATCAATATCGAAAAACTCAATATATCGTATTGAAATATCGAAAAACCCCCCAAATTAAAATACCCTCAAAATCGGGTAAAATGCTATTATTATATCTTTCTGCTCTTGCAAATACTCTAAAAGTAAACATTCTTGAAACATGGCAAGAGATGCAAGTTGTATATCCCAATCTTTTTAAAGATTTAGTGACAATGAGTCATTTACCAATTGTGGCAATAATTGTTGCTTCTGAACTTCTTTTTTCAAAGGCAGGAGCCACTATAACTCAAAGCAGAAACCGGCTACAAGGAAGTAGACTGAAGTTACTGTTTTTAAGTTCGATAGCTGGTACAAAATAGTGGAATATTTTTTTAAAATGAATTTATGAAAAAAAAAATTATCTACCTATCCAAAATAATATGTGATAATTCACAAAGATAAGAATAAAAAATTACATACACACAAAATCGATAAACGTTTCGTATATAACTAAAACTACATCGGATTTCTATAAGCTTTAAAAAAAAAGAAGAAATATCGATATATCGACCTGCCAGACCGATATATCAATATCGACTTATTTCGATATACATCGATATTTTTAAAAACCTTGCATCCCTAATGATGTGATTTGGAAATAAAAAAACATTAATATGGTTTCGGTATAAAGTAAAAACATTGCATGTTCACTGAATCTGCGTCTGAATCAATATAAGATTATCATGATCACGCAGGTCTAATTCTTAGTCAGACCGTCCGATACTGACGTATAAAAACATTTAAGCTTGATGTATCGTCGGATTTACAATAATTTACCTGCAAGAAGATTAATTGATATTATGTGCAATCGCCTGCCCGGTACCATGTAGAATTTATGAGCCGATCACGCTAACACTTTAATGTAAAAATATATAAAGAACGATTACGTTACCCAGTGGAGCTGCGATGCGTAATAATATGTTGATACGTTCCTTATCGCCCCTTATTAATTAATAATATTACAACACGCACCTTTCGGGACTTGAGGTGTTAGGAGGCGAAGCACGGGCATTAATTTTATAGTAGGAAACATAATAATACAGTTTTGAAACACCGGGTAGCCACTTACCAGACGGTTCAAAACCCTTTACCTGTCCATCTTACACTCATAAATTGTATTCATTTCAAGAAAATTCTGTCACAGTAAGTAGTATGTACATAAATATTTGTTTTAGCTTTGAGAGGCATTCGATATTAATAAGCAAGCAATATCCAGATAACTGTCAAAAATTAGGACATGGCGCACACATCATAATTTGTTTATGTTGCACAATAAGAAAAGTACCATTAATTTGACAAAATTTTGTTACTTATGGTCTACGCCTTACAAAGTATTTGTTTTCCTATTGAACGACTCAAGATTTTGGAATATTCAGCCTGTCTTTCTTTTCAACGTGAATACCCCACAAGAATGCCAATTTTCTGAAACCATTGGAACTATGTTATCCCCAATTAGGGTAGGTATGATGGCAGTGTTAAATGGAAAGAGATGGGGGGAGGAAGTTTGAGAAGTCTTGGCAGAGAAGTGGACAAAGAAAGGCCTGCATAAATTTCATGACATCAGAGTTTATCTTTTAAGAGCTTTTATAGTAGAAACAAACAGGTTTTCTGCTGTACAGTTAAAATTTTAAACATTGTTAACATGCAAGCGAGACATTAATTTAGTTTAGTATCTTAAAATGTAGTTAGTTGTTTTTTTGTGCAGCAATTATGGAACCACCCAATCATTTAGTCGTCCGAGACATCAAATTAAAATGTCATCAGTGAAATACAAACAGGAGACCTAAAAACGTTTCAGGGATGCCTTAGCTCTCTTAACAAGAATGAATTACCATCCCTGAAATTATTATTTTTCGGGATTATTTTAATTCTTCTATGGAATTGAAAACTTGCGTTTAGAAGAGGAGCAGGAGTTTTATGATGATATCAACATGAACATTTTTATTTTGTAGACAAACTTGGAAGATAATTGACCGATTTGATAGGAAAGTCATATGTTTTTAATTAAATGAACGCAGCTTTTATTTAGTTGTAATTAGAGTAAATTTTAGAGTAAGCCTTGATAAAGACAAAGTAAAGACCTTACTATCAACGATCAAGGATAAACAATTGAAATGATACAAAACGATATCGGATAAAATATTGCATGCCTTCTCAAGGGACTCTAAAAATTAAACATGAGACCGAATTGTCAGAATTCTCGATAACTGATGAACTGCCTATTAAGTATCTCGAAGACCCGTGTTCTCTACTTCCTCTCCTTAAAAAGACCCTCACACAAAAAAAATATTAGCACGGAATTAAGGATCAAAGTTGGTTTCGCAATGATAAGACTGCCAAGTTAAAAAAAAAATTGTGATATGTAAATTGATTTGGGTTGAGTCGTAGCCTGTTGTAAGACCGGGAACACTCCGTTATAAAACAAGATAATTTACCGACTGAAAAACTCGGAATTGTCAAGTATTATAATCATGATCCGACAGCCATTCAGCGGGCAGACCAATCAGCGTAATTTGTACTACACCTGCTATGCTAACATTTATCACATTATACACGGCGCGGCGTCCTAAATCACATAGTACATGCGGAAAACATTTAAATCTATATCGCATCAAATAAAACTTTTTTAAAACCTTTAAAAAACTTTTCTAGAATTAAAGGGTAAAAAGAAACTTTTGAATCCGGGTTTTGGCTTCGACCAAAGCTTCAACGGAAGCGGAAATATTTTGACCATCTGAAAAATAGGCCAAATTTATGTTATTTCAATAGAAGTTTCACTAGGGCCCAGTGCCCAGGTAAATGTAATGGGCGAACGAGGTTTATAGGTGAAACAAGATAATAGGTACAGGTACTAGTCCATGTTTGATATTCATAGGTAATTATTTCCATAAATTATTACTCGGTGCAGATTACTTCCGTTATCTTTAATCTTTATTCGTGATCGCTATCAGTATGTATCTAAAATATTATGATCTTGCAAACAATCTTATACATACTATTTAGATACTTACCTATTCTTAGCTCAACATTGGAGGGGACCCCACCACTTTCCCAACGGCGTTATAAGGAAACATATGGTTTCCTCCTTCACCGCACACGTCAAGACTCTACTTTTTTTTTGAACGAAGCTACATTTAATTGAACGACTCTAGACCCTCCAATGTCCAAGCATACGGGGTTAGTAAGTAGTATGCAAGTACTTACATTAACACTATATAAAAGATAAATAAAAGTAGCAGCCCTTGGAATAATTCTTCTGAAATCTATAGAGAAAAATATATACAGATAAAGGTGTTAGTAGATAAAAAAAATAAGAGCTGCGTCCGGTTGAGGAGACCTGGAAAAGAGAAATAACGAAAAAGTAACAGTAATAATATAATGCAAGTATTTGCAATAATAGCTGAGAGAAGATAAAATGCATAAAAATAAAATATACAGAGAAGGTATTCCACAAACCACCAGGCAGCCCCAATGACAATGTGCATGACTATCGGCCCAACCGCAGACGAAACCCGGAGTCCGCGCCCTTTAGCCGACTCCCCGATTTTGCCACAAAGAAATATATATGGGAAAGAAGAGAAAGTTTCAGAAGACTCTGGGGAAAAGATGAGCATCGGGTTGTCGGAGGGGGGGCGGAAGGACGTCGAGACCACGCGGCTGTTCCTCAGGCCTACGCATGTCATTGGGGGAGGCGCGGGAGGATCGCGGAAAAACCGCTCCAGTATGTGTTCGCCTGGCTGTATGCACGGACAGGGTCTATCCCACCCCCTTTTATGGGGTGACGACGATACATAATATGTACAGTTCAGCTGAGCCATCAAAATATGGAACCAAAGCTAATGTAAAGTAAAAAAAAATGATAAGAGCAATTATATATTAGAACACAATTATTGTATGAGTACAGAAGTTGTAATATATTGGGCGATGGTGGTGATGACACCACCAAGATAGAACATGGCCTGTTGAGGTAAAAGCATAAATCAGTTTTGGCAGAGACATTAGGACTTAACCTATCATGGATGCTTGTAAACGGTGTTAAATTAGAGCTAAAAGAAAATAATTAAAACAAGTAAAGAAATTGTGTCAGTACATAAGTCAAACGTAACCAGTAATTTACGGGTAACAAACTCTCGTCACAACTTCTCGGGCGACTCTGAGAGCAGGCCATCTTTCAACCCAGATCCTAGCAAATTTACGCAGGCACTCGAAATTCACCTTGTTCGAAACCAGATCAGTGTTCCACACTGGTCTAATCGGTACATCCAAACCGTCTAGCATTTCCTCTCTAGCATCCATCATTATCTCACAGTGCCACAGAATGTGCTCGGCCGACTGGTTGGTGCAACCGCACGCGCAGTTGGGATGAGGGGACAGGGAGAGGGTATGAAGTCTCCCCCTGAACTCCCCATGACCAGACAAGAGTTGGGTCACGTAGTGGTCCAGTTTTAGGAAGGCCCCTTCCATTCTCACTTCAACTGATGGGAAGAAGGAGAAGGTCCATCTTCCCAAATTCGACCTATCCCAACGGAGCTGCCACTCCTGGAGCGACAGCTCCCTCATTGAACGAAACAGACCAGGGAGAGTCCCCGGACCACCCGGAGTTAAAACTACACCAAGATGATCTCTTTACATTGCGCAAAAACTAATAATTAAAATAATATTAAAAAAATCATTTCTATATCCATCTGAACTCATATTCAAAGAATTTAAAGTCAGAAAATTAAATACTCTCTTCCTGTATCATTCAACCTTACAAGTTTACAAAGAGGATATCCTAAACAAATCCATACCCTTCAAAAACACAGTAAATTTTAGGCAAAAATACACGTTACCAATTCCCATTTGTAAAAAAACTTTGGGTCAACAAAACTATAAATACTTAGGAACAAATTTCTTTAATAAATTACCAGAAAATATAAGATCCCTTAAGGACAGTTACAAAAATTTCAAAACACAATTAAAAAAATATACTGAAAACCTTAACTAAAAAAAATAAATAATAAATAATAATTAAAAAAATATATACATATACACACATATGTTTCTCTTATTCTTAATACATACTAAATTAAAAAAAAAAAAAATCAAAATAACCTAACAAATAATACTTCCTCCCATACACACAAGCATTTGCTTATTATGGGAGAACATTTAAAAAAAATATGTATATTTGTATTTAATAATTGTATTAAGTTTTTTTAATTTTTTTATATACTTTCATTATATTTATGTATCTATTGTATGTACTGTACCAAAAAAATAAAAAAATTTCAATAAAAAAAAAATTTAAAAAAATGAGTTGCCGGGGTTCTTCTGGTCAGCTTCTGCTTCGTAATCACCTCCCTGATTTCAAGATCGATTGGTAATAAACCGGCTAAAACAGGCAAAGCGTCCGAAGCAACGGTTCTATACGCACCGGATAGTGCCAACAGAGGCGTACGTTGGCCCCTCTTGAGAGCCAAGAGTATGAGCGAATTATCCTAGCGTTGCTCCCAAACAGATGCAGCATATGAAACTTGCGCCACATATACACATCTGTATAGAATTCGCAACGCCGGATTTCGCAATCCCCACTTAGCTGTGGAGAGTCTCCTTAGCTTCAAAAAGAGAGCCTTAGCCTTGCTGGATACATCCTTGACGTGAGCCAGAAAAGAGGACGATCGATCTAGTGTAACGCCTAAGTATTTTACATTATCGAAAAAACGGATGTTGGACTCTCTCATTTTGATGGTCGGGTTTCTGTTTCTGCTGAGATAACCCTTCATCAGGAGACCCCTGGTCTTGTGGGGAGCAAAGGTAATTTTGTTTCTTTTTCCAAAATCCAGGAACATCTGCAAACCTTCACTGCCTTTCTTTTCCACTTCCTTTCTACTGTCCCCAGAGACCAGATACACTTTGTCATCAGCGTAATCGACAGAGATACATCCTTCAGGCAAGGGTAACCTGGAGGAGTCATCGAAGGCGATATTCCACAGGTCAGGACCAAGAATGGAGCCCTGCGGGCATCCCATGTCTGCTTCCCGCTGGATGCAAAAGTCACCAAATGAGATTGTAATAGTTCTGTCTGACAGATGGTCATCGATGACTTTAAACAGAAGTTTGGAACACTGCCTGTTTTTCACCTTCGTTAGTTAATTAGCTCATTAGTGGAGGTAATCCACCTCTTACCCGCCCTGGTATAAGTAACTGATGGTTACTCCGTCAAGGCTCTCGCAAGATTCTAATTTTTTGATTAAACGAAGCTACATTTATTTATTTTGAACGAATCTAGACCTCCAATATCCATGCATACGTTGTTAGTAAGCAGTATGCAAGTGCTTAACAGGAAAAACAAAATGCAAAAAAATAGGTTAGTAGGACAAAGATAAATTAAACAGGGCAAAAGAAAAACTCATTCATGAGACTCCATGACGCGGCATTGCATCTGTAAAAAACCTGCAAGCACCTGCATAAAATAGAGAACATAAGAAATACAGTAAATCTCAAATCAATTGGCAAGTACCAACAAAAAATGTGAATGGCTTTCGGTCTGACCATAAACTACACTTAGCTTCCGTGTCCCTTAGCCAACCACTCAGTGAATCCTCAAAGAATGTTAACTGAATATTTGGGGTAAAATACCCGAAGACTAAAAGAAAATTCAGCGTTGGGTAGTCAGAGGCAGGACAAAGGACAGTCAAGGTCGTCTGATCAAACCTCAAGCCTACATGTCATTGGGGGAGGCGCAGACAGATTTGAGAAGGATCTGCAAAATCAATAATGTAACTAAAGATGAAGCAGGGACGAGGTCCAGCACACCCCCATATGGGGATAGGGAAAAAAATAAAAAAAATAAAAATAAAATTTTGGAGTTCAATTTATCCAAAAAACATTGAAATAGTTAAAGACAAACAAAACAAAACAAGGAACATGACATTACTTAAAAGGTAGAGTTAGCTCAACAGGTTATAATTAAATGTAGTAAATCAATCACCCATCGAATAGTATAACTAGTCTTGCGTCTGCGTGGTTGAATTTCAGAACCCGCCTTCGAGTGCATGTCTGACGCCACGCCGTACGTGCCGAGCCACTAATAACATCTGTGTACGTGGAATTTCAAACAAAGCTACCGTTGTAATTCGGTTTCAAATTCAAAAATTCGTCGCAACATTTCGCCACTTCCGTCGGAAGCCGGTCGGATGGGGACGTGCCCCTCCTAGACTCCAGGTATAACTCTCAATTTGGTAGGCGGGAATGGGTACCGCCACCCTGAGAACCTTAATTGGATAACCAACACCTCTGCCATAGGTCACCCCAAGTGGTTCGCTGCGTTTGGTGATTTAGAAGGGGTGCCCGGGTTCATGGGGTGAGGTTTATCTAGATCTTGGAGGTGGATGACCAGGACACACTGAACCCCAGATTCCTACCCACCTCTTAAACCCTTTTCCTTCCCAGAACTCTCCTCTCCTTCCTTTACTTAAAAATCCTCCACACAGCAACCTCAAAGATGACATAGGCCCCGAGGGAAATTATTTTCCTCATGGCCTCATGCAAAAAAAATAAATAAATAACTGCTACGAATTTGTGAATAAAGCGGCTATGCATACATTCATATGACGTCATTTGACGGTCATATGGGGCGTGGCCTTACTGCAGACACATACAAAATGTGCAAGGCCACACTCCCATTGGCAATTTTCGTAGTAATGTGTAAGCAAATGTTTATATTCTCGGTCGGAGCAGACCCTGCTTTATCGTCAAGTGCTGAATAATGATGTTTCTGACTGTTGATATAAAGTCATATCTACCGCGATGAAATAAACTGGATTTAATGAATTAGCCACTGCTACGCATGAAAATCTATTTATTTTTTGTTTAAAATTCCCTCAGGGCAGACGCGAAAAAATTATTTTGAAAATGTCAATTCCACTAGAAGTAAGGGAATACAACACACTTTTAGCATTCAGATGTAAGCATGTTATTAATATAACGTAGTTGGGAGGCTCCTTGAATAGATCTCCAACTTTCCATTTCACCGCCATACATAATGTGGACCTCCAAGCCTCAAGCTTCCAACCTCCTGACACTTTTATAAGCCTGCAAATAGAATATTGGCATTTTACAGGCGGATTTAGTCGGCGCCGGCGGTTTAACACGACCAAGAAAGCCGTGACAAGAGATTTATACTCATATTATTCACGGTTCCCAGTGGTAAAGTGTATACCATTTATCTCCCAATGGCGCGTTTTCTCAAACTATCTGCTGGAAACACGAGTCTTATCTTAACCATCTTGTGAAATAAATCTTGCTTTAAAAGAATCGAGAAAACCATACAGGGCGGCGCAGAAATAAATTATATTACAATAAAAAATACATATAAATTTGTTGTAGACCACTTTTATTTTATACACACTCGGCCGGTTTCGGAAGCACCCTTCCTTCGTCAGGAGAATATTATAACTAGGTACTCGTATTATAACAGTTATAATATTCTCCTGACGAAGGAAGGGTGCTTCCGAAACCGGCCGAAAGTGTATAAAATAAAAGTGGTCTACAACAAATTTATATGTGTTTTTTATTGTGAATTATGGCGAGCCACAAAGTTAATGCTTTTTACAAATGTAAATTATATTATCTATGGTGAAGCTATTTGGGAAAAATTATTTATTTCATTTGAAAATATGACTACCTTAGGACTAAAAGATAAATTAATTTGGTTATTCAAAATACTAGAGTTATTATTTAGGGATTTCCTAATTTCAAGTGCTTAATAATATTTTTTTGCTTTTATTGTTACGGTAAAGAATTTTAACCCCCGTGGCCTTATTTAAAGAAAATTTCTGTTCTATTCTTTTAGTAAGGGCGCAGGGGTTAAAATTCTTCACTGTAACAATAAAAGTAAAAAAAAAATAGATAAGGGAACGTACACATACTACGTGACCAACTTTTTGCAATTTTTAACCCCCCACCCCCCCCCCCCCGGTGACTAAAATCTAAGCCCCCGCTGCTCATTTGTACCAAGCGTGGTTTTTGAAGACCCCCCCAACAGGTCACGTAGTATGTACGTTCCCTAACTTAGAAGCACTTGAAATTAGAAAATCCCCAAATAATAGCATAATAACTCTAGTATTTTGAATAACCAAATTCATTAATCTTTTAGTCCTATTCTAGACATTTTTCCAATAAACCGTAATTACCCCTTCCCCGTAGTTCATAAAGTTAAAGTTATTGCAAATTATTTATTTTTTGGTACCTTTAAATACACAGAATTAAACATTTTCCTACTCACCTACCAATATGATTAAAATTTACAATGAGGCTGTAGAAAACAATATGTAAACTAATACGTGTTTTCAAAAAAGACGAGAAATTCTCTTTTGTAATTTCTTTCGGTGCAATTAAAAATATCTGATTACCCAAGGAACGTACCAATTTTTTGCAATTTTTAACCCCCCCCCCGGTGACCAAAATCCTAAGCAAACTGCCACTCATTTGTACCAAGCGTGACATTTTGAAGACCCCCCCCGAAGAGGTCACGTAGTATGGGTACGTTCCCTAAGTTGTATGTTTGGTACAAGAAAGTTTATAAAAGAATTGGTAAGTATTGACACTATCCGTTGCAGTGAAATATATTTTTAGTTCAGATGATTCTCTGATGAACGCGAAATGATATAATTTATAATAATGCAGGGCTGCCAAAAATTTCCATTCCATGGACATGTGATTTATTTGTTTATTTTATATGTTTCTACTAATTGAATACTGCCCAATTAAGTAATACATATTGCACATGATGATTAAAATTAAATTAAATACATGTTTTACACAAATTAAAATAATTTGGAATTTTGGAAGAAAGTTTTGAGAAACTAAAATTCATGCGTCTAATGTGAGAATTGTGAAAAACCTTAATAATTAAGAGATACCTTTGGAAAAGGGTCTAGCCATTGGCTGATTTTAGATTTATTATTGAAAGAATGTGAAAAATAAAATAAACTAAGCGTCGAACTAGGAATCTCTACTTTATCGGGGGGAGTAACGTATGTATCTGCTACCAACTGTAGATACTACCTGAACCAATTAATTCAACGTTATTTTAATCAATCTTGTAGTTATTGAAAAGAAACAACTTTTCCGACATTGCATTCAAAACGCAGCTGTAATGCCATGCTTGACTAATTTTTTGAAACACACTGTAGGTTCGTGTCAATAATCTTAAGATTTCCTCTGATGTATATAATTAATGACGAAAATAAGCAATTCAGGCTGTAACGAACCATAATGGTAACTGTTTAATTATTTAGCAAATATTTTTTATAATCGAGATAACATAAGTAGCATCAAAAATTCTTTACGATCAGATTTTATATTAGCGTCGTAAATTATTTAAATTAATTGTTAGGTATTTAACTGATTGTCGCAACTGGCTATAAATCTGACAGGTATATAAATCGAAGGATATAGAAATCGGAGAACAACATATGACATTAAACGAATTGAACAAAAATGCGTTTCTGTTTTTCAGAATTCTCTCATCAAATCGATGTTTACTTTGCACAATTTGAAGGGTGTTTACTTTACACATTATTTATTACATTCATGATTCGTTTTGGTTTCTCAATTTGGGAGGTGGGAATGGGTACCGCCCCCCCCCCGGGAACCTTTATTGGATAACCAACACCGCTACCATAGGTCACTCCAAGTGGTTCGCGATGAGGTTTCTAGGTCTTAGAGGTGGATGACCAGGACACACTGAACCCCATAACATATTCCTACCTACCCCGTAAACCCTTTTCCTTCCCAGAACTCTCCTCTCCTTCATTTCCCTAAAAAAAAACTCCACATAGCATCCCCAAAGATGACATAGGCCCTCAGGGAAATTATTTTCCTTAGGGCCTCCTATGTGGAGCTCATGTAAAAAAAAATTATTTGTATTGAATTGTGATAATTGTAAACGTAGTTTGTAACTTTGTTTTTGTGATTTTTATAGTTGCCCATTATTTGACCACTGTACACAGGTTTGTGGGTACCATTACAAGCTCACTTAAATAATTAAAAAAAATAAAGTGACGTGTAATTAAATTATTTGGATAGTGAGGTTTTCGTGAAATTACCTCAAAGGCTGATTGGATGATTGTTTACTTCAATCGCCTAGCCTAGAGTAAAGTTACGAAAACCGGAAGGTCGTAGGTGTTTTAATGGAGTCACAAGACCTTCAAAATACACATAGTCATGTTGTTTATTGGGGACTACCTAGGTCGGGGGTCGGCAAACTTTCAAGTAAGAAGAGCCAATTTGTCAAAGAAACAGGTTAACAAATATATCAGAGACATACTCGTATTATAACGGGACGGGAGGGGGGATTGTGGTAAATGTGGTGGAACGTTAATTACGATTTGCTTCGTGTTATCTACATTCTTACTGTAATATCACACTTCTGCCCAATTAAAAGTTTCTATAAATAGACTCGCACTACACATATAACACTGATGCTAATCGAGCCGAAGTTCGTTCGGCGGCTCCATCTCATAAGGCTGGTTGAGTAGATGTGAAATTGCAATTGATGTCTATGCAAAGAGCCGCATGCCGCTCGCGAGCCGCAAATTTGGATCCCTGACCCGGGTCATAATGTTCTTATTATGGGTAGAATGCACAAGCATCTATCTATCCAAGTAATCAAATAGTACTTAAGTTGAACAGACAATATTAATTCCTCAGATCAAAATAATGATTATTTTGGGAATCTGAATGAATTAACCATCATCTTATCTTCAATCTCATTAATGGTTTTTTTTCCCCAAATCGACAAAGTGGATATTATTTCCCAATGTCCAAAACAAATCTGTAGATTTATTGCACTTACACAGTTGTTTATCTATCCATCTGATGAAATCTGTTTGCATTCTGCGCAAGTCAGCTATCATTTTACAGCATCTGACTAAGATCATCTTACTTTGGTTTAATTTAGTCGTAAAGTCGAAGAATAGTGTCCATGTTTTCTTGAGCGATCTTTGTGAAAACGCCGACAAAGATTATCATAAATTAGTATCTTCAATATCGACTAGTATTTAAAACATAGTTTCAGTAATTAAAGTATACCTATTAATTGCTATTTTAATTTAATTTAGTTTCAGTAATTAAAGTAAACCTGTTAATTGCTATTTTAATTTAATTTAGTTTTAGTAATTAAAGTAAACCTGTTAATTGCTATTTTAATTTAATTTAGTTTTAGTAATTAAAGTATACCTGTTAATTGCTATTTTAATTTAATTTAGTTTTAGTAATTAAAGTATACCTGTTAATTGCTATTTTAATTTAATTTAGTTTTAGTAATTAAAGTATACCTGTTAATTGCTATTTTAATTTAATTGCTCGGAGATTTAAAAGGCTGTTCTGCAGCAATTATAATATTAAAAACATCGATTTTAAAAAATAAAGCATAGCGGTATCACTAAACTTTCGATTAGATACTCGTAACCCAGAAAATAGTCAGAAATGTCTCCAGGCCTAGAGCAAGCACATTGCTCGCCTCGAGAACAACCGGTGACTGATTTTTTTAACATTAACTCCACACAGAAGGCCTTGAAGAAAGTAATTTCCCTCAGGGCCTATGACATCTTTGGGGATACTATGTGGAGGGTTTTTTTTGGGAGGGTGGAGTGAACCTGGGTCTTGAAAGACCCATGTTGTAGGAGGGAGGAAACGCAAAGGACTCAAGGACGAGTCGTGGAAATTACCGGTTTTCATGTGACAAAAGTCAACTGTGCATATATATTTAGTTCCTCAAACCATCATCCATTAAAATAATGGTAGAATAAGGACAGCATTCCCACTTCATGCATTAGATTTATAACATCGAAAATTACTTGTAGAACTTCTTGATAAGCAGTCCATATGCATAACCCAGTGAACACAAAACGTGGCTATGATTTAGCTCTCCGAAAAAGAACTTCGCTGTTTAGTTTTTTAGAGTAGTTGTTTCTTTGATCATTCGTTGCTAAGGGCTCATTTCTGCAAATCGTTATAATTATGTTTTCTAATTTTAGTGTTTGACGTAATTACAGTCCAAGCAAATTATCTGAAGGGTCCTCAATAACAATTTACAAAATTCTAGCATTGGGATGCAGTCAACCACCAAAGAAGAATTGGTGTTTGTAGACCCTAGTAAAACAAACATAATATTAAACCCCATTATTAGTCAAATCCATTCGAGCGAAATTAAAAAAAAAAAAAGCTGAACGAAAATTTTTTTATTTATGATATCCATTTAAAATGCTGTTTCTTTTCGTTTTCACCTCACGGAATTCCTTAATCGTGAATATCTTAATTTATAACCGTCATCAATAAAGATGCAACAAAAATGGCCATCGCTTACTTTAATGGACGTATCAATAATACGAAGGTTATTATGAAAAAGCTCTCGAAAGACTATCATAAATAATATTACCATAACTCCATGTCAAGCAGACTTATAGTATAGGCTTGCAAAATATTAAATTCCGTTTACATTTTATATATTTACACTAAAATGCATTGATCTTATGATGTTTTTTATCTGCTTGCTGAAATGTTTCGATGTTGGAAACATCGATGAATTGGCACGTATTGGTGAATTTTTATTTTTTTGGTCATGAAAATATTCGAAAACAACAGTCCTATCCTATCCTAGTCCTGTCAAAAATTTCCGTATATATACGTATATGATCGAAGTAAAAATGTATTATGATAATATATAATTTTTTGAAGTGAAATTTCTTTAGCGCCGTTAGTGACTTGAAATTCGGGTGAAACGGAAATGCGTCACGACTCAGTTCTACACAAATCCTCGTTTCTAATAAAATGCGGTAAATTCGCACCTCAGCGCGTGCCTTTCACAGCGTAGTTAGCAAGGTGCCTGACAAGTCTCAGCGGCCAGAGAGACAGACATCAAGCGAACGGTGGTTCGAATCCTACGAAATCCGAAAAAAAAACATTTTTATTTTGTGAAATCAATATCCAATCTTCAAACCACTTTAAAAAAACAAACAAAAGAAAAGAAAGCGACATCTAGCGACTTTCTATTTTCACTTCTACCGCGTGTGAATTACATTTGATTTTTTTTAAACGTGTCGTAACTAACACCCACATCAAGGTATTAAATGTAGTAGTTTATTTTGCGAAGCCTCGTTTAATTAATGCAAAGAAAGGAAAATTTAAAACATTACATGAAATGGCTGAAGCTCTGCTTAGTGGCTAATAAAGAACATTTACAAACTCAAACCATCGTTTTCCTCCTCTCCTACATTATTTTATTTTCATATATATATTATATCACAATTTGAGGTTGCAATAGTTGCATTAGTTCCGCGCAATTAAAACACTTCGTTGTATCACACACCTACTTAAAAGATGAAGGGTCATGTCATAACACACCCTTGATGGGATATTAAAAAAAGCTACGTAAAATTTTTCATAAGCCATTTATTATTCAATGAAAAGAGCTGTCAATTTTGATATTGGATAACCCTATTGGTAAAAGAGTTTGACTTGCATTGAAACTTACTTTCGTTTCAAAGTATTTATTATATTTCCGACTCCATTACAAATTTCAAAGTTATAGTCAATAATATACTTACATCATTATTTTCTAATCATACGGAAGTATTTCAGTAAATTCCTGGCTTTCGGCCACCTGGCTCATCTCGCTAATATTTAGTATTATTTATTTCGACATGTGTAGTATCTTAGAGTCCATTTTGTTGTTTGATATCATTGATTTAAATAAGTATTGACATGTTATTTGGAAGCCAATAATCAAGTCGTTCTGAACACCTTTATGAGAAATCGCCTTTTAATTCGGCAATTAATCAAACGTTGCAGGCATGCACGTAACGATTAACAGCGGGTTTCTGGAGGTATAGTTATAATGTACGGAACAACTTTTACAATTATTATTACCTTTGATATTTAATCAATGCAACTTTGGAAAAAAGCCCAATCAGGTACAGGTGGCATGTAGTTGGTAAATCTTTTTATCCATTGTTGGTTCAATATGGGAGATAATCATTGGTTGCTATAGAAATAAATTGCACATGTGAGATTTTTTTATTTATTTTTTTATTTGACGCAATAAATTTACACATTTTAAAACATTATATCATAAAGTGAGCCTCACTATACCTCATGGGTACTTTACCCAAACTGAGCCCCCATAATAACAAATCAAGCTAAAGCTTATTATCATGGCATATAAAACCTAACCTAATTTATTTACTAAGTACCAACCTACAGAAGTGTAGAATTTGCTCTGATACGAAGCCAAAATTAAGACTCTGGGTTTACGTGATGAGCGGCTGAGCGTTAAAAGTTTTCTCCCTTTGGACCTGGGAGGTTACGAAATCAATTAATGTAAGGGAACGTGTGTCTTAATGTGTGACAGAGACTACTGAGTGAGAATGAGAAAGTATGACAGTGAATATGCAATAAAAGCATGATATCTGTGTTTCCAGTCTCGTATTTCCTTCCAAGCTTGTAACTTTATGTCGGAGAACGGATAAAACAGTGTATAATCTATCCACAAGATTCATTAATTCTAGCTTCCAATAAGAAAATTTAATTGGTGATCGATGGCCATATTTTAAAACGAGCAAATCACTACAGAAAATAGTTTAAAAAATAACTCTCTTGAATATATTCCGTCAGTGTCAGATCGAAACGTGAATTCTTAAATGGCTAAAACAAGGTTCATTAGAAACCTGAACAACGAAGAATTTCTACTAGTTTTTTTCCTCCTTCTACTCGATGATTCCCTACCACCATACACCAACCCTTATTTAGGGTTACCATAGTCTCACAGTCTACGAATAGTGGGGAAATTTCATGATCTCACAAAAGAAAAGAGTAAATTGAAGTACGTAAAGGAGACGCATAGAGTTAGAAACAATGACTAAGTTAACGTCACTTCAAATAAGCAAAAAAAATCGTGTTAAATTATTCTGCAATTCCGTTAATCAATAGAAGAGGGGAATTTAAGCGGTCGGTTAACGCTATTCGTCGAGTAGAGTAATTACAAGTATATTATTATCGATTTCACCACCGCTGAGCAACGCAATCCATCACGAAAATATCTGTCTTTAAAGCAATATTTAACAACAAACTCAACAGCACACACAGCTTTTATTTAGATGAATGAATAAATTTTTCTTTCGATTTCCATGTTGCAAATTCTCAATTATAATCCGTGAACACTTTTCAATATTTTCTTTTTTTTGCATTAGCTCCATGAGGAAAAAAAATCCTCGGGGTCCGGCTGGAGAGGTCTAGGTTAGATCTCCCTTAACCAGTATCTCCCGATCCGGCCTGCCACGCAGTAGGTTGGGAAACCCTTTCACCGCCAAGACCTAGACAAACCCCACCCCCATGTACCCGGGCACCCCTGCGAACCACTTGGGGTAACCTACGGCAGGGGTGTTGGTTATCCAATAAAAGGTTCCCGGAGCGGCGGTACCTATATCCGCCTCCCAAATTGATCACAGCCAAATAAGTGTCTTAGTCGACTAAATTAGATAAACACATAAACAGCACACAGGGTTTAAGGTTGGCCTACCGTTCACCAATTACAAATCACAAATTTGAATAATCAAATCAAAATTTTCTTTGGATTGTGGATTCTTTCGTAATCCTCTAAATAGTTAGGCCTTTTTCAAATACCCTCTAAATTCTTGTCTAACTATCTAATATTGTGGATCATTTGGCCTTATTACTATCATCATTCGATAATTATATTTAATTTTTAGAATTTAAGTTTCATTAGGAGTGTTCTCAAGGGAAATGTCTATGAAACCAGAACCTCCAGATAAGAAAATTTTCCGAATAAACTACCATGGCAGGTGAGGCAGGTAGTACGTGGGTATCGATCTCTTCTCTCACCTCAGAGCATGATTTTCAATTTCCACCCCCTCCCGAGTGACAGAATGACAGGGCCGTTCGCCTCCTCTCCCGGTGACGTATTACGTACGGGGGTGGGCTGAGAGGGATGATAAACAATCGCGGCTCATTTATTATCTGTCTGTAACGTGACAGGCGGGTGGCAGATGTCGTTTGTCATTTACCGGCGGACTTCCCCTTTCGCGGGAAGATGGGGGCGAAGCAGGGGCTATAGATCTTTCAAATATATTACCTTATAATGTAACTTTAATTTTAATCCAATTTTACTTGCGATGCTTTCGTACGGCATCATACAGCAAATAGCATTAACAAATACCTACATTGGTATTTTAAAATTTTTATAAAATTAAAAAACAAACCCAGTGGCAAAGTGATAGGAGTGTAATTTTATACGGCAGAGTAGAGACCAGGGCTCAGGATTATGGGAAAGGTATTTTTCTGTCAAGTAGGTGAGAAATCAGAAAATAAAAGAAGATGAATCTTATAAAACTATATTGTATGCAATAAAAAATCAAACATGAGAGTGCAAATTTAAAAAATACAAAGCAATAACATACCAGATGGACTCCTGAAAAAAATGGGATTTACATATCCACTAAAAATAATACCGTACACGGACTTCTCGTGTTACGTAAAAAACACCCCGCGCCTTTTTAAGATAAGATCGACTTAAATCCACATGATATAATGAAATTGAAACACTTTTCAAGTGAGTGACTAATTCACGAACAGCTAGCCCATCGCTGCCCGGGAGGAAGTGACCATAAACAAAAAGAGCTTCTCTCTTTCCCAAAAAATTACCAGTCTCAAAAAAAAAACACCATAGACAAAAAAAACCAAATAGGCAAGAACTGCACTAGTCACATAATATTTATGTGACAATATATTATGTTTTTTTTATTCACAATGGTAATTTTTGTTACATATTTTAAAGATTTTATGAATTGTAATAAATATATGCTGTACATATTAATGTGCAACTCGTTCCAGTGCAAGATTCCTTGAGTATGGCCCTAGTGAGAGAGCTCGACAGAAATTCAGAGGTGCTTCTAACGGTACCACGTTTAGTGATGCTATTCTAATATCAATAGTCAGGTTTTTCCAATACGAGTTCTGTCGCGACCAATGTCGTTACATGAGAGAGATGTGGACAGTAAATCTGAATTTTGCGATAACAAGACAATTGACTGCGTTTTTAACTCAATCACTGGAAATGGCAAATGGAAGGATAAGTCCCTACCTTTTGATGGGTACATCCACTGTTTCTGGACCGATCTTTGTGATAGCTGCACCTCACTTCAATAACTCCACAACTTGTTCACAATTACCGATACTTTGGGGTTTATTAATTAGTATTTTATGCGATTAATAGCGAGATTTCAATGGCGAGATGTTACCGACGTCATTGCGATTTTTCAACTTATACAAGTAGGTAATTTTAAAATTTGGTGCTAATATTGTAGATGGGTTCCACGTAGGTATGAAAACATCTTCTTTTCCTTTTATAGTGTCATTCAAGGAAAGGAGGAAGACA
The DNA here is from genome assembly GCA_929108145.2 of Limnephilus rhombicus. NCBI lineage: Eukaryota > Metazoa > Arthropoda > Insecta > Trichoptera > Limnephilidae > Limnephilus > Limnephilus rhombicus. Next base: position 29,417,276 of record OV815278.1, read on the forward strand.
AAGCAATAAATTAACAATGTTTCAGAACTAAACTAGTTCCTATTCCCCTTTACACAATTTACACTGTGTACTCTTTTTTTCTTTCGTAGTGATTTTGGAACTAACCAAGTTATCGGAGACCAGCTTTACATTCATAGTATCAAATTATTCTTACACCAGACAGTCTTGAGTGCTATTGCCTTCCGAGGGGAATAAAGCCAAACAAATTTTTAAAATTATTATTTTACCTATCTCAAACTATTTTGAGGTCTAGACTGAATCATAACTCATAACCCTAATAATGTCCTCGTCACATTCTAGTCTCCAGGGCCACAGGTTAGTGCAGTCAGACTGTGATTGATGATACAACCTTCCTTCCTCTCCCTACTCCCTTCACGGGAGGGTGGCTTCACCCCCCGCTGTCTGAGGGAACCCGCATCCCTTGAGGTGACGCGGCAGAAGGGGTGTAACGTGTAACATAATCATGTATATTAAATAGATCAGATTTCACAGATAAGTGAATAATTTACATAATAGCTAAATTCAAACAGATCTGCGCAATTTTACATCGAATGTTCACAAAGAAAGAAATACACTTAGGCAATGACTTGTTCGGAACGGTTCCATGCCAACTCAGAATCATGTCAACTCAGCACTTCTTTGAAAAATCTTTAAAAGCTATGATTTTTTTTTTAAATAGCCCAAAACCATACATTTATCCATTTTTTAATATATTTTTTCCATCACTTTTTTCAAAGAAGATGTTGAGTTGATTTCATTTTGAGTTGCCCGGTCACCTTGGGGACATAGTATAGGAACTTATTTTTTTTATTTACTTACTTTTAACTTCACTTAACATAATATTAATAATTTAGCTAATAAAATTGTTATATTTTTGAATGTAGCTATTACTTTGTGGTTATCCATTATAGAAAAATGAAACAATGCAACTTTGTGTAAACCACTTATAAAATGTGCAAATCCGACCGGTTTCGGAACAAACGTTCCTTCGTCAGGGAAAGCTTATACTAATTTGACAGTTTAGAACAATGTTTTATTATGGTAGGGGTGGAGCCGTTGCTAGTTATTAATGTAGATTGGGTGGGTAGGTATTAATGTAGAATGGGTGGGTAGGGGAACAAATCCATGATTGGGCTATATGACAATATTTTTTGTTTGTTGATAATAGATTCATCATTTTTAAGGGTTTTTTTAATTTCCAAAGCTTCTAAGTTATCTAAACGTTTTCCTTTATGATTAATATGAAGAATATTTATCCCTGTGTTTTTTTTTTCAAAACTATGGTTATTTTCAATGATATGGTTAGCGAACTCAGAAAAATTATTATTATTAAGACACCTTAAATGTTCTTTGATTCTGATTTCAAAATTACGAGTTGTTTTTCCAATATAAAATGAGGGACAATAATTTCATTTTAGTTTATATATTCCGGAATTAGTCAATTTATGGTCTTTATTTTTAGTATTTCTCAAAAAAATACCGATATTGTTTCTTGTATAAAACGCTGGTTTAATATTATAAGTCAGTGTATGTTGGCTTGCGATATATGTATATTAAAATCGATTTTATTATTTATAATAGATAAAGTTAAATCCAAAAAGTTTAATTTTTCATTGCCTATTTCTATCGTAAATTTTATTTGATTATGAAAGGAATTTAAAAGGTTAAGAAAGTTGTTGAGTTGACGTTCGGATCCTGTCCAAATGACGAAGATATCATTAAAAAAAATTAATATAATAATAATATTATTTTATATATTTTTTTTTAAATAATTTTTAATATAATTTTTTAATATCATTTAATTTTTTCAATAAAATTGTTGGTCACAGAATCTGGATTGTGTTGAAAAATCATTGTAATATTAATGTCTCGATACAAAACCGTATTATTAGTTTTTAAGAGAGTGGATCACAAAATGATAGCCGATACTATACCCAAGGTTAATGGGAACGCAAGCCAAAATGTGTATATCCTTACTGTGACTTTGTCATCAACGTAATAGGCATAAAAAATGGTTTTCATTTATTTTGTGAATGAATTTAAAAAAAAAAGTAAATCAAGGGAAACTGTCACAGAAAACATTAACCATAATATTCTATTTTTTTAAAGTTGTTCAATTAGAAAAAAAAAAATGTTTTTATTAATTTACACTTATATTTTTTCGTAAAGTAATCAACAGTTTTATTTTAATTCTTATCAAGCCAAACGATAGGAAAAACTTCAATTTATTGCATATAAACCGATTTGTAGTAACGATTAATCGAAAATAGTGATTGGATAAATAGTGATTAGCAAGCTTCGCCTCTCTGCTGATGGTGTTCGAATGAATTATTGTTCATACTTAAATCAATATCACAAAGAATTAATGATTTGTCTCATAATACTGGTGCTCTTTTCACATAAATACCAAGTTTCCAGATCCTAAAAACTTGCAAAAGTAGGCACCTAACGGGACTACGTATTTTTTATGAGCTGGATATATCTGATTTCGAGCGGTATTTTTAACCAATGCTGCCGGAATAACCCCTCGCAACATCTCTGGTAGTAACAATAACTATAACCAATCAACATTTCATCATCACCGCCATCAAAACAGGTAATTAAGTGGTAAAAAGAACTGTAAATAGCAGTGTGTGTCAGCTTCTGGCCTTCCGAGCTTCCCAGCCGAAGGTAGTTTTGTGTTCTCCTTTCGCCCTGTCTTAATAATTTACGCCCGGCAGCAAATTAATAACAATTTTTGTTAACTGCCAATTTCTACTTGTTAGCAGATGTTTTCAACCTTGATTGAAGATGAATTCATTTAAAAATTTGTCGTTTTAGGGCAGTTAGTATCAACATAGCTAAGTTACTCTTAATTAAACCTATTACGCAGATACAGACAAATTATATTAAAGAGGACAAGTTTGAATGTATTTGTGAACACCGATATTATCCAAAGTTCCAAAAAAGTATTTTGAACTAGTTTGGAACAAAAGCCTGCAGTCCCCTCTTTCCCCGCAAATTAAAAGATACTGGGTGTGTAGCAGCATATATATTGTTTTTGACTGGTCAGCATTTGAGTGTGCATAGCGCTTGGGTCCCACCCAGTCTTCGCGTGTTCGATTCCTCGGCTGGCTAAGTCCTCCATCATAACACAAGCAACATTTTCGGCTTTCTGTGGTGGTAGTAGGAGATTTTCAAATATTGTTGGGTTATTCGTAACCCGGGAATGTTTGTTTTTCTTTAAAAAAAAAATATATATTTATGTAATGTTATGTGCATAAAATATATTAACAAGTCATTTTAAATTTAGACTCTTGATTCAATTCGACGATGCTCTTTTTAATATATTTTTTGTTTTATTCTTCAGCTTCATAACAAAAACAAAACTATTATTAAATAAAAAAATCAAACCAAATTACCACTATACAAGCAAAAGTCTCTTTAAAACTATTTACCTGTGTTTAATTGAGGTGTCATGGTTAAAAAAACAGTGAGAAAATTATGATACAAAGCTTATGAAAAGTCATATAAAGTCATTAAGTGATAAATAAAACTATTCTAACCTAGTTAATCTGGTTCCTTTGTCATTGCTTTTCATTACTAAGTAAATCACTTTCCAAATGTGCTCTATTTTGTCACGTTCTGTTTGGTCGTATATCCTAATTACGTGAAGCAAGATAAATAAAGAAAAGATACACCGTGTTATCATGAAATTTGCACAACCTTGCTTTTCTAGCCCGATCTAGCAAAACTCGCAGCATCATTTCCACTTTTCAAATATCCCATAAACTGTTTATAAAATAGAAACAAAACACCACTTTGTTTATTCCATATTTTTCAATTGGTCAATAACAACAAAACTCATTTAAAAAATTTTGAACTCGTATTTTTTCATCTCCGGAAATTAGCCAACCGTACGAATAACTCTAGTCTATTGAGCTTTGAAGCAACCCTTAAGCCGCCGCTACCCGAATTTCTACCGATTTCTTACATATCTCCTAAGCTCTTAAAAAATATCTGTTATTTTTGAAGATAATATCTAGACGCGTTCCACGCCGAAACGCAAATTATATTAAATTCCCTCGATAGATAAAAATCGCAAAGCATGTTCCGAAAATTATTATAAACACGTTTGTTTCAGTTATTTTACAAGTTATAGTTGTGAAAAAATTCACAATGTTTCTTCAAATGATACTTAAGATGCCTTTCACGAGATTTTTGCTCTACTTTAAACGAGTCGTGTTTTATTAAACATTTTCACAATTTTCGCATCGATTTTATCGCTTTAAATATTAGTGCGCTCCTCTAACATTCTGTAACATATCTATTTCGTGAGCAGGTACTGCGCAAAGTAGGTACTGTTTATTGTCTATGCATTACTTTTTTTTTCTTCTTTTTTTAACTTTGTTGGTTGACCAAACTGGAAGGAGACCGGAAACGTCATTCGAGGAATCATGGCGGAAGACATTACGTAGTTTTTTGGGGGCGAGAGGAGATTTTTCGGGGCGTTTGGAATTGTTATATGATTTACTAGTGCTATGTAGCCTAGAAAGATTATTTTTATTCGTTATGTGAGTGTGTGACGACTCAAATGGCATTGAAGCCTATTTATTTTGTTTAATCCCTCGTCGGATGCCGTGTGATAGTTTTATCCGCGTGCTGTAGTCAATTTAGAGCGAAATCAACGGGTGATGTAATGCGCGTAAGGATTCCTTTGCTGTTCCTTTGGCCGGTGAGATTTGCTCACGCCGCCTGATGGGTGAGAATCTGCTGTGCCTGTTTTGTTGGGTGGATTCTCTTTATTAATGAAGCGGCTCCTAGACTCTGGCCTGATGGGTGAGAATATGCTGTGCCTGTTTTGTTGGGAGGACTCCCTTTAACCAAGCGGCCCCATGACGTGCTGGACGGTGTTTTGAGGATTGCTGTTGACGATTGGAGGAGAATCACGACGACGGGACGTACGCGCCATAAATAACTAACCGTAATTTTGGTCAACTCTCTCTCTTTCCAAATCTATTGATAGATGCTAAAGGTATTTATGTTTTTTGTTAAGTTTTCTTTGGTTCTATTTCCCTTGCAAAGTGCAATAAAGTTTCTTTTAATTTTCACTAGTAAAATAAGTGCCTCATTTATATGCATGACCTCAAATCCCTATCTCCACTATCCTGAGATGGATATTCTAGTTGCTCTGAGAAGATCAGCTGTCGGATGACAAAGGTATGCTACCTACACAAGATCATATTACAATTCGTAATTACATATCTCTCCATCTTCTTCTTTTTGAGCCCGGATGCGGCGTCTTAAGCCCGCCATGTAAAGCCAATGTCAAAAATTGTCTGCTTTATTTATCTTTCATTCAAACGTCATCAATGCTTGGTGGTATCACGAATTTCATTTCCTCTTTGTTGCAGAATGGCGACTAGCAAATTTTATTTTGTCACTGACGTGTGTACAAAAAACTGTGTAGAAATGTTTACATACGAATTTTTACTTGAAATTACCTAGTAAAATTTTTGCGTTTCTTTGATTTAACCGGAAAAGATATTGAATAAAATTCATTACTTATTTGCACGGAGTTTCTAATACTGCCATATTCCGCATTTTGATTGCAATAAAAATCGTTAAATATTTACATTTACACGAAAGCCATTAACCTTTAATTTATTATACGATTCCTTTATAGAGATCTTGAGATATTACTTCTTATGTTCGCTTGTGACTCCAACATGAAATGTACATAAATATTCATATATAAATGGTCGATAAATCAACGGGAGTGAGATAATGATGATTATTTTCCATTTATGTGTTGACTTTCCGTAGAATTCATCGTAAATCTTGTCGAGTTATATCCGGATGCTTCTTACTAATTATTGCGTATCTTCCTACTTGGAACTTGAAAGCTTATCTGGTTATTAAGGTGAATTCACAATTCATCATCGACGGGAAACAGGGAGGAACGTTAGTTCGAACGGGAAGAGTAATTAAGTTTGATTAGCTGTTGCGATCCGCGCTAGAATATCGCAAATAAAATAATATTTAGCAATGTTACATCCATAATCTATATCATCATTAAGTATACAGGGTGTCCGGGGGTAAAGTGCATTAACTTCAGGAGGTGATTCTACATGATAGTACAAGTAAAAAAGATTAATAACTTTTTTCGAAATTCCAACTTTTAGAGGTAGTTTTGAGGTAAAAAGATATAGTCCGGTGTGTGCGGCCAGATTTATTATTTTCCGCTGTTACGATACGGGCCAATCACAATCGTGTCGGGCGCCCGGCAGGCTCTCAGCAAGTAAGATCGTACCTCACACTAAGGATTTTTAGTAGGTACGTCTTTTTGTATAGGAAAAAAATTTTGGAATTTCGGATAAAGTTGTTAATCTTTTTTACTCCTACCATCATGTAGAATCACCTCCCGAAGTTAATGCACTTTACCCCCGGACACCGTGTATATGTAAGTATAGAGAAAGTTCATACATACACAGCGTTCTCGATTTCCAGCCTCAGGTAACAAAATACCTATAGACATTATGAGTATATCTGTGTTACAATATATATGGATGAATGTGATAATAACCATAAAGTATATTTCATTAAGCGATGTCAGACATAAATTTATTGTAACTTCCAGGCGTGTGTAAGTTCTTAATAGAATGAAGACGCAATAATTTAAAGACTTGATCAACAATGAGTTCTGTTCATGATATGAAGAAACTTATAAGTATAATGAAGGGTGTTTCAATTCTCAACGATAATAAACATTTCGTTAGGGAATATTTTACACCACTAAGCGTGCGATCATGGTCTACACTAGTAGGAGCAAGTACCAAACAATAGTTGAACATTTTATGTAGGTATATTTAATCATTGAAGAAGAAACGTCCTGGTTAGAAGAAAGATCTGGGTTCGAGTCCCCAGTTGCGACCATTGTCTTTTTTCTGTGTCTAATTCTATTTCATATTTTCGTTTAGATTATTATTGTTATATTCTTCTTCAGTGATATATAACGTTGATGGGAATAACCTTCAAAAGTGATAAAAGACACAAAGAAAGTTTTTCTTATAAAAAATTAGGTATGTTTTAATTCAAAATATTGGAATACGTTCATTGAGGGTACCTACACGTTTGCACGAATGTTGGACATTCAGCAAAGGTAGTTTTATTATTGTATTTGGTATCATAATGTCTATTTCAAGCAAATTTCCAATGATCTGTGTTGTATCTAAGTGACCAGATCATGTACGGGTGCACATGTGCTCCATCGAAGCCAGAGTTCAGTCGGCCTCTCAGAACCTGGGCGTACTACAGTACTGTAATAGTTCACAACTGCTGATCCTGTACATATCTCAAGTGCGCCCCACTGTTGAATTTGGCAGCCGCCTCTGGTCCGGAGCCACAAAATACCTGAAAAGAACCCTTGTGAGTGCTAAAAGAGGTGGTCCGTTTAATAGATTCCCTATCTTTGGAGCACAGGCGTCATGTAGGTATGCTGTCCTTGTCCTACCGGTATTCCGATGGAAGATGCTAGGACCTAGCGTCATTGATCCCTTCGGCACCGGTGCATAGTCGGGAAACACGCCAAACGCTCGCCCAGCTCGGCTGTGGAATGATTTGTCGGCCAATGTTTCCTCCCACATACCTATAACAATTTCACTTCTTCCTCTCCTCAAAAAGACCCTCCACGTAGCATCTTCAGAGATGACACAGGCCCTGAAGAAAATTATTTTCCTCGGGGCCTCCTGCGTGAAAAAAAAGAAAAATAAATAAAACAGAAACCTTCAGAAAATTAAAGTAAACAATTAAAATTAAAGTGGGAAGACTACGAATCACTATTTTATCAATGTAAAGGATGATTTTTCCATTATTATGTATAAATTCCAGTACACCTTTTCCTGTAAGTACATTTGTTCATCTTATTGGTATTTGTGTTTTCTTCTTCGGGGTCGCTAGATGTCGGTTTCTTTTGTATTTTCTTTGCCTGTTCATTTTGGAATAGTTTGAAGATTGCATATTGATTTTTCAAAAAAAATATATATATTTTGATTTCGTAGGAATTGACCCTTGGTCCGCTAGGGTTCGTCAGGCGCTTTATACCACTAGGCCATAGGTTCTCAACCTTATTTTGCCCACTGCCCCCTTTGAGAATATTATTTTCTAGAGCCTCCTATTTTTTTACTTATGGGGCAGGGGGCTCAACTGACAAGGAATCAATAATTCAATTTTTTTTTAATAATTCGATTAAAAATATTATCAAAAATAATTTCTCGTACCTTTGTGTTTAGCAAGTTAAAAAGCAATTCTTTTGTACACCGGGATAATATTATAAAATATGAAGTAATTTTTCATGTCATCCAATTTAATGTAGATCTGAATTGGAATATGTTATAATATGTTTGCATAAAATATTTACTTCTTACTGTAAGTTTTTTTTGTTTAATTTTATTTATTTGTCCTGATTGGTTGATGATTTAAAAATAAATTACGGTCATACAAGTATGGTCTTATTAAAAAAAAAAATTATCGGTCAGCGAATGGATGAATGTGTTAAAAGATGATTAATTCAACAAAGTGATTATCATACAAACCCGCCATCTGCATCCAGAGCTCAGCATCCACAATCTCCCTCCATGGCCGCGCCACTTTTAATGCCGGTAAATGATTTATCTCAATCTTCCGTGGGCGTAGATTTGAATTATCGATCGGACCCCGAGGAAAAAGTAATACGCATAAATATGAATATTGATTGCTTAATGATACGGTTGTTAAATACGAAAATAATTCAACGATATAAATTATATTGGATATTGAACGTGATTCTAATTGCCAAGTAGTCTGAAAGTACTTTGAACGTGCTTACATAAGTAAGTACCAAGTTATTTTGAAGCAATCAATATTGTAACCATCCCATACAAACAAGAAAAACTTTCTACAAAAAAAAGGTTTAAAAATATTGTTTCAGCTTCAAAAACTTTGTCTTTTTTATCACCGTTTTGATTTTTCGCTCGGGAACCACCGCCTTGGGAACCATTTATTGAATAACTAACCGCCCTGCCACAGTCATCCCAAGTGATTCGCTACGCTTAGTGACTTGAATAGGGGTTCACGTGTTCATAGGATGAAATTTGTCCAGGATGGGCCGGATCGGAAGAGCCACCACTCTCACCACCTAGCAGACCTCTCCAGCTGGACTCTCTCGACCCACCATCGCCTTGCACCAAGATGAGAAGGATGGATTCGTACCCCCTGATTTCTACCCACCTCTCATATGTTTTTGCCTTTTCAGAAATCCCTCCAAATTGATGATCCTCAAATATGACATAGACCATGAGGGATTTTATGCCTCAAGGCTTCCTGTGGGGAGGAACCGTAAAAAAACTACTTGGTTTCTATACCTGACCTATCAACACTGCAATAATTTATTTGTCGCCGATTAGGTAGGTACCTGGATTCCTGAGGTAAACTCACCTTCAATTTATAGATTTTTGGTAGCTTTTTCCAATCAATATGAGCGGTGGCTCAAATACAATTTAGATGTCACACATCCATAAAAGGAATCAATTTTCCTGTACCTATTATGCACTCTATCACATCTGTTAACAATTTATTTTATTTATTTAAGTTTTTATTCCAGCAGGACTGGAAGGACAGTGCAATTTCAGTCGGAGTACATATACCCACTAGAGCACAGAGAAAAAATATTAGAAAACATAAATTAAATTAAAATGCTCAAGAATTATTCTCATAATATGATAATAATAAGATAAATACGAGTATATTACCTCTATTCGTCACTTATGAGTCTTATGACGTATGACCCGTTCGTAATAATTATAGCGTGATTATAAAATTAAACGTCTTAATAATATTTTTCAAGGCTAAATAAAGTTGTGGAGGACTTTCCCCGTTTATCTACCGGTAAATTATTACAGGTAGATAATTTTATTAAAACCTCAGACATCGTGACTAGTATTTTCAAATTATCAGAATAAGACATAATTCCATTTGATTAAACATGGGTAGAAAAAATAAATGAGTTGTAAATACGATACTTTATGTTGAATACATCAGATTTATTTGAATCGTGGTATTAAGTTGGCACTGTGAATAAATCACTCACATTATGCAGTACTTACGAACAATTGCAAATAGTGAACAATATTATTATTGTAAATTATTGTAGACCAGTCAAAATCTATTATATATCGAACAGTATTAATATGGTAACGTCTGCGTAGTTGAATTTCAGAACCCAGCTTCGAGTGCATGTCTGACAACCCCTGTGTACGTGGAATTTCACACAAAGCTACTGTTATAATTCGGTTTCGAATTCAAGAATTCGTCACAAGATGTCGCTACTTCCGTCAGCAAGTCGGATGTGGATGTCTCCACTTAGGAATAACTTCTACGAAATTGTAAATATTTATTTATTTATTACACGCTCTGGTGGGCTTTTCTTATAAAATTTTACAAACTATTTGTGTCTAAGTAAATACTTAAATATAAAGATAATGACAAAAAAGGTTGCTGCAAAACACAAAACAAAATACAAAGATAAAGATGTAAACAGAAACTAAGAATCCTAAACTAAGAACGCATATAATTGAATTTAAAAGATTCTACAAAACAACATAGTAGTAGCAGAGAAGTTATTAGGTAGGTACATTTGGTATTTGTGTCTTAAAGAATAAAAGTAGTAGAATATATAACATTTATACCGAATATGTAATATCTCTCCGGATATGGAAAGATTGACGGTAATACATATTGTAACAAGCGGCTATATATTACATATGGCGTCATTGCTCTGTCTCGGTTACTTTGTCCCGGTAACTAGCTACACTTGATGACATTGGATTTATAAAATGGTCACCAACACTAACTGGGCGAAAAGCCGCTCGCAGGGCCTGGCAGTAAAAACCTGCGGAACGGGTTTTTAACAGTTAGTTATTATTGTAAGAAATGTGATGCTGAAAGTATTTATGAAGGAATATTTGCCTCAGGATCAATTCCTGAAGAAATTAACCGATCTAATGTTAGTAAACTTGAAAAATTACGACCTCTATCCAATGGCATTATAAAAATATAAGACGCGTTATTTTCATACTAATCGAACAAAAATATAGCACGGTTTATGAAAACCCGCTCAAAGAATATTTTTTATAACGTACACAGGCCAGAAGCCACACCCGCTGCCTCAGTACCTTCACTCTAATAATAATAATAATAATATTTGGATGATTTATATAGCGCCGTTTTTGTGAAAAATCACGTCAAGGGCGCTGTACAAACTTATAATACATTTCTAAAATCTAAAAAAACTACAAGCTAGGCAAACAATTATAAACAACTTATGGCTAAAAATTGCATACATCGGTTCATTGACCACTGATACGAAAATATGTGTATGTGTACAATATTTTGACCAATGAACGCGATGCTGCCTAAAATTTAATGAAAACAGGACCATACTTACCTGGGAGGTCGCTTGAAATTAACACTGTATATTGTCCATTTAAAGAAATTTAGATAGAGTTCGCACGCAGAGGACATTATTGTGAACACATGTTATTTAATCCTGAAAAATATTTTAATATTAATATGTAATGTATTTTGACGAGTGTATTTTGGAAAGTAAAAGCAACATGTAAAGGTGGGTGGTGCAGTAGTACCTATAAGGATTTGATCTTTCTAAATGTGATTCGTCAAGAGACAGATTGATGTGTAAGGAATCGAGTAATTCATAATAGTATTTATTCAGCATTTGAACAGGAAGAATAGACATTTCGAATTAAGAATAATTTAATATATCACTGAAGAAGATGATACCAATAAATCTAAACGAAATATGAAAATAAAAAGACACAGAAAAGTAAAAGCAAACGGTCGCAACTGGGACTCGAACCCAGGATCTCTGAGTTTTCCTTATAAAAAATGGAAGAATAATTGATCCATAAAATTATTTGTTACACATTCTACCGACGATAATTTTCAACAAGACTTTCCAATTTCCAAACTTACAAGTTCATACATTACGCAGAATATCATTAAATTATGTAGAATATCATTACTTTATGCATGTATCATTTCATTGCACAGAGTATGGTTACATCACAGATAGCCGAATTAGTATGTTTAATGATTGCCAATTAACATATTATTGAAATTAACGATATTAGTAGAATGCATATTATTAGAACACCTCTATATCTCTGAGACTATAAATTTGTGAGTTTGAAAAATAAGTACGTAGGTATGCCTACCTACTATTGTTCTACCTACTTTTATTGGTCAGAAATGTTTAGTGAGAAACTACAGCCAAGCTAATAAATGTTGCTGGGTGAAGGGGATTGTAGAAATAAGATTAGGAAAAAATGTGCATTGCTAAGATTTGTGGTAGGTATCACAAGATGTCGTTGTTGCAGTTGCCGTGGAAGAGGCACATCGATCATTTGGGGAAGTTATCTGTAGGTTGGGGAGATGAAACGAATAGAATTCCAGACACATCTGATGTTACAAAGTGCCATGTGGATGATCTAGAGACGTCAGTTTTATTGAGGGATTTAAATCGGTTTTCTACAGATTTCAGATGATCATAGGAAGTCAGGACTCCGCTGTTGGAATCAACCAGGCCCTTGGACTGGAAGACTTCTTGCCAGACATCGTAGAAAATTCCTCCAGAAGAATACAGCAAGTATTGATCTAACGCCATATTTAAAATCATTGATGTTGTTGTTTTTTTAAATGTAAAATTGTGGTAAAAATTAAATATTTAAAGTCATATATTTGAATAGAATCGTTTCAAGTATCAAAATTTATTGTGTGATATACTTAGTCAGGGTTCCAACGTTCCAAGGAGGGAAGAGTGTAATAATAATAATATATCGTGAAAGCTTTCCAACTACTCCGCGAGATGTCAGCAGGGAAGAACTTCTCCATTTGACCGACAGAGGTACCGGTGTCGCCTCTGCCAACTCGTCGGTCTGCACCGTCGCGGCCGACAGATTCAATCTTAATCTTGCTCTCTCCCAGTTAGGTCGGCTAACTTTTAGCCTTTTTATTATAATAAATAAACCGGATTGTTATTAAGACTCTCCTGATCATTGTTTTAACCTCCACAAGTGTTTGGATCAACTAAAAAGTGCTGAACATTAATTAGTACACCTTTACCGACGAAATAAAAATCATATTTTAATGGCTTTCTTTCACGCAATTCTGCGGTCGAAAAATATTATATGACCACATGGATTTTTTATACATCCAGAAATTAGCTAGTGGCATGCGTATATCAAGCGGTTATTTGATGTAGCAGATAATCTAAAACCCAACTAACATTGGCTAAAGTCATCAACTTAGCCATTCTTAGCGAAAACTTACAACGTATATTGTACCCTTTGATATTAAATAATTATCCACTTTTCCTGCAGCCTATAACCTGATCAATAAACTCTGTGCATGCCACTGCAAGTACAGATACTTTCCTCCATTCACCCTTACAACCCCTACATAAGCCTCGCAACTTTAAGAGTGCCACAGTAACACCTGCTTCTTACCTTTTAATATGAAAAATTAACACTCTCAATTGAATATAACCCAATTCTTAAAGTTCAATAAAAGTTAACAAAATCCTAACCGATTTACGCGGAAGTTGCAACAGCCACCATAATTATTTATAATTTATTATTATCGTAATTCTTGTTTAATCTCTTAATTTTATTTTCGTTCGTACAGTAAAAACATGCTTATTGAAAAATTTAATGAGTACCAGTAAGCAGTACTAAGTCCTTGCAATCAGCTCAACAGAAAACTAGTTATCTCTGACAGCGTCGGTTCTAAACGTCAACCTGTATCAGTTTAATGATTTAACTTGCAGTTAAAACGTGTTGTTGTCAGCACGTTCGTGTTGTACGCATACGATTAAATTAATGAATATTTTACGACGAACAAAAGTGACGTTTAATACGTTATAAACCAGAGACGTGGAACTACAGAACCTTATTACTGGTTGGCCAAGTGGGTAATAGTAATAACTCATACACAATTGCTTACAATATTTAAAAAAAAACATCTTCATCACAGGCCTTCTGGCATCGAATGTCTTGCAGGTGTCGCTTGTTTGTCCGATTATACCCAATCGAAGTCGATAGTTTTCTGTACTTATACCAGTCCGTCTCATACGTGGATTGTGGAAAACCTTTGTTTGTTTTTCGCATCAGTCGACTAAGTTCTGATTCTAGTTAGTATAGTTCTACTTTAATATGAAGAGTACGACACCGAAGGTCACTTTGTCTTACTTCAAATCGTTCATGAATTTATTGGTTTTGTAAGGAGTAATTATCGTGATTCATTTTTGGGCTATTACGATCACGTTAGTACTTTTGGCCATGCTAATCTCCAATATGATCTTGTAATGGGGGCTTTCAATAGCTATAGCACGTGATTTCTGCTGCAAGTTCCAAATGCAAAAAAAATTATTATTATCGAATTATTATAAAACTTTTTAGGTAGGTACTGGGGGGTATGATTATATTATTTCAACAATAAATTCTTAACACAAATTGAGGTACAATGATTGCTTATAAACAACAATCACTTCAATCTGGGAGGCGCGTATGGGAATTATTTATTGGATAACCAAAACCTCTTTCATAGGTCACCACAAGTGGTTCGCTACCTTTGGTGACTTAGCATGGGTGCCCAGGATCATAATCAAAATCAAAATCATTTATTGTACAAAATTTTCAATTATTTATGCATTAAACCGCTTACTCGTTAATACGGAAAACTTTTTATCCAAACAGTTAGATTTAGCTTTATTATTACGAAAAGTGAGTATTTATGTCGGGGGAGACCAAAAAACATGCAAAAAAATATGCATTTAACATTTTAATGTTGTTAAAATTAATTGACTAGCGCGGCAACGCCATGTTTATTCATCGTTTTTATTTTAACATTTCATCAATGCTGCCAATCATAGAAAAAATATTTTTGCGTAAAACAAAGTGAATGCATCATTGACAAGTTTGTACCAGTATTTATAACAGTAGAACATGAAGAAGTGTATTAAAATAATTACACAAACCCGCTAGACAAACCCTGCGTAGCCAAACAAACCATTCAAAACCTGGGATGTTTTTTAAAAGTATGATGAAAAGCGAGTTTATTTTAGAGAATTTATTTTATAAGATTGGTACTTCCGACAAATGTCATATTTGATTGTCTATTAGTTAAAAAAGGAACATTCCGTATTATCCGTGCATCAAACTTCGACAACACGAACGTTCCGTGTTATCCGTGAGGTGGACTAACTACATATTTACCAATTTTCATTTAGTACAAAAGGTATAACTTATAGGTATAACTCATAGTGTGAGGTTTGCCCAGATTGTGCAGGGGTCGTGCGCGGATGTCTTTTTTTCGGATGCATTCGATAGATGCGGAAGTGCCGGATGCGGAGGCATTTGCCCATATACTATATGGCGGGCCGGATCGAAAGAAACTGGTTAAGGGAGACCTTTTGACCTCTCTAACCAGACTCCCTTGATCCATCGCCTACTACCTTGATGGGAGGGATGAAGTCAGACTTCCGTCACTCCTGGGCACACTGACATCCAGAATCCTATCCACCCCTCATATTTTTTCCCTTCCCGGAACTTCCTCTATTTCTTTTTCTAAAAAAAACCCCTACACAGCATCCCCAAAGATGACATAGGCCCTGAGGGGAATTATTTTCCTCAGGGCCTCCTGTGTGGAGCTAATGTAAAAATATCTATTTTGCCATAGTTATTACATTGGCATTGATAAATATAAGAATTTACCAATATTTTCCATTGTAAAAAGGCCCTCTACACAGCCTTCGAAGATATGACATAGGGGCCGTTCAAGTATTACGTAACGCATTTGGGGGGGGGGTCTTGTGAAACTTTATTGTGCGTTACTAGGGGGGGGGGGGGAGGGGGGGTTCGAACAATGCGTTACGTAACATGTTTTTCTTTATTTAGATAAAGAAAATCTAGGGAATTAAAATCTTACAAGTTGACAACCCGTTTCGTTCTCGAAATCTCTTGTTTTATTTATTACCGCAAATGCGATTAAAACAAGAAAAATGTATTTAAGCGACTTTCCAGTACTTTGCGCAACTTAATTCTGACTTTCAGGTAAAAATTGTCACTTGGGCGTTACGTAACGTTTTGGGGGGGGGTGTGGGGTGGGCAGGGAAAAACGTTACGGCGTGTTACATGGGGGGAAGGGGGGGGGGGGGCAAAAATCTTCAAAAATTGCTTTACGTAATACTTGAACGCCCCCAAAGGCCCTGAGAGGAATTGTTTTCTTCGGGGCTTCCGATGTAGCATTGATTAGTTTATCATCTAATATGTTATTTATTATGTTATCCATTACGAACACATCTTCGGTAATTTTGAATCCATGATATTTTCGTAATTCAAACCATAGTCATCGCGCGACGCACAAAGTAGCAGACCTTTGTGTTCCGCGGCCGAATTTAAATCGTAATTTGTATAATGCTCCGAGCTCTTATCTTAGCGTCCAATCAGAGTTGACAGCTGACGTTAAAAATCCGACATGACAGCTTTAATACAAAATACGACTTTGTCAGGAAGTGCGAGCCGAATGAGCGAGAGATTAATTTGACGATAAGTAAGGCGACACATTCGCTGAAAACTAGTTTTTAGCTTTTTATTTTGGTTTTGCTCGATTATAATATGATGACGTAATTTGTATCTACGTACACATACTTTAAATTAGAGGTTACGTGGAAGCCATTAAACAGAAGGCAATTAACCATTTCTACTTCTTTACATATTGAGGAAATATTCACATATCCGCAGAAAATTCTCGAACGTTTAAATGAGTAGGGGAGGGTGGGGCGTGTTGTGACGGGGGCAGGTTGTGACATCGCGTTTAAAATTCCCGCTAGTTAACTTAGCAGGGCGCGCACCGCACCATTTGGTGTGAACTCCGTACCGCCAGTTTCCGTCAAAATATTGGTGCCGTGCGGTTGATATAATTAAAGCTACACGATAAAATGTGATTTTTCATATGAATGGAAAATAACAATGTCTTTCTCGCAAAAATAAAGTTGGTTGTTTTCAGGGGGAAAAAATATAACAAGCAGTAATTGTTGAATGAAACACTAGTATATATTGAATTATTTGGCGGTTATTTGATAAGCCCCCATAGCTCAGTGGTCAGAGCATCCGACCGGCAATCAGAAGGACACGGGTTCAAGTCCCGTTGGCGGCAAGTATCTTTTCTCGGAAGATTTTTCAATGTAAAATGAGTGTTTCAGGCTGACAATTATTGCTTATAATAATGGAAAATTCGTTACCATCCTGAGCTCGTGGTATTAAGGCACCCACATTTGTTTTGATTGCCCGTGTTTATGGAGATAATGAAAAGGAAAAAAGGAAGAAAAGGGTTGAACAAACTTAGTAATTTATTTTACGCTGGAAACTTCAATATTCAGTGAATATTATATAACTAGATACACGTATATATATGTAATTAGGTCAATTGGGTATTTATTTTCTACCTAATTTTCGATAACATATTTAATAAAAATGCAAAGCTAGCTATTAACCGATTGCAAACATATTAACTTGGTCTTACATTTTATCAATATCTTAAGTGGAATACACATTGCCTACTTATTACGAATAAACTTAGAAAACATATTTATTTCTTCAAAAATATTAGAAACATACTAGATTCCAAATCTATGAAAATTG
The DNA here is from genome assembly GCA_929108145.2 of Limnephilus rhombicus. Taxonomy (NCBI): domain Eukaryota; kingdom Metazoa; phylum Arthropoda; class Insecta; order Trichoptera; family Limnephilidae; genus Limnephilus; species Limnephilus rhombicus. Next base: position 29,435,008 of record OV815278.1, read on the forward strand.
TTTATTTTGTCAATTAATCATTGCGCCCCACGGTTGAATTTGGCAGCCACCTCTGGTCTGGAGCTCCAAAATACCTGAAAAATACCCTCGACTCTGTGCAGAAACGGGCGGTCCGTTTGATAGATTCTCCCATCTTAACAGACGGATTGCAATCTTTAGAGCACAGGCGTCGGGTGGGAATGCTATCCTTGTTCTACCGGTATTACAATGGAAGATGCTCCGAGGAACTAGCATCATTGATCCCTTCGGCACCGGTGCATAGTCGGGAAACACGCCAAACGCGTGCCCAACATTTGTACACAGTTGACATTTGTCACATGAGAACGGGTCGTTTCTTCGACTCGTTCTTGTGTTCAACAGCTCGGCTGTGGAATGATTTGCCGGCCTCTGTGTTTCCTCCTTCCTACAACATGGGTCTCTTCAAGACCAATGTTCATTCCTTCCTCTCCTCAAAAAGACCCTCCACACAGCATCCCAGATGACATAGGCCCTGAGGGAAATTATTTTCCTCAGGGCCTCCTGTGTGGAGTTAATGTAAAAAAAAAAAATCATTGTGTATGGAATAATCGCACGGGGAGGTGCAACACTATCAGCTATAGAATCATTATCGAAGGCACAAAAATTAATTATGAAAGTTGTTTTAAAAGTTCCCAAAAACTTCTCAAAAATACATGGCGTCTAAAATATACAATACCTGCCTGAAAATACAAGACAATCGAATAATATAAACAAATACAAAATCCTGATCAAACAATGGATCATCGAAAAAGGTCGTAAATATTTTTGCTTTATTGAAAAATGTACTTTATTTAATACTTATAAAATATTTGTAAACTAGTCAGTCTCGACACAGGATTTCCTAGTGAGACAGGCAAGGTCAAAAAAATATATGTAAACGTTTTTAAAAAGATCTACATAATAAAAAATAAAAAACGTAAACTAATAAAAAGTTAATTTTGCGTTAAGACTTCTAAAATTACCGTCAGATTTGACATGCACCGAAATCATGCAAAACCCGATCACGGTTCCATGACAATTCAGAATCATGCAATTTCAACACCCCCTTGAAAAATCATTAAAAGTTATCAAAAATAATGAAGAATAGACCATAACCTAACCTAACGTAACCAAATTAACCAATTTATATAAATATATTTTGAATCACTTTTAATCACAATTCATGGGGGTTGTTTGTCAAGTCTTGCAGATTGCATTGCGGGCCGGATCGGGAGAGGGAGAGTGAGTGGGTTGAGGGAGACCCTTTGACCTCTCCAGCTGGGATCTAGCTACCCATCGCCGTGTATCACTGTGGGAGAAATGGATTCATGGGTACGTCTGTCACTCCTAGTCACACTGGCCCCTTAGATTCCTATCCATCCTTCATAGCTTTTAAATTCCCAGAGCTTCCTCTCCCTCCTTTCCTTAAAAACTACCTTCACACAGAATCCTTAAAGATGACACAGGCCTTGAGCGAAACTGTTTTCTTTGGGGCTTTCTGCGAGGAGCTATTGTAAAAAAAAAATGTGTGCAGTTCACACGCGGTAGAAGTGAAAACTTCAGAAAACTAAGAAGACAAAAGTAGGACCGCTACGAAGCACCGCAAGAGGACACCGATTATTCTATCTCATTCTCTCGCAGGCTAAATCATATAGAAGAATGCGTTTGTCTCTTTTTCGTTTCACCGAGTTTCAAATCACATCGGTGCTAAAGAAGTTTTCACTTCAAAAACAGAGTGTGCAATTCACACGCGGTAGAAGTGAAACCTTTAGAATACTAAGAAGAACAGAGTGGGGTAAACTTAAGTAGAAGCACCGCACAAAGAGGAGACCGATCATACTATCTCATGCTCTCGCAGGCTAACTCCTATAGATGCATCTTTTTAGTGTCGCTATTTTCGGTTTCACGGAGTTTCAAATCATAATGAAGTTACCGCTTCAAAAGCATGGAAAACTGAACGATTCACATTTAGAATACGTCAAATCAAAAATTCAAGAAGCTATTTACATAAATTATTTTCCGTCAATTAGAATCAATGGTCTGTTTGACAAACCTTTCAGAGCGCTTGACAAGTATTCACAATCCGCCGCAGTGAGTTATGACTTCCGTTCGGGCGAGCATAAAATACAAACATTATATTAATACTTCTCGGTAGAAAGGTAGATACGGGAATGACGTGTCAGAAAATACGGCCAGTTGAAATACAGACGGTTTGTGACTTATATTACAGTAAACATTTAACACGACGAGGAGAAAATTCCAGTCAATATTGATATTTTCTGCTTCATGAAATACCGGATTCGAACTGTTAAAACCTCTATAATCAAAACCAACAATATTATAAACCTCACAATATTATAAAATCTCCTACTTATTAAGTGGAAATCAATGCTTCTATCGTTATGGAAGACTAAGCCAGCCAAAGAATTCAACTCATGACGCCTGGGTGCGACCCAAAAGCTATACCACCTCAGCCAATGACCGGGCCATTTATGACGTCACAATTATTTCAATCTGTCCACTTATACGCAAATGGATCTCTGGCCCTGGTGAAAGAGAAGCAATTAAAATTACTTGAAATGGCTCTAGCCTTGTTTGATGATCAGATATGAATAGGCAGGAGTGTCTTCTGACCCACCAGAGGGAAGCAGACATGGGATGCCCGCAGGGCTCCATCCTTGGACCTTACCTGTGGAACATCTCCTTTGATGACTCCTCCAGGTTACCCTTGCCTGAAGGATGTATCGCTGTTGACTACGCTGATGATAAGTTGTCTCTGATTGCTGGGGACTGAAGAAAAAAAGTGGAGAGCAAAGGCAGTGAAGGTTTGCAGATGTTCCTGGATTGGGGTGAAAGAAAGAAGATGACCTTCGCTCCCCACAAGACCAAGGGCCTCCTGATGAAGGGCTTTCTCAGTGGAGAAAGAAATCCTACCATCAGAATGGGAGATTCTAACATCCGCTTTTTTGAAACAGTTGAATACTTAGGCGTCACTCTAGATCGATGGTCCTCTTTTCTGGCTCACGTCAAAGAAGTATCCAGCAAGGCTCAGGCTCTCTTCTTGAGGCTGAGGAGATTCTCCACAGCTAAGTGGGGATTGCGTAATCCGGCTCTGCGAACGCTATATAGGTGCGTATATGTGGCGCAAGTCTCGTATGCCGTCTCTGTGTGGGAGCACCGCCTGGACAATTCGCTGATACTCTTAGCTCTCAAGCGAGGCCAACGAACCCCCTTGCTGGCACTCTCTGGTGCGTATAGTACCGTTGCTTCGGACGCTTTACCCGTTTTGGCTGGCATTTTACCTATCGATCTGGAAATCAGGGAAGTGATTACTAAGCAGAAATTAACCAGGGAAACCCCGACCACTCACCTAGGCGTTGTTCTGACACCGGGCGGGCCGGCGACTCTCCCTGGGCTGCTACGCCAAATGAGGGATCTGTCGCTCCAAGAGTGGCAGGTCCGTTGGGATAGATCGAATTTGGGAAGATGGACCTTCTCCTTCTTCCCATCAGTTAAAATTAGAATGGAAGGGGCTTATCTCATACTGGATCACCACATTACCCAGCTTCTGTCCGGGCATGGGGAATTCAAGGGGTCGATGTTACTAACCACTGTCCATGAGGCTGACTGCTTTGGCGGTGATTACCTCCATGGGCTTTAGAATTGTAGAAATGACCATTACAGTACATTGAAGTGCCCACCACTGTCCCGCCCCGGTATAGGCGACTTATGGTCGCCCCTTCGGAGCTCTCGCAAGAATCAATTTTTTTTTAATGAACGGCTCTACATTTAAATAAACGAATCTAGACCTTCAATGTCCCTGCATACATTGTTAGGTGGTGGAATGTAGGCTCGCCTACAGACTGTACTGTAATGGTCATGGTACATAATAATAATACAGGTGTTAGTAGTACATGGTACAATGAACATAACAAAATAAATCAGCAATCGTCATGAGTTGCATTACATGCGGTTTGCTGATAAGCGGAGGGAGACCACACACTCCAGAACTGCAGGCATTTGCGTGAGGAAAAAAACAATGAAATAAAAGAAAACATAAAAATTTGAGATAGAGATGGTGAAAGTAACCATCGGGCGCCCGGCAGTCCCCGAGAGAATGAATAAGGTTGTTTGTCCAACGTTACGACATCCAACGGAGTCGTCCTTTAGCCAGCTAGCCGGTGGTGCCTAGAAGAAGTGATTGGACGACTATACAGAAGACCCTAGGAAGAGAAGCGTCGGGTAGCCGGAGGCGAGACTGACAGCCTTCGGATGCCGCTCAGTCTTTCCCCCAACCTCATCATGTCAGGGGGGGTGGCGCGGGCGTCGGGTGGAGCTTACCAAATCCAGAAGGCCGGCCCAGACAAGTAAGATAGGGACAAGGCCTATAGTCCAACCCCTTTAATGGGGGAGAGGACAAAACAAAATAAACAACGGAGTTCAGTTCCGACCTCCAAATAAACTGTATAACATCGAAAGAAAAAAAAAATATGAAGAAAAAATAATAATACACCATCCGCTATGGACAAAATTAATAGATGAGACTGGAGACCCCCTAAGCGCTCATGTATAATAAAACAAAGCAATATGAAAACATATTAAGACAGTAACAGTAAATAGTAGCTGTAAAACAGACAAAATATACTTAACATGTAAAGTGTAAAAAATGAAATTTTAAATTAAACTGCAAAACAGCAAAAGTGTAAAGACAAAACCGCAAGCTGCCAAACTGCAAAATTATTGATGTAAAAGCATAACAAAATAAAGAAAAAATATAATGTACATGTAAAGTGTTAAAATTAAAATGTTAATAAAACAGCAAAACTGCGAAAGTGTAAATCAAAACTGTAAACTGTAAAACTGCAAATGTGTAAATACAAATAACAATAAAAACAAAATAAAAATATAAAAATATATACAGCCAAGGCAATAAAGTGAGAGAAAAAGTCAGATCGTAGTCCGTAGTATATCAGGAAAAAATACACCCGGTAACCTATATTGTACTAATCAGCGACTCTAAGAGCAGGCCATCTTTCAACCCAGATCCTTGCAAACTTACGCAAGCACTCGAAATTCACCTTGTTCGAGACTAGATCAGTGTTCCACACTGGTCTGATCGGTACGTCCAAGCCGTCAAGCATTTCCTCTCTGGCATCCATCATTATCTCACAATGCCACAGAATGTGCTCGGCCGACTGGTTGGTACAACCGCACGCGAAGTTGGGATGAGGGGACAGGGAGAGGGTATGAAGTCTCCCCCTGAACTCCCAATGACCAGACAAAAGTTGGGTCACGTGGTGGTCCAGTTTAAGAAAGGCCCCTTCCATTCTGATTTTAACTGATGGGAAGAAGGAGAAGGTTCATCTACCCAAATTCGACCTATCCCAACGGAGCTGCCACTCATGGAGCGACAGTTTCCTCATTGCACGAAGCAGACCAGGGAGAGTCCCCGGACCACCAGGAGTTAAAACAACACCATGATGAGTTGCCGGGTTTCCTCTGGTTAGCTTCTGTTTAGTGATCACCTCCCTGATTTCAAGATCGATTGGCAGTATACCAGCCAATACAGGCAAAGCGTCCGAAGCCACGGTTCTATACGCACCGGATAGTGCCAGCAGAGGGATTCGTTGGCCTCTCTTGAGAGCCAGGAGTATGAACGATTTATCCAAGCGGTGCTCCCAAACAATTAAACATTACAGTACAGTCCTGTAGGCGCGCCTGCATACCGCCACCTAACACAGTATGCGGGGATATGAAGGTCTAGATTCGTTAATTTAAATAGTAGAGCCGTTTATTAAAAAAAAATAGATTCTTGCGAGATCTCCGAAGGGGCGACAATAAGTTGCCTATACCGGGGTGGGACAGTGGTGGGTACTTCAATGACCCACCCAAGACCCAACCTAGGCGTTGTTCTGACACCGGGCGGGCCGGGGACTCTCGCTGGGCTGCTTCGTGAAATGAGGCAACTGTCGCTCCAAGAGTGGCAGGTCCGTTGGGATAGAGCGAATGTGGGAAGATGTACTTTCTCCTTCTTCTCATCAGTTAAAGTCAGAATGGAAGGGGCCTATCTCAAACTGGATCATCACATAACCCAGCTTCTGTCCGGTCATGGGGAATTCAGGGGAAGACTTCACCCTCTCCCTGTCCTCTCACCTCAACTGCGCCTGCGGTTCCACCAACCAGTCGGCCGAGCACATTCTGTGGCACTGCGAGATCATGATGGATGCTAGAGAGGAAATGCTTGATGGTTTGGACGTACCCATTAGACCAGTGTGGAACACTGATCTGGTATCGAACAAGGCGAACTAAGAGTGTCTGAAGAAGTTTACAAGGATCTGGGTTGAGAGATGGTTCCGAGCTTAGAGTCGCCGATTAGTAGAATATTGATTACTGGGTGTAATTGTTCCTGATTAACCACGGATTTTCGCTATTCTACCGCTTTTACTAATGTTGCATTGGATGTACAGTTGAATTTTCATTTCGTATGTTTTTCTTCTTGTTTAAACGTATTCTCCGTTACTGCTTATTTCCAGGTCCTGCGTAAACTCATACGCTTATGTTTTTTTCCTACCTTTTATTTACATGTTTCTTGGTTTTCTGTATGTTTTGATTTTTCTTTTCTTTTTGTTATTTACCACTGTACATATCCCTGATTTTGTATCATCTGGTTTTGTATTTACACTTTTGCTGTTTTGCAGTTTAATTTAAAATTTCATTTTTTACACTTTTTACATGTTAAGTATATTTTGTCTCTTTTACAGCTTCAATTTACTGTTACTGTCTTAATATGTTTTCATATTGCTCTGTTTTATTATACATGAGTGCTTAGGGGGTCTCCAGCATCTATTCATTTTGTCCATAATGATTGGTGTATTATTATTTTTTCTTCATATTTTTTTTTCTTTCGATGTTATACAGTTTATTTGGAGGTTGCAACTGAACTCCGTTGTTTATTTTGTTTTGTCCTCTCCCCCATTAAAGGGGTTGGACTATGGGCCTTGTCCCTATCTTACTTGTCTGGGCCGGCCTTTTGGATTTGGTAAGCTCCACCCGACGCCTGACATGATGAGGTTGGGGGAAAGACTGAGCGGCATCCGAAGGCTGTCCGTCCCGCCTCCGGCTACCCGACGCTTCTCTTCCTAGGGTCTTCTGTATAGTCGTCCAATCACTTCTTCTAGGCACCACCGGCTAGCTGGCTAAAGGACTACTCCGTTGGATGTCGTAACGTTGGACAAACAACCTTATTCATTCTCTCGGGGACTGCCGGGCGCCCGATGGTTACTTTCACCATTTAAATCTCAAATTTTTATGTTTACTTTTATTTCATTGTTTTTTTTTCCTCACGCAGATGCCTGCAGTTCTGGAGTGTGTGGTCTCCCTCCGCTTATCAGCAAACCGCATGTAATGCAACTCATGACGATTGCTGATTTATTTTGTTATGTTCATTGTACCATGTACTACTAACACCTGTATTATTATTATGTACCATGACCATTACAGTACAGTCTGTAGGCGAGCCTACATTCCGCCACCTAACAAAGTATGCAGGGACATTGAAGGTCTAGATTCGTTTATTTAAATGTAGAGCCGTTCATTCAAAAAAATTAGATTCTTGCGAGAGCTCCGAAGGGGCGACCATAAGTCGCCTATACCGGAGCGGGACAGTGGTGGGCACTTCAATGTACATTAAGGCGGGTCACGATTGTATGGGGGAAAAAAAACTTGTTTTGGTTTGTCTGTTAGTGATAAAAGGGTGTTAAATGAAGATGTAAAATCACGTAATTTTTTTAATAATATTTGGATATCATCTTCTTCCTCCGGATTGAGTTTGAAATTTCACAAAATAGAGAAAAACCCACCCTTGTTAAATCTCTAAAAAATATTAGATAAATTATTAAAAATGAACATTTTTTCAATAAAACACAAATTAGAGAAAATATTCTGACTTATTTATTAAAAAAATATATGATTATAATTAACATTATCTCAAGACAGTGTATTCAAATACCAGCAAAATCCTTCTTACTCTCAAATTTCGGCATTATTTTGCGAGACTCAATCTTTGCCTTAATAAGACCTTCTCTTGCAGACTTCGTACATAAAGTAGTCGAGGCTTCAGTAACAGTCTTTACAGCTCTTTCAACTGCTTGAGTATGACATGGCAGACGCAGAAGAGGCAATTTACCTTCTCCACCCTGTGCTACAAATAATTGAAGATCTTCATCCGATATATTCTTCAGTATTGGGGGTTCGGTTACATTTTGCTGCCAATTAATAAGGTCGTAGTAATATGATGCATCGAGGTTTATGTTTGGAAGTTGGAACAGCCTTGTTTTACTTAGTTTCTTACTGCGTGCTTTTAGAACACGACGCGCAGCTAATTCCTGGATATGCTTGTGAGGGTCAGTTAACATTGCAAGTAGTAAATTTTCGGGGTGTGCGAAGTAACTATTTCTTTCTATGACTGAATCAATTATAGTTTTTAGTTCAGGGGATAAGTATCTAGACGCTGAAATTAGCTGCCATAGGTGACGTGCTCCATCTTTACAGGTGGGATGAGCTTTAATACTGAACCAAGTCGGAGTATAAACTTTAACAACGTACGTTGCTAAAATAATAAGATTCTCTGTAGGAGCTTCCGTTGCAACATAAAGACGAAGAATTCGGTTAGCACGCGTAAGCCATCTGGCATGAGACATTTTTCCAGGAGATTTGTGGCCTAAATCTTCAGGTAATTCCCCCACCGTAACTGCAGATACGATTTTATACAAATATAACTGATCTGTACTTAGGTCTTTAATTAATAATTCAGGCAACTCTCCGTCAATTTTCTGAAAATGAGCAATAGGCTTTTTTTTCACAGTTTTCTAAAGCTAGTCCTATTGTCCCTGAATATGTTTGAGGTCCAGATGTCTTACCGTCAAGATGTGTGAACAAATGACGAAATGGTAACTCGTTCATGTGAAGCATGCAAATTATCCATTGCAATGGTTTATCCAAACGTTTTTCAAGCAAACGTATTATACCTCCATGTTTTCCAACGTTCACGTTCGTTCCGTCACATCCAATAGCCATTAATGGTTCAAATGGTATTTCTTCCTTTAAAAAATAATCGACAATTGCTCTTTCTATAACTTTCGACGTGCCAGAGTTTGGTGCAATATAACCCAAACATATTGAGTCTGGCTCTTTTATCATTGAAATATGCTCTTCAATGATTAGTTCTCTGTAATGCCTCCCCCCTTTTTCCCTGATAATTAATGTTTTATCTTTCCGGCCATCAAAATATAATGCGGGTATTTGTAAAACTATGTGTTGTGCCTTAATATTTTCCCTTGTTTTTTTTTCGTTCTCTGCGAAGTTTACTTTTGTCAATAACTGGAATATTAGACTTGATGTCATACAGAACTGCTGAGGCAATGGCTGCCGCTGCTCTATCCGAAACTCCATATCTATCACAAGTTTTCGACAGTGTAGAATAATCAATAGTGACCGCAGCCTGCTTCTGAGGCATTTGAGATACAACATTTGGTTTGAAAACATCATTGCAATCGGATTCATTTGATGAAGAAGACGTGGAAATATCGATTAGAGAGGTAGTTGGCTTACCTGTGCTTTCCTTTTTAGACGTACGCAAGGATTTTTGCTTCAGAAGTTTTCTTTTCAACGCAGTTTTCCTTCGTTTTGTTGTAGCGGTTTCCACATTTCCTATTATCATTTTTCGTGTAGTACGTTGGTCACTAATGAAACTCTGTTCATTTACAGGTATTTTTTTATCTTTAGGACAGTCACATTTACTGAAATCTTTGCGTTTGCAAGACGAAATATCAAACAGCACTTTACTTCTGCGACGGAATTCCTCCATTTTTTTCTCCGGTATTTTAGGATGTGACTTAAGAAGGTTTTTGAATTTAAAATGATATGACCTCAACATGCGTGCTACTCGCGAGTGTGTAACGATGGGAATAGAAGCCTTTCTCCATATTTCTTCAATTCGTGCTGTCACAGTACACTCTATTTGCTGAAATTTGGGTTCTAGTTTGGTCTCTTGATTTAATTTTATTTGATGCCTGGTCCACTCAAAAAACTTCATAACATCACAATAAGTTGGTAAAACATTGTCTTTAACGTCGCAAATTTCACCAAATATGGGACTTTTTAACGCATTCCGAGTACGTTCCATTGCGAAAACTTGTGCAACGCGACCTACCGCTTAGAGCCGTAGCGATACTGACTCCAAACTCCCACGTCGGTTGCGCAGAGTCGCTGCGCTTAGTGAAATCGGTGCTTCCCCCGGCCTCACCTCGAGCCACTAATAATCAAAACTCGGATTTTTTGTAAATGAATTCGTAAATACGTACCATATTTGCCATAGAATATTACAAAAAATATAGTATAAAGGATTCGTAGTAACTTTTATACACACTAGAAAATACCTCTAAAAGTGAAAATTTTCAAAACTTTGAAGTGAATCCGGAGGAAGAAGATCGAATCAGAAATTTTACAAATTTTAAACACGTCGGTTTGAACCCATTTGGCACCCTTTTATCGCTAACAGAATCTAAAATTATCATTTTTTTTTAAATGACCCACCTTAATGTACATATCCCTCTTTTCTTCATAGCACATATATTGAATTTCTGGATTTCGTCACCAGCAGAATTCCCTTGTATATATATTGTATTTCTTTATGCTTTACACTGCAAAATTTAGCAGAATTCACACTGTGCAACAACAATGTTGATCATGTTTTTCTTTCACTGTATACATTATGTTTTTCTTTTATTTTTTTCTTCGTTATTTTTCTTTTCTTTACCTATGTCAGTTATGAATTAACGCGAGAATTAAATTCCGTTGTTTGTCTTGTTCCGTCCTTTTCCCCATATAAGGGGTTGGACCATGGACCGTGTACCCGCCTACGAACCATGGCCGGTCTTCTGGATCTGGCGGAGCTGCACTTGCCGACCGCGCTACCCCCCGTGACATGAGGAGGCTGGGAGGACCATGGGAGGACCATGTTGGACCATGGACCGTGTCGCCGCCTACGAACCATGGCCGGTCTTCTGGATCTGGTGGAGGCTGGGAGAACCTGGGAGGACCATGTTGGACCATGGACCGTGTCCCCGCCTACGAACCATGGCCGGTCTTCTGGATCTGGTGGAGCTGCACCTGTCGACCGCGCTACCCCCCGTGACATGAGGAGGCTGGGAGGAAGGCTGAACGGTATCCGATAGCTGTCCGTCCCGCCTCCAGCTACCCGATGCTTTTCTCCCTAGGGTCTTCTTTCATATCTTCCATTTACTTTCGTCTAGGCACCACCGGCTAGCTGGCTTAAGCACGAAGCTGTCGGATGTCGGTAGGTTGGACAATCAGCCTCCTTCATAATCTCGGGGACTGCCGGTAGTCAGGATGAGGTGACACCATTTCTATTCTGTACATATCTGTTATTTTCCTGTTTTTTCTCTCTTTTTTTCTGTACAGCGCCCGGTGCCGCCGTCCTGTAGGCGCGCCTGCATACCGCCACCTAACACAATATGAGGGGACATTGAAAGTCTAGATTCGTTACATTAAATGTAGAGCCGTTTATTTAAAAAAAAAAAGATTCTTGCGAGAACTCCAAAGGGGCGACCATAAGTTGCCTATACCGGGGTGGGACAGTGGCGGGTACTTCAATGACCCACCCAAGACGAGAAATTCAGAATTGAAAAGTAGCATTAAGTGACTTTAGCCGTGTTTGGTAATCAGCTATGTATATCCTGGCACTTTTCCACCTTCTTCTTCCCATCTCATTCCCTTCCACTCTCAGCAATCAACCTCACACAATACCCCAATTGGTGATACCATAGTCCCACTGGATCCAAACACTAGCGATCAGTTGGGACTCTTGTGCGATATTCACATTTTAAGTTAAACAATGGTCTGCAATGGCGCGGCGTTGCGATTGGGGTTGTTTGACAACACTGCCATCTGGTTCGTTGATTTTCCAACTATAAAAATATCAAAATATATTTTTTTAGATAGCGTTTGTCGTTCCACAGTCATCATGTTCTGGTCAAAATCGATGTAAAATTCACAAAATTTGTTTAATCATTCTTCGATCTTTTCACCTTTTGTATGTGTATGTTCAATGTAAAACGCATAATTAAAAAACGAATATACATTGAACATATTATTCTAGAACTTAATTAATCGGGCAATATCAGAGCACCCTATATTTACGCCAAACGCATTTGAATAAATACATTATAAATTGTAAGACTTAAAAGTTAGAAGGTTGTTTAAAGAAAATGAGGTGTCGTGAGATGGAGTGACAGATTAATTATTGTGTACACAATGGAATATAAAAAGAGCATTTGGTCATGGAGTCATGGATCATTTGGTTTGTTACTTGTTACGTTGTTAGACATGTGCCTGTTTACTTTGAAGTTTTTTTATAAACTAATATAATTTAATAACACAATAACTCTTATGTATCTACAATATAGTTTTTGTAGTGCAAAAAGTTTCTCGATACAAATGGAAAGAAAAACTATTATTTAAACATTTTTTCGCCGGTCTATGACTTGCATTTTGGGAGGCGGGTATGGATACCGCCACCCCGGGAACCATTTGTTGGATAACCAACACCTCTACCATAGATTATTCCAAGTGGATCGCTACGTTTGGTGAATTAGCAGGGGTGCCCTGGTTCACGGGGGAGAGGTTTGTCAAGGTCTTGGCGGCCAGAATCTTTCGACCCATCGCTTTGCACCACACTTGAAGGGATGGATTCATACGTCCGTCATTCCTGGACACACTGACCCCCAGATTCCTAACCACCCCTCATACCTATTTCCTACCTCTCTTTCCTATCCTTAAAAAAGCCCTCCACACACCAGAGAGATTATTTCCCTCAGGGCCTCCTGTGTGGAGCTAATGTAAAAAAATTAACCGTTTCCTGATTAATGTAGCCATCAGCGTTAAAAAGAATCCTGGACACAATGACGTCCCCATCACCCAAGATGTTGACTTCGGGACGGATTTCTCAAGTTCTTGAATATGAAGAATCCAACAGGACTTTTAACTATTTATTACAGTCTGAGACTGAGAATATCTCAGTGTCATCAGTCTAGATACCAAAAAAAAACAAAGCCCATCTAAGAGTTCCCCAAGATAACCCTTCGGAAGAGCAAACCAAAATATCGAAGGAGCGGCAAATGAGGATATGTGGATTTATTTCGAAAGTCTTTCGATCAGTTGCTGTTTCAGTGAGAGGTTTGGAGAACAGATCTGGCAACGACCACTGCCAATTTAAAAGTGGTAGAAGGATAGATTTTGATTGAAAAAGCTGAAAGCCAACATAGGCAACAACCAAAAATTGCAGTTGGAATCGACCTTGATGGGCAGAGTAACTGATGCCACGGAGGCAAGCCTATCGTTTGCGATATTGTTAAAAACCGCCCTTGGGATATTGAACCAAACATCACGATCCCCAAATCGGCTATGTGTGTTTTCCCAAAGCTGGATTCGGCAAAAGATCGGGACGAAACAAATCAGCTCTTCAAGGGAGTGTTACGACCGAGATTTTGGGATCTGCGTTACGACTATATAGGAGCATACGAAACAAAGGTGTTGTGATCTAAAATTCTTATCAATGCAAAAAGTTCAGGATCATTTTTGGATAGGTTATAAGATGAGGGTAACGAAAGAAAGCTATAAGCGACAAAAATAATAAAATTTTATGCCCTTACTAAATCTTATCTAAAATTCTTATCATTGCAAATGGTGATTTTTATGACCTCACAGTGGTTTTTGTCATTGCATGTTATTTTTAAGCTAAGGACTCACGAAAATCCACCATTGTGCGTAATATTACACTTTTACGACTTTTAGTGCGACTGATAGTTATATTTAAAGCACTGCTTTTATGCCATTGTGTACAAACGTTTGAAATTCACCGCCCAAATCTAAATTGTTGCACTTCTCGATACGTGCTAATTCACTTCGAGGGTTATTCAAGCAGAATCTATCCACAAATATTTCAAAATAATTGACAAATAATATTAAGAAAAAATTGTCTCAAATATCTCTAAATATATTAAAATATCCAATAATATTAAAAAATTATCCATAAATATGTAAAAATATAATCGATTCCGCTTAAGCGGTACACCGGTTTATCTGCAGAAAGCATCCGGTTATTTGGGTCAAGCCCCAGGGAACAGAAAACAGATAAAGAAACTAATTATAATTTGCTTCAGTTTTCTGGGACACCATTTCTTATTTCATTATTTGGGACAGCCATTTGGACAAGCTTATTTGGACCAAAACGTTGAGGCCCGATGTGTCCCAATTCCAACCCGATTTTTTCGGTTAAGTCATTGTTTTAAAAACTACTCATTAGTATTTTTAAGTTTTTGCTACGCTACTGAAAATTTGTTTTTAATGATAATGTGGGGAGGATAGTGCAATCCCACACAACCCATATAATTATACATATTTACACAACAGATTTTTTTTTAAATAAAGAATCAAGTACATAGAATAGGAAAAAAAATAACGAAAAAAATTATAAATGAATAAAAAAATTAAATAAGTAAATAATCAATTGTATGTAGGACGTGGTCTGGGGTGAGCTCGGGCCCAGCGCTCACTCGGGAGTGGTGTTTGGTGCTGGAACGCTGCGGTCACCAGTCACCACTGTATTGTCGGAGGCCACTAGCCGCATCCTGGCTCCAGTACCCGGTGTCTCATCAGACCGGCGAATCCGTGCAATCCTAGTTCCGTAAACATTGTAGATGCACTGCTATATCTTGTGAATCCAAATATAATTCTGCATGCATTGTTATATTGGATTCGGAGTCGTTCCATCGAGGTGGTTCGGTAGTGACACCATGTTTCACACGTGTATAGACTAGTGCAAAATGCACTGAACAATGTTTTTTTTTGCATTATGCTTGGTGACCCAATCTTGTCTGATTACGTCTAAAAGGGATCGCAATGAAAATCTAGTCTCTTTCAACGGAAGCAATCTTCCGAACAGGCTCTCCATTGATTTGCTTGGTGTAACCCTAAGTGACCAGCTCAGGTATGGGGGCTCCATCGAAGCCAGAGTAAAGTTAGCCTCCCAAAAACTGGGCGTACTGTACAGGGCCCGCAGATACTTTAAAAGTACACAACAGCTAACCCTGTACAAATCACAAGTGCGCCCCACGGTTAAATTTGGCAGCCACCTCTGGTCTGGAGCTCCAAAATATCTGAAAAATACCCTCGACTCTGTGCAGAAACGGGCGGTTCGTTTGATAGATTCTCCCATCTTAACAGACGGATTGCAATCTTTAGGCGTCGGGTGGGAATGCTATCCTTATTCTACCGGTATTACAATCGGCACCGGCGCATAGTCGGGAAACACGCCAAACGCGTGCCCAACATTTGTGCACGGTCGACATTTGTCACTTGAGAATGGGTCGTTTCTTCGCCTCGTTCTTGTGTTCAACAGCTCGGCTGTGGAATGATTTGCCGGCCTCTGTGTTTCCTCCTTCCTACAACATGGTTCTCTTCAAGACCAATGTTCATTCCTTCCTCTCCTCAAAAAGACCCTCCACACAGCATCCCAGATGACATAGGCCCTGAGGGAAATTATTTTCCTCAGGGCCTATGTCATCTGGGAGTGTGGAGTTAATATAAATATATATATATATATATATATATATATATATATGTAGAACAATTTTCTCGGTTTACCCGCGTAACGTAGTCCTTAAAAGGACTTTTTAACTCCTGACGTTTCGGACAGATCACACTGTCCATCTTCAGAGGCCTTATGTCTTGAGTTTTTGTCTCAAACTGATAGCTTTCGCATGTCTGTTCGGTCCAAAAGCTAAAACTTAAGTGAGTGCAAGTCACTTCTTATGTCTAGAACGAAGTACCCGGGTTGCAGGTGATTGATGGTGGAGGGGGTGGGGGGCGGGGCTGACAGTAGATACCTGATTGGTAAAGCTAATTGGAGACACTACTGGTAATTTTGGAAATGCCGTTTTTGGGGTATTTTCATCGATTAAGACTTTCCAGGTGTTGGGAATTCTGATTGCGTGACGCAATGACGAAATGACGCAATCAGAATTCCCAACACCTGGAAAGTCTTAATCGATGAAAATACCCCAAAAACGGCATTTCCAAAATTACCAATAGTGTCTCCAATTAGCTTTACCAATCAGGTATCTACTGTCAGCCCCGCCCCCCACCCCCTCCACCATCAATCACCTGCAACCCGGGTACTTCGTTCTAGACATAAGAAGTGACTTGCACTCACTTAAGTTTTAGCTTTTGGACCGAACAGACATGCGAAAGCTATCAGTTTGAGACAAAAACTCAAGACATAAGGCCTCTGAAGATGGACAGTGTGATCTGTCCGAAACGTCAGGAGTTAAAAAGTCCTTTTAAGGACTACGTTACGCGGGTAAACCGAGAAAATTGTTCTACATCTTACACCCGTGAAAACCTTAATCATAACATATATATATATATATATATATATACACTGATACTTCTCCTCTGTCGTTCAATAACACCATCATCCGAGAGGTCTTCAGTGATGATGTGACCTAAGTATTTTACATTCGTAGATGTGCTTATGTTTTGTAATATATTTTATTGCAGCCGTAATCAACATCATTTTTGACATATTTCCCGGGACTAGATAATTTTCGACAAACAGTTTCCGCCATCCGGTGTGACAATGAGTGACTTCCCACTAAATAGAATAGCAATCACGTCGTGTACACTTGACACGTACACGTGTTCCCGTGTAATTACCCTTCATAAACGTTTGGAGGAGTCTATGGTAAAGTTATAAGGAAAATTATTTTAACGATGCTGAGTGGTTAGATGTTTAGGCCTGGACGCAAAGAACGAGGGTTCGAGAAGCGGAGGAGTTTGATTTTTGATTTCCAATAAATAAATTTGAATTTTTTTATGTGAATACCGCACAGGAGTCCCATCGCCCGTGGCAGATGCTAAACAAAAAAATGAAAGGTAGGAATTCTAATATTTTAAGTCATCGGACAAGATTGAAAGCTTTCGCCCTAAGTTGGTGTTATGGATCAGGCACGCTACCAATGGTGGTAATGAAAGGTTTCAGAAAAAATAATGCAGGTTTTGATAGTGAAAAACTTGGAGTATTAGCAGAAAAAATGAACTCATAGACCTGCAACATATGGACTGGGTACGAAATCCATTCTCAGATAGCATTTCCCTTGGATACTTACCGATGAACGAGCAGGAAAAATTCATGTAGCTAATAACTGATCGGAAATTAAAACTAAACTTTCCGAAACAGAGCTTGCACATTTTTGGCTGCATATAAAAAATTCACTCCTTAAAAAACGTAAAGTATTCACTCCTTTGAAAAAACGTGCTATTGCAATTTTCTTACCGATTGCCATATACATGACCCACTTATGCGAATTGGGGTGTTCAACTCTCACTACGATTAAATTAAAAAAGTTGACCCCTGACGACGATCGACGAAGAGATGAGAGCAGTATTATCAACGATTACTCCAAATTTGGATCGCCTGTGCTCAGTTGAGCAGGCTCATATTTCTCATTAAAAATATTTTCATATTATATTGATTTTAATAATAATAAATATTTAATAAACATTGTTTTTTTAGTGTACCTCTAAAATTTCTTGATTTGGTAGGTGTACCTTGAACACAAAAAGTTTGCGGAACACTGGTGTAGAAGATAGTTTCGTCAAGTTTTCTGGCATTTTCAAATATTTAGACAAATTTCACCAGCTGTTCATATTGTCCTGTATTACCACAGTTAGTTAACACGTTGGCATTGATAAATATAAGAATTTCCCAATAATTTCCGCTATAGAATTATCCTGTTTGGAAAGTAACTGCAGTGCCCGAACGGACTAATTTGACGGTACATTGCGCACTGGCAATTTTCCGTTTGGACAAAGAATTGTCCAAATGGACAAATTTGATGAAATTTTGGCAAATTTCTGTTGTACATATTTATGTATTTTCAAATAGTGAAGTAAGTTATTACCTAATTTGTATCCTTTAGTGTTTCCGTGCCTTTCTGCCTACCTAATCTACCTATACGGGCACGATGTTGTGTGTGAGAGAGATTGATTGATGATCACTCATTTTTAAGACTTGGCTACTTTCTGGATGGAGAAAAACAGTGACCATGCATTACACAAATCCTACATTTCTCTTTATTTTCCGCACAAATGGGTATATGTGGAAAGTTCGCGAATGAATTGATGAGACTGATAAATTATAATAAATAATTACAATATATAGTTCCCACTAAAAGCTACATCAATTTTGTCATTAGCCGATGGGTTTTGGTGCGCAATGCGTTGATTGCGTAGTGTCTGATGTTTTTGTTAAAATTAATGTTGAATTTGTTGCGTCGTTTTTATGAAGCAAATTATTAATGTTTTAATTCCAGACCAGCGTAATATATTTTTTTAATTTATTGCTAATGTACAATGTAGTTGTATTGTCATTTATGCTTGTCCTAGGGGCTTTTAAACCAAAAGTTTTTATATCTTTAGAAAGAAAAATTATGGCTTTTCACTGATAACATTTTGATTAATTGCTTTAGAATTGTCGGAAGAACAATAAAATTGTTGACCTAGTCACCATTTTTTAAATTGACTACTATTGATTGTACTTTAGTGTGGTTATTATTGATTAAATTACCAACTTGAAAGTCAACTACTATATTCATTCCAAAGTAAATGAACTATTCTTGATTAAATTATCAAGTCTATGAAGGTCAACTACTATATTCATTCCTAAGTAAATGAACCTACAGAAATAAAAATGCCCTTCCCAAAATGCCCTTTCCTTCATCCCTCCTAAAACATAAACCTAAGTTTTTTCAGTAGACCAATTGTAACAGACGTATCAGCGCCTTTACAAGAACTGTAAAAAAGGGACCGGTCTCGTGCACGCCTTCCAGAGGTACACGCTGATGATGATGGTTAGAGTTGGCTGGCCTCCCTACATCCAGTGGTAATGGTCCTGGATGCGCCTAGTTTCTGCCTGAGCGGTGCCTTGGCAGTGCCCAGAGTTAGGGCTGACTGCAGCGGTAGGCACCAGGTACTCGTTCAGGCAGAACTTCAGCAGGAGGCAGCAGGTGGAAGACTTCCAAAGGTAGGTGGCAGGAAAACTTCCGAAGAGTAAAGACAAGTTTGTTGAGTAGAGATGTGAACACACTGATTTATTAGGAAAAGGGTGGGCACTTTTATACCCAAATTTGGGGTAATAGGTGCCCACGTGGTACATTTTTGTGGTGGGAGGTTAAACCTTGCCCGTATGTATAAATAGGGCGGCGTTTCCGTCACACCTTATTTTGCCGGTGCCGCCCGTAAAAGTGGTCGCTTAAAATTGCGTTTTATACATAATTATGTAGGTTACATTTGGAATATATGCGTATATGTTTTAGTGTTAACATTTTGGGGGGGGTAATATTTATCCCTAGATTTTTAGTTTGGTGAGTTTCGGGTAATTTTACAGTTTATTCTAGTTTTTTTTTTGTTTTGGCTAATTGTGAGAAGTTTGTATAAGGAATCTACTATTTTTCCCAGGTCCCTCGCAAGACTAGCTACTGAAACCTGTTTGTTTCATCGTCTTGCGAGGTCCCTGGATTTTTAAAATGGGAAAAAACGGATTTTGTAAGGAATTTTTCTAAGTCTTTTGTTTGAGTTAAAAAATGCCCTAGTGTTGAGAGTTTAAGGGTTAGAGGCTTAAAATCTCTTTCCCTGAATGCCCGGCAGGACTCTGGAATGAAATGTGTTGATTTCATCGTCCTGCGGGTTGTGAGAGTATGATTAAATGAAAAAACATGTTTTGCTCGCTAGCTTCCTGCAGGGCCATAACCACCGAACAAGGAAGCATATTTTGCTCGCTAGCTTCCTGTAGGGCCATAACCACCGAACAAGGAAGCATGTGTAAATAATACGAGTTTAAAATGTCTCCCGGTGGCAACCTTAGCATGTAAGCATTTATTTGTTGCACCGGGGCATTGTACATAATAAAAAGGGTAAAAAATGATAACATTTTTACATAAATATTTCCGGCGAAAAGATCGTCGCTGGCGGCATGGTACTAACGAGCTTAGTGGCCAGAAATTTCGGAGGAAATTCCCAAGAAATGACCACTAAATGTAGAGGATGCCGTCAGCGATGACTTTTGCCGAAAAAACAAACGAGGGTTCGTAACACGTCCGTTACACCAATACTTAGACTTTTTTTCGCTATGTAGGTAAAAACTTATATTTTCTCTTCAGTAATATTATCTATTCATCCATAGTTCATTTTTACATCCTCTGCGATATTTTGAATACACGGTGTCCGGAAACTCATAGTACAAATTGGAAACTGGTGAATCTACGTCACATTTGCAGGTTTTTTTAAATTTTATTTAGGCTTTCGTTTTCGATCAAATCTAGTCTGAAGTTTTCAACCATTTAGTTGCTTAAAAACAGGGAAAAAATCGAAATGCGTTAAATAAGTCGCAAGTAACGTACATAACGAACTCCAGGAGTTCGTGATTTGAGTTCCAGGATTGATTTTACAATTTATTTTTAGAATTTCATAATTTCTGTATGTGTAATTATTGAATATACCATACGAGAAAAACACAAAAAATATTCACCTGCGATGACATCTTCAGTTAACCTTAGGATGATTCCATTATCGCGGATGCAACATTTGGACGCATATAAAGCTTCTTAATAATAAAACAAACAAAAAAAAATTATGAAATTATTATTGGAAGAGCTACATTTTAACACGTTTACTTTTTATTAGTTTATAAGAATTTTATTTAAATAGCCAGGAGGGAGGTTCAAAGTGCGATCGCGGGTGCAACCAATAACCAATTTGGCCCACCCTTTCCAGATCATAAGACAAAAACCCACAAGTCTGTTATTCGTGATACATTTATTATGTTATGCCTTGATATTTTGTAAGGCGTTGAACTAATCAACTAAAAAAATAAACAAATATATTATAGAAAACAAAAACAATCAAATTATTCGCTTTTCAGGCAATCGCGGGTGCAACATCAAATTATCGCGGGTGCAACTCGCCTAGTTTAAGTGTACATAAACATCAATAAACCCTGATAGAGGAACGAAATAAGAAATCCAACAATGATTATTACTAATCAGTACACTTCTTGGTCACATATGTTAATTATTTCTTTTCGGTTACGTCAAAATTTGCCGAAAATTCTATGAACATATTACATCCATCAATCCTTTTCAAAAACTTTTTTTTTCTTATTTAGTAGAATTCCTTTTTATATTTTGTAACTTGTAAGAGGTTCCAAACTGTTATCATCCCAATCACTTTCTGTTTGAGTGATGGTTTTCGGAGATTTCAAAACCAACGTGCATTTAAGACGAGACAGTGAGGTTCGCGTCACGGAAATGCTATCGCCGTCTTCGGATTGAAAGAATTGTTTTCATTGAATGCCTGATTTATTTTTCAGCCCTTCCCATTTAACATCCAACGTGACCATCTTTTTTTTAACTGCTTTTTTAATATAAAGAAGATCATTTTTTACCCTTTTTATTATGTACAATGCCCCGGTGCAACAAATAAATGCTTGCGTGCTAAGATTGTCACCAGGAGACATTTTAAACTCTTATAATTTACATACTTGCTATTTTTCTATGGCAGGCACCTTTCCCACTGGGCAAGGTGGTGGCTCCTGCAGGGAAGCCAACCTTAAAATGGCAGGCGCCTTTCCCACTGGGCAAGGTGGTGGCACCTGCTGGAGGCCAACCTTTAAAATGTATATTTTTCACTTAATTTAACTCACACAACCCGCAGGATAATGAAATAAACATATTTCATTCCAGAGTCCTGCCTGGCATTCATGAAAAGAGAGTTTGAGTCTCTGACCCTTAAACTCGCAATGCTAGGGCGTTTTTAGCGCAGAAAAAAGATTTAGAAAAATTCCTTGCAAAACTCCGTTTTTTCCCATTTCAAAAATCCAGGGACCTCGCAAGACAATGAAACAAACAGGTTTCAGTAGCTAGTCTTGCGAGGGACCTGGAAAAAATACTAGATTCTTTATTTAACTTCCCACAATTAGCCAAACATTAAAAACCTAGCACCAAATTGTAAACTTGCCTAAAAATTGCCACAAACTCACCAAAACAAAAATATAGGGATAAATCATGCCTATATAAACAAATTAGAATTAAGATATGTACATGTATATACCAATTTTACCTTGTAGAATTATTTCTAATTCGCAATTTTAAGCGACCACTTTCATGGGCGACACCGACAAAATAAGGTGTGACGGAAACGCCACCCTATTTACTTACGGGCAAGGTCAAACCTCCCACCACAAATTTTTACCACGTGGTCACATTTTACCCCAAATTCGGGTATAAAAGGACCCACATTTTTGACAATAAATCATGTTCATCTCTACTTGACAACTCGTGTTTTATTCTTCGGAAGTTTTTCTACAACAAGCTGCCTCCCCCGCCGACCTCTGCCTGTCTTCAATCCTGGTGCCAACCTTTTCAAGAAAAGTCGGCCCTACTTCAGGCAACCGCCAGGCGCCAGGATCAGGCAGAGGATTAGGCACATCCAGTGTCCTTCACACATCAGGCACTGGGTGCTGGGAGGTCAGTTTTTATTATTTTTCTCATCTCATCATCCTGAACGTGCACTAAAAACCCGGTACTTTTTTACAGTCTTGTGTAGACGCTGATACGTCTGTTACAGAAGATGTTTCAGAGATACTGCGTGCCAAATCATAGAATTTCTATAAAAAAGCTGAATATACTATAAACACACCTGAAAAATATAAATCACTAGTACCTAATATACAGCTATATTATTATTGAAGGCATAAAAAACAATAAAATATATTATAAATCACACAATAAGAGTAGTTGTCAAAGAGTTGCACCCGCGATTCTAACAACACAATCGGGGGTGCAACCAATTTGAGTCAACGTTTATTTCAATTCAGCTAAAATTATACTCTTAAAAACGTTTTATTCGCCTGTGATTTCTTCTCACTTTTTCAAAGTTTCAAAACGTTAGCAGCTTATTTCTGTGAAATACACAAACTTTTATATCTTTTGTATCGCGGGTGCAACAAGCTAACAGAGACTTCTTGTAGTCAATGATGCTTAAAAAACAACAACAAGTACTTACATCTTTCGGCACATAAGAATAAATTAATATTGTCACTACACGTTGAGCAGTAAAATATAACTTCAAAATATCGGTAACAGCTGTTCCGCGCCAGTGTTGCACAGTGTGATTTTGCAGTTTGTATACCGATTCTTCGAATGATAATGTTTCCAAGAGCGCCAAAAATTTCAATATGAAGTAAAATCCATTTTTTTATTATTATTAAATATTGACCTTCTTCTTTGCACTGATATCAAAAAAAGTAACAAATGCTGCAATTTAAAAATTAAATTAACTTAAATTACTGTCGAGAATCGTCTATAGCGGAATAGCCCCTTAACTTCATAAAAAATACGTGAGAATAATCCAGAATAGTTCACCATAAATAATAATAATAATAACAGTTACTTGAGTTTTGCTTTTTGCCGTGCTTTAGTAAAAAGTAAAAAAAAAAAAATTGTAAATTTAAGGTTAACCGCTCCACCTGAAGATGTCATCGGAGCTCAATAATTTTTAGTCAATGATTACAAATATTATATGAATTTTGAATTTCTAAGCATCGAAATAATTGCTCCAGCCTAATGCTTATTGCGCCTAACTCATTTAACTCAACGTTAACGCAAAATGTACTCTAACGCAAAATATATAGACTCAGCCACAAGATCGAAAAACTAATATTTTTTGGTTCTTTATTTTATCACGTAGATTCGCCGGATTCTTCCTTGTACTACGATTTTCTGGACACTATTTATATTAGCAAATAAATGCACAATTAATTACAGATATCACAGAAATGAATGTCCTGAGGCTGCGTATAAACGGACAGTTTTACTAGTTTATTATATATATATATATATAATATGAAATGTTCTATAAAATTCTTATTCTTCCAAAACAGACTAGCAGAACATTTTTAGATTTTTTTTGTAAAAAATGATTTCCAGTTGTTTTTGTATTGGTAGTCACCCCGTGTTGTGTTCGCTTGCTTTGTGCCTCCACCGACTTGTAAAGTAAGCATTATCAATCATGGAATATTAGGGCCATCCATCATCCGAGCCGCGCGCCAGAAGGCCGCCTATAACCAACATTTCTGATTGACGTCTCTAGACAACGCGTACAGAGTGGACCTACTCATGGATTATAGAATAGAAGAGGGCTACATTCTAGCCAAATATTAGTCAAATAGGACTCAAAGAAAAACCAAATGCCGTAGTCCGTCGGATTTCTAAAGCTGCGTATAAACGGGAAAAGAAATGCGCGGGCCCAACCAATTAATTATTGAAATTATGGGCGTTTGGCACCGTTTGCGGTTGCTTCGTTCCTTTTCATTGATCGTGATTCAGTTCCTGTTTGAACGCAGCACAACGGTTCTTGGAAACCTTATACATATTTAAAATTTTGATTTCCGGAAACCTGTTTATATTTTATTTTTAAAAATAATCTGTTAATATATATATCGGAAATGTTGACCCGACAATTGGTCCGGCGACAATTGATAGTTGATCCCCCCCGACAATTGATCCCTCCGACAGTTGATACCCGTACATTTGATCTCCGACAGTTGAACCCCTAAAATATTATTTCTTCAAATAAGGATGCAAGTTCAAGTATTACGTAACGCACTTGAAGGGGAGGGGGCTTGTGAAACGATACTGTGCGTTACGAGGGGGGAGGAGCGGTGCGAACAACGCGTTACGTAACATGTTTTTCTTTATTTCGATAAAAAAACTAGGGAATTAAAATCTTCCAAGTTGGCAACCCTTTTCGTTCTCGAAATCTCTTTGTTTTATTTATTACCGCAACGCGATTAAAAAATGTATTTAATTGACTTCCCAGTACTATTTAATAGTACAATTTAATTGTGACTTTCAGGTAAAAATTGTCACTTGAGCGTTACTTAACGTTTAAGAGGGGGGAAACATACAGAAAAATGTTACGGCGCGTTACAGGAGGGGTGAGGGGGGGTCAAAAATATTCAAAAAATGCGTTACGTAATACTTGAACGCCCCCCAAAGAGGATATACGGCCATTCAACCAAAGTTGATATACTTATATCTGAAGGCATCTTGAGTGAAAATCCGCTGTAAATATTTTTTCCTAACAAGTACGACACTCCGAAAGGGTATGCGGTAATAACAAAATGCGACATACTTATACGTGCAGTCGGCTTAGCAAAATACCGCTAAAGATTCCTACTTGCATAGGAAGACAGTGGCGCTCTATTGATTCTAATAAAAAAATAAGCTTCAGCCCTTACACCACTCTGGGGCCTAAAATCCATACATAGCTTACCACTGTTATTAACTTAACCACATCCTAATTGAGTGTTAATTTGTCCACACTTCCAATTCCACCATATCAATTATTAAATTATTGCCTTAAATATGTACTACTCCTACCTACCATCACTTACTATCGTGACTTCACATTACAACAAATAAAATTTTGGCTACCATATTGGAAAACCAACCTTATAATACAAAAAAATATTCTCCCATTGACCAAAGTAACACATCTACATATAAGCCACACATCTTTCATCAGTTTCATACCTTATAAAAATATTTCTTTTCATTCGTTAATTAGCACTGATTTCTAACGTAGATATTTTAAATGGTGATACGACTAATTAATATGTATCTACGAATTGTTTTTGTTTTAATTAAAATATCCCTGCGTATGTTTTTCAAACCAGTAGAAAGGCTGGTTGATACTAAATCAGAAATAACAAAAAATATATATATTACCTACCGGCAGGAATGTTATTCTATTGTCATTTCAAGATAACTAATAAGCGGTATTTTCGGTAATACCTATAGTTAAAATTGATGAAAAAATTAAAACAATTTTTATAAACAATGTAAGTTAAGTTATGATAATCAAAAAGTATGTAGACAACAATTAAAATGATTTCCCAATTTCACCTTCCCCTTCCCCACTTCCTTTCCATACCCATCGTAGACAGCCTTACGCCCAGATCGGGTACGCCAAGACCCACTAGCTACGGGGCAGTGTACTTTTTTAAGGTAATCAAATGAAATTATAAAAAGAAGACTTCTTTCTATTACCCATAAACGACAAATTTAGATTCTGATTGGCAGGACTATAATATATTCTGTCCTACTTAGGTACTAGTTTTAGATTCTTACGCAGCGGTTTAGCATTGGTACAACTAAGCCGACCTTAAGCCGCCGCGCCGCTACCCGAATTTCTTACATATACCCCTTAAACATTTGAAGTTTTTATGCTCTTAAAAAAAATATATGTTATTTTTGAAGTTAATATTTATACGTTCCCCACGCCGAAACGCAAATTATATGAAATTCCCTCGAAAAAATCGCAAAGTATGCTCCGAAAATCATTATTTTCACGTCTGATTCAGTTATTTTACAAGTTATATTTTTTACATTAACTCCACAGGAAGATAATTTCCCTCAGGGCCTGTGTCATCTGAGATGCTGTATGGAGGGCCTTTTTGAGGAGAGGAAGGAATGAACATTGGTCTTAAAGAGACCAATGTTGTAGGAAAAAATTCACAGTTTTTATTTAAATGCTGTTTTAGACCGCCCCCAAGAGATTTTTGATCTATTTTAAACGAGTCGGGTTTTATTAAACATTTTCACAATTTTAGCTTCAATTTTACCGGTTAAATGTTAGCGCACTCTCTCCAACATTCGTAATTACATATCTGTCCATCTTCTTCTTTTTTAGCGGGGATACGGCGCCTGCTTTATCCATACCTACGTAACGCCGTGATAATCTATCCACTATTCCAACCACGTAATATTAACATTTTCTACCCGTTTTTTTAAAACATCCATTCTTAACATCGAGGTGAGCATTTTTCTAGTAAAAGAACAAACAGTGAAATGTCAAAGTTAGTTGCCCCCGTCAAGAGACAGTATTTTTTCTGAACCCATTTTCGCTTATCAGTGAAACACATTTAAACTGTTGACGTCACTTTATTTATTTATTTACAATATGTCTACTTCCTTACTGTTCTGACATGTTTCTGTTGTTATTCTTCTTATTCATATAATTACTACTCACTACTCAGTCGTGACAAGTTGTCACTTGTCCCTTGTCAAAAGTGACCATCTCTGGTAACTTGTTATTTTTTATGATAAGTCATTATGCGTAGGTACGAGTATGTTGCATATGAAGGTACGATACCCTGCAAAAGTCTACAAATCAAATTATTGAAGTTTTTCAAACTTTGAAAATACACTTTGTGGCGTCTTTGATAGTATTGATTATGTGGTGTTTTTACTAGTTATTTGTTTTCATTTATTTATTAAAGTTTTGTTTATTACTAAGCATAATAATCACACTACGTAACCGTCAAATTAATAAAATCACGCCCCGGCCGGAGCGGGAGATTGACGTGTAACTCCGCGTCGCTTGATTTCGTGAAATCAATTTTAAATTTCCGTTTTATTAATACAATACAATAAACAATGCGTAAAAAAGGAGTAAATATTTTTTACAGGTGTTTACGAAATCAACCTGTAAAAAATTCTCAAATACCTTTTCCAACCTTCCCAAAAGCTTTTTCTCAAGTATTTTCAAACTCCTCCCTTAAAGGGGCGTGAATTTCGATTTCGTCTTTTTCCCGGACTATTGGATCGCCTTAAATAACCGAACGAACTAGAGATAAATCGGATATTAAAAAATGTGCGGTTCAACTTTTACCGTGTGGTAAAATCCATTTTATTAGGAAAGAGACTTCTGCATGCGATGGTAGTTCATGCTCCGCCGACATCACTTTTTGACGGTGATAAACATCACCCTTTTCCCGCGGCCTTTCGTTAGAAGTGACATTTTAGACGTCATTATTTCCATTCCGGGGAGCTTGGCCACTGCGACTTAAATCGTCTAGGAAATGACCGGAGTGAACAGTGAACCGGGTGCCGACTGTTGAGTGGTGAGCAATGAACATCCTGGATCCCGGCACCCGCCTGATTGTGAATGCTTACCGGGATAAATAATATTGCCTTTGACAAATGCATATAAAATGGCTTGAATATTATCAATTATTACGAAGGTTGCGACTTATAAACATGAGGTCGTACGTAATTTGGCTGCTTTTAGGCAAGTTGTTTTCTTCACAGACTTCTGGAAGATTGCAACTTTGAAACTTCGGAAACATTGTGAACAAATTTCAGTGTTTTAGTTTGGTAGCCAGCTGGACTCTCTCGACCTATCGCCTTACACCGCAGCAGGAAGGTTGGATTCATACGTCCGTCACTCCTGGACACATTGACCCCCAAATTCCAACCCCCCTCCCCCTAATACTTATTTCCTTCCCAGCACTTTCTCCTCTTCCTTTCCCTAAAAAGACCCTCCACACAGCATCCCCATAGGTGGCTTAGGCTCTCCTGTGTTGAGCTAATGTAAAAAAAGGTAGGTAATGTAATTATTATGCTCAGCTTTTTTTTTTTCTTTTTTTTATATGAATACCTCACAA
The DNA here is from genome assembly GCA_929108145.2 of Limnephilus rhombicus. Taxonomy (NCBI): domain Eukaryota; kingdom Metazoa; phylum Arthropoda; class Insecta; order Trichoptera; family Limnephilidae; genus Limnephilus; species Limnephilus rhombicus. The sequence continues at coordinate 29,463,650 of OV815278.1, forward strand.
GAGTCCCAACTGCTCCCGTCTGAAGCCCAGTGAGACTATGGCATCCCCAATTGGGGTATGTTGTGAGGCTGAAGGTAGTTGGGAGGGGAAGGATATAGGGAAGAGGAAGGTGGGGAAATACCTGTCTATTCAGATCTGGTCACCAAACACGGCTATTTCAAGCAACGTTTCAATTCTGAATGGTGGTCTTACACCAGGGCGATACTGAGAGTATTTTCCACTGAACGTGCCGCAAATATACTATATATTATTTTAAATGAATAAATTGTGGAAAACCACAAATTAATCAAAGAAAATTTATTTGCCACGCCGGGATTTGATCCCGCGACCTTCGATGTGCGAGTCAAGAGCCTTACCGCTGGACTACGCCGGCCGTTTGTTAGAGGTTATCGAACATTTTTCGTTTAATGTTACTATTTTCAGCTTCATCTGTTTTTTTTTCAAATAGTCTATGTTTGGTAACCTAAACCACCTACACAATAAAATATTTGTCAAATATTGATTGTTTTGAGAAATATGACAAAGAAGTAGGTATCCCCGAATATGGAACGATCAAGTGAATCAAATTTTGAATTGGGTTAGGTTTTGAGTTGGAATTACCTAATAGTATGTATTATTGATGACACGATACGATATAGATGTATATGAATATGATTGGGTGCCAAAACAGATTTGTTTGTCTGTGCAGCGAATTAGCATGATTGTTGGATAGTTAGGAATCACAATTACTAAACTATAAAATGGTACAAGAAAATGATTGGTTCTTAAAGCGGATGTTCGGTACCTACAATAGATATACGGAGGCCTCTACTAATATCCACAGGAATTCCAAAAACTGAACAAATCGGACTAATATCTATGAGAACCAAAGTGAGGACGAATATCTACAGCTCAGCTGACTAATATCTATGAGAACCAAAGTGAGGACGAATATCTACAGCTCAAACTGCTGACTCATATCTATGAGAACCAAAGTGTGGACGAATATCTACAGCACTGGCAGAGGTTGGATTTGCAATTATGTATAGCATATTGGAATAACGTAATATTACGTATGCAGTTTAAAAAACTTTATTTATGTATGTATGTATGTAAAAATCCCTAATATCGGACATATTTAGCTGATTATTAAGGATTTAGGTTTTTGTTTTAACAGCTTTCTTTATTTCGAGTGCTTCCAAATTATTTAGTCTGTTACCATGACCATTTCTATGTCAGTTAGGTTAGGTTAGCTTAGGTTGTGGTGCCGTGTATTTCGAAATAAATAAATATATTTGTATTATGACCTCCATGTTTGTTCAATAAATTATTGTCCTCGTAAACAGCAAAATACGTAATATTATGCAAAAACTTCATGTACGTACTTTAAACGTTTAAGCCTTTACGTAATTAGTAATTACGTAATTGAAGTAATTTATGCTTTTCCGTTCAACCTCTTGGTCAGCTGCTCTCTGTAGATATTAGTCCAACCTACGCTCTGTAGATATTAATCACCACTGGGACCGTCATAGATATTCGTCCGACCTTAGCTCTGTAGATGTTAGTCCTCACTCTGAAGTTCATAGATATTAGTCCAACATATGAGCTCTAGATATTCGTCCGACATACAGGCTGTAGATATTAGTATCTGGAGTCTAGATATACTACGGTCAGTTGTTAGTGATCGTTGTATGATAACATCCTTCCAAGTTGGTACACAAAAGAGGCTGATTTCCTGTTGATTGACGTATCGTCAATCATTCCCGTTTTCCATTAGTATTTCGTTGTACAATTTCGTTGTAAACTTATGTACTTCGAATAAATCAAACTCGAACAGTCGAGATATGTATATTTAAATAAATTTATTTTTTTATTCGTCATTATTATTTATGATTATAAACGCCGGCCGTCCTTAATTGGGCTATAAATAAAAGGAAAATATAAAGTTGCTCGTACAATGGGGCATATAATAGGTAATTACGATTACTCTTTATGGCTGTGAATTGTGAATTAGACGGCTTTACGAGTTGGTGCTTGTAAAAACTCTATAGCCGTATAAACTTGTAGGTATTATTATCTTTTCAGACGTTTGTTAAACAATATAAATCTATACTTTTATGACATGCCCACACGTAATTATATAAAGGTAATATATATTTTCTAACTTTTTATTAATTCATCTACCCACATCAAAACATAACCTATGAGAAGGTTGTAAATCTGTGTTCAGCCTCTTTTAATTCTTCTAATGTTTAGCTATGATACTTGGTTGATATTCAGCAAGCATTGCTTGTTCTCAATAGGAGTCATGATTCAGTTTGTTAAGTCCGTCTTTGTTTAGATCTGCTCCGGTTAATTGTAAGCACTAATTTGGTGATGTCATTGGTTGCATAACGTGAAATTAACCAAAATACCACTCCAATATGAGAAATATAAACACCTGTTGTTCCTATCTTAGAAGAAGGTCGCGATGATTAGACTACCCAATAGCTCTCTTGGTACTTGGAATAAAAGTAAATGATTCATTAAAACTGTGACCGGACTATTCGGTGACTCAGAATCAAACAACTTCAACACCTCCTCTGACTGACTATTAGGTGACCGGACAACTCAGAATCAAGCAACTTCATCACCTCCTTTGAAAAGTCATTGAAAGTGATGAAAAAAATTAAATGTAAAAAATTGGTTAAATAGGTTACTTTAGGTTTACATAGATGAAGGTGCTTTGTACATAGGCATGCGTATTTCACCAATTTGATAGTGCACATAATCCAATGTCTAGTTATGCTTCGGGTTTAATTCGTGCAGGAATAAAATAAATTTAACGACTGAATAATAGGCCACTTGCATCACATTTTTTTTTTAAATTTTCCGGTTTAGACAAATATTCTAAGACATTCTGTTTTTTTTTTTTAATCGTATTTTTGAAACCCTGGGGATTTTTTTTAAAATTTCAATCCGAAAAATCAGACCATTTTTTATAAACCGGAAAGACGGGACATAATTTTATAGGTGCGAAAAAACGATAATTACATAGCTGAAAATCATTTTTAAAAAAAGAACGTTTTCCACACGAATGGCACAGGAGAATAACGAGGCATACCAAAAATATTACATCTCATAAATATTTTTTTCCTTGATCCATCTTATTGACCATAAATCATTATAATGTACAACGTATATATTACTAAATCCAATGTAATATACTTGTACTTGTAAATTATAATAATAATAAGAATATTATAAAATTTTATTTTGTTAAAATCAGCACCATAACCATTATACCTTTAAAACACGTACCAACTTCAAAAATGTACGGGGTTCTCTTCTGTCAAAAAGTCAAACCAAATGATAAGTTCGCAGAGCACAAACAATAAATCTAGTGAACGAATTAAAAAATTCGCCTGAGATCAAAGTGATGCCATATTAAAAAAATAAATCAGTGTGCAATTTTACAAAATTAATAGGAACATTTTCGGAGACGGGACATTTTCATATAGTGACGTCACTAGCCCAAATAATGGATTTATTTATTTAAAAATAAAAAAAACTGTACATTTCTAAAAAAAATTGTAATATTTTCGCAATCTTAATAAAAAGATCTATCCACACGATTTTTTCCAAGTCGTTATGAATTCAATGCAAGTGGCCTATTTAAGGAAGTACCTACAGAGTCGAAGTTTAAAATGAATGCAACTAAAATGCATAAAATCGTATGATTGATTCATGTTTGAAGGGGTTAACGTGTAGAGAATGGTGCAAATGTGTTTTTACTTTGGCATCTAATGTAGGAATCGGTAAAACCTTATTCTAATTAAAATGAGCGCTTTTATTATTCCAGTGACGATCCACGATTTTGACGGCACAAAAAAGCATAAACCGTTTCTACGTTCTTTATCCTAAGAATGCTGCAGCTCTTTCTTACAATTACATAATGGTGAGACAAAAGATGAGACACAATATACGGGAGTCTGTTTCCTCCAAAGAATTACTTTTTTCCTTTGGTGGAAACAGACATATCTTAGGGCGCCTTCAATTTAGACGTTTCGTGTCGGACCGCTGCAGTGCCGAAGCGGTGCGTTTGTCGTACGGCGCAAGGACGGTAATTTGTTTTCATACAAAGTACATGGAGCGGCAACAGTGCGGTGTCGGTACCGAGAACGCTCAACGACAGGACGGCAACGTCGCGAGCTCCACGTGTTCATTTCGCTGTTGAATAGTGCGGTGACAAGACGTGAGAGCTTATTTCATCGAATTTTCATGTTTATTGTATGCTTAAAATGGATGATATACACGTGGAAGAATTTATAAATGAAATTTAAATACGTCATGCTATATGGAACTCCAAAAGTATGATGTATAACTGATATAGTATGTGTGAATATAGTTTTTTGCCGTTGAATTTTAGTTTTAACCAATTCAAGTAATTCATAGAAACATTCTTAAATAATTAAAAAAAAATGCTTCTATCTTGTTTTAACCTAGGGTAAAGATTATGGAAATCACCAAAATTACATGTTAATGAAAACTTCGGTGATGCTCTTATACGGGGGCGTCGTTTTGTTTCTGTTTCTGTTGAATGTTTTTCAACAAGAGCACTAACAGTAATGTTTCTTCATCAGAGTCAATGGCTTAACTGCTGTCAAATGAATTTAAAACATCAAACGACCCACGTCTAAACATCACTAGCATACACAAACGCACGGCAGTCAGATACGCTTTCAATTTAGGCTTTTAGTATCGGACTGCTACCGTACTACAGCAGCACGGCAGCGGGTTATAACCAGCGGCACGATAAACGTGCGGCAGCGGTCCAACACGAAATGTCTAAATTGAAAGAGCCCTTATTACGGCTCAGCTACTGCAATGGGAATTGCGTTTCATTTTCTTTATACGTGTGAGGGAGGAGGGGTGCAGATATGCGTTCACCGTTTGTCTCATTTTCGAGGTTGTTATTTAGTGTGTAAGAAGAACTGCAGCCTTGCATGTTTAAAATCGAAAGCAAAACCATCAGCACATTGACGATTGCCGTCTTTTTAATTTTTGGAATTTACTCACACTTCAACATTATATAAGTAAGTATATTCAATACTTTCAAAATAATCGTCACGGTACAGTAGTACTGTAGGGGTCTACGGAGATTTCACGGTGGTGTGTAATTGAGTTGTAAGAAAACGATTATTTTTTTTTTATGTGGAGGAAGCAGGTAAGTACACGTACATTGTGTATCTCATCTTTTAAAAGAGTTGCAGAATTTTTTTTGCATTATCTCCACACAGGAGGCCCTGAGGAAAATAATTCCCTTCAGAGCCTATGCCATCTTTGGGGATGCTGTGTGGAGGATCTTTTTAGGAAAGGAAGGAGAGGAAGTTCTGGGAAGGAAAAGCGTATTAGGGTTGGGTAGGAATCCGGGGGTCAGTGTGTCCAGGAGTGACGGACGTACGAATACATCATCCACACAGCATCCCAGATGACATAGGCCCTGAGGGAAATTATTTTCCTCAGGGCCTCCTGTGTGGAGTTAATGTAAAAAAAAAAAAAAAAAAAAAAAAAAATCACTCCCACTGCAGTGCAAGCCGATGTTCCGAAAGAGTACGGCTGGAGAAGTCAAAGGGACCCCCTCAACCATTCATTCCCGATCCGGCCTGTCATGCAGCTGGTGGGAAAATGCATCCGCCGCCAAGACCCGGACGAACCTCACCCTGTGAACCCGGACACCCCTGCTAACCCACCAAACGTAGTGAACCACTTGGGGTGACCTATAGCAGAGGTGTTGGTTATCCAATAAATGGTTCCCGGGGCGGCGGTACGCATACCCGCCTCCCAAATCAACGTGATAAATAACGAATATTTATTGTCTTTCTTGTGCCGTCACCGATCTAGGATATACCTTTAAAAAATAAATATCTTTAAAAAATTGACATTTACATTTACATTTTCATTTTGGCATTTGGCATTTACATTTACACATACATGTTCTTGGATTTAAATTTACTTTATGAACATCGTATCTACCAGATTTCATTTCAACAGATCATCATTATTATTATTTGAATATTTGAGGAAAATTGGATGATCGTCCACTTATTTGTCTTCCTGCAGTGAGACATTATTTGTGGCATGCTATTTGCAATTAAACACGCCCTAACACTTAAACTCGGTTTATAGTTTATACTATATAAACGCATAATGTCGTCCACGGCAAACGTTAACTGGTCAGTTAACTGGAAGATTAAGTCCGTCGACTTTAATTGAGGGGTGAAAATGACCCAACGTAATAACTTCATTTATGTTCTTTTATGTTGGTAGTCCGTAGTGGAAGTCATAAAATTTCAAGGAGTGGGTTTTAACGACATGATTCTAGAATGATTAATGATGAGCTATATGATTTATTCAGGTTTCGCTTTTGTTTTTTTTTCAACCAGGAATTATGGGGAGGAGATATGGAGGAGATATATAGGTGAGGAGGTAGGTGGCATTTAAATATATATATAATGTGCTGTTATTAAGTTCAGCAAGTAATAAAGTCTTTATTATCGTGACAGCTGTTTAGAATTACAAGGCCATTTACAAACTGTGGTTAAACCACTTTCAGACGACTTATTTATAGGAATCTAAATTTCAATTTTGAAGGTATCTAAATTAATTTATTACCGATTTATTGAGAAAATAATTTGAACTGGGAATTTTGAAATCGCTTTTCCTCTGATTAAATATTGATGTGTTCTTAATTGCTTAATAATAATTTCAATTAAACGGAGTTCCATGAATTAAACACAAAACAATTAATTAGTACATGGCAATTCGGAACTGATAAGTATTCACTCTAGTTTAAAGCCGTTTCTAGCAACGTTTCGATTATGTGAATGGTGGTTTTTCACCATTGGAGCGGACCCCACCACTTTCTCAACGGTGTTATAAGGAAACATATAGTTTCCTCCTTCACCGCACACGTCAAGAATCGATTTTATTGAACGAAGCCACACTTATTTGAACGACTCTAGACCCTCCAACGTCCATGCATACGAGGTTAGAAAGCAGTATGCAAGTACTTAATTCACCAGGGTTTTTCACCATTGGAGGACCCACCACTTACCCGCCCTGGTATAGGTAACAGATTTAATTTTTTTGGTAAAAACGACTCTACATTTGAAAACGAAACTAAGCCTCCAATGTCCCTGCATACGTTGTTAATAAGCAGCATGCAAGTGCTTAGCAGGAAATACAGATACAATATGTGTTAGTATGACAAAATATAGACAAGACAGTGGGACAGGTTGGTGAAAGTCCACGAGGTGGCAAGCGCTGGGTGATTGTATCCAGCGTATCCTACAAGCACCTGTTTGGGAGGAAGACACAGTAGATAAGTAATAAGGGCATGGCAAACGGTTGGGAGTCCTCTCCAATCGATTGGCGGTCCCAGCAAGAATACGCATGACGTTCGGTCTAGTCGTGAACCACACTCAGCTTCGGGTTTTTCACCAGGGCGAACCTGAGAGCAGTGGCGTAGCTAGGGGGGTCTGGGTGACATCCGATCGAGTGTCACCCCCCAAGAGCACAATTCTCTAGCAACCTCCCCCTCCCCTCAGAACGGACCAATTTTTTAAGTAGTCGATATTTGCGTTTGTCAACTTTAATGGGGAGGGGGGGGGGGGATAACACCACGTTATCCGCTCCGGGTGCCGCCCATGCTAGCTAGGCCATGCCTGAGAGTAATCTTTCACTTTGGTGTCAACCTTAGCTAGGTTTCGTGTCTTACTTAGCTTCATACGTCACTCAATTTTTTTATATTTGAAGAGCGGAATCGAGATGATATTTGCATTTGAAAGTGGGAATTAAATAATAATAATCTTGAAATTGAATTCATACAATCTGTTGGTACCTACGAAGATCAATAAAATGTTTCTGCACTTATTAATATAATATAAGGCAATTTTCCAGCGTAGATTTCTGCTTATTGGTAAAATCATAAAATAATAAATTTATTTTATTTTCACCATTTCAATAAATAATTAAAAAATATAATCATCTGTTTTACATCTGAAAAATAATGATACCATAAATATAAAAAATACGTACTACAGAATTCTCCCCCACTTAAAGAAATAAAAACCGACGACGACGACGCACCTTTACACACTGCACATCATCTAATTATGTTAATTTCTTTTAATGTCTCTATTAAGTTTAGATTATATTTATAAGTGAGTTGCATTTAAATGTTAATTGGATAGTCAAACTTATTAGATAGCTGGAATAGCCCTACTCTTATTTAGATGGACATTAAAAGAATTCGTGCGATTGTTCATAAAGCAATTAACTTTTATCATCACTCTGTTTCTCAGTGGTAGAAGGCAAAGGAAATAAATACCAAAGGCAGATAATCTGGAAGATAACTCGTAGATGACGCCAGTGTGGTCGATAGATGTGTTTGGCCTGCTAGTAGGCAATTTCAGAAAAACGCGTGTGTTTGCGCATGTGTGTACGTGAGTACCAACAAAGATTGATTGAATGCCCCGTTATCGACGAAGAGTCTTTGTGCCGAGTTTCAGCTCAGGAAGTGGGTTAATTTCCACTTTCATGATTTGCACTCATTCATTCAAGAATGTACAAATTATTTTCAAGTGTACAGTACAAATTTCTAAGATTTATTAACTTTAAGCTGAATATTCTAATTCAAAATATTAACTATGTCCTTTTGATGAAACAACTCAACTTAATTACGCTGTCTGACAACCTTGAAATTCTCGCCAAAATAAAATTTTACGTAGGTACCGACAAGAAATACGAGGCAAAGTGCTACCTTCTTCTGTGTGACAATTTTAAAACAAACTATGAGGCTCATACACCTATAAATAGATTGCATCATTTTGGAAATAAATTTGGGAATATTGTAGACATGTTTGCAGATTCTGTATCAGTTATAAAACGAAGTGTACGATTTTAATTTTAATTAATTTTATTTTTTACTAATAATTTAATCGTTATATATTGTGTACTACGTGCCTGCCTAACTATTATTATCTATCTTTGTAAAAGCCCACTAGGGCGTAAATAAATAAATAAAAGCTAAATAGAAATAGGTGTATTTAAAAATGAACACTTAGTTTGTTGATAAACTCGTGAATGCATGCAAGTATCTTCACATGCTTTGAACAGAATACGATGATAAATAAGTACTGCTGTTTAATTTCAGATTGGCGGTTTAGGACAGAAATAAAAAATTTCAGTCGATTTTTTCAGAAGAAAATGGTGTACGAGCGTTTATTTATATTGCTAAATTTGGTTTTGCTCAAATTAGACTGTACTTACGATAACAGTTTCCAGATACATCACAGTGTGTTAGAACAAAATGTTCATATATGACAAATTTTGAAGTGAATCTTCTGTAGCCCCGTTGTGATTAGGAATTCGGATGAAACGGAAATGACGCATACAGCTCCTGCGAAGCATAAAACTCCTATCAAGGTTTCTATCGGTTGAGATATAAAACGGAAATGGCGCCAGGTCTGCGCTCATTGGCTGCATTGATTCTGACCTCACTTTTCAAGGCTCCTTGGTTCTTCATTGGTTGAGATTGTTTTGGTAAAATTTCGTTCTACCGCGTGTTAACTGCACTCGAATTTTATCAGTTCATATCCGATAAAAAAATTAAATGTTTAATTTAAAAAAAACGGTCCACATTTTCTCAACTGTTCATCACTTGGAAACCCATGTCCAGGCGTTCTCAAGGAGCACAATGACAATACAACGTTGAGGCATTTTAATCACAATTATTAATAATCTTTTGATCCGCATGGATAAACAAGGTTCGAGTAAAAAGATAAACAAGGTTCGAGCTGGCATGTTCGTCAACAACAACGCCGACGCGACGGACGATTTACATATTTCTTGCTTAATTGACATACATAGGAATAGTAAGCGCCAAAATTTAAGGCTGACCTAACGTTGATACAGAAGACGACGCAATAAACGAGTTTAAAAGGTCTAGAAAGCGGCATGCTTTCCCGACATCGTCTTTCTCTGTCGCGCGTATGTTTTAGGCATATTTCTTTTTCGATTACGGTCATTGTAAAGTCAGTAAAGTGACAACGTGCGCGAGAATGGATCGTATCAAGTTCAGGTCGGCATAAGTTTGGCACGTGCTTTATTCATACAACTTTTAATTTTTTGACTATTACTTTGTTCATAAACCATAATAATTTTAATATGGAACTAGACATTCCCATTTCCTTTGACTTGGTATGGAAAAGAACAGAAAGACAGAATGGTGCAGTAGTAGGTTCCTAGCTACATGTCAAAAAAAGGTCTCTGAATAATGTTAAAAACGTTCTTCAGAACCTATTTGATTAATTTCATAACGCTATCTCTTTCTGGATAGACCATTTTTACCATCAACCTACTTGTATGTTGTTAAGTCATTTTTCCCTGGCACTATCTTTATAGTTGTCGTCTGTTCTTGCTCAAAATACAATGTTCGTGAAATTTTTCGTTCTCATCAATTTATCTTAAATTTAACAAAATAATTTATTCATCATCACTATTGGCTCTACAACCCCTGGTGGGTCTTGGCCTCCTCAAGAGTCTTCCTCCGGTCATCTCGGTTTTGTGGCAGCTCCCTCCAATTTAGAAGCTCCAAGATAGATATGTCTTTGAGGACGTTGTCGCTCTATCTTAATCTTGGTCTTCCCAGGCTCCTTCGCTCTATTGGTCTTGAGTTCAGCAGGGACTTTGGTGCTTGATGCTCGGTCATTCTCTCCAAATGACCCAGCCAAAACAAAATAATGTATTACGATATATTATTATATGAACATTTCCTTGATAAATTAGATAGGTGGTATAGGTTCCTACCCAGTAATGGAAAAAGTAAACTACGTACTAATTTTAATCGTGTTTTAATTAATGAACCTCAGGGAAAGATTAAAAGGAAACAAAAATAATATGAAGCCAAAATAATTTGTTTTTGCTCTGTTTATCCCCTCTTTTAACCAATAATAATCAACCTTTTGCCTTTTTTGTTCAAGAGGTGTGAAGTTTGGTCACATAGTTAATCCGCATATTATTATTCCTTCAAGAGTATTTATTATAAAGAATTTACATAAGTGACAAATAGCTAATGGAAACTGTCCTATTAAATAATGTCGCGAATTAATCTTTTCCGGTTGACATTTAATGTCTTTTTCACATAATTGATTCCTTGTGTCTTTTGACGTAAGTAATGGCTCAGGTATTAGCGCTGTAGGTACACCAGAAGCAGACTGAGAGCATGGCAATCAAACGAGTCTAATCATTTATTAGAGTTCAACTTCAACTTTTTTGTAAAATAACTGTGTGATTTCACTTCACTTTTATGAGTTCATAATAATTAGGTATCTACCCTCTTTTGACACATTTATTTTATAATTTTTTTTATATAAATTTGACATTTATGTTGTATGGTTCCTCTAGGATCTCTAGATTGATCGGAGTGTTGTGCTGGAAAGAGCGTAGTCGTACATTTGAGGAGTGTTGAGTCAAAATTTCAGCTCAACGGTTAATCAGTGGGATCGGGAACAACGGTTGTTATAATCGATATTACGGTTTTTTAGGTCAGGAGACCAGTCAAGGAACGTGACAGGTATCATAACTCGAAATAGGTCCCGGCTTTCTGGGGGCCGATTCCCGTTCTTTATCCTTGACTAGGCACATTTCATTGGTGTACATTTCCCCTGATTTTTAAGTTGTTTGGTTCCTGTAGCTTGATTCAAGAGGTGCGCCTAGAAGAGCGTAGTTGTGCATTTGGGAAATGTTGAGCCAAAGTTTCGGCTCAATAGTTGATCAGTGATTTATTTAACGAACTTATTGAACTAACAAAGCTCTTAGAAATTAAAGAAGTAATATGCGCGATCTATAAGTTTAAATAATTCAATTTAAGACGCGACCAATTTATTCAACTTGATCTTTGAGTGGTCGAAATATGATTAAAGATCTTATTAACTATTTAACTCACGTTTTGTATTTAAAAGGAAAGGCTGACTGCCAATGCTTGTTTAGGTTAGTATTTCAATTCAACATTGCCAAATTATTAATATTTTTACGTAATCGTTAGACGTTTGACATTTCGGAGTGTTGATTCATAGAAAATACTTTCAATGTTACCAGCGTATTTCGATTTCTTATTTATTCCTTGTCAATATCGGTTCGGCTATCAGCAGCAAAACCTTGCTCGGTTAATCGACACGAAATCATCGAAAGTTACGCTATCGATCTGATATTGTAAAGATAAAATTTACCGCGCTAGATCTCAAGGCTGGCGCGCAATAAAGTGTTTGGAGACTTTTCTGCGACGCGGCCTGGAGCGGCGCGTCATACTCGTACCATCGTTCCGAAGTTTGCGTATTAGAGGCTACTGAAAGTTTGTTAGAAGTAATATGATTCGGAAAGAAAGTGTTTTTAGTGTGTTCTTTGGTTCCTTCCATCTTCTCTTCTGCCCACACTGCAACTCGTCACATCGCTTCCTCCAGGTTTGATCTCGGCTCACAGCTCTTGGCAGGCCAGCGGCAGTGGTAGCTACTAGCAGCTAGCAGCAGGCAGCTACTTGAGCTCAAAAAGAAAATAATGAATGACCGTGCCGAGCGCGGCCCAATCAATCAATGTCTCGGAACTCTTTGATTGATGTCCCGATATTTGCATTCTCCTCGGTGCGCAGATGTCTACAGGGGCTAGGGCTGACACAAATTAAAAAATACACATAGCGGTAGACACTCTTAGCAGCGTCACGGTGAAATAATCATTTCGAATCGAAACGTTGCTTGAATTAGCTTTTACCGTGTTTGGAGACCAGACCAACCTTTCTCTTCTTCATCACCTTCCCTTGCCTACTCCCGTCAGCCTCATAACATAAATATCTCAAATTTGGATGTCTATGAATATCTCGATTGGGGATGCCATACTCCCACTGGTTCCGGTCAGCAATTGGGACTTTTTGAAAAACTTCTATAGCCCCGCTGTGATTTGGATTTCGGATGAAACGGAAATGACGATTACCGCACCGCTTTGATTATGATGTCACTTTTATAGGCTCCTATTTGTTAAGACAGGAAACGGAAATTACGCCAGTTCTGCGCTCATTTGTCGCTTTGATTATGACCTCACTTTTCAAGCATTGGTTGAGATTTTTTTTGCCATAATCACATAAAAATAATAACAAAAACCACTTGTATTTTGCAACTTGTATTGTGCAACCACTTGTATTGTGCCAAACAAAAACCACCTGTATTGTGCAACCACGAATTATGAACGGGAAACGAACGAAGCGACCGCGAACGGCTTCGGATCGCTAATGTAGGTGTACGCAGCATTACATTCCATACAACATGCAATATCTTCCGGTGACATTTCCTATCGGAGGTAGGCTTCCATGTTTGGTAACCTTCACCGTGCAGGTTGAACCCGGAACAATTTCTGGACAAAATACACTATCTTAATCGGGGGATCGAGCAAAATAAATGAAAAACTTATTGACAAGTTAACTATAATGCTATTTCATCGGAAGTTTTTTAAGTAAAGGAAGGAGATGATGTTCTGGGAATGAAATAGGTATTTTAAATAGGTACCCCTTGGTGTGTAGGAATCTGGGGTTCCGTGTGTCCAGGCGTAATGGACGAATGAGTACATCCCGACTCGTGAATTAGATACACAGATATAAGTGCCTCATTTTCCTGGATCGTCCCCGATCTTCGATATATCCGTTGATACTTCTCTCTGCGTTCATCCGCTCTACATGCCCGAACCAAAGCTTCCCTTTCCTCTCCTTGATAAACAGGTAGGTACACTAACCTAGCATTTTATTCGAATTTCCTGATTCAGATATAATTTAAATAAAACCTACGGCATCAGAGATTTATTACCAATTGCTTTCAGTTTATTCCACATAATAAGGAAATAATTTTTAAAAAGTTCTTAACAAAACATTATCTAATCATACATTATTTCTAAAAACTGATGTGAAAATTATATTAAGTGTAATTCACGAGAACGCTTGCTTTCATGAATCCGACAAAAAATCAAGTATTGTATTAATTTTAAGTCTTGAGACATGCCGCTGGGCAAAGAGGCAATTAACTTCCATGAATCAATAATTTCAAGATTTAATGGATCATTTATCATTATTTAACGTTTTTCTCCGCCCACTTTACGGGCAGCCCTAATCCGACCCATTCAAACATCAAACGTCATCTCTGATCGCGTGATTAATTTGTTTATTATTCACAAAAAAGCATTAATAAATTATTAGTCATCCCTCTCTCGCAATAAACAAAAAGCCAGGCGATTAAAATAAAATATTGCCTTTTCATTTTTTATCTTGCGAAGTGATCTTAAATGAATGGCCGGTAATAAATTAGGCGCAGGTTTCGGAGGTTTTGCTAACACTCGAATAAAATATGAAAAAATATACGAGTGTCTCTCTTCCGAGCATGAATAAAATGTACCAGATGTTCCAAAAATACTTTTGTTGCAATAGTTAATTCAAAAATGTTTCCGGTCGAGTAAATACAGATTCTGATCGTATGGTTATTTTAGCAAATAACATGACAATCAAAACAAAACGTTTGAATTAAAGCAAATTCTTCGTTCCAACTCCCAAACCAACAAATAGCCAAAAGATACCTCTTTAATATGGTGACCGGACAACTCAAAAATTTGCAACTTCATCACTCCTTTGAAAAGTCATCAAAAGTGATGAAAATAACAAAACTAAAAACTTGGTTAATAGGTTACGTTAGGTTAGGACCTAACCTAGCCGTTATTTTATTGAGTTGTCACGGAACCCTCCAGTATACCCACATAAAAATATCGCTTGCATTTGGCCCTTGGCTCGATTCTAGTTTAATTTAGATCAAGCTGTCTTGGATAGATAAAGGATGAACAGGATGGAAAAAAATATAAACACAAATATCGCGTCACTTGGTGTTATTTAACGCAATGTTTAATCGTTATTAATTAATTACAGATGACCATTTCTGAGCTAAATCCAAACGTGGTGCACTGAAGCAACTTGAAAAAAGATTAACAAAATGTAGGTTGGTTTTGGTACTTGCTAACAAAATGCATAATAATTATTATAAGCAATAATTATCAGCCTGAAACACTCATCCACATTGAAAAATCTTCCGAGAAAAGATACATGACGCCAACGGGACCCGTTATTATTGCTTATAATAATTGTTACCCTCTGTGCTATGCATAAAAATCTTGTCTTAAACGTTAGTTTAACAATTAAAAATAATAATTAAAATCCATAATATTAAGATTTAGTTAACAAATTCACAAATTCAATCAGTTGACTGTTGCATTTTTCTTAACTTTTAATTAGTAACATTCCTCTCAACCACCTTGTACAAAATGCTAATTCACATTATTTATGAAGACGTCGTTTTGCCGTATTATCTATTTTGTTGAGGTTTATGTTATTATTGTTGTTCTTTTATGTTTATTTCTTGTAACCAATTGAATAATATTAATCAACTTTGAATTAGAGAAGGAAAGTTTTCAATATTCTTAATGTCCTTCAATCAGCAAATAATATGTTGTGTCATAAACGTATAAGCTGGCACTCCTTTCAGCCTTTGACATGAGTGCCGCTTTTGATACGATTGACCATGAATTTCCTTTGGTACTGTGACGATAAGAACTCGCTGATATCATATTTAATTAACAGTTTACCAGCCGTCAAGTGGATCAAAACCAATCAAACTATGCGACCCTTTCATCTGGAGTATCACAAGGGTCCCTCCTGGGGCCACTACTCTTCACCTTCTTCAAAAATAATGATGTCACTAAAATAATCTAATCATTTGGCCTTCTGTCCCACTAATACGCCAGACAACCGGAAAATTTACTTTTACTGCTTACCAGAAGAAATAGACAGTCTAAAAAAATTACCATTACATGCATTTAAAAAAAACATAATTACAATATTTTAGTTGTAACCGAAGAACTAATGTACATGTCATGCAAATTTAATGCATAATTATATAATAAAAATAATTAAAAAATATTTCATAATTTTGTAGGCACTAGAAAAATACAATGAAATTATTTTAGTAACCTTCCTTAAATCTAAAAATCATCGATTTCATGAATTTCAGATTAAATTGAAAAATGACGTAAAACTACAATGAGAGTTCACAATTATTATTATTAAAAATCCTTTTTTTCTGCCATCGATCAATCTAGCGTTTTTATGATATGATTTTAGATTTTAACGGCCAAAAGTATTTTAGTTATTTATTTTTGGAGTGTTATGCCGTGTTGCGCTACCTCATTATTTTGCCAACGTTTCGGACAGTGTTACAGTGTCCATCATCAGGGCCGATTCGTTTTCTTATTTCCTTTGTTGTTGTTAATATTTAAAATATTTTATTACACTTAAATGTTTTATTTTTTACCTTGAATTCCCCTCTAAACAATCGTGGACCTTCATTCTAAGAACCTTGTTTATAGTGAGGATAAGTTATTGTAAATGAATAAATGCATAATAATGTTATGATACATCTTCCTCTTTCAATTGAATGTTGAAACACCTAAAACATTTTACGAAACGTGTCATTTTTTATCTTGCTGTCATAAACATCTTGTTGTTTAAACAATGGTGTTGGGTTAGCTGCTTATGCAAAACATGTTATGTTTCTGGTTTGTGTGTAAAGATTTGGCTTGTGTTATATTTCGCATTGTTGAGTGATGTTTATGGACCAAACTTCAAAAGCTAATTTATGGAGCTGGGAGTTATTAGGCCCCCAGCGTAAAAAGATGTGTTCGAATTTGTTGAACAATTCTGTTGAATTAACAAAGGATTCAAACAATAGTGTTTGACGGGAAATTTAATAGATGTTTTGAGAATTTTGTTTTATTTTCGATGATGCCAGTTGGTAAAACTAAATCCCATAAGGAAACCAAAAAGTCTGAAACAAGTCTGGAGTAAATTCGGCCATAAACATATTAGATACCCCACCAAAAAATAAGCAATGTCTGATTTTTTAGTATTTTTTACACGGAAGTTGCCAGATTTAATCATCGCCACACTTCTCTGTCTGGAATAAGCAATTCGCAATATACATACGTATCAGTCAGCTAAAAAATCTAAACCAGCGAAAAATTTCTAACGGTGAGCTGTGGCTTTATCAAAACTGGATAATTTTTTGGGCAACACATCTGTGTTCAGATCATTTGCAGAGTGTAGGTAGGTATATAACAAATTTTCTAATAAAATACGACAAAGCGTCATTTTTTGGTTGGTACGATTTTTTTAAATCTATATATCGGGAAAAACCGGCAAGTATATTAGTAATGTTAGATAATACTGTTCTATTCTCACAACAAATAAAAATGTAGGTTTTCGTTTAATTTCTCACCAAAAGAACCTATTTTCTCAACCTTATATATGGACCGTCGCGTCGTTTCTCAACTTTTTTATTGTCGCGACCCCCTAAAAGTAAAATAAATAAGTAAAAACCTTACGACCCCTACTCTACACAATTTAACATTTAACAAAGTTTTACATTGCTAACATTAAAAGACTGTGTTGAATGTGAAAGATTCAACTATAACCAATAGAAATATGTGCTGACAAATTAAAATTTTTGTCTCAAGATTTGGAAAAATTTTGGCTTTCACAACAATGTGAAAATCGAAGCTCGGTATGGGATGCTTTGAAAACATTGATCCGCATTTGCCACTTGTATTGAAAAGGCTTCTAAAAGGCTTTTAAAAACTAAATCCAGAAATTATTTTTATTCGAAAATAATGTTATTATTACTTACGTGTGTTTCAAATGAGACATCCAGATCTTGCATCTCATAATGCAGGGAAACATTGCCGGAAGACAGGGCCCTGGAAGTAGGAGCATATCATGGATAAAAAACCTGAGACTGTGGTTTGGCCAGTCTACTGTCAGTGTAGAGCTGTTCCAGGCCGCAGTAAACAAAGTCCGCGTAGCCAACATGATAGCCAACGTCAGTTGAACGGACAGGGCACGTGATGAAGAAGAAGTTTCAAATTTCAAACAACTCTGCAACCGCATTATTTAATTAATCAAACCATCTTTATTTATTAGGACGTAAAAGTTTAATAAGTATTTATTATAATGGGTAAAAGCAGATATGTAATACTTGATTATAATCACAATCTTTATTCGATAATAAATTTTAGTTATAACCAAAAATTAACCTAGATTGAGAATCTATGATAGACACCATATGTTATAATATCTACGAAGCATTTAAAATATAATCTCAATGAAATGATCAAGGCGGTCATGAAAACATTAGTAATATTCCTTCAATTCAGAAAACTGCAGATAAACTAAACATGTAGTTGTCAAACTGACAATGCCTCCCGATGAAGATAAATAATCACTGATGGAGTAAAAAACCCTTCAAGGGCAAACCCACAATCCAGACAATGCACGTGTCAGCCACTCCAAAAGGACGGTGGTGTTATTTATCGCATTTTATTCATGAAGATTAATCCATAGAAATGATAATTTCCTTTGGGCCGATTACCAGCCAGGTCATTAATCATCCTTTTGTCGTCAGGTCCACAAAGACAGCAAACATTTGTCAAGGTATATTATTTCTATGGTCCATCTATATTAATGATCAGAAAACGTCCGCGTACGGTTGGACGCAGTAAGGCATCTAGAAACGTTGGAGTTAAAAAAATAGACAGGGAAGAAAGCAAGACATCATGTAAAAATACTGCTTTCAAGGAAAGAAGTTAAATTATGGATGTAATAGCTTATGTGATAGCTTTGAAGTACGTACTTTAGAAGGTACAATGGCATCACAAACAAATAGCATTTTTATCAATCCTACGTGGGCATTATGTATTGCAATCCGTTTTCATTTCGATACGGCTTAATATAATGCATCTAAATTCGTGTCCCTTTTCACGATATTTTGTTATTTCTGGAAAAAAATTCCATGACATCCATAATGATTTAGAAACGAGGACATTGGTTGTTTCTTTCCGACGCTGCAAAATTATGAAACCAAAAGATTGGTGCGAATTGGCGAAAAACTCATTTCTCGTGTTTTCTAGCCCATATAAGCCTAGTTTACACGAGTAGATCAGAAAATAGATGATCCATTCCTGGCCCTCTAGCATGGTTAGTCGATAAGGATTGATAAGATAACTTTCACTAACTTCTCTTCGTTTCCTAGCTTGATGGCAGGTGGCCAATGAATAAATAACAGTTTACAATGACTAAGTGTTCTTTATCAGTTGTTTGTACGTTAGCGATCTGCGGTTGTCCTAGGGAACGATTAGAATTTATCGAAAGTTATCCTATCAATACTTATCGATCGACTGTGCTAGCGGGCCAGGGCACATTTACATTTCTATGCACGGGGGAACATAAACATTAGTTACGAAAAGTGTTTGGGTTTTAATAAGTCTAATTATTTATCACATAATGTTTTTTGATAAAAGGGAAATAAACAAATAAGTATGGTTATTTTAAAGTATGATAGTATTTTCTGCCTGTACAGTACATTTTTACGCAGCATCGCGTGCATTGGTCAAATCGTTGTACATATAGTTTCGTATCGGTGATCAATGAACCGGTGGATGCAATTTTTAGCCATAAGTTGCTATAATAGTTTGTCTAGATTGTAGTTAGAAGTATGATTGTACAAATATATTAAAAGTTTGTACAGCGCCCTTGAGCTGATTTTTCACAAAAAACGGCGTTATACAAGTCATCCAAATATTATTATTAAGTCAGACTCAATTTTTTCAGGGCATGCGTATGATTTATGTGTATGTTTCCCTGTGCAGAGTTTATGAGTCCCGCCAGTCTCGATATTCACCGTTTCCAAAGATGTATTTGAAAATCTTTGAGGTACTAAGCAATAGGTTTGTAGTGAAAACGAAGACTTATTGATTAGTAAAATAAATAGTATTTGTGACTTAATTAAAGATTCACCGATAATTTATTTGGGCAGGGCACAATCCGAATGCCCTTGTGGAATAGGTAACCAAGGTCTTGAATTCATGTAAATTCTCAAACTATCTACCTAGGTAGGAATGTTTCTCAGGCTTACTTTCTCATTGATCTGGACTGATTTTACGCTCACTTAGATACAATAAGGGAATTTTTATCTTTACGTTTGATTTCTGGAATCCACCCCTGTCTGCAGAAGTTTTATGAGGTCCATTTAAAAAGATATCTACCAGTCGGTGTTTCCCTTTTGATTAGCCCGCGATGGCAGACATGAGACATGACATGTGTGCATTGTTCAGATTGTGTTGCCAGGGGCGCACCGACACCCGCCGTCAATCCGGACTCGGCCCGTCAACTACCGGGGCCGGTGATAATTAATTACGCCACTGGGTACGTGTCAATTTATATTGTGCAGCCATCGTTCATTTTTACAATACAAATAATACAAAGACGCGTAGATACAATACACATCATTAATATTAGGCGAGATGAATGAGATTAATTTTAAATTGATGGTTTTTAACAAAAGCACTGATTCTTTTTAGAGATGTCTAACTTTGAGATTATTTCCCACTAATCTGTGTAGAATATTGTTTGTGATAAGTATTCGAATACCTTATAAAATAAGTACACAATTAAGTCAACCATAGAATATTAATATTTTTGTTAGGTATCTTGTAATCATTACGAAGCAGAAATCTTAACGGATTTTGAAGCTCAAAAGTATCATTTTCGTTATTTGTTTTTGGGGTGTTATGCCGTGTTGCGCTACCTCCTTCTTTAGCCAACGTTTCGGACATCGTTGCAGTGTCCATCATCAGGGCAGATCCGGCAGATCCGGTAGATGTGTAATTTTTAGTCGTGAAGTGTGTGCTTATTTACTTCGAAGCGATACCGTGCCGCCAGCACCACTAACTTTCACCAGTACAAAATAATCGTGACAAGCAGTGGCGTCATCGCCGCGATGATGATGGACACTGCAACGATGTCCGAAACGTTGGCTAAAGAAGGAGGTAGCGCAACACGGCATAACACCCCAAAAACAAATAACGAAAATGCTTTTGGCCGTGAAAATCTTAAAACTTATCCCTCAAAAGTATCAGTTAGCTTTGGTGTGATGAAAATTGCACACCTTTTTCTACCTGCAATTTTGGAGGTCAATGTCATAAATACTAAATGGAAAGACAAGATGCCATATTCAACATTTGTCCTTGTGAATTTTTTTTTTTTTAATAATTAAAATCTAATTAATTTCCGCGATTAGCTGCATAGTCGTGTAAAATGATTATTTTTTGTTGTAATTTTAGGAAACTGTTTTGTTTAGCAATTAACTGATGAAAAAATTGCGAGCAATAGAAATGTCTTAACGTTGGAATTTTAAAGTATTTATTGATCGGCATTTTGTATTTTGAATTAATTAACTACGTATTATCGTTCGGTTCTTTTCTACGCTTTAATAGGCAAGGGATTGACTGATAAAAAGGCCCGGTTGATTGATTTATCGTCAAGATAAATCAGGGAGGATGCTATTGAATTTTAATTACACATATCAATTTTAACATTTCAACAATCGTTAAATTAAGTCAGAACTGTTTCTCGCTAGCGGCGATAAAAAACACATATTATCAGGCCCGCTAAGGGCGAGTGTTGTTGGAATTTACTTTGAAGGTACTGCATCCTGTTGAAGCGGTGAGGAATATATAACGTCTGATGTATGCACTCGCTACAAACGGGAGTGCTGCCATCTCTAATGTTCAAAGAGAACTTCGGTTTTTCATTACGATTATTAGGTGAGGATCCCTTATAAATGTATTTAATATGGAAATTTTATTTAAACAACATGACATAACCCACTCAGGGCCTACATTATCTTTCGGAATACTATGTGGAGGGTATGTTTAAGGAATGCCAGGAGAGGAAGTTCTGAAAATGTTCTGCAAGTTCTGAAAAAGATAGTGAGACCTAAATAAACCTCACCCCGTGAACTCGGTCACCCCTGTTAAGTCACCAACAGTGGCGAAACCCTTGGGATGACTTGTAGCGGATAATAAATTAATTAATAACTCTGGGAGAATTTCAATTTTCAGGTATCGCCACCCGGGAACCATTTATTGGATAACCAGATAACCAAAACCTCTGCCACAGGTCACCCCAAGTGGCTCACTACGTTTGGTGACTTAGCAGGGGTGTCCGGATTCATGGGGTGAGGTTTTCCCGGGTCTTGGTCGCGAATATATTTGCCCACATACCGGATCGGGAGAGATTTGTTAAGGGAGACCTTTTAACCTCTCCTGCAGAACTTTCTCGGAACATCGCCTTGTACCGCAGTAAGAGGAATTGATTCATACGTCCGTTACTCCTAGGCAACCGAACCCCAGATTCCTACCCACCCCATATACATTTTTTCTTCCCAGAACCTCTATTTCCATTCTAAAAACACCATCCGCACGACCTAAAGATGACAGGTCTTGTGGGAATTATTTTCCTCAGGGCCTTCTGTGTTGAGCTAAAATAAAAATAAATGAAAATCTTTCCTATGTAAACGACACACGTTTCTAACGGTAACCGGACAACTCAACAATGTGCAACTTCATCACTCCTTTGAAAAGTCATCAAAAGTAATGAAAAAAATCTTACTTACATAGTTTACGTTTAAGTTAGGTCGTGGGCTATTTTTTCACAACTTTTAATGACTTTTCAAACAGGTGTTGCCACTTTATTTAGCTGTCATGGAGCCATTTATAAATACAGAAAGGCAGGTAACAAGGAAGCTCTCAATGGCCTATAATTTTTAATTTATGAAAGTAAAAATATTATTCCCTAATATTCGAAGAAACCATACCTCCCAGCTCTCAGCTCACAGTTCCCTGGAAAGGTAAAAGAATCATTGTTATTCAAAGCACAGGAACGTCTTGTGATGACGATTGCATAACCAAACATCCACGCATCTGATAAGGCCCGGCCATATATCTCAAGCAAAGTGGGGCCGGATAAAAAGGCAGCCATAAATTATCTTAATCTCACCTGCCTAGGAATATCAAAACCGGTAGCTGTTCTCAACCGCTGCTAAGGCAAGGCACACACCACACAATGTCTTCAGAGACTGAAGCCCAATTGATATAAGCCAGCTGTTTTATTTTAATTTTATTAAATAATTTTATTAAATAAAACTTTCACACTAGTTTTACAAATGAAACATCTATCTATATTTATTATTTAAATTTTTTATTCACTTTCGGGACATCGACTGTATGGTATGTGGCCAAAATAAAACTTCATCGAATAGAGCTGATTTTTATTCTGAGATTGATGAAATTTTGCACACCTGATCGTGAAAATGGGAGGAGGGTCACTGCCTACATGATATTCGAAAAACCACCCCACCCCTTTTTCCTACATTGCGAATAAAATTTTACAACTGAAAATAAGAGTAATTACAGAATTTTTTTTTTTACATGAGCTCCACACAGGAGGCCCTGAGGAAAATAATTTCCATCAGGACCTATGTCATCTTTGAGGATGCTGTGTGGAGGGTTTTTTTAAGGAAAGGAAGAAGAGGAGAGTTCTGGGAAGGAAAAGGGTTTAAGGGGTGGGTAGGAATCTGGGGTTCAGTATGTCCTGGTCATCCGCCTCCAAGACCTAGACAAACCTTACCCCATAAACCCGGGCACCCCTGCTAAATCACCAAACGTAGCGAACCACTTGGGGTGACCTATGGCAGAGGTGTTGGTTATCCAATAAAGGTTCCCGGGGCGGCGGTACCCATTCCCGCCTCCCAAATTGAAGAATTCATCTGATTTCCAAAAACTCTGTGTAAATTCCGGGCATAGCCAGAGACTCGAAGCTACGTATGTATGTTATGTATTTTATTTTTCGTCTTAGTAACAATAAAAAATGGTAACAATTAATATAAGCAATAATTATCAGCCTGAAACACTCATCTACATTGAAAAAATCTTCCGAGAAAAGATACATGACGCCAACGGGACTTGACCCGTGTCCTTCTGATTGCCGGTCAGGTGCTCTCACCACTGAGCTACGGCGGCTTATCTAATACCCGCCAAATAATTCAATATATACTAGTGTTTCATTCAACAATTACTGTTTATTACATTTTTCCACCTGAAAACAACCAACATTATTTTTGTGAGAGAGGCATTGTTAGTGCTAAATCTCTCTCTAGGTGGCGTCGAGACAAATTATGTCTACATTTTTTGGTGAAATACTTTAACTTGTCAAATATTAATTATTATTTTTAATTGATAAACTAACGTTTAAGACAAGATTTTTATGCATAGCACAAAGGGTAACAATTATTATAAGCAATAATTATCAGCCTGAAACACTCATCTACATTGAAAAAATCTTCCGAGAAAAGATACATGACGCCAACGGGACTTGAACCCGTGTCCTTCTGATTGATGATATTTTTTTCATTATTGCTTATAATAATTGTTACCCTTTGTGCTATGCATAAAAATCTTGTTTTAAACGTTAGTTTGTCAATTAAAAATTATAATTAATTAAAAATGACATCTTTTAATAGTTTAATGGACTTTGTACAGCCCCATAGAGTTCATAGCTCATGGTGGAAATAACGTGTCGAGCTTAAAATACGAGCACCTACACATGGCAAACAGAAAAGTGGGAATTTGGTGGTAATTGATTAATATAGTCATGGATTGATGTTGAATAAAAGTGTATTTTTCTTATGAATATTAGGAGTTAACTAATGCCTCAAATCTAAATAAAGAATCGTTTGACATTCTTAACAAAAAAATAAAATTGTTGTCATCATTCTCATGTCATTTTCATTCCCTGGCGGCAACGAACTTACTATAGTTAATACTTCACCTCTAAATTTTGTTATTAACTCTGTAATATTTTCTCGTTGTTTTTATCTTCTCATTGGGTAAAAATATTGCTAAATAACTTCAGAATGTATCAAAAGAACAGTTCAGTAAGTAGGTGTATTCCAAGTATATTTTTATTTATTTATTCTGATATGATATGTAATGCTATCGACAGAAGTACGACATTCGATAGATTACAAGAATAAATGGTTGATCAACCACCACAATGTGATGCACTTGAGTGAAATATCAAAGAATATATTCATATTTGTGGACAATATGCTGCCTATAAGACGAAGTTATAGCTATAGACAACCAACCAACCGATTTAAAATGGCTCTAAGGAAGGGCATAACTAAGCAAATAATAATTAAGCAAACAAATTATGAATAAGAGGTTTCTGTTTTTAATTTCAAAGCTGTAAAATTTTCGAATATCATTATTTGCAGATAATGTTGACTTTTGGCTGTGCAATGGTACTCGCCTACATGACAAACAAATTAATTGTGTATTACAAGAATCATCTAATGAATAATCATCGGTGTTGATTGATAATACTTCAAATAAATAAGTGACGTGATTAGAACAACCGTCGAATGAAACTATCACAGTGTGTCTTCTAGAAAACGCTTTCCATGAAAGCATTTTAACTGACGGTTAATTTTACTATGTATTTCAGTGACTTCAACCATAATTATATAATGAGTCTGGGTTGATCCTCGAAAAATAAATTGAAAAAAGTTATAGTCATTTATTTTATAAGGTTTTCAGTAAATATTATCTTGACTAAAGTACGCTGACAAAGGGGTGCCAGGACTATTTTTTTATGTCTAACTATTTAGTACAAAATGTTTTAAGAGTTCTTCAAATATTCTACCCTGACATTCATCGCACCACAAAGGACATTTTTTTTTAACGATGGACCATGTTAAATTAATCCTTTGTAATTCGATAAGATTGTTAACACAGGTTTTTAAACTTCATAGATTTTCGTTTCTTTTATTTCTCTCAGTACCTACACAAAAGACTAATTTCTCAAAACGACGTGCACAAAATACTAAATATCTTTTTAGACGCTGAAATTTTCCTTTTGCCCTAGGTAGATCGATAAGGATTTTATCGATAATGTCGGAAACTTGTAATAGTTCCGAGTAGGACTGAAGATCGCCAATGTTCAAAAAACAGTTCGCGTCAACTAAGTATTCCGATTTTATTGGAAGTGAACTATTATATGTACCTAAACGATCTGCAGTCGTGCCCAAGAACCATGATCTACATCTATCTACAGATATTATCGATAAAACCTTTATCGATCGACCGTACTAGATACCCAGGTCAATTTACTATATGTGTACTAGAAAAAAATAAAAGAAATTATTGATAACAAACCCTCTACATGTTGATTTCTCGGTAAATTTTTGAGATTGCTGGCAATGGTTAATACGCACTTTTTTTTGAAAAAATCTTTTGATTCACCTTAATTACATTAAAAGACAACTATTTGCATTGGGGGAAGTGGAAAATATTTCATTCTAAATTTCGATTACGTAAAATTAAAATTAGCTTTCATTCTGTGAAACGAGACCGTCCATTTTCAAACATTATTTTCAAATGTCATTTTGTTATGTTGGTATTCTTGTTACTGTACGAAAAGATGCTAGAGCAAAGCGTAGCAGACTTCATGGGAATTCTAGGTTTGTGTAACATGGTTTTTGATACAAAAGAAAGTGCCCCTTTATAACGCCTACTCGCGCCAAGGCAAGAAAAACATCCCAGTTTTCAAGTAGTTTAGCGGCTACGCTAGGTTTGTGTACCTTCAAAATCTTCTAGCCGTTCGTTATACATTCAAGTGTATCAGGAATACCAACATACCAAAGTGACAGCGAATGAGCTAATAACTAATGGCGTACAATCTCACAAGTCGAAAGCTAATTTCAATTTTATGTAATCGAAATTTAGAATGAAATATTTTCCACTTCCCCCAATGCAAATAGTTGCCTTTTAATGTAATTAAGGTGAATCAAAAGGTTTTAAAAAAAAAGTGCATATTAACCGTTGCCAGCGATCTCCAAAAATTAATGATTTCTCATTTTCGTTATGTTTTTTTAATTATGATTATTTTTTAACATTATCCTATGATGTAAAAATGTATAATTTTTATAAAGGTGCTTACATAGTTTAATTTCACGTTGTCTACCCTACATATTTTAATATGTGTTTTTTTTTATTTTTCTATCAAACCCCACTTCATGTTTTCTTCAATCATCTGAGTTTTTCTGTAATATAACATAAAATTATTTTTATAAAATATTTTTGTTTGTTTCCCTAGGGCCGTCTGTTTCAACAGAAAGTTAAATCGTGTCGAAAAGTTAAATTTTAACTGTCAGTTAAAGTAACGAGGGTGTTAAATAGGACCGCGCGCTGTTTCAAGTGTATTTTCGCTAAAGTAATAGTAGTCAGTGTGGCCATTCTAAAAAGTAGAATATTCGTCAGAATTATGTGGAAAAACGCATCAACATATTTTTTGGTGCGGCAACACCGTAAACTAAATCAGAACAACTGTCAAAATATGAGAATATCCGGTTGTATTTTGTGTCTCGTCATAGGATCTGACAGCTTTGTTCCGATAAAAAAGTATTTGTATGAATATTTACAAAAAAATGACGACCTATTAAAATACATGTAACAATATGAATGTAATTTACTTTCCAGTAGTTGTGAAATCTTCTTGAATTTGATATTTTACGTATTCTATGATATCTTCAATTCAATTTATTTATGGTATCAAAAACGTTAGAAAAACATACATTTTATACCTTTTTCAAAATCCGTTGGTGAGAGTATTACATTAAACGTAAGTAGTAGGTGTACAAAATATATTAGCATTAATAGAGCTTGTCTTTTAAAGACAGCTTTACTCGCTAAATATGTCGATATCAGAAACGATTCTGTTCAGGCCCTACCTACTAATGTTATATTTTTGTAATGTTTATGAAAATTGATTTGAAGATCTTGTAAAACTTGCGATACATCCATTAATTAAGCTTGACTTTTAAAAGGTAACGCTAAATATGTCGATATCAGAATTGATTCTGTTCAACAGCCAGATTTTTTCGACATGCGGTGCCGCGCTAAGAAAACCAAATTATTGACGCGGGGTCGAAATGTTTTTGGTTTTCGCTTCAAGACATATTGGACGTGGAATTTATTGTCAATCGTCACTATCATTGTCTTCTACAATATTTATCATGATTACTGATTAGTATATTAGTAATCAATGTTGAAGCACGCAATTTCGTAGTTTACCTCGAACAGAGCTGTCAAATATTCCAATATGGCGGAGTAACTCTAGAGTAACTATCGGTTTTCGGAAAGTTAATACAAAAGTTAAAAGTAACGTAAAACAAGCTGTCAAATTGATTGAAAAATGCATTTTGGTGAAATTTAACTTTAGTAACTGGTTTTTGTTAAACTTTTACTTTAGCGATCGTTGAAACAGACGGCCCCTAATAAACTGAAATAAAATAAATATTACTAACCCACAAAGCTAACAATTCAATTTCAAAAAGCATATTTGGTTCTTCACAGCTTTGTCATATTTGGGGTTTCTATGTGGAGGGTTTTTTAAAGAAAGGGAGAACCATGTTGTAGGAGGGAGCCAACACGTCATTCTGTAATCATACCGCATCCAAGCTGTCATGCAGGTAAATAATGTCGTACCTACACAAATAATGATTGGCATTTACGTGTTTTAACAAATATGACAAAGTGATGAGAAACTATTTCTATTTATTTTCGAAATACCCATTACAATAAACTTTTTTCCAAATTCTTGGTTAACCCACCAAATTCTTCGTTAACTCCGATTAGCTATCTCTGATACAAATCAACTGATACAAATCCTGGACATCTTGTTTTACACAAGAAAATTTAAATAATAATAATATTTGGCTAATTCTTATAGCGCTGTTTTTGTGAAAAATCACCTCAAGGGCGCTATACAAATGAGTATATAAAAGAATTAATATTACTGGCTTATGTTACAACTAAGATTTACAATTATAACTGGTGACTTACATCTAAGACTTATAGCTAATGATTTATATTACTGGCTTACAATTAAGATGTACAATTATAACAAGTGACTTAAATGTAAGACTTATAGCTTATAGCTAGTGACTTATGACTAAGACATATAAATGCTGACCTAAAACTAGTGACTTAATAACATACATATTTTTACATAATATTACAATTTAAGAACATGGGTCTAAAAATGATATTATGAGTTAACTGGGTTTACGGGAAGGTACAGATATCAAATAAATTAATAGTCGATCTTTAACGCATTAAAATCAATGATGCAACGAATACCACTTTTACGAATACGAATACGAATATCAAACCTACTATCCAGCAAATACGAATACGAATAACTTGGCAGAGTAATAAAACACTTATTTATTTAACCTTGTTCTCTTTGTTTTATTATAGGTACTAATAATTAAAATTTACAACTGTCAAATTTTTATTCAGAAAACATAACATCTGTAGATTCGCTGGTGATAGGCGATTTCTTTTTTCAGTTTGGATGTTGCCAGCCGTTGAAAAAAGCCTCTCCGAGGCGACTGTACATGGCTTGTATAACAATATACTTGCACTTGACCTGTGCTATCGACTGTCAAATACTGAAACTACTAAGAGAAAGAACGCGTATTAAATGAAAAATTCGAGGTTCATAGTACAGTGCCACAAAATCCATAGACATTTTGACATTTCTGTGACAATTTATTAATTCAAAAGTTTTTTTTATAGTATTCGTATTTGTAAATATATATTCGCCGAATACGAATATTCGGTAAATGTCTACTATTCGGCGAATACGAATATTCGTATTCGTATTCGTTGCATCACTAATTGAAATGATTCATCGCTCAACATTAAACAGATTGGGGTGTTAGGTTACCACTGACATTGTCCATTGGTAGGTAAATAATTAGCACTTTGACCTTATCATGAGTAGTTGCAGGGAATATCAAAAGAAAACAATATATGTATTCATGGACATCAACAACTATTAGACCATAAACAAACAGAGAAAAAAAATATATAAAAAAAATTGCAAAGTTTAAATAGAATGACGAATTTATGGAAATGAGTATCTGAAAAAGTGAGTTTTCAGTTTGGATCTAAATTCCGCTGGGTTGGTTATGCATCTCAATCCCATGGGAAGTTTATTCCAAGCCTCAGGGCCGGATACTCCGAATGCACGATCACCAAACGTAGTGTTCAGATTTCGCTTAGCTTCTTTCAACCTTCCAAATGCAGATGAAACAGACAAGTAATAGGAAAGTAAGTATGTTTACTTACACCAATCTGAATCTAAAATACTTGTGTATTATTTTTTTTTTTATTTGTTAGAGCCAAGAGTAAATCTAGTAATTAACGGATCCAAAACATTCTCCAGAACAAAGTCTTCAGTGCATTCAATCAGCCCTGATAGCGATCCCCTGCGCGCATAGTTTCCAATAACTTCGTTCGCAGTCGGCATACATTCGTCGCGCCGCGTCGTAAAGAGCGCCGTAATTATGCGTCAACCATAAATCTGTCGCCATTTGCATTCCGTCCGACATCGCTGATTGGCCGGTGAATGATTTGTGAGACCGGCTGACGAACTGCCTTCCGATATTCCTATACCTATCGCAAATGTCAATCTCGTGTCTGCGCCGGTCTTGTGTCGGACGTCAGATGTCAGGCAAAAGACAAGTCTGAAGCGGTCGGCGGACGTCAAATCTGTTTGATGCGGTCAATGGGAAATTGGTTCAGAGAAAAGCATCACGAAATTTTCTCCTTTTTGTTTTATGTTAATACGGCACAAGAGTCCCAACTGCACCAGTTGGGAGCCACTTATACTGTCTCATTCGCAATTTCGGTATGTTGTGAGGGAAAAGAATCTAGAGCCTTACCCCTCGTATACGGAGGCCGTTGAATGTAAGAATGTATACCTACACTATTTGTAAATTTTAACTCTTTACAATATTAGTTCGCAGTTGAAATCGTGCGAGGCTGGGAATATACGAACGCTTCAAACAGTCACTGCGTAGCAATCTGTGTATATAATCTCACAGAGAAAAAAAACTTTTCAAAATTCTCAGCAATCTGTTAATTTAAATTGCCTGGAGCCAACAGAATAGAAATGTGTTTTGAGTCTGGATAAGTATGGGGAGGGGGAGGCAGTTTATTGGTCATCAAACACTGATAAAGCCATTTAAAGCAATGATACTGAATGATTTTCAGTCACCAGGACAATACTGAGCATTTATTTCACAAATATATTAAATGATTTTTTTTTTATGTAGATACTTGTAGTTCAACAATGTTAAAAATAGTGCTTGAATAAATTAGATTTTGTTTGTTATTTACAGACATCGTTTATTGTTTTCCAAATATGTGTTTCATTATGGTTAGCTACTTCAATTTCATTTTTGTAAAAGATCATTTTGGTTGTAAAGAGGTTAAATTGTTGCAAAATTTCTTACAGTAAGTGATAATTTCTTTACCGTGTGGAATTTTTTTAGTTAGGTGATATAATTATTTTTTCTTTCATAGGTCATGTGAGTTATCATGTGGCACATGGTTTTATATTTTTAATTTGGCAATAATTTTTCTAGTTTTAATATCGGTTCATGCTGTCATATGATTGCAAAGAGTATTGCAAACAAAACAATATTATATTTCGTTATCATGATAAAATATTTAAAAAAAATATATTTAATTTTAAAAAAATAATTTTTTATTGAAACATATAACAAGGTTACAATTTTAACAAAATAATATATCTAAACATCAATATTTCAATCACTCTCCTAATCAAGCAACTGCTTGTGTTTAGTAGAGAACAACTAAAAAAAATTACATTTATTTAAATTAAAACAAAAAATATTAGTAATTTAACAAAAAATATTTGTGATTTTAAATATTAGTAAAGTTATGAGGTGTTACTAAAGTATTTAAAATTTTTTTTTTTAAATATTTTTCATAGTTTTCTTCCGATCGTATATACATAAAACCTCATAACGTTTTTATTGATTTTGGGATTTAGGAGAATTTTTTTTAGGTTTTAATTTTGATTTCAACAACTTGATCACTTGATGAGATTCAGCCGACAAGCAGTCTTCAGATTCAGAAGATCGTATTTCTGAAGTAACCAGCTCGCTTGGGAAGATAGCAGATAAGAACGTAAGTGATCCGGTTTGCCCCTTGTCAGTGCGAGCTTCAACTTTAATATTAATTGACGTACACCTACTTGTGTAGTCCAGCGTGGGCACTAATTTATTGTAATTGGCGTTGCATATCAACTATCATTTATAGCCAAGAAAATAATATGATGTTGTGCGAAGTTGGGGGTTAAAGAATATTTATAATGACTTTCGTCGTTGGAAATTTATATACATATCTTGTCAACGACTTGCTTTATAATTATACATATTACATGTCAACGACTTGTCGCTTAGATTTTTTTTTTTTTGATAAATTATTTCTTTAAATATTTTTTCTTTTCTAAATAGAGTTTTATGTGATCTAAAACATTACTACATAGATAGCAATACTTATTATTATAATTTTAGGTATGTCTTAGACGTGGGTAAGTCACTAGTTATTATTTTAAATCTTAATTGTTGAAAGCCGATTATGTTAGTTATGTTGTAAAATGTTTGTAAATTTTCACAAAAATGGCACTATGTAAGTTATGGAACGTACCCATACTACGTGACCCACTTTTTGCAATTTTTAATCCCCCCCCCCCCCTCCCCGGTGACTAAAAACCAAAGCCCCCCGCCGCTCATTTGTACCAAGCGTGGTATTTTGAAGACCCCCCCTGAACGGGTCACGTAGTATGGGTACGTTCCCTTAGCCAAATATTATTTATTATTTTTTCGTGTTTGGATCACACCCAGGCGTTCCGTGTTCGATACCTCGGCTCGAAGTCCTCCATCACGACTCATCACGAGCAACATTTTCGGCTTACTGTGGTAGTAGTAGGAGATTTTCAAATATTGTCGGGTTATTCGTAATCCGGGAATGGTTGCCTTTCTTTTAAAACAAAAAACATATTATTATTATTAACTTTGTAAGTTCTTCTTTGGAGTGACCTTATTATTTATTATGTAATAGCGTTAATATTTTTATCAGAAATCCTCCCAATCTCAACCAACCAGGAGAACATCTCCGCACTTTTAACACATGTTTATTTTTTAATATTAAACATCACAAGACCACCCCCGTCTGTACAGCGTAAAGACATGGGAATGATATAGCCACCCGGTTGGGCAGTGTTGTGAGTTGTGAGACCTTTAGCCTACCACTCTTTTTTAGCCAGTAATTTGGATACGTAGAATCTACTATTCTACTCTTGACCGTGAGTTGTTCCGTATGTCGCTCTTTATTTTATGGGGCTCCCTTAGCACCTGCTCATTTAGATTTTCTTCTTCTTCTCACTTAGTACTGTCCTTGGTATTTTCGGCAATTAATCAGTCGAGTTGAAAGCCTATGTCCAACGTATATGATAAATTGTATTAATCACTTGTAGGGGCGGCTACTTCATTGCGTCAATGGGACAGAGACCACCTAAAATAAAACGACAATAGTTCATACAAAACGTTATACGAATCGAATAAAGATTAGTCGTACATATTTTTTCAAATAAACTTTAACTTCTGGACCCCTAGAGCCACATCTGGTCATAGAATATTTTTTAATTAATTTAAAAGGAAGATAAATATTCCCGAGTTACGAGTTGCCTAAAAATATTGTAAAATCACCTACCGTCTTTATAAGCGGATGTTTTTGCTTGTGCAATGGTTGAGGACTTGGCCAACATAGAAATTCAACCAACGACACCTGGGTGTGAACCCTACCAAATTGCCAACTGGTCATAAATCATAACTAAATATTGTTTTAAACACCGTCAGAATGTCTTTAAAATTGCTACACAACCTTTAAAATTAGCACTTCGTTGACACAGCATTCCTTCACCAGATTTGCAATGTAACTAATATTCTAAAGCTATGAACTGCTTGAAAGCGTGAAAGAAAAATACTTTACGTTACATTGTTTGCTGCCGCAACTTTACATCTCCTTTCAAATGCCATCATTAAATTGAATAATTGGTTACTAGAATCTCCTAATATGTAGGTAATTCAATTGCTCAATGTATCCACTTCCAGCAAGTATTGCTTACTCACATACTTTACGTAATTATTTGGAAAGTATATGTTATTAGAACGTGTACAAAAGCAGCTTTACATTTTTAATTGGACAATTCACACGGAACCACGACTTGTTAGCACGATTTAGAAGCTAAATTATATCCTCTTTGGTTGCTAATGGTAATAATTGAAACGAATTTACTCACCGGTTGCTTTCTAGCCTTCTGTTATCATTATTTTAAATAATTTACGCGAAAGGAAGGCTCGTTAATATTAACCATGAAAGTAGGTACCAACTTAGTATCCTAGACAATTCATTATTTTTATTTTTTACATAAGCCCGATTTTTCAGTATTTTCTTCATGAGATCTAGTAAAACTTTTTCAAGGGTTAGGTATCTACAGACTCGCACCAAGAATTTAAAAAAAAACACTAAAAAATCATGAAGTTCTCAAGGAGGTTCGGATTGGTGTATTTTGTTAACGAGTATAAATTTCAAGGTGCAATATGTTTTCTTTGGTGAAGAATGAATGCATAAGCCGACTATTTTTTTCTACTCGAACACAAGTCTATTCAGTATATATGTATCTTAAGAAAATTTTACTGATGACCACACAGGAGTTCCAACCGTCCAGCGCCAGGAAGATTAAGGCATTTCCTATAATTGATGCAAACCACTATGCCGACGTACAATTTTACATGGAAGGTTGTATATATTACATATCCTACACAACCACGCTGGAATAAAACTGTAATATTATTGTTACTATATGTTATACGACTGAAAGAAGAAGAGGAAAAATAAAGCAGAGTTGGTGAAAGCTGGAAAACCCAGATATTCAGATGAAGTCAACAAACATATATTTCATCTCCCGAAACAATTCGATGTGAATGGTGGGGAAATACTGAAAGGGTTTTCAACTCTAACTTAGATACCTACGTAGTACAGCGTATTCTACATACTATCTACCCTTGTCCTCCTCGAAGTCATTTTTATACGGAATGTTTTTATACAAGAGTTTTGTTTAACTTGTCGCACAGTTATACCCCGTATAAGTCAGTCACCTATACTACTGCCATCGTAACTAAAAACACAGTAATTACCAAAATTAGCAAAAATAATTTTAAAATATTATTAATTTTCGAATTTTTTAATGTTTTAACAATTTTTTTTGTTTTAATTTCTCGTTTTTTGTCATAAAAAAGGATGATACCTGTTTCTGTAAGTTAATACACGTTCCAACGTAGAAATTGAAGATTGTGGATTGAATAGACTAGATTGAAACGTTGCTTGAAATGACTTTAGCCATGTTTGGTGACTAGATCTGAAAATCCAGGCACTTTGTGAATTTCTCTTCCTATCTCTTTTCCCGCCTACTTACCCCAATCGGATATGTCATAATCTTACTGGTTCAGAATCTCACGTACCGTATTCACAAAAAATCGCATATTTTCAACAGATATTATTTTAAATATAATATTTATATTGAATGTCTACAAGTGTTTTGTGAAAAAAGTCAGTAAATTTTTCCAATTATAAATTAGCTAAAAGTTTAAACAAAACTGCAAAACATTGGCCCATTATTCTGGAAAATGACTCCCATGCGAATTACTGTGTATTTTTACCACGACAGTATAATCCGTACATGGTTTTATTTGTTAAATCCGAAAAGGACATAATATTTACCAGCGCGACCAGAATTTTTAAATTACATTCCTGGTGCCAGGGAAGCAGGGTAGTACGGCAGCGACAGGGCATAGCAGGTTTTCCAGGTTATCGCAGCGATTTTAGGAATGCAAATTTGGCAGAGACGAACTGCCAACCGAGCTGAAGGATGTCGATTGACAGCCGCCATCCCATATTTAAATTCTTGAAAAATATAGCGGTCCATTGCGGCGGGCTTCCCTTGGCGGTATTTCCCGGCAGAAGCGGATCGTCGGGATTTTTGCATGCCAAAAGGATTCCTGTTATGCACTTTGAGGATGCATTTGTTATTTGTAGAAGGTTGGTTTCTTTGATGTTGCGAGAGGAATTTGAAAACTTTCTAATGCATGCAGGCAAGTCAGCCAATTTTGCATAATTTTTCATTTTTTGTTTTATCAAAATTCCTAAATCACATTATAGAGAAAAACAGTGCATTAGAAAGGATGTTCAGTGATGATTAATATTCATAAAATTAAGTTGTTCTACTTTTTTATGATAGATAAGATAAATGATGAAGCAGTGCAACCACTGCTTCATCATTTATGAGCCGATCCTTCGTTCAGCCATGAACACTGCAAAGCACTTTGAAATACACGAAACATGACCTGACAAAAACATTAATCAATTTGGGAGGCGGAAATGGGTACCGCCGCCCCGGGAACCTTAATTGGATAACCAACACCTCCGCCATAGGTCACCCCAAGTGGTTCGCTATGTTTGGTGATTGAGCAGGGGTGCCCGGGTTCATGGGGTGAGGTTTGTCTAGGTCTAGGAGGCGGATGACCAGGACACACTGAACCCCAGATTCCTACCCACTCTTAAACCCTTTTCCTTCCCAGAACTCTCCTCTCCTTCCTTTCCTTTAAAAAAAATCCACCACACAGCATCCCCAAAGATGACATAGGCCCTGATGGAAATCTTTTTCCTCAGGGCCTCCTGTGTAGAGCTCATGTAAAAAAAATAATCAATAAACTAGTTTTAATTGTTACTATTTCTATTTTGCACAGAACGCAATATTCGCATAATATTAAATCATTTTCTTTCAATACCTTCACACTTTCTTTAAATATTCAACATTAAAATAAAAATTTTCGAAAAATATCATTGAAGAGGAAGATGATACCGATACATACAAACGAAAATTGAAACAAAACAAGGCACAGAAAAATAAAAAGGTAACGGCCGCAACTGAGAATCGAACCCAGGATCTCTTCCCCCACCGGGACACAGCGCCTTAACCAATTCGGTAATTTATTAATTTATTTATTTAATTTCAACGGTATACATATACCATAAGAACTGATTACATGTCACAAAATCAAAAATAATAATATAGAAATAAAAGAAAAAAAATGTTTAACAGATAATTGTGGCATTTGAATGAGAAATGACACCAGAGAGACAGTTACATACAAAAGTCTACAGTACAAATAGAATTAATATTGACTGAAAAGATTTGATAACATAGCCATTGTATCTACCTTCCGTGCAGTTAAATAGATCTGCCACATCTGCATATCTATTACTAACATCATGTAACCTAGGTACAAGGTTTCGAGTACTCAGTCCTATTATTGTTACATTTAAACAGGATTTTAGATCGAGTGGTTCTCGTGAGAATATGAAATTCAATGAGCTTAGTTAAATTAGGACTGTCTATGCTACCATTTACAATTTTGAACAAAAATATTAAGTCGGATATAATTCTTCGATCTGAGAGCCTTAATAAATTTAATTCTTTCATCAAGTAATTGTAGTTTATGTTTTCTATGGGAATACTGAGTTTAAAATTAATATGTCTTAGAATTTTATGTTGAATTTTTTCGATTGAATCTGAATGTATTTTAAAATGGGGGGACCAGATCGAGGAGTTATATTCGACTTGACTACGTACTAAGGATGTATACAAAAATTTTAGTGTTGAAATATTCCTAAAACCTCTGGAATTTCGAAGAATGAAGCCAACCATTTTCATTCCTTTATTACCAATTGTGTTTATATGGGGTATAAAGTTTAATTGTCATTCGGAACTATTGTTTTTGTAGTCCCCATATTTCAAATTCAGAATTAACAATATTATCCTCAACAAATTTTTATCGCGCTTTTGGCTGCTGTCTTTATAAATGATCACAAAGTTCCAACGAATTTAGTTATAACCTAGATAGGGTTTCGGATAAACATGTACGATTTTATTTACGTGGGATACCTTATGGCCTTTCCTAAAAACTTAAATGAATTTTCAATTTTAATTGTAATAACTTTTTAAGGTTTTTCCCATCAATGAAATATGTATATCATTGAAGGAGAAGATAATATTAATAAATCTAAATGAAACATGAAACAGAAAAATAAAAAGGGTACGTTCTAAGGCAAGGTTCTTGTTTTGTTTCACGTTTCGTTAAGATTAATTTTAATCCAAGAATCCTATTTGGTATCATCCTTCCATAAGGTGTATTATCACAAATAGTGGTACCTTATTTAGAATCTAAAACGCCGACTACAAACTAGACTGGTACCTACTCAGAACCCTGACTAATCTATCTAAGTTAGCACCTTTGTTTTACGAAATCAAAGAATCTTTGAAGTTGCTGTGATTTGTGGTAAGTGGGGGCATCTGATGACTCCAGATCTGGCGCCAATTGGGCAATACCAGGGTTTTTAACATTTCACGTGACCAGGCCGGCCAGCCGCGTCCGCCCCTGCCCTCGGCATCAACAAAGTAAACACGAGTCCGCCGCCCATCAGCCAGTCATTACACGGACTGGCCCGCTCGCCTTTCACGAAGCGTTAAAGTCAAAGCTGGGCGGGACCGGGCCGCCCCCGGTGATTACCTGTTACCTGCTGCAGGCCTTCTCAAACCGCACAAATAAGATAAAAGGTGATTTCTTAAGGTTTCCGCTTAGAGACTTTTATATTTGCGGATACACGGTGATGGTAAGACAATGCAAAATACTTGGCCGAGGATCCAGAGGTTGCGATTCCAAAATACTTGGTGTGAAAATAAATTTAAATCGATTTCAATTGTAATAACTTATTGGTTATGCCCATCAATGTAATACTAATCATCGGAGAAGAAGATAATAAATAAAGTACGAGCCTTCGCTCATGGAGAAACCGAAAACTGGTTGGTAACTCAATTTACCGCACAGCTCAATTTATCAACCTCCTGAACATAATCCATAATAACAAAATTACTCGAAAACTTGACAGGTCGTGAGCCGCTACCATGGCAACTGGCAACCTATTAACAAGTCAACTGAAACGCGACGGCCACGGCCGACAGCACTGTCGTCGCGTTTTAGTTGCCTTTTCGACAGGTTGCCATGGTAGCGGCACTGCTAGTCACCGCGTCGTCCTTGACAACTGGTCTTTAGCAAGTTGCCTGTGTGCGGACCGCCAATGAAATTCACAAGTTCCTTTCCTGTGGATAGTGATTGCGTCGCCAACTGTTTTTTTTTTCAGTTTGTCTTTGTCCATGAGCGGATGGCCTAATACTACTACAATCTGCGATTCTTGAAACCGAACGAGACAAATAAAAATAAAAAGGTAACGATTAGAACTAAAAATGACAAAATATTATGTTCAAAATGGATGATTTGGTTGAGGCTTTGTCCTGGTAAGAAATAGGTCTTGGGTTCGATTCGAAGTTCTGACCGTTACCTTTTAATTTGTCTGCGTCCAGTTCTTTTTTGCGTTTTGTTTAGATTTGTTAGTATTTTCTTCTTCGAAAATTATGTCACAATGGCCGAGTTAGTTGAGTCGTTGTGTTGTGCCGGTAAGACATAAACCTCGGTTTCTATTCCCAGTTACGACTGTTACCTTTCAATTTTTCTGTGTGCTGGTCTGTTTCGCATTTGACGTTTCATTTAGATTTGTTGGCATTTTATTCTTCTTCAATGATTAATTTTAATATATTTGTTTGTGCTGTTTTACGTGAAATATGTTGAATCTACATCTCATTTGGAGACATTTTGCGGTATGACTTTTTTGGATTAAATTTTTTCTTTAAAAAAAAAAATTCTTTGGTTTTCCATGTGATGTTGATGAACCAGTTTCCCGCTTTTACTACGAGTTATAGTTATAGTTTCTATATTTCTCTCACGTTCCAGAGCGAAAGACCAAGTATAAGATGCAAACACCTTGTTTGAGATGACACTAACCTTGTTTAGTCTCCAGATATTATGTGCAGCTAAGTACTTTTCGTATATTATTTTTTTTGTATTTTTTTTCTGTTTAATTAATAGAACAATTATTTTTCTATTAATGTAAATCTTTTTTTTGTTAAGTTATTAATTTATTTATTAACGGTTTAACGGTTTATTAACGGTTTTTTATTAACGGTTCAAATACCTTAAATGCAGAATAAAATCTTATTTTTCATGAAAATGGATTGCAAAAGAATTAATACAGTGTAAAAACATCTTATTTAAAATAACCAAAATATACAATTTTGGAAACAAAATGTACACTAATAAATGTTTACAAAAAATATGTGAAATGCTCTTTGGTAAGTTATTTCTGGTATAGGTGCTATTGAAAATAGTTCCATGGCAACTCATAATCAACTCAACTCAACGACTCTTTGAAAAGTCATTTAAAAAAAATTGAAAAATAGCTCATAACCTAATTAATTAACCAATTTTTTCATAACTTTTATAGACTTTCCAAAGGGAGGCGATAAGTTAAATTCATTCTGAGTTGTACGGCCTCCATTGAAACTCTAGAGTGCAAGTACTGGTAGGTATATTATGTTTACATGGTGCTAGCAGACAAATTTTGTTTAATGCATCTTTTTTATGAGGCCAGATGAATATATCTGCTACTTCTGCGTATTGGTTACGTAAGCTGTGCGCTGTGCATGCGTTGTGTAAGGGAGTTCATAAAATAATTGGTATTTACACGATTCTTGCAGTAAAATATACTGTTAGTTCGTGTGAATTAATTAGGAACATAAAATGAAATCAATTGTAATAGTGCGATGTAGGGTTTTATCGATCTAACGTGCTAGACCTATTGGTCACAGATTTTTCAGATAATATAACATCTTACTGTTCTCTGAGCTCTGCAGCCAATTCATACCTAACAAGACCAAATTAATAAGGATCTATGCTTCACAGTTATGATATACGATACAAAGGACTAAATACAAAACACAATGTTGCAACTCTTAATTTAAAATTTACCAACAAAGTGCGATCCCTTTTTGGCGTAATGATCATAGCCCCGAGCAGTTGGCATTGCCAAAATACTACGTTATTATTTTTTGCCACTTCTAAAACGATAAAAGCCCTTCGTAAAAAGTGTAAATCATGTAGTGGCGCCATCAAGAGCAAAAACGTTCAGCAGTAATATTGCAATATTCGAGTTAGATGATTCGATGATTGGTGCTTTGGCCATTTTCGTGTTGGACAATAATTATTGTTGTTGCTTCGTGCTGGTCATTACTGGTCCATGTTCAGTCATTAGTCAATATGATGGTCGGGTCATTATTGAAGCTTAGGGCGGGTAGGACCATCTAGGACTCAATGAGGGCAACCGTTTATTATGAGCCTCGGGCTAGTCTGGCGTAGTATGGTGTGGTCCGATAATGATCCGGATGATAATGATTTCGTTGGATTATGATCCGGAACAGTTACGATCCCGCCTGTGCGCCGAACTATCTGTATTCTTAAGATTTATAGAGCTGTAGATTTTGGAATTCACCTACTCTAAAATGATACAAAAATTTTATAACTTTACTCAACTGGGTTAATTATTTCGATCTGATCGTCGCCAATTTTTCCCATCCATCTCTCGTTGAAATGGATCGTGATAATTTAAAAATAATCAAAAAATTCTAAGGTCTTTGCAGTGGAAACCGTTTCGATCCTAATAATAATAAAAATTAAAAAATCTATTTCCTTTCCTGATGAAGAAACCTTTGGTTTGAAACATGTTGATATTTTTTTTATTAAAAATTGTGGCGTTAACAAAATAAACAGATTATTTTTCATTTACTTTAAAATCAGGCCACAAAGTAATTTTCCAACTTTTGAATACATTATATAATATTGTCAGTGTTATAGAATAGTATTGTAATAACAAATTATCAATAAATAAGAAGAGTATTTGGGCGTGATTGTGGGCCTTAAGTAAGTTCGAATTTTCCTATCTTCTGCAGAAATCGATCAAAATTTTCAAAAAGTGTTTCTGGGAGTTGAAAGGTGTATTAAAATTAAACATTTTGGGATATAACTGGTCCCAACATGTCTTATTCTGCTTCTTTCTTCTGCCTAAACACATTGAGCTTATTAACATAGAGTCACTGACTCCTAGCAGATAGTACAAATTAAAGGATTATCCAATTTAATTATTATTGGCCTAATTATCATATTCTGTGTGCTACAAATAAATAATACAAGTAATATTCCGGAAACAAAACAAAGATTGTAATAATTTACGGCCCCAATATCAAAGCTGTAAAGCTAATAGGAATTGAAACCTTTTATTGGATGTTTAATC
Source organism: Limnephilus rhombicus (assembly GCA_929108145.2). Taxonomy (NCBI): domain Eukaryota; kingdom Metazoa; phylum Arthropoda; class Insecta; order Trichoptera; family Limnephilidae; genus Limnephilus; species Limnephilus rhombicus. The sequence goes on from OV815278.1 coordinate 29,505,881, forward strand.
ACGAAGATAAACAGAACAATAAATGGAATCTCTAAACATACAAAGTCGAGTGCGGTTTGTGATAAAGTGGATAAGGTAATTGCTTAATGTATGACTCAAATGGGCACACTCTTCAGCGAATACGAAATAATTTGAAAAATAACATTACATATGCAGCTAAATTGGATCATAAAGTTTACTGTTATTGCGAGCACGTGAATTAGAATAAGGATTAATCATGAAAGCCCTGTACGCTAGGCATTTTTTATGAGCAGGATATGGCTACGCAATCTCCCAACAAATACTGCATTTAATCATAAAATGGATTGTTTCATCATGCTTCAGAATCAAACCTCTATCTTATGAAATATTGTGAGAAAATTATTTGATCGAAACATTTTATCAAGCTTAATAAACAGGTAAACCAGAAGATCTTTATGTAGGTAATTACAATCACTTCGTATCAAAGATTTAAAGCTTTAAATCTGATCCACGCACATTGTGGATTACTTATCCAAATAAGTTATCTTTCTCCTCTATTTTACAACAAGATTCTACTGTAAAATAGAGAAGAAAGATAACTCTAATTTCTATTTCGTAAGGTTTAAAATTTAAAATCTGATGATCCTCGCATATTCCGGATTACTTCGGTCTAACCAAGTTTCCTTTCTTTTCTATTTTACAACAAGATCTTGCATTTCTACATTGTAAGGTTTAAATTTTAAATTCTGACGACCCACACTTATTATGGATCACTTTAATCAACGATAATCTTGCATTTCTATATTTTGTTTATTTACTATCTGAAGGTTTAACATTTATACGCTGATCCACGCTTCGCTTTAAGAATTTTGTATCATACGAAGTTATGTTTATTATCTATTTTACTCTTTAGGCCTATTTAATTTCTGCGACGTAGTTTTTAAAATCCGATTCATGGGTGCAATGTATATGCATGTAACAAAACGCGAAACGAACCACGAATAGTTGGAAAGGAACGAAGTAACTGCGAGTAGCGTTTCGCGTTTTGTTAGCACGAAGTTATCAACCCGTTTAATCACAGGAGAACATATTTGTCCCAACGCACATAGGTCTCATATAAAACGCTGTAACTCCCTTACTATCGTAGTTAGAAATATGTTCTAATCGGTGTTAGAAAGGAAAACCATCAAGCTTTATAATCCAATCTAAAAATAGCCAGCAAAAAAGTAAAATGTACACTTTTATGTACACAAAGTTTTGAATCGCAAATTGAAAAAAAAGTTTGAAACTTCGGGAATTTTTTATAAATTATTCATTTATAGAGTGACAAAAAGTGAAGTTACAATATGTGTTTGTTGTACATTTGTCTAATAAAATATGTATATGTTTTTTTTTTTTATTATTATCAGTAACTTTAGTTAGACAAAACGTAAGGTGAACGTTTTGAAAACTTTTTTATGTTTGTATGCAAAAATTTTATAATCAAAAAAATATGTTTATTTAGAATTCTATAATTTGAGAGCGTATTTCATCACCTTTCTAAAACAGTTTTTGGTTTTTGACTGTGCCCAGAAATATTCCAAATATGTATTTGCATTTTATTGTAAAGCGAAAATATTTTGACCATCTGAAAAAAATGACAAATTTTTGAAGGGCTAATGAAAAGGTTTTTGTATTAACATGCACAATAACTTTATTTTTAACCACTTATAATTATAAGACTTCTTCAGGACCGTAATAATATAAAGTAACTTACGTACAGAATTTTTTTTTTAAATAACAACATAGACGCACAAATGTGTCATTGCAAGACGCCCATAGTAGCTCACATATTTACAAAAAAAGTTTTAATCTCGGAAAAACGTTAGGATTTCCAAGAAGCGCTGAATACATGGCCTACACCTACGCACACAAGGTACACATGGCAGAGGTCTACTGATTTGAGAAGTTGCGGGTTAGGTTCTGCAGAGTTCAAAAGCGTATATAGATATTTTTTAGTAACCTGTAAAATCGAAAACACTTAATGGAAAGTTGTATCCAAATAGACATTATTTGGTTTGGTTAATAAATATTTTTTTCATAAAATTTCGACCTTTATAAGGTATCCTTTGACGGCCGGAGTAGTCCAGCGGTAAGGCCCTTGACTAGCACTCCGAAGGTCGCGGGATCGAATCCCGGAGTGGCAAATAAATTTTATTTAGTTAATTTGTGTTTTTTAGTTAATTTCACAATTTATTCATTTAAAATAATATATGGTATATTTGCTCCAGAGTGGAAGATACTCTCAGTATCGCCCTGGTGTAAGACCACCATTCAGAATTGAAACGTTGCTTGAAATGGCTTAAGCCGTGTTTGGTGACCAGATCTGAATAGCCAGGCACTTCCCCACCTTCCTCTTCCCTATCTCCTTCCCCTCCCCACTACCTTCAGCCTCACAACATACCCCAATTGGGGATGCCATAGTCCCACTGGCTTCAGATGGGAGCAGTTGGGACTCTTGTGCGGTATTCATGTACAAAAAAAAATTCTTTACGAGAAATAAAGTCAAGGATTTAAGAGAATAATCATCAACCTTTCCAGCTAATGTGTTGAATGCTTTTATTCTTCGAATTTTTTTCATTCCACGAGGCGTGACTTTACATGATGAGGCGATTTTCGGAATAGTTTATAGTTCGTTCACCGAATAATGCTATTCAACAAAAATATTTTTGTTAGATTAAAGATTAAACCACTTTGTATGAACTAATGTATTTAATAATACCTGTACAGCCCCGATGTAAAATCAAAAATGAATTTATTTCATCGGAACGAATACAAACAATTAATGAACAGAACAAGCCTTCTCTAAACGTCACCATAATTTTCGGTTCTTTTTTTCTTTTTTTTACAGTGAATACCGCACAAGAATCTCAACTGCTCCCGTCTGGAGCCAGTGAGACTATGGCATCCCCAATTGGGGTATGTTGTGAGGATGAAGGTAGTGGGGAGGGGAAGGAGGTGGGGAAGAGGAAGGTTGGGAAGTACCTGGCTATTCAGATCTGGTTACTAAACACGGCTAAAGCCATTTTCAAGCAAAGTTTCAATTCTGAATGGTGGTCTTACACTAGGGCGATACTGATAGTATCTTCCACTCTGGAACATGCCGCAAATATACTATATATTATTTTAAATGAATTAATTGTGAAATAACACAAATTAATCAAATAAAATTTATTTGCGCATGCCGGGTTCGAACCCGCGACCTCCGGATTGTGAGTCAAGAGTGTTACCCACTGGACTACGGAGGCCGTCAAATTACTTCATTTCTATTTCACTTAAAAAAATAAATCCTCCATCATACTTTTCTAGCTCATTACCTTCCATTTTATGTGCAAAAGTGAAGGTAATAAATAAAAGCGAACTTAGGCCTGGTTTTTGTGATGGTGATATTTCCGATAATTGATCATTATTACTGTTACAGTTAATTTAGTAGAACACAATCAACAAATTAAAAAATATAAAGCTAAATTCTTATTATATTTTTTAATGTAGCTATCACTTTGTGATTATCCATTATAGAAAAATGAAACAATACAACTTTGTATAAACCACTTATATAATGCGTAAATCCTACCGGTTTCGGAACAAACGTTCCTTCGTCAGGGAAAGCTTATACTAATTTGACAGTTTCGAACAATGTTTTATTACGGTAGGGGTGGAGCTGTTGCTAGTTATTAATGTAGATTGGGTGGGTAGGTATTAATGTAGAGTGGGTGGGTAGGGGAACAAATCCATGATTGGGCTATAAGATAGTATTTTTTGTTTATTGATAATAGATTCATTAATTTTAAGGGATTTTTTTAATTTCCAAGGCTTCTAAATTATCCAAACGTTTTCCTTTATGATTAATATGAAAAATATTTATCCCTGTATTTTTTTCAAAACTATGGTTATTTTCAATGATATGGTTAGCGAACTCAGAAAAATTATTATTATTAAGACACCTTAATTGTTCTTTGATTCTGATTTCAAAATTACGAGTTGTTTTTCCAATATAAAATGAGGAACAATCATTGTATTTGAGTTTATATATTCCGGAATTAGTCAATTTATGGTCTTTATCTTTAGTATTTCTCAAAAAATTACCGATATTATTTCTTGTATATAAAGCTGGTTTAATATTAAAAGGGAGATTTTTGCAACATTGAACTGAAAAATTATTAATATATAAAATTTTATAATAATAACAATTAACAGTAACAATAATTATCTATATTATATTTATTTTTTTTTTATTATTATTATTTATTGAAACATTTATTATAATTACAATTTTACAACTAAATATATTTTATACAGGTTTTTTTTTTTTACTACCCTTCCATTAAAAGCATTTGCTTGTGTATGGAAGGGGAGTGTACATATATAATATTATCATAATTAATAATATTAATGATAAAGAATGGCGTAAAATTTTGTCCGGTAGGATTTACGCATTATGTAAGTGGTTTATATGTACAATGTTGTATTGTTTAATTTTTCAAATTCTTATTAATTACAATAATCAACTTAGTTAAACAACCGTTAAAGTATGGAAAGTAGGTACCTAACGTTGGTATGATTATAATAATAACTCTGTGATATTATCTATGCCTAACAGAATTCTACAGGATTGTCTGTGCTTCATAAACTATTCCTGTCATTGATTTTGTTATTGATTATTGATCCTACGCCATTGATGATTATTGATCATCAATGGCGTAGAATCCTGTACATCAATAATTTCTCTCAAAAAAGTATTAAAAATCTCCCATCAGAAATCAAACCAGCATTTTACACTAATAATAATATAGGCAAACTTTTAATGAACAGTAAGGATAAGGAAGACAGTCTATCTCACTCGGGAATTTATTTACTTCAATGCAGCGACTGCCCATTTTTTTATATTGGTAAAACAGCGCGCAACATAAACACCCGTGTCAAAGAATATCTTAGATGTTTACACAGCTCTGGATTTTCAGAATTTGCAAACCACTTGATCGAAAACGATCATAAATTTGACAAAAACGCTGGCGCCAAACTTATTCATAAAAACAATATCGGTGTAAGGTTGGATAATTTAGAGGCACTTGAACTTAGGAAAGCCATAAACACTAATAGTAAGGTAGTTAATAATCAACTAAATTTAAATAAAAGTCCCATACTAAGATTGTTCCCTATTGATAAAGAACATGTCCGTTCCCTTCCCAATTCTCCATCTATGCCTCCTTCCTCCTCCTCCACTTGACGAGTCCAGCCCATTTTTGGTAAATTATATATTATAACACACATGTAACCTAATGTTAGTAGAGTATTATACTGCCCTGCTGAAGCTACGGTTGTAGCGAAACCCGGTCGGCATAAAGTATAAAAATAAAAATGGTGTTTACAAAGTTATTGTTTTATTTTAAATTAATAATGTCACATCACAAAGTATCCGCTTCATATGAACAAAATTATTGATCCCTTTAATAAATAAAATTCCAATTTTTATTTTTTTATTTATCTATAATAAAATATATTTACAATGGTTTTATTTATATGCCTGTCTCACTAGGGTATACCTGTGTCGAGACAGGCGTACATAAATGAATATAGTATTTACAAGGATATTTCAGGTAAAATACATATTATGAATAGAATTAGAACAGAAGGGTGATTAGAAGGGTGGTAAATCTTTTAAAGAGAGTTATTTTATAAATGTTGGAGATGGAGTAATGAAATAAATTCTCGTGTTTTAATTAAACACCACAATATAACACCTACTTAAAATACTTTGTATCCTAATGAAAGAACTATTGGTTGTGAAGCAAGGAGATAATTTTTATTTTGTTGAACAAACAAAATTGAACTAAAATTATGTCGTAGGTTGAATTTACTATTATTGAAGAAGAAGAAAAATGTACGCCTGGCAAAAGCTGTGGACAGACTATTTTGACCATTATTTCAGTGGCGTCACGTCTGTGTTTGCCGAAAGGCGGGGGTTCTTTATTATTGACTGGTTATAATACCATCTTTTTGTGCACTGCCCTCAATCATAAATTACACCAATATAATAACGTCAGTAATTAACTGCCCCATTCGACCAACAACCGCGCCCGTTTCATTCAATCCGAGATGGTGGTGGGATATTAATAATAAAATATTACAACGCTGGGGCTATTTCGATTTATTTCGCATTCACGTATTTCAAAAATAAAACAACTATAAAGTAGAAAAATTATTTGCACCTAGCAGTAAAAGCCTGATAAGTCTGATAACCAACGATGATCTCTGGTGACATACAATTTGTGTAGCTATGGGTTCATTTTTGAACATCATCTCCATCACTGTTGACTTTTTACTGCAACAAAAATACACAAAAATACACATGTTCCATAGGTAGGAAAATAGGTACATACTCGTAGGTAATCTTGCAATAATAAAATTAAAAATGTATAAAATCTCTGGCGATGCTAGATACTAAAACTAATAGGTAGGTACCTAACCTAGGTAGGTTTTGTATTATTATTTTAATAATATTTTAGTATTATTATTTTAATAATAATAGAGGTACTTATAACATTTTCATATTTAAATTTCTGCTTTACATAATATTATGTGTCCTAATCTAGTGAATATCAATTTCCGTAAAAATCATTGAAATAAACCGCTCAATATTATTTTATTTTAAATTGGCTTTTCTATTTGATTTGCTTTTATATTGAGATTTGTAATTTAAGCAATGGTAAATAGAAATTGATTTTTGAATTTTTTTTTTTTATCATTGAAGAAGAAGATAATAATAATAATTTAAACGAAAATATGAAAGAGAACAAGACACAGAAAACAGAAAAAAGACAATGGTCGCAACTGGGACTCGAACCCAGACCTCTCATCTAACCGGGACTTGCGCGTTAACTCCCTTCTGTCAAGCCGTCATAATAGTCAATCTCATATTTCAAATTTTAGAATTAACAATATTATCTTCAACTAATTATTTTTCCATATTATGAGAGATCTGGGTTCGAGTCCCAGTTGCGACTATTGTCTTTTTTTCTATTTTCTGTGTCTTGTTCTGTTTCATATTTTCATTTAGATTATTATTGTTATCTTCTTCTTCAATGATATATTACGTTGATGGGAATAACCTTCAAGAGTTATAAAAAGAGATATGTCTTATAAAAAATTGAGTTTTTTTTTTAAATTAAGGCACGTATCCTTGATAAAGTTATCAAGTTAAAGTGCGAACAAAGGAAATCAAGAAGGGTGTTTCAAGCCTTGATATGATCTCACCCTGGAAGTCATAATAAGAATACCTATTATAAGCAAAGACAAAAGCTTTAAAAGGAATAATCTCGGAACACATTACTTCAAGACAAAAAGAATACTCGGAAAGCTTTGTTGATAAACACCCGTCGAAGTGAAAAAATCTTACCCCACGCGTCGCCGAACTTATTTATATTCAAAATACTCAGAAACAATGAAGGCCCGAGGAATCTTTTTTCTCATTTTGACAGTTGTCACACTTCACTCCAGGCCTCGTTTAACTAAGGACGAAAAGCTAAAGAATAAGTAACTCAAAGAGATTACCAGTAAGTCTAAAAGTGGAACAAGGGAAGTAATCCTTGAAACAACGTAAAACAATAGCTCTAATGGCAAATTCATAATGACTTCCTCACCACAAATCACAGTACAATAGGGACTATTGGGTTTGTCATGTTCGAGAGCTAAGGCCTGAGGTGGCAGTTTTTGTACACATTGTTATTTATTGCTTTGCCTCGTCTTTTCTCTGGGTTAACAATCAAAATTGATTCGGGCAACATTTGTCGATGGGTCCTTCTTGATGCGTAGCACAGAACGCGTGCCAGTGATGCATTTATTGCTTTGGTACATAACGCTTTTGTGACAGCAAGTTTTCGCTTTTTCCATACCAAAAAAGATTTGTCACTTCAAACCCTATCCCATTTTATCAGGTCTATTAGCAATGAATATATTATATTACGCAGAACGTTAATTACGTTTCTCTAGTGATAAACAAAACCTAGTTTTAAAAAAAATTATCTTGACAATAAAGTTGAAAATTTATTTATGGATTCCACAAAATGCTTACAAACGGTGAGCTGTGGACTTTGTACAGCTTTTCTGGTCAACACAAACTGTTTTCAGGCGGTAACGTCAATGATATCTTGTTTTGAAATATCCGTTTTTCAGAAATATCCGCATAAATTATCTACTTTAAGACACATGAACATTTGGCTTGTTCCATAATTTTATACTTCAATTATTAACAAATTACTGAATTTTCGAAAAAGATCGTAGAAAGTTATTAAGATTAATAACACTGTGTTGTGTTCATATTTTTTCAAATTCGCTACCCCTGTCACAGTGTCTTTTAAAACATCTTTTGTTGCTACTGGATATTGGATACGGCTGTTGAAATCAAGATGGGATATTATCGCGTCTACTGTCCCTACCCTACCCTACCACGGTTAGATTTATCCCTTTTCTACAATATGGTCGCATTATTGCTTTGTTTTATATTTCAAGCGTGTATAATGCGTGTGTCACACTAAATTGTGTTTTGACGTAGGGGGGACCCAATGGAAATGTTTACGGATGCCATAATACAGTAATTTATATGTTTTCCAGATAGAAATATTTACGCGGTAGCTCCTGTGTGGGGATATTTTATGTTATTTATTATATTAAACATCTTCTTTTATGGCTATCTGGCAACATGTGGGGGATCACGTATCTAATTGCTGGGTGGTACAGTATTAGGTATTATATTATGTGGTAGGGTCTATGGTCGGTCCATAATAATAAATAATACTCTGGGTTTCAACTCACGGTCATGGTTGCTTGACAACTTAAGCCATAAAGATTTCACTGATTATAATGTCTGTATCTACTTATCTTACTTTAATGGCTATCATTTATAAACCAACCTAAAAATAAATGCACCGATTATCATAAAATTAGTTGGACGACCTCCATGGCAGAGCGTCAGGCTCCTTTGTTCAAGACATTATTGGCAAAAAAACATTTTAGTTCATATAGGTAGGAAACTATTTTTTATAAAATTCAGTAGGAGTACTATTTGCACCTCGTTGCAGAGAATGCAGAGCGAAATATACTGTCAATATCATCCTGATGAACTTAACTCTGTTTAATTCTGAATTGCCAGGTATTTGGCTGGGCGTACTGTACAGGGTCCGCAGATACTTTAATAGTACATAACTGCTAACCCTGTACAAATCACAAGTGCACCTCACGGTTGAATTTGGCAGCCACCTCTGGTCTGGAGCTCCAAAATACCTGAAAAATACCCTAGATTATGTGTAGAAATGGGCGGTCCGTTTGATAGATTCTCCTATCTTAATAGACGGATTGCAATCTTTAGAGCACAGACGTCGGGTGGGAATGCTATCCTTTGTATACGGTTGACATTTGTCACATGAGAACGGGTCGTTTCTTCGACTCGTTCTTGTGTTCAACAGCTCGGCTGTGGAATGATTTGACGGCCTCTGTGTTTCCTCCTTCCTACAACATGGGTCTCTTCAATACCAATGTTCATTCCTTCCTCTCCTCAAAAAGAACCTCCACACAGCATCCGAGATGACATAGGCCCTGAGGGAAATTATTTTCCTAAGGGCCTCCTGTGTGGAGGTAATGTAAAAAAAAAATTCCCAATATTCACATTTCTCATTTTCTTCCCATTTTCTGGTATAAAGATAAAATAAGTGCTACCATTGTGATTGCTTTGAAATAAATACGTGCCATTTTTATAGCTGCGGGCACATTACTAAGTTTGTTTTCAATGTCCTGTATCTAGACACAAAACCCACCCGCCTGCATCAAGCCATAAATGCTAAACACCACGCTTCGCAGCAATTTTCAATTTTGACAACAAAATTATGAAATCGGCCTCAATAGGTAGTAGGTAGTGTGTTTATAGCTTATTAAATATGTCAGAACGGACATTCTTATTACTTTAACCCTTGTAAGTCCAATCTTTGCGTCCACTTTGTGTCGTTCCCCAGCATGCAACCGATTGCCCTGTTTTTTAACATGCCATTTGGTTGTTTTATTATTATCCCTATAAAGTTTTACATAATTCCTGGAAGGTTTGGTTTGCATTGCGTGCCGCGTCCCGCTGAAAAAGTTTAAA